>CM048749.1:173769327-176424327 GCA_026315105.1 Locusta migratoria
AATACAAGTTTTATTGACTGCAAATTATAATACTCAACCTTAGAACATATGTCTGTTTCTTCTCTCTTCTCGCGGCGTCTTCCGAATGATGCTAGCTGCGCTGAGACCTAGTGACTGTTTCGTTCTTAGCCGAGTTCTGACCTAGTACTTGACCTAGTTCTGTCGTAGTTCTGACTTAGTTCTTACGTAGTAACTGCCTCATAACTGACTAGTAACTGACGGGCCGTCCAGACGTATGTCGGCCTAGATACAGCCGCTTGTAGAGGGCGCGCATCTTCGGTTCCTCCCTCCAGGATGCGCGGCGCCTGCTTGCGATTGGCTTTCGGTCGATCGCTGCCTTCTCCACGGTTGTTCTCTTACGTGTGGCGCTGACTTCACGCCACAACATTGTTACAACTTTTTCAATCGTGGTCAGATTATTCCAGTTCTCTTGGAATGAAGGGAAATACCAAAGTCCATCATTTTTGTGAAGAAACAAATTATCATGGATACAAACATCTAACACGGAGGGTGTGGATGGAGTGCATTGGCTCATCTTAAAGATTTTTTGTTAGACACAATTTACGTTATTGGCATATCCATCATCGAAATTGCAAAGTTTTTTCAATAAAATCTCGATGAATGTCAAAATGCACCGGGTTTGCCGTTTTAACTTCACCGTTTTCGTCGCAGACACGATTTGACTTTTATGGATGCTATTGAAGAGTAAATGACGAGTATAAACATAATGTGACCTCCGATTCAAGAACTCTTTCTGTTCCCTCCCTAGGTTAGTTAAAACTACAATTACACGCCATACCGTATATTATGTGCTTATGTTCGGTAACTTGGAACCTGCGGATCTGGCTAACGGACAGTATTATGAATAAAACCTGTCAAGGATTCCTGGGATAATAATCTTAAGATCATTAATTTTGACAACATTGTCATAGGAGAAAAACAGCGATCTATTTCGTATGATCAATATACAAAAAACAGTCTTGATTGCGATCAAGACTGTTTTTTGTATATTGATCTTAAGATCATATGAATAATCTTTTTCATGTTGATGCTCCTCTTTCTTCCATGCTTACTTAAATAAATGCTGACATTATTCCGCCGTATGTATGTATTTCTTGCATACGGTGGAATGCTCTTACCATTTAAGAACATATCGTTAACAACAGCGACGATTTGCCATGAACAGAATGTTTACATGTCTCAATCTACACATTTATTACTTTTGAAACCAAAAATTGTGATTTTTCTAATAAATCGTGGTAACGGATACAGATTTTCGACAACGTGAAGCGGATTTTCTGGATAAACATTTAAACAATGTAGAGATTAGTATTTGAGTTATTTGCTACTCCATAAGATATGACTCTTTAAATATCCCTTTTTCGAACATATTGCTGTCGCGTGTTATTGCGTACAGACGGATATCACGTGAACCAAATGAGATATTACTCTGCTCTCAATTTTTAAAAGAAATTCGATACTGTATCTATCTTTCATATGCAGCTATGCGTGACCTAAAATCAACCACACAGGAAGTGTTCGCAATGTGTTTTTTTACCCCAGCAGACTTATTAAAGTAAGTAACAATACTTTACTAGACTGGATGCTGCATAGTAATTGTGATGAATAACGAAAATAAAATCACCCCTTCATCGAGCGAAAATAGCAATGTGTAAGATGTAGGAAAGTTAAATTTTTTCGCCAAGTAGATATTTCTAATCGGATAGTAAGCTTCAGAGCAGCCAGAACGCCGTCTTTCAGAACAATATGCTCTTTTGAAAGCGAAAAATCACAGTCAAATCATCCTTAAAAGTTGAGTGTCCAGTCATGATAAAAAACAAATGTTCAGTCAACAGACCAGCAAGTGTTCAGTTTGAACAAACGCTATTAGTGGCTCAGCCAAGACGTGTTTCTTTACTCAAGCAATGATGTAACAACCTTTTTATAGTATTTAAGTTTATTTTTGTGAAGACATAGAAATTCATTGTTTTGATATATATCGCAAATTGCGATTTATTTCATTGTTTTGAAGTGGAAAAAAATTTCTCTTGGTACATAACGGTGACATAGTTTCAGCGAAATGTGTTGTACGTGTTGTACATAATAAATGACAAAATACAAAAGTAAAATAGCGGTTGCGGCTTGTAAGTGCTTTTGCTATGTGTATAAATTACCTGTAGGCCAAAGACTATGTAATACACTTCACTCCCTATCTCTGTATACAATATAATCCGAGATATGAGTCCAAGAAGAATAGGCCTTCGTACACGAGGTTGTTGAACACTGTCGTGAATGGTACGATTACTGCATTTGGAAAACTGAAAATGTTGGCAACAATAATAAGTTGTGAAGAGTAGCAGTAGTGATGTCAATTCCCTGTAAGTAATGCAGCGAGGAACAAATTCAATACTGGATAACGTCTCCGACATGTGTTGTTATCGAGCAGGCGCAGTCTTTACAGCTAATTATAAAATACTGTCGTTACGAACATCCTCAAATTTCGCTACATTTCACCACATTGTTCTAATTTCTTCCATATAAATGAAATCGTAAATGTTAGTGTGATGGAAATATTTAATTATTGAACGTTCTTGAGGGATTGCTTTAAAATTTTGACACAACGTTGCATTCTAATAGGCCTACAAGACAGATTTGTATAACTGTTTCTTTAATACACTACTAGCCATTAAAATTTCTACACCAAGAATAAATGCGGATGATAAACGGGTTTTCATTGGACAAATATATTATACTAGAACTGTCATGTGATTAGCAATTTGGGTGCATAGATCCTGAGAAATCAGTACCCAGAACAAACACATCCGGCCCTAATAACGGCCTTGATACGCCTGGGCATTGAGTCAGACAGAGCTTTGATGGCGTGTACAGAAACAGATGCCCATGCAGCTTCAACGCGATACCATTGTGACGAGCCAGTTGCTCGGCCACCATAGACCAGAAGTTTTCAGTTGGTGAGAGATCTGAAGAATGAACTGGCCAGGGCAGCAGTCGAACATTTTCCGTATCCTGAAAGGCCCGTACAGGACCTGCAAAACGCGGTTGTACATTACCCTGCTGAAATGTAGGGTTTCGCAGGGTTCGAATTCGTGCACCCAGGTTCGTCGTTACGTACAGCATCGCAGGCGCTCTTGTGATGTAGCGTCAAGGGTAACAGCAGCCATAGTCTCCGAGCTGATAGTTCATGATGTTGGAAACTTCGTCGAACTGTTCATGCAAATGGTTGTTGTCTTGCAAACGTCCCCATCTGCTGAGTCAGAGATCGAGACTGGGCTACACGATGCGTTACAGCCATGCGGATAAGATGCCTGTCATCTCGACTGCTAGTGATACGAAGCCGTTGGGATCCAACACGGCGTTCCGTATTGCCCTCCTGAAACAACCAATTCCATATACTGCTAACAGTCATTGGATCGCGCCCAACTCGAGTAGCAATGTCGCGAAACGATAAACCGCAATCGTGATAGGCAACAATCCGACCCTTATCAAAGTCGGAAATTTGATGGTACGCATTTCTACTCATTACACGAGTCATCACAATAACGTTTTACCGGGAAACGCCGGTGAACTGCTGTTTGTGTAAGAGAAATCAGTGCCGGCCGCGGTGGCCGAGGGGATTGCGGCGCGTCAGTCACGGTCTGCACGGCCACTACGGTCGGGGTTTCGAATCCCCTCTCGGGCATGGATATTTGTGCCGTCCTTAGTGTTAGCTAGTTCATAAGTAGTTTAAGTTTAGGAACTGATGACCCCGTAGTTGAGTCCCATAAGCTATAAAAACATTTGCACATTTTTTTTGAGAAATCAGTTGGAAACTTTCCTCATGTCAGCACGTTGTAGGTGTCGCCGCTGGCTGCAACCTTTTGTGAATGCTCTTAAAACCTAATCATTGTCAAATCACAGCATTTTCTTCCTGTCGGTTAAATTTCGCGTCTGTAGCACGTCATCTTCGTGGTGTAGCAATTTTAGTGACGAGGAGTGTATATGATGTATATAGCCTCCCGGAAATGGCGGCGGGGTCTAAAACACGCTATGCTATGGATTGCGCGGCCGCTCACAGTCGGAGGTTCGAGTTCTTCTTCTTGCATGGTGTGTGGGTTAACCTTAGCGGCCACCAGTTTAAGTAGTTTGTAAACCTGAGGACCGATGGCCACAGCAGTTTGGTTCTTTAGATTCATAAACATTTGAACATACAACTTGTACGAATATAAAACTTGTTGCTAAAATGCTACATTGTTTCCCCACTGTAAAATTTATGTTAATGAATATATCACACGAAAAAGACAACTGGTATACCGGGTGAGTCACCTAACATTACCGCTGGATGTATTTCGTAAACCACATCAAGTAATGTCGAACCGATTCCACAGACCGAACGTGAGGGGAGGGGCTAGTGTAATTGGTTAATACAAACCATAAAGAAATGCACGGAAGTATGTTTTTTTAACGCAAACCTACGTTTTTTTTAATGGAACCCTGTTAGTTTTGTTAGCACATCTGAACATATAAACGAATACGTAATCAGTGCCGTTTGTTGCATTGTAAAATGTTAATTACATCCGGAGATATTGTAACCTAAAGTTGACGCTTGAGTACCACTCCTCCGCTGTTCGATCGTGTGTATCGGAGAGCACCGAATTAAGCAGGGATCCAAAGGGAACGGTGCTGTACCCTAGGTACAGAAGAGACTAGAGCAGCACATTACGTCCACATTCTAACACCTTTATTGGTCTTTTTCACTGACGCACATGTACATTACCATGAGGGATGAGGTACACGTACACACGTGGTTTCCGTTTTCAAATGTTCAAGTGTTTGTAAAGGTTATGGGACTTAACTACGGGGTCATCAGTTCCTAAAGTTACAAACTACTTACGAATTAAGACGGCACAAATATCCATGCCCGAGGGGGGATTCGAACCCCCGACCGTAGTGGCCGTGCAGACCGTGACTGAAGCGCCTCAGTTTCCTCGCCTTCCGTTTTCAATTACGGAGTGGAATAGAGTGTACCCCGACATGTCAGGCCAATAGATGTTCAAAGTGGTGGCCATCATTTGCTGCACACAATTACAATCTATGGCGTAATGAATGTCGTACACGCCATAGTACATCTGGTGTAATGTCGCCGCAGGCTGCTACAATACGTTGTTTCATATCCTCCGGGGTTGTAGGCACATCACGGTACAGATTATTCTTTAACGTACCCCACAGAAAAAAGTCCAGAGGTGTAAGATCAGGAGAACGGACTGGCCAATTTATGCGTCCTCCACGTCCTATAAAACGCCCGTCGAACATCCTGTCAAGGGTCAGCATAGTGTTAATTGCGGAATGTGCAGGTGCACCATCATGATGATACCACATACGTCGACGCTTTTCCAGTGGGACATTTTCGAGCAACGATGGCAGATCATTCTGTAGAAATACGATTTATGTTGCAGCTGTTTGGGCACCTGCAATGAAGTGAGGGCCAATGAGGTGGTCGCCAATGATTCCGCACCATACATTTACAGTCCACGGTCGCTGTCGCTCTATCTGTCGGAGCCAGCGAGGATTGTCCACGGACCAGTAATGCATGTTCCGTAGATTCACTGCCCCGTGGTTTGTGAAACCTGCTTCATCGGTTAACAGGTAGAACTGCAACGTAGTCTCTGTTAATACCCATTGACAGAATTGCACTCGATGATTAAAGTCATCACCATGTAATTGCTGATGTAGCGATACATGAAACGGGTGAAAGCGGTGACGATGCAATATGCGCATGACACTACTTTGACTCAGTCCACCGGCTCTCGCAATTTTCTGTGTACTCCTGTTTGGTTTCACGGCAACAGCAGCTAACACACCAACTGCACCCGCTTCTCCTGTGACGGGCCTGTTACGGACCCGTTTGCGTGCTATGACCATACCTGCTGTATACAGTTGGCGGTAGATGTTTTGAAATGTGCGGCACGTTGGATGCTCTCTGTCCGGGTACCGTTCTGCATACACCCTGCAGGCTTCAGCTGCATTTTGTCGATACTCGCCATAGATGAGTCTCATCTCCGCCTTTTCAGAGTTCGAATACACCGCAGTCACAGTTCCTACAACACTACACTATCACAGACGTCTGGTAACACAGTGCACCACAGTTAGTCTTGCGTGCAAAGACGAATGCAGAATAACAATAGCAGCAAGCGCTACTTGCGGACACTGCGACAGCTAGATCAAACCACAACAGTTCACTATAGCCACACTCGTAAACATGGTCGTCATCGTAAGCATGTTCATGCAGATGCTGCTCACCGACCATGGCCTTTTGTTTGTTACAATAGGCAACTGAACGTCGGAGGTTTCAAGCGTTAACTTTAGGTTACAATATCTCCGGATATAATTAACATTTTACAATGCAACAAACGGCACTGATTACGTATTCGTTTATATGTTCAGAAGTGCTAACAAAACTAACGGGGTTCTATTTAAAAAAACGTAGGTTTGTGTTGAAAAACATACTTCCGTGCATTTTTAATGGTTTGTATTAAGCAATTACAATAGCCCCTCTCCTCACGTTCGGTCTGTGGAACCGGTTCGTCAGTAATTGATGTGGTTTACGAAATATATCCAGCGGTAATGTTACGTGACTCACCCTGTATAAAAAAACTTGCATTCTACAATGAAACGTAGATTTTCTGTTTGGAACATCACAAGCCGCGCGGAATTGACCGTGCACTCTAAAGTGCCTTGCGTGTCTGCTCACCGTTGGGTATTCGAGTCCTCCCTCGGGCATGGGCGTGTGTGTGTGTGTGTGTGTGTGTGTGTGTGTGTGTGTGTGTGTGTGTGTGTTTGTTGTCCTTAGCATAATTTACTTTAAGTAGTTTGTAAGTCTAGGGACTGATGACCACTGCAGTTAGGTTGCATAGCTTCAGAAACATTTGAACATCACATATTCAATTTAAGTACAAGTTCAAATTTTCCTTTGTTCTGAATCTCAAATCTCCCAAAGTTGGTCGCCAATGTATTTGAAATTCTGACACAACTTTTCATTCGAATACGCAAGTGTTATAATGGAGCTACTGGTGCCCAATCTGGTATATCTTATATCTAATATTTAAATCAGAGTGTCCGTATGTTTGTGTGTACGTGTTGCGTACAAATCTACAGTTTTGTTCCAATCTTTATGAAATTTTGTATACGTAAGCTTCAATCCATGAGGACGGTCGCCTTAGGTGTAAGAATCACGTACAACACATAGTTCACGAGATATGTCATAAAAAAGTGAGACGCTCGAAAAACTGCTGAATTGAGCGTCAATATTGCTCATTTTCTCCTAAGCTACTGGACCGATTTCAACCAAATTTGGTACAGATATTCCTTACGTGAGATAACAATTGCTGTGGGAGTAAGAACTACATACGATATATGGTTCAGGAGATATAGCGTCATAAGCTGTATGAGTTGCAAGAAATTTCAACATAATGGGACGAAACTTAATAAATACACTACATGAGAATGACAGTACTTAGCGACTTGCATCAAACTTTAAACATAATTTAAAACTTTTATTAAACTTTTTGTCGCTGACAACCACATCAAAATATTGAAAGGAAAAAAGTTTCTCGCTTACTACTTCTTCGCTGATCATGGAACAAAACTACGACATTCGATATGACGTTGCAATTTATAATTTCTACACTACAAATTGTAGTCGCAGGAAATTTTACAAATAGTATACACACATACAGCTGAATGTACCTTCGAAATTGCATCACAGTACGATACATAGTCCATGAGATATGAGCACATAAACAGTAACGTTTGCGGAAAATCACCCATCATGCATCAAGTTTTAATCCAGTACTTTTTTATCACTAATCACTAGTTAATCTCCCGTAATACTTAATTACTTTTTACAACTTTGAATTATAATTTGAGACTTTATGTATTTCCTGTGTCACGATGTTTCTTTGCCATTAACTCTGTAACTACTCCTCTGATCTTAATGAAATTTTGACAATGTGTGTCATTTGATCCAACTTTAAAGATAGGATAGTTTTTATCTCGGTTAATAATCGGACTATTATTTTTATGAAAATTAATGTTTTATGTACATATGGTAAGTATGTAATTATTGGCGCCGTTCTTGACCTTCAACTCAATTGGGGATCGCTGGAAGAAAGACTACGTTCTTTTCGTGAATTTCTGTTAAGTAACTTTAGAGGGCCGGAATTTGAAGCTGAGTGTAGTACGATCTTGCTGCCGCCTACTTACATTTCGCGTAAAGATCACAAAGACCAGAGAAATTAGGGCTCGTACAGAGGCATACAGGCATTCTTTTTTTCCTCGTTCAATTTGGGTGTGGAATAGGAAAGGAAATGCCTAGTAGTGGTACAGTGTACCCTCCGCCACGCACCTTACGGTGAATTGCGGAGTATGTATGTAGCTGTAGATATGGCATAGCGGTAAAGTGGTTGGTTGTCAGCTGGAAGGTCAAGTGTTCGATTTCGCTGTAATCACGCATACTTTAATTTTTTACTTTGCGTTTTATCTTGTCAGTGATGTGAAAAGTCACCAGAAACTATACGTGGTTCAGATTCCACGTTAATCACGAAGTCACCTCTTTCCTAAGTAGATAACTATAATAGGTTGCGGACATGATAGGCAGCGTTGTGGCGTCTAGTAGATAGATTCGCATCCGGTGATTGAGCCACTCGCAGTTAGTATGATATTCCATGGAGGACGTTTGGTTGACACTACAATTTATTTCACATTACACACTTTTCCCATATTTAAATAAGCCATAACCGTGATTTTTAAAAGTTTCCTGTATTTAATATTATTATGATTCTGCTATTAATTACTTCTATAAATAATAATCAAATGCTGTGCGTAAGTCTAACTAAAATTCTGAAAAGGCTTTGCCGATTTGAATAATATATTTTTGTTCACTTTCATATTGGGTGGCTTATGAAAAATATGAAAAACCCTAAATAACATCTGGAAAATGGAAAAAAACTAAATTGGTAATTTTGTAACGAGGGCCTCGCACTTCGGATTGTATATTTATATTCTGTGCTGCCAGACGGTTCATCCGACTGCAAAAAAAAAATTTACACGCTAGAGCTTTAAACCAAGAGGAATGGCACTGTCCACATAATAATTCACCCGTGCCGAGCTGAGCCGAGCCGAGACATTAAACACGTTGTTTTCAGTTGCGGTGTTCACGCTGCCGGCCGGGGCGAGACGGCTCGGATTAAGCCGGCTCACGCCGAGCCGACGACTTTTGGAGCTGTCGGAGGCGCGAACGTATTGGCCTATGGTGTTGCTTCTGCAGCACAAGTAAAATGTTTGTATAGCTTATCTGACTTAACTACGAAGTCATCAGTCCCTAAACTTACAAACTACTAATGAACTAGCTAACACTAAGGACGGCACAAATATCCATGCCCGAGGGGGGATTCGAACCCCCGATCGTAGTGGCCTTGCAGACCGTGATGGACGCGCTGCAGTCTCCTCGGCCACCGCGGCCGGCACATCACAAGTATCACACGTATACTGCCTGCTTTAAACAGAACACTCTCTGCATGGTAGTTTTTTCAATTACTCATGAAAATATGTTTATTTCTTCTTGTATTATTTCTTATGTGCTTAAATTACGATTAGGCACTAATGTATGAGTAAAATAGTGATAAAGTAACGAATTAAATTAATTGTTAGCTGGCTGGAAGTAGCACTCAGGCAATGACTAGAAGATTGCAGCGCTGCATTGATACCAATGGTCATCACTTCGAACGCTTTCTGTAAATGAGCAAACATGCCACCTTTTGTACCTTCGTTGACCTTCAAAGACCTTGCTGTTACGCATAATTGGATTCGTCTCGATGGACGCTATGAGGAAAAAGTAGAAAACTATAATATTAAACAAGAAAATTTACGTTCACCTAGGCCGGCAGCAGTGGCCGAGCGGTCAGCGGCGCGCCAGTCACGTTCTGCACGGCCACTCAATTAAAATGATCAAATATATGAAAAACTATCGGACCAAACTGCGTGGTCATCAGTCCGTAGCTTACAAACTACTTAAACCTTGGTATACCAACCTAAGGACTAACACACACACCCATGCCCCAGGGAGGACTCGAACCTCCACGGCGAGCAACCGCGCGCTCCGCAGCAAGGCGCTTTAGACCGCTCGGCTACTCCACCGCGGCGGCCACTCGGTCAGGGGTTCGAATCCCCCCTCGGGCATCGATATTTGTGCCGTCTTTAGTATTAGCTAGTGTATTAGTAGTTTGTAATTTTAGGGACTGATGACCCCGTAGTTAAGTTCCATAAGCTCTACAAACATTTGAACGTTTTTTTAAACCTTCGCCTAGCAACAAATAACCACCGTTATATTCTGACCCCCGTTGACGATGCTACTTGTCCCACAAACGTTTCAGCTCCCATCATACTTTCGGAGTTATTGTTAGTGACTCACCTTGTACATTGCGTTAGACTTCCAAGTTTCTGAACTTCGGCCTTCAGGGTGAAAATGAGTTGCTTTCGTGAGTCACTATGGAGCTCATAGAAATGAAACGCGTGAAGAGACTCGTCGTGGGAAGGTATATTATAATACTTCATCGAATTCAGATCTTTTACAACGCAAAAGTCAATGAATTAACGCGTTTCTCAATAAACAACAATTCTTCTTCCCAACTTGGCGAAACTGGCATTGTCACTACGTTCACTAGGAACCTCAAAGGCATAACCTAAGCGCTACGATGATGATGATCATGTACCAGTCATGGACGTTAGACCCTAACTGGGGACGTGTTCAGTCTGTCTGGTGCAAGTCTTTTTATGTGACGCCACTTCGGCGACTTGCGTGTCAATGATGATGAAATAATGATGAGGACGACACAACACCCAGTCCCCGAGCAGAGAAATCTCCGACCCGACCGGGATTTTTTTTTATTTTTTAAGGCAGGTGGGGCTTTATTCCTTTCTTTTTTTTATTAACATAAATAAACTGCTGTACATAAAAAAATTATTTTCCTCAACCAATCCTTTTGTTAATGAAATCGCAACTAAAAGTGCAAACTAAACATCCTCTTTGTTATAACGAATGTGTGAACAATGAGCAACACTGTGCAACGTAAACGCCTCTACATGGTAAATGAGTGAAACAAAAAAAGCCCCTTGAACCAGTTGTTATATATTGCTTCATTTCATTTTGTTGTTGTTGTTATGGTCTTCAGTCCGGAGACTGGTTTGATGCAGCTCTCCACCCTACTCTATCCCGAGCAAGCCTTTTCATCTCATCATAAGGACGGGAACCCACATCCACTTGAATCTGCTTACTGTACGCGTCTCTTGGTCTCCCTCTGCGATTTGTACCCCACACACTTCCCTTCAATGCTAAATTCGATTCCTCGATGTCTAAGAATGTGCCCTATCAAGTGATTCCTTCTTTTAGTCAGGGTATGCCAAAAATTCCTTTTCTCACCAATTCTGTTCAGTACCTCTTCATTAGTTATGCGATCTACCCACCTAGTCTTCAGCATTCTTCTGTAGCACCACATTTCAAAGGCTTCTATTCTCTTCCTGTCCGCACTGCTTATCGTCCATGTTTCACTCCCTTACAAGGCTACACTCCACACAAATGCCTTCAGAAAAGACTTCCTTACACTTCAATATTAATATTCGATGTTAGCAAATTTCTCTTTTTCAAAAATGCTTTTCTTCCCATTGCCATTCTGCATTTTATATCCTCTGCATTGCGACCATCGCATGTTATTTTACTACCCAAGTAACAAAACTCATCTACCACCTTCATTGTTCGTTACCTAATCTAATTCCTTCAGCATCGCCTGGTTTTCTAAGACCGCATTCCACTATTTTTGTTTTGCGCTTGTTACTGTTTATTTTATACGCTCTCTTCAACACACTGTCCATTCCATTCAACTGCTCTTCCAGGTCCTTTGCTGTCTCTGACAGAATTACAATGTCATCAGCAAAACGCAATGTTTTTATTACTTCCCCCTGAACTTTAATCCCTATACCAAATTTTTCTTGCTTTCCTTCACCGCCTGGTCGATGTACAAATTGAATAACATCGGAGAAATGCTACAACCGTGTCTTACTCCCTTCCCAACTGATGCTTGCCTTTCATGCCCTTCCAGTCTAATAACTGCGGTCTGGCATTTGTATAAGTTGTAAATAACTCTCCTTTCCCTGTATTTTATCCCTACTGACTTCAGAATTTGAATAAGTGTATTCCAGTCAACATTGTCAAATGCTTTCTCCAAATCTACAAAAGCTAAAAACGTACGTTTGCCTTTCCTTAATCTATCTTCTAAGATAAGACGCAAAGTGAGTATTGCCTCCCGGGTTCCTACGTTCCTCCTGAATCCAAACTGATCTTCCCCGAGGTCAGCTTCTACCAGCCTTTCCATTTTCATGTAGATAATTCGTGTTAAAATTTTGCAACCATGACTTATCAAACTGACGGTTCTGTAATTTTCACACCTGTCTGCGCCTGATTTCTTTGGAATGAGGATTATTACATTTTTCTTAAAGTCTGAGGGTATTTCGCCTGTCTCATACACCTTACACACAAATTCAAATAGTTTTGTCATGGCTGGCTCTCCCAGAGTCTTTAGTAGCTCTGAAGGTATGTCATCTACTCCTGGGGCCTTGTTCCGACCTAGGTCTTTCAAGGCTCTGTCAAATTCATCTCTCAGTATAGTATATCCTATGTCATCTTGATATACTTCCTCTTCCCTTCCTACAACATCGTCTCTAAGTTCATTTCCTTTGTAGAGCTGCTCTATGTACTCTTTCCACCTTTCAGCTTTCCCTTTTTTGCTGAGAACTGGTTTCCCATCTGAGTTCTTGATATCCGTAGAGTTGCTTTTCTTGTCCCCAAACGTCTCTTTTATTTTCCTGTAGGCGGTATCTACTTTTACCCTTCTCATAGATTCTTCTACAGATCTGCATTTGGGTTCTAGCCACTCCTGCTTAGCCATTTTTCACTTCCTGTCAATCTCATTTTGCGTGTTTCATTTACTGCAGTTTTATATTTCCTCCTTTCATCAATTAAATTTAGTATTTCCTGTGATATCCAAGGATTTTTTGTAGCTCTTGCCTTTGTACCTATTTTGTCCTCTGCTGCCTTCACTATTTCATCTCTCAATGCTACCCATTCCTCTTCTACTGTTTTATTTCCCCCTGTTTCTTCTCAATTGTTGCCTAAATCTCCCGCTGAAATTCTCCAGAACTTCACTTTCCCATCTCCTTATTTTCCTACCTTTCTGCAGTTTTTTCAGTTTCAGCCTACAGTTCATGACTAACAAGTTATGGTCAGAGTCTATATCTGCCCCTGGGTATGTCTTACAGTTTATCACGTGGTTCCGGAATCTATGTTTTAACATTATAAAATCTATCTGATACCTTCCGGTGTCTCCTGGTCTCTTCCACGTATACAACCTTCTTTTGTGATACTTAAACCACGTGTTTGTTACGATTAAATCATGTTTCGTGCAAAATTCTACCATGCGACTTCCTCTTTCATTCCTTCTGCCCAGTCCATATTCACCTACTATTTTTCTTTCTCTTCCTTTTCCTACTACCGAATTCCAGTCTCCAATAACAATTACGTTTTCCTCTCCCTTAACTGTCTGAATAATTTCCTTTAGCTCCTCATATATGTCCTCGATCTCCTCATCATCGGCAGAGCTAGTTGGCATGTAAACCTGTACTACTGTTGTCGGTGTTGGCTTCGTATCTATCGTGACAATGATAATGCGATCACTGTGCTGCTCATAGTAGTTTACCCGCATTCCTATTTTCTTATTCATTATCAGTCCTTTTCCTGTGATATCCCCAACTGATTTTGTATTTATAATCCTGTACTCACCTGACCAGAAATCCTGTTCATCCTTCCACCGAACTTCACTAATCCCCACTATAGCTAACTTCAAACTATCCACTTCCCTTTTTAAATTTTCTAATTTTCCTACCCGATTAAGTGATCTAACATTCCACGCTCCGATCCGTAGAATGCCAGTATTGTCTTTCCTGATGACAACATCCTCCTGAGTAGTCCCTGACCGGAGATCCGAATGGGGGACTATTTTACCTCCGGAATATTTTACCCGAGAGGAAGCCATCATCATATGTTCATACAGTAGAGCTGCATGTCCTCGGGAAAAGTAACGGCTGTAGTTTCCCCTTGCTTTCAGCCGTTCGCAGTAACTGTGTGGCAAAGCCACATTAGCTAATGTTACAAGGCCAGCTCAGTCAATCATACAGACTGTTGCCCCTGTAACTACTGAAAAGGCTGCTGCCCCTCTTCAGGGACCACACGTTTGTCTGGCCTCCCCACAGATACCCCTCCGCTGTGGTTGAACCTACGGTACGGCTATCTGCATCGTTGGGGCACACAAGCCACCCCACCTCGGCAATGTCTGTGGTTCATTTTTTTATTATTATTATTAGGGGCCAGCCGTTCGATGAACGTAACCCGTCGACAATCCTGCACATGAGTATCCCAGTCGTCTTATCGCATTCACTGGGCGGTAGCCTTTGTGCCATTGGGATCGATCAGGTTCTATTGGATGCATCATTAATCTCTTCTCACACCTGGGACACCCCAGGTGGGTGGAGGTTTCGTGAAAAGTGATCCTAAAAAGTTCGCAAAAGTGGTTCGGTAGGATGCTCCACGTTATACAGTCGTGTTTGTTTCAAGCAAGTAGTGGCAGAAATCGAGGGAATCGAACGCGAGCCTCCTGCGTGCCAATCGACCAGGCTGTCCACTAAACTATAGGGGCGGACAGCACTAAGATGTAACTAAGCCACAGGCATGAAACACAGCAGTGCGCTTGCGCGGTGAACTAGACTCTAGCAGACGGTCTGCCTCCTAACGCCTGCTAGGTGGGCAAGCCATTTAGCGGTTGCGGGAGCCCTTGCCCCATGGGGTAGGCTTCGGAATAGCTTTGATTAAACAGCGCCTGCTCACAAATGTTCAAATGTTTGTATAGCTTATGGGACTTAACTGCGGGGTCATCAGTCCCTAAACTTACAAACTACTTATGAACTACCTTATACTAAAGACGGCACATGCCCGAGGGGTGATTCGAACCTCCAACCGTAGCGGCCGTGCAGACTGTGACTGGCGCGCCGCAGACCGGTCGGCCGCTGCGGCCGGCTGCTCACAAATGACTGATAGAAAGCACGTCTCATGGAATGTGGTCTTTTACAGCCTGTATTTCAATTATTGCTGAAATTAGCTTCATAGGAATAAGGCTGTGGTTCATGGCATAATTCCCTGTATGACGTTTTCTGCTTCACTGCTGAAAACGTCTTTGGAAGCTCTGAAGCCATTTTCGGAAGCTGGTTCACACTCGAGCCAATTCAGCAAGACGGCGCCGATGTTTGCTATGGAGCCTATGGTAAAGAATTGGCAGCATTTATTTTATTTAGCTCTAAGGCCAACAATTTGTCACTTTCATACCTTCTTCCATTAAGTTGGAACTTTTTTCATACTTCTGCATTTCTATGGCTTCTCTGAACATCCTAGCGAAGTAATTATTCGGTCTTACTAAAACTACAGCCGGCCGCGGTGGCCGAGGTGACTGAGGCGCTCCAGTTACGGTCAGCACGGCCACTACGGTCGGGGGTTCGAATCCCCCGTCGGGCATGGATATTTGTGCCGTCCTAGTTCGTAAGTAGTTCAAAAGTAGTTTGTAAGTTTGGGGACTGATGACCCCGTAGTTGGGTCCCATAAGCTTAACAAACATTTGAACATTTGAACTAAAACTACTGTGTCAGAGGATATAATTTGAAGGTCCCTTTCGGCGGGTGTTAATGCCTCTTCTTCGTGGTTCCTATGTATACTTGGCAAGAAGTGGATGGGATTTGATATGCCCGTCCTGTGTCATAATTATTTAGGGTGTATAAACATTCGCTTATCTGTGTTGCCCTGTATGGGATCGTATTTTATTTATGAAAGGATAACTTCCCCTCTGTAGGTCATTTTCCATTAGAAGATTCAGACCTCCTAAGACGTAGTGTTCGATTTTTATTATTATTATTTTTCCAGAGTAGGCGTTTCTTCTGAAGGCTATCCTTAAATGATCCAGTTTGGCCTCCAAGTACTGTGGTTCACAGCCACAGCAGGAGCATATCAAATACCTTGCACTCAAGGAACTCACGAGTAATGGTCGCATGGAAAATTCTAAAAAAATCTGTATTATCATACACACAGTTGGACCAGAAAACTTTCTGATTATATTCTCTGACACCACAGTTTTAGCAGTACCTAATAATAACTACGCTATGATGTTCCAAGCACCCACAGAAATTAAGAAGTATAAAAACAATTTTAACAGAAAGAAAGAAGGACTTAAAGACATTGTGGGCTTTAGTGCTAAATAAAATGAATGGTGCCAACGTTTCACCACACACTCCACAGATATATTTACAAGATAAATCGATGTAATTCAGCTGTCTGACGCCACAAACCGACCGTTGCGTAGATTCGCATAAACTGTTAGTTTTGCTGAACTGAACTGAATGTGAATTAGCTATCTGTGTCTTAAAAGCCACCGAAAATGTCTTCAGTAGAGGAAGACGAAACGTCAGGCTGGGAATTATCTCATCGGGCTGATAGCTATAAAATTAATTTCAAAGTGTTCAAATGTTTGTTAAGCTTATGGGACTTAACAACGGGGTCATTAGTCGCTAAATTTACAAACTACTAATGAACTAACTTATACTAAAGACGGCACAAACAGCCATGCCCAAGGGGGGATTCGAATCCCCGACGGGGAATGGCCTCGCGCATAGTAGCATAGCGCCTCAGTGCGCTCGGCCGCGGCAAAATTAATTTCTAAATAATTCGAATGGACATATGTTGTTAGTTCAAGGTTCTACCGTCCTTACAGGCTTGACGTCAATTGTACACCAGTAACAAAATCAATCTTGCACAGTGTATGAAATAGAACTTTTTGTCCTCTGCGGAGATTAATACGAAGTCTGATTAATGTATTTGGCATATGTATTTCGCAATGAAAAGCATATTTCAAGTGCATTGAAACGGCAGGAAGAAAATTTGTACCTAATGATCGCTTGCAGTGAGAGTTCCTCCGCAAGCTTCTTTCACAACTTTTCTCGTTTAAAGTTTCCTGTTTAAAATATCCCATCGTCGATATAACGAGGAACGTAACTAGACGAAACTGCCGTACGCAACAAGTGTGTTACAAACCTGTAACAGAAGACCTTATCTATCGAACTGACAGGTTTCTTTATTCGTTTTTTTTCCCTTGTGGGCGAGAGAGGAGAAACAGTGGCTTACAGCTTATTATGACCTGGTACTGTTGTCTTGAGATGAACTCTAGCCTTTTCGCCCTGACCCAGTAAGTAAATGCGTGTGCCGATGGTGGTGTAAACGTTAAGTTCTGTGGCGCTTAACAAGGCGAATGAAACTCCGAACGCGTAGCCCTTCTCAAGAGCCTTCGAAAAATACTAGTTTCCAAGTTTGACGATCCTGTCGCGTAACACAGATCTCATAAATCGCTGGTAAGGGAAAAAAAAAAAAAAAAAAAAAAAAAAAATCCTTAGACAGCTCGCTGGCGCTAGTGTCGCGTTCCCACATTGAACGTGACAGAAGCCGCGATTGCAGGGAAACAGTGCGTAAATTTGGTTCGTTCGTGCGCTGCTTTTAATTGTAACAGTAAGAATGGCAGCAAAGACGGAGACGGAAACACTGTTACATTTGACACATCAGTCATTACTTGTATACCGTATACTATTTTCATGAAGAAATATTAAATCATGAGCGTATTTTTTGGTTTAGATTTCCTTTACAAATGATTCTCTAAAACTGAGAGAAGTACATTGTAGCATGTCAAGTACTCATATTTCATATGCCTATAAATTACTAAAAACATTAACACGATTAACGTACTAAATTGACCTGAATGTAGAACTAGGGATATAAGACGTATTTCTATTTTTAGTCATATATATGTATAATGCAGAGGTAGATCGAATAATTGCTTTTATACACTTAACAGGTGGTGATTGTACTTCGTAAGTAGTCAAATATTTGATCGAATGTTGCGTACTCAACCAATTTAAGAAAATGTTCAAATGTTTGTAAATCTTATGGGACTTAACTACGGGGTCACCAGTCCCTAAACTTACAAACTACTTATGAACTACTTACGAACTAGGACGGCACAAATATCCATGCCCGAGGAGGGATTCGAATCCCCGACCGTAGTGGCCGTGCAGACCGTGACTGTAGCGCCTCAGTCCCCTCGGCCACCGCGGCCGGCCCAATTTAAGAGGTACTATCTCTATTAGAAAGTAATGTGCGAATGATCTGCCCACTTAAAAGCATATGGGTTATTATAATTATTCATACCCAAATTCGAGCAAGTTGAAAGAAAAATTCTACGTAATATGGAAAGGGATGTAGACAAAATTGTGCTATTCAAAAATAAGCGTGCAAAACGTACAGAGTAGTCGGCAAAAAGTAAACAGGATCTAACGGAAAATTACGTGGATTAATTAATAATCCCACTCTCTGCTACTTTAAAACTTTCATGGAATCATCTTATACAAATATCTCGTTGCAAAATCGCTCCAACCTTCTCAGAAAAGAGCGTTCTCACATTCTTAAACTTCGTGTCTCTAAGTAGACGTATTTCGGAAATTAGGAAACTTTATTCATTAAGAATACTTCTTAAACAGACTCCAGGACTCACTATTTTTTTTTTTTTTTTTTTTTTTTTTTTTTTTTTTTTTTTTTTTTTTAGCAAACATGCGTTCATTTTGTGCTTCATTTTGCTCTTGTTGTGTCTCATCTACATCTATAAATGTGTATAAATGTGAATGTCTGTTCGGTGTACGTTTATCAAGTCTGAGCCACAAGACATAAAGAGCTACAAATTTGTACAGTTACTAATGTCTACCCGGGGAAGGCTTTAGGCACGGTTTTATGGCGATGGGATAGCTATTTATCTATATATATATATATATATATATATATATATATATATATATATATATATATATAAATGTGAATGTCTGTTCGGTGTACGCTTATCACGTCCGAACGACAAAACGCAGAGACTTAAATATTTGTACAGATACTAATTTATACCTGAGGAAGGTTTTAGGCACGGTTTTATAGCGATCTGATAGATATTTAGTAATTTGAAGAATATAATGCGAAATACGGAACAATAATTACTATTTGAAAATTATATTTACTCTTTGAAAATGGTTTTATTGCTTGCATTGTAGCTTGAGGGTTGATAATGATAAGCCGCGGTGGAGTAGCCGAGCGGTCTAAAGCACCACGCTGCAGAGCGCGAGGTTGCTCGCCGTGGAGGTTCGAGTCCTCCCTGGGGCGAGGGTGTGTGTGTTTGTCCGTAGGTTAGTTTACCTAGGTTTAAGTAGTTTGTAGGCTACGGACTGATGACCACGCATTTTGGTCCGATAGATTTACATACATTTGAACATTTGATAATGATAAAATGGTGGAGTATATTGGGATGGAAAGTTATCGGTGTGTATAAAATTCTACGTGTGTGTGAATGTGTTACTATTTCGCTCTGCAGCGAAAACTACAGAACGCAAACGAATGGTCTGTGTCTTATTGTTGTCCGAAGTCTCCCATTGTACACCAAAGCAGTTCCATGACGATAGCTATAAGGGGGTGGAAGATATGGTGATTGAAAGTCGTCAGATTATAAAAAAAATCGGACTGAAGGGCAGCGAAGACGTTTGCGATTCTATAGCAAGGAGGTTACATACAGTGAAACGTGATGCCACCACCATATCTTTGGTCTATGCGTCCTACAATGTCTTCAGCACTTTCTCTGTAAGGATAAGCATACGAATAAGGAAATATAAGAATAAATAAATAAAACAATAAGAAAGAAATTTCTTTTAATACATCCCTTTAAAAAATCGATTTGCCGTTTCGCGGATTACACCAAGGGACCGATCTGTGATATCATTACAGTCACTATTGTTGAATTTCGTGATTAGATTCTTCGAAACGAGTGCATTTTTTACGTGTGATTTGATCTTATAGCACACTACTGAAAGATAGCTTATCTATCATAATACACCAACGTGCGAGCGGAGCCGCGGGTTTAAGCTAGTATACTTTAAATGAGGAGCAACTTTTCAAAACGCGTTATGTCCACTGGTGGGCAAAATTGAGTTTGATATGGAATGCAGTATTTTATTACCCGCTCCACAGACTCCTGCAATCAGATTGTGTCAAAACGCATTTTAACACCTTCAAGAAGAGCGCTGAAAAGTAGCAGATGCAACAAATAGCATTTCGTCCTCTAGTATGATTGAATCAAGCTGCATTAAGTCCAACAGTTGCCTTTATTTTGTTTTATCAAGCAATGTTGGCTGCAATGTGAGACTCGTTGACTAAAGCGAAATAATTTAACTGACCAACAATAATCAGTTAATATTCGTTTTCAGTATAACAGCATTGTTGTGTATAAACGATTATCATTCTGTCTGTTAGGAAGTCAGGCGTAAAATGATTGTTGTGCTAAGATGGAGAGTATTATAGCGAGTGAATGTTTGACTGTTGGAGAGGAAATGAAACGTGGAACGAGAAAACGAAAACGAATGAAGAGAAAATAAAAAAGGGCAGATTGTGCAATAGAACACAACACAACACACTTTGTCCATCACTAAAGTGCTCATAGCTTGAAAGTATAAAAAGCAATTTCCTTGTATTAAACACATTTGGATCAAAAGCCCTACCTGAGTATGTGGTGTAAAATTCGGAATAATTAATCAAATATTTTTTGCGGTATACGTTTTTCGCTTCTCCTGAAAAATTTACTTTTTGGGACATAATGTGTTTTGAAAAGTAGCTCCTCAAGTAACAACATCAGACTAGTATTCATCGCTGCAAATGGCGGCGATTAGCCGCTTCAATTGGTGGACAGTTGCCTCGCTTCTCCGCTACGGCGTGGTAGGGGCTTGAGTGGCCGTGCCCCAGCGGCCAGCCAGTGAGCTGGCGGCCGAGGCCTGTAAGTGTGACGTAGGTACGGCTAGTTGCGTGGCCGGCGAGAAATACAGACCTGAGCACACACTTCATGCCAAGTAAGCAAGGTAGTTCCGGGCTGGCGCGATCGCTAGCCGATTGGCCGGCCGCTGGGGCACACCCCACTGCATCATAGCGGGCAGCCACTGAGCTAGCGATCGCGCCAGCTCGGAACTACCCGAGGCCCACGAGAAAGACAGGCCGCGGCGCGCACGTCACGTCACGTGATCAAGTGAGGCCGGAGCCGGCACGATAGCAAGTGGATTGGCTGCCCGCTATGAGGCAGTGGGCTGTGCCCCAGCAGCTGGCCAGTCAGCTAGCACAGGCCTCACTTGATCACGTGACGTGACGTGCGCGCCTGCCGCCTGTCTCTCTCGTCGGACTCGGGAACTACCTTGCTTACGTCGCATGATGTGCGCGCTCAGGCCTGTATTTCGCGTTGGCCGCGGGCTAGTTGCGAGGCCTTGTCGTCTAGGTGGTGTTGCTCCAACTCGGGTGCTTCGCTAGCACCGGCGGGCACCGGGAAAAGCACCCGTGCTCTGCTCCAACAACAGCGGTGTGGGGCAGGTGAACGTGCCAGATTATAAAATTGTTCAGAAGTATTATGATTTTCCAGTTTCTCTAATGGCGATGAAGCCAGCCGAAGAAGGCACTAGTGCGCGAGTAACGAGTGGCTGAAGGCGAGGTAGGGGGCCCATAAAAATAAATAAACAAATAAATAAATAAAAAATATAAAAAAATTCTTCTAAAATATTTTTATTTCTCCTTTTTTGTTTCCTTAATGTTTCTAGTTCTTTCTTATTAATTTAAGAAAAAAAGGAAAGAAATTAGTTTAAAAAAAGCGCTGTCACAGCACTGTTATGAGAGGAACGTGTTGGCGAAGTGCAGCGAGAGTCGCGTTGTATGTGAATTATTAAAACGAAAAATATTGCCAAGTTTTGTGTAAAGTCAGAAATAATAGATTTATTGTGCCCCTCAATTTGCACAATTTTTAAGCATTCTTTGTTGATCTTTCGCATCGCTTTGAAGCCACAAATTTTCTCATATTAGGCACAATCGTTTTGGCAGTTGCAATTCGCATTAAAGTTGGCGACGATGCATTAAACTTGAACTTGTTTTTGTTTTGTTAATATTCATAACTGAAAACATTTGTTAACAAACGAACGTTTTTCAGAACATTCAAATGTTCAAATGTTTGTAATTCTACCGGACCAATCTGCGTGGTCATCAGTCCGTAGCTTACAAACTACTTAAACCTAGGTAAACTAACCTAAGGACAACACACACACCCATGCCCCAGGGAGGACTCGAACCTCCACGGTGAGCAATCGCGCGCTCCGCAGCGAGACGGTTTGTTCAGAACATTGCAACGTATTTTAGGACAAGGGCATGAATCCTCGCGAATTCGTATTGACGAACACCTTCATGAAAAGGAATTGCAATCACTATTTTAATGGTAGTACCGGTCTGTCAAAATTGAATCGCACCGTAGTTTTATCAGTTTAATTTGGAGAGATGTTGGAACATCCTCTGGCTGCACCGAAACATCGACCATAAAAACTTTTGAGTGCAGGTTTAGTTATTATATTTCTCAAATCCATTTTGAAAATTTGTATGCAATGAATGTAACTCTTTCGTGTACTCCCTGATGTGGACACAAGTACGTAATGTAAAGGATTTTGCTAAGGAAAATTTTCCAAATTTCCTTCTTGAAACTAACTTTTAGAAATCAAAACCTGCAAATTGGATCTTCCAATATGGTCACACGTAGTACCGATTAATTTATTTTTACCCTGAAAAGATTTATTTCCATTATGTAAATAACCCGCCATGTGTTTTTGAAAGCGAGGTCAGCGATCCAGATGTTTGTAATTCTATGCGACAAAACTTCAGTCGTCATCGGTCCTTAGACTTATAAAGAACTTAAGCTAACTTACACTAATTACCACACACACACACACACACACACACACACACACACGCGCATGTCCGATGGAGCACTCGAACCTTCGATGCGAGGGTGTGCAAGATCCGTAATAACTAAAATTTAGAAAAAGATATATCTTACTCTTTCCGTTAGAATAAAGAAGACTTACCTCTTTAGACTGCGGCAATTCTGCTTTTAATTTAGTAATCAGTTCCCGTCTGGTCCGACAACACTATCGTGTGTTACGGAATGTTTATTTTCGTAGTGACGGCGCTTTGATATTTACGGTAATGGAGTGGCATATTAAGTATTGAGCTTTCTCATCGGGCTTAAAGAATCTTCCTTATGAGTAATAAACTTGGCACACACACAAATCCGAACATTTTGTGCGCATGATAATCGTTCGAAAGGTAGATTAACAGCGTCGTATTTGATAAGATTCAGAACGGATATTCAGCGCATCCAAGAGAGCATTGTCTCTGTTACACGCTTGCTAGGACACGGCGAGGCAAGAGTGGTGGGGGGAAAGCACCGGGGCCGCACGGCGCAGCACGGGGCAACACCGTCTGAAGAGAAGGCCTGCGCACTGCCGTGCCACGCCACGAAGAGTAGGTCGCGATCGCGTCGCTCACTGGCTGGCCGATGGCGCACGGTCCACTGCCTCGAATCGGCCAGCCAGTGAGCTACGCGATCGCGACCTACTCTGCGTGACGTGGCACAGCAGCGCGCAGGCCTTCTCTTCAGACGGTGTTGCACCTGGGCGCGTAAGCACCGCGTGCTCGAGATGCAGGGGCCTGAGTAAGTTATCAAAAGAGAAGGCTGTAAACTCCGCAAAATACCTAGGAATTACTATTACTTCAGACTTAAATTGGAAAGAACACGTAGATAATGTCGTAGGAAAGGCGAACCAGAGACTGCGTTTTATTGGCAGAACCCTCAAAACAGGCAACAGAACTACAAAAAAACTGCATACACTACGCTTGTCCGTCCATTTTTGGAGTATTGCAGCCCAGTGTGAGATCCTTATCAGGTGGGTTTAACGGAGGACATCGAAAGAGTCCAAAGAAGGCAGTTCGTTTCGTATTGTCACTATATAGGGGAGACAGCGTTACGGAAATGATGCAGGATCTGGGATGGGAATCATTACAACAACGGCGCTTATCGCTGTGGCGTGGGCTACTTGCGAAACTCAAATCGCCAACATTCTCCTCCGAATGCGAAAATATATTGTTGACTCCCACTTAAATAGGTAGAAATGATCATCAGAATAAAATACGAGAAATCAGAGCTCGGACAGAGATATTCAGGTGTTCTTTCTTCCCGCGCGCTATTCGAGAATGGAATGGAAGATAAATAGTATAATGGTGGTTCGATGAACCCTCTGCCAGGCACTTAAATGTGATTTGCAGAGTATCCCATGTAGATGGAGACGTAGATGTAGATGTATTGCTCATCACAACGCGTTTCGAGAACTTACTGGCATTTTCTAACGCATTTGTTGATATACGATGCTTTCTTGGCGTTTCAGTGTGTGATTTTCTCTCACTCTTGAACTGTAATTGTCTTTTGTAGGTTAATGCAGTTGGGAAAATCGGACAGAATGAATATTGGTGTATGTATTTTATCGTAATGTTAGGTGTTTCTCTGTCTGCTTAAAGGTATTGTGCATCCTCAATTACAGGAAATACAACACAGTATTCTGAGGTGCTAGAAAATAACTGACGAAAATTTCTGGCCAAAAAAATTAAATTAAAAAAATTATGAGATGCTACAATAGAGCCGGCCCTAGGCTGCGCGGGGCCCTGTGCAGAACCGCGCGGAGCTCTCCCGAGTCCTGCCACCCTGCACCCTCCCCCCTCCCCCCTCCAGCAGAAGTTGTACGCCTTCGTCACGTTCAAAAGAATTTTAAGTTTCGTCATTAACACACTCAAATGGTCATAGTCGTGTCGGAATGGGTAAATACACTGGTTAAAACAATTACGGGATCTTAAAGACAAAGGTGAAGCAATGAATTAAAATTCGTGATGCGGCCAGGTATCAAACCCGGGCCTCCATGCTTATTAGGCAGACGTCTTACGGTTTTTTTTTTCCTTTCTTCTGCAGGTAAAAATTAATGGATCTCTTCCACGATGAAAATCAAATTCTTCTTCCATAAAAAGACTAAAATAAAACTTCGTTTCTCCATCGAAGCCATTTTTTTCCTAGATCTCTGAACGTTTCCGAGTTCCTCCTCTCGAAAATTGAGTGTTATCGTTTAGTTTCCACCGTTTTACAATTCAATTAAATTCTTTGTCTCTTCTCTTTATTTTCTACTCGTAACTCGCGAACCGTGAGCTGCCAGGTGTTGTATTTTTATTATTACAGATGTTTATACATAAGGGAATGCTGAGTACGTAATTAAAAGAAAGGTTTCTTCTCGCCGTTTAAATGTGGAACTTACGGAACAAAAATATTGGAAATAATAGAAAAATAAATGGTTTAAAATTGTTCTTATTCCAAAGATATCAAACTACATTATATCTTCGTGTTCCCTGTTTTTAAACGTCTGGGGTGCTCAGTAGTTTCTGAATTCTTCTCTGAAAACTGCTTCTAGAAAGTTCGCATAGTTTCGCTTGTAATGTTTTTTTCTTGATAATTTGTGAAGTTCCTGAACTATATACATTGAGAAATCCTCTTTGCTTTTAGCTGTACTTGACATTAAATAGTGAACGAAGTGTCCTTTCAGCCAGTTAACAGAGTTCCGCTTGGTTTTAATGTACGGAACAGTATCTGGGTGCAAGAAATCATCAGGTGTAATACGAAGAGCCAATGTTCTTGTCATTATTGCATGCTTCTTCCGAATAAAGTTCCATACGTCTTGGACCTTGGAGCACACAAAAAGATGTTCGTCGGTGTCCAATAAGTTGCACGTTGCGCACAATGGTGAGTCCGCCAAGTGTATGGAATATGGCCTGGAGTTGGTGTGGACTTTCCGGTTCACTAAGCGATACCAGGAGGCTCTGACCTCAGTTGTCAAATCACGGAAGTGGATGTTCTTCCAGATGATTGGCCATCTGTGATTAGGATATTTTTGTTCAATAATGGTCCGGTTCTTGCTTTCCATTCGCTTCTTATAAACTTTATGCATTGTCATGAGCTCATGATCTTGCATGTTTATCTGCAGGTAGCTCAACTCAATTATAAAGGTTTGGAAATGGGACATAGCGCTCGGAATTTGTTGGACGTCGATTGGAGGCTGCACCGTTAGACCACCGCACCACTAACGATTAAATCGCCTTGGAAAAGTCTAAGTAAGACTTCCCTCCACGTCACAAACTTTAATTCAGTGTCTGTGTTCCATAGATAATGGCCACTACTGCCAAGGCTCTCCATGCAACAGAATAGCACATCGACAGTGGACATAGTGGAACATTCCTGCTAAGGTGATATAAATATCAATTTAAATATAAATTCAGAAAGCCTGAGACTGTTTTTCGCCCCGAATACGTCCAAGACATTAAAGATAAAGGTGAATTAAAATTTGTGATGTTGCTGGGAATCGAACCCGGACATCTATGCTTACTTGGCAGACGTCTTACCGTTACACCACCGCACATGGAGAGCATTGGAAACAGTGGCAATTATCTATGGAGCACAGAAGCTGAATTAAACTTTGTGACGTGGAGGGAAGTCGTACTTAGACTACTCCGAGTCGCCTTAACCGTTAGTGGTGCGGTGGGCTATCGGTAAGACGTTTGCCTAGTGAATATTGAGGTCCAGGTTCGATTCCCTGCCGCATCACAGATTTTAATTAATTGCTTCACCTGTATCTTGAATGTCTTGGACATATTCGAGACGAAAAACTGTCTCAGGGTTTCTGAATTTATATTTAAATTACGGGATCATTTGAGATATCTAGGATCTGAAGTAATTCAGCGGCTTAGACGTCTTTCTGTCGCCACGGCGGAGTGGCGTAGCGCATTGAGGCGCTATGCTTCGATGCCCGAGACCGTTCCCCGTCGAGGGTTCTAATTCCCCGTCGGGCATAGATGTTTATGTCGTCTTTAATATAAGGTAGTTCATAAGTAGTTCGTAAGTTTAGGGACTGATTACCCCGCAGTTAAGTCCCTTAAGCTTCACAAACATTTGAACATTTTGTTTCTGTCATTTCTACAGAGTGAGGACAACAACATTACGGCAACCTAGATGGTAGGAATAACAAAAAATTCGCGCGGTAGGGTTGGTGTTGACTTGCGTTTTTTCTACCAAACGAATTAAACAAGCAGTTGAGGTGTAGTGATCATGTAGTGTAATACAGAAACAATGTGACTTACCGGAAGCTACGGCATGCGGGACAAAAATGTTCAAATGTTTGTAAATCTATCGGACCAAACTGCGTGGTCATCAGTCCGTAGCTTACAAACTACTTAAACCTAGGTAAACTAAACTACGGACAAACACACATCCATGCCCCAGGGAGGACTCGAACCATGCGGGACAGACACAGAGGGAGGTGACTGCAGCTATTGAAGTGTCCCAAACTGTAATTTCCAGGACCTGGACGCGATTTCAGGCAACAGGGACCGTTAAAAGAAGTTGAGGCTAATATTGTCGACGGGTAGTTTCAGCAAGAGATGACCGGTACTTCCGTTAAGAGCCCGACGAGACAGGAGGCTTAATGCAACTCAGGTGCAACGCAAACCCCAGGCATCAACAGGACGTCCAGTACCAACACAGTCTGAAATCGCCTTTGGGAATGTGGCCTGTACGCACGGAGGTCTATGGTGTGTGTCCCATTAAAATCACGACACCGTTTAGCCTGCAGGATCTGAGGGGAGGAACATCGGATTGGAGTCGTAATGAAAGGCACCGGGTTCTGTTCACAGATTAGTCAAAACTTTTTGTGTTCAGACGGCAATCGTCGTTCTCTCATCTGGAGAGAAAATGGAACTTGGATCAATCCTGCTTGTTTGCAGGAAACACCACCATATCATGTTGGTGGACGAATGTTGTGGACAGTAGTCAGTATTGGCGAATGTACGGATCTCTGCGTCGTTCAGAATGGTGCTTTGACTGCTCGGAGGTATAGAGACGAGATGCTTCGACTTTTTGTTGTGCCTACGCTGATGCCATTGGACATAGATGCCTTCTCGCGGAGGAAACGCTCGTCCGCACAGATCTGCATAGGTGGACAAGATAAGGGAACTGAAAGAACGGAGTGCTCAGCTTCTTCACGGGACTTAAACTCGATCGAGCATATCGGGGACGCACTTGGCAGATGCATTTCAACCAGATCAGCACGTCCCACATCGGTTGCAGAGCTGGATATTGCACTTCGGGAAGACTGGCCAAATATCCCTCATGAGCTGATAACATACTGTCCATGCCTCCTCGCAGGTGTGCAACTGTACTGGCCGCCCGAGGTGATCGCACACCGTATTAAAGCGCAACATCAATGACTTTTTCACTGCTATGGTAGCCCTATGGTGTCTCGTCCAGTAAATGCCATGTAAACCTCAAGTAAAAAGTTCGGACAGCAAAACATCGTACTGTATCACACACAAATTGCAATTGTAACCGATATCTGAATAAAATGTTAATATATGTATATCATGTGTGATATCTCACCTGATGCTTTGATTGATTTGAAGTGCGCTTCAATGAGATTAGATTGAAATAATTTCAGAAACAAAATTGCGGATGACGGTTTTCAAATTACTTTATAATGTTCTGCAAGGGGCCCTTAAAAGCACGGGGTCCTTGCGACTGCACCGTTTGATCATGCCTAAGGCCGGCCCTGACTACAATCTAACAGATGAAAATCTAATACGGTAGCGAAGAAAACAACCATCAGTTGCAATATTGCACATTTATTCACAACCGGTTTCGAGCAATTATTGCCCTTCTTCAGGTATCTGCACAGGAAACAGTTAAGAGTAATATACAAATATTACATGAAATTCTCAATAAAATCACGGAAATAAAGGGGGCAACAAGTATAAAGCTTTCTGGAAAAGTGACAAAGTGAGAAATATTAATACGGTATTCTACTGCTTTTTGATAAAATACGGAACTATACAAAGCATTAAGTTCTGTTGTTGTTGTGGTCTTCAGTCCGGAGACTGGTTTGATGCAGCTCTCCACAATATCCTATCCTGAGCAAGCCTCTTCAACTCCACATAAGAACGGCAACCTACATCTCTCTGAATCTCCTTATTGTATCCATCTCTTGGTCTTCCTCTGCGGTTTTTACCCCCACACACTTCCCTCCAACGCTAAATTCACAATTCTTTGATGTCTGAGAATGTGTCCTACCAATCTATCCCTTCTTTTAGTCAAGGTATGCCAGAAATTTCCATTTAGTTCAATAAACGAAAAATTAATAGTTACTGACATTAGTTGTGCCCTATAGGTTTACTCAGAACATTGTGTAATAACACTGAACATCAAGTGCAGATATTATGCTAGAACTCGTAAACTAAGCTGGAAATATGTGCATCTTTGAATAACTATGCGGTGGACGTAAAGAGAAAAGGGGAATATAGTTATATGATGTGAGGGTCACATAATACAGTATTCGGAACTTTATTGCCCTTTTCTCTTTACGTCCACTACATGGTTCATCCAAAGATACTTACAACTTAGTTTACGAGTTCCAGCATAATCCCTGCACGTAATGTTTAATTGTCAGTAATATTACACAAGGCTGTGTGCAAACCTATAAAGTACAATTAATATAAGTAAGTAAAATTGTTTTCGTTTATATGTACTTCATACTTTCTACAGTCTCTTATTCTATTAATATGCAACAGAATAGCATATCAATATTTCACATTTTGGCACTTTTCGAGAAAGCTTTATATAAAGTGTAGTTCTTGCCCCTTTAATTCTGCGATTGTACTGTGAATTTTATGTAATATTTGTATTTGTGTATATTATTCTTAAATGTTGCCTGTACAGATACCTAAAGAAGGGCGATAATTGCTCGAAAGCGGTTGTGAATAAATCTGGAACCTTGCAACTCATGGCTGTTTTGTTTTCTAACGTATAAAACACAGTTGCTGCAATGGATAAAATATTTAATTTGATGCGAGTCTGTTAAAGCAAAACAACAGCTCTTCTGAATACCGCTAAGACACATGACGACGACTCTTTTGCCGAAAGATACATTTCGTGAAAGAAAGAAGTATTAACAGATAGATTGTTCTGGTTTAACCTAATATAAATAAACTAGTAGACCTGTGCGAATAATTCGCACTAAAGCCTGATCCGTAACAGACAGATATGATAGTAATGGAGAAAATTTAGATGTATATGTATAAAAGATAATAAATTTTGAATAGTAGTAGCAAATATTAGTCTCATTGTAAGAAAATTTATATAATTAAGTACAACTTGATTAATTGTGAAACATAAAAAATATAGATATTGACTTTTTAAGGTTAGTTTTTCAGTGATAAATATCACTGAATGAGCGAACTCGTGAAGAAGTCACGCATAACAGCCCAGGAAAATAATAAATAAAAAACATAAATAAAATAAATAAATAAAAAAGTGAGTCACTACTACTATTGCACTATTAATTAATCTCTGATTAGCATTAAGATTTCTAATTAACATACTCATACCATTTTTCTGGGAGCAACCGTAAATACAAGTCTCATTTACGATCGTTCGCCGGGTACCATCTTAGATTCTATGAACAGTACCATTTTTTTTTTCAAAATACATTTTTTTGCGAAAACAGTAATTTTAAAGTATCTGTGTATTTTTCGTCATTAGTGAAGAACGAAACCTTGAAAATGACACTTCAATCATTAATTTTGGATATGTGATAGGGAGATAATGGCATATCCACAGAAAAACACCGATTAGAACTAATATATACGAGATAACCCGGCGAACTTCGTATCACTTACCTCTTAATATAAACCGTATTAATTTAAATCATATGTATTTTAGATCCAGTAGCTTTATAAATGCATCATCAGATAGTCAAAGTATCGGCTCGATAGTGGGCGGAAAGATTGCGCAAATCACGCACACATGTTCAGGATAATGTTCATGTCATATTCGTAGAAGTTCAGTGACAAAATGTGGAAAAATTGTGAGGAAAATATAGATTTAAAACATGTAAAATAATGACTTTGTTGTTGTGTTATCTAGTAGGCCCGGCAATGCTTTCCAATTCCTAATATGTATGTACTCTTGCTTTGAACGTCAAATGTGCAATGTCTTACGAATAATATTGATACACCAAAGAAAAGAGCTCTTTCAGTTTTCCACAGATTTCCCTATTTTCTGATCAACTATTCCAAACTTTTACTTCACACAAACCTTCCTCTCGCTTTGAACGTCGAATGTGCAAAATTTTATCGCAATCAGATGAATGGTATTGATATTTCGTAGAAAAATCTCTTTCTATTTTTTCTGAATTTTTCCAATTTTCCAGGAAACTTTCGCAATCATTTTTTTTTTTTTCGTAAGAACATTACTCTTGCTTTGAACGTTAAATATGCAAAATTTTATCGGAATCAGGTGAATGATATTAAAATGCCATTGCAATAAGCTCTTTCAGTTTCTTGCAAAATTTTAAATTTTCCGTGTAACTTTCCCAAATATTTAGTTCATAAGAACATTTATCTTTCGTTGAACACCAAATGATCAAAATTTTATCGCAATCGGGTGAACGGTTCTCAACTTATAGTGTTGAGTATATTTAGAAACACAATGAAGATGGGAACTGGTTCGAATTTTGCGACTTTCCTTTTTAACTGTCCCTAATTTTTTACTGAAAACTGTTACAAGACCATAATGGACAAACCAAAGAAAAAGAATTACCCCTCTCCGTCGAGCGAATAGTCAGTTATAGTGCTGAATTCAATGAAAAACACATTGAAAAACGCACTCTCAGTTTTTTCTCAAATTTTCCAATTTTCCAGTACATTTTCCAAAAACATTATTTCATACAAACCTTGTCCTGTCAAGCCGTACTGAAGTGATGCTCTTACAATCATGTAGCAATTGATTTTTATTCATAGAAAAAAATCGCTTTCGGTTTTTCCTAAATTTTCCTACTTTCCGGGTGACTTCTCCAAATTTTTTTTTTTTGGTGTGAACCTTCGTCTTGCTTGAGCCATGAAATGTAAGAAATTGTATCGCAATTGGACGAACGGTATTGATAACGCACTGGAAAAATGTATTTCAGTTTTTTCCCTATTTTCCTCTTTTCCGGACAACTTTTCCATATTTTATCATCGTTTAAACCTTCCCTGGACTTACACAAATATTTTAAGACTAAAATTAGCCAAATCGGTTGAGCCGTTCTCGAGTTTTAGCGAGACTAACGAACAGCAATTATATATATATAAAACCCGGCGTTGCCCGGGTATTTATTTATTCCTGACATTCTTAAAGCATATATTCATTTGTATAAGGACTATATGTAAAATCTCTTGGGAATACAATTAATAGCAAAGAAGTAATAGATTAAAACTTGGTGCGTGATGAGACGGTTTGCCATGAACGTTACTGTTTATGTGCTCATATCTCATGAATTATATGTCCTACTCTGATACAATTTAGAAGGTACACTCAGCGTTATGAGTGTATACTGTCTGTAAAATTTCCTGTGGCTACAATTTGTAGTGTAAAAATTAGAAATTATAACGTCATACCGAATGCCGTAGTTTTAGCCTATGAACAGCGGAATGTTACTATTTATGTGCTCATATCTCATGAACTACGTTTCGTACGAAGATACAATTTAGAAGGTACATTCAGCTATATGTGTGTATACTATCTGTAAACTTTCCTGCGACTACTATTTGTAGTGTTCAAATTACCAACTGCAACGTCATACCGAGAGCCGTAGTTTTACTCCATAAACAGCGGAAAAATAGTAAGAGAAAAACTTTTTTCCTTTCATAATTTTACTATGGTTGCCAGCGAGAAAAATTTTAATAAAGGTTTGAAATTATGTTTAAAGTTTGTTGCAAGTCGCTAAGTACTGTCATTCTCATACAGTGTATTTCGAAAGTCTAGCCGCATTATATGGCATTTTTTGTGATTTCTATTGGTTATGACGTAATATCTTTTGAATCATGTGCCGTATGTGATTATTAACCATGCAGCAATTGTTACCTCACCGTAAGGAATGTGTGTACAAAATTTGGTTGAAATGGGTCCAATGGTTTAGGAGAAAATGAGCAGCATTTTCGCAAAATGCGGCAGTTTTTCGCGCATCTCATTGTTTATGACGTCATAACTCGTGAACTATATATTGTACGTGATTCTTACACTTACGGCGACCGTCCTCATGGATTGAAGCTTACGTGTACAAAATTTCATAAAGATTGGAACAAAACTGTAGATTTGTATGCAACACGTACACATATACGGACACTCTGCTTTATATAGGGTGTTTCACTAAGTGTGTTTGCCTCTGTAACTTAGGTGACGGGAAATTTTAATGCGGTAGGTCAACACAAGAAATGTTACACTTTCTGCGGAGCTATGAATATAGTTTATTGTATCATTTTCCAAAGAGTTACATCACAAAGATATAATTTTTTTAAAATGGAACAATAGTCTTTTATATCATGCATTGGATTCGTTGAAACCAGCTGCGTCCAAATCAATTGAAACTACATTCTTATCAATGTTAGTTTGGGAGCTACGACCCTTCAAACTTTCAGGGGCACATACCACACGCTGTACATAATACATGGCTGTGTGGTGGGTGATAGATTTTATGGCGGTGGGAAACTGATTTACATGAGATGTTCAAATGTGTGTCCATGTTCCTCAATGCATAATGCAATGCGCCGTCGAAAGGATCTGCGGACGATGTAACTTCGCCGGTGTGACGGACCGAATGCGTCCTCGATGCGCCGTTTTAGATCATCTGGGGATGTGGGCTCAGTGACATAAACACCATACTATAGATATCCCCACAAAAAGAAATCTACTGGTGTTAAATCGGGCGACCTTGCGGGCCATGAATGAGGGCCATGGCGCCCCAACCCCACCACACAGCCATGTATTACGTACAGCGTATGGTATCTGCCCCTGAATCTTTGAAGGGTTGTAGCTCCCAAACTAACAGTGATAGGAATGTAGTTTAAATTGATTTGGACGCAGCTGGTTTCAACGATTCCAATGCACGATAGAAAAATCTATTGTTATGATCGTATTACTTTGTGTTCTTGCTGTCTATGGCGCGGTAACTGGCAGCCAGGTTAGAGACGTGTACCCTCGCTACCTGGACGCTAGGAAGCGCGGCGTCCCGTGACAGTGTCTGGAGCGTAGTCGACGGCAGGTAGGGCGCCGCCCCCCGTGTCTCTTGGCGCGGTTGTCTGTGTCGCCGCCGCGTCAGGCCGCTCGTGCAGGCGCCAGAGACGCTGCCAAGCGCGCCCACGCACTGCCGCAGCCTCTGACAGCCTTTGAACCTGATACTGTGCCTCCAATGACGCGCTGTCCTCTCTCTTCTAACACTCCTACCTCTACCGAGAAGCGTTCTCGTTTGTTACTTCGTGACCTACAGGATAAGTCAAAAGTTGAAGTACGCATTTTATTAAGTAAATAAAAATGAAGAAATACAAATAAAAAATTTGTGCAGGAATTGGGAAAAATTAATATTCGAGTACGTATCAGTGAGGTTGTAAGATCTCTATGGTCCCGAAATAAGTCGGTTCCCTGTTAATATTTGGTACATATGTAAACTGGCCACAGATGTATATTGTAAGTGGCACAGTAATCCTTGGAAGTTCGATTGTAGAGTAAGCGCTGTGGCTGCGAGAGAGAACAGTCAGTACCAAGTCAGTTGCGAGCTGTGTTGGGAATCAGTTGCAGAGAGTTGTCTTTTAGGTGAGGTAGCGCAAGGACGCTGTTGGAAAAGGCAGTTGTTAAGTGTCTATTGCAGTACGCTATTATTTTAATGCATGATTTTAATATAATTTTCTGTAATATTTTTCTACTTCATATTTTTTTAAGAATACATAATTTCTAATATTCAATTTGCATTCTGCGTCCTCATTTAGTAGTTAGTTTCCCCTTCTTTTTCTTTTCTTTACTTATGATTATTGTTGAACTTAATTACTACCTATCTATCATTTCTGAAAATTTTAATACTGAAACACTGCTTGACGCGAGCTGTTTCCTGTTTCCAGTTTTGTGATTAAGAACGTAACTATAGATCCTGGCAAGGGGCGACGAGTGCAAGGTATCCCGAATACATTAAATAAGTAAAAATTTTAATAGAAATTTGCAACGTGTCTGGAATAGATTAATGTTTAATGGAAATTGATCAGCACTACGTACTTGGAAAACTGAACTTCTAAAAACCGAACAATGTGGTGACTACGAGCACCGTAGTAAGCCTTAGAAAACATTAATATGCGCAACAGACACGCCCAGGAAATGGGGAAATTCAAACACTAGAATTTATGGCCCTGTCTAAAGTACTCCCAAAGGGTACAACGAAACTGATGAACTTCAATAATGAAAAGCGGGAAACAATCTGACTGCGACACAGATAAAAATAAAAATTGACTTACCTCGTATCATCTTACTACAAAACAGGAAGTTTCATATCAGCCCACACTCCGCTGCAGAGTGAAAGTTTCATTCTGGAAATATCCCTTAGGCTGTGGCTAAGCCATGTCTGCACCATATCCTTTCTTCCCGGAGTGTTAGTCTTGCATGGTTCGTAGGAGAACTTTTGTGAAGTTTGGAAAGTAGGAGGCGAGGTACAGGCAGAAGTAAGTTTGTGAGGACGGACCGTTAGTCGTGTCGGGATAGCTCAATGGTAGAGCGCTTACCCGCGAAAGGCAAAGGTCCCAAGTTCGAGTCCCGGTTCCGACACAAAATTATTAATCTGCCAGGAAGTTTCATATCAGCGCACACTCCGCTGCAGAGTGAAAGTTTCAGCATCTGTCTCCAGAAAATCTCCTGCCGTCTGTCAGCGCCAGAACACTGCAGCATTGGGCCTCAGATCTCGATGGCAGCAGCAGCCGCTACGGTCAAACGCGCACAACAGCCAGTGAGGTGCAGTTGGGGCCCGTGCAGCTGCCGGCTCGGCGTCGCAGTATTTGGCGGTCTTAATTGGAGCACTATTCAGCGGCGGCGTCACAAAATCAAACGCTAATACAGCGCCGCGGATTCGCGCTTTCAGCAGATTGGTCCCGTGTCACGGGCAGCCGTGGCGTGCATTGTGGCGGCGTAATGCGACCGCGGCGTTTGCGCTAAACGGCTCGCCGCATATTGCCCGCTGACACAGCGCGCGCTGCACCGAACAATGACACAAAAGGCGAGCAGCCGCCGCTGCTGCCGCCGACAGCACGGGTCAGCACTAGCCGCCAAAGTAACGACCTCTCTATTCTGCACGTTTGTTTACTGAAACGTCTGTATCACTCAACATAATTCACAGATCACTGTAATAAGCGTCCGTCGCTCTCACAGTGCAGCCATCGCAGGAGAACTTCTGTGAAGTTTGGAAAGCAAGAGGCGAGGTACAGGAAGAAGTATGGTTGTGAGGACGGACCGTGAGTCGTGTCTGGATAGCTCAGTCGGTAGAGCGCTTGCCCGCGAAAGGCAGTGGTCCCAGGTTCGAATCCCGGCTCCGCACATAATTTTAATTATCCAGTAAGTTTCATATCAGCGCACACTCCGCTGCAGAGTGGAAGTTTCATTCTGGAAACATCCCTTAGGCTGTGACTAAGCCATGTCTCCACCATATCGTTTCTTCTAGGAGTGCTAGTCTTGCAAGGTTCGCAGGAGAACTTCTGTGAAGTTTGGACAGTGCAGCCATTGCCCGCTATAGTCGGATTAAAATTACTTGCAAGTTGACGTTTGTCAGCTGCGGCTACAGTGTTGCCGGCTGAGAGCTGGCACTCCGTACAGGCGGCACTGCGCCCAGTACTGTTAGCGATCTGCACACGTCCAGTACCGGTAGTTGTTGACGATATTAATTAGTCGAGCTTTAAATGTACTGAGATGGCCTTCACAGTTAAGTATTGTCAACATTGTTCACATCAATACTTCTGTTAACATTTATTGTTGACAATGCGATTTTACAAGGCTATGATGTCTAACACCAAAAAGAAAGCGTGTACCGCAATTATTTTCTCTGTAACGAATACAACGAAAAATACGGTATACTTCTGAGAATGGGTACTGATTTCTCAGGATCTATGCACCCAAACTTTGTGAAAATGTAATCACATGTCAGTTCTAGTATAACATATTTGTCCAATGACTACATTTTTATCATTTGCATTTCTTCTTGGTGTAGCAATTTTAAAGTTCAGTAGAGTAATAGGTCTGTATCACTCATTACGATTCACAGATCATTGCAATAAGCGTCTATTGCACTTACAGTGTAGCCATTGACCGCTAGTATGCTACTACCTCTTGCAGTCAGCAGGTTGCCAGAATGCACTGTCTGCCGATTGTTGTGGGCTGCTGTTAGTGACGGATTTTCACATTTGCCGCCAGTTGGCCAGTCCAGTTTTGCTGCCCCTACCAACCTCTACAATTCGATACCATTTCAGAATCATACTAATTATTTTGTCAATGAACTCATATCTTTACGTTTTGTGCACTATGGTTGTTATTGCACAACCATTTTTCCGTAATTAGCATGACTGTGTACTACTCGATCGAAGGGTCACTTCCCAGACTATTTTTACAACCCAACTATTTGGTTCATCTTCCACAAGAAATAGTTTGGTTTTATATTTCTGAACTAATTAAAGCACAGTGATATACTACTAATAATGTTCGTGCAGGTATACCTTTATTACTTAGATAATAATGTACATTCGCAAAAGGTAATCAAATTCATTACACTTACAGTAGAAAAATTTTGGCCCCAAATTTGCCACCCCTAAAATCTGCCGCCCTAGGCTCCAAGCGTAGTCAGCCTACTGGTAAATCCGCCACTGGCTGCTACTCACACGCAAACCTCCAGATTTCAGACACTGAGAGCGGTACAAACATTGTATATCGATATAATATTAAGCAATTTGGGGACAAGAATAGCAGCTGTATGAATATCAAGAACTCAGATGCAAAACCAGTTCTCAGCAAAGAAGGGAAAGCTGAAAGGTGGAAAGAGTATACAGAGGGGCTCTACAAAGGAAATGAACTTACTGACAATATTGTAATAAGGGATGAGGAAATAGATGAAGATCAAATAGGAGATACTACACTGAGACCATAATTTGACAGAGCCCTGAAAGACCTAAGTCGAAACAAGGCCCCTGGAGTAGATGATATTCCCTGAGGGCTTCTGAAGTCTCTGTGAGAACCAGCCAAGACAAAATTGTTTCACCTGGTGTGTAAGATGAGACAGCTGAAACACCCTCAGACTTGGAGAAAAATGTTATAATCCCCATTCCAAAGAAAGCAGGTGCAGACAGGTATGAAAATTACAAAACCATCAGGTTAATATGTCATGGTTGCTAAATTTTTACACGAAATATTTACAGAAGGATGGAAAACCTGGTAGAAGCCGACTTCGGGGAAGACCAGGTTGGATTCAGGAGAAATGTAGGAACACGGTAGGCAATACTCGCTTTACGGCTTATCTTAGAAGATAGATAAGGAAAAGGGAAACCCACATTTATAGCTTCTGTAGATTTGGAGAACGCTTTTGACAATGTTGATTGGAATACACTCTTTCAAATTCTGAAATCAGCAGGAGTAAAATATAGGGAACGGAAGGTTATTTATAACTTGTACAGAAAACCAGATAGAAGTTATCAGAGTTGAAGGGCACGAAAGGGATGCAGAAGTTGGGAAGGGAGTAAGACGGGGTTGTAGCCTTTCTCCAACGCTATTCAATTTGGACATTGAGCAAACTATAAAGGAAAGCAAGGAGAAATTTGGAGAAGGAATTAAAGTTCAGGGTGAACAAATAAAAATATTACGTTTTGCCGATGACATTGTAATTATCTCAAAGACAGAAAAAGACCTGGAAGAGCAGTTGAATGGAATGGATAGTGTGTTGAAAGGTGCGTATATAAACATTAACAAGAGCAAAACGGGGGTAATGGAGTGTAGTCTAAGAAAATCGGGCGATGCTGAAGGAATTGGATTAGGAAACGGAACAATAAAGACGGTAGATGAGTTTTGTTACTTGGGCAGTAAAATAACATGTCAAGGTCGCAGTACAGAGGATATAAAATGCAGAATGACAATGGGAAGAAAAGCGTTTTTGAAAAAGAGAAATTTGTTAACATCGAATATTAATTTAGTTGTAAGGATGTCTTTTGTGAAGGCATTTGTGTGAAGTGTTGCCTCGTTTGGGAGAGAAACATGGACGATAAACCATGTGGGTAGGAAGAGGATAGAGACTTTTGAAATGTGGTGTTACAGAAGAATGCTGAAGTTTAGGTGGGGGAACGCGTAACTAATGAAGAGGTACTGAACAGAATTGAGGAGAAGAGGAATTTTTTGCATACCTTGGCTAAAATAAGGAATCGATTGGTTGGACACATTCTTAGACATCAAGGAATCGTAAATTTAGCAATGGAGGGAAGTTTGTGGGGTAAAAATCGCAGAGGGAGACCAAGAGATGAATACAGTAAGCAGATTCAAATGGATGTAGGTTGCAGGTCTTATGAGGAGATGAAGAGGCTTGCAAAGGACAGAGTAGGGTGGAGAGCTGCATCAAACCAGTCTCCGGACTGAAGACCACAACAACAACATCAATTAATACATCGATATAATTTGTACTATGTGCTGTTGTCCAGGAGAATGTGCATACATTATAATAACAAGTAGCACATGACAAATCAAACGTACAAATGTTTGTAAAGCTTATGGAACTTAACTACGGGGTCATCAGTCCCTAAACTTACAAACTACTTATGAACTACTTACGAACTAGGACGGTACAAATATCCATGCCCGAGGGGGGATTCGAACCCCCGACCGTAGTGGCCGTGCAGACCGTGACTGAAGCGCCTCAGTCCCCTCAGCCACCACGGCCGGCAGCACATGACAGAGTACACAAAAAGCGTAACTGTGGGAGCATATCATGTCGAGCTCCTGTAGGCGTCCACCATCGTCGCTCAGCTCTCCAGGTCAGAAGGTTCAACGCGCTCTATAATAAAAACGCTGAGCCAAGAACGCATTGAACAACAACTAATTTACACCATCAGCGATCGCAAGGGACAGAACTACACGTAGAGAAGAAAAAAGGTTGGCAAGTTAGTAGAGCATTAGCTTATTATGTCCAGGCTCCTGGGTTCACGCACGGCTGACAGTATTTATTTATGTATGCAACAACGTGTTCGTGACATGAATAAGCACTGTTCAGATTTTATAGCAATGTGTTATCGGCAGTTTGCCTTTGCTTCGTTTATTTGAAAGCAGCAACCCTGTAGGGTTTATTCATAGTTTCACAGACTAAACAAAAACAACCATAATTCCACCAACCTCCATTGTTCTTCATTTTTTCAAAGTGCACAAGCATAATCATTCGCTAAATCTTCGATGCTGCTCGGAATTCTTCCGAAGAGGTTAGTTTCAACAACCAGTCTTCTAAAGCTGCAGTCGCCCACACACAATCAGTTGTGTTCTCGGTGTTCTCAGCGTCACGAATGGATACTGGCTAAACTCGTTGATGAACCCAGACCCTTTGAACTTCTACAGAGTTTTGTTTCCAACACAAGCTTTCATTCAGCAATCTACAGCTTGGATAATCAAATATGGGATTCATCACATGTGCTTGGCGGACGAAAGTAATTTGCTCCATATACTGGGTGTCAAAAAGTCAGTATGAATTTGACAACTTAATAAGTCACGGAATAATGTATACAGAGAGGTAAAAATTGACACACATGCTTGGAATGACATGGGGTTTTATTAGGACTACAGATTAGTAGGCTTTTCAGTCACTTATGTAATAACTCACTCAATCACGGTGTGTTCCCTGATAGACTGAAATATGCCATTGTCATACCAATGTATAAAAAGGGAATAAATCAGATATTAACAACTATCGTCCATTCTCTCTTCTGACAGCTTTATCGAAATTTTTTGAGAAAGTAATGTGTTCAAGAGTATCCTCCCATAGTTGTAAAAACAAATTACTAACCAAATGTCAGATCGGTTTCCAGAAATGCTTTTCAACAAAAAATGTTATATATGCCTTCACCGATCAAACATTAAATGCTCTGAATAATGCTGGCGTTTTTTGTGATCTTTCAAAGGCCTTTGATTGTGTAAATCATGGAATTGTTCTAGATAAGCTTAACCATTAAGGAGGTGTACAAATGGTTTAATTCATACTTAACTGTAAGAATGCAGAAAGTTGAAGTAAGTTGTTCATGTAATGTCGAAATATCAGCCGATTCCTCAAACTGGGGACTATAAAGGATGGGGTGCCACAGGGTTCGGTGTTAGGTCCTTTACTGCTCTTGATATACATAAATGACTTGCCATTCTACACTGATGAAGATGCAAAATTAATTCTTTTTGCTGATGATACAAATATAGTAATCACATCCAAAAACAAGAACTAAGTAGTATAATCGTAAATTTATTAAGCGGTTTTCTGCAAAAGGACTCTCATTAAATTTTGATAAAACACGGTATATACAGTTCTGCACAGTAAATGGTACAACTCAAGTAATAAATATGGACTTTCAACAGAAGTCGGTAACTAAGGTAGAATTTTCAAAATTTTTTGGTCACTGCATTGATGAGAGATTAAACTGGAAGCAACACCTAGATGGTCTGCTAAAACGTTTGAGTTCAGCTACTTATGCTGTTAGGGTTATTGCAAATTTTGGCGATAAGAATCTCAGTAAATTAGCTTACTATGCCTGCTTTCGTTCACTGCTTTCGTATGGCATCATATTCTGGGGCAATTCATCATTGAGTAAAAAAGTATTCATTGCACAAAAGCATGTAATCAGAATAATTGCTGCAGACATCTATTTAAAGATTTAGGTATCCTCACAGTAAGTTCACTTATGAAATTTGTTGTTAATAATCCTGCCCAGATCAAAAGTAATAGCAGTGTATACAACTATTAAAATTACTTTATCTCTGCCCATTGGATGACTTTTTAGATACAAATTAGTAAATCTAGAAAAAAAATTGTGTCATGTAATATTTTATGTAATGTAACGTCTTGTACAGACACCCTTCATTAACCTGTCACGTTCCACATCATTACGAAGTGACGTATTCATGATCTATGGAAGAAGTATTAATCTAATCTAATAAACGCATCAACTTTCGGACAGTTTCCACTACCAGACTTCTCAAAATTGTTTACCGTTTTTACACAAAATTTGTGAATGCGCTTCAATCACTGAAAAGTTAAATCCAGAAAAAGTAATGATAAAAAATAGTAACTTTCTCTAACACTGCGATAAGACTCATATAGCTTCGTCTTCCTCGTCTCGTATGACGTCACCAGAGCTTCAGCCAATGAAAGTGTTTTCGATCACGTGACGTAATCCTGAAACTTGATGATTTTTTAAGTTCCAATTTCAGGAAAATAAGTTGTCTTTTGTAAGAATCATGACCTAAAATGCAAAGAAAACGTTATAATCATTCATAGTAATATTTCGAAACATCTTTTCACATAGAAAAGTAACCAACTGGCCTCAGAAACGCTGGGTGCACACCGCTCGCCAACAGCTCGGCAGCTTCGAAATGTGTCCACCCATTTGCTAGCCAAGGCCGATAGTGCAAAACTTCGCTAATCTAGCGGGGGCGGTGTATTCATTGCGTAATGGCCATTGACTGTGCTATAATTATTATGAGAACTGTATGGAGACGTCAAGATATGGAAATTTGTTCAGAAGCTTCTTCTTCTTCTTCTTTCGATGTATTTTTCTTGTGATAGTCCATGTTGCTTTTCTTAACAATTTTCTTTTGCGATAAAATATCGCAAATAGGTGCAATTAACGACAGGCTCGTTGTCTCATTAGAAGTCACAACTCACGAACGCAAAAATTTATTTTATGGAGGCCCGGGTTCGATTCCCAGTAGCATCGCAAATTTTAATTCAGTTCTTCACCTTTATCTTTAAACTTTATTTTCTCGTCCGCTACAATTTCGAGGAAGTGTGCTATTACAGTCACAGCTGAAATGTGAAAGGTTAACAATTACTTAATTACTTTTCTGACATACAGAAGATGGCTTCACGAACAAACATGAAAGTATCTGAATTTTATCCATTATGGATGTTGAAGAACTCCGTGACTGTTCCTTATAGGTTGCGGAAATAAAATCCGCAATCAGTCACAGTTATTGGTGGTTTATTAAAACACTACAGGTTTGGGGCTTGTGCCCATCTTCAGGTGTTCACATTAAGTGTTGTTGACTGTTTAAAGAAAACGTAAATTACATTGTGCTTATCATATTATCATACAGATATACATACACAAGTATCGTGTAGATATACATATACATAAAACAAGTATGGTATGTGGTGGAGTGATTTGTGTTAAGGCATTATGTTGCTGTTACTGCATTATTCTCAAATGATATCCATGCGAAATGTACGTACACGAATTGGATACCCTACTTATATGTGAGTACAAAAATGGTCAAATGTCTGTAAATCTATCGGACCAAACTGCGTGGTCATCAGTCCGTAGCTTACAAACTACTTAAACCTAGGTAAACTAACCTAAGGACAACACACACACCTATGCCCCAGGGAGGACTCGAACCTCCGACGGTAAGCAGCCGCTCGCTCCGCAGCGTGGCGCCTGACCGCTCGGCTACCCCACCGCGGCTATGTGACTACACTTATAGCCTTCAACCATTCTTGTTTTATGTATATGTATGTCTATATGATACTTGTGTACGTAATCTGTATGATAAGCACAATTTAATTTACGTTTTCTTAAAAAAATTCAACAAAACCGAATGTAAACACCTGAAGATGGGCACAAGCCCGAAACCGGTAGTGTTTTAATACACCACCAATAATTGTGACTGGTAGCGGATTTTATTTCCACAACCTATGAAAGTATCTGTTTATAAAACACGTACGGAATGTCCCAAAAACTAAGAATTTTCAGAGCAGAAAAAAACTTTCATGAATATCTTATGTGTACAAATCCCCGAGTCATCACGGAAACCACAGTAACGTTACAGCCTAGCGCTATTGCACTCTTGTACTGACTGCTGATGTGGGAGGCAGTTGCAGTATTAACTTTGGGCTTCGGCGAAGCCTGTGCCGTGTCCACCGTTGTCCGCAGCGCCGAGGAGTTGAGCGAACCCTTCCCGGAATTCCTGTGGCCGACGAACCCTTACTACAGCTCCTGGTGTCGAGCTGAGCTGAGCGCGCCGTTTCATTCGCTGCAGTGAAGATCAGATGCTCTTCAACACAAACAGCGTCCCCCTGTATCTTTCACAGTTCCGAATTTCTGCCGCAAGAGCTTTACTCTAACCATGGCTCTGGCAGTTTAAATTACGCCGCTACGAAGGCAGTATCCAATAAACGTCGAGTTCACACGGAGTAAGCTACTACGTCCTGGGACAGGCAAGTAATTAATATTTCGGAGCAGTCTCTCAAAGTAGATAAAATTACGTGAGCTAAGTGTTTAACAATCTTGGACCGGACACCACCATTGACTTCAAACTATACATGCAAAATGAATATAACAAACTTTGCAAGTATGTGGACAGTAATTCCAACTAAGGAAGCATGCTAATTATCGTATTTGAACGAATGGGAATAGGTTAATGTTATCACATGGACTCATTTGAAATCAGTTACAAACAACTGAAAGTGTTATGAAAAGCCTAAATGCTAAGACAGAGTTAATGTTAATGTTAAACCGTTGAAAAACTGAACTGCGAAATAATGAGGAATCAAAATGTTGTTTTTGTGATTATTTATATATTAGTAAAATCATTAAGAGAACCTGTGTCTTAAAATGTCATAACTGATGTTTACTAAATATTATAGAATGAATAACAAACAAAATAAATAAAATTTTGTATTAAAAAATGGTACCGTTCTAGACTTGCAACTATAGGGTCATAGGCTCGAATCCTGCCATGACTTGCTTTCTATTTTTTTTTTTTTTTTTCTTTCGTTGTGTTCGAATACTTACACAATATTAATATCTAATGGTAATGTTTACGAAAAATGCACGTATTTTGTTTTATTCCTAATTTCTACACTCTATAAAAGATTGTTAATAATGAAGGTTTCAATAATAAAACATAAGTTCAATTTTTTACAGTATAGGCTTCGCTATTAGTGACGATAGTCTTTGATTGTCCAGTTTGTGAAGAGCTACGACGCCGTATTTGAAAAGTCATCTCCGTACTACTAATGGCTTTCCATGCAGCTAACCCACTCAACCATCGTTTTAGGTGTCAAGGTGTTCAGCTCGTCTACATATACATAAACAGCCAACATGTTGCATTAGAGATCCCAAAATGTTTCATATAACTGAATTCGAAAAAACGAAAAAAATCTGTCAGAGCGGGATTCGAACAAGCGACTTGTGGTTGTGGAGCCATAGTGCTACCACCTGAGCTACACCGACAGATGCTGCAACTCTTATTTATTGGTGCTTACGTCTACTTGCAGAACATCAAAATCGAGTTTCTCGAGAATTTTTTAGACTTGCGTCGAATGGCTTTGGCTGATGTTGTTTGAGTTACGAACTTCATGAACATTAAACATAACGAAATTCCAAAATCCAATACCCACGTGATTTGGTTGTAAGAGCACGTGTTGCCGGCAGCATTGTGACCTTCGGAAGCACCGTTTTTCGGTAGCCGATATTGCTGTTCTGGTAGGTCATTTTCTCAAGACAGCCATATTTACATGAAACCTGTATTTTCGTGAATCACAAATTCAAATCTGTTCAAGACACCATTGACCTGAATGATTAGCGTCAAAGAGAAGTGTCATTTTCGGTTTTCCGTTCGGCTACGAGATCTGTTCAAAATATTCCCGAATATTGTCAATTTCTTGCCGAGCGCGGTATGATTTCATTGCTCTCGTAATGTTACAGTACCAGTGAGAATTACCGTCAAGAGAAGATCCGATTAAAACACACTCAATTCTACAGAATGTATACAGTTTCCCATTTAGAGAGGTGGCTACCAGTAATGATTATACACACACTGTCTGATTCGAAATTGATAACATTGAACTCTTACTAAATAAATATCAACCTTCACTTACCGTTCTACATATTTTGGAAAGTGGAGAAAGCTTATGCATTGTACAGCGTATACAGTACTGGCTATTAAAATTGCTAGACCAAGAAGAAATGCAGATGATAAACGGGTATTCATTGAACAAATTATCTATATAAAAGCGAAAGGACATGCATTCACTCGCTCATTCATTCACTCACTCACTCACTGACTAAACACGAAATCTTGAAAACTACTTTACCTATGATGCTGAAATTTGGCAGGAATGTAGTTTATAGGTAGAATACGTCAGCTGAGAAAGTATTTTGCGATAGGATCGATAGTTCAGGAGATATGACGTCATAAACAATGGAAACTTCCCCGTCTTGCGGCACGTGATTGTTTGTCTTTATCCGTCCACTATTTCGAGAAGAAGAGCACTTAGCGGCGTGCAACAAACTTTAAACATAATTTCAAACCCTTAGGAAACTTTTTCTCGCTGACAACCCCAGCAAAATGATGAAAGGAAGAAAGTTTGTCGCTTACTACTTTTTCGGCGTTCAGTAAAATTACGGCGTTTAGCATGATGCTACAGTTTATTACTCGTACACTATTAATTGTATTAGTGAGAAATCTCGCAGACAATAAACACACATAACACGAAAAGTACGTTCAAAATTTTGGCGTAGTGTGACCCGAAGTTCATGAGATATGGAGTCATAAACAATTAGGATCATAAAAAACCACCTCAACAGGCATGAAGTTATGGAATATTGAGTTTTTCCTACTATCTTTGTTCACGACGTATTTTGCAGACATTTCACATATACACCAAAGGATGTACCTTCGAAAAAGTATCGTATTACGACATATAGTTCAGGTGGTATATCGTCAAAGAAGATAAATTCACGAAAATTCGCCCTAATAAGCATGAGGTAGTAATTTACTACGTCTTTCTACCAACTCCATTAACAACACATTTCGTAGTCCGTTTTCTAATATTCCACTGTACGAATCTAGTAAACAATTTTTTGTAGGATTCATAATTCAGGAGGTATTGTGTATACATAAAAGCGAAAGGTCAGTCACGCACTCACTTACTCAATGACTAAACAGGAAATCTCTAAAACTATTGCACCTATGAGGCTGAAATTTTGCCGGTGTGTAATTTATAGGTAGAAGACGTCAGCTAAGAAAGTATTTTGCGATAGGATAGATTTAAGGTGCAAGGGGGAGGATACTTTTAGTACCGACTGATGAAATCTACAGTTTCATTCCGATCTTCACGAAATTTTGCACACTTGACCTTCAAGAGGAAGCGTCTACCTAAAGTTTCATACGGTGCGTGGGGGAAGGTATCTTGCAACATAAAAATGTATCCCTAAATACCTTGGTCGCTCCATAAGTTGAGAACAGCTCGACCGATTTCACAGATCTTTTTTGGTTGTTTTCGTTATTCTCATAACAAGGGTTGTATGAATTAAAAGTGGAAAATTTGAGCACAATGAATTGGGTTTTCCATGTGACCCTGTTTTTATTGCATACAAATGTATAGTTTTTTTTCGATATTGAAGTAATTTTGCATATCTGAGCTTGCAGACAAGAGGAATGTCACTATCAAGATTTCAGATATTGCATGATGCATAGTTTTGCTTCGATCTTGATTAATTTTTGTAAACATGATCTACAAAATAAGAGGAAGGTCACTGGGTACATAAATGATGTTATGGTGCATGACAGAGGGTAACCCTGTAAAAATCTTTGCCAAGAGAGGGAGAGGTGGAAACGAACAGAGAGATGGGAGAGAAAGAGATGGATGCAGAGACAGTAGGGAAGGGGAGGTGGACTGCGAGAGTGTGGAATAAATAAATATCCGGACAACGCCGGGTTTACACATATTTTATGTTTAAAACAGACTGAGATCAGGAACCCTAAAAAGCCATTATACCCACAGACCCTTCTTTAAAACCGTTGTGAAGCATGGACATATAAGCCAGTATGTTATACTAGAACTAACATGTGATTACATTTTCACGCAATTTGGGTGCATAGATCCTGAGAAATCAGTACCCAGAACAATCACCTCTGGCCGTAATAACGGCCTTGATACGGTATTGAGTCAAACAGAGCTTGGATAGCATGTAAGGATATATGCCCATGCACTTTCAACACGATACCAGTGTTCATCAAGAGTAGTGACTGGTGTATTGTGACGAGCCAGTTGCTCGCCCACGATTGTACAGACGTTTTCAATTGGTGAGAGATCTGGAGAATGTGCTGGCCAGGGCAGCAGTCGAACATTTTCCGTATCCAGAAATGCCGTACAGGACCTGCAACATGTGGTGGTGCATTATCCTGCTGAAATGTATGGTTTCGCAGGGATCGAATGAAGGGTAGAGCCACAGGTCGTAACACATCTGAAATGTAGCGGCCATTGTTTAAAGTGCCGTCGATGCGAACAAGAGGTGACCGAGACGTGAAACCACTGGCACCCCATACCATCACGCCGGGTGATACGCCAGTATGGCGATGACGAATACACGCTTCCAATGAACGTTCACCGCGATGTCGCCAAACACGGATGCGACCACCATGATGCTGTAAACAGAATTCTGGATTCATCTGAAATAATGACGTCTTACCATTCGTGCACCCAGCTTCGTCGATGCGTACACCATCGCAGGCGCTCCTGTCTGTGATGCAGCGGCGAGGGTAACCGCAGGCAAGGTCTCCGAGCTGATAGTCCATGCTGCTACAAACGTCATCCAACTGTTCGTGCAGATGGTTGTTGTCTTGCAAACGTCCCCATCTGTTGACTCAGGGATCGAGACGTGGCTGCACGATCCGTTACAGCCATGCGGATAAGATGCTTGTCTTCTCGACTGCTAGTGATACGAAGTCATTGGGATCCAGCACGGCATTCCGTATTGTCATCCTGAACCCACCGATTCCATATTATGCCAACAGTCATTGGCTCGCGACCAACTCGAGCAGCAATGTCGCGATACGATAAACCGCAATCACGATAGGCTACAATCCGACCTTTATCAAAGTCGGAAACGCAGTCTAGAAAATTTCGCAATCTGACTGCAATAACAACAAAACATGAGGGAAAAATACTCGTGAGGTGACAAACTAAGCTAACATAAGCTGTGAACAATTGGTAGAAAGTTCTGTACCTGACAGTGTTGGCCCTGCTCTCAAAGAACAATAGTGAAAGATGAACATTTAGCGATTTTTCCCAAAAAAATCAGTAGTCACGTTAAGTGTAATATTTGTGTTCGACGTTTTGAATAGACTTCTTCAAAATACCTAAATGTAAAACATTATTAAAGCGAAACTAACCATCAATGACATGTAGCAGAACAATGGTGTAGTACAATCTAACCGTAGCAAATAAAAATATTACACAAAATCCTTTCTCGTCAAGTTCAGTGAAATGTCTAAATCTAGTCTGTACTGTACAAAATTAGCTGTTCTCACACGTGAATAGATATGAATGAAACTAATAGTCTTGATAGCACGTATTGATAAAGCTTCATAAATTAAGAAAAGTAATCATTAAAAAAATTACTTTTCTTTTAATCATGGGAGAATGACATCTCGCTTCGCAGACTTTCACATTCTTCACTTCATATTTTTCATGAAACCGATTTCCTATAATGCACTCAATTATAGCCAAGTTACAGTTACCTACAGTAGCAAGTCTGCTCTCAATCAAACATAATCCAACGAAACTAAATATGTCTACGCTCAACAAAATTTCAAGATTAGTAATAAGCGAATTCGACACAGGCAACACAAACCATAGAAACGAAGAATGTGCGTATTATTGCGAAGTCGTACAATGAGGCAGTTTCTAAACCGGGAATGCGACCCTAGCCACAGGAAAGGTATAAATGTTCAAATGTTTGTAGAGCTTGTGGGACTTAAATACGGGGTCATCAGTCCCTAAACGTACAAACTACTTATGGTATAGGCTGTACTAAGGATGGCACAAATATCCATGCCCGAGGGGGGATTCGAACCCCCGACCGTAGTGGCCGTGCAGACCGTGACTGGAGCGCCTCAGTTCCCGTGGCCACCGCGGCCGGCAGCCACCTTACAGTATTTTGTAAATCTATGGACCGACGACCTCAGCAGTTTGGTCCAGTATGTTTACAAGCAAAGTTATACGATAAAAACCGAAACCTTGCTGTCTACTGAACCAAGCCTGGAGCCTTCGAAGACTACAGAGCGACGTGACCTGCTACTCCACACAGAAAGGCAAGATGGAAAGTGTGGTGTCGCACAAGTACAAAGTGCGCGCCACCTGCTTTCGCCGCGCGCCGCCATGCACGCACGGCGCGGCGTTCTCACGACGACAGCCACGAGCGCCCTCTGCGACAACGCCGCTCGTGGCCACCACTGAAGGACACCGGTCACTTCGGACTGAGATAGCAACGAGTTAGGACCTTCGTAATCAGATAGGCACCAGTGAAGACTTTGCTATTGTACAGGCACTAGGCAGGCCTCTAATAACTATGTATCAACATTCTGCAGTACTATGTAAAAGTTAAGTATTGTTACATTCTGTGCAATATATCTCTTTCTAATTTACTCGAGTGTTTATAGTTTCTGGCTGCTCCCCTGCGTACCTGCACCAGCGTGTCGGTCTCATTCCACTCGGCCACCGACACCTACGACGAGGCTGGGACACAAAAGCGGCGACGAAGTCGGGACACAAAAGAAAGGAATGCGAATCACTATCAATCAGATTGACTTCCATAAAGAAGGTTTTTTTTTTTTTTTTTTTTTTTTTTTTTTTTTTTTTTTTTTTTTTTTTTTTTTTTTTTTGCGCCCACGACTGTATTTATGATAACCAAATGGGTGTTTTGCAGCAATCAGTCGTTATTTGTAAGAAACTGCTTTATTTTGCAGATCTAGATTTCGGCAAGTGACTTGCCATTATCAATGCTAAATTAACAAGAAGTCATTGTCTGTATACATACATTATATGAAATCTAACATGACAAATTGGAAAAGAATCAATAGGATGTACTTTACATACCATACATTTTTTTTATATTAGCATGTTATGCATCTGCATTGTATCATCCTCATAGAAGGTCTGTAATACATTGTTTTCGACAGTTAGATGTAATGCTATTTCCAGTAAAGTGGATTACAGCTTGTGAAATGGAACTGTGTGCAACAATGAACCGTATGCAACAACGTAAAGATTTAAATTGACTGTTTGTTTATGACTGGTCTTGTAAAACATATCGTAAAATAGTTAATACACTGCCAAAGTATTTACGTAAATCGTTAACTATATACAGAAGTTTCTGTTTATAGTTATGGTATTTATACAGAAATATGTCAGTGGCTGCTAAATATTGGTAAGGAAAGAGGGATGCAACAGATCTTCTTTCCTTACCAATATGTAGCAGCCACTGACATATTTCTGTATAAATACCATAACTATAAAATGGAAACTTCTGTCTATAGTTAACGATTTACATAAATACTTTCGAAGTGTATTAACTATTTTACGATATGTTTTACAAGACCAGTCATAAACAAACAAACAGTCAATTTAAATCTTTACATTGTTGATACGGTTCATTGTTGCATACAGTTCCATTTCACAAGTTGTAACCCACTTTACTGGCAATAGCATTACATCTAACTGTCGAAAACAATGTATTACAGACCATCTATGAGGATGCTACAATGCGCATGCATAACACGCTAACATAAAAAGGTGTATGGTATGTAAAGTACATCTTATTGACTCTTTTCTAATTTGTCAATGTTATATTTCATATAATGTTTGTATACAAACGATGACTTCTCGTTAATTTAGCATTGATAATGGCAAGTCACTTGCCGAAATCTAGATCTGCAAAATAAAGCAGTTTCTTACAAATAACGACTGATTGCTGCAAAACACCTGTTTGGAAATCACTATCAAATACTAAACTAGAAAATGTGTCAAAAATAGTTATTTGAAATCCGCATCAGTTGCTAAAAGTTATTGACCTCCCAACGTAATTTGTTCGCTGGTATCTCTTATACAGGCCATTCCATTTCAATTCGGACAGCAAGAAAACTTGCATTTTTATGGGGTTTCATTTTTCTGTCATAAAAAGTAGACGTAAATTTAGTATCTTTGACAATCTCGCAGCTGTGATACTCAAAAGCTTCCCGTTGTTTTTTAGGGTAGAAAGTAAGATAATTTCATGAAGTTACGCGATTGTGAAACTTATAGCTCGAAAACTATTAATAGTAAATTTTTCAAATATATTAAAAAATTAAGGCACGACTATGTTGATTGATTCATAATTCTAGAATTTAAATTTCAAGTACTTTTCATCATTTGTCATCGTTGTGTGTAAAATAGATTTTTAAATAGAATAAAACATGTGCAATATTTTTCAGCATTTGATTTAAAAACAGTGTCAACAAACACTTTTATGGTATCTTGAATAGAGAGCTGTAAGCCGTCCACGGTGGCCGAGCGGTCTGCGGCGCGCCAGTCACAGTCTGCAAGGCCACTACTGTCGGGGATTCGAACCCCCCTCGAGCATGGATGTTTGTGTCGTCTTTAGTATAAGGTAGTTCATAAGTAATGTTAACAAACATTTTTAGAGAGCTGTAGAAAATATAAAATGTATCTATAAGCTGAGCTAAATTTGTTAGTCAGTCCGTAAGCCCCCTGTTGATCTTGCAAAGCGTCTCGCACAGTTGAGTGGCAGAAGGCAGCTCGCCGCAGTCTAGCTAGTAAGTACAGCGCTAGGTTAAGTATTTATTACTCAATAATTTTCTTCTACGTTGAAGATAAGGGACTCCATAATACTTGAAACGTTAATCATCGTGTAATTAAAAGACGTTCAAACCTATGTAAGTTTAATCCTTATGAAAAATGCATTTACTTTAGTATATGAGAAATGTTTTAGAACAATGAATTAACTGTTGTAATATTATCATTATATACCGACATCAGTTTTAGATATTCACCTTTAACAGAACTGTACTTAATCTGGTATAAGGTTCTTGAGTTACACAGCACACAAAGTGTCACGTTTGGAAAATAACGCTAACTTCGCCGAATTTTAACTCGAAAAATGGTAATCATTTAAGGGGTGAATTGATGACAGTTCTTTTGTTTAACATTAATTAGAACATGTAGGAATAATTAACTTTTAAAAAAATAGGAGGTCAATTTTCTCAGTAATCGTCCGATTTCAAATGAAAAACGCCATATTGCTTTAGCTTCTCGCTTTTGTAGTTGGCCGCGGCGGATCGCCGCGCGCACTGGGGCGCCGTGCTGCGGTGCGCGCGGCCGTTCGCCGTCGGTGGTTCAAGTCCCACTCTCGGGTATGGGTGTTTCTATTGTCCTTAGGGTAGTTTACCTTAATTTGAGTAGTTTGTAAGCTGCGTACTAATAACAAAGCAATTGAGTCCGATAGTTTTACAAACATTTGATTTTTTGTCGTTGTTTTTATTATTGTGATCTTACACTGCGTAAAACTGATTACGGAAATCGCTCAGTACTGCACCTAATGGAACAACGAAGTTATTTAGCCTAATTAGCATGTTTTGACAAATACTAAATATTATTTTTGCATTTTAAAAATTTTCCGTGACATGATATGCGCCAGAACCAGGTTTTCCTACGTTATTAGTAACTGAAACAATACTTTATATCACAGAATCCTATCAAAGCTTCATAAGCATTCTCTGATGTATGCAGCGTTCGATCAGATACTTCGAATTTAACTTCTGAACTGTGTTTATAGATGTAGCTAAGTCTTCAGAACGTTATTAGAATATCATGGACACACGTCTGCTATTCATATGTACAGTACACGTATGTACTTTTGTGTGTGTGTCAGTGTTTCGAAAGAAGTGACGCAGAGAAGAGAAGAGATTATCAAAGTGATGTCTGAGGTTATCTCTCCGAAACTGATTAGGAGTGTACTTTCGGGTGTAAATCCAGTCATTGCTCCTCCTTATGCATAAGATATTAACAACTGAACAAATCTTCTACATCACGTGCTACGAATTCAAATGTTCAAATGTTTGTAAGTCAATGGGACTTAACTTCTATGATTATCAGTCCCTGGGCTTACGAACTACTTAACCCTTTATAGGTTTGTGGTCGATATTTTATCCACACGATATAAGGTTCAAAATCTCTGCTAACTGATGCCTGTCATAGATCCTATCGCATTCAGCTGCTGCGTGGGGATGATCTGTGCCGAAGAAAGCGACCACAACGAGCTTACATTATTTTATCATCAGATGGCAGCACTGTCTTGTTATTGATTGTGGTTGATCAAGTAACCACAAAGCGGCCTAAGTTTTTACGTTGAATGGCTTATGTCGTTATTTTGCTGGTAGGTCTTTACATTTTCAAAATGAAGTCGATTTATTATGATTTTATGTTGTAATATAGATATGGTGAGAGTAATTTGCCTCCAGAAGTACCATGTCTAGTGCAGATCCTACTGAAATGCTTGTTTTTGTTTCTTGGATGTCAGGAGATGTAGATAACCTCAATTTTTCTCGAGTTTACGTAATATTTCGCTTGTAAACAAATACTTCTGGACAGGTACTTACTTGAGAATTTTATCAAACACTTTCTGGAATTTATTAACTCGCTTAGATGTTATATGCTGTTCTGAAGAAGCTGCATCTCACGTTAGTAAGGAAGATGAACGATTGGTGAGCAGTGAGCTATATATAGTACGGGAAGCAGAAGTACTAGTTTTCTGTGCAGTGATTACGTCTAATTTTGTTGGTCTTTACACCTACAAAATTAAATCGATTCATTATGATACTATAGCATAATGTAGATTCAAATAAGCTGCCTCTTACTTGCACAGTAATAGCATTTTCATAATGAAAGCATTATTATTATTATTATTATTATGTTACAAATTAGGCCATAAGAAAGTGTGCATTTTGCAGTACACGAAGCAAACCTATGCGTAGTTAAGTTGGCTTGCACTACCTGCAATGTAGCTTCGTGTAGGCAATGCTTTGGACCCTTACACCAACATAACTAAAGAACTGAACAAATGGGATCTGTGATTTTATGTATGACGCATTTGTATGTAATTGTGCAGACACTGCTTTGACACATCTATGTATATTTTGTATGTATTTTTATGTATGTATACAAAATAAAAGAAACGACAACTTAAGATTTTATTTCTTCTTATTTAGTGCTTCTGTCATAAAATACCTCATTTTCTTGAAGTGGTTAAATTATCGACCACAAAAGTAACTGTCCCACAGAATGGATTGTGGTCAATATTTTGCCAAGTATAAAAATTTATACTAATTAATAATAAAAGATTTTTCAAATCTCAAATATTTTTTATGTGTTTGGGTAGAGATAAGTAATTTAACTAACTACATTTCAATTCTCTGTTTTAAAAGTAAAGTTTTGCCCTATAAAGGATTATACCAACTAAATTAACCGAAGGGCAACCACACATACCCATGCCCGAGGGAGAACTCGAACAACCGACGGCGAGCAGCGGTGAGCTCCGCTGCAAGGCGCCTTAGAACCCTCGGCCTCTCCACCGCGGCTGCTGGGAACTGTGCTGCACTTCCGCATCTCCAACTAAACTGAGTCTAGCACCGAGATCACATTCAAGCACGATTCTCTCCCAAAGAAGGCGGCTGGCTCAGTCATGGACATTTGCTGAAAAACTGGAAACAACGCCATGGCATTACGGAAGTATGATAACAGACAAAAGAATTGAAAGGCCGTGGAAGAGAGGCACTCCTTCGCTCCATAGGAATTTGGAACGCAACGCTCTTTGTGTGAGAGAGGCTGCGAGATTCCACTCCTAGCGTACACGGAAACTACTAAAGCTCGAGCCGTGAGCCACATCAGGCGCGCTAAATCAGCTACGCACTGCTGCAGGTCGTATTTTATAGCGGAACAAGCCCAACAGCACGTCCACCAGGGAGTAACGTACGATGCTGTAGCGGAACTCGTTGCTGCCGCTATTTCCTCGCTAGCAAACGCGTACTCGGCGAGTAACCGTAAAGTAACCGCGAATTATTGTGCAGTTTCACGTTTGGTAAAGCAGTTGAGCACCGCCGTTTAATGAAGTGTATACATCCAATAAATAACACATTCCAAACTTAGTCCAGTATCTTTCAAGGAACGCAATTAATGTCATGTATTCCTTCACCACTTCGTCAGCAAGAGTCACGCTTCCTTTTTTACCTCTCTCTCGTCCATGTCTTCGTTACTCTGCTTCTCTTAGTGGATCTCTTCGAAATGCGTTCATCTGTAAATACCACTAAGGGAAAAGCGGGACAGAAGACCTGGGGGGTCAGACGCCGCACTTCCAAGAAATTCGTCAGCACACATTGTTGTGTGCGCGACGCTCATTGTTGTTGTAACGGCTGGTGAGATCAGTTTACTCCCAAGTTTTTGTAGTTCAGGAGCGGAAAATAGAGGATAAATTTAACAAAATAGAATTTCGAGACAAGACTAAGGAAATTTTAGATCAGTTTATCTATACATGTGGCGTCTGTTCTGAAAGAACAGACGTCACTTCTGATCCTGCAGTTGTTATTCTTTAATATTCACAGAATATATGACATCAACTGCGATTGGGCAAAGCTGAAAATGTGTACCCATCCGGGATTCGAACCCGGGTCTCCTAGGCAGTTGCGCTGACCCCTACACCACTGGGAACACAGTGATCACCGCACCTGCAAGGACTACGTAAGCACGCCTCCCGTCAGATACAAATTCACAGCTTCACCCTGCCCACAGTACTCAAACTCGTAGTTATGAAACTAATTCCCGTAAGAGTAAGGGCTTTCAAACTTGCCCACCCCTCCCCACTAACGATAGGATCATTGCCCGTCACCGGCATATTATATATGTGGCGTCTGTTCTGAAAGAATCTGACGGGAGGCGTGCTTAGGTAGTCCTTGCAGGTGCGGTGATCACCGTGTCCCCAGTGGTGTAGGGGTCAGCGTAACTGCCTAGAAAGCAGGAGACTCGGGTTCGAATCCCGGTTGGGTACACATTTTCAGCTTTGCCCAATCGCAGTTGATGTCATATATTCTGTGAAAAAAAAAAATCGCAGTTGATGTCATATATTCTGTGAATATTAGAGATCAGTTTACTCCCACGTTTTTGTAATTCAGGAGCGGAAAATAGCGGACAAATTTAAGAAAATCGAATTTCGAGACCAAACTAAGTCAAGGAAATTTTTAACGGTTCCTTTTGAATAGTATGTACTAGTAGATACGCGCCAAGTAGCTTACAACTTGTATTTAGATTGTGCAGTAGAAGCATTGTAGGTTATATCGGTCGAGTACTGGCTTCTTTCGATAACATCTTTGCTGAAAATGGGGGTGCGGCATCTGTCCCCACGAAAACGGACAGACGACGCACCATTACTGTGAGACAGATGCCGCAGAGCTTGCAATGCTAACAGGGGTCCGTACGTTTTTGTTTTACAGAAAATTGCCGAGGAAACACATTAGGACAACAGACAGGAAAAAACTGACAGCAGGAGATCTATTAGAGGCAGTGAGACTAGCCGAAGACGAAGTTTTTGCTAAAAGGAAAGCAGCTCTAATGAAAAATATATCAGAGCGAACAATTTCAAGAAAGCAGGGTATGGATCATCATCATACTTTCGTGAACGTGTGTTGTTTGTGTGGACGACTTCAAAATAAACTTGAAAAACAAAAATCAAAGTGAATTTCATTTTCAATGTATTTTGCCATCGGCCATCTGTTCCTCCCTTGTTACCTGCCACTTGCTAATTAACTGAAATTTGCAAGCCATTGTACATCATAAGAATGTTAGTTTGTTATAACGTTTTTTTGTAATGCGATGGTATCTATAATAAAATACAATCTTCAAACCATCAATCTTGCTTAATTTTATTGCTATTTAAGTGTTTATATATTGATAAAAATTAATTTGTAAAATAAATAGTTGTGTACTCTTTTCCCCAATTCCAAGAGGTTTTGTAAATTACGTAGCCATGCGTACTTTTTAAAATAAAGTTGTCGATTATTCGCACAGGAGGCAGAACTGGACAACATTACAAGGTCATACAGTAATTTGTCTCGAAACTAGTATCTGTTGAGATATGCACTGTTGAAGATCCTTAGCTTTTATTCTTCATTGCTATATCACCCCTCAGCCAATATGGGCTAGAGATGGGTAGTTAGCAGTAGCCTACAATACACTGTTATTCAGCAATATGAGTACACGGAAATGAAAGGGGAAACATACGAGGCGTTTATATAAATAGAATTTGACTAAATGTGTGAGAAAGCTCTGGAGATTCGATAGAGAACCTGACAACAAACAGACTATGTCCCATAGACATACGGTTTATTACATTCGTTGTTGTGTTACAGGCATTTGTTGTGGTGTACATAACAGAGACCACTTCGCTATGCAGGTTGGTCATGTGTCCATACAGTGTCATTTACTACGTATAGTCTCTACAGAAGGTGCTGAAAATGCAGACGACTATGCGCCGCATAACTGACTGTCTCACTCGTTCCCATATCTGTCTTATCTCTCTTATCTGCTGACGTCCTTGTTCTATGCGCTGACTACCTTATGAATAACCTTTAACCCTCACGAGCCAGGGATTCTTCAGATCAGACTGACTTCTTTTCTTTTACCAACTTAATATCCAAGATTGTCGGATTACTAATTTTATCCAACACCCTCTACAAGATATACGATCGACATATACATATAACACCACAGACCGATAAAGGTTAAATGGCCCCCATAAGTAAAAGTGTATTTAGTTGGCGTTGGGAGAATGGAATGCCATGGTGTCGGTCCCTGATGACCTATCCATTTATTCTGGTTATGATCTGTGTGGACGCATTTAGTTTGCTACACAATGGACATCCCGTGGCTTTAAATGTACACGGGAGTGTATATGGATGGAACATATGAGTGGCCTGTGCGAACATCATACAAACGATGGTTTTTAGAGAAAACGCAGTTCAGCTATGTTACAGTAGCTCAAGAATCTGCAAGGGGGACAGCGTTGGGGAGGGAAACGTGTTCGGAAAAGGTGATGGTTTTTGGTGGGGAAAATCGTCATGGGTACGATGGGTAGGAACTATGGAGATGTGAGTGTAGAAATAAGGCTGTGGGGTGGGATTATGTTGTTGGGATGGTGGCTTGGGCAAGGGCAGAAATAGGAGAAGGAATGAGGGGATGGGAGGTAGGATAGGTAATTGGAATCAGTGGTTGAAAGGTATAGGGAAGAATTACAGCTGGAACAGATTTTTTTGTCGAATAGGGGAAGTAGAATAAAGTAGCTTTGGAATAGGATACAAAGTGTGTGTAGGTGGAGCGTTGATGATACTCGAGTGTAAAGATGCGTTAGCATACTAGGGCTGGTAATCAGAGGGGAGACTATCGAAATATTGGAATGAAATTTTTGAAGAGTACAGGGGATTGGGATGTTGTTGAGGAGGGCGATGGTAGGTATTTCATAGACCCCGCTTTTTTATTTGCCGACAAGGGAGAATTCACAAAAGACGTTGTATATTTGTACATTACATTACCTATAGACAGACTCATCTCTGGCCACTTACAAGGAAATGGTCAGACTTGTCATGTCTACATCTACATCTACATTGATACTCTGCAAATCACATTTAAGTGCCTGGCAGAGGGTTCATTAACCACTTTCATAACTTTACCGTTCCATTCTCTAATAGCGCGCGGGAAGAAAGAACACCTAAATCGTTCCGTTTTCCATCTGATTTATCTTATTTTATTGGGATAGTCATGTCTCCCTAAGTAGATGGGTGCTAGCAAAATATTTTCACATTCAGAAGTAAAAGTCGGTGATTGAAACTTCGCAAACAGATCACGCTGCAATGAATAACGTCTTTCTTTTAATGATTTCCACCCCAATTCGTGCAACATTTCCGTGACGCTTTCCCCCCCGTAACGTGATAAAACAAAACGAGCTGCCCTTCTCTGAACCTTCTCAATATCTTCCGTCAGTCCCACCTGGTGAGGGTCCCACAAGGGGCAACAGTACTCCAGGAGAGGACGCACATGTGTGATGTAGGCAGTCTCTTTGGTGGAGCTGGTGCATCTTCGAAGCGTTCTGCCAATGAAACGTAACCTTTGATTCGCCTTCCCCACAATATTTTCTATGTGTTCTCTCCAGTCAAAGTTGTTCGTAATTGTAACTCCTAGGTATTTGATAGAATTTACGACCTTAGGGTTTGGCTGATTTATCATGTAATTGAAGTTCAGTGGATTTCTTTTAGTGGTCATGTGTATTACTTCACATTTTTCTTTATTTAGTGTCAACTGCCAATTTTCGCATCAAAAGCCTGTGTTGCTATTTTTACCACTGTAAGTTAACATTGAAAGTAGTCTGTATGCAGACTGTTACCTGCTGACATGACCTGGAAGTTTGTAAAAACTTTTATGAAGTACGACATTATTGTCGCATGGTTTCCGCACTTACAAATGCCTGTTGTACAACCCTGACCTCTCTCGCTACGGTATACCAACGCTATCTAGTGACAAGCTGGCGTTAGCTACGCGCCGCTCTCCTGCCACAGCATTGAGAGAGCTGTTTCGCCTAGTGAAAGCGATCGTACGATAATTAATAAATACGATAATAATAAATTCGTTGACTAATGTAGCTGATATGTTATCTACAATATTCTTTCCAAATAGCTATGAAATAGACACAACTACTTATACGGTTTAGAACACGTTAAGCCGGCCGCGGTGGCCGAGGTGTCATCTAGAACACCTTGCCAGCATTATCGTATTGCCACGATTAACGTCGCCACCATTCGTGCCCAACACAAACTGGAGCTACTCCGCGATATGATTTATGGTGCAGATATTGACATCGCACTCCTTCAAGAAGTGTACGTCGCTGATTTTTCCGCGCCATATGGGTTCACGACTTATATCTCACATGCCTCGGACAACGGTAGTGGTGTGGCTATCATACTTCGAGACGGTCTCCCAGCTGAAGATGTTATGCACCTCCCCAACGCCAGAGGTATGGCTCTCACGCTCTTTGGTGTACGCATTGTGAATGTATATGCACCATCAGGTTCCAGCCACCGCCAGGAACGAAATACTTTTTTCGCAGAAGAGGTTACGCCACTATTTTTAGGACCACATGATGATATGGTACTAGGTGGTGACTTCAACTCTACGCAGCGACCTCAGAACCAATTACCACACCACTCACCGTGCGCAGCTCTTGAACCTATCCTCAATCGTCTATCACTTATCGACACATGGCGCCATGTCCACGGTGATCGTCTGGGTTTCACCTATTACACCGCACATTCCTCGAGACGACTGGATCGCATTTACATCTCGCGACCCCTGATAGGGGCAGGCTGTGTGGCACGGAAGAGGATTATGGAAACTCAACGTAGCACTTCTTGCTTCGCCAGAATGTCGTCGGATAATAGAAGACACATGGACCACATGTCAACGTCGCCTACAAATGTATCCGTCCACCATCTCCTGGTGGGTCCAGTGTGCAAAACCCGCTATCCGCAAAACTCTGATGCGATATGGTAAAGATGTTGCAAATTGGGGAAAAAGCACGATGGACTTTTACTACAGGATCCTACGGGACTGTTCATTGATGCCTATCTCCCCAGAGCGCCAGATAATGATGAAACGTGCTAAAGCCCAGATATCTATTCTCATGCGAAGGCATTTGGACGGAGCGGTAGTACGATCTCGTAGTACTGATAGTATGCCTCACGAACACCCATCGATGTACCATATACTCAAGGACCGACGATATCGACGGAGGAAGTTGATTTATGCCCTAACGGACGAGCAAGGGAGACGATACGATACACAGTCTACCATCGGACATGCGCTTTATACTCACTACCAACAGCTCTATGCAGAAGTTCCACATTCGCCAGAGCTGATTGAGGAAGTATCACTTCTCACCTTCGGTGCTGTTCCAGGAGATGAGGCAATGGAACTGGTTGCGGACGTAACTTCTGATGAAGTCCTCAATTCGATACGGGCAGGATCCGTTAATCGCTCCCCAGGACCTGACGGTCTTCCGCTTGAATTTTATCGTACGTTCTGCAATCTTCTTATACCCACCTTCACTTCCATTTGTCAGGAGCTGATGTCTCCGGAGGTGCGCATTCCAGATGCCTTTACGGAAGGGATCATTGTTCCTGTCCACAAGCCCCATGGCGGTATCGGTATCAGTGATTTTCGCCCCATCACACTCCTTAACAGTGATATGAAGATCTTCACTCGCCTTTTGGCTGCGCGCCTCAAACACGCTGCTCGATATGTCGTGTCGTCAGACCAAGCATCCTTGGGAGGAGACAATAATATCCGTACCGCTTTATGTCGATACAGCGATATGATCGCCGTGGCACGGGCACAACGCCTTTCCGGTGCACTTGCGTCGTTGGATTTCAGCCAGGCTTTTGATCGAGTAGATCATTCCTTTCTTACGACTGTCCTACGTCATATGGGTTTCCCAGACGTGATAATTACGGTGGTGATGCGCCTACTGAGGGGTGCTTCATCCAGAGTCCTTTACAATGGCAGACTGACCCCACCGATCGTAATTGCCCGCTTTCGGCGCTCATGTATGCCTTCGCCTTGGAACCCTTGATCTGTGGCCTTCGGCAACGTTTGATGGGGTTACTCATTGATGGCTACCGATTCTGTTGTACAGCCTATGCTGACGATTTAGTCATCTATATACGTGATGTTGATGAAGTCCGGGCAGCCTTGACGTGGGTCGCGACATATGGCGAGGCTTCGGGTAGCTTTCTCAATGTCCGTAAGTCGCACGCTATGTTTATCGGCACAGGTTTCGCTGCTGGGTGCACTGCGCCCCTCATCACTCAAGATACCATCCGCTGTTTAGGCATTGACTTTTCGGCTGATCTCCGGCGTTCGGCCGCTTCCAACTGCCGACGCCTACTTCAGCAAATGAGGGCTGGTCTTATTGATCATCGGCTAAGATCCCTAGATATTCTTCAGCGAGTTCGATATGTCAATGTCTATATCGCATCCCGCATTCCCCATGTCGCACAGGTTTTCCCCTTTCCACTTACCATTGCCCATCGAATGTTAGCAGCGATGGCCTCATTTGTCAGCAATGGCTTGTTGTTCAAAGTTAATTATGAATCGCTTACCCTTCCCCGCGACCGTGGTGGGCTCGGTCTGTATCACGTACCGGATAGAGCTCGTGCCCTCTTTATTAGCTCCCAGATGACGATATGGACACGTTGCCCGATGAGCCTTACTGGTCTTCTGTTGTCGACTTATACGCCGGCCTCGCTCTCAGCTCCGGTCATGCTGTCGGTTATTCCAGTTCCTTTCCAATATATCAGATATTTTATTCTCGAGCTTAGCTATCTACACTTCAACTTGTCCAACCCGTACTTATATAAAACTAAAGCTGTCTATGATGTTCTACAAAGAAGTCTACCATCAAACCCGATTGAACAAAAATTTCCCCAGTTTGACTGGCGCTCCGTCTGGCGTTCTATATCTGCTTCTTTTCTTGATTCTGATGTACAGTCGGTCTGGTACCTTACCGTCAATCGTAAGCATATTTGCAGATTCGCCTTCATCGCATTCACCTCGCCGAATCACCTCTCTGTCCCAGGTGTGGGGTGGCTGACACTGACGAACATCGTTTTGTTTGCGGTCCTGCTGCTGACGTTTGGCAACTGATTCGCCATATTATAGCTTTCCTCACGAGAACTATTCCAGAGAGTGTTACTTCTCATTCGTTCTTATTTCCAGACCGAGTGAATTTTCCAAAGGCTAAGACCAATGCGGTGAATTGGATTCGCGGACATGCCATACACTATCTTTTTGGACACAACGCAAAATCGAAACTTGATTTTTGGACTTATCTCACGGATCACCATTACAGAGTTGTACGACATCCTAAATACAGACAATACTTTTCGAACTTCCTTGGGAGTACCTTCAACGACCCTCCCCGCAGCTGGAATGTGTTCAGTCAATAGAGAAGAATTTTAAATGTTTGAACTGCTGTCCCTCCTTGAACTGTTCAACGGAATGCACATTCTACGAGAAGCCGTGACTGAACTTCCTAGCCGCAGGGAACCGAGATCTTCTGACCTATACAACGAACATCAAGATATATTAAATAAAAACAAATAAATAAAAATAATGAAATAAAATCATAGTAATGTGAATAAAGAGAATTTATTTGTTTTGTCTCCTACACATTCCCCTTCCTTTTCTTTCTTTCCATTCCCTTATATAGTTAAGTTTCCAGGGGTAGTTTTAGTTAGGCGCCAACGCCTGAAGAGGTTGAGGTCGTTTTTTTTTTTTTTTTTTTTTTTTTTTTTTTTTTTTTTTTTTTTTTTATTAGGGTCAAAGTGGCGGTGGCACTTTAGTTTCCTTTCCTTTTGTGGGCCCTTTTCAAAAAAAAAAAAAAACAAAACAAAAAAAAAACCGTCGGGGGTTCGTTCGAATCCCCCCTTGGGCATGGATATTTGTGCCGTCCTAGTTCGTAAGTAGTTCATAAGTAGTTTGTAATTTAGGGACTGATGACCCCGTAGTTAAGTCCCATAAGCTTAACAAACATTTGAACAATTTTTTTTTTTTTTTTTTTTTTTGAGAACACGTCAAACTTTTATTTTTTGCAATTACCGCAAAAATGCGAAATACTGATACAATGTTCAAAACATAGGTTTTTTTGTGTACCAAGAACATATAAGCAAAGACGACATATGACGGCCCTACGAATCACGTACGTTGTGAGACGTCCGTAGACAAAACTCGGCCGGTGCTAGGAAGGAGTCTGGCCTAATATCAGTAAATTCCGAGGCGTGCCACGCATATAATCACATTTTGAAACCGTGGGGAGGAAAACTAATAATGTACGACTGATTGCAACTTAGGAATATTGTCACGCTGATAGAGAGGAAACTGCAGTGATTTGCACACAATAATAATCTCTGTTAGTTTTCTGTAAAATGCCTTCCACTGGCGGGAAAATTCCCTGTCTAACGATAGAATTACGTTCATCGTGCCGGGTGGAATCTAAAGTATCTGTACTTCTTTGTCAGGGTGAGCTCGAAATACAGCTTTTAATTAATCAGAACATTTATGACCTGACCACGAATCTAGAAGGCGAAGAGATTTGTTCCCGCAGAACGGAAGAAAAGCACGACGCATGAAAAGTGTAACGTTATCATTTCCCATTTTTCTAGACTTCGATGCGTATACCACAAGATTGTCTGCGTAGAACATTTTTTTTTAACACGTGGTCCAAAACGTCCAGTTGGTTCTTGAAGACACACATATAGTTTAGGCAGCAATGAACCCTCCAGACTAATTATGGGCATTATGGGCTAGTGTATGAATCTGTGAGTACAGTCGTGGACTGCGCAATTGCCTCAATAAGTTTTTCCCCTTTGAATGACAGTGTTCTTTTCGCACGCATTTCTTTTTAAAAACCTGACTGATATGCATTGTAAACGTAAGTTCACTGAAACTGGCGATCTTATTTTTTGCAGTCGTAAGAAAATCTTCTATCATTCCATTTGAGTCACTTCATTTTCCGAACTGTTTCTTGATACAAATTTTGTTATTTTTCGTGCCACACTTTTATGATCTTTTGAAGAAACTAATACAACTTTGAGAAGCTCTAAATTCTTTAGCGCCTATCGCGTTGGCAATCTCTAATGCCCAATCACGCAAAGTTGTGTCGCTGACACTCAGTGACTGTCGTCTGGCATCGGTAGATTGCTCAAAAAGTCGCGCATTTATCTCCGTCGAAATTTCCAGTCGACTATTACGTCGTCCAGCGACTTCCATTTTCCATCTGTACAATTCACGTTCAGAACGGACAAAGCGATACCTATTTTGAACAGTACTGACACGTAGGCGTTTCTTACCACTTTCGTTCAACCAATACTTCACCGCTTTTTCTTTGTCTGATAATGTAATTGTAGTTGCTTTCGGAGATAATTATGGTGGTACGTGGCACTTTCATTCGAAGAGTCTTGATGTCAGCAACTTTCTTCCATTTCTTCGCCGTCTGTGGATTTACAGTCTGCAATATCGAGTGTTTCAGTCGTTTCTAGGCACATGTCTGCGCTTTTTACATGCTCGCCTAGAAGTTTAACTACCATGTTGCACATCACATAGTCTTCACGCGTGTTTTCTGTTGATTGTTTCATTTGGCGTCCGTGGTATATCGCCATGGCAAGCAGCAAAACATTTACAGGGTTTGTCATGAGCCTGAATGTTCACCGTGAAGTGACTTGCTGAGTATAGATGTAGATGTAGAGAATATCTTTCACATCTCTAACCAGTTTCAGGACGGTATGTTTCGAAATACGTACCAGAAACGAAAAGGAAGTGCATGCCACAGAAACGAATATTCGTTTCCCATTTCCACCAAAACCGTACAACGATATTCCTCTTTAGTAAACGCCGCGATAAGACGGCCGCACCTCCCGACCATGCGCACAACGCTCACCATAACAACAGCTCGCGACTCGCCATTTCCAGGGGTGGCCAGCTGTCACTGCAAGCGCCAAGTAGGAAAAACAGCCATTTCGTGATTTTCCTTTTATTTTTTTTAGGTGACATCCAGATCATATCAGCAGCTAACATTTTGCATGCAGAGTTCCGTCAATGTTAACTAACTGCGGTAAAAAATCAATACATGTTTCGGCACGACAAGTCTGACGATTCCCTTGTTAGAAATACTCCTGAAATGAGTGAGGCGTGGCATCATGATCGTGTCATGAGCATTGAATGACCAATAGGTACATACACTGTACCAAACAGAATAACCTGTGCTGTACACTAACGTGACAGAACTTGTGGAACTTCGGTGTGCACCGATAAAGATGGCGGGCTACGCTTAATGACGGGGAACAACAGCATTTGCGTCAGCGGAAACAGACAAGCAGCACTGCATGAGATAATCGCATAAATCATTGTGGGGCGCAGGGCGAACGTACCCGTTGGCAAAATGGGGAGCAATTTGGCGTTAATGGACTATGCCGCGCCGGCCGCTGTGGCCGAGCATTCTGTGGCGCGTCAGTCACAGTCTGCACGGCCTCTACTGTCTGGGGTTCGAATCCCCCCCTCGGGCATGGATATTTGTGCCGTCCTTAGTATTAGTTCATATGTAGATTGTAAGTTTAGGGACTGATGACCACATAGTTAAGTCCCATAAGCTCTACAAACATTTGAAATTTGAACATTCGACTATGGCCCCAGACGACCGTCTCGATAGCCTTTGCTAACACCAAGACATGGGCTGCAGCGCTTTTGTTGGTCTCCTGACCGTATTCGTTGGAACCTAACAGGCTGGTAATCCGTTGCTAGATCACATGACTTCCGATTCCAGATGGAAAGTCTTAATGGAAAAGTTCGAGTCCATGGACCCCGATTGTATAGTCGGGCCGGAATACGATGATCTCTGGCTCCGCCTACTGGGCTGGAAGACCGCCCCAGCCGCGGAAACTGAAAGCAGCGGTGTTGCCAAGTAGTTAGTTCGCTGCCTGAGTATAGCTTAACGGTCGCTGCTGTCTGACAGAACTGGCAACGGTGCAGAGTGCAGCAGAAGCTCGCGTTCGACTTGCTCCAATGGTCTGTTGTCGCAGCTGACACAAAGCCGATTGGCGCAAGCCCCAGGGATCATGCTATTCCGGCTCGACTATAGTTGACATGAACCCAAATCGTGAACATTGCATTGTGGGACCTGGTGATGGTTCCGTAACGATGAGAGCTATTGTTACATGGAATGGATTAGGTCCACTATTCAAACTTGAGACGATTGACTGAAAATGCAATTCATGTATTTCATGTTACCAAAAAAACCCTCGAATTCCTTAAGGATAACTAAGAAAAAATTGTTCTCGATCAGCTTGAAGAATATTTGGAATACTTCCATCGAATGATTTGGCTCAATATGAATACCAATGAAGCGTTATAGGCCACAATTTTGATGTCAGTTTGTGTAAATAATCCTACACCGGCAGCACGTCCACAATTATGAGCGTCTATAGAGGCGGTTTAGATCAACGTGCCTACTGCGTATTTCCGACAATATTTTGAATCCATGACACGCCCAACAGGAGCTCATACGTGAAATTAGGGGGTATCCCCAGTGTACTTGTAAGGAACTAATAGTTGAACAATGTTTTCAGTTGTTTCTTTAGAGGGGAGTCAAGCAACCTATTTATTGCTTTCGGGCGGGGGGGGGGGGGATGGAGGGGGGGGGATGAGGCCTTGCAGCTTTTGGTAGCCGAGCTGTCACAATTTTCGACCTCCCAATATATGTATATACAGGGTGTTACAAAAAGGTACGGCCGAACGTTCAGAAAACATTCCTCACACACAAAGAAAGAAAATATATTATGTGGACATGTATTCGGAAACGCTTGATTTCCATGTTAGAGCTCATTTTAATATTTCTCTTTAAATGTAAATTGCAATAATACGTGCAGGCAATTGTCAAAGTACCCAATTGTTTCGTTAGTATGTACTATACTTCCTCGATCCACGTCATCAACACAGATTTTTTGAACGTTTAGGCAGGAATTGTTGGTGATGTCTTGATTGGGCCTCATGTTCTTTCACTTACGCTCACTGGAGTACGTTATCGTGATTTCAAACGGGATACTCTACCTGTGCTGCTAGAACATGTACCTTTACAAGTGCTACACAACATGTGGTTCATGCACGATGGAGCTCCTGCACATTTCAGTCAACGTGTTCGTACGCTTCTCAACAACAGATTCGGTGACCGATGGGTTGGTAGAGGCGGACCAATTCCATGGCCTCAACCCTCTTGACTTTCATTTAAGGGGGCGTTTGAAAGCTCTTGTGCCGGCCGCGGTGGCCGAGGTGACTGAGGCGCTCCAGTCACGGTCAGCACGGCCACTACGGTCGGGGGTTCGAATCCCCCCTCGGGCATGGATATTTGTGCCGTCCTAGTTCGTAAGTAGTTCATAAGTAGTTTGTAAGTTTAGGGACTGATGACCCCGTAGTTAAGTCCCATAAGCTTAACAAACATTTGAACTTTTGAACTTTGAAAGCTCTTGTCTACGCAACCCCGGTACCAAATGTAGATACTCATCGTGCTCGTATTGTGGACGGCTGTGATACAATACGCCATTCTCCAGGGCTGCATCAGCGCAACAGGGATTCCATGCGACGGAGGGTGGATCCATGTATCCTCGCTAACGAAGGACATTTTGAACATTTCAAAAATGTTCAAATGTTTGTTAAGCTTATGGGACGTAACTACGGGGTCATCAGTCCCTAAACTTACAAACTACTTATGAACCACTTACGAACTAGGACGGCACAAATATCCATGCCCGAGGGGGATTCGAACCCCCGACCGTAGTGGCCGTGCTGACCGTGACTGGAGCGCCTCAGTCACCTCGGCCACCGCGGCCGGCTTTGAACATTTCCTGTAACAAAGTGTTTGAAGTCACGCTGGTACGTTCTGTTGCTGTGTGTTTCCAGTCCATGATTAATGTGATTTGAAGAGAAGTAATAAAATGAGCTCTAACATGGAAATTAAGCGTTTCCGGACACATGTCCACATAACATATTTTCTTTCTTTTATGTGAGGAATGTTTCCTGAAAGTTTGGCCGTACCTTTTTGTAACACCCTGCATAAACACGTTATACATAATTACATTTTATAAGAGTAGTCTCAAAACTCAGATCGCGTTCCCGGGGAGGCTGCAGTGTGGTTTGGAGGGGGGGGGGATGGCTGGATTTGCACTGGTCTTTCAGCAACCGTTAAGAATAAAAGTATAGCGATAGTGTGGGAAGCTGTGTTAGCTAATGAGCGCTATCTTGTCGCACAGAGGGAAACAGCTCTAGGTCGTACCCATGTAAACAATTTCGTTGCTTTAATTTCTAAAATAACGTCATTTACGTGGGAAGACGTTGGTCGTACTTTGGGGCCCATTTACGAAGAGGAGTTTATATTTACTTTAGACTGTGATTTTAATTGGCTACAGGAAACCTTCTGTTATTATTACTATTTTACAAACTCTGTGCATCTAAGTGGTGCATGTCAGAGATAAGCTGCTGTGACATTTCGCTAGCTTCACAGGAGAGCAAATGGAAGAATGTGCTGCGGCTCGGATTAGTAATGTGTTAATGTATATAACAATGCATAGTGATGTAGCTGTGGAGTGAAGACATGGTAGTCGTGAAGGCAAAGAAGAGGTGGGGGGGGGGGTGTTGGAATGTTGCCTCTCCTCGTTTTCTTTAAATGCTGGATTGTCTGAGTGTAGCGGACAGTCATAGCAGCGAACCAGGTAAGGCGTACCCGACTGCTGTTTGGGCACTGTTGTCCGGTGAACGTGTTTTTTTTTTTTTTTTTTTTTTTTCCAAGTAGAGGGGGGCCTCATTTTGTTTTTCCGCGGCCCCCAGGCCTCCTACAGCCTTAGACCGCCGCTGCGTAGCTTATGGCGGCGTGTCCGTATGGTTCGACTTATCAAAACAATCATAACGTCTAGGCTTTCACGGCCGGCGTCTTCAGTGATTAAAACTTCTTGGCTGAGAGGCCGTGGTCGAACAGTAGAAATTTCTTCCCCTGACGTTTCGTTGCCGGCTGCGGGCAACATCTTGCGAGGTGAGTCGACGATTGGCTGCTGGGCCGTGGAGGTCCTGCTTTATACGGACGCATAGAGGGCGCCACCAATCGTCACGTGATGTCAACAGTAATACTATCTCTGGCTGGGTCATCACTCTCGATCAAAGGTAATCGATTGTCACATCTTTGGTACAATTTTCTACTGTTCGACCACGGCCTTTCAACCCGGAAGTTTTAATCACTAATCAAAACAAGTTTTGCACCACTTGCAGATGTGCAAACGTGTGTGGACGTAAATTCAAGTAATGAGGGCGGCGCACAGTGGTTCAGAACGGCCGATTCCCTGGCCAAAAGTCGAAAAATGAAGGTTGAAAGATCAATGTTTTTGGAATGGATTCTTGTTAAGGAGGGTTAGGGGCTCTCGGATCTCATTAGCGGAGGTCATAATATTAGGCCAGTCGTCGTAGACAAAAAAATGGCCTTAGGTCCAAAAAAATTGCAGGAAGCTGAATTTTTGGTATGTTGTTAGGACATATTAGAATAGTATTAAACCAAGTTTGCAGCTTCGAAATCCTTTTGCGTAACTTTTAAGAGCCAAAAAACCTCGAAATTTTCGGACATATTTCTGGTTTTGGCTTATAACTCGTGATGGGTGGTTTTTTGACGAAAAGTCACTCACACCTCTATTAATGTAGATAAAATATTCTAAACCGCAGCTCTGTAAGTCCAATAGTTCCCGAGATATTGGACTTCAAAAATTGACTTATTTCTCCCAAAAGTTCAAATTTTCGATTTTAGTCATCTTTCGGCTAGAATATTGGCTCTAATGATCATCCCACGGGGAATGTCATACAAAACAAAGTTATAGAGCAGATACTTAACTTTAATCTAAGTACTGAACGAAGTCCATAGGCCCAATAGATTTCTAGTTATCGTTAAAAAACGAAGACTTGGAAAAATTGGAGTAGTCAGTAAATTGACCCAGACGAATTGCAGTCCTCTTCTCCTGTGTATGTTAAAGAAAAAGGAAGAATTACTCATTGACGATGATTATTAACGCATCGTATATAAATAGGATATTTTCAACACTGTTTTCCGCAAATATTGAACAGAGAAATTCCTTGAGTCACTTCCTGCCATTATGGCACCGCCGGCCCCCATGAATATCATGAGGTGGTGAAAACCTCTAAGTCTCACCCCTATGTTGACAAGCTGAGGATGCTGGTGGCTGTCCACAATGTCTCGGGCTTTCGAGTACAGTGGTTGATCGTAGGTCACAAAACATGTTTCCTGACCGTAAATGCTTGTTCTTTAACTGGCTTCTAAAAGTGATGTTAAAACAATGTCGTAGTCGGTTGGGAGAGCATGGATAAAAGGGAGATATACAATCTTTGAACGTTTGTAAGGAAGATCTTCTGTCACTTGATCCATGAATCCATTCCATCCTGGGATGCCTGGCATTTTAGTTGCTTTTCCAAACTACCACAGCAGGTCTGGGGATTTTGGCAACTTCAGCGATTTTCACTTCGTTAATTGAAATGGCTGACAAGCCAAATTTCTTTCTAAAAGAAGAATGTTTAATGTGTATGGCAGGGTGGGAACCTGATAGACTCGGCAGATACAGAAAGCAAACGTGGTTTGTTTATGTCTGGGCGAACGGATGAGTGAGGGGTCATGATCATTGTACCACCCATTTCATGGAAAGTAGGAACGTATTGTCTCCATCAATTGTGTTAACGTTCACATCTGCATTGTCGAAGACAAAATGCATAAAAGCTCCTTTGTCGACTGGTTGGGCCACTTCTCCACGGAAGGTAGCGGAACTTTCAAAATGCAAAGCCTCCGTATATGTACAAGAAATTCCCATACAGTGGCAAAGTTCAACAAGGTGCTTTGATTCAAATTTTCTATACAAATAGGTTCCAAAGCTTATTTGAATTGAGGATAGGAAAGATTTGGGCCTCGTTGCAGCCATAATTACATGAGCAAATCCTATGCACTTATTTTTCCACTGTTCAAGAGAAGGATGCCTCTGCGTCTTTTAAAAAAGCATCTGACGGGGGATATTAATAGTGTCAAATGTTTGGGGACGAATGTCTTGCAGGATAATCTCTGCTGCAGCTTTGACAACTCTAAGCAGCTCTTCAGCAGGATCGCTAAGTCTTTGATTGTACCACTTTTCATAAAGGAAGTTTTGTCCAATGTCTGTGAACATCAAGACTGGGCTGTGATACGGACCAACCTGCGCAAAAATAATTTTTCCGCCATATCGCTTTTTTAGATGAGCTTGAACACTTGCAGCTGCTGGTTTGTAATCACATGTGAAGGTCTCTGCGAACAAGGCACTTACGGAAAATTGGTTTTCCTGTCTTGTTTCTGCAGGGTATGCATATATACGCTCCATACCTTCGATAAGAAAGGGATGTTCAGGACGGCCTTGTTTACCTCCTGCACCAGTAGATCGCGACAAGGAGGCAGTTTTACGTAGCAATGTTTGTGGTACTTACCCTCAGTAGCAACAAGTTCACATGAAAGACGCCGAAGAATGTGTTGCCCCATTCACTAGATTGTCTAGCTTTTTCCACAATCGATTCTTTCACTTCCAGTGTTTCCCTTTGATGGAGTTCATCCTGTAGATATTTGGGCAATTTTATCTGCTGCTCGAAATATTCCTTGGAAAATTTTTTCACCACAAAGGAAACAATAATATCCAATGATGTGACGCCTTGAATCCGACGAACTTTTCAGCCTTTTCCCACATGAAGACATGATTGAGCAAATCAAACATCTCCTTCTCGCTGGACAAATGCTTACTTTCCACAGTGTACCTCTTCCTGCATGCATCATGTACGGTCACTTCATTTAAACTGCACAAAAAACCTCATGTACCTTTCAAGCCCACGTTTCTGACTCATTTTGTCAGCGTCTAAATTCCGCGTTTTTTCACTGTCACTGTTCCCTCTGCAAGCACTTACCGACGACCCCGAAACAAACATGAGACGGGGGTAGCTCCGACATATTGTAAAACAGAAAGTACTTAAAACTCCACCAAGATCAAAATTTAGACGATTTTTGTTTGAAACGTACTTCACGTATCCGAATACGGCTCTTTCTAAGGGCAGACTGGGTGTTGTGGGGAAGGCCTCGGAGGCAAGAAATTTGGGAGGGAGGACAGAACACCCGCCAAGTCACGACTCTGAGTAAGGGGGACGGGAGGGGGATTGATACCTTCGCACAACAAAAGGCCTCGCTACGAACGAAAGACCCAATCCCTTAATGGATGACCAATACCCAAAAACGGAGAGGCTTTCGTCTATTTTATTTATTTATTTATTTATTATTATTTTTTACAGCAATACCTACTTTCACAAATATATTTGTATGCACTAACACATAATTACACCTATTTATATACAATATCTTAATAATCATCGTCAATAACATACACAGGAGAAGAGGACTGCAATTCGTCTGGATCAATTTATTGACTACTCCGATTATTCCAAGTTTTCGTTTTTTAACGATAACTAGAAATCTATTGGGCCTATGGACTTCGTACAGTACTTAGATTAAAGTTAAATACCTGCTCTATAACTTTGTTTTGTATGACATTCCCCGTGGGAATATTAGAGCAAATATTCTAGCCGAAAGATACTAAAATCGAAAATTTGAACTTTTGGGAGAAACAAGTCAATTTTTAAAGTCCAATATCTCGGGAACTATTGGACTTACAGAGCTGCAGTTAGGCTTAAATTTTAGAATATTTTATCTACATTAATAGAGGTGTGAGTGACTTTTCGTCAAAAAACCACCCTTCACGAGTTATAAGCCAAAACCAGAAAAGAATCCGAAAATTTCGAGGTTTTTTGGCTCTTAAAAGTTACGCAAAAGGATTTCGAAGCTGCAAACTTGGTTTAATACTATAGTAATATGTCCTAACAACATAGCAAAAATTCAACTTCCTGCAATTTTTTTGGACCTAAACACACCTGACGACTGGCCTATATTGTACACCTGCTTCCCTGCGACAGTCGGAAGTTGCCTCTCGTAGAAACACACTCGCGATGCGTCAGTTCCCAGTTATACAGTGCTTCAGAAAAACATACAGAATTTTACAACCAAGCGTCCGATTCCAATTTTCCAAAAAGGAAAATGCTTACGAAGGTATGTAGAAACAGTTTATGTACTTCAATGTTCGAAAATGTATGTTGTTGCTTATGAAACGTTATACTAAAGGTAATCGTGATTATCTTGTTTTTTCGCTTCTTCAGTAATACATTTGTGTCGATACAAAAAAATTTTAACACATTTTAACGCTGGAATTGACAGGGACTTGATTGTTGAACTATCTATTAATAAATTTTCAAGAATTAGCTGCTCCAAAGTTGCCCATTTAGAATAATAAAGATTTTAGTGTTACTGTGCACGCTGTCGTGCGCATTGCGCACTGTGACTTAATGGCGGTACTCTCCCCTCAACTTACTATACCTGAGGCTTGAAAGGTCCCACGTATGAAGGGTTTTTTGTAGATGATTTCTACCTCTTTCTAAAGTATTGAGGAGATAAGTACGGTATATTATTGCAACGGTATAGCATCGTGAATAAAGATTTTAAATAAAATTCTAACCGTAATGACCATTTTTACAGAAATATGTTTACAAATATGTTTGGATGAACCAAAGGCCTTCTTCATTCTGTTACTGCAGACCACTGAGATTGCAAGTTTTGAAAGAAACCGTCAGTAAACTGTTGATGAAAAAAATATCATCGATAAGTAGATAGCATCTCTCGTCACATTCACTAAGGTAACGGAGGGGACTAACGTTCAAGCGAAATATGACTTACCGTGTACAATGATAGTTGTAAACGTAAGAAATACTATTACTGACTTTAAATCTGCACATAGAGGTTATTTATGTAATATGACGTCGAAAAATTTCAACAATTTACAATTGGTGGAACAAACAAAATGTGATAGCTCGAAACTAAATTTTGGAATTTCTTCCTTACACGCGTGGATAAGGTTATTGAATGGATGCATCATATTGCATATAAACTGAATGACGGAACTAATGGATGGAAATAAAGTAGTTAAAAGATCGTAACGAACAAATACGACAGAAATTTTAAGACTGCTTTAGGTTTACATATCGATATGCCTAAGCAAGGATTTGGCAGTACAAACGACGGCAATAGAGCCCGACTTATTTTTATTTTTTATCTTTTATTTACTTATTTATTTATTTATTTATTGAGAATACTGCCTTAACAGCAGATATTTTAAATTTGGACGAAAAATTCGTAGCAAGCTGCAAAGTAATTTTGCAGACAATGATGAGCGGTTTCGCTGTACATATCGACAAGTTCAGGGTTTATTGCTTAGACGTCGCGAAACGATATGTTGAGCTATATTCCTGGTACTAGATGCCAACATTGATACATACCGTTTTAATTCAGTCTAATGGGATGTGTTGTATGGAATTATGTACATAAAATAGAAATTTATATATTCTACAAAATTGTTTTTCATTTTAGAATTTCAAATATCATGAATCTATTATCAAATTCGTAATCAGCGACCCCAAAAACATAAAATCGGGAAATTTGAAATTATTATTCTCACTTTTCGACTTTTGGCCAGGGATTAGGCCGTTCTGAACCACTGCGGCGCAAATACTTGTTTGGAACAGTAGGCCTATATCATTAAGCAGGCGCAGAGGATAACTGTTAACAAAGTAAAAGGACAACAAAACCAGTTTTTACAGTCAACATTTCTGCCTTATGTATGGCGCTCCTCCCATAAACTCGGGAACTGGCCACTGTGTAGTTTCCCTACATGACACAGCAAGGGTGCCTATACAATAGTTTATGGGGGGAATCGTTTTTTTTTCTTTTTTAATATTATGGAAGATGAATTGCAAACAAACATTAAAAGTTACAGTACTGTATTGTCGCGTGGGCTTGTGTAGGTTTAGGGAGTGGGAAATGATTCGTCAAGGACGTTGCGCTCGCGTGTTCATTTCCGCTGTACTCGGCGCCCCGAGGCCGTTTCAATTAAAATAAAACTGAAGTATGAAATTATATGATGCTATTTCAGTGCCGAACCACCTACATATAATATCCATTTTTTAATCATTTTCTTGAAACAAAAGCACCGTACTGCCCCATAGCTCATGCTCGCCCTTGCGATACAGCTGGCCTTGACTGCCACATCAGTTTCAACTACTCCCCCATTAGAAGTCGCTGACTGAAAAATGCGACGAAGGGTGAGGGCAGAGTGTCGTATGTGTTACAACATCTTTCACACAAAGGCAAAAATGGCTGCCAACAGAAATACTGTAACGTAATCCCTGACGGCGGCATAGTTTATTCACTGGATCTGCCTAAAGATCAAATATGGAGTTCTGCACGACTGCCCTTTCTGTCTTCACAGCTCACAGCAGTTTGTGCGGTTCATCTGTGGTATAATGTTCAAATGTTTGTATAGCTTATGGGACTTAACTACGGGGTCATCAGTCCCTAAACTTACAAACTACTTATGAACTAACTAAGACTACAGACGGCACAAATATCCATGCCCGAGGGGGGATTCGAACCCCCGACTGTAGTGACCGTGCAGACCGTGACTGGAGCGCCTCAGTCCCCTCGGCCACCGCGGCCGGTATTTGTTATAATGTGTGCCACGCATATCGAGTAACGCTGTAAGCAAATACGACGTATTTCTTCAGTGTGTCTATCTCGATCAGTGAATTCGAAACATTATTCACGAATGGATGAACTATTATTACACTTGGTGAGTGAGTGGCGACCTGATTCTGGCAATTGACACTAAATAAAGAAAAGTGTGAAGTAATACACATCACTACTGAAATAAATCTGCTGAACTTCAATTACGCGATAAGTCAGTCAAACCTTAAGGTCGTAAATTCTACTAAATACCTAGGAGTTACAATTACGAACAACTTAGACTAGAGAGAACACAAAGAAAATATTGTGAAAAAGGCGAACCAAAGATTACGTTTCATTGACAGAACGCTTCGAAGATGCACCAGCTCCACCAAAGAGACTGCCTACATCACACTTGTGCGTCCTCTCCTGGAGTACTGTTGCCCAATGTGGAACCCTCACCAGGTGGGACTGACAGAAGGTATTGAGAAGGTTCAGAGAAGGGCAGCTCGTTTTGTTTTATCACGTCATGAGGGGGGAAAGCGTCACGGAATTGTTGTACTAATTGAGGTGGAAATCATTCAAAGAAAGACGTTATTCATTGCGGCGTGATCTGTTTGCGAAGTTTCAATCACCGACTTTTACTTGTCAATGTGAAAATATTTGGCTAGCACCCACCTACTTAGGAAGACATGAGCATCCCAATAAAATAAGAGAAATCAGATCGAAAACGGAACGATTTAGGTGTTCTATCTTCCCGCGCGCTATTAGAGAATGGAACGGTAGAGAAAATTTATGAAAGTGTTTAATGAACCCTATTCCAGGCACTTAAATGTGATTTGCAGAGTATCTATGTAGATGTAGATGTAGATACTAACCCTGTTACACATTATTTAAGTTCCTTTCCTCACTGACGTGTTAGTTACTGTTATGATTCCTTTGGAGAGCTATGCTACTCCTGCTTCATCTACGGTATACTGTTGGAAAGATTGTTGCTAGTGAGTGGAGTTTGAGACAAAGCTAGTGATTCAGTAGCCAAAGAGCTGTAACCGGGCTCCCGGGACTGGAGGAGAGCTGCAGTCGACGCGGCGGTTTAATCGTCAAGAGTCGTGCCGAGAAGTCCCCGGAAAGCCGACCCGCATGGCGGGTTTCAGCTTGGCGCTAAGCTAAATTGGAGCTTAGTACTGAGCCGCCGGATTCCGCACAGCAGATTGTGGAAAGACAAACCCTAGCTGTCAGCTCTTGTTCAGCCGGCACTACGCCGAGTGTCCTAGCGTTTCGCGCGCCAGAGACACTTGATCTCCATCGCTGTCCCATAAAATACCACAACAGCGATCTAGATGCTTTTCGTGTGAGGTGAACTTCGTTATATGAGCTTTGGTAAACAGTGAGACAATTGCAGTTACTCTTTTCATGTTGTAAAGTGAATGATTCATGCAGGACCGTTTACATAAAACTTAATTTTGTATGAAACTTCCTGGCACATTAAAATTGTGTACCAGAACCGGGACTCGAACCTGGGACCTTTGCCTTTTGCAATCGCTCTACCGACTGAGCTATCCCGATACGACTCACGATGCCGCCTCACAACTTCACTTCTGCCAATACCTCGCCTCCTACTTTCCAAACTTCACGGAAGATTTCCTGCGAAACATGCAAGACTAGCACTCCTGGAAGAAAGGATATGGTGGAGGCATGGCATAGCCACAGTCTAAGGGATGTTTCTAGAATGAAACTTTTCACTCTGCAGCGGAGTGTGCGCTGATATGAAACTTCCTGGCAGATTAAAATTGTGTGCCGGAACCGGGACTCTCCGCTGCAGAGTGAAAAGTTTCATTCTAGTTAATTTTGTATGTTTGTAACACTTACTGTTCCATGAAACCATAGGAGAAAGCTTATTTGGTGCTGAAAAATGTTTGTTTGTATTGTTTATGGGACTTAACTACGGGGTCATCAGTCCCTAAACTTACAAACTACTTATGAATTACTTACGAACTAGGACGGCACAAATATCCATGACGGAGGGGGGATTCGAACCCCCGACCGTAGTGGCCGTGCAGACCGTGACTGGAGCGCCTCAGTCTTCTCGGCCACCGCGGCCGGCATTTGGTGCTGAAGTCCACCATAAAGATCGAGAGTAGCGGTCAATCGTAAACAACACAAAAAAACAGGAACATACTTTTATCATGTTACAAATGCATCTGTGATGAACTTCAAAGTGATGTGCCCTAGCTTCTAACTGAAATATCTAATGAAATGAAGGGAATGTATTTGTAATTGAAAAACCTGTATGTTCGAATATGAATAGGAAACCATCCCTGTGAACCACAGACATTGCCGAGTTGGGGCGGCTTGCGTGTCTCAACGATGCAGATAGCCGTACTGTAGGTACAACCACAGCGGAGGGGTATCTGTGGAGAGGCCAGACAAACCTGTGGTTCCTGAAGAGGGACAGCAGCCTTTTCAGTAGTTACAGGAACAACAGTCTGGATGATTGACTGAGCTGGCCTTGTAACATCAACTAACGTGGCTTTGCCGTGCAGTTACTGCGAACGGCTGAAGACAAGGGAAAACTACAGTCTTTACTTTTCCCGAGGATATACAGCTCTGCTGTATGAAAGTATTTGTCTGGAGTGTAGCATTGTATGGCAGTGAAACGTGGACGATAAGGAGTTCAGACAAAAAGATTATAGAAGCTTTGAAATGTGGTGCTACAGACGAATCATGAAGATTAGATGGGTAGATCACGTGAGTAATGAGGAGGTGCTTAACCGAATTGGGGAGATAAGGAGTTTCTGTCATATACTGACTAAGAGAAGGGATAGATTGGTAGGACACATTCTGAGACATCAAGGATTTGTCAACTTAGCATTGGAAGGAAGTGTGTGGGGTAAAAATCGTAGAGGGAGACCGAGGGACGAATACAGTAAACAGATTCAAAAGGATGTAGGTTGCTGAACATATTCTCAGATGAAGAAACTTGCACATGACAGGGTAGCGTGGAGAGCTGCGAACTGAAGACCACAACAACAACAACAACAACGAATCTGAAAAATGATATCGAAGCATTTAATGCCCATAATATTCAAAATTTTATGTACAATTCCATATTAAATGAGAATGGAATGTGAATGTAATACAACTGTCATTGTATATTTTTAATACGAAGCTTCCCTTCATTAATTAATTAAAAAATAAAAATTTCACTTACTAATGACTGTGTAGTTACATGTTTATTCAATCTCATTGTAACTAGTGTTCAATCAATCCAAACAAATACTGTACTTCTAATTATCCATCACCACACAAGATCTCGAAAACTGAAACAAAATCATCTGTCTAACCTAGTAAAATTACAAAAAAATCCTAACATATAAGCACATGAAATAGCAGGTTAATAAAAACAACTAACCATTTGAACGAAATGTGGTTTAAATAAAATTATGCCATGATTTAAACAGGTTTATACCTTCTCCTTTAGAAGTACACTTGACTAAAAACTGATATCGAAGTTATTAACACTAACAGTGAAACTACATTGACTGCCAGCCTGTTTGTAGAGATCGGTTATTCTTATTAACTTGCTGTCGCTATAACCACTGCTGAGGCGCAACCATGTTTAAATATTACATTTAACTTCCACTGAGTCTAAATACCAGTACCTATTATACTTTTAGAATCTATCATACATACCTTTAACGCTAAAAACATTTTGTAGCTTATCTGTTCCCAAACGGTTCGTTGTTCTGGAATTATTAGAAAAATTTATGCTTGCACAGAAAGAAAATTACGATGCAGGATTGGCAAGGTGGAAAGCGAGTCTGTATTTCATCGACATAATTCACTTCTTGCAGAGTGCAATGCGAGTGTGTGATTCCACAAAATACCTGAAGAAAAATGTGCACACTATCACCTTGAAATGATAGTCCAACACTTTGAAATACAGGTTAACCTCATTACCTCACTCAAGCAATTACTAAAACCCTACATTATCGTTAAAATCGTCGAACTTTTTAGTTAACTGAGAGATTTAACATAACAATAATCATGTAGTATCCCTGACTTCCACACTCCTCAAACACCACCATCATGACGTAGTTCGTGAATTACCTTCCCCTTCCGTTCCCATCCTTTTTTCTTCCCTTCTCTCCCACCTGAGGAAGGAACTGTGTTCCGAAAGCTTGACCTTTTTCATCCCCTTCTTTTCTTTCTCTTCATTTGTGTAACTATCAGCGGTACAGCACAAAGGTAAGTACTGGCCAGCCAATGTATCTCTTTTGAAAAATAATTTATCATCTCTGAGGAGAATTTCCATAATTAATCGAATAATCATTTAATTAGTTAATTAAGCGTAATTTTCTGTTCCTGTTGATAGAGTATGGGTGCAGGGCAGTTTTATTTGTGAAGGGGGAGTCGTTCTTTAGCTGCTGGCGCTGCCCAGGGGTCCGAGGGTTGCGTACGCGACGAGAGACAGCAGAGGCTTTGGGCTGAAGCACATATATATTTGTCTGTGGCTGAAGGCTTGTAAAAATGTCCACCGAGCTTTCCAAATTGTGGCAGGCGGAAGGCGAGTATTGTGTGAGCTCGTAAAGGGCCGATCTCGCTGATAAAAAAAGAGGTCAAGATGGCTTTTGCTAACGCAAAAATTCCTTCGCAACCAGAGCTGGGAGCGAGTCTGGTGAACGGTTACGGAAAGCGTGAGAATCGCGCGAAGAAGAGTTAAGGAAGGGAATGGATAACCGTATCTGATTGGCGGCTGAGTACAGTTTCAGATTTTCGAAATCGGCCAGGCGTAAGTGAAATTTTACTGGCCAGGGCTATTAAGCTTGAATCTGATTGGCTTTCTGGAACATTAGCGTTTTTCAGGCTATCTTGCACGGCAGACGGTTTTTCGGGGACTGCGCGTCGTGCTTTTCAAATGTTCAAATGTTTCTAGAGGTTATGGTACTTAACTACGGGGTCATCAGTCCCTAAACTTATAAACTACTTATGAACTAGCTAACACTAAGGACGGCACAAATATCCATGCCCGAGGGGGGATTCGAACCCTCGACCGTAGTGGCCGTGCAGACCGTGACTGGCGCGCCTCAGTCCCCTCGGCCACCGCGGCCGGACGTCGTGCTCTCTTGGAGTGCATACAGTCCACGCTTTGTGCTCTTCATGGCTGCGGACGAGGAGATTTGCTTGTTTAGCCGATTCCTGGATTTAGGAATTGGTATAAATTTCAAAGTGCGCTCTGAGATTTGAACTGGTACTGATAGTTCTTGTTCAGTGAGAACAAAGTCAGACAGCCATAATTAGTTACACCGAGGCACTAATTACGACATACCGTCCTCAGCTTTCTGGAGTCTTTTAGACCTTTAGTGCTTGTGCATACTTGTCTATGCTAACTGAAGTGGGCCAGAATGGCAGAAATGCTTGAGGTCGTAGCCACTGTGTACGACCAAGAGCACAGTGGCTGATATTAGCCAGTACAGCTTCCGAATATTGGAGCGTCTTTTGTTTCGTGGTGGTGCGCTTTTCAGCTTATAACCGCGAGATGCTCACGCCACAGCTAAGTCGCACTGCAGTTCGTTGATTGGGTAATGTACGGCTTGCGCACGCCAACAGCAAGTGGCAGTTGTATCAGGTTCGACCGTCTAACGGGAAAGCGTTGTTAATAAATTTAACCTGCTTTGAACATTTCGTTACAACAACGAACTTGTACGTAAATTTAGGTTTTGTTACGAAGTTTATCGTTTTCCTATGGGGTATATTTTCACTTGCCATTCAGTATCAAATTCATGTTGACGGAGTTCTGATTAAAGTAAAGCAATGACGTATGTTTATTTTTACATTTGTATCGAATATATGTGAATTTTGATGTCCATTTTTGAGATATTGGAGCTATTGCTGTGAAATTATATGAATACTGAGTCGTTATAATAAACAAATAGCTGAGAAAGTATGTTTTTCTTAAAGAATTAATTTATTCTTCTTTCCCGTTTTTAATTCATAATTTTTGGAGGGAAAAGTCAATATTAATAGTAATTGTTGTTGATTTGTCTGTTGGACTGAACATGAGAGCAGGTTTCAATACAGGGCCAATCATATTCTGATAATTTAATAATAACTTTATCCATTTATTAACATTAATGATTCAGATAATTATTGGGGGTCTGCCACTCACGTCCGTAATTACTTGTTCTAAATACCCACCAAACATTTCATTTAACGTCCACTGCCTGGACTCCTGTGTCGTATTCTACAAAACGCACACTTTACATAACATTTAACTTTGTCACTTTCTAACATGAAACAAACCTGTTTGAATATTTGCCTAAATAGTGACACTGATTTAACTTTTCTCTAATAGCTCAGAAAATTATAATTTACAAACGATCAGTGTTTCTATAATTGTTGAACAAATCGCAATTATTACATTTCAGCAGAATTCTACCCTAAAAGTTAAGACTCTCAAAAGAAAATGTTACAGACAACTTTCATCCAACAGATTCTACAGTTGAGTGGATATCACACCTACTTGAAATTTATGCGGAATGGTGTTCCCAGTAGGAACCAGTCAGGGTTGATGCTGTTCATTAGAGCTTCAATAAACAAAAGCTTCACAAGGCTTCTCAGACTCAAAGCCAACGACAATCCTAAAAAAATAGCCTCGGGCGTAGTGCGGTCTGCTGAGGGTTGAAAAATGTAGACTGTTTTTCTAAGTCTTGGTCATAGGTGCAAATTAAGGTCAACTGTTAATCGTAACTGTATAACACATTGCAATTCACTGTCACGAAACGACCATCTATATTACTAAAAGGCTATCTAAAAGGCTATCTGGAGGCAAGACTTCCATTACTTCCACGCCACGTATCTGACGCTCAATAGGACGAAGAAAAATACTAATGAATTTGTCACTCTGATCTACATATACATCTACATCTACATGCGATACTCTGCAAATCACATTTAATTGCCTGGCAGATGGTTCATCGAACCACCGTTATACTATTTATCTCCCATTCTATTCTCGAATAGCGCGCAGTAAGAAAGAACACTGTAATCTCTCCGTTCGAGCTCTGATTTCTCGTATTTTATTCTGTTGGTCATTTATAGCTAAGTAAGTTGGAGTCAACAATATATTTTCGCATTCGGAGGATAATGTTGGCGATTGCAGTGTCGTAAGTAGCCCACGCCGCAGCGATAAGCGTCATTGTTGTAATGATACCCATCCCAGATCCTGTATAATTTTCGTAACGCTATCTCCCCTGTATCGTGACAATACGAAACGAACTGCCATTCTTAGGACCCTTTCGAAGTTCTCCGTCAAACCCACCTGATAAGGATTCCACACTGGGCAGCAATACTCCAAAAAAGGACGAACGAGCATAGTGCATGCAGCCGCTTTAGTAGTTCTGTTGTATCTTTTAAAGGGTTTTCCCAATAAAGCGCAGTCTTTGGTTCGCCTTTCCCACGACATTATCTACGTCTTCTTTCCAGTTTAAGTCTGAAGTAATCGTAATTCATAGGTATTTTGTGGAGTTTACGGCCTTCACTTTTGATTGATTTACCTTGTTGACAAAATTTGACTTCACACGTCTCATTATTTAGCGTCAAAAAATGTTCAAATGTTTGTTAAGCTTATGGGACTTAACTACGGGGTCATCAGTCCCTAAAATTACAAACTACTTATCAACTACCTTATACTAAAGACGGCACAAATATCCATGCCCGAGGGGGGATTCGAACCCCCGACCGTAGTGGCCGTGCAGACCGTGACTGGAGCACCTCAGTCTCCTCGGCCACCACGGCCGGCTATTTAGAGTCAATTGCCAATTTTTACACCATAGTATCTTATTCAGATCGTTCTGCAGAGTGTTTTGATCTTCAGATGATTTTCTAGACGGTAAATGACGGCGTCATCTGCAAACAACATAAGAGAGCTACTTATATTTTCCCCTAAATCGTTTATGTAAATAAGGAACAGCAGAGGACCAATAACATACCCTGTGCAACGCCCGATATCACCTCTGTTTTAGTCGTTGCCTTACCATCGATTACTACGACCTGTGTGCTCTCTGACAGGAATTCCCCTATTCAGTCGCAAGTTTGGGGCAAATAATCAGGATACCAGCTCTTTTTTCTGTTTCATTCTGTTAAACACACACACTCGCAGAAATACGACCCTGCTCGCACAAAAACATGTAAGACGAGTCTTATTAAACGAATACATAAAATTTATCCACTTCTATTCTGATATTACCTCACAATTAACACATTTACATCGTATTTCCCACCTTCGACGTTATACTTGTGCATCGTGACTGTGCCCATACACGACTGTCACCCACACTCAACTACACAGCTGAAAACAATTAGGGGATCACGTGAGATACAATAAGCAATTACACCGCGTTTACTTAGACCGAGGCATCGCAGGGCTAACACAATAGTTAAAAAGTCATTCTCGTTTCTCTCTAATATGGTGTGTGATCACTGTGGATGGTCAGTACAGTAACACACATGTGTGGCATGGACAGTATGTGATTATCAATCAGCTCTTGAGGGATACTTTGCCATTCTTTCGTGAATGTAATATCCAACTCAGCAACCGTTGCGGAAGGTGCTGGTGTGCCTACAATGCGTCTGCTAAGTGCGTTACAGACATGCTCAATCGGGTTTTAGACCGGTGAATAAGCTGGCCACACCTTTCGTTCAGTTCCCTTACCTTCTAGCATGTTGTCGACCAGTGCAGCTCTGTGGAGAGGAGCATTATAGTCCACCAGAAGGAACCCATCTCCTACTGCGTCACCTAAGGGCACAACAAAAGATCGTCCGATCTCAACTCTGAGCGGTCAAAGCACCATGTAAAATGTGGAGGATGTGTGGGGTTTTGGAAAAAAAAGGGGAACGGAAACTGGCGGGGGGACGCTAAATATATAAGGTGGGGATGTGAATTAAATTGGGATGAGAGACAGGAGCAGCTGACCCTGAATTAATAACTGAGATAGTAAATCATGATATTAAAAATTATTTTATTGATAGAATATACCCTGATTCAATACTAATTGACAATATCTCTTCCACTTCCTGTAAGCGGCATAAAATATAAATTAACAATTTCTCCCCACCAAAAATCGAATAAGCTAGCTAGGATTTGACAACTATTAATGTTAGAAAAACATCCTTCCCTTTTTTTAACAATACGTTTATTATTACCGTTAAGCAGAAAAAAACACTCATTAAGACTGTCCAATACAAAACAAAACTAGGTTGAACATCCAAGTTTACCATTACCATCAAATTTGAAAGAATAATCTAAATGATTATACGTTACACTGATCATTATGAAACTTGAATTTAACACCGACTGACAAGTCAAAAACCCCTATCATGAATTGATACAATATTCGTAACGGAATAATTGAACCGGAATATCAGTGCAGGGTTGATTTTCCTAACTACACACGCCTACTATTATGCAGAACCTGATGCAACAATTATTTGTTGCTGGAGAGCGCTTTCCATACATTACCAAACTGACGACTTGCATGTGAAGGCGCTGCGCTGCAGTGGCGTGGGCGCAGGGCGGCTGTAAGCTGAAAATTTCCGCAACCAATTTCCGTTCCTCGGAAGCTGTACTCCGTCCTATCAGCCTCTCTGTGCTCGGCAGTACACAGTGCCTACGATCTCAAGCAGTTCTGCCAAGCCGGCCGCGGTGGCCGAGGGGACTAAGGCGCTCCAGTCACGGTCTGCACGGCCACTACGGTCGGGGGTTCGAATCCCCCCTCGGGCATGGATATTTGTGCCGTCCTAGTTCGTAAGTAGTTCATAAGTAGTTTGTAAGTTTAGGGACTGATGACCCCGTAGTTAAGTCCCATAGACTATACAAACATTTGAACATTTTGAGTTCTGCCAAGTAAGGGCCACTTCAGTTAGCGTAGACAAGTAGGCACAAGTACTGAAGGCCTAGATGACTCCAGAAGTTGAGTATATCGCAACTAGTACCTCGGAGCACTAGTATTGGCTGTCGGACCTTATCCAAACTGAAAAACAAGGACTTTCAGCTCAAGTACAAATCTCCAAGTGTACCCTCAAACTTATACAAGTTCACCCGTTCAAGTATTGGCTCAATAAGAAAAAATCTCCTACTACGTCTACTAAGAGAACAGGGCGCGAGCAGACGCGTTCGTACTCCAACGGAGCAAAGCACGAATCCACAATACCGCGTTTGCCGCGCAAGACTCCGTTTTTACTGAAAACCAATCAGCATCGATTTCTCAAACTCCGCCAGTAAAATTTCACTAAATAACCGCCGATTTCGAAAAGCTGGCACTTTGAACATCAGCCAATCAGCCACACACACTTTTGGTGCGATTCTTCACGAGCGGTCCAAACCGTCACCGTAGAAGTGCAAACCAAGCTACTAGGGAGAAAAAAAACACACACACACACACAGCCACTTTCAGTGTCGTCTTCCTTCTTTGAGCAGACAAGATTCTGGGCGCTTGTCTCAGCGGAGTGGCCGGCTATCTTTTTCTAAAATGGGAAGGAGCGGTACTAAAAGCACAGACAATACTCTTCCTCCTCGTCCTCCTCCTCCTCAGTTTGGGACACAAGGCCAACACATTTAGAACCTGCTGCTCGGCCAGAGCACCGAGGCACCTTGCTATCGGAACCCCTACGGCGCGGCCCCCTCGGCACGCCGCTGGTCGCAGGTAGAGAGTGCTGTAACGGCCGCCTCCACCGGAATTCCACTCTTCCCCGTCAAGACAAAGTCAGCTCTGTTTCTCACCTCAGCAAAAAGCTTCCCTGCACTGCATTCCCGACAGCAATAGAAAAATGCATGTACTGGTCACTTTACATCATTACACCAACGATAATCTCAGTTAATAAAGGTGAGAGGTGGGCTGCCATTTCTCAACCATTCTGAACTACAATGAGGTCCGTATGTCCGTATGTTCGTCCACTATCGTCCTATGGTGATGTTACTTGCACATAAGCAGGGTCGTTCAGAGTTCCATGTTCTCTCAAGATGAGACAACGATTGTCTGGCCGAACACAAAATCTTGACTCATTTGTGAACAAAATGCGGCGCCATTCGTTATGACTCCAAACCTGATGTTCCTCCGCCCAGTCTCTGTGGGTGCCGCGATGGAGTAGCCGAGCGGTCTAAAGCGCCTCGCTGCGGAGCGCGCGGTTGCTCGCCGTGGAGGTTCGAATCCTCCCTGGGGCATGGGTGTGTGTGTTGTCCTTAGGTTAGTTTACCTAGGTTTAAGTAGTTTGAAAGCTACGAACTGATGACCACGCAGTTTGGTCCGATAGATTTACAAACATTTGAACATTTTCTCTGTGGGCTAAACGGTGTCGTGGTTTTCATGTGACACACACCATAGGCTTCCGTGCGTAAAGGTCACATTCATGAAGGCGATTTCGGACTGTTTGTGTAGATATTGCGCGTCATGTTGCTGCCTGGAGAGTGCATTGCAGCTGAGTTGCATTCAGCCTGTCTTCGCGGGCTGGACTATATACCACAGATAACTCATCTCTTGCTGATTTTCACAGAGGACGACCTTACGCCTTGCCTTCTGTTAACGGTCCCTGTTGTCTGTAATCGCGCCTAGATCCTGGAAATTAAACTCTGGAACACCCAAGCCGGCCGCGGTGGCCGAGGGGACTGAGGCGCTTCAGTCACGGTCTGCACGGCCACTACAGTCGGGGGTTCGAATGCCCCCTCGGGCATGGATATTTGTGCCGTCCTTAGTTGTAGCTAGTTCATCAGTAGTTTGCATGTGTCCAACTTCCAATTTTCCTTAGGCTCCGCATGCTATTGCTTCGGGTGGGAGACATTGTTATTAAATCAAATCAAATGTTTGTTAAGCTTATGGGACTTAACTACGGGGTCATCAGTCCCTAAACTTACAAACTACTTATGAACTACTTACGAACTAGGACGGCACAAATATCCATGCCCGAGGGGGGATTCGAACCCCCGACCGTAGTGGCCGTGCTGACCGTGACTGGAGCGCCTCAGTCACCTCGGCCACCGCGGCCGGCCATTGTTATTACCTTGCACTGTCTCCTTCACTACTTCATCTGAACCAAACTGTTTGTGTAAACACTAGGCAACACCAACAGTTCTGCAGCAACTTTCTGTTACCACCACTATCTCGGTTGACGTAATGTTGTCTCCGTGGAACCGACAGAAAGACGCTGAACCTTACTCTAAAATTTAACATAGGGTTCCATTAATAAATAAATAAAATAAACAAAAACAGAAGACAAACGTGGTTTCATATCTCTGTAATGAAAAATTGCACCAACACGAAATACAATTTATTCAAGGGAGATACAAGGGGTGTTATGACTTAGCTGCCTCACCCGGTATATTAACCTTTCAGACCTGATTTTTTTTCTCTATCGAGGAAATTATTTTTGATGCTGTAATACACTTAAGTTAAATTTTCCATGATTTTAGAAGCAAGATTTATGCTATTATATGCATCCATTTTCATACTACAACACTGCGTATACTGAAAAATAAGGCATTTTTACGGACTGAATTAATTATTTGTGTAGTACCAACTGTTGTACTAAATAAACTGATCGTTCAATAACTACATCGGAAAATAACAAGTTCTAGTTTCAGTTGTACAGTGGAATACAAGTAACCCGCAATGTCCGTGTTCTTTGAAGTTCGTAAACTGCTGCGCAGTGCAACACTCGCTTCTTAATATTTTTATAGTGATCATCCGCAGATGGCAGTAATTGTGCATGATGAAATGATTGAACACTCAGGTGTCGTCTACAAGTTCTTTCCATTTAGAAATAAGGCTTCTGAACCATGTTACAGACCGTAGACGTTATGTACACATTTGTAGCCAGAGGGTCCGAAAGTGTTAAGATATCGCCGCGAAAACAAGTACTTATACAAAATAAATCTATTATAAGAGGTAATCTGTCTTATGCTGACTGCAATTAAGAGATTTATTTTTCACCAGACGCGTTTCGCTTTTTTATTTTCATTTTTTTAAAGCATCTTCTGTGGTCTGTAAATGATACAAAGGTTTGTACAATTTGTTTTTGATAGATAGATTAAAAACAGTTATTAAAAAACATTTTGCACATTAGGCCTAAGTGTTTTTAAGTCAATATTCGGTCTACTCACGGTGTTGATGTCTCTTCTTTACATGTTACTACTGCTTCTCCGTCTTGTTGGCTGGATTTCGTTTTTTTCCTGGCGTGTGTTTCAGGGCTGTGTACAGCACTTTTCGTGTGTTTTTGTTTCGTTTTTTCTTTTTCATCTCAGCACATCACATCACTTCACTTTTTGAAATGTATACTGATTACATATCGCCTGTTATACGTGGAATGCTTGTCTGTTCATTTGTCATTTCACAACAGTGTGGCTATGTTTTCGTGTGTTCATTTGTTTTTCGTTTGGTCTGTGAGTGTTGCCAGCGTTATATATTTATAATATAGATACGACTTCATTCTACATGAGTGTGTGTGTATGTTTGTAAGAGAAAGAGAGAGAGAGAGAGAGAGAGAGAGAGAGAGAGAGAGAGAGAGAGAGAAATATTTGATTTTGTGAACAGGGTGTTAAGATGTTTTTTCAGATGAGTAGATGGAGGTTTAATTGGGTTTTAATGGTGGGGGGGGGGAGGTGAGGGTATCGTGATTTGCGTTTTTATGAAAGGGGGGTTGACTCTCGTAATGTTTATATTTGTAAGCTTGAAAAGTGTGTTGTTTGCTAGATTGGTTTGGTCGTTTATGAGATGTTTCTTTTCTGTTATTGTTTTTTGGATATGATAGTTTTCTTGAAGGGTGAGCAGGTGTTTTTTGTATAACGTTGGCAACACTCACAGACCAAACGAAAAACAAATGAACACACGAAAACATAGCCACACTGTAGTGAAATGACAAATGAACAGACAGGCATTCCACGTATAACAGGCGATATGTAATCAGTATGCATTTCAAAAAGTGAAGTGATGTGATGTGCTGAGATGAAAAAGAAAAAAACGAAACAAAAACACACGAAAAGTGCTGTACACAGCCCTGAAACACACGCCAGGAAAAAACGAAATCCAGCCAACAAGACGGAGAAGCAGTAGTAACATGTAAAGAAGAGACATCAACACCGTGAGTAGACCGAATATTAAATTAAAAACACTTAGGCCTAACGTGCAAAATGTTTTAAAAAACTGTTTTTAATCTATTTATCAAAAACAAATTGTACAAACCTTTGTATCATTTACAGACCACAGAAGATGCTTTTAAAATAAATAAAAAAAAAAAAAAGCGAAACGCGTCTGGTGAAAAATAAATTTCTTAATTGCAGTCAGCATAAGACAGATAACCTCTTATAATCAATTTTAACAGCTGCTGCGGGATATGGCCACACAACCAAACATTGTAAAATAAATCTACATTATGCAAGGCTTTGCTGGGCTGGGTGTAGAAGCGCCGCGCAACGTGAAAACTTGAACTGCACTCTCGCGGGTGCCGCTGGGCGGCAGACCTCTTCGGCAGCGGTTCTCGGTTCTCGGTTTCAGGTGGGGCCGCAGCGGCAGTAATTAACCGGCAAGTGCAGCCGAGCGCCGGCCGTGCCGAATTCCGGATGAGACCAACTAGCAGCGGCGCGGCGCAGGGACCAAATTACAAGGGCCGGGGAGCGCTTCCAAGACCGAGGCTCCACTACTTTTGTTGTTCCCTGCCTGTCTTTTAAATGTCTCTCTCCAGTGTAGTAAAAAAGGCAAAGGCTCATACCGTTCTCTGTTCGGGTACCCGACGAAATGTGTTCAACGTTCACTTTAGTGTACAGGTTGTAAATTTAAAATTGACGAACCATAATAACTTGAAAAATAAGCTTCTACGGAAAAAATGTATAGAATCCAAAGTTGATTACGCTGTTCAAAAGAAACAAAATAATAATTTGTTTTATCCATTAGAAACATTTTTTATTTTATTTTTTATAGCCTGCGACTGTGAGATAGATGGATTTGTTTATAAATAACAATACTGCTGCCAGTCACGATTTTTTTATTTGTTTAGCACGACGCGTTTGAGAAATAAGTCCCATCTTCAAGTGCGTTTTTTTGAGCTGTTTCATATTATTTATAATGTTTTGACTGTGTGAGTGCCAGCAGAATGAAGCAGACACTTACACACTCAAAACATCATAAATAATATAAAACAGCACAAAAAACACACTTGAAGATGTGAATTATTACTCAAAACGCGACGTGCTAAATAAATAAAAAATCGTGACTGGCAGCAGTATTGTTATTTATTTAAAAAAAATGTTTAAATGTTTTTGAAGCTTAAGGGACTTAACTGCGAGGTCATCAGTCCCTAAACTTACAAACTACTTACGAACTACCTTATACTAAAGATGACACAAACATCCGTGCTCGAGGGGGGATTCGAACCCCCGACCGTAACGGTCATGCAGATTGTGACTTGCGCACCGCAGACCTCTCGGCCACTGTGGCCGGCTATTTTTATTCATAAACAAATCCAATAATAATAATTCTTGGGGTTTCACACGTGACTCGTATGGAAACACGCCTCTTAAATTCCAGTCAGTAATTACTTTTTGTATGTAGGCATAGTTTTCAAGTTACAGGCTATGTTCTTTTTGTATGTCCATGCTGTGAATAATAAAAAGCGTTGTATCGCGGTTTTAGTTTTTTCTCCTGTGAACAAAGGTGTCCTCTCGAATGATGTTTCAGCAGTAGTTCAAATGTTTGTATAGCTTATGGGACTTAACTACGGGGTCATCAGTCCTTAAACTTACAAACTACTTATATACTAGCTAACACTAAGGACGGCACAAATATCCATGCCCGAGGGGGGATTCTAACCCCCGACCGTAGTGGCCGTACAGACCGTGACTGGAGCGCCTCAGTCCCCTCGGCCACCGCGGCCGGCTCCAGCAGTAGTCGGCAAACATTGCAGGCATCCATTTCCTTTCATAACACTTTTTCCAATAACATTATGTCCTGATGGAACCTATTACCGTGTACGCCGCAGGCAATGCTACTGCTCCCAGAAAATAATTTAGATGTGAATCTAGGAAATGCACTTTTAATGATATGTTACATCCGAAATTCTTATATACATTTACCATTTCTTGAACCAATTGTTCATAGTTTTCAGCTCTTTTTCTTCCCAGAATGTTTTCGCTTACGTTCTTAAAAGTGGTCCATGCATTTTGTTTTCTTCGGGTGAAAGGCATTCTTCAAAATGTAGGTCTTTTTGAAGTTTTCTAATTTGGGGTCCCACAAAAACACCTTCCTTCAATTTTGCTGAAGAAAGTTGAGGGAACCTTTTTGAAAGGTAAGTAAATCCTTGTCCAGATGGATTCATGGCCTTTGCACCCCGTTTAAAAAGGCCTAGCTTGATGTGAATTGGTGGTAAAAGGACATCTTCACTCGCTACCAGTTTCTCATTCTGTAAAACTTTTGTCTCACTTTCCATCTCCTTTAAGGCCAAAGCCTTCTTTTATAAGGGTAATTTCTGTCACGACTGTCCCACTCGCACATAAAATATCCATATTTCATGTAGCTTTGTTGCAATCTCAATATCACTGCAACTGTTTTCAAGTCGCCACATATTTTCCACAAATTTAATGTTGTCAACTGCTGCAAAGCAAATGTCACCAATTTTACCAATCCTTTAAATTATCGGTTACATTAGACATTTATCTTCTCATAACTAAAATTTTGTGCCTGATAGCGAATTTCTGATTTGAATTCCTCACATGAAAATCCTCTGGAAACATGTATTTCCATATGAGAAACATGACCCTTGTCGAACGGTGTTATTTTCGAGTAGGACATCTGCTGGTGCTAAAGTTAGACCGCTATCCCAGCCCTTGGGTGTGGCATAGGAGGCAACTTTAAAATTTCAAATGGAAATCCCAAGTTTTCATTGCAGAATCAGCTTCTACAAAATAAATTACGAATATTTTATCTTAAACATTTATTTTGATTCTTGGTAGTTGACACTGTAATTCAAGAAAATCCATGTTCTCATTTTTGTGTGGAAAATGGTTCCAGAAAAATATACTTGTTTACATCGTAAATTTTGATTTACAACACGTGTCAGTAGATGCAACGCTTTGAACATTTGATTTCATAAAACGGTGAGATGCAAGGAATTAAAGACAACAAGCAGGCCGAAAGTGAGAGGCGAGGCGACTCGCTCGAAACAAGCACCCCGAAATTCATTTACTTGCAAGTATTTGCAAATAATCAACAGTAAAACGAAACCAGTCGTTCCTTTTCAAATGTTCAAATGTTTGTATAGTCTATGGGACTTAACTACGGGGTCATCAGTCCCTAAACTTACAAACTAATGATGAACTACTTACGAACTAGGACGGCACAAATATCCATGCCCGAGGGGGTATTCGAACCCCCGACCGTAGTAGCCGTGCAGACCGTGACTGAAGCGCCTCAGTCCCCTCGGCCACCGCGGCCGGCGTTCCTTATCAGCACCACCAAATTTTAAACGGGAATACGTTCATCTTTAGTTAGTGAGTGGATTAGTCTATACCCCACTAGTTTTTTTACTTTTTTACTCTGTTACTTAATGAGTTTTCTCGTTAGTAAGTAGGTTGTTTGGTTAGTTAGTTAGTTAGTTAGCTAGTCAAGTGATTTGTTTGATAATTAAAAGTTGTATGGCCTCATGGCCAAACCTTATCCGAATCTGTGGAAAAAACTAATATTTGGGTCAACATTTGTAAAACTCTAATTCCTCTCTCTAAAACCGCACCCTTTGGGTAGATAGGGAGAGTTTTGGTTTTACCAAATCAAAATTGACGATGTAAACAAGTATTTTTTATCTATCCAAAACCATTTCCACGCAAAAAGGAGAACATGGAGATTCTTTTTAATTACAGCGACAACTACCAAGAATTTTTTTTAAAATGTTTAAGACTAAATATACGTACGTAGTATTTTTTATGTAGAATCTGATTCTGTAATTAAAACATGCGTTTTCCAATTTTAAATTTTAAAGTTGCCTCCCACGCCACCCCCAGGGGCTGGCTGGGGTGGCGAGCTAATTTTAGCACCAGCAGATGTCCCGTCGAAAATAATCAACTTTGGTTTCTACACATTTGTTTTCGTGTGAAGCTTCTTTTACAAGTTATTCTGGCTTGTCTACTTAAAATTTACATCCTGTATAAAGGACCCCGAACGTCGCCGGCCATAATTCTTCCCTTGTTTATAAAGCTCCGTGTTTGTAAAATCAAGCTTGAAACTATGTCAATATTACTGGCAACTAACTTCCTTTATTACGCAAAACAACAGCCAAGATAACTTTTGCGGGTTTTCCGTTTTATGATGTCTGCAATTTTGACAATTATTTCACACCCACCGAGCAGATGGCGCAGTGGTAACACACTGGACTCGCATTCGGAAAGACGGTGGTTCAAATCAGTAACAGTTCTCATGCAATAGGATTATCTTATTCTAAATAAAATGAATTAGTAACATTACTGACGTATTTTTATGTTGTCTTCTTCATGTGTGCTTTGTAGCACATTGTCACTTGCTGTCCCTGTTTATATTTACACTATTTTCAGTTACACATTTTTATAGAAGTTTTATAAAACTCGCTATTTCTGTGACCTGGTAAGCTGTGTACGTCGTTTGTTTTGTTTTTGTTTATTGACTCTGTGTGTGTTATTCGCTTACAAGTTCTTTGGTTCGCACTGGTTCGTTTCTGTCAAAACAGAGGTCTGCTAGCAACTTTTCTGTGTGACGTTTTGACCGTATTGTGTATGTGTTTACAAATATGATTTCAGTTCAGTATCTATGTACGTGTGTGTGTGTGTGTGTGTGTGTGTGTGTGTGTGTGTGTGTGGGTGGGTGGGTGATATTCAGAATTTCTGCAGGTGTGTGTGTAAGGGGTTTGTTGTATTTTTATGTGGTCGTATTATGTGGTATAACTGCAACTGGGACAAGGCGGCCAAAAGCACGAATAAGAATAATGTACAGTTTTTAAATTTTTTGTGTGCACATTCTGCCATTTAAATTGGTGTTCTTGCCTCTTCTTTACATCTCACTGCTGTTATTTCCGTCTTTATGGCTGGTGTTAGCCGGCTTATGATGTGTGCTTTCGTTCGTACTCGGCAAAATTCGCCTATTTTTTCTCGTTTTATTTGTTTTCACTTCGCGTTTTCTAAGCTCAGTAATGTACCTTCTTTAAAACTCACTGATTTGACGGTAAGGTTAGCACAAACGTCTGTGATGCACGCCCCACGTCTTCTGAAGTCACAGTGATAAACGATTTATAGCGACAGCAAGCGACCCAGTACATTTTACCTGTAGATTGTCTTGTGCCGCGATATCGATGTTGACCTTGAACACGCGGACCAATGTGGTTCCAAATGCTAAATCTTTCTGTAGAACATAGGGGAAAGAGTTGTACCTTGGGACATTTTTTACATTTTAATTCTTTCATACTATAATTCTTTTACAAGAAATTTGAAAATTTACTCCATCACGGGCATCAATTTTAGGTAATGTTGAACGAACAGTAGTTGACGCTAGCTCTAATATTTACACAATTACTCACCAATAAAGACTTTTCTGACACTTGTCCCAAAGTACAATCTATGGTTTCACCTTGGGACAGTGGTGATGTATTCCAATTTCTTAGTTTTATTATTGAAAAATCGTAATTAAGTAGTAAAAGTGTCTTAGTCCAAATACAAAAGTTATTTTACCTTAAAACAAGGGATGGTGGGAATAAAATATTAAATGAATGAAACCCACAACACACCACTGGAGCTGGTATTTCTTTCGCTATATTACTGCGATTAACAATGATGATGTTCTCTTGCTTCCTTAAGAATTTCACAGTTACATCTTCTTCTCTGCTTTCTTAAACTACTACTGCATAGTAAACATGAGATCTGACACTGATGTCAAATTTTACCAAGACCCAACTACCTTGAGAACAAGGAAGTGTTACTTTTCTAGATGGAAAGAAGGATGAGAAATCCTCTTCTTCAGATGACAAATCAAATTTGCTACCTCCAGAGCTACTGCCAAGCTCGGGAATTTCTTCATCAAAAGAAGTGGAAGGTGAAAAATCCTTTGTCCGTTTAGTGGCTTCTTTCTTTGGTAAAACTTCTTTTTCTTGTTTTCTTTTTATTTTTCTCTTCAATTCTTTGTTTTTCTGGAGTATCAGTGACAATCATACACCTTCCAGGTGCAACCAGAGAAGTGTTCAAGGTAAAACCAAATATACAATAACAGAAAACAGTATTCTAACCCATGTACACATTTATATCATTATAACTTATTTTATCAATAGCTTACTTAAACAATGCCCTACAACACTGTATTTAAAAACATCAATAATGATGCTTAGCTTTAGTTTATATCTTGTAAGGGTAGTGGCTAAATTTTATTTTCAAACACGAAAATTTGTAAAACTCCTCCTCAGATCTCAAACATCATCCAAATACAACGTGGCCACATATTCCCTCTGAAAATAGGCCTGACAACTTTACTTCATAGTTCTTAAAGTTTCCAGTAGAGTACATTGCCTACATTAAAAAGTGTCCCAAAGTAAAACCGTCCCAAGGTACAACCCTTTCCCCTACTAATCACTAATATATATGTCCTGTGAATATGAAGTTCTGTTCTCTGATACTTTCAAGATGTTCTGCTTCTTCTGAACGTTAGTGTAAACTTAATTCTGAAATACAAAAAGCTTTTTATTTGTTTTAAATGAATGTACTTCGACTAATCACTGCGTACCGTATTTTGTTCCAGACCTGACGGTCGGGCTCATCAACGTGTTGACGGACATCGTGTCCAGGATCACCATCGTGTGGTACGCCGGGAACGTGGCGTGCAAAATAGTGCGCTTCCTGCAGGTAAGGACCCACCGCCAACAAGAATCGCAATGTATTCACGTCATCGTCAAATATGAAATTCTTCAAAAGTTGCGAGTTTCACCAATGTAGTTGGATGGAAACGTTATTTACTTTGGCACAGAATGGAGTAATTATGCTGCCACAGAAGTCTTCGGTCATTTACCAAGTAGCATCAAAACTCTAACAGATAGCCACCTAGTATTTAAAAAGAAATTAAAGGAATTTATGATTGGCAACTCCTTCTACAATGTAGATGAAGTGTTAGAGAAAACTTAAAAGAATGAAATTAAATTAAATTAAAATAAAGATAATGTAAATAAAAAATATTTAACATATTAATTGTCTTGTATAGACAACATTTACTAAACTGACACGTTCCATATCATTACGAAATGTCGTATACATGATCTATGGAAGAATTATTAATCTGATCTAATCTAATCTAGGAACCTCCTCCTGAATCTCAGTGGCTGAAAGTGGCGAAACGACATGTTAAGTTCCTCAGTCTCCAGACCTTTTCTTTTATCTTCAGTCGGAATGCTGTTATGCCATTACCCCCTTTATTCATCAACATTTCAAAAAATATCAAAAGCTATCAATATTTTACTTAGATCTGAGAATTCTGTGATAATTGTTACTTTCACAATGCAATTACAAGCTCCATGTACAAAGGATCGACGCTTTCGTACGCAAGCCACCATACGTGTTTCGAATAATCTGCCACTTTTCTTGATCATTAACGGAAATTAAGGTTTTGAAATTATATTTTTGTGCTGCATAGAAGCAAATTAGATATAATTGCATAATTTTTTGAAATATTTCTTTATCAGAGTTTACTTCTTTAAAAATATTCCCTCTATATTAATGATAATATGCCATGCACACAAAATGTATTGAAATAAAACAATATATCAAGGAGAATATTTAGAATAATATTATTAAACAACTTAGCTACTGCCATTGCCATAGGGCTATCGATGGTGTTCAATAATTCAAAACCACACAGACAAACATGAAGAAATAAAAGGTTTGACGCAGGGAATTTATTTTTCAGAAGGAGACTTGCTCTTCCTAGCCCAAAGCTGTGTTTTTCACGTACGACACCTCCGTAAGTATCTGATAATGAATAACACTTGCACTTAAAATGAAGTTTAATAAATTTACAATACTTATTCGATTATGAGCATCGCGAAATGTTCAATTTTAGTACCAATATACGTTTTGTTGCTGAAATTCGTAATTGATTTAGTAGACCTGCCAATCTGTTAAATCAGCGTGAGTCATGACAGCATGACATGTATCCTGGCACAACAATTCATGTGGAATGATGTCAGGTGAAGATGCTGGCAACGTAAAATCTTCAGTTCTATCTAACACACAATTCTGCTGTTGTCATTGGCCCCCGTGCATGTACACAGAAATATGATCTGCTTCCTTAATGGTGTTAGCGGAAGAATTGCAAATATGACATAATAAATCATACTACTTCCATCTACATCTACATACATACTCCGCAATTCACTGTAAGGTGCGTGGCGGAGGGTACACTGTACCACTACTAGGCATTTCCTTCCCTATTCCACACCCAAATAGTACGAGGAAAACAAGAATCCCTATATGCCTCCGTACGAGCCCTAATTTCTCTTATCTTGTCTTTGTGATCTGTACGCGAAATATAAGTAGGCGGCAGCAAGATCGTACTACACTCAGCTTCACATTCCGGCCCTCTAAATTTACTCAACAGAAATACACGAAAAGAACGTCGTCTTTCATCCAGCGATCCCCAAATGAGTTGCCGGATCATTTCCGACTAATATTACATGGCCCGGATACCTATGCACTACAAGTGTAACCCAGAAGACAGACCTATTACTAGAAGGGTACCTTGGTACACAGTCCTATTACTAGAAGGGTGTCTCAGGACACGACCTTGTTAGCAGAAGGGAATCCTGGGACATGGTCCTATACCAGAAGGGTATCCTGATACATGGTCGTATTTACAAAAAAATGTATTGTGGGACAGGAGTCTATTACTAGAAGTGTATCCTCAGATATGGCCCTTTTTCTAGAAGCGTATCCTGAGACATGGCCCTGTTAATATAGGGTTATCCTGGACCACAGTCATATCATTAGAGGGGTATACCATTACATGCTCCTATCACTAAAAGGGTACCCCACAACATGACCATACTACTTGGAATAGTACTGGATTCCAAGAATGGTGTCTCAGGTCGTTATTAGTCATTAATAGAAGGGTGTCCCGGGACATGGTCGTTATTACTACAAGGGTATCCTGAAACATGGTCCTATTTCCTAAACAGGTATTCTGGGAGTGAGGTCTATTACTATCAGTGTATCCTGAGACACGTCCTATTACTAGAAATGTATTCTAAGACTTGGTCATATTTCTAAAAGGGTTTTCTATTACGTGATCCTATCAGTAGAGGGATATACACGACATGGTCCTATTACCAGAAGGGTATCCCAAAATACAACCTTATTACTAGAAGGGACATGGTCATATTCCTTTATTGCTAACCCAAGACACAGTCCTATTACTAGAAAAGTATACCAGGACATGGGTCTGTTAATAACAGGATATATCAAGACATGGGGCCATTACTTGAAGGGTATAACGGGACAAGGTCCTATTAATTAGAGTGTGTTCCAGGACACAGTCCTGTTACATCTAGGTGTATCCTGGGATACAGCCCTGTTACTAGAAGGGTATACTACGATATGTCCCTATTACTAGAAGGGTATCCTAGAGCATCGCTCTATTACTAGAAAAGTTTCCTGGGACTCAGTCCTATTACTAGAAAGATTTCTCAGGATAACGCCTATTTAGCAGAAAAGTATCCCAGGACATGGTCCTATTACCACAAGGGTATCCTGAGACATGGTCCTATTACTAGAAGTGTATGCTAAGACATGGTCCTGTTCCTAGGAACATAACTTGAGACATGACCCTATTGCTAGAAGAGTATCCCCAGTCGCGGTCCTATCACTAGAGAGGTATGCCAGCACATGGTGTTTTTACTAGTAGGGTATCCTACAACACGGCTCTATCCGTAGAAGGGTATCCTAAGAATTGTCCATATTACTAGAAGACTTTCCAAAGACAGAGTTCTGTTACTAGGAGGATATCGCAAGACATAAACCAGTTACTAGAAAGGTTTCCTGTGTGCTATAAGGGTATCCGAGACGTGGTCCTGTAACTAGAAGGGTACCTAGTAACATGGTCTACTTCTATTGAGCTCCACGTAAAAGCTTCCAGGAGGAAGAAAAATTTATTTTTAAAAGTTTACTTAATTATTTCATAATTTTGAAAATTAAAATTTCTGTCATTTTCTTTCCATTGATATATGTAATCTGATTATAGGTTGTACACGGTAAGACTTATATTACAATGTGGAACTGTGTGTGTGTGTGTGTGTGTGTGTTTGTTTGGTAGCTGGTTTCTCTGAAACAAGCTAAATTTCTTAATCCATTACACGACAATGTTTAAACTTCCAACAACTGAAACATATCATTTCAAATCCCTGCGAAACTCTTTGTCGTTAGCACTCTCCGCAAAATGATTACAGGAGAAATGTAGGCCTATATCTTTCCCCACATTTTCGTTATTCATGCAGTCGATCTTCAGAATCTGAAATTATGTTTTAATTCATTACTTTCTAACTCACTATATTCACAACACACATTCCTCATAGTTCACAAACTATTCTCATCCTTTTTTTTTTTTTTTTTTTTTTTTTTTTTTTTTTTTTTTTTTTTTTTTAGAATGCGAAGCTAGTGTAGTATCTCTGCATTCAGTCTTCAGAACTGTGAGACTTTTGTTTGATTGCGCGTGGGGTAAAATGTTCAAATGTGTGTTAAGCTTATGGGACTTAACTACGGGGTCATCAGTTGCAAACTACTTATCAACTACCTTATACTAAAGACGGCAAAAATATCCCTGCCCGAGGGGGGATTCGAACCCCCGACCGTAGTGGCCGTGCAGACCGTGACTGGAGCGCCTCAGTCTCCTCGGCCACCGCGGCCGGCGCGCATGGGGTAAAAAGAGTTTATTTGGCAATGAGAATTCTTTCACAGCCCTCCCCCATCCACGAAGCAAGCCGTCCTGGAGCCGAGCGGGAGTAGCCGAGTGGTCTGGAACGCCACGTTGCGGATTGCCCAGCCTCCCGCGGCGGAGGTTCTAAACCTCCCTCGGGAATGGATGTTTATGTTGTCTTTAGTATAAGGTGTTTTATAAGTAGTTTGTAAGTTTAGGGACTGATGACCCCGCAGTTAAGTCCCATAAGCTTAACATACATTTGATTTGAACATTTGCCGTCCTGGATCCGTTCCTGTCTCCATGTGAAGGTTTATTAGATTCTCTTGACATAGGTGTCGATAGATAAGAAAGTAGTCTAAATGCAGGTCAGCATCTGTTGTGGTATCGGAAAATACAAACCAAATTTCAATGTAACTAGATGACCCGTGCCAATACTTCAAAAAGTTTGTGGTCAGTGACGTGAAGACGAAATAATTAAATGTTAATATTTATCATAGGTTTTTTTTTATTATAGATTTAAATTATATACAAAATATTATATTTACAATACTTCCTTCTAGACAGTGGTCGACTCTTAGGTTTAAAGTCTACTTTTACATTTTTGAATGTTTCGCATCGGTATAAGGCAACATACCATTTTCCCGTGACTAGTAACTAGATCAGTCAAGTAGATTCCAACTCGATCAAGTGTTTCACCCTGCGCTTTGTTGATCACAATACAAAGCGTGAATGTAACTGGAAATTGCCATCATTTAAATTACAAGGGAATTCCAATGTCAAATAGAGTCTAAGCTAGGTAACAGTATTTGCTCCCCAATATTTTTCATACTCAATTAATGCATGTGTTTAAAAGCGCAAATGAAAGAGATTGATCCTCTGAGCTTTCTTTGATCAGAAAGAACAGCGTACCTTAATTTGAAACCAAAATATCGTAAATCAAATACGTTAACATTTTCACAGCAAGGACAGAAGGATACCGCAAGGTGAGAGATAAGTGAATTCTAATTCTTGATGACAAATCAGTCGATGAATACCTTTCGTTTACAACAAAAGCGAAGAAAATTGGTCTTATAAAACAGCTTAACAGACTGACTTTAGTTCACAGCAAGGACATTTCCATAAGATATGTTTATAAGGGAATCGCTTTTGAGTATAAGGAAAGTAAGGCGAAAGTTAAGTGAATTATCATGATACTTGATGACAAATATGTGAATGAATAGTTTTACTTTAAAACAAAGATGAAGTTAATCGATCGGATAGAAAGGCCTTGACGGGTGACTGTAGTCGTCATTTTTTTTTTTTTTCAAAATATATAAGTTTAAAAAGGCTGTCGTCACACAAATTTTTCAGTAAAATTTACTGACCTCGTTTGTATCTTCTTCTTCTTTAGGCCCGTATACAAAGTAGTCTCCGCGTGTTTTGGTTTTTACAACTGTTTTTTTCCGATCTTTATGAATTTTTGCCACACCCATGAACCACAGACATTGCCGAGGTGGGGTGGCTTGCGTGCCTCAACGATACAGATAGCCGTACCGTAGGTGCAACCACAGCAGAGGGGTATCTGTGGAGAGGCCAGACAAACGTGTGGTTCCTGAAGAGGGGCAGCAGCCTTTTCAGTAGTTACAGGGGCAACAGTCTGGATGATTGACTGAGCTGGCCTTGTAACATCAGCTAATGTGGCTTTGCCACACAGCTACTGCGAACGGCTGAAAGCAAGGGGAAACTACAGCCGTTACCTTTCCCGAGGACATGCAGCTCTACTGTATGAACATATGATGATGGCATCCTCTCGGGTAAAATATTCCGGAGGTAAAATAGTCCCCCATTCGGATCTCCAGGCGGGGACTACTCAGGAGGATGTGATCATCAGGAAAGACAGTACTGGCATTCTACGGGTCGGAGCGTGGAATGTTAGATCCCTTAATCGAGTAGGAAAATTAGAAAATTTAAAAAGGGAAATGGATAGGTTGGAGTTAGATATAGTGGGGATTAGTGAAGTTCGGTGGCAGGATGAACAGGATTTCTGGTCAGGTGAGTACAGGATTATAAATACAAAATCAGTTGGGGGTATCACAGGAGTAGGATTGATAATGAATAAGAAAATAGGAATGCGGGTAAACTACTATGACCAGCACAATGATCGCATTATCATTGTCAAGATAGATACAAAGCCAACACCGACAACAGTAGTACAGGTTTATATACCAACTAGCTCTGCCGATGATGAAGAAATCGAAGAAATATATGAGGAGCTAATGGAAATTATTCAGACAGTTAAGGGAGAGGAAAACTTAATTGTTATGGGAGACTGGAATTCGGTAGTAGGACAAGGAAGGGAAGGGAAGATAGTAGGTGAATATGGTCTGGGCCAAAGGAATGAAAGAGGAAGTCACCTGGTAGAATTTTGCACAGAACATAATTTAGTTATAACAAACACCTGGTTCAAGAATCACAAAAGAAGGTTGTACACATGGAAGAGACCAGGAGACACTGGGAGATACCAGATAGATTTTATAATGGTAAGACATAGATTCCGGAACCAGGTTTTACAGTGTAAGACGTACCCAGGGGCAGATATAGATTCTGACCATAACTTGTTGGTTATGAACTGTAGGCTGAAACTGAAGAAACTACAAAAATGTAGGAAAATAAGGAGATGGGACCTGGATAAATTGAAGGAACCTGAGGTTCTTAAGAATTTCAGAGGGAGCTTTAGGCAACAATTGACAGAAACAGGGGAAAATAAAACAGTAGAGAAGGAATGGGTAAAATTGAGAGAAGAAATAGTGAAGGTAGCAGAGGACAAAATAGGTAGGAAGAAAAGACCTACAAAAATTCCTTGGATATCACAGGAGATACTGAATTTAATTGATGAAAGGAGAAAATATAAAAATGCAGTAAATGAAACAGGCAAAATGGAGTACAGACGACTAAGAAATGAGATTGACAGGGAGTGCAAAATGGCTAAGCAGGAGTGGCTAGAAGGCAAATGCAAGGATGTAGAAGAATGTATAAATAGGGGAAAAATAGATACAGCCTACAGGAAAATAGAAGAAACATTTGGAGATAAGAAAAACAGCTCTATGAATATCAAGGACACTGATGGAAAACCAGTTCTCAGCAAAGAAGGGAAAGCTAAAAGGTGGAAAGAGTATATAGAGGGGCTCTACAAAGGAAATGAACTTCGAGACAATATTGTAGGAAGGGAAGATGATGTAGATGAAGATGAAGTAGGAGATACAGTACTGAGAGAAGAATTTGACAGAGCCCTGAAAGACCTAAGTCGAAACAAGGCCCCTGGAGTAGATGATATTCCCTCAGAGCTACTGAAGTCTCTGGGAGAACCAGCCATGACAAAATTGTTTCACCTGGTGTGTAAGATGTATGAGACAGGTGAAGTACCCTCAGACTTTAAGAAAAATGTAATAATCCCCATTCCAAAGAAATCAGGTGCAGACAGGTGTGAAAACTACAGAACTATCAGTTTAATAAGTCATGGTTGCAAAATATTAACACGAATTATATACAGAAGGATGGAAAAGCTGGTAGAAGCCGACCTCTGGGAAGATCAGTTTGGGTTCAGGAGAAATGTAGGAATACGGGAGGCAATACTCTCTTTACGGCTTATCCTTTCTGGCATACCTTGACTAAAAGAAGGGATCGCTTGGTAGGACACATTCTTAGACATCAAGGAATCGTAAATTTAGCGTTGGAGGGAAGTGTGTGGGGAAAAAATCGTAGGGGAAGACCAAGAGACGGATACAGTAAGCAGATTCAGACAGATGTAGGTTGCTGTTCTTATGTGGAGACGAAGAGGCTTGCTCAGGATAGGGTATTGTGGAGAGCTTCATCAAACCAGTCTCCGGACTGAAGACCACAACAACATGAAATTTTGCACTTTTACCTTTAAAATAAGGGAAAGGTACTGTCTACATTAAATTTCGCTTGGTGCATAGCGGAGGATACTTCACCTACGGACTTGGAGACCCCAACAATTTTTTTCTTGTATTGATGAAATTTTGCACTTAACCTTCAAAACGAGAGGAAAATACCGTCTACCTACGATTTCATATGGCGCATGGTGATGTTTAACTTGCAATAAACTTAGACATCTTTTCACTGATCACCATGAAAGATGACAGTGTTCAATGTACAAACGTTTGTGAAGCTGTGGGACCTAACAGCAGTGGTCGTCAGTCCCTAAATTTACAAACTACTTAAACTAACTCATTATCATCATCATCATCATTAGAGACTGATTATGCATTTCAGCGTTCAGTCTGGAGCATAGTACCTCTAATAAAATTCCTCCATGATCCCCTATTCAATGCTAACATTGATGCCTCGTCTGATTTTATGCCTTTTACTTCAAAATCATTCTGCACCGAATCTAAGTACTTTCTTCTTGGTCTGCCTCGACTCCTCTTACCCTCCACTGCCGAGCTCATGAGTCTCTTAGGTAACCTTGCTTCCCCCACGCGTGTAACATGACCCCATCATCTCAGTCTGTTCGCTCTAACTGCTTCATCTATGGTGTTCATTACCAGTTTTTCTTTAATTTCCTCATTATGGACACCCTCCTGCCATTGTTCCCATCTATTAGTGCCTGCAATCATTCTTGCTACTTTCGTATCTGTAACCTCTACCTTATGAATAAGGTAACCTGTATCCACCCAACTTTCAACAAAGTTGGTCGAAAAATAGAGCGGTGCACCGCTAACTTAGTCTTGGTACTTACTTCCTTCTTGCAGAAGAGAGTAGATCTTAGCTGAGCACTCACTGCATTACCTTTGCTGCACCTCGATTCCAGTTCTTTCACTATGTTGCCATCCTGTGAGAAAATACATCCTAGGTACTTGAAACTGTCTACCTGCTCTAACCTTGTTCCTTCTATTTGGCAGTCAATCTGCTTAAATCTCTTTCCCACTGACATTACTTTCGTTTTGATGATGCTGATCTTCATATCATCATCCTTGCACTTCTGATCGAGCTCTGAAATATTAGTTTGCAACCTTTCAATTGAATCCGCCATTACAACTAAGTCGTCCGCATATGTGAGACTGCTTATTTTGTTTTCACCTATTTTAATCCCGCCCTGCCAGTCTACTGTTTTCAGCATATGATCCATGAATAGTATGTACAGCAGTGATGACAGGTTACAGCCTTGTCTTACCCCTGAAACTACCCTGAACCATGAGCTTAATTTGCCTGCTGCCTGACAGTCTACGTAAAGCCCTTTAATTGCCTGCACGAGTTTGCTCCTATACCATAATCTTGTAGAACTGACAGTAGCTTCCTCCTAAGAGCACGGACGTAAGCCTTTTCTAGATTATGAAACATAGGTACAATTTCCTGTTCCACTCATAGCACTTTTCCGAGAATATTTTGCTACAACGCTAATTAAAGAGATACCTCGATAGTTATTACAAACTTTTCTGTTTCCATGTTTGAAAATTGGCGTGATTACCGCTTTCGTCCAGTCAGACGGAACCTGTCCCGATTCCCACGCCTTCTCAGTTATCCTGTGTAACTATTTGAGACCTGATATTCCACTTTATTTGACGAGTTCCGGCTTAATTTCGTCCACCCCAGCCGCTTTATAGCACTGTAATCTACTGACCATTTTCTCCACTTCCTCAAATGAGATCATGTTTCCATCGTCGTTCCTATCCCGTTCTACCTGAAAATCTGACACATCATTGAACGTTTCACCTACATTGAGCAATTCTTCAAAATATTTCCTCCATCTGCTCAAGGCATCCACAGGATTGACTAGTAGCTTTCCTGACCTGTCCAAAACACTCGTTAATTCCTTCTTCCGTCCCTTTAGAAGATTGCTAATTACGTTCCAAAATCGTTTTCCCGCGGCTTGTCACAGAGTTTCTAGCTTATTTCCAAAGTCTTCCCATGATTTCTGCTTGGAGTCTGCAATTATCCGTTTGACTTTGTTTCTTTCTTCAATATAACTTTCTCTGTCTGCCTGATTTCTAGTATGGAGCCATTTTTGAAATGCCTTCTTTTTCTTTTTACAGGCTGCCTTGACTGTGTCATTCCACCAGGCTGTCTGTTTCTTTCTACATTTACCCACTACTGTTCCAAGACATTCTCTGGCTGCTTCCAGTAATGTGTCCTTGTACCTTGACCATTTCTCCGCCAGTGACTGTAAATCATTACATTCAACTAACTGGTACCTTTTCGAGATCATTCCTACGTATTTATGCCTAATTTCCTTGTCTTGAAGCTTCTCCATTCTTATCCTTCTACACATGGACTTGACTTTCTGCTCTTTTGGCCTCACAAAACCAATTTCACTGCAGATTAAATAATGATCAGTATCATCAAAGAACCCCCTGAAAACACGTGTGTCCTTGACTGTCTTCCTGAATTCCTGGTCTGTTATTGTATAGTCAATGACAGATCTGGTTCCTCTTCCTTCCCAAGTATAGCTGTGAATGTCCTTATGCTTAAAGAAGGAGTTTGTGATAACTAAGCCCATACTGGAACAGAAATCCAAGAGCTGTTTTCCGTTCCTGTTGGCCTCCATGTCCTTTCCAAACTTACCCATAACCTTTTCATAACCTTCTGATCGATGTCCTATCCTAGCGCTGAAATCACCCATGAGTAAAACACTGTCCTTATCCTTCATTCTAACAACTACATCATTAAGTGCGTTGTAAAATCTGTCCATCTCATCTTGATCTGTCCCTTCATAGAGTGAATATACTGCCTCAATCCTAATTTTCTTGCTGGAGATGGCCAAATATATCCACATCAGTCGTTCATTTACATACCTTACCGCAATTATGCCGGGTTCGATTGCTTTCCTGATGTAAAACCCTACACCCCACTGTGCTCTTCCTACTTTGACTCCTGACAGGTAGACCTTGTATTCTCCGACTTCCTCTTTCTCTCCCCTTACTCTAACGTCACTAACAGCTAAGACATCTAACCCCATCTTACTTGAAGCCTCCGCCAGCTCTACCTTCTTCCCTGTGTAATCCCCATTGATATTAATAGCTCCCCATCTCATTCCAGACCGTTTGCCAAGTCGTATCGGAGGAGTCCGTGGTCTGTCAATTAGAGGTGGGACTCCATCACCTCCAAAGCTCCGAGGCATTTTGCTCTGATTGTTGGCAGCATGATATTGAATTACCTGGGAAGCAGGTTGCTAGCCTTACTTGCCCAGGGTCCCTCTAGGTTTTGAGGGACTGAGGGACTAACCGGTGGATTTGGTAGTCTTTGCCGTCTGAGCACCCAGGTGGCCACGACTCAGAATATGTCCGAGATGCCCAACCTTATTCCAAAGTAACTGGTATCCCTACTGTCAGGACCACTTTCTTGGCCACTCATACGTTGCCTGTTGTTCATGAACTAGGACATGACTACAGGAACCCACACCATTAAACTAACGTAAGCTTAAAATAACACACACACACACACACACACACACACACACACACACACACACACACACACTCGAGGGAGAACTTGAAACTCCGACAGAGAACTGTCTCGCACTCCGCAGCAAGCTCCGCCCATCCTCTGCGACCTCAATGTCGATGGGGCGTTAAACACCACTCTTCCTTCCGGTTTTCTTCTGCAGCAAGGAGCCTTAGAGCACACTGCTGTTCCCACGCGGATGGAGGAGGCATTGAACTGAGGAGGTAGATTAGGAGTTCGACAGATGTATGACGAGGTGAGTGACTGATTGACATGGAAATCGGAAGGTGGATGATGATGATGATGATGATGATGATTGGCGTTTTAGGGCGCTCAACAGCGAGGTCAGCAGCGCTCGTATGCTAACTTAAAGAGATGAGAAGAAAAATGGGTCCAGTCGTATGGACATTTAACTTCAATTGTACATTAAAACATTTAAAAGTCGGTTCAAAGGAAAGGACTGCATAAAAGGGATAAAAGTTTGACAGATGTATGGGGCCCGGTGACTACTTAAAGAGTGACCGAGCCACAGTGTCACACATTAAAATCGTACACCCAATATTTTGGGAAGAAGTCCAGATGTTGTACAAAATCTTAGGACACAATCCACGGACGCCTCATCGTCACCTAAAATAGATTTCAGGTCCTGTGAGAGACCTAAAGTTGTCCTCATACCAGCGTATAAATGGCATTCTGTGAAAATATGTCGTATCGACAATTGTGTCCGACATCTGTTACACTCTGGCGGTTCCTCACGACGCTAAAGAAAGCCATGCGTTAGCTGGCAGTGTCCAATTCTAAGGCGAGTAAGGCGACTTCCTCAGCTCGTCGAGGGCGGAAGGAAGTACGCCATTGACGTACTGAAGATTTTAGGGCGCGTAATTTGTTATCCGCCACATCCAACCACTGATCCTTCCACAGAATCATGGCTTTCCTTGTCACATACGAGGTAACAGCCTGCAGTGGGACAGAACAGCGTACAGCAGGGGGGAGGGAGCAAGCCTCCTTAGCCGCCACATCGGCAAGCTCGTTTCCCCGGATCCCAGTGTGCCCAGGAACCCAACAGAAGATGATCTCCTTGTTTCGTTGTTGCAGTGCAAGGAGAACGTCCTGTATATCCCGCACCATCCGATCTCATGGGTACATTTGGTCAATAGCCAGGAGGGCACTTTTTGAGTCTGAACAGATCATGAACTTCACTCCATGATGTCTTCTTATCTGTTCTAGTGCTCTCAGGATAGCAAACAGTTCCGCGTAATAAACGGTGAACCGTTCTGGGAGCCCTATCCGAAGGACAACATCGGGGAACTCGACAGAGCAACCAATATGATCACCCTGTTTGGACCCATCCGTGTAGACCGTGACAAAATCAGAATGCTGACTTAAAATTTCGATAAATTTACGTTTATAAAAGGTGTCTGAAGTAAAAGCCTTCCTGTAGAGAGTCAATTCTACAAGCACCCTGGGCCTCTGAAGTAGCCAGGGACATCCCCTACTCTACTCCTGGCGTTGGACCTGAATGCCTTGCGCCTGTAGCAAATTGAGACTTTCCCTTGCGCGGATCCAAAAGGGCCTTGTCGCCTGCAGACGGTTATGGTACAAGCATAGGAATGATTGTTGATTAGCACTGGAAGTCGCTAGGGAATTTGGAGTTGACATAGATCGGTACGCTTGACGTACATTGAGTAGAAGGCGGCGAATAGAAAGCGGAGGTTCACCAGCTTCTGCACAGAGGCTAACAACCGGACTCGTGCGGTATGCACCTGTGGACAACCTGATACCTTCATGGTGTATGGAGTCTAGCATTTTCAAATAAGAGGGTCTCGCGGATCCATATACTTGACATCCATAGTCGAGGCGGGGTCGCACAAATGACCTGTAAAATTGGAGGAGACGTGCCCAGTCAGCTCCTCAGGCCCGATGGCTAACACACTTAAGGAGATTTAAAGCCTTGATGCATTGTAATTTTAATTCCTTAAGGTGTGGCAACCAAGTTAGCTTTTCATCAAAAGTAAGACGTAGGTATATCACCTTCTCCTTAAATGTGAGAGCAGTCCCCCCAAGTTTGAGAACTGGGTAATTTAAAAGAAGACGGGAGCGATTAAAATCTACACAAACGGTCTTCTCCAACGAAAATTTAAAACCTGTTCTGTTGGACCATTCCTTCAACCGCCTGATCGTCAGATGTAATTGACGAGCAGCAGTTGCGACGGAGGAGGACGCACAGAAAATGGAGAAATCGTCCACAAAGAGGGAACACTGTACTGGACTTCGTACAGTGGACGTAATACTATCGATAGCAATGGCGAAGGCCGTCACACGTAAAACACTTCCTTGGGGGATACCATTCTCTTGATGAAAACGGTCAGACAATACACTCCTGACCTTGTATCTAAAATACCGATCCGAAAGGAAAGACCGAATAAAAAAGGGTAGAAGACCACGAAAACCCCATTCATAGAGCTGCTGTAAAACATTACGCCTCCAGGTAGTATCGAAGGCTTTCTCCAGATCAAAGAACACACCGATCAGGTGTTGCTTACGTAGGAAAGCTTGTTGGATTTCCTGGTCAAGCAAGATCAAGTTGTCAAGCGTGGAACGGTACCTTCTGAAGCCACATTGGGAGCGGCTGAGTAGGGTCCTGCTTTCTAGGACCCAGACTAAGCGTCGGTTAACCATACGCTCCAATGTATTTCCTACACAGCTGGTGAGGTTTATGCTACGATAACTACTAGTGTTAGTCCGATCTTTCCCTGGTTTTAAAATAGGTATCAAATCAGACTCTTTCCACGAGCGTGGAAAGTTTCCCGTGAGCCAGATTTGGTTAAAAAGCTGAAGGAGGACCTGCTTCGATTGCGGTTCCATGCGTTGGAGCATGCTGTACATTATGTCATCGACGCCAGGGGCAGTATCACAAGGTACTACTAATGCAGTCTCCAGCTCCCATAGTGAGAACGGTTGGTTATATTCCTCAGCATTGGTGGACGGGAAATCAAAACCAGACCTCTCCTGTATAGCCCGATTCTGCCGAAAGGCTGCATTCTGGCTAGAATCCGATGAAATGGTGTAAAACGATTCTGCCATTACCTGATCAATGTCTCGTGGCGAAGTCAGGAGACGTCCTTGCCCTTGTACAGCTGCTATTGGTGGTCGGGAGTTCCGCCTCGAGATCCTCCTAATGGCTTCCCATACTCTGCTTGCTGATGTGAACCTATTGATATAATTCAGGAACTCTTGGCAAGACCTCTCCTTGCTCTCTCGAATAATGCGTCTTGCCCGTGCCCTCGCCACGCGAAAAGTTGCAACATTGTGATCAGTAGGGCACCTGTGGAATCGTCGGAGAGCTGCCCTCCTGTTTCGGATTGCAGACCGACACTCCTCGTTCCACCAAGGAACAGGCTGCCTCTTGAAGTTGCCCTTCGATTTGGGGATCGAACGCATCGGCGGTGGCGCGAATCACGGCTGTAGTGTGATCCACCCAGTTCTGAACGACTTCATGCCGTTACAAAACAGCCAACTGTTTAAAAAGCTGCCAATCAGCTTTCTTAATAAGCCACCTCGGCGGCTGTCGAGCATGATCCCATCTGGCAGAGTTAGCCAGATAGGGTAGTGATCACTCCCATGGAGGTCGTCGTCTGCATCCCACTGGGCAATGTCTGCAAGAGCTGGCGAACAGAAGGAGAGGTCAATGGCGGAAGACGTACCTGTAGCAACGCTGAAGTGTGTGGCCTTACACGTGTTCAGCAAAATTACCGATGTCGACTGTATCACACGCTCAACCATTGGACCCCTGGGGCAAGTGGTGTTAGATCCCCATAAAGCATTATGAGCATTGAAGTCTCCTAAAATGTGAAAAGGGCGAGGAAGGTCGTCGAGAAGCTGTGTCAAGAGTACAACATCGAGAGGCTCTCCAGGTGGTAAATACAGGGAACACACTGTAAGCTCAGTGTGTGCCAACACACGGACTGCAACTGCCTGTAGCGTCGTAGTTAGTGGCACAGGCATAGAATGGAATGTGTCCTTGATGAACACCGCCAAACCGCCTTGCGCCCTATCGCCAGTCAGGTCGTCTTTTCTGTAGAGGTGATAGCTTCCAAGTACAGGTGCGTCACACTGCTTGAAATGTGTCTCTTGAAGGGAGACACAGAATGGTCTGTTCTGCAGAATAAGATGTAAATCGTCCAAACGACCCTGAATCCGTTCACGTTCCATTGGAGTATGGTTGCCATTTCAGCGGTGCGGTTGTAGTTTCCCCCTATCCTTGTGCCGAGGCGGTAGGCACTGTGTGATCGGACAGCGGCAGAAGGGCTGACTGATTCCGGTGATGAGGTATCCAGGTCCATTACGATATCCTCGTCATCGGTTAAGGCTGCCAGAACGACATTCGATGGTGCCTGGGGGAGGCTTTCGATCGAATGCCGAGACGCATTCTTTGGTTTCTTCTTCCCAGAAGAAGATGAAGGAAGGGCGTGTTGCTGAGCACTCTGCTTTCGGGGAGCACTCCTCTTCTGGGAGGCCACCTGCTTCTGGGCAGCTCCCTGCTGTTGACGAGCGCGCTCTGTTGGAACGGCACGTTCCTGTGGGATGGTACTCTCCTTTTGATGTGTCTTCTCAATGATTACTGCAGCTATCTCGTCTTTCACGTCCATTGGGTCGGCCTGTATTCCAATATCTCGACTAATCGATGTTTGGCATGTATAGATACAGGTGCAAGTTTCGCTGGTGGAAATGGGGATGGTCTGCGTTGATGCATCAGCAGTGGGCGTGGGTTTCTGAAGTAGTGAGGCATAGGAGGTCGGAAACACAGGAGGCTGTGCCGCCTTATATTCTTTTTTGGCCTCCACATATGCAATACGTTTTCGCACTTTTATCTCCTGTATTTTTTGTTCTTCAACAAAGACAGGGTAATCACGACTCCATACAGGGTGGCTTCCCGAGCAGTTTAGACACGTTGCTGGGGAAGGACTGTCAACCCCAGAGTCGTGAGCTGCCTGTCCACACCTCCCACAGGTTGGTTTGCCTCCACAATTTTGTGTTGTATGACCGAAACGCTGGCATGTGAAACACCTCATAAGGTTCGGTATAAAAGGCCTAACTTTCAGACGGAGAAACCCTGCCATAAGATGTTCTGGCAACGACGGGGAATTGAAGGTAACAATGAAGGTAGGGGTTTTCTCTATTACTCCATTGTTCCTGCGGGTCCTTTGCTCAACGTCAATGATACCCTGTGACGCCCACTCCTCTTTTAATTCTGCCGTTTCAATGTCCATAATGTCACGGCATGTGACCATTCCTTTGCTGGAATTTAGCGTGTTGTATAATTCTACAACAATGTCATATTCCCCTAGCTTTGCTGAATTCAGAAGAAGGTTCACTTGCTTCGCTCTGGTCGTCTCAACTAACAAAGCACCATTCCGCAGCCTCTTAATTGATTTCAAAGAACCTGCAAGTCCTTCCAGTCCCTTATTAATGTAGAAAGGGGAGACCTTTTCAAAGGTACCCTCTTTCCTCTTAATAACTACGAAAACATTATTATTAATGACTCCTTGAGCCCTGTTACTATAAGTAGATTGTGTCTCAGGAGGACTGGCCTCCCTCAAACGCTTAGATGACTGGGTGCGAGTACCCCCTGACGGTACACACATCCCGACGGGGTTAAAAACATGTGAGGACTCCATCTCGGTCCCACGAGCAGCTAGGGAAGGGACGGTCCACCCAGGCAGAGCCCCGCTTTTCTGGGTAAGCCTTTTACAACTGAGGTGCGGCAGTATCCTCAGAGGTCGCTCGCTAGCGACTGTTGAACCTCAACAGCCATGCATCCCATCAGCACGCAGCACACCTTGGGATTGAGGTTTTTTTTATAGAGGTTTTTCCATCCTCACGATCCGGGCAATAAAGCCGAGATCCCCGCTCCCTGTAACACACAACATTCCACCGCTGCGCCATACGGTGGTCGCTGAAGCGTGTCCAGGGCTTACGGTCTGGAGGACTGGCGGCGCTTACCAGTCCCCAGCTCAGGACCCCGGGTTCGCCAAGCCCGTACTCAGCAAATTAATGCTGAGCCCTTGAGGGGCGGAAGGTGGAGATGAAGAGAGAGAGAGAGAGAGGTAGGAACAGACGATCAAGGGGCAGATGATGAATGAACAGAGAGAGAGAGAGAGGACAGAGAGAGAGAGAGAGACAGAGAGAGAGAGAGAGAGAGAGAGAGAGAGAGAGAGAGATCAGAGGAAATGACTGAGAGATATGGGAAAAGTAGGTGAATAGGGAGAGAAAAGGGAAAGAGAGTTGGACTAATTGAAGCCTGGAATAAACAATTACCCAGGTGACGAAGGGTTTTCAGCTTAAAAGTTGTACGTGATGTTTAATGTTGAATCTATCGGTAATTTAGACAACAAAAGTAGTTCATTTTAAAGTTACAAATTCAAAACCTAATCTGGTATTAATTGCAGTCGAAATAGTTGTCATATATTGATGTTTGACAGTCAAGATCACTAAGTCATCAGATTACTTCATCAAAATTTAACTGAACACGTACATTGTTCATTAACGCAGTAATTTGGTTTAATTATGGCCCTGATATAGATGTATATACTGTTAAATGTGAAACAGTGCATTCAACTTATTATGTGCGCAGCGGATCTTTTAACAAAATAACTGTGACATGTAACCTGGATGAAACACACACTGACTACTAAAAAAATTTGACTGCGAGGAAGATATTAAAAACACAAACTGTTCGACTACGAGAATTCTCTGTTGGATGTTAAGTGGGGAGTTACTTCCAAAATTGATTTTTCAGCCTCTACTTTGGTGTGGGCTCTGAGGGATGTTATGTGTAGTGTACCTCTCTTTTGTTGACGTCTCTCTAATGTTGACGTCTAGTCGAGAATTAAGTTTGCTTCATAGGGCTTGTTTTAAGTAGGGAGAAATGTCATTGATTTGTGTGTATAGATATGTGTACATAAATCTGTGAAGTTTCGTTTTTGGCAAAGATTATGTATCGCATAGCTTGTGAAGAGAGACAGAGAGTGATACATGAGGTTCAGCTCGCTTAGAGAACAGTTGTGTTGTTGCTCCGACGTAGAGCAGAGGCTGTTGTGACAGCAAGTATATATATTGCATTTCATATAATTGTGAAAAAGGTTGTACGACACCTGGAATGAAGGTAATAGCGTTTCATGTAATTATGAAAAGGTTGTATCATTTAGGTAATGTAATGGTGATTGTTAATAATAAGTAACAATGTTGACCTTTCTTTCCTGTTTCATTTACGTAGTTAGAACATTAACCTACTTCCTTTATTTGATAATGCGTTATTTGTGCATTTAAAGTGCAGTATTGATTTTGGTAATCTTGTTGAACAGATTTCTTTATTGGTACCGTAGTAAATGATAGTTATACAACACTGCAGTTAATTGAGTATGATACTGAGTTTTGAATATCAGATACTGATATATACGTCAACATTAGAGAGACGTCAACAAAAGAGAGGTACACTACACATAACATCCCTCAGAGCCCACACCAAAGTAGAGGCTGAAAAATCAATTTTGGAAGTAACTCCCCACTTGACATCCAACAGAGATTGGTTTTGTATTGTATTGATCCTGCATCCTAAACTCCTCCCATTCTGTGTAAAATTACGGTAACCGTATAAGAGTTCTGTATGTAAAATATTTGTTTGAAAAGCAGCTCCTCTATTGTCGTTAGCCTACTCCCATGTAAGCAAAATCTTTTTTACCATGTTAGATATCTCAGTCCACATACAATATCTATTTCCTAACGTAAATTCAGTTAGTTGGCGTAAGTACACTCATTTCTCCAAACCAATTACCTTCTTTCCTCAATAGAACAAGTCCAATGAAGAAAACATAATTCTCGGCTAGAAGTTAACGTTAGGTTTTTACCGGAAGAGAGGTACGTTAAAGACAACATCTCTCAGGGCCCACTCTTAAATAAATGCAGACAAACAAATTGTTCAAGGTAAATAATTCCCCTCTTGCCACCCAGCAACGATTATTCAATGTTTTGTGCTGTAGTAACTCTCTGCCCCAAACTAATCTCATTCTGTGTAAAATTGCGACAGAACCATACATGTAGACATACTAGAAACGTTATTATTCACTTCCATGATCCATCATTACACTGGAGGCAAGGCAATGACCCTTTCAGTAAGAACTTAAGTCCATCTAACTACTATTTCCACCAGCTCTATCGCCAGTTACCGCAAAAGAACCAAGTTACAGCCTCCATCAACGAAGACCATCCATGTATTCTGCACCTAAAATTATCGCTATTCAAAGAATAAGACATTGTATATACATCAACTATTTATAACCAGCAACCTGCCATTCTGGCAATGCTTAAAGTCATTCTCCCTATCTGCATTTTATAAAGTGTACGTTACACTATCACTAGCGCAGGAAAGTAATCCAGTCGCTCTCACATCAGCATCCGTTTGAATTCTTTATGTCTTCCCACCAAGAATGCTTTTATTCAACATCCTTCGAAAGGTAGATTACTTATTAGATGGAGTAAATTCAGAGTACAGATACTCTTCCAATTCCCCCAGAAGGGAGGTATGTTACAAACAACATCCCTCAAAGCCTACACCAAAAGAGATGCCGTCCGAACAATCCAAAAAGGAGCCATAGATGTCGACCTGACATGTCTACTAAAAATCTTTTGAAAGCATTAATACTAACTGATGATGGGCCTTCTTAGGATTTATTTATTTTCGTTGTATCTGCCTATAATTTTTGTTTTCTTTATGCTTGGTGTGGCTTTCACAACACCCATTTTAGTTTTTAACTTTTAGGTGAAACCCACGTATATGTCTTGTATTTCATCCTCCAATCATGAAAGTGACAACGTGGAAGTTTTCGAATTCCATTACATCTCTGACTTCCTTACATCCCTTACTGCTTACTCACATGCATTTTCTCCAGTCGCGAGAAATAATGGATTCTAATTGTACATTTTATTTTCTAAATAATACGACTCTTACCTAGTGCACACTCCAGAGAAATAGCTGTATCGAGGTTTAGCACTACAATTTCAGCATACAACTGGGTATTCTACCGAAATATATATGCTGTCCGGTGGCACGTCCCATGTCCATGTCCACAGCCCCTTTGCAAGGCAGGGATGTGCCAAGGACTGGCATGGCAGCTTGAAGTAACTATTCTGTCTTATGTAGGCAACCTGCATGTTGTGTTAAACGATTGATTGATTCATACACTAATTTTATTTTATGAATTATGACTCAGTATAGAGGGGACAATACGGCTATTGTCATCTTTCAGATCGATTCAGATGCAAATTTTTTTATAATTCAGCTCCTTCATTGAACCATAGAATACAGCTGGCATCAGAATGGCCACATGGGATGGAGAGAAGATTATTCAATGCAAGGACCAGATCTGTATGGGTCATAAATTATAGGGCCAGAACGAGTTCTGTATGGGTCATAAGTTATTCTAACATCACCTTGTTTGAATTTCCAGAAGCTGCCCTGTATGCGATTGACTTTGGGGGTAGGGCTGGAGTGCTGTAAATTTTAGTGGAGACATAAATCATTCATAAAGACCCATTATTTCCATAACCTGCACTGTATAGATCATAATTATTTATAAGGTCCCCTCATTTGCATTTCCAGAACCAGCTTTGTATGTGATTGACCTTGGGGATGGTGGAGGGGGGCAGAGGGTGTACTTCTATAAATTATAGGAGTCATAAATCATTCAATTAGTTCTGCATGAACCCAGTACTGCAAACCCTTCTGTGTCTTTGGGGGGGGGGGGGGGCAGGGAGTGGAGGGTGATGGTGGGGAAGGGGTTCATTACTTATTTAATTAGTTCTTCGTGAATTCTGTAACAGATCCTGCCCAGTATGTAATTTACTTTGATCTTGACCTTTTGTGGTGGGGCAGGGTTGGGGGAGAGTTTTCATTAATCACTCTGATAGTTCCACGTGAATTCTGTGCCAGATCCAGCCCATGACTTGCTCTTGACTTTCAGGGCGGAGGATGTTCATTAATCATTCAATTAGTTCCACATGAATTCCCTGCCAGAACCAGCTTAAGCCTGCTACTTACATTCTCTTACTAGTCAGCTACACTGAGTGAATTAAAAGTCTCACACATCCCTAAAATAACGGTTCCTTCACATCAAAGAATGATAGAAATTGCCTCATTCTTTCACTTCAATAATATCCATTAAAACTCGTATTTATTTTTAAACCCAAAACTGTTTCCCCATAGTTCATGCACTACCAGTTCATCGTTTTGTTCTTTCACATTGAGCAATAGAATCTAGTTTTAATTTGTACATGCACAGGTTACTTTTAGTTCGTAATTTCGATTAGAAAGGAAATTCAATTATTTTATATATGTACTAGGCACCCCAGCAATGCTTCGCAATTGCTAAGTAAGAATGGGAATTGGATATTCATCCTACATTGCTTTCCTTAATCTCTCTGCTCATCACTTCCGCCACCTCTATGCGAATATCATAGCTTTCTGTCCTCTTAGGCTTCTCAGTGTATTAGCTACCAACAGCTCTGCTGTTGTATTTATTCATTTCAATACTCAGATAGTCCAAGTTCTAATCTCTCTCCATCTCCTCCTCCCTCCTCTTTGCCTCTAGGTAACTACCTCTGCCTTATCCTCGCCCTCCTCCTATTCCCCTATATCCACCAACCCATCCCCTCTGTCATTATTTCCTTTGCTCTCTGACAATCTCCTCCTGTCCCCTCTCTCTGTTCATGCCCTCCCTCTCTCCCCAGTACATGAAGATTTACAATACCTACAAAATCCATGGTGATCGGTCAAACGGTGTCAAAGTCTGGAGTAAAGTACCCTCCGCTATTCACCATACGATATATTATGTAGACAGTGATTTGTCTCTTATTTTGAAGGTCAGGTGTGTTGAAATTCATTGAGATAGGGATAAAACTGTGTACTGCGTCGAAATCTGTTTGGAAGTATCCTCCTCAATGCACCGCGGGAATTATCTGCAGTTGTTGCCATTCCTGCTGTTTGAAGCTCAAGTGTGCAAAATTTTATCGCATTCGTAAGCAGTACATAAAATATGAATTTTATGCGAGGTGGAGATGGACCGCTTACAAAGTTACTTTTTTGATTTTTTATCTGTTCTTTCGGGTGTTTCCTACTTTATTTTCTAAACCATCCCTGTATTAAAACGGACTAACAAAATAAAACTCGAATGTTTGAAGCCAAATTTAATACAATACCAAAATTAGAATAAAGTGAAAAATACAAAAATTTAAAATGCGCGGCTAAGCCTTATATAAATTTAAAAGAAAAATGTGTAGTCTAAAATAAATTGTAACATCAAGGAAACGTCTTAAATCGAATATTAAGTAATTTCGTGTGGTTCAGTGATCTGGTAGAAGTCTATCGATTGGACGCCTTTTAGGCACCAAAATGTCCGTTAATCTACAGAAGTTAAATAATCGGGATAATGTAATCTACAGTTAGTCGCGGAATCTGAAACACCTATCGTTTCTGGTGACTCTTAACATCACTAAGAGCTGAGGGCTTCGTGAAACTCAAAGTGAAAAAGAATGCGTGATCCCAGCGAGTTATGAACCCATGAGATTCCGCTCACCAACAGAGAACTTGGCCGCTAGCCCAAACTTCACGTGAAAATTACCGTCAATTCATCTACCCAACTTAGATAAAACATTGAGTTTGTTGTAAAATACTATAGAGGTTATTAATGGAGATAAAAACTATTCTGTCTCTTAAGTCGGAGCAAATCACACACACTGTGCAGTTTACCTATATCTTTTGTGAAGGCCCTTCTTGACTTTATTGTTGTCTACAACTATATGATACTCATGTAGAAAGCTATTTTTACCAAATTATTTGTTCCGCTTTTTTTTCTTTTAATGGTTAGGTCTAGTACCATCTGATTTTGTGTAAAAACAACCGTGTGTGTGTGTGTGTGTGTGTGTGTGTGTGTGTGTGTTAGTGTGTGTGTAATTTTTGTTTTCTTATGTATTACAATCAAATTACACGTGTTGGTGTCTTCATTGGCGGAATGGTGGGAGAAACAACACTAGTTCAATTTTCACTGTCACTTTTTCTGAATCGTGAAACATGATGGCGGGTCTAGTAAAATGTTTGTTAAGCTTATGGGACTTAACTACGGGGTCATCAGTCCCTAAACTTACAAACTACTTATGAACTACCTACAACTAAGGACGGCACAAATATCCATGCCCGAGGGGGGATTCGAAACCCCGACCGTAGTGACCGTGCAGACCGTGACTGGAGCGCCTCAGTCTCCTCGGCCACCGCGGCCGGCCGGGTCTAGTAGACAGTTGACTGTGTCATGGGTGGTAAGTTTGAATCATAACGACATAGAGCTACTGAATCACAAAATTAAAACGAAAATGACAGGGTTACAAAACCCACAAAACAAAGTACCGTCAACATGCAGACACTGATACCCTAAATACCAAAAGGCAAACACACTTACACTCACAGACACACACACACACACACACATACACACACACATTACAAATACTGACAGGACACTAACACACACACAAAAAGATACGAACACAAGACATCTGAAATAACAAGCAAATGGCTTTGCGCTCGACTTCCTCACACGCTATACTGAAGCAGGTGATGAGTTCCTTGATCACATTGTGAGAAGTGACGACACGTGAGTTTATCACCATCACCTGAATCCAAGCAACAATCAACGCAATGGTGCCATTCAAATTCACAAAAAGCCAAGAAATGCAAAACGTCGAATTCAGCGAAGAAAATCATGGCTTCTGTTTTCTCCGGACAGACAAGGAAGGCATTCTTCTGCTGGAATTTATGCCTCATGGAACAACAATTAATGCTGCCGCATATTGCCAGACTTTGAAACGTCTTCGAAGGGCATTTCAAAACAAACGCAGGGGAATGTTGACAAATGGAGTCCGCTTGCTTCATGACAACGCTCGGCCTCACACAGCGCTCGTAACCGAAGCACTTTTCAAATAATTGAAATGGGACGTATTGGTTCAAACGTTTGTGAAGCTTAAGGGACTTCTGCGGGGCCGTCAGTCCCTACACTTACAAACTACTTATGAACTACCTATTACTAAAGACGACACAAATATCCATGCCCGAGGAGGGATTCGAACCCCCCGATGGTGAGCGGCCTCTCGCATCTTAGCATAGCGCCTCAATGCGCTTGGCCACTCGGCCGCGGCAGGACGTATTGGACCATCCGCCATACAACCCGGACCTTGAGACCACCGATATCCATGTCTTCCGTTACCTGAAGTTACATCTTGGTGGAAAATCATTCCACGGCTATGAAGAGATCAAAGATGAAGTTGAAATGTGGTTCCGACAACAGGCGGCAACCTTCTATGAGTGTGGGTTACAAATGTTTGTGCACCGACTTAACAAATGTTTGGATAACGGGGGTGATTATGTCGAAAAAATAACAAATAATAGAGTTAAAAAGATGTAACTGTCGTTTTTTAAATAAATGTTCTATTTAAGGAATGCGAGCCATTGTATCGTTACTTTTCGAAATCCCCTCGTATTTTCATTACTATCATTTGCACTTTCAAATCCGCCGTAAAGTGATTGTAAATCATTATATAAATACGCTAACACGAAAACTGTGGTATAGATTACTAATTTATTCGTACAAGAAGGCAAATGAAAGTTACATGATTCGAAACATTGTTTGTCGTAGGTTTAACGAATATAAATATTAAGTATGCATTTATCCATTAAAAGTGGTAAAAGGAAGTAGAAATTTTCCTATCTACAGCTTGGATCAAGTTCTACATTCTCCAACAATCAGATCACTGATTGGCTATTCGCCTCGACCAAAGTCGCTGTAATGCAGCGCATCTGAAGTATTAAAATAACGTATTAAAATAAGTGAATATCGAAACATGGTGTGCTCCCAACTCACTTTCTTGTGCCGTTCAAATGCTTCATTTTCGCAGTGATTAAGAGTGATTAAAGGAAATGGACGTTTTCATATGAATGCTGATATAAAGGATGTTGCGCCGGGAGAGGCATCTAGTGGTGCTCGGGTGGAACTACGAAGTCGAGAATGCCGATATAAATGATGATGCGCCGGGAGAGGCATGTAGCGGTGCACGGGTGGAACTACGAAGTCTACATGTTGTCAGCTCTGGAATTCTGAATATCGCAGTATCGAAATAACATTATTTCTTGTCGTTGCATAAATATACGAACACCGAAATTTTAGTTCCATTTCAAATATTAGGCTAATTAAAGTTATATAATTCGAAAATGGCATGAGAAGTATATACTTCCGTTTTTATTTGTTGTTATTGCCGGCCGCGGTGGCCGAGGGGACTGAGGCGCTTTAAGTCACGGTCTGCACGGCCACTACGGTCGGGGGTTCGAATCCCCTCTCGGGCATGGATATTTGTGCCGTTCTTAGTATTAGATAGTTAATAAGTAAGTTTAGGGACTGATCACCCCGTTGTTAAGTCCCATAAGCTATACAAACATTTAAACATTTTTTGTTGTTATTGTGTCAGGCATTTTCCTTAACACGTGAAAGATACTGTTTCATACCTCCCAGTGCTGGTTAAATTTTACCAAATATCCCAGCGGCCTCCTATGACAATGTTGGCAACAAATGCTGAATAGTGAAAATCCTGTGAGTCTTCATTTCCGCCAATCGCTTGACAACGCTGATGTTTTCTCATGGAATCTTCTCTTTACGAGGGCAATTATTTTTACTGAGCGGACGAGGGTACATACAATAACCTGTCAACCATAAAGCAGGAACATCATTATTTGTTTACTTCATGGTCTGTACGATACACTAATCGAGTCATTCTATGTGGTTCGAACAAATGGGCAAAGATTTTCTATCGTGTTGTTGATGTTGCCAACATAATCACGCGAGGCCGTCGACATGATACGTAAAATTTTACCCCCCCCCCCCCCCCCCAGTGACAACTGTAAACACAATTGGTCGATTTTCGACCACAGACAATACTAGTTCGGTATTAATCAGCGGGTTTGTGGTTACACTATGGACATATGCCAGTCACACGGCCCAAAAATGGCGTCCGATATGTGGCCAGTTTCTTTGCACAGGGCTAGAGACCCCGCGGTGTTCTCGACACGAGCCTCTGGCGACACGACCCCTCGCGGATCAATAGTGTGGCATTCCTGCGGTGACAGCGCGGTGCCTGCCCGCGGCTGTGTAACTGCCGTAATGTACTTAGCGGCGCTGACGCCATTACGGCGGCCGCGCCACGCCGCGCCACGGTAGGCGCTCCGCGTCACTTGCACCGCGAGCCGAGGTCGACAGGCCACGTCCCAGCCACCGCCGCGTCCCCAGTGTGTCTACCGCTCCTGACGTACGGCCACCAGGATAATGTTTCCGGTCTGCGTCCGAGTGTACTCTGACATGAAACTTCCTGGCTGATTAAAGGTGTGTGCCCGGACTCGGATTCAAACCCGGGGCTTTTGACTTGCAGAGTAACGCCTAACATAAGACTGACCAGATGTTCCGCATTTTACGGGAATGACCCTTATTCTACATCTACATACATACTCCGCAATCCAGCGTAAGGTGCGTGGCGGAGGGTACACTGTACCACTACTAGGCATTTCCTTTCCTATTCCACTCCCAAATAGAACTAGGAAAAAAATGCCTATATGCCTCCATACGAGCCCTAATTTATCTTATCTTGTCTTTGTGATCACTACGCGAAATGTAAGTAGGCGGCAGCAAGATCGTACTACACTCAGCTTCAAATTCTGGCCCTCTAAATTTACTCAACAGTAATTCAAGAAAAGAACGTCGTGTTTCTCGCTCATTGCTCGAACCTACCAGTAACAAACCTAGCTGCTCGCCTCTGAACTGCTTCTATGTCTTCCTTTCAACTGATCTGCTGCGGGTCCCAAACACTTGAGCAATACTCAAGACGTGGTCGTACAAGCGTTTTATACGCGGTCTCCTTTACAGATGAAGTACATCTTCCCAAAATTCTCCCAATAAACCGAAGTAGGCTGTCCGCCTTACTCACAACTGTTCTTACATGTTCGTTCCATTTCATATCGCTCTGCAATGTTACGCCTAGATATTTGAACCACGCGACAGCATCAAGAAGCTCACTACTAATACGGTATTCGAACATTATGGGATTGTTATTCCTACTCATGCGCATCACCTTACATTTTTCTACATTGAGAGCTAGCTGCCATTCTTCCCACCAACTAGAAATTTTGTCTAAGTCATTCTGTAAGCTATTACAGTCAGTTAAAGACGACACCCTCCCATACACCACAGTATCATCAGCAAATAGCCGCAAATTACAACTTACTCTGTCCATCAGATCAGATATATAGATAGAAAGTAATAGCGGTCCTATCACACTTCCCTGGGACACGCCTGACGATACACTCGTCTCTGATGAACACTCGCCGTTGAGAACAACGTACTGCGTTCTGTTACTTAGGAAGTCTTCCAGCCAGTCACAAATCTGTGAACCTATTCCATAAGCTCATATCTTCGTTAGCAGTCTGCAGTGTGGCACCCCTTCGAACGCCTTTTTGAAGTCGAGAAAAACACAATCCGCCTGTTGCCCTTCATCCATGTCACGCAAGATGTCATGTGAGAAAAGGGCAAGCTGAGTTTAACATGAACGATGTTTCCTAAACCCGCGCTGATTCATAAAAAGAAGCTTTGCCATTTCAAGTAAATTTACTATATTCGAACTGAGAATATGCTCCGAAATTCTGCATGAAACTGATGTCAACGATATTGGCCTGTAATTGTGTAGGTCAGTTCTCTTTCCTTTCTTATAAACGGAAGTCACCTGCGCGTTTTTCCAATCACAGTGCAATGACATGCGCATTTTTTCCAACTATAAAAATTCAGTGATTAACCACCCATTTTACACCCTGACAGCATTTAACTAGGCTCAAGTATCATCTTCTTCGGAAATTTTTTCAGTAAAACCTCAAATCTTTAGTGCAATTTGATGAAAATGTTTAATAAGAAATATGTGAAGAACAACTTTTTGAGGAAGTTACCCATGTGAAAAATGTACGTGAAGAGAATATCGTGGTCATTAAGAGACGGAGATCACGTTCGGATTTTTGCACATTAAGAATAGGGAAGGAAATCGTCTGTACCCTTTCAAAGGAACTCAAAATGTTCAAATATTTGTATAACTGCGGGATCATCAATCCCTAAACTTACAAACTAGCTATGAACTAGCTTATACTAAAGACAGGACAAACATCCATGCCCGAGGGGGTATTCGAAGAAAGAGAGAAGCAAATGTAAATACGAGATCCACAAAATACGACGCGTTAATTCGGGTTCCAGGGAGGGAAAGAGAGAGAAAGAAACAATATCTTTTTTTCTTTACTGCATGTGAGCATTCATTCGTGCGTTTATATCTGTGTTTATGAGTGACAACAAGGCCGTCATATTGTATTCGCTTTAAGGGATAACAATCATGCTGACGACGCCACAAGTAAAGGCAAAATTTGGTTTCATAATCTTCGGCTCCGTATTTTCAGTTTTCGAATTCTGGTCACCCTAGCCTAACAAGACATTCTCATTGCTTCCCCGCCTAATGGCATTCAAATACTTTATTAAGGATGGGCTGGAAGGAATTACTATAGCCTCGCTAGGGCACTGAAATTTCTCAGTAGCGGCAGTTGAAGCTGTGAAGCGGTCATCTTAACCACTTGACTACCCACCCTCCTCTCCCGTCCGTCTCAAATTCTCTGAAGTCGCACCCTACGGCCGTAGCGCTCTCATCAGCCTTGCCTTCTTGCACTCGCTTTTTCGGATTGGCAGACGAGGTCGAACGATATTATCGAATTTGCAGAGAGGTAGATGAACCTAACGCCGGCATTCCGTTTTTACCGAGTGATAAAAAAGTCAGTATAAATTTGAAAACTTAATAAATCACAGAATAAAGCAAATAGAGAGGTACAAATTGACACACATGCTTGAAATGACATGGGGTTTTATTAGAACTAAAAAAAAGTAATTCTAGACGCGTAAAAGATCTCTTGCGCGTGTCGTTTGGTGATGATCGTGTCCTCATCCGCCACATTCGTCATACTTGGCCTTCCAAGTCCCCAGACCTCAGTCCGTGCGATTATTGGCTTTGGGTTTACCTGAAATTGCAAGTGTATCGTGGTCGACCGACATCTCTAGGGGTGCTGAAAGACAACATCCGATGCCAATGCCTCACCATAACTCCGGACATATTTTCCAGCGATGTTCACAACATTACTCCTCCACTACAGTTATTGTTGAGGAATGATGGTGAACATATTAAATATCTCCTGTAAATAACATCATATTTGATTGTCTTAATTTGTTATGATAATTATTGCTTTTCTAATCAGATAAAGCGCCATCTGTCTGACATTTTTTGATTTTTTTTTAATAAAACCCATGTCATTACAAGCATGTGTTTCAATTTTCACCTCTCTATCTATATTATTGCGTGATTTATTAAGTTCTTAAAATTATACTGACTTTTTGATCACCCGGTAGATTGTTGTTGTGTCTGATCTTTCGGAAATGGCATGTGGTAATAACGATCGACCTTATACGGGAATCTAAAATGCCAAATATAAAACGGCCTGAACAATACGGGCTTCACGGCCGTAGTGTGTGACTTGTAATTTGAGACGGACGGAAGGCTATTGCCGATGTTCAAATGTTCAAATGTTTGTATAGTCTATGGGACTTAACTACGGGGTCATCAGTCCCTAAACTTACAAACTACTTATGAACTACTTACGAACTAGAACGGCACAAATATCCATGCCCGAGGGGGGATTCGAACCCCCGACCGTAGTGGCCATGCAGACCGTAACTGAAGCGCCTCAGTCCCCGCGGCCACCACGGCCGGCTATTGTGGATGGCAAGTGGTTAAGGCGACAAGTGACCAGAAACGGGAGACGCGGCTTCAGATCCCGGCCCGGTTCACATTTTCACTTGTCGCCAATGAACAGTTTCATTGTAGTAGTACAGCTTAGTTCATTCCTTCGTTCCTCTCCTTAATAAAATATCTGCGAAATATTATTTAGTGAATTTTCCTTTTTGAGTGCGAAAATAACCGGTCTGGTGGGAGGATAGTCAAACTGTTTATAGCCGGCCGCGGTGGCCGAGCGGTTTCCAGCGCGCCAGTCACAGTCTGCACGGCCGCTACCGTCAGGGTTGGAATCTCCCTTCAGGCATGGATGTTTGTGTCGTCCTTAGTATGAGGTAGTTCATAAGTTGTTTGTAAGTTTAGGGACTGATGACCCCGCAGTTAAGTCCCTTAAGCTTCACAAACATTTGGACATTTTGAACAAACTGTTTACCCCGTGCTTTCAGAATTTATAGATGGATTACAACTCAGCGAAATAGTAACTTCACTTATGGCAGAAGGCATGCTTTCCCTTTCCTTGGGGTTTATTGAACTTTAATGGTTAAAGTAACTTCATCTTTGGAGCTAGGATGAAAATCTTGGAACATTCTTTTTGCGTGAAGTGAATGACAGTGAGTGACGGTGCAGAACCAATAACATATTTTAATACTTCGTTCCTTTCAAAATCTACAAGTGATCTGTTATGTCACAGTAAATCCACTATATTCGGAAAATTGTCGGTGATATATCCTCTGCTTAAGACTATTCGTCACAATGAAAGTCTATAATTAGTCATGGAATGTACGTCAAATTTGATAACAATTGAAAAGAAGTCGGAAAAAAATTGATAACATCTGGGTCTGTACCCTTGTCGTATAGCTAATTTTGTAGTCTTATCCAAGTTTACATACTGATATATGGTACTCTGGTAACATATTTCGTCTTACCACTGAGAGTAGAATAATGCCACTTCCTAGCTAATTCAGTAATATTGCGGGAATTGTATGAAGTCTTCGCGGGTTATCAGCCGAGTTGCTTCGTCGTCGTGTCGTAGCAACGTTTCGATGGAATGCGTCTCCAATCATCTTCAGGCGAAGATGCTACGACACGACGACGAAGCAACTCGGCTGATAACTCGCGATGACTTCATACATGAAATCCGCCGAGAAAGCCTACACTCGCATATTGCGGGAATTGCTTTTGGTTGTAATGAGAAATCATGCTGCCAAATGTTCAAATGTTCAAAGGTTTGTTAAGCTTAAGGGACTTAACTGCGGGGTCATCAGTCCCTAAACTTAGCTAATCCTAAGGACGGCACAAATATCCATGCCCTAGGAGGGATTCGAACCCCCGACCGTAGTGGCCGTGCAGACCGTGACTGGAGCGCCTCAGTCCCCTCGGCCACCGCGGCCGGCAATCATGCTGCCCTTAACACAGTAATTACATTACCAAAATTTCTTCAACTGGATGTGGACGTTCAACAAATGAGCTCAAAACTGTTTTAAATACATTAACAATGTCCTTTGTGTGCCTGGCAGTGTGGATTCACGGTGCAATAACTGAGTCTGGAGTATGGTGTAACGCATCCAGTGGTGCAGTAGAGAAATATCACATAGAAGTCACTTTTTTTTCTTTCTCACCACTAAGTTTCAAACCTTGTATGTGGTACACAGCTCAGAGAATTGGCCTTACGTGATGTGCTTCAGGTGCTGTGTTTTGCGTTTGTTTCAGGCGGTCGTTACGTATTCGTCCACCTACATGTTGGTGGCGCTGAGCATCGACCGCTATGACGCCATCACACATCCCATGAACTTCTCGGGCAGCTGTGAGTAACAATTTAATTTATGTTAGTACGTAGCTTATCTCACAATAAGTACCACGTTATCTCAGAACATCTAACTACTACTGCAGCACAAAAGTGTGGTAAAATAATCGATTATCAATACTCGACTGAAAACGTGAATAATAATAATAATAATAAAACACCCGCCAAGTCAAAATGAAGCGAAATATGATGTCTGGTGGGAACTAAAGTACCACACCGATGCTGTCTGTAGACCAAAGCAGTGGTAGTGGCTCTATGAGAGAAATGTAGCGGTGTTCGATGGTTCAGTGTATAACATTCCCCTCATTAACCGGTTGATTAATCCTGTGACAGATTAATGTTGAAATTGACCCGTGTGTTACATTTACTATTTTAACACTTGACAATACGTAAGAGTTTATAATCTGTGAATTTACTGGAATATATTTGCTAATGATTATTGTTTCTGTGAATATTAAACTTAGTTCATTAGCATTAAAATTAATATCTTCCTACTTGCGGAATAATATTAGTTTAAAACTGTTTATGAAAATGTTGTTTTAAATATCCTCATCACAAAAATCGGAAATTGTTAACTACTGCGCTTCTGCCAAATATAAAATTTGCGTTGTATGTTGGGAACATATATATCTGTCATAGTATGAAACAGTATTTTAAATTTAAAAATTGATCTCTCGATGTTTCAGAAGCTTTCATATCTCTTTATGTGAAATATAATTGAATACGTATTGACACTGTGACCGAAGACAATGAGGGGATGGGGGTGAGATTAAATTGTTTAATCCGCTGTTGATACTGCACACAGACTTTCCGTTGCAGATACCAAAATCAACAACAAAATAATTGTTACTGAATATTATTTTAAAAGTTATTAAGCTTACAGATGGCCAGTACGCTTTGAAACAGTTATTAACAGTCTACTATACTGAAACACTCGGTTTATTGTGTGACTGAATTACTTCCACTGATATTATTTATAACTGAAAAGCACTGCATTTAAATAAATACTTTAATCTTCTATTCTTTACTTCATCACCAAGTATAACAATGCAAAGCACTTTACACTAAAATATTTGTGAAAATTAAAGAGAAACAACCGTTCCACACATTTTATAGAATATTAAATTCTTATAGATATATATTCTATTTAAAGTACGTTTATTAATTGAACAGTAATCTCAGACTGTTTGCGTCATATATATAATAACGTATCCAAGCGAAAATTTATGAAAAAACAGTGGTGTAAAACAAACCTCACATTAATGCAATTACGACTGAAATAATTAGAAATGTAACCTTGATCCGTACATGAAACTATTGTAATAGTTGAACTTTGGTTGTACTGGCAACATTTTGTGTCACTATACAACTTCTAGATGCACAAGCATCCTGGATTTTGAAGTAACATCTGTACTATTCTATAAAGACAATACATTGTTTAACGTTGTTACCAAATATCTAGAAAAGTACTTGGTACGGCATCAACTAAAACAAAGGTGATATCGGGCGTTCCACAGGGTAGTGTTATTGGTCCTCTGCTGTTCCTTATTTACATAAACGATTCAGGGGAAAATTTAAGTAGCACTCTTAGGTTGCTTGCAGATGACGCCGTAATTTACTGTCTAGTAAAATCATCTGAAGATCAAAACCAACTGCAGAACGATCTGAATAAGATATCAATATGGTGTAAAAGAAGGCAATTGACTCTTAATAATGAGAAGTGTGAAGTCGTCCACATGAGTACGAAAAAAAATCAGTTAAACTTTGTTTACAAGATAAATCAATCAAAAGTGAAGGCCGTAAACTCCACAAAACACCTAGGAATTACTATTACTTCAGACTTAAATTGGAAATAACACGTAGATAATGTCATGGGAAAGGCGAACAAGAGACTGCGTTTTATTGGCAGAACCCTTACAAAAGAAACTGCATACACTACGCTTGTCCGTCTATTTTTGGAGTATTGCTGCCCAGTGTGGTATCCTTATCAGGTGGGTTTGACGGAGGACATCGAGAGAGTCCAAAGAAGGGCAGCTCGTTTTGTACTGTCACGATACAGGGGAGACAGCGTTACGTAAATGATACAGGACCTGGGATGGGAATCATTACAACAACGGCGCTTATCGCTGCGGCGTGGGCTACTTACGAAACTCCAATCGCCAACATTCTCTTCCGAATGCGAAAATATATTGTTGATTCCCACTTACACAGGAAGAAATGACCATCAGAATAAAATACGGGAAATCAGAGCTCGAACGGAGAGATTCAGGTGTTCTTTCTTCCCGCGCTCTATTCGAGAATGGAATGAGAGATAAATAGTATAACGGTGGTTCGATGACCCCTCTGCCAGGCACTTAAATGTGATTTGCAGAGTATCCCATATAGATGTAGATGTAGACTCCACAGTTTTACACAATACTCTAATAAAATTGTATTGTACGTAGCATATATAGTTTTCAATATAGGTACATAAATTCATATATTACATTTTTAAACCAAGACTTTGCTAAATGTTGATTACAAAAATCTCGAAAAGTTGACCACCAATTTAGTATAAACATTTACATATCGTATAATAAACAAGCAATATATATATATTTCAAGTGTCATCGTGTAGTATTATATAAAGGGGATACGGTTTAATTATTAATTCCAAAACATTCATATCAATTTATAACAAAATTTTACGTGGTATGATATTATAGCAACATATATTAAGTAAATATGGTACATAAACATACATTTTCTGTTCAACATTACTATATTCAGTGAAGTCATTTTAAAAGGCAGTTGTGGAAAATTTCAAAAACCACTTTATTTGTGTATTTTTTATTTAGCCTGATCATGTTAGGACCATCAGGCACTCTCTTACTTTGGACCAGGGTTTTGCACATACAATACTTTTATATCTGAGTTCTCTATGACTAAAATTTCTTTTAATAGGTAAACGATGAATAAATTATTAGTAATGCAATACATGTAAATAGGATTGACTAAACTCTAGTAAGATTAATACTAGCAGTACTATTCAAACAGCTTCTGCTGCTGCCTATGTAACAATGGAATAAGACAGTGGTATTAGCAGATACGAAATATACTTTTGAGTATGCAGAATTTTATTATGACATGGCGAATTCTGACTAGAGGAAGTTAGGAAAGTTGTACCTCCCTAGAACAATGGGAATCGGGGAATATCTGGAAGGAAATATGGATGTGACGGTGTAACAAGGGATCATGCAACAGAGGATAGCATTGTTGTTGCTTCAGTAGATGTTAAATTAACTCACTCTTCAAGCTAGCAGTGTCATTTAGTGAGGGAAAACATTCCAGAATCTGGTTCCTGCTGCTGAAAAATACTTGGTTAAAATGGCTCTGGTATGGAGAGGGAGAAGAAGTGTTTTGCTCTGATAGAAACGTGTGTTTCTGATATATTGCTCAGTCAAGAGTGTTAAAGTCGAGGTAACAAATAAGAAACAGTGTACGTTGATAAAAGAGTAGAGGAGATTGAGTGCGTCTGCCAGCATGTAGCCAGAATAGCTGGATATAAGATGGTGCAAAATGATGAAATAGATCGGTGTTATATGTATATGGAACGGAGGCGTTCATGTCTAGTGAACTTTCACAAGAGAGAACTCGCAAAGTAACACAGCTCTAATCATTAATTGGGGTTGCAAAAGTTTGTAATAGTTTCTCTGCAACTTGAGAGGAAAGTGACAACTGTGCTCTCCGAAAAATTCTACCAGCGAACTCCGCTTTCACTTTTTTCAAAAATGTTCAAATGTCTGTAAATCTATCGGACCAAACTGCGTGGTCATCAGTCCGTAGCTTACATACTACTTAAACCTAGGTAAACTAACCTACCGACAAACACACACACACCCATGCCCCAGGGAGGACTCGAACCTCCACGGCGAGCAACCGCGCGCTCCGTAGCGAGGTGCTTTAGACCGCTCGGCTACTCCACCGCGACTCACTTTTTTCCCCCTGTCCATATTCACCTACTACATTCTCTTCACTTCCTTTTCATGCTACTGAGTTCCAGTCCCCGATCATAATAAAGTTTTCTCTCCCTTATCTGTCTGAATAACTTTGTTTACCTCAACATAAACGTTTTTCAAGCTCCTCATCATCGGTAGAGACAGTTCGCATATAACCTTGTACTACTGTGGTTGCTGTTGACTATGTGCCTATCTTCGTTACAATATCGTGTTTATTATGATGTTCATAGTAACTTATCCGTATTACAACTTCCTCATTCTTTATTAAAGCTATTCGTGGGTTCCCCTCAACTTATTTTAAATTTATAAATCTATACTCACCTGACCAGAAATCCTGTGCAACCTGCCACAGAGATTTGCTAGTCCCCACCACAATTCACTTTATCTTACCCATATCTCTTTTCAGATTCTCTAAATTACCTTCCCAATTAAGGGATAGAACACGCCACCCTCCGATCCGTAGAGTGAATGCGTCCAGAGATCCGAATGCGGAACTACACTGCTCGAAACAATTAGGTGCGATATGATACACAATATACTTATGGTAACGCATGTTACTTAGATATTGGCTTCAATTGTATGTGATGCAGTACGATATTTTACTTTGTCAACTTGAGGTTTACATAGAGTTTACTTAGAGCGAGGCACCATAGGGCTACCATAACAGTGAAAAAGTCATTCTCGTTGCCCTCTAATATGGCATGTGTTCACCTCGGATGCCCAGTACAGTTGCACATCTTTGTAGCATGGACAGTTATCATTCAACTATTGAGGGAAATTTGGCAATTTTTGCATGAATGCAATATCCAGCTCTGCAACTGTTGTGGGAAGTACTGGTCTGGCTGCAATGCGTCTGCCAAGTGCATCGAAGACATGCTCAATCGGCTTAAGTCCGGTGAACAAGCTACTCTCACCTTCAAACATGTTGTCTACCAGTGGAGCTCTGTGGGTATAAGTGTTATCGTCTTCCAGAAGAAACCCATCTTCTATGGTACCAGTGTAGGGAACAACAAAAGATCGAAGGATCTCGTCACTATACATCTGAGCAGTCAAAGCACCATTGTGAACGCGTAGATGCCCGTACATCCGTCAATACCGACTTCTGCCCACACCATTCGACCACCACCATATGGTGATATTTCCTGCACATATGCCACATATGCAGGATTGTTACGAGTTCCACGGTCTCTCCAGATGAGGGAAATATGACTGTTCGGCTGAACACAGAATCTTGATTCATCTGTAAACAGAACCCGACGTGTTCAGTTACGACTTCAATTCTGGTGTTACTCCGCCGAGTTTCTGTAGGCTAAACTGTGTCGTGGTTTTAATGGAAGATAGACCACAGACCTACGTGCGTAGAGACTTCATTTCCGAGGGCGATTTCGGAGTGTTTGTGTTTGATATTGAGCGTTTCATTGCTGTCTGGAGGTTGCGTTGCATCTAAGTTGCATTCAGCCTCCTTTCTCGACGGGCTGTTAACTGCACATAACGGTGATTTCTTGCTGATGTTTCCCGTGCCGACCTTCGCCTTGCCTTCCTTTAACAGTTTCTCTTGTCTGAACTCTCGTCCAGGTCCTCGAAATTACGCTTCGGTACACTCCAATATCTGCAGCTACCTCCCTCTGTGTGTGTCCCACTTTCAACCTTCCTAAGGCTGTCCATGCCATAGCTTCGGGTTATTCACGTCATTATTGCACTACATTACCTGCTTACTACACTATCTGAACCCAACTGCTTTTCTAATTAGTTTGGCAGGGTAAACACAAGTCAACACCAACTTACTCTACAGCAAATTTCTGTTAGTATCACTCTCTCGGTTGCCTAAAGTTGTGGTCTCCACTCTGTAGCAACGGCAGAAAACCGTCGAACCATTTTATTTAATTGGGCCTATGACAATACTTCAGAACCTAGATAGCTTAATGATCCCCTAATTGTTTTCAGCAGTAAATTTACCCGCGGATTTTTTTTTTTTTTTTTTTTTTTTTTTTTTTTTTTTTTTTTTTTTTTTTTTTTTTTTTTTACCTAAGAAGACGCTATCATCAGACGTTCATACAATTGGGATGCATGTCCTCGAGAAAAGTAAAGGCTTTAGTTTCCCCTTGCTTTCAGCCGTTCGCAGTAACTGCAATGCAAAGCCACGTTAGCTGCTGTTACAAGGCCAGCTCAGTCAGTCATCCAGACTGTTGTTCCTGTAACTGCCAACAAGCCTGCTGCTCCTCTTCAGGAACCACGCGTTCTTCTCGACTCTCCACAGATACCCCTCCGCTGTCATACCGCTATCTATATCATTGAGCGTTGAGACAGCCAAGCCAAACCCCCAGGACAATAACTTTGGTTCATTCGAGTGAATATCACCACAAAAAAGGAAAAAATAATGAAAGAGAGTCTTTGAGAAATTACTCAGTACCGTAATATTAGCAATTTTCAAAGTTTTGATCTTTAGTAAAAATGAAATGTTCCCTTATTTACGCCTCTAAACATCTCTATGTTTGCATTCGGTATTGGCGACAATACATTGAGTAAGATTCAAATTAGATATCTTCAAGGTGCGAAAGTTGGTAATTGATCTAAATTACAGAAAAATGTGTAGTCATTCATGTGAATACTAATAGAAATCCATTTAATTTCATTTACACGATAGATTAGTCAAATCTGATGGTCGAAAATTCAACTAAATACCTAGGAATTACAATTACGAACAACTTTAGTCGGAAATATCGTAGGAAAGGCCAACCAAAGACTAAGTTTCATTGGTAAAATTATTATAAAAAGCAACAGTTCTAATAGAGAAACTGTTTACTATACACTTCTCAGAAGTATTTTTGAGTATTTCTGCGCATTGTGGGATCCCCTCCATGTGGCACCACTGACGGATGATATAGAGAAAGTTGGGAGAAGAGCAGCCCCTTGTATTATACCAGTGCAGGAGAGATATTATCAAGGAAATGATGCGCGAGATAGGGTGCAAATCATTAAAAGAAAGGCTTTATTTGTGCCGTGAGATTTATTTGCGAAATTTGTGTCACTAACTTCATTTTCCAAATGCGATCATATTTTGTTAGCATCCTCCAACATACGGAGATATGATCAACATAACAAAATACGGGAAATGAGATATAAAACGGAAACATTTAGGTGTTTCTCCTTTCCATGGATTATTAGAGAATGGAACGGTGGTGAAATATTATGAAAGCGGTTGATAAACTCTCTGCCAGGCACTTTAATGTGATTTGGAGAGTAAACTTGTAGATGTAGATGTAGAGTTATAGCAATGTATCTTGCAGACACAACTTGAAACACGCACTAACGTCTACTCGTTTATGATGTAACCATTAATGAGATGAGGTTGATACTTCTGTGATATAATAAAAAAGGAAAGATGCGAGGTGTGTTCTGGACTGGAAAACATCTGTCTCTATTTATTGCTGTGGTTCAGAAGAAGAATAAGGCCACTTATCTCACATGTACATAGTACACAAGACGAAGGGTTAAGTGACATAAAATTACAACAAAAGACAGAAATAGTTAGGAGTAAGTAACCTTTCAAAAAAGTTACTACATTTCGTAGTGGTTATAAGTAGTACGAAATTACGTGTAGGTCACACATTTCATAACAGATATCATAGTAACAAGTTCACCGGATGTAAAATATTCTAGCCATGCTGATACACAGTGAACTATGTGGCCGTTTGAGAGTTCTTTCCAGTGTGTGACCCACTAAACGCTTCTCGTTTGTCATACAGGGAGGAGGGCACGAGCGCTGGTAGTGACGGCTTGGGGCCTCAGCTTCCTGTTCTCCATTCCCAGCATGATCTTCTTCGAGGAACAACCCATCCAAGGTAAGCTATGAGAACGTAGCCATTGACAGGCATTAGTCCTACATGATTAACACCATTTTCAAATCGTAGTAAATGTTTTAAAATTGTAGAATATGAATAGCAAAAAGTCGCAAATATTTTATTACTGTGATAAATCTAGATTTCAGACACTGCGTGACTATTATCGAAGCTAAAAATAAAGAACCAGTTACGGTGAAGTAGCATGCATGCCGTATTACAGTTGTACTTGTTTCCTTTTCCAGTCAATAATCAGATACATACCTTAAAATGTAGATTAAAACAAACACAGGTTTTGAATCTTCGTTTCACACTGAGACATTCTTCACAGATGGCTTGAATGTACGTCGCTGGCCTCTTTACATTATTTACTCATAGTAAAATATATTTGTATCTACAGTTCGAATATTATAAATTTATTATTGACCTTCAGTTATAGAGCTGAACATTTACAGTGATCATTGAAGGCACCAATTAGTTTACAAAGTCACCATCACTCATGAGTAACTCCAATACAATGTACGGTATATTGATTTTAATTAAGACAATTTTATACATAAAATGTAATGTAATAAGAAGAAATAAACAATTCTGCTGTGCTGATGGCACCAATAATTCCTTAATGGCTGTGGTCGTACTTGTACAAACTGCTCTAGTGGGAATGAAAACGCGCCCTACTCTGCTCGTCGACTTGGGTCCGTTGCGCATCTTCTCAAACGCTGCCAGTTACTCTTGATGTCCTACAGGGAGCCTCAAGTGTGCAAGGCACTCGATTTTAGGCACATGGCTGCCTGCTCCCATCGGAAGCCAAGCCCCGTTAACACGTCAGTCCACGTCGACGCTGATACCAAGAGTGGCTTCCTTCAACCAAAATTTGAAGTAATCCTCATATTTCGTCGAGCGAGGCAGTAATTTAAGTTCCAATAAAAAAAAATCTAATGAGGTTTGGCAATGGCTTCCATAAAAATTCGCGTAAAAAATCCCCCTTCTTATGAAACCAATGAAATCTCTGCATGTCCAGCACAGGTAAACTTGTTTAATTACTCATCGTCTCCACAGCCCTTGAAGTTCCTCGGCCAGCATCACAATATCCTGCCATTCTGACCAGTCCATTTCTTTCTGTGCCCATCATATCATACCAAACGCTTCATGTTTTGTGTCCTGGGTGTTGTACCGCGTCATGATGTAAGAAGGCTATTACTTAAATAATCGACGTTTCGGCCAACGTTACAGTGGCCTTCATCTGGGTATACTGATATGAGCTGGTTGTTACTGTACTTTACACTTACTTTCAATTAGACATTACGTAATAATTTTTTTTTTAATCAGCGATGTTATTGCTGGAATTTTGGTGGAAGAATGGAAACTTTATTATGATAGGATGCAGAGGTGGAGGGAGTGGGGGTTAGTCGTAGCCTATTGCTTCTTGCATAGCGAGACATGATTGGTGTTCATCGGCGAATGGGGTGAGGGCTTCCGTTTCTCTCCTGCTGGCCGTGGGCCGCGCGGCGGCAGTTGCTTACTAGTGACGCTCGCGTGTTGTGTTGTCAGTGCGGCCTATTTCGCTGTGATGGCTGGTATCCTAGAGTGGGATAGCCTGATTCCATCTTCTCTGTTCATGTTATTAGGGTGTTTTACAATTTCGAAGACATCCCTTATATTGCGTTTAACCAGCTCTGGTTGCTTGGCGAGTATTCTGGCATCGTTAAATTTTATCTTTTTACTGCAATCTTGCTGGTGTTCGGCTACTGCAGATTTATTATGTTGGCCTAATCGAATGTAGCGTTCATGTTCGCGTATGCGCGTTGCCACTGCCCTCCCTGTCTCACCTATGTATACTTCCCCACCCTCGCATTCCACCTTGTATACTCCTGATGCGTGTAGTGCCTCTATCTTGTCCTTTGTGGAACCAAGTACATCCTGGATTTTGTGACTACTATAGAAGAAAGGCTGGACTCCAACCCGGCGAAGATGTTTAGCAATCCGATCCGTGACGTTTTTTACATACGGTAAGAGTGCACAACAGTATACCCAGATGAAGGCCACTGGAACGTTGGCCGAAACGTCGGTTATTTAAGTAATAGTCCTCTTACATCATGACGCAGTACAACACCCAGAAAACTTTTATGTCATCTGACTATGGCCGCCGAAGCCTACGTAATTATTTTCATGTCTCCTTCAAGACCTTCCACCCATCTCTTTCTGGGACGTCCACGTGATCTGCCTGCAGCCTTGCCATCAACAATCCTCTTATATGTTCTGCCTTTCTCCACTCTAGCCACCTGTTCTGACCACTGCAGTATTCTTATTTTAATGGTGATGACAATATCAAATCCGACACATTTATAAATAGATTTGAAAAGTATTTTAGTAAACCTATGATAGATGTGCTAACATATTTGGAAGGAGCTGCTTTCCTAATTTAGTCTTCGTCTGGGGTGAGGAGTCGGTAGTTGGCGCGCTATAGCCGCCATGGCTAGCCTCAAGGGCTGTCGTGAATAATCGTAGTAGTGCAGATTTGTAATGTAACACGACGCTTTACTCACAAAGGCACAGAACATACATAACCAAAGGAGTTTACAAGTCATAGCAGTAACAGATATATAACAATCAGAGATATTAATATCTTAACTGCATGGATTTCCAACATCCACCTAACCCTGGTCAACCTCCAGAGGCATGAAAAGCTGAAGCGGTCATGCTGTTGTCCTTTCTACGTGCGAAGTATTATTATCCTTACTTAATTGTCTCTTTCAAATATTATTTTTTCTATTTGACCTTTCCTCCATACATGTCGTGGGTGTCCATCTTCTTGAATCAAGGTCAGGTCATCAGGTCGGAAATCAACACAGCTTCCAGATGTGTCTCTAGCTTCGTGAAAGCTCCATGACAGATTGCTTGGTCCATCTTTTCCAAAAATCGTCTGTGAGTTTCTACCTTAGTTTACATTCTGCGGTCCTTCATCAACCAGGAAATGTGTTGGTGTCAGCGGTTCAGCCTCATCTCTTGCAGAGATTGGCCTCAACTGACGAAAGCGGTAGAGAATATTTCTGTAGTTAGTCTAGATCTTTCTAAATCTTTCCATAAGCATTGCTTGAAGATGCCGACCACCCTCTCCCATCAACCTCCCTACAAACATACCTGAGGTGCAATGAATTTCCTTATTATTCGGCCTCTGGCGTGTAAGCGATCTGTGAGGCGGTCAGTGAGTTTCATAGTTCCGATATTGCCGTAGTACGAGTAGTTTGTCTTCTTTTTCAAGTTTATTTTCTTTGTCTGTACTGATTTACGTATAATCAAGTGACAGTGTTAAATCGTCATTATTTTTGCAAATGTCTCTGATGTGGTGCGTGTTCTGGAAATAGCACAGCAAAGCAATGTTTGTGATATTTCGGTCCTGCGACATAATATAACTTGTACTGATTCCAAATCGCTGCTTGATATTTTATATTTATTTAACGATGGCCATTTCGGCCACAAAACCGTCAACAGGTTATTTCTTGCAATGTTATTTTCCATTAGAAGATCGTTGTCATGCAACCAATATGGTACAGTTATAATGTTCTGTAAGAAATTGCTGTAGATGTTATCTGCTGGTGTATCTCAACGATATTTTATGGTCCAGTAAGTTGTTTGTAAATATAAACAAGTTTTTGTAGCCATAAAATATCGTTGACATACACCAGCAGATAACATTTACAGCAATTTCTTGCAGAACATTATAACTGTACCATATTGGTGATTTTATGGTCTTTTTGATTTTTCACGAAAGTTTCTATAATAATGTCAATATCCGCGACGATAAACGCAGAGACCAGCATCTTCTTGCCTCGTGGCTGTCGACCCACGACTTGAAGTGGCCAGATGTTTATTTCTTGAGCTCGTCGGCGTCGAAGATGATGCTGTCGTAGGTTTAATCGCCGTCACAGCACATGAAACACAAGAAACATACAACACTCTGTTAAGAATCACATGACATAAAACATTTACATAAAGTCATTTAAAAACATAAAATATAAACATAATCTTCTGCCAAACTGCGCTTTCATAGATAGTAGTGGAGACAATACTCCGTCCCACTACAACGGCCGCGCGCACCGCAGCACAGCGCCCTAATGCGCGCGGCTATTCCACCGTGGCATTCAGGCCTCGCCATCCCTGCAGATTTTTTAAATAAAAGGGTGTACTGCATTTTTTTACTCGCCCTGTAGTTTGTTTCCACTATAAATGTTCTATAATTGGCTTTGTAGAGTAGTAGTAGAAGTAGCGGAAGTCGCTGTTGAGCCGCGGGCGTGTGTTGCGCAGGGCACGCGCAGTGCTGGATCGACTTCCCGCACAGCTGGCAGTGGCAGGTGTACATGACGCTGGTGGCGGTCGCGCTGTTCATCGTGCCCACGGTCATCATCTCGGCCTGCTACGCCGTCATCGTGTTCACCATCTGGAGCAAGAGCAAGCTGCTGGCGCCCAGCGTGCGGCCGTCCAGGTACTCGGCCAGCCGTGAGTACCGCACACCGCCGCGCCGGTTCTAACCTCGCCACAGCGTCGTCCAGCCAGCAGTCAGCGTCCGAGTTCATCTCAAACTAACCACATTAACTGCCCTCTTCATGTACTCTCACCTCAGCTCACCACCCCTGACTGGCTGTTGCAACTACCACTCGTCACTTCACCCAGTACTTCGCCTCTTCTCTCACTGCTTCCCAAACTTCATAAACGATAATCATAACACATCAATATTGACTACCTACTTGCATCACTACAGATCACACTGCCCAGAATTCTGTCTCCAAATTTCCTGGCCTCATAACATTTTTATCCATGATCATAAATTCTAACCTCACCAGCCCAGACTAGTATCCACAATCACCAGATGTCTCATCAGCGTCAATGATCCAAACCTCCTCACCCTGACTACTGATATCCAGCCATCAGTCAGCATCCAAGTTCCCCTGAAACTAACCATATTAGACTCCCTCTTCATGTACTCTCACCTCAGATCACCACGCCTCACTGCCTGTTGCAACTACCACTCTTCACTTCACCCAGTACTTCGCCCCAAAGTTCCGTGCCACTCCTTTCACTGCTTCCCAAACTTCATAAACGATAATCATAACTCATCAACACTGACACTTGCATGAGTACAGATCACACTACCAGAATTCTGGCTCCAAATTCCCTGGCCTCATAACATTTTTACCCATGATCATAAACTCTAACCTCACCAGTCCAGACTAGTGTCCATAACCACCAGATGTCTCTTCAGCGTAAATGATCCAAACCTGCTCACCCTGACTACTGATATCCAGCCAGAAGTCAGCATCCAAATTCCCCTGGAACTAATCACATTAATTGCCCACTTCACGTACTCCCAACTCAGCTCACTACGCCTCACTGCCTGTTGCAACTACCACACGTCACTTAACCCACTACTGCGCCCCAAAGTCTCGTGCCACTCCTCTCACAGCCTCCAAAACATCATAAACAATAATCATAACACATCAACACTGATTTCGTACTTGCATCACTACAGATCACACGGCCCAGAATTCTGGCTCCACATTCCCTGGCCTCATAAAATGTTTACCCACGATCATAAACTCTAACCTCACCAGCCCAGACTAGTGTCCATAACCACCAGATGTCTCATCAGCGTCAATGATCCAAACCCGCTCACCCTGACTACTGATATCCAGCCAGAAGTCAGCATCCAAGTTCCCCTGGAACTAACCACATTAATTGCCCTCTTTGTGTACTCTCATCTCAGCTCACCACGCCTCACTGCCTGTTGCCACTACCACATGTCACTTCACCAATCCACCCAAAAGTCCCGAGCCACTCCTCTCACTGCTTTTCAAACTTCATAAACGTTAATCACAACACATCAACACTGATTTCGTACTTGCATGACTACAGATCGCACTGCCCAGAAATCTGGCTCCAAATTCCCTGGCCTCATAACATTTTACCCATGATCATAAACTCTAACCTCACAGCCCAGAATAGTGTCCATAACCACCAGATTTCTCATCAGCGTCAATGATCGAAACCTGCTCACCCTAACTACTGATATCCATGTCCTTAATAAAATACATCAGACAGCCTTCCAACAACCTGTACAAGACACATCTCCCAACATCTAGGCACGAAATCCCCTGACCCTGATCAAGCCTCACAACTCGAGGCCACACCACCTATTACAACCAACACACGTTACACTCTCATGCACCCAAGTACCAAGTTTTCTGACCCACTTTTAAGGACCGTAACTTCGGCAGACCAGACCAGCAGCCGACCAGGGCGAAATATTACTCGAAATCATAAGCCCTTCATCACATTCATAAACTAAAACGTCACCACATCAGATCAATCCATGTGCTGCAGCCACCGTACTTGTCAGTTCCCAGCGCCCAGCCTTCAAATCCTTTGCCCCTCACAGTAGGAACTTCTGCATACAAAGTCTATCCATCTCCAGGTCCATCCCCGCAGTATTTACATCACTTGTCTAAAACTAACCTACCTCTAGTCGGCGAAGTAAACTGACTAAACTGCCATATCTCCTAAGTCTAAAAAAAAGTTACTCCTCCAGGAAAACTATCGTTCTATCGATCCGGAGAACAGTCTCGAACACGTTTCTTGACATAAGTGACTATTAATCCCCCCCCCCCCTCTACCTCCAAACACCACTTCACGAACTCTCACTGAAAATTTCACGCAGATTCGAACATTCTGTTGTATAAACTATTTGATTTTCACCCCGAGCATTTGACAACCAAACAATCCCTATGAGTAGTTGAGCATCTAGGGTAAAGACACTGACATTATGAATAATGCTTGTAGACTTTCAAAAATTACTTGACAGTGTCTGGCAATGGAGACATTTGTGCAAATTTTATAAACTTCGGTTATAAAGTGTCTGCCAACAAACCGTTAGACAAGACAGACACCATTCCAATAATTTTGAGATACGCCACCAACAGGCAGTTGACAAATTCAATGTGGACGCATTCAAACTCACGAACTCTTGCAGGAATCCAGTATTGGCTGCGAGTAAGAGGAATCAAATGGGCAGGGGACTACAAGTTGAGAATTTTGGTTAGAAGGGAAGCATACCAGGATAGCCTAATTGGTTAAGGCGACCGTTGACCCTAAGCGGTAAATCCGGGTTCGAATGCCGATCCAACACAAATTTTCAATTTTGCCGTTGAATTTCTTTCAATGCACCTAAACGGTAAAAATATTTCAATATTTGGAATTCGTGATTAACAACTGTAGGATGGTTGTTAATGCATGTGATCGAGCTGAATTACGACTTTTTCAACGCATTTTGCAAATGCTGCAAGTGATTTGTCCTGGGGATGCTGCTGGCCAACAGATTCGGTAAATTTTCTCTTAAGAGCTGCACCACATCCACTATAACGATATGGTCGCTCACTGTCATCCATAAACCCATACGTGGACGCAGTGTTGCAAAGTTGAGAAGTGACTGTAGAAGTGTTTAAAGATTTTGAGGTCACTAAGCGCATGCAACATTCTGCATCCCCACACGAAACATGACGTTAAATAATGTTCCTACGTGCATTACATGTTCCCACTTCTCGATATAAAACAATTCTAAAATCCCTTTCTATATTACATAACTAACTATTCGCTGTAAAATATACTGCTTAATGGATACTTTTTAACCCCCTTTTTTATCCTCGCAGGCAAATTTTTTGTATAATTTACTGTAGCATGTATGTGCTTCTTCTTTCTTTGTAACTTAACAGCCCAGTTTAGATCTTAGTACTGTCATCATGCGTCCATTTATATAAACAACTCACACGGTACAGTTCAGATCATCAATGATTTTAAAAAGTTTTTCATTGTGGCCGATTGCAACTTTGTTTATTATTCTAATGGCCCTTTTATGTCATGTGCATTTCCCCCCCTAAAAACATTCTGCGACTAGGAGCTATGTGTACATATTAAAAGCACTTATAAATGTCTGCGTAACAGTGACAAACAAGGCAATTTTATGTACTAGTATTCTTCGAATGTTGATGATATTCATAGTACTTCATGGTTAATATCTACGAAAAATTCCCTGAATTAGTACGAAACAGTAATTAAAACTAAAAAAGGTCGATTTATTTTAATTTAAATATTTCCAAATACATTAAGTAATAGCCTTTAAAAATTTTATAACTGTTCGATAGAATATCTGTAAAGCTACATTTATATAAAAAAATCAATTGTGTATCGATTATCAAATGAAAATTTTAATTAACAGCAGCGGCTACTGTTAGCTGCCTTACACACGCTCAGATGCTTAGCGTTTTTCGTAACTCAGATGGTTTATCTTAAAGGTCTGTTAATTTTTATTTAATTTCGTCGAGCTCCTTTAGGGATCTAATGTCTGGACACTGACTTACATATTTGTTAAGTATAAACAAATTCCAAACACGTCTGTTCATAAGGTCCTCTTGCAAAAAATTACCCTTTGGTCGATCTGTCATTAATTTATGTTACTTACTATGATACTCGAAACAAAACTACTGGATTCGAGGAGACAGCATAATTATCATATGTTGTAATGAACCTCCGTTGTGAAACGTTACCCTAGTTACATATATTCTAAAATCATTTTTGAATTGTTTTATATATTTCCCATGAGCAGTAAATTTAAGGAAAGCCAAGTTTTGTTTAATATACCATGTTAGTAGCCTATTGCTATGTTATCTTTATAGTCTTCATTTACGGAACAGTCGTTTAAGCCTCGAGTGTGCTGTTCATATTTTCTCTTGTTATCACTTGTTATCAGTTCATTCGAAGCGTCGTGTTTTTGCGACATTTTGGGCGTTTTTTGTTTCTTATTTTCAGTCCAAAGTGACCTTTAGATTCGTGGAATGTCGCTGCTGTTACGGCGATCTAACTTCTCATGTTTTCCATGTCATTCATAGCGTAGAATGGTCAGAACGTTTCGTTGAGTGACGCAGACATCAGTTGACGTGACGGTCAGCAAATTCATGGAATTGTTGTCCCGCAACGTTTCTGTACGTTTCCTACTCGTTATCTTCAGGCGAGTTGACTTTGAACTTATTTATGACATCCTGCAGTCGCAACGTTGTGGCGATATTATATGACATCCTGTAGTCGAAACGTTGTGGCGATGTTGCTACTTATATTCTTCATGAGATGTGATATTCAGCCGATAATTTTGATACTAGCATCTTCCGGCAAAGTGACGTGCAACAAATTCGTGGTATCCTGTTTTCACAACATTTAGGCGATTTTGCTGTTCATCATCGTCAAGCATATTTCAGTTAAATATTCAGCCAATAAGCGGCATCTTGTTTTCACAACCTGTCGGGAATTTTCCTACTTGTTATCTTCCAGGCACGTAGACATTCAGCTGATCCTTGGGAACAGGACCAGTATCCTAATACTCGTCTTCGTGCGGAGTAACAATCAACCGATTAGTCTGTCATTCTAAACCTTCAGGTAAAGTGAATTCGCGAAATCGCAGATTCGCGAAATCTAATTGTCACACCATTTGTTCAATTTTACCACGCGTCATCTTCAGGCGAGGTTTTTCTCTCGTCATTCTTTGCGTCGTGTGGTCGCAACGTTTCGGAAATTTTCGGACACGACTTTTTCAGCGTGAACTGATCTTCAACCGATTCATGGCCATGTGAAGTTTTCTGTTCCTCGTATTCCTACCAATTGACTTGTATTTGAACAGTGGCATCCTGTTCTCTCAACATTCTAGCAAGTTTCTTACAAGTAATCTTCATACGAAGTGACATTCATCCGATGAATTTGTTACTCTACATCTCAACAAATTCGCAGCATCTTGATATCACAACTTTCCGGCGAGTTTCGTAATCGTCGTCTTAAGGGGAGACGGATGGCAATTTTTATCCTTATTCTGCCAACGCTATTTTACGCTTTGAATAGGTACCATTTTCAAATTAACTATAAGTGATAAAACAATGAAATTTTTACTGCATGTGTATAACATATATGTCTCAATTTACAAGTAATGAACATAATAACTATAATGGTTTTGAAGAAAATTGTTTTCTATTCTTTCACCAGTAAAATTTAACTTTTTTAGTATATTAATTATTATAAAACAGTTGATGATTGTTTTGTTCTTCTCAATTTACTTGTAAAATTAATTAACATCTTCAGTACAAAAAGACCAAATTTCATACTTCTAACCCCATTAGTTTATCAAATAATGGTACCTGAAAGTAAAAAAAAAAGTTTTTTTTTAGAAAAAATTCAAAGATTAATATTGCAATTCTAGTACAGTTATTGATGAGAATTACTTACCACTAATATTTTTCTGCACCATATTGAGCATCATCTGAATCATACTGATCTTCTTTTCTTCTCTTGGTCCCTCTTCTTTTCTATCTAGCTTCTTTTGTGCATTTTAAAATAGGAATATCGGCTATGTGGAATCTCTCTTTATCTATTTGCACCAAGGATTTTGCAGTATTTCCACCAGATTGTATGCCCAATAATTCCAAAACATCCAATCATCTAGTTACACCATCATTCAAGCATAAAATAGCATCATAAAGACCAAATTTGAGGGTTGTGATCTGAACCAATACAGTTTTTCGTAACTGGGTCGAAGTGACAGAATTTACACATTCATTTAAATTTTGGGTTTTCCCATGAAGACATTTCTTCAACAAGGTATCTTTACAAAGGTCTCTAACTATAGGTTTAATTTCATTCATTACTGCTGCAGGTAAAGAATGTTTGTGGTCATATGTGTCACTTCTTCTGTACTTGCACCAAGTGTGAGGACCATTTGGGCAAAGAGAGTGGACGGGATTTTCATTTGAGGATAGCTTATGGAAATAGACAGCCCATACAGCTTTTTCATGTTTTCTAAATTCTCTACATTTCTTCTTATGGCCAAGCCATAATAGTTCTGTAATCTTCACCAAGTACATCCAATAACGTTTGAAAACAATAACAAACACGATCGGAACAAAAAGTAGCGATAGTGGATACAGGATAGGAAACATTGAAGCGATAAAAACAATAGAAGCATGAAATAATATACAAGGAGTAAAAGAATTCTGTGTACATTTTCTCCGCATAGTGTAAAACGGAAGGCGTGGCCAGATTGCACAGAGCGTCAGAAAAACCATCATAACTCACGAAAAAATTGTCGGATTTATATAAAACAAAAACTGTTTCACGCAGGAAATACCAGGCATTTCAAATACGCTAAAACCTAAAAATCGAATTTTTGAGCTCAGTTGCCTTCCGTTTCCCCTTAAGGCGAGCTGTTTATTTTTTCAGTTGATTCGTGGTACTGGGTTGTCGCAGCGATTCGGCCACTTTCCTTAGCGTAATCTTTAAGCTAAGTTCTCTTCATCAAAATAGTTACTTCAACTGCAGCAATTCTGCGACAAAACGATGACAATGTGAATTGAAAGGATCTCACTAGCGCTGTTCGCGGAAAAGACACGCCTCATCTGATAGCTGGGTTGGTGTCAGCAGGAAGCAGCCGGACGAGCAGCTGCGTGGGTCGCGGCCCGGCGCCCAGCTTCTCCGACGACCAGGACTGCCGGCGCGCCAGCTCCAGGGGGCTCATCCCCAGGGCCAAGATCAAGACCGTCAAGATGACCTTCGTCATCGTCTTCGGTAAGTCTCGGCGAAAACACCGTTACAAACAACAAATGTAGCGGCTAGGAACTTAGCCTTGTGTGAAATAAATCGCAATTTGCGATCAGTTATGGCTTCACCGTACTAGATGGAAAACACGGGATCTCCTGCTTACCAGGCAGACGCGTTGACCAGTCCGTCACCGAGGACACAGTGACCAGCCCGACTGCAGAGGGCTTGTCCCTGCACGTCTCCCGCCGTACCACAGAGTAACAAGTAACATATACAGAGGAGAAGTCCCCCCTAAACCACTGTCCTACGCTCCTCTCGTAGTTCCGTAAGATGCTACCAGGTGTCAGGCCGTTCCCTGGCTTAGGGTGCCTCTCGCACGTCAGAGGGTAGCGTGGAGGGGGGGGGGGGTGAGGGGAGAGCTCGTGCCGCCTGCCAAGAGGCCACGGCTGTGTCAGGCTTGCTGGCGTTTGAGGGGAGGTGGTGGTGGGGACAACCGCTACCTGCCGCCTTCTCTGGCCAGTTTAAAGACCTGCTTCTGACCGCAGCGCCATTATGGGACATCTTACGGAACAGCTGGAAATCCTAACTCCCCGCACCCCTGAGCGTAGGACCGGGCCCTTACGGAGGTTTCCCGGTTTCCCGTCTGTATATATTTGTCTGTGGCCGTACCCAAGTCTCCATTCGCCACGCTGTCTCTTTCCTATACCGCAGCCTATTTGTTCTGTAATGCTCGCAGCCACAGCACGGTATTCCTGCATCAGGGAGAACAGACCATGAGGTATCGAGACACAATTAATTGTCGTCAGGAGCCCAGCCTCGGCTTATATACAATTATATATTTTTGACGATGTTACAGCGTTCAATCAATGAAATAAATCGCAATTTACGATCAATTATGGCTGCACTGTACTAGGTTCAGATAGAATACCAAAGTGCGCCGAATGAAAATTTGTGCCCGGCTGTGATTCGAACCCGGGATCTCCTCCTTACTAGGCAAAGGCGTTGACCACTCCGCCACCGAGGAGACAGTGGCCAGCCCTACTGCAGAGGACTCTTCTCTGCACGTCTCCCGCCACAACCCAATGTAAACCTATTACACTGAAGCCATAACTGATCGCAAATTGCAAATATTTCATTCATTGAACCCTGTAACGTCGTCAAAAATATATAATTGTATACAAGCCGAGGCTAGGCTCCTGACGACAATTAATTGTGTCTCGATACCTCATGGTCTGTTCTCCCTGATGCGAGAATAAGTATTGTGGCTGCGAGCATTACAGAATAAATAGGCTGTGGTAACAGGAAAGAGACAGCGAGGCGAATGGAGATTTGGGTGTGGCGGGAATCCCGGCTGGGCACAAATTTTCATTCGCTGCACTTTGGTATTCCATTTAAACCTAGTACAGTGAAGCCATATCTCAACCCCAAATTGAGATTTATTTCATTCATTGAACGCTGTAATGTCGTCAAAAATATATAATTAACCTTGTGTGTTAAGATAACATTCTTAACATTAGGAGCAGATGGATTCACAGTTCAGCACCATGTCGCTTGATTTCCTAATTCTTTCTTAATGTGAATGCCTTTGTAACTTGTACCGTGAACTTACCACAATAGTCAAAACAGTTAGGGGATCAGTCGAGATATCTAGGTTCTGAAGTATTGTCATCGTCAGAATGAACTAAAATGGTTCGAATATCAATGTAAGTACAAATAAACAATCCCTGAGATGGATTTTCGTCTCGAATATATCAAAGACATTAATGATAGATCTGAAGCATTGAATTAAAGTTTGTGATGCGACCGGGCACCGAACACGGACCTGCGTGATTACTAGGCAGATGTCTTACCGCTAGACCACCGCATTACTAGCAATTCAGGCGCCTCAGAATAACCAGGATTTCCTTCACGTTACATACTTTAATTCAACTTCTATGTTCCATAGAACATTTCCACTACTGCCAAGGCTCTCCATGAAGCGGAATAGCACCTCGGCAATCGACATATTAGAACATTCCTGTTTAAGGTGTTATAAATATCAATGTAAATACAAATAAACAATCCCTGACACAGATTTTCGTCTCGAATATGTCAAAGACATTAATGACAAACCTGAAGCATTGGATTAAAATTTCTGATGCGATCAGGAATCGAACCCGGACCCTAAGGCACCTCAATCTCTAGTGATACGGTGGTCTAGCGGTAAGACGTCTGCCTAGTAAGCATGTAGGTCCAGATTCGATTCCCGGTCGCATCATAAATTATAATTCAATGTTTCAGATTTATCAAATCAAATGTTCAAATGTTTGTATAGCTTATGGAACTTAACTACAGGGTCATCAGTCCCTAAACTTACAAACTACTTATGAACTAGGTAACACTAAGGATTGTAGATTTATCATTAATGTCTTTAAAGTGGTTCGATGTCTTTCTGTCGGTTCTACGGACTGGAGACAACAACATTACGTCAACAGTGGTAATAAAATGTTCAAATGGTTGAAATTCTTATGGGAACAAACTGCTTTGGTCAAAAGTCCATAGACTTACAAACTACTTAAGTTAATCTAACCTAAGGACGAGATAAACATCCATGCCCGAGGAGGGATTCGAACCGTCGACGTGGGAGGCTGCGCGATTTGTAACGTGGTGCTCCAGACCGCTCGGCTACTCCCGCGCGGCTACTGCTAATAGCAGAAACTTATTTCAGAGAGGTTGATGTTGCCTTGTGTTTATTCTACGAAAGAAATTACAAAACCAGTTGGGTTCAGGTAGTGTAGGGAGCAGAAAGCGCAATGGAACAACAACGTGACTTACATTACATGGAGAACCGTAGGAAGGTTGGAAGCGGGACAGACACAAAAATGTTCAAAGTTTGTAAATCTATCGGACTCAGCTGCTGGGTTATTAGTCCGTAGCTTACAAACTACTTAAACTAAGGTAAACTAACCTAAGGACAAACACAAGCACCCATGCTCGAGAGAGGACTCGAACCCCCGACGGCGAACGGCCGCGCGCACCGCCGCATGGCGCCAAATGCGCATGGCTAATCGGCCGCGGCGGGGCAGACACAGAGGAAGGTGGCTGCAGCTGTTGGAGTGTCCCAAAGTGTAATTTCCGGGACCTCGACACGATATCAGACAACACAAACCGTTAAAAGAAGGAAAGGCCGAGGTCGTCCACGGGTAACGTTAGCAGGAAATGACCTTTATCTCCGGTTAACAGCCCGTCGATTCAGGAAGCTGAACGCAACTAAGCTGCAAAGCACTCTACAGACAGCGCAACATCAACATAAACAGTACGTAGTAGCCTTTGGTAAAGTGAATTCTATGCACGGAGGCCTATGGTGTGTGTCCCATTAAAACCACGACACCGTTTAACTCCCAGGAACTAGGCGGATAAATATCAGGATTGGAATCGTAACGAATGGTGCCGCGTTCGGTTCATAGATATTGGGTTCAACTGGACAACCGTCGTTACCTCTTCTAGAGAAAACGTGAAACTCGGAACAATCCTGCTTATGTGCACAACCGTCACCATATCATGGTTGTTTGGGTAGGAGTCAGTATTGGCGGACATACGGACCTCTGTGTCGTTCCAGAATGTGGCATTGACTGCTCATAGGTATAGATACGAGCTCCTTCAACCTCTTGTTCTGCCCTACGCTGGTGCCATAGGAGATGATAAAGCCCGTCCGCACTGAGCAGCACTGGTGGACAACATGCTGGAAGCTGAGGGAACTGAATCAATAGAGTGGCCAGCTTGTTCACCGGATTTAAAACCGATTCAGTATGTCTGGGATGCACTTGGTAGACAGATTTCTGCCAGATCAGCACCTCCCACAACGGTTGTCTCGCTCTACGTAAACGCAATGTAAACCTCAAGTAATGAGGTGAGGCAGAAAGTATCGATAGCGTACTGTATCAAACACGAATAACAATTATAACCAATTTCCGAAAAAAAAAAAAAAATACGTTACCATATGTACACTACTGGCCATTAAAATTGCTACACCAATAAGAAATGCAGATGATAAACGAGTGTTCATTGGACAAATATACTAGAACTGACATGCGATTACATTTTCACGCAATTTCGGTGCATGGATTCTGAGAAATCAGTACCCAGTACAACCATATCTGGCCGTAATAACGGCTTTGATACGCCTGGGCTTTGAGTCAGAGCTTGGATGGCGTGTACAGGTACAGATACGCATGCAGCTTCAACACGACACCAGATTTCATCAAGAGTAGTGACTGGCGTTGTGACGAGCCAGTTGCTCGGCCACCATTGACCAGATGTTTTCAATTGGTGAGAAATCTGGAGAATGTGCTGGCCAGGACAGCAGTCGAACATTTTCCGTATCCAGAAAGGCCCGTACAGGACCTGCAACATGCGGTCATGCATTATCCTGATGAAATGTAGGGTTTCGCGGGGATCGAATGAAGGGTAGAGCCACGGATCGTAACACATATGTAATGTAACGGCCACTGTTCCAAGTGCCGTTGATGCGAACAAGAGGTGACCGAGACGTGTAACCAATGGCACCCCATACCTTCACGCCGGGTAATACGCCAGTATGGCGATGACGAATACACGCTTCCATTGTACGTTCACCGCGATGTCGCCAAACATGGATGCGATCATCATAATGCTGTAAAAAGAACCTGGATTCATCCGAAAAAATGTTTAGTCATTCGTTCATCCAGGCTCGTCATTGCGTACACCATCGCAGGCGCTCCTGTGATGCAGCGTCAAGGGTAACCGCAGCCATTGTCTCCGAGCTGATAGTCCATGCTGCTCGGAGACCATGGCTGCTGCAAACATCGTCGAACTGTTCATGCAGATGGTTGTTTTCTTGCAAAAGTCCTCATCTGTTGACTCAGGGATCGAGACGTGGTTGCACGAACCGTTACAGCCATTCAGATAAGAAGCCTGTCATCTCTACTGCTAGTGATAAGTGGCCGTTGGGATCCAGCACGGCGTTCCTTATTGCCTTCCTGAACCCACCGATTCCATATTCTACTAACAGTCATTGGATCGCGACCAACGCGAGCAGCAGTGATAAACCGCAATCGCGATAGTCTACAATCCGACCTTTATCAAAGTCGGTCACGTGATGGTGCGCATTTCTACACGCTGGTCAACTGCTGTTTGTGTATGAGAAATCGGTTGGAAACTTTCTTCATGTCAACACGTTGTAGGTGTCGCCACGGCGCCACCTTTGTGTGAATGGTCAGTAAAGCTAATCATTTTCATATCACTCCAACTTCTTCCTGTCGGTTAAATTTCGCGTCTGTAGCAAGTCATCATGGTGGGTAGCAATTTTAATGGCGACGAGTGTATATTGGGTATCATACCTCAGCTCATCCCGTAAGTGTTTTGGGCAGTGTGGTTTGGCATTATTATTTCAGTAATACTTGGATTTGAAAGGCCATTATGGTTCAGTCTGTTTCGTGAAGAATATCGTTGATAAAACTGATCCAGGAGTGAAACGAAAAATCTGGGTAAAATGAGGTAAATGATAATACATGTTGAGGACGTTTGTCTTCACTATTAACGAGGAACAGCTCATGGACCTAAGGAACAGTCTAATGAGGACACATTATACATTAAATGTAAGTCCAAGAGGAATAACGAAAATTTTGTTAGCGACAAATTTGACGTCGAGGGAAAAAGGAATTAAGGACGTCGTGTGCCAATGAACATTGTGTAAGTCAATGGGGGAAGTCTTTTCCTGTTGCTACCATTCCACTTTGTGGAGAAGCTATAATTGAGAAATCGTTGACAGGAGGGAGGAACATGTAAACTGGTAACAGGAACTTGAAATGAGTATAATTTCATCCTGTTTATTAAGGAAACTTTAACTTTATGGCATGAGTTGCAGTGTGCATATGATAGTGACAGTACCGAGATGAAGTTAGCAGTTAGCAAGGAGAGCATGTAACAGATATTCTGAGCGCGCCAGCAGATCCCTTGGTCAGCCGAAGTAAGTGAGCTAGCAACTGTGACGATTCGGTACCTGTTCGCCTCCCGGGAAAGATAGCCGTTGGGTGTGTTATCCAGCGCCTCTATGTGCGGACCAGGGGGCAATGAATTGAATTCATTGAGCACAGGAGGAGTCTCCGCGCCCTCCAGAGAAAGGACAGATGTCGAATGAAAAGGCAGTGCGGTTTGGTACGGTGGAAAGCAATATGACTCGTGACTCCCCGACTCCAGGCATCGCCCATGAACCTACGATTTCACTGTCCTGTGAATTGGCTGCGGTTCCTTACGAAAAGTCTTTAAGAATCGGGGATGCTCATTGGCTATATGTTAGCCAATTTGGGGGCGGCTTGGTGCCATATATAGAAGGCGGTGTGATTGGCTTTTCGTCATTGACGCTTTGATGGATTGTTTGAGTCTCATCGAAGAACGTACATGATTGGTGTTGCTTTTGCAACGGCAAAACACATTGGCTGTTTGCTGTTTTTGTTCGCACACTATTCGTGAATGATGTGGAGAACATGGAAGGTGGTGGACGTGAACAACACTCTTGGTGTATCTCTTGAGGATTTCCCGACGAACACTTGACATGTTGAGTAAACAGGTTGACTGCCGGATGTTTGTGTCGCTCTCGCACAATATTTCGGCCGCGTAACTCACTGCCTTCCTCAGGTGCTACCTGAGACTGACTTCTTGGAGGATCACGTCCAGTATTTATGCCCAAAAGGAGCTGGGCGCTTTGTTTGCGGTCCGCACTCACCTGGCGCTAGTAGCAAGGTGTTGTCCCAGGCAAGGGATTTAGAATGTTTCAAAATATTTACATTCATGGGCCCCTTCCTTAGATTGATAAAGGTGAAAGTCGTTTTATAATAGCTGTTGTTGTACCAGGGATATTTTGGGTGGTTAAGATAAATGTGACATCCTGTATAAAAGGAATACGATGGGGATATTTTCAATCATGTGATCATTTAAGACCGTCTTATGTCCAAAATAAATTGAACTCTTATATATCCATCCTATGGTCGCCTACCTCCTCAGTGACTTTATGTCGCATTTACAATATCCATCCTACTTGGTGCTGAAAATCATATGGCTAGCAGTGCAGTGAAGTGACTAATCTGGTACCTACGTTGCATACAGGGTTGGCAAAAATCTGTTTAATTTAAAATCTGTTGCCTGGGACAACAGCTTACTACTAGCGCCAGGTGAGTTTGGATCGCAAACAAAGCGCCCAGCTCTTTCTGGGCATAAATACTGAACACGATCCTCAAAGACGTGGAATCTCAGGTAGCACCTGAAGAAGGCAGCGAGTTACGCGGACGAAATATTGTGCGAGAGCGACACAAACATCCGGAAGTCAACCCGTTTACTCAACAACACTCTTGGTGTTGTCGCTCAATGTAACGAACGCGACTCAAGGTCAAGGCGCCAACCCAGAGCAGCTGAGACACGCTTTGTACTTGTACCGTTGTTGGTAACAAGCATGCACTAGTACGACTTCGTACTTCGGTGCCTATTGCTGCTCAGTATTAGCATCAAGTGGGTGATGTAATCGCGGCTACAATTAGGGATTATTCATTTTGCAAGTTCAAATTATAACACGGAAGAAGCAGTGCTGTCGTCGTTTCAGCTTCACAATCTTACATGGGAAAAGTAGTTAGTTCGGCAATGTCGCAATCGTGTGTATCAATTCCGGGTGAGTTTCAGAAATAAATAGAGAACGTGGAATAGGATAAATTATTTTTCTTTCCGTACCAAACTTTGTTATTATTGCCGTATTCTAGTTGATATATGTATGCTTCAATCACCTGTAGAATTAATGTTACCAACTTCTTGTTGTCTTTAGTAAATAAATAATATTTTTAAAGTCTAGTTATTGTTATGATTCACTTACAACTTCCTTTACTGCCCTAGTTTTGAAATATTCATCTAGGGATAATAGTATAAATTTCAATCATGATATTTATGTAGAAGAGCTGTACATTGACCCAGGGCCTACTATCATTAGGTTAAGCGTTAATACATCCCTAGCGCATTGAATAGAGTCGGTGTATATGGTATGCAGTTCTGATGTCGTGGCTTAGTCAGAGACTGGAATTAGTAAGTAGCATCCCCCTAATTTACAAGCACGACTATTTCCAAATTTTAAATCTGTCCGACATTGCGATTGGAACCTTGATTTCCTGCTTATTAGCTAGTTGCGCTGTCCACTGTGCCATCTGGACATAGTAGTAACCACTACTGCACAGACCACCCCTCCTGACAGCTGCAAATTCTCAACTTCTCCACACACATTACTAACGTATTTTCCTTTCCCATTGTGACGTACATGATTACCAAACTAAGTTTGCAAATGGAACTAATTTTTCGCCTTTCATGCATTAGACAACAGCTGCACTTCAAGAACCTAGACTCACGGAATTTACTATTTATTTAGGTTATTGATACTCAAAATACGTAACACTGCCTTTTGCATGCAAACTAAAAACACGTATAATACAATAATGTTATCGAAGTGTTAAGTTATAGCCAAAAATATTTTTAAAATACCATTTGCATATATTCAGATCGTTACACTTGTGTTACTATAGTCTCAAAATAATCAGAAGAATGTCTGTGTTAGCTATGTGTCCTGCTGATCCATGTTTGTCCTTCTGCTTCTTTAGGAGGAGCAAATAATGTTCATGTGGACTGTTTGGACGCGCTAAAAAATCAACCGTAACACGAACATTTCAAAAAACTAAACACTGACTGACTGACAAACGCATTACGCACTAAATGATTTAGAATTATGTATTAAATCAAAATTAAGGATATTTTTATATTATTAGACTTGTTGTGTTACTGATATGGTACTGGAATTGCTTTGTGAGCATCGATCATTTGTTGAACTAGTGTTTAATTTTCTTACATCCTGCAAAAACCCATAAAGAGTATGAGGTAATAGTTTCCTGTTCTCGTAGCACTTCTAGTTATATTGTTCCTCATTTAATCACACGTGTCTTAAGGATCTTCCTGCTATTATAATATCATGAATTTGGGAGAAAATATACCGTTGAGATCTGAAGATACGCAAAAGCCGTTTCTCTGGTGGAGAATTGTAGCAACAAGTGCTATTTTTTTTAAAGATATGCTAAGATCGTGCACCTTCCAAGACACCCAGGACAGTATGGCGATACAGAGACCTGTTGAGCGCCCTCCATTGATCTTCATTATCATCACATCATCGATACAGAGACACGAGGATCAAACTCGAGAAGCGCAAGATCTTACTGTGTTGACCACTTCTTTCAATTTCTCCGCAATCGTAGCATCAATGTCTTTGGACCACGATGGCAACTGAAGTTCTAAATGCGAATGTTAGTGACCGAAACCCCAGGAGAAGCCTTGAAGAACTGAAGAAACAAAACTTGAGTTCAGAAGACCTGATAGACTCCTAGAACTCATCCGAGAACATCGCACAGCACAAGTACGTTTGACAAGGGAATACGGCACTGGACAATACAAACAAATTTCATTAATGGAGTAATATACTGGGAAGCAGTAGTTAGTACCCCCCAATTCCTTAATGAGCCCTCTACATGACGTTCTGAAGTTCGTACCACAAAAGCTTCGTACTACGCGTTTCTGGGCTTCAACAACTTTACCTTAGCTTGCTGAGACCATACTCTCTGACACTATGGAATGAAAGTAAGCACAGTACACTAGTTTTTTTTTATTTTTATGTCGTCTATTTCTGGCAACATTCTCATAACAAATACAGATTTGTTCAGACGCTTCAGCAGTTCCTCCAAGTTAAGTTTATTGTCAATTTGTAATCTCAAGAATGTAACACTGTCGTTATATTTTGCGAATAAATTGGCAAGAAACCGTTTCAAAGATTTAAACATCGTGCAGAATGATTTCTAAATATATAATGGCACGGAATTGGCTTGGAACAATTTTTTAATGTCCACTGCAATTTTGTTAGCCGACATTTCTGTGTCGATAAGTGTATGCGTCATCTACAATCAAAGCTAACTTAGTAATTTTAATGTTGTAAGGTCATTCATACACACAAAAAAAAGGTAAGGGCCCTAAGATGGAATCTTGGGAATCATCACGCATTATTATTTCCCAGTTGTATAATGACACCTAAATGTATGTCTCTTTCAGAGATGTTGTATTTGAAACATTTTATGGCATTTCCTATTAAACCGTAATATCTAATTCACTTAAGACGATATTTTGATATACATAGTCAAATGCCTTTGACTGATCAGTAGATTTACTAGTAGCCTATAATTTATTGTTTAATGAATTAAGTACATTTTCACTGAGTCTTTAGGTAGTCTTATCAATGTTAGAACACTGTAGAAAGCGGAATTGTGACACGTATAATATTTTATGGACAGATGGTTAAGAAGACGTCTGTAAAGTGCGTTTTATATGATACTGGAGAATGCTGACAAAGTTAAAATGGACAGATATTTTATGTTGTTTCTTGGTATTATTTCTTATAAAAAGAGGCTTAATTTCAGCATATTTCAGAGGGTCAGGAAATGTTACAATGATAATAGACTGGTACACAAACAACTTAAAATGACCCTAAATTCAGAGGCACTGTGTTTAATTAAATTCAAAATGTTTGTTAAGCTTATGGGACTTAACTACGGGGTCATCAGTCCCTAAACTTACAAACTACTTACGAACTACCTTATACTAAGGACGGCACAAATATCCATGCCCGAGGGGTGATTCGAACCTCCGACCGTAGTGGCCGTGCAAACCGTGACTAGAGCGCCTCAGTCCCCGCGGTCACCGCGGCCGGCTGTGTTGAATCAGCTCGATTGATAACGTATCCTATACAACTGAATTTCTTTTTTTTTTATTTTTTTATTTTAAGTATTTTATGGTGGACATTCCTTCTACTGGTGTTTTGAAGATCACAAACATTTTTCTGTAGTTATTTGTAGATTCTGTTCTGTGATATTCCATAGCAGCATCTATTTAACCTGACACCCCCCGCCCACCTTTTCATTAATAGTTACGAAATTCTTATTAAAACGTTCAGTAGCACTCCACACATCTGTTTGCCTTGTATAATTTAGTGTTAATTATATGTGCTCCCCTTCACCTTTCTTTCTACCAGTCTATTCGTGCACTAGATCCCATATAGCGTTTTATTTTTTTATAAAATTCATTTTTAAAAACCATCAGCTGTTTATTCAAAACCTTATGCATCTACCAGTTTCGATCATAGACCATCTTCATGGATAAAAAGGTGTTAAAACAGAATGGTAAAATGCATCAAATAAAATACATCTAGCTGACACAAACAGGAGTCAGTATAACTGAAAGTGTAAAAATTTCAATGGTCATCTTAGATGAAACCTATCAGTCAAACATAACATAAAGGGTAAGAACAGACTATGAATTGGCTATTGATTCATAGTCTGTTCTTACCTTTTATGTTATGTTTGACTGATAGGTTTTATCTAAGATGACCAATGTAATTTTTACACTTTTAGTTATACTGACTTCTGTTTGTCTCAGCTAGATGTATTTTATTTGATACATTTTACCATTCTGTTTTAACACCTTTTTATCCTGGAAGATGGTCTATGACCTAAACTGGTAGATGTATAAGGTTTTGAATAAACAGCTGATGGTTTTTAAAAATGCATTTTATGAAATATATTACGGCTGTTGATACTCTCCTCACCAAAGCATTTTATTTTTTAATTTTTTTATGTTTTTATCTTATTTTATTTTATTTTTATGTATTTATTTACTTATTTTTGTTATCTGGTGTACTGTCCTAATTAGAGGACGTCTTTGTTTTGATGTCCGTGTTACTATTTTCAATATTTGACAGTTTGTTTCGCAGCGAGCTATATATTTACTATGCGAGCCAATTCTGGCTGACAGATATAGTTTCCATTTACTCTTACTCTATACTTTTATTCCAAGAGTAATCCACGATTTCGATGTGTATTTTGGTAATCTGGGTTAGCTTTGGGGGAAAGAGTTGTAAATTAGTTAAGAACATAATAAAAGTGTTGTATTTATGAGCTTTATTCAAGAGTATTGCTGAAAGACTTCATATCGTGTTTGGTACAAGAGAAGGTTGACGATAGTTAGAAAAGTCGGTAAAGTGAGTAACTAAGTGTAGAAAGCCTAAACAGTTGCCCATTAATCCTCCTAATATGAAGTTGAGAGGGTAATTTACGTGCACCTTCCTAAATTATGAGTTTAGAAAGATAAAGTATAATTTAAAATTCTCAAAGTGTTTACTTGTTTCCAGTTAAGCTTAGCTTAGGTTTAACGTCCCGTCGACAGCTTGGAGTTCTAGTTAAGTCTTCTACCGAAATGCATAAATGTTTTAAATTGTTCATGTAAATGTAAGGCAAAATATTAAGTTTAAGTAGCAAATGCGAAGTTCAGGGTGTATGTATTTTTCAATATTTTTTGTTCATTATTCTTTTAATGCAACAATGTTACATTAAAAAGTATGTTGTGAGAAAAATTCAAACACAATAAACGAAAATTGTGTATAAAAAATTAATTCAAACACTTTAAGGGTGGTCACAACAAAGTACCTTCCCATGCCTCCTTGGTGACCCGCGTTACGGAGAACGTCGGTATTGCGAAGATAAACTTCATAGGCTGCCTCAAACTTTACTCAAAATTTTAATCTATTCATGTTACTTCCACAAATACGGCTTAATTTGTCTATAATCAAACTTTTCCTCCTTTTTCAGACATTTAGATGAGACCATGTCGTAACATTTTATCGTAGAATCGTAAATTCTGTACTTTAAATAAATTATTGAAAGTAATTGATTTTATACAGTGAAGTGGTGCGTTTCTCATGCCAGTCAGTTTACTTGCAGGCTTCTTCAACAGTTTATAAGGAAACTCGACCTTCACCTTTATTATATACTTTGAAATAATAACAAATTCAATTTTTGCAACCATGACCTACTTTCACAAGAAAATTTTAAAAAATAACATTAAATAACAAACGATTATAAAAACGGACGGCCAAGGTGTGGTAGAATAATTTTAAGTTTTCAAACAAATAACTAATAGAAATTTCCCAGATCCTTTTCGCAAAGACACAAATAACTGTATTAAGAATGGGGTTCATACCGCAACGAGAAAATTAACGAAATGTTAATGATTTGTAAAATAGTAATATAGGCATTCAACGTTTCCTTGTATGATGCGAGACTTCATACGGATACAAATCTATATCTATAAATGTGAATGTCTATTTGGTGTACGTTTATCACCTCTGAACCACAAGACATAAAGAGCTAAAAATTTGTACAGTTACTAATGTCTACCCGGGGAAGGCTTTAGGCACGGTTTTATGGCGATCGGATAGCTATTTATCTATATATATTAATGCGAATGTCTGTTCGGTGTACGCTTATCACGTCCGAACGCAGAGACTTAAATATTTATAATGTTACTAAGTTGTACCTGAGGAATGTTTTAGGCACGGTTTTACAGCGATCTGATAGATAGTAATTTGAAGAATATAACGCGAAATGAGGAACAATAATTACTCTTTGTAAATTATATTTACTCTTTGAAAATGGTTTCATTGGTTGCATTGTTGCTTGAGGGTTGATAATGATAAAAGGGTGGAGTATATTGGGATGGATAGTTATCGATGTATATAGAATTCTACATGTGTGTGTGTGTGTGTGTGGGTGTTAATATTTCGCTCTGCAGCGAAAACTACAGAACGCAAACGAATGGTCTGTGTGTAATTGTTGTCCGAAGTCTCCCGTTGTACACCATAGCAGTTCCATGCCGACAGATATAAGGGGGTGGAAGATATGGTGGTTGAAAGTCATCAAATTATAAAAAAAATCTGACTGAAGGCCAGCGATGACGTTTGTGACTCTATAGCAAGGAGGTTACATACAGCTAAACGTGATCCCACAGACCATATCTTTGGTCTACGCGTGTTACAACATTTTCAGTACTTTCTCTGTAAGGATAAGCATACGAATAAGGAATTATAAGAACAAATAAATAAAAAACTTGCATCGAAACCTCATTGAAGCAACGATTTTGTCAGGAACATCAGCGGGAAAAGATGTTTTTATACCTCGCATTTCTTTAATCACTCCAGATACTACAAACAACGCAGTTTACTAGAATGTCCTAAAATGACATTACTCTCACCATACGCCGGCCGCGGTGGCCGAGGGGACTGGGGCGTGCCAGTCACGGTCTGCACGGCCACTACGGTCGGGGGTTCGAATCCCCCCTCGGGCATGGATATTTGTGCCGTCCTTAGTGTTAGCTAGTTCATAAGTAGTTTGTAAATTTAGGGAGTGATGACCCCGTAGTTAAGTCCCATAAGCTACACAAACATTTGAACATGTCATCATACGTGTTGAGATATTGCAACACAGACTATAAGGAATAATGTAAGTATTATTTATTGCAAATCATTAAGAAGGTATTGTATTTAATTTCTTCTTTCTAAACCAATCTCATAGCACACTATCGAAAGATAGCTTATCTATCATAATCAATCAACACGCGAGCGGAGCCGCGGGTTTAAGCTAGTCGTTATCTATAAATGTGAATGTCTGCTCGGTGTACGTTTATCACCTCTGAACCACAAGACATAGAGAGCTAAAAATTTGTACAGTTACTAATGTCTACTCGTGGAAGGCGAACGGATAGCTATTTTGTCTGTTCGGTGTACGGTTATCACGTCAGTACGACAAGACCTGAGAAAGGTTTTGGGCACGGTTTTATAGCGATCTGATAGATATTTAGTAATTTGAAGAATATAACGCAAAATGCGGTACAACATTTACATTTTGAAAATTATATTTACTCTTCGAAAATGGTTTTATTGTTGCTTGAGGGTTGATAATGATAAAAGGGTGGAGTAGATTAGGATGGAAAGTTATCGGTGTATATAAAATTCTGCGTGTGTGTGTGTTAATATTTCGCTCTGCAGCGAAAACTACAGAACGCAAACGAATGGTCTGTGTCTAATTGTTGTCCGAAATATGCCGTTGTACACAATAGCAGTTCCATGCCGATAACTATAAGGGGATGGAAAATATGGTGGATGAGTTTGAGCTAGTGTCCTATAAACTGGTGTATCAGTCCGAAAGATCAAAACACAGTTCAGAACGCCCACGTATAAATTGACTGTGAGTGGGCAGCGGTCTCATCACAATGCATGACCCGGCGTCCTCAGAGGCGCACAGTGCATGGGGGACTGTTTATTCTGTTATTACCGGCGGCGGGCGCACACAGGCCAAAGGCAGCCCACTAATTGCCACGGAGGGCCCCGGCGTGACGTCACATGGCCAGAGCGTCAACGCAGCGTGCCGCCCAATAATGGATTCCGGCATCCGACCGGCAGCCGTAGACGCCGGCCGCGTAATGTCGTTTGGGCCGCGCGCTAACCTGCCCCGGGCCTGGCAATTTCCGTGCCAGCTTTACTGCGCACTTTAACGCTCGAGTAAAGGCCGCGCACGCAGTCACTTTAGTGTGTAGGTCAGTACATTAGAGGCTGGAATCTTTTATTTCTACGTGATTGTCGTGAGTGCATTTGTGTTCTCTCGATAATCCATTTTTAATCCTGGGCAAGTCCCGGACATAATATAAATTGGTCCCCATCCCCCGGTTCCGACCAAGGTTTTCGGGAGGTTTTCCTTGGTTGTAAGGCGTATGCCGGAACTGGTAAGCCCCTCCCACTTATTCCCAATTGGGATCCTCCTTTTTCCCCACTATCAGCTTGTCTGATAATTGGCTGAATAGAACCGCGACCCTTTATGGGCCGGATCTCAAACAGCCCGCTCCACTCCTCGGAGTGGAGAATGAAAAAAATAAGTGTTTTTAATTTCTACGCGCATGTGCAACGTAGGAAACCAGACCAGTCACTTCACTGCACTGCTAGCCATCTGATTTTCAGCACCAAGTAGGGTGTATACAGGGAGTTACAAAAAGGTACGGCCAAACTTTCAGGAAACATTCCTCACACACAAAGAAAGAAAATATGTTATGTGGACATATGTCCGGAAACGCTTAATTTCCATGTTAGAGCTCATTTTATTACTTCTCTTTAAATGAGAATTGAAATAATTCGTGCAGACAATTATCAAAATACCCAATTGTTTCATTAGTATGTACTGCACTTCCTCTATTCACGTCATCAACACAGATTTTCTGTGAATGTTTGGGCAGAAATTGTTGGTGATGTCTTGATTGGGCCTCATGTTCTTCCTCCTACGCTCACTGGAGCACGTTATCATGATTTCATACGGGATACTCTACCTGTGCTTCTAGAACATGTGCCTTTACAAGTACGACACAACATGTGGTTCATGCGCGATAGAGCTCCTGCACATTTGAGTCGACGTGTTCGTACGCTTCTCAACAACAGATTCTGTGACCGATGGATTGGTAGAGGCGGACCAATTCCATGGCCTCCACGCTCTCCTGACCTCAACCCCCTTGACTTTCATTTATGAAGCCATTTGAAAGCTCTTGTCTACGCAACCCCGGTACCAAATGTAGAGACTCTTAATGCTCGTATTGTGGACGGCTGTGATACAAGATGCCATTCTCCAGGGCTGCATCAGCGCATCAGGGATTCCATGCGACGGAGGGTGGATGCATGTTTCCTCGCTAACGGAGGACATTTTGAACATGTCGTGTAACAAAGTGTTTGAAGTCACGCTGGTACGTTCTGTTGCTGTGTGTTCCCCTTCCGTGAGTAATGTGATTTGAAGAGAAGTAATAAAATGAGCTCTAACATGGAAATTAAGCGTTTCCGGACACAAGTCCACATAACATATTTTACTTCTTTGTGTGTGAGGAATGTTTCCTGAAAGTTTGGCGGTACCTTTTTGTAACACCCTGCATATAAGAGTTAAATTCATTTTGGACATACACCGTCTTAAATGATCAATATTGAAAATATCCCCATCATATTACTTTTATACAGGGTGTCCCATTTATCTTAACCACCTAAAATATCCCTGCTACAAAAACAGCTATTATAAAAGGACTTTCACCGTTATCAATTTAAGCAGGGGCTCATGAATGTAAATATTTTGAAACATTCTAAAACGAAAGCATATGAGTTTGTTTTCAAAAACTTATGTGTTTGTAAATGGACACCAAAAATCAGCGGTCGGCAACTGGAGGACCGCGGAAATCCAAAAACTGGAACGCCAAAAGAATTTTTATTAAAAAAAATAAAACAATTTTTCTGTACATAACAACACCGAGCTACAAGGAAATAAGAAATTAAAATGTGATTTCTAAATCTACATAGATACTCTGCAAATCACATTTAAGTGCCTGGCAGAGGGTTCATTAACCGCTTTCATAACTTTTCTCCACCGTTCCATTCTCTAATAGCGCGCGGGTAGAAAGAACACCGAAATCGTTCCGTTTTCGATCTGATTTCTCTTGTTTTATTGGGATGGTCATGTCTCCCTAAGTAGGTGGGTGCTAGCAAAATATCTTCACATTCAGATGTAAACGTCGGTGATTGAAACTTCGCAAACAGATCACGCCGCAATGAATAACGTCTTTCTTTTAATGATTTCCACTCCAATTCGTGCAACATTTCCGTGACGCTTCCCCCCCCCCCCCCCCCGTAACGTGATACAACAAAACGAGCTGCCCTTCTCTGAACCTTCTCAATGTCTTCCGTCAGTCCCACATGGTGAGGGTCCCACAAAAGGCAACAGTTCTCCAGGAGAGGACGCACAAGTGTGATGTAGGCAGTCTCTTTGGTGGAGGTGGTGCATCTTCGAAGCGTTCTGCCAATGCAACGTAACCTTTGGTTCGCCTTCCCCAAAATATTTTCTATGTGTTCTCTCCACACTTACTTGTTTGTAATTGTAACTTCTAGATATTTGGTGGAATTTACGACCTTAAGTTTAACTGATCCTACTGCAAATCGACGTCAATGAGATTGGCCTGTAATTGTACCATCATTCCGTCGCAAGCTCGTTCTTTGAAAGAGACGTTATAAGAGAAGAATAACTTCATTTCGCTTCAATTTTGTAACATAAAAATTATCCTGAAATAGACTTTTCCATATTATCAAATGTCTTGGTAGATCTTAAGTAGGAATTTGCAGCAAGATTGAAAGACTTTTCAGAAATAGACAAGTTGTCACGATTTTTAAAATCACCTTTTGAGGTTCCCCCTGCAGCATAATGGAAGGAAGTGGCTGCAAAGTTGTTCCACCTTTCAAAGCCTTTACTCAAAATGAAGATAATAGACTTGCAAAAGTATAAAACTGTATATCCAGAAGAATTTCGGAATAAATATGTCGCTGAAAAATATGAAAATTGCAAAAATTTTGTGATCAGCCTGGATGCTATGTTTGGCTCCAAATACACTCATATTCGTGAAATTTCATTTACAAAAATGAAGTTCTTGGAGAATGATTTTCGCTCAAGACCACCCACTTTGAAGACACTACTCGCATAAGCAGCTCCGCATGTGAACATAACTTTAATAACCTGCTCAAAACCGCAAATGTAATTTTCCCATAGATTTTTTAAAATACATATACGCACATTTTATTGTATTTCCTTCCTTCTTAGAGAAAATTTATATAAAAAAGTATCTATAATGTATGACCTGTTTCTGTACTTCCCAATAAAGGTTTTCCATTTTATTTCATACTTTTTGTGAGTAATAATAAAAATAAATAGCCAATAATATATTCTGGATTGTTTATACATTATTATTTTACATCTCTTGTATTTCATATTATTTTGTGACAGAAAATTAAAATAAAAAATTAATAAGGAACATGCGGTTTTACATCTAGACATCGATAATAATTTTCAAAAGTATCCGGACCCAGTCTAAGATTATTTGCCGACTTCTGCCCTATATTATTTCATCAACAATCACGTTTAATACATAGCTAAGGAGATGTGACGACATAAACAATTAATTCCGCGGAAAACTGCTGCGACACGCGAAAGTGTTGCACATTTCTCCTAAACCACCGTACCCATTTCAACCCAATTTAGTGCACATATTCCTTACGATGAGGTAACAATTACTCTATGAGTAAGAAACACATACGACATATTGTTCAATAGATACGTCATAAACAATAATAGTTGCAAGAAACTGCCACATAGTGCGACGAAACTTTATAAATATATTATACGAGAATAACAGTATTTAGCGACTTGCAACAAACTTTAAACATAATTTCAAACCTTTATTAAACTTTTTCTCCCTGACAATATGCGATTTATTCCTCAGAGTCCAACCATTGCATGATTTTGAGTCAACTACTTATTATCTTGCGTAGAGAACTGTCTTCAGGGAAGCTATAGCTGTGATTACGGTTGAGTCTCTAATACTTTATATTCCACCTGTAGCGTCAGATACTGAGGAAGGTCGGTGTTTGCGTATCATTAGTCATACTGTACAGTATGACTACTTTTTTTTCTTAGCAAAAATTGTTTAATCTTGAAACGCGAGTCCTTCAGGTATTTACTTTCTGATACTATTTCTTGAACTCATTTTCTCCACCAACCGCGTATCTCATTATTGAACATTAATCTAAATAAATATGACCGTAGAGAGTTTTATTTAGTTGTTCAATTTATTTCCAAATTAACAGGAAAATAAGAGGGCAATACACGTATAATTAGTAATAAACAACTAAAGATTAAAATAATTGCTCGAGGCTTAGTAAGTGTAATACAGTGGTTATCATTTCGTCCACTTTTAATTATTTTAATTATGAGTTTCCCATGTCGTAGTCTTTGGTTGCTCACAATGAGTGGAAATACCCACCACGGAATTGATAGTTATTTCTGCTACCATTTATCACTGAACTTTTAACTAAAATCACTAACCCAGAGCGCAAAAGACTGTAAATTGATCCCATATTTCTTGATTTCCAGAAGGCTTTTGACACCATCCCTCACAAACGGCTTTTAATCAACTTGCGTGGTTATGGTTTATCGCCCCAATTTGTGACTGGGTAGGGGATTTCCTATTAGAGAGGACACAGTTCGTAGTAATCGATTGTAAGACATCAACTAAAACAGAGGTGATATCGGGCGTTCCACAGGGTAGTGTTATTGGTCCTCTGCTGTTTCTTATTTACATAAAAGATTTAGGGGAAAATCTAAGTAGCTCTCTTAGGTTGTTTGCAGATAACGCCGTCATTTACAGTCTAGTAAAATCATCTGAAGATCATAACCAACTGCAGAACTATGTGAACAACATTTCACTATGGTGTAAAAATTGGCAATTCACACTAAATAATGAGAAGTGTGAAGTTGTCCACATGAGTACGAAAAGAAATCTGTTAAACTTTGTTGACAAGATGAACCAATCGGGTGTAAAGGCCCTAAACTCCACTAAATACCTAGTAATTACTTCAGACTGAAATTGGAAAGGATACGTCGTGGGAAAGGCGAATCAGAACCCTTAAAAGATGCAACAGAACTACTAAAGAAACTGCGTACACTACGCTTGTCCGTTCTTTTTTGGAGTATTGCTGCCAAATGTGGGATCCTTATGAGTTGGGTTTAACGGAGGACATCGAAAGAGTCCAAAGAAGGGCAGCTCGTTTCGTATTGTCACAATACAGGGGAGACAGTGTTATGGAAATGATACAGTATCTGGGATGGGAATCATTACAACAACGGCGCTTATCGCTGCGGCGTGGGCTACTTACGAAACTCTAATCGCCAACATTCTCCTCCAAATGCGAAAATATATTGTTGCTCCCACTTACATAGATAGAAATGATCATCAGAATAAAATACGAGAAATCATTACTCGAACGGAGAGATTCAGATGTTCTTTCTTCCCGCGCGCTGTTCGAGAATGTTCAAAAATGTGTGTAAATCTATCGGACCAAACTGCGTGGTCATCAGTCCGTAGCTTACAAACTACTTAAACCTAGGTAAACTAACCTACGGACCAACACACACACCCATGCCACAGGGAAGACTCGAACCTTTACGGCGAGCAACCGCGCGCTCCGTAGCGAGCTGCATTAGACCGCTCGGCTACACCACCGCAACTATTCGAGAATGGAATGGGAGATAACATAGTATAGCGGTGGTTCGATGATACCTCTGCCAGGCACTTAAATGTGATTTGCAGAGTATCCCACATAGATGTAGATGTATTTTAATTACGAGGTTCCCATGTCATAGTCTCTGGCTGCTCACAATGAGTGGAAATACCCACCACGGCATTGATGGCTATTTCTGCTACAATTTATCACTGATCTCTTAACTAAAATCACTAAGTCAGAGCGCAAAAGACTGTAACGCGCTGGTCTGGTGCTGCATTGGAGTACGGCGGCCGTGTGTTGCAGTGTTCGTGCTGTGCTGGAGCCCGTACTTCGTGTTCGACCTGCTGCAAGTGTACGGCCACGTGCCGCGGACGCAGACGTCGGTGGCGCTGGCCACGTTCATCCAGAGCCTGGCGCCGCTCAACAGCGCCGCCAACCCGGTCATCTACTGCCTCTTCTCCACGCAGATCTGCCGCACGCTCAGGTAAGGCCGTCTCCTGGCAACAAGGGCAAAGTGTCGGCGTCTGACGGCCGGCCTCAGCGCTGCTCGCTCGTGAAACCAAGTCCCCAGGAATACGGACTTCTAAGAACAAAATTGTATGATATAATTGCATAGGCTTCCGCGACCAGAGTTACATGAGATAAAAGTTTTCTGGGTGTTACACCGCATCATGATGTAAGAAGGCTGTTACTTAAATAACCGACGTTTCGGCCAACGTTACAGTGGCTTTCATCTGGGTATGTGAGGTGATGTGAACTGGTTGTTACTATAGTTCATTTTTTCCGTCAACTACATATTAACGTCATAATTTTTTTAAATCAACGATGTTATTGATGGTTTTTGGCGGGAAAAAAAGGAAATTTTATTATGATAGGATGCTGAGGTGGAAGGAGTGTGGTTAGCCGTAGCCTATTGCTTCTTGTAATAAAGAAATACCATCAAACTACAGACCGATTTCACTTTTGCCATAATTCTAAAAAATTCTAGAAAAGGTAATGTACAAGTAGCTTCTCAACCACCTGTCCACGAATGACATATTGTCCAAAACACTGTTTGGATTTCTAAAGGTTCCGATATCGAGAAGGCTATTTAAACCTACAGTGAGAATGTACTTCATTCATTCGATAATAAATTGCAAGCAGCAGGTACTTTCTGTGATTTGTCAAAGGCATTTGATTGTGTGAACCATAACATCCTTTTAAGTAAATTAGAATTCTATGGTCTCATGGGAAATGTTGCAAAATGGTTCGAGTCGTACCTCACTAACAGGAATCAAAGGGTGTCAGTGTAAATGACTAATGAATTAAGCCAACACTCATCATCGGATTGGGAAGAAATTACACGTAGTGTGCCTCGAGGATCCATCTTAGGGCCATTGCTTTTTCTTGTGTACATTAATGACCTCTCATCGGTTACACTACCAGAAGCAGAGTTCGTTTTGTTTGCAGATGATACAAGTATTGCAATAAAAAGTACGCCAAGCATAGTTATAGAAAGGTCTCCTAATGATATTTTCATGAAGATTAATAAATGGTTTAAAGCCAAGTCATTGTCATTAAACTTTGAAAAGACTCACTACATGCAGTTCAGAACATGTAAGAGATTTCCCGCCAGCATATGCATTCAGTATGAAGAAGAGCAGATAGAAGAGGTTGACAGTATTAAATTCTTGGGATTACAGTTTCATAATAAATGTAGTTGGGAGGAGAACACTACAGAACTGCAGAAACGACTCAACGACTCTGTATTTTCAATACGAGCGTTATCAGACATAGAAGACATAAAAATAACAAATCTTGCATACTTTCCTTACTTTCATTCCATAATGTCATATGGCATAATATTTTGGGGTAACTCTTCAAGTCAGTCAAAAGTCTTCAGAATCCAAAAGTGGAGTAAAATCACGGACGTCCAGCAGAAGCCTCTTAAAAGAACTGGGTATATTATCTACTGCCTCTCAGTATATTTATTCCTTAATGAAATTTATCATAAACAATATATCCATTTTCCCAACAAACAGCGCAGTTCATACATACTATACTAGGAATAAAAATGATCTACACAAGGACTTAAAAGCACTTACTTTAGTTCAAAAAGGGGTCCACTACTCAGGGACACTCATTTTCAATAACTTACCAACAAGTATAAAATTTAGCTACAAATAAAGATCAGTTTAAGAGAAGCCTAAAAGACTTTCCAATGGGCCACTCCTACTCCACTAGTGAATTTCTAAATTGTACCAAATGATGCATGTATATGTATTCATACTATATTAGTATTATTATATCATCTGCTTAAAAAATACTTAATAATGTATGTACCTGTATTTCTATTATTAGTATTATCTATTATTCAGCTTGTAAATTTTGCTTTTTGACATGTTCCACATCCATGAGGATCTCCTCAACATGGATCTACGGAACGAAAAAACTAATTTAATCTAATCTTGCATAGCGAGACGTGATTGGTGGTCATCGTTGAATGAGGTGAGGGCTTCCGTTTCTCTCCTGCTGGCCGCGGGCCGCGCGGCGGCAGTTGCTTACTAGTGACGCTCGCGTGTTGTGATGTCAGTGCAGCATATTTCACGGTGATGGCTGGCAGCCACTAGATCCAGGATGTACTTGGCTCCACAAAGGACAAGATAGAGGCACTACACGCAGCAGGAGTATGCAAGGTGGAATGCGGTTGTGGGGGAAGTATACATAGGTGACACAGGAAGCGCAGTGGCAACGCGCATACGCGAATATGAACGCTACGTTCGATTAGTTCAACACAATACATCTGCAGTAGCCGAACATCAGCAAGATTGCAGCCAAACGGTAAACTTTAACGATGCCAGAATACTCGCATACGAAATGGTTAAACGCAAGTTAAGGGAAGTCGTCGAAATTGTAAAAACGTTCTAATAACATGAACAGAGAAGACGGGACGGCCGCGGTGGCCGAGGGTACTGAGGCGCTCCAGTCACTGTCTGCGTGGCCACTACGATCGCGGGTTCGAATCCCCCCTCGGGCATGTGCCGTCCTTAGTATTAGTTAGTTCATAAGTTTAGGTAGTTCATAAATTTAGTTAGTTCACAAGTTTATGGACTGATGACCCCCGTAGTTAAGTCCCATAAGATATACAAACATTTAAACATTAGAGAAGATGGACTCAGGCTTGCCGCCTCCCGGCTACCAGCCATCACAGTGAAATAGGTCGCACTGACAACAAAACACGCGAGCGTCACCAGTAACCAACTGCCGCCGCCAGAAGGAGAGAAACGGAAGCCCTCACTTCATTCGCCGATGACCACCAATCATGTCTCACTATGCAAGAAGCAATAGGCAACGGCTAACCCCCACTTATTCCACCTCAGTATCCTATCATAGTAAAGTTTCCTTTCTTCCGCCAAAAACCATCAATAACATTGTTGATTTTTAAAATTATGACGTAATGTCTAGTAGATAGTACAGATAAAATATAGTAACAAACAGCTCACATCTGTATACCCAGATGTAACTGTAACGTTGGCCGCAACGTAGGTTATTTAAGTAATACTCTTCTTACATCAAGACGCAGTAAACCACCCAGAAAACTTACGAAAATTCATCGTAAAGATGGTGCAGGATGGGCAACTGGTAACATATTGAAAACAATTTATTTTTCCGTCACAGTTGCACTACTTAGGAATTGGTAACTAGTTTCGTACTTAATCGTCCATTTTCAAACCGTTGGCCTACAAAAAGACAGATCCAGCATTAAGTTACACTGTTCATATTAAAAATCATAAAACTAGCAGTTGGTAATGATGCTAGAAAAGTCACATTTGCAGGTTTACCTTATTCCGACCGTAATAATGCACTGCATGAAGCAAATGACTGATAAAATCTGTATGTTGTCCACTGTTAATACATGATTACATTAAAATTTAAAATCGGTTAAAACAGATGATGCATCCATAGGTCTCCAACGTTTACTGTGCATGTCAACGTCGTTTAGGTGATACCTTGTGGCTCCGTTAGAGGGCGCCACCTGTAGTGTACCTTACAATGGTGTTGGCACCATTATAGTCGATTAAAAATAAGATACATTGATGTCATTGACGTTATTTTTAATCGTCTATAATGGTGCCGACACCATTGTAAGGTACACTACAGGTGGCGCCCTCTAACGGAGCCACAAGGTATCACCTAAAGGACGTTGACATGCACAGTACACGTAGGAGGCTTATGGATGCATCATCTGTTTTAACCGACTTTAAAATGTAATGTAATCATGTATTAACAGTGGATAATGTACAGATTTTATCAGTCATTTGCTTCATGCAGTGTATTATTACGGTTAGAATAAGGTTAACCTGCAAATGTGACTTCTCTAGCGTCAATAACAACTGCTGGTTTTATGATTTTTATTATGAACAGTCTAACTTAATGCTTGTAACTCTCTTTTTGTAGGCCAACGGTTTGAAAATAGCTACCAACTCCTAAATAGTGAAACTGTGACGGAAAAATAAATTGTTTTCACCCAGAAAACATTTATGTCAAAAGTGTATGACTTAAATAAATTGATACTGTTATTGGTGGTGACACATAACTTCTTCAGGGTAGGCAAATTATAACGGAACGACAAAATATTCCATGCGCCTTGAGCTAGGAAATCTGACTATACGAGGATGGTTTGATAAGTCTGGTAAATTTGTATGAAAGACCGGGAAATTTTCGGAACCAGCACTGTTGTTGATAAGCCTGATATTTCCACGTATATTACAGCAAGTTTCGAACGGCAGCTGTTATCAGCCGACTGTTCGCTGCCAGCTGAAGTGGTAACTTCGTAGTTAGTTCGCAGGATGGAGAAAAACTAATTTCCTGAAGGGTTGCACAACTGCACAGATGAGATACGAGTTGGATGCGGTCCATTGAAGACTCTTACTTTTTGAAAAGTTTGGCTCTAGAGAGCAGTTCACATTTTGTGCTTGATAATATTATAATAGTAGAAAACCAAGACATATTCACGGGATTCATGGGTCTAGGAGAAATTTTTATCTACGTATAACACTTCAACTGTTTAGAAATTCTGAAGAAAATATGTGTAAAATAAAGAATGCCGGCCGCGGTGGCCGAGGTGACTGAGGCGTTCCAGTCACGATCAGCACGGCCGCTACGGTCGGGGGTTCGAATCCCCCCTCGGGCATGGATATTTGTGCCGTCCTTAGAATTAGTTAGTTCATAAGTAGTTTGTAAGTTTAGGGACTGATGACCCCGTAGTTAAGTCCCATAAGCTAAACAAACATTTGTAAGATTTGTAAATAAAGAAAAAGACGGATAATAAACAGTATATTCAAAAATGAAAAGAGTATAACACTAATAACGAAGTACTCGGCTTACAAAGGGTGTAAAAAGGGTTGGAGTCGTATGTCACTACTAACGCAATTAAGGAAACAAAGCCGGCCGCGGTGGCCGAGGGGAGTGAGGCGCTCCAGTCACGGTCTGCACGGCCACTACGGTCGGGGGTTCGAATCCCCCCCTCGGGCATGGATATTTGTGCCGTCCTTAGAATTAGTTAGTTCATAAGTAGTTTGTAAGTTTAGGGACTGATGACCCCGTAGTTAAGTCCCATAAGCTATACAAACATTTGAACATTTGAAGGAAACAAAAGAAAATTTTTTCAAGTCGAATTTCGGCGATCATGTTTGCGGATGACTTTAGTACCGTTAGTGAAAGTGAAGAAAAACTGTAGCACTTATTTGATGGAATCAATAGTTTATTGAGTATGGAACGTGGAATTCAGGGAAGCCGAAGAACGGCAAAGTACTGACGAGCAGTGGAAAACGTTCCATTAAAATTGGTAACCGAGTAGTAGAGAACATGCAGGAATAAAGTTACCATGGAAGCTCAAGACCACGTTATGGAGAAATCAATCCAGGACGAAAAAAAAGCAAATTAGCACAGGCGAAAACGACTTTTCTAATCGAAGAAAGTCTTGGGTACTAAACATAGGCCATAATTTGAGAAAAAAGTTATCAGAATATAGGACTGGAGAAAGTGAACGAGGGACTGAAAAAACAGATAAATGGAAAAATAAATAAAAAATAAATAAAAATAAAATAAAATTAAAAACGGTAAAGAAGAATTTAGAAGTTTTTGAGAAATGGTGGTAAACGTTATGTGTTTTTTACGTGTAGCAAAGAAAGTTGTTGAAACATGAATTGATAAAAACAGTTTTCTGCCGAATCTCTAAAGAGAGAAACACGTGGATAAAATTGAAAATAAGAAGGGTAATCAGCCAATGGGTTAAGTCATGAGGGATTGCATCCATATTTCCTCAGGAAGTTGTACAGAGAAAAAGTAAAAACTGTCATGAAAGACGCGTATTGAATGTCTGTAACAAATAACTGAGATAGAGTTCAGCATAGGAGAGGAATTCGAAACGGGTCCTGTCAAACCAATTAGAATACTGACACCAAAGAGAGGGAAGGTCGTAACGTTTGTTGAGGAATTTCTCCCGTCACACTAGTTTGTTTCTGTATTGCTCAAACCTTACGAGGGCGAATTTTATAAGCAACATCCTTAAAGTCTTCTTGAAAGGAAAAGTCAGCGGAAGGAGGGGGCGGCTGAAGAGACCGAACAGGCAACAACCACTTCGCGCATAAAACCACTGTTCCAAGATTATCATGATTTGATTAGCTAAATACCCTTCTCTTGTTGAATCCTCGTGTATGATAACCAGCCTTCAGATACAGTGTTTTAAATATGTTTGGACCACTTGTAAGTAATGTTCACTGTTCACTGTGTCATCAAAGAATGCGATGAAGATTCACAAGCGAGAAATTGTAAACTGATTTCCCACTTTCATAAGACTACTTCTTTGACTACATTCCTCACCTCTTATAATTTGACGATCCCTGTGGAAATAGACTTTTCAACAAATTTTTACACTAGGACTCCGACCCCTAATTGTGATCCTTTGATTTGATATAACACTTTTTCCAGCTATTACAATTAGGTAACCATGCTGTCAACATTGATGTCATTATAGGCCAAGCACGAAACCATTGTCTATTTATTCAGTGAAAATACAAAATATTTCAAGTACAATGGCTGGAAAGTATTTCCTACGATTCTTCTTTGAAATGAAACCGCAGTGTCGTAAGCACTTAGATATATCGCACATTTTGTGCAGCAGTTTCATTCGAATAAGTTACCGGCTACCGTTTATTGCTTTTCTCTTCCTTTGATGAGAGCAATTTCACACTGTCTTTTCATCCATTTGGTTGTATTTCCGCAATTGATTCCACTGTTGTTTTTTTATTTCCGTATCGCTTTCATCGCGTGTGAGGCACACAGATCCTTTTCATCTAAAGGGATGTTCGATGTAAAGGACTTTAATTTAAATCAGCTTCGATTCGGTGAGTTTAATTGTTTGCGTAACCCACAGCCGATTTGGATTTACAGTTCGCTGGCAGCCACCAAACTTTCGCTTAACAGCCAGTCGGTCGACTTCACCCTAACAGCCGAACACGAATGAAGCAATTCCAATCAGGCTTTTCAAACTGGAGATGGATTTAGTTAAATAAGAGTATCTCCGAAAACTTCTTTATACTGAGTTTAACAAGCACTCCTTTTTGCAAAGACTCTATACCGGACTACCTTATTTCTTTTCCGACGTTTTCAGCTTTTATTAAGTTGGATAATCGATGTTAAACGTTTCCTTTGGTTGCGGTAATTTCATATTCTAACAGCACATTAAGTGTCTGTCATCATAGATCAATTTGTATTTGCAGTGTCAACAACATAACGAAGCTACATCTCAAAATCGGAATCATCGGATCTATATAAATGTGTATAAAATAATTTTAAAGCTTATATAACATGTCAATGACGGGAAATGACCCTTTTTTACTCTTTTGGAAGCAGTTTACAAAACTACGAATTTGAGTGCTAGTGGGCAGGTTGTTCATATGTTTGTTAAGCTTATGGGACTTAACTACGGGGTCATCAGTCCCTAAACTTACAAACTACTTATGAACTAGCTTATACTAAGGACGGCACAAATATCCATGCCCGAGGGGGGATTCGAACCCCCGACCGTAGTGGCCGTGCAGACCGTGACGGAAGCGCCTCAGTCCCCTCGGCCACCGCGGCCGGCTAGTGGGCAGGGTAAAGTTAAGAATTTGTGTCTCACGGGAGGCGTACTTGAGTAAATCCGTGCAGGTATGCAGGTCACTGTGTGCCCCGTGGTGTAGTGGTCAGCGAAACGGTTCATAAAGCAGAAGATTCGGGTTCAAATCCCGGCTGGGTACATATTTTCAACTTTTCCCATTCGCAGTTAATGTCATGCATTCCGTGAATATGAATTATATAACAGTCGTAATATGTATAAAAATGTTGACTATTCATCAACTATATGATAACTTCCGAAACCTTTAATTTACTAAAAGTCATCTTGCGGATATATATAGTAAAGCATTTAGAATACAATGAAATATTTCAAGGAATGCACTTCATAATGTCACGTGGTAATATACTCCTGCTGCCGTATGACGGTATTACAGGCTTTACATCGACTGAAATGTCACACTTTAAATGATTTCAGGTTGTGACCTGTGTATATGTTTGTGTGTGTATGCACAGATCTTGTCAGTAGAAAAATCACATCTGAAAATGGCAACTATTTGTTGAAACCGGTAATGTACATTATACATCTAACCGATAGTGAACTAATAAATAATGGACAAATAGCTATTGCAATGCAATATTTCCGAACTGGAATGTCTTTACTCAAAACATTTTACGAAACATGATCGAAATGGAGATGTGATGTACTCCACCATGCCTCCGAAATACGAACCTACAGTATAACGATTAATCAACTCATTAGCTGGAGCGAATAAGCGAGTTAAGTCACACAAATAGCAAAGACCTATGGGGCGTTGAATCACAAACGTTTGTTGTTTGCAGTCTTATATATGTGCACTCAAACACCTCTCGAGCTTTTCTGTCGGTTAAGTTTACTACATTTGGGTGGAGCAACATTAAAGAAACACCAAGCTTTACTGAAAACGCCAGTTTCAAGAAATGGGAAGTCTTATATATGACGCAACTCCTAATGTTAACAGGTTTAACCTTTAACACATTTTCTAGTAAACATTAACAATTAAGAACATTTATCATTTCATTCACCCTCATGAATCACAGACATTGCCGTGGTGGGGTGGCGTGCGTGCCTCAATGTTACAGATAGTCGTACGTAGGTGCATCCACAGCAGAGGGGTATTTGTGGAGAGGCCAGACAAACGTGTGGTTCCTGAAGAGGGGCAGCAGCCTTTTCAATAGTTACAGGGGCAACAGTCTGGTTGATTGACTGAGCTGGCCTTGCAACATCAGCTAATGTGGCTTTGCCACACAGCTACTGCGAACGGCTGAAAGCAAGGGGAAACTACAGCCGTTACCTTTCCCGAGGACATGCAGCTCTACTGTATGAACATATGATGATGGCATCCTCTCGGGTAAAATATTCCGGAGTTAAATAGTCCCTCATCCGGATCTCCGGGCGGGGACTACTCAGGAGGATGTTGTCATCAGGAAACACAATACTGGCATTCTACGGATAGGAGCATGGAATGTTAGATCCCTTAATCGAGTAGGAAAATTAGAAAATTTAAAAAGGGAGATGGATAGGTTGAAGTTAGAAATAGTGGGGATTAGTGAAGTTCGGTGGCAGGGTGCACAGGATTTCTGGTCAGCTGCGTACAGGATTATAAATAAAATATCAGTTGGGGTATCACAGGAGTAGGGCTGAAAATGAAAAACGAAATGGAAATGCGGGTAAGCTACTATGAGCAGCACAGTGATCGCATTATCATTGTCAAGACAGATACGAAACCAATACCGACAACAGTAGTAAAGGTTTATATGCCAACTAGCTCTGCCGATGATGAGGAGATCGAAGAAATATATGCGGAGCTAAAGAAAATTATTCAGACAATTAAGGGAGGGGAAAACTTAATTGTTATGGGAGACTGGAATTCGCCAGTAGGAAAAGGAAGAGAAGGAAAAATAGTAGGTGAATATGGACTGGGCAGAAGTAATGAAAGAGGAAGTCGCCTGGTACAATTTTGCACGGAACATGATTAATTATAACAAACACCTGATTTAAGAATCACAATACAAGGTAGTATACGTGGAAGAGACCAGGAGACACCGGAGGCTATGAGATAGATTTTATAATGGTAAAACATAGATACCGGAACCAGGTTTTAAACTGTAAGACATACCCAGGGCTGATATATATTCTGACCATAACTTATTGGTCATGAACTGTAGGCTGAAACTGAAAAAGCTACAGAAAGGTAGGAAAATAAGGAGATGGGACTTGAATAAATTGAGGGAACCTGAAGTTCTTAAGAATTTGAGAGGGAGCTTAAGGCAACAATTGACAGAAACGGAGTAAATAAAACAGCAGAAAAGGGATGGGTAGCATTGAGAGATGAAATAGTGAAAGCAGCAGAGGACAAAATAGGTAGAAAGGCAAGACCTACAAAAAAATCCTTGGATATCACTGGAAACACTAAATTTAATCGATGAAAGGAGAAAATATAAAAATGCAGTAAATGAAATAGGCAAAATGGAGTACAGAAGACTAAGAAGTGAAATTGACAGGAAGTGCAAAATGGCTAAGCAGGAGTGGCTAGAGGGCAAATGCAAATCTGTGCCGGCCGCGGTGGCCGAGGTGACTGAGGCGCTCGAGTCACGGTCAGCACGGCCACTACGGTCGGGGGTTCGAATCCCCCCTCGGGCATGGATATTTGTGCCGTCCTAGTTCGTAAGTAGTTCATAAGTAGTTTGTAAGTTTAGGGACTGATGACCCCGTAGTTAAGTCCAATAAGCTTTACAAACATTTGAATTTTTTTTTCAAATCTGTAGAAGTATGTATAACAAGCTGGAAAGTAGATACTGCCCACAGAAAAATAAAAGAGACCTTCAGGGACAAGAAAAACAGCTCTACGAATATCAAGAACTCAGATAGAAAACCAGTTCTCAGCAAAGAATGGAAAGCTGAAAGGTGGAAAGAGTACATATAGGAGCTCTACAAAGGAAATGAACTGAGAGAATACGTTGTAGGAAGGGAAGAGGAAGTAGATCAATATTAAATACGAGATAATATATTTAGTGGAAATTTGACTGTCCCCTTAAAGATTTAGGTCGGAACAAGGTCCCGGGAGTAGATGACATTCTCTCAGAGCTACTGAAGTCTCTGGAAGAGTCAGCCTTGACAAAACTGTTTCACCTGCTGTGTAAGATGTGTGAGACAGTTGAAATACCCTCACACTTTAAGAAAAATGTAATAATTCCCATTCCAAAGAAATCAGGCGCAGACAAGTGTGAAAATTACAGAACCATCAGTTTGATAAGTCATGGCAGCAAAATTTTAACACGAATTATCAACAGGAGAATGGAAAAGGTGGTAGAAGCTGACCTCGGGGAAGATCAGTTTGGATTCAGGAGGAACGTAGGAATACGGGAGGCAATACTCATTTTACGACTTATCTTGGAAGACAGATTTAGAAAAGGCAAACCTAAATTTTTAGCTTTTGTAGATTTGGAGAAAGCTTTTGACAATGTTGACTGGAATACACTCTTTTTAAATTCCCAAGTCATCAGGAGTGAAATACAAGAAAAGGAGAGTTATTTTCATTTTGTACAAAAGCCAGACCGCAGTTATTAGTCTCCTCGAATGGCATGAAAGGGAAGTATTAGTTGGGAAAGGAGTAAGACAGTGTTGTAGCCTTTCTCCGGTGTTATTCAATTTGTACATCGAGCAGGCGGTGAAGGAAAGCAACAAAAAATTTGGAATAGGGATTAAAGTTCAGGGTGAATAAATAAAAACATTGTGTTTTGCTGATGACATTGTAATTCTGTTACAGACAGCAAAGAACCTGGAAGAGCAGTTAAATGGAATGGACACTGTGTTGAAAAAAGCGTATAAAATGAACATTAACAAGAGAAAAACAAAGATAATGGAATGCAGTCTTCGAAAATCAGGCGATGCTGAAGGAATTAGATTAGGTAACGGATCAATGAAGGTGGTAGATGAGTTTTGTTACGTGGGTAGTAAAATAACATATGACGGTCGCAGTACAGAGGATATAAAATGCAGAATACTAATGGGAAGAAAAGCATTGTTGAAAAAGAGAAATTTGCTACCATCGAATATTAATTTAAGTGTAAGGAAGTCTTTTCTGAAGGCATTTGTGTGGAGTGTTGCCTTGTACGGGAGTGAAACATGGCGATAAACAATGCGGACGGGAATAGAATAGAAGCTTTTGAAATGTGGTGCTACAGAAGAAAGCTAAAGATAAGGTGGTTAGATCGAGTAACTAATGAGGAGGTACTGATCAGAATTGGGGAGAAAAGGAATTTTTGGCATACCTTGACTAAAAGAAGGGATCGCTTGGTAGGACACATTCTTAGACATCAAGGAATTGTAAATTTAGCATTGTAGGGAAGTGTGTAGAGTAACAATCGCAGATGGAGACCAAGTGAAAAATATTGTAAGCAGATTCAAATGGATGGGGGTTGCCGTTCATATGAGGAGATGAAAAGGTTTGCTCAGGATAGAGTAGGGTGGAGAGTTGCATCAAACCAGTCTACGGACTGAAGACCATAACAATAACATATCATTTCATTTATTTACGTTATCCGCCACGAGTTCCTCCCTGTGTCAACATCTTCACCTCCTCTACCACTTGCACCCTATGGCCTCAGTTATACGCTGGTCGTATTTCAATTTCTAGGTACCCATACAGTTTTATCCTCTACAGCGCTACGACCATGCAGGTTATTCCCTGCCGGGTTAACACAAGTCCTGTCGTACTATCTGTTCTTGTCCCTTTCTTCGTAGATTCTGCATACAACCGTTTAATTCGTCATCAGTCCACTTCTTTTTTCAACATTCTACTGTAGCACTACATTTCAGTTGCCTCGTTTCCGTCCTTTTCAGCTTTTCCCAAAGCACATGTTTCACTTCCATACAAAGCTCAGCTTTCTTCCTCACATTAAAGCCATTGTTTGATACCAGTAGATTCCTCTTGGCCTTCAATGTCGTATTTGCTTGTGCTAGTATACTGATTTCCACCGTGCTTCGTCTGTCATGGATTTTCTTGCTAGGTAGCAGAATTCGTTAACTTACGCTACGTGATCGCGTTTTGACGATAGGCTTCGCCCTATTGTTATTTCTGCTATTTCTCATTACTTTTTGCGATTTATTCTCTACCCATTCATGACAATATACATTCATTTCAGGAGATCCCGTAATTTTGCTTCCCTTAACCTGCATTGTATCCCATTTTCAAACTTGATCTTATTTCCCTTATAGCTTCTTCTATGTATAAGGTACATCGAATAAAAGGGGCGAAAGGCTTCATCCCTCTCTTACGCCATTGATCAACCCAGCACTTAGTACTTGGTCACGAAACCGTATTTTTCCCTTTTAGTTCTCACAAATAATATATATTACTCGTCTTTTCATATAGCTAAGTCATGTTTTTCTTAGAACATCTTGCACCGAATTTCATTGTCCAAATGTTTAAATATTTGAACAAGTACAATAAAGATGTCTTGATTCTTCTTCAGTCGTGCTTATGACGCTAGAGTGCAGACCTGTAACTAAAAGCATCATTGTCGGAAGTGGATTGCTGTCGCAGCTTGACAGTGAACTGTTCACAGTAGATTATTCTCTGCTATTTATACAGAATACTACTACCATTGTAGAATTTTCTACTGCTGTAAATACTATCTAGTATTCTGAATAAATACCCTTGTCTTCTATCGATACGTCTTCACTAACCCCCCCCCCCCCCCAATTAAATCAGTTCCCTGTTTCTTAATTTCCAGCTTTTTGTCTGTGTTCAAAGTTCAGACATTAGAAACTTCGACTCGTACAATGTTATCAGTTCCTTCACATTTAGATGCTTTGCTTATGGTGATTATACTCTTCTGGAGATACTAATGGGGAATTAATCCAGACTGTATCTGTGCATATTCATTAATGCAGTGGTTTCCAATGTCTTTTGCATCATAATGGCGTTGATCATTGCTGTAATTTTAGTGTCAGTTTTCCGTACCAAGGAGAAGTGAGTTCCTTGAACGTCTGTCTCTTCCTCCGCCCTCTTTGATAATGCCACTGATAAAAGAAGGGTGACTCTTATTCTGACCTACATCGGTCGAAATAACTGTGAGGTTTATACAAAATTTAAGAAGAGGCTACTTTCGAATCTGGGCATGTGGACGTCTGGTGAGTCAACGAAGCTATTCCCAGACCGTAGGTGCAGTAATTTGTTCAGCCCGTTTGTATAAAAGTGGGTTTCAGCATGAATAATAAATATTTTAGGAGGTGTTAGAATAGACGAATTGAAATAAATTGCCACATAACATGAGACCAAAGTTTATCGAGTACAGAGAAACAACTGAGTTCATTGCATTGTCGCTTCGTCTGTTGGTACATCACTTTCTTTAATAAGATATGGACGTATATATCAAATGTCAGCAGTGGAGTGTTGATATTAAAGTTGTGAAGTCGTGCTGTAGTGTGCATTGCAGTTTTCTGCTACGATTTGTTGACCGAGTCAAGTGTACTATAACTTGTATCCATTCCGCACGTATTAACGTACGACGAATATGTCGCTTTGGTATTACTAGTGCGTTTTATAATGGAAATGCTACTTCTGCTTGTAGACAATAAGGAATACGATTTCCTAACCGCAGGCTACCAGATTCAAGAGTGTTTATTCGCGTGTTCGATACACTGCAAGACACTGGTATAACTGAACAGCCGTTCCGCAGTGAATACACTGCCGGGCGCCGTAGCTCAGCGCGGGGTCAGGGGACTACACACTCTTTGCAACAAAAAAGCTGAGCCGAATATTCATCGAACAACTAAGAAAAATAGAACCAACGACCGCAATGCTTAGGTCTACCCGAAGAACAAACAATAGACCGGTTCCCGCCAGATTACCGACGTTAAGCGCCGTCGGGCGTGTCCAGTACTTGATGGGTAACCGTACGAGTAAGCCACATGCTGTTGACAATTTTCCCTTTGCCTTATGGCAGAGAGATGCAAAGTGCTCGATGACCAGTCCTTGCATCAATGACCTGGATTTAATTCCAAACCTCTCCGAAGTGTCTCATGGAGTGAGGGCATTGGACACTGTCCGCAATGCTTAGGTCTACCTGAAGAACAAACAATAGACCGGTTCTCGCCAGATTACCGAAGTTAAGCGCCGTCGGGCGTGTCCAGTACTTGATGGGTAACCGTCCGAGTAAGCCACATGCTGTTGACAATTTTCCCTTTGCCTTATGGCAGAGAGATGCAAAGTCCTCGATGACCAGTCTTTGCATCAATGTCCTGGATTTAATTCCAAACCTCTCCGAAGTGTCTCATGGAGTGAGGGCATTGGACACTGTCTGCAATGCTTAGGTCTACCTGAAGAACAAACAATAGACCGGTTCCCGGCAGATTACCGAAGTTAAGCGCCGTCGGGCATTCAAGAACTTGATGGGTAACGGTCCGAGTAAGCCATATGCTGTTGAATATTTTCCCTTTGCCTTATGGCAGAGAGATGCAAAGTCCTCGATGACAAGTCTTTGCATCAATGTCCTGAATTTAATTCCAAACCTCTCCAAAGTGTCTCATGGAGTGAGGGCATTGGGCACTGTCCGCAATGCTTAGGTCTACCTGAAGAACAAACAATAGCCCGGTTCCTGCCAGATTACCGAAGTTAAGCGCCGTCGGGCATGTCCAGTACTTGATGGGTAACCGTCCGAGTAAGCCACATGCTGTTGACAATTTTCCCTTTGCCTTATGGCAAAGACATGCAAAGTCCTTGATGACCAGTCTTTGCATCAATGTCCTGGATTTAACTCCAAACCTCTCCAAAGTGTCTCATGGACTGAGGGTATTGGACAATGTCCGCAATGCTTAGGTCTACCTGAACAACAAACAATAGACCGGTTCCCGCCAGATTACCGAAGTAATGCGCCGTCGGGCATGTCCAGTACTTGATGGGTAACCGTCCGAGTAAGCCACATGCTGTTGACAATTTTCCCTGTGCCTTATGGCAGAGAGATGCAAAGTCCTCGATGACCAGTCTTTGCATCAATGTCCTGGATTTAATTCCAAACCTCTCCGAAGTGTCTCATGGAGTGAGGGCATTGGACACTGTCTGCAATGCTTAGGTCTACCTGAAGAACAAACAATAGACCGGTTCCCTCCAGATTACCGAAGTTAAGCGCCGTCGGGCGTGTCCAGTACTTGATGGGTAACCGTCCGAGTAAGCCACATGCTGTTGACAATTTTCCCTTTGCCTTATGGCAGAGAGATGCAAAGTCCTCGATGACAAGTCTTTGCATCAATGTCCTGAATTTAATTCCAAACCTCTCCAAAGTGTCTCATGGAGTGAGGGCATTGGGCACTGTCCGCAATGCTTAGGTCTACCTGAAGAACAAACAATAGCCCGGTTCCTGCCAGATTACCGAAGTTAAGCGCCGTCGGGCGTGTCCAGTACTTGATGGGTAACCGTCCGAGTAAGCCACATGCTGTTGACAATTTTCCCTTTGCCTTATGGCAAAGACATGCAAAGTCCTTGATGACCAGTCTTTGCATCAATGTCCTGGATTTAACTCCAAACCTCTCCAAAGTGTCTCATGGACTGAGGGTATTGGACAATGTCCGCAATGCTTAGGTCTACCTGAAGAACAAACAATAGACCGGTTCCCGCCAGATTACCGAAGTAATGCGCCGTCGGGCATGTCCAGTACTTGATGGGTAACCGTCCGAGTAAGCCACATGCTGTTGACAATTTTCCCTGTGCCTTATGGCAGAGAGATGCAAAGTCCTCGATGACCAGTCTTTGCATCAATGTCCTGGATTTAATTCCAAACCTCTCCGAAGTGTCTCATGGAGTGAGGGCATTGGACACTGTCTGCAATGCTTAGGTCTACCTGAAGAACAAACAATAGACCGGTTCCTGCCAGATTACCGAAGTTAAGCGCCGTTGGGCATGTCCAGAACTTGATGGGTAACCGTCCGAGTAAGCCACATGCTGTTGACAATATTCTCTTTGCCTTATGGCAGAGAGATGTAAAGTCCTCGATGATCAGTATTTGCATCAATGTCCTGGATTTAATTCCAAACCTCTCCGAAGTGTCTCATGGAGTGAGGGCATTGGACACTGTCCGCAATGCTTAGGTCTACCTGAAGAACAAACAAGAGACCGGTTCCCGCCAGATTACCGAAGTTAAGCGCCGTCGGGCGTGTCCAGTACTTGATGGGTAACCGTCCGAGTAAGGCACATGCTGTTGACAATTTTCCCTTTGCCTTATGGCAGAGAGATGCAAAGTGCTCGATGACCAGTCTTTGCATCAATGTCCTGAATTCAATTCCAAACCTCTCCAAAGTGTCTCATGGAGTGAGGGTATTGGACACTGTCCGCAATGCTTAGGTCTACCTGAATAACATACAATAGACCGGTTCCCTCCAGATTACCGAAGTTATGCGCCGTCGGGCATGTCCAGAACTTGATGGGTAACCGTCCGAGTAAGCAACATGCTGTTGACAATTTTCCCTTTGCCTTATGGCAGAGAGATGCAAAGTCCTCGATGACAAGTCTTTGCATCAATGTCCTGAATTTAATTCCAAACCTCTCCAAAGTGTCTCATGGAGTGAGGGCATTGGACACTGTCCGCAATGCTTAGGTCTACCTGAAGAACAAACAAGAGACCGGTTCCCGCCAGATTACCGAAGTTAAGCGCCGTCGGGCGTGTCCAGTACTTGATGGGTAACCGTCCAAGTAAGACACATGCTGTTGACAAATTTCCCTTTGCCTTATGGCAGAGAGATGCAAAGTCCTCGATGACCAGTCTTTGCATCAATGTCCTGAATTTAATTATAAACCTCTCCAAAGTGTCTCATGGAGTGAGGGCATTGGACACTGTCCGCAATGCTTAGGTCTACCTGAAGAACAAACAATACACCGGTTCCCGCCAGATTACCGAAGTTAAGCGCCGTCGGGTGTGTCCAGTACTTGATGGGTAACCGTCCGAGTAAGCCACATGCTGTTGACAATTTTCCCTTTGCCTGATGGCAAAGACATGCAAAGTCCTTGATGACCACTCTTTGCATCAATGTCCTGGATTTAATTCCAAACCTCTCCAAAGTGTCTCATGGACTGAGGGCATTGGACACTGTCCGCAATGCTTAGGTCTACCTGAAGAACAAACAATAGACCGGTTCCCGCCAGATTACCGAAGTTAAGCTCCGTCGTGCGTGTGCAGTACTTGATGGGTAACCGTCCGAGTAAGCCACATGCTGTTGACAATTTTCCCTTTGCCTTATGGTAGAGAGATGCAAAGTCCTCGATGACCAGTCTTTGCATCAATGTCCTGAATTCAATTCCAAACCTCTCCAAAGTGTCTCATGGAGTGAGGGTATTGGACACTGTCCGCAATGCTTAGGTCTACCTGAATAACATACAATAGACCGGTTCCCGCCAGATTACCGAAGTTAAGCGCCGTCGGGCATTCAAGAACTTGATGGGTAACGGTCCGAGTAAGCCACATGCTGTTGAATATTTTCCCTTTGCCTTATGGCAGAGAGATGCAAAGTCCTCGATGACAAGTCTTTGCATCAATGTCCTGAATTTAATTCCAAACCTCTACGAAGTGTCTCATGGAATGAGGGCTTTGGACACTGTCCGCAATGCTTAGGTCTACCTGAAGAACAAACAATAGACCGGTTCCCTCCAGATTACCGAAGTTAAGCGCCGTCGGGCATGTCCAGAACTTGATGGGTAACCGTCCGAGTAAGCAACATGCTGTTGACAATTTTCCCTTTGCCTTATGGCAGAGAGATGCAAAGTCCTCGATGACAAGTCTTTGCATCAATGTCCTGAATTTAATTCCAAACCTCTCCAAAGTGTCTCATGGAGTGAGGGCATTGGACACTGTCCGCAATGCTTAGGTCTACCTGAAGAACAAACAAGAGACCGGTTCCCGCCAGATTACCGAAGTTAAGCGCCGTCGGGCGTGTCCAGTACTTGATGGGTAACCGTCCAAGTAAGACACATGCTGTTGACAAATTTCCCTTTGCGTTATGGCAGAGAGATGCAAAGTCCTCGATGACCAGTCTTTGCATCAATGTCCTGAATTTAATTATAAACCTCTCCAAAGTGTCTCATGGAGTGAGGGCATTGGACACTGTCCGCAATGCTTAGGTCTACCTGAAGAACAAACAATACACCGGTTCCCGCCAGATTACCGAAGTTAAGCGCCGTCGGGCGTGTCCAGTACTTGATGGGTAACCGTCCGAGTAAGCCACATGCTGTTGACAATTTTCCCTTTGCCTTATGGCAAAGACATGCAAAGTCCTTGATGACCACTCTTTGCATCAATGTCCTGGATTTAATTCCAAACCTCTCCAAAGTGTCTCATGGACTGAGGGCATTGGACACTGTCCGCAATGCTTAGGTCTACCTGAAGAACAAACAATAGACCGGTTCCCGCCAGATTACCGAAGTTAAGCTCCGTCGTGCGTGTGCAGTACTTGATGGGTAACCGTCCGAGTAAGCCACATGCTGTTGACAATTTTCCCTTTGCCTTATGGTAGAGAGATGCAAAGTCCTCGATGACCAGTCTTTGCATCAATGTCCTGGATTTAATTCCAAACCTCTCCGAAGTGTCTCTTCGCGTGAGGCATTGGACACTGTCCGCAATGCTTAGGTCTACCTGAAGAACAAACAATAGACCGGTTCCCGCCAGATTACCGAAGTTAAGCGCCGTCGGTCGTGTCCAGTACTTGATGGGTAACCGTCCGAGTAAGCCACATGCTGTTGACAATTTTCCCTTTTCCTTATGGCAGAGAGATGCAAAGTCCTCGATGACCAGTCTTTGCATCAATGTCCTGGATTTAATTCCAAACCTCTCCGAAGTGTCTCTTGGCGTGAGGCATTGGACACTGTCCGCAATGCTTAGGTCTACCTGAAGAACAAACAATCGACCGGTTCCTGCCAGATTACCGAAGTTAAGCGCCGTCGGGCGTGTCCAGTACTTGATGGGTAACCGTCCGAATAAGCCACATGCTGTTGACAATTTTCCCTTTGCCTTATGGCAGAGAGATGCAAAGTCCTCGATGACAAGTCTTTGCATCAATGTCCTGAATTTAATTCCAAACCTCCCCAAAGTGTCTCATGGAGTGAGGGCATTGGACACTGTCCGCAATGCTTAGGTCTACCTGAAGAAAAAACAAGAGACCGGTTCCCGCCAGATTACCGAAGTTAAGCGCCGTCGGGCGTGTCCAGTACCTGATGGGTAACCGTCCGAGTAAGCCACATGCTGTTGACAATTTTCCCTTTGCCTTATGGCAGAGAGATGCAAAGTCCTCGATGACCAGTCTTTGCATCAATGTCTTGAATTTATTTATAAACCTCTCCAAAGTGTCTCATGGAGTGAGGGCATTGGACACTGTCCGCAATGCTTAGGTCTACCTGAAGAACAAACAATAGACCGGTTCCCGCCAGATTACCGAAGTTAAGCGCCGTCGGGCGTGTCCAGTACTTGATGGGTAACCGTCCGAGTAAGCCACATGCTGTTGACAATTTTCCCTTTGCCTTATGGCAGAGACATGCAAAGTCCTCGATGACCAGTCTTTGCATTAATGTCTTGAATTTAATTATAAACCTCTCCAAAGTGTCTCATGGAGTGAGGGCATTGGACACTGTCCGCAATGCTTAGGTCTACCTGAAGAACAAACAATAGACCGGTTCCCGTCAGATTACCGAAGTTAAGCGCCGTCGGGCGTGTCCAGTACTTGATGGGTAACCGTCCGAGTAAGCCACATGCTGTTGACATTTTTCCCTTTGCCTTATGGCAGAGAGATGCAAAGTCCTCGATGACCAGTCTTTGCATCAATGTCCTGAATTTAAATATAAACCTCTCCAAAGTGTCTCATGGAGTGAGGGCATTGGACACTGTCCGCAATGCTTAGGTCTACCTGAAGAACAAACAATAGACCGGTTCCCGCAAGATTACCGAAGTTAAGCGCCGTCGGGCATGTCCAGTACTTGATGGGTAACCGTCGGAGTAAGCCACATGCCTTTGACAATTTTCCCTTTGCCTTATGGCAGAGACATGCTAAGTCCTTGATGACTAGTCTTTGCATCAATGTCCTGTATTTAATTCCAAACCTCTCCGAAGTGTCTCATGGAGAAAGGGCATTGGACACTGTCCGCAATGCTTAGGTCTACCTGAAGAACAAACAATAGACCGGTTCCTGCCAGATTACCGAAGTTAAGCGCCATCGGGCATGTCCAGAAATTGATGGGTAATCGTCCGAGGAAGCGACATGCTGTTGACAATTTTCACTTTGCCTTATGGCAGAGAGATGCAAAGTCCTCGATGACCAGTCTTTGCATCAATGTCCTGAATTTAATTCCAAACCTCTCCAAAGTGTCTCATGGAGTGAGGCATTGGACACTGTCCGCAATGCTTAGGTCTACCTGAAGAACAAACAATAGACCGGTTCCCGCCAGATTACCGAAGTTAAGCGCCGTCGGGCGTGTCCAGTACTTGATGGGTAACCGTCCAAGTAAGCCACATGCTGTTGACAATTTTCCCTTTGCCTTATGGCAGAGAGATGCAAAGTCCTCGATGACAAGTCTTTGCATCAATGTCCTGAATTTAATTCCAAACCTCTGCGAAGTGTCTCTTGGCGTGAGGCATTGGACACTGTCCGCAATGCTTAGGTCTACCTCAAGAACAAACAATAGACCGGTTCCCGCCAGATTACCGAAGTTTAGTGCCGTCGGGCATGTCCAGAACTTGATGGGTAACCGTCTGAATAAGCCACATGCTGTTGACAATTTTCCCTTTGCCTTATGGCAGAGAGATGCAAAGTCCTCGATGACAAGTCTTTGCATCAATGTCCTGATCTTAATTCCAAACCTCTCCAAAGTGTCTCATGGAGTAAGGGCATTTGACACTGTCCGCAATGCTTAGGTCTACCTGAAGAACAAACAATAGACCGGTTCCCGCCAGATTACGGAAGTTAAGCGCCGTCGGGCGTGTCCAGTACTTGATGGGTAACCGTCCGAGTAAGCCACATGCTGTTGACAATTTTCCCTTTGCCTTATGGCAGAGACATGCAAAGTCCCTGATGACCAGTCTTTGCATCAATGTCCTGGATTTAATTCCAAACCTCTCCAAAGTGTCTCATGGAGTGAGGGCATTGGGCACTGTCCGCAATGCTTAGGTCTACCTGAAGAACAAACAATAGACCGGTTCCTGCCAGATAACCGAAGTAATGCGCCGTCGGGCATGTCCAGTACTTGATGGGTAACCGTCCGAGTAAGCCACATGCTTTTGACAATTTTCCCTTTGCCTTATGCAGAGAGATGCAAAGTCCTCAATGACCAGTCTTTGCATCAATGTCCTGGATTTAATTCCAAACCTCTCCGAAGTGTCTCATGGAGTGAGGGCATCGGACACTGTCCGCAATGCTTAGGTCTACCTGAAGAACAAACAATAGACCGGTTCCTGCCAGATTACCGAAGTTAAGCGCCATCGGGCATGTCCAGAACTTGATGGGTAGTCGTCCGAGGAAGCCACATGCTGTTGACAATTTTCACTTTGCCTTATGGCAAAGACATGCAATGTCCTTGATGACCAGTCTTTGCATCAATGTCTTGGATTTAATTCCAAACCTCTCCGAAGTGTCTCATGGAGTGAGGGCATTGGACACTGTCTGCAATGCTTAGGTCTACCTGAGGAACAAACAATAGACCGGTTCCTGCCAGATTACCGAAGTTAAGCCCCGTCGGGCGTGTCCTGAACTTGATGGGTAACCGTCCGAGTAAGCCACATGCTGTTGACAATTTTCCCTTTGCCTTATGGCAGAGAGATGCAAAGTCCTCGATGACCAGTCTTTGCATCAACGTCCTGAATTTAATTCCAAACCTCTCCAAAGTGTCTCATGGAGTGAGGGCATTGGGCACTGTCCGCAATGCTTAGGTCTACCAGAAGAACAAAGAATAGACCGGTTCCTGCCAGATTACCGAAGTTAAGCGCCGTCGGGCGTGTCCAGTACTTGATGGGTAACCGTCCAAGTAAGCCACATGCTGTTGACAATTTTCCCTTTGCCTTATGGCAGAGAGATGCAAAGTCCTCGATGACCAGTCTTTGCATCAATGTCCTGAATTTAATTCCAAACCTCTCCAAAGTGTCTCATGGAGTGAGGGCATTGGACACTGTCCGCAATGCTTAGGTCTACCTGAAGAACAAACAATAGACCGGTTCCTGCCAGATTACCGAAGTTAAGCGCCGTCGGGCGTGTCCAGTACTTGATGGGTAACCGTCCAAGTAAGCGACATGCTGTTGACAATTTTCCCTTTGCCTTATGGCAGAGAGATGCAAAGTCCTCGATGACCAGTCTTTGCATCAATGTCCTGGATTTAATTCCAAACCTCTCCGAAGTGTCTCTTGGCGTGAGGCATTGGACACTGTCCGCAATGCTTAGGTCTACCTCAAGAACAAACAATATACCGGTTCCCGCCAGATTACCGAAGTTTAGCGCCGTCAGGCATGTCCAGAACTTGATGGGTAACCGTCCGAGTAAGCCACATGCTGTTGACAATTTTCCCTTTGCCTTATGGCAGAGAGATGCAAAGTCCTCGATGACAAGTCTTTTCATCAATGTCCTGAATTTAATTCCAAACCTCTCCAAAGTGTCTCATGGAGTAAGGGCATTGGACACTGTCTGCAATGCTTAGGTCTACCTGAAGAACAAACAATAGACCGGTTCCCGCCAGATTACCGAAGTTAAGCGCCGTCGGGCGTGTCCAGTACTTGATGGGCAACCGGCCGAGTAAGCCACATGCTGTTGACAATTTTCCCTTTGCCTTATGGCAGAGACATGCAAAGTCCTTGATGACCAGTCTTTGCATCAATGTCCTGGATTTAATTCCAAACCTCTCCAAAGTGTCTCATGGAGTGAGGGCATTGGACACTGTCCGCAATGCTTAGGTCTACCTGAAGAACAAACAATAGACCGGTTCCCGCCAGATAACCGAAGTAATGTGCCGTCGGGCATGTCCAGTACTTGATGGGTAACCGTCCGAGTAAGCCACATGCTGTTGACAATTTTCCCTTTGCCTTATGGCAGAGAGATGCAAAGTCCTCGATGACCAGTCTTTGCATCAATGTCCTGGATTTAATTCCAAACCTCTCCGAAGTGTCTCATGGAGTGAGGGCATTGGACACTGTCCGCAATGCTTAGGTCTACCTGAAGAACAAACAATAGACCGGTTCCTGCCAGATTATCGAAGTTAAGCGCCATCGGGCATGTCCAGAACTTGATGGGTAATCGTCCGAGGAAGCCACATGCTGTTGACAATTTTCACTTTGCCTTATGGCAAAGACATGCAAAGTCCTCGATGACCAGTCTTTGCATCAATGTCTTGGATTTAATTCCAAACCTCTCCGAATTGTCTCATGGAGTGAGGGCATTGGACACTGTCTGCAATGCTTAGGTCTACCTGAGGAACAAACAATAGACCGGTTCCTGCCAGATTACCGAAGTTAAGCGCCGTCGGACGTGTCCAGAACTTGATGGGTAACCGTCCGAGTAAGCCACATGCTGTTGACAATTTTCCCTTTGCCTTATGGCAGAGAGATGCAAAGTCCTCGATGACCAGTCTTTGCATCAATGTCCTGAATTTAATTCCAAACCTCTCCAAAGTGTCTCATGGAGTGAGGCATTGGACACTGTCCGCAATGCTTAGGTCTACCTGAAGAACAAACAATAGACCAGTTCCCGCCAGATTACCGAAGTTAAGCGCCGTCGGGCGTGTCCAGTACTTGATGGGTAACCGTCCGAGTAAGCCACATGCTGTTGACAATTTTCCCTTTGCCTTATGGCAGAGAGATGCAAAGTCCTCGTTTACCACTCTTTGCATTAATGTCCTGGATTTAATTCCAAACCTCTTCGAAGTGTCTCATGGAGTGAGGGCATTGGACACTGTCTGCAATGATTAGGTCTACCTGAAGAACAAACAATAGACCGGTTCCCGCCAGATTACCGAAGTTAAGCGCCGTCGGGCGTGTCCAGTACTTGATGGGTAACCGTCCGAGTAAGCCACATGCTGTTGACAATTTTCCCTTTGCCTTATGGCATAGAGATGCAAAGTCCTCGATGACCAGTCTTTGCATTAATGTCTTGGATTTAATTCCAAACCTCTCCGAAGTGTCTCATGGAGTGAGGGCATTGGACACTGTCTGCAATGATTAGGTCTACCTGAAGAACAAACAATAGACCGGTTCCCGCCAGATTACCGAAGTTAAGCGCCGTCGGGCGTGTGCAGTACTTGATGGGTAACCTTCCGAGTAAGCCACATGCTGTTGACAATTTTCCCTTTGCCTTATGGCAGAGAGATGCAAAGTCCTCGATGACCAGTCTTTGCATCAATGTCCTGGATTTAATTCCAAACCTCTCCGAAGTGTCTCATGGAGTGAGGCATTGGACACTGTCCGCAATGCTTAGGTGTACCTGAAGAACAAACAATAGACCGGTTCCCGCCAGATTACCGAAGTTAAGCGCCGTCGGGCGTGTCCAGTACTTGATGGGTAACCGTCCGAGTAAGCCACATGCTGTTGACAATTTTCCCTTTGCCTTATGGCAGAGAGATGCAAAGTCCTCGTTTACCACTCTTTGCATTAATGTCCTGGATTTAATTCCAAACCTCTCCAAAGTGTCTCATGGACTGAGGGCATTGGACACTGTCCGAAATGCTTAGGTGTACCTGAAGAACAAACAATAGACCGGTTCCCGCCAGATTACTGAAGTAATGCGCCGTCGGGCATGTCCAGTACTTGATGGGTAACCATCCGAGTAAGCCACATGCTGTTGACAATTTTCCCTTTGCCTTATGGCAGAGAGATACAAAGTCCTCGATGACCAGTCTTTGCATCAATGTCCTGGATTTAATTCCAAACCTCTCCAAAGTGTCTCATGGAGTGAGGGCATTGGACACTGTCCGCAATGCTTAGGTCTACCTGAAGAACAAACAATAGACCGGTTCCTGCCAGATTACCGAAGTTAAGTGCCGTCGGGCATGTCCAGAACTTGATGGGTAACGGTCCGAGTAAGCCACATGCTGTTGACAATTTTCCCTTTGCCTTATGGCAAAGAGATGCAAAGTCCTCGATGACCAGTCTTTGCATCAATGTCTTGGATTTAATTCCAAACCTCTCCGAAGTGTCTCATGGAGTGAGGGCATTGGACACTGTCTGCAATGCTTAGGTCTACCTGCAGAACAAACAATAGACCGGTTCCCGCCAGATTACCGAAGTTAAGCGCCGTCGGGCGTGTCCAGTACTTGATGGGTAACCGTTCGAGTAAGCCACATGCTGTTGACAATTTTCCCTTTGCCTTATGGCAGAGAGATGCAAAGTCCTCGATGACCAGTCTTTGCATCAATGTCCTGGATTTAATTCAAAAACTCTCTGAATTGTCTCTTGGAGTGAGGCATTGGACACTGTCTGCAATGCTTAGGTGTACCTGAAGAACAAACAATAGTCCGGTTCCCGCCAGATTACCGAAGTAATGCGCTATCGGGCGTGTCCAGTACTTGATGGGTAACCGTCCGAGTAAGCCACATGCTGTTGACAATTTTCCCTTTGCCTTATGGCAGAGAGATGCAAAGTCCTCGATGACAAGTCTTTGCATCAATGTCCTGGATTTAATTCCAAACCTCTCCGAAGTGCCTCATGGAGTGAGGGCATTGGACACTGTATGCAATGCTTAGGTCTACCTGATGAACAAACAATAGACCGGTTCCCGCCAGATTACCGAAGTTAAGCCCCGTCGAGCATGTCCAGAACTTGATGGGTAACCGTCTTAGTAAGCCACATGCTGTTGACAATTTTCCCTTTGCCTTATGGCAGAGAGATGCAAAGTCCTCGATGACAAGTCTTTGCATCAATGTCCTGAATTTAATTCGAAACCTCTCCAAAGTGTCTCATGCAGTGAGGGCATTGGACACTGTCCGCAATGCTTAGGTCTACCTGAAGAACAAACAATAGACCGGTTCCCGCCAGATTACCGAAGTTAAGCGCCGTCTGGCGTGTCCAGTACTTGATGGGTAACCGTCCGAGTAAGCCACATGCTGTTGACAATTTTCCCTTTGCCTTATGGCAGAGAGATGCAAAGTCCTCGTTTACCATTCTTTGCATCAATGTCCTGAATTTAATTCCAAACCTCTCTAAAGTGTCTCATGGAGTGAGGCATTGGACACTGTCCGCAATGCTTAGGTCTACCTGAAGAACAAACAATAGACCGGTTTCTGCCAGATTACCGAAGTTAAGCGCCGTCGGGCATGTCCAGCACTTGATGGGTAATCGTCCGAGTAAGCCACATGCTGTTGACAATTTTCACTTTGCCTTATGGCAGAGAGATGCAAAGTCCTCGATGACCAGTCTTTGCATCAATGTCCTGAATTTAATTCCAAACCTCTCCAAAGTGTCTCATGGAGTGAGGCATTGGACACTGTCCGCAATGCTTAGGTCTACCTGAAGAACAAACAATAGACCGGATCCCGCCAGATTACCGAAGTTAAGCGCCATCGGGCGTGTCCAGTACTTGATGGGTAACCGTCCGAGTAAGCCACATGCTGTTGACAATTTTTCCTTTGCCTTATGGCAGAGAGATGCAAAGTCCTCATTTACCACTCTTTGCTTTAATGTCCTGGATTTAATTCCAAACCTCTCCAAAGTGTCTCATGGACTGAGGGCATTGGACACTGTCCGAAATGCTTAGGTCTACCTGAAGAACAAACAATAGACCGGTTCCCGCCAGATTACCGAAGTAATGCGCCGTCGGGCATGTCCAGTACTTGATGGGTAACCATCCGAGTAAGCCACATGCTGTTCACAATTTTCCCTTTGCCTTATGGCAGAGAGATACAAAGTCCTGATGACCAGTCTTTCCATCAATGTCCTGGATTTAATTCCAAACCTCTCCGAAGTGTCTCATGGAGTGAGGGCATTGGACACTGTCTGCAATGCTTAGGTCTACCTGAAGAACAAACAATAGACCGGTTCCCGCCAGATTACCGAAGTTAAGCGCCGTCGGGCGTGTCCAGTACTTGATGGATAACCGTCCGAGTAAGCCACATGCTGTTGACAATTTTCCCTTTGCCTTATGGCAGAGAGATGCAAAGTCCTCGATGACCAGTCTTTGCATCAATGTCCTGGATTTAATTCAAAACCTCTCTGAAGTGTCTCATGGAGTGAGGCATTGGACACTGTCCGCAATGCTTAGGTCTACCTGAAGAACAAACAATAGTCCGGTTCCCGCCAGATTACCGAAGTAATGCGCTATCGGGCGTGTCCAGTACTTGATGGGTAACCGTCCGAGTAAGCCACATGCTGTTGACAATTTTCCCTTTGCCTTATGGCAGAGAGATGCAAAGTCCTCGATAACCAGTCTTTGCATCAATGTCCTGGATTTAATTCCAAACCTCTCCGAAGTGCCTCATGGAGTGAGGGCATTGGACACTGTATGCAATGCTTAGGTCTACCTGATGAACAAACAATAGACCGGTTCCCGCCAGATTACCGAAGTTAAGCGCCGTCTGGCGTGTCCAGTACTTGATGGGTAACCGTCCGAGTAAGCCACATGCTGTTGACAATTTTCCCTTTGCCTTATGGCTGAGAGATGCAAAGTCCTCGATGACCAGTCTTTGCATCAATGTCCTGAATTCAATTCCAAACCTCTCCAAAGTGTCTCATGGAGTGAGGGCATTAAACACTGTCCGCAATGCTTAGGTCTACCTGAATAACAAACAATAGACCGGTTACCGCCAGATTACCGAAGTTAAGCGCCGTCGGGCGTGTCCAGTACTTGATGGGTAACCGTCCAAGTAAGCCACATGCTGTTGACAATTTTCCCTTTGCCTTATGGCAGAGAGATGCAAAGTCCTCAATGACCAGTCTTTGCATCAATGTCCTGGATTTAATTCCAAACCTCTCCGAAGTGTCTCATGGAGTGAGGGCATTGGACACTGTCCGCAATGCTTAGGTCTACCTGAAGAACAAACAATAGACCGGTTCCTGCCAGATTACCGAAGTTAAGCGCCGTCGGGCATGTCCAGCACTTGATGGGTAATCGTCCGAGTAAGCCACATGCTGTTGACAATTTTCACTTTGCCTTATGGCAGAGAGATGCAAAGTCCTCAATGACCAGTCTTTGCATCAATGTCCTGGATTTAATTCCAAATTTCTCCGAAGTGTCTCATGGAGTGAGGCATTGGACACTGTCCGCAATGCTTAGGTCTACCTGAAGAACAAACAACAGACCGGTTCCCGCAAGAATACCGAAGTTAAGCGCCATCGGGCGTGTCCAGTACTTGATGGGTAACCGTCCAAGTAAGCCACATGCTGTTGACAATTTTCCCTTTGCCTTATGGCAGAGAGATGCAAAGTCTTCGATGACCAGTCTTTGCATCAATGTCCTGGATTTAATTCCAAACCTCTCCGAAGTGTCTCACGGAGTGAGGCATTGGACACTGTCCGCAATGCTTAGGTCTACCTGAAGAACAAACAATAGACCGGTTCCCGCCAGATTACCGAAGTTAAGCGCCGTCGGGCGTGTCCAGTACTTGATGGGTAACCGTCCGAGTAAGCCACATGCTGTTGACAATTTTCCCTTTGCCTTATGGCAGAGAGATGCAAAGTCCTCGTTTACCATTCTTTGTATCAATGTCCTGGATTTAATTCCGAAAATCTCCGAAGTGTCTCATGGAGTGAGGGCATTGGACACTGTCCGCAATGCTTAGGTCTACCTGAAGAACAAAAAATAGACCGGTTCCTGCCAGATTACCGAAGTTAAGCGCCGTTGGGCGTGTCCAGTACTTGATGGGTAACCGTCCGAGTAAGCCACATGCTGTTGACAATTTTCTCTTTGCCTTATGGCAGAGAGATACAAAGTCCTCGATGACCAGTCTTTGCATCAATGTCCTGGATTTAATTCCAAACCTCTCCGAAGTGTCTCATGGAGTGAGGCATTGGACACTGTCCGCAATGCTTAGGTCTACCTGAAGAACAAACAACAGACGGGTTCCCGCCAGATTACCGAAGTTTAGCGCCGTCGGGCGTGTCCAGTACTTGATGGGTGATCGTCCAAGTAAGCCACATGCTGTTGACAATTTTCCCTTTGCCTTATGGCAGAGAGATGCAACGTCCTCGATGACAAGTCTTTGCATCAATGTCCTGGATTTAATTCCAAACCTCTCCGAAGTGTCTCATGGAGTGAGGGCATTGGACACTGTCCGCAATGCTTAGGTCTACCTGAAGAACAAACAATAGACCGGTTCCTGCCAGATTACCGAAGTTAAGTGCCGTCGGGCATGTCCAGAACTTGAAAGATAATCGTCCGAGTAAGCTACATGCTGTTGACAATTTTCCCTTTGCCTTATGGCAGAGAGATGCAAAGTCCTCGATGACCAGTCTTTGCATCAATGTCCTGGATTTAATTCCAAACCTCTCCAAAGTGTCTCATGGAGTGAGGCATTGGACACTGTCCGCAATGCTTAGGTCTACCTGAAGAACAAACAATTGACCGGTTCCCGCCAGATTACCGAAGTTAAGCGCCGTCGGGCGTGTCCAGTACTTGATGGGTAACCGTCCGAGTAAGCCACATGCTGTTGACAATTTTCCCTTTGCCTTATGGCAGAGAGATGCAAAGTCCTCGATGACCAGTCTTTGCATCAATGTCCTGGATTTAATTCCAAACCTCTCCGAAGTGTCTCTTGGAGTGAGGCATTGGACACTGTCCGCAATGCTTAGGTCTTCCTGAAGAACAAACAATAGACCGGTTCTCTCCAGATTACCGAAGTTAAGCACTGTCGGGCATGTCCAGTACTTGATGGGTAACAGTCCGAGTAAGCCACATGCTGTTGACAATTTTCCCTTTGCCTTATGGCAGAGAGATGCAAAGTCCTCGATGACCAGTCATGGCATCAATGTCCTGGATTTAATTCCAATAATCTCCAAAGTGTCTTATGGAGTGAGGGCATTGGACACTGTCCGCAATGCTTATGTCTACCTGAAGAACAAACAATAGACCGGTTCCCGCCAGATTACCGAAGTTAAGCGCCGTCGGGCGTGTCCAGTACGTGATGGGTAACCGTCCGTGTAAGCCACATGCTGTTGACAATTTTCCCTTTGCCTTATGGCAGAGAGATGCAAAGTCCTCGATGACCAGTCTTTGCATCAATGTCCTGGATTTAATTCCAAACCTCTCCGAAGTGTCTCATGGAGTGAGGGCATTGGACACTGTCCGCAATGCTTAGGTCTACCTGAAGAACAAACAATAGACCGGTACCCACCAGACTACCGAAGTTAAGCGCCGTCGGGCGTGTCCAGTACTTGATGGGTAACCGTCCGAGTAAGCCACATGCTATTGACAATTGTCCCTTTGCCTTATGGCAGAGAGATGCAAAGTCCTCGATGACCAGTCTTTGCATCAATGTCCTGGATTTAATTCCAAACCACTCCGATGTGTCTAATATAGTGAGGGCATTGGACACTGTCCGCAATGCTTAGGTCTACCTGAAGAACAAACAATAGACCGGTTCCCGCCAGATTACCGAAGTTAAGCGCCGTCGGGCATGTCCAGTACTTGATGGGTAACCGTCCGAGTAAGCCACATGCTGCTGACAATTTTCCCTTTGCCTTATGGTAGAGAGATGCAAAGTCCTCGATGACCAGTCTTTGCATCAATGTCCTGGATTTAATTCCAAACCTCTCCGAAGTGTCTCATGGAGTGAGGGCATTGGACACTGTCCGCAATGCTTAGGTCTACGTGAGGAACAAACAATAGACCGGTTCCCTCCAGATTACCGAAGTTAAGCGCCGTCGGGCGTGTCCAGTTCTTGATGGGTAACAGTCCGAGTAAGCCTCATGCTGTTGATAATTTCCCTTTGCCTTATGGTAGAGAGATGAAAAGTCCTCGATGACCAGTCTTTGCATCAATGTCCTGGATTTAATTCCAAACCTCTCCGAAGTGTCTCATGGAGTGAGGGCGTTGGACACTGTTGATGGTGATTTGTCCATCGGATGGGGACGTTAAACAGGGTTGTCCCGTTGGTGCTTTACGAGAGGAGTACTCTATATGGCGGCACCGGAGTTCACCCCCTCCCTTCCACCATCATCTCCAACACGTACGAATCACGACACTACACTAAATATAGACGCATCATCACACAGATCTCACACTTCGCGATGGAAAGGTGTCTGCGGGCGCGAATGATAGTGAAAAACCTTTCAAATAAGGCGGATGACTTGCCCTGTTGATGAAGTTGAGGACATTATTCGGTAGAACGTAGTCTGTCGACAAGAATACACAGGTGTATGGCCCACATCACATATTGACGAGCTCCATCCATATCAATTACAGCTCATTCAACACCTTCTATTAGGAGATGATGATCGATGACTGGAATTTTGTCGTTGGATACTTTCATATCGCCAAGTAATTACAATTTTACTCTTTAAAAAAAAATTATTATGTTTTTAAACCTATTACACCAAACTGCTATGGTCATCAGTCCCTAGACTTACGAAGTACTTTAACTTTCTCTAAGGACAACAAACACACTCATGTCCGAGGGAGGACTCGAACCTCTGACCGGAGCGACCGCCCAGTCCATAGCATGACCCCTTACACCATGCAGCCAATCCAAGCGGCTTTACTCTTCACTGATGAAGCCACTTTCACTCTTGATGGCATCATTAATAATCGTAATCCACATCAGTGGTCCGAGGTAAAGACGCATGTCTTTGTGGAGACATATTCTTAAGAACACCTCTCTGTAAACGTGTGATGTGGTTTGTCAGAAAGTCAATTGATTATTGTGTTACCGCATCGTGTACAGGACCCCGTTAAGGGGAGTCGGAATGCCCTATCTCACCAATGTTAAATTTGCTAACTTCATGTACCTTTTTCTTTTTTCAGTATATATTGTTAGTTCACTGAACTAGAACCATTGTTTTCCTTTTGTTAGTATAATATTTACGAATTTTTTTACCGTTCATCCATTTTTATTAGGAAAAATTTAACAAAAATATCACTGGTTCACAGAATAAGCCAGACTTTGACTTGATTCTAGTTCAGTGGCCTCTTAAAGGTACATGCAACACTAAAAATATCAGATGCCAGAAAATGCGATTTCATGGTCATCTTCTAGTTCTTCTTCTTCACTTAGAAGGTTTCTCCTCCTTGCTGCCCTTGCTTTTTTTTTTTAGTATTTAAATTCAGCTGCATATTGAGTCTTTCTTACTCGCATATTGTCCACAAGCCGAAGACCTCTGGTAGTGTTGATGCCAGGAACAATGCTAAGGCTTTCCATGACCTTTAGCCTCCCAATTTGACCATCACTGAATGAAATAACAGAATCACTGACTCCCCATTTCAAAGTTTCTGCCAACAAATATATCCTTAAGTACACGAGCCCATATGAGGTTGCTGAACGACATATAGACATCGATCATCGACTTGTATTGGAACGACATTGCTACGAACGCAAAGGACAAAGATTCTATAACTGAAGAGCAAAATCTACAGTCTTCTATATCTACTATTTTTGGTAATGTGAAGATTTAAATGTGTAAACATAGCAATTTGGTTCATTTTCCTGCGCGCCCATATAATCTTGAAAAATGAAATAAAAATATTTCCTGTTAGAATTACTTAACAAGTAATGCACCATTTGAAGCAGAAAACTTAAAATTAGTCTATGAGATTAGAAGCGGAAAATATGATTTTTTTTACCATTTTGCGGCATTCCAACGCCCGTTAACTACACTATTTTGAATGTGTGGTGTCGTATCTTAGAAAGCCAGCTGATGGGGCCTATTGTGTTGCCGCATCGACATACTGCGCCCCGTTAACTGCACTCTCTTAAATTTGAGCCTCCAGCATTACTGGAAGAAATTATTTCTGCTACAAGAATACGTATGTTCTTCCAGCATGAGACGGCTCCTACACATTTTAGTCTTCACATGACACACCATCTAAACCTTACATTCCTCGCATAATGGATCGGTAGATGACAGGCACGTTTGTTGGCCGCCTAGGTCCCCAGAACGTTTCCCTTTTGGTATTTTGCCTGTGATGGTGGTTAAAAGGCGAAATCTCTACAGCAAAATTAAACACAAGAGCCAGTTTGATAGTTCGGATTATGAATAGAGCAGTCCCCCATAAAATAACGAAAAGACGACCTCGCAAGAGCTGCACGTGGCGTTATCAAGTTACGGTGAAATAAAAGGATAAAATGACGGGGTAATGCCTTCAAAGTTCGAGAAAGTCAATTAGTTGAAAGTAAATACGAAGTTTCCAACTTTTTCCTTCTTTCACCCTCGGTTCCGTTCCCTAGGACACGAACTAATGTTTCTATTTGTGATAGAAAAAAGCACTTCACTTGATGGGCCGTATTGATTCCTACCTCGTCAAGGTATGAAGACGAGAGTTTCTGTCCACTTACCTGGTATTCTATTTCGCTGCTGTTGTCGCTTGCGCAGAAGCAGCAATCAGGTCGTGGATTCGTGTTTCTTGATGTGAGGCTGAAATAGTAGTGTAATGTGGCTAGACTTTGATTATAAGATGAAGTATGTCACACGAAATTTCGGGATGCCAGTGGATTTTCTTGTTTTATCAATAATTCCCACTCCCATGAACCACAGACATTGCCGAGGTGGGGTGGCTTGCGTGCCTCAACGATACAGATAGCCGTACCGTAGGTGCAACTACAGCGGAGGGGTATCTGTGGAGAGGCCAGACAAACGTGTGGCTCCTGAAGAGGGGCAGCAGCCTTTTCAGTAGTTACAGGGGCAACAGTCTGGATGATTGACTGAGCTGGCATTGTAACATCAGCTAATGTGGCTTTGCCACACAGCTACTGCGAACGGCTGAAAGCAAAGGGAAACTAAAGCCGTTACCTTTCCAGAGGACATGCAGCTCTACTGTATGAACATATGATGATGGCATCCTCTCGGGTAAAATATTCCGGAGGTAAAATAGTCCCCCATTCGGATCTCCGGGCGGGGACTACTCAGGAGGATGTCATCATCAGGAAAGATAATACTGGCATTCTACGGGTCGGAGCGTGGAATGTTAGATCCCTTAATCGAGTTGGAAAATTAGAAAATTCAAAAAGGGAAATGCATAGGTTGAAGTTAGATATAGTGGGGATTAGTGAAGTTCGGTGGCAGGATGAGCAGGATTTCTGGACAGGTGAGTACATGATTATAAATACAAAATCAATTGGGGGTATCACAGGAGTAGGATTGATAATGAATAAGAAAATAGGAATGCGGGTAAACTACTATGACCAGCACAGTGATCGCATTATCATTGTCAAGATTGAGACGAAGCCAACACCGACAACAGTAGTACAGGTTTATATGCCAACTAGCTCTGCCGATGATGAGGAAATCGAAGAAATATATGAGGAGCTAAAGGAATATTCAGACAACTAAGGGAGAGGAAAACTTAATTGTTATGGGAGACTGGAATTCGGTAGTAGGACAAGGAAGGGAAGGGAAGATAGTAGGTGATTATGGTCTGGGCCAAAGGAATGAAAGAGGAAGCCGCCTGGTAGAATTTTGCACAGAACACAATTTAGTTATAACAAACACCTGGTTTAAGAATCACAAAAGAAGGTTGTATACGTGGAAGAGACCAGGAGACACCGGAAGGTATCAGATAGATTTTATAATGGTAAGACATAGATTCCGGAACCAGGTTTTAAACTGTAAAACATACCCAGGGGCAGATATAGACTCTGACCATAACTTGTTGGTTATGAGCTGTAGGCTGAAACTAAAGAAACTACAAAAAGGTAGGAAAATAAGGAGATGGGACCTGGATAAATTGAAGGAACGTGAGGTTCTTAAGAATTTCAGAGGGAGCTTTAGGCAACAATTGACAGAAACAGGGGAAAATAAAACAGTAGAAGAGGAATGGGTAAAATTGAGAGATGAAATAGTGAAGGTAGCAGAGGACAAAATAGGTAGGAAGGTAAGACCTACAAAAAATCCTTGGATCTCACAGGAGATACTAAATTTAATCGATGAAAGGAGAAAATATAAAAATGCAGTAAATGAAACAGGCAAAATGGAGTACAGACGACTAAGAAATGAGATTGACAGGAAGTGCAAAATGGCTAAGCAGGAGTGGCTAGAAGGCAAATGCAAGGATGTAGAAGAATGTATAAATAGGGGAAAATAGATACAGCCTACAGGAAAATAAAAGAAACATTTGGAGATAAGAGAAAAAGATCTATGAATATCAAGGACACTTACGGAAAACCAGTTCTCAGCAAAGAAGAGAAAGCTGAAAGGTGGAAAGAGTATATAGAGGGGCTCTACAAAGGAAATGAACTCCGAGACAATATTGTAGGAAGGGAGGAGGATGTAGATGAAGATGAAATAGGAGATACTGTATTGAGAGAAGAATTTGACAGAGCCCTGAAAGACCTAAGTCTAAACAAGGCCCCTGGAGTAGATGATATTCCCTCAGAGCTACTGAAGTCTCTGGGAGAACCAGCCATGACAAACCTGTTTCACCTGGTGCGTAAGATGTATGAGACAGAAGAAGTACCCTCAGACTTTAAGAAAAATGTTATGATCCCCATTCCAAAGAAAGCAGGTGCAGAAAGGTGTGAAAACTACAGAACCAACAGTCTAATAAGTCATGGTTGCAAAATATTAACACGAATTATATACAGAAGGATGGAAAAGGTGGTAGAAGCCGACCTCGGGAAGATCAGTTTGGGTTCAGGAGAAATGTAGGAACACGGGAGGCAATACGTTACGGCTTATCCTAGAAGATAGATTATGACAAGGCAAATCTACATTTCTAGCTTTTGTAGATTTGGAGAAGGCTTTTGACAATGTTGATTGGAATAAACTCTTTCAAGTTCTGAAGCATCAGGAGTAAAATATAGGGAACGTAAGGTTATTTATAACTTGTAGAAAAACCAGACAGCGGTTATCAGAGTTGAAGGGCATGAAAGGGATGCAGTGGTTCGAAAGGGAGTAAGACAGGGTTGTAGTCTTTCTCCATTATTATTCAATTTGTACATTGAGCAAGCTATAAAGGAAAGCAAGGAGAAATTTGGAGAAGGAATTAAAGTTCAGGGTGAAGAATTAAAAACATTCCGTTTTGCCGACGACAGTGTAATAATCTCAGAGACAGCAAAAGACCTGGAAGAGCAGTTGAAGGGAATGGATAGTGTGCTGAAAGGTGCATATAAGATGAACATTAACAAGAGCAAAACTAGGGTAATGGAGTGCAGTGTAAGGAAATCAGGTGATGCTGAAGGAATTAGATTGGGAAACGAAGCAATAAAGGAGGTAGATGAGTTTTGTTATTTGGGCAGTAAAATAACAAATGATTGTCGCAGTACAGAGGATATAAAATGCAGAATGGCAATGGGTAGGAAAGCGTTCTTGAAAAAGAGAAATTTGTTAACATCGAATATTGATTTAAGCCTAAGGAAGTCTTTTCTGAAGGCATTTGTATGGAGTGTTGCCTTGTATGGGAGTGAGACATGGACGATAAACAGTGCGGACAGGAAGAGGATTGAGGCTATTGAAGTATGGTGCTACAGAAGAATGCTGAAGATTAGGTGGGTGGATCGCGTAACTAATGAGGAGGTATTGAACAGAATTGGAGAGAAAAGAAATTTCTGGCATACCTTGACTAAAAGAAGGGATAGATTGGTAGGACACATTCTTAGACATCAAGGAATTGTGAATTTAGCATTGGAGGGAAGTGCGTGGGGTAAAAATCGCAGAGGAAGACCAAGAGATGGATACAGTAAGCAGATTCAGACAGATGTAGGTTGCCGTTCTTATGTGGAGATGAAGAGGCTTGCTCAGGATAGGGTACTGTGGAGTGCTGCATCAAACCAGTCTCCGGACTGATGACCACAACAACAACAACATCAATAATTCACTGTTCCTTTACAGTAAGCAACAAATGTATACTTAAGATTCACAAACATTTAATAATATGAAACAATTTTTATCTAACCCGCACGTGATTTACATAGACTCATAGATATTAACTGTATGAAGTCTCTCGCTCGACTCTTGAGATGTTAAGGGTGCAAGGCGCTTAGGTCGACTGACTGCGGCAGGATCAAAGCCCGTTTTAAACGATGAACGAACTTTTAATAGATTGATAACAAGTTGCGTTAATGGCGGCCGTCTGTCGTTTGAACGGCTGAACTAGTATGATCGCGCTAGTATCGAAGCGCTATAATTATAGCGATAAAGAAATAGGGCCAATTCTAAATTCGGTACTAGTGGGTTCACTGCGCATGCGCGAGCTAGTAGCTGTCAGCTGCAGTAACCGCTCCAGTTAGACCGCCATTATCCTTCGTATTTACGTATATTTTGCGTTATGTCGAAGTTAATGATCAGAATGTACTCCAAAATTTATTTCTAATGACGGCATTCATACCGTCCGTCACCAGACCGTCACCTAACGTCAACGTCACGTTAAGCATTCTCGATAAGATTGTTTTGATTGAACGGTTGCCTGCTGACATCTGAAGTTAAACTATTTTCTTTACGCGATTTTCATATTGTACTCTTTGCAGGGAAATTTGTGTTATTTATCTTTATTTTATTATTATACTTTGGTTTAGCGGTAAATTACAAATGTTTCATGACGACTTCAATATTTATCTCAATTATTATCCACCGAAAAGCGAGGTCATATATCTGACACCGAAAAGTGGTTTATGTTTTGCAATATTGTAACAGAAAAGACTGAAGCCAAATGTTTATTTGAATAAGATTGTAATTTGATGATGCAATTTTCATTAAATAGCATTTAAATAAAAAATCAGTCCAAATGAAGGAAAAAAATTCAGTTATGGCGTTATTAACAATGTCAGTGGGCAAATCGTAGTAGATAAAGTAAAGAAGGTCTATTTATGCTCTTATAAATATTGTTTGATGTGTTCATAAGTTTATTTTTTTCGCTTGAAAATAGATGTCAATGTTTTGAAATGTTGTTTCACTTCCCAGAACTTTACCACACTAAATTGAACAAAAACATACATTGCAAGGTTTTCTTTGGCCGTCAATAACATTTAGCGTTGTTTCCTCAATTCCAGTATTAAACTATGACTTCCTACATAACATATAGCCAGTCATAACCTCATTTTCAACATCTGGTATTACTGTCCTATATCATTTATCGTCTAAACACGCTGCCACAAGATCATGCATGAGTTTGTAGTTCAGGACTGGTACGCTAGGAGCGCTTCAATAGACTATTATCTATCTTGTTCACTTTCGTTCATCGTTTAAATCGGGCTTAACACTCCGCCCCTGTGGCACCAACGGAACATTCTAGAGTGTTACGCCTCCCATCTTTCTATTAAAATAATTTTGTATATAACAGAAACATAGCTTAAAACATGAAAATTACATTGTATCAACAGACATATTTAAATTTATCATAGTATATTAAATATTAATAAAATGCTGGAGGGTTTCGTCAGACAGACATTACTTTTAAGAGCCAATCATATTTTAGAAGGAAATATGAGCGGAGTTTTCACACAGGATACTTCTTAATCGGACCATATGCTCTATATTTTACTCATACTACATATTGTCGCGTTGCAATGGAAGCAGGCTTGACTTCGAAGGCAACTAAACACAGCACTTATACTGAAAGCACGTTTATTACGAACTCAACATACACGCAGCACTGACTGCCTCTCAGGCAGAGTGCTCTGCTATTTACACACAGACAGAATTTACCAGAAATTAGAAGAACAGTTAACATAAGAAGCAAGTAGAATTTACAAGTGAACATAAGAAAGATGTAGACCTTCTGGAATTGTAAATTACAAAGAAATAAATTTTTTCCGGTGGGCGGGATTGAACCGGCGACCTTCTGCTCCGCAGTCCGTGACGCTATCCCCTGCGCCACGCCAGCAGTTGATGTTCGTGGTCTCTCGCGGCATTGCTTCCTCTCCTGGAGAAACAGCGACCCGCTGTTATGATCCCTGTGGAGCCAGCTGCAATGTCCTGGATCTTGACCGTGTCATGGGTCCTCTGTATGACAGTTCAAGAGAATCCTTCCCTTCTCCGCGATTATCGACGACTGACGTTCCTGTCGTGGCTTCATCAGGAACATTACCGTCCTTAAAGTCCTTGATCAAGAAGCCATTGTCGTCTACCTGCTCTTCAGGATCGTAGTAAGGATTCATGCGCAGGACGTGAACAATGTCTCTTCGTTTCTAACGTTTCGACGACGGCTCATAATCCTCAACTTCGTATGTGACGTCTGACAGGCGGCGTATGACACGATACGGACCAAAGTATCGCTTCAATAACTTTTCTGACAGTCCAACCTTCCGTACAGGGGTAAAAATCCATACCAGATCTCCTGGGCTGTACACAACAGGTCCGTGATTGTCATTATACCGCTGACGGTCCTTCTCCTGGGCGTCCAGTGTCCGTATGCGAGCCAGCTGTCTTGCTTCTTGCTTCTTCGACCCTGGTGATGAACTGTTTAACATAGTCATCCTGAGTGTCGTCCGGTTGGAACGGGAACAGTGTATCCATTGTCGTCTCAGCTTCACGGCCATGGAGCAGGAAAAACGGAGTGAACCCTGTGGTGTCTTGTCTTGCAGTATTGTAAGCAAATGTCACGACTGGCAGAGTTGTATCCCAATCCTTCTGCTCAACATCGACGTACATCGACAGCATGTCGGCTAACGTTTTGTTAAAACGTTCCGTAAGACCATTTGTCTGAGGATGGTATGCAGTTGTCATTCTGTGGACAATGTTGCACCGTGACATTACCTCTGATACTAGTTTTGACTGGAATACTTTTCCACGATCAGATATCATGACACGTGGTGCTCCATGCTTCAAAATGTCTTCTACAAGGAATTTTGCGATCTCTGGAGCTTCTGCAGTCGGCACAGGTTTGGTGACAGCGTAGGGTGTGAGGTAGTCAGTGCAGACTATTATCCAACAATTACCGGTTGTCGACTTCGGGAACCTCCCTAAAAGATCGATCCCAACTCGGTGGAATGGAGCTGCTGCCGGCGGAATCGGTACGAGATGCCCTGGAGGTAATTGCGGCACATGCTTCCGTCGCTGGCACTCTTTACAGTGACTCACATAGTGCTTGACAGATCGGTAGAGACCTTTCCAGTAATACCTGCGTCTGATTTTGTCTAGGGTCTTCACGAGTCCCAGATGACCGGATATTGGAGCATCATGGAAATATTTGAGAATAGCTGGTTGGAAATGAGCTGGAACAACAAGTAGCCATTTGGGGCCCAGTGGATCGTAGTTGCTCTTGTACAATGTTCCGTTTATAAGTTGGAACTCTCCATTGGTCGTTTCTCCTTTATCCAAGGCCTCTATCAGTTTTAATAGTGTTGGATCTTCTCTCTGTTCAGATGTAACGTCATATAATTCAGTGAGAGCCGAAATTTCATTAATACTGTTGTGTTCCACTAATGGATTCCTCGAAAGGCAGTCGGCATCCTTGTGTTTGCGCCCGTTCTTGAATACCACTGTGACATCGTACTCTTGGAGTCTTAGTGCCCATCTTGCTAGTCGACCTGATGGATCCTTCAAGCTAGTCAGCCAACACAAAGAATGGTGATCTGTCACAACGGTGAATGGTTTACCGAATAAATACGGCCGGAACTTGTTGATAGCTCAGATAACCGCGAGACATTATTTTTCAGTTGTAGAGTAGTTTATCTCGGACTTTGAGAGTACTCTTGAAACATAGGCTATCACTTTTTCGGCACCTTCCTGAACAAGTACTGCACCAATCCCATAGCCACTGGCGTATGTGTGAAGTTCCGTTTCTGCATTCTCGTCGTACAAGGCTAGCACTGGTGCAGAAGTTAGAACCTCCTTAAGTGCCCGGAAAGCTCTTTCTTTTGTCTCATCCCAGTAAAATTTGGCATCTCCCTGCAGAAGTTCTTGTAATGGACGTGCCTTGTTACAAAATACTTTTATGAAACGTCGGTAGTATGAGCACAGCCCGAGAAATCTTCTCACATCACGAATGTGCTGAGGAGTTGGAAATTCTGTGACTGCCCTTACTTTATCTGGATCAGGACGAACCATCTCCGTTGACTAAGTGCCCCAGAATTTTTATCTCTTTGGCGACGAAGAGGCACTTCTTTGGATTGAGGCGGAGACCTGCAGCCTGAACACACTTCAACACAGTTGACAGGCGACTCAGATGTTCTTCAAATGTTTTCGAGAAAACGACAATGTCATCTAAATAGCAGAGGCACGTCGTCCACTTAAGGTGTCGAAGCAAGTTGTCCATCATGCGTTCGAAAGTGGCTGGAGCATTACATAATCCAAATGGCATTACTTTAAATTCATAAAGGCCGTCAGGTGTAATTAAAGCCGTCTTCTCCCTGTCAGCTTCGTCCACCTCGATTTGCCAGTAACCTGTCTGCATGTCCATAGTTGAGAAGTATATAGCTCCTTTCAAGCAGTCTAAGATGTCGGCAATACGCGGCAGTGGGTAGACATCTTTATTTGTGATTCTGTTCAGCCGCCGATAGTCGACACAGAATCGCCACGTGCCATCCTTCTTCTTTAGGAGGACCACCGGAGACGACCAAGGACTCTTCGAAGGTTGAATAATGTCATCTCGCAACATCTTCTCCACTTCCTGCCGAATTATCCGTCTTTCAGCCGGCGACACTCTATACGAACGCTGGCTAATTGGCGGATGATCCCCAGTATTTATACGGTGCTTTATCGTGGGCCGTTTCGTCTGACTTTTCCCCTGCTGAGGTGTGAATGCACCTGAAAATTGGCGTAATATACCTAACACCTGCTGGCGTTGTTCCTTGGTCAGTCCGGGCCTATTGGCAGTTCCACGTTTGTTTCCTCCAGCGTGTTGTCTGTACTAACAGCAGGGCATGGGTCTTCATTGATGACGTTGAGCTCACCGTCCTGGATTGGTTCAGCTGTCCCGATACACATTCCCTTGGGGATAAGTTGTGACTGTTCGTGACAATTTGTGATCCAAATCTCTCCTTGACCACCAGTAATGCTTATGATAGCCGCTGGTATGTAAATTTCTTTTGTGAGCCTCATAAACTTTTTACTATCAACAAGAACTTCACAGTTTAACCAGTCATCTGTGTTTGTGACTGCAACTCTTCTCATTGTCAACGGCGGTATCGTCACATTGTCAACGACGAATAGCTTCCCAGAAAATTCTGTATTACGTGTATCCGGCGGAACAACTTCTTCAATTTGCAGCTCAGATCTTCCACAGTCAATGATAGCTTGGGATGCCTGAAGGAAGTCCCATCCGAGGATGACATTGTGACTACATTCTGTTAACACGACAAATTCAAACGGCTGCGTCCTGTTATTGATGGTTATTCTTGCGACACAAGTTCCTGCTGGATGGACGTACTTTCCATTCGCGACCTTCAGCACAGTTGCTCCCGTATCACAGAACATTGTCTTCCTTAGTGTGCGGCGGTAATTATCCGATAATACAGAAAAAGAGGCTCCTGAATCAACAAGTGCCCGGACAGGTTGGCCGTCGATTATGACGTCTATGAGATTTCCCGACATCTTGGTGACTGTCGTCCATGGAGGATTTTCATCTGCGGCGGCCTCACCTCCGTAGATGGTCGCCTCGCTTAGTTTTCCTGGGCGCGGCGGCTAGGGGAGCGGCTGGTACCTCTGTACGGCGACGGTGAACGGCTGCGGGGAGCGACCTCGTCTAGGGTACGGCGATGGGCTTCTTCCCATAGGTCGACTGAACTCATCAGTAGGTGACTGCCTTGGATAGAACTGCTCCGACGGCTGACGTCTTGCGGCAAAATAATCATCGAATACTCGCCTCCTCTCTCTGCAGTAGCGTACGACATGTCCAGGGCGTACACAGTGGAAACACAGTGGTGTGTTGTCTTCTGTCCTCCAGACGTCTGTTCTTCTGCGGGGCGTCATAGTTACCGGGGGAGTTGGCTGTGGTCGCGTCGGTCGGTTCATGGGCTGCCGTTTGGCGGCTGCAGCGTAAGTCATAGCAGGGTGACGCCATTCTTCACGTCGGGTGCGATTGACGGGGCAGACATGAGCTAGTGTTTGAAATAACTCGTCCTCAGTGGCGTCGGCTACCTCGCGACTTACAGGGCTCACATCCATGGCCAAAATCTGATGCTCGCTCGGTCTAATAGTCCCGGCTGCCATGCACTGTTGTAATTCTTCTCTCACGATTTGTCATATGAGAGAAGCCAAGTCCTGCTGATCCTCCACAACGGCCATAGGTACTACATTTTGGAGTCTGTCATACTTCTTGCGTCCAACCCTCCTTTGTTGCATCTCTTCAATACGCTGGCACCACTTGATGAACTCTTCTGTCGTAGCTACGTCTTTTACCAGAAGAGCTTGGTACATATCTTCTGCAATTCCCTTCATCAGGTGCGTGATTTTGTCCGCCTCTGTCATGTTCGGATTCATTATGTTACACAGGGCCAAAACATTCTGTATGTACGATTGTGTCGGCTCACCATGTCGTTGGGCCCGGTTCTTCAGTTGTTCTTCCGCCGAGCGTATTTGACGTGGGCGGTCTCCAAACGTCTTCTTCAGTTCCTCCTAGAACGTCTCCCAGTCATTCAACTTGTCTTCGTTGTTCTCGAACCATTGCTGGGCTGTTCCATCCAGATAGAAGTAAACGTTGGCCAAGCACATCGTATGATCCCACCTGTTGTACTTGGCGACTCGGTCGAACCCTTTTAGCCATTTGTTTGGTTCCTGTCCAGCGTCTCCAGAGAACACCGACGGGTGCCTGATGTGTAGCTGGCTTACTGCTGGTTTCGTTTCCATAGTTCGTCTGATGATACGGACTCTTGGAAGGATGTACTCAGTGTATCCCTTGTATTCCGGTTCCAGTCCGTGTAAGCGACGGCTTTTACGTTGCCTAATCGGAGCCACGGTGATGCAGCTGCTGCACAGTGTACCCGGCGCCTCCACCAAACTATGTCGCGTTGCAATGGAAGCAGGCTTGACTTCGAAGGCAACTAAACACAGCACTTATACTGAAAGCACGTTTATTACGAACTCAACATACACGCAGCACTGACTGCCTCTCAGGCAGAGTGCTCTGCTATTTATACACAGACAGAATTTACCAGAAATTAGAAGAACAGTTAACATAAGAAGCAAGTAGAATTTACAAGTGAACATAAGAAAGATGTAGAACCTTCTGGAATTGTAAATTACAAAGACATAGATTTTTGCCAGTGGGCGGGATTGAACCGGCGACCTTCTGCTCCACAGTCCGTGACGCTATCCCCTGCGCCACGCCAGCAGTTGATGTTCGTGGTCTCTCGCGGCAATATTACGAAATGCCCTTCCAACACAGTAAAGGGATCTTACAGAATAAAGACCTGAAAGAGCAAGTCAATGCCTACAGATCAGCCCCTTCAAAAAGTGAAGTGAGCACTGCATTGAAACTGGTGTTGTAATTTTTAAAAATCAACTTTGAACGTTCTCATTTGTCTGTGCATTAAGTTTATTAGACACTAAAATCTGTATCTCTCTACTCAATCTAACACTGTTCCAATTTTACACATTTTATTGCATGTAGTGTATACTACCACCGCCTAAAATATTTACTATTTCTCCTGAAACACCCTGTATTGCTTACAGACAAACACCACTGTACAAAAACTGAAGCACGCAGAAGACATGATACAATGACCCTGTAGCTGTGATCACTTATATAACAAAACGGTTATTTAAATAAATGGAGTTATGATTCTCACAAATAGTTTGCGTACTGTAGTTATCTTTTATTGTTATAAACAGGCCCGATGGGCATAAAAACATCAGATGTCAAGTGATTCATGTAAAGCACACAGTACTTCTGCATAATTGTGTGAAACAACGTTATTCCTACCTGACAGAATAAAATATCATGTTTACAAGCTACAACATTTAGAATAAAACACTCGAGGTTCTAATCGGTATCCCCATCGCTATGGTCAAGAGTAAAACAACCACCGTCGCCATATTGCACCATTTCCATTGACAGGGGAACTATTGCAGCGTTTGGAGCCAATTAGATAAAGCAGATGTGCATGCAGAAGGATTTGTGCAGTTCAAATCATCTCCAGTCCGCACTAGGATCATTGACATCTCTGCATCCATCTTTGTGCATGCATCAAGCGTGTGGCTTCGCTCTCCTTTTATACCCAAAGCAAGTCTCTATGCTCTCCTATGTGTCTGCTCCTGCTCTCTGAAAAATTTGTTTTGTTCGTCTTAGTTTCGTCTGCCTCCTTTATAATGAATTTTCTGCTTTTCAGTGTTTATGTGCGTTTCCTAGTCAGTGATTTGTTGTGCCCAATTTTGACAAGAGAGAACGTTTAATTCTGAGATGTCGTCGAAAAGTTAAGGGACAGATAGCGCCTGGCTAAAGGAAAGTATTCAGATGCAGTAATTGTGCTTTCCAACAATATGACCAATTTTTCTCCCGAACTGACCACTTAGCATCATGTTGCAATTCGGTTTCTTCTTTGTCTGAAGTTTCATGTTTTAAATGTTTCATAGGTAGTTCAACAGAAGTATGTGTCGAAATTAATTTATTAGCAAATTTTTCCAAAAAGATTTCTCCATCCTTATAAAAATGCACAAAAATGGTTTTATACTAATAAGAGGTGAATGCTAACTTCTGACATCTGATTAATACCCAGTAAAATTTAGTTAAATAGAAAATTGAAAGGTAACATTCCAAACACTTGTAAATATCCAGAAGTCAGAAAAATATCCACTGAAACTGTACAATTAAAGTTAACAAAGAGCAGTACAGTGTGTGAAGACGTAGATAGATGGAACGTTGATGAGAACACCTGCTGTCGGCTGCCCGCAGGAAGCTGCCGCCGCTGCGCTGGCTGTCGGTGTGCCTCCCGCGGCAGGCCGGCCGCGAGGGCCGCCGCATCCGCTACGACACCACCTCCACCGTCACCGAGACGCTGACGCAGCCGTCGTCGCGCCGGCGCGCCTCCGCCTCCGTTGTGTTCCGGCCGCAGGACGCCACCGTCTCCGTGCGGCTGGTGCCTGCCACCGGCCGCCGCTGCTCCAACTACGGCAACAGCGCGGCGGGCGCCGGCGGCGTTGCCACGTCGGCCGTCTGACGCAGCTCGCAGCGGTTCCCCGCAGTGCACCGCTTCGCCACCCCCACTACCGTGGTCTTCCGGCCGTTCGACGCCGCCTCCGTCGCCGACGCCCTCCCGAAGATGCGTCGCCTCTCGACGTTCGGAAGCAGTGCTCGCAGCGACGACGGTGTCACCACATCAGCTGTTTAACGACGATTACCGTCAAAGTGGTTAGCCCTGTGTTAGCCTTTCGTCCAATTTGGTGTTTAGTAACGTTTTGATACAACTTGTGTGACGCCACATTATCTCTGGTCAGTAACCATAAACCACACCGACAGTGGCTAACAAACAAGTTTGTGTCGAATTGTGGTGTCGACTATGATGACAGTGACATCTGCAGCTCCAGAATGTCATTGTGTAGAGTCCACACAGACATCTACAATATTACAAAGTTTCTATATTCCACTCTGCATTTCATATGTGCATGTCATACCCCCACCACAGCAGTACCATCTACCCATCTAGAAATCGTGCATCTTATGTGGACTCTGATGGCAATATTGGTCCAAAATTCCGATCAACATATATTTGATAATCTCACATCACTCCTTTCACTGTTCAACTACACTATACTAAAATTTTACATTCAGAATCAATTATATGTGTCCACATAGACTTCAGTAAAGCCATTTTAAGTGGTCGTTAATTTTATGTGGACTACCTTCGTTCCAAAGCACAAGTTGTACCTGCCGTATCTAAGAGTCTATATTATGCAATGTTGTCAGTTTTTATGTGGAATGGACGCCGTTATAAGTAGCTGGAACATTATTTTGTGGCAAAAATTGCAGGAAGTTATGCAAGTGAAGAGCTGCACACTGAAGACTGCTTGTTTAGAAGTTCAAAGCTCTTAGGAGAATGTTTATGAAACTTTCTTGTTGGGCAGGCCCGCCAGTATCGAAGAAATAAGGGCCAATGTATTACTGGTGTTTTGGATTATTCAGGCTGTAGATTCATTGTGATAAACAGGTCATTTAAAAACTGTGAAACAAGAACTAGTCCAAATGGTATTGTCCACATACTCAGGAAGTGTGAGTTACAAGTAGAATACTTCCCACCGCTATTAACTGCAAGGTTCATAATCTTGTATCTACTCTACACTTATAAGTACTTACTGGACGAACCTTTAATCACTATACTTGGGCTCCCAGTTCATAAATCTGCTGGCATCAAAATGTCTAAACTTGAAACATTTGTCATATCAGTACTTCTCAAGTATATACAAGTCAATGGCAATACTACTTATTAAAATGTGCTTCTCTATTTGCCGATATTCTTTTGTGAAATATATTTCCAGCAATCAAACTACATTGGAGTAAAGGGTTTCCTATGCTAAGGCGAAGTATGGTAAATACCGAAAAAGGTAGGGGAAGAAGACGAGAGACTAGACAATATGTAGTTTGGCAAAAACAAAATCTCATAAGTCGTATATTACAAGGTTTCTCTGTTATAATATATTGAGAGATAAAATAAGAAGAGGCAAATAAAATATGTATCCAGTTGAATGACATACAGATAGGTGCAAACTAATCCCAAACCTCAAAGTAGATTTCCCCCATATAAAAATCTTGTAAATTAGCGTTATTTGTCAGTGTTTCATTTATCTATTATTATGTACTACTCTTCTTGATCATGAATATTCACACGGGTATTGTCTACTGCTTTCTCTTAACAGTCGTGGTGAGTTGGACATGTTATTAATGTTTGGCTCTCAGCTTCATTCCTCCAGAAACGAATTATCTTTCTTTAAATTGGTCAAGTGCCTCTTTTTGTAGTGATTGTTACCAATGGTTCATAATAATTTGCATAGTAATGCACTGAGTTAGCATTAATTTCCTCTTCGAGTATTAACACCTGATTCTTTACTAATGATCTCAGGGGATTTAATAGCACCGTCACACTGAAACTTAAAAAAAATTCAAGAACACTTGCATTGAAATCAAATAATTAATGTTGAGCTTAGAATTAGCATATCTCATTTCATAAAAAAATATTTGTTTAATTTTAATAATTTTACATATCATACAGTCCTCTCGTCAAGATCTATATGTTTACACAAAAATACATATATTCAACAAAAATACTATATAATTTGAGACTCTAATGAATGAAAGAGACCTCTAGCAGCAAGATATATCAAATGCCTCTTGCTACATTGATTAGTGATGTAAATATCTAGTATGAATAAGTCAAAATATGTTCTCGTTTCCTTTCTGTAACCTCTTAATTCTTACTGTCATAATAAAGTGCGACATCATAACTGTCTCTGTCTCTTGGTGCATTTATCTTCAGTTCATGAGCGTTTCTTAATCTTTTTAAGATTCATCTAAAATCTACCATCATCATGGATCACTTTTTAATTTTTACTTTTTCTGTGAACCTTGTGTACTTGAGATGTGTTCAAGTAATACTACAAAAATTACAATGATTTCTGATAAGATTAATTTTTTTTAGAAAATTAGTTTCAAATTAACCCCCACGTTTTAAATATAAATTAAATTTGATACAACACAATTCCATAGTTTATTCAAATGTTAATGAGATTAATGATATTGTGAATTGAGGATCCTGTGCTTGACATTGTTCTAAGTGGAAGAAGTTTCATCATGAATTGACACTGCATTTGATGATATTTCTCGTTTATAACTTCACCAGGTTTACTATATGTGAATTACTTTTAATTTTTCTTCAAATGATGAATCAGATATTAGTTCGGTGTATGTAACTTTACAGCTGTCAACATGGCCGAAAATCGAGTATATAAATTCATTTGCGTATTTTGATATTAATCCATTCATTTGTGAAATCTCTTTAAAAGTTTAATTCAGAACACTGAGGTTTCCTTAGGTACATTAATTATTTTTTATTTTTGTTCCTTTCCTTCATGCTATGTAAAGAGACCCAGATAACGAATGGATACCTCGTGTGGCATCGGCTGAACATAATTTAAGAAACTCGTAATTAGCAGATTCTTGGTTTTCTTCTACAAACTTTTAAATGCTTTAGTGGTCAGTGACATGAGCTGTCGAACTCATTTCACAATATTTTAATAAGTCCTAGTTTTCTTTGATAGATAATTTTCCAGAAGACCAATGACATATGTGTAATTATAGACTTTTCACTAGGAGTATAATTTCAATAACAGTTATAATACTCCTTTATCTATGAATGTATAGAAACAGAAAACATGTATCTCTGCTACTTTTTAGATCATAAGTCTTCCACATTCTGAAAAGCTATAAATCTGTTACTAGCTTCCAAATTTACACCTATTGCTCCTTATATCAAGTCAACACTGTATGAGAGTAGCCGAGCGCTCTGGAGCACCATGTTACGGATTGCGCAGTCTTCCACCTCAGAGGTTCGAATCCTGCCTCAGGCATGGATGGTTCTGTTGTCCTCCTCATAAAATATTAGTTTCTAAGTTTAGGGATGATGACCCCGCAGTTAAGTTGCATAATCTTAACAAACTGATTTCTCAAACGCTTTCTTTTTTTCTGTCCTATGAGTCTACAACTGACATTGATTTTTTGGAAACTTTAGTTTCACTTTTCTTCGTGCTGAATCTATCATTCCAATGACCATTCGGTTTCTAATTTATTTATTTTTTCTGGTTCAGCCATTTAGGTTTCGTTTCATGCCACTTCTATTTGGTATCCTTTTCCAAGTGAACGATACTGCTGTACTGTTTCTGTAACGAGAATGATCTTGTATTTGCTTTTTTCATTGGTAACTCGTATTGTTTCTTCTGTTGCCCTTATTTGGTTTGTAATTGTCTTTCTTCAACTTTAATTATTTTCATTCTAGCACCAGAAGACAATAAACAGAGGTAACCACGATTACAGAACCCATAGAAAGGGATAGTGCAATGAATGTGGAAATACAGCACTATGGATGTACTTTACTACAAAGCAATGAAGGTACCAAAAAGTAAGCAATTCTCATTTTTCCCCCAAGTATGTCATAAATTATTACTGTGATGACAGAAACGTATAGCAAGTAGTAAAGGTCCCCAAAACATCCATTTTCTTAAGTGAGGTAGACATGAAAGAAGTTTCTTTGAAACTGTAGAAACGAGTCTATACTGGTCTTTGGATATCAGTAGACAATATTCCACGGAAAAGTTTCACAAAACATCTGTAGACTTTGCAGAGCACAGCCACTTTAAGATCTGTCAAATTTCTTCCAATAGTCACATGAAAATTAGTAATAAGCTTCCAACAGCAGAAAATTTCGTTGTCACAGAGAAGTGTGTAAGAATGTGTGCAAAATATTTGCGACCGTTCTGCACAGTTGCAGGAAAAGGCTTAGAGATGTTGCAAAAATATATTGATATAAGAAGGAGCACAGTATCTACTGAAAGTTCAACAGACATGATTTTTCAGCCACTAATAACTTCTCGAAAAGTAATAAAAAGGTAGAATAATACTGTGTTGCTATTGTTGCCCATGTGTTTTATTATGTGGAGGGTGGTACGTGTTTGTATGCACTAAAACATAATTTTCTTATCTCTTTATTTGATAATAGTAAACTCCCACCTTGTTACGACGAACATCTATAGCATTTTTGAAACTTCGAGTAATTGATACTTTGAACATGCAGTTTGTTTTAATTTACAATTCATTTGTGTTAATTTACAATTCATATGGAAGCAACAATTTCTTTCTCATCCAGGTGAACAAGGAAATAGTCTTCTAAAGCTTTTTTTCCAGAAACCAACAAAAACTCTTTAATAATATTTTTAATATTTTAATGCAGAGAAAAATAAATTTCTACTTCATTCGAATGGAATTTCAACAGACTTCCGAATATGCAAAGTTTTTTATGAATGATTTGAAACAGTCCCACATAGGAGAATGACTTCAGTTTCATCTTTTTTATAATGGATATGAATTGAACGTTTCAAAATAATGTGTCCAAATGAAGCCAAATCTGAGGCCACATGTGTCTTAAGGCACACTTATGCCTTGGAAAAGTTTAGCTTGTGAGAAAAGCGTAAACTTTAATGCAATAGGAGAACTTAAGATGAACATCTATAATTACATGAACACCTAATTGATGCACGGCTCAATAATAACTTTTAAATACTTGTGATTTCCTCTCACATTACTGAAAAATTAGTAATTATTAACACAAGCTTTAGAAAAATAACTGTTTCCACAGTATTATAAGACATAGACTTTTATTTCACAAGCACGTAACAGTACATTATTTACCAATTACGCAACAAAGGAAATTTAAAGAAACACCTTTCTCCAAGTGTTACTGTCATCAAATAATTTAATTCCAGTAGTTACTCTGTTGGTAAATACTGTCAATAGTAAAAAAGTAAACAATTTAATAAAACTGTTTGTAAATGGGCAACAGGGATTTCGTTTTCCACCAGCAGAAGTGTAGCATCTGAGATGTGAGTGCTTTGCCGATCGGTCAAGCCTCATGCACTGCAGGCTCTATATGCGTTGGGCTGGTTCGGGGACTCACACGGCCCTCTGGGCTACGGTGAGACTCGACCGACTGACAGTTAAACACAGACAGTGTGCAGCGAGGACCGCACACCAGGCACTGCTGCGGTCTTGGGAGAACTCGACGCTTGCTTCTGGTCTCAAGGCCTTTCCACCTTTAGACTGATTTTTTTGTATATTTAATGTTTCATATTATTATTGAAATAATACTCGAAAAAAAGTTATTTTCAGCAAAAATTTCACCTATTTCTAATAAGATTCATTTACGTAGAACATCAATTTCAAAATAATCCACTACTTCTTAATATAAATTAGATTTAACATAATTGAACAGATATTTAAAAAGTTATTGAGATGGGTGGTACTGGTTCTAACTTTCATAAATATGTTTAATATACTCCCAAGAAATCTTATGAAGTGTGCTCTGTTTATTATCATCAAGTGAATCGAATATCATGTGTCACACATGTATGTTGTTCTAAGACATTTGAAGTAGCAGAAGAACTATCGTGACCTGATACAACATTCGATGATACTCATCATTTACAGCTACACCAGATTTTTGATATCTGCATTACTTTCAATTTTTCTGCAGATGATGAATCAGATGTTAGTTCAATGTAACAAAAATACCTGAAGATACATATAAGGACACTGTGAAGCAAATAAAGGCCAACGAAATAAAGAAAACAATTGAAAAATGAAATAAGTAGAAATTCATCTTAATTTCCATGAAAGTATGAAAAATATTATTAAAGTGCATTTTAGATATTTGTAAAAACTTCATAGCACTATTTCTCCTTTTTTAAATAAGGAAGTAATTTTCGCTTCCTCATGAATTGTAAACTATCAGTTATATTAAGTTTCAGAAACGTTATAATTGTTTGTCATTAGCAAGAAGGTGGGAATCAAGTACTGTCCAGTAAAGGGATAAAATTAGGTTTTAGTGTTCCTATCTGTGCATAAACACACGTATCATGCTCCAGATCCTGCAATACCTGAGAAACCATAGCAACCCGGTATTACCCTCTCGTTAATGGCTGAAGGATCGTGTCTGTTGTACTATCATTAGATACTGTGTTCCTATTTGTATAAGTGTATTTGCAACATTTTGAATGCTTTCTCCTATAGCTGTGCAGAACGACTGCATATGTATTGCACACATCCTTACACAATTCTCCAGGACAACTGATTTTCCTGATGTTAGAAGATTACTAGTAATGTTCATATAACTATTAGCAGAAGCTTCATAGGTGTTAAAGTGCCGAAACGAGGTACTGGGACTGCTATTACACTATACAAAAATTAAAGATATTGTCCACATTTTTCCATGCCATATTGTCTCAAGATGTCCTCAGGCAATTATGAATTCGTTCCTGCAGCTTCAAAGAAATTTCTTTATTTTCGACATCAAATGCCTTGATAATTGGATCTTGGGAGGCCCTTTGTTATTCGCTCTGGATTTCTATCATAACAATAATAAGTTATAGTAACACAAGAGCTATAGTAGGAAAACCAAAAATTTTGTAACTTTCTGATAACTTCTGTGCTGTATAGTGAGCTATAAGCAAAGGACTGTGTTCCCCTATTACGAGTGGTGTCCCTGTCTGTGTATACTGTACTGTTGGTTACCTCAGTACATTGTCTATATGTGTTAACCTGAAAATACCTCAAGCTGCACACAAAGATAACAACGACCAAATGAGGGATACAGAAGAAAAAATACATATTACTAATGAAAGAAACAACTGTAAGAATAATCTCGTTACGGAAACAGTACAGCTGTACAATTCACTTGGAAATGATACCAAAAAGAAGTGCTAAATGTATATGGTTGTATCAGAAAAAGTAAATAAACTAGCAACCAAATGATCGTTTGAACGATAGATTCAAAAACAAAAGTTTCGAGAAAATTGCTGACTCATAGGAGGGAGCACATAGGAACAATGAGAAATCAGTTGGCGTGAAAAAGGAAAAACAGGAGTAGATTTAGATGAGATATGGGAGGCAGGATGCCTTACAGGGTGTTGAAGATTTGCGATCTAAGAAATCTTCAACATTCTGAAAAGAATATGTTACTGCCTGTTACTTTTAAAACCAATAGGTGTTCTCTGTTTTATACATTCATTGAGGAATTGCTAAACAGTTATTCATATTATATTAAAAAATTAATGATTCGTTACATATCACTGGCCTTCTGGAAGATTGTATACCAGTACTGAAGCACAGATAAATGTGAAAATATCGTGCACTAACTTTGAAAGCTCATTTTGCTGACCGCAGTACTATACGAAACTATAGAGAAGGGAAACTGAAAAACTACTATGTCAACATTATTACCAAGACCCCAAAATTACAATGAAATAAATTTGTTTACTAGTACACATCGCGCCTATTTCTAGAGTAACTCATCTGTATACCTTTGCACTAATATATCACTATCATTGGCAAGTTGTTTTTTGCTAATAAGACAGCTTTTACTCTCTCATTAAACAACCGTACACTGCAGTTGCTCGCATCATAGGAAGTGGTCCATCTCGGAATAGGCACCTTAGAAGAAGTAATAATAACTTTACTGTGAAAATTTTCGTAATTTGCACATAGTAAATTAAACTGAACATATAAGTGAGTGCATAATCTATTACGTTTTGTAGTTATTGATTTGAAGCTTTCAGGTGGAAGTTTTCCTTTATAGTACAGACTCTTTGCCCAATGGATATTTTTCTGTACATAGTTATCATCAGTATAATTGTTCTAGACTTCATTTGACATAGTTAATCGTAACAAATGCAGTAGGCATAACACCCGGCTTTGTTGTACTACAATACAATACAGTCACATATTGAACCTATGAATACTTTGTAAGTATTTGATTGATTCTGAAATTACAGTAACTATTGTGTGTGAGACTGCTGAAAAATCTATTAACATAGAATATCTTAATAGACCAACCTGTTGAATTACTATTTTCTGTTCTGACTATGAATACTTCCCTTTAGAAAATTGAAATTCGTTGTTCAAACTGTTCAAAAATAGCCTTTTTATACCATATTATGACTGCAAAAAAATTAAGTTTGCTTCCCTGCAAATAATACAAAAGGGTCAATAATTGTATGCCACATGTACTTTTATTATGCATGACATGTTATGAAAAACGTATCCGAATTTGGAGAATATTATATGTCGGATGAAGGTTTCTTCACAAAAAGAGAACTATTGATGTACAAGATGTGCAATATTTAATGTGATAATTTAGACAGAACTACTATGTACAAGAGCTGTCTTTATTTTCGTTGTATGTAATTTATTCTCTGTACTTTTGTTTAATTGAGAAATATGTTAAATTCTATTTTGATTTTATTTGTTACCAAAATATTTGTGCTGTGATGCATAGTGCTGTTTCGTCTCACATGTCGTATGCAAAATATTGGTTTCCATTTATGAAAAATAGTATGGGCTTTACTCTTGAAGATAAATCTCAAGTTAAGACAATGTTTCTTCAGAGAAATCAGTTACTTTTCCACCATACATCTTTGTAACTATGATCGTATAAGTACTTCAAGAAATTAACTTTTGTGCAGATATTCCAAAGTTTCATGGCGAACTGTTTATAAGATGTTCTCTTCATGTGTGTAACAGTGTGTATTGTGTTAACAAACAAGCAAATTTACGAGTAAGGTACACAATATGTACCGTCAATTGTTTTGTTTTCTTACGCACACTTCCGAGACTGACACATGTCTTCAAATACTATTGTGGATGAGTTTTTGTCTGTGAATATTAAAATGGGCAACACAAAAAAGTACTGTTAAAGCTTTAGGTTGCCTACAGCAGTAAACGAAACTCATATTTTTCTGTTAAAGTGTTGTATGTGGTGTATACATGCTATTGCCAAAGATAATCATAATATCATATTTGTTTGTTGTTTCTGAATGTAAGTCATGTTGAGCCAGTTATTTAAATAAATGTTGCTATCGATGTGTACCTTATATGAATTACTGTTACACATGTTCCCCTAATATGTGCTGTGTATTATTGCCATTGAAATGAATTCTACGAAATTTGTAAGTATTGAAAAACGTATGACAGTTGTTTGGGGGGGGGAGTATTTATTTATCACATATATTCTTCATAGCTGCATTAACATATTATACTACGAACAAATTTCAGACATACAAGCAGCCATACAATGTTCGGCAAGTCAGTTTGTGATATTATTAAATACAATGAAGAGCCCAAGGTACTACACTACTGGACATTAAAATTGCTACACCAATAAGATATGCAGATGATAAACTATTCATTGGACAAATATATTATACTAGAACTGAATTGTGATTACATTTTCACGCAGTTTGGGTGCATAGAATCTGAGAAACCAGTACCCAGATCAACCACTTCTGGCCGTAATAATTGCCTTGATATGCGTGGGCATTGACTCAAAAAGAGCTTGGATGGCGTGTACAGGTACAAATGCCCATACAGGTTCAAAACGATACCACAGTTCATCAAGAGTAGTGACTGGCATATTTTGACGAACCAATTGCTCGGTCACCATTGACCAGACGTTTAGAATTGGTGAGAGATATGTATAATGTGCTGGCCAGGGCAGCAGTCGAACAAGTTCTGTATCCAGAAAGGCACGTACATGATATGCAACATGCGGTCATGCATTATCCTGCTGAAATGTAGGGTTTCGCAGGGATCGAATAAAGGGTAGGGCCGCCGGTCGTAACACATCTGAAATGTAACGGCCACTGTTCAAAGTGCCGACGATGCGAACAAAAGGTGACCGAGATGTGTAAACCTTGGCACCCCATACCATCACGACGGGTGATACGCCAGTATGGCGATGACGAATACACGCTTCCAATGTGCGTTCACCGCGATGTCGCCAAGCACGGATGCGACCATCATGATGCTGTAAACAGAACCTGGACTCATCCGTAAAAATGAGGTTTTGACTTTCGTGCAGCCAGGTTCGTCTTTGCGTACACCATCACAGTCGGCCCTGTCTGTGATGTAGCGTCAAGGGTAACAGCAGCCATGGTCTCCAAGCTGATAGTCCATGCTGCTGCGAATGTCGTCGAACTGTTCGTGCAGATGGTTGTTGTGCTGCAAATGTCCCCATTTGTTGACTCTGGGATCGAGACGTGTCGCGATACGATAACCGCAATCGCGATAGTCTACAATCCGACCCTTAATCAAAGTGGAAACGTGACGGTACGCATTTCTCCTCCTTACACGAGGCATCACAACAACGTTTCACCTGGCAACGCCAGTCAACTGCTGTTTGTGTGTGGGAAATCGGTTGGAAACTTTCCTCATGTCAGCATGATGTAGGTGTCGTCACGGGCGCCAAACTTGTGTTAATGCTCTGAAAAACTAATCATTTGCATAACAATGCATCTGCTACCTGTCGGTTTAATTTCACGTCTGTAGCACGTCATCTTCGTGGTGTAGCAATCTTAATGGCTAAGAGTGTAGTATATGCATTTGTATGTAATCACTGATATATGTAAACACTCAGAGTATGGGGCTGCGGTATATAATGCCTATATAAGACAACAGGTGTGTTGGTAATTGCGGCTACAATGGCAGCTTATCACGATTTATGTGAGTTTGAACGTGGTGTTATAGTCGGCGCACGAGAGATAGGATACCGAATCTCCGAGGTAGTGACGAGTTGGGGATTTTCCCATCTGAATATTTCGCTAGAGCACCGTGGTGAATATCGAGACTCAGGTAAAACCACAAATCTGCGACATCGCTGCAGCCATAAAAAGATCCTGCAAGAATAGGGCAAACGACTATTACAGGCAATCGTTGAACTTCACAAAAGTTCAACTTCTCCGAATATTATAACGGATTTTAATGCTGAGCCATCAGTAATTGTCATCGTGCGAACCATTCTACGAAACTTCATCAATTTGGCCTTTTCAGAGTTGTAGGCCCACTCGTGTAGTCCGGTTGACTGCCCGATACCACAGAGTAACATATACAGAGAAGCAGCCCCCTCTAAGCCACTGTCCTACGCTCCCCTGGTGTTCCGTAAGATGCTAGCAAGTGTCAGGCGGTTCCCTGGCTTAGTACCGGAAGACCACACTAGAGGCGCTTCTGAGGGTAGCGTGGAGGGGAGGCTGAGGGGAGAGCTCGTGCCGCCTGTCACGAGGCCACGGCAGTGTCTGGCGTGCTGGCGTTTGAGGGGAGGTGGTGGTGGGGGCAGCCGCTACCTGCCGCCTGCTCTGGCCAGTTTAAAGGGCTGCTTCTGACCGCAACGCCATCATGGGACATATTACGGAACTGCTGGAAACCCTCCCTCCCCGCACCACTGAGCGTAGGACCGGGCCCTTATGGAGGCCTATATGAAAATTTGCGCCTCGCCCGGGGGCATCAACACTGACATTGGGTTGTTGATTAGTGGATTCATATTGGCTACTGTGCATTGACCCCTGTCTTTGAGCTCATATTCTGGTCACATCACACGGCGAACATCGATGTCTTATACCTCGCTGGAATCGTTGGAATGTCTACTTTTATTTGGTATATGAATATTACATTTTACTTGAGAATGGGAGGACATACGCGGTAATATTTGAGAGAAAGCGTGCTTTTTCTGGCTTTTTTCGGCTCGGCGAATGTCAACTTTAAGGATGCACGGAAATCAAACCTTTAATTACGAGAAAGTTTTGCTTTGCACAGTTTAAAGATCCAACCTTGTTCTATTTACTTACGAAGTTTCGTTATTTTCTAATTTGTCGTTTTGTGCTAATAATGGTATGTGTAGACTGCTGCAGTTCGCCTAATGATGATACGTATTAACAAGATGAAAAATGTAAATGCAAGCTTTGCCCTTGCCTTTCACAGCCGTTATATTTTTATGCTCATAAATTTACACTAAGTATTAATATCACATGATTAATGTATTTGCTTCTTCCATCCTATGCGCTACGGGCTCATGTCCGCTGTGTTGCCGTTCTTCGCAGATGAATAAGCGCTTCTGACGCATTGCAACAGTGTCGGCGCGTTGGTAGGACAACTACGCTCCGCCATAGCGTCGCATATACTGCAGCCACTAACGCAGTTGCTTTACAAACTCTTAACTGACAAACACTGAGACAATATATTAGTAATGACATCTGATGTCATCAGCAAAAGTTCTAGCTTAACAGCAATGCCCTCTCCATCTCGATAGCTCCAACGGTAATCTTAATCGCAGCTTCTTGCGTTTTGTGTTATAGAGACGAAATGACTAATAAGAAAATAACGAAACTCCGTCTGTAAATAGACCAAAGTTATGAGCTTTAAACTGTGCAAAGGAAAAGTTTCTCTTATTTACAGTCTGATTTCTGTGCATCCTTAAAGTTGACATTCGCCGAAATAAGCCAGAAAAGCACGCTTTCACTCAAATAGTACAGCGTATGTCGTCCCCTTTTCAAATAAAATGTAATATTCATACTCCAAATAAAAGTACACATTTCAGCGATTCCGGCGAGGTATAAAACATCGATGTTCGTTGTGCGATGTGACCAGCATACGAGTTCAAAGTCAGGGGTCAATCATTATGAAATGGACTGTAATCTGACGATCTCGTATCCAATTGTATCTAGCAGATCGAAGGGTACGAGCACAGAGACAACCTCATGTCCCCTTGGACTCTGCATGACAGCAGCTTGTGGGGGCTCTGTAATGGTGTCCCGCGTGTGTGGTTCGATAGATATGTGACAGGTAACACGTCTAAACGCATCCTGGCTGATCACCTGCATCTATTCATGTCCATTGTGTATTTCGACAGACTTGGGCAGTTCCAGCGACACAGTACGACCCCCCTCACGTCGATAATTCGTACAGAGTGGTTCCAGGAACACTCTTCTCAGTTGAAGCACCTCCGTTGGTCACGAAACACTCCAGACGGGAACAGTAAGAGCATATCTGTGATGCCTCGCAATGTGCTGTTGAGAAGAGATCTGCATCCCTGCATACTCTTAGGGATTTATGGACAGTCCTGCAGGATACGTGGTGTCGATTCCTTCCAGCACTACTTCAGACAATAGTCGAATAGATATCACCTCGTGTTGTGGGAGCCCTGACCATATTAAGTAGGCTCTTCAGTGTATTTTAACCTAGATAAGTTGGAGTAACTTCTCTAATTATGAATAAGATCACATCTTACTTTGCGATACGACAAACTGCAGTTGACATTTCCCATGATGGTACGATAATGCTCGGAGTATTCTTCGAGAAACTGAGAAAAAGAGCAAGATCGTTAGAAAAGTCTCATGAGAATCAAATGAATATTCAATGTGATGAGGAACGTGAGTGATATCTGCTGTAGCTTACCATATCCGATACCAAAAAGCACCAGCCTTATCATGTACCATAACCGTAACAGCCATATAATTAAAATAGCGCAACATAAGCAATGAAAATAATAAAACAAAACAGACCAGTTATGCCATATATATCCTAAGGCAATCGACCATGTGGACTTCACACAGAAATTATAAATTAAAACGTCATGCCTCATGCTGAAGCTATGGTGACGGAAATAAGCGAAAAATGTTTGAGAAAGTTTGACGTTACATTTAAAGATGCTCTGAAGTCTCAAAGTGCTCTCCTTGTTACATACTAATGAACATAATCCATGTGTTTGGCTCGTTACAATTTACAGGCTCAGAAGAGTCCTATACACAATTTCTAAATTTAATATGTGATTTAGGTAGTTGAGCGTTTAGTACAGTATATCTCTGAATGAGCGGATTAACAGTTGTTTTTGTGTTGTGGTCTTAAGTCTACAGATTGGTTTTGATGCAGCTCTCCACGCTAACCTGTCCTGTGCAAGCCTCTTCATCTGAGAGTAAAAAATGCAACCTACATTCTTTTGAATGTATCTGAATCTGTCTCCCTCTACTACTTTTACCCCACATAAATGTTCAAATGTTTGTAGAGCTTATGGGACCCAACCACGGGGTCATCAGTCCCTCAACTTACAAACTAACTATATACTAGCTTATACTAAAGACGGCACAATATCCATGCCCTAGGGGGGGGATTCGGAACCCCGACCGCAGCGGCCGTGCTGACCGTGAATGGCTCGCCGCAGACAGCTCGGCCACTACGGCCGGCTACCCACACACTTCCTTCTAATGCTAAGTTGACAATTCCTCGATGTCTCAAAATGTGACTCACGAACGTATCCCTTCAGTAGTCAGAATATGGCAGAAAGTCTTTCTCTCCCCTATTCTCATTAATTACGTGATCTACCCATCTAATCTTCAGCATTCGTCTGTAGCACAACATTTCAAAAGCTTCTGTTATCTTTTTTTTTCTCAACTCTTTATAGTCCATGTTGCACTCCCATACAATGATACACCCCTGACAAATGCTTTTAGGAAGGACTTCCTACCATTTAAACGGATTAACAGAGCATTTTAAATTTTATTGACTATTTTAGCACGGCATTTTAAATTTTTTGATTCGGTCAGTAATTATGTAATTATGTACTTTAGGGGAAACAACTTCTGTCATGGCACAACTAACATGCTCCTCTTGAAAAAAACACCGATAAGAAAGTGACCAACCAGAAGCCTTCATCCACACTCTGCTCTCCTCACCAAAATTTTCGCATGAGAATATATTTGCATTGTTTCTAAATTTTTTTATCCAGTCTCACATTGGTGCTTCCTACTTAGTATCTCCTTCTTACTTCCACTAAGTAGGAATGTCCCTCTTCCACTCTCGCCTTTCTCTCTCACTGTCTGTCTGTACTTTCTATTTCTCCCATTGTAACTGCCTATATCATGTTATCTTCGTACCAGTTTCCTTCTGTAACACTTTTACCATTTCTCTGTTCCACTGTCATTTCCTTCAGCCTTATTCTTATCTCTCCCACTTTCACTGTCTCTCTTCAAGTCTGATACAGTCTGCTTTGCCTCTCTACAATTACCGTTTTTTCCTTTCCACAAACGCTATTGGGGAGGATTTAACTCTACAAATGATACTAAAGTCCCTGCTAGAGGATTCATGGAAACACTTTCATACTATATACTTGCTATTCCATTCTCGAATAGCATGAGGAAAGAAAGAAAACTTAAATCTCGCCGTTACAGCTCCGACCTATCTTATTTTCTTCTGATGATCATTACTAAGTAGATGGGACTCGACAATATATTTTCGCATTCGGAAGAGAAAATCTATAATTTCGTAAGTAGATCTCACCGCAACGGAAAACCCTGTTGTTATAATGATTCCCACATAAACTCCTGTATCATTTCTGTGACACTCTCTCCTCTGTATTGTTAGTATAAAATAAGCTGTTCTTGTTTATTCACTTGCTATGTTCTCCGCCAATCCTAACTCACAAGCATCCCATACAGTAACACTACAGTGGATGCTATGCGACACACAAACCTTCACAATCCGAATTAATTAAAGCTAAGTATATTACAGAACACCACCGTAACGTTAATACACTTTTGCAAGATTTTGTTTGACCGTGCTGTGCGTCTAATAGATCAGCTACCGCTACGTAACTCCGCACCTGAAATTTTCTTTTCGATAGGGAAAGTTTTCAGAATAATGCCACCAGGAACAGTCTAATTATAAATTGCAACGGTCGTCATCCTGAAAGAGGGAATAAATACCTAGCTTAATTATCAACTGAAACAGGTAAGTAATAGGTCTACACTAGGTATTATGCTGTTAAAACATTTGTATACAGAGATAGATTGTTATGGTAGTAAACATTGCAAAGATACTCTTGTATAAACACTATCCTTTATTTAATAAATTGTTTAAATACTGAAGTTCCTTACTGTAATATACATATTGTTAATGAAATAGTGAAATTTATGATTAAACTGCACAATTACTCTGACTGCAATATGATTTGTACACAGAAAAACCTGACCAATTTGGATAAGTGTAAAACTAGCATTATAATATCTAATACCTTGATTCTATTTGAATTCTTTTCTAAAGAAATAAAAGTAAGGAAAACTGTACCAGAAATTAACTCCAGATACCAAAGGCAAAATTTTTTAGACTTTTGCTCCTACAGACTAACTTTATACCGGACATATAATTTAACAAATTAATTCATGAACTAGAATATATCAGAACTGGCTTCTGTTTGATTACATCATTAATACACCTTGCCTTACAATAGATTACTTTGGCACAGTATTGTAGTTTCCAATCTTTTGGTTTAAAAAAAATTATGAAAACTATCTGCACGGCTAAAGATTATTCCGAATGTTGTTGAGTTACAATATAGGTACTATTTCTGGCAGTAATGTAAAACAAATGAAACTTGCTGTAACTTTGTTCAAGAAAGCAACTAGTATTAATCTGTTACTTTGATATTACATTTTTCAAGAGAATTAATTTATTGCAATTACTTTTGTGCTTTTTATTTGAAGAGTATAAGCAATACTGAAACGGTTTATCATTTTATCACTGAAAATAATTATATTTCGTTCTAGCCTAATTACACACAAAATTGTTACTCTTTTAGTAAATCTTTTAAAACAATTATAATATTCCTTGGGTTTCTTGGAACGGTTATCACTAAGAAAAGGACCACGCTTGAAAATATGACATGGAAAAAATAGTGTTCTATACACTCTTTCGAAGAACACTATACACTCTTTTCCACTCCCATGAACCACAGACATTGCCGAGGTGGGGTGGCTTGCGTGCCTCAACGATACAGATAGCCGTACCGTAGGTGCAACCACAGCGGAGGGGTATCTGTGGAGAGGCCAGACAAACGTGTGGTTCCTCAAGAGGGGCAGCAGCCTTTTCAGTAGTTACAGGGGCAACAGTCTGGATGATTGACTGAGCTGGCCTTGTAACATCAGCTAATGTGGCTTTGCCACACAGCTACTGCGGACGGCTGAAAGCAAGGGGAAACTACAGCCGTTACCTTTCCCGAGGACATGCAGCTCTACTGTATGAACATATGATGATGGCATCCTCTTGGGTAAAATATTCCGGAGGTAAAATAGTCCCCCATTCGGATCTCCGGGCGGGGACTACTCAGTAGGATGTGATCATCAGGAAAGACAATACTGGCGTTCTACGGGTCGGAGCGTGGAATGTTAGATCCCTTAATCGAGTAGGAAAATTAGAAAATTCAAAAAGGGAAATGCATAGGTTGAAGTTAGATATAGTGGGGATTAGTGAAGTTCGGTGGCAGGATGAACAGGATTTCTGGTCAGGTGAGTACAGGATTATAAATACAAAATCAATTGGGGGTATCACAGGAGTAGGATTGATAATGAATAAGAAAATAGGAATGCGAGTAAACTACTATGACCAGCACAGTGATCACTTTATCATTGTCAAGATAGATACGAAGCCAACACCGACAACAGTAGTACAGGTTTATATGCCAACTAGCTCTGCCGATGATGAGGAAATCGAAGAAATATATGAGGAGCTAAAGGAAATTATTCAGACAATTAAGGGAGAGGAAAACTTAATTGTTATGGGAGACTGGAATTCGGTAGTAGGACAAGGAAGGGAAGGGAAGATAGTAGGTGAATATGGTCGGGGCAAAAGGAATGAAAGAGGAAGCCGCCTGGTGGAAGTTTGCACAGAACATAATTTAGTTATAACAAACACCTGGTTCATGAATCACAAAAGAAGGTTGTATACGTGGAAGAGACCAGGAGACACCGGAAGGTATCAGATAGATTTTATAATGGTAAGACATAGATTCCGGAACCAGGTTTTAAACTGTAAAACATACCCAGGGGCAGATATAGACTCTGACCATAACTTGTTGGTTATGAACTGTAGGCTGAAACTAAAGAAACTACAAAAAGGTAGGAAAATAAGGAGATGGGACCTGGATAAATTGAAGGAACGTGAGGTTCTTAAGAATTTCAGAGGGAGCTTTAGGCAACAATTGATAGAAACAGGGGAAAATAAAACAGTAGAAGAGGAATGGGTAAAATTGAGAGATGAAATAGTGAAGGTAGCAGAGGACAAAATAGGTAGGAAGGTAAGACCTACAAAAAATCCTTGGATCTCACAGGAGATACTAAATTTAATCGATGAAAGGAGAAAATATAAAAATGCAGTAAATGAAACAGGCAAAATGGAGTACAGACGACTAAGAAATGAGATCGACAGGAAGTGCAAAATGGCTAAGAAGGAGTGGCTAGAAGGCAAATGCAAGGATGTAGAAGAATGTATAAATAGGGGAAAAATAGATACAGCCTACAGGAAAATAAAAGAAACATTTGGAGATAAGAGAAACAGATCTATGAATATCGAGGACACTTACGGAAAACCAGTTCTCAGCAAAGATGGGAAAGCTGAAAGGTGGAAAGAGTATATAGAGGGGCTCTACAAACGAAATGAACTCCGAGACAATATTGTAGGAAGGGAGGAGGATGTAGATGAAGATGAAATAGGAGATACTGTATTGAGAGAAGAATTTGACAGAGCCCTGAAAGACCTAAGTCGAAACAAGGCCCCTGGAGTAGATGATATTCCCTCAGAGCTACTGAAGTCTCTGGGAGAACCAGCCATGACAAACCTGTTTCACCTGGTACGTAAGATGTATGAGACAGGAGAAGTACTCTCAGACTTTAAGAAAAACGTTATAATCTCCATTCCAAAGAAAGCAGGTGCAGACAGGTGTGAAAACTACAGAACCATCAGTCTAATAAGTCATGGTTGCAAAATATTAACACGAATTATATACAGAAGGATGGAAAAGGTGGTAGAAGCCGACCTCGGGGAAGATCAGTTTGGGTTCAGGAGAAATGTAGGAACACGGGAGGCAATACTCACGTTACGGCTTATCCTAGAAGATAGATTAAGAAAAGGCAAACCTACATTTCTAGCTTTTGTAGATTTGGAGAAGGCTTTTGACAATGTTGATTGGAATAAACTCTTTCAAGTTCTAAAGCAAGCAGGAGTAAAATATAGGGAACGTAAGGTTATTTATAACTTGTACATAAACCAGACAGCGGTTATCAGAGTTGAAGGGCATGAAAGGGATGCTGTGGTTGGAAAGGAAGTAAGACAGGGTTGTAGTCTTTCTCCATTGTTATTCAATTTGTACATTGAGCAAGCTATAAAGGAAAGCAAGGGGAAATTTGGAGAAGGAATTAAAGTTCAGGGTGAAGAATTAAAAACATTGCGTTTTGCCGACGACATTGTAATAATCTCAGAGACAGCAAAAAACCTGGAAGAGCAGTTGAAGGGAATGGACAGTGTGGTGAAGGTGCATATAAGATGAACATTAACAAGAGCAAAACTAGGGTAATGGAGTGCAGTGTAAGGAAATCAGGTAATGCTGAAGGAATTAGATTGGGAAACGAAGCGATAAAGGAAGTAGATGATTTTTGTTATTTGGGCAGTAAAATAACAAATGATTGTCGCAGTACAGAGGATATAAAATGCAGAATGGCAATGGGTAGGAAAGCGTTCTTGAAAAAGAGAAATTTGTTAACATCGAATATTGATTTAAGCCTAAGGAAGTCTTTTCTGAAGGCATTTGTATGGAGTGTTGCCTTGTATGAGAGTGAGACATGGACGATAAACAGTGCGGACAGTAAGAGGATTGAGGCTTTTGAAATATGGTGCTACAGAAGAATGCTGAAGATTAGGTGGATGGATCGCGTAACTAATGAGGAGGTATTGAACAGAATTGGAGAGAAAAGAAATTTCTGGCATACCTTGACTAAAGGAAGGGATAGATTGGTAGGACACATTCTTAGACATCAAGGAATTGTGAATTTAGCATTGGAGGGAAGTGTGTGGGGTAAAAATCGCAGAGGAAGACCAAGAGATGGATACAGTAGGCAGATTCAGACAGATGTAGGTTGCCGTTCTTATGTGGAGATGAAGAGGCTTGCTCAGGATAGAGTATTGTGGAGAACTGCATCAAACCTGTCTCCGGACTGAAGACCACAACACAACACACTCTTTCAGTTACTAAGTTATTACTGAAATTTCGGAACAACACTGCTGGTTCATGCATGTAATATAATAATAAAAATACATTATTTGGAGTATCGTCGGTGGCAAATTAGAAGATTCGGTGGCTCAGCAAATTATCAGTAGCTTTTCCTGTGGCTGAAGTGGCAATGAGCTTAATTATCCTTTCTTGGAAAAGGCAAATTTGTTTTCTGAACTCAATTAACATAGACACTCTAATTGAATGGCCACATATTTTCATTCGAGGCTATATTCATCTGAGAAAGATTGAAATAGCCTCCAAAATCCACTGCTCTTCACAGTAGGCTTTCACTGTTACTACACCAGATAGCGAACCAACGACTTCTATCTTACTTCTGTCCACTTAAATTGTGACTTCTCGCTCACACACCGTTTCCAGACAATTCTACCACATTTTAGCTTAGCCAGCCACCTTTAGAACATGAGCCCACCTTTTACACATAACCAAAAAATTGTTCCAACATGAACCAGTACAAAACATCACATAGTTTATAGCAGATATTTCACAAAATAATTGATTTAATATTTTAAAACATCATACATACATTATTACAGAAAAATAAATTATTTCACAAATTCTATCAGAAGACATACAGTTTAGTACACCAACGATAAAATATACAGACGTAACATTGCACTGAAATACAGGTAGATAATCGATACTTTGAAAGTCAAAGTACATAAATAATTGATAAATAAGTAATACAGTAACACATGACGGAATAGGAGAAGGGATAAACTATGGTGTTACAATACCATGCAGCAGTACTTCAAAAGAGGCCGGACGAGTGTTGTGTATGCGTTTTCCATAGTATTTCCGTTATATCTCCTCAAAACGTGCAATCGAAAATTGTCCCACCGATACTGTTCACTTAATATTTACTCCATCACTCGCACACAAAAACAATAGGGACTGACTACACTTCTCTAACACTGTCAAACGTCCTATGCTGCCTCGCGCACGAATTACCTGCAACTAATGGTCTGTTACTCGTCTATCAACGAGGGGAACTAAAACGTCCATTTCTGCCATATAGTGGATCAGCAATTCCTACTTACCAAATATGGAGTCAATCCTCGCGAGAATAAAAGACATCATCACCTGAAAATCAGTAAGAGAACCGTACAGATTTATTCCCAAATCGTTTAAATAGATTAGGAAAGAGTAGAGGACAAATGACGCTACCCCTGGGAACGCCAGATATTCCCTTTGGTCTGACCGCTGCCTTTTCAACAATTACTGCGAACTGTGTCTTCTCTGACAAGAAATCTTCAAGCGAACCACAGAATAACAGACGTTATTCGATAAGAACACAATTTTATTAAAAGTCTTTTGTGGGATACATACCGCGCCAAACGTCTTCTCGAAATGTAGGCATGTGGCATGGATTTGAGATCCGTTGTCAATAGCACTCGACATTTTGTGTGCGTAGAGAGCTAGCTATTATTCACAACAACAATACTTTCTGAATCCGTGGTGAGTATGAGTCAGTAGACGGTTCAGTTGGAGGTAATTCATAACTTCGAAGTCAGTATATGTTCCAAAACCCTATTACAAATCGATGTGATTGATATACACTGGTGAAAACAATTAGGGGACCGGTTGAGATACCTAGGATCTGAACTATTGTCAGCGTCAGAATGAACCAACCTACGTCTTTCAGTAGGTTCTACCGTCTGCAGACAACATTACAGCAAACAACGTAGCGGTAATAACATAAATTTCCTTTAGAGGGGTTGGTGTTGATTTGTGTTTTCTCTACGAAACAAATTACACAATCGGTTGGGTTAAGATAGTTTATTGAGAAGGCAGTGCAATGTAACAACAACGTAACTTATACAAAGCTATGGCATGACGAGCCATAGGAAGGGTGGAAGCGGAACAGACGAAGATGGGGGTGATTGCAGCTAGTGGAATGTCCCAAAGTGTGAATTCCGGGACCGGAACGCGATTTCAGACAACAGGAGCAGTTAAAATAGGCAAGGACAGGGTCGTCTACAGGTAACATCAGCAGTAGATGACCGTTATCTCCGATTAACAGCCTTCTGGGTGAATGCAACTCAGCTGTAAGGCAGCCTCCACGCACTAACAGGACGCGAATAACAACAGAAATAGTCCGAAATCATCTTCTGGAATGTGGCTTCTATGCTCGGAGGCCTATGGTGTGTGTTCCGTTAAAACCACGTCACCGTTTAGACACAGAAACTGGACGGTGGAACATTAGGATTCGAGTCGTAACGAATGGTGCCGGGTTCTGTTCACAGACGATTCAGGATTTTGTGTTCAGCAATGACAATAGTTGTTCTCTCATATGGAGAGAACATAGAACTCGGAACACCCTCTTGTACTGGAAAATATCTCCAAATTAGGGTTGTGGACGAATAGTGTGGATAGAAGTACTATTGGCGGGTGTAAGGACCTATATGTCTTTCCGAACGGTGCTTTGACTGCTCAAAAGTATAGAGACAAGATCCCTTGACCTTTTATTGTGCCCTTTTCTGGTGTCATAGGAGACTGGTTCCTTTTGCTGGACGATAACGCTCGTCTCCACAAAACTGCAGTGGTCGACAACATACTTGAAACTTAGGGAACTGAATGAATGGAGTGGCCAGCGTAAATAAGATTTAGCATGAAACTTCCTGGCAGATTAAAATTGTGTGCCGAAACCGGGACTCGAACCTGGGACCTTTGCCTTTCGCGGACAAGCGCACTACCGACTGTGCTATCCCGACACGACTCACGATGCCACCTCACAACTTTACTTCTGTCAGTACCTCGCCTCCTACTTTCCAAACTTCACAGAAGCTCTCCTGCAAACACGTCAGACTAGCACTCCTGGAAGAAAGGATATGGTGGAGACATGGCTTAGCCACAGCCTAAGGGATGTTTCCAGAATGGAACTTCACTCTGCAGCGGAGTGTGCGCTGATATGAAACTTCTTAGCAGATTAAAATTGTGTGCCGGAACCGGGACTCGAACCTGGGACCTTTGCCTTTCGCGGGCAAGCGCACTACCGACTGTGCTATCCCAATACGACTCACGATGCCGCCTCACAACTTTACTTCTGCCAGTACCTGCCAGAAAGGCAAAGGTCCCAGGTTCGAGTCCCGGTTCCGGCACACAATTTTAATCTGACAGGAAGTTTCATATCAGCGCACATTCCGCTGCAGAGTGAAGTTTCATTCAAGATTTAGCATGTCTAGGATGCATTTGGCAGACGCATTGCGAAAATGGTCAAATGTTTGTAGAGCTTATGCGACTGAACTACGGGATCATCAGTCCCTAAACTTATAAACTACTTATGAACTAGCTAATACTAAGGGCGGCACAAATATCCATGCCCGAGGGGGGATTTGAACTCCCGACCGTGACTGGCGCCCCGCAGTCCCCTAGGCCACCGCGGCCGGCGACGCATTGCAGCCAGACCACCACCTCCCTCGACGGTTGAAGAGCTCGATGTTGCGATCATGGAAGAATGGCCAAACTCTCTCAAGAGCTGATTGATAACTTCATACTGCCCATGCCACGCAGATGTGCAACCTTTCTAGCCATCCGAGGTCATCAAACATCATTTTAGTGTGTAATGGGAATGACTTTGTCACTATAACGGTAGCCTCTTGGTGTTTCGCTCAAGTAGATTTGAGACAGCAAAATACCGTCCAGTATCAAATGTTCAAATGTTTGTACAACTTATGGGACTTAACTACGGGGTCATCAGACCCTAGTCCAGTATCACATACAGATTACAATTGTAACCAATATCTGAATAAAATACGTTACCTTGTGTATATTGTGTACGATATCTCACCTGATCGCCTAATTGTGTGGAGCAGTGTATTTATGATACGTGTTCGTAACTCAAATACCAATCAGTCTGAGCCATTCGACGCAACTCTTACAAAGATATCTGACTTGGAAGTTTTCGGGAACCTATAATGAAATGCAGATAGGGGAAATTGTGGCGGACGCGTGACTCATTCGGTGACATTATAGGCTGAAGTGTCGATGGTTTGAATACCCATACCATACCATAACGGACTCGTCAGACCATGTAACGTGTTTGCTGTCAACAGTCCAGTTTCGGTGTTGGCGGGCCTAGGTGAGGCGTTAAGCGTTATGTCGTCAGTTAGCAACGATACACGAGTGGACCTTCGGATCCGAAAGCTCATATCGATGCTGTTTCGTTGAATGGTTCGCACGCAGACAATTGTTGATGACCCAGCTCTGAAATCCGCAAGAATTTGCGGAATGGTAGCACTTCTGTCACAATGAACTATACTCTTCAATCGTAGTTGGTACTGTATTTGCACGATTTTTTCCGGCCGCAGCAATATCGCAGGTTTGATGTGTTTCCTGATTCCCGAAATTCACCGTGGATTCGTGAAATAGTCGTACTGGAAAATTTCCATTTAATGGTTACCTCGGAGACATTACGCCGCATTTCTCGCGTGCCGACTATAACAACACGTTCAAACTGAAATCGTGGTAACTTGTCATTGTAGGAGCAGTAACCGATCTAACGCCTGCGTCAGACAGCTGTAGTCTTACATAATGGTTGGTTCTTCGATGTATACCGAGTGGTCGGAAATTTCCATTACAACCTTCTAGAACTGGTAGAGGGTAGTGAGTATATAACATTTTGAATAGGAACCCATCTCCGGAAACCTATCGTTTCCGTTCCACGACGCTTTCAATTCAGATGATGATCTCATACATTCCTAATTGAGGAATGTAATTAGGCGTGACCCAGTACAATTGTTGCAATCAATTTCAAAAGAATACTGATTCAATGCGTTATTACTTAGGTATTTTTTTACAATATTTACATCTTATTTACACCTTATGGTTTACATTAGTCGACAACAACATGAACCCAGCATCTACGGCACCAGCCGCAACGTGGTGATGCATTACAACAGCGGCTCGATGTGGCGACCACCAACGTCGCTACACACATTGTACGTCCGAAGCATGTTATGGTACACTCTCTCCATGCCACCTGGTGTCTCTTCAATGTCTGGTACAGCGGCCAGAACTCGTGCCAGCAGATCTTCTTCTGTCTCTACAGGTGTCTCACAAATTAGGCTCTTCATACGACCCCACAGGAAGTTGTCCATAGAAGTTAAATCCGGCGATCGTGGCGGCCACGCGGTTGGACCACAACGGCTTATCCATCTTTCACTAAATCGTCTGTTGTTAAAACTTCAAAAATATCATTTACTGCCGCGGTGGAGTAGCCGAGCGGTCTAAAGCACCTCGCTGCGGAGCGCGCGGTTGCTCGCCGTGGAGGTTCGAGTTCTCCCTGGGGCATGGGTGTGTGTGTTTGTCCTTAGGTTAATTTACCTAGGTTTAAGTAGTTTGTAAGCTACGGACTGATGACCACGCAGTTTGGTCTGATAGAATTACAAACATTTGAACATTTTTTTATCATTTACTCTTCCTTGTGTTTATAAACGATTTAGGAGACAATCTGAATAGTTCCCTTACACTGTTCGCGGATGATGCTGTCGTTTATCGGTTAGTGAAGTCAACAGAGGATCAAAAGCAACTGCAAAGCGATTTAGACATAATTTCTGCATGGTGCGAAAATTGGGAATTGACACTAAATAAAGAAAAGTGTGAAGTAATACACATGACCACTAAAAGAAATCCGCTGAACTTCAATTACGCGATAAATCAGTCAAACCTTAAGGTAGTAAATTCTACCAAATACCTAGGAGTTACAATTACGAACAACTTTGACTGGAGAGAACACATAGAAAATATTGTGGGGAAGGCGAACCAAAGGTTACGTTTCATCGGCAGAACGCTTCGAAGATGCACCAGCTCCACCAAAGAGACTGCCTACATCACACTTGTGCGTCCTCTCCTGGAGTACTGTTGTCCCTTGTGGGACCCTTACCAGGTGGGACTGACGGAAGACATTGAGAAGGTTCAGAGAAGGGCAGCTCGTTTCGTTTTATCACGTTACGGAGCGGAAAGCGTCACGGAAATGTTGCACGAATTGGGGTGGAAATCATTAAAAGCAAGACGTTATTCATTGCGGTGTGATCTGTTTGCGAAATTTCAATCACCGACTTTTAGTTCTGAATGTAAAAATATTTTGCTAGCACCCACCTACTTAGGGAGACATGACCATCCCAATAAAATAAGTCAGATCGAAAACGGAACGATTTAGGTGTTCTTTCTTCCCGTGCGCTATTAGAGAATGGAACGGTAGATAAAAGTTATGAAAGTGGTTAATGAACCCTCTGCCAGGCACTTGAAAGTGATTTGCAGAGTATCTATGTAGATGTAGATTTATGCAATACCTTAAAAGGGCCACTACGCAATAAAAATGAAAATTAATAACAAGGTGACTAGTCTTGACTGCTTAGTACAATCAATTTGTGATCATACTGACAAACTCTAAAATGAAAATATTTGTGTACAAGGTATTTGTATTTAGGCAGTACCGCCTATTACAATTTACTCTGAAACAGCAGCCGTATCAGCTTGTAAACCAATAACTTCCAATAAGCAGGTTGTATCCGTTTAAAGTGTTGGCCAGTCAGAATGGAAATGTTTATAACTTGCAGCTTAAAATATGGGCCTCTTGCAATGGCAATAAAAAATACCTCCCTTTTCGAATATTGTGGTATACAACATGATAAGGCTTTGGCCTTTTAAAACATATCTTCAAATGCTTATCGCTGGAAACAGATGTGAATATATGCAAATATTTTCAATCTATAATTTATCAGGTTGTTTTAAATCTTTATTTTTATTGAGGTCCACGCCATTTTATGATGTTGTACAAATAAAATTTATTTTGACAGTTTTAATACCACAGTATTGTTACGTAGAACTTGTATTACTTTTAACACCTTTATATGTGAAGTGTAGAGGGTCCGTGAGTTTGTGGGTTTGTGTGTTTGTTGTAAACCTATTGTACCAAACTTCTATGGTAACTACTCCCTAAACTTACGAACTACTTAAGGTAAAGTACACTAAGGACAACACTCACACCCATGCCCGAAGGAGGACTCGAACCTTATAAGGGAACGGCCGTCCAAACCGTAGCATGACGCCTTAGACCAAGCGGCCATTCCGCGTGGCTGAGTTTGTGTGTTAATACTGCACACAGTTTTATAGTTTTGTTGTAATCTAGATGAAATTCGCGTGTTTGACCTTTCAACCATGACGAAGCTCACTGTGGGTGTAAGGATTATGTACAACAGTTACGAGGGTTGGAACTTAAATGGTGACAACACTGCTGTGGGGACATTACACAATGGAATCTACTATTGTCCCTGAGATAAGACGTTGTTGATATACCTACCTTACCTCCAAACAAATGGACTCGCCCGTCCCATGTTACCCGTGTGCGCAAAATCGAGGGAAACACAGTCACTTGTGAGCCAGAGGTAACACTCCTATAAACCCGAGCTGAACTATCCGCCATTTTTTCCCCAAGCTGTAGTAGTTGCCACGTATCGAACGAAGCTCACGCATTCTCTCTTGTTTCATTCAACTCGCTCATACTCGCAAACTACTTACTGTATGAACCTGCAATTTTCATGAATATGTTCGGGATGGACTACACTACATTTTCATTTTAGTTTCATTTGCGATAGGTAATTATTTATTAAGAGGATATACTGACCGTTTACGAACATGCACTTACTGACGACGTTACGGAATTTTCGACATGCGAGGAACTTTTTTTCTGTTGAAGTTAGGTGAACACATTAAGCGAAGGAAACGTCCAAAATACATGAAATTTTCATCCTCTCCAAACAGGAACTACGTGAGAAATGTATAACTGGAGATAATGTCAGTTAAACATGCAGCATTTGGATCCGCTCACCCGTCTAGTGACACCTCGTCTTCAGTATTAGAGCTACTAATAATGAAGCACAGGTTGTTAATGCATAATGTCCATAATTGAAGATATTGTTACTGACTTCTTAACCCATTAAATTTAATAGTTGCAAACTACTAAAGTGCTGTGTCTCTATGTAATATTCAGTTTCAATTTTTCAGTTATATGAAAAGGTCATTGTAAATATCTCAATACAGAGTGCTTTATTATGTGAGGAAATAACAAGTCAGTTCATTAGGTAGTGTAGAGATTCATGCTATCTGTCGTTTTCTAGTATTCTCGCATAAAATCCACATTAGATTTAGTAACTTTCGTTCTATTACTGCTAGGCGTTAAATTGAAGAAAATGTAACTCCTATTAGTTTTTGCAAACTGAGTAGTAGGTCTGAAACACTTTGGAACAACAAGCAAAAAATAAACATTTGTGACTGATGAAGGAATATCTGTTCACTGATTAATAAATCCCTAACTTTACTCTTTTTCGTTCAAAAAAATCTACATTTCCTTGAATTCCGCGACAGCAAGCTGTGGCTGCTCTGTTCGGTCGATGAGACTGGGAAGTTCTGTACCATCCACCATACTCCCCATACTTTAGTCCTTGTGACTTTGATTTGATTCCGAAGATGACGGAACCGCTTCGTGACATCCGCTTCAGAACTGTTCCAGAGATTCGACCGGCAGTAGACCGCCCCATTCATACCACCAACAGAAGAGGCTCTGCTAACGGTATACTACGCCTTCCACATCGCTGGCAAAGGGTTCCACATAAAGCTAGTGACTACTTTGAAGGACAGTAACAGGTGCAAACATGTAAGGCTTTTGTATTGGTTGTGAATAAAAGGTTGGTACTATTTAAGTGCCAAACCTCGTAATTTAGTAAGTATAGCGTCATAAACAACGAAATGCACGAGAAACTGCAGCATAACGCGCCAATGGTGCACACTCCCTCAAAACCACTGGCCTGAATTCAACCACATTTGGTGCACATATTCCTTAGCATAAAGAAACAAATACTGTTGGGTTAACAACAACCTATAACACATACCTTAGCAGATATGACGTCATGAACAATGAGATACATGATAAACCAATCACTCACGTAAAAGGTTTGTTTTTAATGCATACAAATCTACAGTTTCATCCCGATCTTGATGAAATTTTGCACACCTTCAAACCAAGAGTAATTCTACATAAAATTAGGTGTGGTGCATAGCGGAGGGTACTTTACCTACGAACTTCGACATGCTCTACCGTTTCGTTCCGATACTGATGCAATGTTGCACATTTGATCTTCAAAACAAGAGAAGGTCACTGTGTACATGAAATTTTGTACGGTTCATGATTTCGACATCAATCTACTGCATTACTGTGATCTTGATAAAATTTTATACACTTCGCCGTGAAAACAAGTGCAACTCCACTCACAGATTTGGGAAGTGTTGGCGAAGTGTACCTTAAACAGAGTCGACGCCAGTCTGTAGTTTTATTCCAATTTTGATGTAATTCTGCACCCTATAGCGTCCGAACAAGAGGAACATCAGCATACATATCAATACATTTAAGGTGCATGGCGGTGAATACATTCCAATAATTTCCGAGACCATTTCACCAATTGCCATGACGATTCTTAGAGTTTTGTAATTTTTCGTAGGTACGGGGGTTAGAGACCAACGAGTGAGGCGGAGGAGGAGATGAAGTAGACAGGGGATTACCGTCCACTTCATCATAAAATATAAGACATAAATAGCATTAAATACACTGCAGACATTATCCATGAAAATGCATTATCTTTCATTTAATGGTAGCAGTATATGTATTAAGTAAGATAACATTTATTGTGGAAGCAACATTTATAGTAAGGCCATGGACAGAATTTTCTCATGTTGGCGAGCGCCTTGGGCTTGAGGCAGAGGAGAGGCCAGTAGGTAGTGGTTTTTCCCGGATTAGGGAAGTCCAGCCTAAGTCCTACCACGGGGAGTGCTGGACAATGGGAGCTACCGGGCGAGGTGCAGCGTAGAGCGCAATATAAAATATTCAAACATTACTTGAATTTGTAGCAATACTACGTACTAAGGAACCTCTATGTGCCTCACTCATAACATGATGCTTAATAAATAATTTAATGTACGATAAATTGGTAATTTGAACTGGAACTCAGGCATGCAGCAAACATTAAATAAAAATGTAACGATTTTGCATGTTAATATTTATACAACTGTGATACAAAGACGAGCGTGGGCCCACATTCTACATCTACATCTACATGGGATACTCTGCAAATCACATTCTGTCTATGTGCATCTGCTAATATGAATATATTTTACGAGAGGTGTTGATCTGATGCAGAAAACGCATTTTCATTATGAGAAAAATAACATTCCAGTCGCTACCATATTTATATCCAGGACAATTACACAGATAGCATGGCAATTTTGTGCATTTAAATTTATTTTAATAATATGAGGAAGTCTAATGAGAAATGCTCATATGTTTGTAAGTTTTAACTACTATGTTCATCAGTCCCTATGCTTACAAATTACTTAAACTAACCTTAGCTAAGGACAACACACACATCCATGCCCGAGGGAGAACTCGAAACCCCGAAGGCGAACAGCGGCGCGCTCCGCAGCAAGGCGCCTTAGAGAGCTTGGCCTCTCTACCGCGGCGGAAGTGCTTTAATTGAAGATTCAAGTGAATAAATAAATTCACAGAATATATGACATCAACTGCGATTGGGCAAAGCTGAAAATGTGTACCCAGGCGGGATTCGAACCCGGCTCTCCTGCTTTCTAGGCAGTTGCGCTGACCCCTACACCACTGGGGACACAGTGATCACCGCACCTGCAAGGACTACCTAAGCACGCCTCCCGTCAGATACAAGTTCCCAGCTTCGCCCTGCCCACAGTACTCAAACTCGTAGTTATGAAACTAATTCCCGTAAGAGTAAGGTCTTCAAACTTGCCCACCCCTCCCCACTAACGATAGGATCATTGCCCGTCACCGGCATATTATATATATACATGTGGCGTCTGTTCCGAAACAACAGACGTCGCTTCTGATCCTGCAGTTGTTATTCTTTAATATTCACAGAATATATGACATCAACTGCGATTAGGCAAAGCTGCAAATGTGTACCCAGCCGGGATTCGAACCCGGTTTCTGTTTTTTCGGAACAGACGCCACACACTCACACACACACACACACACACACACACACACACACACACACACACACACATATATATATATATATATATATATATATATATATATATATATATATATATATATATATATAATATGCCGGTGACGGGCAATGATCCTATCGTTATTGGGAGGGGTGAGCAAGTTTGAAGCCCTTACTCTTACGGGAATTAGTTTCATAGCTACGAGTTTGAGTACTGTGGGCAGTGCAGGTGTGGTGATCATTGTGTCCCCAGTGGTGTAGGGGTCAGCGCAACTGCCTAGAAAGCAGGAGACCCGGCTTCGAATTCCGGCTGGGTACACATTTTCAGCTTTGCCCAATCGCAGTTGATGTCATATATTCTGTGAATATTAAATAATAACAACTGCAGGATCAGAAGTGACGTCTGTTCTTTCGGAACAGAAGCCACATATATATCAATAAATACATATTTAGCCAACGCCGGGATTTTAGTTAGTCGTCTATAACTGTGTGTCTGCTTGTAATTTCTGGTGTGGTTTGGTGTCTTTGATTCATATTTTCTGTCTCCTTTTCCTGTTGAGCTTATGTACAGGTACTGGCTACCTCGTTTCAGTAATCTGAAGTGCTCAGGGCAGCTTGTTGCGTCTAATTAGTAAGGGACTGCATCTCGTTTCTTATTCAGTCGGTTGATTGGCGTTGTTCTTGTTTTTGTGTCTCCTGTCAATTTCCTGCACATGTCAAATACATGGCTACGCAGATGAATACCACCAGCAGTTTCCACATTTCCATCCTAAGTACTGCTTACTTATTGTTCACCGAGTGCACGTTCGTTGTGATCATAGATTCAAGATGGGCTTCACGCTCGGATTCCCAGCAGGCCGGCGCGCTGTGATGAGATGCGAGGCCGTCACATTAGGCAGTTCAGGCTTCGCTGCACACGTCTGCTGCGTCTTCATGTGGGAGGCCTCATCCAGAACCGCCGGGAGTCCTTGTTAGTGGTCGGGACGGCAGACAGCGGCGATCAAAGGGCCCAGGTATCCGATGCCTGATACACTCCCTCTGCCGGCGCGGCTCTCCTCTTATCTCCAGGGACGGGGAAGGCGCCGCGGTGAGCGATAAATGAGAATCGCCTCACGTTCTGCAGTTCGCGCCGGTATATAGCGGTTTCCCAGGCAGCCAACTGTGACGACTGCACAAAGCCGGCCCGGTAACGTGTATGTTTTAGTTGCTGGTAGAGCTTCCGGGTTATAAGGCCCTAGTCCATAAAACTATCCAGTTTCACCTAACGTTTCGTGCAGAGCTGCGCCGGACATCTTCAGAGGTCTTCTTACTTGCGTTGAGTCTTGCCGACTGATGAGTCGGGAGTCTGAGAGCGCCATATATACTGAGAACAGTAAAGAAAATTTTAACAGGAAAGAAGAAGCTATGAAACTTAGCGACATATGGACAGTAGATTTGAAAGATCAACACGTTTTTATCTCTGACCGATTGCAATCGATAGTGATGTTTTATCTTTGACAAGGACTATCTCTGCTGATAACGTGACAGCTTGACGACGCCCACTTCTCGCAGTATATATGGCGCTCTCAGACACCCGACTCATCAGTCGGAAGACTCTACGCAAGTAAGAAGACCTCTGAAGATGTCCGGCGCAGCTCTGGACGAAACGTTAGGTGAAACTGGAGAGTTTTATGGACCACGGCCTTATAACCCGAATGTTCTACCACCAAATATGACATCCGGTCATGAAAGCCTTCATTGCATGAACGTGTATGTTTACTCTGACAGACGCGCGAGTAGAAACTGCAAAAACTCTGTTAATACTGTGTGATGTAGTCCATCCTGAACTCGCCCTGACCAAAAAAGCGACAGCATAAAAGTTTAATTTCAAATTCCTCTGTTTCATAGAGTTAGTAACGGTTAGTGTTTTGAGTGAATCTTGAGAGCGACTGAACAGGTCTCAAAATTTACCGACAGTTTGACATACTCTATGAATATTTCCTGTTCTGGTTGTTATGGTCTCCAGTCCAAAGACAGATCAGTAGCAACTCTTGACGCTACTCTATCCTGTGCAAGCCTCGTCATCTCTGAAAAAGAACGGCAACCTTCATCCTTTTGAACCTACATCTACATGGGATACTCTGCAAATCACGTTTAAGTGCCTGACAGAGGGTTCATCGAAACTCCAATTCCATTCTAGAATTTCAAGCGGGAAGAAAGAACTCCCGAATCTCTCCGTTCGAGCTCTGATTTCTCGTATTTTATTATGACGGTCATTTCTACCTATGTACTTGGGAGTCAACTACATATTTTCGCATTCAAAGGAGAATGTTGGCGATTGGAGTTTCGTAAGTAGCCCACGCCCCAGTGATAAGCGCCGTTGTTGTAATGATTCCCATCCCAGATCCTGTATCATTTCCGTAACGCTGTTTCCCCTGTATCTTTACAATACGAAACGAGCTGCCCTTCTCTGGACTCTTTTGATGTCCTCCGTCAAACCCACCTGATGAGGATCCCACTGGGCAGCAATACTCCAAAAATGGACGTACAAGCGTAGTGTATGCAGTTTCTTTTGTAGTTCTGTTGCATCTTTTAAGGGTTCTGCCAATAAAACGCAGTCTCTCGTTCGCCTTTCCCACCACATTATCTACGTGTTCTTACCAATTTAAGTCTGAAGTAATAGTAATTCCTAGGTATTTAGTGGAGTTTACGGCCTTCACTTTTGATTGATTTATCTTGTAAACAAAGTTTAACGAATTTCTTTTCGTACTCATGAGGACGACTTCACACTTCTCATTATTTAGAGTCAACTGCCAATTTTTTCACCATAGTGATATCTTATTCAGATCGTTCTGCAGTTGGTTTTGATATTCAGATGATTTTACTGGACGGTAAATGACGGCGTCATCTGCAAACAACCTAAGAGGGCTACTTAGAACTTCCCCTAAATCGTTTATGGAAATAAGGAACAGCAGAGGACCAATAACACTACACTGTGGAACGCCCGATATCACCTCTGTTTTAGTCGATGCCTTACCATTGATTACTGTATTCGTCAGCTAATTTTATAAAATACACTTCGCTCAAACATTAAACTGATGACTGATGATTACTTGATGACTCAGAATGTGTCCCGTCAATCGACCCCTTCTCTTAGTCAAGATACGCGAGAAATTTCTTATCTCGTCAATTCCGTTCTGCACCTCCTCATTAGTTTAGCGATCTACCCTCCAATCCTCGGCAATCATCTGTAGCACCACCTTTCAAAATCTTTTATCTTCTTGTGTAAACTCCTTATCGTCCCCTTTTCACTCATGTACAATGCTACACTACTTTCCAGTGGTTTTGAGGAAGGTCTATCTAATGTTTCATTTAATATTACATCTCAAGAAATTCCTTTTCCTAAGAAATAGTTTTCTCCCCTTGGTCAGTTTACATTTTATGTATTCCGTACTTCCGTCATAGGAAATTATTTTACTGCTCAAATAGCAAAACTCACCTACTATCTTTATTGTCTTGCTACTACTCGAACTACTTTAGCATTGAATGGTTTTCTCAGACTACATACCATTGCCCTTGTTTAGCCCTTGTAATGTTTTTCTTACACTCCCCTCTCAAGACATGGTCCATTCCGTTCAAAGTTCTCCGACGTCCTCTGCTGTCTCTAACAGAACGTGAAAAATATCGAGTAGCACCGTGGATCGGAATCTACGTTAAACTGTGGGTAAGTCACACTGTGGGTAACTCAGTTCAAAGGTCGGAGGGAACGCAACGGCATACCACCTCCAGTCAGGACCATGCCTAGTAAAGCTCTGTCGTGTTCAAACCAATCTTCGGATTGTTGACTGCTTTACCTTTTTATGCGAAACGTCACGTCTTCGATACTCGCCAGTGACAAACTCACACCAAAATATCATCTTAACCTCTGGGGATGCCAAGTGGCTAACGCCGGGCTCACTTTTATTCGGAATTCTTGTCCTCGTACTACCGTCTGGAGTGAATCTGGATTAGACTGTCGCAGCGATTTAATGTTGCTTACATTAGGAACATCGTCGCTATTGAAAGATACTGAATAAAAATATAATTTTGGGTTGGATACAATAGTTTAAAGACATTCATTTGATGCAAACACAATTCTCTGTTGCACATGTATCAATATATTTCCATGGTTACAGAATAAGGCTGTGACTGTCAACAATAATTTCCTCACAATGTTTGCGATACAGATTATTACTCAATTATCATGTGCGTTTGTTTTTGTTACTTGAGCAACGGATGAGCCATATTTCAAAATAGAAGAAAAATATAATCGAACTGTCGCTCGTTGATCAATAGTTGGCCATCTGGTGAGATATAACAAATTAGCTTATCTTTTAGCATAGTGTGCTTCTCTGCACATTCATCGTATCTGGCATTATAACGCCCCAATATGGTGGGGTCGAATGCCTACCACTAAGTATTTTAATAACACATGGACTATGTTCAAATGTTCAAATGTTTGTAAAGCTTATGGGACTTAACAACGGGGTCATCAGTCCCTAAACTTACAAACTACTTATGAACTACTTACGAACTAGGACGGCACAAATATCCATGCCCGAGGAGGGATTCGAACCCCCGACCGTAGTGGCCGTGCAGACCGTGACTGAAGCGCCTCAGTCCCCTCGGCCACCGCGGCCGGCACATGGACTATGGATCAGTTAGATGTCGCAGTGGATTTTCACAATCACTTGTCAACATTGGAAGTTTTTGATATGTTTGCTGTTCTTACTGGAGCAATTGTAACATTCGTTTCTATATTACATGTGGAATTGATATAATTCATGACCACTATATGCTTCAACTCTAGTGTTTCTTTACTCTTTGGGTACCGTTACGGCGCTCGTCATACTCTACTTCGGGAATTGTCAGAAACACTTTTCTCGGTGTTCTGGAAAACGGGCGATCCACACGTACACGCACCTAATGGACAGTGCCAGATTATCATAATCACCCACCAGTATCGCATGCGTTTCGTTAGGTGTCTTGCCAAGTATAAAATAAAACTTTGAATTGATCCTTTACTCCTTCATTGTCCTGTTCTCAGCTCAGAACGAACGCACTAAACAAGCACTTCGTCCAATAACGCGGAACAAACACGATCCTCTACTGAACTGCGATGAGGTCTAGTTATTAACACCAGCCGCTACGCAGTCAGAGCGTTGTGATTCGCCTGTGTCGCCCGATCCAAAGGTTTTGACTTCATTCACCGAACTTGTTGTACCATGATGCGCACAGCGAGAGCGTCCCGAGGCTCAAGCGAGACTCATGGCTGACATAAAGTTTTGATTATTTATTGCACAAGAACCAAACATTCACATATCATATATGTCATTTCAAAGAGAAACACTGAAAGTTTTCGTTTTCATGTATACCGCCACAGCGTAGTTTGGTGATTTGCCGACAGTCGTCGATAGTCACAAACATAGCGGGTTCAGGTGCAGAGCGAGATTTCTGTGTGTTCGAGTTCGACAAAGTGTGCTACAGCTCTTCAACGGATGTTTAGAACTAAGTACAGTTAGAAGCCATCAGAAAGGAAGGCCGTTTACCACTGGCAAAAAACAAATCGTTACGATGGGAGAGAATACGGAAAGCGAAGGCCACAGTCGACGATACCATGCCGAGACGGATATGGCAAGAATACGATTTTCGTATTGACGTCTGCCGGGACACTTAAGCCGGGTTCTACATCTACATCCAAATACATACTCCGCTATCCACCGAAAGATGCGTGGCAGAGGGTAGACTGTATCACTACTAGGAATTTCCTTTCCTATTCCACTCCCAAATAGAACGAGGAAAAAAAGAATGCCTATATGCCTCCATACGAGCCCTAATTTGTCTTATCTTGTCTTTGTGATCACTACGCGAAATGTAAGTAAGTGGCAGCTTCAGATTCCGACCCTCTAAATTTTCTAAACAGAAATTCAGGAAAAGAAAGTCGTCTTTCCTCCAGCGATCCTCAATTGAGTTGCCGGAGCATTTCCGAGACACTCGGGCATTGGTCGAACCTACCAGTAACAAACCTAGCTGCTCGCCTCTGAATAGCTTCTACGTCTTCCTTTAAACTGATCTGCTGCGAGTCCCAAACACTTGAGCAATACTCAAGACGAGGTTGTACAAGCGTTTTATACGCGGTCTTCTTTACAGATGAAATACATGTTCCCAAATTCTCCCAATAAACCGAAATCGTCTGTCCACCTTACAACTGTCCTTACATGTTCGTTCCATTTCCTATCGCTCTACAATGTTACTCCTAGATATTTGAACGACTCGACAGCATCAAAAAGCTCACTACTAATGCTGTCTTCGAACATTATGGGATTGTTTTTCCTACTCATGCGCATCACCAAACATTTTACTACATGGAGAGAGCTAGCTGCCATTCTTCGCACCAACTAGAAGTTTTGTCTAAGACATCCTGTATGCTATTACAGTCAGTTAAAGACTACACCTTCCCATACACCACAGCATCATCAGCAGCCGCAAATTACAACTTACTCTGTCCATCAGATCATTTGTATAGATAGAAAATAATAGCAGTTCCATCACACTCCCCTGGGCCACGCCTGACGATACACACGTCTCTGATGAACACTCGCCGTCGAGAACAACGTACTGCGTTCTATTACTTAGGAAATCTTCCAGCCAGTCACAAACCTGTGAACCTATTCCATAAGCTCGAATATTCGATAGCAGTCTGCAGTGTGGAACCACGTCGAACTCCTTTTTGAAGTTGAGAAAAACACAACCCGCCTGTTGCCCTTCATCCATGGCTAGCAAGACGGCATGTGAGAAAAGGGCAAGCTGATTTTCACATGAACGATGTTTCCTAAACCCGTGCTGATTCATAATTCACACAAGCAACTAAACTGAGACAACAACACCTGTCTTTCTGCAGTGGCACTGTGAGCTATCGTTCACACAGAACTTCGCAAATACTAGTACTTAGTTGTGCAGTTTGTATTATGGCGTCTGCAGTCTCAGCTGATGACGACAGGCACAGCACATTTCATCCGCGACCAAACGACCGTAACACTTTGTGTCACTCGCACACGATGTGTTTTCTTCATCTATTCGACATTTTAGCCGCAAACAAAGACGCCAAAACTTAGCCTCGAACGAAAACAAACAGATACGAAGTAAAATGGTTCGAAATACCCTGCGAGGTGACAGTCTACTGTCGATATTTGCTGGTGGGGGAAGAAAGTGGCGAAACAAAGTACAACCAAGCTGAACTTTTCGTTGCGTGAAAAAAGTAGGTCCTCTTAAGTGGCGCTTCTAAAACCAGCAAGTTCACACTTGCTACTGAGTACTGAACTACAACTTCACTATGCAACGAGCTGTTTCACGCCATTAGTTGCCTGTCTGAACCCGGCTTCACGGTTCGCATATACGTGTATAGCAACTGAAGTGTGTAATGCATATATTCTAATTTGTACCGTATTCAGTTACACGTACAGAAGGTATGTTTTTATGACTGCTGAAGACCTCTACTTGCTCCAAAAACTGTGTTAGAATTAGTGTCCTCTGTTTCTTGTGAGAACGTATTACGTAAAAACGGTTACGAAAAAGTAAATTTCAGCATTTCATAGTGATGGTGAACAAAACAGGTTTCAATCAACGATCAAATTCACAATGAGTGTGTCTGTTATATAGAAATTAATATTTGTAATGTTAGGTCTTACTGGAGCTTATATTTCGCAAGGCAGACTGTGTCATCTTATTTACGTAAGCTACTATAACCGCAGAGAACGTCGTGTATTGACATCTTTCCGATTCGTCGCATGGCCTTTTTGCAATTATTTCAGCTGACAAACGCTTAATACATCGTCCGTGATTGCCTCAGATTCAATATCCGATCGTGGCGGGTGATGCCATCTCGTACATCAGCCATCCATGGTGATGGGGGTAATAATTTCCGGCGTAGCATTGATTGCTCTCGGATGTTAGTGCCCTTACAGGTGATGGCCCCGCCGGTTTACTCCCTAACAAAGTAGATAGAAAACTCTACATCTCTCTCGATCATCTTGCAAAACTGTTAACCTCCGAAAGTTATTCACCAATTACAGTCAAATTATGAGACAACGTTGCATTCTTATACAGGAAGGTTTTTACGTAACCATTTAGTCAAAATTTTTATGTTTTTAAATGACACATATTAAAATCAGTAGATGTATAAAACATGTTATAACGTTACCCTTGTTTCGTAGGATGCTATAAGTTGTTAAAATTGATTCCACGGTTGTAATTTGGACAAATGATTGGTTGTATAGAAATTTTGAATTTGGAATAATTTAGTTCAAACACAGCAAAAATTAACATTCATAAACTTTATGCCAGATACACCGCGGATTAAATGTTAAAGTCGGGCACCACACAAAGTAACGGCACGTTGTAAGACTTACGGAAAGCATCTAGCTGGATCCTATGCTTCGTACTGCAGAAGCTGAAAATGTTAATCTTCTCGTATTTAATATGAGATTATTCGAGATACTTTCCGTTCTAGACTAATGCTCAGACAGTTCACTTCGCTTTTCATTGTTATATGACCGTGGATGAAACATGAAGTTAATGTTAATGATAGAAAGAGGAAAAATGATCGGGCATCGTAAAATACAAAAGAAATTATTGCAGGTTCTGTAATCAAGCAAGGTATTGTATAGGAATGACTAATAAGGATTGAAATGTTGAAGACATGAACATTAAACTATTACGGACGTCGAGGAGCTGAAATCATTAGAAAATAAATATTTGACGTGGAGGAATTCATTTAAATAAGAACCAAAGAGAGAGGATGATTTTAAATTTAAGTGATATGTTTTAACAACAACTTGCATCACAATTACTTACATTGAATGGATACATGAATGGAAGACGTCCGCACAGAATTAACATAGACAAGAGAGTGATAAAAACTACCATCGCGGTTTCGTCTTCTCCCTTGTCCGGAAGTAAAAAAATGACGAACGAAATTAAGTCAGTTATATTGCGAGCTAGAGGGAACCGGAGGTGATAAGCATCGCTGATCAAAAAAAGAGGAAACTTCAAAGCATTCAGTGAAGAACTGCTAGGAATATTTACATTTTCTGTATAAGTACAAATGTAAAGGTTAGTTTGTTCTAGAACTTAAATCTTCGAAAGTTATCTACAGATTACTTCGAAACTTACACACAATGTTGTATTCGATTTGACACAGGTTTTTAGTACAGAAAAGTAAACCTGAATAACGCTGTCAATCAGCAATATGCTATTATATACGGACTACATTAATTATTTGTTTTGAATTCCATAGCTGACAACATCACCGACCTAGCAAGTGTGATATTTCAGCTGATTTATAGGCAGGAAGTTCTAAGGTTACATTATGTAAGAATTCAGGTGTTATTTTGAAGCCTGCTCTTCACGCACCTTCGTTTCCCGTTCAGACATGTTGCCGAATCATTGCCTTTTTCCATCACCAATTTGACATGCTCTCACCTTGACAATGACAATTAAGGTAGTTTGGGTAAATATTGCACATTCGAAGCTAACCTTTTCGTAGTACAGCGCTGTACATCACTATTGCTTACTATCTGTTCTTGAAGGTGATTGTTCATCGTACAGGTAGAGCATATGTGCGTTTCCGGAAAAGCAGATACAAATATTAATTGTGGTTGAAAATTATTTGTCGATTTCTGTTGTAACTCATTGCTTGCCTATTATTGTATTCCGCGAATCATAGTCCTTGCTGACACTGTGGTACACAGACTAGTCGTGCATATTAACATGCATCAGTTGCGCAGGGCCCAACTTTAACAAATTATATATATATATATATATATATATATATATATATATATATATATATATATATATAATTTAAAGGAAACGTGTCAGAAAAAAATAAAAATAACTAGAATTTTTACTGTGCTCTCGTTATATTGAACATTTTAATTATGTGTGCGTGCAGACGTCATATCATGAACATAACATCCAATACTCATGGAATCAATAGCCTATTCTTTATTGGTGAAAATTTACGTAGAATTTACTGTTTCAAATTGTCAGTCAAATTCAAATGGGCCGGCCGCAGTGGCCGAGCGGTCTACGGCGTGCCAGTCACAGTCTGCTACGGTCGGGGGTTCGAATCACCCATCGGGCATGGATGTTTGTGTCGTCTTGAGTAAAAGATAGTTTGTAAGTTTACGGACTGATGACCCCACAGTTAAGTCCCTTAAGCTTAACAAACATTTGAACATTTGAAATTCAAATGAAAACATTTTCGGCTTACATTATACCATATTTTATGTATTTGAGACAGAAATAATTGTAACTTCAGTTGGAAACATTCATGCTCTTTTGAGGTCCGTCTGACCTAATTAACAATTGTAACAATCAGGACTTTAAACACAAACACCCTCCATTCCACAGACAGTTCTATCAGATATTTCAAATACTTACTCAAGATCACAAATTTAAATGATATTTATATCAATGTAAATACAAATAAACAATCCCTGAAATGGTTTTTCGTCTCGAATATGTAAAAGACATTAATGATAAATATGGAGCATTAATGTCTGACACATTCCAGACGAAAATCCGTCTCAGGGATTGTTTATTTGTATTTAAATTGATATTTATATCACCTTAAACAGGAATGTTCCAATATGTCCATTGCCAAGGTGTTATTCCGCTGCATGGAGAGCTTTGGCAGTAGTGGCAATGTTCCATGCAACACATAAGCTGAATTACAGTTTGTGACGTGAAGGAAACCGTGCTTAGACTATTCCGAGGCATGGAGTTCCGGGTTAGATTCCTGGTCGCATCACAAATTTTAATTCAATGCTTCATATATATCATAAATTACATATATATCTACAAAGGAAGTAAACTTCGAGGCAGTATTCTAGAAATGGAAGACAAAGTGGAGGAAGATGAGATAGGAGATATGATACTGCGAGAAGAATTTGACAGAGCGCTGAAGGACTCGAGTCGAAACAAGGCCCCTGGAGTAGATGATATTCCATCAGAACTGCTGATGTCATTAGGAGAGCCAGTCGTGAAAAAATTGTATCGCCTGGTATGCAAGATGTATGAGACAGGGAAAAACCCTCCAACTTCAAGAAGAATATTGTAATTCTAATTCCAAAGAAAGCAAGTGCAGACAAGTGTGAAAATTACAGAACTATCAATTTAAAAAGTCATGGTTGCAAAATACCAACACGAATTATTTATAGACGAATGGAAAAACTTGTGGAATCTGACCTCTGGGAAGATCAGTTTGGATTTAGGAGAAATGTAGGAACACGGGAGGCAATACTCACATTACGACTTATCGTAGAGGATAGGTTAAGGAAAGGGAAACCTACGTTTTTAGCGTTTGTCGATTTGGAGAAAGTTTTGGACAATGTCGACTGGAATACACTCTTCCAAATTCTGAAGGCGTGAGGGGTGAAATATAGGGAACGAAGAGTTATATTCAACCTATACAAAAACCAGACAGCGGTTATTAGAGTCGAAGGGCAAGAAAGGGACGCAGAGGTTGGGAAGGGAGTAAGAAAGGGCTGTAGCCTTCCCCCAATGTTTTTCAATCTTTACATTGAGTAGGCAGTGAAGGAATGGAAGGAGAAATTTGGAGAGGGCATTAAAGAGCAGGGAGAAGAAATAAGAACATTGCGGTTTGCCGATGACATAGTAATAACATGAACATTAACAAGAGTAAAACGAAGGTAATGGAATGCAAGGTCAGAAAATCAGGCGATGCTGAAGGAATTAGATTAGGCAATGAGACAATAAAAGTAGTAGATGAATTTTGTTATTTGGGTAGCAAGATAACTTCTGACGGCCGAAGTAAAGAATATATAAAATGCAGAATGGCTTTGGGAAGAAAAGCGTTTCTAAAGAAGCGAAACTTGTTAACATCCAGTATTAAAATGTTAGGAAGTCCTTTCTGAAAGCATTTGTCTGGAGTGTAGCATTGTATGGGAGTGAAACATTGACGATAAGGAGTTCGGATAGGAAGATGATAGAAGCTATTGAAATGTCGTGCTACAGACGAGTGATGAAAATTAGATGGGTAGATCACGTAACTAATGAGGAGGTGCTTAACCGAATCGGAGAGAAAAGGAGTTTCTGGCATATCCTGACTAAGAGAAGGGATAGATTGGTTGGACACATTCTGAGACATCAAGGAATTGTCAACTTAGCATTAGAAGGAAGCGTGTAGGGGTAAAAATAGTAGATGGAGACCGAGGGACGAATACTGTAAGCAGATTCAAAAGGATGTAGGTTGCTGAACGTATTCTCAGATGAAGAGTCTTGCACAGGACAGGGTAGCGTGGAGAGCTGCATCAAACCAGTCTGCGGACTGAAGACCACAACAACACATATATAACACACTTTGGACGTGTAGTCCGTCAACAAACGCGTTAGCTTAGAAAACCCTCGTTCGGTCTATACGTGAGTATTATTCGTCAGTTATTGAAACTTACTGTTTAATATTGATAGTGGAGATAGAGAAGAGCAGGACACTTCACTAGCGGTTTATTTAGAAAGCACGAAAGTATGGGCTGAAATAACTGGCGGTTGTCAGTGGCAGAGGCAGAGAGAAGGGCATTTAACACTGATGAGCCAAGAAACTGGTACATCTGCCTAATACTGAGCAGAGCCTATGCGAGCAGGCAGACGTGTCTCAACACGACGTGGCATGGACTCAACTAATGTCTTGGGAATTGGCACCATGCACCTCGCACGCCTGTCCATGAAACTGTGAGAATATTGGGGGGGGGGGGGGGGCAATATCTCTTCTGAACAGAAAAGATATCACAAGGCATCCGAGATATACTATAATTAGAGGTCAGAGCGGATGCGGATGCGGATATCCGCGGGTGTATCAGCGGATATCCGCAGTATTTCTTACTTTGCGGACAAAACTGTGAGCGACGCGGATATCAGCATGTTATATGCGTATAAACAGCTAGGTATCTGCTCAGTACGTCATTCAAAATGTTAGCTGAAACCAGAGTCTAACATACCAGTCACGACACTCGAGAGAATTTTTGTTACCCACCGCGACAGCGGCGCACCAAGCGGCCAGCAGGGGACACTACTGAGTTGGCGGTATTTCGTGCGTTGTACGTCGGGTTACTTGTAGCTTATATTCGTTTTCGTGATGCTTTCCGGAAAGGGAAATGCTTATAGCGCAATAAAATGAAGCAACAACCAGAAAAGATATACATCATTAGTCTGTTTTCAAATTTCCAAAGGACACTGAGAGGTATGTAAGAACCATTCTGCTGAAAAGTGTTCGTTACGATTCAGCTGAAAATTGCATATATTTATATATGATAGTGATTTTTTTACATTTTTAGGAGAAGAAAATGGCTTATAGTGCAGATAGAATACTATGTACTGCAGTCTGGATGTCCAAAGGAACAGAAAAAAAGCGTATGATAGGCCTAAGATACAAAGTAACATTCTGAAGAATATGCTATAAAACTCTGAAACCTTAGCCTATATTTTAGTAAAAAATTGAAATTCGAAAAATAAGATGAAAACGATTCAGGGAGATAGACAAATACCCAATATTTGTAGAAAATATTTACACCAAACTGAAATCTGCACGTGAGTGGTCATACTCTTTCTAAATCTAAACTAATTTAATTACCTATTTTTACATTGGCTGGCTCCTCTGCTTTAACTGAACCAGTCAATGATTGGAAATAATTACTTATGGCTACTCGGAGATCTTTTGTCGCACGGGAGTAGCCACGTGGTCTGGAGCGAAAAGTTATGGATCGCGCGGCCTCCCATGTCGGAGGATCGAGTCCTCCCTCGGGCATTGGTGTGTGTGATTTGTCCCTAGGTTAGTTTAACTTAGGTTAAGTAGTTTATAAGCTTAGGGTACTGATGAGCAATGTAGTTTGATCCCATAGAATTACAAACATTTGAACATTTTTGGAGATCTTTTGCATGTTCTCGAACAACCATGGATTTCTGTGGGTCATATGCGCCATGTCAGCTGGTGTGAAGAACACTCGGGACACTGCTGGCGAATGATCTGGCCGCCATTATCGCGTGACATGAATCCCTTTGAATATTTATGAGACAAAATAGAGAAGTATGTACGTGCACATAATCCTGCCTTAGCAACAGGTGGCGCACTTTTTAGCAAGGTGGTTATAACCAAAATAAGTCAGTTCTGCACTAAGCATATGGTAACATTAGAACTAATAGTAGAACATACAATCTGGATTGTTCTATCGATGTAAGCTCAATATTCTGATGACATACAACCACATGTACAACATTTTGCTAATGTTGTCCAGTATGCAAGACATAATAAGTCTGGTAATTATTGCAGACATAAATGTTAGATCGGTTAATGGCATTTATGTACCACAAAAGAGAAAGGCAGAATAGTTAATGATACTAAGTAAATAACATCCACGTGCTAAACAGGGAAGGACGGCCACCTACATTCCAAACCAACACAGGGCTACAAGTAATATTGGCATAATCCTTGCATACAATAATTTACTTCCAAAAGTTAAAGACTGGTAAATCTACGAACATCACACCCAAATGTTGCGTAATTTAATTATAATAAATGTACAGAGTACTTACGAAGAGGAAAATATATACTACAACCGGCGTATCTTGAGCAAAGCAAACTGTGAAAATTTGAAACAAATAATAATAGACCCCCACAAACCGAGCTCACAGGAAGCATGGGCTATACATAAACTGACATAAGTAATACAAGATGCACAACTAAAGGCAATTCAACGTGTAAACTCAAATTCAAACCAACGACTAAAAATCCCACGAACACAAGAGCTTGCTAATCTAAGGAAGAAAAAATTAAAGACAAACTCAGAATCACTTATAAAATACAAGCAATGCAAGAGAAAGACAATTAGGACAGCAAATATTTATACAGACAAAGGAACAGTACAAAACTACAATATTTAACACCAAATAACAACATTGGGATAACTTTGTAAAGCAAGAGTTACAAGACAATCTATGGGAGGGGCTCCCTACCAAATCCTAACTGAAAAAGTTAAAACACCACAGCTATTGTCCACACTTAAACAAGATTATAGAATAATAACACATGGATGGAGAAGCACTGTGGAATATTTACTTAATGAACTCCAACGAATTACCATCAAATACAAAGTGAAAAATGTTCTGAGCTTGACTACACGACAGAAATGATAGTTGATCCATTTGCAGAAGAGGAAGTAGCAAAAACCATAGTATGACTTGGCAAAAAGAAAGCGCCAGGGCCCATATATGCTGAAGTGCTCCAGCAAAATTACCCCACAGATTAAACCCTTTTAACCACTACTCTAAACGAGGCGTTTTATTTAGGCAGAATACGTGCCACCTGTAAACTGCAAGAGCAGTTATAATTTTAAAAAATCCAACGATAAAGACCCCACGGACCCTAAATCCTATCGCCCTATTTTGTTACCAAACAGTCTCGCCAAGGTCCAGGAACGTCTCCTATGTAACAGGCTATAGTCACATAGAGAGCTTACACAGATTAGTCCGCACCATTAGAGCTGTCATTAACAATAATCAATTGATGGTGACATCAACACAACCCTCAACATGGTACACCGAATATATCAAAAGTATGTAATATCTTGGAAATAATTTAACTGGCCACCATGTCTCACAAAAGTCTCATGCAGACAGCAAGATATGTAATATCTATTATGATAGATATTGCTGGCGCATTTGACAACCTATTGTGGCCTGTAATATTTGCCCATCTACGAGGAATTCAGATGCCAGCTGCTCTGTGTCATAGTCTATGAGATTATTACAAAAATCGGTTTGGCGAATGGAGCGAAGGTAATCGTTAAGTCATAAAACGAAGCACAAAGGGCTGGCCACAAGTGTCCATATGCAGATCTATTTTCTGGGACCTGAAAATAGAACTACTAAGAACTTCTAGATGACAATGAAAATGTAAATGGAATTGTGGTCTATGCTGATGACCTCTTGGTAGTTGTGTCAGAAATGTCTAGGGTAAAACTTGAAGAAAGGACCAATAATATATTACGTCTCATGGATACCTGGTGAGCCCAAAATAAAATGTTAATTGTTCCGCACAAACATTGTACATCCTTCTCAAAGGCATTCTTCTGAGAAACTCCTCAATTAGTTAGGAATAACAAAAATAACTAGGAAAAATATGAAAGGTATTTAGGAGTAATGATTGACAGATGGTACGAGAGAGATTATCACTCAAATACATTACACTCAGTCCCAGAAAGATCCACTTTATTATTGGACATGGACCATACCCAGTACATTTACAAAAAAATTCTTCAAAGGAGTATTTACATGTGTGTCTGTGGAGGTATTGGAGCACCACAGCACACAGTGATGCAATGTAAACTGTATACACAGTCCAGGAGTCTAGTAAGAGATTACAGCAAAATCTACAACTCCCGTAAGGACGAATCACAATTTCGAGAAAACTACTGGAAGAATACAATAGGCAGAAACACCCATCAGAAACATTAACAAATACGTGGGACACATACACCACAACAGTAGCGACAATAACATGGGAAACAATGCATCAGATAATGAAAGAGAAACTGGTAGTCACATTGATTAAATATATCTGAAACCAAGAGGTAAAATACAAAATAGCAATATATATTACTCAAATAATGAATGTTAGAAAAAAAATATAATGAGAAATTGTATGATTTAACCCTTTCATTCCGACATTATGAATTCAGCTTTGGAAAAATTGAAATTCTGTGTTTTTCCCTATTAATACAGTGCACTAAACAGAAAAATATCTGTTATAAAATTTTTGATCGTACTATTGTTATTCTGTCATGTATCTCATGCAAAACACAAACGTTACACGTCAGGTCAATAATGCTAGCATAATCCTTGTTAAAACACCAAAGAAAAGACAATTTACAGCTGAAAAAAAAAAGATGAACCACACTCACAGCCACATACAGATGGCAACGTAATATAACCTCCAAGACGAATAGATAGCGGCAAAATGTCGTACTAGAAGCATGTTTTCATCAACAACAATGCGACTTTAATGACTGATGCACAAGATACGGTATAAATCAGCTTTTAATACGTTGCTGTTGAGGAAACAATACTGGGAATGCAAAGGTTAAGCACAATTCACTTAATGATACATTAAGGAACTTCATTGTGTGCAGTAATGCGAAAATACATAATTAACTGTTGCAGGGTATTAATAATTATTAAGCCACATGTCAACAATACAATACAAATATTATATCAGTGTTGGATTAATTCAAATATATTTCTTGTATGTAATTATAAGCCAGATATTATAACATATTCTACTAACACAGAATAGTTTTACCTTGGGTATTGTAATTTAATAATATACAATAAAATTAATCATTTTACAGATATTAAAGTTAATGAAAATTAAATATTTAGTACAATGTTAAGCCTGCTGATTGAAGTTTCATTGTTACTATTGAAATTGTAGAATTTTATATATTCTGACTGAACTTTTATAATTAAAATATATCTCAGTCTTTTTTTCTATTAAGATTTGTGTTATTCTCATGCAATTGATTCAGCTATTTTATTTAATATATATTTTATATTTAACAATGATTTTGTATAATAGCAGAAAGATTATTGTTTAATTCCTAATCTTGGGTGTACATGATTTGCAAGCAAATTATTTCCTAAGACAACACACCTTTATAAAGATAACATAACATATTAATTGAATACAAAATTTAAGGGAATTATACTATTTGGAACAGGACACAAATAAAACATCTATTTAAAATGTTGTATGAAGTAATTACACATAACGCTGAAATTAATAAAATTAGTATTCTGCAAACGATTTATTGAACTGTTGTGCCAAAATCTACCACATATAACAATTACAAAACTGTTAGTTTAAAATTGTAAGAGTGTCAACAGACACATATATTAATCACACATGATATACTTTTGTTTCTGATAAAATATCCAGAAGTGCTGAAAAATTATTAGGGAATTTTAATACAATGGAGATTTAGCACAACTAGGAATTTTAGCAATTACACATTTTTATTGTTTAAACTTTACTATTTTAACACTACTTTATATTTTCCTTGTATAAATATCAACTATTATTATGTTAAATTTGTAATTTACTTTATTTTTAAAAGTAAATAAAAACTGAGTTAAAAATATTTTCCCACAGTTAGTGGTCCACATCTACGTGTTGGGACCCAGGCAATGGCACACTGGTCCACCAACTACAAATGAAGTTTAAACTTGTAATATTCATTTAAAGAAGTTTTACACAAATGAATTACTGTACCTGTTGTGTTAATGTCTGGATGACCAGTGTGACGGCTAAGAGACGATCTGTGGAAAATCCAACCCGCTATAGTGGTTATAGACAGCAGGTCTAAATGCAGGCTGCAGTGATTTAAAAAAAAGTCCTTATCACTCGCATTCGCGAGAAGGTCATTTCAAATCCGCTTCCGGTCATCCAGTTTGAAGTCTTCCTTGAGTAACTTAAAAGGCTGGGATTGTTTCTTTGATAGGTCACTGGAAATTCCCATCCCCCCCCCCCCCCAAACCCTTAAGGAATTCGAGCTCCTTCTCTAATGACACACTGTTGGCTGGACATTAAACCCTAATCTTCCTTCATCTTAATTTTTTCGAAATCACTTTCACAATTATGGATGGTTATAGAGACAGCATGGCTGAATATTCCTGCAGGTGACATTCAACGACTTGTTGACTCCACGGTAGGTCGAGTTGCACTTCCCCAGGTACAAGCAGCTTCAACATGGTATTTCGAGGCATCTCTTGAATTTACTCACCTCAGTTTGTGTCCGCATCCGAGATTCTCTACGTTGCTACGTTACAAATAAGCTGGAGCTACAACATAAAACGAATTTTTTTTATCGCCTCTCACGAAGCAAAATCTTTTAGCTTCAAAAGTCTAGTTACATTAGCAAAGAGGTTATATATATATATGGTTCTATACGACTTTCGCTACATGTCACTTAGTAAAATTAATAAAAATTTTGATTATCCGTCTGCAGATCGCTTTTATTTTCTATAACATGACCAATTTCGGAACATCTGCCTACCTTCAGATCTGTTAAAAAATGTTACAATTGATTGTAAGCAACTATTTACAACGTATAATATCCAAAATGTTAATGAAAAAAATTATGAGAAACATACCAATACTATGAAGTGACCAGAGTAGTCTGACGTGTGATGAACGAGTGTGCAAAGTCGTTACTAAAATGCAGTAGCTTTCTTAGGCTTTATATAATGTATTTCCATTCGTCTGATTGGTTTTAGATAAATTACTCTCAATAAGTGACTATTGTCTTACATACAAAATAATTTCTAAAGTAAAAGCTTAAAATAGCACTCAAGGTATAAAATAGCAGTTACAATTGGAATACATTAGCTGCCAGACTATAAGAGGACTTATAAAGAATATAAATAACACTGGGTTCTGAATAGATATTAAAATATGTTAAGTAAATATTTAATTTTTTTTTTTAAATTATGATAGGTAGCCACGGCCCACCTCTCGATTCTACCGTTCACAGAACACAGTCCCAAAGGAGTACACAAGACATAGTACTACATGGACCTCGTGCTGGGACAGATACGACGTGGCTTTCGGGAGAAAGATCCGTATGTTGTGTACAGTGTAGTAATACTGCACGACAACGCAAGACGGCATAAAGCAGAGTGTGCAGGGCAGTTACTGAGACGTTGGGAATGGGAAGAATTGGAGCACCCACCTTACTCTCCCGACATTTTGCCCTGTGACTTTGACCTCATTCATCTACGTGGTGGGCGGTTTGATACACGAGAGGACATTGCTAATGCTGTGCGCGAACAGTTGGCTTCATTCAGACTTGGTGCGGCAAATGCTGAAGCATATGGTATTCATCGCCTCCCACATCGTTGGAAACGTGACGGTAGCAGGGGATTACTTTGATTGTAGGCCGAAGTTTGTCACGACAACTGTATTTGTACTTTGTTGTCATTCTTTTGCACTGTGAAGGCCATATTTCTCTGTTTACTACCGTAAGAAATTAGTGTGTTACGATATTTCACTGTTATTCATTGTCCACACGTGTAACACCACGTTCTTTCGTCTGAACAAGTCGCATCTTCCAACCGGACTGGTATCTGCGAGTCAAAAAATAGTTGCCATGACTTTTTCCCCAACCCTCGTATTTAACCTACCGTACCTATAAAAACCAAATTATGGGTTCTAATTATTAAGCAAGTAACTGTTAAATTCTAGAAAATTATAAGGGTGGGTTTCATACGAATTGTTTCTACAGAAAAAAGTTGTTTAGATAATTGAGTACGTAGCTTATACTTTCGAAATGTTTTTGGCGGTCCAGCCTTTGGCCTTCCGCGGTCCACCAGTTGCCGACCGCTGGTATAGAACTTTAAACTTGCGCCAAGTTTTCCTCTGTAATATTTATCACAGTTAGTGCTTTTAATCTTATATACCCAGAAGATGCTGTACTTCGTGCGTTTTCTCGTGGTTGGTGTGACGTTCCCTGGGATAACCCAAAAGAAAAACTTAAATATTTATTATATAACGATGTATCAGTCGTAGATAAAAAGCATTCGCGTCTAAGTCAGTGTCAAAGTATACATACACTCTAGTGAATTAATAATTATCAGTGGCTATACTGTTCATAAAGAAATACTCTGATCAATTATAAAAGAGCACGCCACTTGTAACGATTGTCTTTTTTACTGTCTGATTGTATCGTTTGTGGTTGTCGGCATATGTTTGTTTGTTTGTTTGTTTTATTATTTCTACTGATTGCATTTTTCCTCTTGTCCTTTGGCCGTTATTACTGATGTGTATGGTGCGTAATGTAAATGTTAAATCGTAATAACACATGTTCTTTCAGCATGAAATAATTTTTTTTAAATATGTAGTTATCTGTTGTAACATTAGACCCGCAGTTACCCTAGATGACAAATTTTAATGAACTTAGTATTTAATTATTGGCAGCCATCTTGCCCCAAAAATTATTTTCGTAAATTACAGTGACAGTTTTACCTGTAAATTTACTGGTGGCTTTCATTTATTATGCATACAACTTTGAGTCCTTGACGAAATATTTTTATCACTATTTAGCCGAAATAATAGCTTTTTTGCCCAAACCAGATTTGTGTAAGCTCTGACGCCATAACGTAACGATGTATTTTTTATTATCAATATTAATAACGATTACCAGCCTATTGTAGTAACAACAGCCATAAAGAACCCGCCTGAGATTGCTGTGCTTTATAAAAGTTAATTTGTGGCATTTTAAAAATTTTATCTGTGATGGTAACATAACTTCCTTAAATCAAAGAAGCTACATAACACTATTTCCCCCAAGTCGTATTTATGAAAGTAATTCTCACATTAATTATTAAGTGAGTAATTGAAAGAAACAATATTTGTATTTTTTAATATTTTTTAACGTCATATTGGTCTATGCCTTAATCTTTGTGACATTTGCCTATCATTTTGGAACGCCACTCCTATGTTTCTCAATTCTCTCCGACTCATGTCCTCTGTATGTTAAAGTGGCAAACTTATTTCTATCTTTAATTTTGTTATTGCCAGTGGATTAGTTTGGTTTTTTTTTTTTTATTTTACTGAACGTCCACATTACGTCAAATGTTCAAACGTTTGTAAAGCTTATGGGATTTAACTGTGGGGTCATCAGCCCCTAAACTTACAAACTACTTATGAACTAACTTATACTAGAGACGGCAAAAACATCCATGTCCGAAGGGGGATTCGAAGCCGGCCGCGGTGGCCGAGGAGACTAAGGCGCTCCAGTCACGGTCTGCACGGCCACTACGGTCGGGGGTTAGAATCCCCCCTCAGGGATGGATATTTGTGCCGTCCTCAGGATAAGCTAGTTGATAAGTAGTTAGTAAGTTTAGGGACTGATGACCCGTAGTTAAGTCCCATAATCCGACGGTAAACGGCCTAGCGCATCGTAGCATAGCGCCTCAGTGCGCTCGGCCGCTCCGCCGCGACTCCGCATGACATCTTGCGTCTTGTATCTATTGGTTGCGGCTACCTGTTTAATAGTGTCTAGTTCCTTTCGTAATTTTTCCTCGGCAAGTGGTAGTCTGAGAGCTCTGTTGCACATTGCTTTTAAGTATGCTCTGTTGTGCTGTGCTGTGCTGTGTGTCGTGATGTCTCCTATAGTGTTATCAATGTCTCTCTCGGTCCCTTCTTATGTTTAAGCCAAGGCAACTGATTGCCCCATTCTGCTCCAATTCCAACATAAACTGCATCTTTGGGTGTTGATCCTTTAAAACATTTGTCATTTCTATAATTTCCTCTTTCCTTCCTTTAAACAGTGAAATACACTCATCAACGTACCGTCTGTAATCAATTAGTTTATCTTCGATTTCGGGATATGAGGTGAAAAATTTGTTTTCCAAGTCGGTCACAAAAGATTCAGCTAAAATATCCCATAGACAATTTCCCATGGCTAAACAATCATCTTGTATAAAAACATTGCCATTTAAGATAAAACAGTTGAAGGCTAATGTGAGCAGATCCAAATGCTCAAAGATTTCATCCACGATCATTGACATTGTTTTATCTAGTTGCGCTTGATGATTCGTAATGTTTCTGAAATTGATACGTTTGTGTAGAGTTTCACAATATCTAAAGAAGCTATGACGGCGTCTTCTGGAATGGCTACAACCTTCACCTCATTGGCAAAGCTCACTCTATTTTTTACACTGTAGGCTTGCTGAAATTGCACGCAGATTTCAACTTTCGGTATAAAGCTTTATTCATGAACTCATTGACTGCCTCCTTGCCATTGCGAATCACGCGCATAGGTTTTTTATCTTTATGCAACTTTATCTGAGTCCTCGCTTCTGGTGTTTTGGGATCCACACTGATTAATCTAGCTTTTTCACTCGCCGTAAACAAAAAGTGGACTGCTTCTAATTTGGCTTTTTATTCTACTTGAAATTTCTTCTTTAATAAGTTTCCCAGTACTGTTATTTTCAAGTGTACTGTGTAAAAATATTTGACATACGTTCATGAGCTTTACTGTTCACAAATCAGCTCGTAACGACACTCAGCATCTGCAGCATATGTTTACCGTACTGCTCCTCTGATGGACGACTTGTTTGTACAGAAGATGTGAGACTGAAATATATGGCCTAGAACCAAAGGATGTGTGTCGATACTGCCTTAATGGTCCATACGTGCCTTGAAATACCCAGTAGGAGTTGCGAGAAGTGATTTGTGGTCGACGAAGGGGAAGCCTTTAAGTTATCTCTGACGTCGCCGTAAACCTGAAATGTTTCTGTTTCGCTGGAAGACAAAAAATACGATCAAGATCTAAACCTTTCTTTTTACCAGTAAATAATCTTATATTCGCAGAACGTAGGCACTTCCAGGACAATTATTGTTTAATTGGAAACTGACGTAAAGACATTGCGCCCCGTGAAACTGCACATGAATCTCCCCGCAATGGAACATAAATTGTCGTTACAGTTATTCAGTTTATTGAATACCGGCCGTACGCCCGTTCTTCGCAAACGTACGATTATGATGATTATGAATATGAAATTTTGGACGAACGACAGCTAGGTCGTTACTACCCGGACGAAAATAATGAGAGACTTCTGTTCATAAAAGTCACTAAAAGTGGGACGAACAAAGGTAATATCACGAGGCAAACCCTATATAACTACACTGAGGTACGAAAGACTTGTGTAATGTCAGGATTAAAAGTTCGCCTAAAATGAAAAAGTGGTAGGAGAAGTACGTAAAAAATAACTGTGGCTAGCTGATCATAGGACTAAAACACCTACAATCTAAAAGCTTAGACCAGAATCCAGACAAATCAAAAAACCTTAAATCTTTATTCACACTCTACTAATTATCACCTAAAATAGACGGCAGATCCCCACCAACAATCGCTTCTGCCTTCTCAATACGAAATAAAATACACTCAGGTAATATATGACTTTAGTTATTTGCATCACGGAATGGCGTATCCTCACGCTGGAGTATGAAACTGCGAGTAGATGGACAACGCCCTATACGGAGTCGTGTAACGGTCACTTCGGCTTACCTAAAATACCAGCAAGAGACTGGCCATGGTCAGATACATGACTTCACCAACTGCTGCTTGTTGTCTGGCCATTCGAGGGATTACACTTAGTGATGTATCGGCTGCGGTAGTTCTCAGCTGGGTTTTACAGTGAAAACCGGATGAGTCTAGGAGCAGTTGACACACTTGGGCTAAACAGTGATTTGGTTGCCTGACCGATGCAGTCCATGGTGGTGAGGCCGAAATGCATCGCATAGTTGGGGATATAAGAGATTTCATATCAGGAAAAAAGACACTGACTTCCGCAACTGCACATAAACACTTTTTGACTTTTCGGAACGTCATTCAGTCGCACACTTTCCCAATCGTGTTGCAGTTCTTTGCTATCCTAGCATATAATGTCACGGTATGTGACAGAGCCTTTTGATACTATTTAATTCAGTGTGCAGTAGGTACATCTTGTTGCCTACGCTTCAAAGTATCGAAGAAGAAAGTGCCGTTGCGCAGCCTTATATTTTAGTTGTCTTGCAAGTCCATCCAAGTTATTCAAAACGTCAGCCTTCAATGGGTTGCACACGTTGCATGACAATGAAAACATTATCTATCACAGGATGTGGTCCGTTCCTATAATGTTCTATGTTCTGAGATGACTCAGATGAACCATGTACATGCGGTCTTTTGACATTTGGTTGATACTACTGCCACTGCCCAACGGCCCACCCGAAATGCTGAAAATGCTACGCTTCACATCGTTTCCACGCGCTAGGAGGAAACTTTGGCTAGCGAGACAGCGTCCCGCTTGCCATTTTCCAAAGAGGGCGCTCGGTAACAAATGCTCTTCTAAACACAGCCATCATTGACGCTCGGTCCACATTCTGCTCGTCTTCTCGCTCGACTCAGGAGACTGGGTACTTTTTGTGGAGTCACTGCAATCTGTATGATAAAAATCTGAGTGAAGTTGAAATTTCTGTACTAGCCAAAGGGGGCAATTTTGCGGTGACTCCACAAAAAGTACCCACGGAAGATATAATATCAAATATTGAGGCAGGCATCAGGCTACTTCCACAACAGTCTACTGATGTAATTCGAATGAAAACAGCCAGAATTTTGCGTAAATGTAAACCACCAAAAAGTAATTTGTCTCACGAACAAAGGAAGGCCCTGAGAGATATTAAGCACATACCAACATCATGGTACTCACCGCAGATAAAGGAAATGCAATCGTCGTATTGAGGAGTGAGGACTATCATAACAAGATTACGGATATTTTGGGCCCAGCCAACTATAAAGAACTGCAGAAGGATCCAACTATGAAGATTTTAAAGACAACTAATCAGCTGGTGAAAGCATCATCCTTCTCTTCTGACGACAAGAAGTTGCTCTGCAAAACGGAAGCGTATCCACCAAGCCTCTCTGGACTCCAAAAGGTGCATAAAGAACAGACTCCGCTAAGGCCAATTGTGAGTTCCATTGGGTCACCCACTCACGAGTTAGGCAGACATCTAGCCTCGTTGTTGCAACCCTATGTTGGAAAAACTGACAGCCATATAAGAAATTCGGCTCATTTCATTGAGAAACTAAAAGAGATGAATGTTGCCCATAGTGATATTCTTGTTAGCTTTGACGTGGTGTCTCTGTTTGCGATGATTCCAGTGAATGAAGCTATTTCTTACTTAGCGGATATTCTTCCACCTGACATAGTATCATAGTTTAGACACTGTCTCACCACTACCTACTTTCAGTACAATAACCAGTTCTATGAACAGATTGACGGAGTGGCTATGGGCAGTCCACTGAGTCCAGCGGTGGCCAATCTATTTATGGAGTCGTTTGAAAAACAGGCGTTGCAGACTGCTAATAAAAAGCCAGCTAGGTGGTATCGATATGTCGATGACACTTTTGTGCTATGGACACACGGTGCAGAGGAATTAGATGTCTTCTTAACGCATCTCAATGGTATCAACCCCAGAATACAATTTACGATGGAAACGGAGAGCAACGGACAGCTGAATTTTCTCGATGTGTCTATAATTATGCACGTGGACGGGACGTTGGGCCACAAGGTCTACAGGAAGGCTACTCATACTAACAGTTACCTACATAAAGACTCTAACCACCATCCCAGACAAAAAAGAGGTGTGGTTAAAACATTGTTTGACAGGGCGCATAAAATTTGTGAACCTACTTATTTAAAAGATGAGTTGGAGCATTTATGATCCACCTTCCAGAAGAACGGTTATTCTACCAAAGAAATAGACAGAGCCCTTCGTCCCAGGAAGAAAGTTAACATCAACAAGGAACAACAACCGCCCAAGGGGAAAGTTTTTCTTCCGTTCATAAATAAGGTTACAGACAGTATTGGAAAAGTGCTGGACAAGTATGGGGTAGAAACCATTTTCAGACGTACAAGGAAGATAAAAGAATATTTAAGATCTGCAAAAGATGTACGACATCCGCTGAATACACCAGGCGTATATAAAATTCCCTGCAGCTGTGGTTCAGTCTACATTGGAACTACTAAAAGAAGCGTCAATACTCGTCTGGTCGAACATAAAAGGAATTGCCGCCTTGGGCACACGGAGAAATCGGCCGTAGCGGAACATGTATACCAAGAAGGCAACCATGAAATTGAATTTAATGAGACTAGTGTCATCTCAAAAACTTCACACTATCAGGCGCGCACATATAGAGAAGCGATCGAGATATATAAACATCGCAATAATTTTAACAGGAAAGAGCGAGCTGTTAAATTAGACAGAATTTGGACTTCTGCTTTACTCCAGCGGAATGACAATCGATTCTTCTGTGCCAAGAATGTTGGCAATACCGGAGATAGTGTCGTAGCCGACATCACGTGATGTCTTGTGGTGCCCTCTACATTGCCTATATGTACGGCGCTCCCTCAAGTTCTCATCGCAGTTCGCCACTCTACCTCTGAAGATATCTTCCGCAGCCGAAGATGAAAAGTTAGGGGAAAGTTTTATAAATCGACCACGGCTTATCAGCCTGGAAGTTTTAAATGAAGTTGACGCCGGCGTGAAAGTTTACATTGTATGATCAGAGATAGTTGTGTTTCACAAGAACGATATTTTCTAAATCGTTATTGCCCATGGATCCCCAGATCGCTGTCTTCGATGTACTTCGTAATCTCCACCAGGAACCCTGCTGCTATTTGACGTCAATAATACAGGACTCCAATTCAGCGAATTACTCCTATTGCTTTTCTTGAATATTGGTGATAACTGAGGAACTTTCTAGTTTGTTGAGCGATCGGTTGCATATGAATATTATGTATGGAGATATCGCATCAGCACACTCTGATGGGATCCTAATCTGTATACTGTCTGCACCGGAAGACTGACTTTCATTGGGCGATTTAATTTACTTCGCTACTCCGAGGATATCTATTTCTATTTCACTCAAGTTGGCAGCTGTCTTAATTAGAATACCCAGCAATAGTATTCACACTATACAATCAAAGTATACAACAACAACAAAAAACATAAATGCAGAAATAATGCTGATAAGACCAGAGGAAAAAACCTTACCTATACAAAAAAATAGTAGATTGGCCACATTTCAGGAACACTTATTAAAATATTAAGGAGACGAAAGCGGTAATTGTTTTTCGCACGAGAAATACATCGCACACAAAAATACAATCACGTAAAAACAAAATCCCAATTTTCTCGAGATTCTGAATTTATTAAATCTCATATGATGAGGACAATCAACTTTACAGTGAAAGAACAGATCAGAAATTCACAGTTAGATGTAAAGAACACACAGAAAAGTGTGAAAGTAATCAGTCCACATTTCTGGCACACTTACCTGACCATAAATACACGTCATACGAATAGAAAATCCAAAGAAAATTCTATTTTGCGCACTCAGGGGAGTTATAACGGGTATTTGAATGAACTCAATATATATTGTTATAGAGAACCATTTTCAGAGAAAGTCTTAATAAACAAACTGATTCAAATCACAACTTGTATTCGTACAAGATAAGACTAGTTTTCATAGTAACCATAGACATGTCTGCTATAGAATGGACTTCGCTGTCGAAGAAACATATGTGCAAATAAACACGTACAAAAAATAAAGCCTGACGAAATGAACAGCACAGAAACTGTGAAACATTCCCAAGAAATTATATTATGACTTATATTATTACTTTATGACAAAGTAGTTTTTAACCTTCATAATTATTTTTATAATTTAAAGGGTGTCCCATTTATCTTGACCACCCGAAATATCTTTGGAACAACAACAGTTATTGTAAAACATTCTAAAACGAAATCATATGTGCTTTTAAAACAAACGTATGTGTTTTTAAATGGACACACTATTATTTCATCAGCAATCTAGAGAACGACAAATCACATCAACAATGGCGTTGATTTTATCGCAATACGCCAATGCCGAGATATTGCGAAGCGAAGTTCACGCTTGAAAGAAGCGAAACGCGCGGTGGTGAACTAATATAGGGTGTCCATTTAAAAACACGTTTGTGTTTAAGAAAGATATGCTTTCGTTAATGTATATCGTGTATTGCAACTGCTACAAAATGGAGCATAACCGGAACGAGTCTCGTCATACTTATATAACGAGTTAGCCTAATTAAATTGCTCAGCTGCAAAATCGGAAAAACATAGACTATTTCGTTTAAAAACTAATGAAACTCTTTCCATCCAAAATACAGTTCATTAGGATGTATAATTTTCTAATGTAAAACATGAACTCTTCGCAGTTAAAAAATGTTCAAATGTTTGTAAAGCTTATGGGACTTAACTGCGGGGTCATCAGTCCATTAACTTACAAACTACTTATAAACTAACTTATACTAAATACAGCACAAACATCCAAGTCCGAGGGAGGATTCGAACATCCGACGCCGGAGGCCGCGCGATCCGTAACGTGTCGTTCCAGACCTCTCCCGCAGGGCTCTTCACAATTAAGTATGGTGTATACTTCGTTTGTGTCTAAAGACGAACTCTGAAAATTTCAGAATTTAAGCGTCTGATCTGTAAGGTCTGTCTGCAACGCCCACAGCTATAATTTCATTCTGTGCCGCTTTATGTCTTCTATCCTATAACAGTCTCTTGAAACTTTTTTTCCAGTACAGAGAAACTCTCATCCTTTAGAGAAAAGGGGGAGTGGGAGGGAAGGAGAGAGATAGACAGGCAGACAGGGAGGAATATACTGACAGGAAACTTAATCATTGTATGATTTTACGCAGAATGCAGACCAGTGAAATATTTTACTTAGTGATAGCACAGTCTAACATATACAGTCACGACACTCTCACAGATTTATGTGATAAACTGCGACAGCAGCGCTCCAAGCGGCCGGAAAGCTACATTTCTGAATGCGATATGGGATCAATGCGAATATGTCGGGTATATTGAATTTAACATAGGGGAGATCGGGGCACGTTTTCCACCATTTTACATGTTTATTTTTGTACTTCTCATTTTTATCGATTTTGCGGTGAACAGCGGATCATTATATTTCCTACACCTTTATTTACAGTCTTGTACAGATATTTTTGAAAATAGTAAATATCATTCTTGGTAGCAAATGGTTTTGTCTGACCACGTTGCGTTGGAAAATTTGCCCCGTATGCGGAGCAAGTTTTCCAGCTTACTTAAAATGTACAGGGGCAAATATTCCAATTATACTTTCAATGTTAAAACAGAGATAATTATCTTGATTTCACTGAATACGTATTTTTATCATGAATTTACAATACATTACAAAAGTGGATAGTAAAAATAGCCACATTAAATAAAAACAAATGATATTTAATGGTTTTACAAAATATATGACTTAAATATTTTACAAATACAGACATTTTTAACAATACTTATAATCATTGTCTGAATCACAATGTAAGCAAACAAAAAATGGAACATTCCCTTTCGTCCAGTCTCCATGCGCCCATTTCGTGCACTGCACACACTTTTCATTTGCTTTAGACTTGGCGTAAGACTCAAAGCAATAAGGAATATGTGCCCCATATGCACTCGGAAAACTTGCCCCGTCGCCATATTCGGAACTATAACTCTACGTCCATGAGTAACAGTGTAAGCTATTTACAAAACAAATGCACAGCTACGTGAAGAAAGAAACCCACTTTTAGTGTGTGCAATGTCAAAATAATAAGTTTAACGCTAGAATGTTTATTTTAAGTTTCAATAAAACCGTGAAAGTTTACTCCCCCTTGCAAAAATGACGAAAACAGCCCTGCCGAACGGTGTGACTGCTGGCACGACACTGAAACTTTCGTAAATGAAGCGTGCTTTGTTGCTACTTCCTACAGTATCGCCGGTGGAAACATCTAGCGGTTTCTTTCGAAAATAAACGCGTTTGGAAAACTTGCCCCTATGGAAAATGTTCCCCGGTCTCCCCTACTTTTTACATTCGGGAACGTATGTATTGCCATACATATAAGTAATAATTTAAAAATAGCTCCACATTTCTCGTCCTTAGGTTTCGTAAGATCTCTGAAAAGGTACGAAAAGATACCTTACAGGACAGTTTCTTTACAATTATCTTGTAACAGGCTTTAACGGAATAATTTCATTTTCTATTAAAAATTAAAAAAAACGACTCAGAAGCACCAGAAGACCTGACCTTTAGCAGAGAGACGTCGCTTTTCTACCCAGGAACGTTAAGATTTCTTTACAGTAAAATCGTACAGGAAACGTACATAGAATACAATAACTACAGTATTTAACATACCAAATCAGCTACTACAGTTATAGCTGAAGGAAAAAGCCAGAGGCGTGGCAATAAAACGACAAAAGCAATCAAACTGTTTTCCAACAAAGAATACCCCAATTCCATAATTGTTGCTACATATGAACCACAAACGGCAAGAATCATCAAAACATTGGCTTTTTAAGCTAAATAATAACACTCAAAAGATTATGCACGTACGAGAAAGACGAGTCAGGTGTAAAAATATGCGGATCATTAGACTCGACACCGAATTGATACATGTCAAAAAACTGACTGTCGTATTATTAAAGACCATAATAGAAATTTATTATTCCCTTATGTTTATATTCTACTTAGTTTCAGCAAAATAAGCTGCAAATACACATATTCGTAAGTATTTGTTCAAGACGAAGGTGTTCTTTATTCTACTGAATCAGTTAAATTCGGCTGTTTTTACTTTAATTTTCGTATTATGTATGCCTCTTGATATTTTACTAATGGTTGTAACGCAAAAATTAGACTAACTATTTCGTTAATTATGTACAAAAACAATTATAAACAAACATCTCTACTTCGGCGGATTCCCCGCCGCCTGGTGTCGGTGACAGTAGCTAAATATACCTCACGCAAGATTTGTTTTTTAAACTTTCGATTGAAGTTCATTGGTTGCAATGATAACATAAAAAATTAATCAGATTCGATATCAAACGTGTCTTCTTCAACTAATTGTACGTCACATGTAAGAAAGAAATGTCTCAATAGGGCGAAGTCTTTTCATCTAAAATGTAAAATGGTCAATTTTAAATGTATTCATTGCAAGCAATGGACTGTAATCCACAGTTGTAAAGAAATTATGAGATATACTCTATACCGTTGCATATAAGAGGAAGTTCGTCAAATTTTAAAATAGTTGTTGAAGTTTTAGAGCCCTTGAATCGTATCACAGATGAAACTAGTCGTGTGGTGTTTTGATAGGGAAACGTTTCCTTTGTTTGTAATTCTAATGGACCAAACTATGCTGGTCATCGGTACCTACAATTACAAACTACCGTAAAGTGGGGTGACTTTAAATAGCGGCGTGACTTTGAACAGTATTTTAGTTTCTTTTTAAAGTAAGTGCTCTGCTCCAGTGTTTAAATAGCCCTTAAAATCGACTGTAGTCATTATTTTGAGATGATGTGATAATCGATATGTAATATTATCCTACGCCAACTGTCGAGAATAAAGTAAATCTCTGAAAATGTATTTTGTTTTCTAACGTGATACTCATTTTACGTTTTAGAGTTTGAAACGTGTCTATTGGCAAGGTAAACACTTCCATGAAGCATTACAGAGATCATTAACATACTATATTTGAATGCCTCAGTGGCATAGGTCTCTAACCCACAATTCTTAAAAATCACTGTTTTGTTATATCTGGGCTGAACGTAATCGTCTTAATTTGTACCAGACGTGCCTACACGTTTCTCGTGGTTTGATTGGTTCTCACACCTGGCGTCATTTTTCGCAATTACTAGATTAGTATTTAAGATAGCGCCATATGTGCCTACTCAACATCAAGATGGCGGGAGAAGGCTATTCAGAGGTAATACTACAATAAGAATTGTTTAATAACAGTAATTACGTTCTGGATTCTAATGATACTGATTCTTCAGGTAAATATAAAGCTGTGTATGTAATGGTTGCGTTATATGATAACCCTGATAGTTTAGATAAACGCTTTGAAAATTCTTGTGGGTTAGGCTTGTCTGGCACTACATAACTTTTACGAAACAGGATCACAGTTAATCAATACATAATGTTTTTTTATATATAATTTTAGATATAATTGGTATCGAATTACTTTCTTATTGTCAATAACACAGTATTATTTAACAGTAGGAAACTTTACATACTTATTTCTTTTACAAAGTCATTACTTCAAGTATTTTGTTGCTTAGGCAAGTCTGGTTCTGTCATGAACATGAGCAACATAACCCAGAGATCAGAAATTCGAAGAGAATGGAAAGAGACTAAGAAAAGCGGAAACTCACAAAAAATTTATTATGATCATGGGGAGGAATTACATATCCGTATCTGGTACAAAATGTGCCTATGGAATAATGCTCTTTGGATCCTTGCGGTTGCCAATTGGAATGTCATTCTATGATTTCCACTGTTAAGTGGAGATACGGTAAAAATGATGTTTCCCGACGCAATAAGACAAGAGTGTACCGACTTAAAAATGAAAAGACAAGATTATATATATATATCTCAGGGAACGCTATCGGTATACGGCAGTATAACTAATGCACGTAAGAGGAAGAAGGTGAATGGAACACCTGAAAGTAATAAAAGAGACAGACGTGACACACAATAAAACAAAATATACAAAAAAAAAATAATAATAAAAAATAAACCTTATTCTTTTCATTCTCCACTCCGAGGAGTGGAGCGGGCTGTTTGAGATCCGGCCCATAAAGAGTCGCGGTTCTATTCAGCCAATTATCAGACAAGCTGATAGTGGGGCAAAGGGTAATCCAAATTGCGAATATGTGGGAGGGGCTTACCAGTTCCGGCAGATGAGGAGCAGATTTATAGATTTATTGGAAAGTTTCCTGCATACGATAGCCATTATTGTCGCCGAGATAGCTCACACAAATATTTATCACCAGATGTCAATATGAATATAATGTTTAAACTCTACAAGGAAGAGTGCAATCTGAAAAGTTACAGGGCAGTATCATTGTACACGTTTTGCCACATTTTCAATAAAGATTCAACCTGCATTTTAAACAACCTAAAAGGGACACGTGCCATATCTGTGAAGAATTTCGTGCTATGATGGCCTTGAAAAAAATGAACTGCTTGGACAGCATGAACTTCATTTCAGGAAAGCAGAAGCTTTGAAAGATATGGAGAAGAGAGACATAAGTGAAATAGTTCAGAGTGATGGTGCAAAACAAGTTCTTGTTTTTGATTTAAAGAAAACATTTCCTACCCCAGTAATAACAACGAGTGTAGCTTATTACAAGCATCAGTTAGGGGTCTACAATCTAGGAGTACTTGAGACTGGTCATATGTACATCTGGGGTGAACACATCGCTTCCCATAGGTCACCAGAAACTGCCTCATGTCTTTTATACCATATTAGAAATTGTCTCCCACCAACAACAAAAGTAGTAATAATCTCCCGTGACAGTTGCCGTGGCCAAAACAGAAACATAAAAATGGCACAAGCTACATTTTACAGCAAACTGAAGAGATACAACAGAAGTTTTTCCTGGTCACAGTTTTTACACTTGTGATCAAGATTTTTGCATTATTGAAAGGGCAAAAAAAAAACATATTTTTCACGCGGATTGTTGGTCTATGGTCATTGAAAATGCAAAGAAGCAGCAACCAAAATTTGTTGTTCATAAACTGACAAATTGTTTATTTTTAAAAATTGTAATGGTTGAGAATACGAAGGCTAAGGCTTCGCAAAGAACATCCAAAACTATTACTCTACACGTACAACAGCTTCGATGATGTTGGCTTCAGAGCACTAGACATTGGCGAAAAGTCAAGTCGAGGACGTTCTAGCCGGAATCTCCCAGAAAGTCTACAACTATTATATCCTAATGGCAGAAAATTATCAAAGAAAAAACAAGTATTTGCAAGGACTTTCGAGTTTTTGCCACCTGAACACTGTCAGCTTTACTTGTCTCTTCAATGAAGCAGAGGAAGGAATCCCTGCACAAAGTGAGAGTGAAGAAGGAACAGTGACATGTGTTGGAAAAAGCAATGAAGAAAAAGATGTGTAATGTGCGCTGGAGTAGGAGAAATGAAGATAATAGCCACATAAGAGGATGCAAGACAGATGAAAACTTGGTACTGTGAATGGGATAAATGTGTTAACAAGAATGCTGAGAATTAATTGTTCCTAAAAAATAAATTATTTAAATAATTTAAAAAGTTATCTGCGATGTTACAAATATATTGAAGTTGATTTACACAACTATCGCTTTTTAAAAAGTGCCATTATTGCTTATTAAGTGCCTAAGAAACAAAGACTTTATTTGCAATCTGTTAGTTTTCAGCGCCAGAGGTGCCCATTATTAGTTTGTATTAAATATCGCTGATTTTGAAGTGCTATTTTTTTATTGTTGAAATAAGAAATTAAATGAAATGTGCATATTATGTTGCAATAAATATGTGACTTCTGCATTCATTTGTTATTTTCTATACTGCTATGAACTTTAACTCAATACATCTAAAAACTACGTATATGTTGTCTAATATTTCTGATGTTTCAGGTTTCGAGAAGACGGTATTTGTAAGATTCTACCTGATTTTGAAGGTAGACAGAAGGGGAATGATCAATTTTGGTTTTAAATTTGATGCCTATGATATCTCCTAAGTTGAACAGTATTTGTCATTGAATTCATATGCTGTAAAGTATACACAACTGTATGTCTGTAAACTGCGATATCTTGTTTTTTTTTCCGGAACTACATATTTATATAAAATGTCAAGCATTTTCATATTAAAGGGATATTATTGAACAAAAAGTGTTATACCTTCGACATAATAAGAAAATATTTAAGTGTTCAAAGTGAGCCCGACCCATGGGATGAGACTGAACGGTGATTTTTTTTAATAGAATAATCATAAAGAGCATTTGAGAAAAATATATAATTTGCTTTGTCATATTCCAATCCTCTTGCAAACTCCCCAAAAAGTTTCTTGTCAAAAGCTTGAGAAGTTGGGCTTAATGTACAAAAATAGTTTAAAAAATTCAAAGTCACCGCAATTTACGGTACTTGAACTAAATTATACTAAGGACAACACATGCACCCATGCCAGTGGGAGGGGTAGAACCATCGTGACATGATGTGTCGCTCCAGACCGCTCGACGACTGGGAACGTCGTCTGGTTTTTTGGTACCGCTATGTGTAAATTTTATTGTCATCACTTCTCGGAGTTGTATTTCAATGGTGATGAATAATGATAGGGATAATATAACCCAGTTATGAAATGGGTAAAATCTCCGTCCTAAAGCATCGCAATCAGCTCAGTTGGCCTCAAATCTTCTGTTTCTGTTTGCATTATGTCAATGTTAGTGTCATAGGGTGCTTCACGCCGAACACCAGTTTTATTAAGCGAAATGGAATAATTAGCAAAAATTAGAGATCCAAACGGTCGGTGCTGAATAAAACGCATATGTAACAGTCAATAAAAATAAAAAAGTGAAAAAATTCATAGGTGGTTATTATTAAGAGTGGTACTTACAAAAGAGAAATTTAATTTTCCATTTAAATGCTCATTCAATTTCTACGAATTCACTCGGTAATACAACGCCATCAAACAGTTGCAGATCAACTACAATAATAATTTCCGTTTTCATTCACTTAACAGAAAACTGGCGTTGTATGAATTTAGATAATTGTGAGAACGCATTCTGGCCTTGGAAAAATATAATTACAAATATTCTAATAAAATATATCTATCTTAGACATACATAGCAACATTTACTGTCAGATGAACAGCGATTATAAGATACTGTTTTTCCAATGTTGACAACAACCATGTGCCGTTCATTAATGACTCAATTTTACCAATGTTACACAAAGCGAGACTATAAATCCAAAGGTCGTGGGTTCGATCCCCACCAGGTTTTAAGTTTTTTGTCTGTCACTTTCCACTTCTTTCATCTGCTTATGTGAAAAATGGCGAGTAGCACCGTGGTTCGGAAGCCACGTTAAACTGTAGGTCCCCCTATAACAGGCTGCTTAAGTGAGTTCGAAGGTCGGAGGAAGGCAACGGCATACCACCTCCAAACAGGGCGACGCCCAGTACAGCACTGTGGTGTTCAAACCAATCTTCGGATTGTTGACTGCTTTACCTTTACCTTTACAGAAAGCGAAAGTTCGAATTAAGATTTTTCTTTCAACTTGCGCTCTCATCTTCGTCAACTACTCTTTAAATAGTTCAAATGTTTGTTAAGCTTATGGGACTTAACTACGGGGTCATCAGTCCCTAAACTTACAAACTACTTATGAACTACTTACGAACTAGGACGGCACAAATATCCATGCCCGAGGGGGGATTCGAACCCCCGACCGTAGTGCCGTGAAGACCGTGACTGGAGCGCCTTAGTCCCCTCGGCCACCGCGGCCGGCCGTTAAATAGTAATAATGAAAACAGTACATGTTTTCATGGGCGGTCGTAATTATGATTGCAACAGCTAAATGAGCAATTCAGTGTTTAAATGCTCATCTAATACCGTTTTAACTCTAAGAACATCAATTACGACATGTAGTCCAATACATATTTCTTTTGTAACTGCCCTCTCCACTAGATTTCCGGTTTTACGTATGTTTTTGATGTAATGGTTACTTCCCACTCTCTGATATGAAGACAGAGAAGTTATTGAATCATGTTCAAATGTTCAAATATTTGTATAGCTTATGGAACGGGGTCATCAGTCCCTAAACTTACAAACTACTTATGTACTAACTAATTCTAAGGACGGCACAAATATCCATTCCCGAGGGGGATTCGAACCCCCGACCGTAGTGGCCGTGCATACCGTGACTGGAGCGCCTCAGCCTCCTCGGCCACCGCGGCCGGCATTGAATCATGTTCACACTTGCAGAGTCGAGCTAGCGACCCGTTAAGACCCATCCTTGAGACGTTCCTGGTTGTTACCTGTCTTTCCCGCCGACCGCGCAGAAGATCAAGAGGCAAACAAGGTACGGTATTTGACAATAGAGAAAGTGTATGTCGGTACGTAACAGGATTTAATAATCATGGGACATTGGGACTAGTTGTAAGGGAAGAAAAAGTAGGAATTAAGAAAATGAAAGGCTAATTAGATTCTGTAATAAGGTACAGGTGGTAGAGCGAATGCACTGTTAAAATATAATAAGACCTGTTTTCCATCCGTATTTTTTACTGATATCAGTTGATATGGCTTGATAATACACAGTCTTTGCTTGTTAGCAACCACCCACGTGTTGGGTTTTTAATAGAGGTACATCTAGGATGGGAAAAGAATTCTGTTTCTGCAAAGACTGAAGTCTACTGCCATTGCCGCCAAGACTTGCCATGACCGCATGACTTTTGTGAAAGGCAAAATCAGTTCTCATCTCAGCTGATGTCCAGACGCAACTTCTTCCTGAAGGTGACTTTAGGACCAAGCATGCCGCGTAATGTATGGAAACTTCTCTGAGCAGCCGAACGGCATGAATTCATCGCCATTGGCCTCCAAGAACCCACTTACGTTCCGGGCAAAAGTCTACAGCCGAACGAAATTAACATGGTTAAAGGAGTGCCCCACGTCTAGTTGGCAAGCACGTGAATTGCCTTATAGTCAGATCATGTACCTATTTGACATAGACGTAGACGGAACACTTGCTATGGAGCGAGAGCTACAAACCTGAATCACCAAACAGGTCCGATACCATTCACAATTAGAGGATCATACCAATTTTCTCTTTGAGGGAAAATTAACGTCAGTCTAAACTAAATCCGCCCTATTAAACAAAGTCTGTCAATTCTTGAATGCAAACATCGACATAGAACATATCGAAGAAGTCGTCACTAATGAATTTGATCGACATGTTCGCCACCTCTAGAAATGCTAGTTTGGAGGCACTGATCAAATCCTTCGACAGATTCCACCGGCTGCAGCTGCGGATCTTGATAGATTTTACTCCACCATTATCCGCACAGAACGGTAGTTGCTGGAATGGAAATACGTTCAGGTCTCCTCTGTTTAGAAACCGGGAAGGACTCACACCGTTTTCGATAGGCATTGACCTATAAGTTTATTGCCAGCAGGCAGAAAATTCTTGGAGCGACTCTGTCTGAACCACTTTACGCGACACATCCTGCCTCTGCTCCCAGATGAACAGTGCAGCTTTCGCCAGGTGGTCGCGACAACGAACCAACTCTCCCTTCTTATCAACGAGTCCCTTGTTGCTCTTGAGCATTGGGAACACTTTAAAGCACTATCCTTTACGTTTAGAGAGCATTTGTCTCACCTGAGAGCTTCTGAAGTAACCAGCAGTAAAACTTCTGAGAATACAACTCAGTATGGCACGACGAGCTCCTCTTTAAGCTGATGTTTCCTGCCCTGCTTCACGTCCGAATCCTCAAATCATACTTGGAAAATGTGAGGTTCCACGTCCTCGCGGAAGAACAGTCAAGACGCAGCCACATCAGCTCAGTCCTTGAACCCTTGCTATACATTCTGTACACGTCATACATGGATCAGGTAGCCATTGTCCTCTACACTGATGGCGCTCTTCTCCAGAAACGTGGACGATAGCATCCTCCAAAGAAGACTGCAGATAGCCTCGGCCTCATTCAGTCACTGCGCAACTAAATGGCGATTTAGCTCCAATGATGCAAAGATCCTAACGCTTAATGTACGCAGGAAATTATTGCCAGCAGCTCTGCCACATCTCACTATCAGAGGAACTGGCGTTTCCTAAAGCAGCGCAGGAAAGTCCTGGGAGAATTAATGGATAGAAGGCTGAAACGTGTATATCGTCGTCAAGAAGACAAGGCTTCACATGACTTAACCATGTCCTTTCCTGGGCCCTACGTCAAAGTTACCAACGCACCTTGGAGTTTCGGTCCACGTCTTCCTTCTTTAAGAATGAAGCAGTCGTCTGGAGCAACGCAGCGGTGATGCAAATCAGACACCTACAACAAGTCTAGAACAAGGTCCTCCGTCTTGAGCTTGATCTACATTGACCATTCTCTATGGCTGACTTTCATAAGGTGTACAATAGTGTCAGGCTCCACGAATATACTGTGCAAAAACTGCCCCATGAATCAGCGACAAATAACCTCCCTTGGACAACGAGTACAGTGCCGCAACACCAACCAATGGTCACACCTGCTTAGTGACGCCTACGTCACCTGCCCAATAGGACATTGTCTATTAGGAAACAAATTCCAACTGTTAATGCCGTTTTCAGCCATTCAGAGTTGAGGCATGACTGTCCTCCTTTACTGATACTCTGGGACTCAACTGCCATTAGCAGCAGCGAGCAGGCGACTGAAAGGATATTCTTTACCGGCTAAAAGAGACTGAAGCGTTCCGCAGTACGTGGTAGAGGTGGTCGGGCTTGGAAGTTTGGGGTAAAGCGCTCGGCGGGAAAACGAAGGATCGCGGGTTAGAAACCCGGTCGGACCTCGGATTTCTTTTCCTTTGTTTCAGACTGCGTTTTAACCCATCTTTCATCTCACAACTGATCGCTAGAAACGACATGTGGTACGGATTCCACGTTAAGGTGTAGGTCCCCTTTCCCCGGTTGAATTACTGGTGTAGGCTTAGGACACGCAAGTCGCCGAAGTGGCGTACAATTGGAAGACTTGCACCAGGGAAATGAGCCACACGAAATTATTGCTATTGGTAGAGGTCCGTATCAAGTGCTGTACTCGATCGAGCTGTCCAGCTCCTGTAGTTCTCTGACATACTGTCAGATGTCAAAGTAGTCACATTGCATTGGTTTCTCCTCAAGCTCGTTCAAGCATGTGCTCGAGGTGCCCAGCATTCTACTCTAGTCACCCGATCACCGTTCCGTCAGCTCCTATAGAATTGCGGCGCGTGCATGCGACGCTAAGGACGGTTTGAAAGCGAGAATGTATTCTTGGTGTAAAAGCCGTGAAGATAGTTGTCCTCTGTAAGGGAGAGATTTTCAGTAGTGAATCTAATTATGAAAATCATGTTGCCTATGTGTTCTGACTGCTGCTTTCCTGTCTCGTCTATACAGTACAATGTGTCTGAAGTAACCAGTACTAAACTATCTGATCATTTGGAAATGTGTGCTGCAGATCTTCGTCCATTTATTTTAACTAGTATTGCCTGTGGTGAAAAATCGACCAATTGTGTTTACAATGGTCACTGGGGATAAAATTTTATGTATCATGTCGGCGACCTCGCGTGATTATGTCGGCAACAGCAACAACACGATAGAAAATCTTTGCCCATTTGTTGGAACCACATAGAATGACTCGATTAGTGTATCGTACAGACCATGAAGTAAAGAAATAATACTGTTCCTGCTTTATGGTTGACAGGTTCTTGTATGTTCCGCACAATAAAAATAATTGCCCTCGTAAAGCGCAGATTCCATGAGAAAACATCAGCGTTGTCAAGCGATTGGCTAAAATGAAGACTCACAGGATTCTCACTATTTAGCATCTGTTGCCAACATTATCATACGAGGCCGCTGGAATATTTGATAAAATTTAACCGGCACTGGGTGGTATGAAACGGTATCTTTTACGTGTTAAGGAAAATACCTGATACAATAACAAGAAATAAAAACGGAAGTATATACTTCTCATGCCATTTTCGAATTATATAACTTTCATTGGCCGAATATTTGAAATGGAACTACAATTTCGGTGTTCGTATGTTTATACAACGCCAAGAAATAATGTTATTTCGATATTCGATATTCAGAATTCCAGAGCTGACAACATGTCGACTTCGTAGTTCCACCCGTGCACTGCTACATGCCTCTCCCGGCGCATCATCCTTTATATCGGCATTCATATGAAAACATCCACTTCCCTTAACCACTCTTAATCAATGCGGAAATGAAGCATTTGAACGGCACAAGAGAGTTGGGAGCACTCCATGTTTCGATATTCACTTATTTTTAGACGTTATTTTAAGACTGCAGATGCGCTGCATTACAGCGTCTTTGGTCGAGTCGAATAGCCAATCAGTGATCTGATTGTTGGAGAATGCAGAACTTCACCGAAGCTGTAGATAGAAAAATTTCTACATCCTTTTACCACTTTTAACGGCTAAATGCACACATAATATTTATATTCGTGAAAACTACGACAAACAATCTTTAGAATTATGTAACTTTTACTGGCCTTCTTGTACGAATAAATTAGTAATCTGTACCACAATTTTCGTGTTAGCATATTTATATAATGATTTCAGGTAGACATTGTCCTCTACGGTGATGGCTCTCTTCTCCAGAAACATGAACGACGCCATCTTCCAGATAAGACTTTCTCTCTTTACGTCAGGACCTTCTTGACCACGTTCAGAATTTGGTTGGTGGGAAAGAAAGGACTAACACTGCCGTGGAGAGAGCTTGCGTAGGACGCAGTTTTGCTGCTAGGCGATATAACGTCGCACCAGGGTGAAGATAAATTAAAACTGATGTGTATTTAATTACTAGTCGGGGAAAAGTTATTCAAAGTCTTTTATAGTATTCTGACCGTGTCGCCTAAATTACTATTTTAAAATTAATTTCTCATGTTTGTGTTCAACCTAATGCTGGCGAGACTTTACACTTGAACTGTGGTAATTTCGCAGATGTCCTGTGTAGTAAAGAAAATCGTCTACAGTTAGTCAATGTGGAGAAATAATGAAGACATGAAAAGTAGAAATTCCTTAACAATCTTGCAGCTCAGCGTCTTCTCGTTGAGAAATGAAGACCCCACCACGACGTACACGATTCCTGAAACATTATCTGTAGTTCAAACAGCTCGAAAACTTAGTCCCTCGGTTGACTGAGTATGCAAAGTTTGCATGTGCATAATTCTTGTGCTTCGGCGAAAGGATCGATTACTGTTTATCTTGGAATAAGTTGTTAATAGCTGCAGACTCGTCGCACTCACACACAAGAGAAAAAGCACAGTCCGAAGCACAAAGCTTTCGCATTCGCAAAATGTTCATAAATATGATGAAATTGAATAAATAACTTTTCAGAAAAGACGTATTACCTTTTACATGACATCTATTTAGAATTCTGTTAACGATAGATTACAATTCCACCCACTCATAATACATTATTTTCAAGAATAATTATAACTTTAAAGAGTAAGCTACGAGTATCTCGTTCACAATCAGTACATCTAAGAACCCACTTAAATAAAAATTGCATTAAAATTGAATATGCCAATTATGTCACAGCTCAACGAGCATAGCACAATTCTTCGTCAGTTCAGTACTGTGTATGTAGTCTGTCTGCCTTGTTTCGTTCATCTGCAGTGATTGCTTCTGCTAGCGCTGTTTTGTATATGTTACGCTTCTCTGACGTCAAGCTTAAGCGAATTACGTGCAGTTGTGAAATTTTGTTTCCTACTCGGTAAATATGCAAATCAAAGTGTTTTAATCTTGAGAACAGTTTACCGAGATAACACTATAAAATCATATCTATTGTATGACTGTTTTGCTCGATTTAAAAACGGCAACAAGTTGATTGCTGACAAACCTCGTTCTGGACGGCCATCAAATGCCCGAAACATTCCGTGTTTGTTCTCCCTGGTCAGACCGGCAATTAAAATACTTTTAATTTAATATTTTTTAGTTTTAAGAAGATTTCGCGAAAGTGTTCGTCAAAAAAGACCCGATTTCTGGCAGGCAGGAGATTAGTTCTTCCACCACGACAACGCACCCGCAAACACAGCCACCTCTGTTACACAGTTTTTAGCTGCAAATATGATTCCACTGCCCCACGTACCTTACTCGCCTGACCTGACTCCATACGACTTCCTCTTATTTCCCCGCATGAAGTGGGGGCGTGAAAAAACACAGATATGACGACACCGAAGAAGTTAAGAAAATGGGGGACGAGCTGTAAATCATTTCCAATGATGATTTTAGAAAATATTTTAGGAGAACGGCGATCTACATAAGTAATTAAAATTACTTTAAAACCATTCTAGCTCGCGTTTAGTTCGTTTTTGGTAACTGACTTCGACCATTTTACAAGATAATTTTCAGACCATGCTGCAGAGGCAACGCAGATAGTGCGATGAGGAACTGCAGTTCCTCAAATGTTCAAGTGTTTGTAAATCTATCGGACCAAACTGCGTGGTCATCAGACCGTAGCTTACAAACTACTTAAACTAAGGTAAACTAACCTAAGGACAACACACATACACCCAAGGTGGCCAACCGTCCGGCATTATGCGGGACAGTCCCGCATTTGGACTCGTTGTCCCGCATTGGTATGATTACTGAAAATGTCCCCAAAAATGGTAAAAGCGTCCCGCATTGCCGAATTCCAGTAATTTCAAAGCTGTTGGTGTAAGAGCACGAGCCAAAACTATTTGTGTACGGTATGATATGTCAAACTGCTTGCAAATCAATTTCACAATGCATCATCTTCTCTATATATAAAAGGAAGTGTCCCGATTGACTGACTGACTGACTGACAGACTCATCATCGCCCAGCCCAAACCACTGAAGATAGAAACTTGATATTTGTGGAGGGTGTTGATCTTACTCTGTAGGCGTCATTTAAGAAGCGATTTTTCGATATTCCGTCCGTAAGGGGGTGAAATAGGGGATGAAACGTTTTTTGAAAATACGTAGCTATTTAGGCAATTTTGAAGCTAGAACTACAAAATTTCGGATTTTAATTCGGGATTCGAATTAAAAAGACACATGTATCGGCATTTTTTGAAATTCGACAAATAAGGGGGTAAAATAGGTGACGCTAAAAATTGATTTTGAAAAATATGTTGCTGTTAACTCAAATTTCAAGCTATAACTACGAAACTTAGGATATGGACGCTTGATCAGGATTAAAAAGACACGAGTTTCTGTATTTTTCGAAATTCAAAAACTAAGGGGGTAAAAGAGGGGATCAAAAATTCTTTTCGAAAACACTTTGTTGTCAAGACAATTCTGAAGCTATAGCTACAAAAATTGGTATTTTTATTGTTCGTTATGATTTAAAAAATACGTGTTTCGGTATTTTTGGAAATTCAACCATCAAGGGGATTAAATTGGAGTGGAGTGTTTTTCGAAACTCTGTTGCTATTTAGGCAATTTTGAACTTAAAATTACAAATTTTCGGATTGGGATTCGGGGTTCAAATTTAAAAGACACGTGTTTCGGTATTTTTGGAAATTCGACCAATAAGGGGGTGAAATACGAAATGCAAAAATTGATTTTCAAAAATATGGTGCTGTTAACTCAAATTTCATGCTATAACTATGAAACTTAAGATATGGGTTCTTCATCAGGATTAAAAAGAAACAACTGGTGCAGACCAACCAGCCTACGCATGCGAAGCAGCGGGGGTTCAGCTAGTCTACTAATAAATAACAGTCTGTTTGCATTAAATTAGAAAGAGAAATAACGATACATATCATCTATTTCAAGAATTATAAATTCACTAGGAGTGGAGGTTGCTTTTGTGTTAAGCATTTGCATTTGGTGATGACATATGAAAAGATCCTGTTTTTGGCATAGTTTATGTGCCTTCTTAAGTACGTATCAATAAATGTAATGGAATATCTTTCAGTGCTCAAGGTGGTAAACCTGATGTAATGTTATCACAGTCTGTATAAACGTATTTAAAATCTGACATGCAAATACAATATCAGCATTCATCTTACTTCCTTCAGGAAGAACAAGGTGGTGAAATTTTGAAAATGCAACAACGAAAGCCCAATGAAACTCTGCGCTTCATCGAAAGAGCTTAATAGAGTAGTTCAAATGGTTTTAAAAAGTAGCTTTTATTAGATTTAATTCGAGGTTTTTGCAAAACATAATTCTTTAGAAGGAGTAAGCTACTTATCAAAATATGTGGAGTACGATTTTCTAAGAGTTGAAACAAACAAAAATAGTACTGACAGCGAAGGTGAGCGGGAAAACACAACGGAGAAACAATAAATTATGTAAAAATTGTCAGACTCTAAAATTCAAAATAAGGGCAAGAGAAAATATTATGAACTGCAAATAAAGTTTGAAAATAAGGAATTAACTGTCACTCAGAAATATTATTTTAAAAGTAAATGAGTAGACCCACCCTGATCGTCTAAATTTCTTTCCTGGTTTCAGAATAACTGGCACAATAAGCCGCTTGATCATAGTCCTTCGCACCGTCGAAATATCCCGTAATGAGTTTGGAAAAAGTTGCCTGCCTTACCTTAGACCGCTCGGCTTGCAGTTCCTCATCGCACTTGCACCGTCCCCTGCTCCAGCGGGCCTACACGAACTCGGCAACTTTTAATGAACACAAGTAGTGACTGGAAAAGGGCCAGTTATTCCCTCACTGGAATTGGGCAACTCTAACGGCCGCCAGTGGTGGCACTTGAGGCTGTAAACACTCGCCTTCACCTTCTCGTCAACTAGCTAGTGTCTCAGCAGACATACGTCGAGTCTCACTGTTTCCGGCATTTCATCAAAGAGAAAAATATGTCAAATATAGTTTTACTGTAAACGTTATACCGTGCATTTACGTTGTATGTGATGCCTGTAAACTCAAACTTTATGCATAGAAGAGTTTCAGGTTCTGAAGATAATGCAGGAAGTTGCTTTGGTAATAATGCACAGTGATCCGTTAAATTGTTCACTATAGCCAGCGAAAGCTTATTTACGCTTTTCGCAGTTCGACACGAGCGCATACCAGTTCCAGAACATTCATTTCAATAAAATTTTCTTCGTGAACTTTACGCACAATCTACCTCGCTTCTTGGAGAACACGACATGAAAAATAGCTGAGCTGGTATTCTACTGTTCTATTGTGCATGCCAAAGGTGATCAGGTCACTTGCCTAGTGCTGCAAAAGATGTTCTGTAAATATGATACGGCCAAAAAGGGTGATTCTGTCATCAATAAAAAAAACTTAATAATTTTAGGAAATGCGGTGTATTGAATCAAAATAATATCGCACGTAACAGGTACAACAAGAATCTCAACTCCTTTAAGTGTTTATGAAGGGATAAAAGAGAAAACGATGGGGGTAATGCCTTTAAAAATCAAGAAAGTTAATTATTTGAGAATGAGTACGAATGATTCCAACTTTCACCCTTCTCCATGTATCCTTCGCAAAATCACGAAATTTCCCGACGTCTGCTGCTTCTGTAAGATGGTCAAAAGATCTGCAAAACATGAAAATTTGTGCCGGACCGGGACTTGAACCCGGTCTCCCGCTTTTCGCGAAGGTTGCCTTAAACACTCGGCCACCGATGCACGCTCCGCAGCCAGACCTTTGGCCATCTTACAGGAGCAGCAGACGTCGGGAAATTTCGTGATTTGCGAAGTATATTTATCTCTGCTGCGGATCACCGCCAACGCCTGTTCCCTTGGAACAGACTTAATAATAAACATTTTTCCCTTCTTTCTATCCTCGGCCCTTTTACCATGACGCTTGGTGCCAATTTTTCTATTTTTGATTTTAAAAAAAGCACTGCAAACGAGGGGCGGTACTGCTTTGTACCTCGCCAGGATATGACGACGAAAGTTTCTTTTCACTAACCTGGTATCTTCTTTCGTTGCCGTTGTCCCCTGCGCGGAAACAGCACTCAGGCCACGGATCCGTTGTTTCTTGATGTGAGGCTGGAATAGTAGTATAATGTGGCTAGGTTTTAACAATAACAAATGTCACACGAAATTTCGCGATGCAAGTGACTTCTCTCACTCATTTGTGATTCACTGTTCCCATACAGAAACCCACAACTGTGTAACTGAATTTCACAAGGGTTTAACAATCTTATGTTACATTAAACGCACTCTACTGTCAGGGTCTTTTTCATCTGACGCCCCTCGTTCGACTGACTGCTGCAGTTGTAACAATCCTCTCCTGTGGCTATATTTTGGCGCCAACGGAACATTCCAGAGTGTTACCCATGTCATATCTCTATTAAACTTACGTTTAAATAATTTTTAAATAATAGAAACATAACTTAACACATGATAATTATCTTGTACAGTCAGACATATTTAAATTAATTGCGGTTTATTAAATATTAATAAAAGTGCTGAAGGGCTTTGGCTGACTGGGACTACTTGTAAGAGCCAATTTTAGACGGAAGTATGGGTGGAGTTTTCCCACGAGATACTTGTTCACCGCACCATATGCTCAATGTTTTACTGACGCTGCATATTACGCAATGCTCTTCCACATAGTATATGTATCTTTCAGAAAAAAATTATGAAAGAGCAATTTAATGGCTCCAGGTCAGTCCCTTCATATATTCCTGTAATTTTCCTTAATAAATCTCTTGGTATTCTAACATCAAAAGTTCAATATGTTGGTTGGTCTCAAATGTTTTTGGCGACGTAGCCTTAACTGAACTGAAGACTTGTATAAAGCGCTAGATTGACTATTAAGCTTCTTTGTCCATGTTTAGTGTATCGAATGACATGGAAAGGAAATTTCTTCCTCCTTGGATAAGCCAACGTATTCGATGATAAAATAACGACGTTTTCAATGTGTTCTGAGCTTCACTTTACTCTTTTTTTTTATTTAGAAAACTACATTTTGTCCTCAGGTGAAAGGTTCAGTTGTAACTTCCTTGCTTAATCTTTCGTCTTACACTTATTTTGTAAGCAAAGTTCTGTTTTTTTAACTTTCTTACTAGCTCAAATAGTTTTTTTTTTTTTTTTTTTTTTTTTTTTTTTTTTTACAGTAAAGTGTTTATACTCTTCAAAACGGAGAAAATATTTGACTAATCAATTTTTTTCCTGTCATCATATTTTGGGAGAAAACCAATGGCGAAAATTTGGTTAAGGTAAGAGATTAAGTGTAAAGTTTGTTTGAAGTCGCTAAAGTGCTCTCATTTTCAAATAGTGGCTCAATAAGTTGGGCCAATTTTTGCGACTTCGGCCACGCTACCCCAAAAAAAGCACTCATTTGTAATACTTGTCTTTGCTAAGCTTGTAATGTAAGATAGCCATTTACTAATATAGATTTCGTATCAGTCTTGTGTGGCCGTAGGTAACATATTATTTAATATGTGGACTTAAGCCTATCCTGATTTTCTTTTTTAGTTCAAACGTAAGGGCATATTCACATCTAAGTGTAATTTAATTGAGTAGTAGTTTTTCTTTTGACACACGAGTACTGATATCAGTCGCACATATATTAGATTGGCTGAATATCCCTCTTAGACAGCGGAACTCAACCTACGCCCCGGGAGCCAATTGTGGCCCGCCGAGCTTTTTTGAGTGTTCCGGAAAGCTCGTCGTCCAGTATTCAGAATTTCGCAATAAAAATCTCTAAGGGCCGGCTGATAAAAATGGACGAGATGCGTACAGCAAACTCGACGAAGCCAGTGCCCTGAGTTTAAGGAGCACGTTCTGCACAACGCACGTCGTTTGTTGTGAAGCAGCCCCTTCTGACTGGAGCACTCGAGTGTTTGCTGCCCCGGTGCTTTCCCCTTTCCTGTGGCGGCTGTGGCAGCTCGGACAGCGCTCGCAAACGCGTCCTTTTCGGTGTGCTGAAGTATCCGTTCTGAATCCTATCAAGTGTGACACCGTTAATCTGTCTTGCGAGCATTCAGCATGAAAGAAGACTGTTTCAAGATCAGTGGGGAATTGACTATTTTGTGGTGCATGGATCAGCAACTTGTTTAATTTGCCGAGAAGGTGTTGTATGAAAGAAATATAATAAATATTGTTGAAACGAGATAGAATGACTGGCCAGTACTTACCTTTGTGCTGTACCGCCGATAGTAACACAAATGAAGAAACAGAAAAAAGGGGACAAAAAGGACAAGCTTTCGGAACACAGTTCCTTCATCAGGTGGGAGAGAAGGGAAGAAGAAAGGATGGGAACAGAAGGGAAAGGTAGTTCACGACCTAGGTCATGAAGGTGGTGTTTTGGGAGTGTGGACGTCAGAGATACTGCATGTATGTACTGAGCCAAGCCAGAGAGGATAAATATAACCAGAGTGGTAAAGAGAAGAGGAGTTAAATGAATGATGCGAGGGGTGTAGGAGGGGCGGGGGTTCTCTAAAACGTTTTTCATTAACAGGGAAAGATGGATGACCATACACACACACACACACACACACACACACACACGGAGGGAGAGAGAGAGAGAGAGAGAGAGAGATAGAGAGAGAATGACAGAGCGAGAGGGCGGTAGGGAGAGGGAGAGAGAGAGAGAGAGAGGTAAGGAAGGGATAATGAATAGGTGAACTAAGGATGGAGGAAGGGGAGGGGTTAGCGTAGATTTAGGCCAGGGGGGTGGCGGGAGGAGAGGATATGTTCGAGGGCAAGTTCCCACCTCCGTAGCTCTGAGGGACTGGTGTTTGTTGGTATTATCCAAATGGCACGTATGGCGTAACACGTGCCCAGGTCCCTGGAGTTATGCTGGAGGGCATGTTCTGCCACAGGATATTGGGTGTATATAATATAATATATAATATAGATTGCCATTTCACAACAAAACACCGATCAGGTTACTTTCCATGATTTGCGCTCCACGACTGTGATATATTTCCAATACTCCAATTTCCAAATTTCAGCTATCGGTCGATATTTTTTTTTTTTTTTTTTACTTCTTTAATTGCAAATCATGATTTTGGGCAGTAACTGGCCATTATCAGTGCTAAAAAGTACAAGTTACTACATGAGAATGTTACATAAGTACCACTTCTGATCACAACATGCTGGTCATTTCCCCATTTGACATATATCAAACGACTTTGTACAATAATTAATTGACAAATAAGCCAGAAATGTTTTCACTTTTCGTAAACAGCTTATCATGGCTTTGAAACTACTTTCTAAAAACAAGTGACAATGTGCAGAACGATTACTTTTAACTGTTTTACTTTTTATGACAACCTTTCATTTTAAATTTAATATGATTTTTTTGTAAACTTTTCATAAATGAAACCCATGTTATTTTATTACTTTGACTTCTCTATTTATTTTTTCTGTTGATAAAAACTGTTATATTCATTATTGTGTAGAGGACAGCGCATGCCCAAATGATGTTCTATGACGTCACCCACTTTCGTTTTTGAAATAGTGTTTGTGTAGATTTGAAACGGCAAAAATGTCCAGTTGTCATATTTGGCGTGATGTGAGTTATCTTTAAAAAATGTTCTTTGGTGCAACTACAAAACGTTACGTCAGCGGTGATGTCGCAAGATGCAGCACTCTCAAACACTGGCACTTATTTACTTTTGAAACATGAGCAGGTGAGTGTCAAAAGCTGTCTGAAGTTACCTAAGCAAGATTTTTTACTAATTTTTATTACCTAAGTGTATCTCACACAGTAACTGTGAATATATGTATGTTTTATAGTAGATATATTATGATTTATTGCCTGTTACTCATTTCATTGTAAGCTTCAATAATGTATAACAATCACAAGACATTGTTGTATTCTGAGTAATGAGTAGTTACAAAATTGGTCCCACCTTAACAAATATGATCACCTTAACCGGCAATTATTGGAAGAAAAAAAATTGTAGAAGTCTGAGAAATACATTAATTATAAATAATTATTGGTTTTATGTCTTTCGAAAGAACAGACATCACACCAATATATAAGTAGTATATTCAAATGCGACGATGGTGTTCTGGGTTCCAATTTTCATCGCTAATCCAATAAAATTGTTGGACCTCGTGTGGGAATCCCTGATGGTGAACATTGAGGAATATGGCCGAGGGATGCTACTTTCGTAGCGTGGGACTAGTAAGAATTTTAGGAGACGCGCTCCGGATAGAGAAGAACTTAAGGCGACTGCTGGCCTAAAGTTTGTAATCGATTAATACATATTAACGTAATATTTTATCTTTACGTCGAAGTTTTTTCCAGCGCCAAGATCACATGGTGCAGTAATGAATATTAATGTTTCTTAAAATGTTTCACTTTTTTAATATCAAGTAGGTTAAAATGTTTTACTTAATTTGCTCTATTTCAATGGTACGACAACACACGAATATAAATTCAGAGACTGAAGGCGAGGTTTCATGGCTGCACAAGACAGTCCCGAGTTAACGATTAACGTTAACTTCCGTTAAATTGTCCGTAAAGTGACGCTTTAACTTTTAATCAAGTTGACTTTCTTAGTAACGAGTTACTGATTAGTAAAGTTAACATTTTAGTTAATGCTGTCCAGCTCTGACAAGTACCATAGTGACAGTTCACAGTAATCACTTGCACTGTCTGTCTTTAAAAAAATCTCTAAATGTCATATTTCATTGATTAACGTACGCTGCGAACAAAGATATTTAACCCTTTGGTGACCAAATTATTTCCAGAAGTTGTAGACTTTTTATTAATACTTTATTTGGTTAAGTAGCCACACATAAATCATAGTTTAATTCTTGAAAGTGAGAGTTTAGCCTACGGGTATTAAAAATTTAGAGAGAACTATTGTTCCCACCGAATTTTTGAGTAACAGGACTTGATTATTAAAAAAATGTATATGTTTTATTTTTTTTAGTACAAAAAGCATATTAAACATTTCATTTACTTCTTTGTTAGTTCATATTGTCCAGGTGTGAAGTGTGAACACTTAGGCACAGTTCGAGGTAAGATATTAGATGGTGCAGTGTCTGATAGGGAGTAATAATGACTTTAGTCGTAGCTTCTAATAACTGCTGTATGGGTAGGGTAGGGTAGGGGGGCTCACAGTATCATAATACTTGAGTAGCGCTTATGCTACTATGTTCTTTGAGGAAGGAAGACATTGTAAATTGACTTTGAGGGAGGTAAGACACGTTCATCCTTGTGAAATTAAGGACGAATTAATGAAGCAGGTTAAAGCTAGTCGTAGGTCAGGACGTTATTGATGAAACGGCGTGTTGCTCTATCGTAAAGTTATCACCGTAACACTGTAACGTGCATCACATACGACTTTTTAAAGCCAAGTTAAAGGATATGTTGCAATAAATAATTAGTCCACCAAACGCTTTCGCACTTTTTTTTGCCTCCTTATCCGCAGTTGCAGTTAAACAGTTTGTATAGGTTAGATTACGGAGTTTTGCAACTGTAAATTAGTCTAATTCAGACCAGACGCGTGTCGTTTTCTAACAAAGCATCTTCAGTGGTCTAGTTTTTATGTTTTTTGTAGCACTTACATAGCCTCTTATGCTCTCACCCTATTTTCAATTTAACTTTTTTCATCAAGAAGCTTTAAAATAAAGCGAAACGCGTTTGGTCTGAATAAGACTAATTTTACTTTTAAAAAAAGACGGCAATCTAACCTTCACAATTTGTAATAAATGAACACAAAATGTGGGAATAAAATGTTACATACATTGTGTTGCTGATCGACTACTCAGTGTTTAATAAAGCATTTCCTCAGTCGGATTGAGAGGGTAATGGAGTTTTGAGGTTACTAGACGACTGAGGAGAGTAATACCTTAAGTGGCTACAGATTTCATTAAATAGAAAGAAAGCTATACAATACTCTCTACATCAGCCATTTCTCTCACAGATGAATTACGGTGTGTTTACGCAAGTGTTTTTATACAGCCTTTTTTCTGCGGTAAAATATGGTTTCGTTTCCTTAAAAGCGTATTACACTAATATTACTGTATATTAATTTGTGCATTTTAAAATATAAATGACATTTCAAGTATTATTATTTCCTTTTGACGCAAATGATTTCAGTATTAGAGTGTTTTCAGAAACCTGTCTGTGAGATGTGAAAAAATTATGAAAGTGGAAATTCTATTACTATTCCTCAGCTGTGGAATGTCGAACAGAAACAAACACGATTATCCGCAGTTGTTCAGATGACTAGAGGCTTCGTGTACCGGTTTCCCCGTTGAAAAACGCAATACAGCATCGTACGTCTTCGCAACTAGTCCGAGCGAGTTACGCTGTCGTATAAAATAAAATACTGAAATAAAATTTATAAGGTGATAGCTAACGCGGAAGAATTGTCAGCGTAACGTTCATATTAGTATTGTTCTTTCGATAAAATGACAATATAAAATTTATTAAGACCTTTCATACATTCATGAGTAAGATGACCTTAAAATAAACCATCATGACATAAAAAAGCAATAACCTTGTTACGTGCCAAACACCCATTTCACCCAACCCATCAAGATATATTTTTCAATGCACTATAAGAATATGAAACCACATGAGAAATCCATAAAAATAGTACCAGGGGATACATAAACCTGTTTTAAGCACTAAAGCTGGTTTTATGACATGAATCTCCGAATTTTCAAAGTACTTTAGTAATAAAATACTGTCCACTCCATCGGGACCGGAAGATACGAGAACCAATATAAAATGTCTTCTAGTAATAAGTTTTTATTTGTTCCGTGGATTCAATACTGTTTTAAAGAATTTGACATTGCCTATGGCATTGAGTATTTTTTGTCTAAGCTGACTAATAATAATAATTTTTATCATACAATGTACACTTTCACGGCCGGCATGTGTTCAGGTAAAATTTCCCGGCTGATGGGCCGTGGTCCAGATGTAGCAGGTATCATCAAAACATTGGTGGATAGAGCCAACAAAATCTGTGAGCCAGTTTACTTGGAGGATGAACTAAATCACTTACGGTCGGCCTTCAAGAAAAATGGATATGGCGCCAAGGAAGTTGATCGAGCTCTCCATCAAAGAAGAGAAGAATCCAGAAGTTCTGAGCAACAACGAAAACAATCTGGAAAAGTTTTCCTGCCGTACATTAGCAGAATTACTGATCGAATCGGGAAAGTATTGGCTAAGTATGGCCTCGAAACCATCTACATACCCACGAAGAAGATCAAAGAATATTTGAGATCAGCAAAAGACGCACGTCACCCCCTAGCGGGGTTTATAAAATTCCTTGCAGCTGTGGTAAAGTACATATTGGTACAACAAAAAGAATCGTCAACACTCGCATATCTGAACATAAAAGGAACTGTCGTCTGGGCCACACGGAAAAATCGGCAGTGGCTGAACTTGTTTTTCAAAATGGAAATCATGAAATAAAGCCGCGGTGGAGTAGCCGAGCGGGCTAAAGCACCTCGCTGCGGAGCGCGCGGTTGCTCGCCGTGGAGGTTCGAGTCCTCCCTGGGGCATAGGTGTGTGTGTTTGTCCATAGGTTAGTTTACCTAGGTTTAAGTAGTTTGTGATGACCACGCAGTTTGGTCCGATAGATTTACAGACATTTGAACATTTTTTTGAACATGAAATAAAATTTAACGAGACAAGCGTTTTAGCTAGGACATCTCAGTACCATGCACGCATGTATAGAGAAGCAACAGAGATCCACAAACACCAGAATAATTTTAATAGGAAAGAAGGTCTGAAGTTAGATAAAATATGGATGTCGACACTGCACCAACAAAACGACAACGATTATTTTTAATCGAGAATGACGACGACATCCAGAGATAGCTACAAAGTCAGCATCACGTGACGTATGGTGGTGCCCTCTATAAATATGACAGTACCTCGGCCCACAGTGACAGTAGCCGGAACACCCTCGAAGAAGTCTCCCGCGGTTGGAGACGAAACGTCGGGAGGAAGTTTTACATCTGCACCACGACCCATCAGCCCGGAAATTTTACCGAAGAATAATTTTGTTTGGCTCATTGGCCTGGTGCAAGTCTTTCGATTCGACGCCACTTCGGCGACTTGCTTGATCATAGCCTACCCCCCTTATCCTACACGGGAAAGGGGTCCTATAGCTTAACGTGGAATCCGAACCACGTGTCTTTTCTGGCGACTCCTCACCTCGTGCAAAGAGAAAGGATGGATTAAAACGCAAACTGGAAAAATCCGATGTCCGACCAGGTTTCGACCCCGCGACCTTCCAATTTCTAATCGAGCTCTTTACCCCAAGACCACCGGGCCCGACCCTAAGGTGATTGAAACGGAAGCATTACTTTATTAAGGTAAGTAATAATCTTTGTAATCGGTACGATTGTGCTCGGTATTGTAGTAATAGAGGCAAAGTCCTCAACGGTCGTTACAAATAAAAAACTTAAGAGCAGAAAATGTAGATGCCTTCTTCTTTAGCATTGTTAATTGTTTCTTACTCCAATCAAAACGAATTATACGCCATATCCTTCTGTCCCTCGATAGTGACGAAGCTTGTATTCCATTGCAAAATATTCATGCTTTGTTTGAGTCTTCTCATCCTAATAAAACTGAAGAAACTTCATGTTAAATTAATTAATCATTTATTTATTTTACTGGGACTAGTCTTTCTCATTCTCGTTTACTGTTGTCTTGTTTATGGCTTGGACCTTTGTTTCTACTCCGTAAAAACTTTACAATTCCATGTAACCATAGGTTTTGTTGGTCGCCGTCAATGTCAATAAAACTCATCTCTGCTTGTCACGGTACTATTGTTGCACAAAATTTCCCGATTCTGAAACTACTATTGCAATTGTTGTTTCGTAGCCTGTTTCGTTGACTGTCAGGAAAATATTCTGATAAAGTCCTCCTGAAGCAGTGTCCAAAACATCGGGCAATTTTCTACTAACTGAATGCGGTTACAAATATAAAGTAATTTCATTACGTTCAGGTTTTGAGTTTTTCACTCTCGTACCTGCTTTCCATCGGGAGCTCAGCACGACTGGATTCTATTTCCTTTATCAAGTCAGCTTTTTGAGAAGAATTTGCAAGCTTTGATATCGGCCGAAATTCCACCTATCACAACCAATCAATCCCACGTTATTTCCGAAGTTCATTGAGCAGATTGCGGCTTACCCTTTGGTTCTTTAAATTTTTCTGTAGTAGGGAATTGATGAACATTGTCTTGAAGTATATTGGTTTGGAGATTTACATTTTTAAACATCATAACTACTGATACGTTTTCACATAGTAATCTGTCTTGCAGTTTTCTCTTTTGTAAGTGCCAGACAAATCCCGATTGTCCCAATTTGTCACAACGGATGTAGGCCTATCCTGTTTCTCATCACACTCTAAAATCAAACAAAATACGAGTATGACGTTCAAAAGTTATTGATATTCATATGGTAAATATATCTTGGTGATCAGCACTAAGTACCTCTAACAACGCGGTTTGTGCAAATGGCACTGTATATATAAAATACATATTATTTATATAAAGACAATATAGTTACGATGTATCAGTCATATGCGTTGTTGTTAATTCTGCCACATGGATTCGACGATGCTGAAGGAACGGCGGAGAACTTGCACAGCAAGGTTCTGCGTCAGTGGAACTTTATCATACGTGACAACCTGAAGGTCATGCCAAGCTACAAGATGTCTCATTGTGACAATATCCTATGACATAACAAATATGTTGACTCGAATTGAAAAATTAAAAAAGCTAAAAGGATTTCGAGTGGTTTCATTTCTGTATCAGTTAGACTCCTGATTGCATTAACCCTTTGATTATTATTTTTTCCAAAGACATTAATGGGTAGCGCAAATTTTATTTTTGTCACAGTTAGAAGTATCAATACAATAATATATTCTGCCGTTTTCTTTTCCAATTCAAAATTGTCTCTGTAGTTTCAGAAGAGGCTCAGTGAATATGATGCCTCTTCAAGTATGTAACTCAGACTGCACGTGCACACTGTGGGATTCATTTGTCATGTAACAGACCTCAGTACGTATGTGCTGTTGGTTGACACGGTGTGTAAGGAAAAGCGTGACGAAAGTCCGCTTTTCAAATCTAGCGATAGGATTGCCTTTCTGCAGGCGCGAATTAATTCTTAGGACAACACTGAAACCTGGGAATAGCAAAAGTTACAGGTGGAAACTGTAAGCCGCGGTGGAGTAGCCGAGCGGGCTAAAGCGTCTCGCTGCGGAGCGCGCGCTTTCTCGCCGTGGAGGTTCGAGTCCTCCCTGGGGCATGGGTGTGTGTGTTTGTCCTTAGGTTAGTTTACCTAGGTTTAAGTAGTTTGTAAGCTACGGACTGATGACCACGCAGTTTAGTCCGATTGATTCACAAACATTTGAACATTTGAAACTGTAATAGTTAGAACGCTACGAGACATAGGTAGGCAATGAGACATAGCAATAACGTGCAGTAAATTCCTAATGGGTCTCTGACAATCCATCATGGGATATATACATCCAGTTGGTAATGGATTTTTATTTGTAATTACCCTGTCCTTAAAATGTAGCTTATAAACCAATCATGCAATGAAATTTAAAACGTACTGCTTACATCTGCGTAACAGGGTGGCAGAACGTATGCAACAGATTTTTTTCTTTAACATCATAGTTATTCACAAATTAATTTTAGCCTATATTTTTATTTTAACCCTGACAACTCTATTTTCTCAAATGAAACGTGCTGCATAGGATTATGCCGTAAGTGAATTTTACGCAAGATTAGTATCCCTCTACATCTACATCCACATCTACATGGGATACTCTGCAAATCACATTTAAGTGCCTGGCAGAGGGTTCATCGAACCACCGTTCTAATATTTATCTCCCATTCCATTCTCGAATAGCGCGCGGGAAGAAAGAACACCTGAATCTCTCCGTTCGAGCTCTGATTTCTCGTATTTTACTCTGATGATCATTTCTATGTAAGTGGGAGTCAATAATATATTTTCGCATTCGGAGGAGCAGCGATAAGTGTCGTTGCTGTAATTATGCCATCCCATATCCTGTATCATTTCCGTAACGCTGTCTCCCCTGTATCGTGACAACACGAAACGAGCTGCCCTTCTTTGGACTCTTTCGATGTCCTCCGTCAAACCCACCTGACAAGGATCCCACACTGGCCAGCAATACTCCAAAAATGGACGGACAAGCGTAGTGTATGCAGTTTCTTTTGTAGTTCTGTTGCATCTTTTAAGGGTTCTGCCAATAAAAATGCAGCCTCTGTTTCGCCTTTCCCAGGACATTATCTACACACTAATGTTGAACATATCCATAGTCTTATTTCTATTTCCTGTCTTCCTGGAGCTTCATCTTCCCCTGCGTCCTTTGCCTAGTCAATATTTGTATTTCATCGATGCATCTCAATATTTTCAGTGTGAATTCACCAGAATGGAATTTTAACCTCTGCAGGCACTTAATTCTACACACATTTCAACTAGACGGTCATCACACGTAGCTTGGATCACAACATCCGATGACACATATACACTCCTGGCCATTAAAATTGCTACACCACGAAGATGACGTCCTACAGACGCCAAATTTAACCGACAGGGAGAAGATGCTGTGATATGCAAATGATTAGCTTTTCGGAGCATTCACACAAGGTTGGCGCTGGTGGCGACACGTACAACGTGCTGACATGAGGAAAGTTTCCAACCGATTTCTCGTACACAAACGGCAGTTAACCGGCGTCGCCTGGTGAAACGTTGTTGTGATGCGTCGTTAAGGAGGAGAAATGCATACCATCACATTTCCCACTTTCATAAAGGTCAGAATGTAGCCTATCGCGATTGCTGTTTATCGTATCGCGACATTGCTGCTCGCGTTGGTTGCGATCCAGTGACTGTTAGCAGAATATGGAATCGGTGGTTTCAGGAGATCAATACGGAACGCCGTGCTGGATCCCAACGGCCTCCTACCACTAGCAGTCGAGATCAGGGCGGCGCAAGCCCAAGTGCCGCCCCGTGGGGGCTGCTAAATTGCCGCCCCCCCCCCCCCCCAACCCCTGTTTTTTTTAACAAATCGGTAGGAAATGTCAGCAATCAATGGTAATTTTTGTTTTTACTTTTCAGATCTAGGTTTCGGCCACTGAATGGCGAGTTTCAAAGCTTTTAATATGTGCTTCCATGTAAACCGTCATGTTGACAGATACGTTCAGCATGACGGTATAGAATCTATAGATGTAAACATAAAGCATTAAGAATAGCCACACTGTGCCCGAAATCTATGTAGATCCGGAAAAGAAAAACAAAAATTGCGACTGATTGCTGACATTCTCTACAGATTTGAGTCAAACCTGATTGAAGAAATCTAGCTAATTTTAATAATCCTTGTGTACTTACAAAAATGTTCAATGCGTGTGAAATATTATTGTAGGATACGCTGTTCAGGAGATGAAGTCTAAGAACTGAGGCCGGCCGCGGTGGCCGAGGGGAGTGCGGCGCGCCAGTCACGGTCTGCACGGCCACTACGGTCGGGGGTTCGAATTCCCCCTCGGGCATGGATATTTGTGCCGTCCTTAGTGTTAGCTAGTTCGTAAGTAGTTTGTAAGTTTAGGGACTGATGACCCCGTAGTTAAGTCCCATAAGCTATACAAACATTTGAACATTTTTCTAAGAACTGAGCCGCGTGAAATTGAAATTCAGGTCGAATTTCACTACACATGCAGGTGAAACGGTCAAAGAATGGGACAGAAGACAATCGATAGAGAAAGAATAAGAAGATGGAGTAACATAATAACGCAATAAATGCACACCCAGGCATCGACAGGTACTAACTGCTAGTCGAAATATATTAACTCACTGCACTGCGGTTGTTCATTTCAAAGAATTGACACTCGACATGTCGTAATTTCCATGAGTCAGCTCTTTCGTGTCTGGTTATGGAATAAGGGGCAACAAATCAGTCATTGCCGCATCACTTGATTTTCCTCGCTTTATTTTCATTCTAGCTATTGGAAGGACGCGTGCTTATTGGCCGACTTGCCAATTTTTGAAGTAACAGATCATAAGAAAAATAAATTTAACTATTCTGCAATCTTGAAGGAGAAAAATTCTAACTTATGAGTAACATGCATGCGCGATTCTAATTGTACGTTATATGAAAATCACTAACCTATTACATCCCAAGTTGCAAGAAATTCGGATGCACCATCTTTTCTTACGCAATGAAAGTGCTTATGACCAACGTTGACTTCCTCGGCCAACTACCGAAACTAATTCTGCAGTTTTCTTTGTAGAAAACGCAGTGGGGAAGCCAGTGGGCATTGTGGTGAGGTTCTCTCCTGGAACTGTAGAATTTGCAGCAGGAATAAGATGATAGGGGAGCAGGAGCGTTTGATCTGCGCCCTTCAGGTGCAGCTGAAAAACGCTGAAGAGGAACTAGGTAGGTTGAGGAGGGGAAGGGGGCTGGGGAATGGGAACTGGCAGTTGGCAAGAAGGTAGCTAGGAGAAGGTATTCAGATAGCTTTACATTGCAAGTTGCAAATAGGTTTGACCAACTGTCAGAGTTGAGTGGAGATGAACCTCCTGCAGCTGTTGGTGTAGGAAGTACGCAGCAGACCTCAGCTGTTAGGAAGCCGAAATTTGTAGAGAGGGCTCTTAGGAAGAAGATTCTGTTGCTAGGCAGTTCTCATGGCAGAGGTGTTGGCCAACAGTTGCAGGAAGTACTTGGGAGTGAGTACCAGGTCACCAGCATTGTGAAGCCTAGTGCAGGGTTAGCTCAGGTCACTTGTAACATAGGGAACTTATGTAGAAATTTCTCAAAAGAGGATCAGGTAGTTATAGTGGGTGGGGCCGGGAATTGTCTTGATAGGGACGGGGAATATGATATAGGTGGTGATCTGGAAAGGATAGCAACTCCAACTGGTGGCACCAATGTGCATTTCGTGCGGCTGTTTCAGCGTCATGATAGGCTGGTCTTAATACAGCTGTCAGCCGTGTTAACATGGGGCTTGAGCAGGCGCTGATGACGGAGGGCATGGATCACATTGCAGTGGTGCCAGTTGAGACTATCCAAAGGTCGGATTTTACTAGGCACGATCTGCACTTCAATAGGTATGGGAAGGGGAGGTTGGCAAAGCACATAGGTGACAGTGTAGTAGGGGGTGGGGGTGTCACTCACGGAAAAAATCCTGTAGTAGTTGGTGTTAGGGCTGCACCTTTTTTAGACTGAAGACAGCTGATAGGTATTCCTGCTTAAAGGAAGTCCCACTAAGAAAGGAACCACCTTTGACAAAGTCTAAGAATGTAAGTAATAAGGGAATTACTGTTTTTCATCAAAATATACAGGGTATCAGAGATAAAGTTAATGAACTGCTTATTGATACTGATTCTGATATTACTGGTATTTTAGAGCACTTTTTAAGTGGTGTGACAATTCAGAGACTTCCTTTGCCAGGATACAGGTTAGCTGCCTTCTACTCTAGGAGTTCCTTGCAGTGTGGGGGAGTGGCCATGTATGTCGATTTTTCATCGGAGTCAATCGATTTTTCTAAACACTGCACAGAACAAATATTTGAATGTTCTGCAGGAGTTGTTAATGTTAATGGAACTAAACTAGTAATAGTTGTTATTTATAGATCCCCTGACTCAGATTTTAAAATGTTTCTGCCCAAGCTGGAATTGGTTCTGGGTTCACTGTATAGTAAGTATAAAAATTTAATTGTGTGTGGATATTTCAACATTAATTGTGTAGGTGATAGCTCAAGGAAAAATCAGCTGTTAGATCTATTTAATTCTTATAACATGATGCAAACAGTATTTTTTCCAACGAGAGTGCAAGGAAATAGCAGTTCTACCATTTACAATATTTTTGTTCATTCTTCATTATTAGAGGGGCACTCTGTCAGCAGAATAGTAAATGGCCTATCAGACCACGATGCCCAACTTTTAATTCTAAAAAGTATTTGTTCTCAAACAAATGTTAAACATAAATATCAACTACTCAGAAAAGTTAATCCAGTTGCAATTGAGACCTTTTTAAGCTTAATTAAGGAACAAGAATGGCAGGATGTTTATAGTTCTGATAATGCAGATGATAAATATAATGCTTTTATGAACACATTTCTTATACTGTTTGAAAGTTGCTTTCCGCTAGAATGCTCAAAACAGGATACTTCCAGTAACAGACAGACAGGGTGGCTGACATAGGGGATAAGAGTATCATGTAGAACTAAGCGGGAGTTGTATCATAATGTTAGAAGCAATCAGAATGAAGATGCAGTAGCTCATTACAAACAGTACTGTAAGCTTCTGAAAAATGTTATTAATAATGCAAAAAGTATGTGCTATGCAAAACGAATAGCAAACTCTCGAGATAAAATTAAAACTATCTGGTCAGTCGTGAAGGAAGTGTCTGGTCAGCAGCAGCAGGTAGAAGATATAACGTCAGTGCGTAGTAGGAATGTTTCTGTTACTGACAAGTTAGATATATGTGCAATATTCAATAATCACTTTCTGAATATAATAGGGGAACTAAACAAAACTCTAGTTTCTACAGGTAATCATATAACGTTTTTAGAAAATGCATTTCCGAGGCTGTTACCTGAAATGGTCCTTCATGATACTTCCATAGGTGAAATTGAGACAATAATTAAATCATTAAAGACTAAGGACTATTGTGGGTATGATGGGGTATCTAGCAGAATTCTAAAGTACTGTTTTCCATATGTTAGCCCAGTACTAAGCCATATTTGTAATTTTTCATTTCAGAATGGTCAGTTTCCTAACAGATTAAAGTACTCAGTAGTGAAACCACTTTATAAAAAAAGGAGAAAGGGATAATGTAGACAACTATAGACTTATTTCTATGCTATCGGTCTTTTCTAAAGTTATTGAAAAGGCTGTGTATTCAAGATTAATTGATCATTTCAGTTCACATAATTTATTGTCAAACGTACAGTTTGGTTTTAGAAGTGGTTTAACGACTGAAAATGCTATATTTTCGTTTCTCTGTGAGGCACTTGATGGGTTAAATAAGAGGCTACGGACATTAGGCGTCTTCTCTGATTTAATAAAAGAGTTTGATTGTGTTGATCACAAAATATTGTTGCAGAAGTTGGAACATTATGGAATACGGGGAGTAGCCACAACTGGTTCACCTCTTACTTTAATAATAGACAACAGAAGGTAATTCTCGGCAGTGTAGAAAATGGCTATGACGTGCAATCCCAATGGACCAAAATTAAGTATGGGGTGCCCCAGGGGTCTGTTTTGGGACCATTGCTGTTTCTTATTTATATAAATGATATGCTTTCAAGTATAACAGGTGAATGTGAAATATTTTTGTTTGCTGATGATACCAGCTTGGTAGTGAAGGATGTTGCTCGTAATATTGACACAGTATCAAATAATGCAGTTCAAGAGATAAGTTCATGGCTTGTAGAAAATAAGTTGATGTTAAATCACAGTAAAACTCAGTTTTTACTATTTCTAACACATAATTTGACGAAGGCTGACATTCTGATTACACATAATGGGCATGTGATAAGTGAGACTGAACAGTTCAAATTTCTAGGTGTTCATATAGACAGTAAGCTGTCATGGAAAGCCATGTTCAGGATCTTGTTCCAAAACTAAATTCTGCTATATTTACCATTAGAACAATATTTGAGATAAGTAATTTTTCAACACGAAAAGTAGTCTATTACGCTTACTTCCACTCACTTATGACGTACGGCATTGTTTTTTGGGGTAACTCGCCTGATGCAAAAAGGATATTTCTGGCTCAAAAACGGGCGGTTCGAGCAATATCTGGTGTAAGTTCGCGAGCGTCATGTCGACCCCTTTTCAGTAGTCTGGGAATTTTGACTCTGACGTCACAATACGTTTTTTCCTTTAACGTCGTTTGTTGTTAATAATATCAGCTTATTCCCACGAGTTAGTAACTTTCACTCGGTGAATACTAGACAGAAGTCGAATCTACATTTGCATCACACCACCTTAACACTTGTGCAGAAAGGTGTACAGTATTCTGCGGCATCCATTTTCAATAAGCTGCCACAAGAACTAAAGAATCTTAGAACTAATCCACACGCTTTCAAATCTAAATTGAAGAGTTACCTCATGGCGCACTCCTTTTATTCTGTCGAGGAACTCCTAGAAAAGTTAAACAATTAAGCTAATTCACTTATTTCTTTATTGATTCTTTTCACTTTGTCTTAAGATTGTCGTGTGCAAAGAACTTCTTAAAAATTTTCTAGTTCCATTCTTGTGTAGCAATGTATTGACTTGTTCCATGACTATGGAGTCTCACTCCTCAATTGGGTCCTATGGAACAAAAAAATAAAAAATAAATAAAAAAAATAAAAAATAAAAAAAACTATTGTCTGGAAAGGAGAAGTGGTGACGCGGCAGTGCCAGGAACTAGGTCACGTGACGAGGTACGGTGAGGTTACGGTTAAACTAGCGAAAGAAGCAACAAGTTCACAGTACTTATGTGATCGATGATATGGATAAGTGCATTATCAGGCAGCAATTTCTATGGCATTACGAACAATAGAAGAAAATACGAACTTTGCGAAAACTGCACAACTTTTGTCAAACAGAAATGAGCTTCAAAGGTAACCAGGAAACTCTTAGAAGCAATGTTCTATCTATGGATATTTGTTTTAGAAGGTGCCAAAATTAACGTTTTGTTTTGTGCGGACGAGAAGGCATTGTTGCTAAAAGACAATACTTTCTCAGGTTTTCATCAGAATCAAACCGACTATTAGTATACTTAGATGAAATATAGATTCACACGCATTATACAGTAAATAAATGTTGGCAAAGTGATAGTGTGCGAGTAATATTGTCAAACAAAAGTGCCGTCAGAGTTTAATTGTTGTTCATGCAGGCGGAGAAAGATGTTTCATGGCTCAAAAAGCAAAACGTCCGACTACCACTAAGAAACGGATAGCAAAAATTTCAAACAATATGCCGCGGTGGAATAGCCGAGCGGTCTAAAGCGTCTCGCTGCGGAGCGCGCGGTTGCTCGCCGTGGAGGCTCGAGTCCTCCCTGGGGCATGGGTGTGCGTGTTGTCCTTAGGTTAGTTTACCTAGGTTTAAGTAGTTTGTTAGCTATGGACTGATGACCACGCAGTTTGGTCCGATAGATTTACAAACATTTAAAGAATACTGCTTCCTCCTCTCTTTCCTCCTGCGTAAACACGACGGTGCTGCCACAGTGATAGGAAGAAATTAGTCGTCCTCCCCCCCCCCCCCCCCTTGTTCAACAGCAGCGGCCGGCAGGTAGTCGGGCGCCATGCCACATTCACGAGGTTTGGTTTCGAATCCTCTCTTGAGCATGAATGTTGAGTTTGTCCTAAAAAAAAGGGGGGGGGGGGGGAGGGCGACGGCAGATTTGCCGCCCCTCGGAAAGTGCCGCCCCCTGCGGCCGCACGTTTCACACGTGCCTTGCGCCGGCCCTGGTCGAGATGACAGGCATCTTATCCGCGTGGCTGTAACGGATCGTGCAGCCACGTGTGGATCCGTAAGTCGACAACCATCTGCACTAACCGTTCCACGACGTCTGCAGCAGCATGCACTATCAGCTCGCAGACCTTGGCTGTGGTTACCCTTGACACTGCATCATAGACAGGAGCGCCTGCGCAACGACGAACCAGTGTGCACGTATGGCGAAACGTCATTTTTTCGGATGAATCCAGGTTCTGTTTACAGCATCATGATGGTCGCATCCGTGTCATGTATAGTCTTTGTCACAGAATTCTAGATATATATGCAGTTCGTTTGATTGTGTGATCTAAAATTTACAACTGAAGATTTCTGGCATAGAGAAGGTGAGTATGGCAGCACTGAAAATGGAGTGAGGTACGTGCAGATCGCCAATTAAAACTTTTTAAAATGTATGTTTAAGCTGACAGAGATTATTTAATTTCTAAATTGCAATTTTAAATCATGCCGACTGAAATGACCAATAAAAAACATATGGATGTTTTTGCTATTTACGCTAAACTGTCCTAAAGTGAAACGATCACGTTATAGTAAATCTATGTTCTGTTATTACGTTAATAATGTGCAATTTTAATATGAAAATAAGGAAAACCGCCGAGAAGATTATATTTATGGAAATTTTAAATCGTTTGAAAAATTATTTGTCTCAAAAGTGTATGTGTTGGATGCATCATAAATGCAGTCAATATAAATTACTGAAATGAAGTAAAATTATTAGCTGACTAAATTTAACGTAAGTAACAGCAAGTGGAAAACTTCGTGTTTGAAAATCTGCAGATAAATAGCTAATCATTTGCCCTGAATTAGAGTTGCTTTTTGGAGGCAGTTATGCTATTGAAGATCGATTTTAAAAGAAATTTACATCATCTGTAAGTGTCTCGTGATACAAGAGGTGTAACGATAGCATATTTTTCACCTTAACGCTAGTTAGGAGATATGAAGTATATAACTTCCGTCATTAGTGATTAATTGTATGCACAATATCGCTGGTTACCTTAGCATTGGACGCTGACAACTGCATATTGGGCTAACATAAAGGTTCTGATGCTTACATGTTATGAGATTTATTAACAGCGATTTGGTAATTATTACCCACTACTCCTATTAACCATAAAAATTAAAGAGAGAGGCCAACGTCACATTATTACAAAACTATCGTACATTTTACTACATATATTGTTGTGAAGAAACAAAATATATTGTTCATTCACCAATTAACTACCATGATAAGGTCTCCAGTAGTATGTCCTGTTTACGTGTCCAGATTGGCAAGAATCGCGAATTCGAACAAACTGCAATCATAAATTTTAGGAGAGTTTACATCCAATATGACCAAGAACGTACTATGATAAATGCTTTCCGTGGAAGCGTTATGTTGATATCGACGAATCAAATTCGGGATTAAATAGCAGAACAGGGTAATTGAAGATTATATCGGTCAACATACAGTGGCAAAGCTGTGAAACTGTTATTAAGTTATACAGGTAATGATGATCGAATGGCACGATAAATATATTAGTACGTGCTCGTCACCAAGTCTCACCATATAGACAAGCTATGAAAAACATGCTTAATCAGGTTAATTACGTATCTATGAAGGACATTCCTCGTCAACGTGAAGAAATGAGATCACTTTGTATGATTATAACAGACGCATCACTTCCATAAACCATTGATTGCTGACATCATACTTTTCGAAAAATAAACTGACCACACTCCGAAAAATACCTTATAAACAAATGATCGAGCAAACATATACTGAAAGGATTACCTGACAATGCAGGATCAGGACAGTGCGAGCGTGAAGGTCGGGGTGAGAGTTTAAAATAGGGAAAGATTAATTTTTGAAACAACCACCAGCTGCGAACCAAATTCCTAAACATGCAAAAACACTGGAACTGTTATTGCGACTGTTTGACTCGTTTTCTAGGGGATGATATCACACGTTCGCAGCTTTCCTTCCCTGCATATGATTAAAAAAAACAAATTCATAATAAATTCAAGTTCATGAGAGAAAAGGGTGAACTAACTACTATTTTTGAAAACACGTGAAAGTTCACTTTATGTTGTTTATTTCACAATACTTGAACCCTGTGGCTGATACGTCTGTACGTCGGCACATTTATCAAATAAAGTTATAGCTCGAGAGCCCCCAGACAAAATGAATATTTGTCGCGAATTGTTTTCACACCACGTGGCTGTCTCAAACACCGTTTATGTTCATGCCTATGCGACGACACGTGTTACATTAACAAATCACAGTCACTTTAATTCAATGCGATGCACACCTTGTTCCACTGGCTAAATATTCACAAGAACACAGTAGCACTCGATTTAACTTGGTGCAGTCTACGACGAGCAACCACACGTGGCGATTGCCACAGACAAATCTCAGTCACCACCTCGAGATCCACATGCCGACTGATGCAGAGCGACGCCGCCCGGCCAGCCACACCACGTGGTCCCGAGTCCTCACTTCCTGCCCAGGCGCGCGCGCGCGCCAAAAGCTCAACTGCCGGGGTTTTTCCCCTACGTCATCAACTTCCCCATGTGAACTGTTCTAACCGATTTGCCAACGTACACGCTCAGCCAATACATTTCTAAAACTTTACTTAAAATCAAAATAATTACACTACACATTAAAAAAATATTTTCTTACGTTTTTATATTAGTATAAACATCCTTTGTACTGTTTATCATAATCGTGCAATTTCTTATATCACAGATAACTGATTTAACTGAATATTTCAAGGTAAAATACAAAAGATTGATTGAAAATAAAATGAAAAATAGTTAATATATTATTTTTATAAACAAACATTGCCATGCTAGTTGTGTAACTGTCTTGTCTTCATTGGTAATTTATTACTTTTCATTGTCAATTAAACATATTACGTTAGATGTGACTATATCAGCTAATGTATTGTTTATTTATCAACAGGCTATTTTGTAATGAGGGCCTTAAAGGTTCCTAACTGCATCGTATTACTTCAAATGCCTGTAGTATTACAATATTTGTGCACTGCACTGTGCCTGGCAATCGCCATTGTCCCTCTCTCCCCTCACCGGAAACGAACTGTAAAATCCTAAGTTGGAACAAGCCACAAACATCGGCCTGCTCGCTGGCCTCCCGTCAGCTACAAGCACACAGCAAATCTCAACGTGGAGAATTTCTACCTATGGCCTAACTATAAATGTTGTCACCCAACTGTTTACATACATTGCTACCATAATTAATAAGATTAAAATTGTGTAACATTTAGTGAATTGGCATGGTCAATGTTTGCAGTGAACTTCATACTGTTTAATTATCAAATGCTATTAATTACTAGTATTTCTATTGGGCGGTAATCTCACAATACCCCCACTTGCGGCATCCAAACCATGTGCAGGATGGCGCAAGTAGCACCAAAATTAATACATTCAAATGAACAAAATTTTTAAATTACAAAATTATTGAATCGGATTGGCTCAAACACTATGCCAATTATGACCTCAACTAATGCAAAAAATAAATAAATAGATAAATAAAAAATAAACAGGGCAGTGAGATAATTTCGCAATATTTGTACCATTAAGACCACTTATAGTGTGTGCATATTTTTAAGAAAAGGATCCTTATAACTAATTACATCCATGAATTTTAAGTGTGCCTGTTGTTTATATACAGAATTGGCACCAAATTTATAATATTATTAAACTTTAGTCTTTAGAGAACCTGGTCCTACATGGAAAAACTAGAATTGTCACTATAAAAACTTTTGACGGTGTACACTCCACTTGTTTGAAGGAAATCTCTCACCACTTTGACACTGAGAACCCCAGAGTCATCGTTGCAGCAACTCTGGTCCATGGTGTATGGTCCTATGTCCCCGTCATTTCAACCAACATGCTGTTGCAGCTTAGATTCATGGCACTGGATCAAGCGTTCTTGTTCACACACGTCATATGCACCCTACATGGAACAGGAAGAGCAGAAGGCACTCATGAGTCAACATAGACAAAAGTTTGTCTGGACACCAGGATTCGGTTGGATTTGTATCCCACCCCCCTGCCATCCAGACTTGGTGCAATTGAAACTAAGCATTGAGACATGTACAGTAACATGTAAATCAACAGAATTAAGAACTGAAAGTGGCTGTTGTTAGTCATTATCAGATTAACCCAAACCACCATGCCTGCACTCTCATCAGCCATAGCTTCAGATGAAACAGACAAGAGAATATGTGGCCTACTTGGAGTATTACTCCATCAGATTAAAAAAAAAAAACCGCCCCATGTCAAAAATATATCTTAAAGCTCAAATAATACTACCAATAGAATGTTATCATAGAGAATTTTCTCATCCATCATAATGACACTTACAAACATAAATGCAAATCCTACCCCCTCGCACCAAAAAAATTATTTTTGCTGGTGTGAGGTTAAATTTGGATCCCTGTCATCAGTCTCATGTGCTTTCTACAAGTACTCCCCACAATAAAAATATCTAAGTTTAAAGTCTAATTTCTAAATTAGTTTATCACAAAACATCTATATTTTTTTAAAATGAAGTATCACCAAACCCTATTGATACTCAGGCTAGACAGAAAAATAGTTCTCATCAACTGTTGTTGCAGAAATTGTTCAGTCAACAGTTGAGCACCATTAAAGAAACCAAAATGTGTTATCAGAATCAGTTTAATATAACAATACAGAGCATTCCCTATTACACACATTACCTACCAAACACTCAAAGAGACAGACATTAAAGAGCGAACACTTTCTCTCATTGAAACATTTCTCAATCCAACCCACCTTTAGTCAAAACAGCCACAACAAACATACATTCCTCACTTCTGATCCATATGATCAGTCACACCCACATATGCAACACTGTCAGCTGATATCTTCATCACAATTTATCTAAGCCTCAGACCCCACTGCCTGCATCAATGACCACCACTTTCTCATTCTCCGAGTCACCCCACAACTCGCACCACATATTCAGCCCTGTTCACATATACACACATATAAACAGTATACTCCCACTTCCTCTCTCCTTTAGTGTTGGCATACATACATACATATTTACCTCATGTACCACTGTTGAACTGCAAATCTGATACAAGCACATGTTTTAACACAAACAACAAAAGAAAAACATTTACAATGGACACTTGTAAACTTGACCCCAATGCTTAAATCTAAACAAACAAGTAGATACTAACACAGACCACAGAATAAATATACACATATTCTTAACCTACTGTCTACAATGCATTGAATCTCATACTTCATGACAGTTACTTGTGTAAACATGCCATTAAATCTTTATCACTTACAACATTTTTGAATTTCACCCTCTTCATGCACCCCTCCAGACTTAATTCTAGCATTTTATCCTTATATTTCAACTGAGCTTCATATTTGCACAGAAAATCAATTCCCAACACTAGATTTAAGCAAAGTCCCTTTATGACAAGTAAACCTTGACTAAATAATTCATCCTCAATCATCAAGTCTAACAGTACTTCCTTATTCACTGGTTTGCTATAACTGCCAGTAGCATTCTTTATCCGTACCCCAGTAACTGGAAACTCTACTGTCCCTGTACTCTTGATTTGATTGTAGAAATCCTCTGAAATACCACTAATTGTACTTCCAGTATCAATCAATGCAGTTTCACTAACCTCTTCTACCTTAACATTTATAATGGGCTGTACATTTTCAATAACATCTTCCTCAAGTTCATTTTCTGCCAACAAATCCTCCTCAATTTCTTGCATACAGTTCTTAACCATAGTATTTATTTCCCCTACATAACAATATGGTTGTATGTCCTCATCATTTTCAAATATTTCACTGAATGCTTTCCCAAATTCTGGGTTTATTGCACTCAACTCCCTAAGTTTCCTTGCATACCCATATTTCTCTTCTATCCATGTCACTGGTTCCACTGATTTTAAATGTCCAAGGAAATGGACCCAATCATCTGGACCATATTCACTTACTTCTTTATCAATCCACCCTGCTCCTACACCATCACAATCCATTTCCTTACAATTTTCATTGGTGTATACTACAAAAGTTTGTACACTCTCATTATTATTATCTATCCCCTCCTGTAATACACCAAATCCTTCATCTACTTCATTTTGGCCTACAGCACACATGCCTAGTCCCCTTAATTCATTGTATTCATTCTCCCCACTCACTAAGTCTTTTACCAGGCTATAGTAAGTTTGATCCCTATTACATTGCTTCCCAAATCGGTCCAAATACTCATATTTGTGTAATAGCCAATCATCTGGTGCCCACTTCCTAATCCACTTTATCTTCTCAATAATACCTCTGTCCTGTCCCAACACATCATCAGTTACAGGTGGGTGTACATCAGCATTGACAATTTCACCTACTTCAGAAACATTCACACTTCTCTCATTATTCATACTAGACCCAGTGCCATTTAATGTTTTTACTGGATCACATTTATTTTTTTAAATTCAGAACTCCATTCATTCTCATTCACACACTCAACACCATCTATGCTGGCTCCAGTACCATCAATATTTACATTCTCACTTTCACATTCAGTCAACACCTGTGCCTCTGACCTATCCAAAACTAAGGCTAACCCAATACTGTTTTTATCTTCTTTAATGTTATTATGAAATAAATTTCTTATATTATACTCTCCTTTATTGTCCTTGTTTCTATCATTCCTCCTCCTGTTTGCCTTTCTTTTGTCATGTTGCCTAAACCAATCCCCAAAAATTTCCTCACTACCTATAACAGCATCCATTTGACACATACTTTCCTCTCTTTTCTCCCTTTCCTTGTTTACTCTATTTATGTTTTCTTCCCTCTTTTCTTTATCCTTGCCCTTGTGAACTCCTACTTCCTCTTTCCTATCATTATCTCTGTCCATGTGACATAGTTTTTCCTCCCTTCTCTCCCCATCTCTATTCCTACTGTAATTATGGTCATTTGATCCCCTGCTATCCCATATTCTGGTCCTGTTATTAGAATAGCTCCTTGTCCCAAAACGGACCTCATTTGGAACAAATCTTAGTTTCCCTGATTCTGTCTCAGATTTTCTCTCCTACTGTTATCCCCATTCCTATTTCCACCTTCCTGCCTTTGATTTCTCCTATCATTTTTCCATGTTTCCCTCTGGCTTCTATTATCCCAGTTGTCTCCTCTGTTATTGTTACCTCTCCAATTTTCATTTAAATTCCTCTCTCTATTGTGGTTTCCCTGGTTATGACCCACATTTCTACTGCCTCTGTTTTCATTGTGGTTCACATGCTGTGTTCCCCTGAGCTGTCGTTCCATAACTAAACCCTGGTCTATCTTTTCTACAAATTCAATGAAATTCTCATCTGAATCTGTGGGATGGTGAATTAACTGCCAATGCAAATCTGCAGGTAACCTCCTACACAAAGTGGAAATTACTGCTAAAGGACTCAAAGGTGTATCTAAATGTACTAGTTTCTCAAGTTCCTCCTGACAAAATTCCTTCATGCTCTGTTTCTCTTTCACATAGTTTGGGCCATTCAAGAATTCATTTTGTATCTTAGCTTGCTTGGCCTCCCCCCAATACTTATTTAAAAACAATTTTTCAAACGCCTCAAAAGTAACGAATTTATCAGCACACTGATTTGCCCAAGTTTGAGCAGAACAGTCAAGCATTCTCTTTGCTAACTTCACCTTATACTGGTCTGACATACCAGGCACAAATTGATCCTTGCATGCAGCCAAAAAATCTACTGGATGATAATTTCCCACTCCTGAAAACCTTTTGCCATAAAGTGTCTGCACCATGGACCAATTAGTGTTTCCTGATGCAGTACCCAATTCTAGATTATTTATTCTAGTGTTCACCTTCTCAATCTCAGTATTGTTTACTGTCACTACTTGTTCTATCTTTTTCCTAAAGTTACATTCTATATTCTCTAATTTTCCTGACAGCAAAGTTTTTGTTTCCTCAATACCTGCCACCATACTCTTGTCAACCTCAGCCAACGCCTGCATAGTCCCCTCAATCCTGTGATCACATATTTGTTTCACAGCATCTAACTTGTCTCCTACCTCAGTCTCTACCAATTCTGGCATGTATCTCCTTTTCCCTATTATCAAACCGTTCTGTTAGACTTCCTATCTTTTTGTCAATGTCTGTGATTATTTCTGCCTTTAATGCACACATTGAATTTTGTAGTGCCCCAATGTCTGCCTTAAAGTCAGCTTTCAATTCTGATTTTACAGTTCCCATTTCTGATTTTAAATTTGAGTTTGAATTTTGTATTTCTGATTTTAAATTTGAATTTGAATTTTCTATTTTTGATTCTAAATTTGAGCTAAAACTCGCTAACATGGCTGCTAACATCTCCGGTGTCAACAACATTCCCCCAGTATTTACCCTCTCTGGACTTTCTGGTATGCTACTCTCTGACTCTACGTCGCTTGGCGACCTCTTAAAAACACTATCCATTATCGGTATCACAAGAAAGCTTGATTAACACACAAGATTTTATAGCGCCAGCTGCTTTACTTATCTTTTAATCCAGAAGTTGCTGCAACGAGCTGCGACGTCCCGACGTCTGTTGTAGAAGCTGTGGCTGGAATATGTCCTCACTGCATCCCTTATCCTTTGTAGAATCGAAGCTGCTGGGCCCCGACGCTCCGTTGGCGACTTGCGAAGTCCCCACGATCACTGCCGTCCGTTGCAGAAGATGAAATTTGAGTGCGTTGAATCCACGCGCCACCGCTCACTGCTGCCGGTCCGATGGGCCGTCGATCGCCGGTTACGGATGCCCGCGCCCGAACTCTGCGTCACTAACCGACGTTAACCGCGCGACGCGATTGCGTATCTGCTTGCAACTGTTCGTAACTGTTCACTGTCCTATACACACCCTAATCTCTCCGTCCGAGCAAGTCCAACGTGAACTAATCCCGGACGAGCTCCCAAATGCGAGCGTGAAGGTCGGGGTGAGAGTTTAAAATAGGGAAAGATTAATTTTTGAAACTCACAACCACCAGCTGCGAACCAAATTCCTAAACATGCAAAAACACTGGAACTGTTATTGCGACTGTTTGACTCGTTTTCTAGGGGATGATATCACACGTTCGCAGCTTTCCTTCCCTGCATATGATTAAAAAAAACAAATTCATAATAAATTCAAGTTCATGAGAGAAAAGGGTGTACTAACTACTATTTTTGAAAACACGTGAAAGTTCACTTTATGTTGTTTATTTCACAATACTTGAACCCTGTGGCTGATACGTCTGTACGTCGGCACATTTATCAAATAAAGTTATAGCTCGAGAGCCCCCAGACAAAATGAATATTTGTCGCGAATTGTTTTCACACCACGTGGCTGTCTCAAACACCGTTTATGTTCATGCCTATGCGACGACACGTGTTACATTAACAAATCACAGTCACTTTAATTCAATGCGATGCACACCTTGTTCCACTGGCTAATTATTCACAAGCACACAGTAGCACTCGATTTAACTTGGTGCAGTCTACGACGAGCAACCACACGTGGCGATTGCCACAGACAAATCTCAGTCACCACCTCGAGATCCACATGCCGACTGATGCAGAGCGACGCCGCCCGGCCAGCCACACCACGTGGTCCCGAGTCCTCACTTCCTGCCCAGGCGCGCGCGCGCGCTGAAAGCTCAACTGCCGGGGTTTTTACCCCTACGTCATCAACTTCCCCATGTGAACTGTTCTAACCGATTTGCCATCGTACAGCGCTCAGCCAATACCTTTCTAAAACTTTACTTAAAATCAAAATAATTACGCTACACATTAAACAAATATTTTCTTACGTTTTTATATTAGTATAAACATCCTTTGTACTGTTTATCATAATCGTGCAATTTCTTATATCACAGATAACTGATTTAACTGAATATTTCAAGGTAAAATACAAACGATTGATTGAAAATAAAATGAAAAATAGTTAATATATTATTTTTATAAACAAACATTGCCATGCTAGTTGTGTAACTGTCTTGTCTTCATTGGTAATTTATTACTTTTCATTGTCAATTAAACATATTACGTTAGATGTGACTATATCAGCTAATGTATTGTTTATTTATCAACAGGCTATTTTGTAATGAGGGCCTTAAAGGTTCCTAACAGCATCGTATTACTTCAAATGCCAGTAGTATTACAATATTTGTGCACTGCACTGTGCCTGGCAATCGCCATTGTCCCTCTCTCCCCTCACCGGAAACGAACTGTAAAATCCTAAGTTGGAACAAGCCACCAACATCGGCCTGCTCGCTGGCCTCCCGTCAGCTACAAGCACACAACAAATCTCAACGTGGAGAATTTCTACCTATGGCCTAACTATAAATGTTGTCACCCAACTGTGTACATACATTGCTACCATAATTAATAAGATTAAAATTGTGTAACATTTAGTGCATTGGCATGGTCAATGTTTGCAGTGAACTTCATACTGTTTAATTATCAAATCCTATTAATTACCAGTATTTCTATTGGGCGGTAATCTCACAATACCCCCACTTGCGGCATCCAAACCATGTGCAGGATGGCGCAAGTAGCACCAAAATTAATACATTCAAATGAACAAAATTTTTAAATTACAAAATTATTGAATCGAATTGGCTCAAACACTATGCCAATTACGACCTCAACTAATGCAAAAAATAAATAAATAGATAAATAAAAAATAAACAGAGCAGTGAGATAATTTCGCAATATTTGTACCATTAAGACCACTTATAGTGTGTGCATATTTTTAAGAAAAGGATCCTTATAACTAATTACATCCATGAATTTTAAGTGTGCCTGTTGTTTATATACAGAATTGGCACCAAATTTATAATATTATTAAACTTTAGTCTTTAGAGAACCTGGTCCTACATGGAAAAACTAGAATTGTCACTATAAAAACTTTTGACGGTGTACACTCCACTTGTTTGAAGGAAATCTCTCACCACTTTGACACTGAGAACCCCAGAGTCATCGTTGCAGCAACTCTGGTCCATGGTGTATGGTCCTATGTCCCCGTCATTTCAACCAACATGCTGTTGCAGCTTAGATTCATGGCACTGGATCAAGCGTTCTTGTTCACACACGTCATATGCACCCTACATGGAACAGGAAGAGCAGAAGGCACTCATGAGTCAACATAGACAAAAGTTTGTCTGGACACCAGGATTCGGTTGGATTTGTATCCCACCCCCCTGCCATCCAGACTTGGTGCAATTGAAACTAAGCATTGAGACATGTACAGTAACATGTAAATCAACAGAATTAAGAACTGAAAGTGGCTGTTGTTAGTCATTATCAGATTAACCCAAACCACCATGCCTGCACTCTCATCAGCCATAGCTTCAGATGAAACAGACAAGAGAATATGTGGTCTACTTGGAGTCAAATTTTCAGCGGTTCTCGCCTCCAAACTAATAACGTAAAAATCTTGATACTTAAATTTTGACCTCTCAGTGACCTCAAACTAATACTGTGTTTCAGATACATTGCTCAAAAAAATTAATTATCATGCTAATTGTGTTTCACATCTCATACTACTGTTTCGTCCGTACACGGCAGAATTCATAAAAGCAGTAATGGAACTCCGTATTTTCTAAATCTCTCAGGGTAAAATAATGTTCGGATGAAACCTTAGCCGACGCCATGATCATTCCCCTCAATACCAAGTCCCGGGGAGCTAATGTTGCATTTCCTGTGAACACGATGTCGAAAATCATTATCAGGAAGAAGGTCTTCTAAACGGAGAGTAATCAGATGCAATTCGTTTGGAACGAGGACAAAGTAGAAAAAAGAAAAAGGACGCACTAAACATAAATTCAAGTTTAGCAAATAAGTTAATTATTAATAGACAAAACACACATAGCGGTGCGTTCAGACAGCCAAAAAGAAAGTTACTTTAGGTTTTCTCACTGTCAAACAATTCAGGGGCTAAATTTTACTTACTGCATCGTCGATGTGTTGTAATGTTGGCAACGAAACGTTCGCTTTACGAGAATATTTAACTTACTGACCGATGTAACAACACACTCTAACGTCGTGTCACATTCGTAGAAAACTGCCGTATGCTTTTCATGAGTTACAGTACAAATTAATTTGTAGGAGGCTTTTCGTATTGATAACACGGCTTCTTAACGATGTATTTGTATATCTAACAAACTGTTACACTGATGCAGTGATTGGTTGTCGATATACTTTTCGAATTCACGATTTGTTGGTGGTTTTTGAATATTACTCGTAAAAAATAATGATTTCCAAAACTTTCAATTGTTTACAAAACGAAAAACATAAAGGGCATTATCCTCCCATTATTCATCGCGCCGCTACCAACATGTTCTGCTCAAATGTTTGTATACCTTATGGGACTTAACTACAGGATGTTCAAATGTTCAGATGTTTTTAGCACTTATGGGACTTAACTACGGGGTCATCAGATCCTAAACTTACAAAGTACTTATGAACTATCTAACCCTAAGGACGGCACAAATATCCATGCCCGAGGGGGGATTCGAACCCCCGACCGTAGTGACCGTGCAGAACGTGACTGACGTGCCGCAGCCCGCTTGGCCACCGCGGCCGGCGCTACCAACAAATGTTCAAATGTTTGAATAGCTTATGGGACTTAACTACGGGGTCATCAGTCCCTAAACTTACAAAGTACTTATGAACTATCTAACCCTAAGGACGGCACAAATATCCATGCCTGAGGGGGGATTCGAACCCCCGACCGTAGTGGCCGTGCAGACAGTGACTGACGCGCCTCAGTCCCCTCGGCCACCGCGGCCGGCGCGCTACCAACATCTACAGGTCAAACAGTAGCCGTCTACATGGAAGTGGCACTTTAACCTTCCTAATACAAGTAAATTGAATAACTAACAAACCATGAAACAAAACCACGACAGTAAAACTATCTGTCTAGCTATTTCATTCCTTTATTGGCCCTTGAGACATTGGTTCCAACTCAATTTATTTAACATTCTGCTTGTAATTAATTTTTCCCTTTTTTGAAGCCAAGGTATATGCAAGAAAGAACACCTAAGGCCAAATGCGAAGCCACGATAATGTAAATCGGGAACTGAAGATACGGAGCAAAAAATTTAAATATTCGATATTTGCTCTCGCTTATGGATCGCTGTATGGTAAAATCAACGATCCTATTGCCACCACGAAGAAAGTGGCAGTAGATAGAGTACCGGTATTTAAGAACATTGAAATAGAACGGGACTAATTTGCGAAAAAGGACAGTGTAAAAATGCGCCCAGACGCCGGAAGAAGATCTGAAAAAGAGGACACGTCCGAATTAATTCTGACATCTGGTCACCCTTCCTAAATTCTGTCTCAATCGTGAGGACCAATGTTCCAAAATGAAACAATGTTTCATTTAATGGTCTTTATCGGCAAGTTTTTGTTATATTTTACAGGTTTTGACAACCTCTGGATCTTTGATTTTGATGCACTGTAATACGTGAGACCCACGTAAGTACAGCGTGGATTATTTTTGTCGCACTATTACAGAATGAGAGACTTGAAACTATATTGTGTACCAAAAACCGGTAAAAAATTTCAAAAACCTTTGCGTCCAAGACAAAATATTACATACAATGATATTTTTCCAAACTGTCAAGTTTCTTAAATTCTGTTCTATAATGATGCCGAAATATAAGACTCTAAATATGTAAACAATCAATCTCCTAATGAATTTCAGCTTCCAGAAATTTTATCTGATGAACTTGGTGCGTAGCGGCACAGCTGAAAATTAAAGTTGGGTACCGTAATTCAAAACTCAGACCAACAGAAACTGAGTCAGAAGTAATCATACATAATGTTTCCGGCAACGTTACACTTACGCAGATTTTATTTGTTAGTCATGGTTGGTAATCAAAGGAATGGGACGCCATTTGTTTAGGCAGTGCGTAGCTTAATTGGATGCAAAACTTTTCCCGGGCATTAAATTTCACGTTTCCCTCACTGTTGAAACGATGAGAATACTGGTCTGCGGACGGAGTACGAAGACGGAAGTTAAGCTGGGCCTTATTTGTTTTCCAGTAATTTTCTGACGATCCCAGAGCAGCGCAGGGCATTAAATTTTGACAGCGAAATTATTTTAAACAGCTTATTTTGCCTGTAAGCACGGGGATGTTCTGACATACAAATTCGTCGTCACCAGTTTCCCTCTGCTGAAAACCCGATGTTGTCGGGGATGTTTAATATCTGCCACACAAAGTATTTGGTCTTTTGCCTTGATGATACTCAGTCAACGGCCTCTAGTTGTATTTGGTGTGGCTCAATTCTTATGACGTCATTTCTCTTCAATAATGTGTCACTCACTAATGTAATTTTCCAGGAACGTAGAGTGAAATATGAGGAAACTACGCGCAAAATGTTTTGCGATTAGTAGTGAAGACGTTTTATATTAAAACTTTTTACGTGGGAGGTTTATTATGCAGCTCACTGTTTATGACGTCATAGCTTCTGAAGTATATACAGAGTGTCCCAGCTATCTTGTCCACCCAAAATATCTCTGGAACAATAACAGCTATTGGAAAACGACTTTTACCGGTATCATTGTACGGCTGGGTCCCATGAATGTACATATTTGGAAACATTCTAAAACGAAAGCAAATGTGTTTTTTAACACAAACTTACGTTGTTTTTTTTTTTTAATTTTTTTTTTTTTTTTTTTTTTTTTTTTTTTTTTTTTTTTTTGTAAATGGGCACCCTATATTTTTTCTTCAGCAATCCATAACACGACAAATCACATAAACAATGGCGTTGATTGCATCGCAATATTCCAGTTACATCCCGAGATATTGTGACGAGAAGTTGACGCTTGAAAAACCCGAAATACGCTGCTAGCGTACGTCCTGAGGCACAGGCGTGAACTCCGTGCTGCCCATAATCGCGATGTGATTGACATGCGTAATCGCACTTCCATACTTATCAAGAGGTCCGAAACGAATAATACGGTCTGCTGCCATCACATCGCGATTACGGGCAGCATGGTGTTCAAGCCTGAGCCTCAGGACGTGCCCTAGCAGCGCATTTCGGGTTTTTCGAGCGTCAACTTCCCGTCGCAATATCTCGGGATGTAATTGGAATGTTGCGATGCAATCAACGCCATTGTTACGTGATTTGTCAAGCTATTGATTGCTGAAGAAAAAATAGAGGATGTCCATTTAAAAAAACATAAGTTTGTGTTAAAAAACATATTTGCTTTCGTTTTAGAATGTTTCCAAATATGTACATTCATGGGACCCAGCCGTACACTGATACCGGTGAAAGTCATTTTCCAATAGCTGTTATTGTTCTAGAGATATTTTGGGTGGACAAGATAGCTGGGACACCCTGTATATCATAATTTTGAAGTTAAATTCAGTGATATATGGGCACACATTTTGCAATTATGTCTCGAGAATACAAGAAGTACTGTGAAAGTAATAACTGTAACACAGTAGATTAACGGTATGAGGATCGGAAAAGTTGTAACGGAGAATCTTTACTTTCCTCATTTTGTTGCATGTCAGCAAGAAGTGGTGCTACAGAAAAAACTGAAGATTATGTGGGTAGATCGCGTAATTAATGACGTGGTACTGAACAGATTTCGGCAGAAAAGGAATTTCTGGGATATCTTGACTGAAAGAAGGGATCTATTGGTAGGACACATTCTTAGACATCACGTAATCGTGAATTTAGCATTGAAGGGAAGTGTGGGGGATAAAAATCGCATAGCGAGACCAACAGACGAATATAGTAAGCAGATCCAAATAGATGTGGGTTCCCGGCCTTGTGAGGAGATGAAGAGACTTGCTCAGTATAAAGTAGAGTGGAGAGCTTCATATAATCAGTCTCTGGACACAAGACTGCAATAAAAATTAGCTTCTAAATTCCTTCCGAAAAAAAAAATCTGCTAGTGAGTGGGGCCACAAGATTTATGTAAATGGCCTGAGAGTTTAGAGACAGTGAAAAACCGATTTTGTCAGACCACCTCAATCACTTTCGCAAGAGATTTATCATCCATAACAGACAGTGGAACACATTGTTCTTCTTTGTTGACATTCGTTCGTCAGATGCCAAAGTCAAACAACACTGTCACTTATAATGTCGGTTAACACTTCAGTACTCTCACTATGAAGTGTTGCTGGAGTGAATTGCTTTCCCCTCAGAAGTCGAATTGCTCCACTTACCTGGCACTTGGTGGTATCCTCTATTCCTACAGATTAGATTAGATTAGATTTGTTGTTCGATCCATAGATATCCTCGTAGATGTGCAACATGTCAATATATAATTAATTTCTTTTTGCTGATACAATAGTACTTACAGTAAGAATACAGACACATACACCATTTTGTGTATAGTAAGTCTTTCTGGCTTCTCTTAAACTGATCTTTATTTGTAGCAAAATATTTTTATGGTTGTTGGTAAATTATTGAAAGTGTGTTCTGAGTAGTGGACCCTTTTTGAACAAAAGTGAGTACTTTTGTGTAGATAGGTTTTGTTCCTAGTATTGTATATATTAACTGAGCTGCTTGTTGGAAAAAGGGCTACATTCCTTATGACAAATTTCATTAAGGAACAAATATACTGTGAGGCAGTAGTTAGTACACATAGTTCTTTGAAGAGGCTTCTACAGGATATCCATGAATTTATCCAACAAATAATACGTATTACACGCTTTGGGACTCGGAAATCTTTTGCTTGATTTGAAGGGATACTCCAAAATAATATACCATATGACATTATGAAATGAAAGTAAATAAAGCATGCAAGCTTCTTTATTTTTATGCCGCGTACGTCTGAACTCTCGAACTGAACATACAGATTTGTTGAGTCGTTTCTGTATTCTCCTCCGCCCAACGGAATTTATTATAAAGTTGTAATCCCATAAATTTAATACTGTGAATCTCTTCTTCTGCTCTTATTTATAATATGCATATGCTGGATGAAACCCTCCTACATTTTCTGAACTGCATGTAGTAAGACTTTTCAAAGTTTGACAATGATGCCTTTAAACCGTTTATTAATTTTTATGAAAATATCATTAGCAGACCTTTCTAGAACTGTGCTCGACATGCTACTTATTACAATACTTGTATCCTCTGCAAACAAAACGCATCTGCTTCTGGCAGTGTAACAGAAGAGAGATTAACGTCTACAAGAAAAAGCAGTGGGCTTGTTATGGAATCTTGTGGAACACCATATGTAATTTCTTGCCAATCTGACTATGTCTGATGCCTTAAATCACTTCCACTAACATCCTTTGTTCCTGTCAGCGAGGTATGACTTCAATCATTTTGCAGTATAGCCCACGGCACCATAGAATTCTAATTTACTTAAAAGGTTGTTGTTTTAAACACTTGTTTTGCCGAATAAAAACACACAATGATATTGGCCGGAGCCTACTGAATCAGCCTACAAAATGGATCAAACTTGGCTATGCTAGCGCCACTTATTCGCTTGAAGATAGGCAACCGCAGAGGGAGTCTCCCAGCCAATATGTACAAATAATTGTAAAACCGCCATGTCTGTCGTCAGTTTGAACAAGCAAATCTTTAAAGGTAGTCCACGAGTTCTCACGGAAACTGCACTTATAACTTGACGGTAGCTTGGAACAATGTAAGGGCATCACTTAATTAAAATAAAATGAAAAACGCATCTACCGTAATTAAAATTTTATCTGTAACTGTCGTGTCTGTTTCAACATTATCATATTCAGAACTACTAGACAATGTACTGGAGGTTATGACGGATAACTTGATCATAGCTTCGGCTAATATATAAGTCTTATTTCACCAATTCCGGATCAGGGATATAGAGAAATTGTAATTTAAAATTATAGGAGTCTGCTCTGCTTTAATAGTACAGCGAAGTGCACTAAAGAAGCAACAGATGGTACTTCTGATTTCATAGGACATCAAAGAACAAATTGATGGAGCTTCTACATTTATTTAGCCCTGTGACAGGTATTTTCAGAAATATAAGTCAGCGACATCATCAAACAAAACAATTTCTTTAGGGATCCCAAGTTACATTTAATTTACTGGATAGGATATACGTATTTATTGATTGCGTTTCTGTATAAAAAAATAACGAAATTTCTTTTTTTCTGTCAAAATGCTTTAATAGAATGTTTGAAAGCACTGCGTGCGAAAACAGATTCTATAGGGCCCATATAGCGGGTTCTACTGATCATAGAGGTAAGGGGTAAAATGTTTGATCAGCCCTTGGTCTGCCGCGGCGAATCAGCCGTGCGCATTGGGGCACCTTGCTGCGGTGCGCGCGGCCATTCGCCCTCGGGGGTTCGAGTCCCCTTCCTCCCCCACCCTCGGCATGGGTGTTTGTGTTATCCTTAGGTTAGTTTACCTTAGTTTAAGTAGTTTGTAAGCTACGGAATAATATCCAAACATTTGATTCCGTAAATTTACAAACATTTCAAGCCCTTGGCCTACTAATGATCAGAATATTTGCCCAACTGCTGCCGATATACGGCATAGGGTCAAATTTTAAAGAGTACACATGTCCTGCACCCCGAGACAAATTGAGCAAATCGGTTGGTTTTTTGCATTAAGCACCATTTGTTTATGGTTGGTTTCTGAAAAAAAATACAATACCCTGATTTTTAGACCCAAAACCATGAATTGTGTAGATGACCACTTCTGTACGTTTTGTTTTATTCAAAGGCTCGAAATCTTTACCGTATGTCCCAAGATGTTATCAGCAAAATACTTTTAAATTTATTATAACTTTCTCAATCCCGAGATCCAGAGGTTCATATTTATCGTAGTTACGAACAAAATTACAAAAAACAATTTTCAACAGTTTTGCGTCATGGGCCACAAAGATCTCAACAACTAACCATAGCAAATGGCTCAAATTTCGTCAATATATTACGTACAGTTTTATCTAGACATGTCATTTTCGCTATTTTCTGAAATAACTAATACACCAGAAAAACTATGATGTCTGTTTACCAATATTGCCACCGCTGCAGAGCGGCATGTCCGGTTGCTATGAAATTAATTTACTATGCGATTTTAACAAATGCAATCAGCGAAAGAAATTCTTTGTGTATCTTTCAGATAGATACCTAGGCTGGATGACGGCTTGATTTTATTTTCGTAATTCGGCACAATTACTGTTTAGCATCATACGGAATAAAATATTACAAAATATCTTAGAGAGTGTTCCACAGGTAAAAGCATATTAATACTGTAGTAAATAATACTGAAACCAGCGACAAGATTTTTGTAAATCAATTTTTTGCACCGTTACTTGTATCGGGCCTGAACCGATAATCAAACGGTAGTGCCGACATCAGGTTCGCATTGGTGTCCTAAAATTGCAAAGTTATGTGAATCCTTTAGGTTAAAGATTTTCGTCCTAAATATAACAAAGTTTTCTTTCTTGCAATGTTCACACTTGAATTAAGGCTACATCTATTGCTTATACGCTGAACTTGCTTCACAGAAAGGTTCAGCGAATAAGCAATAGATGTAGCCTTAATTCAAGTGTGAACATTACCAGAAAGAAAACTTTGTTACATTGAGGATGAAATTCTTTAACGCTGTAACCTAATGGATTCACCTAACTTTGTTATTTTAGGACACCAATGTAAACCCGATATCGCCACTACCGTCTGATTATAGCTTCAAGCCCGAAACCAGTAACGGCGCAATAAATTGATTAATAAAAATAATGTGGCTGGTTGCAGTATTATTACGAATACAGCTGTGGTGTTCTCTAACCAAAAATAATGGATAAAATAAAAACATATTGCGTAGGCTTTGCGCATGGTTACTTTTAGCTCATTCGTAGCAGCGAATGAAATTCAGAGGAGATATCGAAATTATATTTAAGACAAGGATCACACAAATATCTTAATGCGCCCTGTAGATATTAGTTTCATATTCGGCGAATGAAACCGCATGGCGTTCCCACTTCTACCCAACTGAATTTAGTGGCGTTAAAGGAAATACTACCATTAAAATTTAAGAAGTCCATTCAGTAAAGAAGTCTAGGCTTGAAGATCGAACAGTCTCATACCTTTTCTCGACAATTGACTGATTTTTGTTATTTGTCATACCCTGTATATTGATACGTTGAATCATATATAAAATTGTAAAATATTTACTGATATACAGAATTTCGCTTAAATAAGCAAGGAAAAGAGAGTAACCAGATGGAAAAAACTCCTGTCTAAGTGATAAGAAGTGATTAAATTTGTGTTACAAAGTTGAAACGTGGCGATTGTGATGTGATTAAACTAATAAATAAATTCCTTAATACTGTTTTTTCTAAATTGTTGGTACATATCAGGGAACATGTTTTGATTGATGCCAGTTTACCAAGTATGGCTGTTTTTCTGTGTGTCCTTACAAGAAACCACGCAGCATTCCAGAAAACAGGGGTTGGAGTATCAGACGCCATTCGTCGTTAGGAGAGAATTATTTCAATGTATCTCGTGACATGACAAATAATTGCAAAAGTGTGCAGATATACATTTTCATTTTAAACCAATTGAAACACTTTTTCGCATACGAACCAAAACTGAAATCATTGAATTAGAAGAAAATCAGCAGGCGAAAATAACTGGAAAATTTATAGATTTATTTGACTGTGCTGTAGGGAAATGTTTAAGATGCAATATTCATACTTCATAATTTCCATATTACAAAGTTAGAAGCCGGTTAAAAAGATAAAATATTTTAGAACTACCTGTAAACTAACTAAAGCCATGTAACTTTAGTTTGCAAGTGTTCAGTACAATGAATATGCATGAATCTTATACGTGACTCTGAATGCAATTTCCCCACCAGGGTTATCTGCTGGGGGAAAGTTAGCGAAGAAGAAAAAGTGGAAAGGTCAAGAACACAGTCATTATGCGAGAGCTTCCGAAATTTCTCCGTGGTGAGTGTTGGTAACCAACACTTTAACTTTTCATGTTTTTCTTACGTGTTGATGACGAGGTTTGGTCTCCTTTATGTACACACTGCTTTCCTCCCAAGAGTGTCCTGCTTTTTTGTTAATTTTTGATTAAATATTGTACCGCATGTTATTTGAAAAAATGTATTACTATTATGTTTGCAACGTCTGTCACTTACTAATAGATGGAAGTGTATATCCGTTCAGCCTATATTCTATTTCGCATTATTTTAAAACACACAAGCTACTTTGCTAAAGATTTAACCGTTTCTTCAACTTTTTATTTTTCAAACTATAGATCTGACCTCTTAAGTTTGAGCAATATAGAGCAAATCACAACTAGGTGAAAAAGGTTTCTGTCGGGGCAAAAGAAGGAAAAAATCTTATGTTTTCCTGCAGTTTTCTAACAACATGCAAACATTTCGTATAAAAATAATAAAAACTATAAAGGAAAGGAAATTATGGATGATACGACTCTACCGTTGTGATAATATCTATGCACTCAACACTTAATATTCTCTGTGACCGTATTTCAACAAACAGCCAAATTTATTTGATATTTGAGTTTAGGTTTGACGAACATACTCTTTTGTTTTTTAACTTTTACCCCTTTAAAACATTATTCTAAATCTCTCCCATATTTTAATTACCTTTTTCTGTTAAAATATTATCAACTCTCTTGCCGTGATGCTTTGGCTTCTTATTCAAGATTATTTTCTTTGCCTGTACTAGTTTACGCAAAATCAAGTGACAGTGTCAAACCGCCGTTATGGGCTGAGGCAGCTGGTTGGCCACTTTTCTGTAAGTCTTTTAAAAAGCTAAATATTTTTCTTTACTTTTTTTTATTTTTTTGGTCCGATAGTAACATTTTCAGCTGGTTCTCTTCTTCATCATGGTGCAGCAGGCTCCGTCAAATTCTAAAGATCTGTAACGGTTGGTCACTTCCAGTATATGCTTCGACACATTTATACTCACGGTGTGACGAATAACAAAGATAAAAACTTATTTACCTAGAGAAGATATCAAACTGTACGATTACCAAACTCAAATTTTTTACAGAATTCTTTTTTTAAAATGGAACGTTAAGTATTTCCTAACGGGTGCCAAATCTGCTTGGACAGATATGAAAAAACCGTGCGGGTTGACCCTCCGTATATGAAACCAAAATATCGAGGAAACAACGAGACGTAATTGTGCTCTCAATTTGAAATAAAATCGCGATATCTCCTCTCGATTCGGCCCGTAATATCGCAACCGTTAAAATTCTCAAGTCCTCCAGTTTTATTCAAAAATCCAACACAATCGATTACTACAGTAAGCCATCCACAACGTGCATATAAGTATCGTATTTCTCTATACTACAATTCAAAGTAGCTCCTACAAACACAGGAGGACCGTTAAGTATAACCTGCCGATTCTATTCCTGTAGTCTCAATAGTATTCTACTTCATAGAATAACCAATATCAAAAGTAAAATTTTCAATCGCCCTATACTCTGTAGCGCGACAGCACCTCCTACGACGAAAATAACATGGCATCTCGTAAGCAGACCAATGGACTTTTCTGTGGAAGCAGTCCGAGCCAGAATGGCGGCGTGGCAGCATGCCGCTGCTACTTATATATAGCTCGTTTATCACACCTTATCACCGGAAGTCAGCTTCCTGAAAAGTCCCGTCACGATCGTAATAAAACTACGGAGCGTGACAAGATGGCGACCTCCATACTTCATCTACATCCATACTCCGCAAGCCACCTGACGGTGAATGGCGTAGGGTACCTTGAGTACCAATATCGGTTCTCTCTCCTATTCCAGTCTCGTAATGTTCGCGGAAAGAAAGATTGTCGGTATGCCTCTGTGTGAGCTCTAATCTCTCTGATTTTATCTTCATGATCTCTTCGCGAGATATACGTAGGAGGGAGCAATATACTGCTCGACTCCTAGGTTAAGGTATGTTTTCGAAACTTCGACAAAAGCCCGTACCGAGCTGCAGACCGTCTCTCTTGTAGAGTCTTCCACAGGAGTTTATCGATCATCTTCGTAACGCTTTGATCCTGTAACGTAGCGCGATGCTCTCCGTAGGATCTTCTCTACTTCCTCTATCAACCCCACCTGGTACGGATCCCAAACCGATGAGAGGTTGAACAAGTGTACTGTGACCTACTTTCTTTGTTTTCGGACTGCATTTCCTTAGGATTCTTCCAATGAATCTCAGTCTGGCATCTGCTTTACCAAACAATTTTATATAGTCGTTCTATTTTAAATCACTCCTAATGCCTACTCCCAGATAATTTATGTAATTAACTGCTTCCAGTTGCAGACCTGCTATAGTGTAGTTAAATGATAAAGGATCTATATTCCTTTGTATTCGTAGCACATTACACTTGTCTACGTAGAGATTCAATTGGCATTTCCTGCACCACGCGTCAGTTTGTTGCAGATCAATAAATTTTCCATTGTTACATGCTGACAGGCATATTTCTCTGCAAAGATATTCTTTAAACAACAGTGCTGCGTTGTTCTAATCATTACATCATCAACGCTTAAGTTGCAGAAGTGTCGTCGAAACACCTCCACCAGGCAGTCCAACCACTCCAGATGTTTGTGTAGTGCAGTGCGTAAGTAATTGGACTGCCTGTTATGGACATGTGCTTGGTTCCAATTGTTTCTTTTTTTAACTTTTACATTTTCCTTGCAATGTTAATTTGTAATCATGATATTTAGATTTACTATAACACTTCAGTTCATATACGTAAAACCGACACATTTGGTTATTTACATATAGTTCAACTTTATTAATTAAATTCCGTATTTAATAATTATTTTTCAGAATTGGCTGAAATTTAGAATGAAAGTAATATTTCCAAAATTTCTAGCAATTAATTATCTACCGAAGTTAATTACATCTTTTACTGTGATAATCGTCACAAAACGTAATATTCAAACGATTCAAATTTTATGAAAGCATTTTTTTGCCAAGAATATTTTTCCTCACTGCAAAGCATTCTTCATTCAATTTTTTTAAATTAATGTCTGTCTGTTGGCAGTTTTTGTGCGTTTTAACGCATACCAAGCGTACCGAATCATTTTGGAGAAAAAAGGAACGCTGAATTAATGTTGTACGATTGAATGGGTTTGATTTGCATCTTCACTTGACGATGACACTCCCTGATGAATCCATTGAAGTGCACTGAAATGTCGTAAGAGCAATTTAAATTTTAGATTAAAGAAATTGACAGTGCAACGAATAATATTAAATAAAAATAGTAAATGGCAGAAATCTAAACCCGGCCGAAAAATCTGCAATCTAATGGGCTATCCACTGCGCTTCGCGAACGTCGGTAACAAAGCAACTTAAGCAGACTTATACTTCACGTAAACTGTAATCGCAAATAATTCGAAATGGCGTTTTCTCTTTTCCTACGCCATACGCCGGGAAAAATAAAGAAATCAGAATGTAAAGTAATAAAAATGAAATATGAAACTGTAAGCCTCAGACTTCTCACTCCCATCCGGTAATGGAAAGCAATTTTTTTTTTTTTTTTTTTTTTTTTTTTTTTTTTTTTTTTTTTTTTTTTTTGCATATTGGGAGGGAGGGGGTAGGGCAACGTTTCTGTAACAGTCTTCTATGACTCGTTCTCTGGCAATTACGTCAGAGAGGCAGTAGATTTGTTGCCGGTAGTTTCGACCAATGCGCGAGTGTCACGGAAATGCTCCGGCAACTCAATTGGGGATCGCTGGAAGAAAGGCGACGTTCTTTTCGTGAATTTCTGTTAAGTAAATTTAGAGGGCCGGAATTTGAAGCTGATTGTAGTACGATCTTGCTGCCGCCTACTTACATTTCGCGTAAAGATCACAAAGACAAGATAAGAGAAATTAGCCCTCGTACGGAGGCATATAGGCATTCTTTTTTTCCTCGTTCAATTTGGGAGTGGAATAGGAAAGGAAATGCCTAGTAGTGGTACAGTGTACCCTACGCCACGCACCTTACGGTGAATTGCGGAGTATGTATGTAGATGTAGATGTAGAATAACCTCCCTCCAGTGTACAAATTCTATCAAGAGAGATGACAGGGTTGATGTTTGTTTAAGAAAACTGCTAACGTCTAGCAGTGCGACGATACACGATTGCGGAGGCCCTCTATTGAAACTTTAGCTTTCCGCAATAGAAATGTGGTGCTTATGGACAGAAGTTCTTCGTTGTTGGCAGGTATACACTTACGGTACTGTGAAGCGGGACACTTGATCGCAGTCTCACCAATTGAAACAGGCTTCATTAACTGCGTGCTGATGCAGGAAAACGTCCGTGTTTGCGTACAAGCAGGAGTGACCGCACCGTATGGTGTGTGATCGCGGTAAGGCCTTCTGCCTTCACATACAACCAAGGGCCGACAGATTTCTGTACAACACCGTACGCTGGCATATTTCGTTGTGTCGATTCGTGTGAAATTTGAAAAGTTTATGGTTACGATCTATATGGTGAAGAGAGCAGTATTCTGCAGCATCCATTTTTACTGCTACAAGAACTTACAAATCTTAGTACTAACGGACGTGATTTCAAATGTAAATTGAAAAATTACCTCATAGCTCACTCCTGTTATTCTGTCGAGGAACTCCTGGAAGCAGATTTCCTCCCCCTTTTTTTGTCGTTATTGTTTCTTATCACTTGGGCTTAAGATGGTCATGTGCATAGGACTACTTAAAGTTTTTCTATGACCATTCTTGTGTTAAACTTCATGTATTGACTTGTTCCATGACCATGACCTCAAATAGGTCCTTCGGAACAGAAAACCATATTATTATTATTATTAAGACGCATTTGTTGTCTGTCTGTTGTCTTATAACTCGATACAGACAACCAAATAACGTGAAATTTGGTACACGTACACAGAATTACATGGGGAAGGTTCTTAAATAGGTTTAGTTCCATTTTTTTGGAAAACCAACCGGAAAATTTGAGAAAAAGTGAAAGTGCGTTCTCAATGTGTCCGTATAAATGTATATCTTCGCACTAGTCTTGATGAAATTTAACAAAATTGACCTTCAAAACAAGAGGAAGGGCACTGTCTACACAAAATTTCGTTCACTGCATGGTGGAGGGTACATATGGATTTCGCCAAAATCCACAGTTTTGCTCCGATCTTGTTGAAATTTTGTACGCTTGACCTTGAAAACAAGATGAAGGAACTGCTAAGGGTGAGGATGTCTTCATTCCAAGAATACCTATTATTCCGTCGGACAACACTATACAATGGAAGAGAATACAGTTCCTTTGCCATGTCAATCAACAACAGTCTCTTGTCTTGCAGACACCATGCTCCTCTCATGGACAGTTGTATGTGGCCTGCTCCAGAGTGAGCAAAAATGAAATCTTTTGTACATACTCCAAGTGGAACTGCCAAAAATGTTGTTTATCACATTGCTTTAATATAAATGTACCCTTTTATTACAGTCGATACCCCTCTAATCCGTCACCTTCGGGACCGGGACCATGTTCGGAACGACAAAGAGGTCCGATTATCCGCAACATCTAATATTTATCGCAATAAATATAAGAAGACATTTAGTACAAAAAATTAAATCGTTTAAGAACTAAAAGACGTCTACAGTAATATAACAAAATGTCTTTTACACAGTGTTAAACAATGCATTAATTAAAAAACGTCTACACACACTATAACATGTATTGGTTTTAAAAGGAAGAATGGCAAATAAATTACAGTACTATACTTAATGTAGAAACAAATCGGACACCGTGACGAGTTTTCGAACGATCAATCCAGCCTTAGTGGCAGAAAATTTAATTTCGGCTTCCAGTTTTTTATGCAAAACTAATGCTTCTTCTTTGAGAATTGGCCGGGATATTGGAGTTCCTTGGCTCTTGACAAAACCACATCCACAGTGCGTTATTAAGCAGTTCAAGTTTAGGCTTTATTAATTTTTTGTCATTCTTAAGAGTGTTTTCATCATCAGTCTATAACTGTATAGGATTCAATGTCTTTCCGATTCTTCCTGCAATCCTCAATTGTCGTAACTCCTACATTCAGTTCCTTTGTAATTTTTTCAGAGCGATTCTCCTCTGTCCAGTCTTCGTAGCACTGCTAATTTTTCATTTAGTGGAAGAGTTACATCTTTACGTTTGAATTTAGACATTTTGAAAAACAGACAACTGTACACACAATGGGATATAATAAGTACTGTAGGGAATAAAAGCAAACAACGAGGTTTTCAATCCCAACAAAGGATAAAACTGCAACAATAACGTAAAATATAACAATATACACAGCGATAGACACCACAACAATGGACCGACAGGCGTCCAGTCAGTGACAAGGCGGCACAGGATCGAGAGCCTGAAGCATGGTCGGACTAACCGGAGTGACGGACCGTCCAAGGTCGGATTAGAGGGGTTCTGCTGAACATGGAAATAATCGGTTTTGAACGCTTCTACAGAAAACTTTATTTTAAACCCGGGCAAAGGCAGGTACTTGCAGCTAGTTATTAATATTATATTTGGGCTTAGATCGGAGCTACACTTAGGATCACGCATAATTCGAATACCGTTAAAAGTAACTTTCGGTCTTTACTTGACTGGAATGAGAAGTTTATCGTTCCCTTGCTATGGCCGCATTCAAAAATGTTCAAATGTTTGTAAATCTATCGGACCAAACTGCGTGGTCATCAGTCCGTAGCTTACAAACTACTTAAACCTAGGTAAACTAACCTAAGGAGTACACACACACCCATGCCCCAGGGAGGACTCGAACCTCCCCGGCGAGCAACCGCGCGCTCCGCAACGAGACGCTTTAGACCGCTCGGCTACTCCACCGTGGCATGGCCGCATTAATGTGGATTATTTCTTTGGGGCTTGATGGTGAACGTATTTCAGAATAGGGCAAAATTACTGGTTGATTCTGCGGACCACCAGGCACGCCTGTAGACATAGATTAAGATTACCAGACATCGTCTGGTCTGGAGGCGATCAATCCGTTTTATAGTTTCCAAATGATAAGCCAAGATCGCAAACTACCAATTTATTAAGTGACGACCGGTTTCGGTGCACTGTGTCATCATCATCTGGTCATATATAATCTGATCATCTTGTTAAAAAATTGGATATAAAATAAGAAGTGTAACATTGCACTTAGTCACTATATAAAAATACTTAAGTTAAAAACATGACAGCTTATTTTGTAAGCTGTCATGTTTTTAACTTAAGTATTTTTTTATATAGTGACATATGACATGACAGCTTATTTTGTAAGCTGTCATGTTTTTAACTTAAGTACCTTTTTTATATAGTGACTAAGTGCAATGTTACACTTCTTATTTTATATCCGATTTTTTAACAAGATGACCAGATTATGTATGACCAGATGATGGTGACACAGTGCACCGAAACCGGTCGTCACTTAATAAATTGGTAGTTTGCGATCTTGGCTTATCATTTGGAAACTATGTAGACATAGAGTCGTCCTGCACCACCAGAACCACCGTTCCTCCGCTCCAGCCACAAGACCCACTCCACACGCAAAGTTTGATAAAGTGCCGCATCTCCAACAGAACGGGAAATTCAGTGACATTTGTTGCTCAGTTCTGCCTAAGCCTAAATCCGTTAGTTTCGTTGCATACTGAAGTCAAGTTATTGTTCTCCTTCTTGTTATTGGAATGCACACTCATTAACGAAAAGGAAACAGAATTTCTTTAATAACTGAACGACAGTCAGACTGTTACGATTGTCACTTTCCTTCAGCCCTATGCAATGAAATGTCAATCAAATTAAAAAGCTTAATTTCTGTAAAACGAGTGAGTTCAATAACTACCTGCAACGGCTATAAAATGCGTCGTGTATGTCCAAGTGAAAATAAATCTAATTCCTTTGAAACAAAGCTATTTCCTTTCAGTAATCAGTGCCCCTTGTTTTATTGATTAAGTAGAATTTCTGGAAACTGTAAGAAACAGTGGAAGTATTTGATGTAATACGAATTTCATTTTAGATGTCTTACAGGTCAGTTAGTTTGGGTGAAAATAGTAAGTATAAAAATATCAAATTACTCCTGAGATCCCTCATTTCAGGTTAGATATTAAAGGGTTAATTTTTTTTTCCTTGTGAAAAACAGTCGATTTCTTATGGTCATTTTCAAACATATAACTTAATGATTGCGACCATGCATTTCAAAAACGCTCACACAAGTCTAAGACACTGTTTGCCAATGGAAATCGGCCAGTTAGATATTAAAGACAGCGATGGTCTTGCAGTCATAATAATCACTTCCCAGTATTTATTTATTTTCCTGGAAGGGTGAGGGTGGATGGGGTACATCAATTTCCTTATTGAAGTGACGACGATTTGCAATAGGGGAGTTGGAAGGGGACGTGAATCAGGAGTTCCTGGGTTCGAATACCAGGAACAGTATTATCTGAGAGGTATGTGAAAGGCAAGTGGAGGAAATGTTCAAATGTTTGTAAATCTATCGGACCAAACTGCGTGGTCATCAGTCCGTAACTTACAAACTACTTAAACTAAGCTAAACTAACCTACCGACAACACACACACACACACACACTCATGCCCCAGGGTGGACTCGAACCTCCACGGCGAGCAACCGCGCGCTCCGCAGCGAGGCGCTTTAGACCGCTCGGCTACTCCACCGCGGCGGCAAGCGGAGGAGGGAGGACTGGCGAAGGGTGGTGGAGAGGAGGATGGAGGTGTCCTTTATTGCAGCTGTCGATCAACTTTTATTGCATCCCTGTTAGAAAACTGTGCCAGAGCCTCCAGTCGCTGTGGGAGTGACGGAGAGAGGGAGCATTCCTTTACCAAACCTGTCATTCAAGCTTCAGAGGTGGCTGTCTCTCTACAGCAGTCGTCGTTTCAGTAATTATAAAGATTTGAGTTTCAGAGAAGAGAAGCATTTGGAACACACATGGACACATATTTGACAGTTTTTATTATAAAGAATGGCTTGACATTTATCTGACAAATCGTTTACTACGAGGTACTGCTCCATATATGTTACACATAATTTCGAAGGAACACACCACGAAAATTCTTTAAGAATTAAAAATATCACTCCAGGGAGAAGAATGTTTAAATGTATGTATAGTCTATGGGACTTAACTACGGGGTCATCAGTCCCTAAACTTACAAACTACTTATGAACTACTTACGAACTAGGACGGCACAAATATCCATGCACGAGGGGGGATTCGGAGCCCCGACGGTAGTGGCCGTGCAGACCGTGACTGGAGCGCCTTAGTCCCCTCGGCCACCGCGGCCACTCCAGGGAGAAGAAGAAATAGTTTAAAGGAAGACATAGAGGCAGTTGAGAGGCGAGCAGCTAGATTTGTTACTGGTAGGTTCGACCAATGCGCGAGTGTCACGGAAATGCTCCGGCAACTCAATTGGGGATCGCTGGGAGAAAGACGACGTTCTTTTCGTGAATTTCTGTTAAATAAATTTAGAGGGCCGGATTTTGAAGCTGAGTGTAGTACGATCTTGCAGCCGCCTACTTACATATTGCACAAATATTGTGTGTGATGTTTGACATGTGTGAGAGCTGCCATAGATGGAGCAGACGAAAAGTAAAACGCTTTTCAAAAAATTCCACCATTAACTCCATATAAAGATAACCAAACAGTAAAATCGGGCGTATTTATATATTACAGCAACGACAGCAGAATGAAGCAGGCACTCACACACTCAAAACATCATAAATAATATGAAACAGCACAAAAAACGCACTTGAAGATGGGAATTATTCTCGAAACGCGTCGTGCTAAATAAATAAAAAAATCGTGACTGGTAGCAGTATTGTTATTTATAAACAAATCCATTTATCTCACAGTCACAGGCTTTCAAAAAACCCATTTTCTAATGGATAAAATCAAATTTTCATTACACTCTCTCCCCTATATCGCGATAATACAAAACGAGCTGCCTTGCTCTGAATTTTCTCTAAATCGTCCGTCAGTGCCACCTGGTGTGGATCCCACAATGCGAAAAAATACTGGAAAATAGGACGCCTCATACAGGCGGGAAACTGAGGAGGCGAAGGCTGACCATAGCGTGTTAAATGAACACAAGAGTCTGTTTGAAGAAACGAGAGAATTTGCTCATGCTTTAAAAAGTTGTGACTATGTCATCAGTGAGGCGGTTTCAATCCGATTATGTGCAAATAGCTTTAATAGAGACTCCGGATGTACTTGTTAATGCGTGGAAGCGCGTATTGAATAATGAAAATGCACAGAAGGTGCTTCTCTAACTTTTTTACTTTACGTTCTTTGTCGAGGGATGGACCTTGCAGGCAAAGCTGAATAGAGCACGCATGCAGAATCTGTTAACTCAGAGGACGGTATGCACGTACGCGTCGTTTGCGTCGCCGCGTAATCCAGCCAATCAAAAGCTGTCCTCAGGTTATAAGTAGGAGCCTTATCACTTCACAACTGTCAGTCGTTCCCTGGCTATGATGGCGGAGGCTATCAGCTTCATATTGAACGTGGCAAGACTTGTTATTCCGGACTTCATAGCCACTAAATGGGGTATTTGTATGTGTTAATGTCATCGCAAGAGGTTAACTATTGGAATTTCCTGCAACAGTTTATACGGAAAGAGAAGGACTTCATTTCAATAATTAAACGTAAACAACTCTAAGTAATATATATCTAGATGGGTTTATGGAAAGATTACCATACATTTTTGACACACAATTTAAGAAAATAGTGGCCAAAGAAGCACCTAGCTTCATAGTAGGAAGATCAATTGTTATAGATCCTACATTACATAAGAACAGCCGCGGTGGAGTAGCCGATCGGTCTAAGGCGCCTCGCTGCGGAGCGCGCGGTTGCTCGCCGTCGGAGGTTCGAGTCCTCCCTGGAGCATGGGTGTATGTGTTGTCCTTAGGTTAGTTTACCTTAGTTTAAGTAGTTTGTAGGCTACGGACTCATGACCACGCAGTTTCGTCCGATAGATTTACAAACATTTGAACATTTTGAACATAAGAACGACTATGATTACTATATTTAGCAAACTTCTTGGAAGGGTTACGAGACTTTTTTTGCAATAGAGACCAAAAACTAAACCAGCTTCAGAGTAGGTAATTCAACGACGATCGTATATTTTGAATGAAAACTACCAGAAAACATAAACATTCGGAATCAGTTCCTTCACTTAGTATTTGTAGACATAAAAAACGTTAGTAATAATATACATTTACGCAGTGTGTGTGGAAGACTTTAAAATCATCTAAAATTAATCCTATCAAAATTAAATCAGGACAGAAGCTATGTGAAATCTACATTAAGTATAAATTTCCCTCACCTGCATTCGGAGTTACATAAGATTAAATCAGAGAGCAGCCTATAACAGACATTTAATAAAATATACAGGTATAGAGAGAAAGCGTTGTAAATTTCAAAAGAAAGGATAGAAACATATATATTTCCGCTATAGTTAAAGACGATATTGAATATATCACCATGAAATTAACAAAGATGTTTCAAAAACGCAAGATACACGGTATATGAATTACATGAATTATCCATAACAGCAGGAAAAAAATTATGATTTTTACTGTGGAAAATGGGATGCAAACGATTACACACTATGAGTAATACAAATGTCAAGGAGTAAAAATTTGCAAGATCGCAAAAAGACAAAGCAATACTTCAAGAATTAATATCTGGAAGTTCACTACAAGTACATTAAATGATATTTTACAGGGTCAAAAGGGTATAAATGAAACAATGGGAAAAATTAGACAGTTACTTATTAGAAATAGTGAGACAAATGATCAAAAGTGTGAACAGTTAAATCATTATATAAATACACTAACACGAAAATTGTGGTACAGAGAATGCCGATATTAACGATGATGCGCCGTGAGAGGCATCTAGCAGTGCTGCGGTGGAATTACAAAGTCGAGAATGCCGATATAAATGATGCGCCGGGAGAGGCATGTAGCGGTGCACGGGTGGAACTACGAAGTCGACATGTTGTCAGCTCTGGAATTTTGAATATCGCAGTATCGAAATAACATTATTTCTTGGTGTTGTATAAATATACGAACACCGAAATTGTAGTTCCATTGCAAATATTAGGCTAATGGAAGTTATATAATTCGAAAATGGCATGATAAGTATATACTTCCGTTTTTATTTGTTGTTGTTGTGTCAGGCATTTTTCCTTAACACGTAAAAGATGCCGTTTCATACCTCCCAGTGCCGGTTAAATTTTACCAAACATCCCAGCGGCCTCCTATGATAATGTTGGCAACAGATGCTGGCTAAATAGCGAGAATCCTGTGAGTCTTCATTTTAGCCAATCGCTTGACAACACTGTTGTTTTCTCATGAAATCTTCGCTTTACGAGGGCAATTATTTTTACTGAGCGGACGAGGGTACATACAAGAACCTGTCAACCATAAAGGAGGAACAGTATTATTTGTTTACTTCATGGTCTGTATGATACACTAATCGAGTCATTCTATGTGGTTCGAACAAATGGGCAAAGATTTTCTATCGTTTTGTTGATGTTGCCAAAATAATCACGCGAGGCTGCCGACATGATACGTAAAATGTTACCCCCAGTGACCATTGTAAATATAATTGGTCGATTTTCGACCACAGGCAATACTAGTACAAATAAATAAGAAGATATAAAAAAAATTAAATGCACTTTTCTGGGTGATCTGAGGAAAATAAAAAATAAACTAAAAAAATCATCAGTACAAAATTAATGCCACAAATTCAGTTATTGATTTTTTGGAAGAAAGATAATTTAGCTGGGATTCAAATAGAATAGGATGTCAAAGGAGAGCATAATACGACGGAATGAGAACCACAAGTAAGCAAATAAAAACAAAAAAAGGAGGAGACAATCGGCCACATTGATACAAGGAATTTATAGGCCGATAGGCGAGAATGGATCATAAAAATTTAATTTGTTACATTACCTTTGATTCTCCGAAAGTATAAATACATTGCAAAGCCGGAAGTGATGAAGGCTGCATAAGCGTGTATTGAAGTGGTTTGTAAGCCCTTTTGCTTGGAGAACGGCGTTGACAGCTGGTGACGCTGTTACACTCTCAAATCGTTCCTTCAAAGCCCGTGCTGTCTTTCAGCAACTTAATTAATCGTCAGATAGCTCCATTAGAGACACTAGATTCGCGATTAAGTTTGGAACTTAAAGGGTCTGCCTCAGTCTTGAAATATATTTTGATTGCTCCGTAAAGCAATGAATCTTTGTGAATGAACATCGAATTAACGCTGAGCGACCAACTTCTGCGAAAAGCAATTATAAACTCTGTAACAAACTTCTGTCAAAGGAAGAGCACATCTGGGCAGAGCTTCTGACTAATGAAGACTGATTTACGCAGGGGCATATGGATATACCATATAACATAACAGAGAGAAACAAGTACATTCGCAGGGCATGCCACTCGCACGTGCCGTAAAAAAGACTGAAATTGCTGATAGAATATTATGCATAACCAAGGATGCTTAACTTGAAATCTTGTCGTCTCTGAAAGACGAAGATGGGTCAGTTATCTGGAATATGACGGACATGGTAACTTGAAGCTAAAACTTTAATGAAGACAACATCCTCAACTTCGAATACTTCCACAAACTGTAGGTCTCATGTGTTTATTATCATAATAAAACGATTCTATTTTGTTTCATTTTATTTGTTGTTTTTCATACTAAATATTTCCAACATTTTGCAGTATACTCCATATGCTCAATAAATTTAAAAGAGTTGTCGATACATTTTCATCATCCCTCATCAGAAAGTGGCTGAAACAACATCTTGTAATGTATTTCGCCCTATGGAACCCATTTGTCATGGTGAAGGAAGTATTTCTATGAACGTAAAATTAGAAGGTCCTCTAACGTATAATTATTTTCTGTATCCATTGGGTACAGGTACTAAGATGTTGTAGTTATGTGTATACCATAATTTCTGATAAAGTCCTTTATCTGTCAGTACTTTATTTTCATTCGAAATTTCCGCAAATATAGACAGTAACTAACCACATTAATTTTCGCAATCTTAAAAGAGTAAGCACTTCGAAAGGCATTATTCAGAATTAAAAGTTTTTTTACACTGCATAATTATATTGTAAAGCAAATAACGTTATAAAAATACTTCGTCACGCCTTAAAATTTACCGCTTTGACATCCTCTCACAAATTACTTCCGTTTAATTACAGTTTATAAAAATCTTGAAATAATAATAACGCTATATTCTTGGAACATGATGAAATTACTCGTATTATTAAAAGAATATAATTATTACAATTTCCTGAAGTAATGTAATGGATCCTAAATAGTTTAACATAATCAGTTTGTAACGAAACTCTACGTACGGTTAATTATTTTAAAAAAATGCAAGTATGTAAACAAACGAACACCGCAATAATCATATTTTGCATATATGTCTGGTATATAATTTTATCCAATCTATAAATATTTGTAAAATTGTCCGCTGTTTCTGCTGATTAATTTGATGTACATCTTATTTGTAAAACACGCACAATTTAATTTCGGAAACATGATTAAGGGATGTTATTGTAGCAACTTTATTCTCAGACTTTCTAGAACGTAACAACACCTGTGACGCATCACAGGCGGTCTTTAATTCGGCTCAGTTAGGATGGTAACACATTGATGTAGTGTCTGTTACTGCGTAAAAAAAAAAAAAAAATAAAAAAAAAAAATAAAAAAAAAAAGAGAGAGAGAGGTAAAGCAGTCAACAATCCGAAGATTGGTTTGAACACCACAGTGCTTTACTAGGCATGGTCCTGTTTGGAGGTGGTATGCCTTCCTCCGATTTCGAACAGACTTACCCAGTCAGTTATAGGGGGACCTGTAACGTGGGTTCCGAACCTCGGTATTTTTCCCATGATCAATACCGCCAGAGGTGAAAGAAGTGGAAAGTGCCAGATAAAAATCGCAGGATCTGGTGGGGATCGAACCCGCTACTATTAGATTAGTAGTCCGGCACTCTACCACTGTGCAGCCGAGGCGCACCGTTGCAACTTACGTTTTTTGGGAGATAATGAAAAGGAAGTCAGGAAGTCAACATGCAATGGTGTACTTCCATGCTACAATAACCACCCTGCCAAGTCAAATAATTGTAGGACAACATTGGATACTACAAAGAAGCTGATCATCACGTAATACGTGGGATCTTTACAACTTGCACTAAAAGTACATTACTCATTTATGGCTGTTTAATCTAAGAATCAAAACTATTAAAACACGCGACATTCACTGAACATCAGGAACATTAATACAACTACCTCGACAATAGGCATTAACATTTTAAATGAAGAAAATACAAATTAGTAACTGAAATCATTTTCACCCAGAAGTGTGCAGAGTTCAAAGAATTAAAGTTAGCACACAGTACATACATAAACATAAATACATTTATACTTCGACCGAGTACCAGTCATTAACTTAAATTATTTAGCCCAGAAACGTGCTACGTCTACGCACTAGAATTGGCCAGCCTTAAATATTCGTCAGTGCAGGATAACATGCACAAATGAGAGTTGTGCTGTTGAGACATTGTCTGCTCCTCGCCACCTTCACAGGTTGAGGGTCCACTAATGTATCCCCATTTTATGAGGTTACTTTACAGCGCCTAACACCAGTTCGTAACCTGTTGAGGGACTTCTAGGTACACCAGCTCTCTTCATGACCGGGAGGTAGCTCTTCTGTAGGTTTTCACCAGCCCAGTGGAGCAATTTCTTCCCTCTTTCTCTAAAGGTCTATCGCTTGCCTGCGAACTCGGCGGGTGTTGAGCGTAGCATAAAGTTTTACAACATATCATATCATACTTGACTTTATGAAGAGGCATACATTTACTGGCTTTTTATCCACACCACACAATTAATTGAATATATACTTCGTGTTTGGAACTAGAAGAGAAGAAAAAAAATTATGCAAACTGCGACTTTACCGTTCATGGACTGAAATATAATTTCCTGACACTACACTTCAAATGTTAAAATGTTGTAAATCTATCGGACCAAACTGCGTGATCATCAGTCCATAGCTTACAAACTTCTTTAACTAAGGTAAACTAACCTAAGGATAACACACACAGCCATGCCCTAAGAAGGACTCGAAGCTCCGACGGCGAGCTACCGCGGGCTCCGCAGCGAGGCGCCTTAGACTGCTCGGCTACTCCACCGCGGCTGACACTACACTTAATGGCTTTCTAGTTGGAGATGATAAATGCAGAAACCCAAAAATACAGTTATATTTATAGATGCATCTACTCCTAATACAAAATATCTACCTTTTAATTTTCACTTTTGCAGCTCTCAAAAAAAAAAAAAAATAAATAAATAAATAAATAAATGTTGTACCATAACGTGAAAATAATTGATTACAGTGTGTCCCACACAAAAGCGGTTCATTCACGTCTCATATTAAATTAAGACTGAATTAAGTAAAAAACGAAACGGAACAGTGACATTAAAAAACACGTAGGTACCTTCTTATAAGAAATGCTGTAAGTGGTGGCTACAGGCGTACGTGAGGTGTACCCGTCTTATATGCATCATGCTGTACTATATTTCAGCTCATCTCGATACTGAAAGAACTCTATATAGCTCTCAGAACGTCTGAGGGAAACTAAGTTTCAGTGAACATTATTGAAAATTTTGCTGAATCATCTGATGACAATATTCTCTGTCTGGATAATGGTACTTTCATTTCGAGTTTTATACATGAACTGAAAGAAAAATATGCTGGTTTAGTTTAGCTTCAGACACTGCAGGACAAGTCAGTAAAGGATAGAAGCGTGTGTCACCTTTTTTCTTCTTGGTGGCTTGCCCCAGCAAAAAGGAATCCCCATCCACGGTCAGCAGAAGATCGAAGGAAACACGGGTGTGACCAAAACTTGTTCACTGCCGTCTACTTCGAGCCTGCTAACAGTTAACTGATTTTGTTATTTTAGTACTATTGTTCTCACACTGTAATGACTCGTCGAATTTTATGCACATAAGAAACAGGTGGTAAGGGACTCGTCCCATGAATTTCTACTGATATTTAGGAGAGTTTTTTCTGATGAGAACAACTACAAGCAAATACAGAAATGATAGTAATAAAAGAAAAACACAAACAAAAACATATTTTCACTAGCGTTATTTAAAAAAAACCCTAGTATGCAGAGAGTGTAGTAGTGAAAAGAGGCTGGAGACGCGCCGGAAATATTTGACTACATACTTTTATTGCCGTTGCTTTTACCTTTCTTTTGATACACTACGTTGATTGATTCATGCACTACTTAAAAAGTTGAATTATTTTGTGAAATAAATAATTTTATTTATTATGGCTGCTAGTCACAAAAGATTGGGGAGCCCCCCATTGCAACAATAATTGATTCCAAATGCTTTATTAATTTTCCTTTAAACAATAATAACTGTAAACCAAATTTTAATAGTAACATATAGTTTCACTCGAATGTCAAATTCTGACCTAGCCATTTTATAAAATTATTCCTGCGCCACTCTATAAAGAGACCGAAAAATTGAGAACTAGTTAGTTGGCGGTTACATACACAAGTCTGGGGATGTATCGCTCATACTCAATTGAACTGCAAATCCTCAATCTACGTTGTAATTTGTGAACTGTGTTAATTTGTGTGATATCTACTGTGCAATAAGTTTTAGTTAACTGTGTAGACTTGATTAGCCGTTTTGTGACTGTGATATTTCAGCACGCAATTAATTGTGAACATCGTTGTTAAAGTGATAAAATACCGCACTAGCATTATATAAACAATATCAACCAATTTAGTGCAGTTTGTAATATACCGTTCTTGCCGTCAAAACTGTTGTGAGAACCGAATTGGCCACTTACATTGTGTATATGTATTAACTTCAATTGGATTAGATTAGATTAGATTAATACTTGTTCCATAGATATATAAACGACATTTTGTAATGATGTGGAACGTGTCAGTTCAGTAAATGTTGTCTACACTTGACATTAAATATTTTAAGGATTTTTATTACATTTTTAAGTGTTATCTAAAAATTCATCTACATTGTAGAAGGAGTTGCCATTCAGAATTCCTGTAATTTTTTGTTTTAAATACTAGTTGGCTATCTGTCAGACTTTTGATGCTACTTGGTAGGTGACCAAAGACTTTTGTGGCAGCATAATTCACCCCTTTCTGAGCCAAAGTTAGATTTAACCATGAATAGTGAATATCATCCTTTCTCCTAGTGATGTAGCTATGCACACTGCTATTAGTTTTGAATTGGGTCGGATTGTTAATAACAAATTTCATGAGTCAATACATATATATTGTGAAGCTACAGTGAGTATCCCTAGATCCCTAAATAAATGTCTGCAGGATGCTCTTGGATGGGCTCCAGCAATTATTCTGATTACACGCTTTTGTGCAATGAATACTTTTTTACTCAATGTTGAATTGCCTCAGAATATGATCCCATTTGAAAGCTGTGAATGAAAATAGGCGTAGTAAGCTAATTTACTGAGATGTATCTAATGAAATTCTGCAATGACTCTGATAGCAAAGTAGCTGAACTCAAACGTTTCAGGAGATCTTCAGTGCGTTTCTTACAATTCAGTCCCTCGTCCATGCAAACAACTAAAAATGTTGAATATTTTAACTTAGCTACAGATTTATGTTCAAAGACTAAATTTATTAATGGTGTCAAGTCATTTATTGTATGAAACTGCATATTCTGGGTTTTATCAAAGTTTAATGAGAGTCAATTTGTAAAGAACCACTTAATAACTTTCTGAAAAATATCATTTACAATTTCATCAGTTAATTCCTGTTTGTCAGGTGTGATAGCTATACTTGTATCATCAGTAAAAAGTACTAGCTTAGCATTTTCGTGAATGTAGAATGGCAAGTCATTAATATACATTAAGAACAGCAAAGGACCCAAAACCGAACCTTGTGGGGCCCCATTTTTGATAACTCCCCAGTTAGAGGAATTAATTGTTTCATCTATATCATGTGACCTGCTTATTTCAACTATATTCAAGAGACGCTACAGAGTGCATTAGGCAACGAGACTAGGGCAGGATAGTTACAAACACGTCTCCCTGCTGCTACTCAGAAGGCTAGAATTTAACCCTTCCAAAACTCGGTCATACGCCTGTAAGAAGAACGAGCGTGTCTCCTTGGCGTGCCGCCTGTTTCCTTCACACAGTGATATCACACTGGGCCTTCTGGCTCAAGACATTGCGTATTACATGTTACACACAGATCGCACACTGCGAACTATGTCACTGCTCAATCAGTTGCAGGACGACGTTGAAACTGTTATCAGTCCATCTACTATCCCCTAGGTGGCATCTGCCGTCATCGAGTCAAAATTGACGTCGTCTCTCCAGGTGTACTAATATTTCGTTGCCGGCACTATGTTCTCTTTTTGTGCGAATAACTAATTTTAATTCACGCCATATAACATTTCACTTGTCATTAAATTTTACAGTTTCAAATGGATTTGTTTATAAATAACAATACTGCGACCAGTCACGATTTTCTTATTTATTTAGCACGACACGTTTCGAGATATAATTTCCATCTTCAAGTGCGTTTTTTGTGCTGTTTCATATTATTTATGATGATTTGAGTGTGTGAGTGCCTGCTTCATTCTGCTTTCGTTGCTGTAATATATAAATACGCCCGATTTGGCAACTGAGATTTATTTCACTATGATTGCTTCTTGTTTATTTATTTATTAAGAAATTTTTGTTGCCCTTTGTAGCATTTATCTGTATGTTTCCTGATTATAACCCATACTGGAAAAAATAAAGAAAAATCTATACACCAGCCACACCACAGATGAACAAGACAATAACGAATGCATATCCAGCATCCCATATATAGGCAATGTTTCACAGCAGATTGCAAACATCTTGAAAAATCACAAAATCAAAATTGACTTTCCAACAAACAACAAATTACAACCAAAGCTACTACATAAGTGCAATCATGACCCATATTCTGACTCCGGAATATATAAAATAACATGCCAACAATGCTCCAAATTCTTCATACTACAAACAGGCCGAAATATAAACGCTCGATACACAGTACACATCAAAGCCTACACAAACAACAAACACACAACATCAGCAAAAGCAACACACATAAAAAACACTGGACACCAGTTTAAAGAAATTGAGCAGAATGTCAAAGTACTCCCCCGACTAGACAAAGGACATAAAATTTACCTATATGAAGAACTCTAAGTGTATTTACATTATAGAAAATATGAAGACGAAATATTAAATGAAAAAGTGGAAAGTGAATCTGTAAATTTTTTTCGATGTTTCGATACCATACTCAAATAAAAATGTTAATACGTGTAAATGTAGCACCATGCATAAATTAAGACAATGAACAAAAGTAAAATATCCTCTATAAAAATGCAGCATACTCTATGGAAATCTTGTTTTTGAAGCAATCCAGCTAAGGACTCCTTTGTAGCATACTCTGTCAAAATGTATCTCTGGTAAACTTAAGCTTAGAACATCTATGGAATTGTTCATTTATATGTATGTATGTGACAACTGATGTAGTTGTGTGTAAAAATATTATAAGCGATGTTTTACATGTGTGAGAGCTGCCACAGATGGACCAGACGAAAACTGCAAGTAAAAGGCTTTCCAAAAAAAAAAAAAAAAAAAAAAAAAAAAAAAAAACTTTCGCCGTTAACTCCATATAAAGATAACCATAAAGTAAAATCGGGCGTATTTATATATTACGACAACGACAGCAGAATGAAGCAGGCACTCACACACTCAGAAATAATATGAAACAGCACAAAAAAACCACTTGAAGATGGGAATTATTTCTCTAAACGCGTCGTGCTAAATAAATAAATTGTTATTTATAAATAAATCCAATTATCTCACAGTCACAGGTAGTCAAACAAATTTCTAATGGATAATATCAAATTTACAGTTTCATATAAAAAGTAGAATAATTACGAAAATTTGAGTTTCATATCAGTTGAGTCATCGATATTTGTATATAGCTTTAACACCAAATACATTTCAGTTAATGTAAAACTATGACTGGATCGTTTTGTTCGTTTATTGAATGTACCAGGTTCTCTGAAACCTGGATTTAGATTACAGGTTTGACCAGTTCTATTACAATATCAAATTAAATCACCCTTTGTGTGAGACTCATCCTGTTACTTCCTACAGTGTAATTTACCGATTATTTGTGCCACACTATTTCGTCGGGTATCGCTATTGTTAGTTTGGTAATTTATAAAATGGTGTCAGAAATTTCGACGCAATTGTACAGAATCATCTGATGACTTTTTTTTTGGGGGGGGGGGGGGTCTGGAGAAGTGTAAATTGCGTGTAACAGTGATTATCATGGGTAATGGCTGCAGAATAGGGCTGACTTGCGACCTATCTGTGGCAGTGAGATCTCTCCGAGCTGTTGACCACGAGGCGCCGGACTTAACTCTTAATATCGGCAGGATCGTTCCCGGGCTGCAGAGCTGCAACTTGCCACTTCGCTTGCCACACAACTTCTGCCAGTTCCGGACCGTCTGATGTACTATGGCGAAAGCCCAACTGTCGCTGGACCGCGGCGGAGTGGCCGAGCGCATTGTGGCGCTATGCTACGATGCGCGAGGCTGAAGTAGTTTGTAAGTTTAGGGACTGATGACCCCGCAGTTATAGTTGGGCCGCTGAAACATGTCACTTCAAGGTCACTCCACGAGTTTTTTGAAGTTGCCAGTATGAGTGATAAACAAATGACGAACGCGAGACGCTGCGTCTTCTGAACCAATCACAGCACAGCTACGAATGCCGGTTCCGTCGTCGTCACTACCACGTTGCCGCGTGTGCTCGTGGGCTATCGTCTGCTTTTGTATCGTGTGTGATTTTACTGCTTCGCGTACATTTTTTTTATTTATTAAAAAAATGTCACCGAAACGGCGTCTTCAATCAAACGATAATCCGTTGTGTCGCGGAGTGCCGTTAAATAGCCAGGCAATGGAATTAATTAAAAGAACGCGGGAGTTCTACGAAGAAGAGAGAGAGTTTGTTTCTGTTCACGGGGAACCATCAATTCCGGCTGATAAAGTCTTAGAGCGTACCTCGAAAACTCTAGGACTGAGTCAAAGAACGATTATAAGGAAAGGTGTGCTGCTTCAAGAACTACAAGACAGTGACGCAAACCGTGTGGAAGATAACCCGGGTGAAGAAAACAGTGTGTTTTTAGCTACCCCAGGCAAGGAAAAGAAGCAGCCTCGCCCTGTTACCAATCTCGATTTGTTTCAAACGGATGCAATCCGTCGTCATATTTATGGCTATTATAGCCGGAAAGAATATCCGACTGTGGCGAAGTTGCTAATTTCGTTAAAAGCATGCGATCTTTTCTCGGGTGGAAAAACGTCTCTGAAAACGGTGTTAATAAGTATGGACTTCCGCTTCAAAAAGTTAAATGGACGAAGACTGTTACTTGAAAAGTCGCATGTTGTTGCAGCTAGAAGTATATTCTTGCATAAAATTAAAGGCAGTGATATACATTCCATTGTATGGCTAGATGAAGCCTGGGTCAACGCCGGAGAAGCTGTTGATAAATGCTGGACAGACAATACTCCAAATAGTAGTGGTCATCAGCCAACAGGAAGAGGTGCCAGATTAATTGTAGCACATGCAGGATCTTCAAGTGGATTTCTGAATGACGGACTTTTAGTCGTACGATCCAGAAAAACTGGTGATTACCACGAAGATATGGACCACCAACGTTTCCTGCAGTGGGTTAAGAATTTGTTCTCGCAGTTTAGTGTAATGGACAATGCACCTTACCACTTGGTCATATTGGACAAAACTCCGACAACTAGTGACCGGAAAGAAACTATGGTACAGTGGTTGCTAGTGAGAGACATTGCTGCAGATATATGACAAAGCTGCTGTTGTATTCACTCGTGAAGCAAAATAAACCTGTGACGCCTACGTATGTAGTAGCAAGGGAACAGGGTCATACGGTAATTAGGCTACCACCGTATCACTGCCATTTCAACCCCATTGAATTGGTTTGGGGTGACTTAAAGACGTATATTAGGAAGAAAAACAAGTCTTTCACTATAACGGAAGTGGAAAGACTTTTACTTGAAGGACTTGCTACTGCTGACGCCACCTTGTGGAGGAAGAAGTAGAACATGTTGCGAAAGTTATTAAAGAAGCACAGACTATAGATGGAATAATAAATGAACATGAACAATTGATGATTTCCCTCGATGATGATGATGACGACGAGTTTGGTGCTGATTAGGATGCCAGTGATGATGGAGAACTTGACGGAATTATGCCATTGAATTCATAAACCGGTGAGTATAAATTTATGCAAAATTAATTCTTTCATTCTGCATCACAGAATGCAACTGTTTCTTTATTTCGTATTACGATTTTTGGTTGCGTGTTCTTTGTTATGAATAGCTTTACATTATTGTACGACATTTCATTTGCATCTATTACGTTAACAATTCGGAATAACATCTCATAGACACTGTCCTTAAGTTAGACTGTTTTATTTATTTCACGGTTTCGCATATTAACAAATCGTATTTCTCTGTTGGTGATTTATCGGTTGAAATAACACATTCTGCGTTATACTTCCGTATAAATTACTATGCGACCGTTCTTATTCACGGTCTTAGGCGACAATTCCAGTACATATTTCGGACGTTCTGAGCTATCAGCTGACGCTGTAGTCGTCTGCTGCGTAGCTATTGCAACCTCGCAGTCGCAGTATAGCCAACTACGCGCGAACTACGTACAAACTGTCAAGTAACATGTTTCAGCGGCCCGACTATAAGTCCCATAAGTTTCACAAACATTTCAACATTTAAACTGTCGCTGAGAGCTGCGGTTTCCGGAAACGCGAATGACCGAATAGTCGTGGAAGACAACATACAGGGTGACAATAAATTTAACAATATCAAAGAAAACGCAAATTAGTTATAAACTAAGGCGTGCTCACACTTTATTCAACATGTAAACGTCAAAACAGACATTCGGATTTTGGTTATGACAACTACTATATGTCTGCCTACCCTGGCTAACGAGTAGCGAAATTCTGCGTGACTCGCTGAAGTGTCGGAAAATCGATTCAGTCGATGACGTCCTGAATTGCTGTTTTCAGCTCAGAAATGGTTTTAATGTTACTTTTGTACACCTTGTCTTCAATATAGTACTACCGAAAGAATTCATATGTTCATATCTGGAGAATATGGTGGCTAATGGAAGCCTGTGGGATCCAGGACATACAATACTCTCCTGGTTCATCTTCATCTACGTAAATATTCTGCAAGTCACAATGAAGTGTACAGCAGAGGGTTCATCAAACGTTTTTTTTTTTTTTTTTATTTTTTTTTTTTTATTTTTTTTTTTTATGTTTCTGTACAGTTCCATTCTCTAACAGCTCGCGGGAAAAGGAACACCTAAATCTTCCCATTTTCGATCTGATTTCTCTTATTTTATTTTCATGATCATGTCTTCCTCTGTAGGTGGGTGCTAATAAAATACATTCGCTTTAGGAAGAGAAAGTTGGTAAAAGAGATTTCGCAAATAGATCTCATCGCAACGAAGAACGCCTTTGATTTAATTATTTCCATCCCAACTCGTGCATCATTTCCGTGACCATCTCTTCCCTATATTGCGATAATACAAAATGAATTGCCCTTCTATGAGCTTCTTCTAAATCGTCTGTCAGTCACACTTTATGTGGATCCCCCAATTCGCAACAATACACCAAAATAGGACGCACAAGTATGGTGTAGGCAGTTTCGTTAGTAGAACTGTTTCATCTTTTAAGTGTTCTGCCAATGGAACATGTGTGTTATTTCCAATTTAAGTTCTACGTAATTGTTACGGTCTGTAGTTTTGACTGATTTATCGCCTAAATGAAGTTTAACGGGCTTCTTTTAGTGGTTATATGCATGACCTCACACTTCTCAATACGAGGCCTGTTTTTTAAGTACCGTTTCGAAATAAAAAATATAAAAAAATCTGCTAAGATATCTTAATAACTTTATGCGCACTGGGTACCCACATCTCTTGTCTACGCATTGACGCCATTACAGTCTGATTCTTCCTTGTTTACGTTGTGTAGTGAGCAGAGACGCCCACTTTTGAAAATCGGTGTGGGTGCTCGTGGTTTCATTTTTAATTACCCTTTCGGCCACAAAGTTCAAAGAATCGGCCAAGCAGTGCTCAATTTCGCTGATTTTTGCTTGCAACCTAGAAAACGTACCAGTCATATTTGTCGCTCTGTCAGTAGTAATAACATTCCATGATTTGATATCTGGAGAAAAGCGTGAGAGATCATCCACTGATATTATTAACAGTACTTCAACTGTGGTAAATTCAATATTATAGAAAACAAAATAAGAAACAAAAAAATCATAATTTGGAAATTAGCACCACTGGTACGTCCAGGAAATTTTAAGAAGTTTAAAACGAATCAGACGATTGAAGTATGTTAAATTTTCGTTACATATTTGCCTCTCAGATAGACGATACTCTTTCATAAACACTTTGATTTTGTCCTGCATCTCTATTATTAGATGCTCTTAGCCATGCAATGACTAATTTCTTAAAGTGCATAGTTATGTGACTATGGAACGCTAAATTTAATATCCAGTTTTAATCTATTCTACAATGAACTTTGTCCCTTTCATTTAGAACACATATTTCCTCATGACTGACAAACAAAGTAAAGACAACTAAGCCAACGAATTGCATTGTGCTCCACTCGTATAACTTTCAGGAAACCTTTGAAATGGCGGTTATTTATATGGCGACAAAGCACAGATCCCACACACGTGATGTCTTTTATTACAGCGCCTGATTGCACTCCTTCAGCAGACAATCGCGCTTCGTGAATGGAGCAATGAATAGTCGAAACCTCTTTCCTGGGTTCACCTTTCAGTTCATTTCTGTATATGTGTCATTATTAAGCTCAGCTACTAGCCGTGCAGGTGCTTCGCCCTCTACCTGCCCGCGATGTTTTACATCATGCGGCCAGGGGTCAGTGGTCTCGCCCCTCCCACCACCCCTCCCTCCGAACGGGCTCCAAGCCAGTCCTGTGAAGTTGGCACCTCTTTTTTGGAAAATGTACATTTTTTCAGAGTTCTAGACAGATATGCAATAGTTATGGAGTTCTCTGTACAAGATTTAAATAGTTCTGCAAAATTTCGGCAAAGAAATACGAAAAATTACCACAAAATTTTGTTTTTCAAAACAATTTTTTGCCTATTAGTACAAACATAGTTCTGATTACAGTTCTAAATAGCTCTCTAAGAGTTCGACAGGAAATCCTAATGACATTTTTCTGTGCAGATTATACTTCATGAGATAATTGCAATAATGGGGAATCCATTTACACGCTACTGTGAAGTTGGCACCCCTTTTCTCAAAAATGTGCATTTTTTTCAGAGTTCTCGGCAGATATGCAATAGTTCTGGAGTTCTCTGTACAAAATTTAAATAGTTCTGCAAAATTTCGCCTAAAAAATACGAAAAATTGGGTTCTAGCCCGGTAGCGGGCCATTTAAATACCCTCGGCCCGCGGAGCGACCCCTCCGCGGTCCGCGCCCCGCGCCGCGGCCGCGCAGTGGAACCGATTGCGGCGGCGTCTGAGATGACGGTGTGAGGGCTCTGTCCGCCGTGGTCGTCACTTCGTTACGTTTGCTAGATTTACTCTTAATTAACCCAATCGCTGGTTCCCGAGCTTTGCTAAGATTATAGCCACAGTCACGGTTTATGAGGTCGTCACTTGTGCGAATTTCAATGGCCTCTCTAACGACGCAGTCCCAGTATCTCGACGTCTGTACCAGAATCCTAGTGCTTTCATACTCCATCGCATGATTCTCCGACAAACAATGTTCAGCGACCGCCGACTTGCTCGGATACATCAATCGTGTGTGCCTCTGGTGTTCAACACATCGATCCTCGACGGTACGCATCGTCTGTCCAATATATGACTTCCCACACTAACACGGAATCTGGTACACGCCGGCCTTCCTCAAACCGAGATCATCTTTAGCGATCCCCACCAGTGCACGAATTTTATTCGGCGGACAAAAAACAGTTCCAACCTGGTGTTTTTTCAAAATGCGGGCGATCTTCCCCGAGAGTGCGCCAGTATATGGAACGAACGCAGTGCCTACATCCTCCCTCGTGTTTTCATCAGTTTCCACAGGTTGAGTTGTAGTGGTTGGGCGGAGAGCGCGCTGAATCTGCCACACCCATTTTTTTCGAAATACAGTTTTCAGGTGTTCCAATTCCTGGGGTAAACTCTCTGTGTCGGAGATAGTGCGCGCCCTATGTACGAGAGTTTTAAGTACCCCATTCCTCTGTGAAGGGTGGTGACAGCTGTCTGCGTGTAAATACAGATCAGTGTGCGTTGTCTTCCGATATACACTATGACCCAGGGTGCCATCAGCTCTTCTCGTGACCAAGACGTCCAGGGACGGCAATTTACCCTCCATTTCAGTCTCCATAGTGAATTTGATGTTGGGGTGTATGGAGTTCAGATGTTTAAGGAAGTCAAGGAGTTTATCCATACCATGTGGCCAGATGACGAAAGTGTCTTCCACGTAACGGAAAAAGCAAGTCGGTTTCCATTCAGATGATGCCAGGGCTTCCTCCTCGAAATTCTCCATGTACAAATTTGCGACGACAGGGGAGAGTGGGCTACCCATGGCGACTCCCTCCGTTTGTTCGTAGTATTCGCCATTGAAAAGAAAATACGTAGAGGTCAAGACATGCCTAAAAAGTTCGGTGGTCTTCTCGTCGAATTTCTGACCAATCAAATCTAGTGACTCTCGAAGGGGCACCCTCATAAACAACGGAACTACGTCGAAACTCACCATGATATCTGACTCATCCAGCCTGAAGTTGTTAAGGCGTTTAACAAAATCCACGGAATTACGGATGTGATGAGGGCATTTACCCTCATAATTATAATGCAATTGAAAGCAGCAGTAATCCTCACTCAGCACCAAACACAATGTCTCCCCTGTCAATAGAAAGCACGTGGCGCCACAAATCATAAAATATTCTCACTGTGCAGACACTAAAGAAGAAACTCGGGTTGAATGTCTGTTATTAGACTTGAAACGGTTGTTCATCATTACCATTAGCTACACCATTTGATGATCGAGTACGAATGGCTCCAAATCTTTCTCACAGACATAACTATCTCAGAAAATTAATTTTGTACCGTACCACAAGCGTTATCCCGAGACATTGCGTTCATCTTCTATTTCCGTTCTCTTGACTACATTAACGTTGCCTTTAATTACGTGAACTACCAAGTGGAAGACTGGTAACCAACACGTGGTCGTAATATCACCTCTGTGCCGGCAAAATCAATCTTTTCATGCACTTCACAGCAAATTAATTCAACTAAATCCTCGTTTCTCACTAAACAACCACTTCACTACAGATAAACTCTTTGAATTACGTCTATTAAACGTCCTTTCTTACTTGAACAAATGGACTAACATAAAGAAACCATTGGTAATGTAATAAAATTTGCCAAAAATGTTTCCTCATTAAACTATTCACATCCTAAATGCTCAAAGTTCAGCTCACAGCCAATTAAAAATTACGGGTGTAAGACTGACGATCTTGCCCTCGCCACTACTACAAAAATTACAACACTTAACTACTCACTCTCAACTGTAAACTACTATAAACCAGCCAACAAACCTTTCTGCAGCATTACTCGCAGTGGCGTGTCGTTCACATAATTCTGGTTACTAATTTTCACCAAATCCGGACGCAGTAAAGCCCCTTATATAGAAAAGAGCGACAGCCTTTTATGTGTGGATCGCTGACAGTCGCGTGTTACCTTTGGTCAGTTGCACGTCACGTGAAACTCGGCAGCCATTCCTGGGCCTACGTAGCCATTACATATATTACAGAAATGTAATAATTTAAGGTTTATTTCTCTATACGAAGTTAACAAAAATTCTTTTCTGTTAACTAAAGAGCTTAATAAACTGTTCTATGGTATAAAAATAAGCCTATACACGGCATCTTAGTATTTAGGTTATGTGGCCCACTGAATGATATCGTTCGTATTTCTGGGTCTGCAGAAAAGTCTAGTTAACTCACGGCTATTTAATGTTTAATATAATAGCTGTATGGTGTCCATTTGCGCAATGAACAAATAACTGTGGATGTCTATCGTCTAATTTAATAACACTCTTACCAAGCCATGGTTACATTACCTAGCGACAGTAAGATTTTGTCATATATTAGCACGGCTGTTAAAGTATTATAGATATCGTTCTTGCCTATTGAACAGTAGACGGCCTTCGACTTGTCTGCGACGAAGCCGACAATGTTTGGCTTTTGTTCCGCCAGGCTTTGGCCTTCTTTACACGCACAACCCCTGACAATATCACTGCAGAAATTTTCCTGTCCCCGATAAGGTCTATTTGCCGCAAGCGAGGACCCACTTAGTGGCATGAATTAGAGGACTTGCTGTCCACCACCTGTTTGGAAATGGTGAAAAATCAGTTCTCTATTTCTGGAAATACATCAATGAACAACAATACGCAGTTGTCAAGAATCCGAAGTACCAGCAATACTTTTCGAACTTTCTCCGGAGTGCATTCCGTTACCCCCACTCGAAGCTGGATCATCCATGCAAGGAGCAGCTGATTTACGATACCTATTAGCAGACTGTAATTATCATTGCAACGGTTACCCACAAATAATTACGAGAAGACGTGTGTGGATATCATCTACTGATGTATCGCAGCTGTTAATCAAAAGCGATCACCAGTCTTCTGAGGACGTGCCGCTCCGACGGAGTCATTAATTTTATAACAAAGAGGTCACAGATATTCTGTTGTTAATGCTTGGAGGGCACCTTCGTTTCTTGTTTTTTTTTTTTTTTTTTTTTTTTTTTTTTTTTTTTTTTTTTTTTTTCCTTTTCTCCTTATCTGTTTAAATAAAGATGAATAAAGGTCGTGTTGACCGCTGATGAAATAAATCAATAAATAAAAATTTAAGAAAAAAAGTTCCAGTAAAAAAACGATCAAAATAAAAGAGTTCAGAAGCAGCCCTATTATTTTTGCATAAAATAAATAAAAACAGTGGAATAGCTGGGTGCGAGTCCAATTCCCGCCGAATCCTATACACATTTTCCTTTTTCTACTTGTCATGTACGTAACAATGCAAAGAAATAACACATCATGACCAATGGGAATTTCCATTTAATCAGATTTTTTCGTAAGACAGTTTATAAAAATTGTGTTTTAGAGACACTGTACCTACCGGTACAGTAAAATGACTTATTTCTCACTCTTATTCCTTCCAGGAATAATGCCTCAGTGTCATGCAGTTAGTTGTAGCTCAGCTCCAGATTGTGTACACAAACAATTCAACATCGCACAAGGAATGTCGTAGGAGCAAGAGCACAAGCATAACAAATGCAAAATAAGTTAGTAGTCGTAAATATTGTAAAAATGATATTCAGTCATGTGCCATAACATTACAGTAATTACTTGATTTTTCAATCCATTTTTTTTTGTTAATTTATTAGTGATATATAATTTAAACGTTAACATATACGTAATGTGCAACTTTCATTCTGATCGTTCACTGACGTATCTCTCTCTCTCTCTCTCTCTCTCTCTCTCTCTCTCTCTCTCTCTCTCTCTCGATATATAGCTGTTCGTTAGCCTCGGTAAAACTCGAGAACGGGTGAACCGATTTGGCTAATTTCAGTCTTAAAATATTCGTATAATTCCAGGGAGGCTTTAAACGGTGATGAAATATGGAAATCGGGAAAAACCGAAACACCTTTTTCCAGTGAGCTCTCAATACCGTTCGTCCAATTGCGATAAAATTTTGTACATTTCATGTTGAAAGCAAGATGAATGTTTGCATCAAATAAAAATTTGGAAAAGTGGTCACTATGTATGACATCAACTGCGAATGAGCAAAGCTGAAAATGTGTACCCAGTCGGGATTCGAACCCGGGTCTCCCGCTTTCTAGGAAGTTGCAATGACCACTACACCACTGGGGACACAGTAATCACCGCACCTACAAGGACTACCTAAGCACGCCTCCCGTCAGACACAAATTTCCAGTCTTACCCTGCAGACATTACTCAAACTCTTAGTCACTTTGTACTAATTCCCGTAAGAGTAAGGGCTCTAAACTTGCCCTTCCCTCCCCACTAATGAAAGGATCATTGCCCTTGCTCTTACGAGAATTAGTACAAAGTGACTACGAGTTTGAGTAACATCTGCAGGGTAAGGCTGGAAATTTGTGTCTGACGGGAGGCCTGCTTAGGTAGTCCTTGTAGGTGCGGTGATCACTGTGTCCGCAGTGGTGTAGTGGTCATCGCAAGTGCCTAGAAAGCGGGAGACCCGAGTTCGAATCCCGGCTGTGTACAGATTTGCATCTTTGCCCATTCGCAGTCGATGTCATATATTCTGTAAATATGAAAGAATAAACAACTGCAGGATCAGAAGTGGCGTATGCTACAACTCCGTGGAGTCTCTGCGATGAAACTGAATTAATGAAAAAAATTGTAGGTGAATGATCATCATAATTTATATTCTGGGCGATTCATTACCATTTTTAAAACTAGTTGTTTTCGTGCACAACATTTCTGTTTCCTGCCCCTAATTTTTGCCTGCCAAGATAAGACAGAAATATTTGTGGCATGACTGTAAAAAGTACACCTAGTAGAATAGCAGTAAAGGTAACAAAAAGGTTAAAACGCGTAAGTGGTACCACTTGCCGATCTCGCTGCATTCTCGAGTAGGAAGATGCATATCTGCTTCAGACTGGTGGTTAGAACCGTAAATGTGACGACCTCTGCTAGCGTATAAACAGAATTTTAAAGTATGGAAAAGTCAGATGTCGAAGAGCAAATGCGTTTGCGTGAGCGGTATGTGGCTGTCAGCAGCAGATGCAAAGTGGCAGGTAGAAGCCGCGGCGAAATCCGCGCCACGCGACCACAGCCGCCTGTCAGTGGAAAAGCGGTGGCAGCACTCCTCGTCGTGCGCAGTGGATCGCTCTCCAGCTCAGTACACTGCTGGGGAAAGTGACGAGACTGCAGCGTGGAGGCTGCCGTGTGGCACACGAGTCGCTGTCTTTTCCTGTCTTCCCATACCACGGTGTGTGGCGAAGGGAACTTTGCATACCATTTGAAACGTTGAAAAGGTATCCTCTTTAATTGACAATTAAAAAAACAGTAGGAACAGACCTATTGGCTTCAAGTTCGGTCATTGACTGTTAAGTAATATTGAATTAAATTGAACGTGGGGCACAACAAAGGCAGCATTTATCTTTAATAGGAATGCAAGCAACAAGATCATGAGGCATACTAGACTTGAATTTCACCAATTATTTTTCAGTATTTAATCGCGACCCACTACGTGGAAGAATATGGTTCAGTTATCACGTCACAATACCACTGAACATTAACTTTAAAACTATTACAAAATCTATCAGCCGCGGTGGAGTGGCCGAGCGCTCTACATCTACATCTACATACATACTCCGCAATTCAACGTAAGGTGCGTGGCGGAGGGTACACTGTACCACTACTAGGCATTTCCTTTCCTATTCCACTCCCAAATTGAACGAGGAAAAAAAGAATTCCTACATGCCTCCGTACGATCTCTAATTTCTCTTATCTTGCCTTTGTGATCACCACGCGAAATGTAAGTAGGCGGCAGCAATATCGTACTACACTCAGCTTCAAATTCCGGCCCTCTAAATCTCCTCAAAAGAAATTCACGAAAAGAACGTCGTCTTTCCTCCAGCGATCCCCAATTGAGTTGCTGGAGGATTTCCGTGACACTCGCGCATTGGTCGAACCTACCAGTAACAAACCTAGCTGCTCGTCTCTGAACCGCCTCCATGTCTTCCTTTAAACTGATCTGCTGCGGGTCCCAAATACTTGAGCAATACTCAAGACGTGGTCGTACAAGCGTTTTATACGCGGTCTCCTTTACAGATCAAGTACATCTTCCCAAAATCCTATCAATAAACCGAAGTCCGTTGTCCGCCTAGCTGCGGAACGTGTAGTTGCTCGCCTCCCTCGGACATAGGTGTGTGTGTGTGTGTGTGTGTGTGTGTGTGTGTGTGTCTTGTCCTTAGCATAAGTTAAGTGAAGTTAGTTCAAGTAGTTTGCAAGTGTAGGGACTGATGATCGCAGCAGTTAAGTCCCTTAGATTTACAAACATTTGCACATTTGAATTTGAGTGAGGTGTCTCGGTAGCAAGCTTCCAACTCCTTACGTAGCTTGTTTTCTTGCAGCCCAGTAGTCCATGACTACATGCTGCAACGCCGCTAAGAACAACAAGTGGGCAGATTGAATAACACGGTAGTCACAACCCACCAAATGAAAGCACTTATCGCAATACGACAATAACAGAATTAATAAAACCGGGATCAAAAGTGCCTCTCGCGGATTTCCCCATGCGAACCGTATGTGGGAGAAAGGAAGTGTCAGGAAAACACAGGCTTTCCTTAGAATACAAGCCGGCCGCGGTGGCAGAGGGGACTGCGGCGCGCCAGTCACGGTCTGCACGGCCACTGCTGTCGGGGGTTCGAATCCCCCCTCGGGTATGGATATTTGTGCCGTTCTTAGTAGTAGCTAGTTCATAAGTAGTTTGTAAGTTTAGGGACTGATGACCCCTTAGTTAAGTCCCATAAACTATACAAACATTCGAACATTTGAACATTAGAATACGCCCACGATCCGGGATAGCTGCGGCAGCGTGGACGGCCACAAGGCACAAGAAACCGCTGGTTGAGTCAACAATAAGCAATTAGCGCTAAACGCTGCAGTATGACTACAAGCAACAACTCGGCATCTAAGGTGCCTAATACGAGACAAATCATTTCATAACCCACTAAGACAAGCAATTGCACTTCCGGAAGATTACGATGCTAGAAAGAAAGCACGGTCGCCTGAAAACACTGCACCTCTCGCCAGACCACAAAGCGCAATACTTAACTCCGGTAGTCGTGCCGAACCAGATATCAGCCCGGACAGGCACTCTCCATCCAAGGCAATGACGCGCTCGCGCCGCTAACATTCATTAAACCAGGATATTCTACGACCATCACCCCAACGGTCTCGCTCTAGATCCAGCGGTCCAATCAACACCGTTCGGTGTTCTCTTCGAACTTCCCCAGCTGTCAGCTGTCGCAAGCCTCCACTAAAGTTCAAATCGGTGGAGTCACCCCTTTTGTGCATAAAATCTGCCAGTGGCCACAGGTTTCACTGCTGCGCAGCACATTTCGGGCTCTCAAACGGAACAGCCCGTACAGTAGTATGGCCCACCACGTACTGACCTCTGCGCACCTCGACCCGTCAAAGATTCCGGCGAGCTGGCTGTTGATACTGCAAGACGAGACCTGGCAGCCAAAATGATTTATTAACAAGGAAAACACAAGGAAGCCAGTACGGCTCAGCATCCCGTCCCAAAGCCAAGACATCCGATCGCTCATTTCTTTATTATTATTATTATTAGTCGTAAAGCTCCCATGTGGAAGACGCTAAGTAAAGCTGGTTCATTTTCCGTTCTTCTTGGTCTTCTGGTTTTTTTTTTATTTGCCCACCACTTTTTCATTGTTTGAGAAAATTTAGTTCTTCTTTCTTCACTCCATTTTGTTCCAGTTCTCGGTGCTTTTGTCTCTGGTTTAACCTCCCACTTTTCAACTTTTATTCTAAAATTGTTCCTTGCAGCTATTTCTTTTTTTTAGTAATTTTGGCTAATTCCAAATCTTTTTTAACTTTTTGGATCCATTCTCCTCCATTAACAAGAGAATCTACGTATTTTACAATTCTTTTTGTTTATCTGTGTTCAGGGAGTCTCATTATGTGGCCATAGAATTTGAGGCGTCTTTTCCTCATGTCTATCTCTATGTAAGAATATTCTTCAATTTTTGATGTTTTCTGTAATCTATATCCATTCTCGGTCCATCTTGGTCCCAAAAATTTTCTAATTATTTTTCTTTCTTCTTTCTTTAGATTTTCTAGATCAGTTTTCCTGTTTAGTGCCAAGATTTTGCTGGCATATAACATTGATGGTTTAATGACTGTATTGTAATGCCTAATTTTGGCATTTAAAGATAAGCATATTTTATTATAGAGGTTTTGCACTAATCCTAAACCTTTACGAGCTTTTTGTATTCTTTCCTGTTGTGCAAATTTTTCCGAGATAATTTCTCCAAGATATTTGAAGTGTGGTACTCTGTTGATTTCTCCGTATTTGGTTGTAATTTGGAAATTTCTAAATTTGTTGTTGTGAACACTGTCTTTTCAAATGATATCTGTAGCCCGACTTTTTCTGCACATTCTTTTAGAATTTCTACCTGTTTTATAGCCCTTTCACTACAATCTGACATTATTGCGAGATCGTCTGCAAAGGCTAGGTAAGGGATTCTTAGGTTATGTTTTTTGGTTCCTAATGAAATTGGTTTCCAGCACTTTTCTTCTTCAAGTTTCTTCTCCCATTCTTCCATGACTGTCTCCAGAACTACATTGAACAACAAAGGCGACAACCCATCACCCTGTCTAACCCCAGTTTTAATTGCAAATGGTTTTGAAAGTTTTCCCATAAATTTCACTTTGTATTTTGTATTTTTTAACGCCTGTTGAATGATTTTTTGTATTTTACGATCCAATCCTTTTTCCTCAAGAATCCTAAATAGTGTGGGTCTGTGGATTGAGTCATATGCCTTCTTGAAGTCGACAAAGACATACACTGTAGGCTTGCCTCGCATCTTCCTTATCCTTGTGATTAATTTTAGGTTTAAAATTTGCTCTGGGCACGATCTGTTTGGTCTGAAACCAGCTTGGAAATCTGAGATTTTGGGTTCTAGTATTTCTTGTGCTCTTTCAAGAATACAAGCCGATAAAATCTTATATGTGACAGGAAGTAGAGAAATTCCTCTGTAATTATTCACATCATGTTTGTCCCCTTTTTTGTGTAATGGATGTATTAAGGCACACTTCCAATCTTCTGGGATTTCTTCGGTGACCCATATATTTTGAATAATTCCTACTAGCTCCTTTCTTGAATTAGGCCCTAGATTTTTTAGAAATTCAGCTACAATTCCATCCTCTCCAGAGGCTTTGTTATTTTTGAGTTTCTTTATGTGTTTGATAATTTCTTCTTCTGTTGGCAGTGAGGAATCTTTTTGTTGTGGAGCTTTGGTGTTGGATATTGGGAGGGTTTCTGTTGGTTCTGGACAGTTTAGAAGTTTTTCAAAATATTCGGCTAGTACTTCACAATTTTCTTCATCGCTTAGTGCTAAATTCCCATCTGGTTTTCGGAAGCAAACATTTTGAGGGTTATAACCTTTAATTTGGTTTGCGAAAGTTTTGTAGAATCCATGTGTATTATAATTTTTTAAATCTGTATCTATTGATTCTAGTTGCTGGATTACATATTTTCTCTTCTCTTGTCTGATAATTTTATTCGAAAGCTTTCGTGTTTTTAGAAAGTTTTGGTAATTCCACTCATTCTTATTCGAGCTATATTTCTCGAAGGCTTTTTTGCGTAATTCAACGGCATTTTCACATTTTATATTCCACCACGGATGTTTGGGTTTCTTCTGTAACGGTATTTTTTCTGTGGCTATTTCTGTAATTTTTGTCTTGAATTTTTCCCAGTTGTTTGTAGGAGAATGTTCCCATGTTTCTATTGTTTCTGATTCTGTTAGTTTTTGTAGATTAAATTTTGGGACTGCCGGTGGTGTTTGCTGTGTTTTTCGTCTTGGAGTGAACTGTACTCGAACCCTGGTGAGGTAGTGATCAGAGTCGATATTTGTGCCTTTCTTAACTTGGATATCTCTGATCTCTTTTTGAAAGTCATAAGAGATGGCTACATGGTCGATCTTAAATTCTCCAAGTTGGTTTATTGAGGATCTCCTGGTTTTTGTTTGCTAGGTTTCTTGTTGAAGGAGGTTGAGCTGATTTTCATGTTGAACTGTTGGCAGAGTTGGATTAGTCTCATGCCGTTTTTATTGGTCAATCTGTGTGCTGGATATAAGCCAACTGTCTTCCTAAAATTTTTTCCTTTGCCAATCTGTGCATTGAAATCTCCAAGAAGTATTTTGACGTCGTTTCTTGGTATTTTAGAGATTTCAAGTTCTAATCGCTCCCAGAATTTGTCTACAGCTTCTCGGTTATTCTTATTTTCAATGTTGCAAGGTGCATGGACATTAATTAGGGTGTAGTTTTTATTCTTATTTTTAAACCTAAGAAGCATTAGTCTATTGTTAAGGGTTCTTACATACATTATAGATTTAACGGCGGATTTTTCAACAAGAAAGGCCATACCAAGCATGTTCGCCCCTCTACCAATTTTCCTATTAGTTCCACTTTTGAAGATTCTGAAGCCATTGTAATCAGTGGTTTGATCATCGGGGAACCTTGTCTCTTGTACTGCAAGGATTTGGATTTTCAGTTTCTTTAATTCTTCAATTACAATATGTAATTTTCCTGGTTGTATCAGTGTCTGTGTGTTTATTGTTCCAATGTAATTTTTCTTATTGTTTCTGTTTTTGGGAAGTTTTCCAGAGTGCTCCGACTCTCTCATAAATCGTGTAGGCCCGGTCTCCCCAGAATCCTAATGACCGGTTACCACCTTTTTAAAAGGTGGGTGGATTTTACCACCTGGGGTAATTTTGTTATTACATACACGACCCATGATTTTACTTGTAATTCATAGTTTGGTCTGGCATGCGTCAGCCGCCACTAACATGTGGAACAGACGCTGTTGGTCACCGACACTAACATGTGGAACAGTCGTGCCCTTGGTACTAGTTTTGGCCCACCCCGGGTATTTTATTTCCCCGGTACCCACCATATCTAGTGAGCATCCCCCTATCCGCCACCTGGGGAGGCGCCCGGTAGGAGACTAGTAACTCCCGCGGGTCTTTATTATTATTATTATTATTATTTTATTATTTTTATCATCATCATCATCATCATTAGAGACTGATTATGCCTTTCGGCGTTCGGTCCGGAGCATAGTGCCTCTAATAAAATTGTTCCATGATCCCCTATTCAATGCTAACATTGATGCCTCGTCTGATGTTATGCCCTTTACTTCAAAATCATTCTTCACCGAATCTAAGTACTTTCTTCTTCGTCTACCTCGACTGCTCTTGCCGGCCGCGGTGGCCGAGGGGACTGAGGCGCTCCAGTCACGGTCTGCACGGCCACTACGGTCGGAGGTTCGAATCCCCCCTCGGGCATGGATATTTGTGCCGTTCTTAGAATTAGTTAGTTCATAAGTAGATGTAAGTTTAGGGACTGATGACCCCGTAGTTAAGTCCCATAAGCTATATAAAAATTTGAACATTTCGACTGTTCTTACCCTCCGCTGCCGAGCTCGTGAGTCTTTTATGTAACCTTGCTTCTCCCATGCGTGTAACATAACCACACCATCTCAGACTGCTCGCTCTAACTGTTTTATCTATGGTGTTCATTCCAAGTTTTTCTCTAATTTCCTCATTGTGGACACCCTCCTGCCATTGTTCCCATCTATTAGTATCTGCAATCATTCTTGCTACTTTCATGTCTGTAACCTGCAATCATTCTTGCTACTTTCATATCTGTAACCTCTACCTTGTGAATAAGGTAACCTGTATCCACCCAACTTTCACTCCCATACAACAAAGTTGGTCGAAAGATAGAGCGATGCACTGCTAACGTACTCTTGGTACTGACTTCCTTCTTGCAGAAAAGAGTAGATCTTAGCTGAGCACTCACTGCATTAGCTTTCCTGCACCTCGATTCCAGTTCTTTCACTATGTTGCCATCCTGTGAGGAAATACGAGGTATGTCCACAAAGTAAGTTCCATTTGGTTACATAAAAGAAACGTGTACAGATACAGAAAAAATATTTATTGTACAAAAATCTACAACTGTTAAAGTACTTTTCTACACAGCTTTCGAAATTTTGTAGGCGCTTGTCATAACGTGACACAAGTTTTTGTATACCTTCTTCATAGAAGGTTGCCGCCTATGCATTCAACCATGTGGTAACATGTTCTTCCAGCTCGTCATCATCGTTGAAGTGTTGCCCACCAAGGACAGACTTTAGGTGTAAGAAGAGATGAAAGTCGCTAGGAGCGAGGTCCGAACTGTACGGAGTATGATCAAACCCGTCCCAGTGAAATTCCCGTAAGAGTTGTTTGGTCACATTCGGCGCATTCGGGCATTATCGTGACCCACCTTTAAACCACTGAATCACTCATAGCATTTTTCCGTAAACCTCGTAGATTTGCCGATGAGTTTCCTTTGGTTTAACTTTTTTTGCATTTAGAAATCGGATCACGGATCTCATTTCACAAGCGGCGGTACTCTGAATTACGGCTGACATTATAAAGAAGCACTACAAGGCACACGTCGGCAGAAGCGATCTGAAAATGGCGTACATAGCTTCTCCTTGAGTCAGAATAACTGCCGAACATGCTCGGAACTGCGATCGTGCCGCTGCCGCGGATAGAAATAGAAACGGAACTTACTTTGTGGACGTCCCTCGTACATCCCTGCCTACCTGCTCTAACGTTGTTCCTCCTATTTGGCACTCAATCTGTATAAATCTCTTTCCCACCGACATTACTTTCGTTTTGGAGATGCCGATCTTCATATCATAATCCTTGCACCTCTGATCGAGCTCTGAAATATTAGTTAGCAACTTTTCAATTGAATCGGCCCTTACAAGTAAGTCATCCGCATATGCGAGACTGATTACGTATTTTGTTTTCACCTATTTTAATCCCGCCCTGCCAGTCTACTGTTTTTAGCATATGATCCATGAATAGTGTGAACAGTGGTGACAGGTCTTACCCCTGAAACTACCCTGAACCATAAGCTTAATTTGCCAGCTACTCTAACTGCTGCCTGACAGTCTAGGTAAAGCCCTTTAATTGCCAGCAGAAGTTTGCCTCCTATACCATAATCTTGTAGAACTGACAGTAGCTTCCTCCTATGAACACGGTCATAAGCCTTTTCTAGATCTATGAAACATTGATACAATTCCCTGTTATTATTATTATTATTATTATTTAATCAAAACTAGCCGGAACGGCTCAAAAACACTACTAAATCATGGTTTTACAAGATTACAATTTTTTTTTTCAATCTTCGGTTGGAGATTACTTTCACCTCTCGAAAATGAGCCAGCACGGCTCGGTGTCACGTAAATACAACAGAAGTTGCTACGATATTAGATTGAAAATAAACGGAGTTCGTTCTTATAGTGTTTGTACTCTTTTTTCGTATGATGGTTCAGTAATCTTAACAATTACGATAGTATTGTTCTGAACCAATCAATTACGTTGTAACTAAGAGTAATGGTCTTCATTCGATCTTCTCTGCACCTGCCATACATCCCACACCGAAAGACAAAAAAGTGTTTTTTAATCTACTTCATTTGTTTTCGGACTACACCTCGTGAGTTCTCTTAAAGAAATCTTAGTATTAGATCAGCCTTAACCACAATCAATTTTATACGGTCGTTTCACTTCAAACTGCTCCGCTTTCATAGGATATCGTTATTATGTTCCTACAATAGGTCAAAATGAAATAGCAAATAACATTACCTTGTTGCTCCCCGGGCGAAAGAAGATTAACATATGTTGGTGAGGCATGAGGACATTATGATAACGTACGCACAGCGTCACTGTTCTAGGACGTTGAAGTCGATGCAGTCACCACATATTACATATTTTAAACGTGAGCGATTTACAAAATTACCGGGTAAATATTTCAAAAGGTCCGCGTTTATAATTTTTTGATTCTTCAGCTTGTCGTAGTTGGTCAGAAGTTGAACGTCCACCTTTCGATTTCGTACAAAGGCAATGTAATAGTTATACTTCTGTAATGTTTAAGTAAGATTTCACTACTGAAAGACATTTTGTAATGTTCAGCTCATGATGTCAGATACATTCATAAATCATATCAAACATGGATAATAGTGATGATCGTATGGCATTTATTAGCCGGTAAATCCCCAACTGTGGTTCGGCTGTCTTGTTGCAATCTTTTCAGATGACGCCACTTTGGCGGCTTGCGTGTCGATGATGATGAAGACAACACACAACACCTAGTTTCTTGCTGTGAACCTAACCAGGTCCCACTGAGTAGTTGCTGTCCACTGAGCAACGTAGGCGAACAAACTTGGCTGGTTTTGCATATTTAAGGTGATATTTCAGATACATACATATATTTTTACATTAAACATAAATTTATCCATGTTATGTGGATTATTCTGAGGTCTGCGACTGTACTATCAACTTTTTTGGAATAATTAATAAAACAATAATGCACCCGATGATGGCATCTTGCTGCCGAAACGCGTCGTGCTAATAAAAGTATTAGTAAAAAGTTGCTGCTGCAGCATTAATTATTCCAAAAAAATTTTACGTTAGTTTTCCATCCATTACAACGTTTATTCTTATTGTTCTAATCACCGTTTTGCTAGCAATAAAGTTCAATAAGAAGTGCTTTAAGTATTTATTAGTCATGTATTGTCTATTATCAGCCACTCGTAGAAAGAAAATAGTTCCAAGGTGTAAAGTCTTCTCTAGGTCGCTATTTAGTTTTTCACAGGTTGAAATTAAACAGCCCAGCCAGTTGCGTGAAGCAGTATTAGGTACACTTGGACTAGGTTTAGGCATATAGCAATGTGAGGGACAAGAAACTGGCTTGGCTGAGTAATTTGTACCAGTGCAAAGTTATCGATGAACGTTGCTGAAGTATAGCCATGCTTATAACTCGTTACCTAATGCTTGTTTTAAACGTATTACCTTTCACAGTATCAAGCTGTCTTATTACTCTCGTAACATTATACGGACTCGAACAATTCAGATTAATAACACTCTGATTCGAATATATGCCACTGATATCCACATTAAGATGAAAAAAGCCACAGAGTTTCGATTGTTTCTAGACTATGCGTCATTCATCCATGTTGGAAAAAATAATTGTTTTTCCTTTACTCCAGTTTCATAATGCCAACTGTCGCTGGGTAATAAGCAAAAAGATTCGGACGGGACTATTACTTCAGCTATCAATTCCAAAAGGTACAATTCATCGGTGTCAGAAAAAATGTCATCGGTAGTTATATTCTACGTAGAGGTGATGTTCATCAACGTGCGGATCTTAAATAATACAAGCAATAATCCAAGTGAACTTCGTACTTTTTTCCTACCCCATGTCGGGATTAAAAATTCTGTGGAAGGAAGGGCACTGCGCCGAATGAGCTTAGCCGCAGCTTAGGAGATTGTTTCCAGAATGAATCCTCAAGTCTGCAGTGGAGTATGCGCTGTTTCTGGACTTGCTCGCAAATTAAAACTGTCTGGAGCATGGAGAGGCGAATATTGACGCTTGCCTTTCACGGTCAGTGACCTTACCGCATAACTTCACTTCTGTCTGCAACTATCTCCTGTTCTCCCTCTGTTTTAATCTACAAATAAGTTTCAAAGCAGTTGTAATGCAACAACTAGAAATTGTAATAAAGTTTTTTAAGTTTTATTCTTTTTATTTTTTTTTTATTGTATATTCTAGGTGATGGTGCAATACAGATCGATACAGTAGAGGATTTTTTTGTAATATTAGTTGGAGATTGTAAATAAGGGAACGGATGTTTACGTTAATAAGATGATAATGGATAAACGCATATTAAATGAATTTATGGTTACTGCAAGTTTTCGGGAATTGTGTAATATTTAAAAATGGAACAAGGTAGAAAGTAAAACTCCCCACTACGCGGCGCTTGTGGTAGTGTCGTTGGCTCACTGCGGCGACAGCATGATTTGCAGAAAAGAAAGAACACTTCGTGTGCAGCCAAGGTTGAAATTGGACGTGTGTCGTTGGGCGTCCAAAAAGTGAGTGTGCAGTATTAGTAGGTGAGCAAGTAAAATGCTTAAACGTCTCTCCTTGTGTTGTGGTTTGTAAGGTGATTATTAAAAGCCGTTTAATGTTGGCGAAAGCTGATTTGGAATTGTTTAACGCACAGAAGACTGTGTAATAGTAACAGCGTGCACCAAGTCTCGTTGTATAATATTCAAACTGTACCGAGACAAGAAGAAATAGTCGACACCTATCACGAAGCATCAGCTACGACTCATCGTGCACAACGCTAAAGGCATGGCATAACTTTTCTTAGCATATAATGAAACATGCAGTCAATTTGATTGTTTCAAAAGCGAAATTCGGATAACCGTCGAAGTTTAATTTTACGACTGCTAATTCTTCCACGTCAACAGCCAAATCCTATGTCCACGTCCTCTGGTGATTTTTTTTATAAAGTGCACAAAGTCAAACCCAATCATAAAATTCAGTGTGTACATAATAACGTTAAAAATCTAAAGATGGCAACTCACGCCGAAAGTGGCACACAAGATGGCTTACAAGTGCCTACAACATATTCAGATAGTAATATAAAATTAATATTAACAGAGCGTTAATTGTCGCCTTGTTTCGCATTTGCTGCGTTTCCAAATTGATTTCACTCAGACGAGAAATCGAATAATTTTCAATTCATTATATCTGGTCGTAATAATTACAGACATTCACTTAGCACTAGGCTACAGTCCTTTAATTTTTCAGTAATCAGTATCACTTTGCACAAAGCTACAGTATTTTATTTTTTTCAGTAATCAGTAAACAATAAGTTTTTCTGTTTCTATGTACAATCAAGAAGTCAATCTTTATTGATTTCTGATAAGAATTTTCATGAAGTCAGGAGCAAATAGCAATCATATGAAATTAAAAAGGTAGATAGTTTCCTGCTCCTTCAGAGCTGACGATCGTTAGTTTAATTAGTAAGACCATTTACAGGGGGGATAATTAAAGATGAGTGACCAGTATTGTCCTGTCTATACTGCTGCTATGGAACCGATACGGATCCAGAAATCAAGATAGGCAGTAAATTGAAATTTATGTATACAATGATTTAATTGCAATCGAGCACCCCAAATGTTTTCGTAAATTGGATAAAAATAACTTCCGACTTAAAAGATAGCCTCATTAATTTAAAAATATTAAATTCCACATGGCATACGGGTCTATAATAATAAAAGAGCACATATAAAAATAATAAACCGCAATAATTTTCATTAACGTTACTGGAAGATACATTCAATGTGGCTACTACAGTTTCTCGGTGTGAATAAGGCGAGTTTATCAATATTTTTTACGTCGGTAAATGTGAACATCATATTTCCAATTCTACAGTTTTTATTCAGCGGCTAAAGTCTTTGCGTCTGAGTCCCTCTGATTTGCTGGTTAGCTTCGATGTGGTGTCGCTTTTTACCCGGGTTCCTCTGGAAGAATCCTTGCAATTAATTAGTGAAATTCTGGACGAGGAGACAACAGAGCTTTGCCGCCATGTGCCGAGGTCGACGTACTTTTTTTATTCAACGGTCAATATTTTGAACAATCTGACGGAGTGGCTATGGGGAGTCCATTATCCCCCATAGTCGCCAATTTATTTATGGAAGATTTTGAGGACACGGCGCTGAAAACGTCGTTTCTAAAACCTACATGTTTCTGGAGGTACGTTGACGATACTTTCATGGTATGGCCACATGGGAGAGATGCTCTGAACCGTTTTCTGGATCATTTTAATTGCCTCCATCCTAGCATTAAGTTCACTATGGAGGTCGAGATAGATGGGAAGCTTCCATTTTTAGATGTCATGGTGTACAGAAAGCCCACTCACACGGACCGCTACTTGCATGCAACAAGTTGTCATCCACCTTACCAGCGCACTGGTGTCCTGCGTACGCTGACAAAAAGAGCTTTTGCCATTTCAGATGCTGAAAGTCTAACTAAAGAGATGGACCATCTGAGAACGGTTTTCAAGGAGAATGGTTACACGGACCAACAGATCTGCCGTGCTTTTCAATTTGGACCGTCGCGAGAACCACAAGAAGAAACTTGCAAGTCGCTGGCTTTCCTACCGTTTTCTGGAAGCATTTCATCTAAAATTGGAAGGATTTTGAAACGATATGACATCCAATGCATTTTTCGTCCACCTGCCAAGGTTAGAGCACTCCTGGGCTCAGTAAAAGATGACTTAGGATTGAGGAAACCCGGTGTATACAAAATTCCTTGTCACTGTGCGAAAGTTTACATCGGCCAGACAATTCGCACAATTCAAGATCGATGTACTGAACACCATCGACACACAAGATTGCTTCAACCAGAGAAATCTGCAGTAGCTGAGCACTGTCTTACTGAGGGACATAAAATGAAATATGATGAAACACAAATGGTTGCTTCAGCGTCTCGCTATTGGGACTGTATTTTAAAAGAATCGATTGCTATTCGTCTTACTGACAATATTATAAACAGAGATAAGGGTTTTCCTTTGAGTAGAATGTGGAAACCTTTATTATTTGACATCAAAAAACAACGGTCTCTGCAGAATAGCGATCTATCGTTTACGCCGGCTTCCACCACTGGCGGCGCTGAAACGTAGAGGGCAGAACTGTCAATTTTTGCGCACGCGCCCTCGGCCTTCCGCGGCGTATATAGGGGCCGCCGCTCGCGGCTTGTACTCAGTCTCGGCGAGTCGGTGTACCAGCACTGTCACCTGAGGATGGCGGCCAGGTGGACCGCCGAAATATCGTGTCAAGATGACGTTTTGATCCGGCAGCAAACCCGAGAAGAATATTATGAAGCATTACGCCGGGAAAGCCTACGCAGTCACAATGTTTGGTGTCGATTTACAGTGTTGATATATTTACCAATATTTTTTCGCAATAGCGAATTTCACTTTGCGTCACTGTACTAGGTATAGATGTTCTGCCAAATGGTGACACATGAAAATTTGTGCCGGGCCAGGACTCGAACCCGGGTTTCCCGCTTTTCCCGAGCGGTCGCCTTAACCACTAGGCTACCCAAACACGACTCCAGGACCGTCCCAAACTTCCATATGGCACACGGACTGCACTTATGTGTCAACTCCGTTCATCCCTAAGCACTCGCTATACCTTATACAGTGACGCAAAGTGAAATTCGCTATTGCGAAAAAATATTGATAAATATATCAACACTGTAAATGGTCACCGTAATTTAACAGATGCCTAAGCGAGGCAATGACGATAACAGCGTAGGTTAATGCCTCGTTGTTTTCATTCCCCAGGTGCGGGATACAGATTAAGTTGCGACTGCTAAGGGATGTATGTAGTTGACTCATAAGTGCAGTCAGTGTGGCATATGGAAGTTTGGGACGATCTTGTAGTCGTGTTCGGGTAGCCTAGTGGTTAAGGCGACCGCTCGCGAAAAGCGAGAAATCCGGCACAAATGTTCATGTCACCATTTGGTAGAACATACCTTATACAGTGACGCAATGTGAAATTCGCTATTGCAAATATGCAATATTTTTAGAACTTATGGGACTTAACTACGGGGTCATCAGCTTACAAACTACTTATGAACTAGCTAAGACTAAGGACGGCACAAATATCCATGCCCGAGGGGGGATTCGAACGCCCGACTGTAGTGGCCGTGCAGACCGTGACTGGAGCGCGTCAATCGCCTCGGCCACCGCGGCCGGCTGTTTTCATTCTCCCTGGTGCGGGAATACAGATAAGCTGCGACTTCTAAGGGATGTATGTAGTTGACTCATAAGCGCAGTCAGTGTGGCATAAGGAAGTTTCGGACGGTCTCGTAGTCGTCTTTACGTGTATGGAGCGGACAGACGCAGCGAAAGCGATTTTTTTTTCTTGTTGTTGTCGTGACCAACTGGTGGGTTAGGTTAGGTTAGGATTGCTGCACACTGTGTGTATTCGGGGTGGTAGCAAATAGTGGCTGTCTTCCGTAAGCGGCATTCCTCGCGAAAACGCAGTGTTATCGCAGCTAGAAAACTTTCATTAAACTCCGAAAACGTTAAATTAGATCCTTGAGATCACATTCGTACATATTGTTTGCTACAGGTTACACAGTTTACACAGTTGACATTCTCATAGCAGGGAAAAAAACGCTAAATTATCCGGCCGCGGTGGAGTGACCGAGCATTGACGCCTACCTGCGGAGCGCGCTACTGTTCGCCGTCGGAGGTTCGAGTCCTCCCTCGGGCATGGGTGTATTTGTTGCCCTTAGCATCAGTTAGTTTAAGTAGTTTCTAAGCCTAGGGACTGATGACCAGCGTAGTTAAGTCCCATAGATTTACAAACATTTGAACATTGAAATTATCGGAAATAAGATTTGAACATGATTTATGTAAACAAGTGTAGTTGTAATTCAGAATATTGGAAAAATTTAGAGCATTTATTCAAACAAGACAAGAGATCTCTGCTGATTTGGCATCATCTTAATTTAAGCACAACCCTTTCTTCTTCTTAATGTCATACTAATTAAGCATATCCTCCTCCAATAAAGATAAAAAAATAACCTCACTTCAGTGCTTCAATCATTTTTATAGCAATTCGATTAGTTATTGCCAGAAAGCAAGTCACGCAGTGGTATATGGAAAGGCGAAACGTTAAAAATAAACCGAAATGCCCTACTTCCACATATTTGCTAGCACGAATGAGGCTGAATACTGAGAGAGACAAAGGAAACTGAAACAGCTCTGTTTTTAAGGGCCAGTTGCAGCGACCCCGGAAATTCTGACAGGTCAATGCGCTCTCGGTAATGTCCGTTTACCCGAAACGTTTATTCCCTTTTTTTATTGTTTTTTACCGCTTCAAAGGCTGCAATTGTGAATATAGCCCTGAGTAGTTCCCTTTTGATTTGCTTTCATTAAAACGTGTATCACCTCCATCAACATACAAACGGCATTAAATTCCAGAGCTTCAATAATATTTTCATTTTCATTCGCTCCTGTCCCACGCAGCGTTTTGTACGTATTTCATTCACCGATGACAACGACAGACCCTCATAGCAGCATTTTAATCTCTATTAACTGAGAGAGCTCTCTGTCGGTAGGAAACATCTGTTTTTAAAGTTTGTACACTGAACCATGATGAAACAATTTAGCCTGCCACGGTGGCCGAGGGGACTGAAGCGCTCCAGTCACGGTCTGCACGGCCACTACGGTCGGGGGTTCGAATCCCCCCTCGGGCATGGATATTTGTGCCGTCCTTAGGATAAGCTAGTTGATAAGTAGTTTGTATGTTTAGGGACTGATGACCCGTAGTTAAGTTCAAATGTTCAAATGTTTGTTAAGCTTAAGGGACTTAACAGCGGGGTCATCAGTCCCTAAACTTACAAACTACTTATGAACTACTTACGAACTAAGACGGCACAAATATCCATGCCCGAGGGGGGATTCGAACCCGCGACCGTAATGGCCGTGCAGACCGTGACTGGAGCGCCTCAGTCTCCTGCGCCACCGCGGCCGGCCCATAGTTAAGTCCCAAAGCTATACAAACATTTGATTTTGAAACAACTTACATAACTGTCCTCATTAGTGAGACACTTTCATTGAAATAAAAAAGAAAATGTGGCACCCGAATAATTAAAGACATTACATCAGTATTCGTCAATAGCGAAAAAGCTCATCAAAAAAGATGCGCAATTTCTCCATACTATATCACAAACTATAACCAGTTCAGTTCCTTTCATTACAATAGGCCAAGATTGTTTTAAAACACTCGATTTTTCTTTCAGGAAGAAGCAATTAATTCAACAGATCGATCAACTTGGTACTGGGATAAGTATCTGATCAGCTAACATTAACACTGTAATGCAAAGCACTGCACCCTGTTTCTGTGAAACTACTTTTTATGAATGGATTAATAACAGTGTAAACTGGCTCCACACAGAAAAAGTGGGCCAATAATGTCCCATTTCGCTGTACATGCGTAATATGTGTCAGTGAGTGATTTGAATTACTCGTCTCAGCGGTGTGTGTAGCATATACATTCACGAAACTCCCGCAGATTTTTGTTATACACTGCGACAGCAGCTGACAGGCTACATTTCTGAATACGATATTGGATGGGTGCGAAATATATCGATTGTATTGATTTTAACATACTTTTTACATTAGGGAAGGCATGCAGTGCCATTTAAATAGTCAATAACTTAAAATAGCTCTCCATTTGTCTTTCTTAGATCCCTCACAATGTACGAAACTGCACATTACGGGATAGTTCATTTGTAATCGTGTTGTAATATAAAGCTTTTACTGAATAATTTCAGTTTCTATTAAAAATAAAAAAATGTCTAGGAAACAGCAGAAGACCTACTCTTTGGCAGAAAGACGTCGCTTTTCCACTCAGAAACGTTAAGGTTTTTTCGCTACAATTCCAGTAAGATCGGTGATGGTGGAACATAGGAAACGTATATAGAATGCAATAACTACCGTATTTAACGTACGAAAACAGCCACCATTGCTGTAGCTCAAGGGAAAACAGACGTGGCAATAAAAGCAATGAAACTTTTTTCCAACAAAGAAGAACCCAATCCCACAATTGTTGCTACAGCTGAACCACAAACGGTAAGAATCTATAACATTATACTATTTTTAAGTAAAATAATTACACTCAAAAAAGTATGCGCGTATAAGAAAGACGAGTGAGGTATAAAAACGTTCGAGCACTAAACTCCACACTGAATTGATACGGTCAAAAAACTGCCTGTCATAGTAAGAACAGACGAAAATAGAAATTTATGTTTCTCTTGCGTTTACATTGTACTAACTTTAGCGGAATTAGCTGCAAATATACACATATTCGTAAGTATTCTTGACGAAGTTGTTCTTTATACCACTGAATCATTGAAAATCGGCTGTTTTACATTAATTTCACAATTATGTACATTTCTAGATATTTAACTAATGCTTGTAACGCAAAAATTATAATAAGTATTTCGTGATTTACATAGAAAAATAATTATAAACAAACATCAGTCCTTCGGCTTGCCCTCCACGAGGAGCGCTAGTGTCGTTGCAACTGTCAGTTGGTAACGAATTTCTTAGCAGAAACTGTTACGACTGTATATGTTAGACTGTACTTTTACGTACAATGAGAGGCTAAAAGATTTCCTGGCCTGAATAATTAACACACCAAGAACAGAGTAATGCGCATGCCGAAGTTCTCAAGTGCCAGTGTTCTCAAATCTAGCGCTCAGTGGAGCTTCAGCTTGGCGTTCACAGCGTCAAACAGAGGCAACAGTGTATCATCCGAACCCTTCAGTAGTAGACTTGCCAGGGCAGACTCTGGTGCTTCTGCTGTGGTTTTCTGCTTTCTATGTGCCTCTTTGAGCCGTTTGTGCTTTCTTGTGCCGTCCGTACCTTGCTGCTGCTGACAGTGATCGCCCTTACTGTCGCCACTGCTGCTGTCCTCTGTCCATCTAGGCCTCTCCCTAGTCGCCGACCGCCCCTCTGGGCAGCCGTATCATTACCACCGCCGTCGCTGCCCCCATGAGCCGCCCCCGCAACCCTCCAGGCCGCACCCAGTTCGCTACCCCACTGGAGCGACGTCCACTGTGGCCTCGCCGTGGTGTCCCCACCCGGGTCCCCAGGGAGGAAAACCGCCGCTGATGCAGCGGTCGTCGTGTTTGTTGACTCTCATGTTATCCATGCCCCAAATTACTGTCTCCTTCTCTGTCATATTCACCACCCCCTCCACTGCCCCCACCACCCTCTCCTGGAGTATATCCTTCGTCTCGAACCTACCCAACCCGTGGTGAGCCTGGCATGGTTCGCGCCCAGCAGGCCACCGTCGACTCCCCTCTCCCCCCACATCTCGATGACGCCACTTCAACTGGAAAACCCCAGCGTCATCTCCCTATAAACCCTGCCCCCACTCCCATCTCCCAGCCCCTATCAAAACTAAAGAAGAATAAATGCTCCTCCATAAATACCATGCCTCCTCCACCATGAGAAAAGGTCCAGATTCCCTTACCACTGGCTCCCCAGGTCCTATGGAAGCTGTCCCTTTCCCCCAACCAGCATCTGCTCCCCCCCCCCCTCAAATTTTTTTCTCGCTCCATAAGCAACCTTTCCCTACCTCCGGCCCTCTGCTCTTCACACTTTTGTCCTAAACAACCGTGACCCCAAATTTTAGGATCCATGCCTTCGCCCGCCTCTTCCTCCAGTATGCCCTCTCTGCCTCTATCTCACAAATCATCCCAGGGTGGGTTTCCAACCTCCTTAAAACTCCCACCTCAACCTCCACATCCAGATCCCCCAAAAATTGTACAAATAGCTCCCTCATCCCCCTCCCCCTGCTGCCTTGCACCACCACCCACTGTCCTCCTGCCATGGTCACAATACAATCTGTGGATCACAGGGGTAGAGGTGTTGGGAACTCCAGTGGGATCTCTTCTCTGCCAAATTTACCCATCACATTGTTAATGAGAAGGGCCCAATCTTCCCCATCGCCTCTTCATCAAGATGTGCCATCTACCAATTACCTCCTCCACAATGGGACCCTCATTTATAACAGACTCCTCCAGGTAGAACCCTCCTGCAATATTTGTGGCCCACTACATCCCACCTACTCTTATAAATGTTAAGTCCTGCCACATCCCATCAAAGAAGAAATCACTGTCCCCACCCATCCCACTGATCCATCGATCTCCTCCCCACACAGCAGAGGACATCATCCGGTTACTGACTATCATCCAGAAGAAGATTCACCCATTCCATCGCTGCCACAACCTCCACCAAGTCTCCCTGGCCTCTCACTCTCTCTTCAATCTCTATTTTAAGCCAACAACGCCACAAAACCACATCCATTTCATCGTTTCCCATACAACCGCCCCCACATCTTAGTTTAGTCCACACACCCAGCGACTTCCACCTCCCCCATTTTAACTCATCATGGCACAATAATTTACCATCATGTAATCCAATATTCGCTCCTTTCAAATCAATAAGCTCCTACTCATGAACATCTTATCCCAACACTACATGGAAGCCTTTCTTCTCAATGAAACCATTTTCCTCCCTCACCTGCATGTCGGTACCAACCCATATCTCATACAGTCACAACTCCCTCATCCACCTGTGCATTCAGCCACCTATGACTCCTCCCAGTTCAACCACATCCCCTCCTCAACATTCTGTTCCAACATCTTATCCACACCCTCTTCCTCCCCTCCATCACCTCTGCCACCATTTAGGTCTACTTTTGTGTTGCTATCCTCTATGACTTCCCAGCTCACATAGATACCTTCTCCATGACATATGTGATCGCTATTGACCTCTATATCCACTCCTGTGGAACGCCATCAGTGACATCAGTTCCATCCCACCATGAGTGGCAATGTCGTCCCTCTCAAAAACCTCACCTGCCCCTGTAGCAATATCACCCCTGATGTTGTCATTGTTTCTCCAAATCTCCTTTGGCACGTCACTGCCGACGCCATTGACTCCATTCCACTCCACCCCTAATGTCCATCGCCCCCAGAATCCCTGCCCACCCCACCTCTTAAACTCACCCATGATTACTCCCAATTAGACTGGGATGCCTAACACCTCTCCATCACTTGTCAGATCTAAAGCTGCCCTCTCCCCCCTCCACTCTCCCAATGACACCTATCATGCTGCATCCTGAAAAGCAGACTTTTTCTGAAGCCATCCACTGCTGTATCCTCAACAAAGCAATTCATCACTACCACTGCACCCTCCCTCCGGAGGCTCTCCTATGGGAATCCCACTGCATCTACCGCACCCTCCATACCCTCTAGTGACACATGTCCAGCCTTTGTACTGCCAAAAACCGCTAGGACTGTCATATGGCAGAGAAGCTACTCAATTCCCACCTCCCTGTTAACTTGTCTCGAGGTTGGAACGCCTTCCACTGCCTTACTGGCTCAAAACCTGCACTCACTTATCGCTCCTCCACCTAGACCAGACCCCCACGATAAAGCCAGTAAAGCTAACCATTGCCTCTTTCCTCTTCGATGTCTTATCCATCCCTGACAATCCTAACTTTGATTATTTATTGTTCCAAACGTCCATGAGAAAATGGATATCTCCATCCTGCCCTATTTTCCAGCTTCCACTACCCGGACTGCAACACTCCTCAGATCTTAACATCCCGATCACTGCACATGACCTAAGCTGATACTATGCACCAAATGCAGCATAGCTCCCATAACCTACCGCCACCTCGAGGAATGTTCGCATCCTCTACACTGACTACTACCCTGGCCAGTGGAAAACATCCTATATCCTCATGTTCCCATATCCAACAATCCCCTTTCTGCCAGTTTCTCCTATCAGTCTAACCCCGGTGTTCCTTTCCAAATGCTTTCACTACCATCTCTGCCTTCAGTGTCTCCTCCCAGACACTCAGTGTTGCTTCGCCATTCCTTCCCCACCCATAATTAACTCCTCCACCTCACCCCATCCTCTCTCCAGTTAAACTCACGCCCTGTCAACATCTTTGACTCCATTAGCCTGGAATGGGCCTATGACCGGGTCTGGCATTCTTTCCTGCTCTTTATACTCCAGACCTATGCACCTCTTACGTCACCATCCATAACTCAATCTCCCATCTTTCTACCCCTCTTACATCTGCTCAACACCTTCGATATTCACCAGTTCCCCATGCACGTCTTCAAGTATGCTGATGACACCATCTTCCTTCCCTTTGCTCCCACCCTCGCCTTGTCCAAACGTTTTGTTGAGGACAACCTTGACTGCTTTGCCCCATGGTACAACCAGTGACTCCTTTTTATAAATCCTGACAAGAACCAGGCGGCCAACGTAAGTCGGACCACCCTTTCTCCTGCCACAATGACTTCTACCTCGTGCTACATGGTTGCCCCATCCACCTTACTCCCACTTGGCCATAGACAGTACCCCCTCCTGTGTGTAGAGAAGAGGGGATGTACGAGATGATTGGGTCGGTCATAGTAAAAATATTCAAAATGGATGTACTTATTTATAATTTCTTCGAGCACCCACTAGTATGTGTATAGTTTTCAGGTCCTTAATAGTGGTTCACATGAACTAGTGGATGTGTCTTCTACTATCTGTCGTTTCCATTTTAAAAATTGTTTTTGAACTGCAGCACAGATATCCAACAATTATGCTACAAACAAGAGATCGGTAGCTCCTTGTTAGACTGACACCTTAGTATATCTGTATTATATCTACACTATGTGTTGGATGGAATATAACTTCTTCCCACTATTTTTATTTTTTAAATATATGTACACCACACAGCAAAAGTTTCAAAAAATTTTCAAATGTTTGTTGAGCTTATGGGACTTAACTATGGGGTCATCAGTCCCTAAAATAACAAACTAATTACGAACTAGCTAATACTAAGGACGAGGGGGGATTCGAACCCCCGACCGTAGTGGCCGTGCAGAACGTGACTGGCACGCCGCAGACCGTTCGGTCACCGCGGCCGGCAGCAAAAGTTTCCTGCTTTATTATAGCATATGTTGTTGTTCGGTTCTTTAGTCCGCAGACTGGTTGATGCAGCTCTCCACCTTTATACTGAGCAAACTTCTTCATCTCCTTATTACAACCGTAACTCACATTCCATTTGAATCTGCTTACTATATGTGTCTCTTGGTCTCCCTCTGTAATTTTTATCTCACACACTTCTCTCCAATGATAGATTTAAGATTCCTATATGTCTAAGAATGTGTCCTACCAATCGATCCCTTCTTTTAGTCAAGATGTGCCAAGTCTGTACAGTACCTGTGCATTAGTTATGCAATCTACCCATCTAATCTTCAGCACTCTTTAATAGCACCACATTTCAAAAGCCTCTATCCTCTTCCTGTCTAAACTATTTATCGTCCAAGTTTCACTCGCGTACAAAGCAACACTCCACACAAATGCATTCAGAAAAGACTTCCTGACACTTAAGTTAATCCTCGATGTTAGCAAATTTTTCTAATTCAAAAACGCTTTTCCTCCCATTGCCATTCCGCATTTTATATCCCCTATACTGCGACCATCATATGTTATTTTACTGCCCAAGTAACAAAACTCATTTACTACCTTTACAGTTTCATTCCTTCAGCATCGCCTGATTTTCTAAGACTGCATTCCATTACCCTTGTTTTGATCTTGTTAATGTTCATCTTATACGCTCCTTTCAACACACTGTCCATTCCGTTCAATTGCTCTTCCAAGTCCTTTGTTGCCTCTGACAGAATTACAGTGTCATCAGCAAAACTTAATGTTTTTATTTCTTCACCCTGAACTCTAGTCCTTTTCCAAATTTCTATTTGCTTTCCCTCACAGTTTGTTCAGTGCACAAACTGGATAACATTGGAGAAAGTTTACAAATCATCCTTACTCCCTTCCCAACCACTGCGTCTCTTTCATACCCTTCGACTCTGATAACAGCACTTTGGTTAATGTACAAGTTGTAAATAACCTTCCGTTTCCTATATTTTACCCCTGCTGACTTTAGAATATGAAAGAGTATAGTCCAATCAACATTGTCAAAAGCTTTCTCCAAATATATAAAAGCTAGAAATGTAGGTTTGCCTTTCCTTAATCTGTCGTCTAAGATAAGTCTTAAGGTGAGTATTGCCTCCCATGTTCCTACATTTCTCCTGCATCAGAACCGATCTTCCCGGAGGTCAGCATTATCAGCCTTTCCGCCTTCTGTAAATAATTCGTGTTAAAATTTTGCAACCATGACTTAGTTAACTGATGGTTCTGTAATTTATGCATCTGTCTGCGCCTGCTTTCTATGGAATGGGGATTATTACGCCTGTCTCATACATTTTACTCACCAGGAGAAAGAGTTTTGTCATGGCTGTTTCTCCCAGACTTCAGTAGCTCTGAGAGTGTGTCGTCCACTCCAGGGGCCTTGTTTCGACTTAAGACATTCAGTGCTCTGTCAAATTCATCTCTTAGTATAGTATCTCCCACGTCATCTTCATCTACTTCCTCTTGCCTTCCTACAATATTGCCTCGAAGTTCATTTCCTTTGTAGAGCTTCTATATATATACTTTCCATCGATCAGCTCTCGTCTTTACTCAGAACTGGTTTTCCACTTGAGTTCTTGATATTCATTCAGCTATTTTTCTTGTCTCCAAATGTCTCTTTTATTTTTCCTTTAGGCGGTATCTATTTTTCTCCTAGTTATACATTTCTCTATAGATTTGCATTTTGCTTCTACCCACTGCCGCTTAGCCCTGTTGCACTTCCTGACAATCTAATTTCTTAGTCGTCTGTACTCCATTTTACCTCCTTCATTGATTGTATTTTTATATCTTCTCCTTTCGCTAGTTAAATTTAGAATTTTCTGTTATATCCAAGAATTTATTGTAGTTCTTGCTTTTCTACCTATTTGTTCCTCTGCTGTCTCGAATATTTCATCTCTTAAAGCTGTCCATTGCTCTTCTCCTACGTTTCTGTCATTGTTGCCTAAATCACTTTCTGAACTTCCCAAGAACTTCAGATTCCTTCATTTTATCTAGGTCCTATCTCCTTACATTCTTACCGTTCTGCGGTTTCTTCAATTTCCGTTTACAGTTCATAAGCAATAAGATATGGTCATATTCAACATTGACCCCGGGATATGTCTCACAGTTTAAAACCTGCTTCCGAAATCTATGTCTTGCCATTATAAAATCTGTTTGGTATCTTCCAGTGTCTCCTGGTCTCTTCCACGTACACAACCTTCTTCCATGATTCTTGAATCAAGTGTTTGTTATAATTAAATTATTGTCTGTATAAAATTGTACAAGACAGCTTTCAGTTTCATTCCTTTTTTCCAGTCCACATTCACCTACTATTTTTCCTTCCCTTCCTACTACCGAATTCCAGACCCACATAACAATTACGTTTTTCTCTCCCTTTATTGTTTGCATAATTTCCTTTACCTCCGCACACACTTCTTCGATCTCCTCATCAGCAGCAAAGCTAGTGGGCATAAAATCTTGTACTACTGTGGTTGGTGTTGGTTTCGTATCTTTCCTGACTACAATAGTGAGATCACTGTGCTGTTCGTAGTAATTTACCCGCATTCCTATTTTCTTATTCATTATTAGAGCTACTCCTGTAATACACCAAACTGACTTTGTATTTATAAACCTGACCAAAAATCCTGTACCACTTTCCACCGAACTTCACTAATTCCTACTGTATCTAACTTCAAACTAGCGATTTCCCTTCTTAAATTTCTAATCTCCCTACCCGATTAACGGATCTAACATTCCATGCTCCAATCCGTAGAAGCCAGTGCTGTCTTTCCTGATGACATCTTCCTGAGTTGTCACCGCCCGAAGATCCGAATGGGGGGGGGGGGGGGGTATTTTACCTTCGGAATATTTTACCCGAGAGGATGTCGGCATCATAAATTCATAGATCTGCATGTCCTCAGGAAAAGTAACGACTGTCGCTTCCCTTGCTTTATGAGTAGCGTAACATATGAATAATACTACTGTAGCTGAAGAACGATTATTATAATGGAAACAACAGATACTGGAAGGCACATCCACTAGCTCGTGTAAACTTCGAATAAGGACATACAAAAATATGCTAATCAGCTTGTGGCGCTTATTATGCACAACACTAAAGCCACATTATAAATACATCACCTTTTTTAGATGTTCAGTTGTCTCGTAGATCTCGTAGCTCGCCTGTCATTAAAATATTACAAAATTATATTAGGACGTCGGGTTTATTGGCTTCATGGAAACTATAAATGTGACACTTTTCACTTGATACTGAATTTATTTTTCATTCTTGTTGACTGCTTGTTACATAATGACGAAAGTAAGACTGCATGGTAACAGCATAATGACTACACTTTGACTGACAACTCCACAACTGACTTAGGACTGCCTGTGTTCGCGCAAATTTGCGCGTATTAATACTTGCATTGTATTCTAGACCATTCTAGAACTCGGAAGTTGCAGTGTATTAAATTAAATAATTTGTTTATGAAACTTAAATGAGTTTTGCTTTACGTAAAGATACACAAAATTATGACAGATGTAATAATAAGATTTCCACATCAAAACAAAACAATACAAAGGATCGTAAGTAAACAACAATTAGCGCAGTATTAATATATTTTTACATTATTTGAAATTGTTAAATCAAAGCAACTAATAAATTCTACAATCATCAAAGTATTACATTATGGTCTATACATTATAGACGACCTCAGATATTGTTAGTTAACAATTTCATTAACAAACATTATTGTCCAACATTAAACTTACGACTTTCAATAATTAATTAATTTATTTAGTTCATTAAAAGACCCAAGTAATGAAAGTGATTATGTTACCAGCCAGAAGTGCCTTAAAATACTTATATAATACAAACACGGAATATTAGGGCATAATACCATGATCAAATGTGGTGTCGAACAATTCGTTTATTCAAACAAACGAGATTTTCTAGGGTATATACATTACAAGCTGTTACGTCTGTCTTACCTGAACACTGTAGTGGTTGCAGTAATTAATAAAGACATACATTATAAATATTTTTACTATGGCCGTTTGTTTCTTTGCTTAAGGATTAGACTTTTATAAATGGAATATTTTGAGAAGTATAACCTAGAAAAGATTACCACTACACAATCTGTATACAATTAAGATGGGTAATGTTATCTGTATATGTGTAAATATTAAAAAAAGTACTCGAGTTAGATTCGAACACGCGTCCCTTCCGTTCGCTTACTGCCATCCTATCCATACAATCACTGAATCAAATGTGATGCACTCGACGTTGCAGTAATTTTAATTATGTGTAGTTCTTATATTTCGTTTCCATCTGCACAAATAACTATTTTGAAAAGAAATGATAGGCTGAGTTAAACTGCAATGAATCTGGACATTGTTTTATTTATTGTAATTTCAATTCCCCTAACCGGGGCGGGCTAACAGGGCACGCAGGCACTCTTCAGGCAAGAGATAAGGAACTAAAATAAACATGGAGAAATAAAGGAACGCTGAAAAAAATAAATAAATAAATATTAAAAAACAGAAGATATTTAAAAATGGACATGGTGACATTGTTGAAGAACAAAAATGTAATTGTATACGGAGAAGAATGTAGTCTATAAGCATGAGTAGGGTGACGAGGAGGAGAAAAAAATCATGGACAGACACAGAGGCAGTGCAGCGCGTGGGTATTGGGTGTCGGCTACTGGTTGCCCGGTCACTGTCCGTTAAATAAAAACACAACACTTAAAGACACCATATTCAAAGGAACACTCACAAATACTGAAAATGAAGAGATGTGGAGAGAGAGGAGAAGGGAGTAGACATTCGTGAGGGTGGTGGAAAGGCGGAGAGGAGAAAGTTGGGAGGGGTGGAAGGGGCTAGAGGGCCAGAGGGAAGTAACTGGGGGTAGGAAGTCCCAGAAAGCGGTAGGAGGGGGGAGCCGGAGGGACAGCTGAGGAAGGGGGGGGGGCGTGGAAGGAAGAAAAGGAGAAGGGGGAGATAGTGTTCAATAAATTTGCTTATGCTACTAAACATACGTGATATTATTTTAAAATCAATGGTGCATATTTTTGTGGGGTCCTTTTGAGTTGTAAATATGAAAACTTGTTTGATTTGTTGTGCATCAGACATTAAGGTAAACATATTGTGTTGCATATGAGTATGGTATACTTAATTACAATATAGTTTTTTTACAATTCTTTTTACATTAGTTGTTTGGGGGTAGTGTAATTAAGTTTACCATATTCAAAAGTGACACTATGTATACCGTAATGTCTGATGCACAATAAGTGTAACAAGATTTCATATTGACAGTTCACTTTATGCGCAGTTGCTATCGCGCTATCTGTTTCTTCTGTCAGCTTAAGTCGTTGGATTAAGCTACATGAATTATGACATATCCAAAAATTTACGTTCATTGATAAAAAGCTTAGTTACTTGAAATACCTATTTCTTAACGATTTTAGGAACATAGTGTCCGTTGTATTGTTACATGTGCGTCCACGTACCAAAAGTTTCTTCTTTACCGAGTTTTTAACACTAATTTATTTTCATATTTGCATATTTTGTTGAAATTTTTCGTAAATAGTAATATACTGCACACAGTCATATGGACTTAATATTCTTTGAAGATTCTTCAAGTGTTTGTAGAGCTTATGGGACTTAACTACGAGGTTATCAGTACTAGCCAATACTAAGGACGGCACAAATATCCATGACCGAGAGGGGGATTCGAACCCCCGACCGTAGTGGCCGTGCAGACTGTGACTGACGCGCCGCAGAACGATCGGCCACCGCTGCCGGCTCTTTGAAAATTGATTGATATATTAATGTATAAGCCAGTATTTTCTTTAAAGCTTTCACTGACGTTGCAATAAATACTGAACTGGAGAAATATTTGAAATTGGTTTTAACAATTTGAGCTAGCCGTGGACTTTGTTAGTAAATCGGCGGTAGTAAATGATTTCTCCAACAGTTAGGTTCACGGCGGTTTTCCATCAACACTGAGTTAAAAAAAGAAAAAGAAAAAAATGGTTTTCAATTAATTTCTTAGTGCGTATCTTGCCTTTTCTTTAACAGAGCCGCATCTTTCCATTCTTTTAAAAACGACGATTTTAAGCACCTTTCATGAGTCACGTAAATGCTACGGCACCAATTTGAAGTATTTATCATGTTCAATCTATATAGCACCATCAATGATAGCTTTCAAAAACATAATCTGGCTTTTACAGTGATTTCATTCAAATTAATATTTCTTTCGTTTTCTTTCATTTGTTTCTTTATTAAAATCGGGTAAGAGTTTCATTCGAAGGAGTTATTCCATTTCAAGAATATTTGCATACATATATTATTTAAATAAGTCATTTCTAAAATTTTAACAAATTAGGATAAATGTTTCAGCAGAGGCGTTGACAATTTATTCATCTATAAAGCAGAGAAAGCGAATAAAATAATAAAAAGAATAACTTCCTGTTGTATGTCGTTGTTCAAGCTTGGACTGGATACGTAAGATGAGTCATGTATCTATACAACAGGGCAATAAGTGCCTAAAACAATTATGTAACTAGTGGCTATTTTTTTCAACAATTCAAACAGTAATTGGAGATGGATAAAACACTAAATTTCTAAGACATTATTGATAGATCTGAAGCATTGAATTTAAAATCTGTGGTGCGGCCGGGAATCGAACCCGGACCTCCATACTTACTAGGCAGACGTCTTAACCGTTTTTTTTTTTTTTTTTTTTTTTTTTTTTTTTTTTTTTTCTCTCTGGGTAGTTCTCTTCGTTGCGGACGCTGATCGTTTTTGTTCGAGGTTGTTCGTTGAATATTTGGCTCAGCTTTTTTATTACAGAGGGCGTGGAGCCCTCTGACCGGGCGCGCTGAGCCACGGCGCCCGGCATAGATCTGAAGCATTAAAATTTGTGGTGCGGCCGGGAATCGAACCCGGACCTCCATGCTTACTAGGCAGACGTCTTAACCGTTAGACTACCACACCACTAACGATTAAGGCGCCTCGGAATAGTCTATGTACGATTTCCCTCCACAACACAAACTTTAATTCAGCTTCTTTGTTCCAAAGATAATTGCCACTACTGCCAAGGCTCTCCATGCAGCGGAATAGCACCTCAGCAATGGACATGGTGGAACAATCCTGTTACGGTGATATAAATATCAATTAATACAATTAAAGAATCCCTGAGACGGATTTACGTCTCTAATATGTCAAAGACATTATTGATAGATCTGAAGCTTTGAATTAAAATTTGTGGTGCGGCCGGGAATCGAACCCGGACCTCCATGCTTACTAGGCAGACGTCTTAACCGTTTTTTTTTTTTTTTTTTTTTTTTTTTTTTTTTTTTTTTGTCGGCCTTACGCTCACCATGTATCGCCTTCCTCGGCGTAGGCTTCAATGCCTTCAAGGGAAAGAAATTGGCCTTCTGCCACATATAGTCTCTTTCAATGTTCCAAATTAATTTTTTTTTCTTCTTTTTTGAGCGACGTGATTGCGTATCTTCTTCGGCGTGGTGGCAACCCCAAAGTTCGTCTTCTCGAATGTTGCAAGAGTTCCCGTGTCGTTTTTCTTTCTTCAGTATTCCCTATCGTGATTGCTTTTTGTCTTCTCTTAACTTCGGGCTTCACTTGCCAAAATTCGCGCAATACTTCCGTTGCTCAGGGCTCGTGGCCCCTTCTCCATTCCATCAGCAACTTACATAATAAATAAATAAATAAAAGGATGCCTCGATTACCAGCAGGCCATAATAATAGAGAAATAAAGTTCGTAACAAATAAATGTTCTAGATGTCGGAATGGAAATGACTTCTCGATGCCTGCGGTGGCACATCTTCACTTGTCATCAATTTGAACTAAAATCATTGTATTCAAAGGTGAGCACCTGTTCATTAGAGTACCGGACTGTAGTACTCATCAAAGTTTCTCATTCGCATTCCGTGTCTGTTATACTTAGTGCGCAGTGGGAGCTTGCTCGCCTACCGCAGAGCAATTAGTAAGAAGTTCTGGAAGCGTTTCTTGTATGTTCGATATCTCTGAATCCTTTGATGTTCACTAGAGATGTAGAACAAAAAGTCTTCAAAAGCAGGTGTGGCATACCTTATTGCGTAGTACACAAATTGACCCATGAGCCAGGTATAACTATTATGTTTTGTTCCGGGATAATGGTTCCATTCAGGGAAGAGTACGTCATTTACGGATACTGTGGCCTCAGATGTCCTTGTCATCAGCGCCAATTTTTTCCGTGTCCAGTTCCATATCCGTATTTTCTCCCCGCAGATAAGTAAATGCGCTACCGACTCAACGACTTGACAACGGTGACATAACGGGGTAGTTCGAAGGTTAATTTTGTGCAGTCTTTCCGCTGTTGGTATGGTTCCGTTAACGACATCATACCAAGCAGCGCTCACCCTGGTAGGTAGGTTTACGTTTGAAATGTTGTTCCAAATATTTTTCCAGTCCTTATTTGGATATTTCCCTTCGACAGGACTCCGTGGACGCCGTGCATTGAGTAGCTCGTAGATCTTTTTTGTTGTGGTTCTTCTCTGGTCGGCGGAAATGTAACTTATTTCCAAGAAATATTGTCGCACGTAATGGAGTTCAGCACTGATGTGTCCAACATTGCATGGTGCAGTGCAATCGGCCGGCCTCAAAGTTCGAAAGAGAACTTGCGTGATCCCTGGCTCCCTCGCTTCGATGATCTTAGAGGTTCGGTTCATGAACATAGCCTGGCATAGCGTCTGAACATGTTTGACGCCTAGGCCTCCTCTGTGTCTGTCTAACGTAGTGGTGTTGAAGGACACTTTGAAGATATTCGTCTTCCACACGAACCAACACGCTACCGCTTGTATTTTGTGTGCAATAACTCGCGGAATTGGTAACACTGCAGCTATATGATGAATTTTGCTCAGTATATATACATTAATAAACTGCGCTCGTTGAAGGCGATCCAGTGCCCGAACATTGTTTTCCCTGAGCATTCCACGAATGGCGTTCAGCTTGTTTGACCAGTTGACTGAAATCATTTCGTTTGGGTTTGGCATGAGGTACATCCCGAGCTGAAATCGTCCAGTTGTTTCCTCAATCCATAACGTGTCTACTTTACTGCCAATAGGGCTCAAATGCATTATGCGAGACTTCTGCAGGTTAATTTGTGCTCCAGAAGAGCTCATGTACATTGTCAGAATCCTACGCAGGTCGTTCATTTCTTCATTAGTGTTGATGACCACACTGACGTCGTCTGCATACGCATGACATACCGTTTTCACATTGAATAATGTGATTCCCGTTAAACCTTCATACAATTTTCGGAGGAATGGTTCCACGGCTATGGCATATAACGTCATGGAAAGTGGACAACCCTGACGTACTGATTGCTTAATTGGAATAGGTCCAGTTAATTGACCATTAATTTTGATCCTCGAATGGGTGCCACATATGCATTTCCGGATGATCTGTATAAACCTGTCATTAAAACCCATGGCTGTCATTGTAGACAATAAAAATCATGATTGATTCTGTCAAATGCTTTGTTAAAATCTAAAAATACTAAAGCAAGTTGGCATTTACAGATCCATGTTAAGTTAATGAGCTCTCTATACGAGCAAAGAACGTCGAGCATAGATCTACCTATTGGGACACTTGATTGATAAGGTCCTATTATTTTGGACAGGATCGGCTTCAATCTCGCATTTAAAATGCGCGTAAAAATTTTAAAGTCTGCATTGAGCAGCGTCAGAGGACGAAAATCTTTTAACTTGTCGCGTCGTGTCGTTTTCGGAATAAGTACTACCATTCCTTCAGTGAATGCAGGAGGGAGCAGTGTATCCGTCAGCAGTTCGTTGTAGACCTCCGTCATCTCCGCACCAATGACGTCCCACACACAGGCATAAAATTCAACGGGGAGGCCATCTGAACCAGCTGATTTCCCTCGCGGTGCAGCCTTAATAGTACCTTCGATTTCATCTGGAGTTATCCTGTCCAAGATCTCCCTATTGTCGTCCAAGGTCACCGTGGCGGGAAGTGTCGACAGTAGGTCCTCTCGAGCAGCCGAGTCGATGTTTTGTGCGTCGTACAATTCGGTGTAGTACGTCTCCACGTGATGTTTGATTGTAAGCTGATCCTTGTACACCGTACCATCATCACCCGTCAAACAACTAATTATCTTCTGTTGTCCCCGCCTCATCTCCCGCACAATGTGAAACAGGGAAGTGTCTTCGTGAGGAAGGCAATCCATAGTCCGCGACCGTATCTTGCTACCATCTAAGGACCTCCTTGCCAAGGCAGTTATTTTCGCCTTGATGCGTTTTATTTCCAGAATATTTGAAGCTAGAGAAGAAGGTCTGCTATACAGATCGCGTAAGCAGTGGAAGTAGTATTCGGATGTACGCTTGTTCCAATACGATCGGTCCCTGGAGTACTGGATAAGACTTTTCCTTAGCTGTGGCTTCGCATGTTGAACCCACCAAGTGATTCGGTCCCTGTAACGTGACTTCAATCGAAGACACTTGGCCCACGTCTCTTTGATCGCTTCCTTCAATCCGTCTTCTAGCAGTAAGGATGTGTTTAACTGCCAGGTACCGCGCCCACGAAAGGTTTGTTGTTTCGTGTGTTGGAACGTGATATGATACGCAACATGGTTCGAAAAGTTCACTGGCCAGTACTCACAATCTATTACATTATCCAGGGATTCCCTGCTGACGTAAACGCGGTCCAAACGACTTGCTGAAACACTAGTAGCGTAAGTATAGCGCACAACTTGCGGGTGGAAATATGCCCAGGTATCTTCCAAGCCTAGTCCATTAACAAATACCGCCAGTTCGCCACATGCATTAAAATTTGGCGCCTGATCCTCTTTGCGCAACACACAATTGTAGTCGCCTCCTATGATGATATTTGTCCGAACGTTCAATAATAGTTTCACAACATCACTTTTAAAAAAGATACCTCTGCTACGTTTCCCAATCGACCCCGAAGGTGCATAGACGTTGACGATTAATAAATCATTTAGATGGACGCTGATTCCTCTTCCAGTGTCTAAAATGTTGGCGCCTACGCACGGGATGCCCTCTTTGTATAAAATTGCAGTGCCAGCCTCATTACCGATGTTGAGAATTGTTTCGTATCCGGTGATCTTATTGACTTTCTCCGTCACCACTTCCTGCAAGAGCGCAATATCCACGTCAGCCGCGTACAGATAGTCTTTAAGGCACTGAATCTTCACTTGGGAGTCTATCCTATTAATATTGATAGTTGCTAGTCTATAAGATTGCATTTAAGCTTTTCATAAATAGTATGTCGTTATCATTCCCGTCGCTAAATGGTGTCGTTTGTGTTCGACCACATACTGGTAGGAACAGTAATCCATCAAACGCAGTAGAACCATATTACACAGTTGTTTTTTCGTATTATGAGTGACATACGTGAGGCAGTTGTTAAAAATTCTATATCTATGTCCATAATTTGAACTGGTGATCGGATGTTCGTCACGTTCGACTCTTACGTATGATGAAACGTTCCCGTGCACATCTGCGGCCTATACCGTACCCCAAGGAGGGTCAGTCTCCCGTCCTTCCGGACCACCATCCTGCAACAGCGATGCATTTGCCGCCTCGGGAGGTGGCGGGTCATCTACGCACATTCGTTCTTGCGGCGATCTGTCGGGCATTGGGGGCGTGGCGTTGCCTCCAGCCTCCCTCAACTGACTCAAAGTCTTACTGATCTTAGGCTTCAGTTTTTCGGCAACTTCAGAAGCACCTTCACGGGCAATTCTAATTTTTTTGCTCTTATGTTGGGACGACAGGCAGGTCAAGGTATCGTTGTCTGCTGGCAAACCCACAGGTAGTTTTTCTGTAATGCCGGCTTCATCCGCAAAGGTGCGCGGCGAGACAGGGTCCGTACTTGCTAAACCCACAGGTGTTGTTTGGGTGCTGTCGGATTCATTCACCTGTTCGTGGGAAGAAATCGCGACAGGCCTCTGCATGGGGGCGGTCAGAGCGGTGTCAAGATGCGCGGCGTCATCTGGAGCATCCTCAACGTCCTCGTGCCACTCTACTCTCGGTGTAGTTAGCGTCACCGGCAGACGGGTCACAGACGGTGTTTCTGTGTCAGGACGATTGTCAGTGGCGCGAGCAGGCGCGTCCGCTGCCTGCACCTGCGCGGGCGCGTCGGCAGCTACGGCCGCATACGTCACCGGCTGCACAGTGTCAGTCCTGTCAACAAGCGCGGCCCGCGGCAGCTGCGCCGGCGCGTTGCGCGGGCACTCGGCCCGCAGGTGGCCGGAGGCGTTGCAGCGCGAGCACGTGCGCGGCTGGCCCTCGTACACAACGAGCGCCTTAAAACCCATGACGTTAACATAAGACGGGATGTGCGAATTTAAATCAATCCTCACAGTCCTGACACCGTTGAAGACATTGAAATACTTGTTGTTCGTCCACCGGTCGTTAGTTACAGTGTACACAGTACCAAACTTAGAGAGCACTTGTTGTATGCACACATTTTCAATTTCAAATGGCAAGTTGTGAACTTTGACCGCCCGCAAGCCCAAACCAGCATATGATATGCTAACAGGACTCACCTCTCCCGACAGCGCTTTGTACGTAGCTTCGCCGTGAGTTTCTTCCATGATACGGTCGCACACAGCATGTCGAGTGAACTTGACTTGGAAAGTATTACCGATGAAGTCATACTGCATTCCATACACGTCGCCATCTTGTAGACGGAACTGATCGTGAACCCATATATCAAAATCGTACACTTTAGGACGAGATACATCGTTTCTAAAACTGAACTGGAGTGTTAATTTACGGACTTTCGATTCCATGTTTACTACAAGAAAGCGCACGCAAATAGCACGAGCCGCCGCGAGAGCTGCACGCGAAAGCGTCCGACCGCGAGCACGGCCGGCTCGAGACTGAGACATTATTGATAGATCTGAAGCTTTGAATTAAAATTTGTGGTGCGGCCGGGAATCGAACCCGGACCTCCATGCTTACTAGGCAGACGTCTTAACCGTTAGACTACCACACCACTAACGATGTTGTGGTCCGGGTTCGATTCCCGGCCGCACCACAAATTTTAATTCAATGCTTCAGATCTATCAATAATGTCTTTGACATATTAGAGGCGTAAATCCGTCTCAGGGATTCTTTAATTGTATTAATTGATATTTATATCACCGTAACAGGTTTGTTCCACCATGTCCATTGCTGAGGTGCTATTCCGCTGCATGGAGAGCCTTGGCAGTAGTGGCAATTATCTTTGGAACAAAGAAGCTGAATTAAAGTTTGTGTTGTAGAGGGAAATCGTACATAGACTATTCCGAGGCGCCTTAATCGTTAGTGGTGTGGTAGTCTAACGGTTAAGACGTCTGCCTAGTAAGCATGGAGGTCCGGGTTCGATTCCCGGCCGCACCACAAATTTTAATGCTTCAGATCTATCAATAATGTCTTTGACATATTAGAGACGTAAATCCGTCTCAGGGATTCTTTAATTGTATTAATTGACACTAAATTTCTGTTCGTTTATTGATAAATCTGCAGCACTGAATTAAAATTTGTGGTGCGACCGGGAATCGAACCCAGACCTCTATGCTTACTAGATAGACGTCTTATCGCTAGACCACCACATTACTAGCGATTAAGGCGCCTTGGAATAGTCAAGGCACGATTTCCTTCACGTCAAAAACTTTAATTCAGCTTCTGTGTTCCATAGAACATTGCCACTACTGCCTCAATCGCTAGTGATATGGTGATCTAGCAGTAAGGCGTCTGCTTAGTAAGCATGGAGGTCCGGGTTCGATTCCCGGTCGCAACACAAATTTTAATTCAATGCTTCAGATTTTTCATTAATGTTTTGACATATTCGAGACGAAAATTCATCTCAGGGATTGCATATTTGTATTTACATTGAGATTCTGTTAGTTTAGTTCAGGTGGACTACTGGTCTTCCAACTCGTTCAGCATCCACATTTTGACGAACCACCAGCTCTTTCATGGAATTTTTCTGCACGTTTCTCCTGCTCTAAATCATCGATTTACGTTTTTATCGGATTTTAACTAGGAAAAGAGGCCTTATGTTCATAACACTTTACATTAAATATTTCTCAGCAACTGGACAAAGGAGTTAAATTTTATGCAATATCAGTGTGAAAAGAATCGTTTTACCAACGCTGTTTTGTGAACTTTCTACAGCGCATTTCAGTGTACAGTGTTCAGTCATGTTTAGGTGACGAAGAATTAAAAAAAAAACCTTGTATATTAACGAACGTTGAAGGTAACCGTTATCGAGTTATCGATAGCAAAACACTTTCCTGTGCGTGAGTTACTAGAAAATTCTCGGTCTGCTTTGAAATGGACGCCCCCCTGCGGGTGCCTGCGCGCTCCTTTGCGCGTCTGCGATATTAGTGGTAATTAAACAGGCTCGCGAGGCGCCATTTCCTGGCCGTGATGAGGCGGTGCCCGCGGCTCCGCCAAGTGCCGCCTTAATTGAGGACAGAGCCCACTGATTTGGTGCGCGCGCACGTCACGCCCCGTCCAGGTCACGTGACGAGCCCGCCTTTCACCTCTGCCGGAGGGCCTAGTCGTCCATCCGTACAGGCTGTGGAACATGGGGGCTCTTCTAGACTCCGCATCTGCATCTACACAGTGACGTAACTGTAGTAATACATTAATGATTGTTTTATAACTTGTGCGATGCTTGTCGCTGACTTCTGCCCTCTCTCTGCCAGCGTATCGATAAACATATGACATTTGTTACGTTCAATTTTTTTTGCAACAAGCTGAAGGGAGAGAGCGGAACTGATCGACTTACATTCTTCTCCTTCATGTGCTAGGACGTGTCCCAGGATTTGGTGTAATTAATGTAAGTGTGAGCTTAGTTTTTTTATTAATGTCAATAAACCCCCATAGTTAATTTGAAATATCTTACTTACTAACAATCCCATCTCCATTCTCACTAATTTTAAAGTTATTTATTTTCAGCAGATCCAGTACTTCATAAAGGGGTATTGTTGCGATTTGTTGCTATTGGTTTCGCGATTGTACTAGAACATTCTCTGTGTAACTTTTATTTATTTCGTATCTATGAATGGTTTATTGCATTTTAATGCCTGCAGAAAAATCTTTGCGATGTTCATGAAGTCCGATAATTTTGCAGTTTTGGCGACTATCATGATTAATTTTCAACACGGTCATAGAACAATAGTAAACGAAATGCACAATCCCAGCATCAATTTATCGAAGTAATATTCCAGTCATCTCAGCTAGAATCACTACAGAATATGACCGAAATGTTTGTACCAGCTCTCAATAAGGTAAAATCTAGATTCCGCCGACTTCTTCTGTAATGCTGCTTTCTGGTGTTGTATTTGCTACCAAAATTACGACCGCTACCATTTAATGGCGGAATCCAATAATTTTGTTTAAATTGTCCCTTCCTTGTCGAAATTGCATAGTAATCTCATTTAAAAAAATTTCACTACCTGGTAAAATTTCATTTGCGGTCCCCAACCTTAACTTTAATACGCAACACCCATTTTCATACGAAAGCAGCATTACATAACCATGACATTATATTGTCAAAGGGGGGGGGGGGGGGGGGGGTCCAATGGTTAAAGAGAAATTTACAAAGGCTCATGTTTTCCATTTATTCTAAAGACAAACTTATGCTAACATATTTTGGCCCACTTTAGGTTCCGGTAGTAACACTAAAAGTGGGCCTTTGCGATCGTCTTATGACAGCTCGAAATTTAAATGAAAATAACGGCTTAAGCATTCATCTGACACGAAAATTGAATAACCGAATTTGTAGAGAAGAAAATTCTCTACAACTTTGCTCTTTTTTTTCATATCTCGTATAGTTTCAGAGATATTTGCAAAAATAACAGCGATTTTTGGATCTCTGTCTGTCTGTCTGTCCGTAACGTGTTCCCTGTTTTTAAGACGAACCGTTCAACCGATCAGCACCAAATTTTACAGGCGTAATTGTAGGCCGTCAGAGACCAGAACCTCCTTTTTCAAATTTTTCTGACAGAAAATACGGTAGTAATACCAAAAAAAGCCGTTTGTAATGTAATTGTAATTGCAAACGAACCGTTCATCTGACACGAAAATTGAATAACCTAATTGGCAGAGGGGAACATTCTCTACAAGTTCGCTCCTTTATGTTTTTTTCATATCTCGTATCGTTGAAAGATATTTGCAAAAATAACGGAGTTTTGACACCTTCCCATTGAATTAACGAAAACCAGCCGTTCGCAGATGCCACGTGACATTCCACGCCCAGAACTCTTTCTGACATACGCCATCTTACACGTTGTCATTTCAAAGCAATGGGCACTGAAGAATTATCAAAAACACGTCGTTCTTCGTACGATAAATGATAATCTAGTGTCTACAAATGCCATATGAGCATCAGTTAACAATGGCCATCAATAGTACAAAATTAAAAAACGGATTTTCTAGGTGATATCTGTAGCGTAGTAGGCAATGCGTTGGACTGAGACGTTAATGGTTCGAGACGTCAATGGTTCGAGACCGACCACTACCTAAATTGTTTTCTTTTTTAGGGTGAAAAAACCCTAAAAGGGTTTTAGACACTCTTATTAATTAATTTTTTATTATTTAGATTACTATTTTTGGCCAAATGTTTGCAATAACTTTTAAAACTACAAATCTAAAGTGGGCCGTAAAACACGTCAGTGCGATTTTTTTTATGTTTCATGCACATAGTTTCCGTTTGTAAGATCTTCTTATAGATACTGCAATATTTTATATACAAAATTGAGGAAAACATTTCTTAAAAATTGTTTCAATATACACCAGCAAAACCTTCAATTGCTATTCCAAACGAAGTCAGTTTATCACAATGAGAAGGGTTTCTTAGTATTTGAACACTGGAAACGACACGGTTAAATGACACCAATCTCGCTGCCTGTCAGCCACGATTGTAGCTTGATGTTACGTAAATCTGCATTAATTTTTGTATCAGTGTAAATAACTTGCATATTGTTTTAGAATACATTTCTGGAGAAATAGCGAACATTGTTGTTACTGTTGTTGTGGTCTTCAGTCCGGAGACTGGTTTGATGCAGCTCTCCACAATATCGTATCCTGAGCAAGCCTCTTCCTCTCCACATAAGAACGGCAACCTACATCTGTCTGAATCTGCTTACTGTATCCATCTCTTGGTCTTCCTCTGCGGTTTTTACCCCACACACTTCCCTCCAACGCTAAATTCACAATTCCTTGATGTCTAAGAATGTGCCCTACCAATCTATCCCTTCTTTTAGTCAAGGTATGCCAGAAATTTCTTTTCTCCCCAATTCTGTTCAGTACCTCCTCATTAGTTACGCGATCTACCCACGTAATCTTCAGCATTCTTCTGTAGCACCACATTTCAAAAGCCTCAATCCTCTTCCTGTCCGCACTGTTTATCGTCCATGTCTCACTCCCATACAAGGCAACACTCCATACAAATGCCTTCAGAAAGGGCTTCCTTAGGCTTAAATCAATAAATGTTAACACATTTCTCTTTTTCAAGGACGCCTTTCTACCCATTGCCATTCTGTATTTTATATCCTCTGTACTGCGACCATTATTTGTTATTTTACTGCCCAAGTAACATAACTCATCTACCTCCTTTATTGCTTCGTTACCTAATCTAATTCCTTCAGAATCACCTGATTTTCTTAGACTGCACTCCATTACCCTAGTTTTGCTCTTGTTAATGTTCATCTTATATGCACCTTTCAGCACACTGTCCATTCCGTTCAATTGCTGTTCCAGGTCCTTTGCTGTATCTGACAGAATTACTATGACGTCGGCAAAACGCAATGTTTTTAATGAAATTAAATTAAAAAAAAAAAAAAAAACAGTCTCGATCGCAAGAGAATTTTTATTGTTCTTTGGCAACCGGTTTCATTCTGCTTGTGACACCTTCTTCAGGCCGACTGCAATACAGTAATATTACAAATATTAAGAAGGTTGTACAAAAATTTGCTGTTTATTGCCATAATATCGTATTCTCTACAACCTTCTTAATATTTGTAATTTTACTGTATTGCAGTCGGCCTGAAGAAGGTGTCACAAGCAGAATGAAATCGGTTGCGAAAGAACAATAAAAATTCTCTTGCGATCGAGGCTGTGTGTGTTTTTTTTTTTTTTTTTTTTTTTTTTTTTTTTTTTTTTTTTTTTTAAATATACTTGAATTTTGATTTAGGAAGTGTAACTCTATAATTTTATTTCCAAGACTATTGGTTCTTTTACTCTTGTTGGCATTGCAACGTATCCATCCTCTAGATAAAATATTACTCTTAAACCTAACTTTAAAAAGTATTACATATACTGATTGAGGTGCCTTATGATATAGCCTACTGAAATATTGCCACTCCAAATAACGACTCTGCTGCTGTAAAAAGATAAATTTTATCTTCCCCTAACGCTACTGGACAAATGAAGGATGGTTTTTCTCTTTTATTCTTGTTATGAACTTATTCATAATTGGATACTTATCTTAACAACACAAAAGAAATAAAGGGCAGCGGCAGCATTCCACTGTAGTGCTCAACATAGCAGTAATGGTACAAGGCCAACAATGGACAACGGCTAAAGGAGGAATGGACAATAGCCGATACAGTTATCGATAAATAAAATCTATAGATGGCTTTGTTGACTGTCGCTAGTGCGCATTCCTGTTTCGACGTATGACTGACTGATAATATCATTCAGTTTCACTACACGGTAGCTAGGTCGTGTCTTATTTCATTTAGTCCCTTTGTAGGTTCGAGTCCACCATCGAGCATGGGTGTGTGTATGTTATACTTAGGATACGTATGAGTAGTATTTTATCGTTTAGGTGATGGGGGGGGGGGTCCGGACCCCCAAGACTCCCCTTTTGGCTACGTCCTTGATCTACAACGACACTCTGCAAGTTACATCTACGTCTACGTGGGTGCTGTGCGGAACACAGCGACGTGCCTGGCGGGACTTCCAGAATCTACCATTCCGTTCCCGAATAACGCGCGGGAAGAAAGAACACCTTCGTTCGAGCTCTGATTTATCTTTACTGATACTATATTTTTTATGCAATAAAAAGGCCTGAATAGGAAAAAATTAGGGGAAAGATGAAACCTCTTGCAATAGTCTCAGTTTGATGACCCAGTTAACACACTAAAGCTCCCGGCTGTGGAATCGCGGTTAGGGCACCTGTGTATAGACGGGCATGCGCATCCGCCATTTTTGTTCCTTCGCTTCGACGCGCGATTGTGCAATTGGACAGTCAGTACGCTTTGAGCATGTTGGACTGTGCAGCTCTGAATTGTTTCCTAGTCGTATATAAATCTGGATTAAAAATTAATCTTGTCGTAATAAATTATTGTAATACGATTTAACAAATCGTTAAATTATATTTTCTGGTATTTGCCCACCTGGGTGTGTATTGTGAGCTAATCTTTCGCATTCAACCGCTCAATTTTATGGGATACCACATGCACTACCAAAGCTGCGCTAACATGCGAGAAATCTCCGTTTCAGAATGCCATAAATTTGCTTCAGAGTGCAATTCCGGGTCGCTACTTTTTACGGCGTATTTTTAAGAATTCGTATAAAATTCCTTTTGAACGCAGAAGACATATCACCATGATAAACTAGGATGCAGCAAAAGATTTATATATATGACATATTTTCTCATTTAACAATTTACTTTCTCATCGGTCAGTTTTACTTACGGCCTCAGCGGCGTAGTGTGATGATGTTGGCTACGACCTTCGATTGCTCTTTGAAACCTCGAACGAGTAGAATGAGAGAAAATAACTTTTCATGTTTACCATCTTCTTGTATGTACACTTGACCGGTCAATAAATTAATTATCCTCGTAAAGCGAACATTCTCTTGCCAACATTAGCAAATTACGCCGCCGATGCCGTCACTAATATCGCACTAGCTTCAAATATCGTTTCGAGCCGTATCAGTCATTATAACTAGTAACAATATGCTTCATGTAAACGTAATTAGTATTGTTATCGTCTAAACGTTACTACGGTTTTAGTTCGTAGCGTCGAATCCTTCGCTAAAAAAGAAAGGGAAAAAGACCGTGTCGAAACCTGTCGTTTACAGCGTGGCAACCCTAGCGAGTAGAAATTGTACATAACTACAAATCAATTAACCCAACTCGCATAGTTTTGAAGACCTTTGGTATGTGTATTAGAAATGAAGCAAGCGACAAATAATAGCAATAACAGCAGAAAACCTCCGCCTTTCACATGATCACGCTATCACTGCCTGGAACAAAAATGGCTGCGAAAGCTGCCGCTATAGCAGAAATTGATGCACATGCATATGCATATATCCAGGTGCCCTAATCGCGGTTATGGCGTCATCAATATGGCGGTCCAAGAAACTGTAGAGTAATCTTAGAACGGCTATAAATTCTCACAGGATTTACATAAAAAGATCTTTTATGCGGTAAATTACAGATGAAGAGCTGCAAAACGTTTATATAGCAATATCGCATGTATATATAACATCTCTTCTGAGTTATACTAACAAAAACAGAAAAAGGCATTTTTCAACCTTTTTTTGAAGTTGCTCTATTAATAACTGCGTAATTATGCAACGAAGTGATGATTTTTTTAAAATTAATTATGTAACACATTCTTAGAGATTTAAAACAATAGTAGTATTTTTTCCTATCATTAATAATAAGGGAGTTATCTGAAATTATTTATTGTAAGGTGTGATTATTCACTAGTCATAGTGCATATTAGAATTGTAGCCGCGGTGGAGTAGCCGATCGCTCTAAGGCGCCTAGCTGCAGAGCGCGCGGTTGCTCGCCGTCGGAAGTTCGAGTCCTCCCTGGGCCGTGGGTGTGTGTGTGTTGTCTTTAGGTTAGTTTAACTTAGTTTAAGTAGTTTGTAAGCTCCGGACTGATGACCACGCAGTTTGGTCCTATAGATTTACAAACATTTGAATTGTAAGGAGATATTTCTTAAAACCTTGTTCAAGACTTGCAAGTACAAGTGAATATTCTCAAAATTTAGTGAAACGACTGTTTCTATAAACACTGCACACATCCCAGCATTTATTTGTACAGAAATAAATAATATATATCTAAATATACAAAGCGCTGATTTGTATTAAAATTTACATGAATGATATGGATTCATTCATTTATATACACAAATATGTGTTTGTACTAAGCAGCTTTACTGCCTGGTTGAAGGTGAGACTAAATTATTTTGTCAAAAAGGAACAATTAGTTACAAAATTATTTTGTCATTGAATCAACGAATAAGGGTGCACTCTGATCAGCAATAATTAAAGCACATGTGCAAAAAAAAAAAAAAAAAAAAAAAAAAAAAAAAAAAAAAAAAAAAAAAAAAAAAAAAAGAAACTGAACGCCGATACTGAGTGCCACACACGAATACAGTTGTTACAATATAAATAGCTGAATGTCATCATAAATCTTCTCTTAAAAATATGAAACACATCTTAAACATCTGAATCATCTTTCCCATCACACTCCTGCAAAGAATATTCATCATCATCCTCATCAAAATCAGGAATATTTGAGTTGCTACACCCACTGCCAATGCAATATCCACACAAAACAGAACACTAAGACAACGACAATTTCGTTCACATCCAGATTCACACTTGCAAGGTATTAATTTACTAGATGAAGTCGGTGGCAGGATGTTCTTGAGTTAAAACTGGTTGAAGAGAACCATTTTTAGAGACCCATCCCCATGAAGTGGGTAGCAACTCTTTGCTTCTCCACTGCTGCACCTGACGATAAACACGTTTCGAATGACTGGACGTGTTGCCATAGCTTTTAGGAAACTCTGATATCTAATACTATTTAATGACGTCTTTCCTTTAGGTGCACCATACAATACTAACAGAAACTGCTCTCCTGCTTCAGTTACTTCTTGAGCATTTGCGTTGTCATTACTGAGTATAGAAGTAATTTTCCATAGATTAGGCTGTATTTGAAGGAGTCTGAATGTTTGTTTTTCTTCCCTTGGCCAAACAAGAACTATGTCGTGTCACATCCGGATACAGCATGCAAAAATAACATACCTCGACATAAATCTCCAAGTGCTTCTTGGAGGGATGTAATATGATAAGTCCGCGAAGGGCCTATTCACACAGACGACTTCTAAAAGTAAAAGCTCACGTCACCAGGAACAAGTGCAATTGGAAGGACGAGTAAATCGACATCTGTACCAACCACCATAGTTGCCTTCTCCTTTGCCATCTCCAGTGTCGTTCCAACAATCAGTCAGCATCAGCCTGTGATTGCCGAGTCAAAATAATACCAATTGCAGATGATTTCTTAAACCAGCAATTAATCGTTCCTTATTTCCAGAATTGTTCAGAAATTTTTATTGGCACACTGTGCACATCATTTTTTTTTTTTTTTTTTTGAAAAGTGAATGTCAAGTGACTGACAGTTTGCCTGACGTCTGTACTCTTCCTTTTTGTGCTGGGAATGGAATAATCATCAAAAACGACAAAGCAGTTATTACCAAAATGTTTCCTCAGGTAATTTACGTACAATCCATATAATTCTTTGTAAGTCAAACATTGTGATCAAACAACTCTTCGCAATAAATATCCACCATCTACAACAAAGCCACAATCAAGAGGAGGTGAGAGATGCTTGTCACTTGATATACAGTTACCGGTATCTAATATATCACGCAATACAAATTTTTGAGTTCTCGTGTAATAATCATCAAACAAGGATAAGGGATGAGTTATTAGTTCATGGTTTAAGCATTTCTGGAGGTCCTCATCAGTTTTCGCAACACAACTTACTCTGGTGTTAATAGGTGTAACAATGTCACCGTTGATCTTGAACGCTAGTCATGTGTGCTAATGTCCATACCTTGTCACTTCGTGTTAATGAACATCCGTGAATGTTTTAACTACAATTTCATACATTAAATGCATCGTCACAGTTAATACCCTCACTTGCTATAATACCACTTGACTACTACTAAAGTAATGGACCGATATCAACTAAACTTGGTACACATACTGCTTACTATCAGACAACAATCGCTGTGGAGTTAGACACCTACCTATGACTCATAGCTCAGGAGATATGACGTCATAAACAGTGAGCCACGAAAACTTCCCCATCACATTTTTGTAGGACACATAGTCAAGGATATATGGTAAGTATTGAGCTGATGTGTGTGTGTTTGTTAAGCTTATGGGACTTAACTGCGGGTTCATCAGTCCCTAAACCTACAAACTACTTTAAACTAACTTATACTAAAGGCAGCACAAACATCCATGCCCGAGGGAGGATTCGAACCCCCGACTGGGAACGGCCTCGCGCATCGGTGCATAGCGCCTCAATGCGCTCGGCCATTCCGCCGCGGCCCATGCCTAAAGCTGACTCTTACATAATAGCAGTAGAAAATAACCTTTTCTTAATTTCGAACTTTTGCAGTGAAAAATTTCAGCCGCGCGGGAATGGCCGCTTGGTTCTAGGTACCACGCCATGGACTGAGCGGTCGCTCCCGCTAGAGGTTCGAATCCTCCCTCGTGCGTAGGTGCGTATATTGTCCTTAGGTTAGTTTAAGTAGTTTGTAAGGTAGGAACAGATGACCACAGTAGTTTGGTCCCACAGATTTACAAAGATTTGAACATTCATTTGAAATATATACACGAGTTAATACATAGAAGTGAAACGCTGGTTCGTGTGCTTACGTAAATTCGGAAACATTCTGGTACGTGCTTCTAAACTTTTTGGGCTGACTTCATTACAGCATCACAATAATTATTTTCCGTAATTATCTTTCGAAATACTATGCAAAAAGCAGTAAGTATTACTTAAAGAATTACTTTCAATTTAAAAGTCAAAAGTTATTATTCAGTGTTCGGAGAGGACGTTTCTTACGTTTTCGCTGCCAGCGTACTAGTCGGCCAAGAGTTATAAAACTATTAAACAATTATCTTTAAAAATATTATTTACAGGAAACAGAGAGAAAGAAACTGTACGATACCTATTCTGTATTCATTTCAGTTTCGTTTCCATGAAGTTCAACCCTTATGACGTCATATCTATGTGTTCCACAGTAATATGATTTTCCTGTTTCGCAGATTGGAATACTGGTATACTGTTTGTGAAATGTGTTGCGAATGGAGTCGGTAGTAAAGACGTAATAAAATGACAACATTATGCGTGAGAGAGGCAGGGAGAATTTCAATGCAAAAAAAAAAAAAAAAAAAAAAAAAAAAAAAAAAAGTTCAAATGTTTGTTAAGCTTATGGGACTGAAATACGGGGTTATCAGTCTCTAAACTTACAAACTACTTATCAAGTAGCTTGTCCTAAGGACGACACAAATATCCATGCCCGAGGGGGGACTCGAACTCCCGACCTTAGTGGCCGTGCAGACCGTGACTGAAGCGCCTCAGTCCCCTTGGCCACCGCGGCCGGCAATTTTAATGCATTTCATTATTTCTGGCGTCATATTTTCTGAACAGTTTCCTCACTCGGTTGTTGAACCATGGTGGATGTTCCCCATCTCTCATAATTTTACGTGGCACATACTTAATTCACGCGCACTGAACGGTGCACGTGAATGTCGTCGAAAGTCGTAGGCACATACGAGCTGAATTCCAAATTTCTGCGGCACAATGGTAATTAATTGCAGTGTTTCGAAAAGTGAGTATTTAACTTTGTTTTGCATTTTAGACAGTGGTACTCACTGAAGTGAAATGAAAAGAAGATAAGGATTTCTGCTCATATGAACGGCAACACAAAACAGTATAACAGGAGTAGGATTCGTTAACAGTGGGAAAGTAGGGCACGGAGAGAGCTAATGTGAACCTTTCATTGATAGGGTTGCTCACACCAGATTCCACGCTACATTTGTAAGTTATATTACAAATCACTATAATCGGTAATATTTCCCACTCATCCGATGTCGTATTCAGAAGTATAGCCTGCTGCCCGCTTGGAAGTCCACAATCGTGGCAGGCAACTGAAAAGGACATGGAGTATAGCGACTCCCATGTTCCACTGTGATAGTACTATCACGTCTTACAGCGTCGAATAACAAACCTACAGTATAACTATCATTTCTCCCGGAGTCTTACTGGCTGTACGAGTTTTGAGTCTGCGCTCTATGTATTTTTTATGTTTGTAAATCTATGCGACCAAACTACTGTGGTCATCATTCCCTAGGCTTACAGACTACTGAAACTAACCTAAGGACAATACACACACACACGCGCGCGCGCACACACACATTTCCGAGGAAGGACTCGAACCTCTGGCGGGAAGAGACTCTTAAGCCCTATCTATACGAGACGTGCAATACGCACAAAAAAGTCGTTGTCATCTGCAGCGCTCCTTGCTATAGACCGTCGAACTACAAAGAAGCGTTCAAACGGTTTTCATTCGTCGAATCGTCTGCTTCACGTGTCTTGTCTTCTTTGTTTGTGGTCAAATTACAGCAAACTAATCCCCGAGTTAAGATCACTTTTCGAAACTAAGATTTATTATGGTTATTGTGATGATTAAAACAATTGTGTTGTACACTGCTACTGTGAAACGGTATTTGTTTTCGTGCAGTTCTTGCGTAACTACATCGCTCGCTTGTGTTAACGTCCTCATTATAAAATGCGACTACATACATCCAGCCCCTGCGATTTGAGGCACCTATGCATATGATGAACAAGCTCAGTTGTCTATATATTATAGACCTTTAACTGTGATAAAGCTTCAAATAATGCTCATCAAAAACATTATGTAGTTAATAGATGAATATTTGATCTATTAACTACAGAATGTTTCAGGAAAATAGCTAATATTTTAGAAGACGATAAGAAAGACGATTTGCAGTTAAAATTTTATAAAACGAGTGTCCAGTTCTTACTGGGTACAGAGATACAGACAGCTCTTGGTATGTACAACAAAATTAAAGCACATGCGCCGACCGCGGTGGCCGAGCGGTCTGCGGCGCACCAGTCACAGTCTGCACGGCCGCTACGGTCGAGGGTTCGAATCCCCCCTCGGGCACGGATGTTTGTGTCGTCTTTAGTATAAGGTAGTTCCTAAGTAGTTTCTAAGTTTAGGGACTGATGACCCCGCAGCTCAGTCTCATAAGCCTCACGAACATTTGAAAGCACATGCAAAGTTGGATATTTTGACAGATTCTTTCGTCGGTTTTTGGTAGAACACCATACTGAGTTTTATATAAAAAAAAACGGTTTTCGACGTACTTTAAAGTCTGAATATGTCCTAGTAAGCCGAAAACCGGGTAACTAAGTGTAAATGAACGTGTAGAACTATACAAAATTCTACTTTGAAGTCACTGTGATGTCTTACTACCAAGAACCGACGGATAAAGCAGTGAAAAGTCTTCATTTAATATTCAAAAAATGTATGACATCAACTGCGATTTGGCAAAGCTGAAAATGTGTACCCATTTACATTTGCTCTAAGTTTGTTTGGTTTTCATATTAAGAGCTATATCTCTGTATTAAATAAAATTTGTACACCTAATGTATGAAATTTTCAATGCGGTTCCCCTATAGTATCAACTCCTAAAAAACTTACGACTGAGTCCAAAATCTACTTTTCTCTGAGCAGGAGACAGGTACACATTCTCAAACAAATTCGCGACTTCGCTTCATTTGTCTGCTGGGTTCCCCATTCGGTCGTCAGCGCATGCGCGAACCACTTCCATGCGCGTGAGAATAGGATCCATCATATTGCGTCTTCTAGCGATCGTATGCGTGCATCTTGTGCAAGTGGACGCGTCTACACTGTACCCGGCTGGCGTGACCGGTGCATCATGGGTAATCTCGTAAGCTCTCACTTCCCGTGTAGAAAGGGATGTAGCCCCTGACAAGGCACTTTGAACCGCTCGCCTATTCCCGCGCAGCTCTGCGCTCTGTAATGGTCACAGTTTACTTACAGGATGTGACACACCCTCTGGTATTAACAGAGTTAGGCATCTCTCCTTAAAATGTGTTTTTGTAACTTACGATGTTTGGGAAATTCTGTGATACATTAGTGCTAAGCCATTGTGGTTGTTTCGTAATGTTAAGCGTGCGCATGTAATTAAAATTTCTGACACATTTCGTAACAGGTCTTACATTACTTACTTTCATCATATATTTGAAATGATCTGCGCATTTTAAATTTAAATAGGATGGTAATCTGAGGCAAACTAAGTTTAATTCCAGTGTTTCCATTTTTGTTCTTTTCTATGTTGACGACTTCTTTAAATTGGTAAGAATTCGAGCACGTCAAGGATTGTTTGTAACCCATGTTCACGAGATTTTTAATTCAATTATTTCAATTATAGATGTTGGTTACCAAGCAGACTTCTAGAACAAAGACTGTTTACTTTAATGTATGCGACTTTCTTTTGTCCTGCAAGTATAGACAAAACATTTTAGATATTCATAACATACGCTACAGATGCTAAGCTGTAGTGACAAACCTTTGTGTCTAAATCTCGTAGCACAAAGTCACTTAGCGTGACTGCTATAAATGGTAACAGCTGCAAAATTGATACTACGGTATTTTGCTGCTGTATTTCCTAACAGCTCAGAGAGTACAAGTTACTGGAGAAATGATAAATTATCAAGAGAGTTTCTGAGTTTATAGCATCTGACACCAGGGCAAGGTGTTACTGCCTGTCTCTCGTAGTTACAGATTACTTAGACGATGAGTAGTGGATTCGCCAACTTAATCCATTAATCAGACAAGTTGGGTGTCGTGATGAGAACAAAGGAGCATTTAAAAAAGGACTATTTCTCAAGTTGCTCTTCGAAACCCTGAATACGTACGTTTATGGAACATATAACTGGTTTTTCCGACTCGCAGTATGTAGTATTCATCTGCCCTATTTTTTTTTTTATTTTTTTATTTTACTTATATATGCTTCCGTTTATATTTGACCTGCCACCTAGTGATTGAAATATTTCTTATTTTCACAGTATTAAATTGGGTGTTGGTGTAACTTTGCACCACCTATCTTGGAGAGCATTCTGGAAATCATACTATAAAAATCGAGAATTTTGAGATGGGATGTCAGTGCTAAAATATCGCAACGTGTCGTAGGAATTTCGATCGTCCTGGCACCAATTTAGGTGCACCGTTACTATTCCACCAAAAGGGAAAATTATCTCAGGTATTAAAGTTGAGCAAGTAAGTCATCTTGTTGATGATATTACTTCTGGTAATCAAAAGTGGAATGGAGCTGATCCTATTTTTATTATTATTCCTGATATAATTATCATTGGTGGAATATTTTCTTAATTTTTAATGTTTTATTTGAATAAGCAAAATTGAAATCAATGTTGAGGACTATTCAGCTGGGATTCTGGATTTAATGATCAGGGAGCGCAAGTTAGGGACCTTAGTTACTGCTTTGCACAAGTCTAAGGCGGAACCTGATGTTCGCTTGTTCCTTTCGAGTCGGTCGTTTGCAGTGTAGCGCCTCTAACGCCAAACATATACGTTACCCACATTGATAAGGAAATCATTGCTGTAAATGTAATGAAATTTATATTTGCAGATGTTTGGAAAGGAAACAAAATATTTTTAATGTAGTTACTGGATATGCAAGCAGAACCACTCATGTCATGCAAGAAAAGATACTAAAAGTAAACATACATTACGATTGCTTCATAGATACAGGTGTGGACCTCGAATCACCTGAATAACACTGGAAAATTTCAACTGTTTGGGCAGTAACCACATTTGGGAATTGGTTGTGCGATTATTACTTATTTCATAAGACATGAGCTCAATAACAAAAGCGAATAACAGAGAACGTTCGAGGTATCACCGATTTGTGAACTGCATCTGTCATACAGTGCTAAAATTTTGAACTTCCAGATATATTAATCATTATTATTATTATTCGTGAAACATTGGTTCTTCGCCTGAATAACCAGTTACCAGGAATTAAACTACGAAACGATCCGCATAACATTAATATTACTATCTCAGGTGTCGTTGACATAATTATTAGGCTGGATATGATATAGAATGGCACATCTTCTTTCCACGCTCCCTTAGTAGTCGCTAAGAGGAGAAACGTAACACTTTCAATACAAGTGAAGTGATTTACAAAGTAAAAAGCCTCAAATAAATAAACGTTTCGAACAAAATACTCAGAGGAAGTCATTTCATCTGGCATATTCAAACAGTTCCGTTACATTTAAGTCCAATATGCATACCCAAAACTCTTTTTTTCAGATGAGAACATTATTTGTGACATTGCGGGAAGTTGTGTCATCAAAAAGTGTTCACGGAACAGCGGAGCCATCAGCGCGAATTAGAATCCCTCATTCGTCTCCCTAAAGACAGATTTCGTGTTGTCACAGGGGATGCCGAAAAATGCTTTGATTTCCAATGACATTATTTCTTTAGCTTAGTGATTATTCCCCATTGAATAATTAAGGTATATAGACGCAGTAATACGGACATGGTGATATAATCTTCAGTAAACGTTATTTATTCACATCTGGCACCTGTCAGCCCTGGTTGGAGACGCTGATTCTTGACACTAACCGAACGAATTTAAATGTCAAATTATTGTGCACAGGGAAGTCTTGGTGCGAAATAAGCGAATAGCGGAAATGGAATCAGAATGAAACTTTCACTCTGCAGCGGAGTATGCGCTGATATGAAACTTCCTGGCAGATCATAATTTTGTGCCGAACCGGCACCCTCTAAAGGCGAAGGTCCCAGGTTCGAATCCCGCAGCCGGCTGCAAGCAGTAACTTATTACGAGGCATTCAGTGTTTGAAAATTGAAACTGACTTGATAAGCATCGACTACCGTCTTTTATATATCCAATAATAAATGACAATTCCGTTCTTGCTGAAACTGTTTGTCGATTAATATATCCCATTTTATCAGTAAGTGAGGTCCGCTCCGGCGATCCTTGGTGTGTAGACCTATTTATTCCATTCATATGTTAATTCACCTCCATATTTCCTCTATGCCCACTGTCTTCTACCTGTAGCACCTCCCTAATACGTATGTAAATTTCCTGAACAAGTACTAAATTTTTGTAAGATGAAGAAAGGTCTTAATTTGATCGCTAATGCTTGTAAATTTCATAAAAAATTAAATTATGAAAGTATTGTTTTGCAGTGTTAGTGTGTTCTGGTTCGCAGTGTAACTGTGTTGTGTGTATGCTGTTTCATGCCCTGGTCGTTTATCGAGTGTGGAATCGAGAAGTTAATGATACAGATATTCGGTAACAGAAGGTGGTTGGTCTGTGTGGCAAGCAGTGTTTATATCAAGAGCAGCAAATTAAATGTGTCAGAGTCTGTGTTACGCAAATTACAGTCACGATTGTTGAATCAGCTTAGGCCATGTACCAGTCCTGGCTAATTCCGGTGTTTACAACTAACGTCCCTGATTTTAAAAAATGCATCTGAAAATTCTTTAGCATTGCTTTCATATAAAATCTCCGAATGCGGTCTGATCAAACAGCATGTTACTTGTAACGGGCTCATATCGTAACATTAATACTAGAGGATTACATTGACATCGTTTACGGTAACAGATTGTGACAACTTCCATGCGTGCGCCAGCGTTCTCCTTTCCTATCTTTGTCCTTTGTTAGAATGTTCTTTTATTTACATATAAGGCAGGAGAACGATCGGGGAATAATACAATGAAAGAATCCCTGAGACGGATTTTCGTCTCAAATATGTCAAAGACATTATTGATAGAGCTGAAGCATTGAATTAAAATTTGTGGTGCGGCCGGGAATCGAACCCAGACCTCCATGCTTACTAGGCAGACGTCTTAACCGTTAGACTACCACACCACTGACGATTAGGGCGCCTCGGAATAGTCTATGTACGATTTCCCTCCACAACACAAACTTTAATTCAGCTTCTTTGTTCCAAAGATAATTGCCACTACTGCCAAGGCTCTCCATGCAGCGGAATAGCACCTCAGCAATGGACATGGTGGAACAATCCTGTTATGGTGATATAAATATCAATTAAATACAATGAAAGATTCCCTGAGACGGATTTTCGTCTCAAATATGTCAAATATGCCTAGTAAGCATGGAGGTCCGGGTTCGATTCCCGGCCGCACCACAAATTTTAATTCAATGCTTCAGCGCTATCAATAATGTCTTTGACATATTTGAGACGAAAATCCGTCTCAGGGATTCTTTCATTGTATTTAATTGATATTTATATCACCATAACAGGATTGTTCCACCATGTCCATTGCTGAGGTGCTATTTCCGCTGCATGGAGAGCCTTGGCAGTAGTGGCAATTATCTTTGGAACAAAGAAGCTGAATTAAAGTTTGTGTTGTGGAGGGAAATCGTACATAGACTATTCCGAGGCGCCTTAATCGTTAGTGGTGTGGTAGTCTAACGGTTAAGACGTCTGCCTACTAAGCATGGATGGTCCGGGTTCGATTCCCGGCCGCACCACAAATTTTAATTCAATGCTTCAGCGCTATCAATAATGTCTTTTGACATATTTGAGACGAAAATCCGTCTCAGGGATTCTTTCATTGTATTTAATTGATATTTATATCACCATAACAGGATTGTTCCACCATGTCCATTGCTGAGGTGCTATTTCCGCTGCATGGAGAGCCTTGGCAGTAGTGGCAATTATCTTCAGTCTAGTGGCGGACAGCGTGGAGGCAACACACGCCGTGCTGTGCGCTGCGCTGCTTGCTGCTTCCGCGTGGTAAGTCTCTGCGCTTGCTGTTGCGACTTGCAATTATTCGTGTTCAGTTGTAGAAGATGAATACGGAACAGTGATGACTGATAGGAATAGAAAGGATACCCTGAAGTTTACTTTTGAAAGAGAATTTGCCCGACCGAAATCTTTTGAAATTGAGGAATGGCTAGAACAATGCGTTAAAATAGGAATCGAGGATATTATTGGCATCCATCTATCGATTGTTAGCAGCGTGGTTTTTGTGAAACTCGCTAGATCCGATATGTGTGCCAAAATAGTCGAATCCTGTGGTGGAGTTATGAAGTATAAATACAGTGATGGCAATGTTGGAAAGGTTTTCGTTTCTCATGCAGGCCTTGGAATAAGAACTGTGAGCATTTTTGAACTGCCTTTTGAGATAACAAGTGCCGATATAGACGCAGTGATCTCGCCATACGGTAGAGTGATTAGTAATATTGCTGAAAGGTGGTCTACTGCTCATCGCTTTCCGGTACTAAACGGGGTACGACAGCTGAAAGTCGACTTGCATAAACACATTCCGTCATACATTCAGGTCTGCGGATACCGAGCAATTGTGATGTATGATGACCAGCCTAAGACGTGTGCCGCGTGCAACTCTACGGGCCACGTAAGAGCCGAGTGCATGCAGCGGCGCGTGGCGCAGCTGCCGGCCGGCGAGGCGGCCAGGCCGCCCGTGTTGTCGACTCTGCCGGTGACGTTTGCGGCCGCGGCGCGCGGTCTCCCTGCTTCTGCGGGCCCCGAAGTCAATGCTTGTCTTGACGTGCCTGAGGTAGAGATGACGACTGAACCAACTGCGCAGACCCTCCCTCAGACATCTCAGCCACCGCTACCTGCTGTAGTCGTACAAGAACAGGCCCCTGCAATACAAGCGACGGAATCGACAACCTCCGACGTCCCACCAGAGGCCCCTATGGAAATTACTCCAACTTTTGTACAACCCGCACCGTCAGTTTTGGAACAACTACCACCTCTTGAGAGTATTAAGGAACAGCTCTTTGTCCCAAACACTGTAGAGCACCCACCAGCAGAGACTCCTACACCGACGGAAGCTCCGCTTGGAAATGACCAAAGTCCGCCAAGAGGTTCATCTCCCAAGAGAAGACGGAAACGGAGGCTAGCGCGTCAGGGAGCGGAGGTCACTGCACCGCCCTTACGGGAAAAGGCAAAGCAGATAAGTGCTCAACTTAGGAACTCAGAACACACGTCCACCAATGTGTCAGGAACAATGGAAAAGGCCACGACTTCTGTGATATTCAATACTGAATACACCTCACACACCGATTCCGGACTTGATGACCAGACTGTCGCCGAACGTTCTCCTGACAAGGTACCCAGCACGTCGGAAAATTTAGTACCACCTACCTGGGCCGAAGAAATGGAGTCTAGTACGGAAGAGGAGATGGATACCGCTGTAACCGAGACCCCCGCAGGTCCATTCCAAACGGACGGCGACTGTCATTCCCTCCACGATGGCTCTACAGAAATTAACGCACAACAAGCAAGTTCTACTGATCCATTCCCTAATGACGAATACTATTAAACAGCTCTTGATGTACCTGGTGGTAGATTTTTGCACAAGCATCTTTCTATATGCGTTTAGAACTTCACGGTTAGTACCACTTCATGGTTAGTATCACGATCCCTTTTTCTAAGCTTAATTTGCGTATAGCCACCCATCATTCCACTACAGGCCTATAGGCTCGCAACGGTAAATCTTAATAAGATACGTAGTGAGCTGAAATTACAACATCTAAAAGACTTCTTACATGCTGCAGACGTTGACATAGCATTCCTGCAAGAAGTAACAGAAATCAGGCTTGACTGCATACCAGGCTATAATGCCTTCATTAATCCTGGTATGGGTTCTGAAATGGGTACAGCCTTACTTGTGAAGGAAGGCATCATTATCAAGGATGTCACGAAATTACCCAATAGTAGAGGTATTGCTGGCACCTTCCATAACATCAGGCTAATAAATATCTATGCTCCATCTGGGTCCAGTAATAGACGATTACGAGCAGAATTCTTTAAGGAAGACATTGTTCCCCTGTTTGGTACTAACAACGATCACGTCATCTTAGGAGGTGACTTTAATTGCGTCCTCAGCGCTAAAGATCAAATTCCCAACATGAACAAATCTATTGAGCTGGAGCGCATAGTCCGAGACCTGCGATTCATTGACTCGTGGGAGTACAAACATGGAGTGGCACCTGGTTTTACCTACATCACCAATCATTCAGCAAGCCGTTTGGACAGGATATATGTCACGTCTGCCTTGAGCACTCATATTCTGCAGTCTGAAGTTTGGCCAGTGGCCTTTTCAGATCACGCAGCATATTTATGTACCGTAAATATGGAACGACAAGGCACATGCAGATACAGAGGCCTGTGGAAATTAAATGTTTCACACCAACAAGACCCGGCATGTCAAGAGGCCTTCCTCAACACCTGGAGGGAGTGCGAGCACAGATTCGCCTCTTATACTTCGGCAATAGAATGGTGGCTAAAGTGTGCAAAACCTAAAATAAGGAGATGTTTTATTAACTACTCTAAAGATAAATATTCATGGCACAAAAAAACAATAGAATTTTATGTTCACTGTTTAAGAGAAATCTACATGCTAGGCACTTCGGCTACTGGATACTACGAACGAATCAAAAGAATACAGGCCAAAATTTTGGCCCTGCGTCGCAAACAACTAGAAGGATACATAGTTCGATCACGGGTCCAAACCATGGCACAACAAGAAAATACCTCCATTTATCATGTCATACAAGAAAGGAAACGTGGACACAGCAAGATACTGACAGAACTAACAGCGGCAGATGGTACAACTTTGTCCACACATAGACAAATAAAGGAAGCAATTCTAAGCCATTTCACAGCCTTGATGTCTCATAAAGAAGTGGACGAAGAAGCACAAAATGTTCTATTGCAAAATGTGCAAGGCAGAGTCAACCACACGGAAGTAGAGAAACTCGTAGCACAGGCGACCGAAGAAGACGTGGAATACGCCGTTCGGGCAAGTGCCAAAAATAAATCTCCAGGAGCGGATGGCATCCCAGCGGAATTCTACCAAGTGTTCTGGGATCAGATCAAAACAAACATTACACTCCTCTGTAACGAACTGTTGGAGCCCACAAATGGGATCCCACAAGAATTTCGCGAAGGCATCATAGTTTTGATTCCAAAAAATCCTGTTAGTAAAAAAATTGAAAATTTGAGACCTATCACTCTTCTAAACAGTGATTACAAAATCTTTGCTCGACTTTTAGCACACAGGCTTAAATCGATAATTAACAGCGTAACTGGACCCTACCAGACGGGTGTGGGCCAAGATAGGAGACTCTTCCACACCCTGTGCGACTACCGCGACCTCATATCAACGGCTGAGGTCTGTAAACTTCAATGTGCCATAATATCATTAGACTTTGACAAAGCCTTTGACAGGGTCAATCACCAGTATCTCCTCCGTACTATGCATGCGATGGGTTTTCCGCCTCGGTTCGTAACCATTTTGCAACATATGATAACGAACAATACATCCCAAATCATCATCAATGGACACCCTACCAGGAAAATAGAAGTATCCAGCTCTGTGAGACAGGGTTGTCCAGTTTCTATGGCGCTCTTTTCCATCGCGATCGAGCCCCTGCTTGCCACACTGATGCAACGTCTACAAGGATTACAAATACACGGAAACAAAATAGTTTGCAAGGCCTATGCAGATGATGTGGGTTTCCTTGTCATTAACAGACCTGAAATAGAGACTGCTTTGCAAATCGTACAACAGTATGAACGTGCATCTGGCGCGCTGCTCAACAGGACAAAATCTGGAATTTTTAATATCGGCCGTGGTTTAGGGCCACAAACTTCTGGACATCTACGTGAGCTGACGGTTTTCAAGTGCCTAGGTATTGACTTTCACAATACTATCCGTCGTACCATAGCAGCAAACTACAAGGGACTGTTAAATAAACTACGCGCCTGTGCACAGACATACAGCATCAGGAAACTCAATGAAATCCAGAAAGTAACAGTAGCCAACATCTGCCTAACTGCAAAACTTAATTATGTCGCTCAAGTCCTGCCCATACCTTCAAATATGACAAAACAATTCATGTCCGCACTTGGCCACTTTGTCAGTCGCGGTCACATTTTCAAAGTGCATTATGACACCCTAACGCTTCCGCCAATAAGTGGGGGTCTCAATCTCACAGACATTGGTAAGAAGGCACAGGCGTTATACATCGCTAAAACTTCTGAACTATGGAAGACTTGTACCAACAGTCTTGTTGCACACTTGTTGGATGAAATAGCTCCGGCTGACCTCAGTCCACCCATCAGTGTACAACATGTCCCGAACGGACTTTATCACTTGAAATACTTTCTATTAGAGTATAGCTATTTACAAGCACGAATCCCCGATGTCAGAAAGAAGAAAGTTAAAGATATATACCGTGAATTAATGAAAGATAAAAAGAAAAACATCATAGAAGACAAATACAGATCTCGCAACTGGAAGATGATTTGGAAAAATATACATTGTCGTAACTTACCTTCCACGATGAAGACTACGTGGTACTTAGTTGTAAATCGCAAAATTGCAACTAACTCTAAACTTTACAACATCCACCTGGCAAACTCACCAGATTGCGTCACGTGCAACGTATTAGATACGGAAGAACACCGATTCGGGTGCGACAAAATCAAAGAAATATGGATGTATATACGACGGAAATTGGCATCCATCAGCAGAACGTCGCCAAACTACATAACAGCTTCCGATTTTCTTTTCCCAGAAGACGTACCGTTCCCCAAAACAAAAAGAAACGCCATCAACTGGCTAAAGGGGGCATCGGTCCACTACATTTTCTCAAACACGGACATGAAATTGGAAGATTTCTGGGTATACCTTACTGCGGAGCATCACAAGCTGATGAAAACAAGACATTACAAGAAACATTTCGCTAATTTCTTACTAAACACATTACCATAACAAGGAAGGAAGGAAATTTTTATTTCTACAAATTCCTTATATGTTTGTTTCGAAGCCAAATTTATATATCGCCTTTGTTTTACCATTCCTTCAGTTCAGGGGTCAAAGTATTATGTTTTAAAGATTGAGGACAGGATGGTCCCCACGATTTACCGAAAGATAGGACATGATTTTAATTTCTGTTGGTTTATTTTGAACAGTTAAATGGCAACATTACGAAGAGAAAAGGTTTTAAGTTATAAACGGCAATGGAGCCATAAGACCTTTGAGGTCAACATTTACATGGAGGCAGAACTAGTTTTTTTTTTTTTTTTTTTTCTTGAAAGAAGACATTTATTTACTTAAGAAAATAAAAACATAAAGTAAAAAAAGGAGACTGAGGCAAACAAAAAAAATCCCTTATTTTCAAGACGGAAATACGTCGACTTGTGCATTTTCTTTTTCTCTGCTGTCATAGAAGCACACATGGGAAGTCTTTTATTTTTAAGTATCCGACAGCAGCCACTTTCCTTATTAAAGGCAGATGAAGCCGACGCCGATGAAGGCGATGTTGGCGAGCGGAAGGACGGGTTGAAGGGGAGGAAGGAGACCCGAAAAAATAACTAAAAAAAAAAAAAAAAAAAAAAAAAAAAAAAAAAAAATGAAATAAAAAAAACGGTTAAGACGTCTGCCTACTAAGCATGGATGGTCCGGGTTCGATTCCCGGCCGCACCACAAATTTTAATTCAATGCTTCGGCGCTATCAATAATGTCTTTGACATATTTGAGACGAAAATCCGTCTCAGGGATTCTTTCATTGTATTTAATTGATATTTATATCACCATAACAGGATTGTTCCACCATGTCCATTGCTGAGGTGCTATTTCCGCTGCATGGAGAGCCTTGGCAGTAGTGGCAATTATCTTTGGAACAAAGAAGCTGAATTAAAGTTTGTGTTGTGGAGGGAAATCGTACATAGACTATTCCGAGGCGCCTTAATCGTTAGTGGTGTGGTAGTCTAACGGTTAAGACGTCTGCCTACTAAGCATGGATGGTCCGGGTTCGATTCCCGGCCGCACTACAAATTTTAATTCAATGCTTCAGCGCTATCAATAATGTCTTTGACATATTTGAGACGAAAATCCGTCTCAGGGATTCTTTCATTGTATTTAATTGATATTTATATCACCATAACAGGATTGTTCCACCATGTCCATTGCTGAGGTGCTATTTCCGCCGCATGGAGAGCCTTGGCAGTAGTGGCAATTATCTTTGGAACAAAGAAGCTGAATTAAAGTTTGTGTTGTGGAGGGAAATCGTACATAGACTATTCCGAGGCGCCTTAATCGTTAGTGGTGTGGTAGTCTAACGGTTCATTCCGCCGGCGGCGGCCGTGAGCTGCGGACGTCGGAGCGGCCGTGTGGTGTTTACGTCGTCGCTGCGGGCAGCCGAGCGCGGTGTGGTGAGTGTACGCTTTCAGCGTTTCTTGTTGTATAGGAAGAAACATTTGTAGAATGACATAATGGAACAGACAACGACAGTAGAGAAATTGAGACAAGAAACTTTGAAGATAGTTTTTGACCCGAAATATGCTAGACCAAAATCTTTCGAAGTTGAGGCATTTATAGAAAATAACTTTAAGATCAAGGTAGGCGAATTGATTGGAATTAACTTGTCGATCGTTAGCCCGACAGTTTACTTGAAGTTATCAACTGCTGACAAGTGCGATGAAATTGTGAGATCTTGTAGTGGGGTAGCCAGATTTAAACACTCAGATGGACATATAGGAGATGTCACGGTTTCGCGTGCAGGTATGGGGACACGGACGGTCCGTATTTTTGAGCTCCCCTTTGAAGTAACAGAAGAGGAGATTAATGCGAAACTGCGGGAATATGGCACGATTATCAGCAATGTTGCAGAGAAGTGGTCTACTTTGCACAAATATCCCGTTCTAAATGGTGTTAGACAGATTAAAATTGACATGTTGAAACATATTCCCTCTTATCTCACGATATGTGGATACAGAGCGATAATTATTTACGATGGGCAACCGAGAACTTGCTCAGGTTGTGGCTCGACTACCCACGTCCGTGCTCAGTGTATGCAGAGGCGTGTGACGCAACTGCCGACTGGTGAGCGAGAGCAGCCTAGTCACATGACCACGTTACCCGTGACGTACGCCGCCGCAGCCCGTGGAGACGTTGCCCCAGACACATGCATAGAAAGGGCGGCAATGAGTTTACAGAACGTCCAGCTGAAAACGTCCCTATGGAGACTAGTAGCACAGAAGCTATGGGTCCAGCTACCTCTCAAGAAGCAGGAACGAGTGCCCATGCAGAAGATGACCAAATTAAGACGGCAGAAGAAGGCACGTGTCAGTCACACGAAGAAGAGGGCCAGTGCAAAGATGACACTGTCGAGACGTCTGAGGATGGCGACCTGCAGTCCCCCATGACTTCACCCAAGTCCCGGAGGAAGCGTCGCAAAGCTCGTCAGGGAGCAGAACAACTTGCGCCGCTACTGCGTGATAAAGCGAAGCGGATAGGCCAAGAAATGGCGAACACAAGTCAAGGAGCGCTTCCGGACAACCGAAATACAACAACAAAGAAGTCACGAACTGAGGACACTGAACCAGATCGAGGAAAACACACCCCTGAAAGCAGTGCCAAGACAACTGACAAAGGCACAGCAAGTCAGAAGGACCCTCCAAGTATATCACAGACGGACGTGGGGGAAATTAAGTGCACTCGCCGTTGGGCGGATGATGTTGAGGAGCACAGCCAAGATGCAGAGATGACTAAGATAACAGGACAAACAGCACCCGAACACCGACATGAAGTGACCACCGATCGACAAAATACCGTAGAAGACGCTAATATGGCAGGTGACGATGCAGATTTCTTTTAAATGGAGACATATCCACCTTGTCTGGTAGGCAGTATAACTACTTCAATGGTACAGTCAACATGACGTCCTTGCAGGCGTACAGAATTGCGACCTTGAATATTAATAAAATTAGCAGCACTTTCAAACTGAAGAATCTCCAAGATTTTCTGTACGCCGCCGATGTTGACATCCTTTTGCTGCAAGAAGTAACGGACATCTGTTTGGACAACATCGCTGGCTACCACGCCATTATTAATCCTGGTAATGGCAATGACCTCGGTACGGCGATTATGGCAAAGGAAGGTATCATACTCACAAAAGTGGAGAAACTGCCAAACAGTAGAGGCATAGCTGCCACAATAAATAATACCAGGCTGATTAACGTATATGCCCCCTCAGGAACTGGGAACAAGCGCCGCAGAGCCGAATTTTTCAAGGAGGACATAGTACCACTTTTTACTGACCGATCTGAACAAACAATATTCGCTGGCGACTTCAATTGCGTACTAAGCCCCAAAGATCAGACGCCCAATTTTAATAAATCTCTGGAGCTGGAGACCATCGTGGGAGACTTAAATCTGCTTGATACTTGGGAACTGAAACACGGTGATAAGCCGGGTTACACATATATCACCAGTCACTCTGCCAGTCGTATAGACAGGATCTATGCAACGTCCAATTTAAAGGAACACATTTTACAGTCAGAACTATGGCCAACTATGTTCTCTGATCATATCGCGTACATATGCACGGTAAACTTAGAGAGACAGGGAACCTACAGAGCTAGAGGCCAGTGGATGTTTAACGTAGCACACCTATCGGACCCTGGATGTCGTGCAGCATTATATACAACTTGGGCAGAATGTGAACGGAAGTTCCCCCGTTACAGTACGGCACTGCACTGGTGGCTACAATGCGCAAAACCCGCAATAAGGCGGACACTGAAAAACTACTCTCGCGAAAAAGCCGCCTGGCGGAAGCAGACGACAGAATTTTACTTTCAGTTCCTGCGAGACTTGTACGTTCAGGACGCCACAGTCATCAATAATTACGGTCAGATCCAAAGAATAAAGGCGAAACTGTTAATTCTGAAGAGACAAGATCTCGAAGGCTGTCAAATACGAACGCGCTTACAAAACACAACAAATGAAGAGACTACATCGATGTACCATGTTCTCCAAGAAAATAAAAGACAGAGAAGGAAAATTCTGACAGAATTTAAAACTTCAGACGGGAGACTCTTGACAGACCAAGCTGCAATACGAGAAGAGATCCACAAACATTTTAGAGAATTGCTTGCCATTACACCAACAGACGAAGCAGCACAGCAAGCCATTACTGCTAGGACGCAAAGAAGACTAACTCCAGAAGAAGCAGGCGAGCTTGCAGCAGAGATAACAGACGACGAAGTCGAAGATGCTATCTCAAGGAGCCCGAAGAATAAATCACCTGGTCCAGATGGGCTTCCCGCGGAGTTGTATCAAGTCTTTCGAGAACGAGTAACGCCTAAACTGACACTCGTATGTAACGAAATAATGCACACAAACAATGATTTCCCGAAAGAATTCTGTGAAGGTACTGTGGTCTTGGTCCCCAAAACACCAGGAGGCAAAACCATAGCGAATCTTCGACCTATAACACTTCTCAATAGTGATTATAAGATCTTCGCCCGTATTATGATGCAGAGGTTCAAGTCCGTTATTCGTACAGTGACAGGAGCTTATCAAACAAGTGTGGGGAAAGATAGGACAATCTATCAGACCTTAACCGACTACAGAGACATCATAGCAATATCGGAAGCTTGCAACATCAGATGTGCATTGATGTCGCTTGATTTTGAAAAGGCTTTCGATAAAGTAAATCATTCGTACCTCTTCCGGACTATGAAAGCCATGCACTTTCCACAGACAGTGATAGATACTGTGAAAACCATACTCACGAATAGCACATCACGAATAAGTATAAACGGCCAACTTGGCAGTCCGATAAATGTTCAGAGTTCGGTACGACAGGGGTGCCCAATGTCTATGACGCTTTTCGCACTGGCCCTTGAACCTCTTATGACCTGCCTGACAGAAGAACTTCGTGGATTACACATCCATGGGCAGAAGATATCATGCCAAGCTTACGCGGATGATGTTGGAGTCCTTGTGACTGATGCAAGCGAGATGGACAAAGTACTTGACATTGTGGCGACTTACGAACGTGCGTCAGGAGCTAAATTAAACCGCAATAAGTCTGGTGTTATGAATCTTGGTCGAGGTATAGAGATCAGACCCGCTGCACCAATAAAAATAGTGGAACGAATAAAATGCCTCGGAATCGAATATACTCGTAGTATTCACCGCACGGCCGCTCTCAATTACAGGACATTACTTGCAAAATTACGAGCAGGTATACAACAACACAGATTACGCAATTTAAACGCCATTCAAAAAGTGCAGCTAGTCAACACGTATATTACATCCAAAATCAACTATGTTTCTCAAGTGCTGCCCTTGCCCAGAACCATAGCACGCAAAATACAAGCAACGCTTGGTTATTTTGTTAGTAGAGGTCAGATATTTAAGGTTGCATATGACACCTTGACGCTACCGACACACAGAGGCGGTTTAAAACTGACAGATATATACCTGAAAGCGCAAGCACTATATGTCAGTAAAACATATAAACAGTGGAAACGATCACCAACGACCTTAGTATCTCATCTTTTGAACGAAATCACACCGGTTAGCAGGGCTCCACCAATAGACGTGCACCACATCTCACACGAGCTGTACCACCTCAAACACTTCCTAGTGGAGTACAGCTACATACGTCATAGAACCCCGGAGAAAGGCATGTACACAGTAAAGGAGATCTACAACGCTATGATGGAAGGCAAACAGAGTAATCAAATAGAAATAAAGTTTAAACATAACAACTGGAACAATATATGGGCAAACATATCTGACACCCACTTATCATCCAATGTGAGGTCGACGTGGTACTTGGCCGTCAATAGAAAAATCCCCACCAACTCAAAATTGCACAAAATACATCTGGCAGCCGAACCAAACTGTGCCCACTGCAATCTAATTGACACCGAAGAACATCGTTTTGTGTGTGAAGATGCGAAAGATGTGTGGCTTCTATTCAGGAAGACACTGGCACTTATTCTCCGCACATCACCAAACACAATAACACCGGCACAAGTACTTAATCCTGATGACGTACCGTTCCCTAATACTAGACGAAGAGCAGTCAACTGGGTCAAAGGCCAGACTGTTCATTACATTTTAACAAACAAGACAAAGAATAAAGAAGATTATTGGATGTACCTGCTGATAGAACATCAGAAGCTTGAACGTCACAGAAAATATAAAGAGAAGTACGCGAATTATCTAAAACGAACAATAATATAGACCAACGGGAGAGAAAAATTAAACGATACAGTTTCATTTAGGTATATTTTTTTATTATCTTTTTATTTCATTTTACGCCAAGAAGATGGCTATTTATTTTTATACTTATTTAATTTTGGTTTTCATATCGATGCAAAAACACGTCGTGGAAAAAGAAAAATTTGCAGCTTGAGATGCACCGCAAACCATATCCGAGCATCTCTGCCGCACAAGACGTAAAGCAGAGTGCATCATAACAACATACTTAATAATATTAATAAAAAAAAAAAAAAAAAAAAAAACCGTTAAGACGTCTGCCTAGTAAGCATGGAGGTCCGGGTTCGATTCCCGGCCGCACCACAAATTTTAATTCAATGCTTCAGCTCTATCAATAAGATCGGGGAATAGTTCAGTGTAGTTGTTCTTTTTCTATTGGCCTTGGTCATAAACGGACGTGCTGTGCAGATCTACAAGCTGTTTTATGTAAGTTGATGAAGAAGCTCATACTAAAACCAATCTCTATTTATTTCCAATAATATTTAATTTTAAATCTTTTTATTTTCAGTGAGTCTATAGATATGAACTGCAGTTAGTAGTTGGACGTCATTAATTTTCGAGATGAATCTTGGCCGCTATCATGTAAGAAAAATTGTTTTTCAACAAAAATGACTAGATTTAATAATTTTAAAAATCAGATTATCTTTTAAACACACAACAGAATTTTGCCTTTTATTCATGCTAGCCACCGATTATTCAATTTCTTTACGTAAATGATTTTTTGGATCAGTTTCCGTAAAGACAATATTCTCTTACGAAATATTCTTTCATAATTCATGACTGTAGACGTGATTTGCCGCTATTTATTTTATAACTCTCCAATTACAGTGTTGCTCGCCATCCCTTTTTATTTTAAATACCAGAGGTTGCTTTCCGATTGTATTTCAAAGCCAGCAGCAAAAATTACTCATAATTATTTTTACTAAAATTTTGGGAAATCATTTTCCAACTGTAAACGGCGAAACCTCGATTGCGCTGCCAACTGCTTTCGGTGTAGCGCTTCCCTCAGAGAGCTAATAATGAAATATAATCGCTTGTGTTGCCAACTTAACGTAGCGTAGCTCTGAGAGCGAGAGGCCGATAATAAAATTTAACTTGCTAGGCGTCAATCTTAAATCACACAAATTAAACCGATATCGCTATAAATGGACACACCGGAGGGATTTGCTGAAGGGATATTAGTTCGAATCATTGGAAAAAAAAAAAAAAAAAAAAAAAAAAAAAAAAAAAAAAAAAAAAGAGAGAGAGAGAGAGAGAGAGAGAACTTGAGTTATGACTTGTTATTTAATATGCCATTCCAGTGTATCAGTGTATTAATAATTGTTTCTGATTTTCATGTTCTTCTACACGAACGAGACAATGGCATAAATTAGAAAGAAGAATCATCAAGATCTGCTTCGACGAAATTTCAAGATTGAGGGTCTATTATGCAAAAATCCAGCTGCGTAACAAGACGACACATGGTAAGGCTAGACTTGTCTTGTTACTCTTATTAATTACTTTCAGTCATTCTTGTAGCCTATTCCGTTGCAGTTGTGTAAAATTCAGCATTGTTTTATATAAATTACTGATATTTTAAATCTTATTGGTTAATTCAGAGATCAGTGAAAAAATTATATTACGTACACATTACGAACGTTTTTCTACAACATTATTTTTACCATTCAGATTCACACTAGTGCAATAAGGATTATTCAGTTCGCTCACGTGTTTATTCTGTTTCCCAGCCAAATAAGCAGACTGCTTTCGTCTTGCCGAGGGGACTGAGGCGCTTCAGTCACGGTCTGCACGGCCACTACGGTCGGAGGTTCGAATCCCCCCTCGGGCATGGATATTTGTGCCGTCCTAGTTCGTAAGTAGTTCATAAGTAGTTTGTAAGTTTCGGGACTGATGACCCCGTAGTTAAGTCCCATAAGACTTACAAACATTTGAACATTTGCTTTCGTCTTAGCTAGTACGTTATTGTGGTTAGAAAAAAATGTTCAAATGTTTGTACAGCTTATGGGACTTAACTACGGGATCATCAGCCCCTAAACTTACAAACTACTTATGAACTACTTACGAACTAGGACGGCACAAATATTCATGCCCGAGGGGGGATTCATACCACCGACCGTAGTGGCCGTGCAGCCCGTGACTGGAACGCCTCAGTTTCCTCGGCCACCGCGGCCGGCATTGTGGTTATAACTCACAGACAGTTAACAACGATGGATTTACAAGATACAAGTAACCTTTTTGAACAAACTGAACAGGTACAAGAAGTAGCATTAAATGTCACTATTGTTGAAACTGTATCCCATCAAATGTAGCTGAAAGTGAAACTTCTGCAGTTAGTACACCGCGAACAGATCAGACTAACTACAACACAGATTGGTTTGTTTGAGAGATTTGAGGCACTTGTTAGTTACTTAAGTAGACAAATTGACACTGGATTTGAAAATGTAACTTAAGGCACGGCAACTAAGGATGATATTGACACTAGATTTTAAAATGTAACTCAACAGATGTAAACTAAGAATAACATTGAAACTAGATTTGAAAAGGTAAAGTAACAGATGACAACTAAGACTGATTTAGAGAGTACATTTGATGGTATTTCAAAGTACATTCAGACAGAACAACAAACCATGTTAGGTAAAATTGATGATAGATTTGCACATTTAGAGAAGGAACAAAAAATCGTTCAGAATATGATGATGAAAGATGAGAAAGAAGCTAGGTTCACTAAGTTAGAAACTGCTAAACGGATCTATTCATGAACATGACAGCAAAAATACCTAGACAATTACAGACACGAGTAGAACAAGAACAGACAAATCTTGACACACGTTTCAGTATGTTAGGTAAACCAATTGCACATACAAATGATGCAAGCTGTAACTGAAACGTTAGGCTCTGTAGCCACAGAAGATGACAGGATTTAAAAAACAGTACAAGACTTACCAGTATTTATGATGATTTGACTCATGATATTTCAAATTTCAAATAAATAAAAAGTTTGAATCTGAGTTAGGTCAGGTTGTACAGACTGTTGCAGAAAAAGTTTGTGAGCGTCATGGAGTATCAATAAGATTAATCCAAGAAGAATTTCAAATGTGAAATCAATGGTAGAATCTGAAATGTCTAACTGGCAAAGATCTGTTATTACACAGCCATCTGATTCACACAGAGACATATAGTAGTGTTAATTTACAAGAGAACTTCCCATCTACATCTATGACTCAGACCTCACCAAATAGAAACAAACTTATATAACAAATTTTTGCATTTAGTTTACCAACGTAAATCATATGCTCACATACACATGAACCAACTGTAGCAAGTGTAATGTTAGAAGAAAGTTTAATCAAACACCATCAATTTCAAATATTTATACCCGAAAGTGAAAATGTTCATCCAGTGAATGAAACTTTCACTCTGCAGCGGAGTGTGCGCTGATATGAAACTTCCTGGCATATTAAAATTGTGTGCCGGAACCGGGACTCGAACCTGGGACCTTTGCCTTTCGCGGGCAAGCGCACTACCGACTGTGCTATCCGCTGCAGAGTGAAAGTTTCATTCTGGAAACATCCCTTAGGCTGTGGCTAAGCCATGTCTCCACCATATCCTTCCTTCCAGGTGTGCTAGTCTTGCATGGTTCGCAGGAGAGCTTCTGTGAAGTTTGTAAAGTAGGAGGCGACGTACTGGCGGAAGTAAAGTTGTGAGGTGGCATCGTGAGTCGTGTCGGGATAGCACAGTCGGTAGTGCGCTTGCCCTCGAAAGGCAAAGGTCCCAGATTCGAGTCCCGGTGCCAGCACACAATTTTAATCTGCCAGGAAGTTTTACATCCAGTGATTTTGTATAAAATCGTTTAATGGAGTTTTGCCGGAATCATGGTCAGAGAGAAAGAAAATTCGCTTTGCAGTTGTATATATAAAAGGGGAAGTAGCTCTGTCGCTTCTAGAAGCTTTATATTATTGTAATTCTCTTGAAGGAAGAATTTGAAAATGTATATTTGTCAAAATATTGATCTACAGACGTTCATGAAAGAATCAGAAATGAAGTGTAGAGTCCTCGCGAAACAGAAACTTAAGAAAATATTTTGAATAATATCTCAACAAGATACGCTTCTTTAACTGTTCAGTTTCACATTGCGCAGTTTTGCGAATATTGAAAGTCAAATTGCCTGCACTTATCTGCAAAGAACTGTTCAATGTACTTAACTACAATCTAGAGGATTCTCTATGTGCAGTTGACTCATTGGGTTTAATTTATGAAGACCATCAAGATAGCGTAAATAACAGCCATAAGAATCAATATAGAAATGGCAGTAGTGGAAACCAGATGGTGTTTGTCAGAAATAATAAAAAGCATCAAAGCTTTGCAGCTGGTTGGCTCAGCGTTTTGTTGAGCAAACACAACAGTAGCCACCGCCTGTCATACGTCAAGAAAACAGCGGTAGAAATGATAGTAAACAGACACAAAACAATAACAGTAACAATCGCAGGAGACAGGATAATAGGTTTCACCCTGATTATCAGAATTGCAGTCGTAGTCCGTGAGAGACAATATGCTAAGTAATAACATAATCAGATTAATAACATAATCAGATTAATTCTATCCAAGCTATTCATGTGGTACAAATCACACAAGAAAATTCGAATGCTAGTTAAAGGGGGCAAAATCACTCAAGCGTTACAAAACCAGAAGTAATCGCAGTAAGTTCACAAACAACAAGCACTAAAACAAACTTTTATCGCCCTGGTTTTGCCCTCAGACGCTGAACAATACAGGACGTGGGAGCATTTCTCAGATTCCTGTATCTATGCTGAGTTATAATGATGGCGTTGAAATGAGAAAAGAGTTATTCTGGAAAAATACATAATGTAGAGAACAAGCAGTCGGAATTGTTCAAGCCAGTATACACACGATAGTAGGAGGTACATATACCATTGTGCTGTTAGACACAGGAGCAGCAGTAAATGTTATTGCAAAATAATTTTAAAGCATAAACAATTTTCATACACTATCCACTTCTCCAGAACAAAATTTTCGAATTTTAGTTGCTGTAGGACGACGATTAATCAGACTCCAAACTAAGATACAAATACACATAGGTTCTGAAGTAGACACATGTGCTTTTGTAGTAGTTGACACATTGATAGAAAATTATTTTACCTGAATAGAGGGCAACAACAACTGATTTTAAAACAGATGATTTTCTTCACAATGAACAATAAATTGTGTAGTGTAAGTTTGACCAGAACAAGAATCAGCACAGAAAGTTCTCCATTCATTGAAGTTTCGCGTATCAATCGTTGGCCATGTTTTTAACAGCAGTTAGATTTAGCTAAACCTGAGACAGAAATCTATGTTTTAATTGTAAAAAGAAGTTTGAGTCTACAAACATTTCTGGTAAACAGAAGGATCAATTAGCTCAGTTAACATTAAAGTTCACTAGTGTGTTTGATAAACAACCTGGAGTCATAAACACGTACCAAAATCACATTGAAGTTAAGCAACAAGAAACATTTTCTAAGCACACATATTCTATACCTCGGTCAAAAAGACAGGCTATCAGAAAGGAAATTAATCGCATCCTAAGGTGGAATCTAACTGGAACCTCATTATCACCTTATGGAGCTCTCTTCTCCCAGTTTCCAACCCTGATGGTTCCGTTAGACTCATGTTGGATGCATGTGCGATAAATCAAATCATTACACCAATAAGAACTAGGCCTGAAAATCTTGACGAAGAGCTACAGTAATTGTTTGGAGTAAGATATATATCCAGTCTTGATTTATGAGCGTCGTATAGTAAAGTGCTTCTGACTCCAGAGTCCAAAAGGTGTAGCACTTTTATACTTACAGGCAGAACATACAAATTTCGAGTTCTTCCATTTGGTTTGAATGTTAGTTCAGGTGTGTTTATCACAGCACTTGATGTTGTATTAGGACCAGATCTTCTTGGCCAAATCACAGATTACGTGTATCCTCGTAGCCACTGCCACCTGGGAAAAAAATCTTGAACTATCAGAAAGAACTTTCGACAAATTATTCTCTTCTGGTGTGAATGCAAACCTTAAAAGTCTAAATTCGCCAAATCTGAAATCAAATATCTAGTAGTGTACAATAAGTTATGAAATACCTGAAAATGTAAATCACTGATGATGACGCTAAACAGAATATTTGAAGAACCGGTAGTTGAAAGTTCAAAAAGAGTCTGAAACACAAATAGAATGGGCGAGCGCAATGAACAAAACGGACGTCAGTTCGATACCGATCAGTGAGCTAGAAATGATACAGAGTGACCGGCACGGACCTGCCGAGCAGTTTGCCTGGAACTGGAACGGAAACGGCCACGCTGTAGTTGGAACTAGATGTCGCCGCTACTGTTTCAGACCGGGGCCGCCAGTTCTGGAACTCTGGAGCTACAAGTCGCCTTACAGTTACTGCATTCCCAGCCGCTACAGCCGGATGGTACCGACTACGAGCACCTACCTAATCGGCGAACTTCCTCGGTCCTCCACTTTTGTGAATTGTTACTTTGGAAACGTTCGTTTGCGGACGTCCGATCTCAGGTGTCGTTATTTATCGTTGGAACCATACAAATGGCATTACGACATGCATTCATTTCTTAAGGGCTTTAGAACGGCACCATCAATAAACACTGACACTGCATATCGTATTTAATTATCCACATCAGGGCTTGTGACAAATTTAATCCACACAAGAAATGCAGATGATAAACGGGTATTCATTGGGCAAATATATTATACTACAATTCACATGTGATTACATTTTCACGCAATTTGGGTACATAGATTCTGAGGAATCGGCACCCAGAACAAGCAACTCTGGCCGTAATAACGGCCTTGATACCCCTGGGCATTGAGTCAAACAGAGCATGGTTGGCGTGTACAGGTACAGATGCCCACGCAGCTTCAACAGGATACCACAGTTCATCGAGAGTAGTGATGGGATCGGCCACCATTGACGTTTTCAGTTGGTGAGAGATCTGGATAATTTGCTGGCCAGGGTATCAGTCGGTCATTTTCCGTATACAGAATGGCCGTACAGGACATGAAACGTGCGGGCGTGCATTATTCTGCTGAAATGTAGGGTTTCACAGGGATCGAATGAACGGTAGAGCCACGAGTCGTAACACATCTGAAATGTAGCGGCCATTGTTCAAAGTGCCGGCGATGCGAACAAGAGGTGACCGAGACGTGTAACCTGTGGCACCGCATACCATCACGACGGATGATACGCCGGTATGGCAATGACGAATACACGCTTCCAATGTGCGTTCACCATGATGACGCCAAACACGGATGCGACCATCATGATCCAGACAGAACCTGGATCCATCCGAAAACATAACGTTTTGCCAATCGTGCACCCAGGTTCGTCGTTGCGTACACCATCGCAGGCGCTCCTGTTTGTGATGCAGCGTCAAGGGTAACCGCAGTCATGCTCTCTGAGCTGATAGTCCATGCTGCTGCAAAACGTCGTACAACTGTTCGCGCAGATGGTTGTTGATGTCTTGTCCCCATCTGTTGACTCAGGGATCGAGACGTGGCTGCACGATCCGTTACAGCCATGCGGATAACATGCCTGTCATCTCGACTGCTAGTGATACGAGGCCGTTGGGATCCAGCACTGCGTTCCGTATTGCCCTTCTGAACCCACCGATTCCATATTCTGCCACTAACAGTCAGCGGATCGCGACCAACGCGAGCAGCAATGCCGCGATACGATAAACCGCAATCGCGATAGGCTACAATCCGACCTTTATCAAAGTAGGAATCGTGATGGTACGCATTTTTCCCTCTTTACACGAGTCATCACAACAACGTTTCACCAGGAAACGCCGGTCAACTGCTGTTTGTGTATGAGAAATCGGTAGAAAACTTCCGTCATGTCAGCACATTGTAGGTGTCGCCCCGGCGCAACTTTGTGTGAATACTCTAAAAAGCTAATTATCTTTTACCTGTCGGTTAAAAATTACGCGTCTGTAGCACGTCTTCTACGTGGTGTAGCAATTTTAATGGGCAGGAGTGTAGTAAATCTCTCTCCCTATGCGAGACCTAATGAATTGTACGAGCACTCGTGGTCTGTAGGCAGTATGTGGCATATGGAAGTTGGGGTCGTACTGGGAGGCATACGCGTATTGCGTATTAGTTAAAGCAATCTCTCGCGAAAAGCAGTGAATCAGGGTTCGAGTCTCTGTCTGGCACAAATTTTCATTTGTCACCATCAAATCATACATCTGATAATTCGGTTATATTAGTGTTTGTTACATATATCATGAATACATTTCTTAATTATGTGGACCGTGTTAGTTTAATAAAAGGTATCTTTACATGACATTTGGAGACATGAAATTTTTTTAACTTTTTTTTCCTTTTTTCATTTTCCTTCCTTTGTAAATGTATTGATTTATATCTAAAAATTCATCTACTGTGTAGAAGCAGTTGCTATTAAAAAGTCTTTTAATTTCCTTTTAAATGGTGGTTGGTTACCTGTTAGAATTTTGTTGCTACTTTGCAAGTGACCGAAGATTTTATCAGCATCCACAATTACGAATACATTTCATGTGATAAGAGACTGATCACCTGAAACCCCCCTTTCCTCTAGATTTAGCCCGTTCCCTTCAAATGACCAAATGTTTGTATAGCTTATGGGACTTAACTACGGCCGGCCGCGGTGGCCGAGGAGACTGAGGCGCTCCAGTCACGGTCTGCACGGCCACTATGGCCGGGGGATCGAATTCCCCCTCTGGCATGGATATTTGTACCGTCCTTAGTATTAGTTAGTTCATAAGTAGTTTGTAAGTTTAGGGACTGATGACCCCGTAGTTAAGTCCCATAAGCTATACAAACATTTTGAACTTAACTACGGGGTCATCAGTCCCTGAACTTACAAACTACTTATGAACTAGCTAACACTAAGGACGGCACAAATATCCATACCCGAGGGGGGATTCGAGCCCCCTACCGTAGTGGCCGTGCAGCCCGTTCCCTGTTATACCTTTCACGCCCTGCGTGCACAGTTGTGCCGTTCTGGTTTTGCTGCTTTATTTCTTTGTGATTCACGCTAGGAAGTTCAGGCCAGCATCACACAATCGCGGATAGACTGTGGTAACGTGCGCAACTGTTGCAACCTCTCCTCCTCCGGTCTAGTTGCTGTTACCTGGGGCCTAACTGCCCTACTCAAAAATTGGTGGAGAAGAGATGCATTTAATGTTTAATATTTAATTTGAATAAAGTTTTTCTCTTCTTAGTTTTGGGCCTACACTTTAACCTCAACAATGATTAGGTGACTTGAACGGATAATGCAAGTTTCTCTGGTAAGATTGACATTTATTATATTTAAATTAGCCTCACATGCACAACACATAAATTAGCATAAAAAACTTCAACACTGTGTGTCACTATTTTCTAAAGATCAGCTTAACAATATCAAAACGAAACCTCAGTCTTATTATACAACCGCACTGGTCAGCAAATCAGCTGCTACTACTCCACAATGAACACCACTGCCACTGCTGGCGCTACAATTCAGCGATATTACAAATACCACAACTCACTTCAAAGACATAGTAGCAAAGACATTATCCCTTACGCTGTTTGGTAGCAGCAGTCGGCGAACTTCCAGTACACTTATAATGGCGGCGAGGAAGACTTGTTCTCAGTGTGTTGATAGGCCGGCCGCGTTGGCCGAGGGTACTGAGGCGCTCCAGTCACGGTCTGCACGGCCACTACGGTCGGGGGTTCGAATCCCCCCTCGGGCATGGATATTTGTGCCGTCCTTAGTATTAGCTAGTTCATAAGTAGTTTGTAAGTTTAGGGACTGATGACCCCGTAGTTAAGTCCCATAGACTCTACAAACATTTAAACATTTCAGAGTGTTGATATCCTTGTTTCGACATGTGAAGCTATCGTATCTGACAGTCAGTTGATGTTAAATGATCCTGTGATATTACGCCATTTCTTTCAAAGGCATGATACTGTAAGATGGCGCAGATCATAAATAATTGGTAGTGAAGACCTAAAACAGACAAATGTGCGGATACAAAATCTTTGAAAATAAATTTGTTTTCTTTTTGTAAGTAATTATTCCATGTATTTTGTATCTTAAACGTCTATCTCTAAATGTTCAAATGGCTTACAAACTACTTAAACGAAGGGAAACTAACTTAAGGACAACACACACACACACACACATACATGCCCTAGGGAGGACTCGAACCTTCGACGGCTAGCAACCGCGCGCTCCGCAGCGAGGCGCTTTAGACCGCTCTTCTACTCCACCGCGGCCGTCCCTCTCTACATCAATGTCACGTAGTGAAGACCTAAAACAGACAAATGTGCGGATACAAAATCTTTGAAAATAAATTTGTTTTCTTTTTGTAAGTAATTATTCCATGTATTTTGTATCTTAAACGTCTATCTCTAAATGTTCAAATGGCTTACAAACTACTTAAACGAAGGGAAACTAACTTAAGGACAACACACACACACACACACACACACATGCCCTAGGGAGGACTCGAACCTCCGACGGCTAGCAACCGCGCGCTCCGCAGCGAGGCGCTTTAGACCGCTCTTCTACTCCACCGCGGCCGTCCCTCTCTACATCAATGTCACGTAGTGAAGACCTAAAACAGACAAATGTGCGGATACAAAATCTTTGAAAATCAATTTGTTTTCTTTTTGTAAGTAATTATTCCATGTATTTTGTATCTTAAACGTCTATCTCTAAATGTTCAAATGGCTTACAAACTACTTAAACGAAGGGAAACTAACTTAAGGACAACACACACACACACACACACACATGCCCTAGGGAGGACTCGAACCTCCGACGGCTAGCAACCGCGCGCTCCGCAGCGAGGCGCTTTAGACCGCTCGGCTACTCCACCGCGGCCGTCCCTCTCTACATCAATGTCACGTCACCTACAACCTTGGGGTCTGAAAGGGTTATGTGAGTGATTTGGTCGCTTCCCGGCATCTTCTCTTGCGAAACATGTTGCGCGGACGAGATGAATTATCGCCCGCGCAGAAAATTGAAAACAATTGAGCGCGCACGCGCCGCGCCTCGGCGGCCAGAAGAACAGACGTGGCAACCGCAGACAAATGGCGCCTGTGGCAAGATTTACGCCGGCGCCGCGATGCGCTAAATACCGCTTAATTAGGGAGACCCTAAGAGACTTCGGCTGAATGCGTGATGAATGGCGGCACGGGGGAGGAGGGCAATTAACGTGCAGCTAGTGACGTCATATTTCCAAGGAGCGTCATTAATCGTGGCCCTACAGGAGGGGGCGCCGGCATCCGCGCTTTTTTTTTCCAGCAGGCTGGAAAAACAGTTTATATCCGCGAAACAACGGCCTTCCTACCCGTGGGAGACGTGCATTCATCACGGACTCTATTGCTCTGTGGTGTCGTTCCCAAACGTCCACGACACGTGACCAAACTGCAGATGTTTAGACGTGACATGAAAATGAATGTGCTGTTGACGAAGATAGCGCTGCAGGTTGTGGCAATACCAGCCCCCTCATCATAATATGAAGTACAGAAGACCTTCGTCAATGCAAGAACACGATACCACTACCCGATGCCACAGATCAGTGTGAGACGGGGTATACAGGGTGAATCAACTAAAGGCCAATTCACACTGTCCGTCACGTCAACGTCACGTCACCGTCACGTCAAGTTGTATTCACCACTGTCCGTCAGTGCCGGCCGCGGTGGCCGAGGGTACTGAGGCGCTTCAGTTACGGTCTGCACGGCCACTACGGTCGGGGGTTCGAATCCCCCCTCGGGCATGGATATTTGTGCCGTCCTTAGTTGTAGGTAGTTCATAAGTAATTTGCAAGTTTTTTTATTGCATAAAGGAAATAGTATCAATAAAGAGAAATCAGAGCTCGAACGAAGGTGTTCTTTCTTCCCGCACATTATTCGGGAACGGAATGGTAGATTCTAGAAGTCCTGCCAGGCACGTCACTTTCTTCCGCACAGCACCCGCGTAGACGTAGATGTAGCTCGCAGAGTGTCGTTGTAGATCAAGGACGTAGCCAAAAGGGAACTCTTGAGGGTCCGAACCCCCCCCCCCATAACCTAAACGATAAAATACTACTCATTCGTATGCTAAGGCGGCCGAGGGGACTGAGGCGCTTCAGTCACGGTCTGCACGGCCACTACGGTCGGGGGTTCGAATCCCCCCTAGGGCATGGATATTTGTGCCGTCCTTAGTTGTAGGTAGTTCATAAGTAATTTGCAAGTTTAGGGACTGATGGCCCCGTAGTTAAGTCCCTTAAGCTTAACAAACATTTGAACTTTTTTTTTTGTCCGTCACGTCAATTCGCCATCTCAATACGCGATGCTGAAAGTGAGGTTGTGAGTGGCGATCTGTTATGTAGAACGTCATAGTTTAATACTAGAATTGAGGGAACAACAACGCTAAATGTTATTGACGGCCAAATAAAACTTTACAGTGTTTGTTTTGGCCAACTTACTGAGAACTGAAACAACATTTCAACACATCGACATCTATTTTCAGGCGAAAAAGGAAACATACGAAAACATCAAACAATACTTATAAGAGCATAATTAGCGCCTGTTTATTTTTATCCATTACGATTTGCCCGCTGGCATTGTTAATACCATCGTAAACAACTGAATTTTTGTCTTTCATTAGAACTGACTTTTTCATTTAAAATGTTATTTAATGAGAAATGCGTAATCAAATTACAATCTTATTCAAATAAACAGTTTGCTTCAGTCTTTTCTGTTACAATGTTAAGTAACATTAACCATTTTTTTTGGTTTCAGATATCCGACCTCGATTTTAGGGGAACACTCAATTGACAAAAATATCTAAATCGTCAAGAAACATTTGAGATTTACCCCTAAAACGAAGTATAACGACAAAATAAAGATGAATAAGACTTATTTGCATATAAACAGTGCAATCATCGACTGCAACATTTAATTCGCGTGACGAAAATAGGTTAACTTGCGATGTTAGCAGACGGCCGTTCCGTCAAAACATTCTTCGCGAGAAAGCTTGACGTGACGTTGACGTGACATGACGGTCCGGTGACGGACAGTGTGAACGCCGCCATTAGAAATACATTGTGGAATGTTCTGACGGACGGTGTCGTGAAGTGACGTGACGGACAGTGTGAATTGGGCTTAACATTTTCACCGCAAATATTGCGGAAACGGAAAGTGCGATTGACGTGTGGTTTTCGCAGAAAGGATTTGTAGTCAAGAACTCGTATTGTTAGACAATAAACAGATTGGAAAAATACCTAGAAATTGTATTTTTCAAATGGAACAACGGTCCTTTCTATCATGCACTGGAATTTTTGACACCAGCTGTATACAAAGAATTTTGAATGACATTTTTATCGCGTTTAGTTTGGCAGCTACAGCCATTCAAAGTTTTGGTGCTGGAGGCGACGACAGCGTAGCTGACTGGCTGTTGTCATGAGACAGTGGGCCGTGTCTCAGGGGCTAGCCACTCAGCTACGATATCGCAGACTCGCCCCCGACACTTTAAACGCCTGTAGCTGCCAAACTAAACGTGAAAGAAATGTCATTCAAAATTCTTTGTATGCAGGTGTGGTCAGAAATTCCAGTGCATGATAGAAACAACCATTGTTCCATTTAAAAAACTGTATGTTTGCATAAAAATATAGTTTCTAATTAATATTACAATCTGTTTGTTGGCGAAAACTACGAGCGCCTGAATACTAATATCCATTCTGTCAAAACCGCACATCAACATCACCGCAATATTTGCAGTGCATGTGCTAGGTGATTCACCCTGTATATTAGGGACTCTTCGGTCCACGCAGATATTGTGACTTTTGACAGATATTATGTCTAAAAGACAACGTATTGAGCTCCAAACTGTGTAATAGACTGCATATTAATTATTTGGGATGATTACTGACTCATGATAACATCGAAAATAAGTGGACAAATTTCATTTAATAAATGCTAAACCAGAGATAGAGTTTCTAAACAGTGAAACTGTGTCTGATGTAAATATTACACCAGTCTGAATGATGAGAAATGATCTTTGACGATAATCAGCAAACTAAAGAACGTCGTTTTAGAAGGTTCGACATGTTTCAATGTTAAACAATAGTATATAGAAAACTTAATAGAAGCAAATGTCGATAGAATCGAAATATCATTAGAGGGAAGAGTATTGGAACAAGTGCAATCGTTACAATATTTGGGAAGCATGATAACATCCAGTGGAAGTTGCACAGAGAAAGTAAGGCGAAGAATCTCTATGGGAAAGAAAGCTTTCAGGAAAGTAAAAGATTTGCTAACAACAAAAAGTATTCCTATTACTCTAAGGAAGAGTTTCGTCAAATGTTTTGTGTGGAGTGTGGTGTCATATGGACCTGAAACGTGAACTATCAGACAGAAAGAACAAAAATATTTAGAAAGTTTTGAAATGTGGCTATGGAGAAGAATGGAAATAGTGAAGTGGACTGACAGAATGAAAAATGAGGAGGTGTTTGAGCAGGGTAGGAGTGGAAAGGGCTTTGATTAGGACAATCCAGAAGAGGAAAACATCTTGGTTGGAGCACATATTACGTAGGAATCGTTTGCTGCTAAGAATAATGGAAGGAAAAGTAGAAGGATGAAGAGGGAAAGGAAGGAGAAGATTTGGAATGCTGACTGACCTGAAGAAAGGAAGGAACTACAGGCAAATGAAGGAGGATGCCCAGAAAAGAGCCAAGTGGAGGACGTCCAGTTGAAACCTGTCTGAGGACACACCTACTCAAAGAAGATGATGAGAGACATTCCTATAGAAACTAGTTAGGTCATTAATTAATTAATTAATTGTATAAAAGTGAATAAATCAGTTAATATCGAAATGCAAATGGTATGAGACTTCATATAATTACGTAAATTCCTCTAGATTATTTCATATGAACATCATGTTCTCGTTGACCCTTGCAAATAGACTTCACATATATGCTAGCAACGTTAGAAACAACTTTTGATTTGAGTAATTAAAGGAATGTTACTTTTAGTGTCAGTTCATATCATTTTACATTTTTGTCAATCATGTAGGCAAGATACTATTGATTCTGTTGTATAGAATATCTCAGCAATGTTTATAGTAACATTTGATGTATGTATGATTATTTGAGTATGTAATTTTTAACCGTATTTTAAATTCTGTGATTATTGTAAACGACGATTGTGATCTGGTCATTGTCGCTATAAGTATCTATACAGGTGCTGTGGAGCATCGGAGTTAGTCCACTTTTCGATAGTCCAGTTCTCTTTGGAATGTGCTTGAAACGTTACGAGTTGTATGTGAAAATTCTGTATGGGAAGAATTAAAGTTCAGCTAACTTATTACTTGCTTTTTTTATTCAATTGAAAACAACCCCCAGGTAAAAATAAGCTGTGAGGAAATTATACTCCATTTGGAGATCACGCTATAAAGATAAGTAATTTTTATTAGTTTATATATATCCAAATTTGAGGCGTTTCACTGATTTGAAATAGTACTGTAATAATATGTATTGGTAACTAATTCCTGTTATGTCAAGATATGCCGTCTGCCAGTAATAAACCCAGAAAATATTTGGCGTGGGACTAGTAGAAAAAGTTTTAAGCGAAATAGTTTTCAAATCTGCGTCGATGAAAATCCTTTCTGCCATTCATAGGCCCAATATTTCCAGGTTTTATCATTTATCAGTGACAAATAAAATCACTTGAACAACTGATAAATACCGTAAGAGTGAAAGGCAGAAATTAAGTACAGAGACACACATGAAACAGAGACTCAAATCAATTTCGCTTCTTCAATGGGAAGTAAGATGTTGTTGTGGTGGTCTTCAGTCCGCAGACTGGCTTGATGCAGCTCTCCACGCTAACCTGTGCTGTTCAAGCCTCTTCATCTGAGAATACGTACGACAACCAACATCCTTTTGAATTTGCTTACTGTTTTCGTCCCTCGGTCTCCCTCTACGTTTTTACCCCATACACTTCCTTCTAATGCTAAGTTGACGATTCCTTCATGTCTCAGAATGTACCCCACCAACCTATCCCTTCTCCTAATCAGGATATACCAGAAACTCCTTTTCTCCCCAATTCTGTTGAGCACCACCTCATTAGTTACATGATCGACCCATTTCATCTTCATCATTCGTCTGTAACACCACGTTTCGAAAGCTTCTATAATCTTTTTGTTTGAACTCCTTATCGTCCACGTTTCACTGCCATACAATACCACACACCAGACAAATACATTCAGAAAGGACATCAACATTTAAACTAATATTTGATGTCAACAAATTTCGCTTCTTAAGAAACTCTTTTCTTCCCATAGCCATTCTGCATTTTATATCTTCTTTACTTTGCCCATCATAAGTTATTTTGGTACCGAAATAACAAAATTCATATTACTTTCATTGTCTCATTACCTAATCTAACACCTTCATCATCGCCTAATTTTTCTCAATACATTCCATTACCTTTGTTTTACTCTTGTTAATGTTCATCTTCCTTTCAAGACACTGCCCATTCCATTTAATTGCTCTTCCAGGTCTTTTGCTGTCTATGATAGAATTACTATGTCGTCCCTCTCCCTGGACTATAATTCCTCTCCAAATTTCCCCTTGCATTCCTTAATAGCTGGCTCAATATACAGACTGAACAACATTGGGGAAAGGCTAAAGCCCTGTCTTACTCCCTTCCGAACCACTGCGATCCTTTCATGACCTTCGACTCTAATAATTAATGTCTGGTTTCTGTAAAACATAAATTATATCTGTCGTTCCCAAGGAAGTCCTGTAGGCCCCCTGCTGTTTCTAAACATTGTCTCATTGTGATTAGTCTCTCAGATTGTCTGAAGATGATACAGATACAGTCATTCACCATCAGTTCAAGTAATCAGAATTGTAAAATGATTTATAGATAACATACAGTCGCCCTAAAAATTGTAAGTGTGAGGTCATCCCATTGAGTAATAACAGGTATCCGTTAAATTCTTTCCCGTCGGAGCTTCGAGTCCTCCTTTGGGCATGGGTGTCTTTATTGTCCTTAGTGGAAGTGAAAGTAGTTTCTAATGAGTGTTACATCTTAATTAAAGCGTGATAAGTGTTCTATATGGCGATTATGGCTGTTAAAGAAATGCTCATACTTAGCATACTGATGCAAAACATGTATTCATGGAGAATGGCAAGTGATTTACCGAAATCTGGACTGCACAATAAATCAGTTTTTATTATTTTATTATTTTTTATTTTTTTAAGTAACGACTGTTTGCTGCAAATCATCACTCACTCAATCACTCAGCAGGCTTCTACGGGACACTAAGATACCGCAACGATCTCACAAATTGCCTCCACTGAACTCTGTTTAGGACTACTTCTTGCCAGTTGTCCACATTCAGACGTCTACATATCTTGAAGATTTCGTTCTTCCAGAAGCTTCCTGATCTTCCTACTGGTCGTTTTCCTGTTAGTTCTTCTTTAAAGGTTCGTAATACGATTCTGTCATCTTCCATCCTTTGAGGATGTCCACTCATTTGAAGTCTCCTGGAGTTGATGGTGTTGATTATTGATGCATGTTGTGATAGTGAGTGCATTTATTTGATCTATTTTTCAGGTTTGAGATAAGGAATCTAAGTATGGTCCAAAAATTTTCCTATAATCATTATTTTCAAAAACTTTCAAATGGTGTTCTTTTTTATTACATTCCGTGATTCTGAACTTTATGTTAGAACTGGACTAACGATAGTGTTGTAAATTTTCAGTTTTGAGTTTCTTGTCAATCATTTTGATCCCAATAAAAACTGCATTCAGTATTCTAACTTTAATTTTCACTTCTCTTTGGTACATTTCGTTAATCATGCCACCCAGGACTTTGAGAAGCTCAATTTGTTCAAAAGTATGTTTTCCCATAATGAGAGGTGATCGGTTATCGCTCTTATCAATTTTTCTCTTCATTATCATGCACTGAGTCTTTTGGTCGTTAATTCTGAGGCATAACTTTAACGCTAGATCCTGAAGTTCAATCAATAAAATTCCGTATTTCAATCTCGTTTCTCCCTATGAGTACAATATCATCTGCAAGTACTTTATGGTACTGTCCAAGGTGAATGCGTGCCAGACTAATTTCAGTGACCTAATAACTTTCTCAAGAGCAATATTGAAGAGAAGAAAGATAAACATCGCCTTTTCTCAAACTAGTTCTATTTGGGAAAGGATCAGATTTTTTCCCCATTTATGAGAATTATACTTGTGTAAATTTTGTACGGATTAAAATACAAGTTAATGAGTTTAGAAGGGAAGCCTCTATGAATTGAGTCATAAGCTTTCAGGAAATCAGTAAAGAAATAGTGCATATTCTAATTATATTCCCACACTTCCTAAATTATCATTTTGATTGCAAATATGTTGTCAGTAGCAGATCTATTGTTGAGAAAACCATTTTGTTAATCACCAATGACGTTCTTTGCATGTAGTTTCAAACGGTTTAGTACAATAAACGATAAAATTTTATAGGCTATATTAACAATATATCCCACGATTATTTTTAATATTTTCTTTGTATCCTTTTTTGTGCAGTGGCACTATAAGAGGTTCTTTTCACTCTATAGGCATAATTTCGACTTGCCAAATAATGAGGACCGAGCGAGGTGGTGCAGTGGTAACACGCTGGACTCGCATTCGGAAGAACGGTGGTTCAAATCCACCTCCGGTCATCCTGATTTAGGTTTTCCGTGATTTCCCTAAATCACTCCAGGCAAATGCCGGTATGGTTCCTCTGAAAGAGCACTGCCAATTTCCTTCCACATCCTTACCCAAACACTCCGAGCGGGACGTTAAACTCCAAGTTTCCTTCCTTTCTTCCAAATCATGAAGATGAACTGGAATATATGTTCGTATAGTACTTCTCCTCCAGATTTAATTAATTCAGCCAGAATGTTATCATTACCTGAAGCTTTATTAATTCTTAGTTCGTTAATGCAGCTTACTACCCCCTCAAAAATGTATCTGGAATCAAATCATACTCAGGAGGAAACTTCGGTTTCACAACAGCTGATTCTGGATCAAGGCAGTTTAGCAGATTGTCAAAATATTTTTAGAACTAGATAGGAGTTCATTCTTTTCAGTTATTAAGTCCTCCTTGCAATCTCTCATGAACTTTGTTCTTGGTTTAATTGTGACATACATTTTAAGGAGCTTATTATTTTGATGGTCATTTGTATTGCTTCAACTTGTTGCCTAAAATATTGTTTCTTTTTCTTTCTAATACGTTTACTGCAATTATTCTGTTACTCTTTGTAGTATTGCTCTACAATAGGATCCCTATTACACTGCAGCCATTCTCTGCGTAATATCCTTACTTCATTCATTGCTTCCTGACATGGCGCATCAAACAATTCGATTTTACGTTTACTCTTCTTACGTAGATCACTCTGAACTGCTGACGGAATACTATGTTTAATATGTTCCTCTATCTCCTCATTTTTCTCTCTAAGTGTAGTACTATCCAAAAGTTCGAATCTATTTTGAATTTCAATATTACATTTTATCCTTTACTCATTAATGTTTAACTTTTCCATTTCATATTTCTTAATGGGCTCAGAGGGAGATTTTGGTGTTCTTCTCAACTTAATTTTGACTGTTGCAGTTATTATATTGTGGTCAGATCGTATTTATGTACCTCTAAAGCATCTAACATCGTAAATAGAATGACACTGTTTGCTGTCAATAAGAGAGTGGTCAATATGATTTGCTATTTTGCCATCACAGGAATAATAAGTTTATTTATGTATCTGTTCGTGAGGGAAAGTAGTATTCTATAGATGATCATGGTAGCTGAGACTGCAAAATCTATCAGCCGCACTACATTTTTGTTACATTATGAAGTCTTTCGGCACCAATACTGGATTTGAAGGAATCCTCTTTTCCTATTTTTGGATTGAGGTCACCCAATACTATCTTAATGTCATTTCGTGGCACCCTATTCCATAGTTCTGACAAATCTTCATAAAAGGTATCTTTAATATTATCATCTTTATCATTCGGTGGAACATGACAATTTTAGATAGGACAGCCTTTCGTTAACGGATTCAAAAGTGATTACTGCAGAGAGGATGTGATTCGCACAGAGAAGGCGGTGCGAAACTCATATGACCAGTTTCTTTACCACTACTGAAAAGGTGTACTTTTCCATATACAGTGTATTTGTTCCCAGTAATCTTGTCTCCTGTACCGCTGCATCTACAATTATGTACTGTTCTAATTTGTGACTTATCATTCAAAAAAAAAAAAAAAAAAAAAAAAAAAAAAAAAAAAAAAAACAGATTTTTGCATAGTTCGCACATTCCATCTACTGCTTTTTGTAATATGGTTGATGAAGGTAACTGGTAAATCCCCACACTGGGCTGCAAAACACGTCCTGGAAAAAAGGTTTTTACTAAATTCCAATCACCAAATGTCTTTTCCGAATGCGAAGATATGTTGTCGCCGCAAACCTGCATAAGGAGAATTGATCATTTTAATAAAATTAGAAAGATTAGAGCACGCGCTGAAAGATTTAAGCGTTAGTTTCTCCTGGTAGCTCTGAAGAGTAGAAAAGTAGAGAAATAGTCTGAAAGTGGATCACTGAACGTCCTACCAGGTACTTACATGTGAAGTCAATTGTTGTCATGTAGAAATTGAACTTGATAAGTATTCCACGAGTTCTAAAACGAATTAACTCCGTACTTTGTCTCGTTTTATAGTACCATTCATATTTTTCGCTACATAAAAATTATAGCCTGTCTCCTTGGTCCGATATCCTTCTGAACGGTGTGAGTTTTCGACACACAGGCGAGTTTCCGCAATAACTGTGATATGGCGGCAACAGTTGTGACAGGAGAGAGATTTATTTGTTTCGTTTCCCGTTTCTTGCTATCATAAATCTAGCACACGTGACGCCCCCTACGAGGAATGGAAACAGGGCATTTCCTTCAAAGTAACATATCGGGTTTCCAAGCACCTGCAGCCAGCTTTTCACAGTAGGTTTAGTTATTGTTTTCACCGCAAACCGTTTTTGCAAATTAACCCACTAGGATGTAGTTCGTTAACGACTTCTTGTAACAGACTTAGCTATAGCGCTCCCCAAGGAATGCTTGCAGGAAGAATCATCTGAATTTGAGTATGTCTTCTCACGTCACTTTCATCCACGACTTCTTTTACTTCTCTCACGTTAGTCTCTCCTATTACAAGTGATGAATGACGGCATTTTTTTCCATACTCTTCGGTGTGACATCTTTTAAAAAGAACAACGTAAATGAACTACTTAGATTTTCACTTGTTCTTCCTTCTGAGTACTTATATGCGTTTAACGGTTCCATAGATAACGTCGTTTCGTTAAAAACGAGAGAAATTAATAAGCTACCATTATTACCATATTTGAAAGTTATAGATTTACAAAAGCGGTCGCTTTAATCTATTTATTAAAATAATAAAACAATTAAGTTTATAAGTGTATAGAACATTAATTTTATCATTCATACTGTAACGACTGAAAATATTTTCACCATTGGAAAAACGAGATATTGCTTCTCCAAACCCAGAGTGACGTTGTCGGCGTGCTGTTACTTAGGTATTATAAGGTATTATACCAATATGTCCTGTACTGATTTATATATGTCTAACTGGTTGACAGTTCCATCCAGACGATATCTTAGTCTCCCTAAGTGACTGATTAAAGCCTGTTTGTGTGTGAAACGCTAAGTACTATTATCACCTTTTTCGATGTGCATTGCCATTTGTCCTAAAAATGTTTCTGAGACTCTGGAATGGAATGTGGCACTTCTCTCTCCTTCTAAACCTTATTAACTCAAACTTGTTTAGTCAAATGCAATATGTGGAGTTAGTTAAAACACAATGGCAGATTCGATCATAAGAGGTTTTTATTCGACCAACCTCTGCTTGCGGTTGTTCTGAGGTGACAGACCAGCAGAACTTGGTATTCATGTCTTGCCTTCTCTTCATTATTTTGTAACAACGAATGTTTTCCATATGAAGCCATCCATCAAAAGTGAATTGGTTTTTGGAGTGACACATGTGTAGCTGTTGCAGAGAACAAGGGCGAAATCAGCATGCTGTGAAACAATGTGTTATTTATCTGATATGCAAATCGTGGCTGCCGCCAAATTATTTTATACAAAACGAAGACATTTATGAATACTTGACTAGATTCTGTGCAGCACTGTTGCACATATTAACTGATACCACACATAGTACAGTTTTAAAAGACATGCACATCTCTGTAATTATATAAATCATACGACAGAGGAAGTTTTGTTGATTTTTAAAACACCTTCATGAGTGGAACGAACCTATAAGATAGACGTTAGAGCTGCAGTAATCATATCAAGGAACTTAAGAGGCTAATGAGCTCATCGACTTCGCTGAAAATGTTGTGGAGAAACAAACACTATGTACTTCTATTAAGTGTTTACCACATTTAGTATAGTGGGACTTTCTTTTACAAGTGTCCAATGAAAATATATCCTGAAGAAGATGTTGGACAGTAAGATAATAAAGTGTTGATACAGTTGGCGTAAAACACTTTCCAAATCGTGTCAATAAAAATTTTCAGTCAACCGTTATATATATAAGATACATCTTTCGAAGAAAGAAAATAAATAGACATAACTGAAAATTTTCATCCGCAATAACAAAGTAGTTTCATAACATCCACTCCCTTGGATTTTGTGTTTGCTTTATTTATTCTATAACCACTAAAATATTCTAGTAATGTTAGGCGGATAAATTTGACTCTACAATATTGTAACTTATAAAGCGACAGATTTGGTTACCTAAGCCCATTTCCACTCTCGATAGTACATAGCCGCTGCAGCACCAAGGTATTTGTTCCAAATGAACACATCGAAGTCCTTTATTGTCAATACTGTAATGAATAATCTGACAGTAAGTCTGAAGAAACCAACATCGTTTGTATACTGGTGATACAGTAATTGTATCTAGCAACAGTTGAAAATTCAGGAAAACTTTACGGAGTAGACCAACTTCAGCGTACACATAGACATAAGCAATTTATGACATATATATTAAAGGTCAACTTGTGAGAGTTACAATCCTGTTACACGACCATTGCTTTATATTCATTGGCCTTCCTACTGGTTCAACGTCTTCTTCTCAGACAACACTTGTATCTAACATACTCATTTATTTATTTCATGCCTGTCTTCCTCTATGTTTGTTGTACTCTTTAGTTTTCTCTAGTACAGTGAAAGCTAGTCGTCTATGTCTAAATATATCCTGAGGTGACGGAAGTAATGGAATACTGACTAACATTATTTCTTACTTCCTATTTCCTGGAAAAGTGCGGCAACTACATAGCATTTAAATCGTTTGGTGGTCTCTCAAAGGCTTTCGTCTAGATGAGCTCAAGCATTGTGGTATGAATGGGACAGTACATAAATAGTTTAATTATTACGTAATTGGAGAGTGCAAAAAGTTCAAGAAAGCGGTTCACATATGGCGCAAAAATCAGCTGATCCCTCAGACTCGACAATGGAGTCCCACAAGATCTGGTCTTGGATCCTTCACTGTTCTTAATATACTGGCATTCTGTATTCCCGCAGATTCAGAACTAGTGCTTTTGCCACCCGGTAATTACATTCGAATAACAAAAATTAACAGATGAAAATTCAGAAAATTATTATGTGGTTCTCGGTAAATGGAGTCTCATTAAATTTTGATCAAAATGGTATATGCAGTTCTTTGCAGTAAAAAGGCATAATACTATTAATTAATATAGACTTTGAACGGAAGTCTGTAGCTAAGATAGTTTAAAAAAATGTTCACATGTCTGTAAATCTATCGGACCAAACTGCGTGGTCATCAGTCCATAGCTTAAAACTACTAAAACCTAGGTAAACCAACCTACGAACAAACAAACACACCCATGCCCCAGGGAGGACTCGAACCTCCACGGCGAGCAACCGCGAGCTCCGCAGCGAGGCGCCTTAGACCGCTCGGCTACTACACCGCGGCCATAAGTTTTATATGTATGCTTTGATGAGAGACAGAATTGGAAGAAGCACATTGATGAACTGCCGAAACGTTTGAGTTCAGCTAACTATGTTATTAGCATTATTGCAAATTTTGATGATAAATATCTCAGTAAAATAGATTACTATCGCTAACATTATTCACTTATATCGTATGGTGTCATATTTTATGGCAATTCATCATTGACAAAGAAAGAACCATTCTTCAAAAGCGTTTAAACAAAATAACTGGAGCCAAGATCATGATTCAGACATTTATATAAGGATCTATGATTATTCACTTATGAATTTTTTATTGGTAGTCCAACCCAAATCAAAGGTAATTGCAGTGGGCATAGCTGCAACTCTAGGAGAAAGGATTTTCTTCAGTATTCAATGTTAGATTTAGCTTTGGCAGAAAAATACGTAAATTATGCTGCCACAAAAGTCTTTGGTCAGTTACCAAATAGCTTGAAAAGTCTAATAGATAACCAACTACCATTTTAAAATAGATTACATTAATACTTGTTCCATAGATCATGGATACAAGATTGTATAATCATGTGGAACGTGTCAGTTTAGTAAAAGATAATATTACACGACATAATTTATATTAAAATTGAAACTTCTTGGCAGATTAAAATTGCGGGCTGGAACCGTAACCGGGACTCGATCCTGGGATTTTTGCCTTTCGCGAGCAAGCGCTCTACCGACTGAGCTATCCCGACACGACTCACGATGCCGCCCCACAACTTCATTTCCGCCAGTACCTCGCCTCCTATTTTCCAAACTTCACAGAGGCTCTCCTGCGAACCTTGCAAGACTAGCACTCCTGGAAGAAAGGATATGGTGGAGACATGGCTTCGCTACAGCCTAAGGGATGTTTCCAGAATGGAACTTTCACTCTGCAGCGGAGTGTGCGCTGATGCGAAAGGCAAAGGTCCCAGGGTCGAGTTCCAGTTCCGGCACGCAATTTTTATCTGCCGGGAAGTTTCACATCAGCGCACACTCCGCTATTTATTAATTCCAATGTAAAAATTAATCTACTGAGTAGAAGGAGTTGACATTCATAAATTGTTTCAATTTGTTTTTAAATGTTGTTTGGCTAGCTGTCAGACATTTGATGTCCTTTGGTAAGTGACCGAAGACGTGGCAGCATAACGTATTCCCTTCTTTTCCAAAGTTAGATTTAACCTTGAACAGTGCAGATCATTATTTCTCCTAGTGTTGTAGTTGTGCACACTGCTATTAGTTTCGAATTGAGTTGGGTTATTATTAATAACAAATTTCAAAATGTACAAATGTTTGTCATGTCTATGGGAATTAACTTCTTCGGTTATTAGTCCCCAAGCTTACAAACTAATTAAATTAAAGTAACATGTGGACAAAACACACACCCATGGTCGAGGGAGGACTTGAACGTCCGACGGCAAACAACCGCAACACTCTGCCATTCCACCACGGCTATAACAAATTTCATAAGTGAATATATATAGTGAACCTACTGACCTACTGTGATGATCACTAGATTTGTTTATAAGTGTCTGCAGGATGTTCTTCGTTGGTTCTAGAAAGTAATTAGACGATTTTGTGAAAGGCATACTTCCTTGCTCGAAGATGAATTACGGCAACATATGATGCCATATGAAAGCTGTGACTGAAACTAGGCATAGTAAGATAATTCACTGTGATGCTTGTTACCAAAATTAGCAATAATCCTAATAGTATAAGTTGCTGAAATCAAACGTTTTAGTGCTTTCTCAATGTGTTGCTTGCAATTCAATGTCTCGTCAGTGCACGGACACCAGAAAACGAAATATTCTACCCTAGCTAGACACTTCTGTTCACAGACTAAGTTCGTTAATGGTATAGTGTCATTTACCATATCGAACTGTATATACTGTGCTTTATCAAAATTTGATAAGAGTCCATTTTCATAGAACCACGTAATTTTTTTTGAAAAGCATTTTTTACTGGAAATCTAGAAATATGAGATTAATCTCTGATCCAATGTCGATAACAATCATTAGTTAATGAGAAGAAATGGTTCCAGAAGAACGAATTTTTATGGTCCAATTTTGTTTATGTGTCAACAGATCGCTGTTTGATGGTGATTCACAAGGTTATGGGGCAGCAGTTTTCTTCTCGTCGTGTAGGCCTACTTCCTGGTCCCAAATTGGGCATTGGAGTTATCTTACATCTCATATCTGTTTCGGCAAATTTTATGCCGTTGGAGTCCTCACTCACGGACCAGTTTTTTGATTACGTGTCAACAGATCGCTGTTTCATGGTGATTCACAACGTTAGGAGGCAGCAGTTTTTCTCCTCGTCGTGTAGGCCTAGTTCCTGGTCCCAATTTGGGCGTTAGGTTTGTTGTACACCTCATACAGGATGTCCAGAAAAGGGCTCCCTGATTTCAAAATTAAATATCTCGAAAACAAAGATCGACAGAGGAATGCAGTAAACGATATGTTTATTGTGAAAGCTGTAAGAAGTTTATACAGGAGTTTGAAATAATAGTTACAAAATCTGCTAAAAGATGGGGCTGTACGGTGTACAGCTCATATCGGCATACAGAAGTGAAATAATCGTATGAAAATACTCTTTGCAATCACATCACAATGTTTTCAAAATGTTCACCATTGGCACTACAGAGGTGGCGCAAATGAAGAATGAAATTCGCCATCTTTCGTAATGTCCCAACCGAAATGAATTCACATGCCACAGAGATCGTCGATTCAAGCTCGTCCAGCGTGGCGGGATGCTTCGGGTAGACCATGTCTTTCACTGTGCCCCACAAAAAAAAGTCACAAGGAGTCAAATCCGGCGAATATGGAGGCTAATCCATTCCTGCACCAGTAAATTTGGGATATTCCAAAGCAATGACTCGATTCCCGAAGTATTCCTCAAGAAAGCGGAACACTTCTTCGGTCCGATGTGGTCGAGCTCCATCTTGCATAAACCATTCAGTACCCGGTCGATCCTCTAACGCTTGCTGTGTGGCGACAAATTGTTTTTTTGCAACGCAATGTGCGCCAGTGACCGTTTCTCGAATGAAAAAAGGTCAATAATGCCTCTGCTGCATACTGCAGCCCACACAGTAACTTTAGGAGAATAGAGGGGTTTCGCTTCACACCAATATGGCCTTTCGGAACCCCAAAATCGCCAGTTCTGCTTATTCACGTATCCATTCAGGTGGAAGTGTGCTTCATCTGTAAACCAGATGCAGCCAACATCAAATTCTTCACTATCAATCATTGTGAGCATCTGATTAGCAAAGGCAACCCTTTGTTGCACAGCTCGTACGGGTATGGCCTGTTGCGTTTGAATTTTGAATGGAAACGTGTGTAGGCTCTTTCTCAGTATGTTCTGCGTGCTGGAACGCTTCAAACCAGTCTCAGATGCAATTCTACGGACGGACGATATTGGATTTCGCTGAATAATTCCAGAAACTGTGGCGATATTTTCAGGCGTAGCTGCGGTTTGCTTGCGGCCAACATGCCCCACTAGATCATCAGTTACGCTGCCTGTTCGTTGAAATTTTGCGAAGAGCGTACGAATGGTTTTCGCATCGGGTCCTTTTGGAACATTTAATCGTGCTTGAAAACTTCGCCTTATTGCTGTAGGACTCTCTTCTAACCTTTGGTACTCCAGCACCACCAGAAAAACGCGTTGTTCAATGGAGTACATGGTTTTAATCTCTTCCTTCGGTACGCTAACCTGCTTTCACGTGTTTTTTTTTTTTTTTTTTTTTTTTTTTTTTTTTTTTTTTTTTTTTTTTTTTTTTTTTTTTTTTTTTTTTTTAAATTGTGCTACAAAGTAACTGAAGTACCATCGTCATAGACGATTTACACTTCACAGTTGAGGATATGGGGGTTAACTCTAACTTTATTTATGACAATAAACTTTAGGGGTTAACCTGTAAGGACCTTTATTTTGGTCCGTAAGGTACCCCTCTCGATGTATTAATGACAATTTCAATGAAACTTTGTATTGACATCTAATTTAAAACTTTATCGATTAGTCAAGGCCCGTGGCACTTTGTATCTATGCCATGGAAGTGGCATTGTCCTCCCCAATGTGCGGTTGTTGTGTACGGAATCCCGTAGTTCATCAGTCTTGCGGTAGATCTTCGTCGCTCTTTTTTGGACGGCTTCCGTGATAGTATCCATGTGAAGCGCCTCATGGATGTCGGTGTTCCGTGTGTACCTGTTTGCCCTGAGGATCCATCGTAAGGTTTTGTTCTGTATCACCTGCAGCCGTTGAATTTGGGTAGCACTGGCCAGTCCCCAGACTGAGCTGCCATAAAGCATCTTCGATAGAACAGTGGCTTTGTACAGGCGTAATTTGGCGCCAATACCCAGGTCAGTGCTCAAGAAGAAAGGCATTAGGCTCTTCGCCATTGCGTACGCTGATCGCTCTGGGCTTCGGATCATTATTTATACTAGGCATTACGTATGGCGGTTACAGCGCCATCTGTTAGCAGCTTTTGTAACTATTATTTCAAGCTGCTGTATAAACGTCTTACAGCTTTCACAATAAACATACCGTTTACTGCATTCCTCTATCGATCTTTGTTTTCGAGATATTTAGTTTTGAAATCAGGCAGTCCTTTTCTGGACACCCTGTCGCGGGAAATTTTCGGTCGTTGGAGTGCTCACTCGTGAAGCTGTAAACTGAGTTATCCGGGAGTGGTGCGTGCAGTGGCACAGTAACTCGGCGTAACGGTGACCGGGCCGGCGCGGCGACCATCTGTCTGCGTCCCGTCGCGCGCTGACAAATTGTCCGCCGCCATCGCCGCCGCTCGGCCACGTATGGCCAGGTCTGGTGCCGCCGCAAGAAGCCGCCCGCGCTAAACCTGGACCTGGGCCGCCGCGACGCGCCGTATGCGGAGGACGGGCCCGTCTGCGCGCGCCGGGGCTCGACCCCGCGGCCTCCCGGCAGAGAGCCGGATACCTCTGCATCCTGGCAGACGACCGCGTCATTGTACTGTGCCTGCTACAAGCACGGAAAGCAGTCGACTGCTTCCTCGACACAGTGCTGAGCCAGGACTGTTTATCACACACACAACAGCAAAGGACACTGGTTACAACAATAAACGGATCGGTTCAGATATCTAGGTTCTGAAGTACACGGTGTCCGAAAAGTCTTTCCCTGATTACATAGATTGATAACTCAGGCTAGAAGTAAGATACAAATATGAAGCGGCGGTGGAGTAGCCGAGCGGTCAGTGGGAAGTGAAGTATCCCACACTGGTGAGATTCACCTACTTCACCGCCCACTCATGCAGTCGCCTTGACCGACTATATGTGACGGATAACATTAGTGACAGGCTTCGCGCCGCGGAGGTAATCCCTGCAGTATTCTCTGACCATTGTGCGCTTGCTGTAACACTTGATCTCGATAAACAGCCCACCAAACTCTATAGATCACAATGGATGCTTAATATCTCGCTGTTACAAGACAGAGAATTAGAGGACGACGTCAGGGACACATGGAACGTTTGTCTCAGATCCCTAAGTCGCTATCAATCCAAAGTAGACTGGTGGACAAATCACGCAAAACGAAAACTTCGTCAGTGTGTGATAAACTACGGCAGACAAAAAGCTAGGGAAATAAAAAACACCACAGAATTTTATTATTCTATATTAAGAGAACTCTATGATAAATCTGACAATAATGGATCGCACTTCCAACAAATCAAGAGCATCAAAGCAAAATTACTTAGTATCAAGCGCACACAGTTAGAGGGTCTGAAAATAAAGTCCAAATCACGCTCTCTGGTAGTTGAAGAGATGACGTCTCTGTACCATTTAATTAAACATAATACCAACCGAAGGCGGACGTTCATTGATGAGCTATTGACGTCAAATGGTAGACTGCTCGTAAATCAAAACGACATAGTACAGGAAATACATCAACATTATAGAGAATTGTATTCTCTAGAACATGTTGATGAGGGTGCAGTAGGTGAATTTTTTCAAGTACTTACTCCGGAAATTAATTATGATGATAACAGTGGCATATTAACTGCGTTTACAGAACGTGAAGTTTTAGATCTCATTTCAAGGTCGCCGCCCAACAAATCCCCTGGACCTGATGGGTTGCCAAAAGAATTTTATTGTAAATTTTGGCCCCTTAGAGGACCAACTTTTACGGATATTCTAAACGAAATATTAAAAGGTGTCGTAGTTCCTAAAGAGTTTAAGGAAGGGAAAATTGTTTTAGTTCCAAAAAACAAGGGACGAAAATGCATCGACAACTTCAGGCCTATTACTTTGCTGAATTTTGATTATAAAACCATCGCCCGGGCAGTTACCAGTAGAATGAGTCTTCCCATAAGTAAAATTATTGGAAAACACCAATCCTGTTTCCCTGCACGAACTGTCATGAACACAATTTCTGCCTACAGAGATGTCATATCCATAGCCTCCGTTACAAATATAAAGTGTGCACTATTTTTTATAGATTTTAATAAAGCGTTTGATCGAGTAAATCACCAATACCTGGAAAAAGTAATGAAGGAAGTAGGCCTGGAAGAAAGAGTTTTAAAAGTGGTAAGAAATTTGATTACAGGGATAACGACTAAACTAGCTGTCAATGGACAATTAACTGGGGCTATAAACATTGAAAGGGGGGTCCCACAGGGCAGTCCTCTCTCTATGCTGCTGTATGTGCTCTCCTTGGAGCCAATACTCAAAAGGGTTACCACGAAACTCTCTGGGTTACAGCTGTCGGGTGTTAAATTCACTACAGGGGCGTATGCTGATGACGTGGGAGTGCTACTAAGAACAGTAGATGAGGTCACAAGCCTAAAAGAGGACTGGGACACCTACTGTGCAGTTTCAGGTGCAAAAATTAACACGGGAAAGTGTAAATTAGTAAATATCAGAGGGTTCGACGACGTAGCCGTGCCATGGGCACAAACCGTCGAACAATACAAAACTTTAGGGATCATCTTTGATAAATGTCCATTAAAAATGGCGGCCCTGAACTGGAGAGCGACAATTAACAAAATGCAAGGGACTACTTTAGAAGCAACCTGGCGATCCATAAACCTTATTGGAGCCGTGAGGATTGTCAACACCTATCTATTGTCCAAGGCATACTATGTGGCTCAGATTTTCCCGATTCCAAAAGTACAGGCAAATAAAGTAATGCAGTTAGCAGCCAGGTACGTGTGGAGAGGAAACATTTTTAAGCTCACACCCGGAACATTAACAAAACCAAGATTGACTGGAGGACTCGCACTCACTGATATTCATAGGAAGGCAACTGCTTTATACCTTAGACGAACAGAAAGATTAATACATAGCAACAACAGTAATATTACAGAAAAACTCTTTAAAATACTGCAACCAAAGAGCATGAATCCGCCGATAGATATCAGCAATCATAACTTCCGTCTGAAACATATCAGTCTGTTTTACCTGGAGTATAGTTACTTAAAAGAAAGTCGTGTACCATCTACGACTTTAACTACAACCCAAATCCTACAGATATGGCAACAGAAAGATATTCCAAACAGTATTATGCTAAAGTTTCCACATAGAAACTGGTTGACAGTGTGGAAAAACATCAGCCTTAAAATCTACACGTCAGAGGTTGCGTCCACCTGGTACAAAGTCGTCAACCAGACGATAGCAACGAACGAAAAGCTACATCGCATCGGAAAAAGTGATACAGACAAATGCAGTAATTGTGGACTACTGGACACCTTAATCCATAGATTCACTTGTAGCGGACATATCGAAAACTGGAAGTGGGTGAGGAAACGAATAGCATTACTATCAAGAGCCTCCGAAACTAGCTACACTTCAGAAATTATGATGTGGCCGGAAAGAAGTTATTACCCGAAAACAAAGAACAATACAATTATGTGGCTTCTCGGTAATTATGTAAACTATATATTCCGCGGACCTGCAGAAGACAATCCCATAAGTTTTCAATCGTACATGAACACAGCGAGATGGAGAATCATAAGCACTATTGATGAGAAAAAAGAGTTTAGCAACATGCTAAATATAGCTTTTGAAAAGGCTGGAATAGGATAAACTTTTTTTTTTTTTTTTTTTTTGTCTTGGGACTATAATTACTGCTACTGTCGCCATCTAAAGACGCAACAGTTTCACTTACATTTTAAAGAAGAATACTTTTGTTTCTGTTTTGCAATGGATATTGCTGTTTATTCCTAGATTTTTTTAAACAGTTGCTTTCAACAAAAAAAAAAAAAAAAAAAAAAAAAAAAAAAAAAAAAAAAAAGCTGTCTAGTGCATGTGGTAACGGTGGGTCGTGTGGGCGGCCAGACGCCTGCCGCCGGTCTCCTGTAGCCGCGGCAGCGCGCACCTCCCTCCTCTCTATAAATTTGGTTTGGTTTCGTTAAAAAAAAAAATGCTGTCTAAAGCGTCTCGCTTGCTGTTAACTCAAATTTTAAACTACCACTAGAAACTTCGGATATGGAATCTGGGCAACGATTAAAACTCCATGATTTTTAGTATTTTTGGAAATTCAACAAGTAAGAGGGTTACATAGAAGATCAAAAATTCTTTTTGCAAACACGTTGCTATTGATACAATTTTGAAGATAGAGCAGCAAAACTTTATATTTGTATAGTTGGTTAGACGTTAAAAAAAAAGTGTTACGGTATTTTTGGAAACTCAGCCATCAAGGGGGTTAAATAGGAGAGGGGATGTTTTTCGAAAATCTTTTGCTAATAAGGAAATTTAGAAGCTACAACCACAAAAAATTTCTTATATATTATCCGATAAATATAACATGTATTAGAAAAAAGAAGATGGACTGAGACAGAAGGTGTAGGAGAAGTACTAATTCAAGGCAGGAATAAATAAATAAATACCCGTGCAACGCCGGGTTTTCACTAGTATAAGATAAATCCAACGCCCAAATTGGGACCAGGAGGTACGCCTACACGACGGGGAGAAAAACTGCCGCCTCCTAACGTTGTGAATCACCATGAAAAAACGATCTGTTGACACGTAATCAAAATTGGTCCATGAGTGAAAATTTGCCGCAACAGATATGAGATGTAAGATAAACCCAACGCCCAAATTGGGACCAGGAAGTAGGCCTACACGACAGGAGAAAAACCGCTGCCACCTAACGTCGTGAATTACCATGAAACAGCGATCAATCGCGGAGGCGTAGCAGAGCGGTTTAAGGCGCCTCGCTGAGGAGCGCACGGTTCCTCGCCGTCGGAGGTTCGAGTCCTCCCTGGGGAATGGGTGTGTGTGTGTTGTCCTTAGGTTAGTTTACCTAGGTTTAAGTAGTTTGTAAGCTACGGACTGATGACCACGCAATTTGGTCCGATAGATTTACAAACATTTGAACATTTGAACAAATATGAAACTGCTGTCTAATTATATATATTTATTGGTGTTTTTGGCCTTCTTTTCCGCAGTTGCAGTTATTTGTATAGATTATGGGACCGTAAATTAGTCTACTTTAGGCCAGACGCGTTTCGCTTTATTCTAAAGCATCTTCAGTGGTCAGCTGTACAAGAAATGGTTTGTATTACATTATTTGTTTGATTTTTTACTAAATTCGATCGGTAACAGTTCTCGTGCAATTGGATTCTTTTGATTCTGAATAAATTGGATTACTAATATTACTCACGAATTTTTATGTTTTGCTCTTCATGTGTGATTTGTAGCACATTGACACTTGCTGTCACTGCTTATATTTACACTATTTACACTTTTTACTTAGAAAAACGTTCTTGAAAAAGAGGAATTTGTTAACATCGAATATTGATTTAAGCCTAAGGAAGTCCTTTCTGAAGGCATTTGTATGGAGTGTTGCCTCGTATGGGAGTGAGACATGGAGGATAAACAGTGCGGACAGGAAGAGGATAGAGACTTTTGAAATATGGTGCTAAAGAAGAATGCTGAAGATTAGGTGGGTGGATCGCGTAACTAATGAGGGAGTACTGAACAGAATTGGGGAGAAAAGAAATTTCTGGCATACCTTGACTAAAAGAAGGGATAGATTAGTAGGACACATTCTTAGACATCAAGGAATTGTGAATTTAGCGTTGGAGGGAAGTGTGTGGGGTAAAAACCGCAGAGGAAGACCAAGATATGAATACAGTAAGCAGATTCAAACAGATGTAGGTTGCCGTTCTTATGTGGAGATGAAGAGGCTTGCTCAGGATAGGGTATTGTGGAGAGCTGCATCAAACCAGTCTCCGGACTGAAGACCACAACAACAACAACAACAACACTTTTTACAGTGGGTAACACATCTTACATTTTTTTTTAAAAAAATAGGCCTTTCTGTGGCCTGGCAGGCTCTGTATGTCGTTTGTTTTGTTTCTGTTTATTGTCTGTGTGCGTGTTCTTTGCTTCCGATACCTTTGGTTTGTGCTGTGAGGTGTGTTTTTGTTTCGTTTCTGTCAATACAGGGGTCTGCTAGCAACTTTGTGTTTGATGTTCTGATTGTATTGTTTGTTTATAAGTATGATAATGTAATACAAACCATTTCTTGTACAGTTGACCACTGAAGATGCTTCAGAATAAAGCGAAACGCGTCTGGTCTAAAGTAAACTAATTTACAGTTGCATAAGACGGTCCCATAACCTATACTAAATGGTGTCTAATTATTTACAAATTATCAAAGTTTTTTTCACACATCAGTAAACTTCCACATGAGCACCCTTGGTAGTACGTAGCACATCTAGGCGATATTCAATTTCCGTCCAAACATTAGCCAACATCACTGGCGGGATCGATTCAACGACTGTGGTTATCCGTTGCCGCAGGGTTTCAAGATCTGATACGCGTGTTCGGTAGACCTCGTCCTTGACATAACCCCATAAAAAGAAGTATAATGGGGTTATGTCAGGAGAGCGTAGAGGCCAAACCGTTGGCCCATCACGAACAATCCATCGCCCAGGAGAGGTCATATAGCGCGCACCAAACATTCACCTTTGGACTGCTTCTGGTGCATTCCATGTCCTCATCAGGGAGTTGTGAACCTCAAATGCGCACATTATGGCGATTCACTGCTCCACTGATAAAAAAAGGTCAATTCTTCGGAAAAGGCAATTCGTCTGAGATAACCATCATCGTCCTCAATACGTGATAGCATTTCGACCGCAAAGTCATATCGACGTGTACTGTCATTGGGCAACAAGGCCTGAACGATTTTCACTTTGTATGCACGAAACAATAAACGTTTTGTATAAAATGTCATGGCGAGAGCTTTTTGGCATCTGCAATTCACGTGAGGCCCTGCGCACCGATTTCTTCGGACTTCGCAGAAAATACTGCCTCCCAGCTTCCACCCTGTCTGCTGAGGTTCTTGGTCGACCAGACCTCGGAAGGTCAGCAACCGATCCTGTGTTATGGAACTTCTCATACCAGGCTTTAATGTTCTTGACATCAGGTGGATGCCTTCCAAATGTTGTCTGAAAGTGTCTCTAGACTGTGGATGATGATCGTGTCACATGGTACCACAGAGCACATTGTGCCTTCACCTGATTGGTTTACATGGCTTCTTAGGCACTGCACCTCATCCACTACTTACGTAATGCGAACGTAAAACAGTAAAAAAAAACTTTAATAGTCTATAAACAATTCGACACAAGTTTCATATTTGTATCTTACTTATAGCCGGAGTTATCATTTTATGTAATCAGGGAAAGACTTTTCGGACACCCTGTATTTTCATCGGCAGAATGAACTGAAATGGTAAGACAACTTCCTGTAAGTTCCACTGAGTGGACATAACAACATTACGACATCCGAGATAGTGATAATAACAGTTGCTGCATAGGGGGTTGGTGGTGACTTGTGTTTCCTATACAAAACGAATTACACATGCAGTTGGGTTCTGATAGTGTAGTGATCAGGTAGTGCAGTGCAACAACAACGTGCATATATAATGACAAGTGTGAAGTCGTCCACATGAGTACGAAGAGAAATCCGTTAAACTTTGTTTACAAGATAACTCAATCAAAAGTGAAGGCCATGAACTCTACAAAATACCTAGGGATTACTATTACTTCAGACTTAAACTGGAAGTAACATGTAGATAATGTCGTGGGAAAGGCGAACCAGGGCAGAACCGTTAAAAGATGTAACAGAACTACAAAAGAAACTGCATACACTACACTTGTCCGTCCATTTTTGGAGTATTGCTGCCCAGTGTGGGATCCTTATCAGGTCGGTTTGACGGACGACATCGAAAGAGTCCAAATAAGGGCAGCTCGTTTCGTATTGTCACGATACAGGGGAGACAGCGTTACGGAAATGATACAGGATTTGGGATGGGAATCATTACAACAACAGCACTTATCGCTGCGGCGTGGGCTACTTACGAAACTCCAATCGCCAATTATCTCCTACGAATGCGGAAATATATTGTTGACTCACACTTACATAGGTAGGAAAGATCATCAGAATAAAATACGAGAAATCAGATTCAGGTGTGCGCTATTCGGGAATGGAATGGGAGATAAATAGTATAAAGGTGGTTCTATGAACCCTCTGCCAGGCACTAAAATATGATTTTCAGAGTATCCCATGTAAATGTAAATGTAGAAGGTTGGCAGCGATAGAGACACAGAGGTGGCTGCAGCTATTGGAGTGTCCCAAAGTGTAATTTCCATGTCTACAAGCGATTTCAACCAAGAGGAACCTTTAAAAGAAAGCAAGGCCAAGGTCGTCCACGGGTAACATCAGCAAGAGATAACCGTTATCTTTTAACAACCCGTCAATACAGGCTGACTAGAACTGAGCTGCAACACACCCTTCAGACAACAACAAGACGCCAAATATCAACACGAACAGTCTGAAATCGCCTTTGGGAATGTGGCCTCTACGCACGGATGCCTATGGTGTGTGTCCCATTAAAATCGCGACACCGTTTAACCCGCAGAAACTGGGCGGAGAAGCATCAGGATTTGAGTCGTAGTGAATGGCTCCGCGTTCTGTTCAAAAATGAGTCAAGATTTTGTGTTCCGGCGGACAATCGTCGTTCCTTCATCTGGAAAGAACCTGAAACTTAGAACAATCCTGATTATGTGAAGAAAACAACACCAAATCATGGTGGTTGATAACTTGTGAGGCTAGGAGTCAGTATTGACAGACGTACGAACCTCTGGCCGGCACTTTGACTGCTCAGAGGTATAGAGACGAGATCCTTCGACCTTTTGTTGTGTCCTAGGCTGGTGTCGTAGGGGATGGGTTTCTTCTGGTAGACGATAACGCTCGTTCGCTCAGAGCTGCACTGGTGGGCAACATGTTTGAAGCTTTGGAAAGCGAACGAATGGAGTGAGCAGCTTGTTCACCGGACTTCAATCTGACTAAGCATATCTGGGATGCACTTTGAAGACGAATTGTAGCCAGGCCAGCACCTCACTCACGGAAAAACAACCAAATATCCCTCAAGAGCTGACTGTCCATGTCACGCAGGTGTACAGCTGTACTGGCCGTCCGAGGTGGTCGCACGCCATATTAGAAGGCAACGACAGTGTTATGTTTTTCCCATGGTATCTCGCTAAACACCATGTAAACCCCAAGTGAAGAGGTGAGGCAGAAAAATATCGTAATGTATCACACGCAAATTACAATTGTAACCAACAGCTAAATACAATACGTTACCATATGTACCGGCTGATCAACAACTCAGTATAAATTTGAAAACTTAATAAATCACGGAGTAATGTAGATATAGAGGTAAAAATTGACACACGTGCTTGGAATGACATGGGGTTTTATTATAACAAAAAAAAGTTCAAACAATGTCCGGCACATGGCGCGTCATCTGATCAGAAAAGCAATATTAGCATAACAAATTAAACAAAGCAAAGATGATGTTCTTTACAGGAAATGCTCAATATTTTCACCATCATTCCTCAACAATAGCTGTAGTCGAGGAATAATGTTGTGAACAGGAGTTATGATGAGGCATAGGCGTCGGATGTTGTCTTCCAGCAGCCCTAGAGATGTCGGTCAATCACGATACACTTGCGACTTCAGGTAACCCCAAAGCCAATAATCGCATGGACGGAGCTCTGGGGACCTGGGAGGCCAAGCATGAGGAAAGTGGCGGCTGAGCACACGATCATCACCAAACGATGCGCTCAAGAGATCTTTCACGCGTCTAGCAACACTTTTTTTTCTTCTAATAAAAGCCCATGTCTTTCCAAGCTTGTGTGTCAATTTTTACCTGTCTATCTACATTATTCCGTGATTTATTAGGTTTTCAAATTTATACTGACTTTTTGATCACCCGGTATATAATGTATGATACTTCAAGTGATCCCCCAATTGTTTTGAGCAGTGTAAAACATGTCGATCTTCATGTTGAAGCTGACGTTCACACTCTGCCTTCCGTCATATCAAAATAGAAGAAGAGACTTTTTCATAATCTTTTATACTGTATGTGAATGTAAACTTCAACATGAAGATCGAAAAGTTTTATATGTTTTAAATCATGGTTTTATAGCATTGTGATTGGTCGCACAGCGACCGAAATCTTGATATACAGTAACAAATCAGTATTTGCTACTGACTGCTGCTTGTCATTCGCATATTACAACACAGTAGCTGAGCACGGGGATCCAGTGTGGAGTCAGACTTGATAAATAATAAAAGTTAACTTTCTGCCGTGGTGGCAGCCAATCTAATCACTTCGCTAATGAAACTGGCACACTTTCCAAAGGAACGGATTTAATGAAAGCTACTGCTGAGCGTCAGGGGTAGCTACGAGAACTCTCATCATATACTGCTCAAATAAAAACTGCTGAATAAAGGCTCTGATGACCAGAATCGTCACTACACCACTCCTGGCTTTTAACACAAGAGTTGAAAAAGCTGCCATAAGAGGGAAGCCATTAACCGGAAAATGAAACAGAAATTCTGACTGCGTCAAAACACTATTAATAAAACATGCACCGTTATTCAGAATATGAAAGATAACAAGAAACAGCGAATGCTCCATCATTCAAAACGTCTTTTCGATGTCAGCGCAGGAAACAAATGAGAAAAAGACAACCTCTGACTTTTGTGACTCAGCTCCCAAAGCATTGTGTCTCGCAAATTTCAGCCGGCACTGAAAGGTTTCCTTTCGGCAAAGTGTATAGTTGTTCCACGACATTCACTTTCTGTATTTGCACACCATTATGTAAGGCGGAATCGCCTACTGCATTTCACGAGAGGCAGATCCGTTACTTTCACTGTGGTGACCATGGGACAGCAGTATCAGAACTCAGTAACAATGTGTTACGACAACAGCCAAAATACGCTAATTGAAATATCTTTTTAAGCGTCTTTTGCTCAACATTTTGCATTATTCCACCTCCATGAGTACCGATGCTTAACGGGTACTTATTTATTCTATTTTCATATTAGTCCATCTCCTTCTACCACCTCTGTTCACAACCATCCTCCCCACTCCCTGTCCATTTCATCGGTATCTGTAGCGAATTTCGGTCCTTCGTTTCCACACACCTTAATTATTATGACATCATATTCCCTGAAAAATGTGTCCTTTAATAATATTTTTAAATACCTGTCTCGCAACATCAGGAAATTGTGTACGAAATTTATTGCGAATAGTTAATACGTAAGAGATAACATATTAAAATATTATCGGCGATGAAGTGTTTTCTCATGAACATCATTGCTTATGGCGTAACTCCTGAACTGTTTGTCTTACTGTGTCATAATTTCGAAAGTAAATGAAGTATTTTGTGAGCGTACTGACTGCAAAATGTTCCACGAGCATTTAGTGCGGAAATAATAACTTGTAATGTCATACATAATGCCGTAGTTTTACTGTACGAATAGCGGAAATGTGGTAAACGATAAACACGTTTCAATTCATGATTTTTCTGGAGTTATCAGCGAGAAAAACTTCCTCAAAAGTTGAATAACATATGTAAAGTTTGTTGCAAATCGTTAAATGTTCTTATTCTGAATAGTGGATGAATATTAAATCACTATTCACGCCTTGCATGATGCACCAGTTTCCGCCCATTTCATCCTTATGACGTCATACCTCCTGAACTATGTGTTACAGGTGCTACGTAAACCCGCACTGAGTTTTTCATGACGATAAGGATTATGTGTACGAAATTTGGTGGAAATCAATCCAACACTTTAGGAGATTTCCAGATTCGTCAAAATATGCAGGAGTTTGGCGTGCATCGTGAAATCTCTCGAACTATGTCTCGTAGGTGAATCTCGTACCCACAGTGTTTGTTAACTGATGGTATGGAATATGTGAAGTACGTTTAGTTGAATTTGGTCCAGTAGTTAAGGAAGAGATGGGAACACACACCATTTTTACAATTTCCCTACGTTACAGGTTTCGAAGTGTCATTAATCGTCATATGGTGAAAGTTATTAATAAAATAGAAAGTTGTGTCCTATATTGCTGTGTGTGTGTTATGGATGATTGGTAATGAATCTGCACTTTCACTAAAACTTCCCTAATCTCAACGTGACTTTGAACAAAAACCAAATATATAATAAAAACAAATTCTAACCCTGTGGCTTTATTCATTGTGTGTAAGAAATTCCGCGGCGGAGCGGCCGAGCGCATTGAGGCGCTATGCTGCGATGCGCGAGGCCGTTCCCCGTCGGGGGTTCGATTCCCCCCTCGGGCATGGATGTTTGTGCTGTCTTTAGTATAAGATAGTTCATAAGTAGTTTGTAAGTTTAGGGGCTGATGACCCCGTAGTTAAGACCCATAAGCTTCACAAAACATTTGAACACTTTGTAAGCAATTTAAACTCTGGTGGAAAACAGGCTGACTCATTAATGACTGAAACTGTTTGAACAATAAGAGTTAAATTTTCTGTGTAGGTTACTGATTGCAATTTATGTCTCAATTCAACAACTATTCCTCTCCTAGCTCAACTGAATGTTAACTCTAATTTATGGCCTACCTGTGCGCAAGGAAACAGCATATGTGACACTGCTCTCAAAATTACTGCCAAAGTCGCAGCTGCTGCAAAGTCAAAGCTACCTACAGAATCGGGAGGTGTGCAGTGCGAATCTATTAACTACAAAATTACAAAATTTCTCCATCTCTGCAGTTTAAAAAGACATAACTTGGGTTAGGAATAAATGATCAACACGAAACAATCTGAAGGTTTGATTTTAAAATAGATCACTTTCTAGTTTCTTCGTAAAATAGGAATTCATTTACATTTCTTTGCAGAAAGTATTTTTTTTCTTTTTTATTCAGTCTTTGTCTTCAGTACGATCAAACACTAACTAGCACTTTAATCAATGTAATCAAAATAAAAAAAATCCTCATCATATTTACTCCCTTCTTTGTTACAGAAAAACCATACTAAATACCTTCACTACAGACTGCATTATTTACAAAAGAATATAAAAAGACGAACTTTAACCCTTCACGCTGAATGTCTGTCACAGACGAACAACAAGTACGCGCAGCACCTAATAATGAAACGATTCTCCTTACCTCGATTTTTCATAATAATAGATCACTTTCAATCATCATTAAATTATCCAAACATGGTTTACCTCATCATACGTTGAAAAAAATTATCATGATTACTGCACATAAAAAGATTCGAGTGTTTAGAGCTAACACTGCAATTTTGAAACTCAACCCCATGACTGCCTACACAACATTTTGCTATTGATCACTCATCTGTGGGGGGACAACCAATCCTCCTAGCCAATGAGGTTAAATTTCATAGAGTGGTGATAGGCCCACCATGTTTGGGGGGGGGGGGACTGATGACCGTGGCAGTTTGGTCCCCCTTAAACATCCAACCAACCAACCAACCATCCACCATGTTTGAGGCAAATTGAACTGGCGTCCGCCATGTTATTTGGGGTATCGGCTGACAAAAAAGAATGTTCAAATGTTTGTATTGTTTATGGGACTTAACTACGGGGTCATCAGTCCCTAAACTTACAAACTACTTATGAACTACTTACGAACTAGGACGGCACAAATATCCATGCCCGAGGGGGGATTCGAACCCCCGACCGTAGTGGCCGTGCAGAGCGTGACTGGAGCGCCTCAGTCTCCTCGGCCACCGCGGCCGGCTCGGCTGACAGATCATATGCCACACCCACCCGAGAATTGTACCTATCTACGGTTCCACGTTTTACATAAAGATTGACTGTTGAATACGGATGTGCATGAAGTTCCGTCAGATTTTTTCTAAGCGAGCCTGGTAGTATATTTCCTAAAAATGCGGTAACGAAATATCACGAACCTGTCAGTTGTACAGTTCCAGTTCGAAGTATAACAGATGCTGTTTGTATTAACAACGAAAGTGCCGCTGTGGAAATATTTGTGTAGATTTTAATGCAAGTGCATGGTCGAAACGAGCTGTGTAACATATAGTGAGTAGTACTTGTTATGACGAACAATCATGAGCATGGATTTTCATCTGTTGTTAATGTGCTGTAACAACTGCTTTCATTAAGTCTTTATACATTTATCTTGTGTTTACTAAACCTATTAAGTCCACTAACTTCTCAAATTGCCGTTAAAGGGTTTAGTTGTGAACTTCGGTGGACGGAATTTGCGTACAAAGACGGAAGTGACAACAAAATACTGCAGTTAAGAAAGCGCCTAGGTCATAAGCCACAAAAGTTTTCCACGTCGAAATATGATGTCATTAATAAGTTTCCTTGTTGCCATGCTGAAACAAGTACAAAGTACAAAGACGAGAGTGACAATAGAATATTTCAATAAAAAAGCGCCTGGGTCAGCTGCCACAAAAGCATTCCACACCGAAATAACGTATCATTAATGTATTTCATTGTTTCCACGCTGAAATATAGTACATATGTTTTGCAAAGAACACATGCATATACAAGTGAAAAAATTCTGGCTGTCAATACTGCATCCACACTTTACATTGGTTGCATGCCAACCATGCTCGATCAAGTATTGTCAACAAAAAAATGTAAAAACTTTTAAAGAAGGTGTAGACACTCAAAAGTGTGGTTTCGTCAACCACAGGACCGACAGAAGAAGAAATATCTTAAACCACACTAGTTAGAAAACTGAGCATTTTTTATTGCAGGATAGGTCATCTGAAGCTTCACTCTTGGGATAGTCAAGTGCCATCAGTCAGGAATTTTGTTTGAGTATAGAAAGACTGAGATCAAACAAGGCCAAACATTTGGCGTTCTTGGACAAAGTACTTGTCGTTTTATCACATCGATTTGTGCATTTAAATGCTGAACACACTTTAGTCATACTTCATGAGCAAAAATTGTATAGGCAATAGACACTAAATACAATATAAAATATATACAACACTTCAAGCTCAACAACAACATACGATAGACAGACTGCCTAGTGTACTGACCACCCAAAATATGGCGGCCGAGTTTACAGAAGTTGCCGCAAAGAGCGCTGTAACTCGTGTGTAACTCGTGTGTGAACACTATGAAATTTAAGCGCGTTACACCTAGCTCAAACGCGGTGCAGCACATACCAAAGACTGTCCTTGCGGAGCCAAAGATGTCGGCTGCAGACATTCAACATCGAAGATCTTAGATGTGAGTAACTTACGTTTCAATGGCTGCGATACATGATGTCGTTTACTTTCTTGTCTTGGTGCCCTATCTTGAAAATATATCACCAGAAAAAATAGTTATAGAAAAATTAAGGAAAAATGAGACACTTAAATTTGACACTTAAAATTGCTTAGTACCATTAAGTATAGTAAACGTCTCTTGAAAGCTTTTTAAGCACGAGTTGATATTTTACTTATACCATGCAGTAGAGACATCATAAGCCTGTTCCAGTGTTAGAAATAAATCCACGTAATCGTAAAGCTAGGGAACAATACTTTCATAAAAGCTCAACACGTTTACAAGTACTGCTGGCTTCAAAGTTGGTATCAATACATTTTTGGCAACAATAGTTAAATGAACAAATTAAATAAACATAATTATCTTATAAAAATAAGGAAAAATATATTTTTTAATAAAAATACATTACTGTTAGCGAATCACCCTCTCGGTTACGGCTCGCCTTACGGTGCCGCGTCTGGGACGGAAAGGTATGCGGTCCCCGTTCGAATCTGCCCGGCGCTTTCATGTCGTGGGTCGTTTACCGGGTGGAAGTGCATATTAGGCGCTTTTGAATATCTTTCTAGGTGAACACCGGGTTGGTATCCGAGTCACACGCCCATACCTGCTCCTGGGAGTATATAGGGTGCCGACAGGAAGTGCCTTAACTTACCATGCCAGATAACAGATAACCATGCTCATGCGGAACGAAGCTGGGAAAAAAGAAAATACATTACTGTTAGTAAAACTGTATAAATAATTTTGGAGACTTGAGCAGCGGTCTAAGGCAGTCTGCAAAAATGCTGTCATTTACTACACGGTAAAGCCACCAGAATATCAACACCAATATCAAAATTACATAGACGAGGTACCTGCAGAGCGCTAAAAGTAGCAACTGTCCCTAAATGAAATTCATCCGCAAGAGTACTAGAAGAAACCCGCCAAACTTTGATTGCTCAATAAAACGCACGTATCTTAAGGCTGACAATTTGACTAAATACCTGTTGTTGTTGTCGACTGTCCGGCGAAGGGCTTGATTCAGCTCTCCACCCTCTTCATCTCCTCATGAGAACGGCAACCCATATCCATTTGAACCCACTTATGATATTCGTCTCTTGGTCTCCCTTTACGGTGTTCAGCCAACACACTTTCCTCCAACGCTGAATTGAATGTGTCGCACCAGTCGACGTCTGTGTTTAGTTTAGATACACCAGAAATTTATTTTCTCGCCACTCTGTTCAGACACCCTCATTATTATGCGAGCTACCCACCTAATCTTCAGCATTTGTCTATTGCACAACATTGTCTGAACTATTTATCGTCCATGTCACACTCCCGTATGAGAGGACACTCCACACAAATTCTTTCGTAAAAGACTTCCTGACACTTAAAATTAATATTCGAGGTGAATACATTTCTCCTTTTCAGAAACGCTTTTCTTTCCGTTGACATTCTGCATTTTATATCATATGAAGACATGGGGGGGGGGGGGGACGATGAATGTCACTTTTTACCATTACAGAGAAAAACGATTTTTAAACTTTGAAACCATTTTGTGAAAACATTTATTAAACAATTCAAATACAGTTGTGGTTTACATAAAGTTTGCTTATTAGCAGTATTATTTACTCGTTTGTAGCTAGTTCTATGTAATAACAACAATGAATATTTTCTTAACTTATGCACATTTAGATGCGCTATCCCGTACAATGTCAGTTGTTGTTGAATAGTTTGCAGATGTTGTGGGGTTTGTACCATGAAGTGCTATGAAGGCTTTGTAGCATACACTTTCCTCATGTACTACTTCCCCTCTTTTTACCCGAATTTTCTATGTGTGTTAATGATTCTGTAGATCAGACTCGGCTTGATCCTTACGTCTTCGTCTTCGTCTTCGTTTTATGAAATGGATTTTATTAGCCCAGACAAATACAAGTTTTGAATATTCCTATTAGAAAACCCATTAAAATGCTTTATAATAGTCAGCCTTTCATTTTCATTAATTTTGTCAAAACATTTAAATCTGCTACACTCACAGTTTTTCCCAGTTTCATGCATGTGGTTTCTCATCTTCTTAGCAGCATCTGATACTCGACCATACTTCTGCCTTTTCTTTGGATTAAGTTTCCACTCTGGAGAAGCATTCACATTCGGATCCATCGTAGAAACCGAAATAATAACACATTTGCACCAACAAAATAGCATGTCTTGTCACTATAATTCATTCAAGGACACTAAACTTAATCCAACTGGCTCTCGAACCCATTATCATTTTAAACAATTGAAGTAATAACAATGGAAACAACAATGTAAATACTTTAAACGGATATCCAGCACTGCTAACATCGCAAAACGAGCATGAAATTCAGACAGACGGAAAACATTCATCGTTATTTTGCAAAACTACATGACAATCATCATTATTCTCGCTTCCTCTGATTCTAAATTTGTGTATAACTGCTGACACTCTTCGCTTTTAGAGGAAACAAATACACTATAAGAAAATATGGACCTCAGGCTGTATAATAGAAGCATAAACTAAATTTTGAAAAAAAAGTGACATCCATCGTCCCCCCCCCCCATGTCCTTCATATGTATTGCGATCATCGTAGGTTCTTTTACTGTCCAACTATCATAAGTTATCTACCACCCTTATTGTCCTAATCTAATTCTTTCAGGGTGTCAGATTTTCATAGACGATATTCCATTATCCATAAATTTCTATCAAGGAATGAGATTAGGTAAAGAGACAATAAAAGAAGTAGATTACGTTTGTTATTTGGGCATCAAAATAACTTCTCATGGCCAAAGCAAAGAAGATATAAAATGCAGAACGACTATAGGCAGAAAACAATTTCTAAGAAGCGAAATTTGATAACGTACAATATTAATTTAAGTCTTTCAGAAAGCATTTGTCTGGAATGTTACATTCTATTTGAAACGTGAGGATAAGAAGTTCAGACAAAGAAGATAATAGAAACTTTTGAAATGTGGTGCTACAGACGAATAATGAAGAATAGGTGGGTAGATCAATTAAGTAATGAAGAGGTGATGAACAGAATTAGGTAGGAAAGAAGGAATAGATTGGTAGGAAACATTCTGACATCATGGATTCGAGAATTTAGCATTGGGGGGGGGGGGAGGGGGGAGTGTGTGGCGTAAAAATCACAGGAGACCGAGAGACGAATACGTTAAGCAGATTAAAGTGGTTGCCGTTGCCGTTCTTATGAGGAGATAAAGAAGCTTGCACACTCTTCGCAGTGAAGACCGCAACAGCAACAACAACGTTCATCTTATAACGCTCCTTTCAAGACACTGCACATTCCGTTCAAATGCTCTTCCAGGTCTTTTACTGTAGCTGTCATAATTGCAATGTCATCGGCAAATCGAAAGTTTTTATTTCCTCTCCTTGAACTTTAAATGCGTCTCTAAATTTTCCCGTAACTTCCTTCACAGTTAGCTCAATGTACAGATTCTTATTCTTCAGTGACTTCGGTATGCGCATAGATGTCGTCGTGTTCCAAAAACAGCTATGCACATGTTTAGTTTCATACGTTGCGTGTGTATCAGGTTGTCAGTGATAGTTATTTTAAACGTTTTTCTGTTACGTAACTGCGAGAGAATAATGCTCTGTGCTAGAGTTGAACGATATTCATTGTTTTTAGATAAATATTGGTGTTGGAATCAATTTTTAAAAATATTTTACGCTTATACTATTACCACTGTTCAAACTGCCGTCGATGCGATAAAGAGGTGACCGAGACGTGTAACCAATGTCACCTCATACTATCACGCCGGGTGATACGCCAGTATGGCGATGACAAATACACGCTTCCAACGTACATTCACCGCGATGTCTCCAAACACGGATGCGACCATCATTATGCTGAAACAGAACCTCGATTCATCCGAAAAAACGACGTTTTGCCATTCGTGCACCAAGGTTCCTCGTTGCGTACACCATCGCAGTTGCTCCTGTCTGTGATACAGCGTCAAGGGTAACCGCAACCATAGTCTCCGAGCTGATAGTCCATGCTTATGGAAACGTCGTCCAAATGTTCCTGCAGATGGTTGTTCCCTTGGAAATGTCCCAATCTGTAGACTCAGGGAACGAGACGTGGCTGCAAGATCCGTTACAGCCATGCGGATAAGATGCCTGTCATCTCGACTGCAAGTGATACGAGGCCGTTGGGATCCAGCACGGCGCTCCGTATTGCTCTCCTGAACCCACCGATTCCATATTCTGCTATCAGTCATTGAATCGCGACCAACGCGAGCAGCAATGTCGCGATACGATAAACCACAATCGCGATAGTCTACAATCCGACCTTTATCCAAGTCGGAAACGTGATGGTACGCATTTCTCCTGCCTACACGAGGCATCACAACAACGATTCACCAGGCAACGCCAGTCAACTGCTGTTTGGGTATGAGAAATCGGTTGGAAACTTTCCTGATGTCAGTACGTTGTAGGTGTCGCCACAGCCAACATCGTTTGAATGTTCTGAAAAGCTAATCATTTGCATATCACAGCATCTTCTTCCTGTCGGTTAAATTTCGCGTCTGTAACACGTCATCTTCGTGATGTAGCAAATTTTAGTGGCCAGGAGTGTATGTTCGCATTCGGAATAGAAAGTTGGTGAAAGAAATTTCGCAAATAGATCTCGTCGCAACGAATAATGCCTTTCAATGTCTTTCTTATAATGATTTCCACCCAGACTCTTGAATCGTTTCTGTGACACTCTCTCCATATCGCAATGATACGAATTGCCCTTCTTTGAACTTTCTCTAAATCGTATGTAAGTCCCCTTGATGGGACTCCTACTATGCGCAGAAATACTCAAAATAGGACGCAGAAGTGTGTGTAGGCAGTTTGTTTAGTAGACCTATTGCATCTTCTAAGTGTTCTAAATCAAATGTTTGTAGAACTTATGGGACTTAACTACGGGGTCATCAGTCCCTAAGTTTACAAATTACTTATGAACTAACTAAGACTAAGGACGGCACAAATATCCATGCCCGAGGGGCGATTCGAACCCCCGACCTTAGTGGCCGTGCAGACCGTGACTGGAGCGCCTCAGTCCCCTCGGCCACCGCGGCCGGCTCTAAGTGTTCTGCCGACGGAACGTAGTCTTTCGTTCGCTTTCCCTACTACATTATCTATGTGTTCCTTCCAATTTAAGTTAGGTATTTAGCTGAATTGGCGGCCTGTAGATTTCACTGAGTTATCGTGTAACTGAAGTTTAACGAATTTCTTTTAAAGGTCATATGGATGACATCTCATTATTAAGGGTCGATTGCCATTGCACCGTGGAAACATCTTATCTGAATCATTTTTCAGTTGCTTTTCATCTTCTGGTGACTTTACTGACCGATAAATGACAGCATCATCCGCCAACAGTCTAAAAGAGATACTCAGATTGTCTTCTAAATCGCTTATAAAAATAAGGAACAGTAGGGGCCCTATAACACTTCCCTGAGGAACGCCAGATATCACTTCTGATCTTTTCGATGACTTGCTGTCAATTACAATGTACTGTGTCCTTGCCGATAGCACAAATGTGACCATTTTCCATAGACACGCAATTTGATTAGAAGACGCTTGTGAGGTACAGTGTCAAAAGCCTTGTCTTATCGATACCAATTATGACATCATGTGAGTAAAGAGCTGCCTTTGTTTTACAAGAGCGATACTTTCTGAATCCGTGTCTGGCCCGGTGGTATTGGGGTAAAGCGCTTGACTGGAAATAGAAGGTTCCCGTGTTTGATACCCGGTCGAACCGCGGATTTTTTTCAGTCTGCGCTTTAACCCAGCCTTCACCTCTCAACGATGTGAGGTGTCGCCAGAAACGACACGTGGTTCGGATTCCACGTTAAGCTGTAGGTCCCTTTTCCCCGATTGGATAACTGGGGTAGGCTAGGAACACGCAAGTCACCGAAGTGGCGTCCAATTGAAAGACTTGCACAAGGCCAACGATCCACACGAAATTATTATTATTATCTGAATTCGTGTTGACTATGCGTCACTAAGCATGGGATGTCATAAACTCCTAATTTACGTAGATCAACGTCATCGTTAATCCTGCCAAGCAAAGCCTTAGTTTTGGCTGACGGCCGGAACACAGTGTTCTCTTCATTTTTTCGAAGAATTCGCCCTATCTTGCTGGGTAGTTTTCCATAATATGGAAGAAATTCAGCGGTCTCCTAAGGTTCCTCAACTATTTCCGTCGTAGGTTCTGTCTAAATGTTCAAATGATTGTGAAGTTATGGGTTCTAACTGCAGTGGTCATCGGTACCTAAACTTATAAACCATTTACACTGACTTATCGTAAGAACAACACACACACACGTGCGCACGCGCGCGCGCGCACACAGACAAAAACACAAACACACACACACACACACACAGGCCCGAGGGAGGACTCGAACCTCCAACAGAGAACAGCCGCGCGCACCGTAGCAGGGTGCCTTAGTGCGCACGGCTATTCTGCCGCGGCAGGTTCCTTCTGTGCATGACGTAGGGCTCTCCGAATTTGCCTCTCTGTGTAGCCTCTCTTCCGGAAATCACTCTTTAAACTTTCAAGTTATTCATTGTCCGAGACGGAACGTGTCCTGTTACCAGTGGTTCAGCACACCGTTTCTCTGCGCCGTATGTTAGCAGCTGTCCGCATGGAGGTAGGAGTCGGTGTGCGTCTTCTTGGAGAACACACAGTGGCCCAGTAACCCATCAGGTCTTATTCTAACCAGGACATCCGGAAAAGGAGGATTTCCTTCCCCTTGCACTTCCATAGTGAACTTGATATTCTGGTGTCTGTAGTTGAAGTGTTCCAGGAGGTTATTTAATTTTTTCCTTCCATGAGGCCATACGACGAATGTACAGTCAACGTACCTGTTATAATAGGTTGGTTTCCATTCAGCTGAATCTAGAGATCCCTTCTCGGAATGCTCCATATAAATGTTGACGACAACTTGTTATACTGATAACCAGCCCTTGTTGCAGAAGTAACCGATCTAACGTTTGTGCCTAGACCCCTTGTCGACCGCAGTGCCGTTCTCTGGGAGTTTACATATGCACTGGAGCGGATCCAGGACGGCCTACTGGGGCAGGGGGCAGTGAAAGAATTCTCATCGTTTGATCGTTTGCTAAACGCTGGCTCAGTAGAAAGACTATAGCACCGGCCACCTATTTTTCACCCCACGCCCAGTCGAAGTCTCACAGTTTTGAAGACTCAGTCTTTTTATTTATTTATTTATTTATAACCGACAGGGGTTATTTTTTATTTTTGTTATTTTTTTATTTTTGCATTCTAGGGGTCCAAAAAAAATCAAAGAGCTGCTGGGGGCGGGGGGCAAACGAACCTTCCCCCCCTTGGGTCCGCCTATGTACTGGGTGTCACAAAAAGGTACGGCCAAACTTTCAGGAAAACTTTCTTCACACACAAAGAAAGAAAATATATTATGTCGACATGTGTCCGGAAACGCTTAATTTCCATGTTAGAGCACATTTTATTACTTCTCTTCAAGTCACATTAATATGGAATGGAAACACACGGCAACAGAACGTACCAGCGTGACTTCAAACACTTTGTTACAGGAAATGTTCAAAATGTCCTCCGTTAGCGAGGATACATGCATCCACCCTCCGTCGCATGGAATCCCTGATGGCCGGTCGCGATGGCCGAGGGGACTGAGGCGCTCCAGTCAGGGTCTGCACGGCCACTACGGTCGGGGGTTCGAATCCCCCCTCGGGCATGGATATTTGTGCCGTCTGTAGTCTTAGCTAGTTCATTAGTAGTTTGTAAGTTTAGGGACTGATGACCCCGTAGTTAAGTACCATAAAAAAAAACACCTGATGCGCTGATGCAACCCTGGAGATTGGCGTATTGTATCACAACCGTCCACAATACGAGGACGAAGAGTCTCTACATTTGGTACCGGGGTTGCGTAGACAAGAGCTTTCAAATGCCCCCATAAATGAAAGTCAAGATGTTTGAGGTCAGGAGAGCGTGGAGGCTATGGAATTGGTCCGCCTCCACCAATCCATCGGTCACCGAATCTGTTGTTGAGAAGCGTACGAACACGTCGACTGAAATGTGCAGGAGCTCCATCGTGCATGAAACACATGTTGTGTCGTAGTTGTAAAGGCACATGTTCTAGCAGCACAGATAGAGTATTCCGTATGAAATCATGATAACGTACTCTAGTAAGCGTAGGTGGAAGAACATGAGGCCCAATCAAGACATCACCAACAATTCCTGCCCAAACGTTCACAGAAAATCTATGTTGATGACGTGATTGCACAATTGCGTGCGGATTCTCGTCAGCCCACACATGTTGATTGTTAAAATTTACAATTTGATCACGTTGGAATGAAGCCTCATCCGTAAATACTAAAATGAGCTCTAACATGGAAATTAAGCGTTTCCGGACACATGTCCACATAACATATTTTCTTTCTTTGTGAATGAGGAATGTTTCCTGAAAGTTTGACCGTACCTTTTTGTAACACCCTGTATATGCATGACTATATCAATTTCTCTGCCTTTTCAGTGTAGCTAGACGCTTGTGTATAATATTACTTGCTTTAAAACCAGTTGCACTTGTTGCATTATGCACTATCATGGAAATGTATTAACAGCAAAATATTTATCAAATAAATGAAAAATAAGTTCTGCAAATTGATAACTGCTGACTGTTTAGGAGCAATACTTACAGCAAACGTACACCTTGAAAGCTCTGTAGGCACAAGTTTTTATTTTGTGTATACACTATGAATATATCTCAGTGTCAAAAACAAATTCAAGAAATCAGAATTAAAGAACATATGCGATGAAAGTTTAAGAATAATCGTTACACAATTTCATAAAGTTTAAAACAATCTAAATATCAACTTAAAATATGAATATTAATTACAATAGTATATAATTACAACAAATATCTTGGATCATTGCGAAACAACCTCATCCAAAAAGCAGTAGAACTTTCGCAGGAATCCGAAATGGAGTATATGACGTAGATAAACATCACATTCATATATACGATACTGAAATATAGACAAGAAGCATCTCTACTACCGCAAATCACAAAAATTGATATACTGTGCATTACAAAAAATTTCTAAGAAAAAGAGTCTAATTATGGGGCACATTGTCTCAACGGGTGATCTTATCCGATTACAATAGATGAAGAAAGCACGTATAAAATTGCATTCGTTAAATGTCACTATAACGTTACCTGTAGGAACATGCATGGGGCAATAATAAACTATAAACTTCCGGTAGTACGTGATAGAACGCGGAACCTGAAATTAAATTAGGCTAAGCTATTTAGTCCCAATCTGATCACGGCCTCAGAAGTTTCGACATATTCCTAAAGCAGTGCCCGTTTCTAATGCCCCTGGTACCGACGGAACTTCCTTCCGAAAGCAGGGCGAAAAATGTGTGTCTCTGTTTTCTGTTTCAACCGTGATAATAATAACTGCAAATTATTTATAGGCTCTTGCTCTTCTTGCTGGTGATTACAATAGCGCGCGCTTGTTTTCGGCTAATGTGCTGTTTCAATTATACATCTACATCTACATGGGGTACTCTGCAAATCACATTTAAGTGCCTGGCAGAGGGTTCATCGAACCACCATTATACTATTTTATCTCCCATTCCATTCTCGAATAGCGCTCGGAAAGATCTGAATCCCTCCGTTCGAGCTCTGATTTCTCGTGTTTTATTCTGACGGTCATTTCTACCTATGAAAGTGGGAGTCAACAATAAATTTTTGCATTCGTAGGAGGGTGTTGACGATTGGAGTTTCGTAAGTAGCGATAAGCGCCGTTGTTGTAATGATTCCCATCCCAGATCATGTATCATTTCCGTAACGCTGTCTCGCCTGTATCGTGACAATATGAAACGAGCTGCCCTTCTTTGGACTCTTTCGATGTCCTCCGTCAAACCCACCTGATACGGACCCCACACTGGGCAGCAATACTCCAAAAAGAGACGGACAAGCGTAGTGTATGCAGTTTCGTTTGTAGTTCTGTTGCATCTATTAAGGGTTCTGCTAATAAAACGCAGTCTCTGGCTCGCCTTTCCCACGACATTATCTACGTGTTCCTTCCAGTTTAAGTCTGAAGTAATAGTATTCCTAGGTATTTTGTGGAGTTTACGGCCTTCACTTTTGATTGATTTATCTTGTAAATAAAGTTTGATTTCTTTTCGTACTCATGTGGACGACTTCACACTTCTCATTATTTAGAGTCAATTGCCAATTTTTACACCATAGTGATATCTTATTCAGATCGTTCTGCAGTTGGTTTTGATCTTCATATGATTTTGCTAGACGTTAAATGACGGCGTCATCTGCAAACAACATAAGAGAGCTACTTAGATTTCCCTTAAATCGTTTATGTAAATAAGGAACAGCAGAGGACCAATAAAACTACCCAGTGGAACGCCCGATATCACCTCTGTTTTAGTCGATGCCTTACCATCGATTACTGCGAACAGTGTCCTCTCTGACAGGAAATCCCCTATCGAATCGCAAATTTGGGGCGATATACCATAACCACGCAATATGATTAAAAGCCGTTTGTGAGGTACGGTGTCAAAAGCCTTCTGGAAATCAAGAAATACGGAATCTATTTGCGCACCCTTGTCGATAGCGCCCATCACTTCGTGTGAATAAAGAGCTAGTTGTGTTTCGCATGAACGATATTTTCTAAATCCGTGTTGACCTTGGGTCAATAGATCATTCTGTTCGAGGTAATTAAAAATATTTGAATACAGGATATATTTCAAAACCCTGCTGCAAATGAAAGTCAGTGAAATAGGCATGTGGGTTACTCCTACTGCCTTTCTTGAATATAGGTGCGACCTGTGCAACTTTCTAATCTTTTGGTACAGATCCTCCTTTGAGTGAGCGGTTGTTGTTTTTAGAGGGGACTAAACGGCTGGGTTATCAGTCCAGTTATACCTCTTAATATTAATTGAGTTATATGTTTTTCTATATGTGATTATAATTTCACCACCTACATAAAGAAGTAGTAATGGAAGGAGGAAATGTTGGTGAAAGTCTATAAAATACGAAGCGCTTGATATGTTACGACCGAGAGTCCCAACGCCTGCCTCGTAGACTTCCCTCAAACCTCAGGTGGCCGTCGGTACTGCATGTACGGCAGGCGACACTGATATGTCACTATTTGAGCGCCCAAGCTGTTAGGTAACACAGTGTAATGGACAATGTGGTACGTCCGTCTTCACGAACAGCCAGTATGATGGATTGTGACAGTGCAGGCCACTGGTGTGGCATCTGCATCTGCCATACCTTTCACTGGACAGAATCGTATTTTCGACAGTCTGTTCAAATGTTCAAATGTTTGTAGAGCTTATGGGACTTAACTACGGGGTCATCAGTCCCTAAACTTACAAACTACTAATGAACTAGCTAAGACTACAGACGACACAAATATCCATGCCCGAGGGAGGATTCGAACCCCCGACCGTAGCGGCCGTGCAGACCGTGACTGAAGCGCCTCAGTCCCCTCGGCCACCGCGGCCGGCCGACAGTCTGTCTCGAATAACAACATCGTCAATAGGACACTAAGACCTGATCTTCCTTCATTCCGATACCCCTCTTCTGTTGTTTCACTTACGTACAGCTATTAGTTGAGGCACGCAAGCCATTCCAACTCGGCATTGTATGTGGTTCATGGGAGTGAGTAAAGCAATTTTTCAATACGAACGCGTCTTAGTATGAGCCGGTAAACTTCAGACAAGTGCACAACAGTCTGAATGAGGATCAGCTGACGGTCGGAAGTTAAAATCCCGCCGCCAATACCTGTGCAGTCACGTATCTGCCAGCACCATCCATAAGGAATTTAAATTCTGAGGATGACCATTACATACGTGGATACCGGTCAATAAATATTATTTTGTGTGATTTTGACTGTTATCTTATCGATATATGTCTTACGTATGAGATATTTCGTATGTACGTATCAACTGGGATAGAAATCAAGTCCACGATGCTATAAATGTCCTTAAATTTGTCCATATTAATGCAATAATTGTTTTAGACAAAATGGAGCGTCGTTTGTACGATAATCATACTCTGGAGTTTTTGTAAGATGCAGTACAGTTTAATGACAGTGACACAAAAACATCTGATCAGACACAGACAGTAAAATAGAGGATGATGACGAGGCAGAACAAGAAAATGTTAGCGAAGAAAGAAAACAAAACAAAAATTAGTAAAAGAATCTTGCTATTTTTTATGGTGAAACCTGTACGAACAGTCCGAAGCCGTCCCAGCAAAAATAGCAAGACGGCACGTCTAAGTGTTATAAAACAAGTGGTCATGGCATTGATCAAACCAAGTATCGGATAGTGGACAATGAATTCTAGGGGACTTGGATGAAGGTACTTTGAAAAAACCGGGTGATAAAAAAGTCAGTATAAATTTGAAAACTTAATAAACCACGGAATAATGTAGATAGAGAGGTAAAATTTGACACACATGCTTGGGATGACATGGGTTTTTATTAGAACCTAAAAGAAGAAAAAAAGTTTCAAAAAGTTTCCGACAGATGGCGCTTCATCTGATCAGAAAAGCAATAAGTAGCATAACAAATTAAGACAAAGCAAAGATGATGTTTTTTACAGGAAATGCTCAATATGTTCACCATCATCCCTCAACAATAACTGTAGTCGAGGAATAATGTTAACAGCATTATAAATCATGTCCGGAGTTATGGTGAGGCATTGGCGTCGGATGTTGTCTTTCAGCATCCCTAGAGATGTCGGTCTATCACGATGCACTTGCGACTTCACGTAAGCCCAAAGCCAATAATCACACGGCCTGTGTTCTGAGGACCTGGGAGGCCAAGAATGACGAAAGTGGCGGCTGAGCACACGATCATCACCAAACGACGCGCGCTAGAGAGCTTTCACGCGTCTAGCAATATGGGGTGGAGCGCCATCCAGCATAGAAATCGTACGTTCCAGTAGGTACTTATCGGCCAGGCTGGGGATGATGCGATTCTGTAACATATCGGCGTACCTCTCACCCGTCACGATACCAGTTACAAAACCAGAATCAGGCAGTTCCTCGAAGAAAAAAGCCCGATAACGGTAGATGTGCTAAATCCAACCCATACCTTGACATTCTCGTCGTGCAATGGAGTTTCCACGACAGTTCTAGGATTTTCGGTAGCCCACATTCTGCAGTTGCTGGCGTTGACACACCCTCGGAGCATGAAATGAGCTTCATCGTTCCACAACACATTACTCAACCAATCATCATCTTCCGCCATCTTTTGAAACGCCCACTCCGCAAATGCCCTCCGCTTCACTAAATCGCCGCTGGATTTTGGAAGGATAGCATCGCAGAGTACGCCTAAGTGCCAACCAAACAGTAGTGTATGGAATGCCGGTGCGACGTGCGACTGCACGAGCGCTGACATCCCCGTGCATAGACGAACCCGCTACAGTCTCCATTTCTTCCTGAACTGACTCAGCAGCATTGCGCCTTGTGCTCGGTCGGTCACTACTGGGTCTATCGTCTAAACAACCAGTGGCTTCGAACTTCGAAATCATTCTCGCCATAGCTGTATTTGTCAACGTACGTTTACCCGCTCGAATCCCCTTCCTACGGCGATAGGATCGTAACACTGAACTAGCACATTCCCCTTTCTGATAATACAGCTTCACTAAAAGCGCCTTTTCAGGTAACGTCAACATCTGCGACTGCTGGTGCATCTGATTCTCTCTCTCATTACAGCTCCTTTTATACACGATTATTTTCATGCGCAGTCACTAACGTTTTGCTGTCCAGCTCCATCTGTCGGACATTTTTTGAACTTTTTTCTATTAAAACACCATGTCATTACAAGCATGTGTGTCAATTTTTATCTCTCTATCTACATTATTTCGTGATTTATTAAGTTTTCAAATTTATTCTGACTTTTTGATCACCCGGTAGTTTGATTGCAGAGCCAATCAATCTGAAATGCAGGCATAAGAGGGTCAAAGACAGATGCATATGTAATTCGCCCAAATACCATGTTCTAAATGTTAAACACATGTGTGCAAAATACATTTCATTGAGATAGAGTATACCCAATTGGTCCACGAGCTACTGACGACGGCAGATAGGACACAACCTCGCTTGACGACACCGAGTGAAGTACGCACCATCGTCAAAAAACTAAATGTCAACAAATCACCCGAGATGGACAAGATTACCAACGCCCAGTTGAAGAATTTGCATCGCAAACCAATGGTGCTCCTAACGCGGGTATACAACGGTTGTCTGCTAACGAAATATTTTCCGACGGCATTGAAGACAGCAAAAGTGGTGCCTATTCCTAAACCGCGAAAGAGCTTGACGGCAGCCGCAAATTATCAACCCATTAGCTTTCGGAGTGGTTTGGGAAAAACCTTCGAACGTGTCAGCTACTTCAGGATTTTGGAACCACTAGTTGCCGACGGAACAATCCGTGCAGAACAGCCAGCCGCGGTGGCTGAGGGGGACTGAGGCGCTTCAGTCACGGTCTGCACGGCCGCTACGGTCGGGTGTTCGAATCCCCCCTCGGGCTTGGATATTTGTGCTGTCCTTAGGATAAGCTAGTTGATAAGCAGTTTGTAAGTTTAGGGACTGCTAACCATGTAGTTAAGTCCCATAAGCTTAAGAAACATTTGAACATTTCGTGCAGAACAGTAAGAGATCCAACGAAAACTTAGCGCCGAACTCCAACTTCTCCGCGTGGTAGAACACGTTACACGCAACCTGAACATCTCCAGCGCCACTGCAGCAGTGTTCCTTGGCGTGGGGAAAGTGTACGATAAGGTGTGGAGAGACCTTCTCATCCGCAAGCTCCACGAGCAGACGACCATCGAAGACTGCTACGTCAAACTAATTGCAAGCTTCCTTCAGGACGGAAGATGGAGGTATCAAATAATATACAACACACGGACAGCAGGCCAGCGAGGGCAGGATTCCCACAGTGGTTGATCCTCTCCCCACTCCTCTTCAGTGAGTACTCGAATGACATTTCTTCCCAACTGTCCCAGGCGTACAGATCGCACAGTTCGCCGACGACACGGCGTTCTATGCAACAAGTCGTCATGTCAACACCAACATCCGACGACTACAGCAGCAATTGGATACAATGACGGACTGGTGCAAGGTCAACAAAGTACACGTAAACGCCGGAAAGACGACGTCCATCTACTTCACCCGGTAACGTCCTCAACTGCCAACGACACTCCAACTAAACGGATAGGAGTTATCATGGGCTCCAACAGTGACCTACCTAGGGGTCACTCTGGACCGACACTTCTTCTTGCACCACCACGTGGAAACGCTCCGCACCAAAGCCTGTGCCATGACTAAACCGTTGTTCGCCTTTTTCTACAGTAAGGAACTCTGAACGGGAACCAAAATCAAGCTGTACAAGGCGGCGGTCCTCTCGAAACTCCTTTATGGGAGCTCAGTCTGGGGGCTGTCCTGTACCACCCAAATGGCAAGACTCCAGGTGATCTAGAATATGATACTTCGTTGGAGCCGGCCGCAGTGGCCGAACGGTCTGCGGCGTGCCAGTCACGATCTGCACGGCCGCTGCGGTCGGGGGTTCGAATCCCCCCTCGGGCATGGATGTTTGTGCCGTCTTTAGAATATGCTACTTCATAAGTAGTTTGTAAGTTTAGGAACTGATGACCCTGTAGTAAAGTCCCATAAGCTCTACAAACATTTGAACATTTGAACTTCGTTGGATCCTCAACGCCAGCCGCTACAACCACATCGCCGATCTTCATGCAGAGTTAAATATTTACACCTGCTACGACGCTGTTACCAAGCGATCTACAAAACTGCATCAGAAGATAGACGTCCTCCGAGAGGTAGTACACAATTTCAGGACACTAGGCACCACTGTGGCACGTCCGTGGCATCGTTACAAAGTTCGTCGATCGCTAGTGACGTGAACTATAAATAACTACACCTGTAGTGGTATCTTACGGGCCAACACGCCGGCCCTGAAAAGTTTTCCCATTAAAGTTTAATGTAATAAATGAATAAAAGTTAGTGTTAACCTTCCTAACCTATGTTACACTTGGAAGTCAATATCGTCTTCGACGATGGCACTTCCCATGCAATTTCACGAAAAATATAATATTAATAATAATAATAATAAAATAAATAAATTTTTAACCTAAAGTCCATAATCCGTCACAAACTTACAAACTCCAAAGACATCATTGTAACATTTTAAAAAGGCGTTTGATTAGGTTGATAGGCAAACACTAGATAAAGTGAGCCGAGAATTAGGAATTAAATCTAAATTAGCAAACCTTATTCGTGAAACACTCACAGACACCAAATCAAAAGTAAAGCTTCAGGGTGAAATTTCCAAGACATTCATCATCAAAAGAGGTGTAAGGCAAGGTGACTGCCTGTCTCCACTCCTCTTCAACTTCGTCCTAGAGAAAATAGTAAGAGAATGGAAACAAAAACTAAAATATCATAAGCTATCACCAATCAGACTGGGGCCTAAACACAAATATATTGAAATTCACTGTCTAACTCTTGCGGATGATTTTGCGATCCTTTCTGAAAACCTAACAAATGCAGCAATCCAAATCAATCTCTTAGGAGAAATGGCCAACAAAGCAGGTTTAAGAACTTCTGTAGAGAAAACAAAATTTATGACAAACATAAAAAATGCTCCAGAAATCCTACTAACAGATATTGGGCCCATAAAGAGGGTAAATAAATTTAAATATTTGGGAGAAATTATTCAGGAAAATGGCTTATAAACATTTGCTGTAAAAGAAAGAGTACATAAATTGGAGAGAGCATATTGTATAACCAGGAACATTTACAACGAAAGATCTCTGTCTAAAAATCTGAAAATACAGCATTACAACACAGTAGTAAAGCCGGAATGTCTTTAGTAATGAATTACAAAATTACATAAACTTGAAGTCGTAGAAAGAAAAATCATTCGAAAAATACTTGGTCCACTAAGAAATACAGAGGTATTGAAACTAAGAAGTAATGCAGAAGTTTGTCGCAACATAGAAAACATAACTGAAACACTACGGAAGAGGTGACTGCTAGTTTTTGGACATTTATACCGAATGAGCAGCAACAAATTTTTAAATATCTCCGGGACAAGTAAACAATAGTATGGTTTCAAGAAGTTATGAAGGATTTGGAAAGAAACAATATAAGGGAAAAAGAGGCAACAGAAAGAGAAACTTTTAAGAAGAAAGTGTTAAAATGGAAGGATTCCAAGGCAGGAGAGAGGAGAAGACAGGAGTAAAGTGATCCGAGCAGAGAAAAAGGATACATAGTGAAAAGATGAAAGAATACTGGAGGAAAAAGAAAGAAGAACAAAGAAGGAAACATTGAAATTGGTGAGTGCTCCTTAGATGGCCGAAACGAAGAAAGAAGAAAAAAAATAAAAAACGAACAGCTCAGCAATGTGTTGTGTCACCCGAAGATATAGGCTAGCTGCGCTGGTGACATATCGCGGAGCTTACACAACGATACCCGACGCTTATCTCGAGAACAGGTCTACATTAACGTTCATAGTTTCCAAGATATTAAAATTATTGTTCGTTCTTGATAGTCGCTTAATTTTCTGGCATCGTGTATGCCTTGAGAAGTGATAGGAACATCCTACTGTGCTTTATTATTTATTTGTAAGTTAAGAGAGCGTCCACCTCTTAAGAATCTGCCAGAGTGTTCATTAAGACATTCCCTAGGTAATATGAATAAAACGGAGAATGTCCGTTATTCTCGGAATTTCGGAGAAAATACTCGGATTTTCATGAATAAAGCCAGTAGGTGAATGTACTTCACCTGGAAATGTACTCATCTTGAGTAAAAGGGTAGGGGAAGTTTCTCAACGCTAAAAACTTCCTCAGACTGAAGTTTACTTTATAGGTAGTTTGAAGAAATACGAGAGGAACTACAAAGTTTATACAAAGAAAACAATAAAAACATTATTTTGCTGTGCGAGTGGCTTCAATCTCAAAAATCATTTCTATGACACTTCAAGCATTTTACATAGTGATGAGATTCATGTCAGAGGAGTTTTTTCATTACCGACGAAGGAATGAAACCCAGTTGGACTCAGCTGCGTGTTTTACCCATGTTGTTTGGAGCACTTATTTACAGTAGTAAACCGCAACATAACAGATTTATATTCCATTTTTTGAAACAGAATTTATTAATTAGGCCTTATGACGTTAGTTCCAAATAAAGTGCATCTCAGAACTTCACAGTGTGTACCTCAAAATAAATATTGCTACAGTAATGAAGTATTGTTCTGTATTGCTCCTATTCATTTTACCCAAAACGGATAGCCTATGTAAGATACGTTTTCAAACTTCGTAATCTCAATTTCTGTTAAGTTAGAAAGAAGTAGACTTGACAGGAAAATTAATAACTTAACAAACCTAGCAATCTTTGAAAAACCTACAGGTATGCTGCCAGATACCAAAATCGACGACGGCCGAAATTTCGGCAGGAGACCACCCTGCCATTTTCAAGGCGAAACTGCAGTGAGGAAGCAATGTCAAAACGATCTTTAAAACCTCGGTTTTCAATTAATAAACAGGAAGACAACGCACACCGAGCAAGCAAGCACACAGCGGCGACACGACCAAAGATGAAACCGGTCAGAATGTCGATAATAAACATCAGTTCTCGACAGATGAGGTCGAATTAGTTATGTCCCTCTGTTTTTTGACAAGTGAGAGAGCAGGATCCCAAGCGGAATTTAAGCAGAAGCCTCCAAATTTATTCATAAGGTTGTCTGTTTCTCGTAATAAATCCTCATGGTCTATCAGACCATAGGTTGTGTTTAACAAAAAGGATCTCGTCTTAGGAAACTCTGACAGAGTTCAAGGTTGAAACAGATGAAAATGTGATGCATTCTTAAAATTACGTTTGCATATTGTGCTAACCCAACGACAATAACAAAGAAGTTTCTCGCATGATGAAAATTTTGTCAGAAGAAAACATTTTCATAAAAAGTGCACATTTAGTCTTAGCCCAGATAGAGCGGAATCATTTTTGGTTTAAATTTTATTTCAGAAGCTATTAATTACCTTCATATGACTGCACATGATTGTAATAAGTGATTTTTTTTCACAATCACGCCATTAGTTTTGCCATACTGCCCTTCTTTCTGGAAGGTCGACAAAATTAATGTTTTATCATTTTAATCTGGTGACTGATTATTATTAAAATATCATTTACAATGAAATATACACATAAAAACGTCACAAAAAATTAAATAATTTTCAAGGAAAACAAATCCAACTACAAGGAAGTCTTCAATATTTTCTGTATGAACCTCAACTTCTACGCTATATCCAACAACTTTGCAATAAACAATGAACCTAAAATTGATCTACAATCGGAGCAGGCTAGTCAGAGAAATAAAACACCACACTGTGCACGAACTCTTAAATACAAGAATAAAAAAGTAAGTTGCCGTTCTCATCCTTCTGGAAGGACATCAGCCCTATCTGGGTTAATAGCATGATGCTGAACAAGAAACTAATATCTAAACATAGTACAGTTCTTTCTGAACACGTTGATGCCTACTCCATTATTTTATTTGTCCGAAGCAAGTGCTCTTTCTTATTAAAACGACCCCCTGACCTTCGCCTCAGCTTGTCTAGCACCGGTTTAACCAACTTTCGGTGGTTCGCCATTGTCCACCAGTGTCTCAGCGAAACGCAGATATCTGGCCTCCCCTCCAAAAAGAGACTTCCAAATTCCAGAATTAAAATAATTGTACGACATATAGATTAATGTATACGTTATGTCACATACGTATCAAGAAAAATATTTGTTAAAATTCAAATGTTTGTAAACCTATTCGACGAAACTGATATGGTCATAAATCCCTACCCTTGCAAACTACGTAAAGTAACTTACACTAAGGACAACTCAGACCTATGCTCGAGAGAGCACTCGAACCTCCGGCGGGAATGGTCATCCAGTCCTTAGCATGACGCCTTATACCACGCAGCAAAAAAGATTTATAGTCTACCAAGTGCTACAGTCCTGCTGAATTTTGCAAAGACGCACCCTACATTAGGATAATTAATGCACTTCGCTTCGTAGGTGGAGTATTTTCTCTGCATGTCGTATGCAAATGTTCTACCAGGCATTACTGTTGGAGCGTTGCATGTGGAAAACACTGGCTCGTAAGTTCTACACGGCGGTACGGCATCCATTTGACTTTCCAGAACAACCGTGTTCTGCCAGGCACTCATCTAAGTTTATCGTGGGCGGAGATAAGTAACGGTAATTAACAGTTGTCCGACGTTCTATCGCGTAACTGGATCTCGGAGAACATACCCTACAGCTGCATCAGCGTAAACAGTGCAGTCTGAGTTTAATCTGCCACTGTCAGTGATGTAGGTATTCATCGCTGTTAGAATCCTCCCATCTTCCTGCTAAAGCTACGGAGGTGTTCGAGTATAGCAGCGTGGGCGTAGTGATCCAGCTACTTGAATTGGCGGGAATAATATCGGTGAAGTTCGAGGATACAGTCTCTGAACTTACGTGTTACCTCATCCTGTAACAAAATTGCTATTTAACTTATAAGTGACTTGACAAACTGGGATAGCTGCGCAACGATAAACACATACAGTCTCGCAAACCAGTACCGAAGAAATTATGGGACAACTAACTTGAACGACTGTCATTAACCTTGCTAGAGAAATATTTAGAACTTCTATCTAGAGCTGATCTCTTCAAAATTACCATCGTAGAATACGTCCAGTGCTATTAAAAAATGGAATAGTTTTCATACATTTATTGCTACCAAACTACAAAAGAAACACTCTTCCAATGTTCCTAAAAAGAAGAAAAGTCAAATTTTTATCCACTGAATATGAGCATCATGAATTAGATTACAGATATCGAAACGGTGGCTCATTTCTTGCCACTCGCAAGGCTGCTACTCTACCGTTATCTAATTCACAACTTCGAAGACTTTCAAGGGTATCAGACACAGGGGGTAATAAAAATGCGTTTTATGTAACCCCACAAATCAGTCATAGGGTATGTATTTATTTATTAGTGTCAGAAGCATTAATTCTTGGTATTCATTTACAAAGATAGACACTTTTTCTGGCTTATACATTATCTACAAAGTCACACTTTCCAAAATTGTCTCTACTACTTTTGCCCAGAAGTTGGCGACATCCAGTGCATCTTCTGTAGCCTGAAACAGATCTTGTACTGTGCACGTTTTAGGGCATCAGCTACACTGTAACAAATGGGATGTCGTCTGGATTTCACCACACTCGCATAATGGGGCTCGGTGTTGAAACCCCACTTCTGTAGGTTTCTTTTACATCTTGTCACGCTTGCCCGTAATCTGTTCAGTGATCTCCAAGTACTCCATTTCTCCATGTGACCGGGTGGTAGTTCCTCGCTAGGTGTCAGCCATTCTTCGGAGCGAGTGCAGCTAGCGCGCCACATGTCGATACGGGATTGCTGAGGTGCCCCGTTAAGAGTCTTTGTTGTTCTGAGGAAACGTTTCCTAGATTTGAGTCTTGGAGTAGCCGGCCTGGATCCATAGAGAGGGTGAGCTTCAGACGTTTCCGCCTTCATCTTTGCTGCAACCTCTCGACGAAAGTCAGGAGGGAAAATACCAGCAAGACGGTAGAGTTTGTCCAACGGAGCAGGTCTTAGACATCTGGCAATGATGTGACAGGTATCATTGAGAGCAGCATCTACCATCCACGCGTGACATGACTTGTACCGTACTGGGGACGCATATTCGGCTGCAGAGTAACATAGAGCTAGGGAAGAGGTTCTCACAGTATTGGGATGTGCTCCCCAGGTAGTGCTAGTTATCTTCCTTATAATATTATTTCTGGCTGCCACTTTTTGCTTGGTGTTCGAGCAGTGTTTCTGGTAAGTGAGAGCACGATCAAGGGTTACTCCAAGATATTGGTCAGAAGGTGTAATATATGGGGAGGCAACAGTGATGATCTTCTGCTCCTCCTCGTCCAATTCAACGTTCTGGTATGTTGTCATTCGACAAACGTCGGACGTTCGTAGAGAAATGAAGCGGTGCACAAGCTACCATGAACATAAAGTCATTTGAATGTTCTTCAAGTTGAGGAAATCAAATGTTCAAATGTTTGTATAGCTTATGGGACTTAACTTCGGGGTCATCAGTCCCTAAACTTACAAACTACTTACAAACTAGCTAATACTAAGGATGGCACAAATATCCATGCCCGAGGGGGGATTCGAACCCCCGACCGTAGTGGCCGTGCAGACCGTGACTGGAGCGCCTCAGTCCCCTCGGCCACGGCGGCCGGCGTTGAGGAAATAACCAGTTTTCAAGCATGTCTGGGTAGGTTAGTCCTGTCACCATTTCATCCTTAAAGAAGAGAGATCCTTAAAATTTTAGGCCTACAGATGTGGCACAGAAGACAAATTTTCGATGGCTCTCTTTCATATTCTATAACTGACAAAGGATTTTCTCTTGCCCAAACTGTAACGTTATGCCGATTAACATAAGTACATCCATCGAAGAAAATTATTCGTTCAAAAATTATTTTCCACGATGTCATTTAGCATGAAAAAACAAATTCTTATCCTTTGTTGTGGTCGCCAGGATACAAAGGAAGCATTGCTTGCAATAACTGCAGTTCGAACCGCTTCAGATGCAGAATTCGCCATCCTTTGAGTTAGGTATATTGCAAAGCTATTAAAAATTTTTTTTGAAGAACGTCGAATTGCGCCTATGTGTGAGTCTTTTCATCGGTTCCCACACGCTGTCCTTTGATTTCTTCCGCAAAGGTTTGGCTTCGTAGTCGGTTGTCGTTTTAACTGATAGGGACGCTGACACGGTCGCTTCTGTCAACACATATACCGAAAAACTTGCTGACATATTAGATAAAACATTAGCAGTCTCTTCTGCACGTCAACGTACAAGGTTTCGCTTCTTATTTTCTCCGGTTCAAAGGCTTTATTCGGAGTTTTGTGTGTAAGTATTATGTTCCATTTCCATGTAATGTTAATCAATAGGTGCTTCCTCCGCTCTTTTGACGACAAGGTCTTCTGCAAGCACTGTATTAGACAGCATATATAGTTTTGATTTTAGTCGCTTCTGTTTCGTTGCAATAGGAAGATAAACTGTATTTCATTTTTCAGTTAAAAAGTACTGTATAACTATGTACCAAATCGTTTACGATGACATCCGCAGTATTTTAATGGCCCTCATGGAGCGGAAACTAGTCATCTAACACAAATAAAATAAATTTTTTGCGACCTTGCCTGTGAGGTTTTTGTTGTGGCGTAAAGTCAGCGCACACGCCAGACGTAAGAGAACGATCGTGGAGAAGGCAGCGATCGACCGAAAGCCAATCGGAAGCAGACGCTGCGCATCCTGGAGGGAGTAATCGAAGATGCGCCCTCTCTACAAGCGCCAATATCTAGGCCGATATACGTCTACACAGTCCGACAGTAACTAGTGAGAACTCGTCAGTTACTATTCAGAAATCAGTCAGTTACTAGGCAGCTACGAAGTAAGAACTCAGGATAGTACTAAGTCAGATCGCAGCTACGAACTTAACAGTACTATGTCACAGCGCAGCTAGTATCATACCGGACGCCGCCGCAAGAAGCAACAAGAAAGAAGAAACAGACACATGTTCTAAAGTTGAGTATTGTAAATTTCAGTCAATAAATATCTTGTAATACTAACTATGTAGATGTTAAAGGATCCTGCGCCAGTACCTTCATTGACAACCAGACCGGGACGGGAAACAACAAAAGGCGACGAGTTCACAACAGTTTTAAGCCTTCATATATGAGGGTTGTTCATATGAAAAAATACGAAACGATACTGTGTGTCTAACTGAAGTCTTTATTGAAAGTAATCACCAGAGGCTTGAGCACAACTATCTCACTGTTTAATGAGACGAAGGATTCCCTGTTTCCAGAAATCCTGTGGTTGTGTCAAGAGACAGTCCTCTACTGTGTCCTTCAGTTCGTCGTCCCAGTTGAAACGCTTTCCTTTCAGGTTTTTTGTTGTTTTCTTTTTATCTGCGTGCCAAACAGATGAAAGTAACAGAGCGACATTTCGGGGCTGTAGGGTGGATGCTCTAGCTGCTCCCACTTGAACTAGGCCAGTAGTGACCCTGGAGACGTGTGTACGCGCTTTATCATGTAGCAGAATCGTTGTTTCTGTGAGCAGCCCAGGCCGTTTGCTTTTGATGGACTTGCGTACCCTACGGAGTGTCTCACAGTACACCTCACTGTTAATGGTTTTTCCGTCCTCCAGGAATTCGATGAGTATCGGACGTCGAAGAAGATGTTGAGCATCACCTTGCCAGCTGAGCGAACAGTCTTAAATTATTTAGGGGGAGGTGACTACGCATGCTTCGAGTCCCTACGTGTCGTACTACGTTATCTCAAAGCGGCATATACAAATTTCAACCGGTTTTCTTTGTTAAGACGTTTCGTAACTTTTCATTTGAACATCGCTTGTATGAGAGAAAAAAAAATCGCACTGACGGGTTTTACGGCCCACTTTAGATTTGTAGTTTATAAGTTTTTGCAAACATTTTGGACCAAAATAATAATCTAAATAATAAAAAATTAATTAATAATATTGTCTGAAAACCTTTAAGGAAAAAAAAATTTAAGTAGTGGCAGGTTCTGAACCACTGACCTAGAGTATCAGAGTCGAACGCATTGCCCACTACGCTAAGACTAAAGTAACAATTTGTGTTCTTTAATCTCATACTATTGATGGCCGTTGTTAACTTATGCTAATATGGCATTTGTTATCATTTATCGTACGAAGAACTACTGGTTTTTGTTAATTCTTCAGTGCGCCATTGCTTTGAAATGACAACGTGTAACTTACAATAAGAAAATCATCAAATACGCAACGCAAGATGGCGTATGCCAGAGACAGTTCTGGGCGAGGAATGTCACGTGACATCTGCGTACGACTGATTTTCGTTAATTAAATGGGAGGGTGTCAAAACACTTTTATTTTTGCAAATATCTCTCAAACGATACGAGATATGAAAAAAAACATAAGGGAACAAAGTTCTGGAGAATTTTCTCCTCTAAAAATTAGTTTATTCAATTTTCGCGTCAGATGAATGGTTTATTTGCAATTAAAATTACATTACAAACGGTTTTTTTGGTATTACTAACGTATTTCCTGTCCGAAATATTTCTAAAGGGAGGTTCTTGTCTCTGGTAGCCAACAGTAGCCAACAATTATGTCTGTAAAATTTGGCGCCGATCGGTTGAACGGTTCGACCTAAAAAGTGGGATGGGCGCTGATGACCACGATGTTGAGCGTCCTGAAGCCCCAATAACAACAACAACTAAAAAGTGGGAACGCATTACAGCCAGACAGACATCGTCAAATCGCCGTTATTTTTGCAAATATCTCTGCAACGATGCAAGATATGAAAAAAAAAACATAATACAGCGAAGTTTTAGAGAATTTTCCCCTCTACCAATTAGGTTATTCTATTTTCGTGTCAGATGAACTATTCGTTTGCAATTATTGTATTACAAACTGCTTTTTTGGTATTACTACCGTATATGTGGTCCGAAAAATTAAAAAAAGGAAGGTTCTGGTCTCTGGCAGCCTATAATTATGTCAGTAAATTTGGTGCTGATTGGTTGAACGGTTCGTCTTAAAAACAGGGAACAAGTTACGGACAGCCAGACAGACATTCCAAAAGCGCCGTTATTTTTGCAAATATCTCTGAAACGATACGACATAAGAAAAAAACATAAGAAAGCAAAGTTGTAGAGAATTTTCTCCTCTACAAATTCGGTTATTCATTTTCGTGTCAGATGAATGGTTAAGCCGTTACTATCATTTAAATTTCGAGCTGTCAAGAGACCATCACAAAGACCCACTTTTAGTGTTACTACCGTAACCTAAAGTGGGCCAAAATTTCTGTAGTGAAATTCTATCAATGGCTGCCGATTTATCTATAGCCGCTCAGTTCCAGAGACTGTTGTTCCATTCAGGAGGACGGCGGTTCATACACCCCTCCGGCCATCCTGATTTGGGTTTTCCGTGATTTCTCTAACTCGCTGCAAGCAAATGCCTGGACGGATGGTGGCGGGATGATAAGTCCTAACATGCCTGCTGGTGACTGCTAAACAGAGTTTAGTTGACTGCAAACTACGCACAGTGTAGTAGTAACTCGTAGTTTTAACTCTACCTACCTCTACACAAATACTCTGCAAGTCACATTGAAGTGCATGGCAGAGGGTTCATCGAACCGCTTTTATGATATTTATCTACAGTTCCATTCTCTAATAGCTCCTGGGAAAAAGAAACACTGTTTTTGATCTGATTTCTGTTATTGTATTATGATGGTCATATCTCCCTATGCAGGGTGATAACAATGTATGATCGCATTCTGAAGAGAAAGATGGTGAAAGAAATTTCGCAAACAGATCTCGCCGCAACGAATAAAGCCTTTCCTTTAATGATTTCCAGCCCAAGTCATGCATCATTTCCGTGATACTCTCTCCCCTATATCGCGATAATACAAAACGAGCTGCCATTCACTGTACTTCCTCTAAATCGTCTGTCAATCCCACTTGGTAGGAATCCCACAATGCACAGCATTACTCCAAAATAGGACGCACAAGTGTCGTGTAGGCGGGTTCTTCAGTAGTGCTGTTGCATCTTCTAAGTGTTCTGACAGTGAAACATAGTGTTTGGTTCGCCTTCCCTACAATATTTTCTGTGTGTTCATTCCAATTTCAGTTATTTGTAATTTTAACCCTAGGAATTTAGTTGAATTTACGCCTGTAATTTTGACAGATTAATCGTGTAAGTTCAGTTTAACAGGTTTCTTTTAGAGGACATATGGATTGCTTCACACTTATCATTATTAAGGGTCAATTGCCACTTTTTGCACCATGCTGATATCTAAATCATTTTGCAGTTGCTTTACTAACCGATAAGTGACAACATCATCCACGAACAACCTAAGAGTACTAGTTAGATTGTCCCCTAAGTCGTTTATAATAATAGGAAATAGTAGGGACCTTATAACATTTCCCTGGTGAACGCTAGATAACACTTCTATTCCACTCGATGACTTTCCGTCAATTATAACGTAATGTGTCCATTCTGACAGGAAATCACAAATCCAATCGCACAATTGTGGCGATATTCCTTAAGCACGCAGTTTGATTAGAAGACGCTTGTGAGGTACAGTGTATAAATCCTTCCGGAAATCTAGAAATATGGGATTTATTCTACAGCCCTTGTCGACAGCACTCATCATATCATGTGAGTAAAAGGCGAGCTGCTCTTATAATTTTATAATTTAAGTCTCCACCCTCATGAATCACAGACATTGCCGTGGTGGATGGCTTGCGTGCCTCAACGATACAGATAGCCGTACCATAGGTGCAACCACATCGGAGGGGTATCTGTGGAGAGGCCAGACAAACGCGTGGTTCCTGAAGAGGGGCAGCAGCCTTTTCAGTAGTTACAGGGGCAACAGTCTGGATGATTGACTGAGCTGGCCTTGTAACATCAGCTAACGTGGATTTGTCATACAGTTACTGCGAACGGCTGAAAGCAAGGGGAAACTACAGCCGTTACTTTTCCCGAGGACATGCAGCTCTACTGTATGAAAATATGATGATGGCATCCTCTCGGGTAAAATGTTCCGGAGGTAAAATAGTCCCCCATTCGGATCTCCGAGCGGGGACTACTCAGGAGGATGTTGTCATCAGTAAATACAATACTGGTATTCTACGGATCGGAGCGTGGAATGTTAGCTCCCTTAATCGGGCAGAAAAATTAGAAAATTTAAAAAGGGAAATGGATAGATTGAAGTTAGATACAGTGGGGGTTAGTGAAGTTCGGAGACAGGATGAACAGGATTTTTGGTCAGGTGAGTACAGGATTATAAATACAAAAGCAGTTGGGGGTATTTCAGGAGTAGGTCTGATAATGAATAAGAAAATAGGAATGCGGGTAAACTACTATGAGGAGCACAGTTATCGTATTATTATTGCCAACACCGACAACAGTAGTACAGGTTTATATACCAACTAGTTCTGCCAATGACGACGAGATTGAAGAAATGATGAGGAGTTAAAGAAAATTATTCAGACTGGAACTCTGTAGTAGGAAAAGGAAGAGAAGGAAAAATAGTAGGTGAATATGGACTGGTCAGATGGAATGAAAGAGGAAGTTGCCTGGTAGAACTTTGCATGGAACACTATTTAATCATAACAAACACCTGGTTTAGGAATCACGAAAGAAGTTTGTATACGTGGAAGAGACCAAAAGACACCGGAAGGTATGAGATAGATTTTATAATGGTAAGACATAGATTCCGGAACCAGGTTTTAAACTGTAAGACATACCCAGGGGCAGATATAGACTCTGACCATAACTTATTGGTCATGAACTGTAGGATGAAACTGAAAAAAACTGCATAAAGGTGGGAAAATAAGGAGATGGGGCTTGAATAAATTGAGGGAACCTGAAGTTATTAATAATTTCAGAGGGATCTTTAGGCAACAATTCACAGAAACGTGGCGAAATAAAACAGTAGAAGAGGAATAGGTAGCAATGGGATGAAATCGTGAAGGCAGCAGAGGACAAAATAGGTAGAAGGGCGAGACCTACAAAAAATCCTTGGATATCACAGGAAATACTAAATTTAATTGATGAAAGTAGAAACTATAAAAATACAGTAAATGGAACAGGCAAAATGAAATACAGACGACTAAGAAATGAGATTGGCAGGAAGTGCAAAGTGGCTAAGCAGGAGTGGCTACAAGACAAATGTAAATCTTTAGAAGAACGTATAACAAGGGGAAAAGTAGATACTGCCTACAGGAAAATAAAAGAGACATTTGGGGACAAGAAAAGCTCTATCAGATGGAAAACCAGTTCTCAAGAAAGAAGGGAAAACTAAAAGGCGGAAAGAGTACATAGAGAAGCTCTACAAAGGAAATGAACTTAGAGACAATGTTGTATGAAGGAAAGAGGAAATACATAAAATAGGAGATACTATACTGAGAGACGAATTTGACAGAACCCTGAAAGACCTAGGTCGGAACAAGGCCCCGGGAGTAGATGACATTCCCTCAGAGCTACTAAAGTCTCTGGGAGAGTCAGCCATGACATATTCAGTTTGTACATCGAGCAGGCGGTGAAGGAAAGCAAGGGAAAATTTGGAGTAGGGATTAAAGTTCAGGGTGAAGAAATAAAAACATTGCGTTTTGTTGATGACCTTGCAAATCTGTCAGAGACAGCGAAGGACCTGGAAGAGCAGTGTGTTGAAAGGTGCATACAAGATTAACATTAACGAGAGCAAAACGAGGCTAATGGAGTGCAGTATAAGAAAATCAGGCGATGCTGAAGGAATTAGATTAGGTAACGAAAAAATAAAGGTGGTAGATGAGTTTCGTTACTTGGGCAGTAAAATAAGGCACGATGGTCGTAGCACAAAGGATATAAAATGCAGAATGGCAATGGGTAGAAAAGCGTTTCTGAAAAAGAGAAATTTGTTAACATCGAATATTAATTTAAGCGTAAGGAACTCCGTCCTGAAAACATTTGTGTAGAGTGTTGCATTGTATTGGAATGAAACGTGGATGATAAACAGTGCAGACAGGAAGAGGATGGATGCTTTTGAAATGTGGTGCTACAGTAGAATGCTGAAGATTAGGTGTGTGGATCACGTAACTAATGAGGAGGTACTGAACAGAATTGTGGAGAAAAGGAATTTCAGGCATACCTTGACTAAAAGAAGGGATCGACTGGTAGGTCACATTCTTGGACATCAAGGATCCAGAATTTGGAGGGAAGTGTGTGGGGTAAAATGGCAGAGGGAGACCATGAGACGCATTTAGTAAGCAGATTCAAATGAATGTAGGTTGCTCAGGATAGAGTAGGGTGGAGAGCTGCATCAAACTAGTCTCCGGACTAAAGACCATAACAACAACACAGGGATTTCGTGTTCTTCTGGGCTTGAGTAGTGCAGTTCCTAAAAGACTTACTTATGTTTGCAGTTGACGGGGATAGTGGCGCTTTTTTAGGAAATGATAATTCCATGCAGTAGACCCAGCCGAACCGTAGCGGCAGGTTCCAGTGCCAAGTTTGCGTCACTCGAAGCAACGGAAGGCCAATGTGTAGGCTGGCCGTCTGCATTCGCCCGTTCACTCTTTGAGTGGACGGACGTGAGCAGGGTCCGAAGTAACACGTGGAAGGGAATAGGGAGCTTTGCTATTGAGACCTCCAGTGTTACGGTGCTCTTACGGAAATAGCTTACAGGGCCGGAGGGAATTCCGATACGCTTTCGGTATGTCTGCCGGAGCCTCATGCGAGATGAGGAGGACGCCATGGATGCGGCTGTCAAGGTGCGGACAGCAGTCGTCTACAAGGTGTAGCTCACGTCGACGTGAATGACGCCTGTCTATGCACTGAACCATCATTAAAAAATTACACACATCCTTAACATTTATTTATTTGCTTACTAACGTTCCTGGCAGTGCTTCGCAATTGCTAAATACGAACTGTAATTCAATGTACATACTACACTCCATTCTCCTTTCTCTCTGACCATCACCTTCCACATCTCTAGACCTATTTCTGCCTTCCTTTTTCCTCTTACTGCCATGTATTAACAAGGCGAAAAATCGGCGTTGCTCACGTATTTATTTATTCCAATACTCTGACGGCCATGTACTCCAATTTCCTCCGTCACTCTCTCTCTCTCTCTCTCTCTCTCTCTCTCTCTCTCTCTCTCTCCCCTTATCTCCTCCCCCTCTATCAACCTGCACGTGCTTCTCCCCCTTCTCCGCTGCCTCCTGCCCCAACTTCGCTACATCATCGTACACCTCATCCTTGTAAGATGACAGCATAGACTGCACATTTTGCGGAAAAATTCTTGGGCGTGCCTGGAGCGGTTGACATTTCGCAGTACAAACGACCCTACGAGTACTATATTTACGTTCGTTGCCTCTTCTTACTTACTTACTTATCCGTGGCTTGGGCCTTAGTGACCATATGCCTGCTTTACTGTCCTCCATCGCTCCCGGTTGCGAGCCTCTTGCAACCGATCACCTGCTCCTAGTCTCATGTCCTCGGTGTCTCTGTCAACACTGTCTTTCCATCTTGTCCGTGGTCGTCCCCGGTATCTCCTTCCAGCTACCGTTCCCAGCAACACAACATGGGGTATCCTCCCTTCGCTCATCCTTCCTACATGTCCAGCCCAGGTCAACCTTCTTTAATTATTGGTATTTTCGAATTCTCCATTCTCCTATTTGTGGATCTATCACGAACCATAGATTATTCGGAGGATTTTTGTTCGAAAACCAGTAGTTTCTGTTCATCTGTTTTCCTGAGGGTGAGACTTTCACAACCGCACATAACCACTGGCAGAATCATACTTTGATACAGCCTGGTCTTGAAACTTCTTGTCAGGGACCGTTTCTTTAGCACGTCCAGAAGGCTAAAGTATGCTCTATTGCCTCCAACAATTCTCGCATTTATTTCAATTTCACAGAGGTTCTGATCACTAAAGAGGCTACCAAGATATTTGAAAGTACTCGCCCTTTGGAATAGGAGATTGTCCACCGTGAGCGGGTCCCCATCACTAGCCGACTTGCTTAGAACCATGTATTGCGTCTTCTTAAGTTTCATTAATTTATTTGCTCTTTATATAACCTTGTTTCTCGGTGTCCGTTTTCACCAGTAATGTTCTGTTTTGCTCGTTTATCTTCGTTCAATACACATAGACCTATTATTGTGGTAAATCAAAACTCTTCCTGAATAATCCCCGCTCTGCAGTAAAATAAAATAAAAATATAATGAGAAATTATGGAATCAGGCTGCTATGGAAATTCGATTCAAGGGATTCATTTGACAACAGAACAGTTAACACAGAGGATTAGCAAATCTAATTCAATTTTATCTATTAGAAGATTTGTAAATAATAATCTCTCTGGGCCGATTTGACTGGGTGTGGACACGACTCAGATTTGAACTGAGAAGGGGCAGGTAATTTCCTATCTCACCAATATTAACTTGACGTAGGCGTCAGGCGTTTGATCGGCAAGTACATTTCACGTGGTAAAATTTGATCATGATGTTTCAGCACTTTTCAAACATGCCTTGTGCTCTACTTTCTTTTTATTCAATGGCAATTTTTACGAACAAACAGACGGTGTTGCTATGGGCAGTCCTCTTTCGCCTTTAGTAGCGAATGTACTCATGGAAGACTTCGAAGACAAGGCTCTTGCTTCTGCTACCCTGAAGCCTTTGGTGTTCTGGAGGTACGTTGACGAAGCTTTTGCAGTGTGGCAACATGGGCATGATAAACTCCAAGAATTTCTTCAACATTTAAATTCTGTTAACAGTAGCATTCAGTTTACTATGGAAACTGAGAAAGATTGTTGTTTGCCCTTCCTGGATGTGCTGGTTCGACGAAGGGAGGATGGCTCTCTCGGTCATTCGGTCTATAGGAAAGATACGCATACAGACCTGTATCTTCAAGCAGACAGTTGTCATCACCCTGCTCAAACAAATGGTGTACTGAGAACACTAAAACATAGGGCACATATGATTTCTGATCCAGAGAACTTACCGTCGGAGTTGACACATGTACAACTGGTATTCAAAGAAAATGGTTATTCTGTACATAAGATTCGTAAAGCAATGAGCAAGTACCAACGAAAACAACCAAAGCAAAGTCTACAAAATTAATGGCCTTCGTGCCATATGTAGGTAATATAACATCAAAAATTGCCAGAATTTTAAAGAAACGTCAGATTGAGGTGATTTTCCTTCCGCCAGCGAAAACAGCAGCATTGATAGGTTCGATCAAAGATGATCTTGGACTGCGTAAGCCGGGTGAATGCGTCTTGGCATACGTAGGACAAACTACACGAACAGTGGCAGATCATTTAGCTGAACATGAGAGACACAAACGCCTTCTGCAGCCAGATAAGTCTGCCATTGCTGAGCATTGTCTGTCAACTGGACATAAGGTGGATAACACAAGTACTAAGATTTTAGCTCAGACGTCAACTTTTTGGCAGTCTGTAATACGTGAATCAGTCGAATTTAAACTGGCAGAAGGACTTATTAATAGAGACACTGGCTTTCAGCTGAATAGAGCTTGGAAACCAGTAATTTCAGTTTTAAGAACGCAAAGATCACATCGTGTACAATATAAAACAGACGAAAATGCAGATTAAGCTTGTGGTCTCACCGTCTAGGGCGCTGCTGACTGTGGCGCCACTGCAAGAGGCGTGTACTCTTTAGGTGCATGCGCTATGGCCCAACTCCACGGTATATAGGTGACGGTCAGACGCGGCTATCGTCATCATTCCCGCCTGGTAGCAAGCACCACCGTGACGTTGTTTGTAACGTTCGTCCGATCTGCTTCCAGGTCTGCCGTCGTCCCTGCTGCTAGTCGTGCTACTCATCGCCGTTCCGGTGTCACGAGGCCCTGCTGCTGCCGCTGCCGTCTGCCGTCTGCCGTCTGCCGCCTGCCGTCTGCCGCCTGCTGCTGTCGCCGCCCAGCCCTGCCTGGAGGCGCCGCCGCCAGGAGGCCCTGCCGGACCTGCTCGCCGCCCCGTCGCCCCGGTCCAGCCCGGGGGATCGGTTCGCCGCCGCCGCCGCCGCTCCGTGCCCCTCTCCAGCCGCCCTCGCCGTAGCAGCCGCCGCCGTCGCTCCGTGCCCGTCTCCAGCCGCCGCCGTCGCCGCCGCCGCCTTCGCCGTCGCCTGCACCGCTTGGACTGCCCCTTGCAGCTGCTGTAATCATGGCGTCGCCACCACCTCCACCGTCATCGTCGTCAACCTCCTCATCCTCCACGCCCCCTCCACCCCTTCCACAACCGGCGTCTTTGCAACCAACCTTCGTCCCCACTATGACTTTGCCCCCCGTCACCACCACGTCCGTTGTTCTCACCACCACATCCTCTCTTCACTCCACCACGATCACGTAGAGCCCCTCATCTCTTCCTCGCACCACCGTCCCCTTAAATGTCCTCCTCTCCGCCACTTCCCCCGCCCCTGATGCTCCACTGCCTCCCCCGCCTCCCCCAGTTACCATAGTCACCGCCCCTCACGAGTTCCCTGTTTTGTCTGCCCCCCCCCCCCCGCGCCCATCGTTCACCGCCATGCCACGGTGGCGGAGTCCTTGGCTCCGCCCGCTCCCGAACTTCGTGTGTCTGGCCCTTCAGTTCCCCGCCATGTTCCAATCCAACCCATTCCCCAGTATATCCCCACCTCAACAATTCCGAAAAAACAAATCAAACGTACCAGCGCGGATCCCCTTCCCAGCACTTCCAAAAAAGCCCCCTCCACCACAGCCTCTGCTCCGCTCCCCCCCCCAGCCTGACAATGGACACCTCCCCCATTCCCCCATCTCAACCTTCTGTCACCTCGGCCCCTCAGCTTTTTACCTATGTCCTTTCTCGCCCTGCCCCTCAGTTTTTAGACAACCGCCACTTGTCCTGCGAGCACGCTCCCCGGATTACATTTGGGGAGCATGCTCACCTCACACCTCGTATCACCTCCGCCACTCCATCCCAGTCTCAACCACAAACACCTCGCCGCCCACCCACCCTCACCGCCGTGATCACCAAGCTTAGCCTGGTTATCACGGAGGGTGAGGTGTTGACCCATCTCCAAGCCATCCCTGACCTCCACATCCGATCCGCCAAGCGGATCAACAATGAGCATGGCCCCACCTACCTCATGCGGGTCTTCTCCGAACACCCCACCTCCATCGACCGCCTCCTCACCGAGGGGGCGGTAATCTACAACCACCGCTACAAGGTGGATCCTTCCCGCTCCCCTCCCCAGTCTTATAGATGTGGCAAATGCCTCACCTATAATGATCACCTCACCGAAAAAATGTCGTAACCTACCCACCTGTCCCTACTGCAAGCAGTCCCACTTCCTTAAGCAATACCCCACTTTGTCCTCTGCCCCCAGCTGCAACACCTGTGGCGGCCCCCACCCCACCTACTCCTATAAATGTCAGGCCCGCCCTCAACCCACCTCCCCTGAGCTGACAGTTCCCGTCCGTCCCATTGACCCTCCTATGCACCCCAACCATTCCCTGCTTCCCCCTCCCACAGTGGAGGACATCATCTGCTTCGTCACCACCGTCATTCAGAATATCCACCCATTCCAGCATCCTCACTCCCTCCAACAGATCGTCCTCGCCGCCCGCTCCGTGTGGCAATTGGAAACAATTGCCACACTCTCCCGCAACAACTCCCACTTCACCTTCTCCCGCGGCGCCACCCTCGTTTAACTTCCCTTAACCTCTTTCCCATCACCCCCTCCCCACCCTCCCCCCTCAGTAGTACCTATTATGACAGGCTCGCCCCATCGTATCCTTTACCACAATATCCGCTCCCTCTCCGCCAACAAACCCCTCTTGCATACCCTCTCCCCCAACACCGCGTGGATGCCATCCTCCTAAATGAAACCCTCCTCCAACCCCGTCATTCCATCTCTACCACTCCTTACACCCTTCACTGCACCCCCTGGCTCGAGGCGGAGTGGTGAATGGCCACCTCGCCACCACCCTGTCCGGGCACCTCATCCTGATCCTCTTCCTCCCTTCCCTCACTGTTACCCTAGCCACCATTTACATTCGCGCCCGTGTTCCCATCCCATATGATTTCATTTCCCACATAGACAACTCCTTCACGACCTATGTGATTGCCGCCGACCTAAACCTTCATTCCCGCTCTGCAGCCGAACTCCAGCGGTGGCATTAGTTCCTACCCACGCTTTGGGGCGACCTTGTTCCCCTCCCAAGTCCTACGCGCCCTGAAAGCAATACCACTCCTGATGCTGTCCTTGTCTCTCCTAACCTCCTGGGACGCCTGCAGGTGGAAGTCCTTGACCTCATTGGCAGTGACCATGCCCCTGTACTCCTCACCTTCAACCCTCTCGGCCGTCCCGGCCGCGCCACCCGTCCCATGCCCCCTCCTCGGCTAGTCTATGATTACTCCCACGCCGACGGGGATGCATACCGTCGTTCCATCAACACCTCGGTTGCTAGCCACCCCCTCACCCTCCATACCCCTGATGATATCGTCCATGCCTCCTCTTTCCTGCACCAGACTGTTGCTGACGCCGTTGCAACCCATATCCCACCAAAGCCATCCATCTTCACTGTCCCCCTCCCCCCACAAGCCGTCCTCCTGCTCCCAGAATCCCGTCATCTGTATCGTTCCTTCCTGTGGACCCGTGATCGAGACACACTCCTCCGCCACCGGCAACTCCAACGACACATCAGAAACCTCTTGAACGCGAATAAACGCCAGGATTGGCGACAGACATGCACCCGTCTTAATGCTACACTCCCCATCAACTCCTCCAAATATTGGAAAGCCTTCCACCGCCTTACTGACAGTCACTCAGTCTCCGCTTACCCTCTTCTCCATAATAAGCTTCCTCTTCCTGACAATGCCAGTGAGGCACAGCTTTTTGCTTACCACCTTTCCACTATATTCGCCCTGCCTGACAATCCCAGGTTCGACTACTCCCGTTTCCCCGACGTCCATGAGCGCACCGATACCTCCGTCCCTCCGCTCGCCCCTGGCTTTCAGTATTTGGACCACATTGCCCCCTCAGACTTAAACACACCTATTACAGCACAAGACATCATACACACACTTCGCACAAAACGTAACACTGCTCCCGGTCACGACCACATTACCTACAGGCACCTCCGTGCCTGACCCCCCTCCTTCCATTCCGCCATCCCTTCACTGTACAATGTCATTCTCTTCACCAGATTCTACCCAGACCTCTGGAAAACCTCCCGTATCCTAATGTTCCTTAAACCTGACAAACCGCACTCCGAAGACTCCTCCTACCGTCCCATCTGTCTCATCTCGGTGTTCAACAAAGTCCTCGAATCCATCCTCTCACGCCGTATCCACGAACACCTCCATCTACACCAACTCCTTCCCCTTTCCCAATGTGACTTCCGGCCGTCCTTCTCCGTCGATGACCAGCTCCTTCGCCTTGTTCACCTTCTCTCAGTCCAGGTTAATTCCCGTCGCGCCGCCATCCTCGTCTCCCTCGACATTGAGAAGGCCTACGACCGTGTCTGGCATTCTGGTCTCCTTTTCAAGCTCCAAACCTACGCCCTTCCTATTAATTACGTTCGTCTCATTGCTTCCTTCCTCTCCAAACGCCCATCCTATGTCACTGTCAATAACCAAAATTCCCGTTTGTTCTACCCCTCTGCTGGGGTGCCCCAGGGCTCCGTCCTTTTGCCCGTCCTCTATCTGTTATATTCAGCAGATATGCCCCGACCTCAGCCTCCTGTCCATCTTCTTCAGTATGCTGATGACACCGCCTTCCTTGCCCTTGCCCCACCCCTCGCTCGCTCCCAACATCTCCTTTAGTCCCGTCTCTCTGAATTTTCCTCCTGGTGTAACCAGTGGCTCCTTACTGTAAACCCTACAAAATCCCAGACAATCATCATAGGTCGCACCACCCCTTCCTTTCGCCACCGAGACCTGTACCTCACCCTCCATGGTCGCCCCATCCCGCAAACGAAGACCCTCCGCTACCTCGGATTAACCCTAGACAGAGACCTTTCCTGGAACCCTCACCTCAAAACCGTCTGACAAAAAGCCCTCTCCTGCCTTAACCTCTTAAAATGCCTCTCCGGCCGGACATGGGGACTAAATCCTTCCACCATCCTGTATACCTACCATTCCCTCATGCGTCCCGTCCTTTGCTGCTTCCATCCTCCATCCTGCCTGGATATCCGCTCCCCCCTCCTATTATGAATCCCTCAAAATCCTCTAACGCCACGCCCTTCGCCTCGCCTGCCGCATCCGCCTCCCCTCCCCCATGCGGATCCTCTATTACCTCATCTCATTCCCACACCTAGTCCAATTTCTTCAACACATCTGTCTCAAGTACATCCACCGAAAGATAGAGTCCCATAACCCACTGGTATCTCCTCTCCTCCTGGATCCCGGGCCCCTGCCACGCCTTTACCGCCACATCCCTCCCTCCCTTCACCTCCACACCCTCTACATCCTCTCCGAGGGTGGCTTCCACCACCTACCTCTCCCTGACGACGTTCTCCAAAACCGTCCCATCTATCCCTCCTTCCAACTTTGACCCCTCTCTGTGGATTGCCGCCGCCTCCTCCCTCCTCCTCCCCTCCCACACCCGTCCCCCGCTTGGCTCACCCCCTCCTTTCTCCACCTCCCTGGGAGCTCCTTCCAGTTTCTCCCACTCTACCTTCCCCCACCTCCTTCCCCTTCCCCCGCGCCTTCTCCATCCTCCCCCCCCCCCCGCCTTCCCCTGCAGGGCCAGTACAGTGCTGTGTTTTTGAGTGTTCAGTGCTTCGTGTGTATAGTGTTTCGTCGCCCAGTGTTTTTTTTATGTTGCGTACACCAGTGTTCAGTGTTTTTTTTTTTTTTTTGTTTTTTTTTTACCTCAATGTCGCCTCTTGTTATGTCTCGTCATCTGCAGTGAGTTTTTTTAGCCACCGTGGCAATGTCTTGTTTTAACAACCATGTATGTTCTGTCCGCTGTCATATTGTCTTTTAACTTTCTCCCAAATTTTCATCTTGAAATTGTAAAAGCGCCTTTTATCACCTTTCATTTTATATTCTGTTTTGTCCATTGTTTACCGTTCGCTCGGCTGTAGAGCAGCATCATTGGCTGCTGCCAGCCTGCCTCAGGGCATTAAAAATTCAATAAAGGAAAAAAAAGCGGCTATCGTTCCCTCCGCCTCGCCTACCGCATCCTGCTCCCTTCCCCCACGCGGATCCTGTATGACCTGATCCCGTTTTCCCCACCTCCTCGAATACCTCCAACATATCCGTATCCTCTATACCACCCGTAAAATAGACTCTCGCAACCCCCTGGACTACCCCATCCTCACCAATCATGGGCCCCTGCCACGCCTCTACCGCGTTATACCTCCTTCCCTTCATCTCCACGCCCTCCATGTCCTCTCCAAGGGTAACTTCCGCCACCTCCCCCGTCCATGATGACGTCCTCCGTCCTGACATAATACCCATCCTACCAGCCCTGATCCCCCCCCTCCCCGCCCTGGAGTCCCTACGGCTCCTCCCTACCGCCTCCTTCCCTGCTGTTTTTCCTCTCTCCCGCGCTTCCCCCCCCCCTTCTCGGGGTACAGTTTTACCAGTGCTACATCAAGTGTTGTGTGCTGTGCTCCAGTGAAGTGTATGTTGTTTTTTTTTTTAACTGCGCCCACCACAATCAGAACAAGCGTCGCTCCATGTGTTTTAATTAGTGTCTCCGTGTACTCGCCGTCCTGTGTTATTGTCATCCTACATGGTTTTTTTTTTAGGTCACCGTGGCTCATCATTTTTAACTGACTAAATGTGGTTTTAATCATCTGTTAATTGTTTGTACTTCGAATTGTCACCTTGTCTATGTCATTGTTCCTTCATTTGTTTTTTTTTTTTTTTTTCCTCGCCTGTCTTGTATTTTAATTTTCATCTCATCCATGTACTTTATTCTCTCGGCTGAAGAGCAGCCTCTGGAGCTGCTGCCGGCCTACTGGTGTACTAGCTAGTATCAAAACACAATCGATAATTCTTGATCGCTTCCTCTCCTGGACCCCACCCCTCCGCACTGTACACCAGAAAGCCCTCTCCCACCTCAATGACCTAAAACTCCTTACCGGCCGGACATGGGGTCTCAGCCCCATCCTATTCCTATCACAATATGGAGACCGATGCTAAAATCAGTGGCTTATCATCCAGCTTACATTTTCCTATATTCCCTTAAAGGAATACGGACAAATGTCGTGATGTCTCCTATGAAAGAGTACTACCAACTTTCTTTCCCAAACTTAAGCCCACTCGAGCTAGCCTCCAATGAATTGGTTTACTTTCTAATCATTGGCACAAGTGAAGCTATGATGGGCAGCGCGGGAGTGGTCGAGCGGTCTGGAGCGCCACGTTACGGATTGCGAGGCCTCCCACGTCGGAGGTTCGAATACTCCCTCGGGCATGAATGTGTATGTTGTCCTTAAGTTAGTTCAACTTAGTTAAAGTAGTTTGTAAGTTAAGGACTAATAACCACGCAGTTGAGCCCGATAGATTTACAAACATTTGAAGCTACGATGTGTTTCACATCTTTTTGTTCTAGAAATTATAGAGAACAATTGCTGTCTTAATTATTCTCCAAGATCAGTCATGGCATCTGAAAACGATAAATGATTTACCCGCCATTTGACTGTATTACTTTATTATGTTACGTCACAATCCGGATTTTCAGGTGTACAATTTTGTCAATTGATTGGTACTTGTAGAAAAGCAAATCGTCTTTCTTAAGAGTAACAGTTTACATATGCACAAGCATGTGGGTCTTCAAGAAGTAAAAGAACCATATTCCGATGCATGTTAAAAATAGTAATGTCAAAAGCAATTTTAGAGATTTCAAGTACCACTCCGTCATACACTTAGCTATTTTGTATGTGACGTCAGCTAACAGGCTTTGCACCAATTAATCTCTATCTATATAAAAGAGAAAGGGCACTCATTCACTCACTCACTCACGCTGACTGACTAAACACGAAATCTGAAGAACTACTTCACCTCTGAAGCTGAAATTTGGCAGGAATGTAGTTCATCGGTAGAAGACGTCAGCTAATAAAGGATTTTGTGATAGGGTCTATAGTTAAGAAGATCACGTCATAAACAATGAAAACTTCCCCGTATTGCGGCAGGTGATGTTGTGACTGTATCAGTCCACTACTCCACTATTTCAGCACTTAGCGACTTGCAACAAACTTCAAACACAATTTCAAATCTTTAGGAAACTTCTTCTCGTTGACAACACCAGCAAAATGATAGGAAAAAAGTTTGTCGCTTACTACTTTTTCGGCGTTCATGAATTACGGCATTTGGCATGACGTTACAATTTATTACTCGTAAACTATTAATTCTATTCCCGAGAAATGTTACAGACAGTATACACACATACCACTGAACGTACGTTCGAAATTTGATCATAGTACGGCACACAGATGATGAGATATGGAGTAATAAACAATTACGATAATTAAAAACTGCCACATCACGCATGACCTTTTGATTTGTTTCGTCTTTCCTACTAACTCTAGTCGCGATCTATTTTGCAAACGTTTTACATATGCACCACTGGATGAACTTTCGAAATAATATCGTATTACGACGTTTAGTTCAGGTGCTATGATGTCAAAGACATTGATATACATGAAACTTCGCCCTAAAAAGCATGAGGTTGTAATTTACTACGTCTTTACTACCAAGTCAATTTACAACACATTTCGCAGGCAGTTTCCTAATATTCCTCTCTACGAACTTGGTAAATAAATTCTTTGTAGGACCCACAATTCAGGAGATATCTCTATATTTACAAAATACATGAAATCTATAAAACTACTGCATCTATGAAGCTGAAATTTATCCGGTATGTAGTTTAAAGGTAGAAGATGTTAGCTAGGAAAGTATTTACGATAGGACGGAATCAAGGTACCTGGCGGAGAATACTTTTATACAGACTGACGACATCTGCAGTTTCATTCCGACTTTCACGAAACTTTGCACGCTTGACCTTCAAAAGGAAGGTCAGCGTCTACCTAAAGTTTCATACGGTGCATGGGGGAGAGTATCTTGCAAGATAAAAACGGATCCCTAATCATGGAGGTCGCGCCATAACTTGAGAACGGCTCGACCGATTTCGCAGATCCTTTTTTAGTTGTTTTCGTTATTCTCAGAACACAGGTTGTATGAAATCAAACTGGAAAATTTGAGAACAACAAAGTGTGTTTTTCAATGTGACTGTGTTTCTATTGCATACAAATCTATAGTTTCATAGATATTTATAAAATTTTGTACACTTCACCATAAAAACAAGAGAACGTCACTGTCTGTATAAAATTTCGTTCGGTACACGGTGGAGGGTACTTAACATACGAACTTTGACAAAATGAATATGTTTTCTCAAATCTTGATGAATTTTTGCACACACGACACTTATACGAAGAGGAAGGTCACAAGATACGTACATGTTCGTATGGTACATGACAGAGGGTGCCTTGCAAAAAACATTGCCGAGAAAGGGAAACGTGGAAATGAACAGAGACATGAGAAAGAAAGAGATGAATGCAGATAAAGGCCTTAAAACCAACAACAACAACAACAGCAGATAGAGGAGGGAAGGGGAGGTGGATTAGGAGAATGTAATTTAAATCAACACCCGGGCAACGTCGTGTTTACAGCTAGTTGCAGTACATTTACCAAGATTCTTGCATGGTTAGAGATGACTGCACGGAGAACTTGAAGGCAACTTAAACAGGACCGTCTTTCAACTTTAATGTTTCCAGAGAGGCTATACTTTTGCCTTGCTACATAACAGAGCACTTATTTACAACCTACGTTTGAACACTACGGGTTTCAGTAAGGCCAGATTCTTGGGCCTCTCGGTGGCTTCTTTGTTTCATTCTTCTCCGACGTAACCAAACTTTACTTAGTTCGAAAGAGTTGACGTCACTACGCTTCACTGTAACCCGTGCAATCTCCCTGAGGGTTTTGTTCCGTCCTTTCCCTCCAGCTCTCTCCCTTAATTAATTAGCTGCTCCACGAGTTTCCGATCGACCGCACTTCGCAAACTTCATACTACAAGCGATTAACTTACCCTCGCAGTTCTTCTGCTTGTGCGACGCCTCGTCGGGGGTGATAAAACGATTGTTTTCATGAGTGGAGATCCACTGGGTCCGTTAACTATTGGTCATTACTAATGTAACTTCCTTCCACGTGTTTAGCCTCACAGGCCACAGTGATCGAAAAATTTGAGTACAAAATGACAGTGGTAAATTATTTCTGAAGAAGAAAATTGGGAAGAGTGGAAAGATCTTAGGGAGTGGGCGGGCTAGATTGACAACTGGATTGTCCACATAAAAAGAGCACTAACTTAGGATGTATGTGTGATTCACTTCAGTTCCTCACCAATCCCTTTATTTCTTTCTCTTACTCTACATCTACATCTACATACATACTCCGCAATTCACCGTAAGGTGCGTGGCGGAGGGTACACTGTACCACTACTAGGCATTTCCTTTCCTATTCCACTCCCAGATTGAACGAGGAAAAAAAGAATGCCTATATGCCACCGTACGAGCCCTAATTTCTCTTGTCTTTGTGATCTTTACGCGAAATGTAAGTAGGCGGCAGCAAGATCGTACTACACTCAGCTTCAAATTCCGGCCCTCTAAATTTACTTAACAGAAATTTACGAAAAGAACGTCGTCTTTCTTCCAGCGATCCCCAATTGAGTTGCCGGAGCATTTCCGTGACATTCGGGCATTGGTCGAACCTACCGGTAACAAATCTAGCTGCTCGCCTCTGAACCGCCTCTATGTCTTCCTTCAAACCGATCTGCTGCGGGTCCCAAATACTTGAGCAATACTCAAGACGTGGTCGTACAAGCGTTTTATACGTGGTCTCCTTTACAGGTGAAGTACATCTTCCCAAAATTCTCCCAATAAATCGAAGTCGGCTGTCTGCCTTACTCACAACTGTCCTTACATGTTCGTTCCATTTCATATCGCTCTGTAATGTTCCGCCTAGATATTTGAACGACGCGACAGCATCAAGAAGCTCACTACTAATGCTGTATTCGAACATTATAAGATTGTTTTTCCTACTCATGCGCATCACCTTACATTTTTCTACATTGAGAGCTAGTTGCCATTCTTCGCACCAACTAGAAATTTTGTCTAAGTCATCCTGTATGCTATTACAGTCAGTTACAGACGACAACCTCCCATACACCACAGCATCATCAGCAAACAGCCGCAAATTACAACTTACTCTGTCCATCAGATCATTTATATAGATAGAAAATAATAGCGGTCCTATCACACTCCCCTGGGGCACGCCTGACGATACACTCGTCTCTGATGAACACTCGCCGTCGAGAACAACGTACTGCGTTCTATTACTTAGGAAGTCCTTTTCTTTACTCTCGTTGTTAGTACTACGAACGTATGTATACATCGTTCTATTTGTACTAGACGTGCACATCATGTGAGTGGCCTGGTTGTATCACAATCTAACATGTACATTCGCGACAATTAATGCTGTGAAAGTTGTTACCAACTGACAGTTACAACTATATTAGTGCTCCTAGTGGTGGGCAAGCCGCCGAAGGAGTGGTGGTTGTTTGTAATTTTTTTCTAAGCAATTCACGAAATAGTTAGTATAATTTTTGGGTTACAAACATAAGTAAAATATAAACAGACATACGTAATACGGAAATTGATGCAAAAACAGCCGAATTTAACTGATTCAGTGGTATAACAACAACACCGTCATGAAAAAATATATGTATATTTTCAGCTTATTCCACTGAAAGTAAGTAGAATATTAACGTAAGAGAAACATAGATGTTAATTATGGACTGTTCTTACTATGACAAGAAGTTTTTTTTGACGCGTATCAATTCATTGTGGAGTCCAGTGATTCACATGTTTTTACATCTCACTAATACTTCTTATATGTGCATACTCTTTTGAGAGTAATTATTGTAGTTTGAAAAACAAAGTTGTGAAGATTCTTACCTTTTGTGGTTCCGCTGTAGCAAGAATTGTGAAATTTGGTTCTTTGTGGCAAAACAATATGATTGCTTTTGCCGTTTTATTGCCCCGTCTGTGACGTTTTTCCTTCGGCTACAGCTGTGGTGGGTGATTTCGTACGTTAAATACGGTAGTTATTGCATTCTATACACGTTTCTTACGTTCCACCATCATCGATTTTACTGGAATTGTAGTGAAGAAATCTTAACGTTCCTGAGTTGGAAAGCGACGTCTTTCAGGCAAAGGGCAGGTCTTCTGGCGTTACCTAGCCGTTTTCCGTTGTTAATGGAAACTGAAATTAAGGAGTTAAAATTTCAGATTAAAAGATAATTGCAAATGAACTATCTTGTAATGTACCGTTTAGTACCGTGTCAGGGATCTTAACAAATCTAAGAAAGACAAATGTGATGCTATTTTAAATCACTACCTATTTTTATGGCACTACATATCTTCCATAATGTAAAACGTATGTTAGATCAGTTGTGTGCTTATCGAATATCACCCCAATTGTGAGATTGGATTCCCGATTTCCTATCAGAAAGGACACAGTTAGTTGTAACTGACGGTAAGTCATCGAGTAAAACAGAAGTGATATCTGGCGTTCCCCAAGGGAAGCGTTATAGGTCCCCTACTCTTCCTCGTATTTATAAACGATGTAGGAGACAATCTGAATAGCTCCCTTAGACTGTTCGCGGATGATGCTGCCGTTCATCGATTAGTGAAGTCAACAGAGGACCAAAAGCAAGTGCAAAGCGATTTAGTCAAAATTTCTATATGGTGCGAAAATTGGCAATTGACACTAAATAAAGAAAAGTGTGAAGTAATACACATGACCACTAAAAGAAATCCGCTGAACTTCAATTACGCGATAAATCAGTCAAACCTTAAGGTCGTAAAGTCTACCAGATACCTAGGAGCTACAATTACGAACAACTTAGACTGGAGAGAAGACATAGAAGATATTGTGGGGAAGGCGAACCAAAGATTACGTTTCATTGGCAGAACGCTTCGAAGATGCACCAGCTCCACGAAAGAGACTGCCTACATCACACTTGTGCGTCCTCTCCTGGAGTACTGTTGCCCAGTGTGGGACCCTCACCAGGTTGAAAAGGTTCAGAGAAGGGCACTTCGTTTTGTATTATCACGTTATAGGGGGGAAAGCGTCACAGAAATGTTGCACTATTTGATGTGGAAATCATTAAAACAACGACGTTATTCTTTGCGGCTAGATCTATTTACGAAGTTTCAATCACCGACTTTTACTTCTGAATGTGAAAATAGTTTACTATTACCCACCTACAAAGGGAGACATGACCATCGCGATAAAATAAGAGAAATCAGATCGAAAGCGCTACTAGAGAATGGAACGGTAGAGAAATGTTAAGAAAATAGTTAATGAACCCTCTGCCGGGCACTAAAATGTGGCCGGCCGCGGTGGCCGAGGGGACTGAGGCGCTCCAGTCACGGTCTGCAGGGTCACTACGGTCGGGGGTTCGAATTCCCCTCGGGCATGGATATTTGTGCTGTCCTTAGGATTAGCTAGTTCATAAGTAGTTTGTAAGTTTAGGGACTGATGACCCCGTAGTTAAGTCCCATAAGCTATACAAACATTTGAACTAAAATGTGATTTGCAGAGTATCTATGTAGTTGTAGATGTAGAATATAAACAATACTATTCGCTCTCATCCAATACCGTATTCAGAAATGTAGGTTGCCGACCGCTTGGAGCGCTGCAGTCGAAGTGTAGAACAAAAAATTGCCGTAGTGTGGTATTCTACCTAGGCGTAGTGGAACACTACACTTCCATTGTTTTTCACTAATCTATTATCTTCTTTGAATTCGTTGTTCAAGAGCAGAAGTAATATCAGGTCGTAGCCCATAATTCATTAAGTAAGGCTGAAATTGTTATTGGTTGTCGGCTAGGCTCTTTAATTTTCGTCATTCGAAATGTGGGATGTTCGTTTTTTGTTAACTACTACTGTAATTATATAGAGATTTTTAATATAATATTAGTGTTATTGCGAGTTCCTTGAAATGGACGAAACATGCAATTCGAATTCGAATTTCTGAAACATTAAAAAATGAAACAAAAACGTTTGACGTGCAACGTCGGTGAGTGTTAACCAATCAGATTATACTCTATTTAAGCGTAATTTCTCACAGTATTTATGTTACCTGCTGTCTCTGTCACTCTAGCTATTACATTATCCTTTTTCTGCTATCACAATGAATGCGACTTTCATAATTATAGATCAGGACCTGATGGCTCAACAGCTGGAAATGTGAAAAGTTAATTCACTATCTCTTAATACATGTGTTTCGGTAATTTTTTTTTTAAACTATAACTACTTTGTACCGGAATTGCTTCAACAGGAAAGGTAATATCACGTTTGCTTCAAAGAGGGGTAACACTGCTCCTAATCTTTGAGTACACACAAACGATTCATCAGGTGACATCGTCAGCCCGATCTTAAGATCGAAGATTGTGTTATGCACGACCGCTCTCTTTCAGTAAGAATAAAACGTCTAGAAGAAAAGTAATGCCTTCACCAACTCCACTGCCGGAAAAGTAAAACACCCCCAGTGACAGTGTTTAGTGGCTAACGTGACTTGCCTGTACACTCATGTTGAACAGCTTCATCCATTTTACACTGTAGATTTGGGGACCTACAGGAGGTTTAATGGATGTATCGACAAATTATTGCGCATTGTAAGGGTATTCTTGTGTGAGGAAACCATTTTCTAACTTCTTTTGTTCCTTTACAAAGTAAGTTTGTCACGGGTTTGCACCAATAACATTCCGTGGTTCAGAAAAGCTAGGCAATGCATAGTAGTGCTAAATGGAGACTACAGGTCCTACCGTCGGAGCAGGTATCACTTGAGTCAGAGGGGATGAAGTAAAGTGCCGAGACGCGAGAAATGCCGTCACTGTAGATGGGGCTACGACTGGGAAGTACTATTTTTATACGGCGCGAAATAGGCCAATTTAATTATTATCAAGTAACAGAAACCGTATTTTGAGATACATATCTTATGTGTAGCCAGTTGGCCGTCGAAGTATACAACAATAATTGTAGTTCTCTTAAATTCAACACGGTAATAAACAAATGGATGATGATGATCGTGTGGCATTAATGACCGTTAGACCCCAACTGGGGTCGTGTTCAGCCTGCCTGGTGCAAGTCTTTTTATCTGACGCCACTTCGGCTACTTGCGTGTCAATGATGATGGAATGATGATGAGAACGACACAACACCCAGTCCCCGGGTGGAGAAAATTTCCAACCCGACCGGGAATCGAACCCGGGCCCCCTGCGTGGCAGCCCATCACGCTGTCCACTAGACTACGGAGGCGGACAACAAATGGATAATGATAATGTTTACTAAGAGATATCAAAACCTACGAAATTGAACTTAGTGCATACGAGGTCTCGGCTGCGCGCCAGTCTACTCAGTCGGCGATAGGACCTAATTCTGAGTCTGCTGTGCAGTTACAAAGATTTCGAAACTTTTCTTACATATGAATGTTAGGGTAAATGTGTAAATGTTACTTCTGTAGTACGGTAAAGCCAGCAATAAACGCATCATATTTGGTTCCCCGGACTTTATTTTCTGAATAATACCTACTTGAGGCAGTATGTTTTTACCTGTCCTACTTTGCACTTTTTTAGAAATTGAAAGCGCTACGAGAAACTTCAGGGCCAACGAGATTGAGAGCTTTGCTGCATCACACATAGGAGAAATTCCTAAGCCCTGGCTCACCAGTCGAGTTAAGGGATGGATTGGCTTGATATCCCCCCCCCCCCCCGACACACACACACATGGAAATTGTGGGACAATAAATCTGTAGGCCTCCATGCCATCTTCTATGGACTCCTGGCTAGGCTTCCATAAACTCAGGAGGGTTTAATTGAGGGAGGGCATCTTCTAGCATATTGGGTGCAATGTATCGGTCAGTAGTCCTTGCTTTCAACTGTGATCTGTGAGGTATTCCACATCTATAGATTAGATTCTGTACGTCCACGTAGTACCGACGCAGAGCAGTGGTGATCAACCGAATATGGGTCACTCACGTTACACTTGTCATGACATCACGGTCGATTGGGAACTGTCTGCTTGCATCTAGATTAATAACACGCTTGAATATGGCTAGGCTACAACTATCAAAATACCGAATATAGTTATTTTGGTGATGTCAAAGAGTTTTAACTGTAGAGTGGAACAGCGCTCAGTTGACTGTGCGTGTTGGATGCACAGGAATTGCGCAAACTACTGCACCGACTTTCCCATCACACATTCGCTTGTGCAAGGTTTTTATTCCAGTACTCTACGATTTATGCGACAGGATGTTTCATACGGCTGCCGCAACGTAATATGCTCTTCGTGATGTACAATAACTTAGCAAACGTGGTGTAACAGGCACTTAAAATCGTTTGGAGAGTCCTCTAGCCGTGCAGTCTGCAATGAGACGCCGTTAAAGTCAGTCTAAGAGATCCTAGTTCTCCTCTGGATGCATTTGACCCGAGGACGCTCTCATAACGTAAGCAATTTCTGTTCTGCTCGTGGGTGCAGGATCCATGGCACGTATTCTGCGTTCCATAACATCCCAGATTTTTTTTTCTTTTGCTCTTTATGTCCTGAAGCATAATAAAGATCATATAATTCCAATTTGCTGCTAAGTCTAGATATTTTTATTAAGTTTCGATGCATTAATGTCATTTTCAATTGCTTATTGAAATTCTCATACAAGAAAAAGGCTAAAAATACGAAGCCATTACTCGATTTGATCAATCAAAGATCGCCCTTATCAAAATCTACAAGTCATTAAAGAAAACATCAACTTAGACAAATAATAACACTGCTATATCAACAAGCGAAAAATACGAAAATATAGCACCAAACTTTAGAAATACGATAAAAGGTTGCACATAACATTACACAACAGCAACAACATCTACTTTTCGCCGATTTGACGACATTGATATACGGTATACTAATTGCACATTCGGTGGACTTGAACATAATGCAACAACCAGAGATCGCAACTAAAACTGGTAGCGGTAAAAAGATCATCTTTGTCACCATCAAAAGATAATATGTAAACATATACCATCGGAACTGTCAAACGTAATTTAAAATATTTAAAAAAAAATTATAAGACCAGAAGGCTGTCTGATTCGATGATATATGCACGTCATTCCATATAGACGTAAGTAGAAAATCTTTGTTATTACTTTAAGAATAAGATTTATAATTAAAACTACGAAAACTGTGTAAAAATTATTACCTATATCTGCAGGTCACTTGAAAACTGCATTAATGAGCCGAAACAGTCTGTTGTGACTTAATAAAAATATCTAAACTTAGCAACAAATTGGAATTTCTTTAATGAAATCCTAGGTATGTTTTATGGGATTCAAATCTTGGCTCAGGGCTAGCAATCTCAGTATTTTGATCTCCACTGAAAGAACCTGGAACCATTCTCGGGCAGTATGAATGGGACGGCGCGCTTTCATCTTGGAAGACCACTGACCCATCAGGGTGTTGGAATGCCAGAAAGTGACTGGAAATGGTCCGCAAATTCCTCAATATACTTCGGACCAGCAGAGTCCTTTCCAGAATAACTAAGGAGCACATTTCATAACAGTAAAATGCACCCCAGACTGTAACAATGCGGCCTTCCTATCGATACTCACCAATAATAATTGGGCAATACATAACGCAGGGCAGTAAAAGGTTTATGGCTCGTTGTCTCTGTCCATAGGGGTGAGTTATGTACGTCAGCTTCTATGCCCTAAACAGCTACCCAATCTGTTTAAACAAGATCAATAATTAATCTGTAGTTTAGCCAGTCTATCAATCTGCATATGATGACGTGAAAATATTTTTTACAAACATAAATTAAACCTTCTTTTCTTCAGAACCATTTTGTTGGTTATTCAAACCAATAAAATGGATTCTAAGATAAAGAAGTGATTCACTCACGAAGTAATTCTTTATAAATGAGCTTTATTACTCTCTTTGGACATGAAAATGCGGAGGTGGTCCTACTTTATACATCTTAAATAACTGAATATCCCCCCACTATTGTTCATGATAGCCACAATAAGTATCACACGCACTTCAGAGTAAAAGTTAAATTAATGAAGTCCATCGAACATTGCAGTTCCAAATTAATCCGCGATTAATTACAGTAATTGTTATAAAAACACAGTTTGTCATTACACGAGTACTCGAAAGCTGAATTATCACTGTTCCACAGCCCTACTACCGTGCATAGATTACCACTTTTCACCAGAGTAAGTTCTGCAGTCACAGTCCCGTAATTTTTCTAAGTCCACACATGCCTGTCTCTTCAAATCACAAGTTCGTAACGCGGTTTCAGACCGCCCAGCGTCACAACCTTTCACCACCGAGTCCAAGTTACGAGCCCCTTCCCAAGCGTTCAAAAGGGTGCTCTACCTCCTCCCAAAATTTTATCCTTCAGGGCATCCTAAAGCCTCATCTTTAAAATACAATTTCCCTTCCAAAATATTATACATTTGAATATCACAGAATTAAATGTTTTGACAACCTCCCTACAAATGTTGTTTACATTTAACAAACAAATACATATTTAACCATACTAAAATACTAAAAGAGACTGAAGCTCTTTGGTCAGGTAGCTATTAAGCGTGGGGTCTCAGAGTTCAAATATACTGCCGCCGTTGAAATATAATCACACAAATAATATTTAAATTATCATGGCTTTTTATGTAAATATAATCACTTCTTGTTCCAAATACATCTAATTGTTTATATATAAGTTATCTGTTGAATATCTACTATTTTTAATTGGCTATTAAATATTTAAGACGCAGTCTACAACATAAAACGAACGTTACTAAGAATAATATTAAATATAATAAAATACATATACAAATGTAAAACGCTTTGCTAGGTTCAGGTTTTGTGTTTCTGTGGTGTAATCTATGTTCTGACCCACGTATATTACTACCTCAGCAAAAAGCAGAATAAGAGAGTAAATCAAAGTTTATTGAAAGAATACGGAAATAATGTGGTGCGTCTTTTAAGATAGGTAGCGTGGTGCAATACTGCCCATTTGCTTCTTAAACTGTTACTGACAAACACTTCGTATCAATAATTGTAAATATGAGTCTTATAATACTATTATTATAGTACTAAATTTAGTAGGCGTTTTATGTGTAAAGGACATTGAAATTGTAATTACGGCGTTTGATTCTCACGAGTCTCCTGGATCCATTCACATAATTATATTTGCCTTATGATAATTCACTGATTTTATATAGATTTTTAAATTAATGTCTGTGGCTATATTGTGTTTCAGTTGCAATCTGGGACAGCCCCCATCGCTCATCCAAGGACGCCGTTTCCTGTTTCAGAGCAGATTATGGTTTTCCTAACGAACTGTATTCTATTCACTAGCTCCAAACTGTTAGCCAGCCGGCTGGGGAACCCAAAATCTGGCCAAAACGAGCTTTTCACTGGGAAACAATCTGCTTCCCCCTTTATCAGTAATGTAACAACAACAGACATGATCCATCGATTCACGTGATTCGCTCACCCATATCACGATTCACCATTGTTTCTGATCTGGTGATTGGCGAAAACGCCAGCTGTTTCCCACACGGCGTGGCATCCGTGTGCTGCGCTGACTCCCATACTAAATGGATCACATCTACATCTACATCTCCATAGATACACTGCAAGTAACAGTCAAGTGCTGGGCACCAGCTTCATCTACCCACTTTTACCATATTTCTCTATAGACCCATTCTCTAATAACTCTTGGGAAAAAGGAACATCAAAACAGTGTTTTTGATCGCATTTCTCTTATTTCATTATGAAGATCATGTCTCCCTACGTAGGTAGGTGCTCATAATATATGTTGGCATTCGGAAGAGAAAGGTGGTCAATGAAATTTCACAAATAGATCTCGCCGCAACAAATAACGCCTTTCTGTTAATGATTTCCACCCCAACTCGTGCGTGATTTCCGTGACACGCTCTCTCCTATATCGCGAAAATACAAAACGAGCTGCCCTTCTCTGAATTTTCTCTAAATTTTCCGTCAGTCCCTCCTGGTGTGGAACGCACGATGCACAGCAACATTCCAAAATAGGACGCATAAGTGTAGTGTGAAAAGCTAACCATTTGCATCTCACAGCATCTTCTTCCTGTCGGTTACATTTCACGTCTGTAGCACGTCATATTCGTGGTGAAGCAATTTTAATGCCCAGGAGTGTATGTAAATCATAAGACAATGCCTGGCTGCCACATAAATTACTAATAAGGATAGATACCAGGGAGTCAGCACGGCTCTCGTTACTCACATCTATTGGCATAACTAATTGGATGTCGATACCCTCACGTAGTTAAAAAAATATAAAAATTGTCGATCTTCGGGTTGAAGATTATGTTCACCTCTTGGAGAGAGCAGCCACAACTCTCATATCTCTGTGTTTGATATATACTTTGTCGGCCGCGGTGGCCGAGGGGACTGAGGCGCTCCACTCACGGTCTGCACGGTCACTACGGGCGAGGGTTCGAATCCCCCCTCGGGCATGGATATTTGTGCCGTCCTTAGTTGTTGCTAGTAAATAAGTAGTTTGTAAGTTTAGGGTCTGATGACCCCGTAGTTAAGTTCCATAAGCTTAACAAACATTTGAACATTTTGATATATACCAGTTTCATTGGCTCTTCAGTGTATAAATGTATATAAACGATATTTGTTATATTGCAGCCAGCTTTAAAATGACCTTCATGTCGCAATGAGGCGATAGCAATAATAAGAGATAAAAAAATCAACTACAGCAGCATTATTTGTTCTGTGAACTTTCATAAAATTTGGTAGTTGTTCACTGTACGTGCAGTGGAATTCAGATATATTAAAAGTATCTACGAAAACTAAAGTCAGTCCAGACCAAATTACCCAGCCGATTTCCTTAGTTTTTGTTTTAAAGGAATTTTATTCATTCGCAGATTTGTCATCAAGTATCAGAATTAACTTAAGCCTCTCCATCCTTTATTTTTATTCAAACGCGGTATTCTTCTGTCCTTGCATTGAATATTTTAATCGGTTTGTTTTACAATATCTTCGGTTCTTTTTGACCTAACAAAGTGGATCAAGCTCTTTCATTTTCTCTTTTAAACACCTGCATTGATTGATTCTGAAGAAGGTATGTGTGAACATTCAACTTTACTTCCATTTTTATCAACATTTTTGTCATTCCACTAACGGTGCGAAGTATTCCCACGGGTCCTCTACTACATAACTAAAACTCATGCGGAAACTTGACGGACCAATGATTTAATTAAAATGTAGTTTTCCTAAAGACACACAAAGAAAATGTATCGGTTTTGAATATATTAATTCGTCTCTACCGCGCTGCTTAAACCAATACTGTAATTATTATATAAATACACTAACACGAAAATTGTGGTACAGATTGCTAATTTATTCGTACAAGAAGGCCAATGAAAGTTACATAATTCGAAAGATTGTTTGTCATAGATTTCAAGAATATAAATATTATGTATGCATTTAGCCATTAAAAGTGGTAAAAGGGAGTAGAAATTTTCCTATCTACAGCTTGGATCAAGTTCTACATTCTCCAGCAATCAGCTCACTGATGGGCTATTCGCCTCGACCATCTGCAGTATTCAAATAACGTAATAAAATATTTGTGCCGTTCAAATACTTCATTTTCGCAGTGATTAAGAGTGAGTGGTTAAATGAAATAGATGTTTTCATATGAATGTCGATATAAAGGATTATGCGCCGGGAGAGACATCTAGCGGTGCTCGGGTGGAACTACGAAGTCGAGATGCCGATATAAATGATGATGCGCCGGGAGAGGCATGTAGAGGTGCACGGGTGGAACTTCGAAGTCGACACGTTGTCAGCTCTGGAATTCTGAATATCGCAGTATCGAAATAACATTATTTCTTGGCGTTGTATAAATATACGAACACCAAAATTGTAGTTCTATTTCAAATATTAGGCTAATGAAAGTAATATAATTCGAAAATGGCATGATAAGTATATACTTCCGTTTTTATTTGTTGTTATTGTGTCGTAAAAGATACCGTTTCATACCTCCCAGTGCCGCTTAAATTTTACCAAATATCCCAGCGGCCTCCTATGATAATGTTGGCAACAGATGCTGAATAGTGAGAATCCTGTGAGTCTTCACTTTAGTCAATCTCTTGACAACGCTGATGTTTTCTCATGGAATCTTTGCTTTACAAGGGCAATTATTTTTACTGAGCGGACGAGGGTACATACAAGAACCTGTCAACCATAAAGCAGGAACAGCATTATTTGTTTACTTCATGGTCTGTACGATACACTAATCGAGTCATTCTATGTGGTTCGAACAAATGGGAAAAAATTTTCTATCGTGTTGTTGATGTTGCCAACATAATCACACTAGGCCGCCGACATGATACGTAAAATTTTACCCCCAGCGACCATTGTAAACGCAATTGGTCGATTTTCGACCACAGGCAATACTACTTCTTAATAGACCCTTTAATCGGGTAGGGGAACTAGGAAAATCCAAACAAAATGGATAGGTTGAAGTTATGTATAGTGGGGATTAGTGATGTTCGGTGGAAAGATGAACAGAACTTCTGGTCTGGTGAATACAGGGGTTTACATAGAAAATAAGTTTAGGCAGTGTAGGAGTAGTTTTACTAATTAATACGAAAATAGGAAAGCGGGTAAACTACTATGAAACAGCCGCAGTGGAATAGCCGAGCAATCTAAGCCACCATATTCCGGAACGCGCGGTTGCTCCTTGTCGGAGATTCTAGTCCTCCCATGGGCATGGTTGTGTGTTGTCCTTAGGTTAGATTAAGTAGTTTGTAAGCCTAGGGACTGATAACCACAGTAGTTACGTCCCATAGATTTGCAAACATTTAAACATTTTTTTTACCGTGAACAGCAGAGTTATTGCATCATCGTAGCCAAGTAGTACAACTCTATATGCCAGCTAGCTCTGCCGATGATGAGATTGAATAAATGTATGAGAGAATTAACTAAAATTATTCAGACAGTAAAGGGAGAGGAAAACTTAATTGTGGATCTGGACTTTGAATTCAACAGTAGGAAAAAGAAGATGAGGACAAATGGTAGGTGAATATGGACTGGGTAAAATGAAAGAAAGCGGAATCAGTCTGGTAGAACGTTGCACTGAAAACAATGTAATCTATGACAGATAATGGTCCTTTTTTCAGTGCGGAGGAACTCCTAGGCCCTTACTCCTTCGAAAATCAGTTTGAGTAATAGTGGGCAGGATGAAGTTGGGAATTTGTATCTGACTGGAGACGTGCTTGAGTAGTCCGTGACATGTGCTTGTCGCTGTGTCCCCAGTGGTGTAGCGGTCAGCGCAACTGCCTAGAAAACAGGAGATCCGTTTCGAAACCCGGCTGGGTACACATTTTCAACTTCACCTATTCGCAGTTAATTTCATACATTCCGTGAATTTGAGTAGATAATTTAATCCTAACAAACAATTGTTTTAGGAATCATAGATGAGGACTGTATACGCGGAAGAGACCTCTAGACACCGGAAGATACATACTGATTTTATAATGATAAGTCAAAGAATTAGTATAAGCTAGTTCATAAGTAGTTAGTAAATTTACGGACTGATGAGCCCGTAGTTAAGTCCCATAAGCTCTACAAAAATTTTAACATTTTTAAACTGTAAGACATCCGTGGACAGATAAAGACACGGACCATATGTTATTGGCTATGAACTGTAGATTGAAGCTGCAGAAAGATAGGAATATAAGGAAGGGGAGAGGGGAGTAACACAGGTGAGGACGAACGGTGAGCTTTGAAAATATTCAAATGTTTGTAAATCTAATGGACTCAGCTACCTTTGTGAGCAATCCTTGGGCTTACAAACTACTTAAAGAAACGTAAAGTAACTTATGCTAAGGACAACACAAACACCCATGCCGAAGGGAGGACTCGAACCCCCGACAGCGAAAGGCCGCGTGTACCGCAGCAGGACGCCTCAGTGCGCACGGCTAATCTGGCGCGGCGGTAACCTTTGAGAGAAGAAACAGTGAAAGCAGATGACCAAATAGGCAGAAAGACAAGACCTAGAAAATCATTGGATACAGATTAGTGAAAGTAGAAAATATAAAAATATAGTAAGTGGACCAGAAGTGGCTAGATGACAAATGTAAGTCTGTAAAGGAATGTAAAACTCGTGGCCTACAGAAAAATAAAAGAGTCATTTGGAGACAAGAATAGCAACTATATGAGTATCAAAAAGGCAGATGGTAAAGCAGTCTGAGCAAAGAAAGAAAAGCTGAAAGGTGGAAAGAATATATAGAGTATTTCGAATTACTGAACAATATTGTGGAAAGGTAAGAGGAAGCATATCAGGACCTAAGTCGGAACAAGTAAAACACCAGCGAAGACAAAACTATTCTAACATGTGTACAAGATGTATGAGACAGGCAAAATACCCTCAGACTTCAAGAAAAATTAATAATCAACATTCTAAACAAAGCAGGGGCAGACAGGAGTCAAAATTACACAATTATCATTGAAACAAGTCATGGCTGCAAAATACTGACTCGTCTATAATTTACATACAAGTGGAAAAAATGGTAGAATCCGACCTCGGGGAAGACAGGTATCAATTGAGGAGAAATATCGGATGTGAAGCAATACTCGCCTTACGACTTATCTTAGAAGATTCGTTAAGGAAAGTAATTACAGCTTATATAGAAAAGCGATAGCATTATAAGAGGCGCATGAAAGGGACGTAGTGGTTGGGTAGGGAATAAGGCAGGCGTTTACACTTTCCCCGATGTTATTAAATCTACACATTGAGCAAGCTGTAAAAGCAAGAAATTTGAATACAAAAGTTCAGGGAGCAGAAACACAGACATTGTGCTTTGCTGATAGGATCGCAGTTGTGTCTGAGATAGCAAATGGCAGAGTAATTGAATTACAAAGAGAGTGTACGGTGAACATTAACAATAAGAAAACAAGGATAGCGTAATGTAGTCTTAGAAAATCAGAGGATTCTGAAGGGATTAGATTAGGAGATGAGGCAATATAAATAGCAGATTAGTTTTTTATGTGGGTATTAAACTGAAAGTTCAGACAAAAAGATGATAGAAGCTTCAGAAATTTGGTTGTTAGAGACAAATGCTGATGTTTAGATGAGCTGATCGCGAACCTAATGAGAAGTACTGGAAAGAATTGGGAAGGAAAGGAATTTCCGGCACGTCCTGATTATAAGACGGGATCGATTGATGGGAAACAGAGTTTAGACATCAAGAAATCGCAAATTTACCATTGGAGGAAAGTTTGAAGGGGGGAGGGTGGGCAGTAAAATTTGCAGAGGGAGCCCGAGAGACGAATACAGTTAGCAGATACAAAAGGTTGTAAGTTGTTATTATTGAAATAGGAAGAAGTCTGCGAAGGGTAGCGTAGAGAGCTGTTTCAAAACCTTTCAAACTCAAATGTTCAAATGTTTGTAGACCTATTCGACGAAACTGCTATGGTCATCAACCCCTAGGCTTACAAATTCTAACTTATTAGACTTAGGATAACACACACACACACACACACACACACACACACACACACACACACACACACACACACACACACATACACACCCATGTCCGAAAGAGGACTCGAACCTCCGACAGGAACGGCCGCCCAGTCCGTAGCATCATGCCTTACATGGAGACCACATGGTTATAGGATTTTAGAATTTTTTTATATGTATGTTACGTGAAGTTCAGAACTCAAACAACAATCAGCCAAAACCATTCGCCGGCCGCGGTGGCCCAGGGGAGTGAGGCGCGCCAGTCACGGTCTGCACGGTCACTACGGTCGGCGGTTCTAATCCCCCCTCGGTCATCGATATTTGTGCCGTCCTTAGTGTTAGCTAGTTCATAAGTAGTTTGCAAGATTAGGGACTGATGACCACGTAAAGTCCCATAAGCTTAACAAACATATGAACAAAGCCATTCGACGTAAATGTCAGAAATTCTCGAGAAAATAGACTTTTAAGTTTTGCAAGTAAATGTAAGTACCAATAATGGAAATAGTTACAGAATCTGGCGGTGTATCCCAGGTAGAAGGGGGCCGTTGCACAGCGCGCCCGGTGAGAGGTCAGCAAACCCTCTCCAATAAAAAAAAATCTGAGCCAAGGACAAATCGAGCAACAACGAACAAACACGATCAGCGACTGTAAGGAACAGGACTACACATAGAACAACAAAAAAATAAAAAAAAAATAAAAAAAAAATAAATAAAAAGTAGCCACAGGGCCAGTGGTTCGAATACAGCCGTGGCAGTTTTGTTTCGTTGTGTTCGAATACTGAAACAATTTTCATATCTAATGCCACTCCCATGAACCACAGACATTGCCGAGGTGGGGTGGCTTGCGTGCCTCAACGATACAGATAGCCGTACCGTAGGTGCAACCACAGCGGAGGGTATCTGTGGAGAGGCCAGACACACGTGTGGTTCCTGAAGAGGGGCAGCAGCCTTTTTAGTAGTTACAGAGGCAACAGTCTGAATGATTGACTGAGCTGGCCCTGTAACATCAGCTAATGTGGCTTTGCCACACAGTTACTGCGAACGGCTGAAATCAAGGGGAAACTACAGCCGTTATTTCTCCCGAGGACATACAGCTCTACTGTATGAACATATGATGATGGCATCCGCTCGGGTAAAATATTTCGGAGGTAAAATAGCCCCCCATTCGGATCTCCGGGCGGGGACTACTCAGAAGGACGCGATCATCAGGAAAGACAATACTGGCATTTTACGGGTCGGAGCGTGGAATGTTAGATCCCTTAATCGAGTAGGAAAATTAGAAAATTTAAAAAGGGAAATGGATAGGTTGAAGTTAGATATAGTGGGGATTAGTGAAGTTCGGTGGTAGGATGAACAGGATTTCTGGTCAGGTGAGTACAGGATTATAAATACAATATCAGTTGGGGGTATCACAGGAGTAGGATTGATAATGAATAAGAAAATAGGAATGCGGGTAAACTACTATAACCACCACAGCGATCGCATTATCATTGTCAAGATAGATACGAAGCCAACACCGACAACAGTAGTACAGGTTTATATGCCAACTAGCACTGCCGATTATGAGGAGATCGAAGAAATATATGAGGAGCTAAAGGAAATTATTCAGATAATTAAGGGAGAGGAAAACTTAATTGTTATGGGAGACTGGAATTCGGTAGTAGGACAAGGAAGGGAAGGAAGATAGTAGGTGAATATGATCTGGGCAAAAGGAATGAAAGAGGAAGCCGCCTGGTAGAATTTTGCACAGAACATAATTTAGTTATAACAAACACCTCGTTTACGAATCACAAAAGAAGGTTGTATACGTGGAAGAGACCAGGAGACACCGGGAGATAAGGAGATGGGACCTGGATAAATTGAAGGAACCTGAAGTTCTTAAGAATTTCAGAGGGAGCTTTAGGCAACAATTGACAGAAACAGGGGAAAATAAAACAGGAATGGGTAAAATTGAGAGATGGAATAGTGAAGGCAGCAGAGGACAAAATAGGTAGGAAGGCAAGACCTACAAAAAATCCTTGGATATCACAGGAGATACTAAATTTAATCGATGAAAGGAGAAAATATAATAATGCAATAAATGAAACAGGCAAAATGGAGGACAGACGACTAAGAAGTGAGATTGGCAGGAAGTGCTAAATGGCTAAGCGGGAGTGGCTAGAAGGCAAATGCAAGGATGTAGAAGAATGTATAAATAGGGGAAAAATAGATACAACCTACAGGAAAATAAAATAAACATTTGGAGATAAGAAAAACAGCTCTATGAATATCAAGGACACTGATGGAAAACCAGTTCTCAGCAAAGAAGGGAAAGCTGAAAGGTGGAAAGAGTATATAGAGGGGCTCTACAAAGGAAATGAACTTCGAGACAATATTGAAGGAAGGGAAGAGGATATAGATGAAGATGAAATAGGAGGTAATGTACTGAGAGAAGAATTTGACAGAGCCCTGAAAGACCTAAGTCGAAAAAAGGCCCCTGGAGTTAATGATATTCCCTCAGAGCTACTGAAGTCTCTGGGAGAACCAGCCATGACAAACCTGTTTCACCTGGTGTGTAAGATGTATGAGACAGGCGAAGTACCCTCAGACTTTAAGAAAAATGTAATAATCCCAATGCCAAAGAAAGCAGGTGCAGACAGGTGTGAAAACTACAGAACCATCAGTTTAATAAGACATGGTTGCAAAATATTAACACGAATTATATACAGAAGGATGGAAAAGCTGGTAGAAGCCGACCTCGGGGAAGATCAGTTTGGGTTCAGGAGAAATGTAGGAACACGGAAGGCAATACTAACTTTACGGCTTATCCTAGAAGATAGATTAAGAAAAGGCAAACCTACATTTCTAGCTTTTGTAGATTTGGAGGCTTTTGACAATGTTGATTGGAATAAACTCTTTCAAGTTCTGAAGCAAGCAGGAGTAAAATATAGGCAGCGTAAGGTTATTTACAACTTGTACAAAAACCAGACAGCAGTTGTCAGAGTTGAAGGGCATGAAAGAGATGCAGTGGTTGGAAAGGGAGTAAGTCAGGGTTGTAGCCTTTTTTCCAATGTTATTCAGTTTGTACATTGAGCAAGCTATAAAGGAAAGCAAGGATAAATTTGGAGAAGGAATTAAAGTTCAGGGTGAAGAATTAAAAACATTGCGCTTTGCCGACGACATAGTAATTCTGTCAGATACAGCAATGGACCTGGAAGAGCAATTGAACGGAATGGACAGTGTGCTGAAAGGTGCATATAAGATGAACATTAACAAGAGCAAAACTAGGGTAATGGAGTGCAGTGTAAGAAAATTAGGTGATGCTGAAGGAATTAGATTGGGAAACTTAGCAATAAAGGAGGTAGATGAGTATTGTTACTTAGGCAGTAAAATAACAAATGATGGTCGCAGTACAGAGGATATAAAATGCAGATTAGCACTGGGTAGAAAAGCGTTCTTGAAAAAGAGAAATTTGTTAACATCGAATATTGATTTAAGCCTAAGGAAGTCCTTTCTGAAGGCATTTGTATGGAGTGTTGCCTTGTATGGGAGTGAGACATGGACGATAAACAGTGCGGACAGGAAGAGGATTGAGGCTTTTGAAATATGGTGCTACAGAAGAATGCTGAAGATTAGGTGGGTGGATCGCGTAACTAATGAGGAGGTACTGAACAGAATTGTGGAGAAAAGAAATTTCTTGCATACCTTGACTAAAAGAAGGGATAGATTGGTAGGACACATTCTTAGACATTATGGAATTCTGAATTTAGCGTTGGAGGGAAGTGTGTGGGGTAAAAACCGCAGAGGAAGACCAAGAGATGGATACAGTAAGCAGATTCAGACAGATGTAGGTTGCCGTTCTTATGTGGAGATGAAGAGGCTTGCTCAGGATAGGGTATTGTGGAGAGCTGCATCATACCAGTCTCCGGACTGAAGACCACAACAACAACGATGCTAATTTTTACGAAAAAATGCGTGTACTTTTGTTTACTATTGGTATCAAACAAAAAACATTGTAAGTTACGTTTTTACAGTATTGACTTCACTATTAGTTGACGACGATTGTCTTTGATCGTTCACTTTGTGAAGAGCTATGACGTAGTTTTTGGTAAGTCATCTCCAAATGCTACTAGTGGCTTTCCATACAGCTAACCCACTCATCCATAGTTTTAGGTGACGACAAGGTGTTCCGTTCGTCTACATAAACAAAAACTGACCCAACACGTGGAATTAGAGATAAAAAAATGTTCTATATAGCTGAATTTAAAATACTGTAAATCTGTTTACATCCTGCATGAAGTGAACATTATAGAATATCGAAAATAGCTGATTTTATTTTTCCGTGCAATTTTTCAGGTATTTATTCATTTGTATAAGGGCTATAAGTCTGTAAAATCTCTTAGGAATACAATTAGTAGTAAAGAAGAAATAGATTAAAACTTGGTGCGTGATGGGGCGGTTTTCCATGAACGTTACTGTTTATGTGCTCACATCTCATAAACTACGTGTTGTACTGTGATACAATTTAGAAGGTACACTCAACTTTATGTGTGTATACTATCTGGAAAATTTCCTGCGACTACAATTTCTAGTATACGAATTGTAAATTGTAACGTTATACCGAATGCCGTTATTTTACTCCATAAACAGCGAAAAAGTAGTAAGCCAGGAACTTTTTTCCTTTCATCATTTTGCTATGGTTGTCAGCGACAAAACGTTTATTAAAGGTTTTAAATTATGTTTAAAGTTTGTTGCAAGTCGCTAATTACTCTGATTCTCATATAGCGTATTTGTAAAGTCTCGCCGCATTATGTGGCAGTTTTTTTTTGCGATTTCTATTGGTTATGATGTAATATCTTTTTAACTATGTGCCGTATGTGATTCTTAACCATGCAGCAATTGTTACCTCACGGTAAGGAATGTGTGTACCAAATTTGGTTGAAATCGGTTTAGGAAAAAAATGAGCAGCATTGTCCCAAATTTCAGCAGTTTTACGCGCATCTCATTGTTTATGATCTCATATCTCGTGAACTATATAACGTATGTGATTCTTATACTTACGGTGACCGTCCTCATGGATTGACACTTACGTGTACAATATTTCATAAAGATTGGAACAAAACATTAGATTTGTATGCAACACGTACAAATATACGAACTCTCTGCTTTATATATTAGATCACGAATAAACAAAAATACGTGAATGTTTCGTAAAAATTGCCATTAGATATGAAAATTATGTCAGTATTGGAACACAACAAGGAGAAAAAGAAAACTTCTTACGGTAGGATTCGAACCACCGACACTGTGGTTGTAAGGCCGGAACGCTACGACCTGAGCTTCCCGGCCAGGTACTAATACTAATGGCTTTGGCTGTTTGTTATTTAACTTCTGAACTTCGCGTACAATAAATATCAAGAAATCTAAAACCCGATACCCACGTGGTCTCCTTGTTTGCCCCGCAGACATTCCGCGAGGCTATCAAAACCAGCCTTTGGACTGATGAGCATAACAATAAACAACCACCGTAATACGTAACATCTTTTCCCGCTTCTGACCAAGAAGGTTAGAATAAAGGGAGGTGACATTATCTATGCCTAGCACATATGTCAATTGAAGCCTGTTCACCATCTTGGTCAGTTCAGAAAAGCTATTTCTCCGTTAAAGCTATGCGTTAAGTCGACCCTCTTGCTGTTAATGCATTGAACTGACAGTCACGGCAAAGTATGTACTTTCAAACAATATACTTTATTGATTAAATAGTAATAAATACTCATAATATATTTCAAAGCTTAATTTTAACGGCTAATTTTCACTCTTATCACGTTGTACGTTACGGCAAAACCGTTGGACGTTTCATTCCGGTTTTAAGTAATATAAAACATTAGCTCTACAATGTCCGCCTCCGTGCACAGCGGTAGCGTCGCTGACTACCACGCAGGAGGCTCGGGTTCGATTTCCGGCAGGGGACTGGGTGTTGTGAGTTGTCCTAATCATCATCGTCTCATCGTCATTGGCACGTAAGTCGCCCACGCGGCGTCAAACAAAAAGATTTACACTAAGGCGGCCGAACAATCCCGCAAGGGATCTCCAGGCCAAGAAAGCCATACGCCTATTTCCAGCTCTACAATACGAACACTTCTCCAAAACTGACCAAGATGGCGGAGGCAGGCCTCACTTTTTCAGCATAAGAGCGTGTCCCTGTTTTCCTACCTCCTCGCTTCTGACAAGGTACTGACATAGAAACCCAAACGGATCAACGTTCAACTTTTGACTCCGTCTTGGTTTGCCAGTTTTGTAATCAAGTTGCACAGTCCTGAACAGAAGATGCCCGCCCTCGTTGATGATAAAAAATAAAAAAATAAAAGCAGTCAACAATCCGAAGATTGGTTTGAACACCACAGTGCTTTACTAGGCATGGTCCTGCTTGAAGGTGGTATGCCGTTGCCTTCCTCCGACCTTCGAACTGACTTACCCAGCCAGTTATAGCGGGAACTACAGTTTAACGTGGGTTCCGAACCTCGGTGCTACTCGGTATTTTTCACATGAGCAGTACTGCCACAGGTGAAAGAAGTGAAAAGTGACAGATAAAAATCCTACGACCTGGCGGGGATCGAACCCGCGACGTTTGGATTTGTAGTCTGGCACTGTTTTTTTCTCTCATATGGTAGATCTATGATTCGCGGTCGTTCGTTCAGTTTGGTCGTGGTTGTTCGTTGAATGGTTGGCTCATCTTTTTTATTACAGGGGGCGTTCAGCCCCCTGACCGGGCGCGCTGAGCCACGGCGCCGGGCTTTTTAACACACACACACACCCATGCCCCAGGGAGGACTCGAACCTCCACGGCGCGCAACCGCGCGCTCCGCAGCGAGACGCTTTAGACCGCTCGGCTACTCCACCGCGGCAAAATTCTACTCCAATGAGACCCGAACCATGAAACCGAGGCGCACGATTAAAGATTACATGAAAACAGTACAACTGAATGAGACGTCCTTTACGTCTCTTTGAAGCAATTACAGTGGCACAAGCGGCTCGCCGGCGACGGTATTGCCATCCAATTAGTAACGCCAATAGAAGTGAGTAACAAGAGCGACACGGGTAAACAGGGCCATTGCGGCGTCAGCCTGACAGCCGCACACAGGCGGCAGCCATCGTTTAATTGGATCCCGCCGCGCCACGCGGACACCGAGCCGGCCCTTGATCATGCGCATGCGCAGTCAGCTGTCGAAGCCGACAAAGATCGCGCGCTTCAAAGCCGCTGCCGTGCAGTGCGCCCCCACATCACAGCACCGTCGCACCTGCCTTGACATTTCCCAACTCCCGCGGAGTGTTTAGCGAGAGTGTATGGCGTCAGCATCAATTGACACGCCTGGGAGCGAACCAAGAGATTGCTATTATCGGTACCTGTTATAGCTGCACTTTTATTCTGCTTTATCGTCTTCTCACAGCTAATCATTACTTCCGCTTGTAACTACATCTACGTCTACATATGTACCTGCAAAACACATTTATTTGTCTGGCAGAGAGTGCATCGAACTGCTTTCAAAATGTTTCTCTTAGCCGGCCGCGGTGGCCGAGGGGACTGAGGCGCTCCAGTCACGGTCTGCACAGCCACTACGGCCGGGGGTTCGAATCCCCCCTCAGGCATGGATATTTGTGCCGCAAATATTGCGGAAACATAAAGTGCGATTGATGTGCGGTTTTCACAGAATGGATTGGTAGTCAGGGGCTCGTGTTTTTAGTCAACGAAGAGATTGTAATATCACTTAGAAAGTGTATTTTTAATGCAAACATACGGTTTTTTAATGGAACAATGGTTGTTTCTGTCATGCAATGGGAGTTTTGACACCAACTCTGTACAAAGACTTTTGAATGACGTTTTTATCATATTTAGTTTGGCAGCTACAATCAGTCAATGTTTTGGGGGAGGAGGCTATGACAGCGTAGCTCACTGGCCGAGTGCGTAGCCCCTGGAGTACGGCCCTCTGTCTCATAACCACGAACCAGTCAGCTACGCTGTCGTAGCCATCGCCCCAAAAACTTTGAATAGTTGTAGCTGCCAAACTAAACGTGATAAAAATGTCATTCAAAATTCTTTGTACACAGTTGGTGTCAAAAGTTCCACTGTATTATAGAAACAACCATTGTTCCATATGAAAAATTATATGTTTGCATAAAAAATACACTTTCTACGTATTTTTACAATTTGTTTATTGCCTAACATTACGGGTCCTTGACTACCAATGCATTCTGTGAAAATCGCAAATCAATCGCACTTTCCGTTTGTAATATAACAGGCTGGCCGCGGTGGCTGAGCGATCTGCGGCGCGCCAGTCACAGTCTGCACGGCCACTACGGTCGGGGGTTCGAATCCCCCCTCGGGCATGGATATTTGTGCCGTCCTTAGGATTAGCTAGTTCATAAGTAGTTTGTAAGTTTAGGGACTGATGACCCCGTAGTTAAGTCCCATAAGCTATACAAACATTTGAACATTTGTTTCTCTTCCATTCCATTCTCTAATAGCGTGGGGGAAAGGGAAAACCCAATCTTCCCGTTTTAGATCTGATTGCTTTTCTTGTATTATGATAATTATGGCTCCCTATAATCAGAGCTTTCCAAACTGGGTATCGCGATACCCTGGGGTGTCACCTAGTAGTATCAAGGGTGTCGCGAGACTAACAAATTTAGACTCTAAACAAACAAACTTCTCATAAAATAACACAAAATATCCTTCTCTACATACAAATGTTCAAATTCAAATGTCTGTAAATGTATCGGACCAAACTGTGTGGTCATCAGTCCGTAGCTTACAAACTACTTAATTCTAGGTAAATTAACCTAAGGACAACACACACACTCATGCCCAAGGGAGGACTCGAACTTCCTCGGCGAGCAACCGCGCGCTCTGCAGCGAGGCGCTTTAGACCGCTCGGCTACTCAACCGCGGCGCTCTTCATACCACCTGAAGACTCGCCTGCAGCTAATCATCCTTCTCTTCATTCAGTGCACCACAGATCACGTATTAAAGGAATGATCGGTCACTCAGTTATAAGGATTCGCGATTATCTGGATTGTCAACCGCGAGTAAATCTTTGTTGTCCGGTCCGAACATGTACAACATTACCCGCTGGAAGTACACACCGCACCCCACACCAACTCCCGGTTGCCAGATTCCAGCAAACTGCGCATGCGCAAAGTTGTTGCTGATACTCGATAACAGCTCTTCCCATGCGCAGTTTGCTGGAACTGTCAGCTGCTAGAACGACCTTCACTGTAGTCTCAAAATGCTGCACCTGAACGTTTTTTAGTGGATTTATCAAAGCCACGTCACCCTCGGTAGCGTTTCGTACAATTAACTATCAATCAATGACAGTGGCTGTAAAAGCTGTCAATGATTGTAAAAGCAGTCACAATTGTCGACTGTCTAAAGCTATTCAGTAGCGATATGGCCGGGTGATTAACGCAGAGTAGTATTTTAAATGCAGTGATCGTTGGTTTGAACCCTGGTATCCGTTAATATTTTTTTCTCTGTTTCCTGTAACAGATTCTGGGACCAGAAATTACATTCATATTCTTGTCACAAATATTTATCCATTTTTTCTGAATATCTCGGGACTTCCGAGGTCGTGGTGAAGCAAGAACCTAATAAAGAACTTAAATAATAATTCATCACTTGTCATCAACACATCCTCCTTATTTCTGAAAATAATGTGATAATATTGAACAGAAAGGGAACAGCCACTGCGCTGTCTAAATCAGAAATCCGAGCAGCTAAATTCCAGATGCCGTTTTCAATCGATCCAGAAAAACTGTATCTGGCCCTGACATGAACAAGCGACAGGGAAAACCAGTTTCCGAAATTCAGTTCTCGTGTTTCGGAAGTTCGGTCGCATGTAGAAAAAGCAAGTATTACTGTGTGAGTTAGGAATTGTTGTCTCACAGCAGTTGTGTCCCCTTTAAACACCCAACAACAACAACAATTCTTGTCTGCGTTGTTACTCTGTTGTACATCTCCCGAGTTCCTAATATTTCCTTTTCTTGCGATGAATGTACGTAATTACAGCAGTCAGGATCAATATTAAACATGTCAATGCGTACGTGGATTTCAGTTTCGTTTACACACTAAGTTTAAGTGATACTTTATTTCCGCCCCGCCCCCCGCAAGAACCATCTAAATTCTACCATATGTTTTTATATTAGTGAAAGGGTGCCGCGTAAAACTGTAAGTTATAAAAGGGTGTCGCCATGAGGGAAAGTTTGGAAAGCACTGCCCTATATGTTCGCTTTCGGGGGAGGGGGGGGGAGTTGCTGAGAGAAATTTCGCAAATAAGTTTCTCCACGATGTATAACGCCTTCGTTTAATTACTCCCCCCCCCCAACCTATACTTTATTTCTGTGACTCTCCCCTACATCGCACTAATACAAACGAACTGCCCTTCTCTGAACTTTTTCTATGTCCTCCTTCAGTCCTACCTAGTGAGGAACACATAATAGGGTATTTTCCTGTGTTAAAAATATGGTTCGAATTGTTGTTATTCTGAATTATTGTAACATTCAGATATCATTTTTGCTCATTATTCTTACAAAATATCTGTTATTTTTACGTAATTACAGCTTAAGAAACATTAAAATATACGATTAGACAGCGTCATCGAAAACGATCTGTTATTGGCTGAAGTACTTTTGACGTCACAGAGCACTAGTAAGCGGTAACTAGAAGAAGAAGCTGTACCGTTGTTAGAATTTCCTTAATTTCTCGGCGTAAAGTTTAGTTTTTTCATGATGTAAACGCTTTTACATCTTTTATGTCACAATGAAAAAGAATTATCTGAAGGCTGACAGCGGAAAACTACTTATCATGATGATGCATTTATGGTATCTTCTATCTTAAAAAACAATCCACATTTTTACGTGCCAGAAATAAGAATGGTGAAAATTGCATTTTAAGTAACGCACACCTACATTTTAAAGCTAATTATTAGTAGAGATATTTTATGCCATTGGAAAAAAGTTACCTAATTGTTGGTGTCAGCAAACGTACTCCAAAGTATATTATGCAGTAAAGGGTAAAATTTTTTCTTCTATGAAAACGGCCTCGAGTGATTATGTTGGCAACATCAACAACACGAAAGAAACTCTTTGCCGAGATGTTCAGAGCACATAAAATGACTCGATTAATGCATCGTGCAGACCATGATGTAAATAAATAATGCTGTACCTGCTCCATGATTGACAAGTTCTTATACGTTCCCTTGTCCGATCAGTAAAAGTAATTGCCCTCATAAAGCCAAGGTTTCATGAGTAAACATTTGCGTTGATACGCCATTGGCTAATGGAGACGTTACATGATTCTCGCTATTCAGCATCTATTGCTAACATTATCACAGGAGGCCGCCAGGATAGTTGGTAAAATTTAACCCAGTAAAGCACACAGTTAAGGGAGTAATTTCATTTTAACTAAAGTGCCGGTAGCAAGGTGTAACGTCAGTACCTGTAAAATGCAGCAAAATGCCTTGTGTATTTTTATAAAATGTCTCTAAAGTATAGAACAGTGACAGTGGAAGCGTCGGCGGCGTTTTCATATCGCTCGTAGGCTGGCGACGCACATTTCGCGTAGCCAAAGGCATGTCACTTTCACGTAAACAATGCGAGCGAGAAACATATTCAAATGTTCAAATGTTTGTTAAGCTTATGGGACTTAACTACGGGGTCATCAGTCCCTAAACTTACAAACTACTTATGAACTAGCTACAACTAAGGACGGCACAAATATCCATGCCCGAGGGGGGATTCGAACCCCTGACCGTAGTGGCCGTGCAGACCGTGACTGGAGCGCCTCAGTCTCCGCGGCTACCGCGGCCGGCGAGCGAGAAACGATGGAATAAATTTTATAGTGCTGAAATTAACGCGATTGTTTCTTTGTTTTCCTCTCTTTTGCAAGTGAATGTTTGCGATTGTGTGTCAACTTTCAGTCATGCATATCACTATTTTCGTTAATTATTCAAGCTTTTGTTTGTTACGTATGTGTAATTGCTGTTGACAATACAAAGTAATTCATTTAGGTCCACTCGCCCACAGATGAAGCCCCTTGTTTTAATTAAAAATCGCTAATCACATGAATCATTATTTATTTCCAATGAAAATTGCTTGGCAGAGCTCTGTGCAGAAGGAAGGACTTACTGTATTTTATTTGTGTGTAGTGAAAATTTTATATTTCATCACATTTTTCATCGTTAACACTCTGTATTACTGTATTTTATTTGTGTGTAGTGAAAATTTTATATTTCATCACATTTTTCGTCGTTAACACTCTGTGTCCTGCTGCCGTACTCAGTACACATTACCGTCCTCTAGTAAAGAGCTGAGACAGCAAAATATCATACTGTATCACACACAAATTACAGTTGTAATCGAAATCTGAATAAAATAATTTACAATAGGTATATTCTGTATTATATCTCTCCTGGTCGTCTAATGATACAAAATAAATAAATTACGCCTTTTTCTCAACCAGTGCTCGTCCCCTCTGGTCAGTGGAATAATTTATCTAAACCCCTCCTATGCATATCGCTGGCCAGAGCGGAGGAGATAAAATCGAATTAATTGGGGTTCAGCTTCTATTTCGAGAGAACATCATCGTGGCGACCAATTATTATTATTAAAAATTAATTTCAGTTTATCCCTTTTCTTTAAATATTTTATTAAAATTCATTTGCTTTCTTTAATAAATTGGTAGTTAATGTGTACAACAATGTCGGGCCGCCATTACAGTCTAAAATCAATAATTAATGTTTAATTATCTTTCCACCGGGACCCATCATAAAGAACCTAAAGCTTTTTCACATTTCTTCCGATGCCTTGATACATTAAATTCAGCGCCACGCGCCCCACTGAATTATTAACACGTATAACAAAATTCGGTCCCGACATTATTACATACTGTTGGCCACCAATTCTTATTACGGCATCAAGTGTACTTACTTGTAAACAGCTAAACAATTCCAAAGCTGACAAGAGTTATGAAATTCCCGCCCATGCTGAATTTTCGTAAGTACCTGTGTGTGTCGTAAGCTTTTCATAACGTTGCCTGCAAGAATCTCCCATTTATTCCAAATTCTACCAGTCATATTATTATTATCATTTCATTTCCATTACATTTTTCACATTCCGGGTTCATTTTCCCCTGGATCAATATTTATTCTGCATTTTTATTTTCAGGAAATCTACCAATATCTCACTTCGGTTACGTAAAAAAAATAATTCAACTTTATTTTGCTGCTCCGGTAGTTTACGTAATCCGCATGTAGCGTTATAATCGCCTAATTGTATTGAGCAGTGTATTTTATGAGGCTGTTGTCGAGGAGTGACAGTTTTGTTCTGGTTCCTGGATTTCAAACTGTCGTGAGGGCTTGGAGTACCACAATCACCTTCCTGGAAAAAAGACAAATATTTATACTACACACTACGGTCTTGGGTCATATTATAGTGTAATTTTAATTCGAAGTTCACCGTGTAGGCTAAAAAGGCGATTAGATGCAGGTTCTGTGCACTTATGAATGCTTTACTGACAATAAATTGCAATGATGGATTAAGTTACGAATTATATCCCAAGAATCAATAACCGCTAATATAAATGATGACGGTGGTTTTTACCTTAATATTCTGAAAAAAGTCATTTCAATTATTACATGGCAAATAATAATGATAATAACGTTGGTCATGTTAACTGCGGACCACTTGGTAACAAGTAACATTGCTTTTTACACACATATTAATTTATTCTGCTATTTCTACTGCACCACAGAATAATCATTACAGAGTTGATGCCGGCGGGAGACTGCTAGAGGAATACTGCTAATAATTGATGCGCGCAATTAATCATTGTTTACGAATGAGGGAAAAGATATTCCATCTCATCTATGTGTTATTAAATCTTTGGGAAAGTACATTTTTTTTTCGAATTTACAATAATAATTTTATCAGACAGTCGTAGGGGTACAGCACACATTGTAGGCCGGAAGTATTATTATGAGCTTTAAATCTGAAGACAAAAAAAGGTAGAAATCAGGAAAAATATGGATAAAGGAAATGAAACAGTAACACAGTGAAAGAATGTAGAGGTTTTCGGAAGAGAAAAAGAAGAAGGATCCAAGAAAGAAGAAATAATCCTGTAAATTCAAGTTTAAACATTGTCTTAAGGGCAAAGATTTACCGTAATACAGTGTTTGGTACGTTTACGATCAATACACCTCAACATCGTTTGAAGAACGACCACATTATCTTGAAGTTTTATACTCTGCAAATCAATGTACGGGGAATGAGATAAGTCTCTGCATATATGTCAAAAAATTGAGCTCTATAGAGGGGGAGGGGGGATGGATGAGATAGTCTAACACACGATTATACTTAACTAATAGCACAGTAACGTTGGATTTTCAGCCGGTAATATACCACTCGCTCGTCATATTTTCTGCTGCACGCGCAGATTTTTTTTTCTTTTTGTTTCGGAATGATTTTTCATTTTCTCAAGTATTAAAAAGAAGCTAGTTAAAAATAAATAGTTTAGTCACTAATGAAAGCATCAAAACTTCTTTTTACGTGCCTGATCAGGATAGGCGTTAATTCTGTTGTAGAATCTGAAAAATCTTTCTATGTAAATGTAATAAAATTAGGGGAAATGTGCAAACCTTTATTCTGAGAGATGATTATTTCATAAGCTTCATCACGCGTGAAACGTATTAGCTGAATTTGCCAGTACAGGCCAATTTCCAGTAGAGTGTTTCAAGCCGCCCAGTGGGCTGTATCGACGAGATAAACAGTACTTGTATCTGACGCCATCAGCCTAATGCAATATGCAGAAACTGCGAAATGCTTCTGGGAAAAACCAATAACGTGCGATAACAGTACACCTAAATATTCATGCATTAGCTCCATTGCCACCGCATTTCATTTTAGACCTGTCTAGTTGAATGAAACATTCAATTAAAACGGTATTGCCATACGGTCTCTCATTACTGTTAATTTTATTTCCACGCGCAGTGAACTGAAATGGTATTTACTGATGAGACATAGCGGTAAATTTTCTTAACAGGGTGTCATAGATACTTCATTTTCATCGCAGAAAATAAGACCAGCAAAGCTTCCGTTCTAAACTTCGCCGTCAGGTCATGATGCACCACTGGCCAGAAAGTATGCTGACTACTGAAATGAACTATCGGTTTTTGTAGTTTCTGGTATATTGTTTGTTTTTCGTGTTACGGTCTTCCGTCCGAAGACGATTGATGCAGCTCTCCATCCTACTCTATCCTGAGCAAGCCTCTTCATCTCCTCATAAGAACGGCAACCTACATCCGTTTGGATCTACTTACTGTACATTTCTTGGTCTCCCTGTGCGATTTTTACTCCAAACACTTCCTTTATGAATGAAACTTTCACTCTGCAGCGGAGTGTGCGCTGATATGAAAGTTCCTGGCATATTAAAATTGTGTGCAGGAACCGGGACTCGGACCTGGGACCTTTGCCTTTCGCGGGCAAGCGCTCTACCGACTGTGCTATCCGACACGACTCACGATGCCGCCCCACAACTCCCGCCAGTACCTCGCCTCCTACTTTCCAAACTTCACAGAAGTTCTCCTGCGAAACTTGCAAGACTAGCACTCCTGGAAGAAAGGATATGGTTGAGACACGGCTTAGCCACAGCCTAAGGAATGTTTCCAGAATGAAACTTTCACTCTGCAGCGGAGTGTGCGCTGATATGAAACTTCCTGCCAGGAAGTTTCACTTCCTTTATGTCTAAGAATGTGTCCAATCAATCAATCCCTTATTTTAGTCAAGGTATACCAGAAATTCCTTTTCTACCCAATTCTGTTCAGTACCACCTCATTAGTTACACGATCCACCCACCTAACCTTCAGCATTCTTCTGCAGCACCACATTTCAAAAGCCTCTATCCTCTTCCTACCCTCACTGTTTATCGTCCAAGTTTCACTTTCATTCAAGGCAACAACCCCACACAAATGCCTTCAGAAAGGACTTCCTTACGCGTAAATTAATATTCCATGTTAACACATGTCTCTTTTTCAGAAACGCTTTTCTTCCCATTGCCATTTATATCCTCTGTACTGCGATCATCATGTGTTATTTTATTGCCCAAGTAACAAAACTCATCTACCACCTTTATTGTTTCGTTACCTAATCTAATTCCTTCAGCACATTTTGTGCTATCATCAGTGAGAGTTTTTTATTGTTTCTCTGAAAACTATATTAGTAGTGTACAAATGTCTTTTGATACACATCTAATTTTTTTACAAGATCTTTAATTATTGTGTTCGGCTGATTTATAACAAAGAAGATAACACAGGTATGTAAATATGACGCATGTAGTCACTGAAAACAGTTACTTTTACATAAATCTATATCAGGCAACATGAAAACCTATCTCAGCAACCAGCTGTATCTCTGTAACCTATAAAAACTGGATTCAGGCTATACGTATTGTTTTATTAGTATTATCCCACAGTAACACCTTCCAAAATATTTCTTATTGATCCTGAATCCCACTTTGGTGCATTTTTTCTGCTTCTCTTTGAAGGAGTTTACTTGCCGCTATCTGACGATGGTAATTACTTTTCTTTTTTAGGTTTGACAGGAATATGCCGTGTGTTTGGTTGTTAGCTGCCTCGGACAGCTACGCATAGAGACCTGTCTCCGACCTGAGTGCCAGATGTGGAACCTCATTGAGGATTCCTGCAATATCCTGTAGCTGGAGAGACTGAGAGCCACCTCCACCGTGCATACATCAGGAGAAGGACTCTTCAGAAAGAGCGGAGCTTTACACTAGATCGTTAGTAACCAATAGCACCGCAGTGTAACGCCAGTCTCAAATGGATCTCAACTAACAGCACAATCAAATTCTTCATACATGTTATTACAAGCCTTCAGTTGCTAATAAACCCTTGAACAATTGCGGGAAGACGGATTGAAATGTCAATGGAAGAAGGAATTTACTTATCGTTTATTAGTCTAAGATTGATGACGCGTATACAGAACGTATTCCAAAATTTCTAATATTTATAATAAGAGTAGAATTTATAAATTTTTGGAATAAATAGCAGCCAACTAGTTGCATTAAAAAGGTTTTAATTAAAACCTATACCTAGGTTTCGACAAAACTAATTTCGTCTTTTTCAGAAGTCGGATCTAAGAACAGTATTATGCCAGACAATAATATACAGTTGTTAGGAAAATATGACTATAACTATTAAAGATAAAATACATCATTGATGCGAATAAACTCAATCATGTAATAGTTTTTGTAACAAAGACAAATGCTCTAATAAGCGAATCATTACTCCATGTCAAACATTATGTAATAAATTAACTAGACATGATTAGTAAGTGTATTCTCATCAAAGCTGTTTTTTATCTTTAATTGTTATAGTTGTATTTTCCTAACCATTATATATTATTGTCTGACATATTACTGTTCTTAGATCCGACTTTTGAAGAAGCCAAAATTAATTGTGTCGAAACCTAGGTAAAGGTTTTAATTAACCCGTTTCTAGCGCAACTGGCGGGTTGCTATTTATTCTAAATATTTATACATTCTACCGTTGTTGAACTGCAACCATGTTCAAGATTTTGACAAGTAGAATTCAGTTCACCATTGTATCATAACAACTACTTTCATTAAAAAATCTAAAGAAAATATACCACTGAGTTCATTTCCATTCGATTGCATGCAACTTTATGCAAAGACTGGATGCGTGTCATGGTAACGAAACATGAAGCACCGTACAGTTAAACTAATCCATGTAAAGTCGTATTACTTGGCCTAATTTTCGATAATTTTGTCTGCAAACTCAATCAAAGAACATAGTTAAAGATATTTTAAAAACATTCAGAAGTCTATCAAAAGGCATTTATACAGTATTAATATAATTTTCAGAGAAAGAATCCACTGATAACAGCACAAAATGTGCTGAAACATGTATGGGAAATGTAACAAAAAAATTGAAGTGTCTTGCTTGACAGCCATTTTGACAGCTCTGCATCGTCAGAGGTTCGAGTCCTCCCTCGGGCATGGGTGTATTTGTTGTCCTTAGCTTAAGTAGTGTGTAAGCCTAGGGACTGATGGCCAGAGTAGTAAAGTTCCATAGATTTACGAACATTTGAACATTTGAAGAAATGTTTCAAATACTTAGGAACATATTGCACCAAACTGCTAGGGTCATCAGTCCCTAAATTTACAAACTACTTAAACTAATTTACACTACTGAGGACATCACACACACCCATGAAAGAGGAATAACTCGAACCTCCGGCAGTAACGATCGCCCAGTCTATAGCATGACGCCTTCGACCATTCCGCGAGGCAACGTAGTTCACAGATCAGAACGGAGCGATAGGAAAGCCTTATCTTTCCTTTATCTTTGCATTTAAAAATCATTTGCTCTGCGTTAGTTTCGCTGGCTTGACAAATTAAAAGTAAACTTTTTTTCGCTTTAATACAGTGTTGGTTCATGTGATGTGTTGGTTCAAGTCTAAAGTGCGCGCCACCTACTTTCGCCGCGCGCCGCCATGCACGCACGGCGCGGCGTTCTTACGACGTCAGCCACGAGCGCCCTCTGCTACAACTCCGCTCGTGGCCACGACTAAACGACATCGTTCACTTGGGACTGAGATAGGAACCAGTTAACACTTCGGAATCAGATTGGCACCAGTGAAGACTTGGCTATCGGTTACGCACTAGGACTCATCACTAGGCAGGCCTCTAGCTCAACTATGTATCAGCATTCTGCAGTACTGAGCTATGTAAAAGTTAAGTATTACTAAGTCTCTAAGAAATATATATCTCGTTCTAATTTACTCCAGTGTTTCTAGTTTCTGCTGTCCCACTGGCTGGTCACCTCCTACCTGCACAAGCGTGCATCCTTTATTCCTGTGTCGGTCTTTCTACTCGGCCACCGACACCTACGATGGAAGCGAGACACAAAAGTTCACAGACAAAATAAAAAAGGAAAAAGCCGAAAAACAGCTGAGAATTAAAAATAAACGAAATAGGTGATTTTGTAGACATCGCCACACGGGATTAGAGTCGTATTTTATGCGCTTCCATTCCGTTTATTCGATTGCGATAAAATTTTGCACACTTGATCTTCAAAACAAGAGGAATGACACACGGGTGCCACGGCAGAAGAGCCGTGCACACTAAGGCGCCCAGCTTCGGTGTGTGCGGCCGTTCGTCGTCGGGGGTTCGAGTCCTCCCTCGGACAAGGGAGTGTGCTGTACTTAGCATAAGTTACATTAATTTAGTGTAAGTAGTTCGTAAGCCTAGGGATTAATGACGAACGTAGTTCAGTCCCTTAGATTTACAATCATTTGACAATTTGAATGACACACACTCTCAACATACTATTGGTATCGTGCTCACAAAGGGTACTTAGGCTTTCTATTGTTTTATTTCGATCTTGATGAAGTTTTCCACACTTTACCTTCAAATAACAGGAACAACACTGTCTACGAAATATTTCATACGGAGACAAATGAAAAGTAACAAGCGAAGCCTAGAATATATAAATACCCGGGCAACATTGAGTTTTTACCTAGTAATAGATGAAGAAGAGATTTCTCTGATGTAAGTGGAATGTATATAGATACAAACATACAATTTCATTTCATATGTAAACAATGCAAGCATAAAACTTTGTTATATTTACGACATACATGTACAAACTTTGTAATGTGTACGTTCACGAAAACTTTAAAACACCAATGGAAATCTCATCTAACAATAGCACTACTTTCTGATAACTGACTCAGGCCCGAAACTAGTAACAATGCAAAAATGGATTTTTTTTAAAAAAGTGTGGCTAATTATAGCATTAATTTGCTACATTATAATAACGATAACAGCTGCGATGTTCTCAAGTATAAATGGATAAAAGAAAAAGAAATATTTATGTAATTCGCTGATCCACCTGAAGAAGACGATAAGAGTAGTGGAAGAAAATTAAATAAAACCGGTAATTGTAATTTCATTATTTCCGTCACAGTTTTCGGTACGGCGACGAGTAAATTTTTAAGAGTAATTAGTGCTGAATCACTGATGTGGCCCACGATTCTATATTGATGGTGGCACGTAGAAGGCGGCAGCGGTTGCTCGCCGTCGGATGTTCGAGTCCTCCCTCGGGCATGAATGTGTGTGTTGTTCTTAGCAGAAGATAGTTTGAATAATCACTGAGCCTAGGGACTGATAACCTCAGCAATTAAGCCCCTTAGATTTACAGGCATCATAACATGTGGTGTCGCATATGTATGAAGTGCACGCCACGTGCTTTCGCCGCGCGCCGCCATGCACCCACGGTGCGGCGTTCTTACGACGTCAGCCACGAGTGCCCTCTGCTGTAACTCCGCTCGTGGGCACCAGTGGACTGTATCGTTCACTTGGGTCTGAGGTAGGAACCAGTTAACATTTGGGAATCAGATAGGCACCAGTTAAGACTTGGCTATCGGATAGGCACTAGGAATCATCAGTAGGCAGGCCTCTATCTAATCTATGTGTCAGCATTCTGCAGTCGAGAACTATGTAAAAGTTAAGTATTACTAAGTCTCTATAAAATGTATATCTCGTTCTAATTCACTCTAGTGTTTCTAGTTTCTGCTGTCCCACTGGCTGATCACCTCCGTACCTGCACAAGCGTGCATCCTTTATTCCTGTGTCGGTCTCTTTCTACTCGGCCACCGACACCTACAACCGGCGGAAAAGAGGAACAAAAGTGGCGACGAGGCTGGGACACAAAAGAACAGATTTTTTAACTAAGCACGCAGCGGTTATTCAGGCAAGAAGTCGGTTAGACAGGTACAGCGAACATAGGAGGGCGCAAGTCAGTTCACGGCGTTTTCAGTGTGCGATGGCGAGTCTGAAATTGTTAGTTGACTTCCTAGTAATGGAGCTAATCTTACACCAAAATACAAGCGAGCCGTGTGCCAGCTATGTTCTCTGGACGTTTGCAACATCCTACGACCACTTCCCAGTACTGGGACCAAGCACTCAGTAGAATACTGTAGAGCGGACCGCACAGCACGAATTGAGTTCCACCGATGGCCTACACAAGACTGAAGGGTCGCCATCAAAGGCTGGACATACATGATGTCCCTTTAAGGGTTAGTGACGCATCGAGGAAAGCCACTCGCATTTGGCACTATCAACAGCAGCTTCCAGGATTCATCCACGCTTCATCCAGTAACAGCTTCGTTCATTACGTGAAGCGTGGGCAGACCGCTAACACTTCTGGGAAGTGCTACAAATAGGGATGAAATGGCTTGTCTGCTAGCGACGCGCTCGTGTGCGACTGGTTTAATGTCGGCGTGGTCTCCGGAATAGCAGTAAACAAGAAATAGTACGTAATTGAGAAAGGTCACCTACAGATTTGTCTCCGCCTACATTAACACACCACTCAAAGTTCAAATTTACAGAGACGTGCCCTTTTGATCGGATTTATTGTTTGTCTATTTAATTTTTAAATAGATAAGGGGTTTAGATGTTATTTTCGTTTCCAAACAAATAAATAAATAACTCTTGGGAAACAACTGTATAACATTTCATACACATCCTTATTATGACCTTCAAGGTAACGTGCCTGTGAACGCCTGCAAAAATGCGACAAATTTTCATGAAGTTTACAAGCTATAACTTTAAGCCGCGGTGGAGTAGCCGAGGGGTCTAAAGCACCTCGCTGCGTAGTGCGCGGTTGCTTGCCGTGGAGGTTCGAGTCTTCCCTGGGGCATGGGTCTGTGTGTTTTGCGCCGCGGTTGTACAGTGGTAGAGTGCTAAACTACAAATCCAAAGGTCCCGGTATCGATCCCCGCCAGGCCCTAGGATTTTTATCTGTCACTTTCCACTTCTTTCCCCTCTGGTAGTATTGCTCATGTGAAAAATACCGAGTAGCACCGTGGTTCGGAACCCACGTTAAGCTATAGGTCCCGATGTAACTGGCTGGGTAAGTCAGTTCGAATGTCGGAGGTAAGCAACGGCATACCACCTCCAAAAACGACCATGCCTAGTAAAGCACTGTGGTGTTCAAACCAATCTTCGGATTGTTGACTGCTTTACCTTTTTTATAACTTTAAACCCCTAACTCTTAATAGAATAATTTAATAAACAAGTAGTTTTACTAACTCACATACTGAACTATATAGATTTTTTTTTTTTTTTTTTGTGAAAGCCAGTAAATACTTTATTTTTCTTTGCCGGTTCATACTTCAATTCTATGCACTGACTAACCGTCCAACTTAAGACACTTGAGACTTTAGGAACACATAAGTAACATGTGTAACTAGAAAGTATATTACAATTATGTAATTTGATTCACAAGTTTTAATTCTAGAAATATTTACATTTGATATTCAAAACAAATGATACATTTTTATAATTAATCAGTAGATATTTTTGCACCTGTTGATAGTAGGTTAGTGTCTGTAGTCTACTATTCTCCAAATAGTATCCTGAAACATTCCAAAAAAATTCAGATCTCTAGCTTAAATAGTTTATTTTTGCATAAAATAAACATTTCAGAAAATTTATTTGTCGGAAAATTCTATGTAAAATATATATTTCATTTATAACTGACCTGTGTTGGTCCTAATGTAGTGCAAGTCCATATTCTCTTTGGTTTATATGTTCCTCATTTTCTCTCTTTCTTTTTTTCCTTCTCTTTGCTGTCGTGGGTTCTTTAGTTGCCGGATGAACCTTCTTTCTAGCTTTGGCCACCAGTGATTGTTTCGTATTGGACCCAGAAGATATTACTAGCAACTCTAAAACTTCACTTTTGCTTACTGCCCCATCATTAAAACAAACTGATTGCCATAAAACTTAAGTTTTCCATAACCAAAACAGTTTTTAAGAGGAAAAGCAACAACCGAGAGAGACAAGGTTGCACTAAATCAAACAAGGAAATGTTAATAAACAAAAGAACGCTCGATAACTAAAGATATACAAAAGAATCGATATGTCTTCCAACGGCGCTGCCAACTTGAAAAACAATTGTTCGTATACTTTTGGGTGAGAAGTCTAAAGACTGCATTCTACGTGTGAGAGTAGCACAAAAACAGGTGTGGCTGCACACAGAGTGATCTTTAAATTGATATTTAAACCACTTCCCGTAGTCCAATTGAAATGTCTTAACCACCATTGTGTTATGTGTTCAGAACAGTCTAAACCTTAATTTAAGTTGAAAAACAAAACAAAAATAATTTTTGAGAAGGATTACCTTAAGGAAAGATCGCATTTTTTAAATGAAATTACAGGTTCCAACTGTATTAATGTCATCTTCAGAATTATACTATTTCGTGCCTCATGTATAAACTTCAGACAGCTTGTGGCTACTTATAATGCCTTGTCGTAATGTAAAACTGATAAAAATATCTTGTCACATTATATGTTTTATTTATTAACAGTTTTATATTATGTCAGGAGATTCTTTGTTTTCACGATGTGTCTAAAGTTTTTTATGATGTGGAAAATAGTGTAAATCTGAAGATGACGATTTCAATCTTTGAAACTGGTGAATTCCACAAAGAAAAAAAATGCAATCTTGGCTTAAAGACCTTAAAAACAATGAGTACACAGTAAATAACTGTAAGATGATTCTCCACCAGGCAAAACATGACAGGTAATTATAAACGTCAGGTAGTTGACCTCAAGTTCTCAGGTCAAGGAAACCACCTCAATCTAAGGTAATACGGTTGCCAGCCCAATTAGGCATTAATTTATTCTACATTTATAGGCTAATAATCAGTATAAATTTGACATATATTTTTCACTTTGACTATGCAGATGAATATAAAACATTTTGCCATAAATTACTTGACCTGCTTAGGAACAAAGTCGTTCCTATTACTAGTCACTTTTTATGGTAGCAGACTTCACTCACAATGACTTATACTGGAGCATTATATAAGAAAAAGATTAAACAAGATTGACAAGTTAAAATTTAATTAAACATCCACCCTGCAAAACTATTCTGACACTATATTTGGAAAATTTTACATATTCTTCAACACAGTAGTAATAGAAGCTAACATAACCAAAAGTATTCACATTTCTTTCAGATATTAAGTTTGAGTGAAGAAATAAATCAATATACACTATTTTCAAGCAGTCGTACCAAAGGTACTGTTTTGTATGAAAATCAATAATGCAATGACAAGAATTAATAGCTCAGGCAAAGTCTACATTTTTGCACTCCAGCTGTTATTGTAGTTGCTTTACTATATTGACTTCAAGAATAATTGTTTGTTTTGTAGAAAGCAGAAATGTTATACATATCAGCAAATGGATTAATTGTAAATTTTGTCACTGGGAATGGTCACATACCTGTCACATACTTTTATTATGGGTTTGGTTCCTGAATTTTTATGCTACTTTAGTCATATATTTTCATGGAAACTTGAAAGAAGCGTGCAGTTCTCTAAACAAAATTCTGGCTCAGGTAGCCAAGTGAAAGAAACGTGTCTTTACTATTTTTCTTAATGGAACTGCACTTAATTAATTGACGATCCCCATCTACGCATCTTAAATAGCATATTAAATGGTGGCATCGGAAACGCGGGTTAGTTTTATCTCCAGAAGGAAGCAAGAAACAAGATATTTGATCTAACTACACAAAATTTATAAGATACATAGTGTGGGAGAATTTAAATTAGGACAAAGGGTTAACGTGTAACAAAATGATTTATTGTCCAAGGCATATACAACAAACGGGAAGAGATCGATTTAAATATATAAACACACACCTTACAAAACAATCCACATTTACATAAGATTATATGGCCCTAATACTGCCCACCAGCAAAAGCAGTACAATCATAATTAACAATGATTATTTTTCAGAGGGTAGAAGAGAGGAATTGACACACATTCGCAGACAGATACATGCGCCAAGCCACGCAGGTATTTACCTGCACCGAACACAAAAACAACAACGCCAGCAGCAGGATGCGGTACGGAACAGCAGGTTCACTCGCACATCAATAAAAGAAAAACTTTTTTCCGTAGTGTATGGGCTTGTGGCTTAGGCTCAGGGTAGCTATCAGCGGGAACAAACGCTCGTGATAGAAGACCACGTGACGTGCGATACAGTCGCGAAGTAAAAGTTTCCAGAGAAATTAAAAATATCGATTAAATAATTTGCTGAATAATAGTTAGAAACGGTCGTTCTGGTGTTCTTTTTGCACAGGGGGAATAGAACTACTGAATGTTAAAGGTTTCAGGTCAAAGCTCACTCTACAGGATCGGATCTTAGAATCCCAAAAATTAAAAAAAGTACTTTTAGCACAAGTAAGACCGCGAGATAGGCCGTGCAACCATCCGTTCTACCCAGGGGAATGATATGTAGCTAATAATCAAGGTTACAGAATCCTACAGTACTTCGCGGGGTTGGATCACAAAAAGTTACAATTACAATTTTCAACAACAAAAATTAAAATAAAAACGCGAGGTATGTCGTGTAACGATTCAATCTACTCAGGGAAAGAAGAGATATCTAATAGGAATGACTACGGTATAGAACACGCTAACTGCCATACACGTGGGACAGCAATTACAGAAGTTACAATTTTAGAAGTACCAAAATTCGGGGAAAACTACCATTTACACGTACTAGAAATCACATATAAACAAGGTTATACGAGTAGTTACCAACTCGTGCGAATAGGGTGCTGGAGTAAGCTGAGGGCTTTATCTCATACCGTCCACGTGTTCTGTGGACAAACGGCAGACACCGGAAGTATCGAAAAGTTCCAGACAAACATCAAATTTAGCGACCAAATGAACATGATAAACATTTAAATATGTTTAAACGTAGGAAGAAAGGACCCTACAGTCAGGGAATGCAAGGATTCTGTTAACGAACACCTGTTAGGCCGCGAAATCAAACTTCGGCAAAAATCATCATGAAATTAGCAATCCAGAACGAAATTAAATAAAATCTCATCGCTACACATTACGGTGATGTTATAGCGAGAACTAGACACACGAATGAGCATTTTCAACTTACAATCGAATCCTAACAAAATGTAGCCACGCGCTCAGAACAGAGCCAACACCAAAAGCAAACTTACCCCGCCAAAGACCAGACCACGACTCCTGGCCGCCCTCGTGGTCGCTTCTCTCCAGCTACCTAAAGTTGAGAGGGAACCCCTCCAAAGGGTTTAGCCGACCCAGGTAGACAAACTTAACGAGCACATTGGGCAAGGGGAGCAAATGGGAACCTTCGCTAAACATCTTTGCCTCAAGCTGGGAGTTGGCAGAACTTGACCAGCACCAGAGGCAACTGCGGCTGTGCAGCTTGAACCAGCAGACGACAAGAGCAACGAGGCACGGCTAACGCTTGTTAAATTGTTTTGAACACAAGTCCCATTCATTCTGCGCAAGTGGGGTCAATGGGAACATATCATCGCATATGCCATCACATATTGGGCCCCATACACAAAAATAGACATTTAAAATTATGAAACACAGCACAATTATTCCATACTTTTGGACCCAAAAAAATCTTGTACATCTGGTATCTCGCATAGTGCGAATGGAGTGTCTCGTTACACTCAAAAATTGTCTGAAGCCCACTACATTTATTTACTGGGGATAAAATAAATGGAATACGCTACATGTACATGTTTCAAACTCAACAAATTCCTTTCGACCTTTAATTAAGACTTATTATAACTTAAATCAAGTGATCAATTTTCTATTATTTAGTTACTGTAACATTGCATTGACAAAATAGGCAAGTATTAGTTGAGTACTTTAAAACGAACACTACTAACTATTGTGCAGTGCTTGTTTTACAATTCACATTGGATAAACAACAGTTTCAAAAGAGGTATTACTTGAAACAAATGAATAGTTACAAAAAGAATTGTAAACTATTCCGTTTTTCATTAGAATACTCTGAAAATTTCATCAGGGGAGGACCATGCACACGTGAATGACTTAGGGAAAGAGTAGATAAAAGTTAGACTTTCGTCATATCCACTAACTATAGATGAAACACACAAATATGATGTTCCGTCCTTATTTGCAATATTTTCCTACTTTGCCTGTGTTGGAGAGATATTGGTGGGACAAAGGCTCATCTTAATGGAAATGTACATTTTACTGGCCCTTGATGCAAAGTACGATTAATGGGGTTATATTATGATAAGCCAGTAAATAACCACTACTAAAACCAGATTACTTCTTACATCATTGGAGGCAATTTAGAATTGTTCTCTTGAAGACATGTGTCTCTAAATATAGACTATGTTGACACCATAACACGTAATACTTGCATTGCTCCCTCTCTCACGTCAGGATATTTATGCCTTATGGAACTTATCATCCACAAAGCACGATTGTTGATTGGCGCGTATATCCACCTTCTGCATGCCACTTCACCTCATTCCGTCCCCTAACGATCAGGCTTTTCCACTCGTGTTTCCTTTACAAGAAAGGAAAGCCAGAACCCTTGTAATTATATCCATCTACACAATATGTGATAATCTTCTTATCACCTTGAACCGAACGAGGTGGCGCAGTGGTAACAAACTGGACTCGTATTCGGAAGGATGGTGGTTCAAATCCACCTTCGACCATCCTGATTTAGTTTTTCCGTAATTTCCCTAAATCACCCCAGGCAAATGCCGGGATGGTTCCTTTCAAAGGGCACGGCCGATTTCCTTCCCCCATCCTCACTCAAAAATCCGAGCGTAAGCTCCGTCTCTAATGACCAAGCTGTCGACGGGACAGATTCCTTCGTTCCTTCTTAACACCAGACTCATACTGTTTATATAAAATCACGATCAAAAATTACAGATTTTATAAATCTGAGTAGACGTTTCCAAAAAACATACATTTACTGATACAAACATAAATTTCTAGATAACAATTGAAACAATTTCATTGTTGCAATGAACATGTAGAATGGTGGATGTAGATAGTAGTAACTGTAGCTGCAATCCCTCGATTTACGAGTCTGAATTAAGAGAATAAAGAAAACATTGTTCCCTAACAGATCACTCACCTGCAAATATTCTGTCCCAGGTGATTGGAATTCGTTTCTTCAGCAGGTGTTTCCTTGCCTAGTAGATGATTAATTTCAAGAATGAGATAGTAAGGAAAGCTACAGACAATGTACGTCGGGAGAGTTGTTTGGAACATATATATTCAAAATAAAGCACATATATCGGAGGTAGCACTTTCACAAGCTTTCATGTAAAACGCGGTAATAGTATGATGTGCAGATTAATAGAATATAGTTTAGTTCTCAGAGAGAGCTGACTGACGAAATGCAACTGCGGACGAAGGTGTCACACTACATACCGATCCGCATCACCCGGATCTCACGGTGTCAATGCAACGATTGCACTATCATAACCGTCGCAATAGTATAGTACGTCGAAGCCCGATACATCACGAGTCCGGCGCGGATGAGTACGACAGGCAATTCACGAGGTAATGGGAAGCACGTCTTCCTCGAGATGTTGACACCTCTAGAAACTGCAACGGAATGGACCTGGAGGGCTGGTCTCTAGGATACTTAAAGACACGGCCAACTGACTCTTGAGTACGAGGTAATTACGAACAACAATAGTGTTATTTAAGAATCTTTTGCCGTTAATAAATTCAGTAGGCCGGAGGTGCCCACGGGGAGGGGGGGGAAGGGTCAAGACGCAAACTGCGCCATTGAAATTTCTGGGGGTGGGGGGAGGGGTTAAAAATGACAACTTTTGGCCAGCCTGGGGGCCTTAATAAAACAATTGACAAAACGTGAAATAAAAGATATTTAATGGTAGCTCTGTCGTAGAGTGCTTGCCCGCAAAAGGCAGAGGTCCCAGGTTCGAGTCCTGGTTCCGGGACGCAATTTTAATCTGCCAGGAAGTTTCATATCAGCGCACACTCCGCTGCAGGGTGAAAGTTTCATTCTGAAAATCATTCTTATTCGGTAATAAACTAGGACATAATATCTCGGGTGTCGGGGTGAGGGGGGAGGGGGAAGGTGGGTTAGTTGATCGCAGTTTGGCTGCCTCACTGGTTCTGATACAAAGCCTGAAGCCGCTCCCTCTTCTCTTGTGAAATACACACTTGCAACTCCTTTAAAAAGCGGTGAGAAACAGATGGTTATCAATATTATTGAGAATTTGGTGCAGAAGTATCCGTTGTAACGATACGTCAGATCGCAAAAATTACATCCCAATTAACCGGTATTTCTGTGTCAAGTGTGTTCGGTTCGCTGAATGAGAAACAGAGTACCGTACAGTAAAGCATCTACTCCAGGAAAGAAGAGATGACGTGAATCCACTGAACTAGGAAAATAAAACGACTTCGGAAAAATGGTGTTCATTCAAAAGAGCACGCGTCGTTATTCCGAAACGAAGAGCCTATAATAAACAAGGTACTACCTGTTATGTTACGATGAAGATTTAGTTACTTTTAAAAGAACTACTATATTCCACAAGTCAATAAAGGACATGGGTTTCCAGTTGGAGAGCAGGAAACGAAGTAGTGAGCTAAGAGTTGTAGATGGCTTTTCATTGTGTAGGAGGCGTTACCTTTGTCAGATTCCAAACAATTTTCGTGATTATGTTCTCGCAGTGTAGCTCCTGTATAACATTTGAACGATCACTTTTTATCTTTTCCTCTCGCTACCAACTTTCCATCCACAATTGTTTTGATTTTTTCTTCCTTTCAAGGCATTCACTCGCCAGAAACGTTAAATTAAATGCTTTTGTACAGACGATTATTAAAATATAAACGCAGAACGTATGTTTACAATAATTTGAAACATTTTGCAACAGTTTTACGTTTACCAGACTGGCTGGTAACTGTTTCACGTTTTTGTTTGTTACATTTGGTTTTCAGAGTGAAGTCAGTTCAACAGCCTGTCACAACTATATCTCCAGACTCTGATTCGACCATAGCTGTAATGCACGCAAGGTGAACATGAAAAGCGTACTACCACAGAAACAGAGGTCACGCATGGCCAAGAGAATTCTCTTGGTATCAAAGTGGCCTTAATGCGACGAAAAAGTTTCTGTGCATATTCTTTTACAGTACCAATTGTATGGAAGTGAAACGTGAACATTGGAAAAACCGTATCAGAAGAGATTGGAAATATATATGTCGGTATAACGAATATTGAAAATTATGTGGACCGGCAAGATTAGTAAGGAGGTACTCTGTAGAATCGGCGAAAGAAAGGACAAACGGATAACGCCAATACGAAGAAAGGGCAGAATGACAGGACATGTGTTAATAAATCACGGAATGACCTCCGTGGTAGTAGAGGAAGGTGTACAGGGTAAAACAAAATAGGTGAAGATAAAGATTGGAAAAGAGACCACAAATAATTGAGGACGTATGGTGTGAGTGCTGTTCTGAAAGGAAGAGTTTGGCGCAGGAGATGAATTCGTGGCGAGCGGCATTTTCTGCAAGCATAAGCTTCCTGTCTCTTTTGTGGGGGTGTCGCAATATCTCCGTTTTAGTGGCTAAGTTACTGTGAGCACGTGACACATGGATGCATGGATTTCTAAACGAACAGATACAATTCGCTTGCAAAATTACGCTTAAACAGCGGAATTTGGATGACTTATGCGGCGAGACAATGGTTTTTTTCTTTTTTATTTACGACGCAGAAGAAGACATTTACATTGGTCTTCTCAAGAGCTAAAAGACGGTAAATAAGTGAAGCGCGACGTGTTTCATGCCACAGCTACCACAGAAAGGTTATTAAGGGTATATATCAAACTGAAATGGCTGCACTCTTAACGTCATTGCAGCTTTTATGAAAGTCATTTAAAATTTACTACGTAATAACCACAAAAACCTTATACTGGTGTTGTGATGCTCTCTTAAAATGCTAAGTAAAGGTAATTACGAGAAAACAGAGAAGTATTAACTTAACCGAAGAAGGTAACCATCTTAGACTAAGCTAATTGCCATCTTTATTTCTAAATTACCACAAGCAGTGTGAATTATATACGGGGTGTGCAGCTTGAGAACGAACAGCTGCCTTTTTGGCCAATATCTGCTATTTAGATTTCCTGGATTCAGTCCGAATAGACATTGTTCAACAAGCCTTTCAACGGAAAGAGTCATTTTGTTTCATGCTACAGACAAAATGGTTCTTGGTGCGGAATTTGACTTCCCGGTTTGAAATAATGATTCCGAATTAGTATAATACGATATTAATTCTTATCAACAGGTATTAATAAGTGCAGTAAACAAAACGAATGACCATCTCACCAGGAGACAGTCTCGTAACAAAAAAAGCCGAGGGAAGTTATCATCGATGGAGTATCATAGGTTTCTTAGAGATCTGCGCAAAACTAGTAACAACTAACTACAAAACAGACAGAACAAAGAAAGGAGAAAATACATTCGATAGAGCGCTTTCCCAAGAAAGCCTAAGATCCCTGGTTAGAGTTCTGGTCAATTACATATTTTAATCTATTGGAGGTTTCATTGACGGAACGCTCATGTGACGGAACACCTTCTGCGAACGTCCTAACTTTGTGATTTATTTCCAAGATAATGTTTAATTTCTGCGAAATCGACAAATTTTGAGGTTTGTGGCATTTTCTGGGCGTTTGCATTTTAAAATCGTTCAGTATACTTTAACTGATTAAATTACACTACACTGGAATTACTAGTAACTGATAATAAACGGTTGATGGCAGCGAGTATGGTGATAATGCGAAGCAGTCACATAATCTCAGTTGAAGCTGGATCCATGTTACGTAATTATTTCCTGGTAGTTACTCTGGTCTTTATTTATTCTATACTTGTTGTGGCGTCGCTATTCACCATAACGCCGCGCCAATTCAAGAAGACTCGATAAATCGCCACATTGTACTTCGGCCGCCGGGGGCGCCCTCAGTCTTCATACCTCTTTGCCTGCTTCGCGGGCATGTCAATAGGAAAATGTTCAAATGTTTGTAAAGCCTTATGGGACTTAACTGTGGGGTCATCAGTCCCTAAACTTACAAACTACCTATGAAATACCTTACACTAAAGACATCACAAACATCCATGCTCGAGGGGGGATTCGAACCCCCGACGGGGAACGGCCTTGCGCATCGTAGCATAGCGCCTCAATGCGCTCGGCCGCTCGGCCGCGGCTGCCAATAGGAAGAAAGGGGCTCGCCTAGATAAGCCGGGCATAGCAACGATATGCAGTACGGGAGTTCCTGTCAGTACGAGGCAGCCCCAGGAATACTAAGTTACAGAAGTTCATCATAGAAAATCCAGCCTTCTGTCTGTGCACAAGCAGAAAGATTTTTCTGTTGCCTAGCAGTGCTATGTAATACTTCAAGAAGTTTAATGAAAGTCCAGCTCCAGTTGCATTTATTGGTGCTTTATTTAAGCCCACACTACCGGTTTCGGCCTCTATCTTAGGCCATTTTCAAGTGTGACAGACGTTATAACGTCGTCATAACGTCTGTCACACTTGAAAATGGCCTAGCATAGAGGCCGAAACCGGTGGTTTTTTTTTTTTTTTTTTTTTTTTTTGTGGTTTTAGGGCGCACAACTTCTATGGTCATTAGCGCCCAGCCAAGAACGTAGATTCGCTATGATCTCAAAAAATGGTGACTGTCAGAACATCAACAAGAGGCTAAAAACGAAAGATAAAAGACAATTAAAAGAGTTAAATATCCTTGGATAAGTTGGCCAAGTTGATAAAACGCAAAACTCGAGCAGCTGCTCGTGTGTCATCAGCTAAAATTTCCTCCAGAGTAGACGGAAAGTGAAGGGCTACACGGAGATGATTAAAATTAACACAAGTCAGTAAAACATGTCGCACTGTCAGCAGTTCACCGCAGGAGCATAGCGGTGCAGGTTCGGCGGATAGCAAGTGACGGTGGCTGAAACGGCAATGACCGATCCGCAACCGAGCCAGGATGACCTCCTCCCGCCGAGAGGGGCGTGAGGATGTCCTCCAAGCGGTCGGGATCGGTTTGACAGTTCGCAATTTATTGTTGTACAGTGAAAGCCACACACTGTGCCATTGCGACACGATACTCCGGCGAAGAGCCCCTTGAACATCGTCCGATGGGACGCAAAAGGTAGCCATGCGAGGCAAAAGAGCTGCTGCCTTGGCTGCTGTGTCGGCGGCCTCATTCCCGGGCACACCCACATGGCCAGGGACCCACAGGAAAGAAACGTGACAGATGTCATCCGCCAGCAACTGGAGGGAGCGTTGGATCCGATACACGAGAGGATGGTTCGAGAAAGGGTCCTTAAGACTCTGCAGAGCACTAAGGGAGTCAGAACATATGGCATAGAAAGGGTGGCGGTGGCGGCAGGTATACAAAACGGCCTGGTGGAGGGCGAAAAGCTCAGCCGTGAAGTTCGAGCACCGGTCAGGGAGCTTGTATTGGAAACGGTTGTCCCCGACGACGAAGGCAGATCCGACACCGGCAGTGCTCTTGGAACCATCAGTGTAAATAAATACGGCATTATCGAACCGCGAACGGAGTTCGACAAGCCTCGAGCGGAATACCAAATCCGGAGTGCTCTCCTTGGGGAGCGAACTAAGTTCGAGGTGTGTGTGAACCTGGGCCTGATGCCACGGTGGCAATGGGCTTTCGCTCAACCGAAGGGTGGAAGGAAGGGTAAAATCGAGCCGCTGTAGCAGGCGGCGAAACCGAACTCCCGGTGGAAGCAAGGCAATCGCAGACAACCTATATTGGCGATCGAGTGAGTCGTCAAAAAATAATCTGTAAGATGGATGGTTGGGCATCGACCGTAGGCGGCATGCGTACCGACACAAGAGTATGTCACGTCGATTGGTCAAGGGTAATACAGCAGCCTCGGCATACAGACTTTCAACAGGGCTGGTATAAAATGCACCGGTCGCCAGACGTAATCCACGATGGTGGATAGAGTTGAGACGGCGGAGAATCGACGGCCGTGCTGAAGAGTATACAAGGCTTCCATAGTCGAGCTTCGACTGAACAATGGCCTGGTAAAGGTGAAGCAGGACGGTACGATCCGCTCCCCATGACGTGCCACTGAGGACACGAAGAACGTTAAGGGATCGGGCACATCGGGCAGCCAGGTAGGACACATGTGTGGACCAGCAAAGTTTCCGATCCAACATGAGTCCCAAGAATTTTGTAGTCTCCACGAAAGGGAGAGCAACAGGGCCGAGACGTAGAGAAGGTGGAAGAAATTCCTTGTATCTCCAGAAATTGATACACACAGTTTTCTCAGTGGAGAATCGGAAGCCGTTTGCGATGCTCCAGGAATATAGACGGTCAAGACAGCGTTGGAGAGAACGCTCCAAGAGACACGTCCGCTGGGCGCTACAATAAATTGCGAAATCGTCAACAAAAAGAGATCCGGAGACGTCGGCTGAAAGGCAATCTACGATCGGATTGATTGCAATGGCAAAGAGCGCCACACTCAAGACGGAGCCCTGTGGTACCCCATTCTCCTGGCAAAAGGTATCTGACAAAACAGAGCCCACCCGTACCCGGAACTTGCGATCCGCCAAAAACGCTTGAATGAAAAGAGGAAGGCGGCCCCGAAGGCCCCATGTGTGCAATGTGCGGAGAATGCCCGCTCTCCAACAGGTGTCGTATGCCTTCTCCAAGTCGAAGAACACTGCTACTGTTTGACGCTTCCTTAGAAAGTTGTTCATAATGAAGGTCGACAACGTAACGAGGTGGTCAGCAGCAGAGCGGTGTCGACGAAAACCGCATTGGATATTAGTCAGGAGGCGCGAAACCGGTGGTGTGGGCTTAAATAAAGCACCAATAAATGCAACTGGAGCTTGACTTCCATTAAATTTGAACCACAGTTGCGGCAACAGCAAGTATCCAGTGATGGAGAAACTAATAATACTTCGAGAAGTGTCCTGCCCGCCTACAACAGCGGCAACACGCGCAACACAAAGGCGTCGCGGGTTGCCGTGCAGTTAGGCGAGCAACCCACATGTCTCTATGAGTGCGCAGGCGTCGCTAGCAGCACGCCTAGATGGCGCAGTAAAACGGAACTTACTCCCGTCCGCCGTGCACGTGATCGCGGAGGAAAATATCCGTCCGCGTGCATATTTAAGGACGAGCACCGTCTCACCTCGGCAGTTGGACGCTAGCCAGGGGACCAGACACGCCGTCCAGGACGCCATCGGTTTCTGCCGCCGACTAGGGACGGTCACCACCCTGACATCCGGACTTGAAGAACGGGAGTTGTAACTCAATGTAACTGAAAACCAGTTGGTTTTTGTTAAGTTTGTGTTTTTGTTCCTGTGTGAACCTAGCATACCGTCAGAGGAGAACTGACTTTGTTTTGTTGTTCATATTCTAATAAACAGTTAAGATTACTTGGCAGTCGGGTTTGGAGGCGATCTCATCATTTTATAGTTTTCAAAAAAAAGCCAAGATCGCATATTAATAACACAACCGGTTTCGGTGCACTGTGTCACCATCATCTGGTCTCATATATAAGCTGATCATCTGTCAAAAATATAAAGGACATGCAAGATATAACGTAAAAACATAGAAAATAACACACATTTGGGCATTGTTAAAAAATTGGGTATGTTTATATAGTGACTATGTGCAATGTTGCACTTGTTATTTTATACCCAGTATTTTAACAAGGTAGGATAAGTGCCTCTTAATCCCAAATGTATGTTATTTCTATGTTTTTACGATATTTCTTGCATGTCTTTTATATTTTTGACAGTTGACCAGCTTATAACATATATGAGACCAGATGATGGTGACAAGGTGCACCGAAACCTGTCGTCATTTAATAAATTATTAACATGCGATTTTGGCTTTTTATTTTCAAAACTAATAAACAGTTTTTGGAGCATGAGTGAGGTTCTTATAGTAGATTCTTCAAGAAGTTTGTACCAACACAAGCACATCAAAGTTAAGTATTGATTTCTCGTATCAATAAATCCTTTGAGGACTAATCACTTCTTTCAATTGCAGACCTGGTCCACATCCGTGGTAGTCACCTAACCACACTACGATCAGGGAGAAGTAAGAATACTCTTATAGTCCACCTTCACTCCTCCCCTCCCCGGGTCTGTCTCTGTCTCCTCCTCTCCTATCTCTCCCCATCTCTCTGCACAGCTCCACTGCCCCCTTTTCTGCCCATTACTTCAACTGCCCCTTCTCGCTCTCTCCTCCGTGATTCCTCCCTCTCCCTCATCTAGGAAAACCGATGTATGTCAACTTTCGTGCTGACCAGTGAAACAAAGTTTTTTACCAAGGTTGCCTCTGCCAGGCACCGTACATATTTAATGCAAGCACCGATCTTCCTTTGGTTTAAAGTGTGGGAGAATTTATCAATATCGGGGCAAATGTATGGATTTCTCTAAGTGCCCTCAGTCAAGCGCCATACAAAATGTTACGTAGACAGTTTTGAAGTCAAGTGTACAAAACTTGATCAAAACATGAACAAAACTGTAGAAGTGTATGAAATAGAAACACACAGTGACATTGAAAAGTGTACTGTCAGTTTTTCTCAAGTTTTACAATTTTCTGGTGGATTACCCAACAATTTTATTTTGTAAAAACTTGTCCTAAGAATTACGATCACAACTTTAAAAAAAATTGCCAGATGGGTCGTCGAGTCCTAAGTTACGGAGTTACGAAGATATATATATTTGTCCGTTCTTTCCGGTACCGTTACTTATGCTGCACTGTAAATAATCAAGCGCCTAACCGAATGATTTTGCTTGTAAAGGTACAGTACACTGCTGGCCAACCAAAATGCAACACTAGTAGTCCAGAGATGTCACACCCACCTTTAGGGATGGGCGATGGAAGAAAGACAATACCTTACAATAAGACCACAAGATTCACAATACAGCCCCACTGAAGTCAGGAAGATTATGAAACTAGTACTGACTTGTTGAGGTCTTCACTGACAATAAGCACTGCTAAACGCCTCGTCATTGAATCAACAAGGCCCTGGATGTGTAAATGGATAATAGTAATCCAAGCTGTATCCATATTGGGCCAAAGCTTGATCTGATGCAGCAGCAACGATTTTCTTTATTTTTTAAAAAATTGTTATTATTTTCTTTATTGTGACTTCACGCCCTGACGGGCAGCGTGGCTGCAGCTTCATACGCCGCTCTTCAGCCGACTGAAACACATTTAATGATGTGTCTTTAAAAAACGAGTTAAATAGATGAATTTAAAACATAGATGGTGAAAGTTTGGAGAATTAACAGCTGGCACAGGTGATAAAAATAGATGCAGTAATTGAAATTGATACCACATACGAACACTAATCGTTTGCGATTTGTAGTTTTGCCTACAGAGTGAAATAGAGGCGCAAACACGTCAATTTTTATATAGATTAAGATATGGCGTCTACAGTAATCTGACCAAAGAATAAGTTTCTTAGCAGTGACGTTTTCTTATATTTGTTTTTTGTGGCAGCTGCCATCCTCCTGGATTCCACGGCCAACTTCACCCTCAACCCATACGTATCAGTTGCCATTGTCGTCCTTGCCACCAAAGACCTAAATTATACACAAACAGCTATCTTTTACAGTATACATCGTTGGTAGGAATCTTAGGCAGAAGCAACGTTTTTGTAAATCAAAAGAAACGGTTTTGACACTAGGGTTATTCTGGGCTTCTTCGCATCTTGTAGCTCTCTGGCGTTTTCACGATGTTGTGAACGAGCATCTTGTGTTTGCCATCACTAGACCAGATGCCGCCAAGTTGTTCTTGGTCTACTGTTACATAACTATAATCTGGATTGTGATTTGTGGTTTTGTGATGCAAAACTGAAAATCGAACATAGGCGAAGAGGCACTTAGACTTTTCCAATATTTCATGGAAACCTATGCTACGACGAAAACAGTCATTTTTACCCAAACAGGTTATGTTGTTTCCCAACCGAATGCACTGAAATCACATAGTTTAAATCAACAGCGTTTGATCTAGTGATGCATAACACGGTCCATATGATTTGCAGTTTGGTAAGGTAAAGCAGTCAACAGTCCGAAGATTGGTTTGAACACCACATTGCTTTACTAGACATGGCCCTGTTTGGAGGTGGTATGTCGTTTCCTTCTTCCGACATTCGAACTGAGTTACCAGACAGTTATAGGGGGACCTACACTTTAACGTCGATTCCGAACCACTGTGCCACATCAGCAACATTCCGAGAAGTCAAAGAAGTCGAAATTGAGAGATAAAAAATCCTAGGACCAGGCGGGGATCAAAACCACGACCTTCGGATTCATAGTCTGGTACTCCACCACTGTGCTACCGAGCCACAGGAGTATTTGATTTTAGGATTTTTTTTATATTTATAGTATGTGAACTTGAGAACTCAAGTAACAATCAGCTAAAGCCATTCGACGCAACTCTCAAAAATTATCAAGAAAACCAACTTTTAAGTTTTGCAAATCAACCATGACTGTTGTTAAAAATGAAAGTGCTTTTTTCCATTCCAGAATTTGCCATATGCGTATCAATAACTAAATCACTTGAAGCATCTGTTGGTATAATAACAAAAGCTGACCCAAATGTCCAACGAAGATCGAACTGAACCAACAACCGTAAACCATAGACCTACTTGAAGAATAAAGAAGAAGAAAGAAAGGTTGTAGGTAGTATACTGGCCTCACAACCATAGACTCGGTGGTTCGAAACCCGCTTTGACAGCAAGTTTTTTCCTTTTAAAACCCACGTGTTGTGTTAGTTTTGGTTTATAGGTGAACACCTTGTCATCACTTGAACGATGGTTGAGTGGGGTAGGTGCTTGGAAAGCCATTAGTAGCTATGGTGGCTGCGATTCATGTGTGGAGCCCTTTATAGGTACTTAAATATACTTGCAAAACTTCAAAGTCGATTTTCTCTAGAATTTTTGAGAGTTGCGTCGAATGGCTTTGGCTAAGGCGGCCAATCGTCCCGGATTCTGCGGAATAGTCCCGCATTTGGACTCGTTGCCCGCATTGGGATAATTACTGAAAGTGTCCCTCATTGCAGTAATTTTGAAGATGTTGGTCTAAAAGCACAAGCCGGAACTATTTGTGTACGGCAAGCTATGTCATACTGTAAGAAGATTGCCTGTTGGAGGTCGTCAAAAAATCTCAAAATTCAGAATGCGTAATGATATGCTCTAGTAATAATAATTTTGTTATTGAATGTTGTAGCAAATCACAACTAATGGGTCGCAACAACACTTTCGCATTGTAAGTTAGAATTTTGAATAAATAAAAAAATTGATATTAATTAACTTAAAACAGTCACTGTAGTAATTAATTAAGCTTGGCCCTATCTGACTTAGCATTGACTACAGCCTCCAACTAGCACCTCTTACGATTCACGAACAGCACAACTTCACTAACAAATGTGTCAGAATTCATGTAGTGGTGATGGCGTGTTCGTGTTATAATCAATATTGTAATAGCAGATAAACTCTGATTGCAATGATAATAGCTCAATACAGTGAAACTCCGTGATGCAATGAGCTTCACAAATACTACATTCAAAGTTCTCAATAATTTTTGATATTATTGTTTAAAGCATTCAAGTTCCTTATAAAACTTTACGTAAACAATTTTTTTTTCTTTTTTTTTTTTTTTTTGTAATTGGTTCCAGGGCCTGGGTAGCGTACGCGTGTAACTGGCTGAGCAGAGTTTGGCATTTAACGTATTTCATAAAAAATTGACTACTGTTAGCCTGGTTACTTTCTACATAAATGAAACCAACTTTACTTTACTTGCAAACTCTGTTGCACTTTAATTACTAGTCTCTGTGGTTGCAACACGTTTAGCAATTCTTTAACTCGTCTAGCAATTTTCTTTAAAACTGATCGTAATTACTTGAAAATGATTGAACGTGTTAGTCAATGTACAGGCTTGCATATTCAACATAATCTAATAATGGTGATAATGGGGTGACTACAACTACTTACAAAATTAAGACTGGTTTCAAAATAAGTCATGTATAATTGAACCAAAGTTCTGATTGGGTTGACACTACATTTACAGGCACACAAAATAAAATGTTACAAAAGTACTCATCTGCTTTCGTCGTCTTCGTCGTGAATTCCATACAAGACAGATATGATTACAATAGGTACTCTTACTACAACAACGATCACACTCGGTGACAATAGACTTGATACCAAACAATTACTTTTCTTGCACACATGAAAAAGGATTACACTGATCGAGTATAAATAAACTTATTTCGCACTTTCTTCAATACATTAAACAGTACGCCTCTCAGGCTTATTGCAATTGCATTAAACTCGCGCCACACTGCGCCTACCGTGCCTCTGCACTATCAACAAAACATTTATGTGTTTACTATAGCGGGTCCGCTCCGCGACTGCATTTATGTCTTTACTTTGGAGAGTCCGCACCGCGACTGCTTCAGCAGCGCGACACTCACAGCTACTACTTCTGTGGCAAAGACAGTCTTTACCACAGGTTCAACATTGTCTCTGGCGCATTGCTAACTTACAAAAAATGTCCGTGCATTCATGTGGGTTTACACATACAGTACATGTTTACACTAGATGATTCAATATTGAAAGTGACGTTACATATGAAATATCTCTAGCATACAAGAAATGAAAAATACATGAACTAAACAAATTTAAGACAATATATACATTACTTTAAATCAAACTGTAAGATACACCAACAGGTGTACTCTTACAATACTGCTTGCAAGTCAACTTCACAATGCATCAAATTCAAATGTTTGTATAGATTATGGGACTTAACTACGGGGTCACTAGTCCCTAAACTTACAAACTACTTATGAACTAACTATTACTAAGGACGGCATAAATATCTATGCCCGAGGGGGGATTCGAACCCCCGACCGTAGTGGCCGTGCAGACCGTGACTGGAGCGCCTCAGTCCCCTCGGCCACCGCACAATGCATCATCTACGAATAAATGAGTCTGCTTACACAAAAAAAAAAATTAAACAAAAATCTATGCAAATCATCTATTTCAAACTGATAAATTCCCTAGCAGAGGAAGTTTTTGTTTTAAGCTGGTAATGCATTTCTTCATAGGATGACTTGATAAAAATTATTTTTTGGCCACATTTCGTGTGCATGAAGTACGTTTGAGTAAATGTAATGGAATATTTTCGGTGCTCAATGTGGCAAACAAGATTTAATATTATCATAGTCTGTATAAACGTATTTAAAAGCTGAGATGCAAATACAATATCAGCATTCATCTCACTTCCTTCAGGAATAAAAAGCTGGTGAAATTCTGAAAATGCAACAACGAAAGTAAGTGAGCGTTGCATGTAGTAAAGTACAATTAGACTTTGCAGTTCATCAAAAGAACTTCTATAATAGAGTTGTTGAAACGGTTTTAAGAAGTAGTTTTTCTCCAATTTAAGTCGAGGTTACTGACAAACAGTTCTTTGGACGGAGTAAGCTACTTATCAAAATGTGTGAAGTACGAGCCTCTAAGATCTGGAACAAATAAAAGTAGTACAGGTAACGAAGGTGATAGGAAAAACGTAATGGAGAAAAACTGTAAAAATTGTGAGACTAAAATTCAAAATAGGAGCAAGAGAAAATATTTATGAAATGTAAATAAAGATTGAAAATTAAGAATAAAATGTCACTCACGTTAAATATGTTACTTTAAAAGTAAACGAGTAGGTCAACTCCGCTCGCCTAAATTTATTTCCTGCTTTCAGTATAACTGGTACAATGAGTCACGTGATCTTAGTCCTCCTTCACATACTCGAAATGGCCCGCATTGAGTTTTGAAAAGTTGGCCGACTTAGCTTTGGCTGATTGTTATTTGTGTTCTGTACTTCATGTACAGGGTGTCCAGAAAAGAATTCCTTGATTTCAAAATTAAATATCTCGAAAACAAAGATCGATTGAGGAATGCAGTAAACGGTATGTTTATTGTGTAAGCTGTAAGAAGTTCATACAGCAGTTCGAAATAATAGTTACAAAAGCTGCTAACAGATGGCTCTGAAATCGCTTACTTAATGCCTAGTATAAATAGTGATCCGAAGTCTAGCGCGATCAGTTCCACTATTGAAACATGAAAGGAGGTCAGCGTACCGAAGGAAGAGATCATGTACTCCATTGAACAACGCGTTTATCTGGTAATAGAGTACCACAGGTTAGAAGAGAGTCCTGCGGTAACAAGGCGAAGTTTTCAAGCACCATTTAATGTTCCAATAGGACCAGATGCGAAAACCCCCCAGGGGGCCCACAGCTCTTTTGTGGGTACGTGTGTGGCGCGCACGGGTCCCCGAGCCATTGCAGCCTTTTTTCCTGCTTTCCCCAGGCTGCATTACCCCTCCTAGTTCCCCCTCCTTCCCATCCCAATTCCTCCTTCCCACCCTCTCCAACCCCGTCTCTTGGTGGTACTCTGGATGACGGCTTGGCTATCCCATGGTACCGATTGTCCTGCACTTTGGTTTTGTCTGCTGTGTACACCGGTTTTTGGCCCAGTTTGGTCCCCCTCGGGGTTTGACCTTCCATACCAAAATTGTCCGATAATGTGTGAGCCAATTGGGGAAGAACTCCCGACCTAGCCCCTACAGCGCGGGTCCTATCCTTTCCTTTCCACTTCCTTTCCTCGCTGTAGCCCCCATCCCCCGCTAGGTCCCCAGCACGTGTAGCCAGTCCGTGTGGGGGGGCTGTTATGTACCCTTTGGCTGAGCCCCCTGACACCACAGGGATCACACTACTGGTGTCTGAGCTGCGACCTCTCCATGCAAGCCAAGGAGTTGATGCCTGTCCTCGGGGGTATCAGAACTCCCGGCAATGGCCATCGTGCCAGGTGGCCTTTGCTGAGGCTGGGTGGCGCCCATGGAGAGAGCCCCGGTTTCGGAGTGGGTGACACCAGGGCGGACGTCTAGCCCCATGAAAAGAGTTAGACTCCAAAATGGTCGTGCATCGGCCGTCTCTCAAGACAGGAAGAGATCGTTTAATGCTGTTACTGCGGATAAGAGGATGTTTCCCTCCCTTGCTACCCCTTGGGAGGAAGGCCAGGCTCGCCGGTTAGGAGCAAAACCCTTTCCTCGCTATCTCGTTTGCTCAAGGACTGATGGAGGGACTTTCACTTCCACCAAACCTCTGTTCTTTGTCGAGACCATAGAGGACAAGTTTGGTGAAGTGGAATCTATGGGTAAGCTTAGATCTGGTTCATTACTCATTAAAACAGTCTCGGAAGCCCAGTCTGAAGCTTTGCTCGCCTGCAACACCCTTGGAGACATTCCAGTCACAATTGTCCCGCACAAATCCTTGAATATGGTACAGGGTGTGATATTCCACCGGGACCTCCTCCTTCAAACTGATGAGGAGCTTAAGGCCTATCTCGAGCGGCGTGGTGTACATTTTGTACGCCGCGTTCAGAGGGGACCTAAAGATAACCGCGTCGATACTGGGGCCTTTATCTTGGCCTTCGAGGGGGACACACTCCCAGAGAAGGTCAAGATCATGATATATCGATGTGAAGTGAAGCCCTACATTCCACCTCCCATGCGGTGTTTTCGATGTATCAGGTTTGGTCATATGTCCTCTCGCTGTACAGCAGTCCCAGTATGCGGTGATTGTGGACGCCCACTACATGAGGGGAGCCCCTGTGTTCCTCCGCCGGTGTGCGTCAACTGTCAACAACACCACTCTTCACGGTCGCCAGATTGCCCTATGTTCAAAAAAGAAAAGAAGATACAAGAGTACAAATCCCTGGAGCGTTTGACGTACCCTGAGGCCCGCAGCAAATATGAACGTCTGCATCCCGTGCAAATGGCGACGACCTTCGCTACGACGTTATCGTCTAGCCTTTCACCCTCCCCTTCCCACTCCCATCTCCCCCCTACACCCCGTCCACACCCCTCCCTCACATCTCCCTCTCCTGTAGCTCCAGTAGCCCTCCCTTTGTATCCCACCCCTTCCCAGCCGGAGAAGTGCACCCCTTCTCCGTCGCCTGCCGGTGACAGTGCCCTATCTCAGGGCCTTCCGTCCCGGCGTTCCCCAGGTCGGAGATCTTCGACCTCTAGCCGGCCATCGGACTCCCAGTCAGTGAGTTCAAAGGTCGCCCGATCCTCGTCAGTACCAGACCTAACTGACAAAAGTCCTCTCTCTGGGGTGGGTCCTGCCCGTCCCACACGAGAGAAGGAGAAGGAGAAGGAGAAAGAGAAAGAGAAGGAGAAGGAGAAGAAGAAGAAGAAACCAAAGTTACAAGATAAAGCCCCTCCGGTACCGCCGGAGGTGCCGACTGTGCTTTCGCAACTCGCTCATCCCATTGAGCCCGAGGCTGATCAGCTATTTATGGATGTTGTCCCTTCTTCTTTGGTGACGGACGCTGACAAAGCAGCGTGACAGACGTTATGCCATTCGCTTCCCGCCTAGATCCTCGTGATGTGATCATCCAATGGAACTGTAATGGTTACTACCGTCACCTCTTGGAGATTAAACAGCTAATCTCTCTCTCTTCTGCGGCCTGTGTCGTCCTGCAGGAATCGAGGTTTATGGATGCACATTCACCGACCCTCCGTGGGTTCCGTGCTTTTTGTCGGAACCGGGTTGGTCCCCTCCAGGCGTCTGGTGGGGTTTGTACTTTGGTCCGGACAGATATTGTCAGTACCTGGATTCCTCTCCAAACTCCATTGGAAGTGGTTGCTGTCCGGGTTCACTTGGACACTCCATTGACCATTTGCAACCTCTACCTTCCACCTGACAGGCCACCTACTCTCACGTCCCTAGTGGCCCTCCTTCAGCAACTCCCCCCTCCTTACCTCATCCTTGGGGACTTCAATGCCCACCATCCTTTGTGGGGCAGTGCTTATACATCTAGCCGGGGCCGCCTCATAGACCAGTTTCTTGCTGACCACAATCTGAGCCTTCTCAACGATGGTTCCCCAACTCATTTTAGTGCCGCTCACGGCACCTTTTCTGCCATAGACCTCTCTCTCACTTCTCCTTCTCTCCTTCCTTTATTTCACTGGTCGGCGTATGACGACCTCTGCGATAGCGACCACTTTCCGTTGATCCTTTCACTTCCCTCACGCCTACCACGAGCCAGGGTACCCCGCTGGGTATTCCGTCGTGCTAATTGGCCGCTATATACATCCCAGGTTGTGTTCCCATCTTCCCCCTCAGGCTGTATAGATGATATTATAAGCCAAATGACCAACATGATCACCCAAGCTGCCAACGCCGCTGTTCCCCGGTCGACAGGCCCTCCTTCTCGCCGGCCTGTCCCTTGGTGGAATGCAACTGTTGCCGCAGCCATTCGCGAGCGCCGAAGGGCCTTGCAACATCTTAAGCGCCACCCATCACTCGCTGGTCTAATAAATTTCAAACGTCTGCGTGCCAGAGCTCGTTACTTAATCAAACAAAGTAAGCGGACATGCTGGGAGCATTTTGTCTCCTCGTTGGGTTCTTCTGTCCCTTTGACAAGAGTGTGGGCTATGCTCCGATCTATCCAAGGTAGCTGGCGGCCGTCTTCCGTCCCTGGTCTTGCCCTGCCTGATGGGGTCTGCACGGAGCCATCTGTTGTTGCAGAACATCTTGCAACTCACTTCGCCAATGTCTCGGCGACAACTTCATATCCGGCGACCTTTCTCCTTCAGAAACACCAGGCCGAAACCTTCAAACTAGGCTTTACTTCTCACCAGGTGGAACCATATAACGAACCTTTTACTGACTGGGAGCTGTCGCTGGCCCTCTCCTCTTCTCGTGATTCAGCACCTGGCCCTGATGATATCCATAATCAATTGCTGAAACACCTTAACTTCTCACAACGACAATTTCTCCTAAAAGTTTTTAACCGTATTTGGCTTCAAGGGGTGTTCCCCTCCCAGTGGAGGGAGAGTATTGTGGTCCCTGCCCTCAAGCCTGGCAAGGACCCGTCGGCGCTGGACAGTTATCGACCAATAAGCCTGACAAGTGTCCCCTGTAAACTACTTGAGCGGATGGTAGCCCGCAGATTATGCTGGGTTCTTGAATCCCGGGGTCTTCTCTCACCTTACCAGTGTGGGTTCCGGGAGGGACGATCCCCTATTGACCATTTACTTCGACTGGAGACTGCGATCAGACAGGCCTTCTCTAAAAGACATCATCTGGTAGCAGTCTTCTTCAATCTGCATAAGGCGTACGACACTGCTTGGCGTCATCATATTTTACGTTCTCTTCATTACTGGGGCCTCAGAGGCTCCTTACCAATTTTTATCCGTCAGTTTTTATCCCACCGCCTGTTCCGTGTCAGAGTTGGCTCTTCCTTTAGCTCCCCTCGGATACAGGAGAACGGTGTCCCCCAGGGCTCAGTGTTGAGTGTTACACTTTTTCTAATCGCTATCAATGGGTTGGTGAGCTCTGTTGGGTCACTGGTAACCCCGGCATTGTATGTCGACGACTTTTGCATATGGTACAGCTCCTACTCATTAGCCTCTACTGAACGTCAGCTCCAGAGCGCCATTCGGCGGGCTTCAGTGTGGGCTACGTCCCATGGTTTCCAGTTTTCCTCATCAAAAACGAGGGTGGTGCACTTTTGTCGTCGTACTACAGTTCACCCTGATCCAGAACTGTTCTTGGGTAATCAGCGCCTGGAAGTTGTAGCACAGCATCGTTTCCTGGGTCTTCTCTTTGACAAAAAATTGACTTGGGTGCCCCATATTCGCCACCTAAAGATTAGTTGTATGAGGAAACTCAATGCCCTACGTTTCCTTGCTCATTCATCTTGGGGTGCAGACCGAACAACTATCCTCCGTATCTATCGGGCTCTAATCTTGTCCCGATTGGACTATGGGTGTCAAGTTTATGGCTCGGCAGCTCCTTCTGCCCTGAAATTATTAGACCCGGTTCACCATTATGGTGTCCGCTTGGCTACAGGTGCATTCCCGACTAGCCCGGTCGACAGTCTCCTTGTTGAGGCAGGAATCTGCCCTCTTCAGTTCAGGCGGCATCAGCTTCTGGCGTCTTATGCCATCACCATCCGGCAATATCCTGCTCATCCCGCTTATCAGGTTCTTTTTGCATATGAAGGGCTTCGACCCCCTGATACCCGGCCGCGGGCGGGCCTTCCCGTCGGACTGCGGCTTGCCTCTCTTTGCCGGGATTTCCATTTCCCTTCGCTAGATTGCGCCCCCCATTTTACTGCACGCACACCTCCGTGGATGGTGCCGCGACCACTAATTCGGACGGATCTCTTCCAGGGCCCAAAAGCTTTAATTTCCCCCATGGTCTTTCGGCGTTTGGTGCGCCCAGTACTAGAAGAGTTTCAGGGAGCCTCTATCTTCTACACTGATGGCTCGAAAACAGCGGGCCACTCCGGATATGCTTTTACGTCTCCTGTTGGGGCGGAATGCCATTCTCTGCCAGAGGCATGCAGTGTGTTTACGGCAGAGCTGATGGCGATTTATAGAACCCTCTGTTTTATTAAACGTTCTGCCGTGGAACGTGGTTTAATCTGTGCTGACTCCATGAGCAGTCTGCAGGCCATTGATCGTTGTTTCCCCTCCCATCCTTTAGTTATTTCCATCCATGAACTCCTTGCTGACCTTCATCGTGCTGCCTGCTCAGTTACCTTTCTCTGGGTGCCAAGCCATGTTGGTATTACAGGGAATGAAGTGGCTGACCAGTTGGCTAGATCGGCAATTACTCGCTGCCCGTCTCCCTTTCAAATTCCGGGTGCGGATCTGCGGGTGCGGATCAGATCTTTGCTTCACTCCTCATGGGATAGCAGTTGGAAAGCTACTGCCCCTTCCAATAAACTCCGCACCATCAAGGATACGACTGCAGCTTGGAGTTCATCTTTACGCCCTTCCCGGAGAGAATCAATTGTCCTCTGTCGCCTCCGTCTTGGACACTGCAGACTGACCCATGGATTTCTTTTACGAAATGACAATCCACCACATTGTGATTGTGGAGCCGTACAATCCGTCTCTCATATTCTGACTGAATGTCCTCTCCATTCCACACTCCGTGGCGACTATGGCCTACCGCCTGCATTGCCTTCAGTTTTGGCGGATGACCCACGGATGGTTGACCGCGTCCTTGCCTTCCTCCGTGAAAGTAGATTTTATTGTCAGCTCTAGGACTCGCTTGTTCGGGGTGAGTGGGTTTGTGATTCTTGGCTGATTGTGGGGTTTAGAGCCTTATCCCCATCAGCCCCCCCCCCACTCTTTTACATTCTAATGTAGTTTTATTTCTCCCTGCTCTGGAGCTATGATACGTTGACCACTGTGCCATTAGTACCTTGTGGTTAAGGCTGGAGGTCGCTTCCAGAGCTGTGGGTTCGGACACTGTAGCATTTGCTGCCCTGGGTTGGTCTTAGTCTTGTTGACGAGTCGATTTTACTTCCTAGTGTAATGGTCTTTTGGCTTTCACCTATTTTTTGTCGAGTTCCATGGCGTATTCAATTTGAGGTTGAAGGGACTGATGACCTCGTTGTTTGGTCCCTCATGTCCACCACCACCACCACCACCAGATGCGAAAACCATTCGTACGCTCTTCGCAAAATTTCAATGAACAGGCAGCGTAGCAGATGATCTAGTGGAGCATGTTGGCCGCAAACAAACCGCAGTTACGCCTGAAAATATCGCCACAGTTTGTGGAATAATTCAGCGAAATCCAAGGTCATCCGTCCGTAGAATTGCATCTGAGACTGGTTTGAAGCGTTCCAGCACGCAGAAAATACTGAAAAAGAGCCTACACATGTTTCCATTCAAAATTCAAACGCACCAGGCCATAACCGTACCAGCTGTGCAACAAAGGGTTGCCTTTGCTGATCAGATGCTCACAATGATTGATAGTGAAGCATTTGATGTTGGCTGCATCTGGTTTACAGATGAAGCACATTTTCACCTGAATGGATACGTGAATAAGCAGAACTGGCGATTTTGGGGTTCCGAAAAGCCATATTGGTGTGAAGCGAAACCCCTGTAGTCTCCTAAAGTTACAGTGTGTGCTGCAGTATGCAGCAGAGACATTATTGGCCCTTTTTACATTCGAGAAACGGTCACTGGTGTTGCAATTTTGGAACAATTTGTCGCCACACATCAAGCGTTAGATGATCGACCAGGTACTGAATGGTTTATGCAAGATGGAGCCCGACCATTTCGGACCGAACAAGTGTTTCGCTTTCTTGAGGAATACTTCTGGAATCGAGTCATTGCTTTAGAATATCCCAAATTTACTGGTGCAGACATGGATTGGCTTCCATATTCGCCGGATTTGACTCCCTGTGACGTTTTTTTGTGGGACACAGTAAACGACATGGTCTACCCGAAGCATCCCGCCACGCTGGACGACCTTGAATCGGCGATCTCCGTGGCATGTGAATTCATTTCGGTTGAGACACTACGAAATGTTGAGTTGGTTTATGTTCTAGGAGGAGATCCAATTATGATATTGTAGAAAGATATAAAAAGCCAAGATCGATGATCATCAATTTTTTTTGAGACGACCGGTTTCGCTGAACTATGTGAGCATCATCTGGTCCAATAAAATCATTTTACAATGCCGTAATGTAATAATGTCAACTGATTGACATTACAAGTTTATGACCTTGTAAAATGATTTTATTGGACCAGATGATGCTCACATAGTTCAGCGAAACCGGTCGTCTCAAATAAAAATTGATGATCATCGATCTCGGCTTTTTTATATCTTTCTACACTACGAAATGTGATGGCGAATTTCATGCTTCTTTCGCGCCACCTCTGTAGTGCCAATGGTGAACATTTTGGAAACATTGTGATGTGACTGTTTCCAAAGAGTGTTTTCATACGATTATTTCACTTATGTATGTTGATATGAGCTGTACAGCGTACAGTGCCATCTGTTAGCAGCTTTTGTAGCTATTATTTCAAACTGCTGTATAAACTTCTTGCAGTTTTCACAATAAACATACCGTTTACTGCATTCCTCTATAGATCTTTGTTTTCGAGATATTTAATTTTGAAATCAGGGAGTCCTTTTCTGCACAGCGTGTACCATCTACATCTACATAGATTCTCTGCAAATCACATTCAAGTGCCTGGCAGAGAGTTCATTAACCACTTTCATAACTTTTCTCTACCGTTCCATTCTCTAATAGCGCGCGGGAAGAAAGAACACCTAAATCGTTCCGTTTTCGATCTGATTTCTCTTATTTTTTTGGGGTGGTCATGTCTCCCTAAGCAGGTGGATCGTAGCAAAATATTTTCACATTCAGAACTAAAAGTCGGTGATTGAAACTTCGCAAACAGATCACGCCGCAATGAATAACGTCTTTCTTTTAATGATTTCCGCCCCAATTCGTGCAACATTTCCGTGACGCTTTCCCCCCCGTAACGTGATAGAACAAAACGAACTGCCCTTCTCCGAACCTTCTCAATGTCTTCCGTGAATCCCACCTGGTGAGGATCCCACAAGGGGCAACAGTACTCCAGGAGAGGATGCACAAGTGTGATGTAGCCAGTCTCTTTGGTGGAGCTGGTGCATCTTCGAAGCTTTCTGACAGTGATACGTAATCTTTGGTTTGCCTTCCATGCAATATTTTCTGTGTTCTCTCCAGTCAAAGTTGTTCGTAATTGTAACTCCTAGGTATTTGGTAGAATCTATGACCTTAAGGTTTGACTGATTTATCGCGTAATTGGAGTTCATCGGATTTCTTTTAGTGGTCATATGTATTACTTCACACTTTTCTTTATTTAGTGTCATTTGCCAATTTTCGCACCGTGCAGAAATTTTGTCTAAATCGCTTTGCAGTTGCTTTTGATCCTCTGTTGACTTCACTAACCGATAAACGACAGCATCATCCGCGAACAATCTAAGGGAGCTATTCAGATTGTCTCCTAAATCGTTTATAAACACGAGGAAGAGTAGGGGACCTATAACGCTTCCCTGTGGAACGCCAGATATCACTTCTGTTTTACTCGATGACTTACCGTCATTTACAACGAACTGCGTTCTTTCTGATAGGAAATCGTGAATCCAACCGCACAATTGGGGAGATATTCCATAAGCACGCCGCTTGTGAGGTACAGTGTCAAAAGCCTTCCAGAAATCCAGAAATACGGAATCGATTTGAGATCCCTTGTCGATGGCACGTAACACTTCATGTGAATAAAGGGCAAGCTGTGTTTCGCATAAACCTAAAGAAATGCTAAAATCCGATACCTATGTGGTCTCCTTGTAAGATGTAGTTGTATGTAACTGACAACTGGTGCGTGATTTGCCTCAACACTTCATCCCTGGAATCTCGCTACGGTTCGACGTGCACAGACGGCAGTGTTGTGGCCACCCTGCGGTAATCCGGCAGCCGCTGACCAGAGAGTGGCTGCACAGGAGAGCAAGGTGGGGTTATGTGGGTGGCGGGTGTTTGACCGTGTCACCGCGCAGTGCACGGCTAAATGTTCCCCCTGGCGGCACACAAAGGGCCACCACCGCTGTTATTACATTACGGCCGCGCGCACACACACGCCCGCCAGCCGAGCCGCTGTGTCGGCAGCTAATGGCTCGCCCTGGCCGTGCGCGCGGACCCCGGCCACCTACAGCAGCCGGCGCCGCGCCACGAGTAAATAAACACCGCGTGGCCTCCCAGCCGCGGCGCAGCACTGCCCTCGTGGCCGACACTGCAGTGTTTGCACCCAAGTCCGGGTCAAAATTACTTCTGAAAATTTTAAAGGTTTCTTTCAGGTTGTAAACAAACAATCTGTATTTTTTCTGCTAATTTCTACACATCTACATCTACATCTACATGGGATGCTCTGCAGATCACATTTAAGTGCCTGGCAAAGGGTTCATCGTACCACCATTTTACTATTTATCTCCCATTCCATTGTCGAATAGCGCGCGGGAAGAAAGAACGCCTGAATCTCTCCGTTCGAGCTCTAATTTCTTGTATTTTACTATGATGATCATTTCTACCTATGTAAGTGGGAGACAAAAATATACTTTCGCATTAAGAGGAGAATGTTGACGATTTGAGTTTCGTAAGTAGCCCACGCCGCAGCGATAAGCGCCGTTGTTGTAAATGATTCCCATCCCAGATCCTGTATCATTTCCGTAACGCTGTCTCCCCTGTATCGTGACAATACGAAACGAACTGCCCTTCTTTGGACTCTTTCGATGTACTCCGTAAAACCCACCTGATAAGGATCCCATACTGGGCAGCAATAGTCCAAAAATGGACGGACAAGCGTAGAGTATGCAGTTTCTTTTGTAGTTCTGTTGCATGTTTTAAGGGTTCTGACAATAAAACGCAGTCCCTGGTTCGCCTTTCCCACGACATTACGTGTTATTTCCAGTTTAAATCTGAAGTAATAGTAATTTCTAGGTATTTTTTGGAGTTTATGGCCCTCACTTTTGATTGATGTTTCTTGTAAACAAAGTTTAACGGATTTCTTTTCGTACTCATGTGGACGACTTCACACTTCTTATTATTTATAGTCAATTGCCAATTTTTACACCATACTGATATCTTATTCAGCTTGTTCTGCAGTTGGTTTTTATCTTCCGATGATTTTACTAGACGGTAAATGACGGCGTCATCTGCAAACAACCTAAGAGAGCTACTTAGATTTTCCCCTAAATTGTTTATGTAAATAAGTAACAGCAGAGTACCAATAACACCACCCTATAAAACGCCCGATATCACCTCTGTTTCAGTCGAGGCATTACCGTCGATTACTATGAACTGTGTCCTCTCTGAAAGGAAATCCAGTCGCAAATTTGGGGCGATATATCATAACCACGCAATTTGATTAAAAGCCGTTTGTGAGGTACGGTGTCAAAAGCCTTCTGGAAATCCATAAATACGGAATCGATTTGCGAACCCTTGTCGATAGCACCCATCACTTGGTGTGAATAAAGAGCTAGTTTTGTTTCGCATGACAGATATTTTCTAAATCCGTGTTGACCTTTGGTCAATAGATCGTTCTGTTCGAGATAATTCGTAATATTTCAATACAGGATACGTTCAAAAACCCTGCTGCAGATTGACGTCTATGAAATAGGCCTGTAGTTTAGTGGGTTACTCCTGCTGCCTTTCTTGAATATAGGTGTGATCTCTGCAACTTTCCAATCTTTTGGTGCAGATCCTTCTATGAGAGAGCGGTTGTATATGGCTGTTAAGTAAGGAGCTATCGCTTCAGCATAATCAGATAGAAATCTAATGGGTATACAATCCGGATCAGAAGACTTGTTCTTGTTAAGTTACTTTAGTTGCTGCACTACTCCAATGATATATACTTCTGCGTTACTCATTACGGCCTCTGTTCGTAATTCGAAATCTGGAATATTGGTTTCGTCTTCTTTGCTGAATGAGTTTCTGTTTATTTACGAACTTCGGCTTGTAAGGCCATCTTCAGGTAAAGATTCGACAGGAGTCGACAGGAAACCCTAGTGCTTATGTTGCAAACAGGTTAACCCTTTAATTCATAGTGTAGCTGAAACTTCTTGGCAGCCTTGCAAGGTTCGCAGAATAGCTTCTGTGAAGTTTGGAAAGTAGGAGGTGAGGTACTGGCGGAAGTAAAGCTGTGAGGCAGGATTGTGAGTCTTGTCGGGGTAGCTCAGTCGGCAGAGCGCTTGAACGCGAAAGGCAAAGATCCAAGGTTCGAGTCCCGGTTCTGGCACACAAACTTCTGCCAGGAAGTTTCATATCAGCGCACACTCCACTGCAGAGTGCAGGTTTCGTCCTGAAAACATCCCATAGGCTGTGGCTAAGCCATGTCTCCACCATGTCCTTTTTTCCAGGAGTGCTACTTTTGCTAGGTTCGCAGGAGAGCTTCTGTGAAGTTTGGAAAGTAGGAGGCGAGGTAGTGGCGGAAGTAAAGTTGTGACGCGGGATCGTGAGTCGTTATTCGGTAGAGTGTCAAAGTCAACCACTGAACGAAAAAAAGAGCTTTGTTTTATCACTAAAATTAGTAAACGAGGTCCCTGTGAACTACTGGTTACTCCCTGCTACAAAGCCTTGTTCCTTGGCCCAAACTAAGAACTGACTCGTTTCAAATTACTTCAATAACAGGACGTTAATACTACAGTGGTCAATATACATAGCAGCTCACACGTTATTACACACAGACATTAATAACCAAGACACCGCAATTAAAGTTATCTTGGAAAGGTGGCTAAGAAAACATTTATGGCGCAACAGAATTTACACATAAGAAAATTTGCATCTGAACTTGTTCTCAGCACTTGTGAAGAACAATATTAAATAAAAGAGGGAAGGTGTTCTAAAACTGCAATTTATAGGCAACTTACGGATTATTCTGAACTTAAACTTGTTTATTCAGATAGAAAACAAGGAAATGGGGAACCAATTTTGTTAATACAATAAAAATGCATCTCCTACATGGATTAATGCGGTCGGTGTCCAGCCCAGATTATACATGATTTAACGCTACTGGGGGAAGGATTCACAAACAACACTCAATCGCTCACACACACGCAATGCCACAGCGAAACTCACCAAAATCAGCGTGCTGAGACGAGGCGGAAGCAGGCGCCGTTATCGTAGGCGAAATGCAGCAAGTCGGAGGTAGCACAAAACACAATATACAAAAATACTTTGAAGCTGGCTCTGTTCTGTCGTGCCTGTTTCGAGATGGTGTGCGTGTATAGCCCAGTTAAATTACATCAGAATTGGACTGCGAGCAAACACGCTAACGGCAACGCACGACTATGTTACATGAACGCAATCCACTGAAGGTGAAGTAATTGAAAATCGGATTCGTTATACACAATCACGATGGATTCTTAAGTTGCAGTCTGTTAGAAATCGATCTAGGTACTGGTCTTATATGAGAAGTGGCGTGAATTAAGGCGACTAGCTGCAAACCCTGGAAGTCGAAACTCAGACACCCGTGGTTCCGAAAACCGATAAAATTGAATAAATTCAGTTTCCGAAAAATAAAGAAAATGAACTACACCATGCAACCCATAGAAATGCTTAAAATTGTATAAGGAAGCGAATGAAATACAGCTACATGCGATAGGGAGACGGATGATGTCATGTCTCAAAAAACTCGTAAAAGTGAAATAATTACAAAGTCGGAAAAATAAAATTAAGAATACAGCATGCAACCCATAGAAATGTTTAGAATTACATAAGGAAGCTATTGAAGGAGGTTGTACAAGGCTCAGAGAGAATTACTGACAAAGACAGAGTGCGTACTACAGGTCGGAGAAGAAACCTCAAAATTAAAATAGGCTGGGAGAGAATATCGCGAAATATTAGTGGAAATCAGGATACCCGCATAGTTACTTGCCCGATGGGCATGGAACAAGCAAGAGTGGAAGCTGAAGGCTTTGTTCTATGAACCAACCATGTGGAACATATATCACTCACAGAAGGAAACTATGAGAAGATTTTTACATGCACTGTACAAAATGAATATATCACCTATTAGAAATCAGGCCCCACAAAGCTAGAAATTATTTACACATACGCCGCCACATGATCACAAAAGGTTTTAACATACAGGCCGTTATCAAACTACAACTAGAATCATACACACCGCGTTTATCTGTTGGAAATCACTGAATTGAAAAACGAGAACACATTTCTGCACACGATTGGAGAAATATTCCAGAAAATGATTCTAAGTTCACGAGTCTAAGTTAAACGTGCTAGACAATGAAATGCTACCATCTCGCAGATACAAGAGAAGAACCAACCTTACCTCACCAGACGCCCAGTATAGAATGACCAGACCGAGCAGCCACAAGACGCGGGAAGCCACCGGAAGCCGGAAAAACCAAGATCAGTGGTGGTGGGGACGGGGAGACTCGCCCTAGAGTAGGCTCGACGACTGGACTGTAACCAAAGGGGGTAGAAACCTCTTTGGTAGCCTTAGCAGATATCGACTCTGAGCAGAGATAACGATGAAAAGCGAGCTATCCTCCCCCACCCCCCCCTCCACCCCCCACATTCAGACAGCCATAGATTCTCGCACATCCACATAAAGTAAGACAAGTACACATTCTCACAGGAACAGTGGCGTAGTAGAGAAGTCACTTTTATGCCACATTATTTAATATAACAATAAATTATTAACATAACAAAATAAGAAAAACCTAGCAATATTAACCAATATTTTAACACATGAAATAAAAATGCTATTCCTCAAGCCTTGAAAAAGAGTGGGGTTCAAGTTTTAACAAAATGATAATCTAGCGACATTAAATAAATCATAACTTTACAGAAACATACACAAAATATATGGAAGACGACGGACGGTCGTCTTTCAAGCGCTTGCCCGCGAAAGGCAAAGGTCCCAGATTCGAGTCCCGATTCCGGCACACAATTTTAATCTGCCACGAAGTTTCATATCAGCGCACACTCCACTGCAGAGTGTTCTTTCATAGTGTAGCTGATCAGCTACATACCGTGTTTTTCCAATTATCTCTCAAACAGATCAAAATTTTACCACAAATTTATTTGTAGCTGCTTGTATACACAGTGTTACATGTGCTACTAGCTCGTCCTAGAAATTATAACCCGCAGAGTGCTACTGAATCAGGTCAACAGTTAGCTGCATTGAGTTATATATGGAAATATCGGAGGCACAATAGTAACATTTACTGCATCGGGTACATCCTGGAAGCACTATATAGCTGATTAGCTATGAACATTTTGTTGCTAGTAGTGCACAATTATTTTAAGGAATATTTTTTCAATATTTTTCTCATTATATACGCACTATACATTAATTGTGGTACTTTTATAGCTTCAAAAAAAGTCATCCATTAAAGCGTTAAGCAAAGATACAACTCTGGATCTTTGCTTATGACGTTAGTTGAAGTTATCAAATTGATCACTTGCCTTGTAGGTGCTTTGCCGCGGTGAAATGGCCGAGCGCATTGAGGCGCTATGCTCCGATACGCGATGCCGTTCGCCGTCGGGGGATCGAATCCTCCCTCGGGCATGGATATTTGTGTTGTCTTTAGTATAAGGTAATAAGTAGTTTGGTTATAAGTAGTTTGTAAGTTTGGGGACTGACAACTCACAGTTAACTCCCATAACCTTAACAAACATTTGAACATTTGATAAATGCTTTCTAATTTATAATTGTTCGCAGTCAAACACGTTACATACTAATATTACATCCTTGTATATCCCTTTGCACCATCAAAGAATCTTTGACATGGTGAAAAAGGAGACATTACACTATACAATTTTCTTTGACAAAGAATCTGTCAAAGTTCATTGAAAATGGCGGATGAATATGTGTTATTAACCTCACTGTTGATAACATAGATTTTAAATATCTATTTATATGCTATGTTTGCAAGTAGACCTACAGTAATAGCAACGGTTAGACATTTGGAAGAGTGACAACACTGGTGACGCTTGCGTCTGCAGTGATATAATACTCTAACAATTTCAAGAGGTGGGACCAATACATTTGTGGCTGGTAAGGAGCCTGTGCCCTTTTTCCCCTTTTCCTGGTACTCTATCGCATCAGCAGTGAACAAAACATTTAAAATAGTTATATTTTATGCAAATATATTTCGTGTAAATACTATTTGTCTGAAAAAAATATATGCAGGGAATTAAACAGTGCCACTGTATACTTGTGCCTTGTCCACTGCGGAACTGGTGCGGAAGCCATTAATTGTCTTTTTTATTTTTATTTTTTTTACGTCATCTGTCGTGCAATCAGCCCTTACTTGATCGCTGATGAACTCCGCAATTGCCTTCTAGCTTTCCGTGTGATGCAGTTGGTTTCCACAATCATCCTCACACAACTGCAGAAATTTTGTTGTTCTGGCGACACACCATACGAATTTCGCACTCATGTTTTCAAACAGTACGTCAAGAACTGCTACTGTGATGCTGGCGCTTTGAAGCGGTCACATTTCTCACCGCAAGTAACATGAGACGAACGCTTTCTTTGATTAAATCTAGCAGCTCACCGTAGATTTGATCGACGAATTTTTGACGAAAGGCATCTCTGACAAAAGTTGCATATTAGATGGTCCAATTTTCTTTGATATGGTTGCACCATAATGATGGGCCAGCTCCTCACCAAGGACGTGATCTGATGATTATCATTGCTGTTCGAAACTGGTCATCATAATAAAGTAATTATATTATTATAATATTTCATGGTAACGATGTTTGCTTCGTCTATAACTCCATCTTATATTGGTAGCTCTCCTCTAAAAATCCGATTCTACAGACACTGATCAGTTACGGCCAAGAAGTCAAGTCACAGCAAATAAATACTTTGAACTTCCATTATTCCAGTCTACGTAATTGTGTGAGGATGTCTTTCTTGTCAGCCTGACAGACGATGGTTCACCGAACAAAGTTACGGGTCTCCTTGATGATGCGCCGCCATTTGAAAGGGACTATAGTTCAATCCCTCCGGGCTCTGATACACGTCCTAATTGATGCGGAAGGCCATCGACACAATACCTAACACGCCATCGTTTGGGTTATTAATACTTATTTCACCTGACTATATTCAGCTCTTCCACATTCTTCAGAATTGATTTGAGAGGTAGCGCAACTTACTCCGAGTACTCTCCCTGTGGAGGTAGTATATGAAGTCAAGGAAGACATGACTGTGGATGAAATACTAGATGCGATTAAAGTTGGACTAAACAATACGTCTCGTGGACCCTAAGGTATCCTTACTGAATTTTATAAAAGCTTTAACTATTTCTTGGCACTTATACGGACGACTATCGTCCAAGAACTGATGTTTCTAACGACAATGGTTCAAAACACCTTGCTTGACGGCATCATCATGCCCGTTCAATAACACATGGGTTATTAAGGATCTAAGACTATCGATCACTAACTTTTCTCAGTAGCGATATGAGTATATCTACACGGTTGCTAACATCGCGACTTAAGAAGGTTTCATGGTATGTCACATCGAGCGATCAAACGGCTTAGGAGGAGGCAACAATATCCACACGGCTCTTTAACGTTACCGAGACGTAACAGCACTTGCCCGCCGTAATCGTCTTCCTCGTGCGCTGACTTTACTCGACTTTAGCCAGGCCTTCTACCGTGTTGGCCCCTCCTATTTGCAGGTATTTGTCCAACATATGGGTTTCCTTGGTGGTATTGTCACAGTAATTATGCGCCTTCTGACTGGTGCGACCTCCAAAATAATGTACAGCGGTCGCCTCACGACAACCTTGGTCATAACTAGACCTCGGACTTTTAGGTTCTAAAAATATTAAATTAGGTACCTAAAATAGGTTCTATCACTTAGAAAAATAGGTTACAAAAATCTGAAAATAGGTGACCAAAATCTGACATTTTATTGTCTAGAAATATAAACAGATTGACAAAACTCCGTATAATTTTATTGTCGTTGTCCATAATTGCAGTAAATAACTAACACTTTCACCAGATTTTTCATTGAGAAACTGCACCTCTTGTCTGATAACAGCATCTTATATGCTGATAATGAGCGTTCCACGTCAACGGATGTCGCCGGAGCATATTTAAATGACAGTATTAGGCGCAAAGGAAACGCACACTCATGTTCTGTTTGATATACCTGATACGATGTCAGCCACTGTGCAGAGGGTGGTCAGTCCGGTTTTTTATTTATTTATTAGAACTGTCTTTATTTTCTCACTAACTTTCATACCAACAGAACCTGGGACCAAGTTGATTTTTTTCTGTCAACTCTTCTATCAATCGAGGTTTGACGGTTTACAGCAAGAGACAACGCTCTGAAAAACAGCGCGGACTAGAACAGCCAGGCGTATGCCGTCTCACAATTGATCAGGCATGCAAACAATTAAACCGGGAGGACCAGAAGAGTATTTCTAGTCATACAAATTTTATTTGACTGGATCTTTAAAATTAGATACAGTCAGATTCTAAAATGAAATTAGGCACTTCACGTACTAGAAAATTACAATTTTCGATAAAATATTTGCATAATTCTTAGCTGGGAAGACCACGAAATAATTTTTGGCATAAAATATTTTTTTATTTGATTTTTAAAATTTAGGTACAATCAGGTACTAATCTAAAATTAGGTGCTATAAAAGTAGCGTTTTCGATCATAAATTTGCATAATTCGTGTACATACAACTTTTATTGCCTTTATGTAATGAGGAACAAAATAGGTTTTTACCTAAAATCCGAAGTCTAGTCATAACACGATACGTCCGACAAGGCAGCCCGCTTTCAACAGACCTGCGTAGTGAGATCGCTATACGAGAAGCCCTGAAACGAGTGGCGACTTACATAGTGATGTCGGGCATCCCGCTCAGCGTGTCCAAATCCAAAGTCTTGGTCATTGGCGAGGGCCTGACAGACGCGTCGTCCTTCTAGCTGTCGCCGCCACCATCCGACGTCCTGGCGTTGATTTCTCAGCCGATCTCCGCCGATCAGCAGCTATCAACGGTAGGTGATTGCTACAATCAAGGCATGTCTAGCAGATCGCCAGCTGCGATCCCTCGACGTTATTCAAAGTGGGGAATATCTTGCGCCTCCTGCCACGCACCGGAGCAACCTCCCACACAACCACGGGTGGGGTGTCCGCCTCGCCGGCCGCGGTGGCCGAGGGGACTGAGGCGCTTCAGTCACGGTCTGCACGGCCACTACGATCGGGGGTTCGAATCCCCCCTCAGGCATGGAAATTTGTGCCGTCCTTAGTTGTAGGTAGTTCATAAGTAGTTTGTAAGTTTAGGGACTGATGACCCCGTAGTTAAGTCCCTTAAGCTTAACAAACATTTGAAACATTTTGTGTCCGCCTCATTGTTGGCATTATCAGGGCGTGTTGCTGGCGCAGGCCGATCGGGGTGGACGACGGGAGTCGTCTCCTATATGACTCTCTTGCACTCTCATGGGAACGTGGTGGGGTGGGACTAACATACGTCCCGGCCAGAGACACTAATTCTACATTAGCACCTAGCCAAAATCCGGCGTCGTTGCCCGCAGAGTCTAACCGGACTCCTATTCAGTGCATTTGCTCCGGAATCTTTGGCAATCGCAGATACGACATCGACCATTCCACTTGCCCTCTATCATATGCAACGTTCCTCCTGGATCATGTATACCAATCTTTACCACTTGCTCGTTTGTCTCAGACGAAAATGGTATCTGATCTGTTACAGTAGCATAAGAGGATTGATAACCAGCCGCGGTGGAGGGGCCGAGCGGTCTAAGGCGCTTCGTTGCGGAGCGTGCGGTTACTTGCGGTAGGAGATTCGAGTCCTTCCTGGGGCATGGTTGTTTGTGTTGTCCTTAGGTTAGTTTAAGTAGTTTGTAAGCTACGGACTGATGACCACGCAGTTTGCCCCAATGGATTTACAAACATTTTAACTTAACCATGTAGTTTAGTCCCCTCAAAAACCCAAAATAACAACAACAATAGCGTCGCCGACCCATCCCAGTTGAAATTAAGTGTCCGAAGTAAGTCTGGTGGCACGTATGGAAAGCGATCCACGCACGTTTTCTCTAATCAGACGTCTAGTCAGCGTGGTATCTCACAATGAGCGGCAAACAAGTTAATCGACATCGACTGCATCGTATCCATCTCTCCGATTTGCCCCTGTGCAAGCATACCTAAAATTATTGTGGAGTGCATGCTACGGATACCCACTGATTCCACTGTCGTTAAACAAACGTTGTATGGACGTTAGCTCGAAGTATTTTAGTGTTCCTTACTTCCAAAACACCCACTCAGATCGACATCAACATGCTCTAATTCCTGGAGGAGATATTTTACCCCACCACCAAAACGCACTCGGTGAACTGGATTCTTGGTCACACGATACGATACCTTCTTTTGACCCTGGAGAGGAGTTAGTGCTAGGATATTGGAACTTTCTCAGTAAACGACACTGCGCCCTAACCCGTATCCCACAGTTCAAATGTTTGTAAATTTGTGGGACTTAACTATTGTGGTTATCAGGTCCTGGGCTTACAAACTACTTGAACTAACTTAAACCTAAGAACAACACACAACCCATTCCCGAGGGAGAACTCGAACCTCCGACAGGTGGCGACAAGGCGCCTTAGAGCGCTTTTTCATTCCACCGCAGCGTAACACACGGTGTCAGCATTATTTTTTCCAACATCTTACGAATCGCCTTCCACAACCCGCCTCACAGCTGAAACGTCCAAGCCACCTGAACTGAAAAACAAAGAAAAACTGACAATGAAAGTTACACCGACACAGCAAGAAAACATGTTTGGACGTTCATACCTACGTCGGCGGCACCAATAATGTGCTGTCATTACTATGAAAAAAATAAAATAATAATAAGAAAAGAATTAAAGTAAAAGTATTCCTCACAGATGCTATAAGTTTTCTTCATTTTCTTCGTAGCTTATTACCCCTTTTGGCCTCTTAATAGGTTACACTGGGACTGAGATAACAAAATATGCCTGAAATGGTGTAGTGACCTTTTTCTTCCTTCCTCTTGGGGAGAAAAGGTGGCGGTACTTAGTTCCTTTTCAGGAGTCTTCAGGTAAAAATATTAATAATAAAGTAAAAAAGTATTTCGCAAACATATCTCACCCTGACTATCAATCCATTCTGTGAAAACCGCACATCAATCGCACTTTCCGTTTCCGCAATATTTGCGGTGCAAGCATGCTGTGAACCATTGTGTGTGCATATCAGAACCATTTTTAACAACGCAGAGGATCATCTTCTGCTGTTTGTTATTCAAGTAAAAGGTAAACCAATTGTGAGCTACTCCACAATGTTCCAGCTTCAGCTACAATATCTCGTGATCAACACAACCAATATGCCTGTCATTTTCAGTACTTCAATTAATACATTAAGTATCCCATAGAGACCAGGCAGCATTTTCGGTCGTTAAAGCACTTCTGAAACCAAACGGTGCATTTGACAGAAAATTATGGGAAATCAATTAACCTTGAATATAGTGCCTTTTCAGTAACTGTAGCAGAACCTGATGGTACAGAAACAGATCTAAAGTAGTCTAAATTATCAGTTTGTACCTTTTTATAGAGTGGTTTCACTATTGCGCACTTCAATCTGTCAGGACATTGACCATTCCGAAAGGAAAGGTTACAAATATGGCTACGTACTGAGCCAACAGGAGCTGAACAATCCTAAAGTATTCTGTTATAAACACCGTCACATCCAGATAACAGTCTCGAGAAGTTATTTACTAAGAGAGTTCTTTTCCAGCTGTTCTCTTACAATATTTTGAATCGTAGAGCTTCATTTACACACTTGATACATTGGCGGAGCTATTGTGTGCCGTTGCACTACTGCCCTCCCAAGGAATACGAAGAAAATACTCCAGAATTCGAATCAAGAACAACAGCAAGCATATCTAATTTAGAAATTGATATCCTTGAAGTAGTACAGATACTCAAATCTTTAAATGTAAAGCAGTGTGTCCCTATGTTTGTGTGTTTGTTTGTGTGTACGTAGTGTGTATAAATCTACAATTTTAATTTTCTTCCAATGTTTATAAAATTTTGCACACGTAAACTTCAATCCATGACGACGTTCGCCGTAAGTTTTAGGATAACGTAAAACACATTGTTCACGAGTTATGACGTCATAAATAATGACATAGGCGAAAAACTCTTGCATCAAACGACAGTGTTGCACATTTCTCCTAAAACCCTGGACCGATTTCAACCAAATTTGGTGCAAATATTCCTTACCGTGAGGTAACAGTGTTGTCGGGGTAGGAACTACACACGACGTATGGTTCAGGAGATGTAACGTCGTAAACAATACAGCTGCAATACATTTTTTTCACACACTGTATAAAAATGAGAGTACTTAGCGACTTGCAACCAATTTTAAACATAATTTCAAAACTTTATTGAACTTTTTATGGATGACAACCATAGAAAAATTGTGAAAGGGAAAAAGTTTCTTGCTTATTACTTTTCCGCCGTTTATAGACGAAAACTACGGCATTCCGTATGACGTTACAATTTATAATTTCCTTTCTACAAATTGTAGCCGCAGGAAATTTTACAGTGTATACACATACAGCGGAATGTACTTTCGAAATCGTATCACAGTACGACACGTAGTTCATGAGATAGGAGCACATAAACAGTAGCGTTTATGGAAAATCTCCCCCTCATGCACCAAGTTTTAATCTATCATTTCTTCACTACTAATTGTATTCGCAACAGATTTTACAGACATTCAGCACTTATACAAATGAATATATAGGCTACCTGAAAAATTATACAATTGTAAAACATATAACTCAATAAATATGAGATCGTGTGAATTTTATATGCCATTTGTAATTTTGATTTGCTATCTTTCTTTGTTTGGATACTGCACTTATAATTTTGTACATTATGCAAGTCAGCCTTATTTCTTTTATATTCTCCGATAAATATAACATGTTTTTAGGAAAAAGGAGATGGACAGAGAGAGAGAGAGAGAAGGGATAGAAGAAGTGCTAACTCAAGGCAGGAATAAGTAAATAAATACCCGAACAACGCGGGTTTTTTAGCTAGTTACTAAAAAGGGAGGTTCATTATCTAGACTGTATGCCAATTAGTTTCCTTTCAGAGTATGGTAATTGAAAGCTGCTTACTTAGTTATATATATATATATAACCGCTCGCTCAGCGAAAGATCCGTATCTAAAGTCTGGCCAATATTGAAAAAAATGCAATAAGAGTGATCGGAAAACTTACATGCCCATATCAATCATGTCGATTTGTAGCAGGTTTTTGAAACATGTACTTCTTTCGAACTACTTTTAATGAACAATCTGTTGACGCATTGTCAATGCGAGTTCAGAAAGTATCGTTCTTGTGCAACTCACATGCAGTTATGAATGGTATCGACAAGGGGTCTTAAATCGATTCCAAATTTCTAGATTCCCGGAAGTCTTTTGTCACTGTACCTCACAGCGACTTTAATTAGAAAGAACGCGGAAAATATCGTGGTGTAAACGAACCAAAGGCTACATTTCATTAGCAGTATTGCTGCACATTATAGGATCTTCACCAGGTTGGACTGACGCTCAACACAATGAAAGTTCAGAGAAGGGCAGCTCGATTTGCTCTATTGAGATACAGGGGAAATGATGCACGAGTAGGGGTGGCTGAGTGGTCTGCGGCGCGCCAGTCACAGTCTCCACGGCCACGGGCACTACGGTCGGGGGTTCGAATCCCCCCTCGGGCATGGATATTTGTGCCGTTCTTAGTGTTAGCTAGTTCATTAGTAGTTTGTAAGTTCAGGGACTGATGACCCCGTAGTTAAGTCCCATAAGCTCTACAAACATTTGAACATCAACCAAACAGCATCAAAAGCCTGACGGAATAGAAGAATGTTTAGATGTCTATATATATATATATATATATATATATATATATATATATATATATATATATATATATATATTGTGCCCTGTGCCATGTAATATTTAGTACAAAGTAATAATTTGTTAAGACACCTTTCATTTACCTGACACGTTCCACATCATTACGAAGTGTCGAATTCATGACCTGTCCGCAAACAAACATGTACGTGGAGAGAGGGGGTAGTTGCCTACCAGGTAAGAGGCTAGTTGTCCTCTTCCGTACCTGTTCCTGCTCCAGTGAGACTCATTTCACTCCTGTCCGCCAGCGCCGAAACGCTGCCGCCGAGACCAAAGAAAATCTCAATTTTTTACAGAATGAGGAATGGTTGAATGATCTAGGGTTTCCAGTTTATCTAAATCTAATTCACCAAGGTAAAAGTCAACTATGGATAGAAATGAATATGCATATTCAAGCATTTAATAAAAAAAACTTATCTTGAGAAAAAGGTAGGGGAAAGACAGTTGGGCCATTCGGAGACCATGTCTACAAGAATCCAAGAGACACTGGATATCGACATGTACGTTTCTTTGTGACGAAAAATAAAGGATGCGCTGCAGGAAAAGTGTTCCAACATCTTTTTGAGGTTAATACTGAAGAATCCGTTTTTATATATATATTTCAGTAACCCAAGCTATCACTTCAGCACCTGTCCTTACTTGGAGGTGCACTTACCTGTTGACAGTCCTTTTTCTTCACGACTGAAAACTGTAAAATCCATAACGAGATCTTCGCCACATCAGCAGAATTCTCAGGATTTCGACATTGGACATCGAGGAACCGTGCAGTATAAGGAAAGTAATGTTGTTTGTCTCATTAAGTACTCGTACTTTTTCTTTTATTTTTCATAAATATTCTAATATAAATACACATTGCCTCCCTATATAGAAAAACTGTTTGATTTCCATTGGTTTAATAATTAGTTCGTTTAAAAAAAAAAAAATTTCTGTGGCCACCACATTGACGAAACTTAGGAACGTGGACCAGTTCGAAATTTAGATGGACACCCTGCTCTAAGACAACCTCAGTTCAGCAACACCCTTGATGCTACTCGTGCACATATGCTGAACACTTTCTACGTGTCAATGCGACAATCATTCACTTGATAGTACTCGGTTGCTGCTGTAGCGCCTGCTTGTAGGCCAGCGAACGCCACCTGTGTCAAATGAGTTGCCTACCTTTATGGCGTTAGAGCAGGAATCGAGCGCCAGTCAACTAAACAGTTGTCGAAATCACAGAGTTGAAAGTGCTCAACACGCGGGCTCAAGTGGCACTGAGTGTGTTGCTCAACATTAAGTGAGGTGTATTGCGGTTCTGACCACACTCGTAGTGGCGTCGGAAGGACTGAAACGTTGGTAACAGGGGATGTGTGACAACATTCCCATCGTGAGACGTATACTTTGGGAGCGTTGCGCAGAACTTAGGTTGAAATGTGTTGCCTATAGTATTTATATGTAGCAGAAAAATGAACTTTTATGAAATTTTTATAAAATTGTTCTTTATGTATGTAAACTTGTAATTTCGTGAGGAAATATTTTATTCAAATTTTATATCTGTTACAAAGTTGTACTCTGCTGTACAAAATCTATGGGAAGGCTCTAGAAAGCCGATAACTGAATGTTAGAAAACATTTGAACGAGAACTGTAACATTTCTGTCTTTTAGCGAGATATGTGCTCGTGACTTTTTGTATTGCTTCGCTAGTAACTGGACACACTTTAAACCTTAAATGCATGACTTTTTATTTCAAACTATAAAAACACCACCATTAATGTATAGTGTGTATATACTGAGAAAAATATGTTTAAAAAATTTCTTAAAAGTATCATGCACCACTAGCAACTAAAAGTTCATAGCTGGTCAGCTATACAGGGTGAATCACCTAACACTTGCACCGCAAATATTGCGGAAACAGAAAGTGCGATTGATGTGCGGTTTTCACAGAATGGATCTGTAGTCAGGGGCTCGTGTTTTTAGTCAACGAAGACATTTTAATATTACTTAGAAAGTGTATTTCTAATGCAAACATCCAGTTTTTTTTAATGGAACAATGGTTGTTTCTATCATGCACTGAAATATTTGAAACCAGCTGTGTACAAAGAATTTTGAATGACGTTTTTATCATGTTCATCTTGGCAGCTACAATCAGTCAAAGTTTTGGGGGCGGAGGCTATGACAGCGTAGCTGATTGGCCGAGTGGCTAGCCCTTGGGGCACGGCCCACTGTCTCATGACAAAAAAAATGTTTAAATGTTTGTATAGTCTATGGGACTTAACTACGGGGTCATCAGTCCCTAAACTTACAAACTACTTATGAACTACTTACGAACTAGGGCGGCACAAATATCCATGCCCGAGGGGGGAGTCGAACCCCCGACCGTAGTGGCCGTGCAGACCGTGACTGGAGCGCCTCAGTCTCCTCGGCCACCGCGGCCGGCTGTCTCATGACCACCAGCTAGTCAGCTACACTGTCTTAGCCTCCGCCCCAAAACCTTTGAATGGTTGTAGCTGCCAAACTAAACGTGATAAAAATGTCGTTCAAAATTCTTTGTACACACCTGGTGTCAAAAGTTCCAGTGTATTATATAAACAACCATTGTTCCATTTGAAAAATTATATGTTTGCATAAATAATACACTATCTAGGTATTTTTACAATCTGTTTATTGCCTAACATTACGGGTCCTTGACTACCAATCCATTCTGTGAAAAACGCAAATCAATCACACTTTTCGTTTATATATATAAATATAATACGAGGCGCGTCCAGAAAGTAAGCTCCGTTTGGTTATGTAAAACGAACGGGTACAGATACAGAAAAAAATATTGATTGTACAAAAATCTACAACTGTTAAACTACTTTTCTACATAACATCCGAAATTTTGTAGGCGATTGTCATAGCATGGCACAAGATTTTGTGTGCCTTTTTCACAGAATGTTGCCGCCTGTGTATTCAACCATGTGGTAGCATGTTCTTTCAGCTCGTCATCATCGGTGAAGTGTTGTCCACCAAGGACAGATTTTAGGTGTAAGAAGAAGATTACTGTCAAAAGATTTTTTTCACGATAATGCCTGACCTCACACACCGAATGTGACCAAACAATTCTTACGGATATTTCAATGGGACCTCTTTGATCATCCTCCATACAGCTCGGACCTCCCTCCTAACGACTTTCATCTCTTCTTACAACTAAAATCTGTCCTTGGTGGTCAACATTTCAAAGATGATAAAGAGCTGTTACCACATGGTTCAATACACAGGCGGCAACTTCTGTGAAGGATGCATGCAAAAACGTGAGGCACGCTTTGACAAGTGCCTACAAAATTTCGGCAGTTATGTGTAAAAGTAGTTTAAGAGTTGTATAATTTTGTTTAATAAACATTTCTTCTGTATTTTATTACCAAACGGAACTTACTTTCTGGACGCATATATATATATAATATATATATATATATATATATATATATATATATATATATATATATAATATAACAGGCCATTCTATGAAAAACTTGGCCGGCCGCGGTGGCTGAGTGGTCTGCGGCGCACCAGTCACGGTCTGCACGGCCACTATGGTCGGGGGTTCGAATCCCCCCTCGGGCATGGATAATTTGTGCCGTCCTTAGTGTTAGCTAGTTCATAAGTAGATTATAAGTTTAGGGACTGATAACCACGTAGTTACGTCCCATAAGCTCTACAAACACATTTGGAAAAAAAAAAATCTGATGGCATTAGCTTGCTGGTGAATCTTGTTGACAATACTGATGCAGTATGAAGCAATGGACCGAAAGAAAGAAATATATAGCTTGCTGAAATGAAATTTATGTGAAATCACAGTAATACTCAGTTTTTACAGTTCCAAACACACAATTCAACAAAATATATGATGAGCTGTCGTATAAAGCTCAGGTTCACGATCTTGTTCAAACACTACCGGCTACATTGTTTACCATTCGAACAGTTTATGAAATATGTGATAATTCAATACGAAAAGTTGTTTGTTTACTTATTTTCATAAGTATCATGCTTTGAAATAACTCCTCTGATTCAAAAAGAGTATTTATTGCGCATAACGGGCGGTTCGAGCAATATATGAGGTAAGCTCGTGTACGTCTTGTCGACCGCTGTTTAGTAGCTTGGGGATTCTGACACTGACCTCTCAATAGATTATTTTTTTCATGTCGTTTGTTGTTAATACTGTTTGGCTATTCCCAAGAGTTATCAGCTTTCATTCAGTTAATACTACACAGAAATCGAATGTGCTCTTGGATCACACCTGCTTGACCCTTGTTTAGAAAGGTGTGCAGTATTCTGCCTTAACCAATTTTTAAGCTGCCACAAGAATTTAAAAAAGTTACCTGTAATCCACCCACTTTCAAATGCAAATTGAAAAGTTTCCTCATGGCTCACTCTTTCGGTTCTGTCGATGAATTACTGGAAGAATTAAGAAAATTAAGCTAATATCTGTTTTACGTTTTTGCTTCTTTTTAGTTATGCTTAGATCTGTAGTGTTCTTACGATTGCTTTACGGTTCACTTAATGACTACTCCTTTGTTAGACTTGTTCCATGGACATGCTCAATGCAGTCTTTATAGTTGGCCCCTCTTGGCCAGTACCTACGCAGCCATTACGTTTCATACGCCTCTGCCGGTATTGGTTGTAGGGTTAAACTGCTTCGTTTATTGCCATGTCAATCGGTAATCCTGCCGATTGTTATTCGATTCATAAATGCAAAACAAGTTTGTCTTGCTGAAATTCATCGGTAGATTGATGAAGTTTATACTGCAGGAATAATGAATGATGAAATGTGGATAAATGTTGTTAAATGAAGAAAGGACAAATGTTCATGATGAAGACATGACAAAAAGTTGATGAGACAGTTCGCCAAAATTGGAGCTTCACTATTGAAGAGCTGCATTAGAAATGTCGTAATGTTTCAATATCAGTAGTTTACCACAAGGTGGATCACACTTCTCTGCCAAAATAACTAAATAGTTCTCCAGAGAACTAACGCCAGTGCTGTGAGTGGCATCACGAAACCATAAAATCAAATGTTTCTAAAACTGTGGGACAAAACTATTGTGGTCATCGGTCCCTAGACTGACAAACTACTTGAAGTAACCTATCCTAAAGACAACACACACGCCCATGCGCGATGAAGGACTGCAGCCTTCAGCGTGGGCGGCCGCGCAGTTGCTGTCATAGCGCCTAGAACCGCACGGCTATTCCCGCACGAATCCACAAAATTCAAACAAGAACTTTCATTGGGAATTACTGGACGATCTACCAGACAACCCTGACTTAGCTCCAACAGACCACCTGTTTGCAAAACTGAAATAATTTTTTGGTGGAAAGTGCTTGGAAAATGACCTGTTGAAAGAAACTGTTACTAAACGTTTCAAGGGTCATATGACAGACTTCTTTGATGGTGGGATCTACACGCTGATGCCACGAGGTAAACAAGTGTTTAAATGTTAATGGTGCCCTTGTTAAAAGTGGAAAAATGTGTAATTTGCAATGTAATTTACGTTCATAAATAAAATTTATCTTATTCTATTGCAAATTAGTCCTTAATTTGAAAATGGTCCTCGTATAATTGGATCAAAATATATACTAACATTAATTAAAACTACCTGGTTGAATTTCCATGGTCAATCCGTAAAATTTCTTCCTCCAATACACGAATGTACAGAGAACCCAAAGAGATTCAGAAAGACCATAATTATTATAATAGTAAAGAGGAATGTTTAAAATTAGATAGGATCTGGCGGTGAAATCTGCACCAACCACGTGATCATTGATTACCAGCAGTCTGTAACATTACATTAAATATTTTCGCATAAATTCAAATGTTTGTATAGTCTATGGGACTTAACTACGGGGTCATCAGTCCCTAAACTGACAAACTACTTATCTACTACCTTATACTAAGGACGGCACAAATATCCATGCCCGAGGGGGGATTCGAACCCCCGACCGTAGTGGCCGTGCAGACCGTGACTGGAGCGCCTCAGTCCCCTCGGCCACCGCGGCCGGCTTCGCACAAATTATCAGCGACGCTTGTCAGCAGCGTATCCGTTCTCGCCTCGAAATGTACCTCTGCCCACCTTTCCTTTCGATGGTCTAATTTTTCATCTGACTTGGAAAGAGAATGAAAGCGCATTTCGTGTTTTGTCTCTACACCGTAATGCTGATGGGGGAAACCTCTTGTCAGAAACTATAATAAAACGTAATTGTGAGCACGGGTTTCTTTTAAATGCAATAAGCCCCCTCTTTTATACTAGTTCACGTTTTTTACTTCTCATTTCAAAATGGCCCTTTATTTTCTAACTAATTAATTATTTCTCTTGTTTTTCAGCAAGCCGCGTTCGAACGTAAAAAGATGCTTGTCCGCCATTACACTTCGCTTCGCGACTGCACTCAAAGTTAAATCAGTTTCGTCAATTTTCAACATTCCTTCCTTACTTATTTTCCGAGCCGGTAATCAGTGCATAGTTCCTTCGAAGTCCGATTTTTTTTATTATTTATCCACCTGTTGTGATAATTTTTAAACAGGTCGCGAAACTTTATTTAGTGAAGTGTAATAATTACCAAGCACTTCGCTAAGGCGCAAAGTTACCTGACTCATTTAATTATCCGCACCAAGTTATCAGTTTCAGCTCATGACAACCTCGCCCGGCTATTGTTGCACAGAAAGGTATATCTTTTCGCCAGTTTCCTCTGTGGTGATATTTGCGTGATTTGTCTTGACATCAACAATAATTCGAGTCATCTCCTTATGCCGGATTCATTCATATTTTGCTTTCGCCTCTCCTCTTTTAAATTCCTACGGCATAATCCGAATTTCATTACCTTAAGTTAATTCTCTTTCTTACACAGGTTTCAGTTCGAACCTATAGAGACAACTTCACGAAGTTTCGCTACAAGTCGAGAGAGGCGACGCTAAACAGTGATAGTTTCATATTCGGCAGCACGAGACGCTTAGTGGCACGCTCTATGCGCTCTATATAAGCGGCACCTTCAGCGCTTGGTAGCCAGCTGTCGATTCACCGCGGAAGATGTCCGCAGTTGGCAATAAAACGTACGAAGGAAGAAATTTCTCAGGTTGGCCACGGCCATTCAGCCCGGAAGTTTTAATTGATGGAGACACTGTCGTGAAAGCCTACACGTCATATAATCAGGCTCTCCAACTCGGGTGCTTCGCGAGGACCGACGGGCACCGGGAAAAGCAGAGGTGCTCTGCTGCAGCAGTCGGTGTTGTGGGGCACGTGATGTGAGCGAGGCAGGCACAGCGCTGTGGTGGCTGCGGTAGCAGGAGAACTTGTTTCAAATGTTTGTATGGCTTATGCGACTTAACTACGGGGTCATCAGTCCCTAAACTTACAAACTACTTATCAACTAGCTAACACTAAGGACGGCACAAATATCCATGCCCGAGGGGGGATTCGAACCCCCGACCGTAGTGACCGTGCAGACCGTGACTGAACCGCGTCAGTTCCACTCGGCCACCGCGACCGGCGGGGAACTTGTCCCAGCCCTTAGTGCAGCGAAAGTCGTGTTTGCGAATTATTAAAACGAGTAATTGAATATCTCCCAGGTATAAGGATGTAACCCACAAATTTTCGAAAAGTGTGATTTCAGTGGAAATAGGATGTGTCTGCATGCCTCTATGCTGTGGTGCCATCTTGTGTCATATATTTGAACATCAAGCTGGTTTACAACCAGCTGAACTTTTCCATCCATGGCAAAAGGATGGAACATCAGTCAAGATGGCGGATAGTGCTTTTGTTGCTTCATCACTAGGTGTAATAAATCAATTAAATAAAGGCTGCAGGCGCAAAATAAATATAAATGAATGGATAGATGTGAAAAGCTACTGTCTAAAGCAGAGCGGAAAAGCACACGGAAAGGCACTGTAAAAGTTGCAAATAAGGCAAAAACAGAGATAAGTGGAATAAGGATGTAATATCTTCAAACTATGTTTTAGAAGCTTTAATTTTACCCCTCTAAGACCCTAATGGGAATAACTATCTCTGCGAAAACAAATATAGGTGTCGTGAACAAGTATTAATGTCTCTCGTCCAAAAGAATTCAAAATAACAGAGGCTATGTGGCTTAAAATTACAAAACGATATATTTTTTGTTCACATGAAGAAATCACATGGTATTTTACAGCCATGCTGTGCACATAAACGCTATAAGAAACAACGTGTCTCTGCCTCTATAAGTATTATTCCTAAATCACTGGTGCCTTTATATGAGGATTCAATGCCAATTACCGATGAAAAGAAGAAAGATCTTTTGAATGTGGTTTCAGCATACAAATGCCACTTCAAAATCAGTTAAATAATGAGACCTGCAAACCATAATAACACTGTAAAATCATGGTTAAAATGAAGTTGCAAATCACATCTATATTGTGAAATATATTGTTGTCATAGTATTTTTTGACATCTTCATTCACATTGTTATTTTCTTGATTATTCTAATATTACTTTCTTTAATTTGAATACTAAGTGCATGTAGAATATGTCTCTTATGTTACATGTAAGAAATAATCCAAAATATATTGCTGATCATACATCCTTTTTTCCATTGTATCACTTCCAATTATTATGTTATTTGTAAAACCTTAAGTTACAACAATAAAATATTGCTTTTAATAGCTGAACACATTTGAACACTTGCATATGCAACGAGTTCCAGTAGTGTATATCACGAAATAGGCCCCACAAATTATTTTCTTCTCTCCTGAAAACTTACTGATTTGATGGTTACATCCTTATTCCAGGGAGGTATTCAATTGTGATAATGCCAATTTTTGGGCATAGACAGAAAGAATAGTTTTATTGCGCTCTTTACTTTGCACAAATTTTCAACATTCTTTGTTGATCTTTCTCATCGCTTTGAATCGCATATTAGGCACAATCGTTTTGGCAATTACAATTCTAAATACAGCTTTCAACGATTCATTAAACTTGACCATACTTTTGCTTTGTTATTATTCATAACTGAAAACATTTGTTCACAAATAAACGTTGTTCAAAACATGCAATTATTTTAGGACAAGGGCATGAACCCTCGCGAATTATTGTTCATCGCCATTATAAAAGGTAATTTAAGTCACTAATGTGATGGTGGTAGTGGTCTGTCGAAATTGAAACGTACTGTAGTTTTATCAGTTCAGTTTGGAGACATGATGGGGCACGCTCTGGATGGGCCGAAAAAGGCATCATTAAAACTTTTGAGTGCACGTTTAGTTATTTTATTTCTTCAAAACTATTTTCAAAAATTTTAAGCAATGAATGAAACTCTTTCGTGTACTGCCTCATGTGGACATAAGTATTTAATTGATACGATTTTGAGAGGGACAGTTTTCCAAATTTCCTTCTTGAAGCTGACTTTTAGAAATCAAAACCTGCAATTTGTAGCTTCCAATACGGTCACACATAGTACCGATTAATGTATTTTTATCCTGCAACGATTTATTTGCATTATGTAAATAACCCGCGATGTCTTTCTTCAAAACGAGGTCAGAGATCCAAATGTTCAAATGTTTGTAATCCTAGCGGACGAAACTTCTGGTGTCATTGGTCCCTAGACTTACAAAGAACATAAGCTAACTTATACTAAGGACAACGCGCACACGCATGCCCGATCGACGACTCGACCCTTTGACGCGAGGGATCGCACAATCCGTAATAAGTACATTTTAATACATCTATATTTTTTCTTTTAGAATAAAGAAGACTTGGCAAGACTGTTGCAATTGTGCTTTTAATTTAGTAGTCATTTCCCTTCTGTCTGGTCCGATAGTCCCTCGCGTTTTACGGAATATTTTCGTAGTGGCGGGACTTTGTCGGTGCTTTGATATTTACAGTAGGGTAGCATATTAAGCATTCTGCTTTCCCATCTTGATATAAGAATCTTCCCATTGACCAATAAAAATGGCACACACACAAATACGAACCTTTTGTGCTCATGATAAACGTTCGCTAGGTAAACAGTGTCGCCGGCCACGGTGGCCGAGGTGACTGAGGCGCTACAGTCACGGTCAGCACGGCCACTACGGTCGGGGGTTCGGGTCCCCTCCCGCCCCTCGGGCATGGATATTTGAACCGTCTTTAGTCTTAGCTAGTTCATAAGTAGTTTGTAAGCTTAGGGGCTGATAACCCCGTAGTTAAGTCCCATAAGTTGTACAAACATTTGAACATTTGATAAACAGTGTCCTTTTTTATAAGACTTAGAACGGATATTTCAGCGTATCGAAGAAGACGCGAGAGCGAGCGCTGTCTCTGTCAACACACGTGCTGCGACACGGCGAGGAAGGAGTGGTGGGGGAAAAGCACCGGGGCCGCACGGCGCGGCACCGGGACGCGCAGTCACCGACAGCCCGAGTTGGAGTAGCCTGTCACGTATCAACTGTTCACTGGAAGGACAGGCAACCCATTCAACGGGAAAGTACTGCATTGCTGCGTACATTCAAGGGGTCCACGTGGATTCATCCCCGGACGCTGACCATATCAGGACGACTAACCGGCGGTGCAAGCGTCGACAGAGATCCTCGGTGGAGATCTTTTTCCTTCCGGAAAGTCACGTGAGCGGCAATGAATCCTTTCCGCACAGGCTTTTTATAGCGGCTTAGGGGCCACTCATTGCCAGTTCTCCAACGACGCATTGGACCAGTTAGTTTTAGACATTCAGTCGGAGCCTGCTTGGGGCTACCGCAGCGGAACGTAGAACAACATCGTTTAGGGCATCATTTTCTGCCACGAATTCTCTCCTTCCTTCTCTAGGAAACTACCCTGGATTGATCTCTAAGTAACGTGAGTAAAGAATAAAAGGTATATGAGTAAAATATAGAAAAACTGAAAGATGCGAAATAGGTCTTATTATAACAGAGCAAGGAATGAAGTGGCGAGAAGTAATGAAAAAGGAACGCATGCAAGGAACAAGAGAAAAGAAAAATTAAGATGGTATGAGCATGTTAAAAGAATGGATATAGGCAGGATACCAAGCAGTGACCGACTAAGGTTCACCGAGACCCAGGGCAGCAAAGCAAATGACGGCCCCGTACCAATGCCTAGTTGCCGACAACGGCAATGCCAAGCTGCTGACGATAGTAAGCATTTGCTCCCTGTTACCATTCAATTATCTCGGTTCCCAGATCTCTGATGATGGCGACTGCAGCAACGAAATCAGGAGATGCTTGTTGTTCGGAAGAAAGGCGATGTCAAACCTTAAAAAAATTATAAGGTCCAGAGACATAACTTTAACAACAATGATACGTATTGTGAAGACTATGGTCTTCCCAGATGTAATGTAAGGATGCGAGAGCTGGACCATTAGAAAGGCTGAACGGCGACTAATTGACTCCTTTTAATTGTGGTGCTGGAGGAAATTCTTAGGATTCCATGGACGGCAAAAAGAACCAACAGATCTATATTAGAGCAAATAAAACCAGATTGCTCTCTGGAAGGGCTAATATTAAAACAGAAGCTGACCTACTTCGGACATATAATGCGAATATATGCCTAACTGGAAAAAACATTAATGATCGGGAAGATCGAAGACACAAGAAGAAGAGGACGGCAGAGGATGAGGTGGATTGATGGCATCACAGAAGCAACGTGTTCCATCCTGGAAGACCTACGGGAGAAAGTGCAGGACAGAGGGAAGTGGCGTGCTTTGGTTCATGGGGTCACGAAGAGTCAGAATCGACTAAACGAATAGAGAGAGAGAGACAGAGAGACCATCATTTGTGTCAACTTGACGCATAAACTTGCGATGTAAAATGTCTAATTCTTCGTTCGGTTGTTAGCCACACTAGGGCGTCCACATACAATTTGGCTAAAATATCTAGCTGCACAATTGAGCCCCATGGTCGCAAAATGTTAGCACCACATCCGAAATTCAGAAGTTTCGTCCACCGACACAAGATCTTTTAAATTGGGTCATTCGATATTCTCGTTAGTTGCGACGTGGTCTCACTTTTCATTCGAGTGCCATTGCAGGAATTTCTATTGCTTATTCGCGAGAAGCTAGAAGGTGAACTTAATGATTTGTTTAAGCACGTGCTCACCTCGACGTATTTTTAATTCAGTGACCAATACTTTGAACAGACTGGCGCTGTCGCAATAGATAGTCCCTTATCACCCATTGTGGCTAACCTTTTTGTGGAAGATTTCGAGGAAAGGACTCTCCAGTCAGCAGAGTTGAAACCTACGTGCTTTTGGCGATATGTTGATGACACTTCTGTAGTGTGGCCCCATGGAATTGTATCGCCGGATACATTTTTAGAACATCTAAATTCTGCTAAAAAGACGGCGAACCATCGTTCCTGGACGTAGTGGTTCTGGGGAAAGAGGATGGCATCTTGGGTCACATTTCCGACTGGTATTCTCCTAAAGTTTCAAAGGCAAGTAGGACGGTAGTTCCGCGGCGGCTAATATTTTCATTTTACGGCTTAACAAGTTATATCGTCATTTTACGACAATAAACTTCAAACTGACTGCTTTTGTTGCTATTCCGTATCAGATATTATATACCTTTTACGGAAATCTCTAATGACCAAGCTGTCGACGGGACGCTAAGCCCTAAGCTTCCTTCCTTCCTTTTACGGAATAAATTATCAAATTCTCTTGTTCGTATCTACGAGGTTTAGCGACGAAGCAGCAATAAGAGCGAGCCCCATCCCTTAGACTTTATAACTAGATAAAGATTTGTGTGATTGTTGTTGTATTCAGCATAAAAGAAGAAAACTTTTTTCCATTAGTCTAAAGTATAAATGACCTTAATATCGACGTCTACAGTTGGTAGAAATCGTTGCTTTAATTTAGATGACCCTACTCCAGCTCGTCTAGTTGCAGTTTCATACTTATAAAATAAATTTTATTGTAATTATGTGTAATTTCTGAAAAGTAAATTTTAGGATGTAATAATTCAGTTACAATATAAATCACTGACAAGCTGTTTACTGAACTTATTTGCGTTCATTTTTACTGTAGTTACAGTATACCACTGTAGATAGCATAGGCATCGAAAGACCTTTCATGAGTATTGACTTTCGTCTTCCAAAGGAACGACATTATTGACAATCCGCAGCTATATATAAAAATAATCCAATATTTATTTGCAATTTGCGACATCTTCCGATTTTCAGCTCCCTTCATATGTTGGTCTATCATGTTGTAGCACATGAAAATTTGTACCGGACCGGGACTCGAATTCCAGTTTCTCGCGAGCGCTCAGTACTTGAGACGTAGTCGGATGACCGAGGTGTTAAGACGAACTCTGGCGGAAAGCGGGATATCGGTTTCGAGTCCCGGTGCGAAACAAATACTCATTTGTCACAAAGTGATAGAGGAGAACACGATGGCAGCTAAAAGTAGGAAGATGTCGCAAATTGCGAATAAATATCTGATTCCGTTTCACATTTAAGAAATGCGATAGGCAAAACGCAGAAGCTGCGACATCATTCAAGATGTGAAACAATTACTGCACTAACTGCCGCGGTGGAGTAGCCGAGCGATCTAAAGCGTCTCGTTGCGGAGCGCGCTGTTGCTCGCCGTGGAGGTTCGAGTCCTCCCTGGGGCATGTTTGTCCTTAGGTTAATTTACCTAGGTTTAAGTAGTTTACAAGCTACGGACTTGGTCCGATAGATCTACAAACATTTGAACATTTGAACTGCAATAACTAACAGGAGATGACATAAAAGAAATGTGTCAAATATTAACCTCGCCATTAGGCAAAAAGGAGCTTTTCAAAATTAAAACTCATAAAAAGCTATTTAAGAAGTACAATGTGTGAGCAAACTTTTTGCCGTTTTATCTGTGGAAACAATATAGCATGGAAATTACACTATGTGGTCAATAGTATCTGAACACATAGCTGAAAATGACTTACAAGTTCGTGTCGCCCTCCATCGGTAATGCTGGATTCATTATGGTTTTGGCTAAGGCGACCAACTGTCCCAGATTCTGCGGGACAGTCCCGCATTTGGACTCGTTGTCCCGCATTGGGATAATTACTGAAAATGTCCCGCAAAATGGAAGATGCGACCCGCATTCCAGTAATTTTAAATTGTTGATCCAAGAACACAAGTCGAAACTATTTGTGTACGGCACGCTATGTCACACTGCTTGCAAATCAACTACACAATGCATCATCTACGAATAAATGATAGACTTCTTACATTAATTGAAAAAAATTCGCATAATCTATTTCAAAATGAGAAATTCGCTAGCAGTCATTTTTTAAAGAATATTTTCTGTGCCTTCTTAAGTACGTTTCAATAAGTGTAATGGAATACTTTTCGGTGCTCAAGGTGGCAAACAAGAAGTAATATTATCACAGTCTGTAAAAACGTATTACAATCTGACAAGGAAATACATTATCAGCATTCATATCACTTCCTTCAGGAATAAAAAGATGGTGAAATTCTGAAAATGCAGCAACGAAAGTGAGTGAGCATTGCGTGTAGTAAGACACAATTAAACTCCGCATTTCATCGAAAGAACTTCAACAGTAAATGGTTTTAAAAGGTAGTTTTTATCAAATTTATTTCGAGGTTATTGCAAAACATAATTCTTTGTGCGGAGTAAGCTACTTACCAAAATGTGTGGAGCACGGATGCTCTAAGAGCTGGAACAAATACAAGTAGTAGAGACAATGAAGCTGATCAGAAAAAACATAACGGAGAAAGAATATGTAAAAATTGAGGAGCTCTAAAATTCAAAACAGGAGCATGAGAAAATATTTATGAACTTTAAATAAAGATTGAAAATGTCACTCATGTTAGATATGTTACTTTAAAAGTAAATGAGTGGACCTACTCTGCTCGCCTAAATATGTTTCCTAATTTCAGAATAACTGGCACAATGAGTCCTCCTTCACATTCTCGAAATGTCCCGCATTGAGTTTTGAAAAAGCTGGCCGCCTTAGGGTTGGCCCACCCTTATCCTTGATGACAGCTTCCACTCTAACAGATGCTGGAAGCTTTCTTGGGGAATGGAATTCCATTCTTCACGGAGTGCTGCACTGACGAGAGGTACCGTTATAAGTCGGTGAGGCCTGGTACAAAGTCGGCATTCCAAAACAACCCAAAGATATTTTATAACATTCAAGTTAGGGCTCTGTGCAGGCCAGTGCATTAGTGGGATGTTATTGTCGTGTAACCAGTCCGTGCATTATAAACAGGTGTTCGATCGTGTTAAAATATGCACTCGCCTTCCCCGAATTTCTCTACAAGAGTGAGAAGCAAGAAGGTGCTTAAAACATTAATGCAGGCCGGTGGTGTGATAATGCCACGCAAAACAACATGGCGTTCAAATCCCTCTATGAAAAACACGACCACACCATAACACCACCGCCTTCGAATTTTACTGCTGGCACTACACACGCTGGTATATGGCATTCACCTTGCGTTCGCCATACTCACACCCTGCCATAGGATCGCCACTTTGTGTACCGTGATTCGTCACTCCACTCAACGTTTTTCACTGTTCAGTCGTCCGATGTTTCCGCTCCTTACAGCAAGGGCAATGGATTGAATCGTTTTGTCCACTGCTGAGAGCGGCCTGGAATACATTCAAAAGGACGAAACATCCAAGTCAAATCGTGCTTGTGGAGTGGTATAATTGTAAAATGTAAATTTTCACAACCGGAAAGGTCAATATTATTAAAATTTTCCGGGGTATTATGCCTTGGTTTTATGGATTTATTACTAAAACCCGATGTTTCGTCCCCAATTGCGGAGGACATTTTCAACGGGGATCATGACACTTTTGTATATCCGATGCACACCCTGGCTCCCGACAGACTGAAGCCAAACTCCGTTTACGAGGGCTCGCTCGCCGGTGTTTTTTTTTTTTTTTTTTTTTTTTTTTTTGGGATGCGCGCGCAATTCGTCGTTGCCGATTGCCGTCGTCCGTTGTTAATATCGTCCCATGGTAGAAGTCTGTTACATTTCCTCTTCAACACCGGAATCCAGACTTCATTTAGTTTCACGCCCTCCTCCATCCTATTGAAATTATTGTGGTGCTTTTACAATTTCTATAGCCTATCTGTACAGTCTTTCGTGGTATCCATTTGTAGCTGCTAAAACCTGAGTCTTATGAAATTGAATAAGGTGGTCCCCTGGTTGAAAAACATGTTCAGCAACAGCTGATCTGTCAGTCTCTCCCCTTCTACAGTCTCCATGTCCTCATCTAGTCGTTTTTTGACTGTTCTTTTTGTAGTAGCCGCATATACGCCTCCAGAGTTACACGGAATCCTATAAATTCCTGCTTTTTCCAGCGGTTTGCGAGCATCCTTTGCTGATTTCAGGTGATCCTGTATCTTCCGAGTAGGTTTGTAAATAACGGCAACATTCCGTTTCGTCAAAATTTTACCGATGCGGTCGGTGTCGTCCTTCAATTCTACGTGTCGGTCTCAACGCTCTCCTTATCTCTGGGACGAATAGCCCTCGTAAACGGAGATAAGCTGCAGTCTGTAGCATGCCATGGTGTGCATTGAACATACAAAAGTGCCACGATCTCCCCTTCAAAATGTCCTCCGCAGTTGGGGGCGTAACGTTCGGTTTGAGTAATAAATCCATAAGACCACGGCATAACATCCCGGAAAATTTTAGTAATATTGTAGTGGAATAATGTCCACGAGCTGTCTTTGATGATCTAGTGGACAGATGAATACAGGCATGCGTCAGTGCAAGAGGACGTGTCACTTGGCGTTAAGAGGTACTGGTGTGCTGCAATCTGCAAAACAGGTTCAGAATGTTTAGGTCAGGTATTGCGAACCACTGGCACTCGTGCACGTGACCAAATAATTTGTACTCGGCATCAATTATATGTATTTACCTGTCTAATTGAAATGATGATCTATTATTTTCCAAAAGATATAGAGTGGCTGACCAGTACATACCTTTGTGCAGTACCGCCGATAGTGACACAAATGAAGAAAAAGGACGAAACAGGAAACAGGACAATCTTTCGGAACACAGTTCCTTCTTCAGGTGGGGGAGAAGGGAAGAAAAAAGGATAGGAACGGAAGGGAAAGGTAATTCACGATCAAGATCATGAGGATGGTGTTTGAGAAGTGTGGAAGTCAGAGATACTGCATATTAGTACTGAGGCAAGCCAGAGATGATATATATATAAACAAAGAGAAAAGATCAAGCACTAAAGAGAAGAAAAGATGAGTGAACTGAATGATGCCGAAGGCTGTAAGAGGGGGGGGTGTCTAAAACGTTTTTGATTAACAGGGAAAGATGGAAAGACACACACACACACATACACACGCAAAGAGAGAGAAGAGAGAGAGAGAGAAAGGTAACGAAGGGATAATGAATAGGTAAGCTGAGTATGGAGGAAGAGGAGGGGTTAGTGTAGATTTAGGCCAGGGGGTGGCGGGAGGAGAGGATATGTTGGAGGGCAAGTTCCCATTTTGATTAACAGGGAAAGATGGTCACGCACGCACGCAAAAAGAGAGAAGAGAGAGAGAGAGAGAGAAAGGTAAGGAAGGTGAGTTGAGCATGGAGGAAGGGTCGGGGTTAGCGTAGATTTAGGCCAGGAAGGGATGGCGAGAGGAGAGGATATGTCGGAGGGCAAGTTCCCCTTCCTCCATCCTCAGCTCACCTATTCATTGCCCCTTCTTTACCTTTCTCTCTCTCTCTCTCTCTCTCTCTCTCTCTCTCTCTCTCTCTCTCTCTCTCTCTTTGTATGTGTGTGTGTGTGTGTGTGTGTGTGTGTGTGTGTGTGTGTGTGTGTGTGTGTGTTTCCATCTTTCCCTGTTAATCAAAAACGTTTTAGACAACCCCCCCCCCCTCCTACAGTTTGCATCATTCAGTGCACTCATCTTTTCTTCTCTTTACTGCTTGATCTTTCCTCTTTGGTTATATATATCCTCTCTGGCTTGGCTCAGTACTAATATGTAGTATCTCTGACTTCCACACTTCTCAAACACCATCCTCATCCTTTTTTTCATCCCTTCTCACCCATCTGATGAAGGAACTTTGTTCCAAAAACTTGTCCTGTTTCCTGTTTCGTCCTTTTTCTCTTTCTTCATTTGTGTCACTATCGGCGGTACAGCGCAAAGGGAAGTACTGGTCAGCAAATCTATCTCTTTTGAAAAATAAATTATCATCTCTGAGGAAATTTCCATCATTAATGAAATGATGGTCTGTTCGTTTGTATTTGAAGACATAACGTAGTTCACTGTCAACCGGATATCAGTGCCGCTTTAACGCTGCCAAGTTCACGTGACGGATGGATTGCGTTGGAATTTTAGCTCACACAGTAGTGGGTCGGTGCGGCTGTGGAGCGGAAAGTTCGTGAAACAAACCACAAAAAATGTTCAAATGTTTGTTAAGCTTATGGGACTTAACTACGGGGTCATCAGTCCCTAAACTTACAAACTACTTATGAACTACTTACGAACTAGGACGGCACAAATATCCATGCCCGAGGGAGGATTCGAACCCCCGACCGTAGTGGCCGTGCTGACCGTGACTGGAGCGCCTCAGTCACCTCGGCCACCGCGGCCGGCAAACAAACCACAGGCGCGACGACTCGGACCCTTGTTATCGAGACTGTGTGGATTACTCCAATCCCCATTTTAGAATGAAATGGACAAAACATTAACCAGTGTACAACGCTCTTTAACGACATCAGGTTGATCGTTAAGCAGCACGCAGCTCACATTGCACTACTTCAGCGCGAGTGAGTTTCTGAGACTGACAATTACACCGCAGCAGCCTTAGCAGTGACAGACAGTACCCACAGTGCTTGGAGCGAAGTACCATGTTTTTCTGGTTGTGTAGTAAGTTAGAGTTACATTCGTTAAGCAAAACACTGCACATTAGACGATTCAATTGTTTACTTTTCGTTTCGCTAGTCACAGGGTGTTACATCGCTCAAAATAAATATTTGTGAGACTTTTTTTTTGCGCGAGGAAGTAGTTACTTCATTTCTGATCACTTTTGTTTCAGAAGAGAAAGGTACGTGGTTTCCATGTAAGTGAGGCGTAGGAAATATACTGGCTTTCTTATAAGTTATCATAAATTCACTAAATTGCAGACACGATGTAAAAAAAAATTTCAAAAATTTACTCTCTCTACTGTCCAGTTTCAAATATGTATCTACAATGCATGCCACTGCACCTAATGTTCTCAGACTGAATCTATAATAAATATTAGTCCTATTAATATTGCTAATAAATATTTAAACGCGACACACACACACACACACACACACACATACACACACACACACACACACAAAAACACACACACACACACACACACACACACACACACACACATATATATATATATATATATATATATATATATATATATATAGTTTATCTGTGTGTCATCCTCCGTATCAACACCATTATAGTCACAGCGCGTATGGATATCTTGCTTCAACCCGTTTACCGATTTGATGTAGGACCAAAATTACTTAGGATTTCCTGCCAAGTCGGTACACAAAACATTGCTTTCAAAGTCGCTGAACGCCTCTCGCATGGCTTCCCTTACGCAAATTTTGGCATCTCTTCCGATCCAAAGCGACACACATCGTGGTTACCGAAATGAGCCATCTCTGCAGTTGGCTGCACGCTGTAGGCTTCCTCCTGGCCTACGGAAATACCCGTTTCACATCTGAAATGACTCCTTCTGGTATGCACACTGGATGAACACTGGCCTTCTTCCCTTTCCTTGCAACTATATCCCTAAGGGGTTCCATTTACCACTCGACACTGGAGAACTATAAGCAATCCCATCCAGGTCCAGCGTACAATATAGATTGTGATCTGGCAAAGATTGCTACAACATCGAGACATACCAGTGTTGAGTTAGTGTCTGTTCTGAGCCGCTATGATCAACCGCATTTGAACTCTTCTGTCAAGAGAATAAATTTGGAGTTGGCACGTCAGCTTGGATTGAGTACAAGGTCGTACATTGCTGTCGTTCCTCTTGTTTCTATCAATAGGTGGGATTATACTAGGCATGGCTTACTCCTCAACAGGAAATGGTGAATTGACTGCGCTTAAAGCAGGAAATTATAGGGGGGGGGGGGGGGGGAATAGTAGTGGTGACAGGTGTCGGAGCACCAGGTTTGGTTAGGTTAGACAGGACCTAAGGAAGTAAAGTTCTAAGAGAGGTCAGGATTGAGACAAACCTCCAATTTGAGAAAGAAATGAAACAGCATAATTCTGGCATGTATGATAAGCATAATTCTTGCAAGTTGGATAAGCAAATACAACTCTTGGTTAAAAATTTTCACTCATCAGCAGATATTTTATTTCTATTGTTCACACGTTGTCTCAACCCCAAAAAGCTTTCAACGCAGTGGAAACAGAATCTCATGACAGATACCATTAAGTGAATTTCACCGAGATAACTTGCTATATGAAATTCATGCCAAAGTTTCCTATTTGTTCTAAGAAAAAAAATGTGCACCATAAATCATTAAGAAATCTCATCATTCTTATTGTAATATCTTATTGAAACTAATCATGACTCATTGTTGTTGTTGTGGTCTTCAGTACGGAGACTTGTTTGATGAAACTCTCCACCCTACTCTATCCTGAGCAAGCCTCTTCATCTCCTCATAAGACCTGCAACCCACATCCATTTGAATCTGCTTACTGTATTCATCTCTTTGTCCCCCTCTGCGATTTGTACCCCTCACACTGCCCTCCATTCCTACATTTATGATTCCGTGATGTCTAAGAATGTGTCCTAACTATCGATCCCTTCTTTTAGTCAAGATATGCCAGAAATTCCTATTCTCTCCAATTCTGTTCAGAACCTCTTCATTAGTTACGCGATCCATCCACCTAATTTTCAGCATTCTTCTGTAACACCACATTTCAAAAGCCTCTATCCTCTTCCTGTCCATGCTGTTTATCGTCCATGTTTCACTTCCGTACAAGCCCACACTCCATACAAGTGCCTTCAGAAAGGACTTCCTTATACTTAGAGTAAAATTCGATGTTAACAAATTTCTCTTTTTCAAAAACGCCTCACTGCCCATTGCCATTCGGCTTTTTATATCGTCTGTACTGCGAACATCGCATGTTATTTTACTGCCCAAGTGACAAAACTCACCGATTTTCTTAGACTTTACTCCATAACCCTAGTTTTTCCCTTGTTAATGTTCATCTTGCATGCACTTTTCAACACCCTGTCCATTCCATTCAACTGCTCTTCCAGGTCTTTTGCTGTCTCTGAGATAATTACAATCTCATCGGCAAAAAGCAGAGTTTTTATTTCTTCGACCTGAACTTTAATTCCTTCTCCAAAATTTTCTCTTTGCTTTCCTTTATAGCTTGCTCAATGTACAAATTGAATAGCACTGGAGGAAGGCTACAATCCTGTCTTACTCCCTTCCCAACCTCTGTATCCCTTTCATGCCCTTCAACTCTGATAACCGCAGTCTGGTTTTTGTACAAGTTGTAAATAACCTTCCTTTCCCTATATTTTACTCCTGCTGATTTCATAATTTGAAAGTGTGTATTCCAATAACCATTGCGAAAAGCTTTCTCCAAATCTACAAAAGCTAGAAATATTTACCTTTCCGTAATCTATCTTCTAAGATAATAAGCCGGAAAGTGAGTATTGCCTCGCGTGTTCCTACATTTCTTCTGAATCCAAACTGATCTTCCCCGAGGTCAGCTTTTACCAGCTTTTCCATCATTCAATAAATAATTCGTGTTAAAATTTTGTTACCATGACATATTAAACTGATGGTTCTGTAATTTTCACACCTGTCTGCACCTGCTTTCTTTGGAATGGGGATTATTACATTATTATATTATTTAATTTTACATTATTAAATTATTATTACATTACTTAATAATAATGTCTGTTTCTTACAGAGACTTAAATTTCACACCGGCTACGAGTTTCACTGCATTCGATTTTTCAGTACCTATTTTCTGTTTATCCTCTCTTGATTTGATCTCAGAAAGCACGGAAATTCACAGAGTTGGAGGGACAGCAACCGGTTTTGTATCACTGCCAGCTCAGCAGAAACGTGACCCTAAACTTTGTACACGAGTGAAGTGACCAGGCTCTGTAGCAAGAGGATTAATTTGCTGATTATGACGTCGAGGATGAACTTTCTATAACTAAAACGTAGTCGTGCGTGCTTTCCGTGTAATCCAAAAAGCGGCAGCATTTAAGGATAAATTATTTGACTTACCAGCGATACTCAACGTAAAGCGTGCCAGGAGTAACTAAATTAACAGTCATAGAGATGTCAGAAGTTAGTCGCCTGAAGGCAAATGAGCGCTCTGTATTTCAGCGGAATTTTGTATTACGCGTGCTCTTCGCAGGAGATAATCACTTTAAAATATGCACATGGAAATCATATCTAAGAGCACTGAACCCAAAACAGATGTACTTTCTTTTCACTCGAGCGTAGGTACGAAAGAAATTACAAGAATTCTAAATGTGAATTAATTAAAATCAGATTTTGTTAACTTGACAAAAATAATAATATAATGTTGACTGAGAAGGCTAAATCTTTGACTTAAGCATATAATTGACGAGAAAATGTTTTCAGATGGAAATAAAAATGATAAGAGTTTAAACAGTCTTAGCATATGGTTTAACAAACCTTAGGAAAAAAAATTCAACAGTGTTGTTCGAAAATTTGAGACGTACATGTGAAATGCATTTTCTCTAACAGATGTTGTCAACTGCATATAAAACTGCAGTGCAGACACGCTATTAGTATAATTAGTGTTACGGTTGTAGGAAACATGTTTGCTGGCTGCTAAGCGAAAATAAGGTAGATTCTTATATATTTGACAAAATTTCACAAAAAATCTAAGAAGTAAAAGATAACTATTTATTTACACACCACAAATACGTAGGGCCTATACATATTTGCAACAGATTTTGCCTCAGTCAGTAGTGTTTTTAGCAAATTCAAACTATTCACAGTATGAATAAGGAAAATTCATGGCAACTTATAGTTCAGATTTGATTAGGTTTGTGCTATTTCTATTCCTTACATCTGACCACTTATCTATACGTATAAAAGAAAGTCGTGTTAGTTACACTATTTATAACTAAAGAACGTCTGAACCAAAATTGGTGGGGAGGCAGCTTAGAAGCAGGAGACGGACATAGGAAGGTTTTTAGATAACTATTTATTTAATATTTTATGTATGACACATCTATCTATATTAATAAAAATGAATTGCCGCACGTATGAAAGCGCATCACTTGAGAATGGCTTCACCAATTTGGCTGATCTTTTCTTTGTTCTGTTCGTAATTCTCATGACAAGGTTTGTATGAAAGAAAATTTTTGGAAAATCCACCAGATAATATTAGAATTTGAGAATAACTGAATGTACGCTTCCAGCTCGAATCATTTTCTAGATTTTCCAACAATCAACTTATTCATTTGCTACTCGCCTAGCGACCAAATACGCTGTAACAGAGCAAACAAATACACCAAGGAGGTTAGAATAAAGGGAGGGAATTGCTTGAAGCCAGGGATTAACTGGTATGTAGGGTTTAATTTTAAATCCGCTACAAAGACCTAGCGGGCAATATTGGCAACAGCTGTTGATTCCGGGAAATTGCTTTACGTCGCTGTTAGGCAATCGGGTGATAGTATGCAATATCCAATGAGAGTTGCCGATTTCGTACCAGTACTAAGTTTTTCGTTCATGGAAACACTATTGATTGTTCTCACCGGCCGCGCTCCAGTGAGGCGCTCCGTGAGGCGCTCCAGTCACGGTCTGCACGGCCACTACGGTCGGGGGTTCGAATCCCCCCTCGGGCATGGATATTTGTGCCGACCTTAGTATTAACTAGTTCATAAGTAGTTTGTAAGTATAGGGACTGATGACCCCGTAGTTAAGTCCCATAAGCCCTACAGACATTTGGACATTTTTTATTGTTCTCGTGGTTATAAGTGATTAGCATTTGTAAGACTGTTTCCATAAAGGAAGTCCATTTCACTCTTATACATGAAAAAATCATCTTCCTCAGTAAGTTTAATGTGTCTGAAACTAAATTATTATGCGGATTCTCAAAATAATATCGTTTAGTATGAACAGAAAACAACTATCCCCAACTAAGATTTAATTGGCTGTCTCAAGCTTTGCCACGATTGGTCGGCTTCATTCCCACGATCCAACAGCTGTTGTTTGTGTCGCGGAATGTAAAATTTTACCGGTATGTAGCAATGTTGTTAATTGTGTTTCAATTAGATTCCTAATAAGAGTTCATTATTTACTTATAGGTAAATTAACTAACAAGGCGGTCAACTGTTTTTTATGCCGACCGTTTGATGATTCACCGAAACGATGACAATCATATACTAAAATGCCGCAGATTGGTTCATCAGTTCGCCGTTGATAATGTATGTTCGTGCAATAAAACCAATAAGAGTACGGACATTAAAGCTACTAACCTCACACAGCAGCTCGAAAGTTCTCTCTAATAACCCGTTTCCAATTGTTTAACCCATCCTTTTTCACTTCTATTCCCAATCCGGGTCCCGATTGCAATAATAACAAAAAAAATCAGGGAGACGAGGAGTTGAGAATGGAGGACTGATATGGATTTAAAAAGGAGGGATGATAGGAGGGGGGAGGAGATGGATTGGTGTGGGGTAAGAGGAAGTGGTGTGAAGATACGGGGAGGAGGAGATGGACAAAGGAAGGTGGGAGGAGGCGATGGAAAAGTAGAGGAGGGAGGAAGGGGTAGACATCGGGAGAAGAAGAGTTTAGGGTATATATCCCATACATATTAGCTAATGCGAAGCTTTGCCGGGTTTGCTAGTTATTCATAAGAGAAAAGACTCTGTCAGTGTGAGCATTACTTCCTGGTATACGCATAACATGGCAGACCAGTTCACCGAAGTTCTCAACATTAACATTACTGGATTCAGCACTCTGTTTTACAAGTGTTTGACTGTGGTGGTCCAATCCAGGAATATAAAGCTTTTCACTTCGTAAGATCTGTACACATATACATTTTTTGCCAGAGTTATTGCTTTGCCTTCGCTGCCCATCATAAAATCTTGAACAACGATTCACAGAAATAGTCACATACAACTGCCAAGCGTAGGTCGACCGTTTCTAAGATGTCGATAGACGTAATGTCGATATAGAAACAATGTTCTCTCCTGTCCTAATACTTCAACGAAGTCTGACAGTGCGCGCAAAATTTAAATGCTTGAAAAAAATATTTTTGTGCACATGTAAAAAAAGAAGAAAAAGCGAAAAGGGTTAAACACGGAAGGAAAACAGCACTGAGCCAGAAAATACGGGAGCTGGGAGATAATGAGAAATTATGTTCAGATACGGGAGATCTCAGGAAAATCGGGAGAGTTGGTCACCCTAGTTGCTATGTGTGCTTGTAACTGAAGGGGCGGGGTGGGGATGGTTGCGAAGGGTGAGAAGAAAGAGGAGGTGTGATCTGTTTCATTAGTCGTTTCCGAAAAATACGTCCCTGAAAGACAGAGTATACACGGAGTATTCGAAGGAACGTGCCCACCTCTAGCAGATGTATACTGAAAGTCTCTAGAGGAACGAAGGGTTTTCAAGGATTGAAAAAAGAAACGCTGGTCATTTCCGTATACAAGAAAGATCATCGTTCATATGCGCAAAACTATAGGTCTATATCTCTGACATCGGTCAGTTTCAGAATTTTGGAACACATTATATGTTCGAGTATTACGTCATTTCTAGAAGACCGGAAATCTCCTTTCTAGAAATCAACATGGTTTCCGAAAGCAACGATAATATGAAAGCCAGCTAGCGCTATTCATCGACGAGTATAAGAGGGCAATAGGTCAAACCTATTTTTAAAATTTTAAGCCTTTTCCTTCTGCCTTGTGCCACTTCCAACCTCTATTTTCTGTCCGCCTTTTATAGCGCCTGAAAGGCGTCAACCAGATAAACGTGGAAGTTCGCCGGGCAATCCACTTTTCAGACGATTAGGAGGAAAAATAATTCCAGAACTTTCATATTCATAGAATATATGACATCAACTGCGAATAGGCAAAGCTGAAAATGTGTATCTAACATACCGGTGACAGGCAATGATCCTTTCGTTAGTGGGAAGGGGTGGGCAAGTTTGTGGCCGTTACTCTTATGGGAATTAGTTTAAAAATTACGAGTTTGAGTACTGTGAGCAGGGTGAAGCTGGTAATTTGTATCTGACGGGAGGCGTGCTTAGGTAGTCCTTGCAGGTGCGGTGATCACTGTGTCTCCAGTGGTGTAGTGGTCAGCGCAACTGCCTAGAAAGCAGGAGACCCGAGTTGGAATCCCGGCTGGGTACACATTTTCAGCTTTGCCCATTCGCAGTTGTGATATATTCTGTGAATATGAGAAAGTTCTGGAATTGTTTTTCCTCTTAATCGCCTGACAAGTAGATTGCCCGGTGAACTTCCACGTTTATCTGGTTGACGACCTTTCAGGCGCTATAAAAGGCCGGCAGAAAATAGAAATTGGAAGTGGCACAAGCAGAAGGAAAAGGCTTAAAACTTGGTTTTTTAGTAAATTTTAGAAATAGGTTTGACCTATTGCCCTCTTAGACTCGTCGATGAATAGTCCTAGCTGGCTTTCATATTATCGTTGCTTTCGGAAACAATGTTAGTACCTAGAAAGGATATTTCCGGTCTTCTAGAAATGACGTAATACTCGAACATATAATGTGTTCCAAAATTCTGCAACTGACCGATGTCAGAGATATAGACCTATAGTTCTGCGCATATGAACGATGATCTTTCTTGTATACAGGAAATACCTGCGTCTTTTTTCCAGAGATCTTCAGTATACAGCTGCTAGAGGAGAGCACGTTGCATCGTATACTCCGTGTAAAATCGAACTGGTGTCCCAACAGGTCCAGTGGCCTTTCCTCGGTTGAGCGACTTCAATTCTTTTTCTATTCTTCTGACAATTATTTCATTATCTGCCATTTGTCGTTCGTGAGATGGTTTAGAGGAAGGAACTACCGAGTAATCTTCCTCACTGAAACAGCTTTTGGAAAAGTCATTTCATATTTCGACCATTTGTGTGTCATCCTCCGTATCAACACCATTATAGTCACAGCGCGTCTGGATATCTGACTTCGACCCGTTTACCGATTTGATGTAGGACCAAAATTACTTAGGATTTCCTGCCAAGTCGGTACACAAAACATTGCTTTCACAGTCGTTGAACGCCTCTCGCATGGCAGCTATTACGCAAATTTTGGCATCTCTTCCGATCCAAAGCGACACACATCGTGGTTACCGAAATGAGCCATCTCTGCAGTTGGCTGCACGCTGTAGGCTTCCTCCTGGCCTACGGAAATACCCGTTTCACATCTGAAATGACTCCTTCTGGTATGCACACTGGATGAACACTGGCCTTCTTCCCTTTCCTTGCAACTATATCCCTAAGGGGTTCCATTTACCACTCGACACTGGAGAACTATAAGCAATCCCATCCAGGTCCAGCGTACAATATAGATTGTGATCTGGCAAAGATTGCTACAACATCGAGACATACCAGTGTTGAGTCAGTGTCTGTTCTGAGCCGCTATGATCAACCGCATTTGAACTCTTCTGTCAAGAGAATAAATTTGGAGTTGGCACGTCAGCTTGGATTGAGTACAAGGTCGTACATTGCTGTCGTTCCTCTTGTTTCTATCAATAGATGGGATTATACTAGGCATGGCTTACTCCTCAACAGGAAATGGTGAATTGACTGCGCTTATAGCAGGAAATTATAGGGGGGGGGGGGGGAATAGTAGTGGTGACAGTTGTCGGAGCAGCAGGTTTGGTTAGGTTAGCCAGGACCTAAGGAAGTAAAGTTCTAAGAGAGGTCAGGATTGAGACAAACCTTCAGTTTGAGAAAGAAATAAAACAGCATAATTCTGGCATATATGATAAGCATAATTCTTGTAAGTTGGATCAGCAAATACAACTCTTGGTTAAAAATTTTCGCTCATCAGCAGAAATTTTATTTCTGTCCAATTTTGTATCAGTTAATGCTTCAAAACAAGCGAGAGTTAAGAAGTAAAATTAATGGATTACATACCTTCACTAATGAATTATAATCATCCAACCAAGACAACATGATCTGGGTTTCTGAACAGCATGAACCACTGGTATAGTTGTGTTAAGTGTTGCAAGATTTAAGTTAACTTCTCACTTTTGTCATTTCTAGAAGACCGGAAATCTTTCTAGGAATCAACATGGTTTCCTAAAGCAACGATAATGTGGAAGCCAGCAAGCGCTATTCATCGACGAGTCTAAGAGGGCAATAGGTCAAACCTATTTCTAAAATTTACTAAAAAAACGTAGTTTTAATCCTTTTCCTTCTGCTTGTGAAACTTCCAACTTCTATTTTCTGCTGGTCTTTTATAGCGCCTGAAAGGTCGTCAACCAGATAAACGTCGAAGTTCACCGGGCAATCTACTTGTCAGGCGATTAGGAGGAAAAACAATTCCAGAACTTCCATATTCACAGAATATATGACATCAACTGCGAATGGGCAAAGCTGAAAATGTGTATATAATATACCGGTGACAGGCAATGATCCTTTCGTTAGTGGGGAGGGGTGCAGCTTACTGGGTGCCTTTTCTTACAGATGGCTCTTGCGGATTACCTGCTGCAATATTCCTACGCCAGGCTGCCATTGTCTGGCTGTCTCTACGCACGTCCATGCGTTTACTCAAATGTTCAAATGTTTGTAGAGCTTATGGGACTTAACTACGGGGTTATCAGTCCCTAAACTTACAAACTACTTATGAACTAGCTACAATTAGGGTCGTCACAAATATCCATTCCCGAGGGGGGATTCGAACCCCCGACCGTAGTGGCCGTGCAGACCGTGACTGAAGCGCCTCAGTCCCCTCGGCCACCGCGGCCGGCCATGCGTTTACTCTCTATACCAGTAAGCGCAGGGTAGTGAACGCAGTAAAACCTGAAAGCGACTCCTGCCTCACCGAAAAGACTTCCATTAGAAGAAGAAATCATTACGAACTGGAGATGTAGAGTCTGTAAGGCCAGACCCAGGACGTCGCCTATCAATTGTATTGTGGCGATAACCCAGTAAGGACTCTGTCATAGTTACAGTGTGCTCCGTGTAGTTGTTGAACAGTGTCAGTAAACGTTTGTATGAAGATTGACTACTGTACACTTCACCCTTCTTCCTCATTAACCTGTACAGATTCCTCCTAGCATGATCAAACTCAGCCTGAAGGGCGTCAATTTTCCCTTCCTGTTCCGCTATCTTCCTATCTGTACCACGTATTCTGTAGAACCACTTGCCCGATTCCCGTGCTACTACAATCACCCCGATGGAATAAAATATTGCAACCGTCACACCAAATCTCTGAGCGAACAATTCTACGGCAAATGAGATACCTTCCATGCGTCGTAAAACTAACACATTAATGAGAATAACTCAATTTAATTACCGAAAAAGAAGGGAAATAAGTTATACGAAACTTAGGCCTACTCGCAACTGTATCTTTACGGAGTAATGAGAAAAAGTAAAGCCAGTAAATTAAAATCTACATTCCGTTTTACAAATAAAAAGTAAAACAGTAAAGGGATACGCTCCACTTAAGTAGCTACATTAATGAGATTGTTTAAATTTACCGAGCAAATACATAAACAAAAGAGCAACTGATACCCTATTTGACGATCTTTTCGCGTTTATTTGGAAAAATTCTTAAATAAAACAGAAACCATTAATGATCAGCTCGAAGAGAACGCAAAGAAAGTATCTAATTACTTATCAGTATGGAATAAAATTTAATTTTTTTAAATTTGTTTTTTTAATCTTTGGGGCTTAACTGCATTTGTTATTAGTCCCTAGTCTTACAAACTACTTACACTAAGTTAAACAAACCTAAGGACAACACACACACACACACTCACACACATGCCCCAGGAAGGACTCAAACCTCCGACGGCAAGCAATCGCGCTCTCCGCGAGGCGCCTTAGACCGCTCGGCTATTCCACCGCGGCTAAGTTTAATTACTCTCTGCCTTGCGCAGGGCTACCAACTATATAGTCATCCGACGTGATAGTAATTTCTGGCGCAACCCAAGAGAGTCATAAAGGATCATTACATTTTTAAATATATCTGAATGATGTAGTAGATAATTTTGGAAGTTTGATGACGCTGTTCGCAGATGATGTAGTATATGGAGAAGTCTCTACAGTGGACAATTGTAGTTAAATTCAGAATGATCTGCAGCGTGTCACCTGGAGACATAACATTAATATTCAGTGACACCGTATTGAATACTGATTACCAATATATGTGCAGTGATGTCAGATAAAGTTATAACCAAAGATTTGTATCAATATTTTTTTACAACAAAGAAATTTTAATATCGTCATAACAGTTATATCAGCTCTTTTTTCGAGCACGATAAATGGAATAGAGAGAAGGGAATCATAGAAGTGTTTTTTGTTTGTTCTGTGGCGTAGGACAGATCTTGGGTTACAACAATTAGATGACTGATATACAATTCTCATGCATAAAATAATTTACAGATTGAGACTAGCTAGAGACCTTTAATTTTTCAGTATAACGTTTCCTCAGCATTTTACTTAATAGTATACGATAAAGGACAGCTTTCAACATTTTTTATAAAGATCAGTTCTTTGCCTTATGCAATTTAATTGCAACAAAAGAATGTCATAATTTAATACAATCAATAAGAACTAAGTAAATTTCAGATCAAGTACAGACGGTATAGTTTAGGTAACGTTTTGTTTAGTTTTTCTATTTTATATGCTAGGATGTCATAAACGTATCGATACTTGGTGCAGTTTCTGACAATTAAGAAACGTAAACAAAAGTATTGATAAAAACAGAAAGGAAGAGCCATTATTACGAGATAACACAATTGCACAATAATCACGAGAAACAGTTACTACCATAAACATCTTAGAGTATGTATACGGAGTGACTAAGGGTAACGACTACATAAAATTAATTGTGTGTAAGAAAGATGTCTGACTAAAATTCAATTAAGAAACCTCAGGAACATTCATAGAAAGCAGCACGCGTGTTTAAAAGTTCACCAAAGCTTTACAAAGCTGATCGGATATACTGCAGTGACAGACACTACATAAGCTATTGTCAAAGTTCCGATAGTGTAACTTCCTGGTAGGGTCAAGCAGTATGTTGCCCCCCCCCCCCCCCCAGGTAGCTACATTACTGGTCATTAAAATTTGCTACACCAAGAATAAATGCAGATGTTAAACGGGTATTCATTGCACAAATATATTATACTAGAACTGACATGTGATTATATTTTCACGCAATTTCGGTGGATAAATCCTTAAAAAAATCAGTACCCAAAACAACCACCTCTGGCCGTAATAACGGCCTTGATACACTTGGGCTTTCAGTCAAACAGAGCTTGATTGGCGTGTACAGGTACAGACGCCCATGCAGCTTCAACAGGACAACACAGTTCATCAGGAGTTTTGACTGGCGTATTATGACGAGCCAGTTGCTCGGCCGCCAGTGACCAAACGTTTTCAGTTGGTGAGAGATCTGGAGAATGTGCTGGCCAGGGCAGCAGTCGAACATTTTTTGTGTCCAGAAAGGCCCCTACAGGACCTGCAACATTCGGTCGTGCATTATCCTGCTGAAATGTAGGGTTTCGCAGGGATCGAATGGAGGGTGAGGCATGGGTCGTAACACATATGAAATGTAACAGCCACTGTTCAAAGTGTCGTCGATGCGAACAAGAGGTGACCGAGACGTGTAACCAATGGTAACCCATACCATCACGACGGTTGATACGCCAGTATGGCGATGACGAATACACGCTTCCAATCTGCGTTCACCACGATGTCACCAAACACGGATGTACGAACATGATGTTGTAAACACAAGCTGGATTCATCCGAAACAAAATGACGTTTTGCCATTCGTGCACCCAGGTTTGTCGTTGCGTACACCATCGCAGTCGCTCCTGTCTGTGATGAAGCGTCAAGGGTTACTGCAGCCATGGCCTCCGAGCTGATAGTCCATGCTGCTGCAAACATCGCCGAACTGTTCGTGCAGATGGTTGTTGTCTTGCAAACGTCCCCATCGGTTGACTCAGGGATCGAGACGTTACAGCCATGTGGATAAAATGCCTGTCATCTCGACTGCTAGTGATACGAGGCCGTTTGGATCCAGCAAGGCGATCCGTTTTGCCCTCCTGAACCTATGGAGTCCATATTCTGCTAACAGTAATTGGATCGCGAACAAGGCGAGCAGCAGTGTCGCGATACGATAAACCGCAATTGCGATAGGCTACAATCAGACCTTTATCAAAGCCGTAAACGTGATGGTACGCATTTTCCTCCTTACACGAGGCAGCACAAGAACGTTTCACCAGGCAATGCCGCTCAACTGCTGTTTGTGTATGAGAAATCGGTTGGAAACTTTCCTCGTGTCAGCACGTTGTAGGTGTCGCCACAGTCAACCTTGTGTGATTGCTCTGAAAAGCTAATCATTTGCATATCACAGCATCTTCTTCCTGTCGGTTAAATTTTGCATCTGTAGCACGTCATCTTCATGGTATAGCATTGTCGCGTTGTCCACCATGTTTGAATATGGCAAACTAATTTAGATTAGTGTGTACGTGACAAGAATTGCTTGTTTACCTCTTGTTTGAATTTTATGACAGTACACGATGTAATAGGCTAGTATGGCAGTGGATTCGAAACGTATTTTTATTTCTTATTCTAGTAACATTTCGTTGCATGCTCTGACAACTGAAGTTCAACATCCAGGTAGTATAGAGAGCAATGAGTAGAGCCCACTCGAACTGTGAATCGTTTTTCCCGCGAACCATTCGCGACTGGAAAAGGGAAAGGTGAAACTGACAGTGGTACACAAGCTGCCCTCCAATTGCGGAAAGTAAATGAATTATATGTTTCTCCTGAGAAACGCCTGGCGCATTTTCTCTTATGCTTCAGCAGATATCTGCAATTGCACTGTGTAGCAAGAGTAAGCAATAATCAGAGAGATTAGGGCTCGTACAGATGCATACAACCATTCGTTTTTCGCTTGTTCTACATGAGAGTGGTACAAGAAAGTAAGTAACTGTTAGTGGTACAAGGTACGTCCGCCGTGTGCGGAGTATGTATGTATAGGTAAAGTTAATCGCACCTTATGCGACGGGCGTTATGTAAAGCGCCTGTTTGTTTTCCGTTAAAAACAAAATGATTCTTAAAGCGAAATTTTACGACATATTCAGTATTCGACCCATTTACTATTGTAGTTCCACATTCGTCTAGAACGATATTCTTGTTCTCGATATGTATTAACATGGCCAGTGAACCACGAAGAATACCATTAGTGCATCGATATCTCCGCAATGTCCTGTGTTGGCTGTTGCCACCATGTAGCAGTGTAGCTCAGTTCCATCTGCATTTCTAGTATTGCGGTACTAGAAATTTCACAAGGCTGTCAGCGTTTTGTAAATTTTTTGGCCCACTTTAGGTTACGGTAGTAACACTAAAAGTGGGTCTTTGCGATAGCCTTTTGACAGCTCGAAATTTAAATGAAAATACCGGTTTAACCGTTCATCTGATACGAAAATTGACTAAGCGAATTTGTAGAGGAGAAAATTCTCTACAATTTTTTTTCGTAACTCGCATAGTTTCTGAGATATTTGCAAAAATAACGGCGATTTGACTATGTCTATCTGTCTGTCTGTTCCCACTTTTTAGGTCGAACCGTTCAACCGATTGGAACAAAAGCTACCACGCCGGCAACTAATTCGCTGCTCAGTACGGTACGGCGAACAGCTGCGAGAGTAATCCGTTATTCTCGTACCCATCGATGGCAATTGTTATCTGCTAACATGGCATTTTTAGACCATATTATAATTCACTGTCCTAAGAACGACGTGTTTTTGATCATTTTCAGTGCGCCATTGATTTGAAATGACAACGTTTGTGTTATAATAAGACCGTCATCAAATACAGAAAGCAAGATGCAAAAGAGAGTTTCGGGAGATGGATTTTACGTGACTGATTTCCAAACGCCAAATGAACGATGTGTTCCTTCCACCTGTAGTCACTCGTTCGAACGCCAAATTTACGCCACATTCCTTCCAGGCTATAATCATTCGTGACGAGCATAGGCAAAGAAAATGAACTTGGGCAAACTTCCATGGCAAGACAGGTGATAATATTGTAACGGGAAAAGATAAATAGTTTAAAGAGGTAAAAGTTAAAAAAATATCAAATAATTTTGGCTGTTTGTTAAAAAAACTGTCTGAAAGAATATTATGTGTTGGTTTCATAGGTATTTTCTCACTAGTGGAGTCGTAATCGTATCGTCCATAAATTTTTATTATTTATATTTTTATTATTTTTGTCCGAAATGTTTACAAAAAAAATCATAAAACTACAGGCAAAGTGGGCCGTAAAACACGAAAGAGCGATTTTTTTTTCCTTCTGTGGTTGCAGCGTGCATCGTCTATCCCCATGTTTTGTCTACGATTAATAAGTAGGTCTAGGAAATAAACACTGTACACGTAATGTTCAAATGTTTGTAAATCTATCTGACCAAACTGAGTGGTCATCAGTCCGTAGCTTACAAACTACTTAAACATAGGTAAACTAAGCTAAGGACAACACACACACCCATGCCCCAGGGAGGACTCGAACCTCCACGGCGAGCAACCGCGCGCTCCGCGGCGAGACGCTTTAGACCGCTCGGCTACTCCACCGCGGCTACACGTAATGCTTAGAGTTGCCTCCTGTTCTGCTTCTGCTAGATACATGAGGTCCTGTCACGATGTACTGCGTGTTATGAAACGTCGTCGTTCGCTACACGGCTACAGTGGCGCATAGAATAGCCTCATGTTCGACATCTCAGAGGGATACAACGTTGCGGTTGGGGTTTCCAAGTAAACATTATGAATTTTTTGCGTGTCCTACTTTCGTAATACGGATGTGGGGTCCGCCGTGACAGAGTACACATATGGAGCAATTTGAAATGGAACGATCATATGAAGTTAATCTTGAGTAAAGAAGATGCCACACAGATTCATTGTGAGATCCTCAGGAAATAAAAGAATTACGTACGGTCGCTTGAGTAATCCTCAGAACGGGTGATAGAAAACATAGAGAAGATCCAACGGAGAGCAACACGCTTCGTTTTAGTAAACGTGAAAGTGTCACAGAGGTGATCAGGAAGCGCCAATGGTAGACGCTGCAAGAGATAAGTTCTGTATCGACGTACGGGCTTCTGTCAAAGTTCCGACAGCATACGTTTCTTGAAGAGTCAACTAGTGTTTTGGTTCCTCCTACGAATAGGATATCTGGCGAGAAGATCACAAGGATAAAAATAGAGAAAGAAGTTGGCGTCCATAAGGAGACATATCGACAAACTTTTTTTCCGCGTACCATACCTGAACGGAATAGGAGGAAGGAGTGTGAGGTGGCTTGCGGAGTGTGGATGTAGATGTTGATATAGATATGGGTGCCAATATGAAAGAGAAAAACTGATTTTTCGCTACAAGCAGCTACGTCCACTCATCTCCCATTACAGATCAATATATGTGCAAGACAAATGATGAGAGGTGTGTTTTGTCCAAAGCAATCCCAACTGTAATTTTCCACAACATTCACAAAAAAATTAGTAAAATCTTACGACGGCCGTCCATATACCTAACTTTTAACAAATTATAACTCTTATGAAGTAGTCAGTAGCACATGGTAACTGTGTAATTTTTATTTGTGATTAAATTGATTTCCTGTATTATCTTTCAATACTCTGTGATATAAATAGCTTTTAAATGTTCAAATGTTTGTATATCTTATGGGACTTAACTACGGGGTCATCAGTCCCTAAACTTACAAACTACTTATAAACTACCTTATACTAAATACGGCACAAATATCCATGCCCGAGGGGGGATTCGAATCCCCGACCGTAGTGGCCGTGCAGACCGTGACTAATAGCTTTTACCACCAAAAAGTACGGAGTTCAACTTGCCTCAAGAATGTCGGATGTAGCCATCCATAAAATTTAAACATGTTGGGTAGCATTGTCAAGTGTCAATTACATGATCCTTGGATCAATAGTTCGAATCACGCCATCCCATTCTTTTAGCCTGTTGTGTTCTAATACGTACACCATTTAAGTATAAACTTCATTAAATGTTTGGTAATTAACATATAACAAATCATTTTTATTAAAAATGCATGTCATTGTTTATTGTTACTTCTTGATATTTTATTGGAGATTTCTACTAACGACTGTTTCATTAAAAAAGACATGACACATTTTTCGGGGAAAACTAAAAAATTTGATACTTTTATTAGGGATATGATCATTATTTTATACCACTGATGTCGTATCAGATATATCAGAATGATAAGCGTCGTGAAATGATGGAAAGCAATAATTTTCACGTCATCAACAACATCGTACAAATGATGCATTTGTAAACTCACAATTTTTTATTCGATATATAAACATCATGTGTAATCATGAACATTTTTTTGTTATCGAAGAGATCAGAAGCGAATCACACATACCTGGTCATTTCACCAAACATTGGAGAGGACAAATACTGATGAACAACTGAGTGTAGTTTTCTCTATCATTACTTTTTGGCATCATTGCAGGTATTTATCATCTTTGTTTGATTAGACTGGTGCAGTTATGAAGACATTTAGTGAAGTTTTTTTTTACTTGACGGAAAAATATATATCAAAATGCGCGATTTTTTTCTTCCGTTAGTTGGGTACTTTGCGGACGTGGAATCGTATTTGTCCGTTTCTGATTAGTGACATGTTTCGTCACTTTGTATTACAAATGACGGCTATTCTCTGACAGAATTCGTTGATGTAGCACGCAAGCTTGATTCGAACCAACCTTCAACGCTACCGCATAGCCCCGCCGATCGTTAGATGAAGGTAGGCCTCCTCAAAAAATGCAAAGTCTATTTTTTTTTTCGAGAATTTTTAATATTTGGGTGTGGCTTATTGCTGTTTCATCTCTGAACTTCACATACCTTAAATTAATAAAATTTAAAAAATCCGTAACCCTTGTGGTCTCATTATTAGTGTTTTACTGTCTCTGGAAATACATAATGAGAAAACAAATATAATCCGAATAGCGTAGTAGAATCCCTCTTTAAAAAAACAAGTTTGTTTGGAACGAGAAGTAAACGCTTTCCGTCAGTATTCAGCATCACATGAAAGAGAAATAAGCATTTCTTTTTACTGGCTCCTCCTACACATCACAAATCGAAAACTGCATACATTTTCGTTGTTTCCACATCAGAGTGTTTTTTTTTTTTTTTTCAATTCCTGCCACAGGTAATTAAATTCACTACAAAGTTGGAGAAAACTAAATTCCGGTCATTGATGAACATTTAGATGTAGAAACGTCCGCATGATGCTATTTGACATACCGTCTGTCAGACCAGCTAAGACACACATTCACTCAAATTTAAAATATTTACTAACATACAATGGAGAACAATAGTTTTCTTAGAAGTATTATAAGTCACTGGAAAATGTAATCAGGTACACGGATTTTGCAGAGAAACTGTTATACAGGAAATATGATAAATCAAGGAAAAGTGTGTTATCTCAAGGATACATTCAGCATTCTGAAAAGTTGAAGTGATTTGATGGAATTCAAAAGCAGAGTGCAAAATGAATTCAACGGGTAATATGAGAAAAAGTGCATGTGAGATGAAGGAACTGCCTGCTGCTTTAGAAGAAAGAATGGTTGTCGATTTGGATAACTCAGGGGCCCCAGTATTACATGCAGATTGACAGTGCTTTGGAAGGCCTGAGATAAACCTATGCAGAAGGGGCTGGTGTCCTTTAGTTTCTATCATCATTTGAGATGGTGTCATCCAAATATTTACTCAAGATAGTGTCCATGACACCGAGATATTACATCGAACTTTCTAGAAAATGTGAGTTCTACTCGGTAGTATAGATAGTTTATTGTTTTTTGGTGAGTTGAGTTAAAGTGCAGTGAATTCAGTTTCTACAGTTGGAACATAAGTTGCACTGGAAGCGCCTGTAAAAAGATAAAAAAGAAAACTTCATTGATTTTTCCAATATTTTCGTTATGCAGAACACTGCACATTAAGTCACTCATTGTTAACATTTTGTTTTGCTAGTCTCACCAACTACAGGGTATACATAGAGAAGCTTGTTGAGCACGGTATTAGGTCGTACAAAATAAATTTTTGTGATACACTTTTTTAGCAAGAAGTAGTTCCTTTCGTGATTTACTTAATTTCAGATCACTTACCGTTTGTCTCAGAAGAAACAGGTATATGGTCTCCGTGTAAGTGCCACATAGGTGTCATAAATTGAACAGAAGCGCAGGAGAAAGAGCACAGCTTTTTCAGAGGCTTTGGTATGTGTTGAAAACAATATATGACAAGAACAATCTGCCACGAAATGCCACAGAAACCGCAAGAAATGCTGCACTGTATGCATTAGAAACGACCACTCTCTGCAGAAGAGCTTCTATGCAGTTAGAGAAGAAGGAGCGAAAATTTTGAGAGACATATGGGACGCCAAACACATGAGGATATCTGGATACACAGAACTCGACAAAAACTGTATGGAAATATTTAATCTCTATCGAGCAAGATACGGAAGAGGAGGTTATGATTTGTTGGGCACATCATGAGGATGGACGATGAGAGGTCGACTAAGAAGATTTGGAATGCAATATGTCACACGGGGAATAATTGGGTGAAGGATGTCGGAGTTGATTGGAAACTGTATGAATAAAAAAATGAATCTGCAGGTAGTAGTACAATATAGAGAGATATATAAAGGACTGGTGGATGGCCACAGGTGGCCGGACACCAAAATCAAAGTGGTCTCAACAGAAGAAGATAGAAACAGAAGAAGCGTGAGAATTGGGAAGAAAGAACACGTGCATAACAAGCCACACGTGATCCTGAAGGGTCCTAACGAAGGAGCAGAAGAAGAAGGGCATATTAAACACATTATTTGGAAAAAATGGCACGTAAATGTAAAAGGGTTCGCCATCTCTGTGCCATATTTGTCCAATCATCACTCTGCATGTGGCTGATGCTTAGGTCATTGGCGACCTGTGGCAATTTACTGAAACATAACGTGTAACGAATGGAGTTTTACCTGAAATCCAAAACTGTATCTATTACAAGTGTTCGGGGATTTTAAATAACGAAGATAGAAAACGCACCTACAGAAATAGCATGTAAACAGCATGTTTTCAGTATTTTCGTTCACTGTTGAATGACCGATAACCTGCAAACAGTGTTTTCTCAATCATTTATTATATATGTCTACAATGATACAGTATCTTTTCGTTTGCTATTGTTACCTTATGCCCTAATGTTAATGTCTTCATATAGCATTATGCACTAACGTTAATTTGTTTAGATAGTCGTGGATCACAATAACAGATTGACTGGCAGCTAGTTGTATATAGAACAGGCAGCATAGCAACAAGCAGTCAGACGACGTGTCTGACCACACCTTATTTCCGTGTGCAGATATCTTATCGCATTGTTGCCTCAACTGCCGGCTATCAGACAACTTTGTATAACAGTTACTTCGATTAGCCACATCAAATCGGCGACTGCTCATGTTTGAACGAAGCTATTTATGTACGGTTGTTGAACCTGACGTGACATGTGATCTCCCATCTTCCTGGACTCTGGCAAATTACGCATTACTAGAATTCCGAGACAAATGTTCATAGACGAGGATTCTTTACACAGACGGCTCAAAACCCAGGACGGATCGGGATGCGCCTTTTGGGACATCAATGTGCAAATAGGATGTAAATACAAACTGCCAAAGGATATGACAATAATGACCGCTGAACTCACAGCCATCTTGGAAGTTCTCCAGTACTGCCTTACGGTTCCGGAGGAGCATATTGTCTTCTTCTCGGACTCTAAATCTGCGCTCATACTTCTTAAATATTTTCGTCTAGGGCATAAAAACCACCCAATAGCCTACGAGATAATGGCACACATAAACCACCTGGAAAGGAATGGACGCAGTGTTTCCATGTGTTGGGGTAAAGCACACAACAACGTTAATGGAACAAGATCGCTGACAAACTTGCCAAGGAAGCGGTTACCACAGGTACGGAAGAATATACTCAGGTTCCAGCGGAAGATCTTTTACCTGTTTACAGAATGAAAATTCGGACTGAATGGTACAAGGAATGGCAAGCTTCCCAGTCAACTAAAGGGAAAACTACGCACAAATAACGCCAGTGCTACTAACCAGACCTTGGTACAAGGGACTGAGGTGTTCTCGGAAGCTTGCAGTCACCATAGCGGGGCTGAAGTTCAACCACTGTCGAACTGCGCAGCACCTACATCGCATCGGCATAGTGACATCTCCACTTTGTGACTGCGGCGAAACAGAAGACACAAATCACATTTTTTTATGCATGAACAGATGGCAGCTCACATCAATGTTGCTAAGTTATATTGTGCGCAGGGACTACCAGTTATCAATATCTGTATCAAAATTATTGGCAACCAAAGACTTTGGAGTGTACAAAGAACTTATCTCCTTTCTAACGGCGGCGAAGAAAAAGTTATGAACTGTTATATAAAGGATAAAACCATGTTTAATCACCATATTGTGTCATATCCTTAATGTTTGTTAGGTTACTTCAAATTGAGCTTTGTTTTTGTTTTCTGTCACGTTTTTTATGTTTGTATAGTTGCTTTTGCCAACTTGCTTACATAACTGTACTAGATGATGCCCTTATCATTACTTATGTGGATGGCTGTAAGGGAACTACTCAAAGGCCAATAAAAAAAAGTTTTAAAAAAGTTACAGGTTGCAGAATCATAATTTCACTCTGGAGCGGAATATGCGCTGATATGAAATTTCCTTGCACATTTAAACTGTGTACCCGAACCGGGATTCGAATCTTGGAACTTGCCAGCGGAAGTCAAAGGTCCCAGGTTCGAATCCCAGTTCCCTCAAGCAGTTTTATATCTGCCAGGAAGTTTCAGTTACAGGTTGATATTTAAGATTTGTTGTTACTATTCTTTGCTACTCTATCGGTAGGTTTCTTATATGTAATGTTGGAAATAGCATAGGGAAATGATAGGAATATTATGATCTTGCGAAGAAAACACACTACTTCACCTAAGAACGTTCACACGAAGATAACGCGGCAAGTGCAACAGCTCGATTTGCAAGATACTTCACTCAATGAGGGAGATAGCAAAACAAGAGGACACAGGACACACCTTATCCGAAGACACTAGAACGCTTCTGATAAATCACGATGAAAGATTTCGACGTACTTCAGGTGCCGTCATCTGTCTCTTAGCGCGTGGAAAGTTCAAATGAAAAGATCCCACAGCAATTAGTATCGCGCTTTACTTCCTATGTAAAAAAAAAAAAAAAATTATTACAGTGCTACCCACACAAAGCGCAATACCATGAAGGAAGCATTCAAATCAATCAGGTGTCGTTTTCAGCATGCGTTTGCGGTCACGAGAGATGCACGTGATCAGCATTTCAGCGTAGGCAAACATCACGGGTGCCAATAGCTTCGCTTATAATGAACATACGTGCAATATACCTGTGCTCAGTATTATAATTCTTTTCTTTCATTCTCGTTTGAGTTGTGTCAATCACATGTGGTATTATTACATTTGAAACACTTCTGCTTTGTTGGGTATTAATAAAGAGGTGTCAAATGAATTATTAATGTAGGATAGGTTCTGAATTGGCAATACTTGCAGGGAGAGTCTGGGCAGTAGATGAGAGAGAGTGATACATTTATCTCATTGTAACTGGTTATCGATGCAGGTAAGTGGAAATTTGCTCCAGTAATTGAACAGAATGTACTACTAAGTATCAATCCACTTCCGTGAAGTTCTTACCGTTGAATTCTGAACGCCACTCCGTCATTAAAACACAGGGCATAAATATCTGTCATTTGTTTCACTGCATATAGCCAATAGCCCCTAACTGTTCAAGAAAGTAAATCACAGAGGGTATTATATCTCGTTGGTAAGTAGAGGTACGCATCTGTCCAAAAAATCTCAGACTCACAGTTCTTACTGTTCAAATAATAATGTTAAGTACCTAACTACTACGGTGTGTAAAAAAGCCTATCTACAGTATACGAGAATTCCCAATTGCCTTCCCCTGTCACTAGTGCTATTATATTTACGCTTACTGTAGCAAATTGTCTGGGTTTGTACGCGTATTCTGCACTGTTGAGGTCTCAACTCTTTGGTTTCGTCTCCGTTGTCCTGCACCTTTTTGGACCATCGGGTATTATTAGCGGTGGTATCACATCAATTGTTCCCTTAAAGGGTGTCAACCTGCTAACATGAACACTCTTTGTTCGAGCAGGTAAACCTTTTTCTGTATGTGTAACAAAGAGCATTGCTGTCGAGCGCGGTTGCTCCCAATCGGAGATTCGAATCCTGCTTCTAGCATGAGTGTGTGAGTGTTCTTCCTACGTTAGTATAAGTTAGTTGAAGTAGTTTGTAAGCCTAGTAACCACAGTAATTAAGTCCCATAGATTTACAAAAAATTGAACATTGATTTTAAGTTCTAAGCGGGATCTATTTTTATTCGGCAGATTTTGGTTGTGTTCAACGAGAAGAAGCATTGTCTGCAGAGCAGACATCAGTTGTTAAATTAAGTTAGCAGGACTGGCACAAAAAGCAATTAATACTGTTTTTTACTTCCCAGTTTCGCTCAATTTAATAAAAGCGTCTTTAGAATCTGTCGAATCTTAAACTGACATCAAGTATCATAATCAATTTATAGTATCAGAAACTACGCTAAACAGTTTGATGTATGTTATGAAGAACGTTGCAATTTAAATCCCATCAGTGTAGCAATGGATGAGTAATTCAAGAGAACTAATCATAGTTTAAGAAGAAATGAGGGAAGTTGAAGGCTTAACGTCCCGTAGGCATTGTGGTCATTAGGGAAGGACACACGCACGGATTGGCGATTGCTAAAGATGGGGAGGGAAATGGCCCATGCCCACTCAAAGTTACCATCCCGGCATTTGCCTGGACTGATTTAGGGGAATCGCGAAAGGCAGGAGGTGGATGTGAAACACTGTTCTCCATAATCCAAGTCTGTGGATGTATGGTGTGATATTCCTGGCCTATATCCACTGCATAGTTCTGGCCGCTGGCCGTTTCTTTGCTAACATTACACTTGTCTTAAACGCGGAAGAAAGACAGAAGTGCAGCATATGTTGAAAAGTGGGGTGGTGAGCAGTAGCATAGGCACAGTAGGTGCTGGTTCCACTAGGAAAGCCCGCCTATGTTACTGGTACTGTCCTCGCATTGGCTACTGCATTTCGTGTCACGTGATTTCTTTTGAAATTAGTTTCATTTATTATTTATTAACTATTAATTACTCAGAGCTGCGAATTTTTTATAAATATCTCTAAAGAACAGGCTAGGTTTTGACAGTTTAAGAAGTTTAAGGTGTCCTCTCTTACTGTAACAAGAGAAGAGCGATTTTGCAGATGGCGCGCGACGGCCATGTTTTGGCGCTAAATAGAGCGTCAGGTGTCCTCTCGCACCGCGTCGCAGATTCAGTCTTGAGCTGACCGCTATACGCGCCGGTCCGCGCCGGTCATGAGTAAAGTTTAGCAGTAATGTTAGCACTCGAAGTCTCGCTATGAACTACGAGCAGCATAGGCCGTCTAAACGAAATAAATGGCATCCCTGACGATTATCTCGCGAGTCACTTCTTGTACTTCCATAATTCCGAACTTGTTTTATCGTCACTCGTATGCTGAAGAAGTACCAACGACCAGTGTGCCGTCTTCTGCGCTGGGAGAAGACAAAAGGTTAGTCAGAAATCTATGCTTCCCATAATGTTTTGGACAGAAACTACAGTACCTCGTGCGTACTGTAGGGCGGTACACGCCCACACTGCTACGCATCAACATCCGTTAAGTTGTGAAGGTTTAGTGGATTTGTGGTAAGAAGCAGTGAGGAACTTTGTCATCCGAATCTAACTTCTCCGTCCGCAAAATAAAGCCTAAGGAAGCTTGTAATATGACTAACGTTGCTAAGTACTGCTAGATAATCAAGACAATCTTTGACTTCGAGAAAATAAACAGCCAACTACTTCGAACTTCTTCTAAACTAGATATATAGTATAGTGTAAGATTCCATACTGTATCACTTCGTATATTCAACAGTGTGCATTTCAGTGTCTGAGCCAAACCGATCAATAAAAAAATTATGGATGGCTGCTTGTGGCTCTCCTGTAAACTTAATTTTCGCTTCTCATATCACAGTTATTCACTCTTGGAGACTTTCGCTATTAAATGCGATACATAATCAGGACCGGCTCTAGAGGGGTCGGAAAGGGAGGGGGCGGGGAGCAACCTGTCGGCGTCCAGGGCGGCCATTTTAGGGGACAGCAGATCTTGAATTTACTTCCAAAAGGATGAATTAACATTACATTGAAAGTCTTACAGAAATGGTGAGAGTAAGTTGGAAATACAGATCTTAAAGTGTAAGTAAAGAAGGAAGATACGGGTTTAACGTCCCGTCGACAGCATTGTCATTAGAGAGACATGACTCAAGCTCGGATTATTTGGATAAGGATGTGGCGAGAAATCGGCCGTGCCCTTTCCCAGGAACCATCCCGGAATTTGCCCGAAGTGATTTAGGGTAATGAAGGAAAACATAAATCTGGATGACCGGAGTTTCTGTGTTGCAGATTTATAGGAACAGTGGTAGTAACATATCTGCTGTTACTTCATAATCTACTTTGAGCAATTCTGCCACCACACTGTCTCCACCGGGTGCCATGTTATTCTCGCACCTCTCAAGAGCTTTGATATTTTCATTCTTTATTTGCAGTACCGGCATTTACTGTTGAACTTTTTACTCTTGCTCTTGTTCTTCTTGAAGGATCAGGGTCTTGTTGAATACTTAGCTGAAATATCCCTTCCAGTGCTTCAGCTGCTCTTCCCTGTTGGTCAGTAGTTTACACTCTTTCTACCTCACTGGCTTACTTTCGCTAAAGCTTTTCCGGGACAGCTGTTTGGAGATATTATATAATTCTCTCCAATCGCCCCTTTCTGCTGCCGCTTGAGCTCTTTCTGCAAGCTGTTCTACTTGCTTTCTTCTATCAGATCTTCAGATTCCAATTAACTATGTTGTATCTTGCCCTAAGGCGTTGTTTTTCTTCATCATCCCTACACTGGTAGATCAAGGCCTTTATATCTCTTCTTTCTTCAATATTCTGCCATGTATACTCCGATATCCATGGCTTCCTTCTGGTGTCCTGGAATCCCAATATCTTCTCACTGGAATTTAGGAAGGTTTCCATAAGTCATAAAGTGTAGTGTGTTACTGAAAATCACCCACGGTATTGTGAAACAAATGACATATGAATCGTTTGAAAATGTCACCTTGAGTATGTCTGTGAAAACAGTAAAGTGAGCTAGAAAGCCGCTACAGAGGTGAAACATCTTTATTATAAAGAAATTAACACTTATATCAAAAGAGGATGGCCTACAATATTATTTATCAGTGGGTTATCATTACAGCACGGTGTCGCTGTAATGAATATGTTTGAAAAGGCCAGCTGCAGCATTGTTATTTTGGCGGTCTTGGTACTCGCTTCCTATTTGTGGTACTATTAAGACCTTGTGGAGCAAATTTTTTGGTTTAGGCTCAGAGCAGGAAAATTTGTATGGCCGTTACAACATGTCTTATTGTATCTACTTTACAGTATGTAAGCAGATTATAAGAAGCGATTAATTCGTTTTGCATTTCGTGTCAATTCGCTTAATGTAATCCTCAACTAATGGTACCATTTTTATAGTGATCGTTCTGATTTTACGTGCAATAAAATATATTCGTTGCAGCATTTTGAACCGCGTCATTTCTACCCATTACACTGGTACGAATTGGTTGAAACTTTACGCGAAGATAAATGGATAAATTCAAATCGAAATTTCTTAAATAATCATTATTTGTTGTCGAGATATGAGCTTTAAAGACGTAGTAAATGGAACAAGTCGTTGTTGAACGAGAAACTGGAGGAGTCGCCCAGCTGAATTAAGCCAATCGATGAATTCCTTTTGCAAACGATAGCAAATGGGCTGCAACTAATATTCACAAAACGGCACCATTTATATGTACAACGATTTGATTCTATTCTACGTGCAAAAACCTGTTTAGTGGAACTTTTTACACTTTAAACTTCTACAAATCGATTCAAACTTAGAATGTAAAACGTAACAATATTGAAAGGAGTAAAAAATAAGAACAATACATAATATAGTTACATAAAAGGTCTCTTAAATAAGAGTCCGAAATATCCTCATAACGAAATCTGTTTTGTTGTTGAGTCCAGTTTCAATATGTATTCTTTTAGTGGCTAGTGAATTTCACGGACGACGGGTAAATCTCTTTTTCAGGTCGTGGGCTTCTGGTGAGACATTACTTGTAAAATGTGTTGCATTTCTTCACGTCAGTGATAAATCGATTAATCAAAAGTTCAGAATACTCAGTTCTAAGAAATGAGTGGTCATCGTTCATATTTATTCTTTCATTTTTAATTATAAGTGACCTACTTGAAGAGGAGAAAACATTACGTAGTATGTCAATACACTTACGCGCGAACATATAGCCGTACAGTTGCAGTCATGTGAATAGTTCGACAGTAAAACTAAGACAATTTCGTAAAGGTGAAAAAACCATACGACTATTAAAACATATTCAGCTATTTCCTCCACAGTTCGTATTATATTTTTATTCTACTATCCTAACAAATCTTAGAGATTATTCGGAAAGAGGAAAGGAAAAAATATAATAATTTCATAAGTTCATAGAAATAAAAATAGATGAAAATTGCGGCATAAATTTCTCTTCCTCCCATACGTAATACCACTCAGGAACCAAAATAAACTGATAAAGCGAAAAAATATTTTTATCGGATAATCATTATCCGTTGACGAGGATATCATGGTTTTTAAGTCCAGCTAAATTTAGCAAAGGGTTGAGACTCTATGGAAGTCCATGCAGCGGACTGAAAAGTTGACGGTATTCAGTCTGTAAATTATCACGTCGTTGTTTATACTTTAACAGCAGTACTTTTGTAAGTAAATAAAGTAAAATAAACGTAAGGATGGATTTTGTTTAATTTTTCTTGAAGATATTTTGAAGAATTTCTAATCCAAAGACTCTGCGGACTACAACACATGGAATAGAAGTTCAGAATGAAAATGGTCTTACTGCATCAAAAATAAAAGATTAATACTTCCTGATCAAGGGTGCTCTATTACGAGGTAACCTAAATTCACCAACGCAGTTATGAGCTCTGTGGAGGAGGTGTTTCTGTGATAACAAGTATCCCGTAGAGAAGATGCAAGCATGTTGTTGTTGTGCTCTTCAGTCCGCAGACTGGCTTGATGCAGCTCTCCACGCTACGCTGTCCTGTGAAAGCCTCTTTATCTGAGAATACATACGACAACCTACATCTTTTTGAATCTGCTTACTGTATTCGTCCTTCGGTCTCCCTCTACGATTTTTACCCCACAATCTTCCATCTAACGCTAAGTCGACGATTCCTTCATGTCTCAGAATGTGTCCCACCAACCTATCTCTTCTCTTAGTCAGGATATGCCAGGAACTCCTTTTCTCCCCAATTCTGTTGAGCACCTCCTCATTAGTTACGAGCTCTACCCATCTAATCTTCATCATTCTTCTGTGGCATCACATTTCGAAAGCTTCTATCATCTTTCAGTCTGAAATCCTTATCGTCCACGTTTCACTCCCATACAGTGCTGCACTTCAGACAAATGCTTTCAGAAAGGACTTTCTAATTAATATTGGATGTCAACAAATTTCGCTTCTTTAGAAACGCTTTTCTTCCCATAGCTATTCGGTATTTTATATCCTCTTTATTTCGGCCATCAGAAGTTATCTTCCTACCCAAATAACAAAACTCATCTACTACTTGTATTGCCTCATTACCCAATCTAATTCCTTCAGCATCGTCTGACCTTTTGACACTACATTCCATCACCTTCGTTTTACTCTTGTTAATGTTCATCTTATATTTTTCTTTCAAGGCACTGTCCATTCCATTTAATTGCTCCTCCAGGTCCTTTGCTGTCTCTGACAGAAATGCTATTTCATCAGTAAACCACAAGATATTTATCCCCTCTCCCTGGACTTTTAATTCAAATGTTCAAATGTTTGTAAATCTATCGGACCAAACTGCGTGGTCATCAGTCCGTAGCTTACAAACGACTTAAATCTAGGTAAACTAACCTAAGGACAAACACACACACCCATGCCTCAGGGAGGACTCGGACCTCCACGGCGAGCAACCGCGCGCTCCGTAGCGAGACGCTTTAGACCGCTCGGCTACTCCACCGCGGAGACTTTTAATTCCCTCTCCAAAATTCTCCTTGCATTCCTCCACAGCTTGATCAATGTTCAGATTGAACAACATTAGGAAAATGCTACAACCCTGTCTTACTCCCTTCCCAACCTCTGGGAAACTTTCATGCCCTTCGCCTCTAGTAATTGCTGCCTGTTTTTTGTACAAGTTGAATATAACTCTTCGTTCTCTATATTTTACCCCTGTTATCTTCAGAATTTGAAAGAGTGTATTCTAGTCAACATTGTAAAAAGCTTTCTCCAGAGCCACAAATGCTAAAAACGCAGGTTTTTCTTTCCTTAATCTATCTTCTAAGATAAGTCGTAATGTATTGCCTCCTGTGTTCCTACAGTTCTCTTAAATCCTAATTGATCTTCCCCAAGGTCATATTCCACCAGTTTTTCCATTCGGCTGTAAATAATTCGTGTTAGTATTTTGCATCCATGAATTATTAATCTAATAGTTCTGTAATTCTCACATTTTTCTAACTTGCTTTCTTTGGAATTGCAATTAGTATATTCTTCTTGAAGTCGGAAGGTATTTCCCCTGTCTCATACAACTTGTATACCAGATGGAACAATTTCTTAATGACTGGCTCTCCTAATGATAATAGCAGTTCAGACGAAACTTCATCTACTCCAGGGGCGTTGTTTCTTCTCAAATCTTTCAGTGTTCTGTCAAATTCTTCTCGCAGTATCGTATCTCCTCTCATATTCCTCTACTTCTTCCTCCTTTTCTATTATACTACATTCAACTTTATTTTCTTTGCATAGGCCCTCTATATATTTCATCCACCTTTCAACTTTCCGTCCTTTGCTTAATACGGGGTTTCCAGCTGACTTCTTAATATTCATACCGCTGGTTATCTTATCTCCAAATGTCGATTTTTTCTCTCTGTATGCGGTATCTATATTCCCTCTAGTTATACATTGTTCTACGGTCTTGCATTGCTCCTCATGTCACTCCTGCTTAGTCAGTCTTCATGCATACTAAACTGCAATGTCGTGAAGTGTCACATAGCATGACATGGACGCCATTTTGCCGTGTGCTGTGTTATAAGACATTACATTATAAACTGTGTTACTCTACATAGAGAGTGTTACGGGAACACCCTGTCGCCGCTATAGCGAGTATGTCGAGAGACTATTTCTCCTCTTTTAGATCTTTCGACAAAACGTATTGCTGTTTTGTTGTTCCGTGATAGAGCCATTTTTCATTTTTGTAGCAGTATCGCCAAGAAAATCTAAATCAAATATTCACTGTCCCTCACATGCTGAAGTATTGTGAATTTTGTCATTGTGATTACAGGTGGAAGATGCACCGAACACACTAAGGCTAGCCCTCTGCTCCCATTTACTTATTAAGTCTGATAATGAACTGGAACTGTCTGTCGGTTTATCCGTTTGCTGAATAAGAATCAAACAAGCTGACTCGCCTAATATTGTAAAGGCACCCTCCTTACTGCTGTATCCCAAGTATCTGGCTAGTTATGTTAAACAAATGTACTCAGCCCATGTGCATTATCTCTCAGGTTAAAGTAATGTTTCCTGAGGTACGGAAACGCACTAGTCATTTACTTCAACTACAACTGTAGAACGTGGGTTTCGGTGGAACCCGACAGACAAGAGGAATTAACACCGAACTTGATCCTTAAATTCATTCTCTCATTGATAATCAAAACTGAAATATTAAGCTTAAGGCTTTCATAATTTAAATTGCAATCAAGGTAATACAAGACAAGTGAATCAGAATTAAAAGAAGTTTATTAAATAGCATGCATGAAATATTCTTGAACAGCCTAACATAAATAGGCATATTGTATGTCCGTTAAACAGACTAACTATATCTTTAAATGTGAATGTCTGTTCGATGTACGTTTATCACGTCTGAACCACAAGACATAAAGAGCTAAAAATTTGTACAGTTACTAATGTCTACCCGGGGAATGCTTTAGGCATGGTTTTATGGCGATCAGGTATATATATATATATATATATATATATATATATATATATATATATATATATATATATATATATATATAATGTGAATGTCTGTTCCGTGTACTCTTATCACGTCCGAACGACAAGACGCAGAGACTTAAATATTTGTACAGTTACTAATATATACCTGAGGAAAGTTTTAGGCACGGTTTTATAGCGATCTGATAGATATTTAGTAATTTGAAGAATATAACGCGAAATGCGAAACAATAATTACTCTTTGAAAATGGTTTTATTGGTTGCATTGTTGCTTGAGGGTTGATAATGATAAAAGGGTGGAGTATATTGGGATGGAAAGTTATCGATCTATATAAAATTCTACGTGTGTGTGTGTGTTAATATTTCGCTCTGCAGCGAAAACTACAGAACGCAAACGAATGGTCTGTGTGTAATTGTTGTCCGAAGTCTCCCTTTGTACATAATAGCAGTTCCATGCCGATAGCTATAAGGGGGTGGGAGATATGGTGGTTGAAAGTCGTCAAATTATATTTAAAAAAATTTCTGACTGAAGGCCAGCGATGACGTTTGCGACTCTATAGGAAGGCGGTTACATACAGCGAAACGTGATGCCACAGATCATATCTTTGGTCTATGCGTGCTACAATGTCTTCAGCTCTTTCTCTGTAAGGATCAGCATACGAATAAGGAAATATAAGAATAAATAAATAAATCAGTAAAAAAGAAATTTCTTTTAATACATCTCTTTTAAAAAAATCGATTTGATGTTTCGCGCATTACATCAAGTGATCGATCTATGATATTATTACAATCATTATTGTTGAATTTCGTGATTGGATTCTTCGTAACGAGTGCATTCTAAGTGTGATAAATGTAACATGTTTTTAGAAAAAAAGAGATGGACAGACAGAGAGTGGATAGGAAAAGTACTAACTCAAAGCTCGAATAAATAAATAAATAAATACCCGGGCAATGCCGGGTTTTCAGCTAGTAAAAATAAAACAGATTTAAAACAAGTTTATTAAATAGAATGCGTGAAACATTCTTGAACATCTTAACATAAATAGGCAGATTTTGAGTACGTCCGTTAAGCAGACGACATCAAATAAAAGAGATTTAAACAAACAGGTTGTCTGTGATGCAGACCAAATTTACTAACATTCTGGTCTAGTCTGTGAAGCAGACTGCCCTTAAGATTTACGGTAGCACATCTACCAGACACCAATGTTACACTTAATGGGAACTAGTCTGTGAAACATAATACGGCGGGGCTTCTTTTAAAAAAAAAATCACAGGGAGGGAAGGTCAGTGCATAGTTGACAAAGTTCCTAAAACACCTCCCCTCTTTCATGTCTTCCCTCAGCGATGTTACCATCGCACTTCGTGCCAGTGCCTTGGTTTGTAAACGGGGCAGCACTGCACGCGAGGTGCCGTGTCGACATGCAACTTCAGTGCATGTCTGAATTCACTCTTTTACTAACCTTGTGTCTTCTGTCGTAGTTGATGTCCCATTGCGCAGTTGAAGCACACAGGTCGCACGTCCGTTGTACTTGAAGTGATGCTAAAAGAGGTGTTGAGATGTGGCTAGGAAGTACTGCACTACGAATAACTTTAGCTTTTGTAGGATGCCAGTGCTTGTTTTTATTGAAGAAATTCCAGTGTATATCCAAGCACAAATATACAGACTGAGTAATGTTAAAAATATAAACGTTGCATAACGTACAAACTGTCCCTGGCCCGCACTGCATTAACAGGAATGTGCAAGGTATCGCGGTCGCCGCTCGACTGACTGCCGCCGCACTTCGCTGCGCGCCACAAGCCACCGTTTTGGTGCCAAGCGAAACTTCTAGACTAACATTGTTCAACTTATTACAAAATATACAAATAATTAAATCTTTGAATTAACCGAAATATAGCTTAGCACAAAAGCATTACAGAAAGTATACAGTTGATTTTTAATAGACATAGGAAAGTTAAATGTTAAGAAAAGAAGCCTGAAGTTTTGGCGGACAACTTGTATAGGCGGGAGCCAATCAGATCTCAACTTGCAATAGGGGCGGAGCTTTCCCACGGGATACAAGCTCATCTACTGTTTCTCTCTCATACCCTTTCTATTTAACACAGTTCTCCAACCAAGAAAACTTCTTTAACACCTAATATATTGATATGCGAAATACACGGCTCCATGTCAGCACCCTCACAAGACGCTAGTAAAATTATTTAAACAGATACACTCTGTGCCATGCTTGGGTAGATAAGAAACACTTTAATTCGATCTGGGAAATGTGAGCACGCATTTATACTTCCCAACAAAACAAAACAAAGCTACTGAATAACTAATAACCTGAGGGAGCATTTGAGAAAAATAAGTACAGCATTCAGAGAAAATATAACACACAAAACAAGCTGAAACAAAGTACACATAACACAGGCACGTGTTAGGGCTGCACTTGCTGTTTAAACGCGATAATTTTATTTAAGAAACTTTGCCAGGAGTAATGGCAAATGGCGCCACGCTTTTGTAGCGTTCTTTCTACAGCAATTGTAGGGCAAACTTGAGCCCTCATAAATATCTTACTCACCATGTGAACTAAAGTACGATCAATTCAACGGTCGTAATCTCCTATCACAATGCAATACTCTTATTCAACGTTGCACTATTTATGGTCACTATAATGTATCGGCCACGTGGTTGTTCATACTAGTGAACAATGAAATTGCACAAATACGCGTACTAAAATTACAAATTATGGGCATAGCGATATGAAGCACTTTTGGAACATTATTATTATGGGTAACGTAACTTGAACACTTACTAAGAAAGCTCAAATCTTCAACGTGCAATATGTGGGAACCCAACTTACCACACAATGAAACCACTAAAATTGCAACATTTTGGTAGCGATTACAGGCTGTAATAAGTTCACACGATACATGAAACACGTTCCTCAGTTAATTGTAGCACGCTCTGGTACTCATAACCTGAATCGTCGACCACGTACAGGATCGCACCATCAGACCATTAAACTATCTAACATTTAATTTATTTAATCGAAATTTCAGCACGCACGGTAATAGAACTAACTCTAAACGATCATTGCAGGATGAAAGACACTTAATCTTAGGACAAAGTAACCACTAGTCATTGTCCTGGACACGCATTACTAATCTAAGTATTTACTTAATAAAAACCACTATTAAAAACTTAGAGCACGCTTACCAGACATAACAGCCGAGAAGCAGCTATAAAGTGAGCCAAAACTTACCAAAAACCTTAAATTTCATCCACGAAAGTTATCTTACCAAAAAGTAGTCTTCAGCATACGACTGTCCCGTATCTTGGCGGTTAGCACAGTGGCTACCGAGCTTTCCACAGCCGGGTGCTTCCACGGTTTTCCGCGCGAAAACATCCCATTGGATACGACCTAGCAGAGACTCCCCTGCTCAATCCACAGTTACCTCCTCACTGTTCACTATCGATATTTACCTCAAAGAACCTCAAACGCCCCCTTTACACTAATCGTTGCTACTAAGTTTATTATTAAATATTAACATTTTGAACTACAAAACCATCTGTTAAGTTATGCATACTAACTCACTCTCACAGCGAGGGATGGGAGGACATCATAATGCATGACACAATACAAATACAGTAAGTAAATAAATAAACGATATTCCCTTTTTATCCTTTGGTAAAAACAATTGTAAATTAAAAGAAAGAGGCAACGAACGGCCTGATTAATTCAAATGCAAAGAGAGTTAACTCGAGTAATAATAACTCGCTAGAAGTGATTATAAAACGATGACATAAGGAAGTAAACTCGTAACGCGAAACAGTGGTTTCACTTCAAAAGATGCGACACATCCTTCCCTTACCGCTCTGTCTCCTTTCTATCTCCAGCTGACACTTAATACTATACTCTTATACATAAATTATTTCTGCTTCGGCAGTAACTTTTCCATTTAATTTCTCGTCACTGATGCCATAAACAATGGATATTAAGAAGATACGCGCGTGTCTATGGACACGTGTCTCTATTAGAAATATGCGCCCGATTGACGTACACGGACATGGCCTTTTATCAAACAAGACTGGACACATATAGCCCATGCTGTAGCGGAAGATACCAACTTTCTTAACGTCCCGGAACTGTCAGCAGCTGAAGTTGCCCCCCAGACCGTTGAAACTTTTTCGTATTCCGACGACTTAAAGGAAGTTTCGCGGCTGGGACGAGTTATCTGTGACACTTGCTCTGGTGGCTTCCCGGAGTGCTTCATTACACGAGTTCTTGTGACAGGTGCACTTTATGTAACAGCAGAAACGCTCTTTTCACAGTTTTGAGCACACACACATACATACGCGCACACACACACACACACACACACACACACACACACACACACACACAGAGAGAGAGAGAGAGAGAGAGAGAGAGAGAGAGAGAGAGAGAGAGAGAGAGAGAGAACGAGGTACGCTCTTGCGTTCCGACGCAATGGTTAACACTGGAGTGATGAATGATTCTACTGCAGTTGAAAAATCAGTGTTGTACAGCATCTGAAATTTATGCTAATAGGAAACTCAGTAGTAATTCTTTTTCAATGAAAAAGACGCAGACTGGTCCATTAATAAACTTGGTAACAGTACTCTATGAAACAGCATTTTCAGAATGGAAAATAATCTCTAATTATAAGAGGTCCACACGGATCGATAGTGGGTCCGCTCTTGTTCTTCTTACACAGTCAGGTGGCGAATGTAATGGAAAAACGATATTCACAGATAGAGATGGCGGTAGTATCGCGTATACAAGGTATAAAAGGGCCGTGCACAGGCAGAGCTGTCATTGGTACTCTGATGACTCGTGTCAAAAGTTTCCGGTATGATTCTGGCCGCATGATGGACACACAGACTTTGAACTCAGAATGATAAGTGCAGCTACACGTAACGAACATTCTAAAGTCGTTAGATAATTCATTAATTCGAATAAGGAACATCTACAATTACACACATTCTGCGTTGAAATTTTGACACCACGTTTCCTTAGATTTCGCACTCTCTCACCTTTTTTTTTATTCCTTCGTTGATCGTATTTAGTACAATACAGCAACCAATAAAACCATTTTCAGATATATGGTGAAGTTGAAAATTCATGCAGTAAATATTATTTTCTCAGAGTAATTATTCTTCTGCATTTCAAGTTACATGAGCTCCAAGTTTGACACAGTACACAACTCGGTTAAAAGATGGTTTATATCTATTTTTGCACCAGTAATATATCCACAACGGCGAGACAACATTTAATTGGTGCAATTGGCAATCTTTATTATAAATTACGATAGAAATGACAGTTGACAGATCTCCATCAATACCGTTTATCCGAATCCGATCAAATTTTTCACATTTGACCTCAAAGAAGTGAAATGGTACTGTCTCCATAATAATTCGTATGGTGCATGACAGAGGGTACAACAGCAGTCACTCTAGAATTTTATTTAGATCTTGGTTAAATTTTTCACACTTGACCTTCAAAACAATGAAAACATCATTGTCTACATCAAATTTCGTACGGTGCATGGTGAAGGGTACCTTACTGCAGAATTTAGCAATGTTTGACCGATAACAATAAAATTTGGCAGACACATGTAATTCTTCATATACAGGGGATGAAAGACCTTCGCAGATAACAGGGGAAGGTAATGATAGAGAGATGGTTAGGAGGAGGAGACAGAGGTAGATAGCGAGCAGAGACACAGAGAGAGGGTAGGAAATAAATAAATGGTTGTAAAGAAAGAGAGATAGCATATAATCGCAGAGATGGATAGAGTGTGGGATAAGAGACGTAAAGAGATTGGGGTGAAGGACAGTGAAAGGGAAGAGGAGGAGATTGACAAAGGGAGGGAGGAGAAGAAGAAACAGAAAGGGTGGGGGAGGAGGAGAGGGGTAAAGTGAGGGAAGGGGATTGTGATGTATATTCAATTCCAGTACATATTAGGAATTACTAAGCATTGTCGAATTCGCTAGTTATATAATAAAGGATCTTTCTTTAGGTGTATTTACTATTTCTGTGCAAAAGGCACAAAATACGCTCTATCCCTTGCGGGAATCCATTAATGCTGCGAGCAAGAGAAAGTAATGGACATTTGACACTACCATTGTACTGTGCAATATGTTGAGAATCTGAGCGGGACGGGAAGCATGCCTGACTGGTATACTGGTTAAGTCGATCGCTGACCCCAAGCGGGAAATCCAGGTTCGATCCCAGTCAAGCACAAATTTTTCACTTCTCCATTGAATTTATATCAATGACCTTCAACGATCGAGATGTCTAAATATTTATAATTCCTAATGTAATTATTTGGCCTTATGGGCCCGAAAAAGTACGTGAGTTCTCAGAACACTTTCAATCCCATCCATTACAACATGGAAACAGAAAGAGCCGGCAAACTTTCATTCCTCGCTGTTATAGTTGAACGTTGACGAGATGGATATCTTGCCCAGGTGTTTATCGCAAAGCTACCCACATAGGGTAAGAATCATTTGACGGTTTGGGTTAGGAAGTTCAGACTGCACGGATCGACACGGGGCATGGTGGGAATTAGTATGCGAGCATGGAAGTCAAAATGATTCGGTAGAGAGACGAATACCACTATCAATTGGGTGCGTTCGTCAGTAAACAAAAATTTCACGATGGGGAAGTCTCTTCAACCTCACTGATGTAACATTCGTTGATGGCACAGTGACTACCGAACTGTAGGTAAAGATGTTGGGCGATGATTTCACTACCAATATCCTAAGTGACTGATTTCGACCAGATGTGATACATGCAGGAGAAGCAGGAGAGTGTTTGATGCACTGGAGGAGCTCTATGGGGGCCGCATTCTATCTCTAAGGAGCCCAGAGGGCCGGACGCGGTGGCCGAGGGGACTAAGACGCTCCAGTCACGAACTGCACAGCCACTACGGTCGGGGTTCGAATCCCCCCTCGGGCATGGATATTTGTGCCGTCCTAGTTCGTAAGTAGTTCATAAGTAGTTTGTAAGTTTAGGGACTAATGACCCCGTAGTTAAGTCCCATAGACTATACAAACATTTGAACATTTGAATTTGAGCCCAGAGGCCATTGGAATGACCTCGATTGTTCGCCATGTTCTATGGATCTGAACACACGCTACTACCTTTTGCGGAAGACAACGTGTACAGAAATAACCCCAAAACCATTGCTGAACTGAAAACAGACATTCATCGCCACGGAGTGCAGGCATATCGAACATGTCACAACCCAAATCCGAATATCTATAGTGACGTTTATGTACTGAATAAGGTGTATGCACGCCGTAACTTGTAACTAATTTACGTTTTGTTCCATATAGTTCAATAATTGAATACCTCCCTGGAATAAGGATGTAACCATCAATCAGTAAGTTTTCAGGAGAGAGGAAAATTATTTGTGGGGCCTATTTCGTGATACACAGTATTGGAACTCCTTGCATATGCAATTCTTCAAATGTGTTCAGCTATTAAAAGCAATATTTTACTGTTGTAACTTAAGGTTTTACAAATAACATAATAATTGGAAGAGATACAATGGAAAAAGGATGTATGCTCAGCAATATATTTTGGACTTTTTTTACATGTAACATAAGAGACATATTGTACATGCACTTACTATTCAAATTAAAGAAAGCAGTATTAGAATAATACAGAAAATACCAATGTGAATGAAGATGTCAACAAAATACTATGACAACAAAATATTTCACAATATAAGCATCATTTTACACTGTTATTATGGTTTGCAGGTCTCATTATTTAACTTATTTTGAAGTCGTATTGGTATGTTGAAACCACATTCAAAAGTCACATTGTTAAATTCTAATGCTGTCTGTCGACTGCTGGTACTAAGTCTACAAATTCAAGTAGAACTGACGGTGCTGAACATCGGGGATACAGTTGCACATGTGTAGAAGATCTTTCTTCTTTTCATCGGCAGTTGGCAATGAATCCTCATATAAAGGCACCGGTGATTCAGGAATAATACTTAATGGAGGCAGAGACAGATTGCCCTCGTTGTTTCTTATGGCGTATATACACACCATGGCTCTAAAATACCATGGGATTTCTTCATGTGAACAGAAAATAGATCATCTTTTGTAATTTTAAGCCTCATAGCATCGGTTATTTTGAATTCTTTTGGACGAGAGACATTAATACTTATACACGACCTATATATTGCTTTTCACAGATATAGTTATTCCCATTAGGATCTTACAGGGATAAAACATAGCTTGAAGATGTTTGCCTTCTTTGCAACTTTTACAGTGCCTTTCCGTGTTGTATATTCTTTTCCACTCTGTTTTAGACACTTCCTTTTCACATCTTTCCATTCATCTATATTTATTTTTATGCCTACGGACTTTATTTAATTGAGCCGCGGTGGAGTAGCCGAGCGGTCTGCGGCGCCTCGCTGCGGAGCGCGCGGTTGCTCGCCGTCGGAGGTTTGAGTCCTCCCTGGGGCATGAGTGTGGGTGTTGTCCTTAGGTTAGTTTACCTTAGTTTAAGCAGTTTGTAAGCTCCGGACTGATGACCATACAGTTTGGTCTGATAGATTTACAAACATATGAACATTTAATTGATTTATTACACCTGGTGATGAAGCAACACAAGCCCTATTCGCCATCTTGACTGATGTTCCATCCCTATTCCATGGAGGGAAAAGTTCAGCTGATTTTAAACCAGCTTGATGTTCAAATATATGACACAAGATGGCACCACAGCATAGAGGCTTGCCGATACATCCTATTTCCACTAAAACCATACATTTCGAAATTTTGCGCGTTGCATCCTTATTCCACGAAGGTATTCAATTGTCAACCCATATATCTACAATACGGGCTCTACAAGGGATGGTCCAAACCAACCCGCATCTCAACAGACCCCATTTCAGATTAAAAAAACCTGTCGTTAGAGTTGTGACATCTGCAATGTGTCTTCCGCGAGAATGAGTACACCAGCTAACAATTTCGGACAGCTACCACGCAAGAACGGCAAGGAAAGCGCTAACCAGGAAACAATTTGCTGGCAATTTATCGCCCAAAACAGGCAGACCACTTTGGAAACACAATATAAGAACATTTTCGACCTAAGCTACTATACGGTCTCCACAAGGGACGGTCAAAACCAACCTGCATCTCAAAAACACTGAGATGTACCAAGTCCCCTGTGAATACGGGAAAAACCTATATTGATCAATAAATTCGCACTACTGAAAATCGCTGCAAGGAACACGAGTGACACACACGCTTACTGCAGCCCATGATAGTTCTGAGCAACACGAACTAATTTTGGGAACACCATGGTTTTTTTAATATAGTTGTTATTGCGGTCTTCAGTACAAAGATAGGTTTGATGCAGTTCACTCAAACAGTACTTTCAGTACGCGACAGCATTTGTGATGTTGCGGACTCTAGAATTCGATTAAGTGCAGCCTGCCAGCATGCGTAATTAAGAAGTATTCAAAATGTTCAAATGTTTGTAAAGCTTATGGGACTTAACTACGGGGTCATCAGTCCCTAAACTTACAAACTACTTATGAACTAACTAATACTAAGGACAGTACAAATATCCATGCCCGAGGGGGGGGGGGATTCGAAACCCCGACCGTAGTGGCCGTGCAGACCGTGACTGGAGCGCCTCAGTCCGCTCGGCCACTGCGGCCGGCAATTGAGAAGTAGATACCCTTGGAGTAGTAAAGCAATTTAACCCATTATCTGCCTAAACTTTATTAGTTATTATTTGCAACTTTCTTTAATATTTATATGACACCCTGGAAGGCAAATGAAAGAAAATGTGATTTGAAAAAAAATTCAGTACAATACAATAATTAAAGACATCCAATTTTTGGGACATTTTCGTCAAAATCTTCTTCATCTGATATTTGATCTGCATTGGATTGAATAATCATTAGTTATAAGTCATTAGCTTCATCTTCAATCACTTTACCGTTTTGCAGTTCCATCAGAATTTCTTCAACGGTAAATCCATGTGGAGTGTCTTTATCCACTTGGAAAAGTAAAATGTGAATTATGAAAAATTGCATAATAAAAAAACAGTCATCAAGAATGTTGATAGTAATCTTTGTGTTTAAGATGTGTATATCTAAATAGAGCGTATCAACAAAAGATTGATAACGTAACTTGTTATTGCCCCATTAATGGGACATTTAAAATTTTCACTTACCACATGAAATTTGAAAAATAGTGAATGTTACATGGATGTCCATAAGTTTATAAAACCACCCAGCAATTAAATCACAATTTATTATTGAAAAGCAACTACAAGCAAAATAATAATAATAAACTGTGTGGCTAAGTGCGAAAGCAAAGAATAGGCAAATTAATCCCTTTCCTAGCACTAAATAAAAACGGAAAAAAATCATTTAGAATTTCCTGGCATTACAGCAGTCAGTTCATCATTCAGGTACAAGAATGAAAGCTACATGTTTATTCTTCACATAGACATAAATAAAATATTGGTGTCCCAAAATGGATAGAGTGGTAACTTATGGATTAAATCACCTAATAAAAACAAGTTTTCTTGTCCATACTGTATACCAGTTAGGTCCCTTTATGAGTATGCTGATGCAATAGCTGCATATGTAGCTGTCATATACAGTAGCTCGCAAAGCGAAAGATCCGTACCCAAAGACTAGAAAGTTGCACAGGTCACTCCAATTTATCAGAAAAGCCATAACAGCCACCCATAAAATTACAGGTCCATATCATTGGCGTCTGTTTGCAGCAGGATTTTGACCCGTAGTCAACAAGGATTCAGAAAGTATCGTTCTTGTGAAACACAACTAGATCATTACTCACATGAAGGGTGCTACCGATAAGGGATCTCAAATCGATTCCATATTTCTAGATTTTCGGAAGGTTTTTGACACTGTACGTCACAACTGGCTTCTAATCAAATTGTGTGCCTATGAAATGTCTTCACAATTGTGCGATTGAATTCGTGATCTCCTGTCAGAAAGGACACAGTACGTAGTAACTGACGGAAAGTCTTGAGTAAAGCGACATTTGGCGTTCCCCAGGAAAGTGTTGCAGGGACGCTACCGTTCCTTTTCTTTATAAGTGATTTAGGAGACAATCTGAGCAGCTCTCTTACACTGTTCGCGGGTGATTCTGCGGTTACTAAAGTCACTGAGAGATCAAAATCAGCTGAAAAACGATATAAATGAGGTATACGTATGGTGAGGTTGCTGACCCTAAATAACGAAATGTGTGAAGTCACCCACATGAGCTCTAAAAGAAATCCGTTAAACTTCGTTTACACAATAAATCAGCAACTTTTGAGCAACTTTAATTTTTTTTTTCTATCCCTCTGTCAATTATTTCGATATCTGCCATTTTGTAATCTGCGCGGCAATCTAGAGAGGGAACTACAGTCATACCTGCATTTTCTTCTGTTTTCATATGAAGTGTTTCTTTCGGCAAGCTGTATCTTATTTCAGCCGTTCGAAAACAGAGACAATATACAGGGTGTCTCATTTATCTAGACCACCTATAAATATCTCTGGAACAACAACAGCTATTGTAAAACGATTTCATCAGTATCAATGTAAGGCAGGGACTCATGAATGTAAATATTTTAAAGCATTCTAAAACGAAAACATACGTATTTTTAACACAAACGTATGGACACCCTACATTATTTCATCAGCAATCTATAGCATGACAAATCACACGAACAATGGCGTTGATTGCATCGCAATGCGCCAATTACACCCCGAGATACTGCGAAGCGAAATTGACGCTTGAAATATGCGAAACGCGCGGCTAGCGCACGTACTGAGCAGCAGGGTTCTCGCCTGAGTCTCAGGACTTCGCTTCGCAATATCTCGGGATTTAATTGGCTTATTGTAATGTAATCCACGACATTTTTCATGTGATTTGTCATGCTATAGATTGCTAATGTAATAATATAGGGTGTCCATTTAAAAACTCATAAGTTTCTGTTAAAAAACACATATGATTTAGTATTAGAATGTTTAAAATATGTAACTGGCTTATGGCAATGCAGTCAACGACATTGTTCATGTGATTTGTCATGCTGTAGATTGCTAATGTAATAATATAAGGTGTCCATTTAAAAACTCATAATTTTGTATTAAATAACACATACGCTTTCCTTTTAGAATGTTTCAAAATATTTACACTCATGAAGCCCTGCCTTACATTGATACCAGTGAAAGTCGTTCCAAAAGTTGTTGTTCCAGAGATATTTCGGGTTGTCAGTGCGATCCCTGTACATATCAATTTATGTCATAGAACCTGCATCTTAATTTTTTATTTGTGAAGTTCAATCCAGTTGCATTACAATCCTCATTGTAATGCGAAATACTGCAAAGCTTTGTTCTCGCGATCTATTCAGCTAAGATCACTTTCCACGTAACATTGGCATACGCAGTTTCATTACGGACGAAACGTCTAATATTTCTATTACACAGCAGCAACGTGTGGAAACTTCACTATGCATCACTTCACACAGTAATGTACAATATTGTTTCCACTAGTCAAATACAAGCTGTATGCTCGCCTTATATCTCTTTTCCAAATCTAATTTCATTCAGATTCAATCACTAATTATTAACAGACTTTTGTCCCGATTTTTATATGCCTAAATAATGCTAGCGCGGGCATGGATGGGCTTAATTCTCTAATTTAAAAATAAAAATAAAAGAAACGACCATCAAAACAAAAATAATTCAATCCTCCACTTCGAAATCGAACTAGGCTTACCTATACTTAAACAGGTGGTGATATTTTGAAGATAGAATCAGTCCTAATTCCGGGCAAGAGAAAATACACTGAAAAACTCATGACAACATTTTTGTTAACTGGTATATTTGTCATAAGAGAAATAATAGACTACGATAAGGTTGGTTACAAACGTGGATATAAATTTTCAACTTATGGCCCTTGGTGGGTAAGACAATCTCAACCATGAATCATTAAACAAACAGTTGAAGCAATAAATCATGCAAAAGCAGCAAATTCTTCTAATATAGCTGCTATTAATAAAATTGATACCAGCACCTAATGATGGTTATACGATTGTTTGTCGAAACATCGTGTAACGTCAGCGATTGGATTTGCGAGTAGTCCCGACGAGAACTTTGGAAGCATCACATTCGCCGGGAATTTGACAGATCGCATATTGTCTTCAACCCGTGTCAAACTATGCTATTACCACAGTTTTCACTTTCGTTTTCTGCCAAGTGTGTGACTTTTCTCCTGAAGGAAGCACTAAATGACCCACCGCCACATTTGTCGCTTCCTCATTAAAACATCGAGACCCTCTTAATAGCTGGGGTACGCCGGAAACGAGTACAGCTCAGTTCCGTAGCTTCTCCCAGAAAGCACGCGCTACGGAAGCAGCACAAAAATATCTCCGAGAATCGCCAAAGGTAAGTAAACTGTCAATATTTTAGATTATGTAAACTCCTACCAGCGATGAAGCTGGTATGTGTGTACGTTAAGGAGGCCTACCCACTACACACAACGTGCAGTAGGATTTCACGTAGTTCTCGCAGTTTCTACTTACCAGCTTACTTTTAAATACTACAGTGCCAGATTTCAGATGTAGACTACTGATTGGTGTTGGGTCAGCTGGCATCCTTGGATCAATTTTTGCAGTTACTTGGTGGTAACGTATAATATACTCGGAGCATTAGTCTTTATAGTAAAGTATCCGTATGATTGTGCGTACGTATGGAATGTAAATCTACAGTTCGTCCATTGTTTAAGAACTTTTGCACACGTAAGCTTCAATCCATGAGGACGGTCGCCATAACTGCTAGGATCGCGTCCAACACATTGTTCACGAGTTACGACGTCATAAACAATGAGATGCGCGAAAAGTATTGCATCAAACAACAGTGTTGCACATTTCCTTCTAAACCACTGGGCCGATTTCAGCCAAATTTGGTGCACATATTCCTTACCGTGAGGTAAACGTGCTGTTGAGGGTAAGAACCACATACGAGACATGGTTCAGGAGATACAACGTCATAAACAGTATAGTTGCAAGAAACTACCACATAATGCGACGAGAATTTATTCACATACTGTATGAGAATGACAGTACTTAGAGACTCGCAACAAACTTCAAACATAATTTCAAACCTTTATTCTCGCTGACGACCATAGCAAATTTATGAAAGGAAAAAACATTCAGGCATACTACTCTTCTGTTGTTCATGGACTTAAACTACGGCATTCGGTATGACGTTTATAATTTCTAAACTACAAACCACAGGAAATTTTACAGACAGTATACACACATAAAGCTGAATGTACCTTCGAAGTATCACAGTACTACATGTAGTCCATGAGATATAAACAGTAACGTTCATGGAAAACCGTCCTATAACGCACCAAGTTTTAATATATTACTTCTTTACTACTAATTGTATTCGCAACATTTTACACACATGCAGCACTTATACAAATGAATATATAGACTACCTGAAAAATTATACAATTGTACTACATATAACTCAGTAAATATCAGATCGTACGAATTTTATATGCCATTTGTATTTTGATTGCAATCTTTCTTCGTTTGGATACTGCACGTATAATTTTGTACATTATGCAAGATAGCCTTATTCTCCGATAGCCGGCCGCGGTGGCCGAGCGTTCTGCGACGCGCCAGTCACAGTCTGCACGACCACTGCGGTCGGGGGTTCGAATCCCCCCTCGGGCATGAATATTTGTGCCGTCCTTAGTATTAGCTAGTTCATAAGTAATTTGTAAGTTTAGGGACTGATGACCCCGTAGTTAAGTCCAATAAGCTCTATAAACATGTGAACATTTGATTCTCCGATAAATGTAACATATTTTTAGAAAAAGGAAATGGACAGAAAGAGAGAAGGGACAGAAGTAGTACTAATCCAAGGCAGGATTAAATAAATAAATACCTTGGCAACACCTGGTTTTTAGTTAGTAATTTAGTACATGCAGCAACCAAAAACTTTATTACTATGATTTATTCAGCCAAGATGCGCTTCAAGCTTTCACCCATCTTCAGTTGGTGTAATTACAATTTGGTTTCATATTGAGGTGTCAACATCAGTATGGAAAATGAATATGCAGGAGGGAGGACTCGAACCTCAGGCGGGAGCGGTCTCGCAGTCCTGCAAAGTTACGATAAAAACACTTTATTCGTGTTAAGTAGGATTAGAGCAGATTCCTGTTATGTTTTATTGAAGAATCGCTTATCCTTCTTTCCGGAAAAGTCAGTACACTTAACGGCAAAATATAAACAAAACAAAATATAACCTGAATATCTCAAATGATCACACAAACTTTCGATTATCAAACCTTTTTTTTTTTTTTTCTATTAAGATCCTTCATACATAAGGAAAGGGAACACACACCGTCGTTCGGAAGCTCATTTTTTATATATCATTTCGAGAATCATTCAAAGGTCTGTTTGTTTAAACTGTTTTATTTCTTTCTCTTAGACAAATTATTTCTCGCAATATTTGACACATTTATTTAAATGAAAACAACGTTTTCAGTACAGTAGTGCAGTTTCCGCTGAAGTTCGCTTACCTCAATTTTGTTATTAAGACTAACGACCTGGTCCAGCCAGGCTCGTACTGGTAGCAGTGAATATCTACAGCCAGAGTATTTTATTTGTAGGACAAGCATAAAATCCAGAGAACAGCCGTTATGTAACTCATACAACTTACTTGACGTAAGCATTGCAAGCAAGGAAAGTTTTCTGGCGACATGAATATTACGTATTGCATATTGAAATGTCGTTAATAGTGACGTCACATGACAAAGATCTATATTTACGTAAATACTCTGCAAGTCACATTGAAGTGCATAGCACAGGGTTCATTGAACCGCTTTTATGATGTTTCTCTATGGTTCCGTTCTCTAATAGCTCACGGGAAAAGAAACAGCTAAATCTTTCCGTTTTCGATCTGATTTCGCTTATTTTATTTTGATGATCACGTCTTCCTATGTTGGTGAGTGCTAACAATATATGTTCACGTACGGAAGAGAAAGTTGGTGAAAGAAATTTCGTAAATGTATCTCGTCGCAACTAGTAACGGCCTTTCTTTGATGATTTCCACTCCAACTCGCGCATCATTTCAGTGACACTTTGTCCCCTACATCGCGATAATACAAAACGAGCTGCCATTCTCTGAACGTTCTCTAAATCTTCTGTCAGTCCCACTTGCTGAGGATCCCACAATGCGCTGCAGCATTACAAAATAAGAGCACAAGTTCGTGTTACACCAAACTGTTAGTCATCGGCCCCTAAATGTATACTCAAACTAACTTATACTAACGACAACGCAAGCACCCATGCCAAAGGTAGGATTCGAACCTCTAGCGGGAGTGGCCGCGGCCACGCAATCCATAACATAGCGCCTCAGAAAGCGCGGCCATCCTCGCGTGGAGGAGCATATCGTGACATAAGCAATCTTTTTATATCCGCTGTAAATATTGTCCGCAAATCATGTGTGTACGTGTATGTGTGTGTGTGTTTTTGTGCATGATGGATTCAATATTGTTGAGATTTTGATTAAAGAATCACAATTAAAAAAAAAAAAAAAAAGGAAAAACCATACACGATCAACAAGTTAAGCCCTTGCTACTGCACTAGTCTTATAATGTTTTCGTAGCATTGTTGACACTAATTGCCAAACCCAACATAATCTGAACTGAACAAAAATTACATTTAATAATAATTTTCTTAGTACTTGTTGACACTGTCAGTCTAAGGTTCAGCGACATTAACACGTAGCGCATGGCCTTGTCCTTTGTTGATGGCCATGGAATAACATAAGCTCACCCGAAACTGTATAAAGCGAAATAGAATATTGTTAACAATAGGATGGATTTGGGATATGTAAATCGAATCAGAATGTAATAATATGCACTGAAATTAAGTACAAAAATCGTTTTTCCTATCAGATGTAAATAAAACACATTCATTCTGTGAGCCATATAGGCGCGATGGTTTCAGTTGCTATTTCCCATGATCCGATTTTGCCGCGCGGGAATGTACGAGTGGGTTCTGGGCGCCATGTCATGGACCACGAGGCTGCTCCCGCCGGAGGTTCGAGTCCTCTCTCGCGCATCGATGTGTGTGTGTGGGGGGGGGGGGGGTGTGTGCGTGGGTGTGTTGTCCTTGAGTTAGTTTTAATGAGTTCGATAGCCTAGGGACAGATGACCACAGTACTTTGGCCCCAAAGATTTATTGATCCGATGGTGATGAAGTAAGACCTATACAGGGTGCTCCAGACCACCGGATGAAATGTGAAATGCAATACCTCCTAGTAGTAACCGTACGACGCCTGATCGATTGATGCCATTTGCATCTCTGATTTCCACCGGAAGTGAGCTATTCAGACCGGAAGTCGATGTTTCAATGGAATGGTATAATTATCTTACTGATTTCGATACTATGCCGAAAATGGAGAATTTTTTATTATTATTTATTTATTTATTTTTCAAAATGGTCATCCTCCACTCCAAAATGCCTTCTGTAGTGTGACGGCCCTTCTGGAAAGTGGCATACTAAGATTATTTGATATGGTTAGATACTACATCCAAATAACTGGCACAATCTAATAATGTAATATGTTATTAAGTGTATCCAATACTGCCTTGAAACACAAGGCAATCGACCCAGCGGTGATATGGGCCCACACGGATTCTAAGTAGTTTACGTACACATAAACACATACCGCTTGTAAGCTGGTGTAAATCAGATCAAGTCGACGGCCATTTATTGAACACATCCTTACAGTAGGAGTAACCTCGTTCATGTTCTTGCTATTACTGTGCTTCATCTTTTCGTGTGACTTCTCAGGAAAAAAAATGTTCAAATGTTTGTTAAGCTTATGGGACTTAACTACGGGGTCATCAGTCCCTAAACTTACAAACTACTTATGAACTACTTACGAACTAGGACGGCACAAATATCCATGCCCGAGGGGGGGATTCGAACCCCCGACCGCAGTGGCCGTGCTGACCGTGACTGGAGCGCCTCAGTCACCTCGGCCACCGCGGCCGGCACTTCTCATGAAGCACTTACATTTCGAAAGGGATTTTCAAGTGGAGAATGACGATTTAGAAAAACTGTTTTAACAAAACATTCAGCATTTTCGGCATAGAATCGAAATCAATAAGAAAACGTATGCCATTCAATTAAAAAAAAAAAAACGCCTACCTGTTTGAATATGCTAATTACGGTGCGAATAGGATGTCGAAAATGCCTCCATTCGATCCGGCGTGACTTACAAATATAAGGTATTACATTTTAAATTTCACAAGATTCCCAAGAGTTTGTAAGGCGTGAACGGGTGGTCTGAAACACCCTGTATGTTGCCCCAGGCTACGCTCGTGATACCTACGAAAACGCTGTGAACTTTCGTCTGGTACTTTTGCAGCTTAGTCTGTTCAAACAGACAAATTGGCTGACATGTCTGCTGCAAATAAGACTTAAAATAACGTTTTGTTGATAACTAATCCTTTCAGCTCCAAAATAAAAACTTCCCCATGAATAGAGCATGAAATGTTATCATACCAAATAACCCCCATGAGGCTGTGAAATTCGGTGCGACTGTTTGGCGTCACATGTTGGCAAACGACACTTACTTTCAGGATATATATTTCTTTTCCAGGTTGAAAGCAAACAATCTGTTTTTGTTCCGTTTATTTACTAACTAGTTTTCCGCTTATTTGGCTATCTTCAGGCAATTGACAGGCGTCGACAAGAAACGCCAGTGCTTATGCTGCAAACGAGTTGAATAAAGGTACAACAAACAAAACTTTTTTTTTTTTCTTATGACATTAATTGAAGTTGTCAAATTTATCTGTTGCCTCTAGGTTTATGCTGTGTAATGAACGCCTTCTAATTTAGAATTTTACACAGTAAATCACGTTATATAGTTTATTTTATTTCATTCTAAGCCATGGTAAAGTTACTGAAGTAGTGACATATGTTAAGATCGTCACTTTTTATGTACATTAAACAGTTTTTACACTGTGTTTACAATTGATTCTTGGACGATATGTAGATGGTATACATATAAATGCTCGTCTTAACATTTAACATTTTTATTATATAATTTAGAATTGGACAAACACACACAAAGCACTTTTCATACTTAATATTAATCCATTATGCGCTAAGGTTTAATTATTGATGTTGTGGCTTATATTGAGATCATCACTTTTGGTGTGCGCTAAACACGTTTTTACACTGTGTTTACATTACTTATTGGACAACTTTTGATACGGTTTACATTTCATGTAGGCACTGCTTGGTACTAAAGTTTACAAGGTAAACAGATTAGTAAAGGGAACTGTCAATGTTTCATGTAGCAATGTGAAAGTTAGTGTGGTTTGTAGTAGATGGCTGGTTTATTACATTATGTGAATCTTAATGATGGTGATGTGTTCAGCTGTAATTGGTCACTTAGAACTAGGTTGGGATTTTTGGTTAAATGTTTGATTAGTTCCAGTGCTTCCAACAGGTTTAGCTTCCTGCCTTTGTTGGCTACATGTAGCACTTCTGTGTGGACATGGTAGCTGTGTCCTTCTTTCAGTGAATGATCTGCAAAGGTGGAGTCTGACCTCTGTAATCTCCAGCTGCGATCGTGTTGTCAGCCTAGTTTCTATAGCCCAGCGTGCTTGACCTATATACAGCTTCCTGCAATATTTGCAACTGGTTTTATAAACAACACTATTAATTCATAGGCCTACATCTCTTGTATCTTTGCTGTTTAATAAGATGTGAGCTGTAGTGCCTCTTACATATAAGGAAGTTTTACATTTGCTTAGAGTTTTGCCTAATTTGGTGGATATTTTTTCCTGAAATGTTATAATATACCAGGATTGTTATAAATCAATGCTGACTACAGGTATAAAAGAGAAAAAAATGTTGATCATAATGTCGCAAATTCGCTTTCTGTCCCGAGTCACGTGATGGTTTCAAATTACAACGTGGTAGAGGGATGGATCTGCACAGGTGTGGGTAGATAAAGATCAAGAATGCAACAGAAATTTTTACAAGGTTCTGATGGCCTCATACGTATATCGCGTATCGGGATAAGAGAGACTAGTGTGTACTCTGTCGTATGAAGTTACTTGTGTCTAGCTGATACAAGTGTTCAAGAGTACAGAAAGGGGTTGATATTGGTACTGAGTAACCTGTATTTGTTTGTAGTTTTCAATATGCATCTTTTCAATTCGAAATACGTTGCATACCATCTTCATTGCCTTGCCGTTTTAATGGGTAACAGTTCAGTATGTCTTTGTGTAGTGTTGGGAAGACCCAGTAGCCACTTTAACAAAACTGTTACAGGCGACTTTTATAATGTAATATCTCTGTAATGTCCGCATTACAGCGGCATTTTGCGCGCTATGGATTGCTGAACCGATATCTTGCAATGATGCATTTTTCCCCTTAAAATATGACATTAAGTTAGTTATGTTTTATTGTGAGGATAAGAATAAGTTGATAGAGATTCGGGGACGTATGGGGGCATACTAGCAGTATCGCGATCCATCAAAAGCGGAACGGGAAAGGGACGTAAGACTAAAAACAAATACTCTGTGACATCCTCTGTACCGTGTATTCTGTAGAACGCGTGTAAATGTAGATGTATGAAAAGTGAGCGTTCCAGACGTCCGGAATTTTCAAATAACGTACGGTGCCAGCAGGGTAACTTTCTTTACGGGTAGGAAATGTATAGCTGTTTGCACTAAAAGAACCAGGTTTTAATGTGAATTTTTGTTTCTGGCTGTCATGTCCGGCGTATGCATTAAAAATGTCAGGTCATTAACTAGTCTAAAAATTGGTGATACTCGATGACGTTATTCAACTGCAGTGCCAGTAAGATATATGAACAGCGAACAACTATCCCGGAACGCTGTAACATTTGCAAGTTCTCTTACAAACGGCTTGCAGTGGCAATACAAATTGTTTTTCAATTTTTCGTGTAATTCTTAATGGAATTAAGACCTTTTTAATGCAGTCAGACTCTACCCATTCAAATACATAATCTTTTGCTAAAACTTTAACAAAATATAACAAGTATTATAGTTAGGTCTAGTGTGCTTGTCTTGTTGCAGCACTACAAATAGCTCGGACATACCCAAATTATATTCATGTAATACTGAGAATGAAAGAATTTAGTAACCTGAGGTTATTTTAAAGAATTTTTGTCTCGTCTTCCCCCATCCCAAGAAAATTATGAAACAGATTACCGTTTTCATATTTTCGCTTCTCATGAAACTTCACTTGTACATTAGAAATGAATTAATTTATTGCTTCATTACTAGATGCGCTGAAAAATTATACTGTTGTACGACACATGGTTTAGGATAGGGATGTCTAACAAAATTATTAACTTTTATTACTGTGGTGGACCAAATCACAATAAGATTTTGTTGATGAACTTAACCAATGGAAACAATATTTTCTAGGTAGACAAGCAATATACATTTATATTAGAATACTGCAAACGTAAAATGAAAGTTACTTTTAATGAAAAACAAAACGGTTATAATCGTGAACTGAAAGATAGAAATTACGTTCCCGTTTTTCCCAACACAGTTCAAGTTATTTGCAGATGCACAGATATGTGTTCTTCCGCATGAACCTGATCAAGACATAACTTGGATACGGTGGGATACTGATTCGGTCTGATACATTTTTATAAAATGACACGAAATGATACACGGTGTTATTAAAGGGTGATACAAATGACACATTTTTTTATAAAATTCTATCAGTCTGTTCTAAAGGTAACATTATTAGGCTTTTTTAAGGCTTTCGCCACTTTTCAATTAAGTCACCTCCATCTCTAGCTGTAGCGTGATGTCTTCAATCTTAAAATCTGTGATTCTTTTCCCAAAACTTCTTTCCTAAGTTTCACATAAAGTAAGCGTACTAGTCGAAAGAATTCACTGGATTTCGCGTACTGGAGGTCTTCCAAGGACCGAACTGTCTATTTCTGGAACAAGACACACCTTGTAATATGTACTTTAATATGGCCATACATTTCAACACATAGTTTATATTTACCTTGGAGTTGTTATATTCAGATCAGCGAGATATTTAGCAGTTATGCCAACTGATCATTCAGTCATTGTTGATTCTCCAAAAATCAGACATTTTGTCATTCGTTTTTATGTATCACAACAGAGAATGAAGAAGTATGAGCGTTGATGCTCTGCTCAGCAAGCGAACTCGGTATAGTTTACGAACAGTCGGCAAATCAGGTTAATTTTTTTACCCTCAGTTACTACACAGCCTGGAAAAAATAAATAAAACAACAACCTTCAAACCTTCGTCCGCCTTGTAGCCCGCCAGCCGTATGTTTGACAGCATAGTTTTAGGAAATATGGCAGATATTAAGCGATTAAAAACAAGCTTTTTATTAAATTGACGCGTAGTAAAACTTCAGCAACAAATGTCACGTTTTAATTTCTTACAGTAGTTCTTTAGTACTTCCCATATTAGGAATATACTTTACTTACAGTATTTCCATAAATGAAATAGCTGAAAATACCTGAAAATTATATCATCATACAATTCCTAGGTAGGGAGATAATTATAACGTCGTAAATATTAAAATGATTTCATCTATTTTAGCATAGCGAGTAGAAGAAGGTATCGGGCATGACGTTTTAATTGATTGCTATTGTAATAGCGACAATATTCGTGATACAGTTTCCAGCCAGTATCATCATATAGTACTGAATGTAAGTACTTACAAAAATTAAATGATTCATAGTTCTGCAGATATGATAGAATACACCCTACTTATACGTGGAATAACCGGTTTTGCTTAAACAGTGTGCACTTGAACGTGTGTATCAGACATGACGTTTAATAAATACCCTGCTTCCTTACTACTTACCCTATCCGCAACACATTTTGAAGACAGAATCTGTGTACATCACGGAATGTCCTGCGAGGCAAGTGATTCAGAAGTTACGACTCATAAACATTGAAATGCAGTGAGACACCAGATTTTCCTCAAAACTGTGTCAAAATACTCGGAGTATACTCATACAGTGTGTAATAATCAGAACACTAAGCGGTTTTCAACAAAGTATGATTTCAAATATTTTCTAAATTTTTCCCCTTTATGCGTTAATTCAAATATGTAACACATTAACTCATATGGAAATTAGTCACCCATTTGAAGTATTTTTATACTTTGGAGCTCAATTCTTTAAATAACTGACGGTTTTCAGGCAAACGTTGTATAACGCTGGAAAGAAAAGCACTAAGAAAAAAAATTTTAAAAAAGAAAATCGTACTTGCCTTGAACACGAAAATACTCCAGTAGAGAACAGAAATGTCTGAAAACTGTGAAGTCATTTTGAGGAAGAAAAATGTAATGAAGGTCAGAGGGCAGAAAGAGAGGTAAGCACGTACGCTGACCTTCCAGAAGAAAAAAAAAAGACTGAATGGTGTATTCCGAAGCAGTAAAGGACTAATTATGGTTTAATGTTATGAAAATGTTTTCTAGAAATGCTGCCTCCAGAGAAGAAAGGTATAGGTCGTTGACTGGCAAAACACAGTGAGGTAATGGAGAACTTGTGTTGGAAATTTCTTAGCCGCTGGAGAGATTGACGGTGAGGGGCTTTCTTTTCATTTTGTGACTACGTACAACGTAAGGTGCCCGAGTGCTCTGAGGCTACTAACAACTTCTGCTTGGCTTCATATTCGCAGATACTCAGTTTCAAATGCAAGAATGCAGGTTACTTTTTCACTACTTAACTGATTTTTCTTTTCTTTTTTTAATCAAGAAATAAGTATTTCTTAGAACACCTCAAATCACACACACACACACACACATATATATATATATATATATATATATATATATATATATATATATATATATAGGATGAGTCACCTAACTTTACCACTGGGAATATCTCCTAAACCACAACAATTATTTAAAAACTAATCCTGCAGACCAAAAGTGACGAGAGGGGCTGGTGTAATTGGTTAGTACAAAGCATTAAAAATGTACTTTAGTATGTTTTTTAACACAAACATGTTTTTAGATGTAAACCTATTATTATTTTAGCACAACCGAAAATAGGAAAACATAATTAATGCCTTTTGTTTCATTGTGAAATGTTAACTACATCCAGAGTTATTGTAACCTAAAGTTTACGCAGTCCTCAGCAGTTCATTCGTGTGGTGTAACAAACAAGATCCATGATCAGCTATCAGTATCTGTAGGGGTATGTTTACGAAGACTACAGTGATTACTAGTTTAGCTGTAATGCAATATTTTGGTTTGTCCTAGTTGCCTCAGTGTATGCATACAGCGCTTTCTGTTACAGTTATTATGAATTAGTCGTTGTACTTAGAATAAGTCTTGTACGCTTTGTTTCCAGACGTCTGTGATAGTGTACTGCACAGTAGAAGTAAGAACAGAAGTACGCACAGTAGCAAAGGGGAAGCTAAATTATTTAAGCACGTCGGAAGTACAACAGTGTGTTCAGTGTTGTAAGAACTGTGAAAATGATTTATTCTAACCCTTAAAAAGCAGAAATGATACTCAGCTAAAGCGAGTGTAGAAAACATGCAGTTGAAGCCAGCAAACTGCATGCAGAACGCCGTACATTTGAAAACATAGGCAAACAATTGTGTGCAACAGGTATGGTCGGATCACGCAAACGGGTGCGTAACACTCACGACAAGGTAAGCATGTGCAGTTTGTGTGGTAGCTGCTGTTGCCGTGAACCCACACGAGTTCACGTGTCATTTCTAGAGGCAGTGCAATTAGTCAAAGTAGTGTAATGCGCATACTTCATCGTGATAAATTTCACCCTGCATCAGTCATTACATGGAGAAGACATTAATAATCGACTGAATTTCTGTCAATGGGCGTTAAGAGAGAATGCGTTGCAGTTCTACCCGTTTACCTATGAAGCAGGTTTTACAAACCACGGAACAGTGAATTTACGAAACTTGTATTATTGGTTCGTGAACAATCCTCTCTGGCTTCGACCGGTAGAGTAACAGCGACTGTGGACAGTAAATGTATGGTGCGGAGTACTTGGTGATCACCTCATTGGTCCTCATTTCATTGAAGGCACCCAAACAGCTGCAAAATACGTAGAGTTTCTACATAATCAGCTGCTTACTTTGCTAGAAAATTTCCCGCTGGAATCACATAGGCGTATGTGGTATCAACATGATGGTGCTCCTGCACATTCTGCAATGAACACTAGGCTGACCCTTCTCAGAATTTTCGACGGCGCTGCACGGGAGTAGCCGAGCGGTCTGGAGCGGAACGTTGCGGATCACGCGGCCTTCCGCATCGGAGGTTCAAATCAAATGTTCAAATGTTTGTAAAGTCTATGGGACTTAACTACGGGGTTATCAGTCCCTAAACTTACAAACTACTTATGAACTAACTAAGACTAAGGACGGCACAAATATCCATGCCCGAGGGGTGATTCGAACCCCCGACCGCAGTGGCCGTGTAGACCGTGACTGAAGCGCCTCAGTCCCCTCGGCCATCGAAGGTCCTCTGGAATGGATGTTTGTGCTGTCTTTAGTGTAATTTACTTCATAAGTAGTGTGTACGTTTAAGAACTGATGACACCGCAGTTAAGTCCCGTAAGCTCTACAAACATTTGAACATTTGTTCGACGGGCGTTTCATAGGATGTAGCGGACGCATAAATTGGCCAGCCCGTTCCCATGATCTTACACCTTTAGACTTTTTTCTGTGAAGTACGTTATAGGGGAAACGTGTACAGTGAGTTGCCTACAACCCCAGAAGGTATGGAAAGTCGTACTGAGGCAGCCTGTGGCAACATTACAGCAGATGAACTGCGTCGTGCAAGACATCAATTACGCGGTAGACTGCAGACATGTGCAGTAAATTATGGGCATAACTTCGAACATTTATAGGACTGACATTTCAGGACACACTCTTTCACAGTATGTAACTGAAAACGAAAAAACTACTTTCTAAGTGTAACAAAAATCGCATGTTAATGTACATTTTCTTGTAAAAAATCAGTACAGTACAGTATTCTTCAGGGAAAAAAGACTAATAAAAATGTTAGCATACTGACGTAATATGTTATTTAAGTGTCTTCTGTACATACGTTACATCCCTGTTCTATTTGCATCCCTAATTAATTCTGTTCTGTCCAATACACACGACTGAAATGCTGAGAAGTTACTGAAGCGTCAAATTTAGGTTACAATAACTCTGGACGCAATTAACATTTTAAAATGTAACAAACGGCATTACTTAAGTATGTTTTCCTATTTTCAGTGCTAAAAATAATAATAGGTTTCCATCTAAAAAAACATATGTTTGTGTTAAAAAACATACTAAAGTACATTTTTTAATGCTTTGTACTAACCAATTACACCAGCCCCTTTCCTCACTTTCGGTCTGCGGAATTAGTTATTAAATATTTGTTGTGGTTTATGAGATATTCCCAGAGGTAAAGTTAGGTGACTCACCCGGTATATATATATATATATATATATATATATATATATATATATATGTGTGTGTGTGTGTGTGTGTGTGTGTGTGTGTGTGTGTGTGTGTGTGTGTGTGTGTGTGTGTGTGTCCATGGAGCTTGCCGAAAAATCCATCAGTTTCTTAGACCCAACCATAGATATTACCACAAACACACGCAGCTTCAAAATTTTCAGAAAACCTACAACAGACACTGCAATACCACCCTGTTAACAAACATGCTACCTTCCATTCCAGGGTACTTGCCTTGTATCCATACTATTATCAAAACAGGACTTTCAAACAGAATTAAACACCATTAAATACATTGTATCCAACAATAGCTATAAACCTGAACTAATAGAGAACGTTCAATAAAAAATAAATAAAAATTTAAAAAAAGTAGAAAGATCCTACCCCATTTGTATGTCTCAATTGCAGAAACAGTCATAACTGAAACCAGCTAGTGTCCTATATCATTTTAGGAAATAAATATACACCAAATTAAACAAAACTCTAAAATCCGGCAAACGTAAAACTTACTTTTATGTAAGAGGCACCGCAGCTCACATGTTATTAAACAGCAAAGATACAAGACATGTAGGCCTATTAAGTAATAGTGTGGTTTATAAAACCTCTTGCAAAGACTGCAGGAAGCTGTATATAGGTCAAACAGGCTGGGCTATAGAAACTATGCAGACTGACCACGAGCGCAGCTGGAAATTACAGAGGTCAGACTCCACCTTGGCAGATCATTTAGTGAAAGAAGGACATAGCTACCGTGACCACAGAGAAATGCTACATGCACCCAACAAAGGCAGGAACCTAAACCTGTTGGAAGCACTGGAAGTAAACATTTAGCAAAAAAAATCCCAGTCTAGTTCTAAATGACCAATTACAGCTGAACACATCACCATTATAGAGCTTCACGAAATGTAATCAATCAGCCATCTACCACAAACCACACTAACTTTCACATTGCTACATGAAACAGTAACAGTTCCCTTTACTAATCTGTTTACCTCGTAGACTTTAGTACCAAGCAGTACGTATAAGAAATTGTAATACGAAATTTTAACCGTATCAAAAGTTGTCCAATATGTAATATAAGCACCGTGTAAAAAACGTGTTTAGTGCATACCAAAAGTGATGATCTCAACTTAACTTTGGTAAAGTTAAAGAAACTTCTACAAAATTACTAATATTAATACCATAGTCAAAACAATCAAGGGGAACAGTTGAGTTATGTAGGTTCTGAAGTATTTTCATCACTAGAATTAACTTAGATGGTTCGACGTTTACTGGATGGAGACAACAAAATTACAGCAACCGAGATAGTGATCATAAGAGAAAGTTGCTGCAGAGGGTGTTAGTGTTGATTTGTGTTTACTCTACAAAATGAATTACACAAACATTTGTGCACAAATGATGGAGTAAGCAGGTAGTAGAATGCAACAACGTGACTTACTCGAAGCTATGGCGTGGAGAGCCATAGGAAGGCTGGAAGCGGGACAGACAACGAGGGAGCTATTGGAGTGTCCCGAAGAGTAACTTCCAGGACCAGGACGAGATTTCAGACAACAGAAACGGTTAAAAGAGGGCAAAGACGAGGTCGTCCACTGGTAACATCAGCAAGAAATAACCGTTATCTCGGGTTAACAGCCGTCGAGACAGGAGGCTGAATGCAACTCAAATGCAGTCCACCCTCCAGGAGCAACAGTACTCGCAATATCAATTCAAACAGTCCGAAATAACCTTCAGGAATGTGGCCTCTACGCACGGAGGCCTATAGTGTGTGGCCTGTTAAGGGTACACGGAACGCCCTATGCTTAAATTGAGCTAATAGTTAAGAACATTTTCTCATGTGTTATTTGGACGATACTCTTGATTTTTTCACAGAACGCAGACATATCTTCTGCTTTTTGCTGAATTAATAATTTTGGACAAATAATGTATAGTTTTACATATATTTTATTTTTTTATAAATGTTAAAAGAAGTTATACATTTTAATAAGTATTTTAAAATACACATCTCGTAATAGAAAATAATTTCACATATCTTTTAATTCAGATATAATAGCAGGTCTTAAGGAACAACTACAGAAAATTTCATCTTTCTACTATAAATAGGACCTGAGAACATTTATCTTATACACACAAAAAATTAAGTTACGGAAAATTAAATTAAAAGTTTTTACTTCAAAAAAAAAGGAAAAAAAAAAGTGTTCAAATGTTTGTAGAACTTATGGGACTTAACTACGGGGTCATCAGTCCCTAAGCTTACAAACTACTTATGAACTACCTAATACTAAGGACGGCACAAATATCCATGCCCGAGGGGGGATTCGAACCCCCGACCGTAATGGCCGTGCTGACCGTGACTGAAGCGCCTCAGTCCCCTCGGCCACCGCGGCCGGCGTTTTTACTTCAGTGCATGCCTGCTCCATAGCTTGTATCATCAGAATTGTCCAACAGCTTCCTCTTGATGGCTCTCCTACGCTGTCTAGCCAACTTTGAATATACTTTTATGGCATTATCTGAAGACCTGAGCCGTTCCTTGTCTAAACAAAGCATAGCTGCGGCAGTTCGTAATCCTACACAGAGCAGAACTTTGCACTTTGTTATGTTGTCTTGATTGTATGATGAAACAGCATCATAAACGCCGAAGTGAAGAGTGTTTATACCCTATACCCACAAACACAGTTTTAGGTAGTCTATTCCATATCACATTGTTCACACACTCTATTGGATTTTTAGTCCGGCCATGAAGACATTTCTTTAGTAGATTAACATCTGTAAGGATAAAGAGACGTTATTTATCTCATATTTTGTAGTCCCAGCATTTAGTTTCTTGTATTCCTCTTCAAATCTAGTAAGTTTTCTTCTTGAAGCACTTTCCGGTGTAGTGGCAGCGGCATCACTCAATGTATCACTACCAGTGTTGAGGTCAGTCGCTACTGGGACATCAAACACTGATGAAGATGATTCAGACGAATTATGAGTACACTGCGCCACCTTACACGCTTTCTAAATTACCGTCAGACTAGGTCTTGTCATATTAAAGGCAAGAAACCTCAACGACTGCTCCAAGTACGACTTTCACAACAAGGCATGTATGTACTCAAAAAGGAAAAAATACAAATAGCACAGAATCTAGAATGAAACTTCACTCTGCAGCGGAGTGTGCGCTGATATGAAACTTCCTGGCAGATTAAAATTGTGTGCCGGAACCGGGACTAGTACCTGGGACCTTTGCCTTTCGCGGGCAAGCGCACTGCCGACTGTTTTATCCCGACACGACTCACGATGCCGCTTCACAATTCTACTTCCGCCAGTACCTCGTCTCCTACTTTCCAAACTTCACAGAAGCACTCCTGCAAGCACGCAAGACTAGCACTCCTGTAAGAAAGGATATGGTGAAGTCATGGCATAGCCACAGCCTAAGGGATGTTTCCAGAATGAAACTTTCACTCTGCAGCGGAGTGTGCGCTGATATGAAACTTCCTGGCAGATTAAAATTGTGTGCCGGAACCGGGACTCGAACCTGGGACCTTTGCCTTTCGCGGGCAAGCGCTCTACCGACTGAGCTACCCCGACACGACTCACGATGCCGCCTCACAACTTTACTTCCGCCAGCACCTCGCCTCCTACTTTCCAAACTTCACAGAAGCTCTCCTGCAAACACGCAAGACTAGCACTCCTGGAAGAAAGGATATGGTGGAGACATGGCTTAGCCACAGCCTAAGGGATGTTTCCAGAATGAAACTTTCACTCTGCAGCGGAGTGTGCGCTGATATGAAACTTCCTGGCAGATTACAATTGTGTGCCGGAACCGGGACTCGAACCTGGGACCTTTGCCTTTCGCGGGCAAGCGCACTACCGACTGTTTTATCCCGACACGACTCACGATGCCGCTTCACAATTCTACTTCCGCCAGTACCTCGTCTCCTACTTTCCAAACTTCACAGAAGCTCTCCTGCAAACACGCAAGACTAGCACTCCTGGAAGAAAGGATATGGTGGAGACATGGCTTAGCCACAGCCTAAGGGATGTTTCCAGAATGAAACTTTAACTCTGCAGCGGAGTGTGCGCTGATATGAAACTTCCTGGCAGATTAAAATTGTGTGCCGGAACCGGGACTAGAACCTGGGACCTTTGCCTTTCGCGGGCAAGCGCAGTACCGACTGTTTTATCCCGACACGACTCACGATGCCGCTTCACAATTCTACTTCCGCCAGTACCTCGTCTCCTACTTTCCAAACTTCACAGAAGCTCTCCTGCAAACACGCAAGACTAGCACTCCTGGAAGAAAGGATATGGTGGAGACATGGCTTAGCCACAGCCTAAGGGATGTTTCCAGAATGAAACTTTCACTCTGCAGCGGAGTGTGCGCTGATATGAAACTTCCTGGCAGATTAAAATTGTGTGCCGGAACCGGGACTCGAACCTGGGACCTTTGCCTTTCGCGGGCAAGCGCACTACCGACTGTGCTATCCCGACACGACTCACGATGCCGCCTCACAACTTTACTTCCGTCACTACCAGGAAGTTTCGTATCAGCGCACACTCCGCTGCAGAGTGAAAGATTCATTCTGGTACTCATATTAGTTACAGTCAACTGCAAATACCTTTATTGACACAATGAACTTACCATTTGTACTGTATCTTAGAAAATGACTGAAACGGACGATCATTGGCACGGCAGAATAGCTGTGCAAGCTAAGGCGCATTGCTGCGATGCACGCGGCCGTTCGCCGTCGGAGGTTCGAGTCCTCCCTCGGGCATGGGTGTGTGTCTTGATCTTAGGATAGGTTATTTTAAGCAGCTTGTAAGCTTAGAGACGATGACCTCTGCAGTTAGATCCCATAACTTAACGAATAAAAAGGGTGGTCGGAAATTTCCTGTACAAACTTCTAGGACTTGTAGAGGGTAGTGAGTACATAACATTTTGAATAGGAACACATGTCCGGAAACGTATCATTTTCGTTCCACCACGGTTTCAATTCAGATGATCATCTCATTCACCCCTACTTGAGGAACGGAATTAGGCGTGACCCAGTAGAATTGTTGCAATCAATTTGATAAGAATACTGAATCGTTCCGTTATCACTTACGCGTTTTCATTACAGTTTACACCTTATGATTCACATTAGTCGACAACAACAAGAACCCAGCATCTACGGCACCAGCCGCAACGTACTGATGCATTACAACAGCGGCTCGATGTGGCGACCACCAACGTCGTTATACACATTGTGCCTCCGAGGCTTGTTCTGGTACACTCTCTCCATCCAACCTGGTGTCTCTTCAACGTCTTGTGCAGCGGCCGGGACTCGTGCCAGCAGATCGTCCTTTGTCTATACAGGTGCCTCATAAATTAGGCTCTTCGTACGAGTCCTAGTCCACATGGATTAAATCCGGCGATGGTGGAGGCCCCGCGGTTGGACCACCACGGCCTATCCATCTTTCACCAAATCGTCTCTTGAGATGTCTCCGAACAGCCAGTGAAAAGTCAGGTGGTGCACCATTTCGCTGAAATCACATTTCCTGACGGACTTTCAATGGCACATCTTCCAAGAACGGGTCCAATACGTGACGTAGGAAGACTAAGTTGCACAGCAGGACAGGGAACTAAGACGTTTCTCTGTCCCTAAACAGACGTTGACGAGTTACACATATAGAAACGGTCGTAGAACGAAAACGATACGTTTTCGGGCATGGATTCCTATTCAAAATGTTATGTCTACAAGTTGTAGAAGTTTATAACGAGAATTTCCGACCATTCTGTATAACAATACACTTACAGTCACCAATCTCAATGCAAGCATGACATCGGCGAACAAGATTCTAGAGTACCCTGACAAATATCCCTGGTGTGTTTCGAATCATATCACAAGCTGCAAAGATCTGGGAACAAATTCCATATCCTGTTGGGTCACATACACAAGTGAAGTTCGTAAATCAATGAGAATTAACTAATGTACTTATCAGTCCCAAGGTTTAAAAACCAGTTAAACTAACCTAACAACAACACACACACCCATGCCTGAGGGAGGACTCGAACCTACAATGGGAAGTAACAATACGTTCCGCAACAAGGCGCCTACGAGCGCTCGGTCATTCCACTGCGGTTACACAAGCGACTTTAGATAATCCCGGCCAAAGCAAAATATCAAGGCGGTTCGGATCAAGTGACCCCACAGGTCACGGAAAAGAACAAAAATGTGCATGTCAGCGGTACCGCTACATCGCAATGTATCGTACTTCTGTCAATAGAACTGGGTCTTTCATTGATTCAGAGCACGTTCTGTCACGGAACAATGTACGTACGCTACAAGGGAACCATCTTATGGACAAGTAAAGTAAACAAAACCTGAAACTTCCTAACAGGTTAAAATTGTGTGCCGGAACCGGGACTCGAACCTGGGACCTTTGCCTTTCGCGAGCAAGCGGAAATAAAGTTGTGAGGCCGCATCGTGAGTCGTGTCGGGATACCTCAGTCGGTAGAGCGCTTGCCCGCGACAGGCAAAGGTCCCAGGTTCGAGTCCCGGTTCCGGCACACAATTTTAATCTCCCAGGAAGTTTCATTTCAGCGCACACTCCGCTGCAGAGTGAAAGTTTCATTCTGTAAACAAAACCTGCGTAATGACTTCCTAGTAATCAGGCTGGTCCTCCTTGTTTCATTGCAGGAAATAAAGAACGTACATCTAAATAAACAGTGCAGTACGTGTAAATTTGTACGCATGTTAGTTGTAGACAAGCTGGAAAACAGTAATACGAAACAAAGCAGCTGACAAGTTCACGTCCGTTTCTATTTAAGCCAGTTTCTCCGACCGCAGGTTCCATAGATCAGATTGTTTTGTGGACCATTCTCTACGTCCGGTTAAACCTTTTTCACGATGTTATGGAAATCTACAGGCCGTAAATTCAATTAAATATCTAGGAATAACAATTACTAACAACTTAAATTCGAAAGTACACATAGAAAATAATGTAGAGAAGGCAAACCAAAGGCTACGTTTCCATGACAGAGCAGAAGATGCAACGGTTGTACTAAAGAAACTGCCTACACTACATGTCTACGTCCTGTCTTGGAGTACTGCTGCGCATTATGGGAATGACGGACGATTTCGAGAAAGTTTAGAGAAGGGCAGCGCGTTTTGTATTATCAAGATGTAGGGGAGAGAATGTCACGGAAATAATCCTCGAGATAGGGTGGAAATAATTAAAAGAAAGGCGTTTTTTGTTGTGGCGAGATTTATTTGCGAAATTTCTTTGACCAACTTTCTCTTCCGAATGCGAACATATTTTGTTAGCACCCACCAATAAAGGGAGACTTGATCATCGTAATACGAGGGTCGTCCACAAAAAAAGTTCCGTTTCTTTTTCTATCCGCAGCAGCGTTACGATCGCAGTTCCGTGCATGCGTGGCTGCCGACGTGTGCTTTGTAATGCTTATTTATATCAGCCGTAATTGAAATTGCCGCCGCGTGTGAAATCACATCTTTGATTCATTTTCTTAACACTAAGAAAGTTAAACCAAAGAAAATTCATCGGCAAATCTGCGAGGTTTCGGACAAAATGCTATGAATGATTCAATGGTTAGAAGATGCCCGACCTCACACGGCGAATGTGACCAAACTACTCTTATGTGAATCTCACAGCCCGTACATCGCTTCCAGCGACTTTCCTCTCTCCTTACACCTAAAATCTGTCCTTGGTGGTCAACACTTCAACGATGCTGACGACCTGAAAGAATATGTTACCACATGGTTTGAATACACTGGCGGCAATCTATGAAGAAGGTATACCAGAACTTGTGCCACGGTATGATAAATGCCTACAAACTTTCGGAAGCTATGTGGAAAAGTAGTTTAACAGTTGTAGATTTTTGTACAACAAATGCCGTATTTTTTTTTTTTCTTTTTCTGTACAGGTGTGTTATAGCTAGCCAAACAGAACTTACTTTGTGGAAGTACCTCGTAAAATAAGAAAAATCAGATCGAAAACGGAAATATTTAGTTGTTCCTTTTACCCGCGAGCTATTAGAGAATGGAACGGTAGAGAAATATGATAAAAGCGGTTCGATGAACCCTCTGCCATGCACTTCATTGTGAGATGCAGAGTATTTATGTAGATATAGATACACCATGTGCGTTATGATTATAGCTAATGATGAAGTTATAACATCTGTGCAATACATGTCATTTATACACTTCAATGATAAGCGTATTCCCAACGTTACACCAGTCCTATATATAAATACACAAATTTTCATTTAGAGACGTTGTTGAAAGATGTTTGCATAAATAACGCTGCTTTTTTTAATAAATTATTTAATACAACAGGCCTTTTTCGACGTATTTGCCGTCGTTAGGTTAAATCAGTTAGAATTCTTTTCTTTTTAATATCTATTTCTCAATTGATGTCACTTTGTTTGTCTATTCTATTTCAGTTGTTACATAAACAGAAATGTAAGAGCTGTCGCTGTTCTAGTTCTTTACGAAGCTGTTCATTTATCAAGTTATTACTTATTTTGATAAATCAGGAGTTTCATAACGAACTACAGCGACAGTTCTTTCATTTATATACATATGGCGTCTGTTCCGAAAGAACAGACGTCACTTCTGGTCCAGCAGTTGTTATTCTTTCATATGCACATTTTCAGCTTTGCCCATTCACAGTTGATGTCATATATTCTGTGACTATGAAAGTTCTTTCATTGGTTTATGTTCAAATGTTTCGTAATTCTTATGGGACCAACCGCTCGACTACTCCCGCGCGGCTCATTTGTTTATCTAACAACTGAAACAGAATAGACAAACAATCGATATTACCAGGCAAAGAATACCAACGATGCCAGTCACGCCGAAAGAGACCTGTTGTATTAAATAATTCATTCTAAAAGCAGCATCCTTGGTACAAACATCTTTTAACAATGTCTCTAGATGCCATCTATGACGCAGCGGGCCCAGACGAATACAAAAAATTTACATAATTTTTCAGCCTGATTAATCTACGAAAATTGTATTATGATCGTCGTTAAAGACCAGTGCTATTTGTGGTGCCAAACAGTTCCTTGTAGCTTCTCTAGAAAGCCTCACTTCAGATGTATGGTCATGGCAACCTTCCACGTTGGTAACAAATATTTTTATCAGCACATACGCTGTTGCAGATGTACATAGGTTTACAGCCTGCTTAAATGAATGTAAAGAAGTGCCACTATCTGGAATGAACAATTCATAGTTCGTATGCTTTTAATTACCAAAAAAAAAAAAAAAAAAAAAAAAAAAAAAAAAAAAAAAAAAAAAAAAATTTCTTAATTTTTTATAATATTAAACGATCGTCAACAGTTTAAGCCTTAAATGTTAAAATGTCAACAACTCTTAGTAGTATAATGATGCCGGTTACACCCCACTGAGAATCGCCCGTCGACGATAGTGTCATCGACGCCAAACGCTCGGCCAATTGCCGGACCGCAGATCAAAGGATGCCGCCACAGGATGATTGATAGGTCTTCCCAGAAGAACGAAAGATGATTGACAGTTTACATTTAGGTCCTTTTGATTCGCTACTTGCCCGACCGCTAATCAAAGGACGCCGCCATAACGCACTTAAGGATTGACAGGTTGCAACACCTCCCTCGGCCACACTCATGGCCAACACGACGCCCAGCCACCACGCCCCCCCCCCATCCACCCCTCGGTGCCGCCGCCAGACAAGCGGCACCTCCGACAGGTCCAGACCTGTAGACCCATCGACATGTCGGTACTCGCACCCTGGACCACACACCTGGGCGGTTCGACGCCCTCCTCCACCCCTCGGCACCGCCGCCAGACAGGTAGCACCTCCGACAGGTCCAGACCTGTAGACCCCTCGACATGTCTGTACTCGCACCCGCGACCCCTACTCGCTCGGCCGATTGCCGGACCGCCGCCTCCGCCGCTAACAGATGCTACCCCCTCCTCCTCCACGCTAGCGACCGGTTCTCAAAGGACGCGGCCACCGGCCCTACCCGCGAGAACGATTGTCTTCACCGCACCGACACCGCCCCCACAGGCCGACCCCTGCTCTCTTTTTACGGCGACCGCGCCCCGACAGGTCAGCAGCCAATTAAATTGCATATTTATTATTAAGCGCGCCGCAGCGATCCGTACGCCAGATCTCGATTTATGTAACAACAACAATTTCCGCCGTTTATTATTATTCTTGGAAAAAAATAAAGCTACCATAGTGTTCTTCGTATGCTAAAAAACAATTTAGAACAGAAATGCTTAGTTGGTCTCGTATACTACAGCATGTAGTATTAAATATTAAAACTCGTATGCAAAATTTGCAAGTAAGAATTTACACTCCACGCTCTTCGCATAGACTACAACCGACAGACGTGTTTAATAATAATAATAGCGCAGGTTACGGTAACGAACGCCACAAACTTACGTATCCATCTTAACATATACTCTTTCGATATACAGAAACAATTCTAACGAAAAGAAAAGAAATGGTCCGTTTTCGGAATTCGACCGCAACCTTAGATCTATAAATGTATCTCTTCGTTTAGACGATGCCAGCAACAGCCATCGAACGGAATGTAACTTGTATGCCAACAACTCTTTCGATAAAACAGCAACAGCGGCAGCAGCAGAAGACGGCATATTGTTTATACAAAAATTCCAAATAACGAAAATCGGCAATGACATCTAGCACAACGTCTCTAAATATACATCTGCAAGCACCGTAACTTGTATGCAAAATTTGCAAGTAAGAATTTACATTCCCATCTCTCTCCAGGCGTGTTTAATAATAATAGCGCAGGTTAGATAATAAACGCCACAAACTTACGTATCCATCTTAACATATACTCTTTCAATATACAAAAACAATTCTAACCAGAGCCAATTAACGAAAAGAAAAGAAATGGTCCGTTTCGGAACTCGACCACAACCTTGCATCTATAAATGTATCTCTTCGTTTAGACGATGCAAGCAATAGCCATCGAACGGGATGTAACTTGTATGCCAACCACTCTTTCGATAAAACAGCAACAACAGCGGCAGCAGCAGAATACGACATAGTGTTTATACAAAAATTCCAAATAACGAAATCGGCAATGACATTTAGCACAAAGTCTCTAAATAAACATCTGCAAGCACCGTTAACAATCGTCCAGAACGCAGAGCGCTCTCTCGGCAGACTACATAAAAGAAACATATGCTAAGTGTTTAAACAAAAACACCTAAGTAACATCTCCAAATGATCAAAACCTTCTATGCAGACGCACCATTCTGACAAGGATAGCTCGCAATGCATTTATTTAATGGAGCTGAGCCATGCCGAAAGTTCCGAAATTTAACACTCTCTCTCTCTCTTTAGCGATCTTGCCCTGTTACGTTTCCTTCTTCTTAGATCGAGGTATAACTGCGCAATCCGAGAGTTCGGGTATTTTAATTTTACCTCTTATTTCCTTGCTACAGCAGTACACATCCCATCTAAGAAATCTCTATGTCCTGTTACGATGCAAACTACATTTATCTGACACCGATATTCCAGCGCCCCAGAAGACATTTAATCCCTATTGTGCAACGGAGAGTCGAAACAAAAGAAAAATACGTGAAATAATTTACCGATTCCGACCGTCTACACTAAAACTTTTCGAAATTATTGGCCTAACAACACCCTTATTCGACAATACAGCAACCACAGAACCGAAGTTACCTGCCCAATGCAACACAGATTTCCAGCTCGACCCGCCCTTTACCCACAAAATTCCTACTCCGAACTAAGATTTATTATTTTAATTACAAGTAGATGTCCACCGCAAACGAAGGCGCTAACCTACACGCCACAACACATGATTCTATATAGGACATGGAGTGTTTACAATTTTTGTTTTGTTTATTACAGTACAACTGAGTACATGCAACGTAATGTTCGCAAACATATCGCAACCAACTCCCGCACACTTCGATCATAACCTGCTCTCTAAGGAATGGATGGGAGTCACACACAGTACAAACACGTTTGTCGTGTGTTCCGATAATTGCGGCCAGTACAACGATGCGAGACCAATCCCCCCGCCTGTTTACTGTAAAAGCAAATATTTTTCCCCACACTATCTGTTTAAACCGGGCTTGCACATATACAATAGCCTCCTTTTAAAAGCATGTGTCTTCGCCATATAACCCAGTTTTCGTTTACCCTTCTTCTTCTTCTTAGGACTTGTGGAATAACGTAGACGATATCTACGTCTGTGGATAATAAAGTCCTGGAATGCTAAAAAAAAAAATATAGTTCCTTGCTCGACTCTACAAGTAATTTACAGTCGAAACTAAAAAAAAAAAAAAAACCAAAAAAAAAAAAAAAAAAAAAAAAAACACAATGTCCGAGAGAGCGGTCAATTTTCTGGTACTCTTAATACCCAAGTATCAAATCTAAAAGCGTTTGCACAGTACAACGGCGCACTTTGTAAATACCGTATCTTCTCTTTTAGAACACTGAAACAATCTTCTTACACAATCCTCCATCCTGGTAATACCATCTTCTCGACCCGGCGTAAAAATAAAAGTCCTAACAATCAACTGCCTGGACTCTTTATAAAATCTATATCTTTGCTTACACCAGAGCTCGTGATTTTTTCGACAAATTTATTTTGGTTCTACAATTCGACGCCAACCACGTTAAGCAGTCGTTTCCTCGCCCGCAACCACTTTGATATTGCTCCTCCCATCCGAAAGTCATGCTCGGATACGAACGCCACTCGGTTAAAGTATTGTCCAAAAATCCAGGAGATAGAAGGCATCTACACGAAGCTGCTGCTGTAGTATAGATGGGAGCGCCTCCATTATAAAACATCGATTAGCTGCAGTTTATAAGATATATACCCACAGGACGTATATATTTCCCCCCAATGTATTCCAGAAATAGTAACTTCGTCTTATCTCCAACGTTTGCAGTATCGAACTTGCGGAATTTACTACACACACGCGCGCGCACTCCATTGGCTACAACTAGCGCACTTTAAGTAACGAAACTATAGGTGTTTTATAAAACACGTTGATTTTCGACGAAAGAATTATGATTTACCGCAGCAGGCATATCCGCTACGTAACGTGTTGCACACCAGCCGTAAAGTAGCCAACACTAGCCTACGATTAAACAGACGATGCTTCGACGAAAGATCAATGCACCACCAAAGTCAGTTTTCTTTACAGCTTTACCGTGACGTATATATTTAGGGTATATCGACACTTTTTACTTACATTCCGTCCCATCTAGCCTAAAGCACTCTCTGTAAGCGCCAAACATTTCCAACACAGTAACAGAACTACACCTTGCAGTCAACACGAACCTACAACAACAGAAGAGTCTAGCCATTCCAACTCGTTTTTTGTCCCAACTAGCATGCTGCAAGCTATGTATACGTTCGTAACAACCCAGACAGAGCTATCCTTACATCCGTCACTAACCCAGTACCAACTCTAAACAAGTTACCACAGATGGTGTTATAACCGCGATCAGTAACAGACAAGATCTCCCAGACACACAGCGTTTTAATAAAGTTTCGATCTCGCTCTCTCTCCACCCAATAACTACGTTGGTTGCTTGACCTGTCCCTAACATCCAACCACAACTTTGTTTCCAATGCATAGCCCGGCAGACAATATTTCTGGAACGCTCTCTATCAGCCAATAGACTACATACCTCGAGCATTCGCGCACAAATCACCATCGTATTCCACTCCTTCTAACAAATTATTACTCTCGATAAACATCTGTAACACAGTGTAAAAAAATGAGCGACGTGCACACGCACAGAACAGCTAACAAGAAAAGATCTAGATCCAAGCCAAGTTCTTATAATCCTTACAAGCAGCAACGCAAAATAGTCTACACCATTTCGAACTAATGCAACACCAGATTTTTTTAATGATCTCCAAGAGCAATCCTTTAGAGACTAAACAAACGATTAAATGCACCTCCAATATAGGTAACTAATCCTCTAACTCGATGCTTATCGACCAAAGAACATTAATTTACCACTGCAATCATCTCCGATACGCTACCGAAAGACGTCCATTCGTAAACACAGCTAAAAGGAGATATAAATGCCCCACATCCATGCTACGAAGTATCTATATGTATTTCCACAATTGTGGACCACATCTGCGTTGCATCGTATCGCACGACTAAACAGTTCGAAATAGGTACTTCGCGCAAGCTAGCATGAATAATCACATTCCATGTTATTTCTGGCTGTAGGCGAGTGCGGACCTGTTGACTCATCGTAGACGCCGGTTTGGAGTGTGTGTACGTCCTATACATGTAAACATACCTGTCCACGCTCGCACCTGACCCGGAGAAGTTTTCGGTTTAATTTTTCCTGGCCGCACCAGATTCCGAATACAAGAGAGCTATTTTCGCGAAGATAGATTTCCTCGCAGCTGACGCAAGCGATGTTTTTACCGTACGAGCAGTTGTTAAACTTTTATACGCAGATACATATACAGACAGTAGGATGTGCGCAAATTTGCGATGTAGCTCTTACAGAAACGAAACATAGGTTTTTTTAGAAATTCGATAAGAAGAAGAAGAACGAAATTTATACAAGATGTACCAATGTGCAATAAGTCAAACCCCAATCTACCGAGGAGTTACTGCTCTTTGCTAACAAGAAACATGTCTTCTGGTATCTTCTCCTAAACCCTATAAGACCGAAACTTTCTACTCGAGAAGCTAGACACAGAATACAAATCGTTCTTTATTATGTTCTCGAACTCCATTACGTATCTTCGTTTCCTCCTGCACCTTCGGGCAATGCTTCTAGACGAGAAACAATCGCGTATTTTAACTTTTCCCATTATTTCCTGGTTATAGCACTATGCGTCGCTATGTGTGTACGTTACCAACTCCTGTGGTAATTTCCGTATGGAACACTAGGTTTTACGATTATTGCAAACGATTGCTTGTTATTCCATCCGTTTTTAACTCTGCAAATGACTGTCCCCAGTCCACCACATTTGGATGCAATGTAGTCCCTTCTCCAAACGATAATGCAATACGTTTTTCGTGTCTTCCGCTGTTTTCGGCCAGTACACCGACGCGTGACCAATCTCCCTGACTGTTTACTGTAAAAAGCAAATATTTTATAAGTCCCAGTCGTAACCAGATTTCTCCACACCCTCCGTTTAAGCCGAGCTTACACATATGCCATAGCTTCGTCTTTCTCCAGCATTAGTTTGTACTCGTCATTTATGGCAGTTGCTTTAGCCATATATTCTAGCTTCCTTCTCTTGGTCTCGATATCCGCCATTTCCAGTTTTCTTTTCGCGCACATAAGACATTAACTGCACGTAGCGATGTAATTTCTTTAATGGGGGATGGCTTAAGCCTGTGTGATACATTTACTCTTTTCGCTGGGCTTGCAGAATGACATTGTTTGTAGGTACCAGACCTAATTCGGCGATATCTATATCTGGAGGCAGTGTGGAGAACAATGTTCTGGATTGGGAGAAGTATGTTTCCCCTGCATTAATGTATCTTTTAAATGTACTACTTATATCGTCTTTGCCGCTGCCAGTATTACGAATCTCCACCTAATTTACAGGTAAACAATGGAAATTAAAAGCTGACAGAACGTATCGTACAAGCTTTTATCGATCTGGAAGGTTTAACCTGTACACCGATCAATTTTCGGGTATTTTTATTACCCCAGTACACAAATTGCAGGACACTATTAAACACTACAAAGCATCTGTTGTTCCAGATGTTTGTTATTCGCCCCCACATGGTGGAGAAACACTTTGCAGATACCGTTTAAAAGACTTAAAGAGTCTTGCACAAGATCAAAAACACTCTCCATCCGGTAATCGTATATTGTAATACCCCTGTTCTCGACCCAACGACGAAGTAAGTGCTCAAATGCAGCAAACAGACATCTATCTCTCTTTTTAGGGTAAATTGGGTCACGGATCACAAAATTCACACCACAACCAGCGGTTTTATCCCCTAGTAAGACTCCTGGACGTTCTCCAAATTATGGAGAAAATATTTCCAGGCGAAGTACTAAATAACCTCCATATAGGCGAGATTCTAGTTGGGTTCTTCAGGACTTTATTATCCACAGACGTAGATATCGTCTACGTTATTCCACAAGTCCTAAGAAGAAGAAGAAGGGTAAACGAAAACTGGGTTATATGGCGAAGACACATGCTTTTAAAAGGAGGCTATTGTATATGTGCAAGCCCGGTTTAAACAGATAGTGTGGGGAAAAATATTTGCTTTTACAGTAAACAGGCGGGGGGATTGGTCTCGCATCGTTGTACTGGCCGCAATTATCGGAACACACGACAAACGTGTTTGTACTGTGTGTGACTCCCATCCATTCCTTAGAGAGCAGGTTATGATCGAAGTGTGCGGGAGTTGGTTGCGATATGTTTGCGAACATTACGTTGCATGTACTCAGTTGTACTGTAATAAACAAAACAAAAATTGTAAACACTCCATGTCCTATATAGAATCATGTGTTGTGGCGTGTAGGTTAGCGCCTTCGTTTGCGGTGGACATCTACTTGTAATTAAAATAATAAATCTTAGTTCGGAGTAGGAATTTTGTGGGTAAAGGGCGGGTCGAGCTGGAAATCTGTGTTGCATTGGGCAGGTAACTTCGGTTCTGTGGTTGCTGTATTGTCGAATAAGGGTGTTGTTAGGCCAATAATTTCGAAAAGTTTTAGTGTAGACGGTCGGAATCGGTAAATTATTTCACGTATTTTTCTTTTGTTTCGACTCTCCGTTGCACAATAGGGATTAAATGTCTTCTGGGGCGCTGGAATATCGGTGTCAGATAAATGTAGTTTGCATCGTAACAGGACATAGAGATTTCTTAGATGGGATGTGTACTGCTGTAGCAAGGAAATAAGAGGTAAAATTAAAATACCCGAACTCTCGGATTGCGCAGTTATACCTCGATCTAAGAAGAAGGAAACGTAACAGGGCAAGATCGCTAAAGAGAGAGAGAGAGTGTTAAATTTCGGAACTTTCGGCATGGCTCAGCTCCATTAAATAAATGCATTGCGAGCTATCCTTGTCAGAATGGTGCGTCTGCATAGAAGGTTTTGATCATTTGGAGATGTTACTTAGGTGTTTTTGTTTAAACACTTAGCATATGTTTCTTTTATGTAGTCTGCCGAGAGAGCGCTCTGCGTTCTGGACGATTGTTAACGGTGCTTGCAGATGTTTATTTAGAGACTTTGTGCTAAATGTCATTGCCGATTTCGTTATTTGGAATTTTTGTATAAACACTATGTCGTATTCTGCTGCTGCCGCTGTTGTTGCTGTTTTATCGAAAGAGTGGTTGGCATACAAGTTACATCCCGTTCGATGGCTATTGCTTGCATCGTCTAAACGAAGAGATACATTTATAGATGCAAGGTTGTGGTCGAGTTCCGAAACGGACCATTTCTTTTCTTTTCGTTAATTGGCTCTGGTTAGAATTGTTTTTGTATATTGAAAGAGTATATGTTAAGATGGATACGTAAGTTTGTGGCGTTTATTATCTAACCTGCGCTATTATTATTAAACACGCCTGGAGAGAGATGGGAATGTAAATTCTTACTTGCAAATTTTGCATACAAGTTACGGTGCTTGCAGATGTATATTTAGAGACGTTGTGCTAGATGTCATTGCCGATTTTCGTTATTTGGAATTTTTGTATAAACAATATGCCGTCTTCTGCTGCTGCCGCTGTTGCTGTTTTATCGAAAGAGTTGTTGGCATACAAGTTACATTCCGTTCGATGGCTGTTGCTGGCATCGTCTAAACGAAGAGATACATTTATAGATCTAAGGTTGCGGTCGAATTCCGAAAACGGACCATTTCTTTTCTTTTCGTTAGAATTGTTTCTGTATATCGAAAGAGTATATGTTAAGATGGATACGTAAGTTTGTGGCGTTCGTTACCGTAACCTGCGCTATTATTATTATTATTAAACACGTCTGTCGGTTGTAGTCTATGCGAAGAGCATGGAGAGAGATGGGAGTGTAAATTCTTACTTGCAAATTTTGCATACGAGTTTTAATATTTAATACTACATGCTGTAGTATACGAGACCAACTAAGCATTTCTGTTCTAAATTGTTTTTTAGCATACGAAGAACACTATGGTAGCTTTATTTTTTTCCAAGAATAATAATAAACGGCGGAAATTGTTGTTGTTACATAAATCGAGATCTGGCGTACGGATAGCTGCGGCGCGCTTAATAATAAATATGCAATTTAATTGGCTGCTGACCTGTCGGGGCGCGGTCGCCGTAAAAAGAGAGCAGGGGTCGGCCTGTGGGGGCGGTGTCGGTGCGGTGAAGACAATCGTTCTCGCGGGTAGGGCCGGTGGCCGCGTCCTTTGAGAACCGGTCGCTAGCGTGGAGGAGGAGGGGGGTAGCATCTGTTAGCGGCGGAGGCGGCGGTCCGGCAATCGGCCGAGCGAGTAGGGGTCGCGGGTGCGAGTACAGACATGTCGAGGGGTCTACAGGTCTGGACCTGTCGGAGGTGCTGCCTGTCTGGTGGCGGTGCCGAGAGGTGGAGGGGGGCGTCGAACCGGCTAGGTGTGTGGTCCAGGGTGCGAGTACCGACATGTCGATGGGTCTACAGGTCTGGACCTGTCGGAGGTGCCGCTTTTCTGGCGGCGGCACCGAGGGGTGGATGGGGGGGGGGCGTGGTGGCTGGGCGTCGTGTTGGCCATGAGTGTGGCCGAAGGAGGTGTTGCAACCTGTCAATCCTTAAGTGCGTTATGGCGGCGTCCTTTGATTAGCGGTCGGGCAAGTAGCGAATCAAAAGGACCTAAATGTAAACTGTCAATCATCTTTCGTTCTTCTGGGAAGACCTATCAATTATTCTGTGGCGGCATCCTTTGATCTGCGGTCCGGCAATTGGCCGAGCGTTTGGCGTCGATGACACTATCGTCGACGGGCGATTCTCAGTGGGGTGTAACCGGCATCATTATACTACTACTCTTTTTAGAAGCTTTCTATTAGAGCATATTAATTTTAAAATAATGAAAAGCTGACATTTGAAAACGTCAATCGACTTCTGTGGAACTGCGTATAGATAACTGTCTTTCATGTTACGCTTTGCATCATTACGTTTTATACCAAAAAAATTAATGAAACCTTATTTCGCTGAAATTAAAACGTTAAAATGATTACTAAAACTCTGATACACGTCACACGTCTCTAACATTCAATCGTTACATAAAGTTCATTTTACGGCGTCCTAAATAACGATCAACTTTTTCTTAGGTGTTTGTTAATTGAGACGCCAAGATACTTCCATCCGTACGTCATAACTGTATGACGTCATTTCTGTTATTTTTCCCTGTGGCAGATTATGTGCCATGCACTTCTTATGTAAATAATATTTCCTACGACTCATGTCACAAAGCTAATTTATTATTTAAATAATAATAATAAACAATGTGCTGCACAGCTCAACCGAATACCCCATAAACCATTCTCCGCCTTTTTTTTCCGTTGCTGTTACAACTTATGTTACAGTACTGAAAATCTAACGCTTGCAAAATTCTGTCCCTCTGCAACTCACTGACTACGTGACTGCTGTATTTTTTTTTCAATTCTACAATGAGGAAAGTGTGATCATACGGCTTACTAATATGTTCACACTTCTTATAGCTCACATTAATGGAAATGCTTAAGAAATTTGCAGCTTACATTTCTATAGGAACAATTAAGCCATAAACAAAAAACAAAAAAATATTTTTGTAAATCTATCGCACCAAAGTGCGTTATCATCAGTCAGTAGCTTAGAAACTACTTAATCCTAGGTAAACTAACCTAAGGACAACACACACATCCATGCCCCAGGGAGGACTCGAACCTCCACGGCGAGCAACCGCGCGCTCCGCAGCGAGACGCTTTAGATCGCTCGGATACTCCATCGCGGCAAGCCATAAACCATCTCACCTTTTCCAAATATAAACTGTGCAGGTATAGTTCTCATATTTGTTGTACTGTGGCGAACAGCAAACGCTTATATATGTCCGCAAGCATTCTAGGCTGATTGACAGCTTAACTTGTGTATATACAAGCAAGTACAACACCAGTGTTTCATCCTGTCAGTGTGTTCAGATACTTTAATGTTTGCAACAGTCGCTGTACTATATAGTAATAATAATAGCACCTTTCTTATTAGCAATTGACAGTATTGCGAATCACTTCTAGACTGGCTGTCTGTTTTGAAAGAGAGACACTCAGTTCCACGACCGAGCAGCGAGTTGAATTGCGTCCAGAATGATATTTTCCTTCTACAGCTCAGCGTGCGCTGATAGCAACTTCTGGTAGGTTAAAACTATGTGTTATCAGACGAGGTACTGGAAAAAGTAAATCTGTGATGACGCACTGTGACTCGTGCTTTGTTACCTCCGTCGGTAGAGCGCTTGCCCGCGAAAGCAAAGACTCCAATCCCGCTCCGGTGCACGAGATCATTACGACACGAAGACTGCAAAAATGTTTTCGCGTGAAAGGACAAAACCGATGGGCTGCTGAGTCCCACATACGGGCGAATTGGTCGACGTAGTACACAGATATGGGGTCACGTCGGCAAAATGTCAGAACGGTAAAACCTCATCAGCCACGTTTCAGAAAAGAAAAGACTCTTTAGAGTCAGATACGATCGTACCAAGGAGAGAAAAACACATCACAGCGTGAAAATACAAGCGCTCCTCCGAGGAAGATGGCGCCAGACGTCCTTAATCGAAACGCATAAGCCATTCTTTTGTTTGTTCGCCAACAACGTTCTCAAACCGTGTAAAACGCGCTGTTGGATCTGATAACAGCCCTTTCATCGGCTTCGCTTCGGAAGCATATCTGCAAATCCACCCCCACTTTTGTAACAGCTCAGCAGCTCAATGGATTGGTTAATATGGTCCAGACTGAACACTGAAAGGCACAATCAAATGATGATGATGATGTTTAAAAAATAGTAACATGGATAATTGCTTCTCCATTTTAGGATTCTCATTGATTGCAACTTCATTCTCGCCTTTCATTAACGCATTTTCTAACATAAATTGTGGGGTCATTATTCATTTCTCCGGAAGCCAAAATGATGTTCCTCGAGGGGGACTTCCAGAAGTTTTTCGATTATTATGTATATAATATTTATTGTATTGGTGTGGTGTCTGTTCTTTTCGCTTCAGCTATTTCACCGCAGATGTTGTCATACGTCCGACATCGCACGGGAATCCGTAATGGTGAGTGTAAGAGGGCATGGACGATAGGGGTGCTACAAACATAGCGTGCGACATGTGTGAATTTGAGACGGACGGGAGGCAAACACGGGTGGCCAAGTGGTTAAGGCGACTGCTGGCCCGAAGCGGGAGATCCGGGTTCGATTCCCGGTCCGGGTCGCATTTTCACTTGTCGCCATTGCTTAATATCAATGCCCAAATACGGCCACTGTCAATCCTTTCTTTCCTATCCTTCTTCCTTCCCTTCCTTTATCATTTGCAAATGCTATTTGGCTGCGAAGCAGGTGTGGTGTCTGTTCTTTCGCACGTCCGAAACAGACACCACACCAATACAATAAGTATTTAAACGCGAAGACAGTGTTAGCTTCAGTTATTTCACCGCAGATGCGGTCATACGTCCGACCTCGCACGGGAATCCGTAACGACGAGTGTAAGAGGGCATGGACGATAGGGGCGCTACAAACATAGCGTGCGACTTGTGAGAATTTGAGACGGACGAGAGGCGAGCACGGGTGGCCAAGCCGGGCGCCGTGGCTCAGCGCGCCTGGTCAGGGGCCTCAGCGACCTCTGTAATAAAAAAGCTGAACCACCAACATACCGAACATGAACGAACACAAACGATCAGCGTCCGCAACGAAGAGAATGAGAAAAAAAAAAGCTCGGCTGGTCAGGGGGCTCAGCGCCCTCTGTAATAAAAAATCTGAGCCAAACCAAATATTCAACGAACAAACAAGAACGAACTGAAACAACGACCGCTATGAATAGATCTACCTGAAGAACACACATAAAAAAAAATGTTAAGGCGACCGCAGGCCCAAAGTGGGAGACCCGGGTTCGATTTCCGGTCCAGCTCACATTTTTACATTGCTTAATATCAATGTCCAAATGCGGCTACTGTCAATCCTTTCTTTCCTATCCTTCTTCCTTCCCTTCCTTTATCCATCATTTGTATATAATATTCTTAAGGTAATTTTATAGAAGTTTGTCATCTTTGGCGCGATTAATTCAATGGATTTAGTTTTTTTTTTTTTTTTTTTTTTTTTTTTTTTTTTTTTTTTTTTTTTTCCTGTATTGTAATTTCACACAGACAAATTACATGCCAGTAGGTTGGCAGCAGCATTAAGTGCCGCTCTTCAGCCGAGAGAAAATACACAAAAGAACATGAAGAATGAAAAACATATGCATGGAGTTTAAAACAATGGAGATGTAAAATATGGATTTAGTATGTAAAAAAACCAAGATGGCTACTGATCTTGTATTGAATGACCGGTTTCGGCAGCTTAACCTATAGCGTGTTTTTATTGAAGAAATGCCAGTGTATATCCAAGCACAAATATACAGACTGAGTAATGTTAAAAATATAAACGTTTCATAACCTATAAACTGTCCCTGGCCCGCACTGCATTAACATGAATGTGCAAGGTATCGCGGTCGGCGCTCGACTGACTGCCGCCGCACTTCGCTGCGCTCCACAAGTCACCGTTTTGGCGCCAAGCGAAACTTCTAGACTAACATTGTTCAGCTTATTACAAAATATACAAATAATTAAATGTTTAAATTAACCGAAATATAGCTTAGCACAAAAGCATTACAGAAAGTATACAGATGATTTTTAATAGACATAGGAAAGTTAAATATTAAGAAAAGAAGCCTGATGTTTTGGCGGACAACTTGAATAGGCGGGAGCCAATCAGATCTCAACTTCCAATAGGGGCGGAGCTTTCCCACGGGATACAAGCTCATCTACTGTCTCTCTCACACACACCCTTTCTATTTCACACAGTTCTCCAACCAAGAAAACTTCTTTAACACCTAATATATTGATATGCGAAATAAACGACTCCATGTCAGCCCCCTCACAAGACGCTAGTAAAATTATTTAAACAGATACACTCTGTGCCATGCTTGAGTAGATAGGAAACACTTTCATTCGATCTGGGAAATGTGAGCACGCATTTATACTTCCCAACAAAACAAACCAAAGCTACTGAATAACTAATAACCTGAGGGAGCATTTGAGAAAAATAACTACAGCATTCAGAGAAAATATAACACACAAAACAAGCTGAAACAAAGTACATATAACACAGGCACGTGTTAGGGCTGCACTTGCTGTTTAAACGCGATAATTTTATTTAAGAAACTTTGCCAGGAGTAATGGCAAATGGCGCCACGCTTTTGTAACGTTCTTTCTACAGCCGTTGTAGGGAAAACTTGAGCCCTCATAAATATGTTAATCACCATGTAAACTAAAGTACGATCAATTCAACACCCGTGATCTCCTATCACAATGCAATACTCTTATTCAACGTTGCACTATTTATGGTCACTATAACGTATCGGCCACGTGGTTGTTCATACTAGTGAACAATGAAATTGCACATATACGCATACTAAAATTACAAATTATGTTCATAGCGAAACTGAAGCACTTTTGGAACATTATTATTATGGGTAACGTAACTTGAACACTTATTAAGAAAGCTCAAATCTCCAACGTGCAACACGTGAGAACCCAACTTACCACACAATGAAACCACTAAAATTGCAACATTTTGGTAGCGATTACAGACTGGAAAAAGTTCACACGTTACTTGAAACACGTTCCTCAGTTAATTGTAATTTAGTAGCACGCTCTGGTACTCATAATCTGAATCGTCGACCACGTACATGATCACACTATCAGACCATGAAACTATCTAAAATTTAATTTATTTAATCGAATTTTCAGCACACACGGTAATAGAACTAAATCCAAACGATCATTGCAGGATGAAAGACACTAAAAATTCAACTTCAGACACTTAATCTTAGGACAAATTAACCACTAGTCATTGTCCTGCACATGCATTACTGATCTAAGTATTTACTTAATAAAACCCTCTATTAAAAATTAGAACACGCTTACCAGACATAATAGCTGTGAAGCAGCTATAAAGTGAGCCAAAACTTATCAAAAACCTTTAATTTCATCCACCAATTATTATATTACCAAAAAGCAGTCTTCAGCATACGACTGTCTCGTAACTCGGCGGTCAGCACAATGGCTACCAAGCGTTCCACATCCGGGTCCTTCCGCGTTTTTTTGGCTACAACCTAGCAGAGACTCCCCTTCTCAACCCACAGTTACTGCCTCACTGTCCACCATCGATATTTACCTCAAAGAACCTCAAATGCTCCCTTTACACTAATCTTATTATTAAATATTAACATTTTGAACTACAAAACCACCTGTTATGTTATGCATACTAACTCACTGTCACAGAAGGGATGGGAGGACATCAGAAAGCATGACACAATACAAATACAGTAAGTAAATAAATAAACGATATTCCCTTTTGCATCCTGTGGCAAAAACAATTGTAAATTAACAGAAAGAGGCAACGAATGGCCTGATTAATTCAAATGCAAACAGAGTTAACTTGAGTAAATTTCCAACGGTTATCGAGATATACGTTATTGAAAATCGACAATTTCGGAAAAAATCATCTTTACCTCACTAATTTTGTCAATCATTTACTGCTAGTGACTCACTCGATCGTTTCAGAGAAAATTTGTCAGAAAGAAAGTTGTAGAGCATTAAATTTCCTTCAATTTGATATGCACATTTGCTACCTTATCTTCAGCGAATCAGAAGTTACATAATTTATAAGATGTGCGCTCACTTTTGATGTCCCTCCAGAAATGAGTGTTTTGAGGGGTTGTGACGTTTTCACCTTAAGAAACGTGCAAGCATGGTACATAACAACAGATTAACAATGACAAGAAGGTACTTGCAATTTAAATCTTTTCATAATTGTAGCTTTTATTACAATATCATGAATCATACAATGAAAGTTTTTAGAAACACTGATAGTGATTCAGAATGAAAAATAAGTGCATTCAAAGCAACATCTTCGTTTTTTGTGGAGAGGAATGGTCAAGATTCTTCATCTTCGTCATTAGTGGAGATGTCGTCAAACGAGACTGGTAGAGTCTCGATGACGCTGTTGTCATCTTCATCTTGTATTAATATTCCGACTCCGTTGTTGCAGTTGCCCTTGTATTTCAGGCATGTAGCAGAACAGTGTAACAATACTTTTCGGCAACCATATCTGCCACTGTCACATCCTTTCGTGCATTGACAAAAATCATCTTCAAGATTTCGTCAGGGGTAGCATCTGACTCCAGTTACGGAGCTAGTTGGCCACTCCACACCAATTCGGCGCTCCACCTTTAGATTCCTCTCCTAACCAAAGGCGTACTTGGTGGTAAGTTCGGAATGCATGCTGCTTAACAGCTCTTCAGCTGGAGGGAGAGTTGAGAGATTAGGCTTCATTATCACAGCTGCTTTTATAAATGATTTGTAGCGGAACTCTATGAGGGATTCTGTAGTGGCTAGAGCTTCACATCATTATATAGTACTCGTGATTCCCGCTGTGTCATTGGAGTCGGGAAAGAAGAACTATTGGCAAATATCTCAGCATTATGTTGTATCATTTTGTACTTCTGGTGCATTTTGACAAACCCCAGTTTACTCTTGGAATACGCTACGGATGTTGTGTCACAGCCTGTAAGTGCATGTAGGAATAACAAATGGGCGTTGTCCTTCATTTTAAGTTCCTGCTGCAGCTATTGTGAAGAATATAAACACGTCTTAAAATTCCTTCTTCCTGGTTCTACAAGCAGAATGCTACGATCAGTTGGAAATTTTTCTATTAAGAGAACAGCTAAGTCGACATCCTCTCCAATAATGGTGATCAAGGAATTATGTTATTTTTGATAACTGTCTCCACAATAACGTCAGCTTCACGTGAAGCTTGAAGGCCATTTATCCCATTTTTATGTATTTGCACCATCAACAGGTTTATCAGCTGATTCTTATCGTTAAATTTGGAGAGTAAATCCTCTTGCTTCACTGTAATTTTAGTTTCTAGACTGACATTCATTTCCACACACCTCCTGAGCCGATACCTTTGACTTTGTTGAGCTGCTTTTATGCTCTCTGATATGTCAGAGTACCCATTAAAAACCACTGTACAACCTCTCCCAAAACAATTGGTCTTCAAAAATCTAACATAGCCATTGCAACTTGATATAATTTTTTCGGCATTCAGTGTGAATCAGAAGGATGTACAAACCTAAAGATGAGCCATTGCTATCTCCCCTTTCTATTCTAGCTTTGATGAGTGATAGTATTTCCTTTTTTGTCACTGTGGAAACGCCTGGTCCATCTATTGTTTCATCACATACAAAACACCGAGAAACCATTCGCGCACTACACAGTCAACATTTTCATAAATCAATAAAAAATATCACGAAAATCTGACACACAATGCCGACACACAAACTTTCTCTACAGTCGGAGAACTTTTGAAGTGAACTGAAGTAAGAAGAGAGTGAGAACAATCCATTTCGCCCCCAGCCAGTGACAGGCCTTCGAGGTACGTCGTAGGGATTACCCATCGTTAACCCTCTCCCGGCTTTACGCATTGACGACCTTGACATGTCCACTGCAGGCGACAATAAATGAACCTCAACTCCTCCGCCTCAGAGAAACGAAGATGTTGCGTTGAATGCATTTTTTTTTTTTCAATCTGAATCACTTTCAGTGCTTGTAAATACTTTAATTGCATGATTCATAATATAGTCAGAAAAGCTACATTTATAAAAAGGTGTTCTGTTTCAATTGCAAGTACCTTCTTGTCATTGTTAAACTGTTGTTATTTACCATGCCAGCACGCTTCATAAAGTAATAACGTTACAGCCCCTCAAAACACTCATTTCTGGAGGGATAGCGAAAGTGAGCGCACATCTTATAAATTGTGTAACTTCTGATTGGCTGATGATACGGTAGCAAATGTGCATATCAAATTGAAGGAAATTTAATGCTCTACAACTTTCTTTCTGACAAATTTTCTCTGAAACGATCGAGTGAGTCACTAGCAGTAAATGATTGACAAAATTAGTGAGGTAAAGATGATTTTTTCCGAAATTGTCGATTTTCAATAACGCATATGTCGAAAACCGTTGGAAATTCGACGTATATGTATAGAAACAATTTTAGAGCAAATTCAATTATCTTTCATTTTTATTTGGAACTTTTTGCTTCTTAAGCCGACCGCTTTAGCTCACACCCCAGGGGCGGGGACTTTTAGTATGTTCACCGCCTAACTATCCCTAACAAAGACCTGAAGTCAAAAATTCTCGCATATTCCATGTACTCTACACCTCACTTTTGCGCACTCATTGACTGGACTAATACGCGAGTCCGACACCGCTGCACCGCCTGCAGCTCATACAGTACAAGGTGCTACCTGTCATTAGCGATGCTCCACGAGATTCAAGCACCGCGCAACTTCACAGAGAACACCGCCTCGAGACCCACTAGCTGGCATCAAGAAACTCGCCATTCAGTGTACAAAAAATTGAGGTACTCGAACAACCTGTAGCGAATCGTATGCAGGAATCATAGATAGCAAACACTAATGAAAGGAGAAAAAGAAAAATGTCTGTGACAGCTGGATATATACTCCAAAACCTCCGTGAAGAAAACAGACGGTACAATAACAGTCTGCTGCCTAAAAAAAAAAAAAAAAAAATGCATCGCCCCCTTGCCGTCGTGCTTGTAGAAAGCATTTTTTGCCTTTGTGTCAGTGCCACTGCAATCACGCGAAGAGTGTGCAGTTGCAACCATTTTTATTAAAATATATTTGTCAAAATATACCTGCATTTTCTTCTGTTTTCATACGAAGTGTTTCTTTCGGCAAGCTGTATCTTATTTCAGCCGTTAGAAAACAGACACAATATACAAAGTGTCTCATTTATCTAGACCACTGAAAATATCTCTGGAACAACAACAGCTATTGTAAAACGATTCATCAGTTTCAATTTCAGGCAGGGGCTCATGAATGTAAATATTTTAAAATATTCTAAAACGAAAACATTTGCGTTTTTAACACAAACGTATGGACACCCTATATTATTTCATCAGCAATCTATAGCGTGACAAATCACATGAACAATGGCGTTGATTGCATCGCAATGCGCCAATTACATCCCGAGAAACTGCGAAGCGAAGTTGACGCTTGAAATACGTGAAACGCGCGGCTAGCGCACGTCCTAAGCAGCATGAGTTCTCGCCTGAGTCTCAGGACTTCGCTTCGGAAATCGACGCCCTTGTTAATATGATTTGTCATGCTATAGATTGCTAATGTAATAATATAGGGTGTCCATTTAAAAACTCATAAGTTTCTGTTAAAAAACACATATCATTTCGTTTCAGAATGTTTCAAAATATGTAACTGGCTTATTGCAATGCAGTCAACGACATTGTTCGTGTGATTTGTCATGCTATAGACTGCTAATGTAATAATATAGGGTGTCCATTTAAAAACTTATAATTTTGTGTTAAATAACACATACGCTTTCGTTTTAGGATGTTTCAAAACAGTTACACTCATGAGGCCCTGCCCTATATTGATACCAGTGAAAGTCGTTCCACAATAGTTGTTCGAGAGATATTTCGGTTGTCAATGGGATCCCTGTACATATCAATTTATGTCATAGAACCTGCATCTTAATTTCATAGTTTTATTTGTGAAGTTCAATCCAGCTACATTGCAATCTTCGTTGTAATGCGAACTAATGCAAAGCATTGTTCTCGCGCTCTATTACGCTAAGCTCACTTTCCACGTAACAATGACATACGCACTTTCACTACGGATGAAGCGTCTAATATTTCTATTACTCAGGAGCAACGTGCGTAAACTTCAATAAGCATCTCTTCATACAGTAATGTTCAATATTGTTTCCACTAGTCAAATACAAGCTGTATGCTAACCTTATATCTCTTTTCGAAATCTAAATTCATTCAGATTCAATCAGTAATTATTAACAAACTTTTGTCCCGATTTTTTATGCCGAAATACATTTACTCGCATGCGCAAAACCAACCAATCTCAAAATTCACATTTCCTTATTAAAGCGCAACATCAGCAGGCTGGCAGCATTATAAACTCCTTAAGTCTAAATATGCGTAAGTACAATAGTTGGAAACATAACCGCCGTAAATCTCTGTATGTTATTGTAGTATAAAGACCTATTGTAAGCTTAACAGGCACACAAACAAAATTACAGTTCGTCGAACCATTGCAGAATAGCAAAATTACTGCAAGTTGAATATGCACAGCCGAAAAACAGGCAACGGTACAGAAGCCAAACGCTTACAAAATCACAGACAACCCCCACACAATACCCACGCACCTTATACGAAACCGATCGCTCGAACAACTCTGGATGTTACAGGTACGCAGACTTTGAGGCTGGCCCAGGAGATTTCGTCGGTGTCCATTAACAACGACGGTGCTCAAGATATCCAGAATGATAATCTTTATGACAAACAAAAGCTATGAAACAGTACCGAGCATTGAACGTTACTTACAGATCCTTAGAATTGCACCGTATGTCGCAGATAGCAAGTATTATTTCTAAACTTTTAACCACTACTATCCAGCAATAGGTAAATATTAATGGGTAATCCTATCCATAGGTATGCACATCACAGCCAGCATCCAGTTACACCTAGATTACAAACTAACAAATGCAGTTGTGACAGTACAGCTTTCGTAATGATCACCATGCTAGTGCGGGCATGGATGGGCTTCAATCTCTACTTTAAAAAATAAAAATGAAAAAAGACCATAAAACCTAAAATAATTCATTCCTCCATCTCGAAATCGAACTGGGCTTGCCTATACTGACACAGGTGGTGATATTTTGATGATAGATTCAGTCCTAATTCCGGGCAAGGGAGAAATAAAATACATAGAAAACCTCATGGCAATATTTTTGTTAACTGGTATATTTGTCATAAGAGAAATAATAGACTACGATGAGGTGGATTACAAACGTGGATATAAATTTTCAACTTATGGCACTTGGTGGGTAAGACAATCTCAATCATGGAATCATTAAACAAACTGTTGAAACAATAAATCATGCAAAAGCAGCAATTTTTTTATTATAGCTGCTATTAATAGAATTGATACCACCACCTGTTGATGGCTGTGCCATTGTTTGCGAAATATCGTGTAACTTCAGCGATTGGATTTGGGAGTAGTCCCGACGAGAATCTTGGAAACATCACATACGCCGGGAATTTGACAGATCACATCTTGTCTTCAACCCGTTTCAAACAATGCTATTACAACAGATTTCACTTCTGTTCTCTGTCAAGTGTGTGACTAGTCTCCTGAAGGAAGCTCTAAATGCCCCACCGCCACATTTGTCGCTTCCTCATTAAAACACCGAGACTGTCTTAATAGCTGCGGTACGCTGGAAACGAGTACAGCTCAGTTCCGTAGCTTCTCGCAGAGAGCACGAGCTACGGAAGCAGTACCAAAATATCTCCGAGAATCGCCAAAGGTAAGAAAACTGTCAATATTTTAGATTATGTAAACTCCTACCAGCGATGTAGCTAGTATGTGTGTACGTTAAGGAGGCCTACCCACTACACACAACATGCGGTAGGATATCGTCCTTCTGGAATTTCTAACAAGTGTACTGCTGCGTCTGCGAAGACGTAGTTCTCGCAGTTTGTACTTACCAGCTTACTTGTAAATACTACAGTGCCAGATTTCAGATATATATACTGACCGGTGATGGGTCAGCTGGCATCCTTGGATCAATTTTTGCAGTTACTTGGTAACGTATAATGTTCTCCAAACATTGATCCCTATATCGAAAGTATCCGTATAATTGTGCGTACGTATGAATGTAAATCTACAGTTCACGTTCAATGTTTAAAAACTTTAGCACACGTAAGCTTTAATCCATGAGGACGGTCGCCGTAAGTTTTAGGATCAAGTTCAACATATTGTTCACGAGATAAGACGTCATAAACAATGAGAAGAGCGAAAAATTGCTGCATCAAACGACAGTGTTGCACATTTCCTCCTAAACTACTAGTCCGGTTTCAGCCAAATTGGGTGCACATATTCATTACCGTGAGATAAAAATGCTGTTGGAATAAGAACCACATACGAGGCAAGGTTCAGGAGATACAACGTCATAAACAGTATAGTTGCAAGAAACTGCCACATAATGCGACGAGGCTTTATTCATATACTGTATGAGAATGACAGTACTTAGAGACTCGCAACAAACTTCAAACATAATTTCAAACCTTTATTCTCGCTGACGAGCATAGCAAATTTATGAAAGGAAAAAACTTTCTGACATACTACTTTTCCGCTGTTCATAGACTTAAACTACGGCATTCGGTATGACGATTATAATTTCTACACTATAAACTGTAGCCACAGGAAATTTTACAGACCGTATACACACATATAGATGAATGTACCTTCGAAATATCACAGTACGACACGCAGTTCATGAGATATGAGCATATAAACATAGAAAACCGTCCTATAACGCACAAAGTTTTAATCTATTACTTCTTTACTACTAACTATATTCGCAACATTTTACAGACATATAGCACTTATACAAATGAATGTATACATGAAAAATTATACAATTGTACAACATATAAATCAATAAATATGAGATCGTACGAATTTTATATGTCATTTGTATTTTGATTGCTATCTTTCTTCGTCTGGATATAGTACGCATAATTTTATACATTATGCAAGACAGCCTTATTTTCCGATAAATATAACATGTCTTTAGAAAAAAGTCATGGACAGAGAAAGAGAGAGAAGGGATAGGAGAAGTACTAATACAAGGTAGGATTAAATAAATAAATACCCGGGCAACGCCGGGTATTTAGTTATTAATTTAATACATTCAGCGACAAAAAACTTTAGTACTATGATTTATTCACCCGAGACGCGTTTAAGGCTTTCACTCATCTTCAGTTGGTTTCATACTGAGGTGTCAACATCAGTTTGAAAACTGCATATGGCAGTTTCCTCTGCATGTTGATCTTGTGTTTTCTGTTTGATGTTGGAGCATTAACAATCTTTTACCTTGTGATTTACTGTGTGCAAAAGTTAAATGATTGTTAGTGCTGCAAAATCGAAAAGAAAATACAAGACCATCTCTGGACGAAATGTTCACTGTCGTTCAATAGTTCAGAAAGTGATATGTTACTCTGTAACTGCAATAATTTATCTGAAGACGGAAAGCTGGTTTGCAACCGGTCATGTACAAAATAAAATAGATGTAAATAACGACACTGAAGTATTTTATTCAGATCAGAATGATGGAAACTTCCTAAGGACGCATATGTCAACTTTTGATAACCTTATTTTAATGTACTTCTGCCAAAGCAACGATATTCATCTCGCCTATTTCTTTTTCTGGAATGAAACACATATTCTTTCCACAGGAGGACCTGTTGCATCACAATTTTAATTACAATAAAAAATATAGCACAACATATTGTGTAAAATTGTTATACAGTGCTACTACAGTGGATGTTCTTTTGTCGTTAAGGTTAACTGTGAGAGTCTTTTTCCGATTCAAAGCCAATTGATCAAGAAACAGTTATCATTGAATGTTGTGAACAGGATGTTTTAGAGTGTCTGTTATTGTAGATTTTTGCAAATTTTGAAGCTGTGTGTATTTTTCACCAAGCTCCATAGTGAACTGTGTATTTTTGTGTTGTGAGTTGAGATGTTCTTCTAAATATACATTTCTTGATTAGACATCAGAAAATAAAAATCAGTCACGTGATGAAAAAGTATCCGGCATTCTTGCATTTGAAACTGACTATCCTGTTCCTACAACAGTGTAACTGAATTAGACATTTTGTTGGACGACTTTTGCTAACACGTGTATCGAAATCCTAGAGGAAAGATGCCTATTATGCGATAGTTCCCTTATTGGAGACACCTCAACTGTGCCCATGGTAGATGCTGCAGCGTAATGGAGAGTTTCTTACACACATCCATAATGTGTCAAACGACGACACAGCAAGTAGGGCGCCATTTTGAGCCGGATAAAGTACGTAGAGGTTGTGATAAAATTTCTTGTGTTCAGAGTTTTTGTGACATTTGTGTTAAGACAATATTACAGCTTTAGGGTAAGTGCCTAGAATAGCACTCTTTTGTTGTTGCTATTTGTGGTGGTCTTACCTATACTTACTGAAAATTAGGTTCATTTTCCAACGAACGTTGGCATATACGTGAATCTTCGTGTAAGATGACGAGATTCCTAATATGCGATAATATGGGGATAGAAATACGCGTATTACGATACGTATCGCATATTGGGGAAATTTGTTCTCTCAGTATTCATACTGTATGTTTCATACCTCACTCAATGCAAAAAACCGCATCCACTTAACGTCTGATTTATGGGGCCTTGGAAAACCTACTATGCCCAAGAGGTAGAAACGTGATTCGCAAGTAACCTAGGTCGTGTTATCACACCATTATTAACAGTCAGGTTATTTGGGTCAACTTACAAACGAGCAGCAACAATGAAAGCATCTGTGAATGCATTAAGAAATACAGGTCTCATCCTAAGCAATAAAAACATCTTTAGGGAGCATGAATTTTCAATTCATCGCCATGATGACGCTCTTCAAGAAAGAGATGCCGAAAACGATAATGAAACTGTTAATGGTGAAATTGGACAAACTGTCAACCATTCAGACATCAGAACTCCTCCATACATCGTAAAATTACCCTGAGGTGCTCTGCTGCGTTACAAACTTCATCTCCTTATCTGAAACGATTGCAACAATCTGCAAAGAACAAATCAGAGGCAGAAGTTAAGAAATCAGCCAAAAAATTATTCGGGGAAGAAGAGTGGAAAATCTCAAATGTAGATATAAGGCAGAAGAATCGTCTAGTGACTTGGCAACCAATGTCCATCTTAATGACCGTGGGCATTCAAACAGCAGTGATGAAGATGACGCAATGTCTGTTCTGTACAGGGCGCTTTTCTGACGACAAACACGGAGAAGAATGGGCACGGTGCACGAAATGTTACCGCTGAGCTCATGAAGATTTAGGAGCCACAGAGACAATTTTGATTGCCCCGAGTGTCTGGCCATTAAAATTGCTACACCAAGAAGAAATGCAGATGATAAACGGTTATTCATTCGACTAGTATATTATACTAGAACTAACATTTGATTACATTTTCACGCAATTTGGGTGCATAGATCCTGAGAAATCAGTACCCAGTGTGCACTTAAACGTCTGTGTCAGACATGACGTTTAATAATTACCCTGCTTCCTTACTACTTACCCTATCCGCAACACATTTTGCAGACAGGATCTGTGTACATCACGGAATGTCCTGCAAGGCACGTGATTCAGGAGTATTGACTTATAAACATTGAAACGCAATGAGAGACCAGATTTTCCTCAAAACGGTGTCAAAATACTCGGACTATAGTCATACAGTGTGCAATAATCAGAACACTAAGCGGTTTTCAACAAAGTATGACTTCAAATCTTTTTTAAACTTTACCCCTATTGTGCTTTAACTCAAATATGTAACACATTAACTCATATGGAAATTAGTCAGCCATTTGAAGGTGTTTTATACTTTGGAGCTCACTTCTTTGAATAACTGAGGGTTTTCTAGCAAACGTTGTGTAACGCAGGAAAGAAAAGCACTAAGAAAAAATATTTTAAAAGTAAAATCGTACTTGCCTTGAGCACGAAAATACTCCAGTAGATAACAGAAATGTCTGAAAACTGTGAAGTCATTTTGAGGAAGAAAAATTTAATGAAGGTCAGAGGGCAGAAAGAGAGGTAAGCACGTACGGTGACCTCCGAGAACAAAAAAAAAAAAAAAAAAAATAAAAATAAAAAAAAATAAAAAAAAAATAAATAAATAAATAAATAAATAAATAAATAAATAAATAAATAAATAAATAAAAATAAAAAAAAAAGAATGTATGGTGTATTCCGAAGCAGTAGAGGACTAATTATGGTTTAATGTTATGAAAATGTTTTCTAGAAATGCTGCCTCCAGAGAAGAAAGGTATAGGTCGTTAACCGGCAAAACACAGTGAGGTAATGGAGAACTTGTGTTGGAAATTTCTTAGCCGCTGGAGAGATGGGCGGTGAGGGGCTTTCTTTTCATTTTGTGAAAACGTAAGGTGCCCGAGTGCTCTGAGGCTACTAACAACTTCTGCTTGGTTTCATATTCACAGATAGTTTCAAATCCAAGAATGCAAGTTATTTTTTCATTACTTGACTGATTTTTCGTTTCTTTTTTCTAATCAAGAAACATGTATTTCTTAGAACACATCAACTCAAGTATACAAATTTTGAAGCTGTGTGTCAATATCTATGGTTAGGTCTAAGAAACTGATGGATTTTTCACCAAGATCCATGGTCAATTATATATATATATATATATTAAATCCGCGGCTCCGCTCGCCAGTTGGTTGATTATGCTAGATAATGCGCGAAACGTCAAATCGATTTTTTTAAAGAGATGTATTACAAGAAAATTTTTACTGCTTTATTTATTTATTCGTATGCTTATCCTTACAGAGAAAGAGCTGAAGACATTGTAGCACGTATAGACCGAAGATATGGTCTATGGCATCACGTTTCGCTGTATGTAACTTCATTGCTATAGAGTCGCAAACGTCATCGCTGGCCTTCAGTCCGATTTTTTTTTAATAATTTGACTACTTTCAACCACCATATCTTTCACCCCCTTATAGCTATCGGCATGGAACTGCTATGGTGTACAACGGGAGACTTCGGACAACAGACAATTCGTTTGCGTTCTGTAGTTTTCGCTGCCGAGCGAAATATTAACACACACACACGTAGAACTTTATATATACCGATAACTTTCCATCCCAATATACTCCACCCTTTTATCATTATCAACCCTCAAGCAACAATGCAACCAATAAAACCCTTTTCAAACGGTAAATATAATTTTCAAAGAGTAATTATTGTTCCGTATTTCGCGTTATATTCTTCATATTACTAAACATCTATCAGGTTGCTATAAAAACGTGCCCAAAACCTTCCTCAGGTACAAATTAGTAACTGTACAAGTATTTAAGTCTCTGCGTATTTTCGTTCGGACGTTATAAGAGTACACCAAACAGACATTCACATTAATATATAGACATAAATAGCTATCCGATCGCCATAAAAACCGTGCCTAAAGCCTTCCCCGGCTAGACATTAGTAACTGTACGAATTTTTAGCTCTTTATGTCTTGTGGTTAGACGTGATAAACGTACACCGAACAGACATTCACATTTATAGATATATATACATTTCACCATGGAGCTCGATGAAAAATCCGTAAGTTTCTTAGACCTAATCGTGGATATTACCACAAACACACACAGCTTCAAAATTTTCAGAAAACCTATAACAGATACTGCAATACCACCCTGTTAACAAACATGCTACCTTTCATTAACAGGGTACATCGCCTTGTATCCATACTATTATGAAAACAGGACTTTCAAACAGAATTAAACACCATTAAATACATTGTATCCAACAATGGCTATAAACCTGAACTAATAGACAACATTCAACAAAGAAAACAAAGTAGAAAGATCCTACCCCATTAGTAAGTCCCAATTACAGAAACAGTCATAACTAAAACCAACTGGTGTACAATATCATTTTAGGACAAAAATATCCACCAAATTAGGCAAAACTCTAAAACCCTGCAAATGTAAAACTTTCTTTTATGAAAGAGGCACTGAAGCTCACATCTTATTAAACAGCAAAGATACAAGAGAAGTAGGCCTATTAAATAACAGTGTGGTTTATAAAACCTCTTGCAAAGACTACAGGAAGCTGTATATAGGTCAAACAGGCTGGGCTATAGAAACTAGGCAGACTGAACACGAGTGCAGCTGGTGATTACAAAGGTCGGACTCCACCTTCGAAGATCATTTAGTGAAAGAAGGACACAGCTACCGTGTCCACACAGAAGTGCTACATGTAGCCAACAAAGGCAGGAACTAAACCTGTTGGAAGCACTAGTAGTACTAAATGACCAATTATTACCGAACACATCATCATTATTATGCTTCACATAATGTAATCAACCAGCCATCTACCACAAACCACACTAACTTTCACATTGCTACGTGACACAGTAACAGTTCCCTTTACTAATCTGTTTACCTTGTAGACTTTAGTACCAAGCAGTACCTACAAGAATCTGTAATATGAAATGTAAACCACATCAAAAGTTGTCCATTAACTAATGTAAACACAGTGCATAAACGTGTTTAGTGTACACCAAAAGTGATGATCAAAACGTAAGTAACTTTAGTAAAGTTAAAGCAACTTCTACAACATTACTAATATTAATACGATGGTCAAAACAATTAGGGAGAACAGTTGAGTTATGCAGGTCCTGCAGTATTGTCATCACTAGAATGAACTTAGATGGTTCGACGTTTACTGGATGGAGACAAAAACATTACAGCGACCGAGATAGTGATCAAAAGAGAAAGTTGCTGCAGAGGAGGTTAGTGTTGATTTGTGTTTACTCTACAAAACGAATTACACAAATATTTGTGCAGAAATTATGGAGTGAGCAGGTAGTGCAATGCAACAACGTGACTTACCCGAAGCTATGGCGTGGAGGGCCATAGGAAGGTTGGAAGCGGGTCAGACAGATAGGGAGCTATTGGAGTATCACGAAGAGTAACTTCCAGGACCTGGAGAAGATGTCAGAGCACAGCAACGGTTAAAAGAGGGAAAAGGTCGTCCACGGGTAACATCAGCAAGAAATAGCCGTTATCTCCGGTTAACAGCCGTCGCGACAGGAGGCTGAATGCAACTCAAATGCAACGCACCCTCCAGGAGCAACAGGACGCGCAATATCGACTCAAACAGTCCAAAATAACCTTCGGGAATGTGGCCTCTACGCACGGAGGAATATAGTGTGTGGCCTGTTAAAACCACGACACCGTTTAGCCCGTAGAGACTGGGCAGAGGAACATCAGGATTGGTATCGTAACGAATAGCGTCAGATTCTGTCCACAAACGAGTCAAGATTTTGTGTTCAGCCGAACAATCGTCTTTCCCTCATCTGGAGAGAACGTGGAACAATCCTACTTATTTGCATGAAAGATAACCATATCATGGTGGTAGATGAATGGTGTGGGCAGGAGTCAGTGTTGGCGAACGTACGGGTCTCTATGCCATTCAGAACGGTGTATTGACTGCTCAGGTATAGAGAAAAGATCCTTCGACCTTTTGTTGTGCCCTACGCTTGGGCCATAGGAGACGAGTTTCTTCTGGTTCCCACAGAGCTGCACTTAAACCCGATTGAGCACGACAGGGATGCGCTTGGTAGACGCATTGCTGCCAGACCAGTGCCTCCCATAACGGTTGCAGAGCTGGATATTGCACTGATGGAAGAATGGCCAACCGCGGGTGGAGTCGCCGAGCGCTCTAAGGCGCCTTACAGTGGAGCGCAAGATCGCTCGCCGTCGAAGGTGCTGCCCTTAACATAAATTAGTTTAAACACTCTGTAAGCCTAATAACCGCAGAGGTTACGTCCCTTCGATTTACAAACAGTTCATTTTTTCTTTTTTTTTTCTTTTTCTTTTTTTTAAGAATTGTAAAATATCTGTCAAGAACTGCTTGGTGTCTCATACGTCCATGCCACCCAGGTGTGCAACTGCGCTGGTGTCCGAAGTGATCACGCAGCATATTAGAAAGCAACAACAAGAATGACTTTCTCACTTTTATGGTAGCTCCATGGTGTCTCGCTCTAAGTTAACGCCATATAAAACCCAAGTAAAGAATTGAGACAAAAATACCGTACTCTATCACACACAAATTACAATTGTAACCAGTATCTGAATAATATATATATATATATATATATATATATATATATATATATAAGATATCTTACCTAATCCTCTAATTGTTTTGAGCAGTTTACAATGATTATAGTTTTTATATGTGGACAGGTGAAATCTATTGACAGTTACTTTTACAAGCAACAGAGTTAACGGTGTTCAGTGTGTGTGTGTGTGTGTGTGTGTGTGTGTGTGTGTGTTATCCTATAAATCCTTTAGGGGGATTTTGATCATGAATGTGATTATCCACGGGAATAGTTTTGGAAAAACTTTATCTGTTTTAAACCCTGCCACAGTTGCCTTCATTGAATCCAGTCCTTTGTGAATAGTCTCTGACGTTTATCCGTCCATTATCAAACCTGGACTAATAAGGATTTAATTCATATCAAACATGATTAGATTGATATGGTGTTTTCTTAGGAACGTGCAAAAATGTAACCGGGCGTAGAGGATACTCCACTGAACAGTGAGGTTGGGAACATGGGATCGGAGAAGCCATCGTAAGGAGATAATTGTAATACCATCACATCAATGTGTACTCACATTAGTTACAGTCAACTGCAAATACCTTCATTGACACAATGAACTTACCATTTGCACTGTATCTTTTAAAATGACTGAAACCATCTCGCCTTTTCCAAATATTAGCAGTGCAGGTATACTTCTCACATTTGTTGTGCTGTGGCGAACAGCAAACGTTTATATATGTACTGTCCGCAAGCATTCTAGGCTGTTTGAAAGCTTAGCTTGTGTGCTATACACACTACAAGTAAGTAAAACACCAGTGTTTCACACTGTAAGTTTGTTCAGATACTTTAAAACTACTTTTTTTTTGCTACCTTCGTTCCATGTCACAAAAAAGCTTAAATGCTTTTTCTAACTCTCACACAATATTTGCAGTTAGAATATATTTCATCCCTTTATGTGGCTTACCTTGTTGAATAACGCACGCCTTGAAATCTTTTGTCCACCATATTTCGCTGTACTATATAGTACTAATAACAGCATCTCTGATATTACTAATTGACAGTATTGCGAATCACTTCTAGACTGGCTGTCTGTTTTGAAAGAGAGACACCAGCTCCACGACCAAGCAGCGAGTTGAATTGCGTCCAGAATGATATTTTCCTTCTACAGCGCAGCATGCGCTGATAGCAACTTCTGCTAGGTTAAACTTTGTGTTATCAGACGAGGTACTGGAAAAAGTAAATCTGTAAGGACGCAGTGTGACTCGTGCTAACAAAGTCGGTAGAGCGCTTGCCCGCGAAAGCAAAGACTCCAATCTCGCTCCGGTGCACGATATCATTACGACACGAAGAAAAAGGGCTACACGAAGACTGGAAAAATGTTTTCGCGTGAAAGTACAAAACCGATGGGCTGCTGAGTCCCACATACGGGCGAGCTGGTCGACGTAATGTACAGAAATGGGGTCAGGTCGGCAGAATGTCAGAACTGTAAAACCTCATCAGCCACGTTTCAGAAAAAAAGACTCTTTAGAGTCAGATACGAACGTACCAAGGAGAGAAAAAATCACCACAACGTGAAAATACAGGCGCCCCTCCGAGGAAGATGGCGCCAGATGTTCTTAATCGAAACACATAAGCCATTCTTTTGTTTGTTCGCCAACAACGTTCCCAAACTGTGGAAAACGCACTGTTGGATCTGATAAAAGCCCTTTCATCGGCTTCGCTTCGGAAGCGTATCTGCAAATCCACCCCCAGTTTTGTAACAGCTCAGAAGCTCAGAGGATTGGTTAGTATGGTCCAGACTGAACGCTGAAAGGCACAAATGATGATGATGATGATGTTTAAAAATAACAACAGGGGTAATTGCTTCTCCATTTTAGCATTCTCATTGATTGCAACTTCATTCTCTCCTTTCATTAACGCATTTTCTAACATAAATTGTGGGGTCATTATTCATTTCTCCGGAAGCCAAAATGATGTTCCTCGAGGTGGACTTCTAGAAGTTTTTCGATTACTTTTTATATAATATTTATTGTATTGGTGTGGTGTCTGTTCTTTTCGCTTCAGTTATTTCACCGCAGATGCGGTCATACGTCCGACCTCGCACGGGAATCCGTAATGGCGAGTGTAAGAGGGCATGGACGATAGGGGCGCTACAAACATAGCGTGCGACTTGTGAGAATTTGAGACGGACGGGAGGCGAACACGGGTGGCCAAGTGGTTAAGGCGACCGCTGGCCCGAAGCGGGAGACCCGGGTTCGATTCCCGGTCCGGGTCGCATTTTCACTTGTCGCCATTGCTTAATATCAATGCCCAAATGCGGTCACTGTCAATCCTTTCTTTCCTATCCTTCTTCCTTCCCTTCCTTTATCATTTGCAAATGCTATTTGCCTGCGAAGCAGGTGTGGTGTCTGTTCTTTCGGACGTCCGAAAGAACAGACACCACACCAATACAATAAGTATTAAACGCGACGACGGCTTTAGCTTCAGTTATTTCACCGCAGATGCGGTCACGCGTCCGACCTCGCACGGGAATCCGTAACGGCGAGTGTAAGAGGGCGTGGATGATAGGGGCGCTACAAACATAGCGTTCGATTTGTGAGAATTTGAGACGGACGGAGGCGAGCACGGGTGGCCAAGCCGGGCGCCGTGGCTCAGCGCCCTATGTAATAAAAAAGTTGAGCCAAATATTCAACGAACAAACAAGAACGAACTGAAACAAAGACCGCAATGAATAGATCTACCTGAAGAACACACACAAAAAAAGAAAAAAAAAGTTTAAGGCGATCGCTGGCCCAAAGGGGGAGACCAGGGTTCGATATTGCCGGTAGCCTCACATTTTTACTTGTCGCCATTGCTTAATATCACTGTCCAAATGCGGCCACTGTCAATCCATTCTTTCCTATCCTTCTTCCTTCCCTTCCTTTATCCATCATTTGTATATAATATTCTTAAGGTAATTTTATAGAAGTTTGTCATCTTGGGCGCGATTTATTCAATGGATTTAGTATTTTTTTTTCCTTTATTGTAATTTCACACAGACAAATTATATGCCAGTAGGTTGGCAGCAGCATTAAGGGCCGCTCTTCAGCAGAGAGAAAATACATAAAAGAAAATAAAGAATGAAACACATATGCATGGAGTTTAAAACAATGAGACGGAAAACATGGATTTAGTATGTAAAAAAAAATGGCTAATTATCTTGTATTGAGATGACCGGTTTCGGCAGCTTAACCTGCAGCGTGTCTCACGATAAACGCCCGCGCAGTATCCGCAGGTTGTGCAGCACGGCCCCCGCTCGCCGCCACCGCATCCGCCGCCCAACGCCACGCCCCACTCTCGGACTCTAAAGCCCTTTTAAGCCCCTTCTATACGAGAGGTGCAACACGCACAAGTAAGTCTTTGTCAGCTGTAGCGCTCCTTGCGATAGACCGTGGAACTACAAAGAAGCGTTCAAACGGAACGCATTTGTTGAGTCGCCTGCTTCACTCGTCTACTTCGTTTGTTGTCAACTTACAGCAAATGAATCGCCGCGTTCACATAACTATTCGAAACTGTATGATATATTGTGATCATTAAAACATTTATTTGTGTTTCAGACTGCCACTGCGAAACTGTATTTAATTGTTTTCGTGCAGTTCATGCGTAACTATGTCGCTCACACGTGTTAACGTCCTCATTATAAAATGCGATTACATACTTCCAGCCCCTGCAGTTTCAGGCGCCTATGTATGTGATGAACAAGCTCGAGTGTCCATACATAGACCTTTCACTTTGATGAAGCTTCAAGTAATCACCACCAAAAACAAATATTCCATCTGTTAACTATAGCATGTTTCAGGAAAAATAGCAGATATTTGCAGTTAAAATTTCATATAACGTGTGTCCAACTTTTATTGGGTACAATGATACAGCTCTTGGTATGTACAGCAAACTGATTTGGATATTTTGACTGATTCTTTCGTCGGTTCTTGGTCGATAACCATAGTGACTTTTATTTAAATAACCGGTTTACAACGTACTTTAAAGTCTGAATATGTCCTAGTAAGCAGAAAACCGGGTAAGTAAGTGGAAATGAACGTGTAGAAGATACACAAAATTCTACTTTAGGTAAGCGTGATATTGTACTACCATGAATCGAATGATAAATCAGTGAAAATTTCTTGATTTACATTTGTTCTATGTTTGTTTGGATTTCGTATTAACAACTATATCTCTGTATTCAATAAAAATTGTACATAGGCTATATTAAATTTTTAATGCAATTCCTCTATAGTATCACCTCCTAAAATACTTACGACTGAGCCGAAAAACTACGTTCCTCTGAGCAGGAGACAAGTGTACATTCTCAAACAAATTCCTGACTTGGCTTCGTTTGTCAGCTGGGTTCCCCATTCGGTCGTCTGCGCATGCGCGAAGCACTTCCATACGCGTGAGAATAGGATCCATCCTATTCCGTCTACTAGCGAACGTATGAGTGCATCTTGTGCAAGTGGACGCATCTACATTGTACGCGGACTGTGTGACCGGTGCATCATAGGCAATCTCGTCATCTCTCACTTCTCGTGTAGAAAGGGCTTTGCTCGATAGACTGTATGGTCTGCGTAGACTACTCAAGGCGAATGGGTTTGCTGCAGTGCCCCTGGCGTGTTATTCTCATAATGAGTCTCGTTTGTTTGGACTAGTCGTTTTCGTTTAGACGTTACCACAAAAATTGTAGAGTTTTCTGCTGTGTAGTGTTGTTGTGGTCTTCAGTCCGCACACTGGTTTTTTGCAGCTCTCCGCGGCACCCAGTCCTGTACAAGCCTCTTCATCTGAGAATACGAACGGCAACATACAGCCTTTTTCCCTCGGTCTCCCTCTACGATTCTCACCCCACACACTTCCTTTTGATGCTACGTTGACGATTCATGTCTCAGAATGTGTCCCGCCAACCGATTTTTTCTCTTACTCAGGATATGCTAGAAGCTCCTTTTCTTCCTAATTATGTTGAGCACCTCCTCATTAGCTACGTCATCTAACAACTACACTTCATCATACGTCTGCACAAACACATTTCAAAAGCTTGTATTATCTTTTTGTCCGAACTCCTTATGTTCCACGTTTCACTCCCGTACAATGTTCCACTCCAGACAAATGCTTGACAATAAACTAATACTGGATGTCAACAAATTTCGCTTCTTCAGAGACGCTTTGCTTCCCATAGCCACTTGCATTTTATATCCTCTTTACTACAGCTATTAGAAGTTATATTGATACTCAAATAACTAAACTCATCTACTAGTTTTATTGCCTCATTCCCTAATCTAATTCCTTCAGCATCGCCTGATTTTCTGACATAACATTCCATTATCCTAGTTTTACTCTTGATATGTTCATCTTATATCTTCCTTTCAAGACACTGTCCATTTCATTTAATTGCTCCTTCATGTTCTTTACTGTCTCAGACATAATTAGCATGTCATCAGCAAACCGCAAGGTTTTAACTCCTTCTAAAAAAATGTTCAAATGTTTGTTAAGCTTATGCTCTATGCAACTTAACTGCAGGGTCTTCAGTCCCTATGCTTACAAACTACTTATAAACTAACATATACTAAAGACAGCATAAACATCCATGTCCGGAGAGAGGGTGATTCGAACCCCCAACGAGGAAAGGCTTCGTGGATCGGAGCATAGCGCCTCAATGCGCTCGGCCACTCCTCCGCGACTTTATTTCCTCTCCCTGGACTTTAATTCCCTCTCAAAATTTCTCCTTGCATTCCTTCACAGCTTGCGCAGTGTACAACATTGGGGAAAGGCTACAACCCTGTCTTACTCCCTTGCCAATCTTTGCGTCTGTTTCATGCCCTTCAACTGTAATAACCGCTGTCTGGTTTTTGGTATAAGTTAAATATAACCCTTTGCTTCCTATATTTTACCCCTGCTACCTTCAGAATTTGAAAGAGTGTATTCCAGTCGACATTGTAAAAAGCTTTCTCCAAATATACATATGCTAAAAACGTAGATTTCCCTTTCCTTAGCCTATGTTCTAAGATAAGTCGTAATGTAAGTATTGCCTCCCGTGATGCTAGATTTCTCTTAAATCCAAACTGATCTTCCTCGAGGTTGGATTCCGCAAGTTTTTCCATTCGTCTGTAAATAATTCGTGTTAGTATTTTGCAACCTTGCCTTATTAAACCGCCGCGGCGGACCGGCCTAGCGCATTGTGGCTCTATGCTACGATGCGCGAGGCCTTTCCCCGTCGGGGGTTCGAATCCCCCCCCCCCCACTGGCATGGATGTTACTGGCATCTTTAGTATAAGCTAGTTCATGCAAACATTTGAACATTTGAAATTATTAAACGGATAGTTCTGTAATGTTCACATTTCTCTGCACTTGCTTTCTTTGGAATTGGAATTACGATATTCTTCTTGAAGTCGGAGGGTATTTGCCCTGTTTCATACATCTTGCATACCAGGTGATACAATTTTTTCATGACTGGCTCTCTTAACGTTATCAGCAGGTCAGACGAAATATCATCCACTCCAGGGGCCTTGTTTCGAGTCAAATCCTCCAGCTCTCTATCAAATTCTTCTCGCAGTATCATATCACCTATCGCATCTTCCTCCACTTCGTCTTCCATTTCTAGAATACTGTCTTCATGTTTATTTCCTTTGCACAAGCCCTCTATATATTCATTCCACCTTTCAACTTTCCCTTCTTTGTTTCATACTGGTTTTCCATCTGAGGTCTTGATATTCATATCGCTGCTTTTCTTGTCTCCAAATGTCTCTTTTGTTTTCCTGTAGGTGGTGTCTATCTTTCCCCTAGTTACATATTCTTCTACTGTCTTTCTCCTCCGGTCACTCCTGCTTATCCAGTCTGCACTGTCAACCTCATTATTTAGACGTCTGTACTGGTTTTCCATCTGTGTGGTTCCACATCTAAATGATGATGATAATATTCATGTGGCATTTTTGCCTGTTAGACCCCAGATGGGATCGTGTTCGGCCTGCCTGGTGCAAGTCTTTAGGTGACTCCACTTGGGAAACTTGCGCATCGGTGATGAAATGATGAGGACAACACAAAAATCAATCCCCGAGTGGAGAAAATCTTCGACCCGAGCGGGAATCGAACCCGGGCCCTCTACGAGACAGTCTACCACAATATCCACTGGACTACGGAGGCGAACATCTAAATGACGAACTGAGGTTATGAGGGCACTTTTTACGTAGGAGCAGTAAACGATAATTAAGTTTATTAATGACAAAAGGATAATATATATATACTTAATGTTTGCGTCACATATCATGTGGTAAATTCTGCACATTATTGAAAACCAAAAAAATAGGAACAATGTCGTCCAAATATTTTCAAACTTTTCACATAATTTACTGGAGAAAATTTACACTAGCAAATACATCTACAGTAACGAAAATTCAGTTAAGAGCGCCATTTTAGGTTAGTTTTTATGACTTGTTTCATTGCTAACAGACTTACGGATGTAATTATTCGTAGCTTGTAATTATTATTTTCCATATAAAACGTAAATATCTTTATGCCTGCAGATATTTCGTCTCTTTAAAAGAATGCTATAGTAGAAGAAAGTCTGTTGTACACTAGAATGACGTCAAGCGCAATATATGTTATCACTGGACTATGAGGGACACTCAATAAATACGACAGAATGCTGAGAAGTCGTAAGCTGGGTACGAAGCGCCACTGTTTCGGCGGTGTTGCTTCACAGTACGGCAGACGTGTGCCATCTCACAAGCGCCGCTAGTTAACCTCTGGGGCAAGTTTCTGTCAGCGGGACAAGATTCAAGGCGCCCAGCTGCCCATCACGTGGAGAGCAGAAAACAGTTACGTCTGTAGAAGACACGATTCATGTACCATCAACACCGATTAGCCAGAACATTATATCAAGTTACCTAATAGCCAACATGTTTGGCACAAAAACCGAGCGAGGTGGTGCAGTGGTAACACGCTGCACCAGTATCTGGGAGGACGGTGGTTCAAATCCACCTCCAGGCATCCATATTTAGATTTTCCGTTATTTTATTAATCACTCCAGATAAAATCCGGGATGGCTTCTATGAAGGGGCTCGTCGATCTCCTTTCCCATCCTTACCTAAAATCTGAGCGTAAGCTCCGTCTCTACACGCTATCGACGGGACATAACACCCTAATCTTCCTTCATTCCTACCTTTTGGCACTGATGAAGCATGGCTGCATTTGTTACTGAGCTCTGAAAATCCTCATGAATTATATCAGTAATTTATGCAAGATGTATAAACTGGTGTCTGGTGTGTAATTAGTGCAAGGCCAATTATTGGACAAATCTTTTTCCACGATAAAATAATTTTTTTCTTTACTGTTCTTTTCAAGCCCCTAATGGAGCAGGCTGGCAGGGGCCTTTTCGCCACTCTTCAGCCGAGCGTTTACACCGAGTGGCAAGATGTATACATAAACAATAAAATGGCGATAAAACAGGAGAATGAAAGCTATAACAACGGAGAAGAATGTGAGACTTAATAAAATCACATAGATTAGGAAGACATATGCTGGTAGTTTTAAATCGGTGCTACGGTGGCTAAAATACACTAATGGCCATAAAAATTGCTACTCCAAGGAGAAATGCAGATGATAGACGGGTATTAATTAGACAAATATATTATACTAGAACTGACATGTGATTACATTTTCACGCAATGTGGGTGCATAGATCCTGATAAATCAGTACCCAGAACAACCACCTCTGGCCGTTAATAACGGCCTTGATACGCCTGGGCATTGAGTCAAACAGAGCTTGGATGGCGCATACAGGTACAGATGCAGCTTCAGCACGATACGACAGTTCCTCAAGAGTAGTGACTGGCGTATTGTGATGAGCCAGGGCAGCAGTCTAACATTTTCCATATCCAGAAAGGCCCGTACAGGACCTGCAACAAGCGGTCGTGCATTATCTTTCTGAAATGTAGGGTTTCACAGGGATCGAATCAAGGGTAGAGCCACGGGTCGTAACACATCTGAAATGTATCGGCCACTGTTCAAAGTGCCGTCGATGTGAACAAGAGGAGACAGAGACGTATAACCAATGGCACCCTATACCATCACGCCGGGTGACACGCCAGTAAGGCGATGACGAATACACGTTTCTAATGTGAGTTCAGCGCGATTTCGCCAAACACGGATGCGACCATCAGATGCTGTAAACAGAACCTGGATTCATCCGAAAAAATGAAGTTTTGCCATTCGTGCACCCAGCTTCGTCGTTGCGTAAACCATCGCAAGCGCTCCTGTCTGTGATGCAGCGTCAAGGGTAGCCGCAGCCATGGTATCCGAGCTGCTGCAAACATCGTCGAACTGTTCGTGCAGATGGTTGTTGTCTTGCAAACGTCCCCATATGTTGAGTCAGGGATCGAGACGTGGCTGCACGATCCGGTACAGCCATGTGGAGAAGATGCCTGTCATTTCAACTGCTAGTGATACGAGGCCATTGGGGTCCACCACGGCGTTCCGTATTGCCCTCCTGAACCCACCGATTCCATATCCTGCTAACAGTCATTGGATCCCGACCAACTCGAGCAGCAATGTCGCGATACGATAAACCGCATTCGCGATAGGCTACAACCCGACCTTTATCAAAGTCGGAAACGTGATGGTACGCATTTCTCCTCCTTACACGAGGCATCACAACAACGTTTCTCCAGGCAACGCAGGTCAACTGCTGTTTGTGTATGAGAAATCGGTTGGAAACTTTCCTCATGTCAACACGTTGTGTGAATACTCTGAAAAGCTAATAATTTGCATATCACAGCATCTTATTCCTGTCGGTTACATTTCGCGTCTGTAGCACGTCGTTTTCGTGGTGTAGCAATTTTAATGGCCAGGAGTGTATATAAATGCTTAAGTCCGAGGCGGCAACACTGACGAAGACACTAATAAAACACAAGTATGCAACACTATGTTTTTCCGTTGTCGGCGGTTGCACTGTTAAAATAACTTACACTGTAGGATACACAGATACTATACACACCGACGATGCATCACTTTTAAACTGGAACACTACGTTACGTTGACCCCGCCGTGGGGGGGGGGGGGGGGGGGGGACGATAAAATAAATTCTTACAGGAATGTAAGTAATATTCTGCATCCTTTTTTATCGAGAACTTTCACACATCACACATTGAAAAGATGTACGGTTATTTCATGCAAGACAATGCAAGACCACATATCGCCAATGCTTCTTTGGCAACTAAACGAAGTGAATTTGATGATAGGACAGTTGACTGGCATCCTCGTACTCCAGATCTTCATCCTTGTGACTTTTTATCTTTGGGTAATGTTAAAACGAAGCAATTCCCACACACTCGATGGATTCGGCTAGTCATTTCCCAGTTTCCGCAGCCAAAATTCGTCGATTGTTTGCGAAAGTGTTCAGGAGATGTCACGCTGCTATTGCGCAGAGGAACATCGTTTTGATCTCCTACTGTAAATAACGGTAAGCTCAAGTTAACAAGATGGCAACATTGTTTACCCTTAACTCGGTAGTTGCCCACGCGGCAGATTTAGCCCGTCTTACACGGTCGACTTCGTGGTGAAAACTGACTACTCGAGGTGCGTGTGCTATTAGTGTCTGCGTGTAAATCAGCAGCCAACCCCGTCGCTAGTGCACCTACGACGTCAGTGAAGTATTGATTGTGGCGTATGTCAAGTCTAAATTTTCGCGTGTGCTCAGAGTCAAGAATCTATAGCGGCGGCTGCTAACGTCGGAAGTTAACCTACTCCGGTCGAGTTCATTTATATTAGAGAAATGCTTTCGCAGTTCTTTCAACTTTAGACTGTTGTTTGCTTTGTGTTTTCATCGCACCCCCTTCATAGAAGCCATCCCGGATTTTATCTGGAGTGATTAATAAAATAACGGAAAATCTAAATATGGATGCCTGGAGGTGGATTTGAACCCCCGTCCTCCCAGATACTGGTGCAGCGTGTTACCACTGCACCACCTCGCTCGGTTTTTGTGCCAAACATGTTGGCTATTAGGTAACTTGATATAATGTTCTGGCTAATCGGTGTTGATGGTACATGAATCGTGTCTTCTACAGACGTAACTGTTTTCTGCTCTCCACGTGATGGGCAGCTGGGCGCCTTGAATCTTGTCCCGCTGACAGAAACTTGCCCCAGAGGTTAACTAGCGGCGCTTGTGAGATGGCACACGTCTGCCGTACTGTGAAGCAACACCGCCGAAACAGTGGCGCTTCGTACCCAGCTTACGACTTCTCAGCATTCTGTCGTATTTATTGAGTGTCCCTCATAGTCCAGTGATAACATATATTGCGCTTGACGTCATTCTAGTGTACTTAACACCTAAGTTAAGTGACTCGTGGCAGGAAGCTGTTTTATTCATTACCAAAAATGTTAGGTGGAACTAACAGCCGAAGTTTTCCTCAGTCAGTAACCATATTCCTATTACACGGTTGGTGGGACATTTAACGTTACTTCTCCGCATTCCGAACTTTAATGCGATAGTTACAGTATTTTGCGTTATGAAAATTCTCTTTAAAACATAAGAACTTCATTTGATAAATGACTACTTATTTTTGCCCTACAGCGAGTCTTAAGTTTCCACTTTCCGAAGGAGTAGACCAAGAAATACACTATGGTAAAAAAAAAGTAGCACACCTCCTTATAGTTATCCAATTCACCCAATTGATGAAACAGTGCATATGAAGTATTTGAAATGATTACATTTACAGATCAATAGCCCTAGCTGTACCAGGTTCCAATCCATGGGCGACATTGCAGGCGTTGATTCTGGCATTCATTATACATTACTCCTCGCTTACTCGACCTGTTAATGTAGTTGTACAACAGTTTAGCTTGACAAACCACAGCCGCGGTGGAGTAGCCAAGCGGTCTAAAGCGTCTCGCTGCGGGGCGCGCGGTTGCTCGCCGTGGAGGTTCGAGTCCTCCCTGGGGCATGGGTGTGTGTGTTTGTCCTTAGGTTAGTTTACCTATGTTTAAGTAGTTTGTAAGCTACGGACTGATGACCACGCAGTTTGGTCCGATACATTTACACTTTTTTAGTGACAAGTCACAGGTCATCTCTATATATAAAAATCAATGTCCCGATTGACTGACTGACTGACTGATTGACTGACTCAACATAGCTCAATCCACTGAAGATAGAAACATGAAATTTGTAGAGATTGTTGATCTTACTCTGTAGGCGTCATTTAAGAAGCGATTTTTCGATATTCCGTCCGTAAGGGGGTGAAATAGGGGATGAAACGATTTTTGAAAATACGTTGCTATTTAGGCAATTTTCAAGCTAGAACTACAAAATTTCGGATTTTAATTCGGGGTTAGAATTTAAAAGACACGTGTTTCGGCATTTTTTGATATTCAACCAAAAAGGGGGTAAAATAGGGGACCAAAAAATTGATTTTCAAAAATATGTTGCTGTTAAAAAACTTTAAGCTACAACTACGAAACTTAGGATATGGAATCTTGGTCAGGACTTAAAAAAAAACACGAGTTTCGGTATTTTTTGAAATTAAACAAGTAAGAGGGTAAAATAGGGGATGCAAAATTCTTTTTGAAAACACGTTGCTATTGAGACAATTTTGAAGCTAGAGCTGCAAAAATTGATATTTGTATTTTTGGTTAGAATTTAAAAAATACGTGTTCAGGTATTTATGGAAATTCATCCATTAAGGGGGTTAAATTGGAGAGGGGGTGTTTTCCGAAAATGTTTTGCTATTAAGACAACTTTGAAGCCACAACCACAAAAATTGGTATATGGTTTCTTGGTCAGAACTAAAAAGATACGTGTTTCGGTATTTTCAGAAAATTAATCATTTAGGAGGTGAAATGTGTTTTTCAAAATACATTACTACTAAGACAGCTTTGAATCCAGAATTACAAAAATTGCTATTTGGATACTTGGTTGGAAATTCCAATATGGACTCTTGGTCAGGATTTAAAAAATGCGTGTTTCGGTATTCATGGAAATCAACAATTAAGGGGGTTAAAGAGAGGATCAAAAATTCTTTTTGAAAATACGTTACTATTGGGACGATTTTGAGGCTAGAGCTACGGAAATTAATATTTGGCCTTTTGGCCAATTAAAAAAGAAAAAAGAAAGTGTTTCGCTATTTTTGGAATTTCACACATCAAGGGGATGAAACGTTTAATGAAAAAATGTTGCTATTAAGGCAATTTTGTAGCTCGAACTACATAAATTGGTATAAACTAATTAAACTAACTTATGCTAAGAATAAACACCCATGTCCGAGGGGCGAATCGAATCCCCGACGGCGAACAGCAGCGCGCACCGCAGCATGGCGCCTCAATACGCACGGCCATTCTGTCGCGGCTAAAAGTAGTATCACAACTTTTCATTATGACAGTACTTAAGCTATATCTATGAAAATTTACATTAAGAGGCAGAAACAACTGGTGCAGACCAACCAGCCTACGCATGCGAAGCAGCGGGCGTTAAGCTAGTCCCATAATATCACACGTGCTCATTTAAAGTCTGGAGATGGTGCTGGCCAGGGAAGTTGCTGCACGTCTTGCAGAGCACGTCGAGTTTCAAGCGCAGTATGTTGGTGAGTATTATCTCGTAGGAAATGCACATCTCCTTCCTTTTACAACAATGGCAACAGAACGGACCTTACAAGATCCTGAACGTACCGAGCGCTAGTCGGCTTTCCCTCCACAAACAGTAAAGATGAACGTGAATTCTGGCTTATCGCTCCCCAGACCACACGGTCTGCGATGGGGCCAGTATGTCTTGGACGAATGCAAATTGCAAGACAGCGCTCGCCAGGAATAGGTCGAACAAGTGAACGACAATCATTTGCGGGCAGGCATAATCTGGTTTCACTGCTGAAGATCACCGGCCACCATTCCATTTTCCAAGTGATCCTCTGTCGCCATGCTGTCGATGCTGTGGCAGGAGTGAAAGACAGGCTGGAGGTGGGTGTCTGTGAAGTTCCACTGCTAGTAACAGGTTAGCAACAGTTCATCTAGACTCACAAATCATCTTATCTGGACTGCGATAGCTGTGCGATCTGACACGGTTGCTCTTACAATACATCTTGGTCGACCTCTGTGCTACATAGACGTCAAGAACTTTGTCAATAAGAAAATACGAATCCTCCCTCTGGCATGGATGTGTGTATTGTCCTTAGGTTAGTTTAACTTAGTTTATGTAGTTTGTAAGTCTAGGAACTGATAACCAAAGTAGTTTAGTCCTATAGAATAACAAACATTTGAAAGTCGTAAGAAAATGTTTGCATGATCATTGCAACCAGCATCATTGCGCAACTGGCACAGCACGTCCGTTCTGTTCCTCTGTCTCTGGTGGCCATCTTGTTTTTCAGATACAATATTTCCATGTATGTGAATAGTTTTTGTCTGTATCTTTGTGTGCTGAAATACACTTCTGACCATTAAAATTGCTACACCACGAAGATTACGTGCTACAGACGAGAAATTTAACCGACAGGAAGAAGATGCTTGTGATATGCAAATGATTAGCTTTTCAGAGAATTCACACGAGGTTGGCGTCGGGAGTGACAGCTACAACGTGCTGACATGAGGAAAGTTTCCAACCGATTTCTCGTATACAAACAGCAGTTGCCGGCGTTGCCTGGTGAAACGTTGTTGTGAGCATCGTGTAAGGAGCAGAAATGCGTACCATCAAGTTTCCGACTTTGATAAAGGTCGGATTTAGCCTATCGCGATTGCGGTTTATCGTACCGCGACTTAGAAGGAAAGTACTTGGGCTCGAACAAACACATATACACCAAAATCGTGTGAGAGATAATGTAAAAGTCCCTTATTGCACTAGTGATACTCCCGCATCTGCAAAACTCTGCAGTAGTCCGTTCGAGGCCTTGTTTGTAAGGAAGTAATCGCCACGCTGGAATGGTCGTGCGATTTGAGGCGCCATGTCACGGTTTGTGCGATCGCTTCTGTCGAGGTTTGTGTCTTTCCTCTGACATGGGTATGTGCGTTGTCCTTATCATAAGTCAGTTTCAGTAGTTCCTAAGGACCGATAACATCAGAAGTTAGGTCCTTCAGGTTTACAAACATTTCAAATTTTTGGAGCAGTGCTCAGCGATTGCCGATTTGCCCAATTTTTTCTCTTTATATGCAATTGGTGTTCTATTCAGTTGTCGGAAGAGGTACAGATAGATTAACCAATGTCACTACCTCCGCACTTATACGATATGTTATAAATTACATTGCTACTGTCCTTAAACAGGGCGCAGAGTCTCCTTTATTTTCCTAGGATCTCAAAAAGTCAATCCAATGCCAATCAAAAAAATGTTCAAATGTATGTAAAGTCTATGGGACTTAACTACGGGGCTATCAGTCCCTAAACTTACAAACTACTTATGAACTAACTAAGACTAAGGACGGCACAAATATCCATGCCCGAGGGGGGATTCGAACCCCCGATCGTAGTGGTCGTGCAGACCTTGACTGGAGCGCCTCAGTCTCCTCGGCCACCGAGGCCGGCAATGCCAATCCAATAGCACAGCCAGAAAGAAGCACAATCGGTTGCCTATCGTTGCCTATCACGTGAATCTTCAAACACAATGGTATACAGAGCAGAAACTGTTTCATACGAGGACCATGTGGGACCCTAAATTTATCGTCTGAAGTATGCATTCCAGAAGGAAAAAAAAAAAAAAAAAAAAAAGAAAAGAGAGAGAGAGGAGGATATGCTGCGCCATTTTGAGGACAGTCTTGGGCTGGAATTTTTAACATACCGTGTGAGTGCGGAAGTAACTACATTGGTCAGTCAATTCTTACCACTTCCGATCGCTGTACAGAACATCAACGGCATATAAAAACAGAGAACTGTCGAAATCGGCAGCTGCTGAAGACAGTCTCACAAACAAACATGAAATTCTGCTCGAAGAAACAAAACTTTTGTCTCAGGCCTCTACTTACTGTGGAAATAATGTGCGACAACTATATTCGTGATAGTGGTTACAATTTTAGCGGTGCACGGACACGAGTGCTCGATACCGAGAAGCAGCAGAGACATTTCCATGATACTATGCCTCGGCGGAGCGGCCGAGCGCATTGAGGCGCTATGCTACAATGTGTAAGGCCGTTCCCCGTTGGGGGTTCGAATCCCCCTCCTGCGTGGATGTTTGTGCCGTCTTTAGTATGAGCTAGTTCATAAGTAGTTTCTAAGTTTGGGGACTGATGACCCGGCAGTTAAATCCCTTAAGCTTTACGAACATTTGAACATGACACTACCGACACTATCTATGACACCATTGCGTATTTTCCGTCCAATCAGAAGCTGACCAATCAGTAGCGATTCATGGTCTATTTAAGGCTACGACACCATTATAGACAGTAATTGTTTCTGACGAAGATGATCGAGGCAGTCGTCGAAAACTCGAGGTTTTATTCAGAACTGACGAACAAGAAGTCCAAGAATGTTTTATACACACAGTAGACATGTTTCGGTATGAAATTCTGCCTACCTCAACTTAATATGGCACAATCTTTTACATACGAGGGTTGGAACTTTAATAGTGGCAACATTGCGGTGGAGACACTATGCAGTGGAATCTACTATTGTCACAGATAGTACACGTTGTTGACATACCTACCTTACCTCCGAGCAAATGGACTCGCCCGTCCCATGTCACCGGCGTGCGCATAATCGATGGTCACTTGTGAACGAGTGCTCTAACGTAATTGTGTCACTATGTTTTCCAAAGAGGAACAACGGAGATGGGTCAAGACTGAATGTGCCAGAGGTCGTACAACACGACAGTGTCATCAAGGTTTTCGAGAGGAATGAGGGGAATCGTCATTGCCGTACAGAACAGTGGCACATTGGATAGAAGCCTTCAACGAAGGTCGGCAAACTGTGGAAGGCATGCATCGGGCAGGTCGTCCTAGCGTCTCTAAAGAAGAAGTGGATACTGTTCCCGCGTTATTGGATAGTGATCGACGTCAGACAATTCGTGAGTTACAACGCATTACGTTCCCCCACGGCAGACCGTCAAATCACAGTATTATTGTTCGTTTTTGGAGCATCATCTGCAACCAGCTTTGCGAAAGAAGCGGCAACAACTTCTGCGCAACGCACGCGCGCATTTTGCACGACAATGCGCGGGCGCAACAGCGCAAGCTGTGGCTGCTCTGTTCGGTCGATGGGACTGGGAAGTACAGTACCACCCACCATATCCCGCGGTCTTAAGTCCTTGTGACTTGATTCCGAAGAGGAAGGAAACACTTCGTGGCATTCGCTTCAGAACTGTTCCAGAGATTCGACAGGCAGTAAACCACTCCATTCGCACCATCAGCAGAACAGGCTCTGCTAACGGTACACTACGCCTGTCACATCGCTGGAAACAGATTCTACACAATGTGGCGACTACTTTGAAAGACAGTAACAGATGCAAACATGTAACGCTTTTTCATCGTTTGTGATCAAATAGTGTTCACTATTTAAGTTCTATCCCTCATAGTTTGAATATTCTTGTTCCTCCAAATGTTCAAATGTTTGTAATTCTATGGGACATAACTTCTACGCTTATCAGTCCCAAGGCTTACAATCTGCTAAAACTAACCAACCCAAGGACAACACACACACACACACACATACATACACAGACACACACACACACACACATATGCATGAGGGAGGACTACAACCTCCGACGGGGAGCAACCGCGCGCTCCACAGCAAGTCGTCTTAGAACTCTCGGCTGCTGTTCCTCCATTTCGTTACCCTCAGCCGAATCAGGGTAACGCAAACAGTTGTTTTCATTCGTGGTCGTTCGTACTGACCTTGTAGTTTTCGGAAATCCTTCTCTCAGTGGAGTAAGTGATTAGTGACATTGAGTACGGTACCAAAGTATTTTTTATTCAACGTGTTACCTTTCGCCCCATAAAGTTAAGTAACCGACTCGAGCGCAGTCTGCATTGTTCACAATTCAAAATGTTCAAATGTTTGCGAACCTTATCGGCTCTAACTGTTATGGTCCTCAGTCTCTAGAATTCAAATTACTTTAACTAACTTACACTAAGCCCACCGCATACACATCCATGCCCGACTCCGACGGGAACGACCACCCAGCATGACGCCTTATACCACGCGGCTATTCACAATTATTCAATTCCTTCTCTTTACATGCTCCTGTATGCTTTTTCTGTCTTTCACTACTCTACATAAGAAAATTCATAAATCTTACCAGTTCGGCAGCTCTAATTTGACGCGGCGGAGTGACCGAGCGCATTGAGGCGCTATGCTCCGATGCAAGAGGCCGTTCCCCGTCGACGGTTCGAATTCTCCCTCGGTCATGGATGTTTGTGCTGTCTTTAGTATAAGGTAGTTTATAAGTACTTTGTAAGTTTAGGGACTCATGATCCCGCAGTTAAGTCCCATAAACTTAACAAACATTTGAAAATTTGCTCACTTTGCTACCTATAGTCGTGCTCCCTCTTTTCACATACATAACACTACCCCAAAGATATTTTAAGTCCTCCAGTTTCTAGCATACACTTCGGCGACTACCTGCACAGCGACGGAGCTATTTGAGTAGCAAAGTTCTTGCGTCACAGTTAATGTGTTGGCCTTTTTAGTATTCATTTATGTTTACTGCCCCAAACGTTCGGTCTCAACTAAAGCTGTAAGAAGCGAAAAAAATGGTCGGGAAAAACGAGTCTGTCGACTGAACGTTACGATGTTTACATTGAAAGTACGTCATGTCTAGACGGACGTATGCTAATTAATTTATGAGATCCACTCTAAAATAAATACAAAATTTCTTTTTCATAAATCCATCTTCGGTTCTACATTTTTACAACGTACAAAGGTCATAGAAACTATCTTCCCGCTCTGTTAAATTTTAATTCAACCCGCTATTCGCGCTGTCATACCACTCTGGCCAAACGGGTCCTGAACTTCATGTTCGTCTTAAGCAGCGTGTTGTCGTACACAGAGGTAACAAAATTCTTCGGATAGCGACATGTACATATACAGTGACAAAAGGAAACCTCAAGGAAGATTTGGATTTATCGTCCCATCGGCATCATGGTCATTAGATATGGGGCACAATCTCGGATTGTTTTGATAAGGATGGGGACGGAAATCGGCCTTGCCCTATCCAAGAAACCATCAAATGCTCAAATGTTTGTAAACCTATTGGACCAAACTACTATGGTCATCTGTCCCTAGAGATACAAATTACTTAAACCAACTTACACTACGGAAAACACACAAACACATACCTGAGGGATGACGACCCGCCCGCCCAGTCCGTAGCAAGACGCCTTAGGCCATGCGCCCATTCCGCGTGGCCAACAAACCATCACCGGCATTTGCCCGGAGGAATTTAGGAAAATCACAGACGTGGGTGCGGTACTATCGGGTGCACAAGGTATAAAAGGGCGGCTCAATGGCAGATCCATCATTGGAGCGCAGCGGGTAGCCAAGCGGAGCGGACGCACGGCAGCGCAGCAGCAGCATTCGTCTCGCAACCGACTTCTCCAGCAGCCATGTCCGGACGCGGAAGAGGAGGCATGGGAAGGTCAAAGGGTAGCTTTCTTTCGGCCATTATGAAGCGTCTCGCTTGCGAGGTGTTGCATATGGCCGGAAACGACGAGAGGATGAAGTAGAAGAAGAAGAAGCAGATGACGGTGCAGTGTTTTCACTGCCAGAAACTTGGCCACCTGGCCAAGGGCTGCAAGAAAGCAGTTGCGTGTCCGAAGTGCGCTGAGGCGCACGACACACGCGACAGTAAGAAGACGCGGGAAGCCGCGAAGAAGTGTGCTAACTCTAGTCTGTAGCTGGAGCGGCGGAGGAAGTAAGCACGCTGACAAGGGCTCCATTGAGGGGATGGAGAATGAAGAAGAACCCGCTGCTGACCCGCCCCCTCCCCCAAGAGGGGACAGCGGACCAAGCTGCGAAGCGACGTCTACGGCCGTCGACGCGATGCGCGTTCTCAAATCCGCCATGGCGGAGGAGAGAGCGCTGCTTCGCGCCGAACTCGACGCGGCGCGGCGCCAAGTTGAAGAACTGGTGCGGGAACTTCGCGTCGCGAAAGAAGAGGCGACCGCCCTTGTTGCCAACCCACAAGCTGGGAGAAAAGCAGGGGTGGACGCAGGGACGCAGACAGAAGAAGAAGCCACACCGACAGGCGTTTCTACGGTCCCTGTAGCAATGCAGGTGACCGAGGGGGCGCACATGGAGGTGGACACATCTCCTCCTAGACAGAGTCCGAAGAAGAGGAGGAAGTATCACAGAAACTGTGGTCATGGAGGACGAGGCTCCGGAAGCGGAAGAGTGCTTGCCCATGCCGGACAAGCACAGTGTCAAGAAGGTTCTTGACAAGCTCGTCTCCTCCATCCGAGACCGGACACATCCCCACCTCGACAATCCTTATCCTTTCCTGCCGTCCCATCTCAAACCCAGTCTCCCATACAAACCTGTCCGTCTCTCTCAACATCTGCGAGAGTATCTGACCCCGATCCTGTCTAACAAGGAGTTCAAACTCCTCAATTCCCACACCATCTTTTCCCCTGATCAGTGGGAAGTCATCTGCCGCGAGGCAGATGAGTACAGAAGATGGGAGCGAAGAGACCCGCGCCCTAGCGGAGCACGCGGGAAAACAAACCGCGAGCTGTTGCTAGCAGCCAGGATTTTATTTATCTGATGCAGGACCAGCAAGACTAGGACATTCCAAGAAGCCAGACAACATCCACAACAACAAGCCAGGATAAAAGAGGAACAGCAACTATCGGCTTAGACTCTACAAACATCGGACCAAAGTCGAGGCCCGTCCATAATAGCTTGAGCGTGAGAACCATCATTTGTACTCTGGTGACCCATGAGAAAAGGTTCCGACTTTATTATAGTCACAGGAGGGTAATGTAATAGGCTTCGTACGTGAAAGGGTATTTGCCTCTAAACGCATGGCACATTCATTTCCGAAATCTTTTGGAAATTATTTAGAGAGCCACAGTTCATACAGTGTATCGAGAATATCAAATTTCAGGCATTAGGAGGGTAATGTAATAGGCTTTGTACGTGAAATGGTATTTGCCTCTAAGCGCATGGCACATTCATTTCCGAAATCTTTTGGAAATTATTTAGAGAGCCACAGTTCATACAGTCTATCGAGAATATCAAATTTCAGGCATTAGCTCTCACGCCATACGAATTATGACTGACGGCCCGTACTTAATACCGAGAATACCGGCGTTTTCATAAGGTTATCTCTGCTAACAAACAACCAACATCCTCTGAAATAACTGCATAAATCAAGTTGGGACATACAACGAACTTATGCGTTAAAACAGTGCTGCGAAATTTGGCGTTAGCCGACTATGACAGCAAATGGAGAGCTTTTGGTAACAACACATCACCTGAAGTGCGTCTCCTGAGCTCGTGACGACTGGGAAACACAGGTAAGTGCTCATGGTACAGTTCGAGTGTGACTCAGTCACCAACAAACCATGAATTGGGACTCAAGTTCTCAACAAAGCACCGTGCAAGTTGCTGATACGTCAATAACCGTTTGGACTACTTTTACATGAAATGTACTGGATCCTCTGGTCCAAATGCACCCACCATTGCTCCAAAGCTTCGGGTACTTGTACACCACTTGCAACAGTTCATGGACTTCATATTCTCAAACAACGATGGAATTTTTATTGATGACAATACCCCACGTTACGGGGTTAAAATTCTTCGTGGTTCGTTTGAGAAATATTCTGGACAGTTCCGTCGGATGATTTCACCACCCTGATTGCCGACATGAAACCCATAGAACTTTTATCTAATATTAGCTGTATTCGGCATGAGTTGAAATGCCATGGAATGAAAAAATTATGTTGTTTGATGTGTTTATTTAAGTGTATTTGTAGATACAATATTTTTCGTTTTTCCGTCTGGTGCATTTACGAGTAAGTCAGATGGTTTCCCGACGCGCTAGCAGGCCACATACAGTCAGTCGTTCATGTGAGAAACATGCATTTTGCAATGTAGTCCACACATCTGTAGTGATTATCCCTGCTCCTTATTAATAGTCATAGCAAATGCTGGACTCGGCGGGAAAAGTATCTGAAGTCGAATAACATATATGTTGGAATCATTGGTGTTCGTGATAACAGTACGTCTTCTCCGTTAAAATTCTGTTATACAGAATGAGTCACCAAGAATAACTCCGAAAGTATGGTAGGAGCTGAAGAGTTTTTGGGACAAAACTAGCATGGGACAACGGGGGCAGGATATGACGTTGGCTTTCTGTCGCTTGGTGGGGTCGCTGCAGATATGTCAACTTTGTTGGTGTTGTTTTTTTTTTTATTATTTTTTATGGGATGCTACCGTTTGGTACTTATTTTCTGATAGCGGCTATCGAGACGAATCCATGATCTGTAAAAGTAAGGTCTTTGCAGGTGCACGAAGGCAAAAAAAAGGTGACATAAACGTCCATTTACAGAAGGTGTTCGAACTGATGACCATTGTATCAATACAGTGCTGCCATCTTCTTATAATGGATTCAAAAAAATGTTCAAATGTTTGTATAGTCTATGGGACTTAACTACGGGGTCATCAGTCCCTAAACTTACAAACTACTTATGAACTAACTAAGACTAAGGAGGGCACAAATATCCATGCCCGAGGGGGGATTCGAACCCCCGACCGTAGTAGCCGTGCAGACCGTGACTAGAGCGCCTCAGTCCCCTCGGCCACCGCGGCCGGCTATAATGGATTGTTTGGTATTCCGAATCACATCGACACTTACCGAAGCATATGCTCCGACAAATCACTTTCGCATATCGCGAAAATAGTGAATATTCGCCGAATATGGCGTATCAATCTAACTTGCCGTTGACATGTAACCATTCGACGGTTGCGCAATACAACACTAATAGGAACGGTAAGACTATTATCGTCGAAGCAAGCGAATATGAATTACGTATTCCTTCGAAAAACAAGTCGATATGTTTTTGATTTACGGAGAATGTTAACGAAATTCAGTGAGAGCTAGAGACATATACGCTGAAAGATATTCTCAACGTACTCATCCGACACGCCGTAAATTTAAATAAGTGTATGATAAATTGATAACAAAGTAGCTAACGAGGAAGCGGAAATTGGTACGGTGGTTCAAGATCCCTGTGTTCGCGTCAAATCGCATGGTAATCTGGCATGAGCCAGAGTAGTGTTGTTCGTGTTTTACATCACCATAAATATCATCCTTACCATATCAGTCTCCACTAAGATGTAACTAGTACGGATTGTATGCGTAGCATAGAATTCTGCCGATGGGCTCAACGTCAGGTTCAGAGCGATTAATTTTAGCCGGCCGCTGTGGCCGAGGGGACTGAGGCGCTCCAGTCACGGTCTGCACGGCCACTACGGTCGGGGGTTCGAATCCTCCCTCGGGCATGAATATTTGTGCCGTCCTTAGTCTTAGTTAGATCATAAGTAGTTTGTAAGTATAGGGACTGATGACCCAGTAGACAAGTCTCATAAGCTATACAAACATTTTTGATTAATTTTATTTTGTTTACTGACGAGTCTACATTCACGAACCATGAAAATGTTAATTACATAAGACGTATTATTGGGCAACTGAAAATCAATGTTGGCTGCGGCAAGTTGCCCACCAAACACCGTGGTCCGTGAATGTATAGTGTGGGATTCTGGAGGATAGAATTATAGGCCCCTATATCATCGAAGGAAATCTTAAAGGTGAGATGTAGACCATATTCCTGCAAGAGACATTATTTATGTTACTGGAAGAAATACCTTTGAGAACAGAATGTGGTATCAACACGATGGGTGTCTGACACATTTTTCGCTGATGACCAGAAATGAGTTGCAGAGTGAATTAACTTTTTTTTTGTTATTATTATTTTTTGACGGTTTTTTCCTCCCCATGGTCAGGAAAATCTTACTACAAAAAATAAATAAATAAATAAAATAAAATGGCCTACGTGCCACCGCCACTTTTGCCCTAAGAACAAACAAAAAAAAAAAAAAAAAAAAAAAAAAAAAAATAACTGTACCTCTTCAGGCGTTGGCTCCTGTCTATACCTATCCCAAATCAAACTAACCTAGATCCACTAAGGGATAGGAGGAAGATATAGGGAATGGGAAGGAGGTATTTCCAATTATTTATTTATTTATTTTAATTTTTTAAGTTTTATTTATTTATTTAAGTTTTTTTCTTTTTATGTCTTGTTCTCTCTGTGCAGTTCTTCACACGCCTTCAGTGGAGAACATCCAAACTCGTCTTTTCGATAATTTTTGTAGAGGTTCCGTTTTCAATTCGTTCAGGACTCGTATCAACAAGAACATTACATTAACTTCTCATAGTTTGAACGTTCCAGCTTGGAGGCGGATCGTGAAAGACGTTCCATAAAAAAATTTGAACAGAACATTTGGTATTTGGGGTTACGAACGATTGCGCAATGGCGATCATTGAGATACGTCCAGTAATCCAGTTCCGATTTCTCGTCGCGGTCGAAAAGGTAGCGGACGGTGTGGCCGCGTATCCAGTTCACAGCGTTAGTTTTCGTGGCCGGATAATATATCGTGTCCGGGAATAGCAGCGTCTGGAATTAGAGCTGAGAAGCTTACGTCGGGGGAACGAAAGACAGAATGCGTTGTGTGAGTCTCCAGACTTCGGAGGACGGACCACATTCGGACCGGTGGTTGTCGGTGTCATCCACCCCACAGTGAATACATAGAGGTGTGTCAGCGAGTCGGATACGGTGCAGGAGAAAACGGTTGACTTGTTTGCCGTTGACGGTGATATACCAGGCGGATTGGACGCTGGAATCGAGAAAAACTGCGTGTACTGCTTTCCATGCACGACGCCATAATAATACGAGGGAGTAGTTCCTCTCCTTCGTACACTCTGCGTTTGTACTTTTCGCTCTTCACCCACCCCCAAAAACAATAATTCAGTGTGGTCAAATCAGATCAGATCGGTGGCCAAGCAATGACTACAAGGTGGTCGACCAGGATACGTTGTGTAGAGACACTGTGTTACTGGCCATTGCGGGTGTTGTTAATTCCGTTGCAAGTAAATATTGACTCACCAGTGAACAGATTACGTGCAATTAATCGATCAGCAAATGATCTGCTGACAGAATTGTAGCCAGGCGGTAGCACCTCCTTTATGCGGATGTTGTACACTCTGCCGACATACGTCTGTATCTATATAACTACTCTGAAAATCACATTTAAGTACATTTCAGAGGGTTCTTCAAACTGATTTTATGATATTTCTCTACCGTTCCATTCTTTAATAGCGTCCTGTAAAATGGAACACCTTTCCGTTTTCGATTGATTTCTCTCATTTTATTCTGATGATAAAGTCTTCCAATAGGGGGTGTTTTCAAAATACGTTCGTATTTTTGGAGGAGCAAGTTGGTGAAAGAAGTTCCGCAAATAGATTTCACCGCAACAAATGACGCCTTTCTTTTAATAATTTCCATCCCAACTCGTGCATCATTTCTGTGATACTCTCCCCCTATATCGCGATAATACAAAACTAGTTCCCATTCTCTGAACTTCCTCTAAACCCTCCGTCAGTCCCACCTGGTGTAGATCCCACAATGCGCAGATGTACTCGAAACTAAGACGAAGAAGTAGAAATGTTGAATCTTCTAACTGTTCTGACAATGAAACGTAGTCTTTGGTTCGCCTTCCCTACAATATTTTCTGTGTGTTCTTTCCAATTTAAGTTGTTCGTAATTGTTACTCATCGGTATTTAGTAGGATTGACAGCCTGTAACTTTGACTTATTTATCGTTTCAATTAACTTTGAGATCGTTTAACCGATCACCATGAATGTTGGTACATTACGTGTGGTTTCTAAAAAGCTGTGGTAAGTCTCGATTGAACCCGAGCTGAACTGTCCGCCATTTTTTCCCTAAACTACATAGGAGTTGCCACGTTCCAGATGAAGCTCGCCGGCCGCGGTGGCCGAGGAGACTGAGGCGCTCCAGTCACGGTCTGCACGGCCACTACGGTCGGGGGCTCGAATCCCCCCCTCGGGCATGAATATTTGTGCCGTCCTAGTTCGTAAGTAGTTCATAAGTAGTTTGTAAGTTTAGGGACTGATGACCCCGTAGTTAAGTCCCATAGACTATACAAACTTTTTTTTTTTTTTTTTTTTTTTTTTTTTGATGAAGCTCACGCATTATCTCGCGTTCCATTCAACTCGCTGACACTCTCAAACTACTCACTGTATGAACGTGGAACATTCATCACTGTGCTCGTAAAGAAGTATACTATACATTCATTTTAGTTTTATTTGCGGCAATAATTTATTAAGAGGATATACTGACAGTTTACTAACTTGTACTTTCTGACGAAGTTACTGAATTTTCGACATGCGAGAAAAATTTTTTCTATTTAAGTTAGGTTAACACCTTAAGCCAATGAAATGTTCAAAATACAGCAAATTCTAATCCACTCCAAACAGGAAACCTGTAGGAAATTTATAATTTGAGATAAGGTAAAGCAGTGAACAATCCGAAGATTGGTTAGAACACCACAGTGCTTTACTAGTCATGGTCCTATCTGGAGGTGGTATGCCGTTGCCTTCCTCCGACCTTCGAACTAACTTACCCAGCCAGTTATGGGGGGACCTACAGTTTTTTTTTTTTTTTGTTTTTGTTTTTTTTGTTTTTTTTTCTCTCTCTCTCTCAGGTAGATCTATGCTCTGCGGTCGTTGTTTCTGTTAGTTCGTTATTGTTCGTTGAATCTTTGGCTCAGCTTTTTTATTACAGAGGGCGTTTAGCCCCCTGACCGGGCGCGCTGAGCCACGGCGCCCGGCTTGTTAAACGTGAGTTTAGAACCACGGTGCTACTAGATATTTTTCACATCAGCATCATTGCCAGAGGTGAAAGAAGTGGAAAGTGACAGATAAAAACTCTAGGACCTGTCGGGGATCGAACTCACGACCTTTGAAATTGTAGATGTGCACTCTACCACTGTGCTAACGTGTCACCTTCATAATTACGTAGGCTTCCGCGGCCAGAGTCAGATGACATAAAAGTTTTCTGGGTATGGTACCGCGTCATGATGTAAGGCTATTACTTAAATAACCAACGTTTACTCAGTTACCCAGATGAAGGCCACTGTAACGTTGGCCGAAACGTTGGTTATTTAAGTAATAGCCTTACATCATGACGCGGTACCATACCCAGAAAACTTTTATGTCACGTGTCACCGTCAGTTAAATAAGACGCACTGGGATCCGTTCGCCCATCTAGTAACAGCTTGTCTTCCGTTTTAGAGCTCGTAATAATTATCCACAGGTTACTGCAAAACACCCGTACTGATACAGACTTCTTAACCCTTTAAATTTATTAGTTGCAAACTACAAAATGCCGTGTCTACATTTCTATGTAACATTCAATTTAAATTTTTCAATTATATGAAAACGACATTCTGAATATCTCAATACAGAGAGTGCTTTATTATGTAAAAATAAAAAATAAAAAAATGAGGTCAAGTCAATTCATTAACTAGTGAAGAAGTTCCATCCTTTGTATCTGTCGTTTTCTAATACTCTCGCATTAGATCCTTGTTAAATCTAGTAACTTTCGTTCCGTTAGTGATGGCGATAAACTGAAGGAAATGCAACTCCTGTTACTTTTTGAAAACGGAGTTGTAGCTCCGAAACACGTTTGATAACAAATAAAGAAATAAACATATGTGACTGATGAAGGTATACCTGTACATCAATTAATAAATCCCTAACTTTACTTTTCTATTTTTAAAAAATCCACGCTTCCTTGAATAACGAAATAGTTAATGAATTTTTGCGTAGTAAGCTTGTGCCAAAATACGTCTCTCTTTTGCATGTCATCATTTGCCAAAATATCGTTTTGATGCCTCTAACCGTGTGTGAGGTATGTAGTATTTCATTCCGTCCTTACCGCCATTGGAAGTGAGTTCGCTATATAAAATAAATTTTCGCGAGAGAGGTGAAATGTATAGATTTCCTCCCAAGTCGAAAATGTAATTCAATACGTTAGGAAAATTTCATGTAAAGCAACATATGGTGTAATATGCACCAAACGGAATATCATAGCAGCCTCTATTTTTCATTGCAAACTCTTCCTAACTAAGCGCAGTCTCTTACTTCAAATCCAACATCTAGAAACTGTGACTATTAACGAAATGATGTGCACTTTGTCACAATTGAAGTAACGTAAAAATTAAGTTTTCCTACCGATTAGTTTTCCCGAAATCGTTTGTGAAAGATGGCAGGGCATGCGCCTATATGAGTTAGCGCACCGCGATGTTGGGGAAAACGTGGCGGACGATTCAGCCTGGATATTTAGGAGCTCTAGGGACGGAGATATGCTGAGAGAGACGGAGTAGGAGTGGACAGAGAAAGGTGGAAAGAGATGAACGAACAAGACTGGAATCAATCAGTACTAGGGAAATGCCACGTTTTCAACTAGTCAATAATATGTTCTACTAGCTAAAAACCCGGCGTTGCCCGGGTATTTATTTATTTGTTCCTGCCATTTGTCAGTTATATATGCATTTGCCTAAGGGCTGTACGTCTGTAAAATTTCTCGGGAATACAGTTAGTATTAAAGAATTAATAGATTAAAACTTGGTGCGCGAAGGGACGGTTTTCCATGAACGTTACTGTTTACGTGCTCATATCTCATGAACTACGTGTCGGAATGTGATACAATTTAGAATACATTCAACTGTGTATACTGTCTGTAAAATTTCCTGTCGCTACAATTTGTAGTGTTCAAATTATAAATTGTAACGTCATACCGAGAGCCGTAGTTTTACTCCATAAACAGCGGAAAAGTAGTAAGCGAGAAACTTTTTTCCTTTCATCATTTTGCTATGGTTGTCAGCGAGAGAAAGTTTAATAAAAGTTTGAAATTATGTATAAAGTTTGTTGCAAGTCGCTAAGTACTCTGATTCTCGTATAGCGTATTTATAATGTCTCACCGCATTATGTGGCAGTTTCTTGCAAATCCTGTTGTTTATGACGTCATATTTCCTGAATAATGTGTCGTATATGATTCTTAACCCTGCAGCAATTTTTCCTCACGGTAAGGAGTGTGTGTACCAATTTTGGTTGAAATCGGTCCAGTGGTTCATGAGAAAATGAGCATAATTGTCGCTAAATGCAGCAGTTTTCTGTGCATCTCATTGTTTACGACGTCATATCTCGTGAACTATGTATCGTACGTGATTCTTACACTTACGGCGACAGTTCTCATGGATTGAAGATTACGTGTACAAAATTTCATAAAGATTGGAACAAAACTGTAGATTTGTATGCAACACGTACAAATATACGGACACTCTGCTTTATATATTAGATTGGACGCAACACAGTTTCGCTCTCTGAATTTGGTGATCGGTGCAAGAAGTCAATATCCCTCACCCAAGGTTGCAGTTTTATCTAAAGATAGTCGGTGGTGATAAGGATGTTGACAGAAAGCTTCCTGATTAGCCGCAGCGTGTTGACTGTGCCCTCAAGTTCCACCTTCCACAGCCACAGCAACTGCAATTAGATAAAGGCCAAAAATCGCGATCAATTGTTCGCGTCGTGTTAGCAACAGTTGTCATGCACAAGCACACAGTACTGATCGGCCTCTATGTCAGTGGGAACGATTGTAAGTTAATAGGATCAGCCAGTGATAGGTTATATGCATGTTGCATAATGTTGTCTAGTGGTATGAATGGCTGGTGAAGGTATGCGAGCTCTCAAATGCATTGATAACAATGTGTTCTTTAAATAACGGTGATGGACTATATATTTGTTCCACAATAATATTTATTTTGTTGTAAACAAGTTTTCGGCTTCTTAGGCCATCTTCAAACAATTTAATACTGCAGATTATCCACATCACATCACCTATTATGATTGGCGTACAAAGATTTTACAAAGATATATGAAATGTGGATGGGAGACAATTACACATGTGGATGTGGAACAAAGGAGAATATTAAAGTAAATATACTTTATTAAAATATATATATATACTTTAATATGCTCCTTTGTTTCATATTCACATATTACAAACATATGTAATTGTCCCCCATCCACATTTCATCGTTTTTATCTTCCTCACTCGCCTGTTCCCCTCCTACTTTAGTTCGTATATGTAAGTTATTGTAATTTACAATTGTACTTACTGGTACACTCACTGGCCCCACGTTTTGTTTCAACTTATTTATTGAAAATTAATTTATAGTTATTTCTTAGTTATAGTTTTGTTTTAATTGGTTGAACGTCTCTGTTTGTTATAAATTACTTAAAAGTTACATAGTCTATGACTAACATATATCTTTGTAAAATCTTTGTACGCCAAACATAGTAACTGGTGTGATGTAGATAATCTGAAGATGGCGTAAGAAGTCGTAAGCAGGTTTACAACAAAATAAATATTATAGTGGAACAAATATAAAGTGCATCACCGTTCACCTTGAGGTTTGAATAGCTCTTCAATGACTGTGTATGCTTGCAAATAAATTTGCTTTTTAGGTATGGTCCGCCTTGAGCAAACACAATTGTTTTTAGTTTCTCCCAAAAATGTTTCGCTGGCGTTGCAGCATCATCAGTGGGATATTTATTTTGTACTGTTTGTCAAATGAACAAGGAAATGATTGTTAGTTTTTGTACATTAAGTGTAGAAACAACAGATAATTGTGAAACTAATGTAAATCGTTTCTTATTTTTATGGGTGTACTAGGCCTACCTTAATACCACATGTAGTTGTTTTCAGGTTCTTTAACACACAAAACATCACTTCTGACACTTTGTCATCTGCAAACCAAAACGTGTGTAGTTAATGGGGTGAATGGTTAGCTTGTAAATATCGGGATTTTTTAAAATTTATATTAGTTTCACTATTATCTGTATTTTCTACACTCAATGTACAAAAAGTAACAATCATTTCATTGTTACTTTGACAAACAGTATAAAATAAATATCTCACTGATGATCTTGCAACGCCAGCGAAACATGTTTGGTAGAAACTTAAAACAATTGTGTGTGCTCAAGGCGGACCAAACCTAAAAAGCAAATGTATCAATTTAATAAGTCTATGTTCCATCAAGAACCGAAGGAAGAATCCTTAAATGTATTCTTTATTGAAGATACTACTTAAATTCCGGTCAAATTTGTGTGATTCAGAAGTCGTAACAGTGGACTCGAAAGCGTCGTCAGAGCCTGAGTGCCAATTACTTGCAAATTCAAACCGGCAATCTAGATTTGTTAACAAATCCATCAAGGAAATTAATTTCATATATGAGTACGCGATCTTCACTTTCCTTAATAAGAATGAAAAACCGTCCAGATCACTAAAACTGTATTTATTTATAACGTCGTTTCGGCAACTGCCATCATCAGATCTAAAAACCTCTGAACTTGAGAAGTAAAGTTCAGGGTCCACTTTACTTTGCAAATTTAGAGGTTTTTATATCTGATGATCGCAGATGCCGAAACGAGCCTATAAATAAATACAATTTTAGCGATCTAAACTTTCTTTCATTTTTATCGATTTGTTAACAAAAGTACACTGGCTGCCATCGTCCAGAATACAACGTACAAGCTTTTCCTCGCCTGTGATTCCTGTAACATAAACACTTGCTGCCTGCAGATGTGTGAAGCCTTGTTTACATTATCCACTGCATTAGGACTTCACTGTGGTCTAGGAGATGTAGATATTTTGCGGTCACAAACAGATTTATGATGGTTGTCTTTACAAGTTGCGCAGAAAGCCTCGCCATACCTTTGGTTACTTCGATTTCGTAAGGTTCCTTTTAGTTAGGATTGGTGTTATTATTTTGGTGTGGTTGGAATTTATACGCTGGTTCTGGACAGTTTAAAAGTTTTTCAAAATAATTATAGCAAGTACCTTACAATTTTCCTGGTTGTTAAGACGCGAACTGCCATATTCAATTTTGAAGCAAAGACTTGGCGGTCGTAATCGGTTAGTTTGGTTTTGAAAATTTCTTGCGGTGTTCTTTTTGATGTCTTTCTTGGCTTTTAAATGATGTCTTTGCTTAGGGCAAAGAAAAAAGTGGTTCCAGACTCCATTATGTTCACACGATCCTCTAATATGACTGGCAGTCCTCACCCTAACGACCGCGTTGTGTACAGAAAATACAATAATATTCTAGTTTGCACTTATTGTTGCGTTTAGAGCGAGTTAACTTACATTGCACATTTAGCGGTTTGAATTTGTTTATGCTTCTCCGCGGATTTTTTGAGTAATGCACGTATCATCTACGTCTTCCGGTAGTAACTCCATTAATATTAAAACATCTCTTGTGTCTCTTGTAACGGATTATCCAATGACGACCAAATTCGTCTGAAAACGCCCGCAATATTTTCTGAACTAAAATTCTACCATAAGCATTGACATGTCGCAGTGATTTTAATGCCTGTAATGTTCGATTAAATTGATATTTTCAAGATGTGCGAACAGAATACGCACTGTCGCTTCCAAATAATCAAGATACGCGTGAATAAGTCTATTATTATTTCCGTATCGTTCCCGAAGAATGTTCTTTGTATCCTCGAAAGTGAGTGTAGTTACAGCGATACTCTCGACGAGCATCTTAGGTTCACCTTAGACATAGAATCGCAGGAAGACATGCTTAAAAACAGAGGACGAAGAGGGGTTGCTAATCACTGAGCTTTCATTTGATCCCAAAATCTAGGCCATCTCTTCACGCCACCGGAGAAGGGCTCTAAATTAATGGACGGCAATTTAACTGCGCTGGCTGGAGGAACCAGACTGTTCGTATTTAAAGTAGACATGGATTCAGCGAATTTCTGTTCGATACCGTCGGACAGGATGAGAAGGGAGCTCTTCACTTAATCAATATAATCCTCAGATGGCATTATATCAGTATTGAAATTCTCTGGCAAAAGGTAATTTATTTGGTCATCCAGCAACCTCAAATTTGATAACGTTTCTTTCAAACGAGCCTCATAGTATACGAATTCAGAGAGCGATGCATCCGCTGAGAATTCTTCGATTGCAGCAATGAATTGAGTAATATTCGATCTCTACTGAGTTCGTTTTCTTTTCAGAATAGGTAGCTTTTCTTCATACATGGTAATTGAACTGTCAATACATAATAATCTTCGCAAAACAATAGTTCCTAACAAATAAAACAAGTAAATAAAGGTGGCAGCTAAGCGTGGCAAAAGAAGCGCTTAACTCAACAAGAAATAACAACGATCAGTAGCTACGTCAAACTCAAGTCACTGTCAAGCCCGTTATAAGATGATGTGACCTTCAGCTGTCTGAGCGTGCCAGCCAAAGATGTTCATATTTCGTTTCCTGCCAAATTCAAATACGGCTGCTATGATGTGTTACAAGAAAATGAAAAGAAAATACGTTTCGATTGTGGTCCATATTAGCTTGTTACTTAGCGTATTCACATAAATTTCAGATTAAGAGGTAGGCAAGCAATTCATTGTCACGTAATGACTGATGGAAATACGTTTGCCAGATTTAAACATGGCGGAAAATCCGAAAACTTGTGGAAAACATATGAATATGCAGGCATGCTGCAGTTATATGCTACAGTTTATCATAGTAAGGTCAGACCATAATAGAAATTTATGTTTATATTCTTACTTTTTGCTGAAAAAGCTGCAAATATACACATATTCATAAGTATCTATTCATAACGAAGTTGTTCTTTATACAACTGAATCAGTTACTTACATTAATTTTTGTATTAACCCTCTAGGGCCCCTCGTTACAGATATGTAACACCGAGAAATTGCAGTAAATGATTCGCTAAAAAACTCATTTTTCTCTAATGGGCAACGTGTCATATTTGTAACAATTTATGGAACCCAATCTTTCTCTCAGTCTTGTAACCACTTGGTCCTAGCAGCGATTAAAGGAGTTTAAAGACAGATGTTTCCGAGTGAAACCATACCTGGGCACTGGAGGCTTAAATATGCCTCTTGATAATTCACTAACACTTGTAACGCAAAAGTTATATTAACTGTTTCGTTAATTACGTTGAAAATAATTATAAACAGACATCACTCATTCTGCTGTTTGCCCACCGCTAAGGATGATAGTGTTGTTGCAATTGTCATTCGGTAATGACATTCACAGCAGTGAGTGTCGCGACTTTATAACGTTAGACGGTGATTAAGCTGCAGTTGTCACGTGATATAGTGACGAAACTGTTTGTTAACCCCACTAATGATAACATCACGTCACGTCATCTTAGGGTTTCTCACTTACAAATTTTAAGAGCGTCGTCATCCAGTGACATAGAAAGTTAATCCATTTTCGCCGCGCTCTGTACTGTGTTGGTAGTTGATTTTGTGCTGTTATTGTTTCTTGTTGTGATTTGTTTCCGTGGCAATCATGTACCAATTCTTTTTTTTCCCCATTGACGTCAGATTGCCAGGTATCTTAAAATCTAAACTTAATGAGGTAAATAAAGCCGAGTTTTACTTTGTATAAGAACATTAATTAGTGATACATGTTTCATTAAATATTTTAAGAGAAAAAAAATCAGTTCTAATCACAGAGAAAAATAGTTTTTTACATTTGTTACAGAAGGAAAAATCATAATGAAAAAATGAACAAGCGCTGTTTATTTCCTTACAAATATTGGTTTATGTGTCTGATAATGATTATGGATGCGCTAGAAAATTCATGTCGAAAATCTGAAATGATTCTTTTCTGCTCAGCACTTTGCCACTTATAATTGATCAAGAACATGACCTTCATGATCTTTACTGTAATCATAAATTAATTTCATGGTTGTTATTTTCTCCATTCTGACACTACTCCAACATTTGTATTTCGGATACCTCGACTACCATTACTCGGTACAGGGCTAAGCAGCTGACGTGTCGTAACTAAGAATTTGACTTGATGACGCCATAATATGGCCATGCAACGCTCCTACTATCTGGGATACTCTGAAATAATCTACAGAAAACGGCAAGTTACGTGCAATACGTTTGTGCTCCTAAAGTTCCACCTACTGCACTGTTCCCAACCGCTTCCAAAAATTATACAAGGTTTCTGAACAGTAACGCGCGCTTTCGAGAGATTGCCGTGTGCTTATTAATGGATAATGACACCAAACCTTATGTTTCGCCTCTCGAAGATTTTACACTTAAGGAAACTTTATAAACTAATACAATACTGGTATGAAAATTCATGTTTACTTGTACTAAAGTATCAAGAAATTTAGTAATAATTACGGTCGCCAGACTTTATAGTGAAATTAATGTTTCAAATGATTTAATAAGCAGTAGCACTATGTGAACAATTTTGTAACGCTGGAATAGGCACATAAAAGAACAAAGTCTGCCAGTACTCAAGCATGCACACTATTATGAAAGTAAGTTTGAACATAATTTATTTATATTGCAAATTTGTAGTCAGAAAGTGAAAATAGATCCCAAAGTAATGTACACTGCTCTTAAGATTTTATACCAAGTATTTGACTGTGAGTCTAATCAGTTTGTAGGAAACATTAGAAATCTTATACATTATAGACCTAACCTGGCTGCCTGGATAAACACTTGCGAACTTGTTACTATCAACAATATAATAATTGTATAATTTTATACAGGCTCTGTACTTTATCAGTAAAGCACTTTCCCTACACTAACAGTGTACTTACATAGTAAAAACCTTTTCATTTCCTTCATATACATTGATTTCCGAGCTAAAGAGTTGTTTTCAGTATAAGACAGTAGTTATCTTTAACTATTCTTAACTATTCTCCTGAATTACCAAAAGTTTAGGATTCAATCTTTTGTACTTATAAGGTCAGGGGCTTAGGAAAATGACGGGTGGAACACTGGTTAAAATGAAATTCGGTTGTTATACTTAACACACACAAATGTGAGTCCTTGACTGTAGTTACGAAAGTAATAAAGTCTGCATTGCCTGAGTTCGCAGAGAAGAGCAGGTGCGTGTTTCGCCGTTGTGCAGTCGTACAAGTACGGGCTCATACAATGCTGTGGCTTTTGCAATCTTCTTGGCGCCGGAAACTGAAAACAAGTAACCACCAATATTTACGCCGTTGCTACAATAGAGTTCGGCATCCGAGGCCATTTCTATACACTCCTGCTCTATTGGCCTTGATACAACACTCCTCCGCTTGCACGCTGCTAACTCGTCAAAACTAAGATACTACTCTGTTCAACCAGAATCTTTGTAGCGTGCAACAGGTGCTTTGGCGCGCTTTCCTAACTTTCTCACTCACGAACGCTCTTTCCGGTTTTCAATCTTCCACAGGCTTTTACATTATATTAACAAAATTCGTAGGCCAGATCCTATAAAAAGCTATTACTATAAAGTAGTCACAACATCATTTACTTTACGATTCACGGTTAAATTGTACGACGCTACTCGCAGGGCTCCATTGGTTAAGTTGACACCAATGGTTAATGGCGACATCTCAGATGACCAATAAATATTTTATTCAAATCGCTTAAAGACTTGAACAATAGACTGTTCAAATTTTCAGTTTGCACACTTTACAGGCGAAAACATCACTTTCGTTTCACGGACACAGTTTACCTGGACATAAATACTGTTAGATTTTACTTATGGCCTCTATCACAGTGTGGTAATGTTGGCAACAAAATGTTCATTTTACGAGTATAATAAATATTCTGACCGGACAAGAGTACATACAAGAATCTGTCAACCAGCAGGAACGCCATTAATTATTTATTTCACGGTCAACACGAAAAATGATTCCCTCTTATTCTGTGTGACTGAGTTTTCAAAGACCATTAAATGGTTGTTGTCAACACCAGCACCCTACCCTATTACGCGGCTGAGGCTGTAAGTAAAATTTTACCCAGAATTACCAGTGATCATATATATTCGCTAGTAAGTCAGTTGCTATGTGTCAGTGTGAGTCACCTTGGAGTATCATCTCTGGTGATTCATCGTAGAATTCGTAGAAAATGGAGAAACCATAATTGGTAAAGTCCTGAAAGCATGCGCTGTCAATTCGTGAACTACTATTTTAAATTGTGACAAATCACCACTTAATGTCACAGATACCGAAAAGTAGCATTCACAGAAATCACTGTTATCGGATAGTCACTGTTCAGGTCATCTCCATTACGCAGTTCCGAGATCACGTGACCACAACGGCAATAGAAGTTGACAACACAATAGGTTCATTCCAGCAGCTGCGAGACATACGTTCAAGCGTTAAGAAACAGATGTTACTGCGCATGCGCATGCTACTATGAAGTAAGAATCTGTGTTAGCGCTCCTAAAAATACAGGCTGGTGCATGTCATTTTGTATCCTAACGAATGATAAAGAAAACACGTAGTTTATGGGAGCTGTGTTGTTTTACTCAAGTTTTGTTAAATATCTTACAAGTGGCCTGCATAGAGCCCGCGATAGCGCTATTCTGAGCTGGCATTATGCTCGTATTTACATCGATATGTGAATTAGACACAAAAATCTCCCGTTTTCTTCACTTATTGCTGCTTTTCTTTGCTGTCCGAATAAAGTATAAATGTGCATGAAACATAATTGTACACCGAATATAAAATCCGTGGTAAGTGCCAAAAATGAAAAAAATTGTTTTATTGTGAAAATGTGGGCTACATGCCTAACACTACTCAGTAAAAAGCGGGCTATCTGTTATTAGATGTGGAGGTAGTTCTAATGTTTCTCACAAGGATGACCGAAGATCTACGTGCCACCTGTTGTGAAGTAAAATCTGGGTTATGTGCTATTGGCCAGAGGTTTACGTGAGCTTTGATATTACTGTTTGAGTTGAGGTTCCTTCGTATATCAAGCAGTAACTATTCATTTTGTGCTTTTTCTGCAATGTAAATGGTAAATAAGCGCCGTAAAAGTGGTTAAGGGAGTGTTTCTCAACTCAAGAAAAAGCTTAGAGCAGAAGGGAAGTCCTACAAGAACAGCCAGAACGTGACCGTGCCTGAGAAACAACATCCACCTGTTGCGGTGGGTTTAAAGATAACATCATAGACCTAGGTTGTCGTTTATTAATAGCTCAAAGTTGTATTCCTTCGGCTTTTGATGTCGCAGTTATTTGTATATGCGTTTTTGTTCTGAGTGCAAAGTAGTGGAAAACAGGTTATTAGACGCAGTTTTAAACTTCGAATGACCTTCTTTTATGTAGGTTTCATGCCAATGTCCATATCTATGCAGAGGCATTGCCTTCAAACAAAAACTAAACATCTTCAATCAGATAACGTCAAGCTAAATTCGTATCCAATTGGAAACATAAGTATTAAACGTAAGTGACATGCATCGTACACAGATTCGACAGAAGGTAGAAGGCAGACAAGTGTATTTTATACGATAGCAAAAAACGGTGCACATGATTTTTCGATTGCTTAGGCTTAACCTTCGTTGGCAGTGAAGTGTGCCTTCATTCCATTGATTGCCGTTTTGTTTTAGGGGTGTCGTACGATACCCAAGTTTCATCCCCCGTGATTATCCGAGAAAAAAAACCATCGCCTTCTTCATTGTAGCGTATCAAAATCTGAAGTACACTGCCCATCCGTTGTTTTTGTGTCGTTCAGTAAGAATATTTGGTACTCAACGTGATCAAAGTTGAAATTTGAGTTTTCCGTAACAATTTCATGAATTAGTGATCGTAAAATATGTGAAACTTCCATAGCAAGGGCACTAAGTGTAAACTTATGGTTGTGCTTAATCTTCTCTTCAATTGTGTGAACCAATGCATCACTAACCACAAACAGGCGTCCACTTCGTTCTTCATCGTGCACTTGATCATGACCTTCAGTAAACAGTCTAACCCCTCACCTAACCATTGAATAACTAATAGCATTTTGTCCGAAAATTTCGCATATTTACCGATGAATTTACTTTAACTTTCTTTGCATGCAGAAAACTAAACACAGATCTGATTTCAGACGCGGCGGCATTTTCAATTACGGCTGACATAAAAGAAGCACTACAAAGCACACCTCGGAAGCAGTGATCTGAAAATGTCGTACATGTCAGAGCCAGAATAACTGCCGCGCATGCTAGGAACTGCGATCGTAGCGCTGTCGCGGATAGAAATAGAAACGGATCTGACTTTGTGGACGACCCTCGTAATATAAATTTACATTACATAAAATATTAAAACTAAATTTGGCTATGAACAACAGCCATCTACAGATTGTTTAAATCTTAGGCCTAAATACGGAAAGAATAGGTGTTGGAAAGAATTAATGTGAAACATAACACATTAGCCTGCCTTCATTTTGAAAACTAAAATAACTAGTCATATAATTAAGGCTTTCACTGTTGTTGTGGTCTTCAGTCCCCTGACTGGTTTGATGCAGCTCTCCACGCTACCCTGTCCTGTGCAAGTCTCTTCATCTGAGAATACGTTCGGCAACCTACATCCTTTTGAATCTGTTAACTATATTCGTCCCTCGGTCTCCCTCTACGATTATTACCCCACACGCTTCTTTCTAATGCTAATTTGACAATTCCTTGATCTCTCAGAATGTCTCCAAGCAATCTATCCTTTCTCTTAGTCAGGATACGCCAGAAACTCCTTTTCTCACCGATTTGGTTAAGCACCTCCTCATTAGTTATGTGATCTACCATCTAATATTATCACTCGTCAGTAGCACCACATTTAAAAAGCTTCTATCATCTTTTTATCTGAATTCCTAATCGTCCACGTTTCACTCCCATACATTGCTACACTCCAGACAAATGCTTTCAGAAAGGACTTCCTAACATTTAAATTAATATTGGATGTTAACAAGTTTCGCTTCTTTAGAAACGCTTTTCTTCCCATAGCCATTCTGCATATTATATCTTCTTTATTTCGGCCATCAGAAGTTATCTTGCTACCCAAATAACAAAATTCATCTACTACATTTATTGTCTCATTACCTAATCTAATTCCTTCAGCATCGCCTGATTTTCTAACATTGCATTCCATTACCTTAGTTTTACTCTTGTTAATGTTCATCTTATATCTTCCTTTCAAGACACTGTCCATCCCATTCAATTGCTCTTCCAGATCTTTTGCGGTCTCTGACAATATTACTATGTCATGGGCAAACCGTAATGTTTTTATTTCTTCTCTCTGTACTCTAATGCCCTCTCCAAATTTCTCCTTCCATTACTTCACTGCCTGCTCAATGTACAGATTGAACAACTTTGGGGAAAGGCTACAACCCTGTCTTACTCGCTTTCCAACCTCTCCGCCCCTTTCTTGCCCTTCGACTCTAATAAGCGCTGTCTGGTTTTTGTATAGGTTGAATATAACTCTTTGCTCCCTATATTTTACCCCTGATTCCTTCAGAATCTGGAAGAGTGTATTCCAGTCGACATTTTCAAACGTAGGTTTCCCTTTCCTTAGTCTATCTTCTAAGATAAGTCGTAAGGTGAGTATTGCCTCTCGTATTCCAACATTTCTCCTAAATCCAAACTGATCTTCCGCAAGGTTGGATTCCACAAGTTTTTCCATTCATCTTTCACTGCTGGATAACAATGCCATTGGCAAACCTTTCAGGGTTTAACGTCGTGATCCCCGAAATTCTTCAGATCCTAACGTTTCGTTCTGACCTGCATTGGACATCTTCAGAGGCGCTGTTCCTCCGTTGTCTTGCCGACTCCAGACTCACCGAAAAAACACCATCTCTGAAGATGTCCAGTGCAGTTTTTGACGAAACGTCAGGGGCTGAAAAATTTCGGGAACCACGACTTTATATCCCGAAAGTTTTGGCAGCAGTAAAACAACTACGACAAAATTGTTGCTAAAGAATCGTGAAGAACAAACCAATCTTTCAACCATTGTCTTGCAAGACGCGGGTGAAAAGGAAATGTCAGTTTCATAAGAAAAAAATTGCATCAGTCAGTACATTTAATAGTGACACATACAATAAAAGGAGAAGGCTTCATGTAACGGCATGAGAACGGCTCCACACCCAGGCTGATAAAGTAGTAGTAATCCATCATAACGTCCAAACAAACATAGCATTTCAGTGGTGACAGAATAAAATACAGTAAGCAGAATTTGACCGGCAGCAGGGCATTCTAGGAATTGCAATACGTGAAGCAAGAAAAGCACAATTGGAGTAAAATGATTACTAACACTGAACGTAACATATAAATAAGGCATAAGTTTTCTATAAATGTTGAAAAACCTAAATCATTCAGAAAGGAAAACTCTAGATTTAATGCAATTATAAATAACAATGGCTAAAACGTTATAAAACTTAAGACATAATGAAACTCCCGCAACAAATAGTGAATACGTGATTTACCGATACAATAAAACAATTGACACAATAACATTAAACGACCTCCTCCATGCTTGAAAAAGCGTAAAAAATTAAAAAGCAGATGTCGCTGTTAGAGAAAATGTCTCACTTATTAAGTACTGGTACAGAGGAACAATGTATGGATTAAGCCTTTTACATTATTCAACGAATGCAAAGCTACAAAGTCTCTGCTGATTGGAAAACCACAGAGGTAATTTGTTTCTAGAAACAAAAACAAAAACGGATTAAAAAGTATACGTGACATTTACAGGGTAGTATGTCTTCTATGTTAGGGATACAAAATTTAATGAAAACTAGGAAGCAAAACCTTGTGAGTAATCTCGGATCTATGGAGAAAGGGAATTTAGCAAGGGATGCTTTCCAAGCGATAATGTACCCTAAGATAATAGTGTTACGCCACACAAAGCAGTTACGCCATTTGGTCACAAACTGATATTCAGCCATATCGACAGAAACTGCGAAAATTTAATTACAGCCGCCTGCTAAATGACATGCTCCCGGTGTCTAGGGAATCTGATTCGTAATCCAAACGTTCTTAGTCCCGGGTTCGAACCCACTACTGGTTAAATTTTGAATAAAATTTATCGGTAAAAAAAAGTCAATCTCATCCTGCCTACGTCCTCAAATATGATACTATATTACCCTTGGGATTGGAAGCAGACCCCAAAGGCGCAACAATCAGCTACAATCAACGGCCTGAGGATGCAGGAGTAATGGAAACCACTGCATCAAAGACACATAATGCTATCAATAGCATATGTTGCCTGTAACTGAAAAATGACACAATTATTAAAATACTGTACTATATTACTCTACTATCAGCGAGTATTAATCATTGGGGATTTTAAACCCGTTTAAACCCGTTGTCTTTCTCGAGAGTAATGAAGCTGAAGATGTCTAGAAGAAAAACTTCTATAAACGGTTTGCCTTGTTATAAATCAAATCATGCAGATGTCATAGGTGGAATTAACTAGTTACATCTAACGTATTTATAAAGGAGATAAAACTGATTTATATTCATAGTACAAAGCACAAAACAATTAGGGGATCAGGTGAGGTATTATACACAATATACATACAGTAACGTATTTTATTCAGATATTGGTTACAATTTTAGTTTGTCTGTGATACACTACGATATTTTGCCGTCTCAACTCTTTACTTGAGGTTTTCATGACATGAGTGAGGCATCATCGGACTACCATAATAGTGAAAAATCATTATCGTTGCCCTCTAATATGGCGTTTGATCACCTGGGGCGGCCAATACATTGGCACACCTGCGTGGGATGGACAGTATGAGGTTATCAATCAGCTCTTTGGGAATATTTGGCCAATCTTCCATGAGTACAATATCCAGCTCTGAAACCTTTGTGGGATGTTCTGGTCTGGCTACAATGTGTTTGCCAAGTGCATCCCATCCATGCTCAATCGGGTTTAAGTCAGGTGAACAGGCTGACCACAACATTCTTTCAATTCCCTCGGCTTCAAGCATGTCGTCCACCAGTGCAGCTCTGTGGGGACGAGCGTCATCGTCCACCACAACACACCCATCGCCTACAGCACCAGCATAGCAACACAACAAAAGGTTGAAGGATCTTGTCTTTACACACTAATGGCCATGAAAATTTCTAACCAAGAAGAAATGCAGATGACAAACGGATATTCATTGGACAAATGTATTATACTAGAACTGACATGTGATTGCATTTTCACGCAATTTGAGTGCATAGATCCTGAGAAATCAGTACCCAGAACAACCACCTCTGGCCGTAATAACGGCCTTGATACGCCTGGGCATTCAGTCAAACAGAGCTTGGCTGGCGTGAACAGGTACACATGCCCATGCAGTTTCAACACGATACCTCAGTTCATCGAGACTAGTGATTAGCGTATTGTGACGAGCCAGTTGTTCGACCACCATTGACCAGACGTTTTCAGTTGGTGAGAGATCTGGAGAATGTGCAGGCCAGGGCAGCAGTCGAACATTTTCCGTATCCAGAAAGGCCCGTACAGGACCAGCAACAAGCGGTCATGTATTATCGTGCTGAAATGTAGGGTTTCGCAGGGATCGAATAAAGGGTAGAGCCACGGGTCGTAACACATCTGAAATGTGCCGCCCACGTTCAAAGTGCCGTCAATGCGAACAAAAAGTAACCGAGACGTGTAACCAATGGCACCCCATACCATCATGCCGTGTGATACGCCAGTATGACGATAAACCAATAAAATAAATACGAATACGTGCTTCCAATGTGCATTCAAAGCGATGTCCCAAAACACAGATGCGACCATCATGATGCTGTAAACGGAACCTGGATTCATCCAAAAAAATGACGTTTTTCCATTCGTGCATCCAGGTTCGTCTTTGCTTACACCATCGCAGATGCTACTGTCTGTGATGCAGCGTCAAGGGTAGCCGCAGCCATGGTCTCCGAGCTGATAGTCCATGCTGCTGCAAACGTAGTCGAACTGTTCGTGAAGATGGTTGTTGTCTTGCAAACGTCCCCATCTGTTGGGTCAGGGGTCGAGACGTGGCTGCACGATCCGGTACAGTCATAAGATGCCTGTCATCTCGATTGCTAGTGATACGAGGTCGTTGGGATCCAGCACGGCGTTCCGTATTGCCCTCCTGAATCCATCGATTCCATATTCTGCAAACAGTCATTGTATCGCGGACAACGCAAGCAGAAACGTCGCGATACGATAAACCGCAACAGCGATAGGCTACAATCCGACCTGTATCAAAGTCGGAAACGTGATGTTACACATTTCTCCTCCTTACACGAGGCATCACAACAACGTTTCACCAGGCAACGCTGTTTGTCAACTGCTGTTTGTATATGAGAAATCGATTGGAAGCTTTCCTCATGTCGGCACCTTGTAGGTATAGCCACCGGCGCAAATTTTGTGTGAATGAAAAGCTAATCATTTGCATGTCACAGCATCTTCTTCCTGTCGGTCTGTAGCACATCTTCGTGGTGTAGCAATTTTAATGGCTAGCACTGTACCTCTGAGCAGTCGAAAAACCATTATGAACCACGTAGAGGTCCGTACATCCGCCAATACTGACTCCTGCCCACACCATTCGTCCACCACCATGTTACTGTGATGATCAAATTTCTTCACTGTTTTCCAGCCGGATCATGCTGTCATCTGCACACAGTATTTCTGTGGTCAAACTGGCCGCCATCATCTGGTGAGGAAGCTAAGTTGCTCTCGCCGTGACTGAGTAAAACTGTAGCACGGCTGGCTCTGTATACGTAACGAAATTAGGAAGGCGCATGCGCTAAGTACAGAGGGCGTCGGTTTACTGGCAGCTGCTGACCCCTGGCGCCAGAGACGTTATAGCGCCTCCAGTGGTGGATACTGTCAAAAACGGTAGATCGTTATAGATTGTCTTTCGTTGCTATTTGATGCCGATGCCGATGCCGATGTTTCTTTAGGTCTGATAACACAGGATCGTGGAATCGTGGAATCCTGTGTTATCAGACCTAAAGAAACATCGGCATCAAATAGCTACGAAAGACAATCTATAACGATCTATCGTTTTTGACAATACCCACCACTGGAGGCGCTACAACTTCTCTGGCGCCAGGGGTCAGCAGCTACGACTAAACTGACGCCCTCTGTACTTAGCGCATGCGCCTTCCTACTTTCGTTGCGTATACAGAGCCAGCCGTTCCACAGTTTCACTCAGTCACGGCTAGAGAAAGTGAGCTTCCTCACCTGATGATGGCGGCCAGTTGGACTGCAGAAATATTGTGTTCAGATGACAGCATGATCCGTCTGGAAACCAGTGAAGAATTTGATCATTTAATACGCCGGGAAAGTCTACATAGTCACATGTTACTTTGGTGTTTCCTGTACATAAGCAGGGCTGTTCAGAGTTCCGCGTCCATTTCAGATGAGGAAACGACGATTGTCCGGCCGAACACAAAATCTTGTCACATCTGTGAACAGAACCCGGCGCCATTCGTTAGCACTCCAATCCTGATGTTCCACCGCCCAGTTTCTGCGGGCTAAACGGTGTCGTGGTATTAATGGAACACACTCCATAGGCACCCGTGCGTAGTGGCCACATTCCCGAAGGCTATTTCGGATTGTTTATGTTGATTCTACGCGTCGCGTTGGTGTCTGAAGGATGCGTTGCAGCTGAGTTTCTTTCAGCCTTCTCTTTCGACGCCAACGGTCGTGCCGCAATGGACACACCGATTCATGTTAGCTAACAGAATTTAAGCACTGTCGGGCTTGGCTAGCAATTAGATGGGTAACCGTCCTTTGCCGAGCGCTGTTGGCAAGCTGGGTGCGGGAAGCCATTGTGAGCCTAAAGGCGCATTCACACGAGTTTAGTTGAACGAGTTTACTTGATCAACAAAAGCTAAAAGCGACTTGAATACCCGGGTAACGCCGGGTGTTCAGCTAGTATTTATATAAAGACGGCCCAGCGTTAACTCTGGCCATACTCTGTTGCAGTCTGCTGTGAGTGATGCCTTCAACGTGTTTCTACTGGAATCGAACGAAATGGCTGAAATTAGCGGTGCGCGAAGTCGTTTTTGGGTGCGTCAGTGGATATTAAGAATTAACAGACTGGGAGCGTCGGAGGCTTTGTTAAAGGGAACTATCATTAGGGGACATGGAAGAATATCTAAAATGTTCAAATGTTTGTTAAGCTTATGGGACTTAACTACGGGGTCATCAGTCCCTAAACTTACAAACTACATATGAACTACTTACGAACTAGGACGGCACAAATATCTATGCCCGAGGGGGGATTCGAACCCCCGACCGTAGTGGCCGTGCAGACCGGGACTGGAGCGCCTCGGCCACCGCGGCCGGCGAAGAATATCTAAACCATTTGAGAATGTCGGAAGAAAAATATGGAACACCATTCAGAAATATATATGCTCTTTTATACCAGAACAGTTTGGACACATACAATTCCTACGTTCCCACTCCACTCTTTTTATTTGGACACTATTGTACATTTGAATATTTTTATTTTGTTTTTCACGTTGTCGGCGGTTAAACCGCTAATGTCCATTTCTTTCACGATAGCTCGCAAAGCATTTTCCAGCACATCTTTGTTTGTTTTCGTAAGTATCCATACGACGATTCCACAGACATTCGCGCTTATGGTACAGTTCTAAAAAAAAAAAATAAAAAAAAAAAAATCATCACGCTCTCTGACCTCTTGACACTCATTCTGTGAGATATTTGAAAATACAATGCTTTAACAATACGGAAAACAACGGCACTATATCCGCAATGAAGTTTTAAAACAGATAGTGGGTTTACACATTTAATTACGTGATTCAACTCAAAGTCTAATCGTCACTTGAACGGAAAAGTTTGACTCAGTCAATCTTTTCTTGATCCACTAAAAAGTTGATCAACTCAATTGAAACGAAGGTTCACACGAGGTTTTTCATTCAGGATTTATTGTTCAAGTAAACTCGTTCAACCAAACTTGACCCGTGTGAACGCGCCTTTAATGAGGAGCTATTTGATTGAAAAGAAGCGGCTCCGGTCTTCAAAACTGACATAACGGCCGAGAGTGTAGGGTGCTGCCGCATACCCCTCCATACCATATTTGGTGACGCTCTCGGACGGTGGATGACAAGCAGGCTGGTCAGTACGCCGTAGGCCTCTCGAGTCCTGTCGGACGGAGTTTCTGTCTGGACGGGCTCTTAACCGGAGATAACAGTCAGCTCTTGCTGATGACGAAATCTTCTCGGGTTTCCATCCGGGTGGCTGCGTTGAAATTCCGCAACGTTTCGATGAGTGACAGTCTCATCATCTTCAACTTCGCCTGAAGATGACATCTCTACCGTTAATTTATCGTTCGCTTACATTGTTTTCTGTCACCCAAAGCACAATAAACAGCGAGGGAATAACACTCTACGATTAGGAGCATGGAATGTCGAGTCAAACAGAAAGAATGTAAGGATATATGTTCAGAAGACTAAAGCATGGTATCAACAGCAGCAGATAACGCGAGTAGGATTCATTATGAATATGACAAAGAACCGGGAATCAGCTAAGGTGAGCAGTTCAGTGATATTGTTATTCTCATCAGATTGTAGAGCAAACCAACACTATCAATGATAGTTAAGTATACATACCGAAGTCCAAAGCAGATAATGAATAACTAAAAAAAGCGTACGAAATTAGACAGGTTAATGTTTACCACCAAGTAGAAACTCTAGGGACTGATCGAAGAGAGGACATGCAACAAAAAATGTCTAATGAACTACTGCCTGGATAAGTATGGTTTCCATGCCAGAGCCCATTTGGTCAAGCAAACTTCGTTACAGAGGCTGCAGTCGAATACGCGCTGTGCCATGCAGGCTGTATTAGAGTATGCATGGTTTCCTCCAAGATGGTGGTACTGTTTCTCATCCTGCACCATTGATGATTCGGAGTTGCTACATCTCCATTCCAAAGAAATCAGGCGCAGACAGGTGTGAAAATTACAGAACCATCAGTTTGATAAGTCATGGTTGCAAAATTTTAACACGAATTATCTACAGGAGAATGGAAAAGCTGGTAGAAGCTGACCTCGGGGAAGATCAGTTTGGATTCAGGAGGAACATAGGAACCCGGGAGGCAATACTCACTTTACGTCTTATCTTAGAAGATAGACGGAAACGCAAACCTACATTTTTAGCTTTTGTAGATTTGGAGAAAGCATTTGACAATGTTAACTGGAATACACTCTTTCAAATTCTGAAGTCATCAGGGGTAAAATACAGGGAAAGGAGAGTTATTTACAACTTGTACAAAAGCCAGACCGCAGTTATTAGACTCGAAGGGCATGAAAGGGAAGCATCAGTTGGGAAGGGAGTAAGACAGGGTTCTAGCCTTTATCCGATGTTATTCAATTTGTACATCGAGCAGGCGGTGAAGGAAAGCAAGGAAAAATTTGGAATAGGGATTAAAGTTCAGGGGGAAGAAATAAAAACATTGCGTTTTGCTGATGACATTGTAATTCTGTCAGAGACAACAAAGGACCTGGAAGAGCAGTTGAATGGAATGGACAGCGTGTTGAAGAGAGCGTATAAAATGAACATTAACAAGAGCAAAACAAAAATAATGGAATGCGGTCTTAGAAAATCGGGCGATGCTGAAGGAATTAGATTAGGTAACGAAACAATGAAGGTGGTAGATGAGTTTTGTTACTTGGGTAGTAAAATAACATGCGATGGTCATAGTACAGAGGATATAAAATGCAGAATGGCAATGGGAAGAAAATCATTTTTGAAAAAGAGAAATTTGCAAACATCGAATGTCAATTTAAGGGTAAGGAAGTTTTTTATGAAGGCATTTGTGTGGAGTGTTGCCTTGTATGGGAGTGAAACATGGGACAAGAAGAGGATAGAGGCTTTTGAAATGTGGTGCTACAGAATAATGCTGAAGATTAGGTGGGTAGATCGCATAACTAATGAAGAGGTACTGAACAGAATTGGTGAGAAAAGGAATTTTTGGCATACCCTGACTAAAAGAAGGGATCGCTTGGTAGGACACATTCTTAGACATCGGGGAATCGTAAATTTAGCATTGGAGGGAAGTATGTGGGGTAAAAATCGCAGAGGGAGACCAAGAGACGCGTATAGTAAGCAGATTCAAGTGGATGTGGGTTGCCGTTCTTATGAGGAAATGAAAAGGCTTGCTCAGGATAGAGTAGGGTGGAGAGCTGCATCAAACCAGTCTCCGGACTGAAGATCATAACAACAACACATGATGGCGTTCCTGTCCACTTGGCCGTTAACGTCCTGATACGTCCGATGGACCGGAATACGAGGTCCAGTTACAAGATCTGCTTGTTCAGCCGATCTCAACCCAGGCCGACCGCAGTGGCCGAACGGTCTGCGGCGCGCCAGTCACAGTCTGCACGGCCGCTACGGTCAGTGGTTCGAATCCCCTCTCGGGCATGGACGTTTGTGTCGTCTTTAGTATAAGATAGTTCATAAGTAGTTTGTAAATTTAGGGACTGATGACCCCGCAGTTAAGTCCCTTAAGATTAATTTAAATTTTTTTTTTAATCTTTACCTGTGCAGTTTCTGATTGCGAGGCACCTCTAAAGTATCGTGTATGCAGAGCACATTCCAGATGTGGAGACAGTCGAGCGGTGTATCCATGCCGCGTTGTCGCCACTGCGATTTTAGCGCTCGTGTGTCAAAGGCAGCATGTATACGCGTATGTTGGGGCACAGAAATGATTTTCAACACATGCAGCACTGCACAGCGCATATTACACCCCAGTCTCTGTAACACAATGTGATTGGATAAAGTAAGTAAAGTCGTATAGCATGAATGGCTGAGAAACCCCGAGGGGCAGGTTCAGCCGCATATTTGGAAAGGTTTACCCCATACTCAGCCCCCGCAGGCGCCTTTCCTTTGCCAAGTGTGAGAACTGTGTGCTGGGAAGTGTCTGTGTTAATGTAGGTGACTGTAAAGGGTGCGTGTGTAGTGTAGTGTCGTGTTCGTGTTGGTGATGATGGGAGAAGGGAGAGGGTGAAACCAGGTGCCGGCACATAGCCTACTCCTCTCGAAAAGCACCAAGCGGGCCGCCGAGCTTAACTTCCCCATCCCACGGACGGATCGCCATCAACAGTGTGCCTTGCCCTCACTCCATAAGACACCGGGGAGAGGTTTGGAATCTAATCCAGGACATTCGTTCACTGGCTAGTGATCAGGGACTTTGCACCACCACCCCACCTGACCCCTCTGACGTAAGGCAAAGGGAAAATTAATCAACAACTCCCATTACGGAATGCAGCCAAGATCGCTTTCTTTTATAGTCCTTTATTTTTTGACAACCGGTATCACTGCATAGCTCATCATCTCAAGATCAATCTATATCTATGAATGTGAATGTCTGTTTGGTGTAGTTTATCACGTCTGAACCACAAGACATAAAGAGCTAAAAATTTGTACAGTTACTAATATCTACCCCGGGAAGGCTTTAGACACGGTTTAAGGCTATCGGAATGTCTGTTCAGTGTACTCGAATTACGTCCGAACGACAAGACGCAGAGACTTAAATACTTGTACAGTTACTAATTTATCCTGAAGAAGGTTTTAGGCACGGTTTTATAGCGATCTGATATTTAGTAATTTGAAGAATATAACGCGAAATGCTGAACAATAATTACACTTTGAAAATTATACTTACTCTTTGAAAATGGTTTTATTGGTTGCTTTGTTGCTTTAGGGTTGATAATGATAAAATGGTGGAGTATATTAGGATGGAAAGTTATCGGTGTATATAAAATTCTGCGTGTGTGTAATTGTTGTCCGAAGTCTCCCGTTGTACACCATATCAGTTCCATGCCGATAGCTATAAAGGGGTGGGAGATATGGTGGTTGAAAGTCGTCAAATTATATAAAAAAAATCTCTGCAAAGAGCAATCACGGGCACGTGGAATGGGAGAGACAGACATAGGTAGAAAGAGGGTAACCGTGAAAAAACCTTGGGAAAAGATAACAAATACTTCAACTTACAGACTTGAGTCTTAAGTCAACATCAGGAGTAGCACTCTAACGGAACATTGGGTGACTTCAGTTGCTACGAAATGACTCAACGGCGAGTGATGCAACGACCAGGAATAAGTTTCAGTGCCATACTGTGTCGGTCTCTGTACAGTATGTATGGAAGCTCCGTTATGCTAAAAGTACACTGCCTTAGAAAATGGCATGGGGTAGTTTGGTAGAGATGTTGCAGGTATGTTTGTGCTACAGACATACATGTAGAATTTCATTTTTATTTTATTTTGTATTATTTATTTATATATTTATTGTTATTTTAAAGCCCTGAGGGGGCAGACCGGCAGCGGCATAGTACGGCATTCTTCGGCTGGATGGATTTACAATATAAATAAAATTAGATTATAATACAGACATGGAGATAAAATGCAAGAATTAAAAGGAACATGGAGTTAAATTGGAGAGAGAAATCAAATATTAAAAGGTCATCTTTTGTTTTTATTATTTTTAAACATGCGTATGTTTCTTCACTAAACTGAATACAAAACATATTCTTATTGGACACTGAGATACAGCCAGTGGCTTGCCGGTTTCTTAAATTCAGGTTCCAAGATGTTACAGTGAGCTAGGTACCAGCCGCAGGTGGGCCTCTAAGAAGGCGCCACCTAACTCTGTCATGTTCCTCGCGAGTGCATAAAAAGTGATAAGAAGTGGAAGAATTGCTTTGCGATGATAAACAGTGAGCCACAGAAGCTCTGGTTAATTCTACGAGGGTTAAAATTAAATAGTGGCAACTATTTATTCACAACCATTTGCACCTTTTACTGCGTTTCAAAGTAATCACCAGCGTTGTGTAGAATCCATTACCAACGATGTGGAAGACGTAGTACGAGAATACCATTAGTCGAGCCTTTTCTGTTGATGGTGGGAATGGAGCGGTCTACTGCCTGTCGAATCTGTGGAACAGATGATTTTAATCTCTTCCTTCAGTACGCTAACCACCTTTCACGTTTCAATAGTGGAACTGATCGCTCTTTTTTTTTTTTTTTTTTTTTTTTTTTTTCAGTTGAACAAGGTAGATGAAGTCCCATCGCCAACTGGCGACTTACACTTCCTGGGATAACAGAGGTATGTGGGTTAATGATGACTTCATTGTGCAATAAACTTTGGGGGTAGGCTTCTAAGGGCCAGTATGTCGGTCCGTAAGGTACCCCACTTGATTTTAGTGCGTAGTTCCATTGTAGAGCAATTCACATAAAGGTTACAAGGTAAATTACGTTACCACATCTTCTTACTAACGCATTTTGTTCAGGTAACTAACGATCGTGGCACCTTGTACCTATGCCACGGGCGTGGAGCTGTCATTCCTAAGGTTTGGATGTTATGGACTGTTGCCCTAAGATGATCTATTTTATTATGTATCTTCGTCGTTCTCTTCTTAATTGCCTCCATGAGAGTGTCCATATGGAGTTCCTGGTGGATGTCCACATTTCTCGTGTAACGGCCAGTCCTGAGGATCCATCGTAACGTCTTATTCTGGATAACTTGCAGTCTTGAGATTTGGGTCGCACTAGCTAGGCCCCAGACTGAGCTGCCATATAACATTTTGGATAGCACTGTTGCTTTGTATAGTCGCAGTTTGGTACTGGTATTCAACTCTGCGCTGAGAAAGAACGGCATTAAGTTTTTGGCCATTGCATAGACCTCAGATCGCAAGTTATCAACATGTTTGTGGAGAAAAAAGTGCTTATCGAGGGTAACTCCCAGGTAAGTGACCGCCGCCCCCCATGGGATGACCTGTCCATGAAGTCGTAAGTTAGTTGGCATCTGTGGTCGTTTCCTGGAGAAATAGATCGCCGTGGTTTTTGCTGCATTGAGTTGTACTTTATTCAGCCTACACCATTCAGCAGTTCTATCTAGTTGTCGTTGGAGCCGTGTTATGTTAGCTTGAACATGCCTTCCGCTGGTTATAAAAGCCGTGTCATCGGCGAATTGTGCAATTTGCACTCCTTCCACCGTTGGAATGTCGTTAGCGTATATATTAAACAGGATCGGCGATAACACCGAACCTTGGGGTAGCCCAGCTGCTGCGGGTCTGGTTGATGATGTCTTCCCCTCCACCGTCACCATCATAGTTCTGTCTTGAAGATAACTCGCGATAAGCTTGATGTAACAATCCTGTATGGGCGTTTGCTCGTGTAACTTCCGAATGAGGAGTTCCCTCCACACCTTGTCGTAAGCTTTCTCTATATCCAAAAATACGGCGGCCGTTGCTGTGGTTACGTTCATGTTCCTGGTGATGTGCTCTGCCAAACGTAGTAATTGGAGTTCCGCCGACAGTTTTCTCTGGAAACCGTATTGTCCCGCTCTTATAGTTCCGTCCTCTACTAGTGGTTCCAGTATCCGCTTTTGTATTACCCTCTCAAAGGTCTTCCCCATACCACTGAGAAGGCTGATGGGGCGATGGTTGGCTGGTTGCGTCGTGTCTTTCCTCGGTTTAGGTATTGGCACTACCTTAGCTAGCTTCCATGCCACAGGAAAGTATCTTGTCAGCATGCAACCGTTGAATATTCTAGTCAACAGTACCAGTGACTTCCTCGGAAGGTTTTTGAGGTGTTGGTTGCTGATTTTGTCTGCTCCTGGTGTCTTATTGGGATGTAATTTCCTGATGATACTCCGCACTTCGCTAGGTGTTGCCAGTCTTGGAAGTGATTGATCTTCTGACGTGATGAATTGATTGACTATCTGCACTGTAGCGGCCTCATGCTCCCGTTGGGCAGGGTTTAGTTGTTCTTGTAGCAGGGTTGTTTGTTGTTCGTAGGTGGTGACGAATGTTTCAGCTTTGGTTAATGGGTCTTCCGTTAACCCCTGTGGAGTTTGCAACGGTCTTTTTGGCGTGGGCTCTTCCCTGATGTTCTTCACCAGTCGCCACTCATCTTTCGTCTGGAGCAGGAAGTTCGACATTTTATCCTCCCACCTCTCTATTTTCCATTCCTGTAGTCGTCTTCGTAGTTGTCGCTGAAGTCGGTGGGATTGTCTGCGGTACACTGGATTTCTTGTGTGTTGCCAGAGTTTCCTGTACCTGTTCTTCTGATGCCGAAGTTCTTCTAGCAGCGGTGGTAATGTTTCCATGTGGTGCGCCTCTTCCGAAATCGTAAGTAGAGACAAGTTATGGGCTTTGCGGATCTTCTTCGTTAAGACGTCTACGGCAGAGTCTATCTGCTGTGGTGTTTGTATTGCCATAGTTGGGTCTATGTTGTTATTTAAGTATCTTTTAAATTGTGTCCAGTTGTTCTCCTGATATGTCCTGCGCCGGCGTATGGTCCCCGTCCGTGGCAGTACTGCAAGGACCGGGTCGTGGTTTGACGACAAGTCGTTGACCGTAATCAGCCGGGGGTCGATCCCGAGTCCTTGAGTGATAGCGATGTCCAATACGTCCGGCCGTTGGTTCGGTAGGTTTGGTGTGTGTGTGGGTTCGGTTGGTCCCCACACTTCAAGCTCCAGTTCTTGTTCCAGCTGGTGGAGTTGGGTGCCTCTTGGATTTGTTACTCGGGAATTCCAAGTGGGATGTTTTGCATTCCAATCTCCTGCGATAAATGTCTTCCCATGAGGCGCAAGGATGTTTTCCAGGTCTTGTGGAACCAGCCGCGCCCGAGGACGAAGATACGTAGCTACTAGAGTGACCTCTCCAAGTTCTGTCCGGATTGAGACTGCCGTTGCTTCTAGTTCTTGAAGTTGTGGTAGATCGATAGGTCTGTGGGTGATCGATCGACGGAGGAAAATTGCAGTTCCGCCACCTCTAGCTGGTCTGTCCGTGCGGTATCCCACCATACTTCTTAATTTGAAGGTTTGGTGCGGTCGTAAGTGGGTTTCAGATAACATCACAATGTCAATCTTGTGCCTGAAGATGAAATCCTGTAATTCGTTTTTCTTGTTCCGAACCCCAGTGGCGTTCCAGATACATATTCTCAGATCTGTCGTATTGACCTCCATGGTGTTACTCGGCTGCTTCCAGTAACGCTAACGTTTCAACCAGTATCACAATTTTTGATAGTTTGTCCTTAGCTGCCAGCATTCTCCTGCCAGCTGTGACAAGCTTAGTAAGAAAATTCTGGCTACTGAGGAACTTCAAGACCGTGGTGACTTCTGTAAGCGCCGCATCTGCGTCTCTGTCTCTTGGCGCCCTGGTTCGGCTGGTGTCTCTTCTGCGTCCTTGTAGTGCAGATGCGTAAGTCTGCTCTTCTTGCAGTCGGTGTAATGTGTCCTGTTCCCGTTGAATCGTCTGAGTTGGTGATGCTGTTCCTGCGGTGTCTGCCACAACCAGCTTGACGGTTGTGTTGTTCTTCGGTGTTTCCTTTTGTTGTTTGACAGGTGTCTTAATTGGAGTGCGGAACCTCTTCAAAGTCTTTTGATATTCTGGGCACCCTTTCCATGAAGCTGCATGTTGTCCGTTGCAATTTGCACACTTAGGGTCCGCGGTCTGTGTAAGCGCGCACTCTTTGCTGGGGTGCATATCCCCACATTTAACACAACGAGCCGGCAACCAGCAATAGTTGGTGGTATGCGTCCATCTCTGGCATTTTTTACATTGTGTGGGCTCGTTCCGCGAGCGATAATCCTCGACTCGCACCTTTGTCGATAGTACGTACTTCACTCCATATATTTCGTCTGTCTTGTCATTCTGCGGTAGAGTAACTGCATATACAGGTAGTGGGTACAACTTCCCTTGCTTCTTCCTTTTGTATTGATGTACCTGTCTAATAGTGAAACCTTGATCTTCTAAGTCAAGCTTGACCTCATCCTCAGTGACCGTAGGTGGTAGGTCTTTTACTACCACTTTTAAATCTCTGGTGTTGCTGTCCTGGTATGTATGAAATGGTATTTTCCTAGTTTTACAATAGGCGAGAAGTTTGTTGTAGTCATCCATGGTGTCTACGAAAAACTTGACGCCATCTCCCATATACGCTGCCCTGAGCCCGCCATCAATCTGGTCCTTCAGTTCTCGGCACAGTTTAACGTGGTTTGTGCTGTCGTAGATGACTATTGGTGGTATCTTAGGTGGTCTCTGTTGTGGTGTCGTCGACGGTATGTCAGCTGCCGGTGGCGTGTCCTGATTGGATGGTCCTGCTAAAACGTCGAACTTGTTTGACGTTTGCAGGGGTTGTGGCGCTGTTGTTGTAACCTTCTTCGTTGTCCGGCGCCGCGACGGCTTCTTACTTTTGACTTGTCGGAACCCTTCCTCGTCTCTGACGCCATCAGCAGTTTGGCACTCCATGGTGTCTCCTCCCGTATTGGTCAAGGTGTCTTCGTTGAAGTCTGATGTCAGTGTGTCGTCGTACTCATCGTCGGAGTCGTGTAAATATTTCTGTTTAATTCTTCTATTTCCGTCGAGTGCCTGTTTCCGACGTCTGCTACGTTCGGCCAGTTTTTCTTCCCGATGTTTAAGTTTGGTGTCTGGTAGCGTCAAGGCTTTAACGCCTTGTTTGTTGGTGTCACCTTGTTGTTGTTGCTGTTGATGTAGGTCCTTTGTAGTGCTATCCATGCCGAAGTCCGTGACGTGAGCCATGTCGTCATCCGTAGCAGTCCAGTGGCTAGTAGTGGTGCCTACTCGCGGTACTATTCCAGAGTACCTCGCCTAATAAGCGCCCTATACCACCGCGAAGCGCTAAACAAAACAAAGTTGGCGTATACTGCAGATACAACTGTAATAAATAACACGTGCACACTCTTCGCTGTTCAGCAGAACTGTGACTGATCGCTCTGGGCTTTGGATCACTATTTATACTAGGCATTACGTATGGCGATTACAGCGCCCTCTGTTAGCAGCTTTTGTAACTATTATTTCAAACTGCTGTATAAACTTCTTACAGCTTTCACAATAAACATACCATTTACTGCATTCCTGTATCGATCTTTGTTTTCGAGATGTTTAATTTTGAAATCAGGGAGTCCTTTTCTTGACACCCTGTAAGTTCCAACCCTAGTATGTTTTGTGTGTGGAAATATTCTGCTGATTTTGTTAAATTGAGCTAGATATATGTCATTGGTGAATGTCTGAAAATTTTCGACTGGATAAATTTGATAATGAAGTTGATTCTGATAATTTCAGTTGATACGTAATAAAGGTGCTCAGCAAGAGCTATTATTTGATACAGCATCATAAATCAACCGCCACGCTAATAAAAATAAAAAGTGTGTTAGTAAAACACTGACTTTATTCCGATTACGTAGAACTGTTTCCTCATTGTGCCACATTTTAGCAACATGCACTGTGGGCTGCACATCTTTAAAGTCCGTAGCCTGAGTAGAAGAGTTTTCAATGGGATACATAAAACTGACAGCAGGTAAGCCATTCTGAACTGTGTTGATGAATGACTGAATGAGAGAGGGCACATGCCACCCTGAGCTGCAAAGAATTAGTGACGTTGATATTTGTTGTGTGTGTGTGTGTGTGTGTGTGTGTGTGTGTGTGTGTATGTGTGTGTCTGTGTCCACAATACAGCGAAACGTGGCAAACATTTAAAAACTATACGTTGCAGGTATAGGTGACATCCCTTTATTAAATTAATTTCGTAATTAGCAGTTCGTGACGTGGGACTCTAAAATTAGTTAATTAAAAAAGTTACAACCCCACTTCAAGAAAGCTTCCCGTTCATTATACTGCACCCACGAACATACCAGAATCGGCTGCCGCTCTGCAAACGATTTGGTGTCACTCACTCCACGGTGCATGTTGCAGTCCTTAAAGGCCTATCCTATGGCATAAGTTAAGCCAATGTACTACCATGCGCAAAAATATCCGAACGACCTGAATTGCGTTTCGCCTGATGTGCATGCAACACAAATAACGTACGTGTCTTGCGGGTGCTCTGCTCGCTCCGCGGTATAGTCGTTCGACTATTCAAAATGGATCCACTGCAGACAACTGCTCTTTATGACAATCACTCAGTTGTAAATCAACGATTTTGCAAATACAAGGAAACACGTTATTAAGTTCTTAACGTTTATTAAATCCAATTTATTACAATGACGTATCTTAAGAATTATCACACTTATTACAGTCTGATATAACAAAATCCGTCACATAAAACATTTAATATTGTTACAAACAACAGATTTTACTATAGTATCGGAAATCCTAAAGTCCTGTAGAAATTCGAAGTACTTTTGTTCTCTAAATAGTTTTCTCACAATTGCGAAACGTCGTTCCACTGGCGAGCGGATTTTTATTAACCGATTGTAGAACTAACCAGATAATAAAAACTCAATTAACAGCAGCAAACGCACTATGGGAACTTAAATATTAACTGCCTATCGCCAATATTTTCTCCGCATTCATACCTGAACTAATATTTGTACATATCTTTGAACTTGATATGACAAACACCTTGTTCGGGAATCAAACCAACCACCTGTAGCCATAGCTAACCAAGCAATGCATTCATGTGTTATAGATACCTGATTATGCCTAAGATTGTCACAGCTGACGAAGCATAAAGATGTGTGAAATATTCGAGATTCCCTCACAAATATCAGAACAGGCAAATCAAATCATATAAAATGCCATTTCTTAAAATATTTTTATTTATTTACTTATTTTTTTACTGAACCAGGAACTTAATAATCACCGTTACGTCCCTAATCACAAGTTCCCAGACTCAGTGCTGTGTGGGACTGACATACGAGGCTGCTCCTGTCGGAGGTTCGAGTCCTTCCTCGGTCAGGGGTGTGTGTGTTGTCCTTAGATTAGTTTAAGTAGTTCTAAGCCTAGGGACTGATGACCACAGTAGTTTGGTCCCATAGATTTACAAACATTTGATTTTGAGTTACATACCCGGTATCCAAATGGAGGATAACTAAGTGAAGTCAGATGTCAGTAGTCTAATTATTTCACCAGCAGCGGGACGTTTGAATCTGTAATCAGGATATAATTACGTTATGCGTCACCGAGAATCGAACCCCGTCGTGTGGCTCAGAGTCCTGGTGTATGTCATCCAACTGTGCGCCACTTCAGAAACTTGCATGTCCCTAACCTGCCCCAATTATCCAACCGGGAAAGGCGACCTACAGTTTAACGTGGAATCAAAACCACGTGTAGTTTATGACACATTGTTGAGACGTGAACGCTGGGTTAAAACACAGATTGAAAAAAAAAAAAATCGGTGATCTGACTAGGTTTCGATCCCGCGACCCTACAGTTACCATTCAATCGCTTTACCACAAGACCACCGCAACACCTTAGGTTGCGTAGATAATGCACGAAGAGACATTCAAAATAATTTTTTGTTAGTAGTCCAGTGTGCTCTATCTAGGGCGTCAAATAAAATTATGAATATTTTGTGCTGGACCTGGATTCGAATCCATATACGTGCCTTTCGTGGAGACCTAGAGGAGTCGGCAGTCTTGGAGAAAGTAACGAAATGATTCAACTATATAATTCCGAGAGGGTCAAGTGCGAAAAAGAGGAGATCCGAATTAGAATCCTAGTCCAGCACCAAAATTTTTAACGTCTCAAGTTAAATTCAATACGAGACACGTGACCTTAAAGGACAAGTGGTTTATAAAATAGAATAAAGTTTTGTAATATAAGAAAAGCTTTCGAGCGACAGAGTTACTGATTGCCATGAATTCTACCTGTTACTGGCAACGAACGATAAATCGGCTCTGTCAAAGTTGATAGCGAAATAATTCGGTTTAATACGGATTGTTAACTACGGTGCAACTTGACGTTCTTCACTTGGTGTTACCAGCGGTGAAGTAGTCAGTTAAAAATATACACATGTCAGACCCTCTCCTTGTTAGTCCCGTCAGCTGAAGCAGTATGATGTAGTGAAGACTGTTAACCTCTGCTCTTTCTTACCGGGAAGTACGGCATTGGATTATTTGGCTCCATAACAACACTACAACGCTTATTGCGCGTGTATGCAATGCATAAGGATTCGAGAATTTACTTGTACTGCGGCTTACATTTCTGTATATGCTTGACCTAAACTGCAATTTCATTGCTTGTTTTTCCTTGATTTTTGTACTCGCTGAAATAAAATTGCCTGACATTCCAGTACGAGACTTTTCTCTCGTCCTTACCTCCTGGTAGATTTACTTTCTAACCAGAGAAATAAACCCTGTAATTGATTCACAAACGACTAGTTCACGCTGTTAAGAAATTTCGCGAAGGAGTTTCATTTCCTCTTAAAACGTGCTAAAATTTCGTGTGGCTCATTGGCCTGGTGCAACTCTTTTCGACTGCACGCCACTTCGGCGACTTGCATGTCCCTAGCCTATCCCAGTTATCCAACCGGGGAAATGGGACCTACAGCTTATCGTGAAATCCGAACCACGTGTCGTTTCTGGCGACTCCTCACATCGATAAGAGGTGAAGGCCGGAATAAAACGCAGACTTAAAAGAAATCCGAGGCCCGACGGGTATCGTACTCGGGACCCTTCGGCTTCTAGTCAAACGCTTTACCCCAAGACTAGCGGGCCAGACATATCATTTTTCTCAAATTTCCTTAATAAGAAAAGCTCGTTGTCAGAGTAGGATGAGGTCTGGGCCAGATTAATCTTTTCGTCTGATAGCATAAGTATTTTGTAGTAAGAAGTATCATAAGTTGTGTTTCTGTAGCTTTGGAAATCATCAGCTGAAATAAAGACCATAAAGTGCGGTACAGATAAAAATGCGAAACGATTATCAACCGAAGACAGAGCTAATGCTCAAACTGAGGTGTATTTTTTTCCTTGCCTTCCTCGACCGAGTATCGGAAGGGGTATGCAAAAATGTGTAATGTGTTATGAATACTTGGAACGCTACATTTGCGTTGACTCTTCAAAAAAGAATACTTTGTTTACAACGAATTAAAATTAGTAGGCTGGACGGGATTGGAACCGATTTATGACAGATAACCAACTTACCGTCTTACTCACTATGCCATGCTTCCACTTTTTTTTTTTTTTTTTTTTTTACCTGCTTTCTAGGCAGTTGCTCTGACTCCTACACCACTTTTTTATTTTTTTTATCTAGTTTTATTTATTTATTTATTTTTATTTTTTTAAGTTTCCTCCGAAACACAGAAAATATACTGCTTCTTTGGTCCAGTGTAATAGGATACAAGGGGAAAAAAATCTTCCTTCAGCTGTGTGAAGGTGAGACTATTTTTCGTCTCAAAACTAAATAATTTTTACCTCTGCTAAATGGAAAATTGGATAATTAAATAGATATTATCCAGTTTCTTCAAAGGTTTCTTGAATGTTGAAAGCAAAGTAAACAAACAAAAACTGAACTTGTAATTTTTAGTATCGTTATTCTTTTGAATTACGTTTTTCTCTACTGTCTTTTACTTCATCAAATATGCATTTACGTAATGTCTAAAGGCTGTTAATCACAAATATGTTCTTCAGATATCGCCTTTCCTGTGTAAATAATTTTCCTTTCTATCGTTTGTTTACATTATCGTTTTAATTAGAAAGTTTGCAAAGTTTTCTTTATATTTTGTGGTACGCATTAACGTGCTCAATTGTGAGATATTCCGTGAAATCCTCCCTGGAGGGTGATTCTCTGGTTAGGAGGTAATGTATCGTTTGGCCTTTCAGCCAGTTGATAGCGTTCCTCCTTGTTCTGGGGTAAGGTATTTCTTCTGGGTATAAAAATCGAGCCGGCTTGATGACATTGGGCGAGGTCCTACAGATGCTCGCTATCTTCTGTCTGATGTAGTGCCATATGTCTGTGACCTTAGCACACAACAACTTGTGTTCATCATCGTCCTCTATATTGCAGTATGCACACATCGGTGTCTCCGACAAATGAATAGCATGAAGTCGGGAGTTTGTGGCCAGTTTTCTGTTGACAGCGAAATACCAGCTCGACTTCACATAAGTTGGCAGGTGTCTACTGTGTATGTTCTCCCAGATGGCATTCCAATTGTTGAACAGATATTTTTGTTCTATATTTTTCCTTGCCTTGTTTTTCATCAGGTTGTTGTAAAGATGTTTTACTTTAACGATGTCCTTTTCGGGGATTCTGGAATGTAGGTAGCTATACTCCACTAAAAAATATTTGAGGTGGTACAGGCCGTTGGGTATATGTCCAACATTGATTGGTGCATGGAGATCTTCAGGGGCAGTTTCATGCAGCAAATATCCAGCGAGGCTACCATTTGGCTGTTGCCAGTGCTTATACATGTTGGATATGTATAAGGCCCGCGCCTTTATTCTCACATCTGTGAGATTTAAACCGCCACAATACGTTGGAAGCATCAAAGTATCATAAGTGACCTTAAATATGCGGCCTCAGCTCACGAAATGTCCTAGTGCCGATGTAATGCATTTAGCCATCGTTGCCGGCAAGGGTAGCACTTGTGCAACATAGTTAACTTTCGAAGTAATGTATATATTAGCCACAGATACTTTTTGAAGTTCATCTAGTTTCCTGATACTGTGCTCTTGGACACTGGCACGGATTCTGTGAAGTATTTTTCTGTAATTCACAGCAACAGTGCTTTGTATAGTTCTTTTAAAATCAATTCCGAGACATTTCATGGATGAAACAGTAGGTAACTGTCCTTGTGTCTGCGAGGCTAGTCCACGACCAATATCGAATATCCCGGACTTCACTCTGTTTAGTTTCGTACCACTGCCTGTTCATATTTTGCTACTATTTGTAGTGCGGTTTGTACCTCATTACCATCCGTAACTACGAAACCAACGTCATCAGCGTATGCATGACACACAATCTTTTCTCCTCTTATATACAGACCCCGTAGATTCTTTGTAAGAGAGGCGAGAAGGGGTTCAATGGCGATCGCAAAAAGTGCCATTGACATCGGACACCCTTGCCTGATGGAACTGGTGACTTGAATCGGACGGCTGACCTGTCCGTTGATTACAACCCTGGCTGAGTTATTCATCAGTGCGTTGCGTATGACGGCAATGAACCGTGATGGGAATCCCATTGCATCCATAGTTCGAAGCAAAAACTGGTGATTAACTCTATCAAACACCTTGTCAAAATCCAGCGACACTATGGCACACTTGATTTTGCAGACATCGGCCGTTGAAATGAGGTCCCTGTAACCACAGAGTGTCTGCAGAATTTTTCTGTCCTTGCCTACACTTGTTTGGTATGCGCCGATGACGCTGGTCATGGTGTTACGCAATCTTCGCGTTATAATGCGACCAAAGATTTTGTAGTCGCTGTTTAGTAGCGTGATTGGGCGCAGGTGGCCGACGGTTTTGGAATTTGAGGTCTTAGGCACTAAAACTACCATACCTTCCCGGAATTCTGTCGGAACAACAACGTCAGGGTTTAAAAGTTCATTACATATGACTGTGAATTTAGGTGTTATAAATTCCCTGAACTGCTGATGAAATTCAGCTGGGATTCCATCCTGTCCCGGCGACTTGTTTTTCTTACTGTCATTGATGGCTTCGAGAACGTCGTCTTCAGTAACTTCTGAAGTAAGACTGAGCGCTTCCGCGTGGGTTACTCTGCCTTGCAGGTTGATCCATAATTCGTCCTGAAGCTGTTCGTCAATCGGTTGGCTGGACAATAAGGAGGTAAAATGTTGTAGTAGTGCCTCTTTGATTTCAGAGTGCTTCGTCAGCTTTCTTCCGTCAGCTGTTATTAATTCAGTTAATATTTTGCGTGATGCTCTTTTGGATTCACGTATCACGTGATATATTGAAGTGCCCTCTTGTGGTGCTACATTCTGGACCCGCGACCTTATTTGGTATCCTTCTAATTGTTTGCGCCGAAGTGCCAGAATTTTTGCTTTGATCCTTTTAATTCGTTCGTAATTCCCAACAATTGTTGCATCTGACGTGTGCTGATCCCTTAGACACTGAAAGTAAAACTCCATTGTTGATTTTTACCAAAAGCTTTTTTCTTTCGCATAATTGATGAAAAACTTTCGTATTTTGGGTTTGGCGTAATGTAGCCACCAGGTTATACCAGAGTTGTAAGAGGTGAATTTGCGTTCGCATTCTCGCCACAGGGTTTCGAATGCCTCCTGACAAACATGGTCGTTCAGGTGGGATACATTTAGATTCCAGAAACCTCTCCCTCGAAAAGTCCCCTGTTTTTCCATATTAAGTGTGCATATGTACGCAGCATGATCCGAAAATGCTGTAGGCCATACTTCGGACTGTAATACGTGGTCTTTTAAAATTTGCGAGACATATATCCTGTCAAGTCTACTCGCCGAGTGGTTGGTCACGTGTGTAAAACCAGGGGCTGCACCGTGCATATGCTCCCAGGAGTCCGCTAGTCGTAAATCAGTAACTATGCGTTCTAGTTCAGTTGACTTGTTAAAATTGGGAGTTTGATCTTTGGGATGGAGAACGCAATTAAAATCCCCTCCCATAATAATATGGTCGTACCGGGTTCCAAACAGGGGAACAATGTCCTCTTTAAAAAACTTTGCCCGGTTTTGCCTATTGCTTGAACCTGAGGGAGCATAGACATTTATCAGACGTGTCTTATATATGGTACCCGCTATTCCTTTACTGTTTGGTAGCTTGACAATGTCTTCTATGATGATGCCCTCTTTTACAAGTAGAGCTGTGCCCATTTCTGTACTATTACCAGGGTTTACTATTGCGTTGAATCCAGTTATGTGGTCAAGAGCAATTTCTGTCACTTCTTGTAATAAAATGATGTCACTGTCAGAGGCATATATAAAATCCTTTAAATTTTGTAATTTGAACGAGCTTTGTATCTTATTCAGGTTGATTGTGGCAATTTTGTATGCTTGGCGGTCAGGCATGTTTCTTTTTAAGTTATCGATCTTCTAAAACAAAACTTCAAATTCTTCATATGAAAGTCACGTTTTCAAAACATCTCAATAATATTCGTCGGTGTCAAAGGGGTCGGGGATTCGTCTCTGAAGAGAGGATTCATCTTTCATTGCGACATCGTCATTTAATTTGTCATCCTGGCCTGAGGGTGGTGTGCTTACTGCTTCGCTTCCTGAGTCATCATGCATATCCTCATCCGCCGTGTCGGTGTCGTCGTCGTCCGCCCAGTTAGTTTTGGGTGCCTGCGGAAGGTCGTGGGGAGCTTCCGAAGACATACTTCCTTTCGTTCGTTCTTCAGTGGTCTTGTAAGTAGTTCCTTCTGTGTCTTGTTTTCCTTAGCCGGAGCCTCTTTAATTTCGGTGACGTCCTTCTGGCGGAGGCTGCTTCCTATTTCCTTCGCCTTCTGACGCAAAGGGGGGGGGGGGGGGCGGTCTCGTTTGCACCTTGGCGTGCCAACCTCCGTTTCCTAGTCCGTCTGGGGGAATTCCTCTTTGACGGGCGTTCTTCATTTACGATGCTTATGTCCGGTTCATTCACAGGTTCTTCTTCCTCAGTTGCCGGGGGGTTTGCCACCGTTTCGGTTGCACTCACCTGTGTCGGCAGAGCGGCAATAGCTATCGGAGGTGGTAGGGGCTCAGAGGAATCTTTAGGTACGATAGCACGTATATCCATAGAAATTTCAGTCACCTGCGTCGGCAGAGTTGCAGCAACTGCCGTAGGTGGTTGGGGCTCAGGTACGTCTTCCGGCACAATAGAACTTACATCCATAGATATTTCAGTCTCAGCATCGGCGGTAGCTGGAGTCATTTCTGGGCTCGGATATGCAGACGGCTGCGCGCGAGCTGCGGCCGCGTAAGTGACAGGCAGTGACGTCACAGTCTGGGGTCTGGCGGGCTCGCCTGCCGGCAGTTGCGCCACGCGCCTCTGTATACAGTTAATGCGGACATGTCCTGGCTTGTTACATAAAGAATAAGTACGCGGTTGGTCGTCATAGATGACAATACCTCTGTACCCATACACATTAATGTATGACGGGATATGCTGTCGTAACTCAACTTTAAGTTGGCGTACACCATTGAGAACAGGAAACTTGTGGGCGCTCGACCACCTCTCTGCAACGTTAGAAAGCACTGTCACGAACGGTGAAATTACCGCATTTATCTGTTCTTCAGTTATTTCAAACGGAAGCTCAAATATTCGGATAGTCCGAATGCCAAATCCTGCATGGGAAACGGTAACATCTCCAACACTCCCATCAGAATATTTAAATTTTAACTTGCCTCCACAAGACTCAACAACTTTGTCACATAGCTCGGCACTACTCATTTCACGAAAACTACACAGGTTACGATCGAAATATGGATACCAATAAGATCGTTTGCTGATAACTTCACATCTTGTTCCAGCCAGTTCTCGATTTCGAAAGACCTCGGTCGCGCGTATCGGTTATCAAACGTTAATTTCAACGTATCTTTCCTTGTAGGTTGTGCCATCACTGACATCTACTCATAATTCCTCAAAAACTTATACAATTACAGCACCAAGCTGCAGAAAGCGCGAAGACTTACCCAAGCGGAAGCGAGCAGGCGCAGCGGACAGCACACTTCCTTCCGCCAGCGCGGCCGCCAGCAGACTGACACCACTCGAATACACTCGCCTTACTGACTGGTATAATGTCATACGTGAGGTAACACACTTTCTTAAGAAGATACGATAGCCGGGACAATCAAAATTTTACTTTTAATTTCAAAAACACTGTCAGTATTACTACGTATGAAATTTAGAGACAAAATTCATTTCCATGATATTCGTAATAATACTAGGTACTTGTTTATGAAAGCTTTTTCAGAGCAAGTAGTTGGGAATGAATTTGACTTCTGAGGCAAAGAAAGTGTTTCCACATCGTATGGCACTTGCTTCCTCTTGCCTTGTCGATAGGTGCTTACTTTCGAAATGACACAACTCAAGAGCTTTGATAAATGTCGTATTCTTGCACTTTATGAAGAGGGATACAGTATCAACGCCATTTCCCGTGCTCTAGGATACAGCAAATCCACGATACACCTGTGGGTGAAGAGGATGGCAGATGAAGGCCATGTTAATAGTCATCGTCGCCCCGGACGTCCACGCACTATGACAAAGGAGCAAGACAATGATATACTCCGCTGCAGTGATGAAGACTCATTCCACACCAGCACCGAAATTAGGAACGTTCTACAACTACCTGTAAGTAGATAGACCATCCACCGTAGTCTCAACGAGGAAGGAAGATATGGACAAAAATCGGCGATAAAGGAAATGTTGACAGAACAACATAAGACTGCCAGACTTCGTACTGGCATCTGGCATACGTAATTTCATTCTGGGAGCAAAGAAGGTATTTTCCACAGCACCAAAGGGTTCTGTCCATGTGTTTCGTCCAACTGGACTGAGATTCGACAGAAAATATGTCCATCAGTGGCAAAGGTGTGGCCGATCTGCTGTCACAGTTTGGGGATGGATGTCGGCAAATGGTTGCGGCATTCTGTGGGAACTGGACCGTCCGCCTACCAGTAGTTAATACTGTGAAATACTAGATAACATAATGCTTCCTTCTGTTCGTGAGACGTTTCCGGAAGGCAGAATAATATTCCAACATGACCGTTCCCCGGACTACACCGCAAATTGTGTGAAACAGTGGTTTCGAGTGAACGGAGACGTTGATGTGTAGGACTGGTCTCCCAAAGATGCTGACCTCAATCCCATACAGCACGTGTGGGCAGAGATGGAGAAGATTATTAGCAGCCGAAGACCTACGCCAGCAACGAAGGCAGCGCTATCTGAAGCAGTTCAGGATGCATGGGAAGAGCTGTCGCAGAATAGTGGGTTTGTAAGAAAACTAGTTACCTCTGTTCTCCGGCGGCTAAGTGCAGTTGTAGAGGAGAATGGAAACTGGACACGCTACTAAATTATGTTGCCATCAGATACAACGCTTTGTTTATATTAAATGGAAGTGTCTTATTTTCTCGATATTTTTTTACATTACTTCGAAGAAAAGAAAAATTATTTTGTGTTAATTTCAACCCTTCTGTAATAAAGTATTTCATCTTAAATTGTTACACGAACTTTAAGAAAAACCAAAACCAGCCTGAAAATTAAGAAGGCTTATGACGTCGATGCCAATGAAGGCCTCAAAGAAAGAACTATTTACTTTTTTTTATTAAGTGAAGTAGGCATTTCATTTATTAATGTTCTGTTTATTTGGATGTAGGCAGGGTACCAGTAAGGATAAAAATCATAAGAGAGGTGTCATTTTTAAAAGTGTTGAAAGGCAAACTCGAGCGTTTGGGTCCACTACATCCCCATATTTACTAACTTGCAGTCGAATATAACTCAGTGGTCAAAGCCTACTGTAATTTCATCTTAAAGCCCATTAAAACCTCTAAGTAACGCTTTCAGAGTAGACCCTGTTCATATTAACTTGGCGTCCAATACACCTGTTCATCGACTTTGTTGAGTATCACGTAAAATTTACGAAACCAGAAAAGGAGGATTAGGATTTAATATCCTGTCGACGTCGTGGTTATTTGAAATGGAGCCCAAGCTGGGATTGTTTCGTTAAGAATGTGGAAGGAAATTGGCTATGCTTTTGAAAAGGAACCATGTTTCCATTTGCCTAGAATAATTTAAGGAAATCACTTGAAAAAAAGAAGGACAAACAGACATGGAAACTATACACTTTCGCCATTGTATCATTGAGCAGTCAAAATTCAAATAGTCGAAAACGAAAAGTGAAATACCGAATTTAATACTAATTATACCTGGAGGCAACAGAAACTTACATGATACGAAATTAAAAGTCATTTATACACGTTGCCGTTAAGAGTGATGTTGCCTTTCTATTGAGCACTGAAATATCCAATAATGATTACTGAATCGAAGTTTTAAAATAATACCAACTTCTGGCCTGTGTACCGATCCGGTTTTATGGTAGAAATGACACATAAAAGTAGTAAGGTTTCGTGAAATCACATTATATAGACGTTTCGGTTAAATGGTTTATTTGCAGTAACACTCGTACAACGCTAAACTACAATGTCACAACATCTAGTTTTACGATCTGGTCAGCACTGGAAATCAAAACATCTTAGTAATAAAGTCTGTAAATAACATTGCTTCTTGCATTCGTTATTTCGCTTTCTTTATCTGTAAGAGAAGCTTCCTCGTCACCTTCGTATCACATATTCCTCTGAAGTCCTTAAGTTTTTATTTCCTTAATTCCCAGAATCTATGACGAGGTAAAGAGAGGCAGAAAGGAAGAGGAGACGGTGAGAGAGAGAAAGGAAGAAGAGAGGGAAGACAGGATGAAAGGAAGTGTAGGACGGACAGAATTGCGGGATAGACAGAGGGAAGAGGAGGAGCTGGAGGAGGTAGAAGGGGACGAAGAGACAGAGGCAGATCGTAAGAGAGAGAGAGAAAGAGAGAGAGAGAGAGAGAGAGAGAGAGAGAATGGGGAATGGTAGACGGAATTCAGAAAGCAAATGCTTTACTCAAGGGCAACAGGGTATTTGACTGTTCTCTGGTAATCATCTTAAATGGGTGATCATGTAATCTTAGCTCAAAGCATGAGCTGCGGTGGAATGGCCGAGCGCTCTAAGGCGCCTTACTGCGGAGCGCGTGGTTGCTCCTCGTCGGAAATAGCGTCGCCCCTCGGGCATGTGTGTGTGTGTGTGTGTGTGTGTGTGTGTGTGTGTGTGTGTGTCTATGTGGTGTTGTCCTTACATTACGTTAGTTTAAGCAGTTTGTAAGCCTAGACTGATAACCGCGGCACATTTGAACATTTCATAACATGATTTGTTTTCCTCGTCAATTGCAGTATTCTTTAAAAACAAACGGAAATGGAATTCAAATATAATTTGAAATCCAGTTAAAACGCTTCTTTTGAGTCATGTGATGCCTGAAACTCTACCCACATGGTGTGCTCCTACTGTTGTAACATGCCGGCCGCGGTGGCCGAGGGGACTGAGGCGATCCAGTCACGGTCTGCACGGCCACTGTTGTATAGTATTATTGTGTACACATCAGTGAACTGATGTTTACATTTGTGAAACAGGTGTTCACGATATATTTGTATTTGAAGTCGTTTACAAACGTAGTTGGTGAAAGTACAAATTTCATTATGGTTGTCTTTTCAGTATTTACTTCGGTGAGGCAGTGTTTCGGTATATGATGAAGACATCAACAATTTATCTCAAAAACGCCTTTTTAGCGCATATACTGAAACCAACTGGATTTGAACACGGAATGCAAAATTTGTGAACGATACTGGAACCGCATCGCTACCAAGCTTATGTGGAACTGATTAAGTCTATTCGAAACTTCGACATTTTTTCTTGGAATATTTTAATTTTGGCACGTAAGCCAAGATAGTTATCCTTTTAATTTCATTCTTCTTTAGCCTAGCAAGTTCCGATTTAACTTGACAAATTTCTTTGTAACAGCACGAGAAAAATGCATAGTAATTTGCGGAAAGTGGCTAGCGCGCAAGATTAAATTGCGTATACACATGAATTAATCGGAACCGGAAATGTAACTACGTAGTAGCGCACTTACCGTGTAATTTTTGCAATGGCTTTTATAACAGAGTTAATTTAAATGTGAAATGCATTTGGTAGAAAAACGAAGACTTAATTAAGACGCAATCCATATTTACACACGTTTATGGTGTGTAATAGTTTGTATCTTTGGACTAGAGTCAGTCTGTTGATATAAACAAATATACGTATATTTTACTTTAAATGCAACTTTCACCTTTCTTACTTACGGTACGTAAAAATCTGGATTGTTGTCGAGAAACTAAGATACCTTAAGCGCATCAACTTTCGGAAGGTTTTTTCACTATCAGACTTCACATAATTTTCTCCCTTCTTACAAAAAAGTTATAAATGCGTTTTCCATCACAAGTAACTTAATTGTACACAGAAAAAGTCAGGAAAAATTTAGTAACCTTCGCTAACACTGCTCTAACACGAATATGGCTTCTTCTTCCTCGTGTTGTGTGAAATCACCAGAGCTTAAGCTAATAATAGAGCGTTGTTGATCACGTGACCTAAAATTGAAATTTAATTATATTCATGCTATAATTTCAAAATAATAACAAATGTTTTGTAAGAACAACGACGGAAAATTCTATTTGAACATTACAATCATCCAGATTGAAAACAATTCGAACCCAATTTTAAACCTAGCTTAATAGCCTACTATATATGCCACATTCCAAATTTGGTAACCCCTTTCAATGTGTAAGTAGGAAAAGGGGAACAAAATATTATCTTCTCATTAGACATGTATTTTCTCGGTACGTCTATGTTAGCAAGAATAGTTTTCCTTACTGTCCCATTCATTTCATACCACACTGAGCTACAGTAAAGCGTAGCCAGGTTTACCTAGTTAACATGAAAATTTCGAATGTTGGTAAGGCAACAAAATTAGAAGAAGTAAGGATGGTGAAATTAATAAAATATTTCGAAATGAAACATAAATCATTTCTTCCGTAAGACCTATGATTGTAAAATCGCTCCTACACAGATATTAAATGCGAAATGAGTAATTAACCCTTAACTATAGTGAACGTCTACAGACGTTCATTGTAATCGGACCTTGTAGAAGGTGGACTGCTGTAAAAGCTAGGGAAAAGAAGTCCCCTCTGATGAACTTCCGTCTCTAATGACCACTCTGTCGACGGGCCGTTAAACGCTAATCTTCCTTCTTGTTTTCGCGTGAACTGGTGCAGTCCTCTGGAGGGAAAGACTTTCCAAGGCAATTTCAAAAACAGTCCACCTCTGCAAGGCCATACTATTGTGGTATTTTAAGAAGTCAGCAGTTGTTACAGAGCTAAACGTCGCTCTCTGCGTGACATTCAAGTAAAAGCCGATAAACAACTGCATCGGGTGACCATTTGATAAATACAGGACCTATTTTAAGGCGTTAATATCACTTCTCACTCTGAAACAAAATGAAAATGATCGCTTTCCAGTGAGTTAGTCACCGAAAGTGACATCTTTCCAACATTTCAGCGTATTGTAACAATTACATATCGATAATTATTGTCCGCGGTGGGCGTCAGACTAGAACTACAAACAAACTATACAACTGCGAGATACTATACAGTAATCCCATCTCACGCACTCTTAGGGCAGCCTCTTCCTGTTTCTTTCGCACCTCTGTTTCTGGGAGACTGGAAACTGGAGAGTTCATTCATCAGATGCTTTTCACTTTTATTTAAACAGCATCACCAGCAGTTACACTGTAATCTTTACGAGTATACCATACTTATGGTCCCTTTCGATTTTATAGAATGAATTACGTATTCTAAACATTACTTTCGCGACTTTTTTTTCCTGTCTCATATTCTTATCAGAAATGCTTCTCCTGTCACTTATAAGCTTGAATCGAATTATCTTTGAAATTGTTCAGATGCTTAATTTTTTCGCGGATGATCTATTTTTCAATCACTGGAAAAGATTTATTTGCACAGTTCGTCTGATTGAAAACTATGTGCTCGAAACTTATAAAATATGTTTGTGAAGTTTGCATTTTGTAATCAGGGTAATTCTATCTTTACATTTCTGCAGTTATGTGTTAGAGGTGGTGCTAACGAAAAAATTCATAAGGAAAATAGTATTCAGGTATATAACATTAAAAAGTATTGTGCAGAAAATGTTAATAACGTCTCGTGATGCTATAGTTAAAGAAATCGATGAAGACTTATTCTTCTATGCTGGGTATATCTCTTCTCAGTCAACACAGTGGCAGGCTGCGCGCCGCGCCTTCGAAGCCGCTATCTACTTCAGCGCTAAGGCAGCGCGAGGAACAGACGCCCAGCAAACGTATTCTGCCTGTCCCTAGTCTAATGGAGAATTGGCAACATAGCAGAGTACGCTTGGCAACTCTGTGAGCGGGGAGTTACTTCCTGGTAAGCACAGAATTAAGCTGATAAATTCACTTGGTTTTTCATGTCATTTCCATTCAATAATCTGAGTGATTTTCACTTAAGTTGTGACATAAAGTTAATAATTCATATTTTTGGGTCCAGGAAATTCGTTCCACACGAAAATTGCAACCAATCTCTTCTTTTAAAGTTACGCCTGATCTGGTCTCCTAACTTTTCGGCCAGTAAGGAGGAACCAAATACCTGAAGTCCTCGCTAGCCTTCGGGTAGCGTAGTTGGCTGCGAAACGAACGTGCTGTCAACTTTCGAAGCCAATCGTGGTGAGAGCAAATATTTTTAGCTCTTTTCTGACAGAGCTGCAGGTATCCAGATTGAAAATCAATAGGGAATTCCTAACAAAACTACTAAGTCAAAAGGTGTTTAGCTGTTTCTAGGACGGCATTCTCTCATATACTCTGAAAGTGACTTACAATGCTCAGGTGGTTTACCGATTCCGTGCGTGTAGAAACCAATTCCTTTCGAGTTAAAGCTGTCGCCGAACCATGTTGAAGTCAATTTGTCGAAAAATACATTTTCTTGACGGTTGGACAACTACTTCCAAAAAGGAGTAAAAAGTCTTAACATGAGACTAGTATAATATCTGTGTCAGATGCTTGCTTATAGTTAATCATTTCATTGAGCACCGAATTGTCATAAATGCGTCTAATCGATATGCTAAGTGCACTTTCCGTTACATTGACGTAGTAGTCTGGTGGGTCGGTTGTAGTTTAGAATCTGTCATGTGTGCGTTCGATTGCACCCTATAGGAGTATATTTTTAACTGGCACGATCATGTCTACTTCACCTCTTGTAACACCAAGTGAAGAACGTCAAGTTGCACCGTAGTTAACAATCCGTATTAAACCGAATTATTTCGCCATCAGCTCGGACAGAGCCGATTTATCGTTGCCAGTAACAGGCAGAATACACAGCAATCAGTAACTATGTCGCTAGAAAGTTTTTCTTATATTACAAAACTTTATTCTATTTTATAAACCAATGGTCCTTTAAGGTCATGTGTCTCGTATTGAATTTAACTTGAGACGTTAAAAATTTTGGTGCTGGACTAGGATTCTAATTCGGATCTCCTCTTTTTCGCACTTGACCCTCTCGGAATTATATAGTTGAATCATTTCGTTACTTTCTCCAAGACTGCCGACTCCTCTAGGTCTCCACGAAAGGCACGTATATGGATTCGAATCCAGGTCCAGCACAAAATATTCATAATTTTATTTGACGCCCTAGATAGAGCACACTGGACTACTAACAAAAAATTATTTTGAATGTCTCTTCGTGCATTATCTACGCAACCTAAGGTGTTGCGGTGGTCTTGTGGTAAAGCGATTGAATGGTAACTGTAGGGTCGCGGGATCGAAACCTAGTCAGATCACCGATTTTTTTTTTTTTTCAATCTGTGTTTTAACCCAGCGTTCACGTCTCAACAATGTGTCATAAACTACACGTGGTTTTGATTCCACGTTAAACTGTAGGTCGCCTTTCCCGGTTGGATAATTGGGGCAGGTTAGGGACATGCAAGTTTCTGAAGTGGCGCACAGTTGGATGACATACACCAGGACTCTGAGCCACACGACGGGGTTCGATTCTCGGTGACGCATAACGTAATTATATCCTGATTACAGATTCAAACGTCTCGCTGCTGGTGAAATAATTAGACTACTGACATCTGACTTCACTTAGTTATCCTCCATTTAGATACCGGGTATGTAACTCAAAATCAAATGTTTGTAAATCTATGGGACCAAACTACTGTGGTCATCAGTCCCTAGGCTTAGAACTACTTAAACTAATCTAAGGACAACACACACACCCCTGACCGAGGAAGGACTCGAACCTCCGACAGGAGCAGCCTCGTATGTCAGTCCCACACAGCACTGAGTCTGGGAACTTGTGATTAGGGACGTAACGGTGATTATTAAGTTCCTGGTTCAGTAAAAAAATAAGTAAATAAATAAAAATATTTTAAGAAATGGCATTTTATATGATTTGATTTGCCTGTTCTGATATTTGTGAGGGAATCTCGAATATTTCACACATCTTTATGCTTCGTCAGCTGTGACAATCTTAGGCATAATCAGGTATCTATAACACATGAATGCATTGCTTGGTTAGCTATGGCTACAGGTGGTTGGTTTGATTCCCGAACAAGGTGTTTGTCATATCAAGTTCAAAGATGTGTACAAATATTAGTTCAGGTATGAATGCGAAGAAAATATTGGCGATAGGCAGTTAATATTTAAGTTCCCATAGTGCGTTTGCTGCTGTTAATTGAGTTTTTATTATCTGGTTAGTTCTACAATCGGTTAATAAAAATCCGCTCGCCAGTGGAACGACGTTTCGCAATTGTGAGAAAACTATTTAGAGAACAAAAGTACTTCGAATTTCTACAGGACTTTAGGATTTCCGATACTATAGTAAAATCTGTTGTTTGTAACAATATTAGATGTTGTTTAAGGATTAATTAATGTTTTATGTGACGGAATTTGTTATATCAGACTGCAATAAGTGTAATAAGTGTGCCGCGGTGGCCGAGGGGACAGGCGCTTCAGTCACGGTCTGCGCGGCCACTACGGTCGGGGGTTCGAATACCGCCTCGGGCATGGATATTTGTGCCGTCCTTAGTCTGAGGTAGTTCATAAGTAGTTTGTAAGCTTAGGGACTGATGACCCCGTAGTTAAGTCCCATAAGTTCTACAAACATTTGAACAGTTTTTTTTTTAATTATAAAACAGTTATGTGTCGGATACGTTCAAGAAATAATCATACGTTTATCCGAAGAATCACCAAAATTGTCGCCCGTCAAAGCAAGTATCTTTTTTCCTGATTCGTTCCGTATTTTAACACATTATTTTACTTCATACTAAACAAATAGAACTGTAGAGGTGTGTCTGTAGTGATTCGACTCCGCAAGCGACAACAAACGATCTTCACATTCAATCTCAAATCCGATCAAAAATGATAATGAAACACACTTTTCCAGTAGCAAATGACTTACGGAAACAAAAGCATCATTTCAGATGACCTTATCAAATAATCTGCCCTCTGCTGATTTCATGTAGGCCTAATAAATTTCTGTGAAAGGACACTTGGCTCTATGTCATTACCATACCACGCATTCTACATCTACATAAATACTCTGCTAATCAGATTTAAGTGTGATAATCGTACTGTTTTTATGATATTTCTCTACCGTTCCATACTCTAACAGCGCGCCGGAAAAAGGAACTCCTCAATCTTGTCTTATTATGATGATCAAGTTTCCCTGTGTAGGTGGGTGCTAAGAAATGTGGTTTGCATTAGGAAGTGAAATTTGGTGGCAGAAATTTCGCAAATAAATCTCACCGCAATTCGTGAATCACTTCTTTGGCGCTCTCTCCTTTATATCGCGATAATACAATACGAGCTGCCCTTTACTGAACTTCATCTCATCCGGCAGTCCCACTTGGTAAGAATATCACAATGGGCAGCAATACTACAAAGTAAGACGCACAGTTGTAGTGCAGGCAGTTTCTTTAGTGGAACATATGCATCTTCTAAGTGTTCTGCCAATGAAACGTAGCCTTTGGTTCGCCTTCCCCATAATATTTTCTGTGTGTTCTTTCCAATTTAAATTGTTCCTAATTGTAATTCCTAGATATTTAGTTGAATTTAAGGCTTTCAGGTTTTACTCATTTATCGTGTAAGTGAAGTTTAACGGATTTCTTTTAGTGTTCATACGGATGACTTCACACTTATCATTATTACGAGTCAGTTGCTCATTTTTGCACCAAGTAAATATGTTATCCAAATCATTTTGCAGTTGGTTTTGATCTTCTGGTGACTTTACTAACCGATAACGACAGCGTCATCCGCGAAGAGTTTATTAAGAGAGCTCCTCAGTTTGTCTGCTACATCTCTATCTATATAAAAGCGAAAGGACACTCATTCATACATTCACTCACTCACTGACTAAAGACGAAATCTCGAAAACTACTTCACCTATTAAGTTGGAATTTGGGAGGAATATATAGACTCTAACCATAACTTGTTGGTTATGAACTGTAGGCTGATACTGAAGAAACTACAAAAAGGTAGGAAAATAAGGAGATGGGACCTGGATAAATTGAAGGAACCTGAAGTTCCTAAGAATTTCAGAGGGAGCTTTAGGCAACAATTGACAGCAAGGGGGGGAAATAAAACAGTAGAGGAGGAATGGGTAGCATTGAGAGATGAAATAGTGAAGGCAGCAGAGGACAAAATAGGTAGGAAGGCAATACCTACAAAAATCCTTGGATATCACAGGAGATACTAAATTTAATCGATGAAAGGAGAAAATATAAAAATGCAGTAAATGAAACAGGCAAAATGGAGTACAGACGACTAAGAAATGAGATTGACAGGAAGTGCAAAATGGCTAAGCAGGAGTGGCTAGAAGGCAAATGCAAGGATGTAGAAGAATGTATAAATAGGGGAAAAATAGATACAGCATACAGGAAAATAAAGGTGTGTAAGATGTATGAGACAAGTGAAGTACCCTCAGACTTTAAGAAAAATGTTATAATCCCCATCCAAAGAAAGCAGGTGCAGTCAGGTGTGAAAACTACAGATTAACACGAATTATTTACAGAAGGATGTAAAAGCTGGTAGAAGCCGACCTCGGGGAAGATCAGTTTGGGTTCAGGAGAAATGTAGGAACTCGGGAGGCAATACTTACTTTACGGCTTATCCTAGAAGATAGATTAAGAAAAGGCAAACCTACATTTCTAGCTTTTGTAGATTTGGAGAAGGCTTTTGACAATGTTGATTGGAAGAAACTCTTTCAAGTTCTGAAAAAATCAGGAGTAAATTATAGGGAGCGTAAGGTTATTTACAACTTGTACAAAAACCAGACAGCGGTTGTCAGAGTTGAAGGGCATGAAAGGGATGCAGTGGTTGGGAAGGGAGTGAGACAGGGTTGTAGCCTTTCTCCAATGTTATTCAATTTGTACATTGAACAAGCTATAAAGGAAAGCAAGGAGAAATTTTGTGAAGGAATAAAAGTTTAGGGGGAAGAATTAAAAACATTGCGTTTTGCCGACGACATAGTAATTCTGTCAGATACAGCAAAGGACCTGGAAGAGCAATTGAACGGAATGGACAGTGTGCTGAACGGTGCATATAAGATGAACATTAACAAGAGCAAAACTAGGGTAATGGAGTGCAGTGTAAGAAAATCAGGTGATGCTGAAGGAATTAGATTGGGAAACGAAGCAATAAAGGAGGTAGATGAGTTTTGTTACTTGGGCAGTAAAATAACAAATGATGGTCGCAGTACAGAGGATATAAAATGCAGAATGGCAATGGGTAGAAAAGCTTTCTTGAAAAAGAGAAATTTGTTAACATCGAATATTGATTTAAGCCTAAGGAAGTCCTTCCTGAAGGCATTTGTATGGAGTGTTACCTTGTATTGGAGTGAAACATGGACGATAAACAGTGCGGACAGGAAGAGGATAGAGGCTTTTGAAATGTGGTGCTACAGAAGAATGCTGAAGATTAGATTGGTGGATCGCGTAACTAATGAGGAGGTACTGAACAAAATGGGGGAGAAAAGAAATTTCTGGCATACTTTGACTAAAAGAAGGGATATATTTGTAGGGCACATTCTTAGACATCAGGGAATTGTGAATTTAGCGGTGGAGGAAAGTGTGTGGGGTAAAAACCGCAGAGGAAGACCAAGAGATGGATACAGTAAGCAGATTCAGACAGATGTAGGTTGCCGTTCTTATGTGGAGATGAAGAGGCTTGCTCAGGATAGGGTATTGTGGAGAGCTGCATCAAACCAGTCTCCGGACTGAAGACCACAACAACAACATAGTTTATAGGTAGTAGAAGTCAGCTCAGAAACGATTTGCGATAGGATCGATAGTTCAGGAGATACGACATCATAAACAATGAAAATTTTCCTGGCTTGCCACACGTGATACTGTGACTTTATCGGTCCACTATTTAAGAAGGAGAGCACTTAGCGATTTTCAAGAAACTTTAAATATATTTTCAAACCTTTAGGAAACTTTTTCTCGCTGACAACCATAGCAAAATGATGAAAGGAAAAAAGTTTGTCGCTTACTACTTTTCCGCTGTTCACAGAGTAAAACTACGGCATTTGGTATAACGTTGAAATTTATAATTTCTAAACTACATGATATACCTGCAAGAAATTTTACAAACAGTATAGTTGAATGTACCTTCTAAATTGTATCACAGTACGACACGTAGTTCATGAGATACGAGCACATCAACAGTAATGTTCATGGAAACCGCCCCATCTCGCTCCAAGTTTTAGTCTATTACTCCGTTACTACTAATTACATTCGCAACAGATTTTTCAAACATACAGCACTTATACAAATTAATATATACCTGAAACATTATACAATTGTACAACATATAACTCAGTAAATATGAGATCATATATACTGCGATGGGTAAAAACTTTTCAAATAAGGCATCACGTTTTATTACATTTCATATTTTCTACTAAGTCACTCCTGTATTCCAGTGAGTTTAAGGAAATTCCTGAAAGATGACAGTGTTGTTGAAAACTTTGAAGCAACTTTGAACTGTGAAGCGCATACCGCTGTAGGACGAAGCCTATTTCGGACAGACCTGGTTTTTAACTTTAAGAGAGTACAGTTTGCAGAGGGAGCTTTCGATTATGATTAATAAACCACAGGGCAATCTACACAATACTGTGGAGTGTATTTGAAAGCTCCATGTTTCTCACACAGACAGCTTTATATCGCTTGCTCTGGCATGGGCTCTCCACAGAAAATATTCATATTATATCTTGGACAAGTAACAAGAAATATTGTTTACAGTCAGGAAGGAAGGAAGGAATATTGGCGTCTAACGCCCCGTCGACAACGTGGTCATTAGAGGCAGAGCTTATGTTCGGATTCAAAAATGTTTGTAAATCTATCGGACCAAACTGCGTGGTCATCAGTCAGTAGCTTACAAACTACTTAAACCTAGGTAAACTAACCTAAGGACAACACACACACCCATGCCCAAGGGAGGACTCGAACCTCCACGGAGAGCAACCGCGCGCTCCGCAGCGAGACGCTTTAGACCGCTCGGCTACTCCACCGCGGCATGCTCGGATTGTTTGGGTAAGGATGGGAAAGGAAATCGTAAATTGAAGTTTTTGTTTATACTATGCTTATAAGTATGGTGTAGTTCAAATGTTCAAATGTTTGTAGAACTTATGGGACTTAACTACGGGGTCATCAGTCCCTAAGCTTACAAACTACGTATGAACTAGCTAAGACTAAGGACGGCACAAATATCCATGCCCGAGGGGGGATTCGAACCCCCGACCGAAGTGGCCGTGCAGACCGTGACTGGAGCGCCTCAGTCCCCGCGGCCACCGCGGCCGGCTATGGTGTAGTGCGCAGCAAACCTCCAAGACTACAATACAAACTTTCATGGGGTTTCATAGGTCAACTGAGAGTACCTTTGGGACAACATATAACCTTCATTACATCAAAATCAGATCAATGGAAGAAAAGATACCGTAATGTGTAGTTTCTGGTGTATGCTACGCTTGAATTGTAGCGTAGTATAGCAAAGATCCGATAGAGGCGCTGTTACTTACATAGTACACCAAATAACTAATAAATGGCGATGCTGCGTTCCTTATTCACATAACTAAGATGTGATACCCTGAAACAAGGGCTACGATTTTCCTTGCGGCAGCGGTATGGTTTATTGATGTTGAATCCTTTTTTGAAAAATCAGTCACGTACAATGAGGGGAATAATTCTTTGTGTTGATAAAGAAATAAATAATTTATTTTGTTCCGATCAGTAAATTAATGATCCTGTTAAAGCGAATATTTCGTTGCCAACGTCAACATACTAAACCTGTCACTGCAAGTAAAATTTAACTCAGGTACGACACAAAAAAATAATTTTTTCTTTTCTGTATCCCGCATGCCTTGCAATGGCGCGGAAAGAAAAATAAGGCGTCTTTCCGTGGGTATCAAAATGAAAAAAATGTTCAAATGTTTGTTAAGCTTATGGGACTTAACTACGGGGTTATCAGTCCCTAAACTTACAAACTACTTATGAACTACTTACGAACTAGGACGGCACAAATATCCATGCCCGAGGGGAGATTCGAACCCCCGACCGTAGTGGCCGTGCTGACCGTGACTGGAGCGCCTCAGTCACCTCGGCCACCGCGGCCGGCGGTATCAAAATGAAATGTTTGTAAATCTATCGGACCAACCTGCGTGGTCATCAGACCGTAGCTTACAAACTACTTAAACCTAGGTAAACTAACCTACGGACAAACACACACACCCATGCCCCAGGGAGGACTCGAACCTCCACGGCGAGCAACCGCGCGCTCCGCAGCGAGACGCTTTAGACCGTTCGGCTACTCCACCGCGGCTTTACGTTATCTCTTGTACGTTTACAGGAAGCGTTACGGAAAAAAGCCGTTTATTTTCGAGACATCCGTTAATATATTTCATTAGCTCTTGTTCATAGTTGGCGTTTCTAATTTTAGGGCCAAAAAATATTTGACAGACGAGGAATGAGAGTGGACTCTTTTAGAGGAGCTTGCAGAAGGACGGAGATACTGACGATTTGCTTTCTGATGGAGAAGACGAAGTAATATTACCGAGTGTTCATGACAGTGACTCTGAAATTGAGTGTGATGGAAGTTTATATTTCTTTGATACTGAAGAAGATGTGTTTATTGGTAGGGATAAACAAAGGAACCTCCACGGCGGGCAACCGCGCGCTCCGCAGCGAGGTGCTCGGCTACTCCACCGCGGCCCGTGGGTATCAGTTGAATTCAAAACATAACGACATTCTTTCACGTCTATCGATGTTTTCATTTACTAAGAATTCTTTGCAAGGAAACACGAATATATGTAGTTTCCTTTCTGATTTCGGTGCATACTTATTACATCTTGAGTCCATTCTGTTTAGGAATGCCTAGAAAACGTTATAGTACAGTACAGAACCAATTGAGGCCCTGTCAGTTACGTAGTGCGCCAAAGAAGTAATAGTTGCTGCATTTTTTAATTTTTTATTTCTTTCCGATGATTATGCCATAGAACAGCAACGCACCATTAAAGGTGCTGTTGGTTGTGTAGTACTGCAAGGCACAATACATTATCGTGTTGTGCGTATTCCTTCAGTAACAGAAGTGTTTTGAATTAAAAGTCGCAATCTCATGTCTACAAATACAAACACTGAACAGCGAGTTGCTGATTACACTTCGTATATTCACAGCTTAACGACATTTCTTTGTTTCTTTTGACAGGCAACATTTGAATATAAAACGTTTCAACATTCTTTCGCGTCTATCGATGCTCATATTTACATAAGATTTCTTTGCAAGGAAAATCGAATTTATGTAGTTTCCTTTCTGATTTCGGTGTACCCTCATTACATTTTGAGCGCGTTCTATTTAGGAATGCCTCGAAAACGCCATAGTACAGGAAAGGACAAAGTAAGCGACATTAGTTAAATAGCACACCAAATAGCTAATTATGGCGTTGCCGCTTTTTATTTATTTATTTATTTATTTATTACGTATCATCCAAACTTTAAAATGATTTTTCTGCAACTTAAGGTTTTCTGCTTTCAGAAACACACGTCAGAAACTACTGGATGAATTACAATGAAATTTGGCACACCTATTCTTTTACTTTGAAGCAATATTTAAGGGAAACAAAATTTTACTCGAGATATTAGACACAGTTTTGTGGTTGATAATATATAGATAAGTTTGCTTGTAAAAAAATGTTCGAATCCAAAATATCACAGAATCATAGCATTAATTTACCAAAGAGTTACTGCACTTAATTGTACACCTATTAGTGTAGATTATTTTAACATTAAAAAAATTTGCCAAATTTGCCTCGAAATTATGAAAAAGTGTACCTTAAAATAATAATGCAATAACAAATTCAAAATTATTTCATTGCATTAGATTGTTATTAAAAATTCTGATTTTTAAAAAAAAAAGCATATTCGATCTCTATAAGTAAGTGTGCAAAATTTCAATGAGATTGAACAAAAAATGGCAAAAATATGGATTTACAAAAATATCAGTGCAAGACTTCCAACGTCTCCCCTTAAAAATAAAATAATAATAAAAAAACAGTACAGTGAATTATCTTGTAAATGGACAAATTTGAACATTTATTGCTCTGCACTAAACGAAGAAAGTAACATGTGCAATGTGTCACTGCCAAGCAACTAACTCGCTGGAATTTTGATCATATGTGGAAGGAAATGCTAGGGAACTGAGGAACAGATAAAAAAAACAGTGAGATAATAACAATTTCGTGTGCCTCTTTGCCCTGGTGCAAGCCTTTGAGAGATAAAGGCTGCGTTAAAACGCAGAGTGAAAAATCCAAGTTGAACAGTAGTGATATTTTTAGCAAAGGAAATAAATATAATGAAGTCATGACAATTTACGATGGTCCCCTGTACATTATAAAAGCCGGTACATGATTCACAACGAGGCATCTTATCAACACGTAAAGCAATGTGTGCTTTGCTGCGTGCTCCAGTGGTGAGCCTATAAGCCACTCTCACACGGAGCAAGATTTGTGGGAAGCATGCTGCGAAGCACACGGGGCAGGTGACCGACCGGCCCTGCAGCCTGCTGGAGGGCTGTTTGCTGCAGGATTCTGGATATAGAGCGTGTCCTACTATTCCCGCATGTTTTCGGAATGCTACCTTCGCTGGCCAATCAGGAGTCGCGTGTGGCGTATGACCTTGCAGCCAGCAAGGCGGGAACTCGAAGAGCACACATCAGACGGAACGCAGTGCCACGCGCCCGCCAGCGAAGTGCAGTCTTTCCCAAACAATTATAAAAAAACTATTCGGCAAAAAAATATGATTCTCGCACAACTTATAGATGCATTATTCTGCTTCATGATGAATTGAATATTAATTTGTTAGTGGTCATAGTTCTTGTGATATTTACGGATTTAGTACACTACTACAAGGAATCCGAAAGTTTTACATTGAAAAATAGAGGTAGCTATGAATTTGCGTTTGGTACATGTTAGGTCATATGTTGCTGTGGATGAAATGTAGCTGAAATATTGAATTATTCTTCGCAGTTGGAAGGATGTCACTCTCTATTACCAATCTCGAGATAATGGGTTGTATGTAAAGCACTTGTTCCCGATCCCGTGCGCCAGCGAAGAAAACGTGACGAAATTTTCATATAATCCTTTATATCTCATAAATGATTGGAGGTATCGAAGCAAGATTTTATCTAATGATAGTACGCAAAGAGGAGTTTATTTTGTCACGCTATTAGTTTATGAAACTTGCATATGAAGTGCGTTATCCGAGCAATTAAAGAGTTTATTCAATGAAGTAATGGACTTTTAAGGAGTCACAGACACCTGGTAAAACTAAATTTGCTTTGTCTTTATTTTTACAACGTAAGTGAGCAATTTATTTGTGTAATTTTATACAGCTTATGGATTTTTCATATACTACTAACTTGTCTTGCCCTCGGTATTACTAAATACAGTTTAATATTATGTGGTAACTGCAAATGCATAAAAACGTTAATGAGAGAAATATTTGTAAACCCTATTGTTTTGACAAAAAAAGGGGATTTTAGCATTACAACGAAAGTGTCTGCATATTAACGAAATCTCATGACTGAAATATTACTCTGGAAAAAAGAAAAAAAAGTAGTGCTGTAAAATAAACAGCTTCTTGATTTGAAATTACAGTGGAATTCGATATCGCAGTATGTTTTTAAATGATGAACAAACCGATAAGATGATTTTATATGTATACGTTCAAATTTCTGAGAAATAAGGAAAACCATTTAGATTACATATATTTTAGTTAGTGTCCCAACATAGAGCGATGTGGTTTTTTTTTTATCACAAACATCTTTCAGCTTGTGAAAAGAATTCAATTTAGACCATGGTGGCTGGTTTACAGGATTCCAGTAAGTTAAACGTTTTTGTATTTCTAAGATTGAGATACAAACAATAGATTTTTTCGCTTGTTTTCAAACACAATTTTCACTATTAAAATATACTAGCGTATCGCATTCCACGAGAGTTTCAATGAAACTACACATTTATGTGCCCTACCAGACTTTTCTTCTTTTTCTGACAAGCGTATTTTCACATCCTGTCCCTGACAACGTAACTTCCCTTGTTCCGATGTTAAAATCCTCTTCTTTTGCCAAAACATAGCAGAGATAAAAATATATTTCACTAACATTTTTATGTAGATAAAATAGCAACAGAACATTGAGTGTTCCGATTTGTAAGGGGACTAAACGGCAGGGTAATCAGTCGTCCAGAATATTGAAACTAATAATACTGAGGGCAAGATAATTCGTACTTCATGAGAATGTCCATTCTAAAATTAAATGAGTAACATCTTCACTTACATAGAAAAACAGCAATTTTCGCTTCAGCAGCTATTGATGGCCCTTAAAAAGCCCTCTACTTCATTCATTAAAATCTTTACTTTGTTAAATATCGCGATTCATGTGAAAGTTTAGTAAATTGGTCATCTGACAAAATTATCTGCCCTTTGCGTGCTATCGTTTGATAAAATCTTGCTTCGATACCTCCAATCATTTAAGAGATATAAGGGACTTTATGAAAATTTCTTTCCTTTTTCTTGGATGACGCGCGTGATAGGGAACAAGTGCCTTACATACAACCCATTATCTCGAGATTGGTGATAGATAGCGACCTCCTTCCAACTTCAAAGAATAATTCAATATTTCAGATACATTTCATCTGCAGCAACATATGAGCTAACTTGCACCAAACGCAAATTCATAGCGACCTCTATTTTTCAATGCAAAATTTTCGGATTTCTTGCAGTACTATATTGAATCCGTTAATATCACAAGAACTATAACCACAAACAAAATAGTAGATAGATCTTCGTGAAGCTGAAGAATGCAGCTATAATATGTGTTGGAGTCAAATTTTTTTTACCGAATTGTTTCTTCACAATCGTATGATAAATAAAGCAGCTCGGCGGTGTTGCGCTTCTTGGCGTACACCCAGCGAAGCCAAGCAGCCTGCACTCTTCCGCGCCTAATCCTGCACCGTGTGAGAGATAGGGATGGGCAAAAAATATCGATATATCAAAATATCGATTTTTTTGGAAATTTATCGATGTTTAACGACGATATTTTAATTTTCGATATATCGATATTAAATTTTGAATATCGAAAGCGATATTTTTAGAAGCCACCCTTTTTTTAAATTAGATTATGTTCTTCAATGGCCGTTGGACGTTGATAGGTGGCAAGGAGGCATAGAATGCGTGGAGAAGAGACGGTTCAGTGCTGGCAACCTCTTTACTGCTGATCAGCTTTGAGCATTGCGCTTTAGATATTGAACAAGAAAGCCCGAGGAAGACTTCCATTTAGTCGCGGCATGAAAAACTGTTGACCTAAAGTTCAGTTTCACAGCAAATTTCAAGAAACGATTCTGTACCAAATGAGCTGAAGCAGTATCTTGATCAACCATATTTAGAGTTTAACAGTGATCCTCTGAAGTTCTGGGCTGACACTCGACACTTTACGCCCATTTTATCAGACATTGCGCAGAAGTACCTGATATGCCAAGCCTCTTCTGTTTCGTCAGAAAGAGTGGCTTCATTGATCAATTTAGTGGTGCAAGACAACAGAAGTAGAATAACTGGTGAACATGTAAAGCTCTCCTAATGTCTACTGGCTCAATTAATTTTTTTCAAATAAATATCTTACTCTACATTGTGTTTCTTTTACTGATTATACATTGTGCTTTTTTTATTGATTGATGTTTAAAATTATAAAATATTTGTCAATTTTTAATTGTATGTTGATAATTTCTGTGGTTTTGATTAAAATTATTAATTTAGCATTCTATGTAAAGATTTCACCGATATATCGAAATATCGATATTCTTATTTCAATAAAATCGATATTTTTTTTATAAATATCGATATTTCTAAAATTTTGCCCATCCCTGGTGAGAAAGACGCAGTGTTTTTCAGCCGCATTCGTACTGTGCACGCGACTGACGTGCGCGCCGTCCAGGAAACTTATGGGGAACCATGCTCCGTGTGAGAGTGGTTTACGTTGGCGACGAGTTCTTGTAGCAGGACCTCCCATCTACCAACCAGCACAAGGGCTGTGGAGGATCATTTGTGCATGTGCAACTACTGCAGTAGAACGGTAACGACGTTTATTGCAGAGGTCCCTCCGCCATGCACCATAAGGTGACTGGGGAACATACAGTGGCGGCTGGTGATTCAGGTGACTGGGGAGTCGCTTCTTTGAGTGCCAGATCTTGATAGTGGCGTCCCCCGCCCTGCTCAGCGTCCAAATACACAATTTGGCGCACCTCTTCGAATCCACCTCTGGCCATCCATATTTATACTTTCCGTGGTTTTCCTAAACCACTCAAATGTTCAAATGTTTGTAGATCTTGTGGGACTTAACTGGCGCGCCGCAGACTGCTCGGCCGGCCCCAAATCACTAGGCGAATGCCGGGATGGTTCCTGTGAAATGGCATGACCGATTTCCTTTCTTATCCTTATTCAAACAATCCCATCGTAAGCGAGGTCTGTAATGACCATGCTGTCGACGGGGCGTTGAAGCACTAATCTTCCCTCCTCCTTCCTAATCCTTGCTCACGTGACTGTTCATCTTATACTATTCTTTCAAGACGCTGTCCAATCCGTTCAATTGCTATTCCAGGTCTTTTTTCTGACAGAATTACTATCTCATTGGAAAACTGCAGAGTCTTTATTTCTTCTCCCTGAACTTAATTTGCATTTCCGAATGTCTTGTTGCTGTCCTTCACAGCTTGCTCAATGTGCAGATCGAATAACATTGGGGAAACGAAACAAACCTGTCTTATTCCCTTCCCAAGCACTGCGTTCCCTTCGGCTCATGTAACTGATGCTTGGTTTCCCTACATGTTATCCATAACTCTTCGCTTCATACATTTTCTTCTGCTACTTTCAAAATTTTAAAAAGTGTTTTCGTCTACTTCATCAAAAGGTTTCTCCAAATATACAAAAGCTATAAACATAGGTTTGCCTATTCTTCACCTATGTTCTAAGATGAGTCTTAATATATTGATTCACGTATTCCTACATTTCTCCTAAAACCAAAATTATCTTCTCCAGGGTCGGATTCTACCAGTTTTTCCATTCGTCTGTAAATAATTCGAGTTCGTATTTTGCAACGATGACTTATTAATCTGACACTTCGTGATTTTTACACTGTCTTCGCTTGCTTTATTTGGAATTGTAATTATTACAGTCTTCTTAAAGTCTGAGGCTATTTTCTCCGCCTAATCCACTTGCACACACAGTGGAAAAGTTTATTCATGACTAGCTCTCCCAACGGTATCAGCAGTTTAGAGGGAATATCATTTACTCCAGGATTCTTATTTAGACATAGATCTTTCAGTGCCCTATCTAATTCTTCTCGTGATGTCGTATCTCCTCTCTCTTCTTCATGTAGCTCCTCTTCCCTTTATGCAATACTACCTTTAAGTTTATTTCCCTTGTATAAGTCTTCTATATGTTTCTTCCTCCTTTCTGCTTTCCCTTTTTTGCTTAGTGGTTATTTTCCATCTGAGCTCCTGTTATTCATACAACTGCTTTTATTGTCTTCAAACGTCTTTAGGCTGTATCTGTCACTCCCCTGGTCATAAGTTCTTCGGAATCGTTTTCCGCTAGTCCCTCCTGCTTAGCCAATTAGCGCTTCCTGTAAACCTTATACTTTGCCGGTTATACTTCGCTCTGACCACTTCATTTTTTTTTAAATATTATCTCCTTTCATTAGCTAAGTTCAGTATCTCATTTGTTTCCAAGGATTTCTACAAGGCCTACATCCTCTGCGGCCTTCACTATTTCATCTGTCAGTGGTATCCATTCTTTTTATACCGTATTACTTTCCCCTGACGCATTTATTCGTTGCCTGATGCTCTTTCTGGACCTCTTAAAAATTTCAGGTTCCAACTCCATTGTTTTCTACATTTTTTGCATTTTCTTCAGTTTTAATCTTGAGGGTCTATATCTGCCCCTGGACATGTCTTACAAAATCAGTCTGAAACCCTGCAGTGACTCCTGGTCTCTCCCATGCACACAAACTTCCATGATTATTAAACAAGTGTGCGTATATAAGTTAAAGCATATACATAACGTAAGAAAACCTAACGACGACAACATACAAGATTTGTGTTAATGACTGTACTATGTACTAAGGCTTTTAATTGATGATTCTGTTTCATATCAGATTTTTAACGATCACAAGATATTCACTTTTGATGAATCTCATACCGTTGCTGACAGTGACTGAATTTTATATATACGATCCTACACAACATGTTTTGTTTATAGTTTTATACTTTTTATTTTTGACGTAATCAATGACAGGTGCCTGATAGAATTTCTGATACGATCATTCTTCTTCTTTTTTACTTGTAACAACTTTTCAGATACCTTCATGCTCCATCTGCATAGAAGCCATTTTGGCTGTTTACAAAATTGTAACCAAAGGTTGTAGAATCAATGGTATGATGAAATAGAATTAATACCCGAAGTTCTTGGATAAACATTCATCTGTTCCAATAATGTCATCTGAATGTCTTCTTGGGGTCAGTGACGAAAGAATTTGCTCATTTGTAATAGTTAAAGATTAATAAAATGGGTACCTACTACATCATGTAAAATAGAAGGGTTTTAGAAACTATCGTAATATTTTATTGTAAATTGAATGTTGTTGTACTCAGTAAAAACGTTATCTCATTGGCTTTGATTTAAGATATGTAAGTACCAAGTGACTCTATGTCTTGTAATTGTATGTAACTGTCATGCATTTCTCTTCCAATTAGTTTGTTGATTTCCTGTTGATGACAGCAATTTCCGAAACCGGTACCGTAGAACATAAGAAATAAAAGTATTTTGCAGCCTTGGCATAAGAATGATTTTTGTTAACTCGAATTAGGGATGTGTAATTCGTGAACGAACTAGTTCATTTTAATTCACTTTGGTGAACTATAGTTCGTAAACTCCTTGCTGATACTGAGTACTCCTCACCCCCAGGACATAGAAGTATGTATTTCAGAAGTTCTAACTTACAACTACGTAAACTGCATCAGATCGGAAGACGGAAATAATTCGCTTATTCCAGTTGATTTACTAGTTGCGAACTAAGTTACTTCAGTTCACTCAGTTCAATTGATTAAATAGCCGAACTGCGCTAACTACGTCAGATCGAAAGGCCGAAACAGTTGTCAGTTCACTTACAAGGACAGTGTATGTCAGATGGATATTTTTATTAATCTTCATGTGTAAATGGAGTGAAAATTGCTATTAACCCTAGAACAGGCGCGATCTTGAACGTTACAGGAGCAAGCGCGCGGTATGTTATGTACAAATTGGTAATAAGTGGCCATATATTGTTGTTGCGTTATCCTTTATAGCTGCTGACATATCTGTTTTACGTCTCACATCCCTAGTGTCTTTGTCATCAAATCTAAACAACTGAGAACGAACAAAACTCCCTTGTAACTCATGCAGGATCTCAAAACAGTCATTCCCGTTCCATCATTTGACCAAAGTTATAATGCATTTGTATGGTTACCATCTTTGACGCCAATCAAATAAAGAATGCACAACATTGCAAAAATTTCATTTCGACCTGTCAATTCAGCATCCCTGTCTCTAGTATAATTTTTCCTGCCTTTTTTTCTCTGAATGTATAAATTTGTAAAATGCAAAATGTTATCTATCGTATCAATACTAACGATTTTATGGAACGACTCAATTTCCTCTACAATACCTCGTGCTGTTAGTTTAGAGCCTGGACAAATCTTAATAATATTTTTTGCTGATACACAGGATGTCTTTTTCTGCATATCAGTTTTCATCCATTTCGTTTGTTTATCCCTACCAATAAACACATCTTCTTCAGTATCAAATAAATATAAACTTCCATTACAGTCAATTTCAGAGTCACTGTCGTGATCACTTGGTAATATTACTTCGTCTTCTCCATCAGAAAACAAATAATCAGTATTTCAGTTCTTCTGCAAGCACCTCTAAAAAAAAGAGTCCACTCTAATTCCTCGTCTGTCAAATATTTTATGGCCCTAAAATTAGAAACACCAACTATGAACAAGAGCTAATGAAATATATTAACGGATGTCTCGAAAATAAACAGATTTTTTTCCATAACGCTTCGTGTAAACGTATAACAGATAACGTACACAGTTTGAAATAGTACTTAACATGACCAGGCGCGTGGTGTATAGAGCACATCGATGCTGCAGTTCCAGGAATGACCTGTTGTTACCCCTAACCTGTTGGTGCTACATACGTTCTGACACAACTAAACATAAGCTAAACAATGAGTAGAAAGGTACCAATAATTACACGACTATAACGCTTGGCGTTTTTACTGTGGTGACCAACAGATGATACTGGTTTATAAAATGCACCAGCGCGCCCGATCTAGGGTTAACGCAATTTTACATCTAGAAGAAACTGTGGTTATGGATATTCAATCAGACATTAAAAAATACTGACTTCAAAGATTTTGGAAATTCAGACTGTAAGGCGTGAAATAAAGGGCGTCAGTTTTTTTCTCTGAAAATAAATAATTAAGGAACTTCTGAATCGTTTTTAAAGGTTGAAAATAAATGAATATGTATTTTGGTGAAGTATGTAGATATATGTGAACTAGTTCACTGAACTAATTAAAGTGAAGATTGTAGTTCATTTGAACTAGTTCACTGAACTACTTAAAGTGAACTTTGTACATCTTTTTAACAAGATCACTGAACTAATTCAAATGAACTATGAATTTATTTTGAACTAGTTCACTGAACTACTTAAAGTGAACTATGTAGTTCACTGAACTACTTACAGTGAACTATGTAGTTAATTTGATCTAGTTCGCTGAACTACTTACAGTGAACTATTACTTTGTTCTGAACTGGTTCACTGAACTACTTAAAGTGAACTATGTACTTCATTTGAACTAGTTCACTGAACTACTTAAAGTGAACTATGAATTTCTTTTGAACTAGTTCACTGAAGTGAAAGATGTAGTTCATTGAACTTGTTCAGCAAGAAGAACTGTTCCGAAATAAACGGTTCCGTAAAATATTTGAATGCCAGCCGTTGCATTATGAAAAATCCACATTACCCAATGTTACAAGGGCAGATAAGTCAATCATCCAGACTATTGCCGTTGCAAGCACTGAAAAGGTGCTGTCCCCTTCAGGACCGACACGTTTGCCAGGCGTCTCCTCGAATACTCCTCCGTTGTTGTTGTACCTACAACACGGCTGTATTGTTCAGGAACGCAAGCAACCCCGCAGCGGCATTGATCTGTGGTTCACGAGAGTACAATTAAGACAACGGCGTATCAACTGGGGGACAGAAGGGGCAGTCGCCAACCCATTTCAAACTCTGGGGGGGGGGGGGGGAGGTGGGGGTTACGGTTTCTGCCCCCCCCCCCTCACCACCCATATTCACCTCATGGCCTCACTCTCCAACTGTATTGCCGAAGGCACAGCTTTATGTTGTCTGTTAGTACAAAATGGCCAACGCATGTTTTGCCACATTATACAGGCAGTGTACGAGTTGCAGTGTGGTGCTGTGAAACAACAAAATCTGTGTTAGATGTGGCATTCGAACCCACGCCCTCATACGAGGAGTTCTTGAGTCTGGCGCCTTAGACTGCTGTTTATTTTATTTTTATTTATTTATTTGTTGTATGGTTAGTTCTGTTCCTTGCAGTCGCTGATCGTGGTTGTTCGTTGTTGAAAAATTGTTCAGATGTTTGTTAAGCTTATTGGACTTAACTTTGAGGTCATCAGTCCCTAAGCTTCAAACTACTTATTACTAACTTATACTAATGTCAGCACAAACATCCATCCTGGAGGGGGGTTTCGAACCACCGACGGGAAACGGCCTCGCGCATCGGAGCATAGCGCCTCAGTGCCCTCGGCCGCTCCGGTGCATTGTTGTTCAATATGTTCTTGAATCATCCTTTTTTTATTATTATTACAGAGGGCGTTTTGCCCTCTGACTGCTCCGCCATCCTGACACTTACTACTATGTTTCCCATTTATCGTAGTTACAGTGGCGCAACCTGGATTTGGTTCTGGGGGGGAGGGGGGGGAGCTAACTTTTTTTAAAAAATAAAGCGTATTGAATTTATTAATCTATGACTTATTTTTACACTTTTCGAAATTTAACCAATTGTACTACGAAAACAAATGCACAATAAATAAAATTAGTAGGCTCGCATTAACTTGAAACTGGAAGAGGAGCAATGTAGTGGAAATGGAGTGCATATAATCAGCTCATAAAATAATTGAGCAGCTTCCGTGTTATCAGCCAAAGGGAAAGGTCTTTACAGTTTAATTAACATGTGACTCTATGTGTAAAATTGAACTAAAATAACACTCGGTGGCGCCGCTGAGCTGTTAAGCAGCGGGTCGTCGCATATGAACAATCGCCTCGTAACTTCAGCATGGCAGTACAAAACCGCTCCCAGTAACACCAGCATACGTTCTCAGTAGACTTGCGCATAATAGCGATCGGGAGCGCTCACTTAAGTTCAGTGCTACAAAATTCCTCTTTTGAAGTGTTCTGCACTCTGCAATATCTAATAAATCCCATAATGCCAAGATATACAGATAACTCTAATCTTAAACGCACTCTTTTAGTTCGTCCGCTCCCAGTGACGGCTGAGCGGCATGGTCTGCGTGTGCATGTGGAGGGGGAAGTTCCCCCACCTAGCTGCTTCATGCGCTTGCTGCTTGAGCCGCTAACGATATCACGCAATCCAAAAGAAACAGTTTGCGGATAATTTCTCGCGTTTAAGTTTAGAGTTATCTCTATATCTTGGCATTATGGAATTTATCAGTCAGATATTGCAGAGTGCAGAACACATCAAAACAGAAATTTTGTAGCACTGAACTATGTAATCTAGCAGGCAGACGCTCACCTCGAAATGACTCATTAGCAGAAGGCAAACACGTGATTTTTAATTCTGCTACGCGCCCTCTCGCTATTGCCCGTCGGTCTTCGGAGAAAAATCCAACGAACTATGAAGCGAGATACGTTTCGCATAATCGTCCGCTGCTCGTAGTTCGTCCGCTCCTTCTAGTTCGTCCGCTCTTTTTGGCTTTTGCTACCGCTACTAAAAGAGCTATTTTTATGACAGGTTTTTTACATAATGAATCAGTGTTGCCAAAGCGTTTGCTATTACCCGTAGTTTTGGGCAATTTGATATCAAATACTTAGGCAAATAAACCAGTTATTTACACGAATGTGTGATACAATGGTACTCAGCTACTTTGCATACAGAGTACTCGTAATACTTTATTTTTAAAATAGATTTCTTGTGGCAGTGAACTATGAAACTTCCGCTGAGCTGCATCTCAGCTCGAAATGAAGGTAACTCGCAGAAGGGAATCACGCGATTCTGCGCGCTCTCGCGTTCTCTCGCTGTTCCCCGCCAGTCTTCGGAAAAGAAGCGGACGGACTAAGAGGCGAGGGATCTGCGAACTAGTTCGCGTAGATCGCCTGTGGGAGCGCTCTTCCGAACTAGTTCGTTCGCGAACTACACAAGACTAGTTCTCAGTGGCGGCATCACGTTGGCGACTCATTGTGACGTTCACTTGTGCTTGGCAAATTATAGTTAAGTTGTATAGTAATAAGGACAGTTCGCAACTCACCGTAAAGGCGTGGCGACGAGCTGCGATAGGCACATAATAAAGACACACACATACAACACTTTCAGCTATCGGCCATGGCCTTCTTCAGAAAATATAACATTCACGCAATCACACAAGAACACAACACAGTCATACTACCATCAACTGCGGCTGCCGCACTTCGAAGTATGTGTGTGTCTTTTGTATGTGCCGCAGCTCGCGCTACGTCTTTGCGGTGAGTTGCGAACTGTCCTTATTACTATATTATTAATTCCAACCTGGACTTTCCATTATTACAGTTACGTTGTGATTTATTACATTTGTACTGTTTCAAATTTCCGGTGCCTACCTGTTAAAAAAATGAAAAAAAAAATGAAAACAATAAAAGATAAAAAAAATTAAAAAATCTTTGGAAGGTGCTCGGGATGTGCCGCAGCTCGCGCTACGTCTTTGCGGTGAGTTGCGAACTGTCCTTATTACTATATTATTAATTCCAACCTGGACTTTCCATTATTACAGTTACGTTGTGATTTATTACATTTGTACTGTTTCAAATTTCCGGTGCCTACCTGTTAAAAAAAATGAAAAAAAATGAAAACAATAAAAGATAAAAAAAATTAAAAAATCTTTGGAAGGTGCTCGGGAGGGGGGGGAGCCTTCAGCCCCATAAGCACTTCCCCTCCCCCCCCCCCGTGGCTGCGCCACTGCGTAGTTAACATAGTTGTTGATCATTTCAAATTCAAAATGTTCAAATGTTTGTATAGCTTATGGGACTTAACTACGGGGTCATCAGTCACTAAACTTACAAACTACTTATGAGATAGCCAATACTAAGGACGGCAAAAATATCCATGCCCGAGGGGGGATTCGAACCCCCGACCGTAGTGGCCGTGCAGACTGACTGGCGCGCCGCAGACCGCTCGGCCTCCGCGGCCGGCTGATCATTTCATTCGTGCCTGTCTGCTGCCACAGTACACAGGCTAAGATCCGCCCTCGTTCAACGTGCTCCGGACGCAGCCGCACAAATCTAGTGCACAAACGAACCATCCGACACACCGTCAGGCGCATACATGCATAGCAAACACACATTTTACTCGACGCTATGTGGGAAGTTAAACACAACCGAATTTAGTCTCAGATAAGGGTTTTATCGACTTTCAACTCCAGTTTTCACAAATCACGCTGGTTTCTCTTTTTTTCAGTATTGTTGGTGGGGATGATCGATATTCATCGATCTCAGGTAAACTTCAACGTTTAGTGGGAAAAAATCGATTTTTTAACATCGATATTAAGTTCTCTATACATCGATGTTAATAAAGTGATACTGAACCATCAATACTTCCATATTGGTATCGTACCCCAAACTGATTTCTTAAAAAAAGAATAAAAAATCACACACACACACATATTCTGTGTGCCACATCCTTTCTCTCTGGCTGGATCCTTACTTATGTTCCTTGTATGTACTCCTGCCCGCTCTGCGATCGATAGATGCATACTACTTTTAATGAACATCTATAATATATTATCTAACTTGATGACCCGGAGAACTTCGTATCACTTACCTCTTAATATAAACCATATTAATTTAAATCATATGTATTGTAGACCCAGTAACTTTATACAGGCATCATCGGATAGTCAAAGTATCTGGTCGATAGTGGGCGGAAAGAGTGGGCAAATAAGGAACACCTGTCCAGGATAATGTTCATGTAACATTCGCGGAAGTACAGGGAAGGTTTAAGCGGTGATAAACGGACAGCAATTCATTTTTATCTTTGACAGTTCATATACGGGATCAAATCGTGTAAAGCGAATTTTACTCTTTCAAAGTATATTTCTCAACGCACCCAACACAAGAACCAAGTCTTTATTTTACATGTTTTAAATATAAATTTTCCTCGCAATTTTTCCATATTTTATCATCGTTTAAACCAACCCTGAAATTCCACGAATGTGACATGATCATTATCCTGGACATGTGTTTATGATTTGCCCACTATTTCCGCCCACTATCGAATAGACTATCTGATGGTGCCTTTAGAAAGCTACATGGTCTAAAATATATATGATCTAAATTAATATCGTTTATATACAGAGGTAAGTGATACGAAGTTAACGGAGTCATCTAGTCGACCCGGCAATGCTTCGCAATTGTTAATATGTATGTACCATTGCTTTGAACGTCAAAAGTGCAAAATTTTATCGCAATCGTACGAATGATATTTATATCCCAAAGAAAAGAGCTCTTTCAGTTTTCCACTTTCTGGCCAACTATTCCAAGCTTTTACTTAATTCAAACCTTCCTCTCGCTTGAACGTCGAATGTGCAAAATTTTATCGCAATCAGATGAATGATGTTGATATTTCATAGAAAAATCTATTTTTTCTTAATTTTCCGGGAAGCTTTTCCTAATTCCTATTTCATAAGAACGATACTCTTGCTTTGAACGACAAATATGCAAAATTTTATCGCAATCAGACGGATGATATTGATATCCCATTGCAAAACGCTCTTTCAGTTTCTCGCGAATTTTCAAATTTTCCGGGTAACTTTCCCAAATTTTTAGTTCATAAGAACGTTCGACTTTCGCTGAATGTCAAATGATCAAAATGAACGGTTCTCAATTTATAGTGTTGAGTACATTTAGAAAGACATTGAAAAAGGAACTTGGTTCGAATTTTGCGACTTTTCTTTTTAACTGTCCTTTTTTGTTTTCTTTTTTTCTGAAAACATTTCCAAGACCATAATGAACAAAAAAAAAAAAAAAAAAAAAAAAAAGAATTACCCTTCTCCGTAGAAACCTTGTCCTGTCAAGCCGTACTCAGGTGATGCTCTTACTAGAAAAAAAAATCGCTTTTGATTTTTCCTAAATTTTCCTACTTTCCGGGCGACTTTTCCGAATTTTTAGTTCATGCGACCCTTCCTCTTGCTTTCATCATGAAATGTACAAAATTTTACCGTAATTGGATGAACAGTATTGATAACTCACTGGAAAAAGCTGTTTCAGTTTTTCCCGATTTTCCTCTTTTCTGGATAACTTTTCTATATTTTTACAACGTTTAAACCTTCCCTGGACTTAGACGAATATTTCAAGACTAAAATTAGTCAAATCGGTTCAGCCGTTCTCTAGTTTTAGCGAGACTAACGAACAGCAACTATTGAACTTGAGGAGAGCCCTTTGACTGCGATTCTCAACAATGTGTTTTACTTTTAATAAATGCTTCTTACTACGAAATGTTGGACTCATTACATCCAGGTGAAAAAGTGGTGTTGGCAACGAACGTAAAATTTAACAAAGTAAGTTCATTATGTACCCTTCTCCACTCAGTAAAAATAATTGCCCTCGTAAAGAGAATAATTCATATTAAAAGCCGCGGTGGAGTAGCCGAGCGGTCTATAGCGTCTCGCTGCGGACCGCGCGGTTGCTCGACGTGGAGGTCCGAGTCCTCCCTGGGGCATGGGTGTGTATGTTTGTCCTTAGGTTAGTTTACCTAGATTTAGGTAGTTTGTAAGCTACGGACTGATGACCACGCAGTTTGGTCCGATAGATTTACAAACATTTGTTGTACATATTAAAAAAAATTGTGTTATCATATCATAGGCTAATAAGGACGTCACGTGATTCCGTGAATTCAACATCTGTTGTCAACATTATCGCGCGAAGCCGTCGGGATGGTTAGTAAAATTTAACCAGAGCTGGCAGGTTTGTTGTTTTGGCGAGTATTTTATACTTCAGCGACGTTATAGCGAGCTATTGAGTTAAATGGGAGGCGTTGAATGAACAACCAATTTTTGTTTTGTTATAAAGTTGTCATTACTCCTTACAATACAACCTAACCCATTTACATGCACAAATCCAATTACCGTTCTCAAATTTTAAATTTAAAGAAAGTAATCATTTGAAACACTGATCATTTGCAACTTTTTTTTTAAGTGTGCCGCTGTCAGTAGTCTTAACTTTCACTTTGCGGAGCTTCATTTATTTCCACATCAAGGAAAAGCTACAAATCTTCTTGTAGACTAACCCGTTCTGTTCATTAAAAGAACTTTTAGAAATGCCCAATATCGAACTAAATGTGTAAAATAAAATATATAAAACTGTTAGTTTAAATGAAAGCCGCGATGGTGTGGCCAAGCGTATTGCTGCACTATGCTCCGGTGCGCGAGGCCGTTCCCCTTCTGTGGTTCGAATCCCCCCCCCCTCCTCGGGCATGGATGTTTCTGTCGTCTTTAGTATGAAGTAGTTTATAAGTAGTTTAGGGACTGATGACCACGCAGTTAAGTCCCTTAATCTTAATAAAGATTTGAACATTTTCGGTTAAGTGAACTGGCGAAGTCTATTAATGAGGAAATAAAATGGTAGTGTGGCCCCTTTTTTTATTTATTTATTTTTTTTTCTCATATACTTAAAGAAGAATGACGAACAGACAGTCTGAATTTGAACCTAAAACATCGATGTTTTCCGACATTGGTGTATTCATTTCGATATTTTACGTACATCGATTTCGTTGAACCGATGTTTACATCGACGTTTTTGCAATATCGATCATCCCTAATTGTCCGTCATACTGTGTGTTTCTAAAACACAGTTGGTTGTCGTATCGCAGAAATCGCATACGGGACGCCTGCGCCGACGACGACGATATTAAATCACAGATACATAGGTTACGGTTTCTGCCTCCTCCCTTCCCCCCCCCCCCCCCCGAAATCAGTAAATAGATTAGCTGAGCTCCCACCCCTCCCCTCGCCTCTAAAGAAATAGTTGGTACGGCACTGAATTAGGTTTGACCTACATATCTTTTAGGGTACACTATTTTAAAAAAAATCGCTTCTAGCTAGTCTTTCCATTAGGTTCTATCAGGAGGAAGAATAGATGAATGAATAACCGATACGTAAAATCATAACCGAATTACTCGATCTTTCCAACAATCGGTTGAGCAGATCCAATATATAAAGCAGAGTGTCCGTATGTTTGTACGTGTTGCATACAAATCTACAGTTTTGTTCCACTCTTTATGAAATTTTGTACACGTAAGCTTCAATCCATGAGGACGGTCGCCGTAAGTGTAAGAATCACATACGATATATAGTTCACGTGACGACATAAACAATGAGATGCGCGAAAAACTGCTGCATTTTGCGACAATACTGCTCATTTTCTCCTAAACCATTGGACCGATTTCAACCAAATTTGGTACACACATTCCTTACCGTGAGGTAACAATTTCTGCATGGTTAGGAATCACATACGGCACATGGTTCAAACGATATTACGTCATAACCAATAGAAATCGCAAAAAATGCCTAATAATGTGGCGAGACTTTCGAAATACACTGTATGAGAATGACAGTACTTAGCGACTTGCAACAAACTTTAAACATAATGTCAAACTTTTATTAAACTTTTTCTCGCTGGCAACCATAATAAAGTGATGAAAGGAAAAAATTTTCTCACTTACTACTTTTCCGTTGTTTATGGAGTGAAACTACGGCTCTCGGTATAACGTTACAATTTATAATTTGAACACTACAAATTGTAGCGACAGGAAATTTTACAGACAGTATACACAAATACAGCTGAATATACCTTAGAAGTTTTATCACAGTACGACACGTAGTTCATCAGATATGAGCACATAAACAGTAACGTTCCGCTGTTCATGGACTAAAACTACTGCTTTCGGTATGACGTTGCAATTGATAATTTCTACACTACAAATTGTAGCTGCAGGAAATTATACAGACAGTATACACGCATATAGTTGAGAGTACCTTCTAAATTGTATCGCAGTACGACACGTAGTTCATGAGATATGAGCACATAAACAGTAACGTTTATGGAAAATAGCCACATCACGCAATAAGTTTTAATTTATTGCTTCTTTACTACTAATTGTATTCGCAACAGATTTTACAGACATACAGGACTTATACAAATTAATACATAACTTAAAAATTATACAATTGTACAAGATATAAATAGATATGACATCGTACGAATATTACATGTCAACTGCACTTATAATTTTGTAGATTATGCGCGTCAGCCTTATTTCTTATATATTCTACGATAAATATAACATGATTTTAGGGGTGAAAAATGAGATGGACAGAGAGAAAAGGGATAGGAGAAGTACTAACTCAAGACAGGAATCAATAAATAAATAAATATCCGAGCAAAGCCGGGTTTTCAGCTAGTTCAAATGTTTGTAAAGCTTATGGGACTTAACTACAGGGTCATTAGTCCCTAAACTTACAAACTACTTATGAACGACTTACGAACTAGGACGGCACAAATATCCATGCCCGAGGGGGGATTCGAACCCCCGACCGTAGTGGCCGTGCAGACCGTGACTGAAGCGCCTCAGTCCCCTCGGCCACCGCGGCCGGCTTCAGCTAGTTGTTTATATACAGTAGCTCCAATCAATTTGTGATTCTTTTTGGGGAAAAAAGAGGAACGGCGTGGATTTTCTTCCTCACTCCTAGTTGGCGTCCATAGCTTTAAACCCTTATCTTTCCTTCTTGAAAGCGGAAAACATTGTAACGCGTGCGGTTGTATTAATACCGACGTTTCACACGCTAAGATAGTGTCACTGTTCCTGACTCATGTTACATTCCAACGCGCAGTGGTTGGCGGCACTGATGCTGATAGCCCAAGGACAGTGAACCAAGTTTGCAGCAGTAGCGCGTCACTTCGCCTACAGCGTGTGCAGACTCCGAACAGATCCAGCACGCGGCACGCCCTCTCAGTAAGTACCGCTACAAAGCATGGCGTCTACCGTTAGATAAACTCAGATGGCCAGTGGAGGAATACTGGTATTAAAATGTCTTCAATCTTAGTCACTGAATAACTACTGGTCGCACGCTTTTACGTGGCCCCTCTGTGATCGGTCGGGTCCGTCTGGCTTCTTGGCGCTGCGAATGTTTATGCTCGTTGTCAATCCTATCAGCTACGTAACAACAGGCTCCCGTTACGATTATAGTGTTGATCCGTATGCGCTGTTGAGTGTAGTGATTACTAACATTATTTACAAAAATGTACAAAAAGGCTGTACCTGGTCTTTCTAACGACTAACGATTTTAGACTACCATGCTACTAACTTTGGCTCAGAAAGGGGTGAATTATGCTGCCACAAAAGTCTTTGGTCACTTACCAAGTAGCATCAAAAGTCTGGCAGATAGCCACCTAGTATTTAAAAAGAAATTAAAGGAATTTCTGAATGGCAACTCCTTCTACAGTGTAGATGAATTTTTAGATAAAACTTTAAAAAAAAAATAAAAAATCCTTAAAATATTGATTGTCAAGAATAGACAACATTTACTAAACTGACACGTTCCACATCATTACGAATTGTCGCATATATGATCTATGGTACAAGTATTAATCTAATCTAATGTATCCAAATTTTTTAAAAAAACGTGGGTATTACCAACTATCTTGTTGTAATACGCAAGGGCTTATTTTCTTTACAAACTAATAAAAGCGTGTATCTAGCTTTTTCGAACCGTCTTGTAATAGACGATCAATAAATTCCATCAAAATGTTCAAATGTTTGTAAAGCTTATGGGACTTAACTACAGGGTCATCAGTCCCTAAACTTACAAATAACTTATGAACTAGCTACAACTAAGGACGACACAAATATCCATGCCCGAGGGGGGATTCGAACCCCCGACCGTAGCGGCCGTGCAGACCGTGACTGAAGCGCCGCAGTCCCCTCGGCCACCACGGCCGGCTAAATTCCATCGGTCCATCGTATATTCGGTAAGAAAAATACCTTTTCCTACAGCTGCCTTTGGGGGTACGAATTGCAGAAACGTCTTGCACAATTTTCAAAAGTTATGAATATTCATCTCCAGGATGTCTCTTCACGAAATCAAAAAAAAAAATGTTCAAATGTTTGTAGAACTTATGGGACTTAACTACGGGGTTATCAGTCCCTAAGCTTGCAAACTACTTATGAACTAGCTAAGACTAAGGACGGCACAAATATCCACGCCCGAGGGGGGATTCGAACCCCCGACCGTAGTGACCGTGCAGACCGTGTCTGGAGCGCCTCAGTCTCCGCGGCCACCGCGGCCGGCAATCACGAAATCACACAATCTTCAGATACAATTAACTCGAAAAATTTAATCTGGTTTCCCATATAAGCTGTTCATGCAGAAACACTTTTAGGTTTGACGGTTTATTTTCGTTAAAAGAAATACAACCAGCTGCCGTTATGGATGCTTTTTATTAATCCAGAACTAGTTTTTGAGCCACTGCAGGCTCATATTCAGTGGATACTTTACAGGAACATTTATCTTCCGCTAAGTGTAAGTTTACGCTGAGATGGTGATTCTAGTAACATAACTAAACTTTAGTAATTGATTACAGAATAAATCGGGATTAAATATATTGTAATTTTAGCTTTCTTCGTCACAAAATTCATTGTCACAGACAAGAATATTCATATATCTCAAATACGGTACAGTATCTTCCACACTTTCCGAATCAAGTTTATTGTTAACAGTTAACCAAGAGTATGCAATTAATATGTCGTACTACCTCGTTAATTTAAAATATGTCAGTCCCTCGGATGACATTTGACCATGCAGAATAACGACGTGGGAAGTTAAGAATTTGGAGGTTTCTACTCTTTTTTTAAACGAATCGTAAAAAACTGGGATAAATTGGGTGATTTAGTAACCCTACTCACCGTCAACTTTTCCTGTCACTTTAAGCCTTCACATGTTCGTTTGCTATAATCAGGCTGCTTTTGCTGAAGGGAGCCGGGCTTGTGTCAGAAGGCAATGTGCCGATCGCACGCTTCCTCTCCCAGCATACTCAGGGACGAATAAAAGTGTGTGACCCATACCGCATCTTGTAGCCATTTGATCGTGATAGCTACTCAATTTCTTTGGTTTCCATTCGTCCTCTGCACCCTTCAAATGAATTTATTTATTTATTTGTATTTCAGAATGTGTTCTACAGTGTCCTTTCTTTTGGTTAAGTAGTAGGGCCTATTACAGACTTTTTCCCCAATTTCGTTCAGTAGCACCTCATTAATTACACGACTTATCCTCATCTAATGCGACCAGATGTCCCGTTTTGAACGAGACTGTACCGTTTTCCAACCAGGGGACCCAGTACCGCGTCATATTTCTTCGGGACGCCTCTTTGTTCGGTTTTGTTAGAGAGTAGTGTTTATTTATTTATTTCAGAATGTCCGTGTTGTATGCGAACTGCAGCTGTAGCGTAAAAAAGTGTAACCAGCTGCATTTATGGATCTTTTTACTTCATAACTAGTTTTCGGGCCACTGCAGGCTCATTTTCAGTGGATAAGTTACAGGAAAATTTATTATCTTGCATCAAGTGTAGGTTAACGCTGTGATGGTGGTATATGTTTTTATTACAGGTATTAGCACAACCGTGTTGTGCATTGGCCACTGACGATTTCTACACATGACATCATGACGGTTGCATTTTTTAACCAAACTACATTGTATTTATTTTTGTTCCGTACGTCGTGCTACATAATATTTAAATCTTTAAGCCCGTTATTACGAAATACGAATGACATGTTATCGATGGACAAAAATGATTAGAGAAAACAAATTATCTGGTCACACTGCTGTCAATATTTTGTTTCACGCGCTTCATTTCTACAATTCGATTCCTTTGTCTCGATGACTCTGCGGCCGTCGGCAGTTCCATGACGTTTTCAAGAAGTCAAAACGAAAGTGTGTGCTGATCCGTTGCAAGAGAAGTAAATATGTTTGCCTCAGACGTAGGACTTGCAATTAAATGACGATTTTAAATTAAGTCAAAATCGTGCAATAATGCTTAAATCAACAAAACTAAGTCTTTTATACTTCACTATCTGCAGTAGGATCACATTGATATAAGAAACGCGGTTCGTTTCTGATGTATATTGCACCATTTGTAACACCTATGCTTGTGTGTGTAACGCAGTGAAGAGTAACATTAAGCAACATCTAACTTGAAGTAAAAATAAAGAGGTAGTAGCAATGCAACTTAATTTTTTCCGACAGATTCAGCAACAGACCGTGAATTACACTTGGCTGCTATTTTACCCAGATAACTCGGAATAATTTTTGGTTAAATGTTTTTCTCAGAAGCCATTAATTACCTCCATATGACTCCACAAGTTCGTTATAAGTGATTTTTTTCATAATCACGCTATTCGTTTTGCAATACTGTCCTTCTTTCTGGAATGACGTCAAAATGAATGTTTTATAATTATAATCTGACGAATCATTATCATTAAAACAGCACTTAAGATGAAATATATACATATAAATGTCTCAAAAATTGAAGGAAGTTCCAGAAATACAAAGCCAACTACGAGGAAGTCTTCAGTATCTTCAGTATGAACCTCAACTTTGCAGTTGTATCCAACCACTCTGCAATCGACAATACAATCTAAAATTGGTCTGCAATGGGAGCAGGCGTTTCAAAGAAATAAAATATGACACTGTACACTGATTCTTGCAGATAAGAATAAAAAAGTAAGCTGCCGTTCTCGTCCTTCTGGGTTGAAGCCTGAGGTTACCACGTTTTCGTTCACATCACTGTACTTCTACAATAGTAAGAAACTGATTTGAACGTAATTTCTCTTACGGTCGCACGGTGGCTGCAATCCTGTTGTAAAACGTATTTGTCTTTCGTTCTTGTGAAATGTTACAGAGTTGCAGGAAGTAAGAGAAAAAAGGATGTTAATAGTTTTCCCAATATGTCATTTATTTTCAGTTTTAATGTTGCTCCCTGAAACTTGTGGAAGCGTCGATATTTCATATCAATTTATGTCTAGTCAGCTATGACAATCTTAGTCGTGATTGAGTCTCAATAAGATACAAAATCATTGCTTAGTTAGCAATGGCTCTAGGTACAGGGTTTGGTTATAGAACAACAATATTATTCGACATGTCATTTCAAGTTAAAATATGTGCGCAAATATTTGTTTAGTCAAGAGTGCAGAGAAACTGTTGGTGATATGCATTTAAAATTGAAGTTACTGTTGAGCGTTTGCTACTGTTAATCACATTGTCTTTAATTAGTTCAGTAAACCATTAATGCAAAGCAAATCTGCACAGGAACAATATTTTGCAGATGTGGAAAAACCATTCGGAGAGCAAACATACTTCGAATTGCTATTCAGCTTGAGGAGTTTCAATATTGTCGTAAAATCGTTTGTTCATAACGATATCTAATTTTTTCAAGGATTACTGATTGATTTATGTGACAGTATTTGTTATTTCAGGCTCTAAAGAGTGTGGTAATGCTTATAAAATGTACTTAGTATAATAACGGCCTACAAGGGTTGTGGTTTCGTAATAACATATACCTTCTTATTTCCAATATTGTGGTGTTAATTTACATCTGGGATAACTGCCATAAAGATCAGTGGTCACCTTTTGTATATATGACTGTACAGAAACACATTTATCTGTCAACTTTGAAAGGTAGCTATGTAAGGATAAAGTCTGCGATTCATATCTTTGCTCCGCGGTGAGCATCTTTGGTCGGTGCTCTTTCTCGCGTTTGAGCAGTAACAGTACAGTAGTGGTTGTTGTCCGGACTCGGAAGTCTGAGCAGGGAGAGTGTTGCAGGCAGTCTAAAAATGAAGTTGTATATCGCAGCATAAACTTGGCACATTTCTTAATGAATTTTCCGGGTCAAGTCTAGTCTCCGATACCACTCGTCGGCTTTGACCAAGGTCGTCACTTATTACGTCATTATTTCCATAAACGTTTCTATTTATATTGTCGCTGATAAATCTGATCCACAAATAATACTTACATGATTATGTACATATATTTCCATATTTCATGAATTTTTGTCCGTATTTCGTGATTTTTTTTAATAATAAAAGCCCCTTTTTAATATATGATTTCTTACAGATTTAAAATGTGTAATATAAAGATTATTAATTGCATGCAACGTATTAAATATATATTTTTTGTCATTTGTTATTTGAGCGTAAATTGTTTTATGGCTATGTTACGTGTTTTTTGTTAATTTTTTATATGCAGTGCTACTGATTTTTAATTTTATTAATCGCTACAATATCGATTTATACGTTTTTTCGTTTAGTCCTTGCATAATAATCTCTTTTCCGTTAGTAAAATTGATCTATATTTTTTAATTCCAATCACGATGGTGATATGGTGGAGACATGGCTTAGCCACAGCCTAAGGGATGTTTCCAGAATGAAACTTTCACTCTGCAGCGGAGTGTGCGCTAATATGAAACTTCCTGGCAGATTAAAATTGTGTGCCGGAACCGGGACTCGAACCTGGGATCTTTGCCTTTCGCGGGCAAGCGCACTACCGACTGTGCTATCCCGACACGACTCACGATGCCGGCTCACAACTTTACTTCTGGAAACATCCCTTAGGCTGTGGCTAAGCCATGTCTCCACCATATCCTTTCTTCCAGGAGTGCTAGTCTTGCATGGTTCGCAGGAGAGCTTCTGTGAAGTTTGGAAAGTAGGAGGCGAGGTACTGCCGGAAGTATAGTTGTGAGACGGCATCGTGAGTCGTGTCGGGATAGCACAGTCGGTAGTGCGCTTGCCCGCAAAAGGCAAAGGTCCCAGGTTCGAGTCCCGGTTCCGGCACACAATTTTAATCTGCCAGGAAGTTTCATACCTCTATCCTCTTCTTTTACGCACTGTATATCGTCCATATTTCACTCCCATACAAGGCAACAGAACACACAAATGCCTTTAGAAAAGACGTCCTTACGCTTAAAATAATTTTCTATGTTAACAAATTATTCTTTTTCAAAAACGCTTTTCTTCCCATTGCCATTCTACATTAATAAATCCTCTGTACTGCGTCCATCATGTGGTTTTTTACTGCCCAAGTAACAAAACTAATCCACTATTTTTATTTTTTGGTTACTTAATCTAATTCCTTCAGCATAGCTTGATTTTCTTAGACTGCACTCCATTACCCTTGTTTTGCCATTGTTAATGTTCATCTTATATGAACCTTTCAACACATTGTCCATTCCGTTCAGCTGCTCTTACAGGTCCTTTGCTGTCTCTACAAGAATTACTATGTCATTGGCAAAACGCATTGTTTTTATTTCTTCGCCCTGAAATTTAATTCCATCTCCAAATTTCTCCTTGTTTTCCTTTATAGCTTGCTCACTGTATAAATTGAATAACATTGGACAAAGGCTACAACCCTATCGTACTCCCTTCCCACACACTGCATCCCTTATGTAAATGGTAGGTATATAAAGTAGGCTAATAAGACCTCTTGTAAAAAATTTGTATGTAGATGTTCCATTATTCGTTGTATTTTTTGTAGATATATGTAACAATAATTTTCACTATCAAAGAAGAACGCATCCTGCAGATGTGCAAACTATACAATTTTAATGAGTAGATTAGGATTACTTTTCTGTTAGTCAAGCATCAGTTCACCAAACTGAAGACGTCGATCTGGATCAGCTTGAAGTAACCTATGTCATAAACGTGGAATGTAAGTATTTATCCCTCTGTTCATGTAACATTCTTTGCACTGAACTTCCTGATTAATCCGGCTCAGTTTCTAACCTTGTGGTTGGTTTCCGCGGACTTTGCGTCACTGCTAAATATACCAGCAATCCTTTTCCTCAGTTGTGACTATTCTTGGGCGGCCAGATCTTGGTCCATCCGTAACAGATCCATGTTCTTCCAAAAATCTGTCTCGTATGTCGTACACTGTTTTTGTAGATGGTGGTTTTGATCTTACGTGTCTTCCCTGTTCATTGCAACAGCAGTAGTCACTTCTACAAAACGTTTTTATCGCAAAAATTCTTCCTTCTTCCTTTCGCATCGTCATAATTCGTAAAAAGTCTCAGACCACGCGTTCAGCTACTAATCTGATTACAATCTTTTTATCATTGTATTCAGTATCAACTTGACAAGGCGTAATTACCACCTTTTGGTAATAACAACTTAACGGGTAAAAAAATTGCATACGTTTTGTTACTTTTTTCTCTCGTAACATTATGTCTAAGAAACTTAATGTCTTCTCAATCTCAATGGCGAATTAGATATTGTGATTGTGTGCAAACCCTCTGTGCCTCATTCCATCTGGACCCCTCCCCCCTCTTGGCTCTCTCATTCAGGTAAATGATCCACAAAACACTTTAGATTAATGTACATGTAACTGTAAAGCACTGATGGGCTACTACTGAAATGCAGTTGTAATAAATATTTGTGAAATTGAGGTAGTAAAAATTATTTCATAATAATGAAAACTGTTTCATAAAAATATATTGTACTCTTCCTGCACAGACAGAATATATTTATATGAATGTATTTTTATATGCACAGATTATTGTCGTGATAACGATCATTTACAAACCATATATACTGTGTACATATACAGCCATTTTTATTTTTATTAATAATAGGTATTGTTATGCACATAAACAAAATAAAGTTTCTTGGAAGTTTAATATTATGTTGTGTGTCTTACTATATACTTCTACCAACAATACATCTATACATTAACATGTTACATTAAAGTGTTGCCAGTGGGTATATTCACACAGAAAAACAAGAATGAGGCCCACCTGAACAAATGTATGAGAGCTGTTCTGGGGCAGCTGAAGCTCTACAACACCATTTTATAAATTGAAGGAACCACACAAAAGTTGCTGATTCAACAGTATTTTATTGCTTATATGACAAGTTTCTGAATTATATTCATATAGTAAGGGACCAATCTTTGACGAATACCATTTCGCTATCTTAATACTACATCTGTACAGTCAGTGACCTTTACTTTAATCTTTACAGTCTACACCAGATGATGGGATTTTAGAATTCGAAACCAGTCGTATAAGCAAAAAATATTGTTGATTCAGCAACTGTAGTGCTATTTATAAAATGAATGTGTACAGTATGAGAGTCCATCATTTTTGTGCTATTAATGAAAGTATAGTTTGACGACCAATGTCTTGTGATCAATGACTGTAAAAAAAAAAGAAAAAAAAAGAAAAAAAAAATATGCAACAACTTATCCATTTTTTCAGTCAAAATATTTTCTGTTTCAGGGGAGCTAAAAATGTTGACGCTTCCGGACATCATCCGTAAGAAGAGAGACGGAGAAGAACTATCCGATGAAGAGATAAAGCAATTTCTAAGTATGGCGGTCGATGGAAGGGCACAAGATTGCCAGATAGGTATGTTTTAAGTTAATCTATTTCTTCTTTCTTAATGAAGCTGCCGTTTTTAACCAGATTTTTGCACGTGCAGGGGACAATTATTGAACTATATGAACGATTTTCGTTACGACGTTCAGAAATTGCAAAGAGGGTGTCAGAGCATATTGTGAATTAGTATGCTCATGTGCATGTGAATATGGTTCGGTTTAGCGACGAAATCCACTTTCATTTGGATGTGTTCAACAATAAGCAAAATTGGCACGTTTGGGGGGACACTAAATCCGTATATCGCTGTCGGGAAGTCTTCACCCTCAACAGGTGACTGTGTAGTGCGTAATGTCCTGATACGAAATAATCGTTGCGAAGAATACGTGAATGTGTTGGAAGATGATTTCATCCCCATTATCCAGAGTGATCCTGATTTCGACATGATGTGATTGATACAAGTCGGAGCTAGACACCATCGAAGCAGGAGAGTGTTTGATGTCCTGGAGGAGCACTTCGGAGATCATATGCTTGCTCTGGGGTACACAGAGGCCACTGTCATGGGCCTCGATTGACTGCCATATTTTCTGAATCTAAAGACATGCGACTCCTTTTTGAGGGGTTTTGATAATGTCGACTGGAATACACTCTTCCAAACTCTGAAGGTAGTAGGAGTAAAATATAGGGAACGAAGAGTTTATTCAACCAATACAAAAACCAGACTGTGGTTATTAGAGTTGGCATGGGAGTAAGACAGGATTGTACTGACAACAATCATACTGTTAGTTGGAACTGCGCCTTATTCTTCGAAATACTTTCTGCAGCACTGATTGAAGCTGCTACATATTCAGGAATGCCAAAAAGGAGATATGTAAAGCTTTTTGTCGATTGCAAAAATGGAAGTGAAGATGACAACTTAAAGCTAGCGCTTTCAAAGAACAAAATCTTATGGAAGCACGAGGTTAATGTGACCGGGATCACATCGAGCTATCGAAATTTACGCGTGAAAATGAAGAAAATTGATCCTGAAAAGAATACAGGTCTAAAATAATAAAAATAAAAAAGACCTTTTTTTAAAACAAAGTTTTCAAATAGTCATTTACAATCGCACCCTAAAGATTTTAAAGTATTTTCAGTATTTACTTCGCGTTATAATAGTGGAGTGCCTTTTTCTGTGAAGATAGAATGTACCCGCAGTTGGTGTTGTGTTTTGTGACCCTCTTATTTATGGTAAACTCGTAACAGTGGCGGCGCTAGGCGTCGGCGACGTCGGCCACCGCCGACGGCCTCACACCTGTGGGGGCCTCGCAAAACATTGTTAAAATTTTAGCTTTTTGGTTTCTTCTTTTTTTTTATTTGATATTTAACGGTGCTTTCCAACTGCTAGGTTATATAGCGACGACCTACATCTAATTTACACTAGCTTAACCAATGGACGAACACAACTTTCGTACCCAAGGGTGGGATTCGACCCCCGACGAGAGCGATCTCGCTCACCGTGGTATGATGCCTTAGTGCGCTCGGCCATTTCTGTATAAGTGGAGTAGTGATGAAATTTTTAGTTAAATACTTACATAACAATTTCTTCAGTACATTTTAGAAAACGATTTGGAAGAATTATATCGAAATGTTTATATAACAATCAGAATCATCCCCCGTTCCAGTCAGTACAGCATCGGCCGAGAGAAGCTTCACAAAGTTAAATGATGAAGACTAACTTGAAAAGCAAAATGATCCAAGAAAGACTATCTGCGTTGTCAGTACTATCAACTGAAGTCGAAATAGCGGCTAGTATTAAGATGAGGTCTTAAAAAATTCAGTGAGACGAAAAGGTGAAAAGTTCCTCTAATTTGTGTTTGTTTATTGTAATTTTTGTCATTGCAATACTACTCGTATATTATACTAATAGAATTTTAATATAATGATTATTGATGTATAATTCAGCTCGTTTAACATTTTCTTCATTAATGAAGAAATGAAAGGTGCCTCGCAAAGCCGAGTTCGCCGACGCCCAGTTTTCGTCTAGCGCCGCCACTGACTCGTAATTCCGTAATTCGAAATATCGAGAGTCCACTGTATCGAGTTCGGTTTACTTATTGTCTTCCTTTAATTTTTTTTCTTTTTTTGGCAGAAAATGTCACAACGAGGAGTCCAATTTGGAAGAACTTTAATAAAATTACCGTAGATATGTCTAAACCTGTTCGCCTTCCTCGCCATCTTCCACGGACTCCTGATTAGGCCTACACACACTCAAGAAAGCTTACTGCAGGAAGGGGATCTTTAAAAAATGTGTAAAAAATAGTGATTTGTCGTGTCAGGTAAATATACAGAAATTTTAACTCAATTACGCAAGTTTCGGTTACGGCCGAAAATAGGAGCCGAATATCCGTTTACGTTTACGGTTTCGGCCACAAATCATGTTTCTGTTGGACTCTATCTTCAACATGTTGTTACTGTTGTGGTCTTCAGTCCGCAGACTGGTTTGATGCAGCTCTCCACGCTACCCTGTCCTGTGCAAGTCTCTTCATCTGAGAATATGATCGGCAACCTACATCATATTGAATGTGCTTACTGTATTCGTCCCTTAGTCTCCCTCTCCGATTTTTACCCCACACACTTCCTTCTAATGCTAAATTGACAATTCCTTGATGTTTCAGAATGTGTCCTACCAATCTATCCCTTCTCTTAGTCATGATATGCCAGAAACTCCTTTTCTCCCTGATTTGGTTAAGCACCTCCTCATTAGTCGCGTGATCTACCCATCTAATCTTCATCATTCGTCTGTAGCACCACCTTTCAAAAGCTTCTTTTGTCTGAATTCCTTATCCTCCACGTTTCACTCCTATACAGTGCTACACTCCAGACAAATGCTTTCAGAAAGGACTTCTTAACATTTAAATTAATATTGGATGTTAACAAGTTTCGCTTCTTTAGAAACGCTTTTCTCCCCATAGCCAATCTGCAATTTATATCGTCTTTACTTGGGCCATCAGAAGTTATCTTGCTACCCAAAAACCAAAATTCATCTACTACTTTTATTGTCTCATTACCTAATCTAATTCCTTCAGCATCGCCTGATTTTCTGACATTCCATTCCATTACCTTTTTTTTTACTCTTGTTAATGTTCAACTTATATTTTCCTTTCAAGACACTGTCCATTGCATTCAATTGCTCTTCCAGATCCTTTGCAGTCTCTGACAAAATTACTATGTTATCGGCAAAACCGTAAACTTTTTATTTCTTCTCCCTGAACTTTAATTGCCTCTCCAAATTTCTCCTTCCATTCCTTCATTGCTTGCTCAATGTACAGATTGAACAACATATTAGTTATTAAAAAAAGCTCCCCGCTTACAAGTAAACTCATTAATAAAGCTGTACAGCATAACGCTATGATTACCTGTTCCATGACGTACAATACTGATTAAGTTAAAATGTTACTAACATAGTATATCAATATCACTCACTTTTACGTGGCCCCTGAGGACAGAATGTTGGGAGCAAAAGCTTACACTTAGCTCGTAGCGAATTGGCAGATTTTAACAAGCTCCGCCTTTTTCTACCAGTGCAGCCAGCTTACGTCCTGCAAGCTTACAGGTTTCAAAATAAACGAAATGTAATAAACAACACGTAAATGCGTCACAGAAGGAACACGAACGTACCGTATGTTGTAATGTTTGAGTAATCGACAACTGGAACTTATATCTACAAAATATTAATATTTTAAGGGACTTATTGTACGCCTCCGTAGTCCGGTGGAAAGAAGTCCAGTGGGGAAAGAATTTTTTGTACTACATACACATTAATTTCAATTGAATTGTGGAATTTATTACAATTAACAAATGAAATTCTCACACTTACATAGTCAATGCGGAGGGACCAAAAGAGAGACGTGCGATCTGTTCAACAGTAACAAGACGAAAAAAAAAAAAAAAAAACAGTCTCTTATGAAACAAAACAGAGTTGTACTGGCAGAGAGAACGTATGCTAGCGACAAGCGTCGCAGATATAATTTTAATTTTAAAAAAAGTATTAAATCTAATGCTACACCGGTAGGGTTGGGGATTTTCTCCCCTCGGGGACTGGGTGTTGTGTCGTCCTAATCATCATTTCATCATCATCATCATCGCCCAAGTGGCTTCACCTATAGACTTGCCAATGCAGGCCGGACACGATCACAGCTGGGGTCTAACAGCCAAAAATTCCACACCCAATCATCATCAAGGGACTTATTAAGCGGGCATAGAAACGCTTTCTGCGGATCTTTTTAATGTCACATCACTGAATAACAACCAGAATTACTTTCCACGGGCCATTTTCAATGACCCTTTTTTTCTAAAACTTGTCGTCAGGGTATATGGAGTTACTTTAGCAAATAAAGTACAAGACAACAATCAATACCATGCATGAATCAACAATACATTGACAATCGCTGCGGGGCACAATGCTGTTACGGAGGTAAAGTTGGTAGAGAGTACAAACATTCCGTATACACTCGAATTCAGCCGCAGTGTTGCCAACCGTAGGGATATGTGCCTACGCGTAGGGACTTTTGACTCCTTTTTCCAAACTGTAGTGACGGATTTCCGATCTCTTTATAAAACGTAGGGACTTTTCTTAGGGACGATGCAGAATGAAAGTACTTTTTTTTTAATGCACTATTCACTGTACAACAATGATTGACAAAGTGGAAATATTACTACCCAATACGTAAATATCTTCTTCTTCCATTTTTTTTATTTTTATTTATTTATTTACGTTGTGTTTAACTTGCCAGAATCGACGTTCTCACACATCAGCGAGACATAAAAATTTCGTTTTTCGTCTGTGCCACGGTAGAACCGGGCAATTATTTATAACAGAAGTATTAAAAATTACCTTTAGAAAAAAATATTGCCAATAGGTGGAACATGAGCCATTTGAATGTGGTACAAAGATATCCTGACAGGTACAAAATTACTCTGATTGACTTTAACTAATTTTCGTTTTGTTTCACATTATTTTTTTGTAGGAGGTCAACGAGAAATACAGGCCTTTAGGCGTGTTACAGCATGTGACACTACAGCTCTTATGACTCTGACCGGGAGCGAGTTACTTTTTCAGAAAAGTTAAATAACTCTTGACGACATATTTAAATACATCCGAGCCCTCGATAACTATTGAAACAGTGAAAACATTTAATGGATTCTTCTTCCTTGACATCTGTGTGGGCGCTGGACGAACCCGTGTGCACACGATGTTGGGAGGCAAGGGAAATGATGTAACGTCATAAGGTCGCTGCATGTGGCCAACGATACCGACTTATGCACGTTATATCCAAGAACCACAGACACTGCCGAGGCGTGGTGACTTGCGTGCCTCAAAGATACAGATACATACCATAGATGCAACCACAATGGAGGGGTACCTGTGAACGCCAGACATACGTTTTGTTCCTGAAGAGTGGCAGAAGCCTTTTCAGTATTGCAGGCACAACAGTCTGGATGATTGGCTTTGCCATACAGTTACTGTTAGCCGCTAAAACCAAGGGGAAACTACAGTCGTTAATTTTCCCGAAACATGAAGCTCTACTGGATGAATAAATGTTGATGGCATCCTCTCGAGTACAACATTCTGGAGGTAAAAAAGTCCCCCATTCGTCTCTCCGGACGGGGAATACTCAGGAAGATGTCGCCATCAGAAAAGATAATACTAGGATTCTACGGATCGGAGCGTGGTAGACCTATGTTATATTCCTTAATCGAGTTGGGAGGTTAGAAACATTAAAAGGGGTTGAGTACCGGGTTATAAATGCAAAATCTATTGGGAGCATTACAGGTGTAGGTCTCACAATTAATAAAAAACTGGAGGACCCGTGTGAATACTTTGCACCGTTAGTGGAATGACAAAAAAATGTGGAAAAATGGAAGTAAAGATGAATGTTCACACATAGTTTTCTTCAGAATCGATCAATGCAAGTTTTTAAAAGCGCAAATGAAAGAGCTTGAGCCGCTGAGTGTGGTTACGTCAAAAAGAACTTTGTACCGTGACTATAACAGAAGATATCGTAAAACAAACCGATTAAAATTTTCAGTTGTACCATGACTATAACAGAAGATATCGTAAAACAAACCGATTAAAATTTTCAGTGCAGGTTAAACGTTTACTAGCTTATTAAGTAATTGCAGTTCAGTGATTCTACCGATACTCATATTTTCAACATTATGATGTATGGGGGTTCTGCTCGCTGCAAAAATTATTCTCCTGCGGCGTCGTGGTAGAAATATATACTCGTAGGTACAATTTTTCACTTCTCCTTTAATTTGCAATCAAACTGCTTATGATTCCATCAAAACATTACAACTTCATAACGTACACAAATTACCAGAATAACACAGACTGACATAGATTCCAAATCACATAACGAACGCCAAAACTCGAACTCCCCCACGCAAGGCGGTGAGGCAAATATATAACATTGACAATAATGACATTACTTTACGCATTGTTCATAACAATTGAATATACTAATTTACAATTAAGGAACACTCAAGTAAAGCATTTCATGTACACAAAAATAATCACAATATAAAATGAAAACTATACATACAATAATTTTAGATGGCACATATCTTTTTAAGTCGTAATCGCGGTACTTTTCGTTTGACAACAAACAGCAATGTTAAATGTCAATTAATTTGTTAATGAGTACATCATACATGTTTCTAACATATATTGGACTATCAAATATCTTGTCAATTCTCAAAATAAGTTCAAAATCTCACGTCAGTCAGTATATACAAAGAATTACAATCTTCAAATCTCGACTACTACATTAAATAACATAATTATAGGATTACCATATGTTCATCACCAAGAAAGAGGACAGTTCATATAAAAAAGAGGACACTTTAACATAATGTAATTTACAACTTTATTAATGAACCACGTAAAACTACTACAAACTAAAACAGTAACCCTGTGTGGTTGTTGGAAAACGAAATATTATGAACCTTGACGGTTTATTCCTTATCATTACTCTCAATTGTCTCATTCTTGTCTTATTCACTTTTGAACCAACTATATTTGGTGAACGACGAAATCTCTCTCAAGAGCTTTTTTTTTTTTTTTTTTTTTTTTTCAACAATTACTGAGAAAAGCTCAGTCATTTCAAATGTTTGAAATTCTACTGTACATACACAGTATAATTACAATATATTTTAAATCTATTCCTGTCTTTTGTCCACTGTGTGTGCACAAGAGAAAACACACGTTATGTGTCGGCATTAGGACTAGTTACAGAAAAAAAGAAGTCTACAATTTTCAGCAGTTCAGAATAACTAACAACATTAGATGACTGATTTAAATATGCACACCACACTTCAGCTGCTAGTATGTTCTGTTTCCTTTGATAATCTTTCAAATATTTTATAAAATTACAAAGCTGGTCGGAGCACAGTGTATCATTAATGATTTGCATTTCTCCAGGAGCACATATTTAACACTGACTTTCTCTTCGGCATTATGTTATATTTAAGTTCGTAATTTATATTGAAGCAAAAGGCTACATACGATCTCGAATACCACGAAGTATATCAAAAGCAACGCCATAGAACGTAATGCAGAAGACAGAATGCACTGGTTGAATACAGGATAGACAACCGGTTCCTTCGCAGAGAAGATCCGAATCGTTTGCAACTGTGACCCATGCGGAGTGCGAAATTGTGAACGGCAATTTCACTCTGTATAAGTGCGTAATAGTTGCGAACAGTTTGGCACTGCAGTGCGAATGATCATGTTGTCGCCAATAACAAAAAATAAATTTTCTTTCTCGGAACCCAAAAAAGAGGACATTTGTAGAATTTTAAAAATTCCGGCCGGACACATTTTCTTGCCTCAAAAAGAGGACATGTCCGGGAAAAAGAGGACGTATGGTAACACTACGTTAGTATGGTCAACACAACTTGTTTATGATCCTAACATATATACAATGCTATTTATTTTCATGTCTTTTTGTTTTACATGTCTTTTCTGCAATTTGTCCGCGTATTTCTTGAAATAACTTACAATGACGAAACTATTGTTTATAGAACTGCATGAAAAGAAAATATATGAATCTCTTAATTAATGAAATCTATCACTTGGTTACTAGTCATAGTATCACCGAGACACTGTCCTACATTGATTCCTAGACTGGCTATTTCGTTTGTAACTAACTGCACGCACAACATATATCACTATTAGACCACACGATTCCGGGTCCGACGCAGACGGTATCGTACGATAACACTGAGATGAGAGGACCGGCAGTATCATCACAACGGACAGGTTACCGCGTTCGAATAAAAATAAAGGATGGAGAGACTTAAGTTAATTCTCATACTTGATGACAAGTCTGCGAATGAATAACTTTCGTTTAAAGCAAAAATGAAGGAATTCGGTTGGATAGAACGGCTTGCCGACTGACTTGTTTACAGCAAGGACATCCGGCGAGAGTTATGTAAATTCTGGTACTTGTTGACAAATTTTGTTTGTGTATACCTTTCGTTTAAAACAAAAATGAAAGAAATCGACCAGGTAGTTTGGTCTGGCCGAATGACTTTAGTTTTCCTAGGTTCTTTTAATGTATAAGACTAGGAATGCGGGTAAGCTACTATGAACAGCACAGTGATCGCATTATCGCAGTCAAAGTAGATACGAAGCTAACATCGGCCACATGAGTTCAAATTCGTAAGCCACCTCGCTCTGCCGATGACCTAACTCTGCCGATGATGAGGAGATGGAAGAAATATATGGGGAGGTGAAGGAAATTATTCAGACAGTTAAGGGAGAGGAAAATGTAATTGACTGGAATTTTGTAGTAGGAAAAGGAAGGGAAGGGGACATATTAGGTGAATATGGACTGGAAAAAAAGAATAAAAGAGTTAGCCACCTGGTAGAATTTTGTACAAAACGTAATTTAGTAATAACAAACACTTGGGTTAAGAACCGTGAAAGAAGTTTGAATACCTGAAGAGACCAGGAGACACCGGAAGGTACCAAACAGATTTGATAATGCTAAGACACAGATTTTGGAACCATCTTTTAATCTGTACGAACATATCCAGTGGCAGATACAGAGTCTGACCTATCTTACTGATCATGAACTGTAGACTGAAGTTGAAGAAACTGCAAAATGGCAGAAAAATAGAGAGATGGGGCCAGGATAAATTGCAGAAACCTGAGGTTCTTGAGTATTTCGGAGTGAGCTTCAGTAGCGTGTGGCAGAAACGAGGGAAAGTAACACAGTAGAAGGCGAATGGCTATCTTTGAGAGGTGATAGTGAACCCAGCAGAAAATACTAGACATGCAAAAAGTCTTTGAATATCACAAGAAATACTTAAATTGATGAAAGGAGAAAATATAAAACTGCAGGAAATGATGCAGGTACAATGCAATACAGGCGACACAAAAAATGAGATTGATGGGAAGTTCAAAATGGTTGAGCAGGAGTAGCTAGGGAGCAAATGCAAGTCTGTTAAAGAATGTATAGCGAGGGGAATTTAGGGGAAAACTGACCCTACAAAGGAAATGAAAAGACAATACTGAATAGAGGCAAGAGAAAGTAGGTGAAGTTGAAATGGTAGATGCTACATTGAGAGCTGAATTTGACAAAGCACTGAAAGACCTAAGTAGAAACAAGGCCCCTGGAGTAGACGACATTTCATCAGACCTACTGAAATCTCTGTAAGAACCGTCCATGACAAAATTATTTCACCATCTGTGTATTAGGCAAAATACGCTCAGACTTTAAGACAAATGTAATAATTCACATTCCAAACAAAAACAGGCGCAGACAGGTGTGAAAAATACAGAACTATCAGTTTCACAAGTCATGGTTGCAAAATTTTAACACCAATTATTTACGGAAGAATAGAAAATCGGGTAGAAGCTGACCTCGGGAAAATTCAGTTTGGGTTTAGAAGAAATGTAGGTCACGGAAGGCAATACTCACCTTAGGACTTGTCTTAGAAAATCGATTAAGGAAAGGAAAACCAACTTTTCTGGCTTTTGTAGCTTTGGAGAAAGCTTTTGACAATGTTGACTGGAATACACTCTTTCAAATTATGTTCAAATGTTCAAATGTTTGTTAAGCTTATGGGACTTAACTACGGGGTCATCAGTCCATAAACTTACAAACTACTTATGAACTACTTATCAACTAGGACGGCACAAATATCCATGCCCGGGGGGGGATTCGAACCCCCGACCGTAGTGGCCGTGCAGACCGTGACTGGAGCGCCTCAGTTCCCTCGGCCACCGCGGCCGGCTTCAAATTATGAAGTCAGCAATTGTAATATATAGGAAACGGAAGATTAGTTATAACTTTTACAAAAACCAGACAGCAGTTACTAGAGCCGAAAGGCATGAAAAGAAAGCATTGGGGACGAGAGTACGACAGGGTTGTGGCGTTTCCCCTTGGTTATTCAATCTGTATATCGAGCAGGCTGTGAAGGAAAGCAAAGAGAAATTTAGAGAAGGCATTAGGGTTCAGAGTGAAGAAATCAAAACTTCGCGTTTTGCCGATGACATTGTAATTCTGTCTGACTCAGCAAAGCTCCTGGAAGAGCAATTGAACGGATTGGACAGTGTCTTGTAAGGAGCGTATGAGATGAACATTAACAAGAGTAAAACAAGGGTAATGGAATGCAGTCTACGAAAATCAGGCGATTATGAAGTAATTACATTGGCTAACGAAACAATAAAGGTGGTAGACGAGATTTGTTACTTGTGCAGTAAAATAACGAACGATGATCACAGTACAGACGATTTAAAATGCAGAATGGAAATGGATAGAAAAGCATTTCTTTCAAATAGAAATTTGTTAACATCGAATATTAATTTAAGTGTTAGGAAGTCTTTTGTGAAGGCTTTTGTGTGGAGTATTGCTTTGTACGGTAGTGAAACATAGAAGATAAACAGTTCAGACAGGAAGAGAATAAAAGCTTTTGAAATGCGGTGATACAGGCGGTTTCAGAATATAATGAATGGATACTGAATAGAATTGGAGAGAAGAATAATTTCTGGCATAGCTTGACTAAAAGAAAAGATCGATTGATAAGGCACATTCTTAGACATCAAGGAAACGTGAATTTAAGCAGTGGAGGAAAGTGTGTGGTAGCTAAAAGTCGCAGAGGGAGACCAAGAGGCTAATACAGTAAGCATGTTCAAACAGATTGTGGGTTGCCGTTCTTTTGAGGAGATGACGAGGCTTGGTCAGTAGGGTAGAGAGCTGCATCAAACCCGTCTTTGGACTGAAGACCAAAACAACAACAACAGCATAGAAAACGAACGAAGCTGTGTATCGACTGAGTTAGAGTAACTTAGGCAGTTAAATGTTGTTCTACACTGTAGAGGGCCTCTTTCGTATTCGATGCAGCGTGCATAAGGTATAATGACGTCACGCCTGCCGCTATGGACATCCACTCGCGGTCAACGGGAAATACAGGCCCCAACTAGAGCTCCTAAAAACACAGGCCGGCGCATCCGCCATTTTCATTCCGTGCTTATGCTTAAAACAACACGTAGCTTATACGAAGAGTTTTGTTTTGTTCTCAAGTTTAGTGAAATATTTTGGAAGTTCCGGCATAGAGCCTTAGATCGTACTACTTTGAGCTTGCATTCCGCCATTGTTTACATCGATATGTGGATTAGACACAAAAATCTCGCGTTTTCTTTATTTCTTGCTGTTTTTCTTTTCTGTCCAACTAAAGATAAAAGCGCAAGTAACGTATATATTTCTGTGATAAAGATCTGGTACTACGTTTACTTCTTCCGAAACTGATCATCTAGATAAAAGTTTTAAGCGATATTGCCTAGTATTTGAATAATGACTGTCAATATGCGAGATTTGTTTGCCGTCCTGCAGTAAGTGTTTGTTGTCCGCTGTGACAAATTCACCACATCTGATTGTCGGACTCACATTGCTGAATGTACTTCTATTACGTTATTGAAAAAGTTTCGGAACGTATTACAGACACTAATACGAAAAAGAATATTAATGTACACGATGTAAAGTTTACGGTCGTAGAGGCAGGCGGTGCCGATGTTGGCAACAACCGTTGAATGTTATTGGAAAACCTAATCGTATAGAATGAGGAGAATAATCCTTTGTATTGACAATCAAATATATAAATAATTATGTTCCTCCTCTAGGTTGACAGGCTTTTATATGTAACAGTACCCCTGTCTTGTCAGTAATTTAATAATCCTTAAAAAGCAAACATTTCGTTGCCAACATTAGCACACTACGCCGCCGCAGTCGTAAGTAAAATTTACCCATTATTCTCTGTCCGTTATGTTCAAAATGTTCAAATGTTTGTATAGCTTACGGGACTTAACTACCGGGTCATCAGTCCCTAAACTTACAAACTACTTATGAACTAGCTAACACTAAGGACGGCACAAATATCCATGCCCGAGGGGGGATTCGAACCCCCGACCGTAGTGGCCGTGCAGACCGAAATTGGCGCGCCGCAGTCCCCTCGGCTACCGCGGCCGGCTGTCAGTTATGTTATAGTCTCTTATAGATAAGCGTCAATATTGGAATTTAAAGAGACACATATTGTGCTCTAAAAACAGTATGCTCTGTGATGTTTTGCTGTGTTATGATATTTTGCGGCTGCTAACTCCCTACAGGCAGCTTCCCTGTTTAGAGGTAGTACTTTCAAAAGAGCTAAACAAAAACTTACGTTCGAATATCACAGACGATTTTTACTGCTAAATATTGCTTCAAGTCATAATAATAAATATTTATTTATAATACATAACTGTGGGCTCGGTCCGGGTCCCCAGTTTTTGGACCGACAGTTAATGATCCATTTTTTCTTCTCTCAGAATCTCTCGGGAAACTAAACGTTCTGTACCCACCTCTGGAATGTGTTGAGCAGTTTATGGCAACACAACCACCCATAATGTCGTGTTAAAGTGCCGTGACGCAAATCCTATAGCACCGCATTATGTTTAAGTTAAGAGCTACGGGAATGAAAATGGCGGATGCGTCAGCTCGTTCTTATAGGAGCCTTAGCCCCAGCGCAGACGTCACGCCACGTAAGCAAGGTAGTTCCGAGCCGGAGCGATCGCTAGCTCAGTGGCTGCCCGCTATGATGCAGTGGGGTGTGCCCCAGCGGCCGGCCAATCCGCTAGCGATCGCGCCGGCTCGGAACTACCTTGCTGACGTAACATGACGTCTGCGCTGAGGCCTGTCTTTCTCACCGGCCACGGATCCACTCTGCGGACGGCACATTCGCCTGCGCTCAGGCTTCTATTTATCGCAGGTCTCGGTCGTTTTGGGGCAAGTATTTCCCGTGAGTCCCGTTTTTGCAGTCGTGGTATTATTACTACTAAGCTTTCGAAAATAGAATTCTGCGGGCGCGTATACCGGGGAACGCAATATTGGATTTCATTTTAGTTCGCAGTTTACAGAGAAAAGAACGTGGTTTTAATTCAAGGTCGTAATGAAATGAAAACAGAGCAAAGGAAGCTTCCCCTGATAAGATCCCAATTCGATTTTGCGTGCTTTACGCGAAGGAACGTGCCCCCCTTCTAGTACAAGCAGCAGGGAGAAAAGGGTGTATAAATTATTACCTGAAAACAAAAAATATGAGCGTATAGGAAATTAATTTTTAACTAGAGCTTCTACTTCATGAAACTCGGGCCGAGAGGGCGAAATTTGCCAAAAAAAATCCACAATTTGCAAAAAACTGTTTTCCTTAAATAAAGAAAAACGATCGATGGAAAAATGTAAAATTGAAAGTTATAAGCATTATGATTATATGTCGATTACTTTCTTACATATCGATTGCTTTGTTAAGTTTCTAGATATATAAACAAAACACAGAAAAAGATTCTTTATAACTCGCTACAATCTCGAAACTTATTTGCCGTATGGCATGGAATAAGCCATAAAGAACTTGTTCGAAGAAATTTAAAATAGTCATTATTTTTCGAGATATATCAATTTTTTTATTTATTTCTTTTTCTTAAAAAAAGCCTTCTCGAAAATTGGCTAGAGTTTCTCATTGGATCGACCTAAAGTAAGTCATGGAGTAAAACAGAAGTGATATCTGTCGTTCCCCACGAAAGCGTTATACGTCCCATACTCTTCCTTGTGTTTATAAACGTTTTAGGAGACTATCTGAATAGCTCTCTTAGACAGTTCGCGGATGATACTGTCGTTAATCGGTTAGTGAAGTCAACAGAGGATCAAAAGCAACTGCAAAGCGATTTAGACAAAATTTCTACATTGTGCGAAATTTGGCAATTAACACTAAATAATGAAATGTGTGAAGTTAAACACATAACCACTACAAGAAATCCGCAGAACTTACACGATAAATCAGTCAAACCTTAAGGTCTTAAATTTTACCAAATACCTAGGAACAACTTAGACTCGGGAGAACACATAGAAAATATCGTGGAGAAGGCGAACCAAAGGTTACGTTTCATTGGCTGAACGCTTCGAAGATGGAACAGCTCAACCATAGAAACAGCCCTGTGCGTCCTCTCCTGGAGTACTGTTGCACAGTGTTGTGGAGCCGAGGTGATACTGACGGAAGACATAGAGAAGGTTCAGAGAAGGGCAGCTCGTTTTATCACGTTACAGGGGGAAAGCGTCACGGAAATGTTGCTCGATTTGAGGTGGAAATCATTAAAAGAACAACGTTATTCGTTTCGGCGACATATTTTTGCGAAATTTCAATCACTGACTTTTACTTCTGAATATGAAAATACCTTGCTAGCACACACCTACATAGGAAGACATGACCATTCCAATAAAATAAGAGAAATCAGATCGAAGACGTAACTATTTAGGTGTTCTTTGTTCCCGAGCCCTATTAGAAAATAGAACGCTAGAGAAAGGTTATGAAAGTGGTTAATGAATCCTCTGCCAGGCACTTAAATGTTATTTGCAGAGTATCTATGTTGTAGAAAGGTTTTCGGTCTGTTTTCTTCGTGAAGTGTTGTAATATATATATATATATATATATATATATATATATATATATATATATATATATATATATATATATATATGAAAGCCACCCCCATGAACCACAGACATTGCCGAGGTGAGGTGGCTTGCGTGCCTCAACGATACAGATAGCCGTACCGTAGGTGCAACCACAGCGGAGGGGTATCTGTGGAGAGGCCAGACAAACGTGTGGTTCCTGAAGAGGGGCAGCAGCCTTTTCAGTAGTTACAGGGGCAACAGTCTGGATGATTGACTGAGCTGGCCGTGTAACATTAGCTCATGTGGCTTTGCCACACAGCTACTGCGAACAGCTGAAAGCAAGGGGAAACTACAGCCGTTACTTTTCCCGAGGACATGCAGCTCTACTGTATGAACATATGATGATGGCATCCTCTCGGGTAAAATATTCCGGAGGTAAAATAGTCCCCCATTCGGATCTCCGGGCGGGGACTACTCAGGAGGATGTTGTCATCAGGAAAGACAATACTGGCATTCTACGGATCGGAGCGTGGAATGTTAGATCCCTTAATCGGGTAGGAAAATTAGAAAATTTAAAAAGGGAAATGGATAGGTTGAGGTTAGATATAGTGGGGATTAGTGAAGTTCGGTGGCAGGATGAACAGGATTTCTGGTCAGGTGAGTACAGGATTATAAATACAAAATCAATTGGGGGTATCACAGGAGTAGGACTGATAATGAATAAGAAAATAGGAATGCGGGTAAACTACTATGACCAGCACAGTGATCGCATTATCATTGTCAAGATAGATACGAAGCCAACACCGACAACAGTAGTACAGGTTTATATGCCAACTAGCTCTGCTGATGATGAGGAGATCGAAGAAATATATGAGGAGCTAAAGGAAATTATTCAGACAGTTAAGGGAGAGGAAAACTTAATTGTGATGGGAGACTGGAATTCGGTTGTAGGAAAAGGAAGAGAAGGAAAAATAGTAGGTGAATATGGACTGGGCAGGAGGAACGAAAGAGGAAGTCGCCTGGTAGAATTTTGCACGGAACATGATTTAATCGTAACAAACACCTGGTTTAAGAATCACAAAAGAAGGTTGTATACATGGAAGAGACCAGGAGACACCGGAAGGTATCAGATAGATTTTATAATGGTAAGACATAGATTCCGGAACCAGGTTATAAACTGCAAGACGTACCCAGGGGCAGATATAGACTCTGACCATAACTTGTTAGTCATGAACTGTAGGCTGAAACTGAAAAAATTGCAGAAACGTAGGAAAATACAGAGATGGGACTTAGATAAATTGAAGGAAAGTGAAGTTCTGGAGAATTTCAGAGGGAGATTTAGGCAACAATTGACAGAAACAGGGGGAAATAAAACAGTAGAAGAGGAATGGGTAGCACTGAGAGATGAAATAGTGAAGGCAGCAGAGGACAAAATAGGTAGAAAGGCAAGACCTACAAAAAATCCTTGGATATCACAGGAAATACTAGATTTAATCGATGAAAGGATAAAATATAAAAATGCAGTAAATGAAACAGGCAAAATGGAGTACAGACGATTAAAAAATGAGATTGACAGGAAGTGCAAAATGGCTAAGCAGGAGTGGCTAGAAGCCAAATGCAAATCTGTAGAAGAATGTATATGAAGGGGAAAAGTAGATACCGCCTACAGGAAAATAAAAGAGACATTTGGGGACAAGATAAGCAACTCTACGAATATGAAGAACTCAGATGGGAAGCCGGTTCTCAGCAAAGAAGGGAAAGCTGAAAGGTGGAAAGAGTACATAGAGCAGCTCTACAAAGGAAATGAACTTACAGACAATGTGGTAGGAAGGGAAGAGGACGTAGATCAAGATGAAATAGGAGATGCTATACTGAGAGATGAATTTGACAGAGCCTTGAAAGACCTAGGTCGGAACAAGGCCCCAGGAGTAGATGACATACCCTCAGAGCTACTAAAGTCTCTGGGAGAGCCAGCCACGACAAGACTATTTGAACTGGTGTGTAGGATTTATGAGACAGGCGTAATACCCTCAGACTTTAAGAAAAATGTAATAATCCCCATTCCAAAGAAATCAGGCGCAGACAGGTGTGAAAATTACAGAACCATTAGTTTGATAAGTCATGGTTGCAAAATTTTAACACGAATTATCTACAGGAGAATGGAAAAGCTGGTAGAAGCTGACCTTGGGGAAGATCAGATTCAGGAGGAAAGTAGGAACCAGGGAGGCAATACTCACTTTACGTCTTATCTTAGAAGATAGATTAAGGAAAGGCAAACCTACATTTTTAGCTTTTGTAGATTTGGAGAAAGCATTTGACAATGTTGACTGGAATACACTGTTTCAAATTCTGAAGTCAGCAGGGGTAAAATATAGGGAAAGGAGAGTTATTTATAACTTGTACAAAAGCCAGACCGCAGTTATTAGACTCGAAGGGCATGAAAGGGAAGCATCAGTTGGGAAGGGAGTAAGACAGGGTTGTAGCCTTTCTCCGATGTTATTCAATTTGTACATCGAGCAGGCGGTGAAGGAAAGCAAGGAAAAATTTGGAATAGGGGTTAAAGTTCATGGGGAAGAAATAAAAACATTGCGTTTTGCTGATGACATTGTAATTCTGTCAGAGACAGCAAAGGACCTGGAAGAACAGTTGAATGGAATGGACGGTGTGTTGAAGAGAGCGTATAACATGAACATTAACAAGAGCAAAACAAAAATAATGGAATGCGGTCTTAGAAAATCAGGCGATGCTGAAGGAATTAGATTAGGTAACGAAACAATGAAGGTGGTAGATGAGTTTTGTTACTTGGGTAGTAAAATAACAAATAATGGTCGCAGTACAGAAGATATAAAATGCAGAATGGCAATGGGAAGAAAAGCATTTTTGAAAAAGAGAAATTTGCTAACATCGAACATTAATTTAAGTGTAAGGAAGTCTTTTCTGAAGGCATTTGTGTGGAGTGTTGCCTTGTACGGGAGTGAAACATGGACGATAAGCAGTGCGGACAGGAAGAGAATAGAGGCTTTTGAAATGTGGTGCTACAGAAGAATGCTGAAGATTAGGTGGGTAGATCGCATAACCAATGAAGAAGTACTGAACAGAATTGGTTAAAAAAAGGAATTTTTGGCATACCCTGGCTAAAAGGAGGGATCGCTTGGTAGGACACATTCTTAGACATCGAGGAATCGTAAATTTAGCATTGGAGGGAAGTGTGTGGGGTAAAAATCGCAGAGGGAGACCAAGAGACGCGTATAGTAAGCAGATTCAAGTGGATGTGGGTTGCCGTTCTTATGATGAGATGAAAAGGCTTGCTCAGGATAGAGTAGGGTGGAGAGCTGCATCAAACCAGTCTCCGGACTGAAGACCATAACAACAACAACATATATGAAAGAATGACTTTAAAAAACTTGCACTTTCTTGTGCCTGTTTTCTTCAACTGAATAGTTCCATTTTTATTTTATGAAAGGAACTGTTGATGAAATATATTGCTGACGTTGTTTTATAGATTTTTAAACAAATCATGTTGCTCTACGACTCCTGGAGCTGAGATTAATATTTTTCTTTGAAAAAATCTGGTGGACGTAATTAACATTTTACAACGATGTTCTTCATGGAACTTAATATTGAATACTTATACTAGTAAGAAAAAAAATACTTGGACATGTTGCATTGTTCTCTAGTATTACTAACCGATTAGTAAAGTAAAGCGTGAAAGCGCGTAGTTTCTCCAGCTAGAGCGGCCTTTGGGAATGGGGAGGGGGACTGAGAGACACGCCTGTTCTCTCTGTCAACATTTTTCTGAACAACCCGCATTTGCTGAATCTTTGATACATTTATGAAAACATTTTTGTTTTCTTTGAGGAACCGCGCCCTTACGCCCTTATTTGCAAAAAATGAGGTAGAAGATTTTATTTTTTATCTTGTATATTTGGTTAAGAGTATGTAGAATCAAAGTTTTCCACCTTCCTACCCTCGGAACTACTTTTTATGGTAAATTTGAATGTATGGATTTCGGTAAGGAATAAAGGTTTCAAAAATTAAAGCAGTTTGAGAATATAATCTTTCGAACATTTTAGACTATTATCAGTAAATAAAAAGTATTGAAGTGACCTTTTCCAATTTATATTTTCGTACCAAAAATCGTAGTTTTTCTTGGATTTCTCAGGAAATTGTTATTTTATTTTATTTTTATTTTTATTTTTATTTTTATTTTATTTTTTTTTTTTTTTTTTTTTTTTTTTTTTTTTTTTTTTTTTTTTTTAAGCCGAATGAGACTACCCTATACCATAAGTCTTTACTCATGACTGGTTAAATTAAACTGGACCAATGTCTGGTTCAATGTCTGGAACATGGAGGCATGTGACAATGTTGGATGAAACATCTGTAAATATATTTTTTTAACTGACTAAATTGAACTATGGTTAATAGTAAAATAAGACATTAAAGTTTATATCACGTAAGCAGCCAAAACAGTTGTGACAAGATTTGGAACTAGTAAGATAAGGTATTACAATTTTACTAGTTATACAATTCTTGTGTAATCACAAATGTTTTGGCTGCTTACGTGATATAAACTTTAATGTCTTATTTTACTAGTAACCATAGTTTGATTTAACCAGTTAAAAAAACATATATTTACAAATGTTTCATTCAACTTTGTCACAAAGGCTTCATGTTCCAGACATTGAACCTGTTTAAGATAATTTTTTGGTCCAGTTAAAATTTTAATATATATTGATAACACTTCCATGTTTCTAGACATTACACATGTTTAAGATAAGATACGTTTAGATCAATATTTTTCAGCCAATTTCTATTTATATTTCTTAGAATAACGTCATAATCTATTATATTGTCACGTAGTTTATCAATGTCAGGAATTTATACCACAACTTGAATTGTATTAATTTCCCGCAGGTTAGCTACAAACCAAAACACTAGTCTCCTTTGAAAGTTATATATCTAGCAAGTTAAGATCTTTGGAACTTAAACTTCTAATGTTTACCTGTGTATGGCATAACAGCCGAAAACTCGAGCTCTGGCGGTTACGTACGAATGGTTCCGAAGCAAGACAATAGAGCTACTGCGCACTTCGCCTTGCAGATGGGCAGATCCTCCTTGAAGGCAACATCCGCTCTTCATATTTCCTTTTGAGGCATTGAAGATTCATCGAAAAACACGTCATATAACTTTAAGTTAAAGATGCATCAACTGTAAAAGCCTTCAGAAAATCCGATCATGAATAATAATGGAGACACTACTCTCGACCTACCCAGAATAGCCGTGTGATTAACGGAATTGCACTGCGCTGTCGAAGTGAGTGGGTTCGATCTCAACTGCAACAATTTTTTTTAACCCACATCTTCTTTTTAACAGATATGGGAACAACAATGATTTTTATATTGTTACTAGCTACATATCTTTGGGCTTTTTAGATTTTGTGGGTAAATGACATTTATACTCTTCCATGTAAAAAATATTTAACTGTTTGAAAAGACGTTTGGCAGAGCAGCCTCTGCACATGCGAAAGGTTAGGAGGGGTGCTGCTTACAGTTTACGTAACCTGAAGGTAGCTTGTCTCTTCATCGTAACAGATTCATTTTGTTACAGACACTTAACGGTGTAATCAGTTCCTGTTTTTTAGTGTTCAGGTGCATATTCATATGTCCTTAGTGTTTATTATCATAGAAAAATGAACAACATTCAGTTTCTTTTAGAAACAAATTACTCAGCTTTAAGCTTGGAACGAAAGTGTGAAATAAAGAAGCTTGGTAGGCCGACCCCTCCGCTCGGGTTGAAGCACAAACAAGCCGAGGTAAGACATTCTGCAGATCGTTTAACGAAGGGGGGGGGGGGACCAAACTGGGGCACTCGCAGAGGTGCGCCAAATTGTCTCTTTGCACGCCGAGCGGGGGGGAGTACGGGGCGCCACCATTATAAATATCCGGTACTCAAAGAAGTACGTCAGAATTCCGGAGAAATTTTAGAGCGCTTTGCTGGCAGAATAAGAGCTGTATCTTGTCGTACATATGTAGTAGGTACTACTCAATGAAGCAGAAGCTCGCTTTGTAGAGGTAATCGTTTTGGGAATTGACCAACAGTTGGGTGCTGAAGTAAAGTGCACTTCACCAAGTAAGCTAAGGGAGCCCGTTCGACTCGCGTTTATACGTGGAGGCGGCTCGACAATTTGTACAATTTTCCACCAGGGTGAATTCCACTAGACGTGCATTCGTTGCCGAAGTAAGCTGCACTTGTTGCAAACGCCAAGGTCACAAGGCTCCTGAGTGTTGGGCACCAACATGTGTCTATGTAAAACAATTGGAGGCGAAAGAGCAATTTGTCCGTCTTAGGAGCATCGCTCGGTTAACAAAAAAGTTTCCGAGCTGCTCGTGGAAGCAGGAACATTGCCCCTCGCTCCCCTTCCACAAAGCGAATCCAGTGAGAGATATACGCTGTATGTGGATCAGAATTTCTTGTTTCGATTACGTATATAAATTTGATTGGAAAATGAGTTTATATTACGCCATTGAAACAAGAAATTTACATCTTAAAATACCTTTTTTCATCTCTCCTGTGAAGTAGCTGAAATGGAGTTACGTTCTTCTGATCCTCTACTTTACCTAGACGATATAATTGTCCTTTCAAGTACAATGAGAGAACATATAGGACGCCTAAGAAACATACTATCTTGTATTAGTGAAGCAAATCTACATCTGCAATTAGAAAAATGCAGTCCCGCGCAATAAAAAGTGTGGTATCTAGGGCATATAATTTCAGCAGAAGGTGTCAGACCAGATCTGCCATTAACAGACGCAGTAAACGACTTCCCAGTGTCAAAGAATGTTAAAGAATTGCAATCTTATCTTGGATTAACGAATTATTATCGTCGCTATGTGGAGAACTATGCAGCTACCACAAAACCTTTTACAAAATTACTCAAGAAAGGAACTCCTTTTGTCTGGTCAGTAGACTGTGACAGTGCTATATTAAATCTGAAAGAAATTCTTACTAGTTCCCCCGTCTTGGCTTATCCAGAGTTTACACTATCTTTTAGTGGAGAGCTGCATCAAACCAGTCTCCGGACTGAAGACCACAACAACAACATTTATTTTAGTGTGTGATGCAACCAATGTCGCTGTTGGCTGTATTTTGAGTCAAATACAAGATGGCATAGAAAAACCCGTTAGTTGCGCTTCACGTCAGCTAAATCAAGCTGAGCACAATTATAGCACCACAGAAAAAGAACATTTAGGACTTGTTTTTGGCACTAATTACTTTTGGTGTTACCTATACCGACGACAGTTCACAGTAATTACCGATCATGCTGCTCTAAAATGGCTGTTAAATTTAAAAGATCCCAGTGGCAGACTTGTTAGGTGGGCCTTCGAGAAAAAAAGTGCATTTTGCAACAATAGTAATAATAAATTCGTGAGGCTCACTGACCTGGTGCAAGTCTTTCAAATGGACGCCACTTCGGCGACTTGCGTAACAATGTCACGGTAGCATACAGGTGTGTCATAATGGGAAAAGCGCCACACAAGCGCGGCCGCAGCGAAAGAAAGATGTGAAACAATGTACCTATTCAAAATTGTCTCCCTAGCTCAAAAACGAAGACCAAATATACCTCTGCAAACTGTACCTGATGCAACGGCTCCATTCGAAATTTTACCGCTCGAAATCGTAAGAGAATTTCCCATACCAGCTCAGAATAATAGATACGTCTTGTCTGTCATTGATCATTTCTCTCGCTATCTTATTCTGTTACCACTACAAGACATGACTGTAGAGACAGTTGAAACAGTGTTTGACACTCATGGGATACTACCATTTGGAAATCCTGATACCATTTTAACAGACAGAGGATCCAATTTTATGTCTAGCCTTATGGTACAGCCTATTAAAAATAAAGAAGTGGAAAACTACGCCATACCATCCTAAGTGTAATGGAAGGGTCGAACGGGTGCATAAAACGTCAGTTAAGATGTTATACTATTACGTGAATGCCTCGCACTCCGACTGGGATCGCCTTTTACCATATGTAAATTCTTCATACAATGCCAGAGTCCATGAAACAACAGGGTCCGTACGAGATCGTTTATGATCGCAAAATACCTTCCCCGTTGAAAATCGAGAAGTTGCCGCCTGGAATAGATTCTAGCGAAGTGAAACATCTGGCTAAAAGACTTTAAGTTCATCTGGAAGCGATTTCAGCAGAACAATGCAGCCGCAACAACAGCTCTGTAGTCAGAAATATGCTAGTATGCCGCTATACCAAGCACGAGATTATGTGGTGTTACGACAAACCGGACAGAGCTAATAAATTTACGTGCCCCTGTGATGGACCATTTCAGATATTACGTTTCGCGTCGCCTGTCAATGCTGAGTTACCTACGCTCGCCTCCCGTCCTTTTAATTTGCCTGTAAGTAGCATAATACAGTCGTATCGCAGGGCTCCCCAATGGACTCTTCTAAATTTCTCCATAGCAAACAGAAAATTCCTCAAAATGACACAATGTCGACAACTTTTCCCCAAATATCTAAAACCTAACAATTCCTTCAAAATATCATCAATGTTGACAAGATGAAAAGATGAAAAGATGAAATCGCATATTCAGATTCGTACAAGTACTATACATATAACAAATTCTAGCACATAAACTAAAATTTAATTTGTAAATAAACTTTCAGCTCGACCGAGAAACGATGACACATGCCTAATTATGGCAGCAGTGTGTAAATATGTTTTGAATATCTGAACTATGTACCAATACAAAATATAAATTTGGCCAATACCACCAATTGCTCCTTTGAAACTAAATTCCAAGTTAATACAATCAATAATCGCTGCGTAACCTCGGAAACTGAACCATGGGAAATCCATCTCCGTCTCTTTCGATTATTTTATCCCTCTGGAGAAACGGAAACTGACAGATACTTCAGCAGCAGACCATTCTGTATAAATAATAGGTGGAAAAATTCAGCATTAACAAACTGAAGCATTTAATTACAATTACTAGTTTCTGGGTGAATTTTGCCTTTTGTTAATAGCATAAGATGCAGTTGGCTAGCAGTATAGGTCTGGTAAAGTAACAAAATGTTAATATGTCACACTTGAATTGATATCTTACAGCCATCGATGTAAAGACCACAAATGGAAAAATGCAGCAGTTGATTTGAAGAGCGAAAGAGAGAGAATCTACAATATGAAGTATATTCTGTTAGAACTGCAATACGGAAGGATTAATTGTAACACTAGAGTCCAGACAGATAAAATACTTCTCCACTTTCCCAGTAGCGAAATTTTCCCCTCCTAAATATCTCAGAGACTACTGTTTCACAAAAGCTCCCCTCAAAAAATATATTTAATTGCGAAAAAATTTCCCAATCCGGCATTACGGCCTTAGCGCTCCTATCGTCCATGCAGAGTTATCTTGTATTACTGCGTACTAAATGGTTTTAAACTTGTCGTATTTCACTTTAATTGCCATACCAATTATTTCAGTTTGCTCTGAAATCGTAGATGGAGCTCGGCTCAGCGGCGGTGCAGACACGAGACGCGACTGGAAAAGAATCACATTTCATCTACATCTACATGGAATACTCTGCAAATCACATTTAAGTGCCTGGCAGAGGGTTCATCGAACCACGTTTATACTATTTATCTCCCATTCCATTCTCGAAAAGCGCGCGGGAAGAAAGAACACCTGAATCTCTCCGTTCGAGCTTTGATTTCTCGTGTTCTATTCTGATGATCGTTTCTACCTATGTAAGTGAGAGTCAACAATATATTTTCGCATTCGGAGGAGAAAATTGGCGATTGGAGTTTCATAAGTAGCCCACGCCGCAGCGATAAGCGCCTTTGTTGAAATGATTCCCATCCCAGGTCCTGTATCATTTCCGTAACGCTGTCACCCCTTTATTGTGACAATACAAAACAAGCTGCCCTTCTTAGGACTCTTTCGATGTCCTCCGTCAAACCCACCTGATAAAGATCCCACACTGGGCAGAAATAGTCCTAAAAAGTAGTGATGGGACAACCGACTGTTTTTAACAACCGATTGGTCAATCGGTTGTTTTTTCGTTCAGTCGATTTTTTCAGTCGAATGAAACAACCGAATGAAAATAGCACTCACTGGCGGGGTTTGAGTGGTTTCAGTCGATGCGCGAGCACCGAATGAAACAAGTCTCCGTCCTTTATATGAATGTTCTCGGCATTGAGTGGTTTCATTTGATGCGATACAACCGACTGGAAAAGTCTTTGTCGGTTTCTGCAGTTATATGGATGTTTTTATTCCTTCTTCGACTTTATGTGACTTTATTTGCATACTCCTTCAGCCTTTTCGGGTATAAATAACTATGATTCAGCATGAAACATTCTTAGAGACAAATCTTAAAAATATAGCAGTATGTCCGTGACTGTGTTTCTCTTGCATGCAAATCTAAAGTTTTGTTCCAATTTTGATAAAATTTTGCACACTTGACCTTCAAAGCAATAGGAACCACTGTCTACATCAAATCTCATTCGGTGCATGGCGGAGGAGGGTACTTTACATACTGACTTCGACAAAAACCACAATTTGGCTGCAATATTGATGAAATTTTGCACTCTTGACTTTTAAAACAAGGCGAAGGTAACTATGTACATTAAATTTCGTAGGTGCACGGCGGAGGGCACTTTACCTACTAACTTCGACAAATTCCGATTGTATTCGAATTTTAATGATATATTGCACTCTTCAAAGGAGAATGGTCACCGTCTACATCTACTTTAGTTTGATGCATGACAGAAGGTATTTCAGACTTCGACGCCAATACAGAGTTTCATTCCGATCTCGATGAAATTTTGCACACTTGACTTTCGAAACAAGTGGCTGTTCACTGTTCATCTAAGATTTTGTATGGTATATGGCGGAGGGATGGAATAAATCTCCACACCGTTTCACCGATAACCACAGAAATAACTGTGACAAGAGTGAATAATTATGAAATTTGAGATGAATGTTTTCATACACTGTTGACGAATACAGACGCACTGAAGAAAATTTACACCATTGATAAATGTTGTATGTGTTCTCGTACTCTTTCAAATTAGATGGAATTAACAAAAATATTTTTATACAAAATACTTTAATGAAGGCTTTTTTTACAATACCTAATGTTTTAGTGATCTTCGAATTTGGATCTAGTAAATATGCTCAAAGTTAAAATACGTAACTCTGTCCTACTAGTACCATAAATATGTATGGACAATAAGCCGCAAACCGCACTTTTTTCCTGTTCCCACTTCTGAGATACAGTATGCGAGATTAAACTTGTAGCGATCATTTTGGAACACCCTGTAGTTTCCACACTTCTTTATTGAGACAGTAAGAAACCGACAACAATGCGCGATGGCACTCCCCGCCCGCCAGACACAGTTGTGTGGAGTTTTTTTTTTTTTTTTATAATTCTTTATTATGGCTTTCGGTGACAGTGACCATACAGCCAGCGGTTATTACATTGACAACATTACAATAGAATTGAGATTCGTACAATGTACAGCACAATATTAATAAGTATGTTACATCATATAGCCTTAGAATAAAAGTAGAAAAATAACATGTAAAGACATTAAACAAGACATATTTAACAGTATGACAGATATTTGTAATACAATAAAAGTGCAGAAAGCATAGGACCAAATGAGAGGTGCAAAGACAAATAAAAGTCAAAATATAATATAAAATCACTTATGCAGTTTCCCGCTGTGCATGTTCAAGGTAAACACACTAGCTCTAAAATTAGAGCTGTATGCCAGTGACTTTGAGGTAGTCCTTCAGTAAAGTGTACTTAAGCTTGTCGAATCCATGAAGGAGGACAGTGACACTTGTGGGGAGGGGGTAACCCCTCGCGACCAGCGTTCGGTAGAATACACTTTGTGCGGCCGTGTACTTGGTGCATGCCAGTATGATGTGGTTGAGATCCGCCACTGCCGTTACATCTTTGTCGCAATGCCGAGAAGCGATGATTTTCAAACGGTGTAGGTGGGCAGGGTAACATCCATGCCCCAGTCTCATCCGAATGATAGACGTTGCATGACGTCTACTAAGCGTCATCGATGAAAACCACGGTCGTGAGGAGACATTTGGTTGTATAGCTGCCAGGTGTCCTCCCTTAAACACATGAGAGAGGTGCCATTCGTGGTCCCAAGTGCGATAGGCAGCTTTCCGAATCGTCGTTCGTAAGTCTGTATATGGAATCGGCGTGGGGCGTTGTTGTCCTTCCGTAATACTTCTCTTGGCAAGGCGGTCTACTGTTTCGTTATGGGGTATACCTCGATGTCCTTTAATCCAAAGTAAGTGGATGTCTATGCCCACTGTCTGTGCGTTTGTTATGGCCTCCAAGACGTCCAATATATATCTATTCGTTCGTTTGTCAAACGTCGGGTGTTGTAATTTTTTCAGCACGCTTTGAGAGTCCGTGAGGATCAATATAGAGTTAAATGTTCGTGCGCCGTAATAAATGGCCTCCCTGATGGCTAGTAACTCTGCCGTGTAAATAGATGACGCAGGCGGAAGCGCAAACATTTGGTAGGTGCCGTTAGAGGGGCAAAAGAAGGCGTATCCCACCCCTGCTTCAGTTTTAGAGCCGTCAGTATAGATGTGAGCATGCTGTGGCCAGTTGCGGAGAAGAAACTGTTCCACGTCGAGAGTGATGTTGGTCCCCGTTGTGTAGTCTGATGGCAAATGTGTCACCGGGACTGGGTTGAAAAACAGATGATAAGAATAACGGAAACAAGGAAGTTTGGTGTCCTGTATGATGAGTGGGAAGAGATGTCTCCATTTCCCGTAGCTGCGAACCAGTAAAGGAACTCGGGTCATGCCTCTTCTGTGATGCATTTCTGTTATGTTCCAAAATTGGTGTACCGTTTTGAGAGAGGCACCATCACATATTGACGCTCGGCTGAGGAGGAAAATATCGGACAGCATCTGTCGACGTATAGTTAACGGCATTTCAGACGCTTCCACGAGCAAGGCGTTGGTGGGTGTTGACTTCATAGCTCCGAGAACAAGACGAAGCATTCTGTACTGGAGGACATCAAGTTTGCGCAGGGTCGATTGCGCTAGTTTGGCGGGCGCCTGCTGGCACTGTCAGCAGTGAAATCGCCAGCGAGGCAGCACCCCCTCTCGTGTTCCCGCTCCCCGCGGTACTTCGTGGTCATCGGCCATTTATCTTCTACAGATTGTGGGTGTCTGCGAAAGTAATCTGATTGGGCCCAGACGATCGGCGTTTGTGGTGGGCAATGAAAGTGATCGCAGGCCTGCTCCAGCGATATGACATCTATACTTTCATTCGAAAAAAAAAAAAAAAATAAATAAATAAATAAAATAAACGAATATTAATCCAACATACACGTAAAACTACGACCGACTGACTGTTTCATTCGGTTGCTCCCACTGACTGGTTTCACTCAAAAGAACTAATGAATGGCCAACGTACTGTTTCAATTTGAGGCGATATACCATAATCACGCAATTTGATTAATTGTTGGAAGACTGTTTAAGTCCCTTACGGTTTGCACTCGCTAGCATGGTAGCCACCGAACCTTGAAACCGGAAAAAAGCCTTTAATTTCAAAAAAACGGGAAAAAACCTTGAATTTCAGCCAGAAACCGGGATTTTTAACCCATGAGATCTCGCGGCTTTAAGAGTTAAACGATCGTTTGCGTTTATAGCTTATTGCTCAGATTCGACGACCAGTTCGAAATGTACTTAATAAGTGCAAATAAGTAATCCCTGTAGTTTTAGTAAGAAAAAACCTCAAAGTTTAATATTTAAAATTAACAAAATGCCAGTCGTTTCAAAATTACGGTGAGCAAAGTGCTCAGATCGCTAGTGCGGGTAAAATAATATTCATCGCTTTACTTTTGTGTACAAAACATTTTCAAATATATTTCTGGGCGGTTTAAAAAGTTTTAAATTATAGGTTACTTATTCCCTTATCTATTTCTGTATTTATCTCGATGTACGTCGAAGAGACGCGATGTTATCGTAAGACACGACTGCGAAATCGCAGCTAGAATGAGAGGCGATATTTATTTGTACAAAATTTTAGCAATTTTCGTGATTGACACCCCCCCGTCCCCCAGTGATATTCATCACCACAGATCTAGTCTGTCTGATTCTGTGTTGAAAAATCTCTTCACCGAAGCGTTTAGTTGATTTTAACTGTAAACTCCGTAAATGCTGATATTTTGATGCTTCGTTAGCATAGGCGCCGACTACGGGTATGCTCGGTCGCTCAAGCATACCCCAAAATTATGCTAGGCATAACACACTGAAAATTTTCGTATCATTTTTCCTTTGTGTTATATTTCTTGACTGTAATTAAAATCGACTCTCTCATCCCATTGATAGCCGACTGGCTTTTGTAAGACACCACTCTAAAACGATTTTAAACAGGTAATTGAATTCGTAGGCATTAAAAACCACTTTCACATGTGAGTGAAGTGACCGTTTTCTAAATAGTCCGAATGTTAATGGAATTCCGCTTGTTAAGTCAATATTGTAAACTGAAGGCGGCAACCTTTAATTGTAGTCTATTAAATAACTAGAACTGAAGTGGGTTTGGTACGATACATTGAAAATGTTTACATTACGAATTTAATCCCCGGTATCCTTTGAGATAACCTTTTGACAACCACATACGTTACCAGTGAGCCGACGTACATCTTTCTAGTAAAAAACATTCTGTAAGCCAGCCGCAGTGGCCGAGTGGTCTGCGGCGCGCCAGTCACGGTCTGCATGGCCGCTGCGGTCGGGGGTTCGAATCCCCCGCCCGGGGAAGGATGTCTGTGCCGTCTTTAGTATAAGCTAGTTCGTAAGTAGTTTGTAAGTTCAGGGACTGATGACCCCGCAGTTGAGTCCCATACGACTTACAAACAACAAACATTCTGTAAACAGACAGTTCTCATAACAACTTGCGAAGGTCTTTGTGTTTTAATTGGCAGCTCTACAATATTATCGAAACGCAACAGCTAGTAATAGATTTTTTTTCTGAATTTGAATTTTCAGGCTTCAACAATGTCAACAATTGAACGTAGTAGTCGGACCTTAGTTTCTGCTCCTTTTGAACTATGTCACCTGTGCATGGAATTACATCTTAACCCTTTCCTTCCCCTCACCTTTATCTGTCCGTCTAACCACAACCATTTGTTCAAATATTGTAAATAACATTGCAGGGCTTCCAATAATTCATTGACTATATTATCATTACCTCGAGGAAACAAAAAGCATTAAGCTACAATGCACTGTCAAAATATATATCGTTGCTTGATGTCTAAGTTGGAGTAAATGCAATACTTTCAAATAATTGTATCAAGGTAAAGGAAACAAAATAATTTAAAAACTCTATTACTAAATAATTGTCCAATGTCTAAATTAGTAGTCAATAGTTTGAAAATGTTATTACTTACGATAAGGGGAACATATCCTGCACACTGATGCCATTTGTAGTCATCCCAAATTGCTTTCCAAAAACTAAAAATAATAAAAAATTCTGTCAAATATACATTAACCCAATCATTATTTCTAGATATATGCAAAGAAATATGTTTGTTCATAAATCAATAAAATTTGGGGTTGAAAGGGTCAATGTCTTGCGTGTGAAAATCGTTAAAATGGGTAAGTATATAGTGAAACACAAAAGGACTTCAACTTATAATCGTGATGGTGACGGTGATATGGAATCGATAGCGTGTACGTTTTGTATACGTTTTTGGCTTTCCTTTGTATTTATTTATTTTTTCTTTAGAAATACCTAGGTACGCCAGTGAGCATACTCCAAGATTTTCAAAAGTCGGCGCCCATGTTCGTTAGTAACATAGACAGACTCCTGTGACTGACGTAACATTGGTAATATATAAATAGTAAACAGCCATCATGTACGTATTGTTGATGGCTGAACAGTTTTTCATGCGGGTCCGGCGAGCGCCAATGAGGAGTCGCGGTAACAATTACGATGATAATTAATTTACTTAGCGGACAAGGGAGAACCTGTCAACCATAGAGCAGAAACAGTATTATTTATTTTATGGTCAACACAAAAAATTATTACCCTCGTTATAAGTTAATGGGTTTTCAAAAAACATACGTACACGCAACGCCACCTTGTGAGCGCTACCCGGGCCCGTATGAAATACAATTGTAACATTGTTGATTGCGACTTTTTGACATGCTAATTGTATTCCAAAAAGATGTAAGTTTAACTCTGTAATACGGTACGCGACTTTTGCGAAAAGGCAACTGAAAACCATTATGAACATTCTAAATGAAACTTGAAAGAGATGAAAAGGTTGTTCATATCCTGAAGGTAAAGTAAATCATAATTTTATGTATTGAGTTCTCGATCACTAGTTCATGAGATGACCGTATTTTAATGTATCGGTAAGTCTATTATAAATGAACGGGCTATGTTGCAGAAACGAATGCATTTCACATTAAAACGTACAGTATCCTCTAACTACTTGAACTCAACTTAGTCCATCATAAAGGGTGTAAATTTTAAGTTGACAAACCGGAATAATTCGGAAAAACAGTAGATATTAAAAAATGGTTTTCACCAGCATGAAATAAATAAATGAAAATCATATTCATGATGCTTCAGAGCGCTACCAAATGATCCCCAAAGTGATCCCTCCCTCTCCCCACAGTGGACTGGGCAGTCTTCCAAAGTGATGCCTTAGTCCAGATTGCCCTTGTCTGAATACCAGTTATGAATTACCGAAAAACACTTAATTGAACTAGTTGGGAAGAAATGTATATCTGGTATCATTTGGTTGGGTTCTGAAGCATCATCAATATGATTAACCTTTTTTCTTTTCTGCAATATGTTGCCTATTGAAAGAAAAAAACAATCAAACCATACATGATTTGGTCTGTAGAATCTGAATCTGCAATAAAAAATGGGAGTTTACATTTAAAAATTTACACTAGCCACCCACACCGTTTCCAAACCGTGGAGACAGTTAAAGTTTAGTATCATTTCCTAAGCCTCTGCCGTCCGTTCATAATGGTGAAAATCGTTGTTCAATACTTTTTTCGTTTTTTTCCCCTAGTTATTCTGGTTTGTCAACTTAAAATGTGCATCCTGTACTATACATTGTGTTAGTGTCGAAACTGGGGTGGGGGGAGGGTGTCTATGGGGCTGCAGAGCCCCCAAAACCATGTGGAAAACCTCATAATATGATCTGGTTCTTCTTAGATCAGTTTGAGGTACAATGCCACAATTTTATGAGCTCTGCCCCCCCCCCCCCCCCGGCCCCAACACAAAACCTGGATTCGCCACTGCTTGGTGTATATTACAACGTGACATGGTTAAACTTGGATGACATGTGTTTTAAAAACATGTAACTAGTTTCTTTACGGTATAGTTGTTTACTAACCCCTTTGAGCAAAATTTTTGTGAAAACCTGGAAAATAATTATTTTTAATCTGGAAAACCTGGAAAAAACCTTGAATTTGAAAATGAAGATTTGGTGGGCACCCTGGCTAGAGTTCAGAAAGTTGTAATTCTGTACTTTCAAGTTCAAGCAGTTGTGTAACTAAAAAAAATAGAGGACAGTTCCCCATTTTGCTAGAAATCCTCCCAGACCATTTTGGTGCTATTTCGGATTCAGGGTACTGAAGACCTCCCAGTTTAGTCAGTTCAAAATTTCGACAAGAACAACATTTCGGATTCCTGTACGAGGTCGAACTTCGTTACCGCATCTTCAATGAAGTAGATTAAACTTTCGCCGTTATCGCGTATAACTACATATAGAGTCTATATATTGCAAAAAAATCAAGTTTTGGGTTGGCAACACTGGAGTCAGCATAGGCTATGTACCTTGAGTCAACGCCATCGTTTGACGTTTTGTAGTTCACAATACTTTTTTGCATGATTTACAAGTTATTGTTTTAGTTACATGAACAGGGATAAGGGAAGAAAAAATTATGGCATACATACTACAGACTGTTCGGTTGGAACAAAATTTTCTCTGTGTGTCCAGCGTGTCTACTTCTCGCGTAAAATTTTGTCCTTTGGGAAACTGAATACACCAACTTTAGGTCCTGAGGTGTAATTGCCTTTACAGGCAGGAACACAACACTTCCTAGGCATTATGTGTACAAATATCAGAAAGAGTAACACGTGAAACGAACAGTACACACATGGTATACTGCTGATCTTATTCCCTGGTGGCGTTGCTTGAGTCAACTTGGATCGGGACGAGGTGAGAAGGGGTTTAAGCCTACTTGTAAAGTTCTGCACGAGTATCGACGCATTGGATACACCGTCTCTCTTCGCCGAATTGAAAAAGATGATTCTAAAGTTCAAAAAAACTGGCGATTTGGGAACGGCTCCTGGGAAAGATCGACGCCCAATTTTTGAAGTTAACTGTTGCCATTGGCGAGAATTCTGGGCGCAATATGCGATCTCCAAGTAGCTTACGATGTGTGTCACTGTAGTTATACATCCCATGGTCTACCGTTCGATAGGTGCTGCAAACAATTGTGAAATGCAATTACTGATTGTTCTTTCGGGCATGACTCAAAGAACAGACACCATATCAATACTTGTATAAATGCCATCTCCCAAAAGGCAATCGACAGTTTCTGTGCATATGCACAGATATGCTCGATCCCTTGCTAGGAAGAGGAGCTAATGGGCAGGGGACACTTTCATCTTAGTTGGGCTCCAGATTTCCGCTTTTACTCGTACATAGGCCTACCCTTCCTTTTTTTTTTTTTTTTTTTTTTTTTTTTTTTTTTTTTTTTTTTTTTGCGCTAAAAGTTGTCTGGGCAATTTTTAGCTACATGGGGAAATGTTCTCTTTTTTTTAAGTTACACAACTGCTTTAACTTAAAAGTTGAATTATAACTTTTTGAACTCAAGAAACTTGTAAGTTTGTAACTCGTGTTGCAACACGTGATGTTTTTTCCAGCCGTTTCTCTTTTCTGCGATGCTGCCGAGCCGATCTCCAACTCCGATTTCAGAGCAAATTGAAATAACTGGCGTGGCAATTAACATGATTAAAGCATTAGATATGCAACAGTGCAAGATATCTCAGCTTCTTCAATGTTCATCTGGCAAATTCTGATAATTGGGCCAAGATTCTTGATTTCGAAGGATGCAGACTTCGCTACAACCTAGGCGTCAGTTTGGACCTTGCACTCTCATAGAAGTAACACCTCACAAATTTAGCCATGAAGTTGAGGAGGAGGAACAATATCTTGCCCCAATTAAGTGGTACTAGTTGGGTATCGTCTGAGGATTTCAGCTCTTGGGCTCGTCTACTCGGATGCAGATTATTGTGCACCAGCGTGGCTGAACAGCACCCACACACAGAAAGTTGACACACAGCTGCACGAGACCATGCACATTATCACTAACTGGCTGCCGGTTCTGAGTCATATCCCACCGCCAGATGCCAGAAGGAAGTGCGCCCTCATGCGTGAATAGCAAAAGATACTGGGTAAGCCTCAGCTATTATTGCCAAAAGATGTAGCTCACGCCGAACGGAGAAGGCTGAGATCAAGACACCCTGCCATTGCTACAGCCAAGGACCTTTCGGAAAGTAAGTTCGATGTCCTCCAGTTATGGACTGAACGATGGGGACGAAACTGCCCAGCACAATGCCGAAGCTTGCCCTGCTTCAAGGAGAAGCCCACCAGGGTTCCATCAGCCCCGCGCCGTGTGGACAACCTCAACCGAATCCGCACCAAATGGGGCACCAATGTAACTGCGGCGCGGAGAGGCAAACTGTGAAACGTATTGTGAAGGATCGCAGTAACCGCGCATACTGTGGAACATTCAGTGAATTTTTATTTGGAACTATTGATTCTATGAAGTATATAAAAAATCTGGACGTTTATTCATAAATCAATAATGCAGAAAATTGTTATACAATCTAAGGTTGAACTTTTGTAATTTGTAATCTGTTGTTCACAGCTCTTAGAAAGCGATCATGTTATTCAGGGCATGGGCGGATCCACGAGGTGGGGGGCAATGACGGTTGCATGACCGTTATTTTTTTTTTTTTTGCAACTTTTTTAGATTCCTGATATAAACAATGGTACGTAGTTCGATTCAACAGTTCAAAAAGAGACCGTGAAGCTTCTTCCATTTAGCGAACAAACTATGGTCGAAACAGCTAAACTTATGAATAAAATGACCATAGTTAGCGTTGACGCCGCGCGCCCGCAGACTTCCGCATTCACGCCATCCTCTGAAGCTCAAAAATCCCATTCAGGAATTCAAAATGTTCGCTTTCAGTACTTTTCAGCATAAAGTGTCCCACGGCAAATAAAAACAAGAGACATTCTGTACCGCTTCTCCATAGTGGGCGCGACCGATGAGAGAAAAAAAAAAAAATAAAAAAAAAATAAAAAAATAAAAATAACAAATGGAATAACTGTGGTAATGCCGAATTCCACAAAGCTCTAGTACTTAATCTATAGATCGATGTTTTGCGATCGTTTGTTCGCGTTCTTTCTGGATTGTTCAAAAAAAATGTTCAAATGTTTGTATAGTTTATGGGACTTAACTACGGGGTCATCAGTCCCTAAACTTACAAACTACTTATGAACTACTTACGAACTAGGACGGCACAAATATCCATGCTCGAGGGGGGATTCGAACCCCCGACCGTAGTGGCCGTGCAGACCGTGAATGGAGCGCCTCAGTCTCCTCGGCCACCGCGGCCGGCTTCTGGATTGTTCGTTGAGAATTGTGATCAGTATTTTTATTACAGATGGCGTTTCTCTCTTTCAATTGGTACTTCGGTTTGATCGATCCTTTGTGGACGTTGGTTTATTTTGTTTAATTTTGATCTTTTCGTCGTTGACTCTGTTTTTTCGTTACAGAATGCGCCGAGCACTCTGACCGAGCACGCTGAGTTACCACGCCGGCAACCCTCTGACCGAGCGCTCTGAGCCACCGCGCCCGCCAAGTTTCGAACCAACGTCTAAGATGTTCCTGCATCACAAACTAATTCGCTGCCCATTACGCTACGCCGAAGAGCTACGAGAGTAATCCGTAATTCTCGTACCATCGATGGCAGGTGTTATCTGCTAACATGGCATTTTTAGACATTAGATTGTAATTTATTGTTCTAACAACGACGTGTTTTTGTTCATTTTCAGTGCGCCATTTCTTTGAAATGACAACGCTTGAGTTAAAATAAGAAAATCATCAAATATAGAAAGCAAGATGGCGTATAAAAAAATAGTTTCGGATAAGGTTTCGGGCGAGGAATGTCACGTGAGTTATTTTCGACCGCCAAATGTTGAGCACATCCATAAAACTAACCAGCCATGTGCACTATAGTGGTTATTATTTTAAATCTATTTTACTGTTTTAAGTTTGACCAGCCATCATTTTATATCTGACTATCCACCAGCACATGATTTTCTATATAACTATCAGCCAGTACATCTACCAGATTTTATGTGGAGCAATCTAATAAGCAGTTTAATGTCAATGATACCAGATGTTGACACCTTAGAGTGTCGAAACCGGTCGTCTTGAATAAATAAAATAAAAATTGCGATTTTGGCATCTATCCTACTTATAAAATAAGATCGTTCCCTCAGATGAGTAAATTAAGTGATAATGAAAATGTGGGAGAGATATTAAAATAATAGTTTAAACAGGTAAAAGTTCAAAAAAAAAAAAAAGAGTATATTTGTCAAAGCAAAACTCAAATATCATATAACTTTGGCTGTTTGTTACTCTGCGGCGTGAAAGAATATTACGTGTTGGGTGCATAGGTATGATAACAATAGGAGAGTCCTAATCGTATCGTCCATCAATTTTTATTATTTATATTTTTATTATTTGTGCCCGAAATATTTGCAAAAAATCATAAAACTGCAGGCAAATATAAAGTGGACCGTACCACACGCCAGTACGATTTTTTTTTTTTTTTTTTCATCCTGACCATAAGGGAGGAGTTTCAGCTTGTACTGCATCTTCTGGTTCTCAGTTCGATGTGGAGGAACGTATTGGAGTTGTGACTCCTGTCGCTGCAGCTTTTTCCCACTTTTAGTAATACGTCGCTTCTTCACAGATTTAGTAACGTGTCGCTGACGCTTACTTCTCCTGAGTCTAATTTGTGTGCTGGGTCGAATGTTCCCTATGATATCGGAAATTATTAGATAAACATACCTATGACTACGCGAAATGTCAACTTTGTCGAACCCTTGGCAACAGAAATGTGATTATGAGTTTCCAACTTCCTTACACGTGATTAAAGGTAAAGAGATGAAGCGATGTTTTGGGTGTAAATACCTTTGGCTTGTCTTTTAACATGCAAGAAGAGGTTTATTTTGTAAATACAGTCCGTGTTTTTGCTACTGGAGTTGTTGGTGGAGGTAAAAAAACTGTGCCGTTGTAAAAGAGTGTGACCAAACCTCTGACAAACTCAAGGATATTGCAGGGCAGAATGACGACCTGGAAACACATGCCACTTATCACAAAAGAGCTGTAGAACACGGGAATATATTCCTCAATACGTTCAGAAATCAACCGTGTACTCCAACAGCGCAGCAAAGAGATGGAGGAAAACAGGAAAAAGCCTTTTCCTATAGTCGAAACAATTATTTTCCTCGGGCGTTAAAATCTACCATTCCATGGAAACAGACATCACTGGCAGATTTTTTATAAACATGCAGGTTCCGAGAGCTTCAGTATTGCTGTGAATACATGAAATTTTAGCGAACTATAAGATTTAGAGTGTCTGCCGGCGATTAAAAAAAAAAACTAGAGAACTACCTGCAGTCAGCTTCGTCAAAAGCTACATATATAAAACACTAAATGCCCTCATTTCATACTGTAGGAAAGAGATTTCTGAGCAAATTCTAATTAGCATAAACTCATCATAGTTTTATTAAATACTTTTTGACCAGAAAACAGATGCTTCTTACTCATCTTACCTGAGAAGTTCGTTACGATACACACATAATGATAATATTCGCGAGGATTTCATCAGTTTCGTTGATGCGTTTACAGAAGTTGCTCATGCGAATCACGAAGATGACTATCAGTCTGACGAAGAAGACTGGAAAGAAACCAGGAAGCTACTTAACACAGAAGAGCAGGCAGTTAGTACTTCCACAGCTAAAGGTTTATCATTAACTACTAAGGTTATTGGTACAATTGCCCAACACCAGCTGATGAATAGACTCAAACTTACATTGGAACGTTATGTTGGCATCGGGACGAACTGACGTGCTGTTACGCTTTCCAAAGTTTGAGGTGCCACCATTGAAGTGCAGAAGAAGGCCAAGAACGCTGTTAAGACACCACTCTATAGCCACAAACTAAATACCACTATATCCCGTAGTTCCAGGTGCCTGCTGTCCGGGATCAGTAATGAAATAAGCCCTTAATTTCTTGAAGACGCACCCTAAAAAGAAAAGTGTCTTTATGGACACCTTGGGTTGCGCTCTCCCATGTCTTTTTGAGACCCGGTGAGTAGAGAGGCATGAAAGTGTTCTTCAGTTTTCCGCTGATCTTGTAAAAATTGTGGAGGATTTCGGAAAGGTTGCTGAATGCCATGATCCGAGCACATGACAACCGTGAAACAATGAAGTATTTGTTTAATTACCAATGCAATTTATTTGTTCGGTTAATTTCGGTATTAGTGTTTGATCAGTATATCTTAATTATTGAAATTGCCATATATTTACTTTGTCCCCTCCCAAAAAAACCTAATTCCTATGATTGTCCCGGTATTTTCATGTTCTTTCAGCAATACTTTTCGTGTTGTGGTAATTATTTTAAACTGAAACGTCACACTTTCTGCACTCAACATACAGTATTAAAAAAGAATGATATCGAGTTAACAGAAGCAAATGTAAATACGAGAACCACCAAATACGACACGTTAGCTTTGGTAGATTTGGAGGAGAAACAATGGCTTTGGTTTCTTACTATACTGTGTGTGCATAATTCGAATGTTATGTCTGCCATAATTATTGATAGCAAGGCCGTCATATTGTATAAGCTATAGAGCATGGGTGTCCAGTGCAGCCCAGCAATTACCCACCACACGATATACGACATCGAGACAGGAGTGAGACAGTTAGCTGGCGTCTCACCCATTTTATTTAATGCATTTTAGAGAAAATATTCAGAACATGGGTCAAAGACGGGAAGACACAAAAATAGAACAATCAACATAAAATGTCTGCTTTTGCAGAAGATGTAGTCATCATAACGAATAACAGAAAAGAAACAAAGAAGCCCTAGAGACACTACATGAAATCTCAGCTAGAACAGAACTACAAATTTCGTATGGGAAAAAAAAGCAGTACATGGACACCAATTCCACAGACAGAAACCCGTTGGTAACAAAGTATGGAGAGATAGCACAAGTAGAATGTTTCAAATACCTGGTAGAGATTATACAGAAAACAGGACTAAATTCGACAGCCAATGAAGAAAGAGTTGCAAAGCTACAAAAAGCTTACAGACTTACATGGAACCATTACAATAAAAGAAGTATCTCTGTTGATGCCAAATTAAGACATTACATTACCAGAAGCCTTGTATGCCGCAGAACCAACAGTAGTCAAGGGAAGAACGAAAATCAAGGGAATGGAAAAGCAAGAGAGGAAAATTCTGTGGGAGAGTTCAAAGACGGGGGATCTGGATAAAAAGACCAATAAAAGAACTGTAGAAACAGACAGAGAATTACATAAGAAGAAGAAGGGCAAAATTCGATGTACACATTTATAGGATGAATGAAAATAGGCTGATCAAGAAGATTTTTAAGATTGTGATGAGTAATACGATAAAAACTAACAGGGCAAAGGAAACCATGGAAGACCTCAAGAAACTAAATATCTCCACAGAAAAAATAATAAACAGAGAAAAAAATCAGGAAATAGAAATTCTAAGAAACACCAAAAGAGAAGAAACCAGGAAAGAAGTGGACAGAAGAGAGTAAGAAGAAACACAGTGAATGTGTAAGAGGTTTTTGGGAAGAGAAAAGAAAGAGACAAAAAAGTGCCATGAAAATTCATTGTGTTTAAACGCCTTCCTAAGTGGTATAAAGTTACCACTCGTACCTAATGATTATATTGTCACTAAAAATGTCAGGTAGAGTGAATGATATTTAAAAATACTTAAGTCAGCCTGGGTCTATTGTAGACGCGGGAGAACAGGTACGTAGCTTTAAATGAAAGTTAAAAAAACTTCTTTCCTGAATTTATTCTCACGGCTGTAACTCAATATTTACAACAACAACAACCTGTTTGACAAACTTTTCCAGCGATCGATTACATAATCGAACTTTCTCGAATGTTCACATCACTTCCAAATACAGAATCTCATTCAGCACAGACTTTGCGTTGATACATAACTGAAAACTTGAAGTAAATGAACTGCACTGGAGTGCGCTACTATATATGTTATTTTTAACAATGCCATGTTATAGGGTTATTGTTACAACAGTTACAGAAGTTGATTTACAATTACAAAACTGAGTGTTAATTAAAACATACAATGTAATTTAACAGCGAATACAAAGTAAATTATATTTATACAATGTTATAGTTCTTCTTCTTTACTTCTTTGGAAAAATTAGGACTATTCTATTTACAAACAAACAAATGCTTTAAAACGTGGTTACCTAATTAAATACTGAATGAATAACTTTACCAACATTTACATAGTTTCTGCACAAATACCGGTGAGTTTTTATGATAGTAGTTTTTCTTTGTCATTCCAAAATATACAAACACAAAATCTAACAATTAGTATCTTACACGAGATTTCGTTTTTAATTACAGCCAGCCTAATTACAATGTAAGTGATGGATGCTGTTTTACACAGTCTTTTTAATATAATAGCAATCTGCGAGTGAATTTCAATTAATATCATTTTTATTTCTTTATTTACCATGATAGTTTCTCGAATGTTCGGTCCAAAGTTTTTCTTAAGAACGCCACAATTAATCTTTTTTATCATCAAAATAGCAAGTAATGTCTGTAAGCACGCTTGATATTGGCCGCACACCCGATTTTCTCCTTTTACATTGTCCTTTGATCAAAATTTATGTTAAATCGAAATGTCCGATACCGCCGTCGGTATTCGAGAGTCTCGGTATCCCGTGCTTCATTTTGCCCTGCTGATGGGGTCCACAGTGGCCGATCCATTACAATGGGGAATTAATGATATATTCAGTTGCAAACATTACGTCAGACAAGCAGGTCTATTATCATACGGACAGTGCAGTTGCATCTGCAAAACTAGAGATTTAGAGAAGTATAATAAAACTAGCTGAAAACCCGGCGTTGACCGGATATTTATTTATTTATTCGAGCCTTGAGTTAGTACTTTTCCTATTCAGTCTCTCTCTCTCTGTCCCTATCCTTTTTCCTAATAACATGTTACATTTATCAGAGAATATATAAGAAATAAGAAATCACTCGTAAAAATGCACTCGTTTCGATGAATCCAATCACGAAATTCAACAATAATGATTGTAATAATATCACAGATCGATCACTTGGTGTAATGCACGAAACGTTAAATCGATTTTTTTAAAGAGATGCATTAAAATAAATTTCTTTTTTACTGCTGTATTTATTTATTCTTATATTTCCTTATTCGTATGCTTATCCTTACAGAGAAAGAACCGAAGATATTGTAGCACGCGTAGACCAAAGATATGGTCTGTGGCATCACGTTTCGCTGTATGTAACCTCCTTGCTATAGAGTCGCAAACGTCATCGCTGGCCATCAGTCCGAATTGTTTTAAATAATTTCACGACTTTCAGCCACCATATCGTCCACCCCCTTATAGCTATCGGCATGGAACTGGCATGGTGTACAACGGAAGACTTCGGACAACAATTACACACAGATCATTCGTTTACGTTCTGTAGTTTTTTATACATATAGATAAGGTCGTGGAAATTCAACGAAAGTCTGTTTTTATGTGTAATTCGGCGAAAAAATGTTCGTCTTCTTGCATTGAGGCTCAGGTAATCTAACAGTTTGGTCACCTTGGCTATAGAAGGATTACAGCCTTGTTGATGGCCCCGCAAATAAAGGCAATATTTGGTTTCACAATCCTCGAGAACGGTACCCATATGTGTCCCGTATGTTGATTTTGAATATTGGTTACCTTAGGTTACTCATCTGCCATGAAGGCCATCTCAGGTAACCAAAGTTTAATTATAACCACCCTGTAAGAGTTTGTGGCTGCTAGTGGCAGCTCAACAGTGCCTAGTAGCAGCGAGAGCGTCGACCTGAGGCGAGATAAGAGAATCATGACAGTGTCACGGAGTGCTGGAGCGTGTAGGCATGACGTGCGAAGCCAGCGCATTTTTGTGGCAGGCACCAGTCTCACTGCTCCGGCATCTTCCCAGTAACAGCGGCACAGGTACAGCAGCAAGGGCGTAGCAAGGGTCTTTGTGTTTCAGACCCCCCCCCCTAATCACATAAAGAAATTACACAAGACCTAGCTGCCGTGTAGTGTAACTGAATGACATCTTCCTCATACGAAGCAAATGCGATGCGCATCGTAGATATGTAGATATTCAAGGTCATCTGTAGATTTTTACTGTCGAAATATAGATAACAGTACATTGACTAGTGTCCTTCTCTTCTTTAGAGCAGATTAGATGTGGCCATTGTTTCATGGTTTCGAAACAATGTTTCGATACATAGAAATGTTTCGGTGTTTCAAAACTGTCATGTTTTACGCTTTCGAAACCGTAAAGATAAGCTTAAGTATTGTGGTATGAGCGGGACAGTGCACAAATGGTTTAAATCATACTTGAAAGTTGAAATAAGCAGACCACATGATACAGAAAAAAACAATTAATTCCTCTAATTGGGGAGTTCCAGAGGAATCAGGCGTAGACAGGTGTGAAAAATTACAGAACCATCAGTTTGAAAAGTCATGGTTGCAAAATTTTAACACGAATTATCTGCAGGAGAATGGAAAAGCTAGTAGAAGCTGACCTCGGGGAAGAACAGTTTGGCTTCAGGAGGAACGTAGGAACCCGGGATGCAATACTCACTTTAAGACTTATCTTATAAGATAGATTAAGAAAAGACAAACCTACATTTTTAGCTTTTGTAGATTTGGAGAAAGCTTTTGACAATGTTGACTGGAATACACTCTTTCAAATTCGGAAGTCAGTAGGGGTAAAATACAGGAAAAACAACTTGTACAAAAGCCAGACCGCAGTTATTAGACTCGTAGGGCATGAAAGGGAAGCATTAGTTGGGAAGGGAGTAATATAGGGTTGTAGACTTTCTCCGATGTTATTCAATTTGTACATCGAGCAGGCGATGAAGGAAATCAAGGACAAATTTGGAATAGGGATTACAGTTCAGGATGAAGAAATAAAAAAAATGCGTTTTGCTGATGACATTTTAATTCTGTCAGAGACAGCAAAGGACCTGGAAGAGCAATTGAATGGAATGGACAGTGTGTTGAAGAGAGCGTATAAATTCAAGATTAACAAGAGCAAAACAAAGATAATGGAATGCAGGCGATGCTCAAATAATTAGATTAGGTAACGAAACAATGAAGATAATAGATGAGTTTTGTTACTTGGGTAGTACATACACACTCCGCAATCCACCGTAAGGTACGAGGCGGAGGGTACAATGTACTACTACTTGGCATTTCCTTTCCTATTCCACTTCCAAATAGAACGAGGAAAAAAGGAACGGCTATATGCCTCCGTACGAGCCCTAATTTCTCTTATCTTGTCTTGGTTATCACTACGCGAAATATAAGTAGGCGGCAGCAAGATCGTGCTACACTCAGCTTCAAATTCCGGCCCTCTAAATTTCCTCCATAGAAATTCACGAAAAGAACGTCGTCTTTTCTCCAGCGATCCCCAATGTAGTTGCCGGAGCATTTCCGTGACACTCGCGCATTGGTAGAACCTTCCAGTAACAAACCTAACTGCTCGCCTCTGAACTGCTTCTATGTCTTCCTTTAAACGGATCTGCTGCTGGTCCCAAACACTTGAGCAATACTCAATACGTGGTCGTACAAGCGTTTTATACGCGGTCTCCTTTAGAGATGAAGTACATCTTCCCAAAATTCTCCCAATAAACCGAAGTCGGCTGTCCGCCTTACTCACAACTGCCCTTACATGTTCGTTCCATTTCATATCGCTCTGCAATGTTACGCTTAGATATTTGAAAGACGCGACAGCATCAAGAAGCTCACTACTAATGCTGTATTCGAACATTATGGGATTGTTTTTCCTACTCATGCGCATCACCTTACATTTTTTACATTGAGAGCTAGCTGCCATTCTTCGCACCAACTAGAAATTTTGTCTAAGTCATCCTGTATGCTATTACAGTCAGTTAAAGACGACACCCTCCCATACACCACAGCAGAGGGGGCCCGAATGGACTGCGCAGTCCGAGGTAGAAATTGGTCGTACAGCGCATGACATCACCGCCGAAGCACGCGGCACAGTTGTAGCGGTAGCCCTGCAGTAGCTTGATGTTTACAGTGTATTTTTTGTTTCGTTTATTCGTGTGTTTTACGACAGAAAATTCGATTAATATGTTAATTATTCGTTTGACATTTTAAATTCTCCCAGAATCGTTGACAAAAAAGCATTAGCAAGTGCCTATGGAACAAACGAGCAGCTCCAAAAAACAATTATCAGCATAAGGTATTTATGCTGTGAAACAATACAGATTGGAAACCGAATGAAGCTGTTACCATTTCAGAAAAGACTCTTAATGTCAATTTATTCTTTATTTGGCCTTCATTCTGACCTTTTGTTACTAGGCATTAAGTGTATATTAACCCGCGAGAACATGCACCTTTAAAAGTTACGCGATCGATCGCGTGTATAGTATTTTTCTGACAGTCAAGGAATAGTTTGTAATGTACTTAATATGTCTAAATAAGTGCTTCTAGTTGCGTTTATAAGAAAACACAAACATTTGACTATTTAAATCTGGTAAAATGCTGATTGTTTTAAAATTACTGTGTGCAAAATCCTCACGTGCAAGTCCTCGCGGGTTAACAGCATGGCTGAACCAGGACTGTCTTGAAAATTTGTTTTCAGAGATTAAAGGTATTGGCTATTTCTATCAGCATCCTCGCCTAAAAGAAAACATCGGCTGCGTTTATTGCCCCTGGGAAAGAATGCTCAAGACATTCCACTGTCTAATACTTCGTCTGTGATGCAGGAAGAAGATTCACAACAATTTCAGTCATTTAGCCCGTTGTGTGGAATTTTGCCGGATATGTCTGAAGCAATGACCATGCCAGATGGGAAATCAGAGAGCCAGGACATAATTTTTAGTTGTGAGGCTGCTGCACCGTCTGCTGTGACAAATGTTGAATACCCAACTGAAGGATTCAAATATTTGGCAGGCTACATTGCACGTCGTGCTGCGAAATATGAGATATCACTGGGGGTGTCGTGTAATGAACTACTTTATCCTCCTCCAAAACACCTCGCAGAATACGGGTGGATAGAATTTCTATCACGAGGAGGTTTGTTAGTGCCGTCTGACGAGTGAATGCGGCATTTCTCAGAGTTTGAGCTGCTATTCAACGAGATTAACGGAAGTGACATACTTAAAAAATATTTCTAAGAGATTAGCCGACGTAATTCCTCAGAAAAATCTTCATGTGTCGCCGGACCGAATTTTTATTCGAGTGCGCAATGTCAACATGAAGCTGAAGAGAGAGAAAGCAGCGGCATCACAGAGGCGAAAATGACGTCAGTGGCATTTTTGGGCTGTCGGAAGGATTTAATGAAGTATGTAATCGCAAAAAGCAATGCGCAAACAGTTAACTTTTGTGTGTTCAGTGGTGTCCTACGTGACGGCGCAGCGCCGCTTCGCGCCCCTCACTGGCAGTACTGCTTCGCCGCTGACGTCATTTCAAACAGCCAATAGGAGGACGTTTCGCTCCAAAATTCTACATGAAACTGATGTCAACGATATTGGCCTGTAATTGTGTGGGTCAGTTCTCTTTCCTTTCTTATAAACGGGAGTCACCTGCGCTTTTTTCCAATCACTAGAACTTTGCGCTGAATTAAAGATTCGGAATAAATGCAAGCTAAGTAGAGGGCCAATGCCGCAGAAAACTCTTTGTAAAACCGAACTGGTATTTCATCCGGACCAGCAGACGTATTCGTATTTAGCTCTCTCAGCAGCTTCTCTACACCGGAAATACCTATTACTATGGCCTCCATTTCGGAATTAGTACATTGATCAAATGACGGTACATTTCTGCGGTTCTCCTGCGTGAAAGATTTCTTAAAGGTTAAATTTAGACCTTCAGCTTTCCGTTTGCTTTCTTCTATTACTGCCCCGGAATGATCGAGTGACTGGATAGTGGGCTTTGACCCGCTTATCGATTTTACATAGGACCAGAATTTTTTCGGGTTCTCGGAAAGATCTTTTGCTAAGGTAAGGCTGTGGTAATTATTGTATGCTTCGCGCATCGATCTTTTTATAGACGCACGAATCTCTATTAACTTTTGCCTGTCATCATTTGCGTGTGCTTTTTTGAACAGAGAGTGCAACAGTCTGCTTTCTCAGCAGCTTTCTAACATTATTATTATACCACGGTGAATCTTTTCCATCCTCAATCGTCTTTACTGGCACATATTTCTCTAACCCATTATTTACAATGCATTTAAATTTAGTCGACAATTCGTCTACATCCATAGTCCCAGAATTAAACGAGGCCCATTCATTTTATAAGTGACATCCTAACATTTGTTTATCGGCTCTTCCCAAGAAAAACATGCTCCTAGCCTTCGTGATTGGTTTATGAACTTTGGTCACCATCGACGCTATGACGATGTCATGATCACTAATTCCTGTCTCGACACCGACATCGTTAATAAGGTCAGGCCTGTTCGTAGGTCTAAAATATTTCCATTACGCGTGGGTTGCCGGTTTAACTGCTCAAGACAGTTTTCAGACAGTCAGAGTACAGAGGATGGCCGATAAACAGTGCGGACAGGAAGAGAATGGATGCTTTTGAAATGTGGTGCTACAAAAGAATAATATTTCCATTACGCGTGGGTTGCCGGTTTAACTGCTCAAGACAGTTTTCGTACAGTCGCAGTACAGAGGATATAAAATGCAGAATGGCAATGGGAAGAAATGCATTTTTGAAAAAGAGAAATTTGCTAACATCGAATATTAATTTAATAGTAAGGAAGTCTTTTCTGAAGGCATTTGTGTGGAGTGTTGCCTTGTACGGGAGTGAAACATGGACGATAAACAGTGCGGACAGGAAGAGAAAAGAGGCTTTTGAAATGTGGTGCTACAGAAGAATGCTGAAGATTAGGTGGGTGGATCGCGTAACTAATGAAGAGGAACTGAACAGAATTGGTGAGAAAAGGAATTTTTGGCTTACCTAGACTAAAAGAAGGGATCGGTTGGTAGTACACATTCTTAGACATCGAGGAATCGTAAATTTAGCATTGGAGAGAAGTGTGTGGGGTAAAAATCGCAGAGGGAGACCAAGAGACGCATGTAGTAAGCAGATTCAAATAGATGTGGGTTGCCGTTCCTATGGGGACATGAAAAGGCTTGCTCAGCATAGAGTATGGTAGAGAGCTGCAACAAACCAGTTTCCACACTGAAGACCATAACAACAACTCGGGAGTTATCAAAAATGGGGTCCCACAAGGTTCGGGCTTGGGTCCTTAGCTGTTCTTAACATATATTAATGACTTGTCATTCTATACCCACGAATAGGCTAAGCTAGTTCTATTTGCTGACGACACCTATACAGTTATCACGCCTGACAGACATAAGTTAACTGATGAAATTGTAAATGATGTCTCTTAGAAAATTAAGTCGTCCTCTACAAATTGAGTCTCATTAAACTTTCATAAAACCCAGTATATACATTTTCATACAGTAAATGGCATGACACCATTAATACATTTAGACTTTGAACATAAATCTGTAGCTAAGGTAGAATATTCAAACATTTTAGGTGTTTACATTGATGAGGGATTGAATTGGAAGAAACACATTGAAGATCTGCTGAATCGTTTGAGTTCAGCTACTTATGCCATCAGGGTCATTGCAAAATTTGGCGATATACATCTCAGTGAATTAGCTTACTATGGCTATTTCCATTCACTTCTTTCGTATGGGATCATATTCTGGGGCAATTCAACATTTAGTAAAACAGTATTCATTGCACAAAAGCATGTAATCAGAATAATTTCTGGAGCCTATCCAAGATCATCCTGCAGACATTTATTTAAGGATCTAGGGCTCTTCACTATAGTTTCGCAATAGATATATTCTCTCATGAAATTTGTTGTTAACAATCCGACCTAGTTCAAAAGTAATAGCAGTGTGCATAGCTACAACACTAGGAGAAAGGATGATATTCACTATTCAAGGTTAAATCTAACTTTAACACAGAAAGGAGTGAATTGTGCTGCCACAAAAGTCTTCGGTCACTTATCAAGTAGCATAAAAAATCTGACAGATAGCCAACTGGTATGTAAAAAGAAATTAAAGGAATTTCTGTATGGCAACTGCGTCTACACTTTAGATGAATTTTTAGATACAACTTAAAAAATTAAAAAAAAATTAAAATGAAAATTAAAAAACCCTTAAAATATTGTCATGTATAGATACCATTTACTAAACTTACGCGTTCCATGTCATTACGAAATGTATTATGATCTATGGAACAAGTATTAATCTAATCTAATCTAAGTCGTGTTTCATTCTGCTAGGCTTCGGATCACATTCGCGGTCGATACTGAAACTGTTTCGTCCTGTATGTTTCACTGTTTCAAAACAGCGTTGTTTCGAACCAATAATGCAGGAAGGCGGAATCTGACGAAGTGTATCGAAACATTGGTGTTTCATTTTGCTGAAGCTCGGCACAGATACACATTTAACTTACTACTATTTAAACAGTTTTAAGACGTGAGTCCGCTGCTTTAGATTACCGGTACTGAAATCAAGATTCGTTTCTAAAGTGACTGCTGTATTCAGAAATGACATTATGTCTGCTTCATATATGCAAATTACAATAAAACAACGCCTACTGCTTACATTGAAATATCCAGTAAAATTCTAGGTTTATCTGTCCATTTACGGTAATCATATTAAAAACATACGACTAGACCTACAACTTCCTTATTAAAAAAAAAAAAAAAAAAAAAAAAAAAAAAAAAAAGAAGGAACAACATAAAGCCTGAAATGACATTTGATAAATCTAACATAATGTGCCGCACTTGACGTATTTCCTTTTTATATTTGCATATTACGAAAGTTAGGGTGGTAAATGAAACCGCGAATTAAAGATATTTACAAAACTTGATTTTAAAATATGGTTTATTTTAGTAAAGTATCCAGCAGTGCGATAACGATGTATAAAAACGTAACCCTTTCCAAAACGTTAACTCAATAAATTTAATGTTAGGCTATAATACGCCTTTTCAGTATCACGTGTAGGTAGCACACACAACACCTATCAAAATACCGCCAGGGAGCTCACGGTTCTTTCGTGAGTACGGGAGTGGCGAGCACGGGACCACGAGCTAATGCGGTCTTCTTTCCTTCTTTCTTTCCTGGGCTGCATTTCCTTTCCGCCTCCCCTCCTTTCCTATTCTCACACCTTCCCCTCCCCACCGAGGGACTGATAACCTTAGCAGTTTAGTCCCCCTATCCCAACCCAACCTATTGAAATAGAATAAAGGGAAGCAAAATGTATTAATTTATACCTAATATATATTAGACATAAAAACGTCAGTCCTCAGCTGATGGGATAGCAGGAACGACACTTATTGCGAAAGCAGTGTATTTCGTACAGGGTTAAAATTTTGCCTCCCATCCTGGCGGCCTCGCGTGATTATGTTGGTAAAATCAACAAAACGGCAGAAAATCTTGGGCAAGGTGTTAATCTTCTTAGAAATCCACATAGAATGATTTGATTGGTGTTTCGTACAGACAATGAGGTAAATAAATAATGCTGTTAGTGTTCTACGCTGAATAGGTTCTTATATGTACCCTTATCCGCTCAGTAAAAGTAATTGTCCTCGTAAAAGTTTCCATTACAAAACATATGCCATGCCACGCGACTGACTAATCCCAACGTCACATGATTGCCAACATTATCCCCGTTAAGCCGCCAGGACGGTAAGTAAAATTTAACCGGTGCAGGAAATATAAAACTGCCGCGGCATCTAAATAAAAGTTTAATTTCTTCTCCTATAGTTTCTATCCTCGCACTATTTATGTGGTTCTTTAGCAATATTTACACAGTACACAGTGACGATGGTACAATAAACAGGCCCATGATATTACAAATACACAGTTACATGGTTTCGAAAAAGTGTTCGCTTTCATTTGTCCTGAAACCGTCAGATATTTCAGTTTTTCCATCTCTAGTGAAGACTGAGTACTGTCCATTGTTGGTCTTACTCGAGTTCCGCTTGCTTTGTTAATAACTTTCGTTTTAAATTGGATGTTCACGAAAACATATTACACCAGTGTCGTGTTTATTTTTTTTATTATTTTATTTATTTTTTTCCCCTGATATTGTATTAAATATCCTACCATGCACTAACGAAACATTCAATCAACCATTTTCACTTGGAGTTGAATTTAATGCAGGTGCTGCCGTTTATTGCTTTTGTGCTGTTTACTGTTGCAGTTTCCAATTATTGAAAAAGTTTGTAAAAAGGAAAAAAGAGGAAATCTGATTTTCACCAGCGTTATCGTAATTTTAAAATATGTGGTATGCACTAATATGATAGTGCAATTTAAGGCTGCCAACTTTTTAAAACATCAATGACGGACATTTCGAGGATGTGAACGAGAATTAAGATCACGTGACTCATTGTGCCAGTTACTCTGAAACTAGGGAAGAAATTTAGGGGAGCAGAGTAGGCCTACGGGGGTCAATGGTAAGGAGTAAGGGGGTGTGGTCACTGCAATAAGGTCAAGGACTTCCGCCTGAAGGCGCCCGAAGAGGTTGGGAGAGGCAAGGACGATGTCGGAGGTAGTGGTGCTTTCGGGGCGCATAGGACGAAGGATGGGAACGGTGTCACCCTGAAGTGAAGCGACAAACTGACGCCACCGCCGGAGTTCACCAATGAGACGGGAGGCAAGATTAAGGTCGGCGGCAATCACATAGGTCGTAAATTTGCGGTCAACATGGAAGAAGAACTCGTAGGGAAGGGGGACATGACTGTGGAAGTAAATAGTGGCCAGGGTGACGGTGAGGGAGGGAAGAACGAGTCTGAGGTTTAGGTGCTCGTTGGGATCATTTAGGAGAGGCTGTAGCCGGACAGGGTGGAGTCAGATGTGGCCAATCGCCACTTCGCCTCGAGTAAGGGGGGGGGGGGGGCATCTGCACGGTGTAGGGTTTAGGTAGTGGTGCTGATGGAACGACAGGGTTGAAGGAAGGTTTAATTTAGGAGAAAGGCATCCACACGGTGTTGCTGAGAGGGTGTGCATGAAAAGGTGTTGGCAGGGATGGAACGGACATTGTGAGAGAGGATGATGTGGGGTGGGCGTGCTATGGAGGAGCTACGAAGGGGGGGGGGGGCTGGACGGAACCAAAGGTTACGGGTGTACTTTATACAAGGGTAACTTGTCAGGAGAAGGTGAAATGGGAGTGGTTGCGGTCCCAGTTGGAAGATGGAGCAGACAGCAAGGGCTATCTGTTTGAGGGAGTGGGGGCATTGGAACAGGTTATTGTTTTGGAGGACTGTGGTGACGAATTGGAAGACGTCCTCCACAGTGGGAGGGGGACAGAGGGAGTTGTTGGGGTGGATAGGGGGCTTGATAGGGTGGACAGCGACTGTCAACTCAGGTGTGATGGGAGCAAGACAAGCTTGGCATTTATAGGAGTAGGTGGGGTGGGGACTGCCACAGGTGTTGCAGGTGGGAGAGGAGGCTAGGTTGGGGCACTGTTTGAGGAAATGAGGGGATTTACAGTGAGGACAGGTGGGAGGGTTTTTACAGTTTTGGATGAAGTAGTCATTGTAAACTAGTCAACGACCACAACGGTACTACTGAGAAGGGGAGGGAGATGTATCCACCTTGTAGCCTCGATCATATATTAGTGCCCCTTCAGTGAGGAGACGTCAATGGATGATGTGTATAAGATCCACATCAGGTAGGTGAGGCCAGAAGCATTTTGCATATGCTTGGCAGAACGTATTTCAAAGTCTGGGTGAGCATTGAGTTGGCCCAACACCTCCTCCTCCGTGATAACTAGACTCCGTTTGGTGATCTCGGCAGTGAGGGTGGGTGGGCGTCCAGAAGGTTGAGGTGTGGCAAGGAAGGGAAGAAGAAGGGTCAGGGGTAAGGGTGGCATGAGGTCCAAAATGCAATCTGGACCCCAGGCATTGAAGGAGGTCAGTATGAAGGTGGATTTTATAAGGACAGAGTCCTTATGTGTGATTAGTTGGCAGAGGGGGGCAGATGGGAAGTATTTCCGTATTTCAATCGACAGGGTACGATTGTCAAGGTATTTTGGGTCAGGGCGAGAGAGGGCATAGGTGTATATTTCGGGAGAGGGGGAGGAGGAGGAGGGAATGGGGGTGGTGTCCATTGATTTGGTTGATGGTAGGGTTATGATTGATGCTGTGGTGGCGGGGATTTTCTTGGGGAGAACAGGAGGATCCGCGCTGAAGCATTTTATTTTAGTTGTGATCTTACGGGAGGTAGAGGGTGTTGGTAGGGGTTGGGGGATGGGTTCAATAGGGATGTGGTGGGAAGCAAGGCCTGGCTGCTGGCGAGGTGCTTCGAGGCTCAAGGAGGCAGGTGGGTCTGCCAACGTGGCGCATTGATGACTCACTTTGGCAGGTGAGATGGGGGGGGGGTACTCGTGGGGGGCTGTAATTATGGTGGCGGGAAGGGACTGTGAGAGCAATGTGGCAGGTGCAGTGGAAGGAGGCGAGAGATTTGGGACTTGGTCAGAGGAAGTGGTAGGTGCGGTGGCTGACAAGATGATAGATAAGGGGATAGTAGCCTGGGGGATGAAGGCATCACACCACATTATTGTGGTGGAGGCAGGGGAAGGGGAGGTGTAGAGGATTGAGGTGGTGGTAGTAGGGATGTCAGACATGGTGAGACAGACACCAACAGTAGCGAGTAGACGAGATGAAAACGACAAAGACGAAGACAGCGACACAGCAGCACTGGGGACGGCTCCGAACCTCGAGTGGTGGAAGCGCTGGCCTGGAGCGCGGCGACCAGGTAACCAGCAGGTGATGGACACGGCGCGGAGCTGCCCACTATACCCGGGCAGCTGATACATTGCACTTGACGTTTCGCGTTACGGCGAGTTAACTTGACTACACTGCTTTAGCGACGTTGCAACACTAGCCTCTATACGCACAGCAGACGAAACGGTTTTCAGTTGCATCTCGTAAATGTAAGCTATTGAGCAATAAAAATGCATATAATAATTCGTTCTTGAGCAGCAATTAATTAACGGCATATTAATGAAGACCAGAGCACAACAATGCACACGCTTCCACGAGAGATACGAAATAAGCAATAACCAAGATAGTAAATTCTCTCTCTACGTTTTATAATAAGGATGCTTTTCACTCACCAATTTACGGCGACAATGGTACAATTACATCCTGCTCCCCATATTCACTGTTGTCGTCACTGCCAAAATTGTCGTCATCACCAAGAGAAATCATTAACCGTTCATGATTACTGATGATCCCTTCCATTGTTTGCACTGCCCGAATCAGTTTCTCAACGTGCTCGACCCTTTTTTTTCCAAGATGCAGCATCCACATTGGCAACAGCTTTTCGACCTCTGTTTTGTGAAAGACTTATTGTTCCTTAAGTAATTCTTCACGTCACTCCATACCAATTTTATAGGGTTAAAACGGCAGTGAAATGGGAGCAGATTTATTACATTGTGACGCTGCTCCTTTCCGATTTCGTCTACTGCATATGTGGGTGTAATAGGCTTATTTTGTTTCACGAGCGAATATAAAAGAAGTTTTGACATTCACATATCTGCAGCAACATTTCTTTCTTGTAACCACTGCACCATAACTGCTTTCCGATCGTTTGAAAGGAGAATGAACTTCCTGCTCAGAGCATACGCTTCGAAGTTTTTATTCATACAAAACTGAGAATTTGCTCAGAAAACGACAAACGTTTTTTCGGTGACATTATCCAATTACTTGAACTCGGAAAGTGAAGTTAAACCACTCACAGTAAAACAAATCGCACCGAAAAAAGCACACACAACATAAACACACGGTAGACGCGATACACAACTTTGTTTACGGTAGAACTGAACAAAGCCGGCAACGCAGGAACTGTGACGTCACGGCACGTGATCACTGGAAGTGTTTATCGCGCTGTGATTGGAGCTTTCCCAGTGTCTAGCGCCTCGCGCTTCTTGCTCTTCACTTGTTATATGTAAACGTCAAGTGCAAAGTTTCAGCGGCCCGGATATAGGGCACAGCGACGGCGGCGGTAGTCCGGCCGGCCGACCGCAAGGACGGCGGGCAGGGGCGACAGGCGGCGGCGACAGCGGCAGCGGCGACAGCTAGAAGCGTACTTCGAGGCAACAGCAGGAACAGGAGGGAGCAGCGGGTACCAGTAGCCAACTGAAGTAACCGAGATCAGCCCGGCAATATCTACAGCTGGAGGATTGGATTTAATTTTTTCTTTTATTTATTTATTTATTTTTATTGTCATTTCATTCTCCGGATGGGGTGGGCTGGCAGCACCTGAGGCGCTCTTCACATGGTATGAAGAAATAATCAAATGGAGTATAAAAGGAAACAATACATAAAACACTGTGAGAAAATGGAATACGAGCATAAATTTGACATGGTGTTTTGTATGCAGCACATAAAATCACACGGCGTCGAAATCGGAGAAACACTACACTGAAGGACTTAGATACAAAGACAGTTAAAAAACACAGGTGTCAGCTGCAGGAAGGCTGTTCGCAGTTACGTTAAAAAGAAACACAAAACACTGATGACTGAACTCCGATGGAGACATAGGTGATGCACATGGGAGTGATGATGAAAGTAATGGGTGTAGATGGGAACAGAGAAAAAGGGAGAGGGAAAGTGGAAGGGGGAGGGAGCAGATGAGGAGCTACAGGTGGGGAGAGGGCGAGGAGAAGCCACAGGGCCAGGGGAAAGGGAGCGGGTGGCTGTCCATAGAAGCCATAAGGAGTGGGAGGTGGGGTTTCAGAGGGACCAGCAGGAGGAGGAGGCCAGAAAGGAGGGGAGTTGGGCCTTCTCGGTGGGATCAATGACCGAAGGGAGAGGAGGAGGAGGAGAAGGGGGAGGATCAGAGCTGGTACAATGGATAGATGTCTGGGCAGAGGGCATCATCAGGAAGGGGGATGGTGTGGAAATTGCCACGGGAAAAGGTAAGGAGGGTGAACAAGTGTAGAGCAGAGCGGATACAATGGTAACGGCGCGACAACGGGCTGGGATTTGCGAGAAGAGGATGGATAATAGGGTGAGGGGGATCCTGTTTACGGTAGAGGAAATGCAGACAATGGTGCTCAATGAAGCGGACAAGGTGGGGGAAAGGGATAAGGTCATAAAGGAGCCGCGTGGGGAAAGGGGTAGGGAGGGATACGGAAGGCGAGGTGGAAGGCATTGCGTTCCAGGATCTCTAGGAACTTGTAGTAGGATGAAGGGGCAGAGATCCAGGCAGGATTGGTGACGCAGAGGATGGGGCGGATTAGGGATTTGTAAGAATAGAGGATGGTGGAAGGGTTCAGGTCCCAGGTTCGGCCAACAAGTAGTTTGAGGAGGCAAAAGCGGAAGCGGGTTTTTTCTTAGATGGTGCGTAGGTGGGGGGGTCCTGAAGAGGGTGCTATCTATGGTGAGACCCAGGTACTTGAGGGTGGGAGTCAGGCGGATGGGACAGTTATGGAGGGTAAGGTAGAAATCTCAGGGGCGGAAAGAAGGGGTTGTGCGACCTACAATGATCGCTTGGGTTTTGGTAGGATTTATAGTCAGTAGCTACTGGTTGTACCAAGTGGTGAAAAGATCGAGGTGTTTTTGAAGAAAGCGGTTGGAATGGGGGAAGGTGGGAGCTAAGGCAAGGAAAGTGGTGTCATCAGCGTATTGGAAGAGGTGAATGGGGGGAGGGAAAAATATGTCAAAAACAGAATTGTTTAATAACTCATGCTATGTCCAAATGCAGTACGAGCTTAAAACGAAAATAACTTCCACTGCAAGCGAATTTGTCATTTTGAAATAGTCAGTTGTGCATTTAATGTAAGAAGACTGTCATTTGTTTGTAGATGATGCATTGTGAAGTTGACTTGTAAGCAGCACAGCGTACAGTACCAGCGCCACGTAGGTGGCAGTACACTAGTATTTTCGGCTTGTGCTCACAGCCAAACAATTATTAAATTACTGGAATGCGGGAGCTTTTGCCAATTTGCGGGACATTTTCAGTACCGGTAACTATCCCAATGCGGGACACCGAATCCAAATGCGGGACTGTCCTACAGAAACCTGGACGGTTGGCCACCTTAGTGTAATTATCTAAGTGTACACCAGTACGAATATTAACCAGAGTTTCTTATTTGGAGTCTGCTTAAAATTGTTGATGGCAATATTTCAATATTTCGTAAGGTGCCTCACTCAGTACAGATAACATCTTTTAACATTACGTTTGAGAGGAATATTTTATCAAGGACATGCGTATGTTACAATGCTAGCAAGAATAAAAGAACCAATAATCATGAAAATAAAATTAAACCGATTATATACTTCCGCTCGCTAAATCAATAATGCAAGATATTCATTCTTATGCAATCCTAACGTAAGATTTTCGAAACACTGCGCTACATTCGTAGCTGAAAGGCAGCGAGCTTGGTGAAATGGAATTGTGCATTTACCATTAATCAAATGCAAAGAAATACTTTTCAATTCATAATTTGCCTTCGTTTGGAACCAGGCTGCCGCCCCCCCCCCCCCGACCCTCCTGGAGCCCCCCACTTTTTTTTCTTTCTTTCACGTCAGCTCAGTGATTGACCTCACCCCCCCCCCCTCCTACAGGACTACGATCCTGGATATGCCACTGGAATAAAAACTGGAGGTTGTGCTGGCGTTTGTTGGAACAGTGACACGAAGAGACACTGATGGCGCGCTGTCGTTACGTCACCAAACTACCTGCCTTCAACTACATTTAAAGGTCAACGTTATACCAAACACACCTCCATAAAGGCTGAAATGAAAAGCGGTATAACAGATCATAAATTAAAGAATGTGTCTTATTGCTTAACAAAACCATTACTACCTAAAAATAGGATCTGACATTACGGCTGCTGGAAAAGGAAGATAGATCCAGTGGCAGTCATTCCACTGAATGAAGAGGATGAGTCATTCCGTATAGTTTTCGTCACAAGCAGTGGTGCAGCCACGGGGGGATGGGGGGAAGGGTGGTAATGGGGCTGAAGCTCCCCTCTGACAGCACTCCCAATTTTATTTATTATTTTTCTATTGTTTTCATTTTTATTTTTTTAAACAGGTCGGCAATGGAAATTTGAAATAGTACACGTATAATAAATCACAACGTAACTAAAATTTGTCAAGCACAAGTGAACGTGACAATGGGTTGCCAACGTGATGCTGGAGCTACGAGCCGATTGTTCATATGCGGCGACCCGTTGCTTAGCAGGTCAGCGGCGCCACGGAGTGGATTCTTATGTACAAAAATAGTGTTATTTTAGTTCAATTTTTACACATAGAGTCTCATGTCAATTAAACTGTAAAGATCTTTATCTTTGGCTAGTACCATAGCAGCTGCTTACCTGATTATTTTACGAACTGATTATATATACTCCATTTGATACTGTCTCACATAGCATACTGATTAAGAAACTGGAGGAACATGGAATAATGAGAACAAAACTTGACTTAATGAAATCACATTTAGCGAACAGAAACCAAATCATTGTCGTTAATTCATAGTGAATTTGATGTTGGGGTGTATGGAGTTCAGATGTGTAAGGAAGTCAAGGAGTTTATCCATACCATGTGGCCAGGTGACGAAAGTGTCGTTCACGTAACGGAAAAAGCATGTCTTGACCTCCACATATTTTCTTTTCAATGGCGAATACTACGAACAAACGGAGGGAGTCGCCATGGGTAGCCCACTCTCCCCTGTGGTCGCAAATTTGTACATGGAGAATTTCGAGGAGGAAGCCCTGGCATCATCTAAATGGAAACCTACTTGCTTTTTCCCTTACGTGGACGACACGTTCGTCATCTGGCCACATGTTATGGATAAACTCCTTGACTTCCTTACACATCTGAACTCCATACACCCCAACATCAAATTCACTATGGAGACTGAAACGGAAGGTAAATTGCCATTCCTTGACGTCTTGGTCAAGAGAAGAGCTGATGGCACCTTGGGTCATAGTGTATGTCGGAAGACAACGCACACTGATCTGTATTTACACGCAGACAGCTGTTACCACCCTTCACAGAGGAATGGGTACTTAAAACTCTAGTACATAGGGCGCGCACTATCTCCGACGCAGAGAGTCTACCCCAGGAATTGGAACACCTGAGAACTGTATTTCGAAAAAATGGGTACTCAGAGTGGCAGATTCAGCGGGCTCTCCGCCCAACCACTACATCACAACCTGTGGAAACGGATGAAAACACGAGGGAGGATGTAGGCACTGCGTTCATTCCATATACCGGCGCACTCTCGGGGAAGGTCGCCCGCATTTTGAAAAAACACCAGGTTGGAACTGTTTTTTGTCCGCCGAATAAAATTCGTGCACTGGTGGGGAGCGCCAAAGATGATCTCGGTTTGAGGAAGGCCGGCGTGTACCAGATTCCGTGTCAGTGTGGAAAGTCATATATTGGACAGATGATGCATACCGTCGAGGATCGATGCGTTGAACACCAGAGGCACACACGATTGATGTATCCGAGCAAGTCGGCGGTCGCTGAACATTGTTTGTCGGAGAATCATGCGATGGAGTATGAACGCACTAGGATATTTACTGGAGGGAAACTTGCTTCAACATTTAGTTTGTTTGCCACATTGGTAGCTTCTTTTAAAACTATGTCAAATTTTTCAACTGTGCGATATTGTGTGAATTTATCAATAAAGCTCTTTAACAAATTGATGCTTATCTGAGTATTAATTGTCGTGTTTTGCATTATTTTACTTAAATAATTAATTTCACTCAAAACATCATACCAGATTACAACATAACAAATGAATTTATAATTTTCAATTTTTAAAGCAAGTGACTTCGCTTTAAGAGTGGTGGTACAATCCCAACTAGAAGAAGCTTCTGAAATTTCCAACAGATCATCAAATACGTTTTCTGTGTAGAAATGTAATGGCTTGATTGCTTCACTTCTGCTAGATCATCTCATAGCACTTTAAAATGTTCAAATGTTTGTAAAGCTTATGGGACTTAACTACGGGGTCATCAGTCCCTAAACTTACAAACTACTTATGAACTACTTACGAACTAGGACGGCACAAATATCCATGCCCGAGGAGGGATTCGAACCCCCGACCGTAGTGGCCGTGCAGACCGTGACTGAAGCGTCTCAGTCCCCTCGGCCACGCGGCCGGCTCATAGCACTTAAAGCTTTTAGCGTTAGCCCTGGTAAATGTTTGCAAATTATTGACCACCTAATTTTTGATGATGAAAAGAAGACGTAAATTTCTTGAATTGATGGTCTCGTACGAAATATTTGCTATGTCATTTACCACTAATTTTATGCTATGAGCTAAGAATGGGACGTAAAATGCACGCTTATTGGTATCCAGAATTCTTTTCTGCAGTCCGTTGTGTTTTCCACGCATGTTGGAGCCATTGCCATAAAGTTGTCCGCACAAATTTTGAATATCAAGGTTCAATTCAGAAAATAAATTCAAAACGAAATTTAACAAACCCTCGCCCGTTGAACTCATAATCGGGCAGAAACCAATGAAATGTTCGCATATCTCTCTACTTTTGTGTCTGTGTGATTTAGATAAACTTGCCTAAATATTACTGTTATTTGTTCTGTGTGGCTTGCATCTGGTGTGCAGTCTAATATGATGGGAAAAAAATCGCACTGACGTGTTTTACGGTCCACTTTAGATTTGTAGTTTTATAAGTTTTTGCAAACATTTTGGACAAAAATAATGATACAAACAATAAAAAATTAATTAATAAGAGTGTCTGAAACCATTTAAGGAAAATAAATTTTTTGTTAGTGGCGGGTATTTGAAGCACTAACCTAACAGTCCAAAGCACTGCCCACTATTCTTTTTTTTAATAAACTTTTATTTACTCTATTTCTTGTACATTCTACTGTATACAGTGAACATCAACACTTAGCAGTCACATTCTTTAATCTCATACTATTGATGGCCGTTGTTAACTGATGCTAATATGGCATTTGTAGATACTAGATTATCATTTATCGTACGACGAACGACGTGTTTTTGTTAATTCTTCAGTGCGCCATTGCTTTGAAATGACAAAGTTAAAATAAGAAAATCATCAAATACGCAACGCAAGATGGCTTATGCCAGAGAGAGTTCTGGGCGAGGAATGTCACATGACATCTGCGAACGGCTGGTTTTCAATAACTCAGTGGAGGGTGTCAAAACTCTGTTATTTTTGCAAATATCTCTCAAACGATACGAGATATGAAAAAAACATAAGGTAACAAAGCTCTAGAGAATCTTCTCCTCTACAAATTCGGTTATTCAAATTTAGCGTCAGGTGAAAGGTTTATTTGCAATAAAAATAACATTACAAACGGCTTTATGTTTTGTGTTACTAACGTATTTCTTGTCGGAAATATTTGAAAAAGCGAGGTTCTGGTCTCTGGTAGCCAACAATTATGTCTTTAAAATTTGGTGCCGATCGGTTGATCGGTTCGACCTAAAAAGTGGGAACACGTTACAGCCAGACAGACATGGTCAAATCGCCGTTATTTTTTGCAAATATTTCTGCAACGATGCAAGATATGAAAAAAAAAACATAATAGTGCGAAGTTGTAGAGAATTTTCCCCTCTACCAATTAGGTTATTCAATTTTCGTGTCAGATGAACGGTTCGTTTGCAATTACAATTATATTACAAACGGATTTTTTTTTAGTATTACTACCGTACTTTTTGCCCGAAAAATTTGATAAAGGGAGGTTCTGGTCTCTCTCGGTCTACAATTATGTCTGTAAAATTTGGTGTTGATCAGTTGAACGGTTCGTCTTAAAAACAGGGAACACGTTACGGACAAACAGACAGACAGACATACATCCCAAAATCGCCGTTATTTTTGGAAATATCTCTGAAACGATACGAGATATGAAGAAAAAAAAAATAATGGAGCAAAGTTGTAGAGCATTTTCTCCTCTAGAAATTCGGTTATTCAATTTTCGTGTCAGGTGAATGGTGTAGCCGTTATTTTCATTTAAATTTCTATCTGTCAAAAGACGATTCCAAAGGCCCACTTTTAGTGTTACTACCGTAACCTAAAGTGGGTCAATATTTAGAGTCCCTAACTTTCTTCAAAATATAGTTTTTTAATCATTTGCCTAGTGAGCCGAGTCGGCTCGTTTTGGTTGGCTACTGGCGCCAGTACCGTTTTTGCGCGTATCGATTTCTCTTCGTTGCTACTCCCCGGGTGGCGTTGCTAATTTCGTTTGTTTGTTGTATCGCGGTCGGCGCTAGTGCCGAGTTCCGGCGGGCGATATCGAGGACGCCTGCGGAGTCGAGGCGGCAGTTGGTGTTGTGCTGGTTGTTCAAATGTTTGTATGTTTGTTAAGCTTATGGGACTTAACTACGGGGTCATCAGTCCCTAAACTTACAAACTACTTATCTACTACCTTATACTAAGGACGGCACAAATATCCATGCCCGAGGGGGGGATTCGAACCCCCGACCGTAGTGGCCGTGCAGACCGTGACTGGAACGCCTCAGTCCCCTCGGCCACCGCGGCCGGCTGTTGTGCTGGGCCGAGCTGTCCTAGCCGGAGGTAAACAGAGAGGAGGTCTGCAGCCGCATCGGCGACTCGGAAGGCGAGTGGAGTCACCGCCTGTGAGGACACGTATATAACGGTGCTCTTGCTTCGTATGATGCCATAATTGTTAAAGTAGATTCCGCGATTATATTTTTGAGAAGGAATTGATGGTACCGAATTTTTGAATTTGAAATAATTTAAAGTACAGCACGAAATGAACATTAAAGCAAATAAACAGCGGGCTGCATATTAAAGTCGGGCACCATACAAGCAACAGCACGTTATAAGACTGACGGAAAGCATCTAGCTGGATCCTGCGCTTCGCATTGTAGAAGCTGGAAATGATAACTTTTTATTTAATATACGTGAACGTTGGAGATACTTTCCGTAGGAGATCAATGTTCAGACTGTTCACTTCGCTTTTCATTGTTGTGTGACCGTGGGTGGATATGAAGTTACTGGTAATGATAGAACAATTAAAAAAAAAAAAAAAAAGATTGGACTTCGTGAAATTACAAAAGAAATGGCTGCAGATTCTAAAATCAAGCAAAGTATTGTATAAGGATGATTGAAATTTTGCAGACAATGCGAAGCGATTATAATGGCTTCTGAACATTAAACTATTACGGATGCGAAGGAGCTGAAAACATTAAGAAATTAAATATTTAACATGGAGGAGTTTGGTTTAAATGAAAACCAAGGAGAGAGAATGCTTTTAAATTTAAATAATATATTTTCAGCAACAGCTTGCATTATTCTTACTTAGATGAGTGGATACAGGTATGAAAGACGTCTTCAAGCTTCAGATATAAACAAGAGAGTGAGTAAAACTACTATCAGGGTTCCGTCTTCTCGCTTGTTCGGAAGTAAAAAATTACGAACGAAATTAAATTAGTTACATTGCGAGTCAGAGGGAACCGGAGGCGATAAGCATCGCTGATCAAAGATAAAAAATAAAAAAATAAATAAAAAAAAAATTGTGTATCGTTACACGTAGTTACCACGCTCTGCTATCAATTGAGGGGTTGTACAAAGGGATGAAAGTGGTAGGGTTGGTTCCAAAGACAATTATTGCTTGCGATTACAAAATCTTTATTCAAAGACAATAAACAGACTTAAAAGCTCTCACAGAGTTGACTAAAGGGATTATAATTAGGGAGGAGTTTAGAATCACACTAAAGAAATTACAAATAAGTAAGTAGCTCTCAAACAGCAAATTGGGGCTCACAATATAATAAATTATAATTAAGGCTATTAACAATAAAGTGCCCTCAGATAACACCCCACAAATACAACACAACAATTCAGGTAATGGTAAGCTCATTAATAAACAGTTCACGACAAACTCTTTACTCGAACACAACTAAACAATTTAAAATAAAACAATTCATAGTAATTTTAAGAGAAAGTGAAGTTGCAATTGCCCTGTTGACATGAGTGAGTTAGCTTGGACAAGGAGAAAAAAAAAAAAAAAAAAAAAAAAAAAAAAAAAAAACCTTGATCGGTAATGCGCAACTTCGTATTTACCTTAGACGGTAATAACAACTCCAAATAGACTACACTTATAATTGACTTTTAGGAAGCGTGAAGCGCTAGTTGATGGGGTAATGTCATCATAACAAGAAACTAATCAAGCACAAGACTACTAACATTAACGGGCACTAGACACTGCCCCATAAATATAACAGGTAAAACAGCTAAAACTTGTATAAGGGCTAGTTTATTAATGAATAATACAGGACAATCGTAAACTTCGGGTGACACCACAGATAAACCATTCCAAATAGGGGCACAATTTAAACTCAAGGAGAGTAAGTTTCAATAACCAGGTGACACAAGCAAGTTAACTTATACAAACAGTAAAAGAGTTTTCCTAATAATGTTCAAAGCAGCTTGCAAATTGGATCCGGAATGGCAGCACTAGGTAAATTTAATGCTTTTTAGTGACCAAAGCTACAGAGGAAGGGAAGGAAAGGAGTGATGTATAATTAAAATTTAACTGCACAATACATACTGAGAAATTGTACGTCAGTGCTCTGACACCATCAATATGCCCACTAAACCAAATAATTCCTCCAATAACACAGGTGGGTGCTCAAATGGAGCTCTGTGCACTGATAATACTAGTTCACGTAAACATATGACCATGTAGTACACGTTCTACATACACAACCCAGAACACACACTTCAGCAGCGGAGAAAACGGAACGAAACAGACCACTCCGCATGAAAGGCAAAACCGAACCATTCACCGGCCGCAGGAAAACAGTACCAGCACCTCACACACGAAGAGTGGAATGCACACCGAAACTTAAAGCCATCGGCTCCTCAGGTCGGCGGTTTTGTGTCCCATCCTCGTCACCACTTTTGTGTCTCGTTTCCGCCGGTTGTCCTAGGTGTTGGTAGCCGAGTAGAGAGAGACCGACACAGGCAAATAGGATGCACGCGTGTGCGGGTACAGAGTCTGAGGTGACCAGCCAGTGGGCAGCAGGAACTGGAAACACTAAGCTAGATTAAAACAAGAGATATATTTCGAAGAAACATTATAATACTCAACTTTGTTAACTGAAGACTAGTGGAATGCAGTATAACTAGGTAGAAGCCTGCCTACTGATGAGTCCTAGTGCCTGTCCTAATCCCAAGTGACCGATCGAGTTCAGTGGTGGCCACGAGCGGGATTGCAGCAGAGGGCGCTCGTGGCCGACGTCGTAAGAACGCCACGCCGTGCTTGCAAGTACGTGGCGCGCCCTTCAGACTTGTGCGACAGCACAGGCTGCAAATACCAGCTGGGTTTTCCGGCGATAAACACTAGTGGGGTGTCATCACAATGTACTCCATAGGACAATATGAAGAAGGCAGCCACACTCTGAGTGATACCAGAACAGGCGCGCCGCGACAAGGCGCCGGCTGTTTTCAGGGCGAGCTCCCCACGGTAACTCGCGTCAGCCCACGTAGAATGATAGTCAGTCCGGTCGCCGGAAACTACGTGTCCTCACAGGCGGTGACTCCACACGTCTTTCGAGTCGCGGATGCGGCTGCAGACCACCTCGCTGTTTACCTCCGGCTAGGAACGCCAGCTCGGCCCAGTACAACAGCAACTGCCGCCTCGACTCCGCAGGCGTTCTCGATATCGCCCGCCGGAACGCGGCACTATACCCGGGCCGCTGAAACTTTGCACTTGACGTTTACAAATAACAAGTGAAGAACAAGAAGCGCGAGGCACTAGTCGCTAGGAACGAGCCAATCACAGCGCCCTAAACACTACCGGTGGTCACGTGCCCTGATGTCAAAGTTCCAGCGTTGCCGGCTTTTTTTCAGTGCTGCTGTAAACAACGTTGTGCATCGTGTCTATCGCGTGTTTACGTTGTGTGTACTGTTTTCGCTGCGATTTGTTTTACTGTGAATGATTTAACTTTTCTTGCCGAGTTCAAGTAATTGGATAATGACACCGAAAAGACGTTTCTCTAGTGACGTTCGCTGAGTAAGTTCTCAATTTCGTTTGAATAAAAACTTTGAAGCATATCCTCTGAGCAGGAAGTTCATTCTAGCTTCAAACGATTGGAAGAAGTTACGGTGCAGTGGCTACAAGAAAGGAATATTGCTGCAGATTGCAGATACGTAAATGTTAAAACTACTTTTACATTCGGTCGTGAAACAAAATACGCCTATTGCGCCCACATATGTAGTAGACGAAATCGCAAAAGAACAGGGTCCCATTGCAAGAAGACTTCCCCAACACCACTGCCATTTTAACCATTTGGAATTAGTATGGAGTGACGTGAAGAATTACATAAGGAACAATAATAAGTCTGGAATGAAACTTTCACTCTGCAGCGTATTTTGGCAGTGACGACAACAGTGAAGATGGGGAGCTAGATGTAATTGTGCCATTGTCGCCGTAAATTGGTGAGTGAGAAGCACTGTGATTATAAAATGTGGAGAGAGAAGTTACTATCCTGATTCTTGTTTATTTCGGATCTGTCATGACGGCCGCGGTGGCCGAGTGGACTGCAGCGCTCCTGTCATGGTCTGCACGACCACTACGGTCAGGGGTTGAATCCCCCCTCGGGCATGAATATTTGTGCCGTCCTTAGTGTTAGCTAGTTCATAAGTAGTTTGTAAGTTTAGGGATTGATGACCCCGTAGTTAAGTCCCATAAGCTATACAAACATTTGAAACATATGTATCTGTCATTATCAAATGCTTATTTTCTATATTTCTTTGCTCCGTTATTGAAAGAGTGAGCGTGTTGTGCTCTTGTCTAGATTACTATGACGTTAATTAATTGCTACTTTGTGGTAGCAGCTCAAAAACGAATTATTATACGCACTTTTATTCTTCAATAGCTCACGTTTACGAGATGCAACTGAAAACCGTTTCGTCTGCTGTGTGTATAGAGGCTAGTGTTATAGCAGTGTAGCCAACTTAACTCGCCGTAACGCGAAAAGTCAAGTGCAATGTTTCAGCGGCCCGGGTATAGCGCCGACCACGAGACAACAAGCACACGAAATTAGCAACGCCACCCGCGGTTCAGTCACGAAGGGAAGTCGATACGCGTATAACCGGTACTGGCGCCAGTAGCCAACCAAAACGAGCCGACTCGGCTCACCTAGTAAATCAATAATTTAATTTTGAATGTGATCTCCTAAATAGTGGGCCATACCCATCCAGCGTGAGTCAGATTTTGATCCAATTCTGCGAATATGTTCCATTATCATGTTCATATATTTTTTTGGAAGAACCGCGAAAAGCCAGACATTGTCGCGACAAGAATTTAATAACAGCTATAATCATTTCTAATACATCACACCAGAGGTTTTTTTTTTCTTCTCTATTAGTCTCACAAGGGGACGCCGCCAATTGTGAAATTCAGGTTCGATTCATACTGCGCATAATGAAAGCTCATGGCCAGAGGTGTAATTTGGCAAAGCACCAAGATGCACTTCTCATCCGTCGTCGAGAAAATCGACAATTAAAAAAAGCCGTTGCGGTGAAATACTCTCTACGATCTCTACGAGGAGTAATATTGTACAGAGGCGTGACGTAGTGGTAAGCGCTTGGGTTGGTAATCCGAAGGTCGCCGGATCAAATCTTGCGGCATGCAACCTTTTTTTTTTTTTTTTTTTTTTTTTTTTTTTTTTTTTTTTTTGTACGAAACAGAGTGATAGTTATCATAGAAATATGGAAAGCAGAAAACAGCACGACAATCAGCACAACGATGCGTTTTTACAAGAACAATTGATTTTTAAATTATGTTGGGAAACACACCTGATTGACATTCTGAAAAATTGTTCTAGCGTTCGTCAGGTTTGACTTACACTATTCGTTTTCGTTTCGGAATATCGTTTATACTTCTACCGTTAACTATACGTGGTAAACATTATGAAGACAATTAATAACATTTGTGAAATACAACTTTGTTTGCGGAAAACATACTGATGTTCGAAGTCGCCAGTTGCATATAATAAGTTGTTTGAAAGTCGTTTGTCGTGGAAAAACTGGCGACTTCGAACATCATATGTTATTAATTCTCTCTCTCTCTCTCTCTCTCTATATATATATATATATATATATATATATATATATATATATATATATATATATATATATGTGTGTGTGTGTGTGTGTGTGTGTGTGTGTGTGTGTGTGTGTATACATGTGAATTACAAAAAACAAAACAAACAAATTGCATGACGCGAGATTCGAGCCAGCGACCTTCGGATTACCATCCCGAGCGCTTACCGCTACGCCACGCCTCTCTACAATATTACTAATCGTAAAGATCGTAGAGATTATTGCACCAGAATGGCTTTTTTAATTGTCGATTTTCTCGACGACGGATGAGAAGTGCATCTTGGTGCTTTGCCAAATTACACCTCTGGCCATGAGCTTTCATTACGCGCAGTATGAATCGAATCTGAATTTCACAATTGGTGACCTCCCCTTGTCAGTTGCGTCTGATTTACAGTGTTCTTTGTTTGTAATATATTATTCTATTGTACCCATGACTTCACGTTTTCATTGTGGGAATCGCTTGTTTCGTGTCTTTTCAGAGTCAATGATAAATGCTACCAATCTAAAAATCCATTCATATCAGACAGGCTACTTGCACTCTTGGCAAACATTTTACAACAGAAACAATACGCTGCATCCTTTGATAAAGAGTAAAGAAGCGGGTCTCTTTGAACTTTTTCACCATTAGAAAAATTTCTGTAATAGCAAGTGTCAGCAAACTTTCTTCCTTCGGATAATTATGATTGTGTACTTGAACAGGACCACGTTTAACTAAAATATTAACGAAATCACTATTAATATTAAGAGGCCACCGCCCTGGGTCTTCGCTAATTGTCAAACTCTAGCAAACTACCACTATACTGCTTGACGATTCTTCAGCAGCCACATCACATGTGTCAATGCTTTCGATGAGACCACCAAAGGGAGTAGGAGCGCAACATGTCTTCACTTGCTTCCATAGTTTCAGATCCAGACGTCGAGCAAGTGACAGAGGTAAGCATTTCTTGACGTCATGCACAGATTTGGTTAAAAATTCCGTAATAGAACTTGCCAGTTTTTCTTTTCGACTTTCCTTCTCTCGTTTCTGATTAAGAAACTGGCCACTGAAGGTTTTTTTATCTTTTCTGTGCTTCCTGAAACAATTTTTGGATGAAACTAAAAAAAAATTGTTGGTTGAACAAATTTACAAGTACCGTATATTTCGGCAGATAAGACAATAGTATAAGCATAAAAATTTTTACGCAATGTCTGGGTCGTCTTATATACCGGATATTAAGCATTTGCCTACATTTAGAGTTTACCAGACGCCCTCTTTTTTGCACTCTAAAAATGATCCGGGTGGATTTCTAGAAAATACAGAGATTTCCTCTTTTATGCGTCATACAACTACTTAGATTTGAAAGTGTGGATATACAACTCCTCACAATTCCAAACTCTAAAGAATTTAACCTTTCTACCATATTTCTACAGCATTTTTTGCTGAATTTTCGCTTGTCTATATCGCCGCCACTTCGATCTCAATTTACAAATTCACACCAATTGAACCAATAGCCTTGGAAACCATCGTGAAGCAAGAGCTGTGAGACGGCCAGTTAAAAGCATTAGTCGCAACACAATCTACAACAATGCTTGTTACCTGTACGTAGAAGGTTTTTATTCGGCAGTGTTTCTACAGGCAACACTGCAAAAATGCTAAAGGAGGCGTTTGCATTACGACGTGTGCAGTTGTACCAATCGCTTAGAAGTACACAGCGGGTATGTCCATAAAATTGAGCCTCGCGGAAATAGCCGTGTGGTCTAAGGTGCCTTCTCATGGACTGTGTGGTTGCTTCCGCCGGAGGTACGAGTCCTCCGTCGTGTATGGGGGTTTGTGTTGTCCTTAGAATAATTTAGTTTAATTAGTGTGTAAGCTTAGGGACCGATGACCATAGCAATCTGGTCTCAGAAGATTTCACACACATTTGAACATAAAATTGAGTAGCCGATACGACGCTTTTACATATACTCAAGGTCATTACACGAAACAGTGTGCGTACTATTACCCAGATAATCATTGTTCTAAACTAAATTTACAGTTCGTTGATAGTTTGGGATCCGTCTTATATAAGGACATCATGTAAAACTCTGTATCTTTGACGAACATTTGTACCTTGTCTTATCTTTCAGGCTGTAATGCTGCTTTCGTATGAAAATGAGTGATGTGTATTAAAGTTAAGGTTGGGGATTGCAAATGAAATTTTACCAGGTAGTGAAATATTTTTAAATGAAAATACTGAGCATTTTTTATAAGGAAGGGACAATTTAAACAAAATTATTGGATTCCGCCATTAAATGGTAGCGGTCGTGACTTCGGTAGCAAATACAACACGAGAAAGCAACATTACAGAAGAATTCGGTGGAGTCTAAATTTTACCTTATTGAGAGCTGGTACTAATATTTCGGTCATATTCTGTAGTGATTCTAGCTGAGATGACTGGAATATTACTTCGATAAATTGAAGCTGGGATTTTGCGTTTCGTTTACTATTGTTCTATGTCCGTGTTGAAAATTAATCACGATAGTCGCCAAAAATTGCAAAATTATCGGACTTCATATACATCGCGAAGATTTTTCTGCAGGCATTAAAATGTAATAAACCATTTATAGACACGAAATAAATAAAAGTTGCACAGAGAATGTTCTAGTACAATCGCGAAACAAATCGCAACAATACCCGAGCATCTCTTTATGAAGTACTGGATCTGCTGAAAATAAATAACTTTAAAATTAGTGAGAATGGAGAAGGGATTGGAATTAAGTACGTTATTTCAAATTAACTGTGGGGGTTTATTGAAATTAATAAAAAAGGAACAAAGCTCACACTTGCAATAATTAGGCAAAATCCTGGAACTCGTCCTAATACATCGAGGAGAAGACAGTAAGTGACGAGCAGTACCGCTCTCTCCCTTCAGCTTGTTACAAAAAAGTTGAATGTGATAAATATCAAGCGTTTATCGATACGCTGGCAGAGAGAGAGCGGAAATAAGCGACAAGCGTCCCACAAGTTATTTTGATAAAAAAAAATTAATGTATTACTACATTTGTCCCCTTTGGCTTTGAGTAGGCAAATGAAGATTCTCTACTCAAAGTCAAATATATATATATATAATTTTCGTATTTGTATACATTATACAAGAAGAATTTATGTCATTACATTTTATCTCAATATTGTGTGAGCTTATATTTGATTTCTGTTTATAGTATACTGACAATTTTTAAACTTCATTTTTTATTTATTTATCTTTTAACAACGCAGTCTGAGGTATATACATTTTGAATTAGTCTCATTATTTCATCACAAATTAATTTTTTTTGCTTTGCATTTTTTTTTTTTTTATTATTATTCAATCGACGCAAAGTGTGAGTGGGCGAGTAGCGCGGCGGTGTAGCGAGGTGGTAGAAGGCGGTTCCTCAGCGCGCCTCGATTGTTGAAGCGTGGGCGGTGGCGCGACGCGAGGCGGCACGCCGATGGTTGTGGTGGGGAGAAGACGCTGCTGGCCCCCAGCGCCGGCGGTGTAGCCGGTGTGGCGTCAGGATTACGCACCCGTTCGCTTTGGCTACGCCGGCCCATCTCAGTTTGGATTACATGAAATAAAGATCACATAAAAGGCATTCAAATTTGACACTTAAGCAGATGTTACAGTCCTTCCTTCTAAAAGAGAGACACAGTTCTCGTGAGTGAATTTCATTTTTTGTGGTAGTTTGTAAATTAGTGATCTGATTAGTCAAGACCGTAATTTGTGTGTTAGTCGCAGCTTGTTGTTGCGACATATTGGCTTGTAAATTGCTAATCTGGGTAGTCAAAAGTTCCTCAAAACGCTTTAGCCAGTCATTCTGTATATCCGCGAGATGGTGTTCAGTTTGTGGGGTTCATTACTTTCGCGAGTTTGTGTAGCCAGATTTTGTTCCACTAATGGTGGAATTTGCTCGACAGAGCTGGCAGCCATGTTGTCTTCTATGTTCTGAACGGACTGTTGGGGAACGTGTAGATTTTGTTCAGATGCCATGTTACTAAACTGACTGCGGGTTTTAACCACAATATTTGATGAATTTTGGCAAAAACAGATAACAGAGAGGGGTCTATAAACTTCACACGGAAAATTTTGATGTTCTTTATAAAAGTCTATTTTAACGGAATTCACTAATGGAATCGCTCATACGTACACAAGAGAAACTTCGAGAGAGAAAAGCAAAGATCAGCTTAATTACACGCAGCATTAACTATTAGACTGATACTTTGCTTGATATTCACTTGAAATAAAAAATGTAACTGCGAGAGAAATTTTGCAAACGCGGTACCTAATGGAAAAAATACTAAATTTGCTACAGCGCACTAGCGACAGATAGAAGAATCTAGTAGGCACCAAGCAAGCTGAATAATGAGCCTGATCTCATCTTTATCTTTATTGTGACTGCAATTATTAGCTGGATTGGAAGTCTAGCTGCTATCGGCTGGTTAAATTTTACTTCAGTTGCCAATATCATTAATTTTCATCTCCCGTACCAGTGGCGTAACTATGAGGGGGGGGGGGATGAGGGGAATAGAAACCCCCACCAGAACCCCCTCCCAAAAAAAAAAAAAAAAAAAAAAAATCGTATAACAGCAATCTGCTAAAGGTAAAGATTAAAAACGTGGGGTGTTTTACCTAATCTTTCATTGGATGGTTGTGAATTAGTTTCTTCAATGGGAGTGGTAGATGGTGGTTTGTTTGGAAACTAACTAAAATTTTGCTCGTCAAGCAGATCTATCCCCCCCCCCCCCCCCCCCAAAGCCAAGTCCTAGTTACGCCACTGTCCCGTACAGTTCATTGTTGGTGCATGAAACAAAACACAATATCAGGTTTAGTGACATGAAAAGACGCAATCTTCACAAAAATCTTGACTAAATATTTCAAATAAATTAACTCTATATATTAATCGTACATCGTCCTGTCACAGTCACCAATTCTTGTATGAAAGTGTGTGTTGCGTATTAAAGTTGAGGTTGGTGACCGCAAATGAAATTTTACCAGGTAGTGGAATATTTTTAAATGAAAATACTGAGCAATTTTGATAAAGAAGGGACAATTATTCAAAATTATTGGATTCCGCCATTAAATGGTAGCGGTCGTGACTTCAGTAGCAAATACAATACGAGAAAGCAACATTACAGAAGAAGTCGGTGGAGTCTAAATTTTACCTTATTGAGAGCTGGTACTAATATTTCGGTCATATTCTGTAGTGATTCTAACTGAGATGACTGGAATATTACTTCGATAAATTGATGCTGGGATTGTGCGTTTCGTTTGCTATTGTTCTATGACCGTGTTGAAAATTAATCATGATAGTGGCAAAAAATTGCAAAGTTATCGGACTTCATATACATCGCGAAGATTTTTCAGCAGGCATTAAAATTTAATAAACGATTTATAGACACGAAATAATTAAAAGTTCCACAGAGAATGTTCTAGTACAATCGCGAAACAAATCGCAACAATACTCGAGCATCACTTTATGAAGTACTGGATCTGCTGAAAATAAATAACTTTAAAATTAGTGAGAATGGAGAAGGGATTGTAAGTAAGTAAGTTATTTCAAATTAACTGTGGGGGTTTAATGAAATTAATAAAAAAGGAACTAAGCTACACAATAATTAGGCAAAATCCTGGAACACGTCCTAATACATCGAGGAGAAGACAGTAAGTGATGAGCAGTTCCGCTATCTCCCTTCAGTTTGTTACAAAAAAAGTTGAACGTGATAAATATCAAGTGTTTATCGATACGCTGGCAGAGAGAGAGCGGAAGTCAGTAACAAGAGTCGCACAAGTTATTTTGATTTTAAAAAATCCATTAATGTATTACTACAAGGCGAAATATACGGTAAATTAAATGCTCACTATTTTGTTATATTATATTTTATCTTGTAATATCAGTTATTTTATTTTGTGTTGCTGTTGGCGTTTTAGAGTGTGTTACGGCGGGGCTTCTTTTTTAAAAGACAGGGAGGGAAGGTCAGTGCATAGTTGACAAAGTTCCTAAACACCTCCCCTCTTTCATGCCTTTCCTCGGCAATGTTACCATTGCACTTCGTGCCAGTGCCCTGGTTTGTAAACGGGGCAGCACTGCACGCGAGGTGCCGTGTCGACATGCAACTTCAGTGCATGTCTGAATTCACTCTTTTACTAACCTTGTGTCTTCTGTCGTAGTTGATGTCCCATTCCGCAGGTGAAGCACACAGGTCGCACATCCGTTGTACTTGAAGTGATGTTAAAAGAGGTGTTGAGATGTGGCTAGGAATAACTTTAGCTTTTGTAGGATGCCAATGCTTGTTTTTATTGAAGAAATGGCAGTGTATATCCAAGCACAAATATACAGACTGAGTAATGTTAAAAATATAAACGTTGCATAATGTATAAACTATCCCTGGCCCGCACTGAACTAACATGAATGTGCAAGGTATCGCGGTCGGCGCTCGACTGACTGCCGCCGCCTCTCGCTGCGCGCCACAAACCACCGTTTTGGCACCAAGCGAAACTTCTAGACTAACATTGTTCAACTTATTACAAAATATACAAATAATTAAATCTTTGTATTAACCTAAATATAGCTTAGCACAAAAGCATTACAGAAAGTATACAGATAATTTTTAATAGATATAAAAAAGTTAAATATTAATAAAAGAAGCTTAAAGTTTTGGCGGACAACTAGTATAGGCGGGAGCCAATCAACTCTCAACTTGCAATAGGGGCGGAGCTTTCCCACGGGATACAAGCTCATCTACCGTCTCTCTCTCTCTCTCTCTCTCTCTATCTCTCACCCTTTCTATTATTGCGTCACACGGTTCTCCAACCAAGAAAACTTCTTTAACATCTAATATATTGATAAGCGAAATAAACGGCTCCATATCAGCCCCCTCACAGTGTGAATATCTCCTTCCACTTCGGACACGCTCATTTTTCCCGGCTTTTAAGTAACTGTCGAATCCAGAAGGTGGTCGATAACGCTACGCAACATCTCTTAATTTTACGAAAAGTTTATTAATTTAGGCTACAATTGGCAACAGAGCTAGTAAGGCGGAGGGAATGAACGTAAATACGAAACCAGTTTTATGTACGTTAATGTCATACGGAATGTAAACCTACTTAATGTACTGTTTTAACATTGGTAGATAGTGTAGCCAATTTATTAGAAAATGGTGATTCGCTCTTGGCTGACCTTGTATCCATATGGACGTTTGGGTTTAACAATTAGAATATCTGTGATGTACTGCAGATGATAAGCAAGTAGTAACAAGCGCGGGATAATGTTTCTCCGTTGTTAATCGTTTGTTACAGAAATCACCTCTCCTTTGAATGCGTTGCTGCATCGTGCAATTATACCCACATAGGCTTTTTTTTATTTCTGTTATTACTTTCCGTGGGGCGAGTTATGTGTGTTGTGCGAGTAAAACTTGCTTTATTGGAAACATTTTCTTTACACGGACGCATTTAAAGACTTACTAGCCTGCAAAATAAAAAAAGGTAAAATGTCTAATTTTGCAGGTTAGGCCTACAGAACACTATAGAGCAGACACCACGGTATACAGAAGCAATCTCTGAATCTCTGCTATACGTGATTTCATTGATCGATAATAATAATAATAATAATAATACAATAGTTGATGGTTAGAACCCACGAAACTACCCCCGTGGCTACACCCCACGTAAGATAATGGTTTATGCCCCAATCAAAACAAAAAGCTTAGTTGATACTTGCACTTAAAAAATTTCCATGTACCGTAGTCATTAAAATCTTAGAAAAAATACTGGGATAAGCCTCGTCGTCCAGAATTTCTTTTTTCATGAAAACGGTTTTAAGCAGAAGACACGAGTAACATTTTAAAATGGACCCATGCAGCAATGCTTGTTATGAGCCAAAAAATCAGTTACATTATATACAGTATGTAGGTGTGCGGAGCAAGAGCATTGAATTTATTCTACAGGGCGGCAAAATTCGTCAAGGCAACTGAGGTTGTATACAAACTTATTTAAGATAGATAAGAAATGAGAAAGCTTGAAATCATAATTATATTACTAACAAAATTTCATAAAGTCGGTTTTCCATAAGACTCAAATGCGTATTGGCACAAAATTGTGTCCTCCTTTCTTAAACAGAGATAAATAAGCCTACATTATTTTGAGTATTAACTGTGTTATGATTGGCAATAGGAAAGCATATTAGAGTAATATTAGCCTAACTGATCGCTGTACAAATGTTGCAAACTTCAGCGAAAATTTAATTTCTTATGTCAAAGGTGAATTGTGGGTTGTGGCCACTTTGGGAGAACGCTATGTCCGACTGAGGGTTTAAAGCTCTGTATAGACACTGCTGTCCGCAATTAACCTATTAAAACAGCGGCTATAAAAGAGGGAATATTTAGTATTATAAATTAGTAGAATTAAAATAGAAAACCGTACTCACCACATTGACGCTTCTTTCTCCGCCTGTATGTTATAAAACTAAAACGTTGCAGTAAACAATCAACGGACAATGTGCGGCTTTGTGTATCGCGCTAACGGCTCGGAACAAGTGACTGGAGAGCGGAGTTTGGTCAGTCAAATGCACCCGCCGGCGCCGAGAAGCCCCTGTTATTCCCTGTACGGGACCACAGAGTAACATATATAGAGAAGCAGCCACCCCTAAATCGCTGTCCTACGTTCCCCTCGTAGTTCCGTAAGATGCTAGCAGGTGTCAGGCGGTTCCCTGGCTTAGTACCGGTAGACCACACTAGAGGCACTTCTGAGGATGCCTCTCGCACGTCAGAGGGCAGCATGGAGGGGAGAGCTCGTGCCGCCTGCCACGAGGCCACGACTGTGTCCGGCTTGCTGGCGTTTGAGGGGAGGTGGTGGTGGGGACAGCCGCTGCCTGCCGCCTACTTTGGCCAGTTTAAAGGGCTGCTTTTGACCACAGCGCCATCATGGGACATCTTACGGAACTGCTTCAGCACCCCCCGCCCCGCACCCCTGAGTGTGGGACCGGGCCCTTATGGAGGTTTCCCGTCTGTATATATTTTTCTGTGCTTCTACTCAGTAATATGGGAAACCCCCATTTGGGATGTTCCTTCGCAAGTAGGAATACATGCCGCTGTTAATGTGGTTCCAACATACAGACGTTTCATATTTTAGTTCGAAGAGTTACATATACATTTCATCCCTAGGACAGGATTAAAACTGCGATAATTGTGTCATGCTGATATGGAGACACTGAAACTGTTCTGATCAAAGCGATTTGGACAAATTTTCCGCCCTCTATGAAGGCTGCCCGCGTGCGCCGCACGCCCCCACCCAGCAGCCCTGGTGTTAACGAAACTTAAAGAATGTATAAGTGATGACCTACCTCATGCTTATGGCATACCATGCCTTTTACCATACACATTTACAGTATGGTACCGTAAACCAGGTAGGGGAGAGTAGTACACAGTGAAACAAAAATTACTCTTTTGATTGTCTCGCATAAAGTACTACTCACAAAACAAATGTTCTTTATTTAATTGAAAGAACAATACTTCATCAGTATTTTGGAACAAAAAATAATAATTTTACTACTAATTAGTAAGTGAAATAACAATTTTAAACAACCTCTGCAAATGTTTCAGTGTGTACCGTGTATAGTACACAGTGAAACAGCTGTGAGTGACTTATAAAACAAAAATATCTTTGTTAAATACAAGTACAAACATTAATATATATTAAATTTTGATCAGTGAGTATTAAGTCCACCAAAATTGATTGTAAAATAATGTACCTGTGGTTGGAGGGTCTCTTAGTAGCTATTGGCAATGCAGGTGACAAAATCATTGCAGTGTCCTTATATGAAACACAGATTATGTCTTCTGCAACTGGGAACACAAAACAAGTAATTTTTTTGCTTTTCCGATGGTATGAGACTTTAAAATCAGTACCACAAACTACTGACTTCAAGACTGTAGCTACAAAATGTACATTGTTTTGGAATTTCACCAAAATGTAGTCACCAATCATAATGTCCCTCTTCAAGTTAAAAAGATCTAATGATACACTTATATCTGTTTCACTGGCTGGCCTTCGATTTGATTTGATTTGATTTTTCCAGGGAAGCCAAAACAGTCTTGGTCCAACCCGCCACTGCCCACACCGAAACTAAGTTTATTGTGTGGTATCGCTCCCTGTGTATTTAGTAAAGCCAACCAATGCCCTTGAACAGTGCAAGGAGTACCTTCACCAGTTCTTTATTAGACACAATTTCTTCGAGTCTGGTTGTCCCAAATGTTCTGTGCCTTTTACTCTCCAATGCAATGCATTCGAAGATTAGAAGTGATGCAGTTTCATCGCCGACATCACAGATCCTACATTTAGGGTCCTCTTCTGTTATTCCCATTGTATGTAGGTGTTTTTTGAAATCCCCATGGCCTGTCAGCAATCCAACCATGAGTTTAATCTATCTCCTGTCCAGGCCCAGGATTGCAGAGCTTCTTTTAAAACATGTCTTTGGCATCATTACCTTGCCATGTTTTTGTTGATGGACTTTGGTCCAATATTCTATGTGCTGTCTTCTGAGCCAGTTACATAGCTCCAATTTGATCATTGCCTTGGTGATTGTCAGGACAGGTTCCGGTCCAATAAATGGAGACTCTGCCCCCATCCTGGCTAATCTGTCGGCATGTTCGTTGCCACTGATCCCCAAGTGGCCAGGGACCCACAATAGGTTTACTCTATTGCTTTCCCCTAGCTCCACCAGAACCCTGTGACATTCTGCAACAATTTTAGACCTTGTTGCAGGACTGCCAGTGATCTCAGGGCTGCCTGGCTGTCTGAATAGATATAGATGCTACAATCTTTGTAGCACCTACGCAAATTCTCCTCCACACATGCCCTGATGGCAGTGATTTCGGCCTGGAATACTGAGGCCAGTGTCCGTAGAGAGATGAAGCCCTCCAGTCTTGGCTGCACCCTGTATACCCCGGCCCCAATGCTTTGGTCTGATTTCGACCCGTCAGTGAACCAGACAATATCCCCCGTATGGTGTCGAACTATTTTCTCCCACTGCTCCCTACTCCCAATTGTTATACTGAAACGCTTGTTGAAGCAGTATGGGGTTATAATATAGTCGGCTGGCATTTCCCCAACCTTTCCTATATTTACCTCACTCACTATTTTAGTGTGTGATTCTGGATATCCCAAAGAGTTCCAGTTGTTACCAGTTTTGAGTCTGTAGGCACCAGCTGCTGCCTCCATCTTGACCCAAAGGTGTAATGGGGGCATATCCAGCATGGTTTCCATCCCAGCAGTTGGTGTGCTGCTAATTCCGCCTGTTATGGCTAAGCAGGCTAGTCTCTGCACCTTACCAAGCTCCTTAGCAGCAACCTGCTGTTCTACCTTCTTCCACCACACGACCACCCCATAGGTGATCCTGGGTCTAATCACTGTGGCGTATATCCAGTGCATACCCTTGGAGCTCAGGCCCCAATTTTTGCCACAAGCTCTCCTGGTACTTACTAAAGTACCTTTTGCCTTGGAGCAAATATTCCTAATGTGAGGGGCCCATGTCAGTTTCTCATCTAGTGTAACCCCTAGATATTTCACTGTCCCCTTCACAGGTATCGCTTCATTGAAAAGCTTTAGATTCGAACTTGAGTGTTGGATATGTTTACTTGTGAATGGTACAACAACAGTCTTCTTAGGACTAACCCCCAGATCCTGTTTTCTGCACCAGTCTTGCACAATGTCCAATGCACCTTGTGCCATATTCTTGACTGTGTCAGCAAGTTTGCCAAGTATTACTATGACAAGATCATCTGTGTATCCTTGGCAAAAGACTGCCTAGAGTTTAATTCTCCAAAGAGATCATTCACCATAAGATTCCACAATAAAGGGGAAAGAACTCCTCCTTGCGGGCAACCCCTAGTGGTGTTGATTATCATTTTTTCATTCATCATGGTAGCCTCTACCTTTCTTCCACTGAGCATGGCCCTAGCCCACCTACATATAGTGGTCCCTAGGTCATGCACCTCTGCTGCCCTAACCATGGAATCGAAGGTCGTGTTGCTAAAAGCCCCCTCAATGTCCAGGAAGATACAGAGGGCTATTTCTCCACCTTCCCAACAAGTTGGTGGAGAGCTGTCTCACATGATTTACCTGGTTGATATGCATGTTGGTTTGAATGTAGAGGAGCCCTACTTAACCTCCTGGACCAGCGTCCCCCCCAATCTCTTCAAAGAGGGCCATCTGCATGAGCTCCTCCTGCTGCGAGGTGATGCTCACCAGTGGGTATCCTTCTTGGACAACCACCATTCTAAAGACCGAGACTGCAGTATTATAGGTCTGTTTCCCTATTTCCTGCCTCAGCCCTTTAGGATCACGCTTTTACAGAGAGGAGGGAGTCTTAGATTCCTCCCTAATCCTCTTGCCACCTGTCTTTGACGTCGAGGGGGTCTGTGTATCCCCTTCGACCTGAGGTAGTTTCTTTTTGGGGTCTTGGGCTCAAGCCCTTTTGATCCCTTCCACTTATGCTTAGGAAGCCATTCTTCCTTTTGCTTCTGTTCCTTGAGAAGTTTCCTCCTCTGAGCCCCAGACAAGGCCTTAATCCTAATCTGGTCCAACTTCTCTGTTACATTTCCCACTTCTTGCTCAGGTCTAGACCCTGATTGAGAAGTAGGAGTGCACTCCATCGGTCCTGATCCCGATGTCTGAGTATCTGAGGTCTCAGATTGCCCCTCAGATTCTTTTAAAATACTTTCTTTCTTTGTGTTCATCATAGTCCCACGAGATTTGGGGATTTATATGGTCCACACTACGATAACCCCGCACGGTGCAAGGCTACTTACTCAGGGAGGTCGCCTGGTATCCCTGAGGCTCCATTCGAGACACATCCACCCATGTGCCACACACCCCTTGGCATGGATCGCATCACACCTTGGGTTGGGAAAGGAATTGGGAAAGGACTGGGAGAGGATAAGGAAGACGGGACGTTGTGGGACACGCTTGGTCTGATCCATCAGCTGAGGCCTTTCCGGCAGTAGGTTCTCTATCTTCGGTGTAGCCCTCTGCTTCACATGGATACGCAAGCCTCTCCACCCGCACGGACAGTGCTCCGTCAAGGTGGTGTCCCCCAGAGAGGGGCTGACCTTCATCTCTGTCACTTTCTTCATCACTTTCACTTGAAGCACTTTCACTTTCACCACTTACCTTTTCGACTGTTGACTTTCTTCATACTTCTTTTCTCATTTTCCTCCAGCTTTGTCCTTTTCCCAAAGTCTTTTCTTCAATATCTGCTCGCTTTGGTGTTGATGTTAGTATTATTCTTCAACCTTTGGAACGTCCAATTGTTTTTCTGAAAGGTGCTTTGTACAAACCACAAAACTCTTTTGGCGAGATGTACGGTTTACTGTTGTTACTGAAACTGGGTGCCTCATTATCTTTCATAGTACCTTCCAAAGTGATAGGAGGAGTCATACATCCATCTGAGGCCAATGGCCCTCTTTCACCTTGTACCACATACAAGTGTTTCACTGTGTACCATAGTCACCATGAACTAAAAAGTTAGTCACAGTTCTTAACCTACATATCTACCAAATCTGCAATTGGTTAATATATAGCTAAAGATGTGTATGTTATCACAAAACATAATATTTCTTTTCGCTGTATGTTATATTGAAAATATTAAACTTACAAAGAGACGTTAACTGTAACTTCTGACCACCGAAAACCAATAATAACATATAGAACAAATAATAATCAACCAAACTGTGTATCATTACAGTGAAACATGTATTTTATCATAATAATAATAATAATAAAAACAGGATACCAAAAATGAAAAAAAGATATATTGCTAAAAACAAATGAGATGGAACGTTTCACTGTGTACCGTGTTTCACTGTGTACTACTCTCCCCTATACTTTAACCGATTTTCAGATTCAAATGTGATTATCATGATTGTTTTTTTTTAACTAATGTGATGTTTAAGTTACTCAATTTGGGGGCATGTATGACAGGATTACACACCAATCAGTACAACACATTGTCCAAAATACAGAGGTAGGCTAGTTATGGGAAAAATTGTTGGTGGCCAAAGTTGCCAAGAGTTCGGGGTTACATTGACTGGCCTCCATCTCCACCACAACTATCAACCACAATTCCATCTGTGGTCAATATTTTAGCAACACAGTGCAACTTTGACCACCCAGAAATAAAAATATTCGTCTAAATTTATCTTAAGTGCTTTTATTAATCTCAATAAAAGAGAAAACATAGTGAAATAAACAAATATAAAAAAAATAGAAATTTGATTACTTACCAAAAGGACCATCTCGTCGATAGGCACAAATAATCACACACAAACACACATACAACCTTTCGTCACCACTGGCAGCTTCTTCAGGAAAAAGAAGAAAAATGGGAGGAGAAAGGGAAGGATATGGGTTTTAAGGAAGTGGAAAAGGAGTCATTCCAATCCCAGGAGTGGAAGGACTTACCTTAGGGGAAAAAAGGAAGGTAAACAAATACACACACACTCACACATAAACAAACGCAAACACACCTAGACAGACATTTGTAAAAAGCAAAGAAGTTGGACAGAGATACCACTTGAGACAGAGGCTCTGACTGCCGAACCGAGGCAAAGATGCTGAAGATGGTGGGCGGGAATTTGAATTTAGCAGAGGTTGAGACCAGGTGGGCAACGGGAGGAGAGAATAAGCTGAAGGGCAAGTTCTCATCTCCGGAGTTCTGAAAGGTTGGTGTCAGTGGGAAGTATCCAGATAATCTGGACAGTGTAACACTGCACCAAGATGTGCTGGCCATGCACCAAGGCATGTTTAGCCACAGGGTGATCTTCATTACCAACAAACACTGTCTGCCTGTGACCGCTCATGTGAATGGACAGTTTAGGATGAAGCTGGCTAGGGTATTAAGGAAAGAGGTTTTAGGTAGGGAAGTGGGTGGTTGGCGTGAAAGGAAATACTCCATCGCAGCGAGGCCCTGGGCATCCTAACCCACAACTTCTTCACCTTTGAGGGCCAGACATACCAACAACTAAAGGGAACAGCCATGGGAACCAGGATGGCCCCCTCGTACGCAATCTTATTTATGGGACGCTTAGAGGAAGTCTTCCTGGATACCCAAGCATGTCAACCGAAACTTTGGTACAGATTCATTGATGACATCTTCATGATCTGGCCCAACAGTAAAGAAGAACCCCAGAATTTCCTCTCCAACCTCAACTCCTTTGGTCCCATCAAATTCACCTGGTCCTATTCCAAATCCCATGCCACTTTCCTTGATGTCGACCTCCATCTGTCCAATGGCCAACTTCACACATCCGTCCACATCAAACCAACCAACAAACAACAATACCTCCATTATGACTGCTGCCATCCATTCCACATCAAACGTTCCTTTTCCTACAACTTAGGTCTTCGTGGCAAAAGAGTCTGCTCCAGTCCCGAATCACTGAACCAGTACACCAATAACCTAATAACAGCTTTCACATCCTGCAGCTATCCTCCTGATCTGGTTCAGAAGCAAATTACCAGAGCCACCTCCTCATCCCCCCAAATCCAGAACCTTCCATCGAAGAATCCCAGAAGTGCCCCTTTTGTCACCGGATACTTTCCGGGACTGGAGCGGACTCTGAATGTGGCTCTCCATCAGGGATACGACTTCCTTAAATCCTGCCCCAAAATGAGATCCATTCTTAATGACATCCTTTCCACTCCACCTTCGTAACCCCCTAGTCCATCCCTATCAAATCCCCAAACCACCTTCCCTACCCTCTGGCTCCTACCCATGCAACCGACCCCGTTGTAAAACCTGCCCTATGCACCCTTCCACCACCACTTATTCCAGTCCCATAACCCGGAGGGTGTACACGATCAAGGGCAGAGCCACTTGCGATAGCACCCACATGATTTACCAACTGACATGCCTGCACTGTGAAGCGTTCTATGTGGGAATGACCAGCAACAAACTGTCCATTCGCATGAACGGTCACAGGCAGACAGTGTTTGTTGGTAATGAAGATCACCCTGTGGCTAAACATGCCTTGGTGCACGGCCAGCACATCTTGGTGCAGTGTTACACTGTCCGGGTTATCTGGATACTTCCCACTGACACCAACCTTTCAGAACTCCAGAGATGGGAATTTGCCCTTCAGCTTATTCTCTTCTCCCATTGCCCACCTGGTCTCAACCTCCGCTAAATTCAAATTCCCCCCCACCATCTTTAGCGTCTTTGCCTCGGTTCTGCGGACAGAGCCTCTGCCTCAAGTGGTATCTCTGTCCAACTTCTTTGCTTTTTACAAATGTCTGTCTAGGTGTGTTTGCGTTTGGATATGTGTGAGTGTGTGTGTATTTGTTTACCTTCCTTTTTGTCCCCTAAGGTAAGTCCTTCCACTCCTGGGGTTGGAATGACTCCTTTTCCACTTCCTTAAAACCCATATCCTTCCCTTTCTCCTCCCCTTTTTTCCTCTTTTTCCTGAAGAAGCTGCCAGTGGTGGCGAAAACTTGTATGTGTGTTTGTGTGTGATTATTTGTGCCTATCGACGAGCCGGTCCTTTTGGTAAGTCATCCAATTTCTATTTTTTATATTTGTTTATCCCACCTTCTATAATTTTCATTTTATCTATTAGAAAACATAGTGAAGTACATAAATGAAACAGTGTGATCCAACATCACAATTATAAACATAATTAAAGTTACCAGATGGAGTAGCCTACTACACATATTAGTTCAGCTTAATACCCTCACGTTTATCCTTCTTAAACCTAAATCCCCATTTTAGAACATCTGGTGTATCAGTAAACTTGGGGTAACACTGAACGGTGGTCAAAAGTAACCCCAAAACAGAGACTTCATGCCCATGACCTGAGAAAAAGTAATATACCAGTTGACATATGCATATGAAGAAAATAAAATCTGTGGTCTATTATGAGAATTAATCGACCAACACATCTGATGTAGTTTAAAACACCAATGACTCTGCTGTTGTGAGATATTGGCGGATTTGCACAACCAACTTTAAACACCCTTTTTTGTATACAACTTCAAGTCTCAACAAGTTTGCCAACTGCTGCGTAAGATGTGCTACATCTTGCATATATTGATGGATCTTTAACACTAAAGAGTATTCACAAAAGACCCAAGTGAGAGCCAGAAGGAAGATGTAAAACATTTTGGGCTTGGGTAGTAAGAATATCCAGTCAAAGAATATCCAGTTTACAATATGTGTCTTTGGGGAAATTCTGCTGGGGCAAAAGAAGTCTTCCTCTGGCAAAAGAAAACCATCCAATGTTTATTTGGCTTAAGCAAGTTAACTTCTTATAAACAATAAGTTGTTCAACACAAGATACAGTTCACAGTCTCTTCATACTCAAGGTACTTATGTATGCTAAATAGAATGTTCATGAGTATGAAAGTAGATCAGATGTACACTTACATGGAACCAGGAATAGAAACTTATTAGATATTTCTTGAACTTGATTAAGTAAATTCAAAAATAATTTTCTTCATATTGACAAAATATTTCTCAACAAAATACCTCATCTCACAAGAGAATTACAGGAAAATAAATTTAAAATGGTCATAGAGACTTGTCTAAAAGAAGAGGCATTTTATGATACAAATGAATTTATATGTATGGAAAAAAGGATAAACTTCTATTAATGTGACTGTTAACAAATCAAACTGTAACAAAAAATCTTAATGTAGTCTAAATAATCCATGTTCATGACACCTATCATGTCGTAATTTTAATTTTGTGACATTTATGTATGTTAACTTATGTGTGATTACGTGTCTACTGACAATGCCTTATACAACATCAATGTTGTCCACAGGAAAATAAAGCAATTTCAGTTTCAATTCAACATATTGCTCTTCTTCCTCTTTCAAATTAATGCGAACCTACTAATTTTATTTATTGTGCAATTGTGTTTGTAGTATACATGGTTAAATTATAAAAAGTGCAAAAATAAGTAATAGCTTAATAAATTTAATAGGCCTTATTTTTAAAACATTAGCCCCTCCCCCCAAACAAATCCTGGCTGTGCCACTGCTCACAAGTAATTATATACTTTAATTATCCAGGTCATCATCATCAACTTGCACAGTTTCCAGCCACAGGCTGAGTTTGTTTGGAACACAAGTCACTATTTCCCATATATTCTCATTCCTCACCCTGTCTCTTCTTATTACCCCTATTCTAATTTACAGAAATTCCATTTCCCCTGCTTGTATTCTGCTCATATCTCTTTCTTTGTTACCTAAGTTTCCGACGCATAGGTCAATATCAGAACATAATAACTTTCTTATAGGACTCCTTTACTTTTCTTGTGTACATCCTTACTCCACACTAACTCGTAACACTTCTCAGAAATACTTCTGCCTGTCTGCCACATTCTGTAATCTCCTTATTATTTCTCCCATTTTTCTCAATTGGTACACTTCCGAGGTATTTGAAGCTTTTGCCTTCTTTAACTGTTCACCTGCAAGTGTTATTCCTCTCACTGATCTATCTTTTTTCCTGGTGGTTAACATGAACTCACATTTATCGATGTTGAACTTCAATCCGTATTCTCCAACTATTTCTTCCCAAGCATGCAGCTGCTCCTGGATTTCCTCCTTGTTGCCCCAGACCACCAGATTGTTTGCAAACACCATTGCTTTTATCTTTTCTTCCCCAATTTTCCCTTCTACCTTTGTCATTATGTCATCGATGACCACACAATGAAGAGAAGGGCTGACAATACACTGCCTTGCTTCATTCCACACACTTGTTTAAACCATTCTGTTCTTCCCTCTCACACTTTCACACAACTCGTACTTCCACAATACACCTCCTTCACTGTGCGTACAATCTCTTTTTCTACTTCCATAATTTTAAGTGCTTCCAAAACCTTATTCCTACACACACTAACATAAGCCTTTTCTATATCTAGAAAGGCCACCAGTAGGTCCTCCCCATATTCATACTGCTGTTCTTAGAGTTGCCTTACTGTGAATATGAAGTCCACTGTCAATTTTCCAGGTTGGAATTCATACTGCTCTTCTTTCATTCCCCTCTCGACTTTGGCTTGAATATACTTTTGCACAGTGTGACTCCTCTGTAATTTCTGCACTCCTTTCTTGAATATTGGGACTATTAATCCTTTCTTTCAATCTTTCAGGGTCTTCTTTTTCCTTTCATCCTCATCACCTGATACAACTACTGTTTTCCAACTTTCCCTGTTGTCTTCATCATTTCCTCACTCACTTTGTCTGCACATCGTGCCCTCCCTCCTTTCATCTTGTTTATTGCCATTTCCACTTCTCTCCAAGTCAGGTCCTTTTCCATTCCTGTATTGCCTTTTCGATCTTCTACTGTTCTGGCATCCTCATGCCTATTTGCATTAAGTAAATCCTCAAAATATCTTTTCCACACTGTCCTTAGAGTCTCTCCATTGTGGATCTCATTTCCATTCTTGTCCATAATCACCACATCCTCTCTCAATCATCTTCTCTCATTTTTTACTATCCCTTATAGTACTTTCTTCTGCCAAAAATTCTGGATGATTTCATGTTTTATCTATACGTCATTTATATTATTCTGAATCCATCTCCTATCAGCCTTCTTTCTTCTACTGGTAGTACATAATCATAGACTATATTCATATAGTTACAGATAAATATCTTAGAAAATTCTAAATGTCATATTTCATAACTAGAATCATCAGTTCTTAGTATAGTATAATACCCACCGCTTGGGTAACAATTTCAATTTCCCCATTGAAAATCTTATAACTTTAGTTTCTGTACTAAATCTTAGCTGGTTGCCACTTAAATGATTTATATTACCTTTACACTCATCACCCAAGTCTTCATCTGACCTAATGGGTCATCAGGAGTGACAAACTTACCAAAATATTTACAAATTTTTATTCCAAAAAGGCAAAAGTGGAATCAAATGGGTTAAAAAAAAGAACTTTGATATTGTTCATTCTTATTATGATAGTTTGTTAGTATACAGTACTGCATTTACATTTGAAAATATACAAGATCTTTGAAATTAGTTTCATTTTGATTTCAGGTGCAATGTTAATGGCCATGTTTCTGCAGGGTCTTTCAAAGAAGGAAACAATAAGTCTAACTACTTCAATGATGGAATCAGGTATTTCAAGAAATATTAATGTCTTTGATTTCTGCTATTAAACATTAAATGACAATTTTGTTGTTAATGGTTTTATGTTACATACGGCTGCACTGTAAGTATCATATTTGTTTCAGAGTTATTTCTTTTCCTTATATTATGTTGGTAGGGAATTTTTATTACTACAAATTGAAGCAACTTCTATTAAGTACATTTGCAAACTGGAGCATCATATGAAAATGTGTATAAAGAGCAGGATTTGAACCTGGTCTCCTGTTCACTAGGCAATCGCATAACCCACTATGCTATGCAGCACCTGGCATAGTGGCTTTGCACAGCTGCATGGATTTCGTCTGGCAAACATTAACCCTCAATAAAAAATTGTCATATCTGACTAAGTATATAAGTGTTGCAGTGTTGTTCTTGCTTAAGGGGAATACATGTAGACTGGTGCAGACATAGAATTGAGGCTGAGGAGGTAGATGTGCCAGGGTAAGTCCATACAGTTCTGTTACAGCACCGTGCCAGGGTGACAAAATCGTTACAGCCGGCCCAACCAGCAGTAGACCAGGGTTTTAATCCACACCACCATATCACACTTCAGCCTGCATACATACACATGAAAATTTGAGATTTTTCAAAAAAAAAAAAAAAAAAAAAAAAAAAAAAAAAAAAAAAAAAAAAAAAAAAAAAAAAAAAACACCACACCTCTGAATCAGTTTCATATTTCAATTATCATCTGCCATAACTTCTAACATTGTGATTAAAATAAATTTCCTTTTTTCTGTAAAGGTTAGCATGTCATTATTCAGAACAGACACTGACAAATCATTGATTCAGACTAATGATCCATAACATATCTAAAATAATGCCAAAAATAGGTTTTTATAGCTTGAACAGTCCTATAGCTATGTTAATAAATTCATTAAGTATGAAACTTAGTACTTTATAAAATGTACCAGGTGATGTTATGCAGTGGGAGGACGGCTGGACACTTGTGGACAAGCATAGTACTGGTGGAGTCGGTGACAAAGTATCGCTTCCACTTGCCCCTGCTCTGGCTGCATGGGGTTGTAAAGTGCCCATGGTTTCAGGCCGTGGCCTTGAAATCACAGGCGGAACACTGGATAAACTTGAAAGCATTCCAGGTAATACAGTACATTTCTATCAACAAACACTCAAGGATACAATTAATTCACAGACAGTATGTTATATGGAAAATTCCTGGTGGTTTCCTCAGTAGTGCTCAAACCTATAAACTTTTCTTGTCATGGCTTGGACACAGTCTTCCTTTCATATGGTTCCCATTGACACCAAACTGCTGCCATTTCCAGAGGCATTAAAACCACAGAGGGATTTGAATGCATGCCCAGCTAAGTACAGTGACACTCAACAGAGGACAGACTGCTGGACCTGATGGGATACCAATTCAATTTTACACAGTCTATGCAAAGGAACTTGCTCCCTCCTCTCCTAGCAGCAATGTACTTTAGATGTCTAAAGGAACAAAGGGTTCATAAAAATTGGGGAAAAGCACAGATCATTCATATTTTCACAAAGGACCATCATCACATACAGAAAACTTTTGTGGTATATCTCTGAGATAGGTCAGATGCAGAATTTTAGAACAAAGCCTAATCTCTGTTTGAGTTTTATATTGTTTCTGGGGACCAAAAATCTCCTGGAATCATTATGGGTTCTGAAAGTGATGAGCTTGTGAAATCCAGCATGCACTGTTCATCAGCAATACCCTGACGTTAGTAGGAGCAGACTCCCAGGTATGTGTAAGCTTTCATGACTTCTGCAAGGTATTTCATATGGTTCCAAACTGTTGCCTAATGAGCATAGTGTGAGCATATGGAATATCAGACAAACTATGTGATGGATTGAAGAGTTTCTAGCAAACAGAATGAAGCATGTCATTCTCAGTGGAGAGAAGTCTTCAGTGTAAAAGAAATTTTTGGTGTGCCCTAAGAGAGTGTGATACTATCATTATTTTCTACAATATATATAACTGATGTTGTAGATAACATTGTAAGTTCAGTGAGCCTTTTTTGCAGATGATGCAGTATATTGAGAACCTGCAACAATGGAAAATGGTATTGAAATGCAGAAGGATCTGCAGCATATCTATGCATGGCAGAGGGTATGGCTATTAACCCTTACCAGTGGAAAGTGTTGTATTTACATAGAATTTTACTATATAATTATGCAATAGCGGGACAAACACTGGAATCAGTTACTTTCATTAAATATCTTGGTGTAGACATAAGGAGCAATTTGACATGGAACAGCCATATAAAATCAATCATGGATAAGATGCCAGATTGAAAGTCATAGGAAAAAAATCCTCAGGTAGTGCAGCTCATCAACAAAGTAAGTAGGTTACAAAACACTTGTTTGCCCGACACTTCAGTATTGCTCATCAGTGTGGCATCTGTACTAGGTAGGGGTGCTAGAACACATAGAGAAGATCCAACGGAGACCAGTACACTTTCATTATAGGCCCATTTAGTAAGTGTGAAAGCAACATGGAGGTGATCAGGAAACTCCATTGGTAGACACTGATAGAGAGACATTTTTTGGAAAAAAAATTGTTGTGGCAAAGTTACGCCAGCAAGGGACTGGCTGAGCACAGAATTGACCGTGGTATCACTGGTGTCAGTTGTGATAAAAAAATGTCTGTGTCTGGGTGGGGGTGGGGGTGAGCAACAGTTACAGCATGGGCCAAGAGATCTTTAAGAGCTGAGAATGCATTAGTCATTTCTGGAGTCCAGGGCATAGGGTAAGTGCCAGAGGTATGTTTGCCTGCTAACACATTTATTAGTGGAGCTCCAATGTCCACTGCACATGGCAAATGACATCAGTAATCATTTATTGTGCCCAGGAAACATTTGAGTTCTTTGAAGTTTGAAGGATGAGGGAGGTCCTTAACAGAGTTTAATTTCTCAACTGGAGGGGAAATGCCATCCCCAGAGACATTGTAGACTAGGAAATGGACAGATGTTTGGTGTAGTTAGTCTTTGTTGTGATTTAAGTCAATGCCCACCCTACCTAGAGTGTCATAGGATCTGCATGTGTGGTTTGTTTTCTTCAGCGATCAGTGTCTTGTCTAGGTAAACTAAAGAGAATTTAAGCAGAAAGAGAACCTCAACTTTGAAGTGTTTCCATGTCTGTGTAGTGTTCTTTTTAGGTTAGTGAATGGGAGAAGACCAATTGCTTGATGAACATTTGATAATGCCAGAATCGAGCAGCTTGGATATGTTGTGCCAGGAGGCACTACCTGCAACAGTGTCAGCTGAGCAACAGGGAAGTTGACGAACTCGACTGTCATTGTTGTGGCTGTTAGCAGGAGGTGAAATGATGGTGAGGTTGTGATGACTGCTGCATGAGCTGCCAGAGGCACTACTGGTCCAAGTGAGCAAAATGACTGCTGAGCCATTGCAGGTGATAGGTCATCTGCCCAGGTAGGAGAAAGTGCAGCCGCTGGTACAGTTGGCGGTGCCACCTGTGTGTGGTGGCGAGATGGTGGCTAGGCAGCAACAGGCAGGATAGAAAAAGACATAGTTTAGCAAGTGGCCACTGACATGAGTGGAGGAGCCACTGTCGCACAATCAGAATATGGTGGACATGCAACAGGTATAACAACAGAGGAAGGCACATTCGAAACACTATGTTAATCAGTCAAAACACTGCAGGAATAGTTGAGGAGCACATTTACCATGAGATTCAATAATTTTCTGAGAATAATTCACCAAGGAGATGTGACATGAAGGCTGGCTTGAGGCTGGGGAAGTTCCAGTTCTCAAGTTGGTTGCAGGGCGCGAGGTGCGCGGAACATGCGCAAGAGAGCAGGGTATGCATGATGTGTTGACATCACATGGGGTAGTCATGACAACAAAATTTTGTTTACCAGCCACAGTGTTACGAGCAGGAGGGGGTACCAAACTGTCAGAATCACTGTTAACCTTGCATGCAGGTGCGATGTCATTGTTTGACCTGAGAAAGGTATTAACCTTGAAATTAGTGTCCTTTGAGGCAGCTCGAAGAGACATAAGGTGATGCTTGGGAGACAACAGTTGGGACTCAGCAGCGGCAAGATGGTGAACAATGTCTTCTTTCTCGCCCCAGAGGTACAACACTTGTTTGTGTTGACATAAGTAAATTTGATTGCTTAATAGTGTCAGAGCGGACGATGCTCTCTCTTTCACTGCAGAGTTTGGGCAGTTTCTCATGTTCACTAGACCACTTTAACAAAAGTTTGTTGATCTTGTTTAAATGCGAACTGTTTTGTTACATGCAAAGGGAGGAGTAGAGCTTGACAAATCACACAGAAAAGTCTGTTAATGGTGTGATGAAAGACGGGTCAATGAACGACATACGGAGAAAGTTTGTGGTGAGCCAGAAAATCCATACCAAGAATAGGTTCTGGGATGTTAGCCATGAAGAAGTTCCATTTTAATTTGCACTTGGGAGACAGGTGAACGGAGTATGAGGTAGAACTGGCACACGGAAGTTGAGAGGCATTGACATATCAATGAACTGGTTGGAGACATTGTAGAGTGCCAGACACCATGGACGAAGGAAGCAGTGATACGTTGGCACCCGTGTTAATCAGGAAGCATGTGCCAGAAACACAATCATGAAGGTAGAGGCAGCCACCCAGGGGCGGAGACCCTCGTACTGAATGTAGCATGTACAGGCGCCTGGTTTTAGCCGAGCAGAACATGACGCCTACATCATCTTGTGCTCTCCATTTGAGTGAAGGCATGGCTGGTGGCATTTGCAAGTGACATCCCCGAAATGTGTGTGAACGTAACAGAGCGAATAATGTGGTGCCTGTTCCTGTGGGTAACAGATGAGTAGAGCCGGACCCTCATTGGAGTCAGTAGATGGGCAGGTATGTTAGCATTGTGCGGAGGCGAGGCTGCAGTGTCTCGGTGGTGTAATGGTGAGGAATGCCAGATGGGTTGATTAGTTCATCCAGAACCTGGGAACATCCTCAAGTGAAGGTGTGAGATAAGTAGAAGGTTGTGGAGCCTATGAGTCCTTCTTGAGGCGTACTTCATTGAGATATGCCTCATGCACTCAATCTGCAATGTGAATATGTTCTCTGGGTGATTTGAGTATATTATAGGTGAGTGCTGTCAGGACCAGAAGAGGCAGCTTGCTGGTCCACACCACATGTGTGTCATAGCATTTTCGCTGACCTGACCAGTAGGTGGAGGTGTCATCACAGCCACAAGGGTTTATTATCCCCAAGGTGTTCCTCTTGCAGGATGTGACAAATAGTTTCATCTGGTGCTTGGGTTACCACTCAAGAATAGTCTGCTTTAGTGATTGGTAGCAGTGGGTGGTGGGCAGCGAAGTGACCAAGGCGCAGATGAGATCGACATGCTTGTCTAGATACATTATCAGACAGAGATAATGAGTGAGTAGTAGTCGAAGATCTGTTCCACCAGTGCAAACCATGTCATTGACTCATAGAATGGGAGAGTAGGTGGCTTCAGTACACAACCAGGCAGTGGGAAAGGAGTTGAGTGAAGCACTTGGTCATTGTTGCTGTGGCAGCTGTGTTCGACTGATGCTGCTCTAGTGGCAATGGCATGGTGTCATGTGGCAGGGCAGAGGTCCTCACTGGGATTGGGAAAGCAAGTGGGTGCAAGGTGGCATGGTATTGTGGTGTGGTATGGTAGTCTGGCATGTCAGCATCACTAAAATGTGCCAGATTAATGGACGGTTGGCTGTGTGCAAATGCGAAATTGTTCTGAGAACTGTCAGACACACAAACGGAAGCAGACGGTACTTGTAGTCACGGTGCGTATGACAACACATTCTGAAAATTGTCACTGTTCACGAAGTTCAGACATGGAAAAGCACTCTTGAAGTTTTGAGAATTCAAAGTACTGTCACGAGTGAGAAATTGTCCTGGCAGTTGCACAAAGGTAGATGGTACAGTGCCAGTCGTAACAGACACTGTGCGCACAAAGAAACAGGTACGGCTGAAACATGTTAGTGAAAGCTCAAACCAAAAGCTGAACTTGACAAAGAGCCTAATAAATGTTCACTGGTATTTGCACAAGGTGGGGCTGATTGAATAGATCCTCTTGAAACAAAGTGTTGGGCAACAGTTGGTCAGGCACATGGGCCGCAGAGGGATACACTGACGCATGTGAAGGCACAGTGGTGGGCCATGAATTTAAATCGAAGCACTGAAATTAACACTGGTAACATTCAACACAGGCAGATGCTGAGCACATGCAAAGCAGTTCTGTTGAGGATGGAAACTGTTGAAATCCTGGGCACTGTTTGCAATGTTCAGAGTAAAAAAGCTGTGGTGATGTAACGTCCATTACTGCACAGATCAGAGTTGAAAAGATCTTGTGAAAAATGCCAGTCTGGTTGAAAAGGCATCAAAGATGGAGAATTCAATGTTTTCTATAGATGAGGTGAGGCTGTGAACGCTTGCGTGTCAGGAAGTAGCTCAGCATGGGATGCACTGGCAAAGTCTTTGTGGCAGGAAGCCGTTAGTTCATAACTCGTCAAAAAACAGAAAAAAACTATGCGGGCAGCACAAAACGAACAAAATATGTACATTTGTGGCAGAATAAAGTCTTCGGGGTCACCACTATGGGATTTGGAGGTTGTGTGTTCATATCATATTGGGGTCACTACTATGGGATTTAGAGAGGTTGTAGACCCAGAGAAACCACCATATACAATAATGACAAGCTTTATTGTAACACCATTGACTAGTACATACAGTCTGAATCTGGTTTTTAGATATGGTGGCTGAGAAACAGCTTGCCCAAAAAACATAGTTACAGACGAAACACATTGCATCGATGTGGTCAATAGTGTCACCGCAGCACATGTAAATGAATATGATGCATTTATAACCACAGTTATTTCACTTTGAAGAAGCAGCCCAAAAGTTAAGAAACAAGTAAATGTACAGCAAGAAACACAGTGGACAACTAGTGAATTATTAGAACAACGTAGGTAGTTGCAGGGACTGAAATTGGTGGGAGATGCTGCAAGCTGTAAAACATTTTAAAAATTGCAATAAGAAAGGCAAAAGCGAATTCAGTTAACACCACCATATTAAACTAAAGGCAACTTAGAATATAAAAATGTTGAATGAAAGGAAAAATCTGAACAAAACAAAGAAACAGATCAGGTCAATGAAAATTGGCAGATAGTAGAAAAATAGTGCATGTCCTCAGTGACAGTTATATAAATGTGGTGGAGAATTTAAAATTGCAAAGAAACAGTACAGAGAAAAAAATTAAAAAGTTACCAAATTACTTATACAGTACTATGTTCTTAAGGTCATTTCTAGAAGCTGAACTAACAAAAACTACAGAGAAACTATAGACCAAGAAATCAGCTAGTTGTGATGAAATATTGAGCCATGTGATACATTTAGAAAGTGAGCAAATACTCACTCCACTAGGCTACACAGAAAACAGCTCCCACAGAGATGAGAGTTTTTCCATAGAAACTGAGGACAGGCAGGGTCGTGCCAGTATATGAGAAAGGACACAAAGATGACCCCAAATAACTATGTAATGGTAAATCTGCCATTGCTAGACTGACAGAATATGTTACACAGTATTTATATGAATGAAAGTTGTATCTGCAATATTCATGGACATATCCAAAGCAACTGACACCACTGGATATAAAATACTTATACAAAAACTGGAAAGTTCATTGGCAAGCAAGAAAATAGATTTGGTCTTATTTATGCAACAGGAAAAAATATGTGTCAGTAGGGAACTCCTGTAAATCATAAACAAAATCTATCAGATATGGAGTGCCACAGGGTTATGTAACAGGCCCCTTGCTGTTTAATCTTTATGTAAATGATATAGGGCAAGAGAAAAAAAAATTGTATGACAATGACATGAGAGTATTGAACCGTGCGTAAAATATGGCAAAGCTCAAGAGAAGTGCATTTATTTCAGCAAATGCTACAGCTCAATGGCTTACTGAAAATGAACTAATCAGAATAAATAAATAGATTTATTTATTTGATGGGTGGAAAATTTGTCGTGCGCGTCGAACCCTCATGCGCTCGCAATATGGTTTACTTTGCTGTTACACTGCAGTCCCAGAAGTGATGAGTTCCCGGTTACTGCACATAGACAGAGCAACAAGCAAGAGACAAGACGCAAGTTAATGTTACATGCATTCTCTTTGACTCTTCAGAATTATGCTGGTAACCATTTAATGGTAGACGAGTAGCAGTTTGCAACTAATCATCCCTTGATCACCACTGGCGCACTACTCATCATGTCACATGGGGCGTATAACGGCCCCACGCAGTCCGCCGCTCTGCAGTCTCTGTATTGTACAACAGGTGCTGATGACCTCACTATAAGACCACACATATCATCAGTGCTAAAAGAAAGTAGAAGGTTTAGGGCGCCAAATAACACTTTTGTACACAAACAAAGGGGAAAATTTTTTTTTACTTAGGCCCTACAGTATATTGCTGCTGCCATCAGGTTATATTTGTTGGTAAGAAAGATCCCCTTACATTTTTTTTCATAATGACTCTATAAATAACAATATTTTTTGGTGCAAGTATGGTTTTGTGATGCACAAAGACTTTCTTTTTTTTTTTTTTTTTTTTTTTTTTTTTTTTTTTTTTTTTTTTTTTTTTTTTTTTTTTTTTTTTTTTTTGAAGAAAATCCTAATTCAGTTACTGCACTAAGAGTGTTGCTTACTCTTCCTGTGTCTGTAGTCGGTGTGAGAGCAGCTTCTCGAAATTAAAACTCATAAAACATGTCTGCGATCCACAATAACTCAAGAAAGACTTGTGGGTTTGGCAACTTTGTCAATTGAACAAGAATCTGCAGACATGGTTGATTTAAAGGAGATCGTCTAAGATTTTGCAAAATCCAAGGCAAGAAAAAAGAAATTTGTGCAACTCTTTGTATAAAGAGGCTTATAACTGTATCAAAAAAGTAATATTGTTGTATAAAAGTGTATGATGTGTCCCATTTTAATGGGTCAATACGTTTATTTAATATGTTGTGATTATGTATTTGAATTTAAAAAAAAAAGCCATATGTATTTTACATTGATATTTTATTGCGATTTTTTAAAATGGGGCACCATTAAAATAATTTACCTAGGGCACCAAATTTGTTTGGGCCGGCCCTGCAAAAGAAAGCAATAAGGATCATCTTAAAGAACTTGGGGACCTGCATAAACTGCTTCAGAAGTGTCTAGGATCTTAATTTTATGTTGTTGTACATGTAAAAAAGAGTAATGCACATCACAAAAGAAAGAATGAAATAAGAAGCACACGGTTCCCAATCGACTGAGAATCCTTTAAAAAGGACCTTGGTTGTTGGACAGCATATTGTTAAGAAACTCGCTGTTGTATTCTGTGAAGTGCTTAGTTACACATGTGAATGACAAAAGGTGCTTGAAATAATAATCAGCACAATGTCACTCTGTATATTAAACATAAGCACCTGCATTTTTAACATTCTAAGGCATTAGCGATATACTTTGTTACTTGATGTCATGGCACCAACCAACTCCTTCCTTCCAGCTAAGAACACACACTACAGAAAGAAAACATAATCTGTAAGTCCTTTGGTTTCTGTGTGATTTTGGCAGTCAGTTGAAGTGAGGGCTACCGCATTTAAGAAACTGAATTACAATACATCACTTGAATAAAAACTGCATGATGATATACATTACAATAACTTTTGTAAAAAACCGAAAGAATATCTGCTGAAAAAAGACTTTTTTACAGCATTGATGAGTACTTAATTAATTTGTACATGTTGTTATTAAGATCTAGCAAATAAGTGAAAATGGACATTTTTGTTGTTGTTATTTACATGTCTTATAAGATACATGTCATTTACTTGTATAAATACTGAAAGACTAACTGATGGAAAGAAAATTTCAAGGCCTGTGTGTTCCTCTTACACATTAAGAGATAAGTGACAGGGGATATATTTTTGTTATTTACATGTCCAACATTATTATTAATATAAATCATTGACTAATTTTAGGAGTTGTTTGTGTTTTGCATGGTAAACATGGTGAAAGGCTAATAAATAAACATAAACATTTACTGTACACAATGTAATCCTGTGCAATTTTTGTTTCTATTTTTTTTATTTATATACATATAAATAAGGAGATGGTTTACTTACCAGGCAAAAAAGCACAGGTATGTAGACAGACACACAAATAAAAACACACAAATGCTGAGCTTTCACAACCCTGGGTTGGTTCTTCAGAAAAAGAGCAGGAAAGGAGAGGGAAAAGGAAAGGATTCGGGTTTTAAGGGAGTTGGTGACGAGTCATTCCAATCCCAGGAGAGGAAAGACTTACCTTGGGGGTAAAAGGATAGGTAAACAAACACACACGCCCACACACATATACAAGCACACTCACCAAGGCATACGTCTGCTATCACAGTCCTCCCACAGCCGTCTACTGTTAAAGATCTTCAGGTATTTCTTGGCAAAATTGCCTACTATCATAAATTCCTTCCTTCCGCATCCCCTGCATCAGCTGCTACGTAGGAATGTTCCTTTTCACTAAACTGACTAATGCAAACATGCCTTTGTCTGTCTCAAAAGATCAGCTTCAGTCAGCACCATGTCTAGCCACGTTCTGGGCTGGCAACTGGGTGGCAAGTGATGTTGGCCACAGACAATGGTCTTCAGATTTCCTCACAGACTTTTGCAGATTTCTGTTTGGGCCATGGTGTTCATCATGTCACAGCGCTGCCCTTTCATCCACAGTCAAAGGGGGAGGTTGAGCTTCTTGTTCACACATTCAAGTGTCAGATCAAGAAGTTCCTCACTCAGTTTTCTACAGATGATGCCTTACTCCGCTTTATAAGTTCTTATCGCTTTACACCCATGGATGATTACAGCACAGCCAAGCTCTTACACGGTCATCAGTTATTCATGTTGTTACATCTTCTTCGCTCCCACCAGTCTTGGGCTGTTTCTCAACCTCCTGACAAGTTCCGAGTAGGTGCTCCTATCTGGATATGGGGGGATGGCCATCAAAAAGTTTCAGCCATCGGTTGTGCGACATCCGTACTGCCAAAGGAATGGTTGTTTGGCAATTTGACGACATGCATCCATGGGCAGTGGAACTCCTGTTGTTGACATTGTCTCCACCAAAGACTGTTCCTACTGCTTCAGACGCCAATAGACACCATCTCTGGGTCCCACCTTTACTGCTCACAAATCCTAGCACCCAATTCTACTTTTGTATTACATACATTTTAGGTTTCTATAATATCATTTTATTTAACATTTACAATAATTAACATTTACAATCCTACATTTAATTCTACAACTGAGAGGTAACAGAATTTATTTACACTTTGTACACAATTGTTGATTTGGGTGCTTTGATCCATTCTTTGTATATTTGACGTTTGTATTTGTTTCAGTCGCTGTCCGTATCCGTGGTGGGTGTGCCATCATTTGTAGATGTTGTGTCTGATTGTCTTGATCACTTTCATGCCAGGAGTTATCTCACCTGTGGGTTACACGTCGGGCGATCTGGTGTCTACATGTGTCATGGTATTCAATTTGTTTGAGTGTGGACACCTCATCAGCGATACGGTTTAGACTGTCTCATTTGTCCTTGTCTCTGATCATGTTGTTAATGTCCTGTAGTAGGGAATGTGATTGTGTTCTGTATATGTTGCAATTTAGGAGTGTGTGTACTGGGGTTCCCTGTTCCCCACATGTGCAGTTCTCATTGTCACTTAACTCTATACGGCTGAATGTGTAGGGTAGGGACCGTGTGCCGTCAAAAAATGTACCATACCCCGGCCGGGAGTGATATGGTCCATTCTCAGACATTCCCTGATGTTCGGGAAGAAAGCGTGCACTCATCGTCCCTTGTCACTGTTATCCCACTCCTGTAGCCATGTGTTCACCCGCCGTTTGTTGAGTTGGCACCTCTCTGTTATATTTTGTCCCGTGATTTCGTGGACTTTGTCCTATCTCCCTGCCCTCAGCCAGTACTTGGCCACTCTCTGTCTGATTGTCAGGTCAGTTGGGGGTATTCCCAACATGGTGCATAAAGCTTCAACTGATACGGTGTTGAAAGCCCCCAACAGTCTTAGAAGAGTCCTTCTTTGTCCTTGCCTCACAATAGTCTTGTATATTAGTAGGTATAGTCTGTGGGCCCATGAGCTGGCAGAGAAGCATACATCTGACTCAAAAAGTGCTGTGTGATATAGTGTTTGTGTTGGGAGTTTGTATATTGTGGTGTTTAGCCTGGTGAGTGTTTGTGTCATCTTGGTGGCCCTGTCTGTCATTAGTTTTATGTGATCGTTAAACATAAGTCGTTCGTCGAGTTGGACCCCAAGATATCGTGTTGTGTGGTCTCTGTGAATCTGTTTGACTTTGAGTAAAATGTATACTGTTTTGTGTGCGACCATTTCGAGTTTGTTTTGGTAGCACCACTGGCCAATTTTCGCCAGGATTTGTGTTGCTTTTTGTTCTATTTGTGCTTTTGAGTCAACCGTGACTACCACTAGTAGGTCATCTGCATAGGCTACCCCCCACCTCCCTTGACCAGCTCCTCTTCTCCTAGGAGATTCAGAAACGGCTCAAAGGCGATATCCCAGAAGACTGGGCCACATATTGATCCCTGTGGACACCCTTTGGTGATCCTCTTGACCATTTTCTGGGTGCCTATGTGCCATTCCACTACCCTATGTCTACAGTAGTCTGAGAGGCTATTGTAGAGGGCTGTAGGTACCCTCAGCTCCCTGAGCCTTGCAAACAGTGCCGGCCACCAAAGATTATCAAAGGTGCTGGCAATGTCGACAAGGATGGCCACTGCGTATTTTGCCCTCGTATTGTGTACTGTTTGTAATGCCATGTTTATGGCATCATCTATTGATTTTCCCTTTCGGAAACCATATTGTCTGTGGTTAAGACCCGTCAGCTCTCTCTGCTCTTGAAAATGGTCACAGAGGAGTCATTCCTGCACTTTGGCCAAGGTGTTAATCAGGCAGATTGGTCTGTAAGATTTGGCAATTTGCGGGTCCTTGTCCGGGGACTTCTTTATGACAACTGCATTGGCCATTTTCCAGGTCACAGGTACCTGTCCCAGCCGTCGTGCATTATTAATGAGATCTGTCAGGAAAGGAATAATATGCAGAGCTGTCATTTTTATGGTCTCGGGATGGACACCGTCGGGGCTGGGGACTTTGCCATTTCTCAATTTAGAGATTGCTGCAGCCACCTCTTCCCTGGCAAAAGGAATGGTGATGGTACCACTGTTGTATTCTGTGTCCATTAATGTTCTTATTGTTGTGTGTTGCTGGTACGTACAGCTAGTCATAATTTAATAGAATATTTTTAATAGATGTCTCTTTTAACACAGAGAAAAATGAATTGTTAATATTGTTTACATTTTTTTCAGGATTCAGAGTAAATTTGAGTCATAATGAGATGAAAACAGCTCTTCAGAAGGCAGGATGCTTCATTGCAGGACCAACTGCTCGTTTGGCTCCAGCTGATAAAGAACTTTACAAGAGGCGAGATGTTACTGCTACAGTTGATAGCACTCCTTTAATTATTGGTATGTTTGTGTCACCTTGGGACTTCATTTTTCATGTTGTATTTCATTTACTACTTTTACTTTGTCTGTGTCCTTTGAAAGAGAAGAACCCCCAGTTACTTACATGTGAAAAAGTGTTGTGTAATTGTAGTCTTTGCTAGTTAAGTCGCACCCACTGCTACACATTTGTACAAGGATGCATGGCTGTCCGTGATGAAAACTGAAACTATTGTAGAAATATTATTTTTGTCATGTTTGAAATCTTAGGAGCTTCAGTGCAGACATTGGTATTTTGTACAAGATTGTTGAAGTGGATAATATGTTTTTATCAATATGTATTTAATGTATTCTCTGTTAGTGGGAACTAACTGGGAAAATTGATTTAGTTTTCTTGGTTCTGTGTATTTAAATATACAAGAAATGTAGAATTGAAACCATGTTACATATTTGTAACAATCAGTATTTAAGTCTTGTTAACGAATGTCTGCCACTGTGACAATTAGATACTTTATTTTACTTCCAGTGATTAATTAGGAACATTTATGATTTATGCAAACTTTTCATGACAGTGAAGAAACATTTGTTGGGGCAGAGATGTTGGAAGAATCAGTTGTTTCTTATGCAGTAATTCCTTGGGTTTTTCTAGAAGATACAGAATTGCCATGGGTTTGGGGAGGTAACTAAAGGCAGTGAAGTCCACTGACCACACAGTTTACAGTATAGATGCTTTACGCAATGTTAACACTACAGTGAACAAGCACAAGTTGATGATGACTATATTCCAGAAATTCATCCATTTGTGCAGCTCCCAGAAAACAAACCTGAACAAGTGCTCATCCCTTTGAAGTAACTCAGATCACTTGTTACAACATGAAATACTGCGACTCTGTGTACAATAAACTAAAATTTATAGTAGGTACTGAAAAGTTGGATGTTACTATTTACATTGTCTTTGCAGAGCTGGATCAATTTTTAGGTACGCATTTGTAAACTAACTATATGCCCATGGTTCACAACAGATGTTAAAGAAGGGCATCTGCATACAATTTAATTTAAGGATTTGAGAACTTAGTCAGTACAAATGGAATCGTTGTTAGATTGTTTATCAATAATCTCAGATGACCTAGACAAGAGACCACACAATCATGCTGCTCTTGTATATTGCAATTGTCTCAACCATTTTCTAGGCATGATTATTTGTAAACAGGACAAATTCAAAAGTCTAAAAAGTATGCACCAAAATTACAAATCAAACATAAATTCAATTATCCTTGCAAAGAATTCTTACGAAAATGAAGCAATAGAAATACCGGAAAGGATCCAACAATGTTTTCAAAAGGATAGGTTGCTACTCACCACTGAGACATCTTGATGATTCACAGAAAGGCACACATAAGAATGTTACAAGTATACTTAGCTTTTGCCCATTATGGCCTTCTTGAGAAATAGAAACATGTTCTCTCTCTCTCTCTCTCTCAGACACACACACACACACACACACACACACACACACACACAAACGTGATTGCTGTCTGCAGCCGCTGTGGCCAGACTTCAAGGGAAGTGATGCAAGGTGGGGGTGGGGGAATACACCAGTGTCGTCTAACAGACTTGGAGGAAGGGAAGGGAAAGGAAGAGACTGAAGTGCATTGTGAAATGGAAGACATACATAAGGCGAGAGTGTGGGGGAGGGGAGGCTGGTGCAGGCAAGAACTATTGAAGGTTCAGGCCTAGGGGATTATGAGACCATAGTATATAACGTACGGAGAGTTACCATTTGCACAATTTAGATAAGCTGGTGTTTGTGTGGAGGATCCACGTGGCACAGGCTGTATAGCAAATGAGTCACATGATGCTGATCTGCGTGCTCGACAACAAGATGGACCAGCCGTCTCCAGGCCACAGTTTTTATGATGGCCATTAATTTTGACAGACAGCTTGTTACTGGTTGTGCCAATGTAGAAGGCTGTTCAGTGGTTGCAGCTCAATTTGTAGATCACATGACTGCTTTACATGTTACCCTGACTTTTATGAGAAAGGAAATGCCTCTGATGGCACTGGAGTAGATTATGGTGGGATGGTGTGTAGGACTATTCCAGGGGTATGAGCTATGGCCAAGGTGTTGGGAGCAGGGATGGAGTAGGGGTGGACACATATATTGCATGGGTTTAGTGGGCAGCAGAATACCACTGTACAAGGGTTGGGGAGGATAGTGGGTTGGGTATTTCTCATTTCAGGACAGGATGAAAGGTATTGAAATCCCTGATGGGTTGTGCAGTTTAATTGCTTCAGTGCTGGATGGAACTGGTCACAAGAGACGACGAGCATGGGTGGCTATGCTGTGTGGAAGGGATTCTTTCATGTGGGTTGGGTGGCAGCTGTTGAAATAGAGGTGTTGTTGATGGTTGGTAGTTTTGACGTGGATGATGGTACTGATGGGGCCATCCATTAAGTGGAGGTCAATATTGATTAATGTGGCTCATTGGGTTGATTAGGACCAGGTGAATCTAATCTAAGCTTACCTTAAAAAATTGCCTAGAAGTATCAATTCAATTCATTTATTTGTCTGTAGACAACATTGTTGTCGTATGAGACTTCATCAGAAAAAATATGAGTTATGTCATTATAAAAAACAAAGTATGACCTACACATTTAATGTACATTGCATTTCAGTTTACATTTATATATTACATAGTTTTACAGTATAGTTTTTAAGTCACAATATAACCTATATCTCAAATCATTTATACTACTCTTTGTCCTCATCATTCATTTCTTAAATCAGTCACATTGTTACATAGGAACGTCATTGTGTTGACAAAATAATTATCCCTTTCAAAGGACCCAGCAAACAATATGAGGCTTCAGAATGTTACTAGACAGAAAGGTTAAGTTTTTAGTACAACAAAGAAAGTATGTGGAAAGGTGTTGGTTACAATGTTGTGATAAAACTAACTGAAGTATTAAAAACCAATCCTTTAGGGTTTATGTAGGCAATTTTCTTCACATTGTACTGTGTCATTTTATTATGAAAAGCAGATTAAAGGACAATGATGTGGTACTGTAGGTTCACAAGTTGACACAAAATACAAGTTCACTATTGTGAAATGCAATGGTAACAAATGTTGTGTCAGATGTTGAGCCAAAAACATGACAAAAATTTGGCACCAAACTAAGAAAAAGTATATTCTTGAATCAAGACCATCCATTGTTCATGATAGCTGGTCAAACCCATTTAAATACTATCGATATGTGTTGATCAATGTGTATGTTGTCTTTGTGCACTTTAACATATTTGCTTGTGTTACCTGTTACTTGTTCTTGTGTTGTGTCTGCATCTCACATGTGTTAAATGTGTGTTGTTTACACTATGTAAAGTGTTAAAAAAATGTACATGTTTATCATGTTATCAATTGCCACAGAACCTCTATAGGTTATGGGCCCAGATGCTCAGGTACCCAGAAACCGATAGTGCAAAGTAAAATGAATAGCTGTTTTAAAAACCCATGTGTCATCATTTGAAATCCAAAGTGTGCTGCTATTTACAAAGAATAACTTTTTGAGTCTAAAATATGGCAAAGAATTATCTCATAAATGTGCCAAAGCTGAAAGGATGCGAGAACTATGGAGACTGGGCATTCGCTATTGAGAATATTCTTATACTCAAAGACTTAATGAAATGTGCCTTGGAAGTAGTTTCAGCAGAGGATGCCAAGGCCAAAGCAAAGATAATTCTGACAATTACTCCATCATTATATATGCACATAAGAAAAGCAAAAATGACAGTGGACTTGTGGAACAAACTGACACCAATTTTATGATATGAATATTATAGACAAAAAATTCCTACCAGGAAAAATTATATATAAAAAATAGATTAAGATTACTCACCAGGCGTAGGAGCACAGGTGTGATAGTGCACAAATAAATAAAACACACACACACACACACACACACACAAACGCAAGCTTTCGCAACCCAGTTGCTTCTTCAGGCAGAAGGGAAGGAGAGGGAAAAGGAAATGATGAGGGTTTTAAGGGAGGGGGTAAGGAGCCATTCCAATCCCGGGAGAGGAAAGACTTATTGTGGGAAGAAAAGGAAGGTAAACAAATACACACACACCCACACATTTACACAGACGCAAACACGGCAGACATACTGTAGAAAGCAAAGAAGTTAAGAAGTTAGACAGAGATGCCACTTAAGGCATAGGCTCTGTCTAGAGAACAGAGGCAAAGATGTTAAAATTTTAAAGATGGTGGGCGGGAATTCAAATTTAGTGGAGGTTGAGACCAGGTGGGCAGTGGGAAGAGAGAATATGCTGAAAGGCTAGTTCCCATCTCCAGTGTTATGAAGGATTGGTGTCGGGAAGTACCCAGATAACCCGGATGGTGTAACACTGTGCCAAGATGTGCTGGCCGTGCACCAAGGCGTGTTTAGCCACAGGGTGATCCTCATTATCAACAAACACTGTCTGCCTGTAACCATTCATGTGAATGGACAGTTTGTTGCTGGTCATTACCACATAGAACGCTTCACAGTGCAGGCATGTCAGTTGGTAGATCACATGGGTACTATCGCAAGTGGCTCTTCCTTTGATCATGTACACCTTACGGGTTACAGGACTGGAGTAAGTGGTGGTGGAAGGGTGCTTAGGGCAAGTTTTACAATGGGGGTGGTTACAAGGGCAGGAGCCAGAAGGTAGGGAAGGTGGTTTTGGGATTTCATAGGGATGGACTAGGAGGTTACGAAGGTTAGGTGGGCGGCGGAAAGACACTCTCGGTGGAGTGGGAAGGATGTCATGAAGGACGGATCTCTATTCGGTGCAGGATTTAAGGAAGTCGTATCCTTGCTGGAGAGCCACATTCAGAGTCCACTCCAGTCCTGGAAAGTATCTGGTGACAAGAGGGGCACTTCTGGGATTCTTCTGTTGAATGTTCTGAATTTGGGGGGATGAGGAAGTGGCTCTGGCAATTTGTTTTTGTACCAGATTAGGAGAATAGCTGCAGGATGTGAAAGCTGTTATTAGGTTATTGGTGTACTGATTCAGAGATCTGGGACTGTAGCAGACTCGTTTGCCATGAAGACCTAAGCTGTAGGAAAGGGAACGTTTGATGTGGAATTGATGGCAGCTGTCATAATGCAGGTATGTTGTTTATTGGTAGGTTTGATGTGGACGGATGTGTGAAGTTGGCCGTTGGACAGATGGAGGTCGACATCAAGGAAAGTGGCATAGGATTTGGAATAGGACCAGGTGAATTTGATGGGACCAAAGGAGTTGAGGTTGAAGACGAAATTCTGGAGTTCTTCTTCACTGTGAGTCCAGATCATGAAGATGTCATCAATGAATCTGTACCAAACTTTGGGTTGACAGGCTTGGGTCCCAGGAAGGCTTCCTCTAAGCATCCTATGAATAAGTTTGCATATGAAGAGGCCATCCTGGTTCCCATGGCTGTTCCCTTTAGTTGTTGGTATGTCTAGCCCTCAAAAGTGAAGAAGTTGTGGGTTAGGATGACGCTGGCTAGGGTATTAAGGAAAGAGGTTTTAGGTAGGGAAGTGGGTGGTTGACGTGAAAGGAAATACTCCATCGCAGTGAGGCCCTGGACATGTGGTATATTTGTGTATAAAGAAGCGGCATCAATGGTTACAAGGATGGTTTCTGGAGGTAACTGGCTGGGTAAGGATTTCAGGTGATCGAGGAAGTCGTTGGTGTCTTTGATGAAGGGTGGGAGACTGCACATGATGCATTGAAGGTGGTGGTCTATGTAGGCAGAGATTCGTTCTGTAGGGGCTTGGTAACCAGCCACAATGGGGTGGCCGGGATGATTGGGTTTGTGAATCTTGAGAAGTAGGTAGAAGGTGGGGGTGCGTGGTGTTGGTGGGGTCATAAGGTTAATGGAGTTAGGTGAAAGGTTTTGTGGGAGCCTAAGGTTTTGAGGATTCCTTGAAGCTCTGCCTGGACATCAGGGATGGGATTGCCATGAAAGACTTTATATGTGGAACTATCTGAAAGCTGGTGCAGTCCCTCAGCCATATACTCCTGCCGATCAAGTACCACGGTTATGGATCCTTTGTCAGCTGGGAGAATGACGATGGAATGGTCAGCCTTCAGATCACAGATAGCTTGGGATTCAGCTGCGGTAATGTTGGGAGTAGGATTAAGGTATCTCAGGAAAGACTGAGAGGCAAGGTTGGAAGTATGGAATTCCTGGAAGGTTTGAAGAGGGTGATTTTGAGGAAGAGCAGGTGGGTCTCGCTGCGTCAGAGCACTTTACCACGACGAAAAATAATCCTACTCCTAATGATCCTGCTCCCCAAGACATCATTCAAATTGAACCCAAAATAATCCTACTCCTAATGATCCTGCTCCCCAAGACATCATTCAAATTGAACCCTGCCTGGAACAGTTCCGTCCTCCATCACAGCAAGACCCTTTCTACAGTATGTCTGCCTAGGTGTGTTTGTGTCTATGTAAATGTGTGAGTGTGTGTTTATTCGTTTACCTTCCTTTTCTTCCCCCAAGGTAAGTCTTTCCTCTCCCAAGATTGGAATGGCTCCTTACCCCCTTCCTTAAAACCCTCATCATTTCCTTTTCCCTCTCCTTCCCTTCTGCCTGAAGAAGCAACTGGGTTGCGAAAGCTTGTGTGTGTGTGTTTGTGTGTGTGTGTGTGTGTGTGTGTTTTATTTATTTGTGCACTATCACACCTGTGCTCCTACGTCTGGTGAGTAATCTTAATCTATTTTTTATATATAAACTTAAATCAATGTTTGATGACTCCAGTTTCGCAAAAAGAATCAAATTTATTGAGGACGCTGATATCAACACGTCTAGAAAAGTGTGATTCCCTGATGAGTTATGTGAACCAAATAGTAGATTTGAACTATGAGGAACTGGTTTTGATATCAATGACAAGTGGATTGGGTGACTGTTTTTACCAGGTTTGACAGAGAAATATTCTTAAATGATTATGGCAGTGAACATTCTGGAATTCCGATCACCACAGATGCAATCAAGAGCAAGATCGTTGACATGTAAGCAGAGGTGACTACAACTGGTAGTGTTTTTAGAGCCAAAAGTTGGCAAAATGAACCTACATTCTCTCACCAGAATGGAAGTGCAGTGGGAAACTAAAACAGGAAGGATATTGTTTGCCATAAATGCAAGAAACCAGGCCATTTTAAGAGTAAGTGCCCTAATAGTGATGTTATGAGGCAATATAAAACTTAGATTGTTTTTTAGTGCTGTTTCAAAGGTCGTTCTTATAACAGAAGTGAGTGGTATATAGTTCAGGTGCTAGTGTGCACTTCAGGCCAAATGAAGAGTGGATAAAATGTAAGACTAATAATGGTAATGTGCATAAAATTATGGCTGTAAATCAAACAGAAATACAAGTGTTGTGCTCTGCAGAAGCTGCATTTAAGAACAGTAGTTGGAAAGAACTTCTTTGGTGTTAAAGAAAAAAATGTTCTGTGTGCTCCAGAACTAAGAACAAATTTGCTCTCTGTAATCAGGTTGATTGAACAAGGAAATTTTGTTGAATTTAATATTTATAACAAGCTTTTTGAACTAGTTGCAACTTCAAACCTTTTTCAAGATGTCTACAAGTTAAATGTTGACAGAGGTAATTTTCTGGGAATGTTTACAGCATCTGACTGGCATAGAAGGTTAGGTAACGTAAATGCAAAGGATATTATAAAAATGAAAAATGGTGCTGTTCAAGGAATGGTGTAAGAAAACGTTAACACTGACAATAGCAAGTAAAATTCTGTAGTATGCAATGAAGGGAAACAAACCAGAAATGACTGCCTTTTCCACATGGAAGCACTGGAGGCTCTGAACCACTTTAAGTAATACATGCAGATCTATGTTTGGTGCAAAATAGTTTCTCATCTTGGAAGATGATTTTACCAGAATGGGATTTGTATATTTTCTGAAGATAAAGGATGAGACTTCAGAAAAGTTTCAAGAATTTCAAAAATGGCAGAGAATCAGCAAGAAGGGAAAATCAAAACAGTGAGAATAGACAGTGGAAAAGAATTCTGCTGTATGAATTTTGACACTTTCTTGAATAAACATTACATCAGATAACCATCAGCTATACACCAGAACAAAATGGTTTGTCAGAGAGATTGAATAGAACTGTAGTAGACAAGGCAAGGTGTTTATTATTTGATGGCAAACTTAAAGATTTTGGGCTGAAGCTATTAATAGTGCAGTATATTTGTGAAATAGGTCAGTGAATTCAAGTTTAGGAAATAAAACACCTTATGAACCATGGATTGGCAAGATATCCAACATTAGTCATTTCACGATAATTGGAAGCAAGGTCATGGTGCATATTCCCAAAGTCAAGAGAACAACTGATGTAACTATAATGGAAAATTACTCTGTCTGAAGTTTGAACTGATAAATTATAATAAGTGTAGCACTTTGTTTAATGATAATCAGAATGCCTTTAGTTTTTTTTTTTTTTTTTTTTTTTTTTTTGTCCCTTCAAATCATAGAAGGTCAAAGCACATTGATGTTTGACATTATACAGGGTGGTCAGAAAATGTCTGAAATGCTTGTAAGGGCATTGTAGGGCAGGTTGTACTGAGACATAAATGTTAAGAAAAAACTTTGATACGCCACGCCGTTTCTGAGTTATTTAGCATAGAAGTTAGCCAATCACGTCGTTTGGCGTGCAGATTCGAACAGCCCGCAAGAGGCATCGTTGCCAAAAGTATTCTCCATGTGGTTGTCTCACAAGGAGGAGACGCCTACTTGTCATCGCCTAATTCGAATTATGGTATATGCAGTTCATGGCCAGAAATGAACATGATGGTACTGGGAGCTCCAGATGGCCAAAATATAGCATTTCTTGCTGGGTCTGGAACGCTGTATGGCACTTAAGTGAACGCTGTCAGCAAGCTGCGGTTAGAGTTGTGAGAAGAAGTCAGATCAGTAATCAATGATGCAATGAATGTGGTTCGAATCCTAGTAAAGAAACTTATTTTTAATTTTTATATGTCAATTTATGCATTACTTGCACTGTAAAGAAATGAAAATTATGCACAATATATCATATTTATTAATATTTCATAAAACGACGTTAAAAGGAAAGGCAATGGAATATTTTTTATTGCAAATCCATGTCCAAGACAGGACTGTATCACAGCGTCGACGAGGACTCTGAAAATAACTTTCTGAAGAAGGATTGTAATTGAAGCGTACAGGGCTTCGTATTTCGTTAATTTAATTTCCAGTAGACCTCACAGCTGCACGCAAGCATTCGGTTCATGGTTCCAGTAAAATCGGCCAACTGGTCATTGTGGATAATAGTTATGGTTGCCAGGAAATCTACTTGCAGTCACACATTTTTGCTTGCCTTTCCTTGTTATCCCTTGTATGAAATATTAATAAATATGATATATATATATTGAATATAATTTTGACTTATTTGGGATGTACATAATACATAAACTGACATGAACAAAATAAAAGTAAACACACCCACACGCGGATTCGATCATATGCCCCTCGTGTGTTCAATTGCCGAACTGTGTTCTTGCCACTATGAGTAGGCATCCTCACCTTGTCAGAGCGAACAAGGGACCAATACAAAAACAAACACGTGAAAAATATGACGGCAGTGGGGATTGAATTCGGGCCAATGCATCAGCAATCCCTGTGCTAGGATGTACGCTATGCCAACATCCGACGGTAATTGTATCGGCCGTGTAGTGACCCTTTTTCTACTTGTCATTGGATCATCATTGGGAATCGTACGTATGCAATCGATCTTTGCTGGAAGAGTTCGTGTAGCTGCGAAGGTACAAGGAAGGAGGTGTGGTAGAGCAGTGACAGACGACGTCATGACACACAAGTAGTGGTAAAATGGCCCGTCATTGGTAAACCTTCAAGAATACGCAGATATGCATTTAGCTTACGGTGCTGTGGGTCAATATGCACCAGCTGCCCACGACATCTACCACGCAAGATTTCCCAGCCGCGTCATTTAGTGTGTAAATGCCTTTTTAGCTGTTGATAGACAGTTAAGGGAATCTGGAAGTTTTGCTGTACCAAATGTTGATGCTGGACGAGAATGCTACATATGTAAAGTTCAGTTTGGAGAAAACATTTTCGAAATGGTTGCTGCAACACCTAGTAACAGCTCGAGGGCCATTGGTACTGCTTTGGGAGTAAGTCATGTTATTACTACATTCTTAAAGAATGCCTGCAAACTACACATAGCAAAATGTATCCTTTTGTTTGTCGTTACAGGTTTCACATGGTGAAGTATTGGACGTCTTACATGACAAAAACCTATTTCCATATCACCTACAGAAGGTGCACAATTTGGTTGAAGAGGGCTACCCCTCTCATTACCAATATTCCATGTGGTATTTAAATAACTGTAATGAAAATCCACATTTCGCAAAGATGGTGTTGTGGACAGACGAGGCATGTTTCACCAGAGAAGGACCATTAAATTGCCGAAACAGCAACATTTGGATGGACGCAAATCCACATGGCACTTATGTTAAACCCTATCGGCATAGGTTTAGCATCAATATTTGGGCAGGTATCATAGACAACTTTTTCGTGGGTCCCGTCCTACTCCCTCCCCATTTAAATGGAATGACATATTTAGCATTCCATGAAAACGTCCTTCTGCTATGCTTAGAAGACATTCCTCTGGCGGTCCGTCAGGTAATGTGTTTGCAACATGATGGCGCACCGCCACCCTTTGCTTTTGCGGCACATAAGCATTTAGATGTGTTGTACCCGCAAAGGTGGATTGGCTGAGGCGGTCCATTCCTCTGGCCAGATCGTTCACCGTTAGACTTTTATTTGTGGGGCCATGTGGGGCCTTTGAATGAAGTGTTATGTTTCACTCTTGAAAATAACATTCTTATGTTAAACAGCTGCCAAAATATCAGTTTGTTGTTTTATGTTATACATTAATTTCCCTGCATTTGTTACATGTATGACCACTGACTGAGTATGACGTTTACTGTTTTTCCATATTTATGTCCAAACAGGTACATATTGTTAGACCTTTGTCGGATGCATTTATGGGCAATTATTGAATGTTATGGATACTGTAGCTTTCAGAATAAATGTGCATATTTGGAGCCAATGCCAATGTGTTTATGTTAAAAAAGAGTACAGTTCCGTTACTTACATGAAATCCATACATAAATGATTAGAGAAAAAATACAAATGTGTTTCCCCATTTGGATAAAAACAAAACGATAACCCTGGTGGGAATCGAACTCGGCACCTTCTTTCATATACAAGTTTATACCCATATGACTACAACATGGAGGATACGTTTGGCAATGCTGCCTCTCGTGGGCTGTTCAAATATGCACGCCAAATGACATGATTGGCTAACGTCTGAGCTAAATAACTCGAAAATGGCGTGACGTATCAGATTTTTTTCTTAACACTTATGTCTCAGTACAACCTGCGCTACAATGTCCTGACAAGCATTTCAGACATTTTCTGACCAGCCTGTATAAGGAAGGCTGTATCTAACAAAGTTGTGAAAAGAAAACTCTTTATTTACAAACAACTGAAATGCCTGCAAATATAATGACAAAAGGATTGAGGGAAAAGAAACATTATGAATTTCTGAACTGTATGGGTCTAAGAATTTTTTAAGGAAACTATTTAAATGATTTGGAGTGGGTTGTTAGGCTGGTCAAATCCATTTAAATACTATCGATATGTGCTGATAAATACGTATGTTGCCTTTATGCCCTCTGGCATCTTTGGTTTTACTTCCTGTTACTTTTACTTGTGTTGTGTGTGCACCTCACATCATGTGTTAAAATGTGTATTGTTTATACAGTAATAAAGTGTTAAAAACATAGGTGTTTGTCATGTTATCAGTAAGTTAGCCACGAAACCTCAATGTTATCAGTAAGTTAGCCACGAAACCTCAACAATTGTAATGTCAGAGGAGTAGATCTTCAAATGTTGACATCACTTCTGTAATGTCATGGTATACTTATCGTTACTCTCAGCATAATTTTACTGATGGAAATATTTGTATTTTATATAAAGAGACAGAAAATTGTGCATGTTTAATATTGTCTAAAGGATGCACATGTGATTAAGCATGAATAAATTATATTAAATGCTACTTGCTGATGATCAGAGATGCAATAGTGCGGCAACAAAGAGAAGTTGTGCTCATGCTATAAATTAGACTCTGAGATAAAGAAACGATGGGTTTTTGTTTATTCAATAAGCATTGTCCTCTGGGTAGGGATTCTTGAGAGAAACTCAGACTGTACTGGATTAGAAGGGAGTGAGACAGCTTTACATCATATTTTATCGTAGATTGAGCATGCAATATAAGAAACCAAAGAGAAATTTGAATAATCATAAAGTTGAAGCTGAAAAAATGAAAACCTCAAAACTCTCCAATGACAGTGCAATTACTTCAGAAACAGTAAAGGAATTGGAAGAGCAGCTGAATGGAAAAAATGTTGTTTTGAAAGGAAGATACAAAATGAACTTTAACAAAAGTAAAATAATGGTTATATGATGAAGTCCAATTTAATCAAGTGATAATGAGGGAATTACATTACAAAATGAAACATAAAAACAATTGATGAATTTTGCTTATTGGACAGTAAAATAACTTCTTATGGCAGAAGTATACAGGATGTAAAATGTACACTAGCAATAGCAGAAGATGCATTTTTGGGAAGGAGAATTTTGTTAATATCAACTGGTGATGTAAATGTTTGCCTGGAGTTTAACCTTGTGTGCAAGTTAGACGTGGACAGTAAACAGTTAAGACATGAAGAGGATAGACACTTTTGAAATGTGATGCTACAGATATATGCTGAAAGTTAATTCAGTATTCATATAACAAATAAGGAAGTACCGGTACTCATAGAATTGTAGGGAAAGGAAAATTGTGGCATTACTTGACTAAAAAAAAAAAAGTGATTGCTGTGGGGGGCACATTCTGAGACATCTAGGAATCACCAGTTTAGTAATGAAATGAATTTGGATTGTGGTGGTATGGGAGGGAAGTTAAAATTGTACAGGGAGCTCAAGAGATGAATACGGTAAGCACATTTAAGAGGATGTAGGCTGTGGTAGTTATTCAGAGATGAAGAGGATGGATGGATAGAGCAGCATGTAATCAAACCAGTGTTCATACTGAAGACCATAACAACATGCTGCATGATGGGAATGCATAACAGTAAATCAAGAATATAGTGTAAAACTACTGTCTGGTTGAGGTTCAGTGTTCTATTGACTCGAAGAAGGAGAAGAAAATGGCTTTAAAGTTCAAGTTATAAGCAATTTATGTGTTTGCCCAATGGTTTCATAATGTTTTCTTCTCGTAGTTGTGAAGTAATCTTTACCTCCTGTATTGGCTTACATTATGAGAAACTTTGGCAGTTCAATTTGTTCTTTTCTAGTCATAATACATGTTTCAGGTTCCATTATTTCCAAGAAAGTAGCCGAGGGAACCAAATTTCTAGCTATGGATATAAAAGTTGGAAATGCTGCATTTTATAAGAAAATTGAGACTGCCAAAGTATTAGGTGAAAATATGGTGAGTGTTACATTATGTGTAGAAATACACGTAAAATTATTACTAGAGTGGTCCTAAGAGAAAAAGTGGGTTCTTTAGTTACAAAGAACAGCTTATATACAAATGCCGCTAAATATATATAAATAAAAGAAGTGCTGTACTCAGCTTTCATCATATAAAATCGCATGATGAATTATTTGTGGCCTGACTCCTAGAATGTCCCAGAGAAAATTATTCAAAGATGTGGTTGTGCTAACTAATGCTTCTTCTTCTATTGACTACTCAATTAATTGTAAATAACATTTTTCAGTCAATAGCTCTCCTCACAAATTTAACATCATGGAGGAAGTATGTGATAATTTTGAAAATTCAAATTAGTACTATTCATAAGCTGAAAATGTCAATAATAAAAAAGTCATGCACTCAGAGTAAAAGAAACTTTATTATTATGAATACTATAGACGAAAAAATCCTAGCAGGAAAAAAATATATAAAAAATAGATGAAGATTACTCACCAGGCGAAGGAGCACAGGTAGTGACAGTTCCACAAATAAATAAAACACACAAACGCAAGCTTTCACAACCCAGCTGCTTCTTCAGGCAGAAGGTAAGGAGAGGTAAAGGAAATGATGAGGGTTTTAAGGGAGGGGGTAAGGAGCCATTCCAATCCCGGGAGAGGAAAGACTTACCTTGGGGGAAGAAAAGGAAGGTAAACAAATACACACACACCCACACATTTACACAGACACAAACACACCTAGGCAGACATACTGTAGAAAGCAAAGAAGTTAAGAAGTTAGACAGAGATGCCACTTGAGGCAGAGGCTCTGTCCAAAGAACCGAGGCAAAGATGTTAGAGATGGTGGGCGGGAATTCAAATTTAGCAAAGGTTGAGACCAGGTGGGCAATGGGAATAGAGAATAAGCTTCTTAACTTCTTTGCTTTCTACAGTATGTCTGCCTAGGTGTGTTTGCGTCTGTGTAAATGTGTGGGTGTGTGTGTATTTGTTTACCTTCCTTTTCTTCCCCCAAGGTAAGTCTTTCCTCTCTCGGGGTTTGGAATGGCTTCTTACCCCCTTCCTTAAAACCCTCGTCATCTCCTTTTCCCTCTCCTTCCCTTCTGCCTGAAGAAGCAACTGGGTTGCGAAAGCTTGTGTGTGTGTGTTTTATTTATTTGTGCAACTGTCACTACCTGTGCTCCTTCGCCCGGTGAGTAATCTTCATCTATTTTTTATATATAAACTTTATTATTAAATATTTGATATGTTTCAGTCATTACCTTCATCTGAATGCATATATGTTTGTAAACCTTTGGTGGTTACTTGAAGGCCAGTAAAGGTATTTTATTTGTAACTCTTGTTTCTTATATTTCATCAGACAATTCACCAAACTTAAGAGATGCATCTTGTATTGTTAAGAATACCATTACAAATATTTATAGACTGCATACTTGTATATAGGAGAACATGTATAAAAGTAAATTGTTAATGAAACCCATCAGTTTATTAATACATTTATGAACTAGTTTGTAATCTTCATATTTATTCATATCTGCACCTTCTAGCAACCTTCTAAATTACATATTTAGACTTAAAGTAGTATAAAAGATTATGTATAATATCAAAATTTTTTCTAATTAAGCAGTTTGCTGGATTATTCATATTTTATCACTTTCTCTTACCTTTTAGGAACCACTTATGAATGGAAACTACATTATGAGAATTTATAGGGTTTTGGCCCAAGAAATAAACCATTAACGAGAATAACTATGCATGTCAAGAACAGAATGGGTTCATAATATAAACATGGTGGCCGATGGCCGGCTCACCCAAAGATGCTTGACAGAGATATTTCAATGTTCACAGTAGATCGTTACTATCGTCACCAAACAGCCTCCCCCCCCCCCCAACCCCTGCAGTACAGATTACTCCTGTTGAGCACGGATAGAGGGGAGCAGGGCAACCACAGCAGAATCTGGTGCAGGGGTCAGGGATGGCATGCAGGCCGCCAACAGCTCCTGGACATCATCAGGTACAGGGGGCAGGGGGTGCAGATGATATACCACTGGGCCCGAGAGGCTGAAGTCTCGGAGATGTAGAGGTAGACGGACCCTCCTGTCAAACCGCCTGGCAGGAGAATGGGTAATCATGGGACACTAACGAAGGAGGAGGAGGAGGAGCCTCGATAGAAAGAGGGGGGGGGGGGGGTGAAGACTCAATATGAGCCAGCTTCAGTTGATTGACTGAAACCCTGACTGTTCGGTTGTGCACACAAGTAGAGTATGTGTTCTCCGAGAGGAGAAGGGCCTCATGAGGGCCCATGTAGGGGGGCTGAAGGGGTGGGTTGCACGGTATTGTCTCACATGAATACAAATTTGCAAGTTGCTGGGTTACATGAAATGTGGACAACAGATGGGGGGGGGGGCTATGGCTAGTCGGGCGAGAGAGGTTGATTAAGCAGATGCGGTCGACCAAGCACGGGGAGAGTTGTTGTCTATAGACAAACTCCGCTACGAGAATGGTACACTCAAATGCACAGTTTGGAGATAACTGCACCATGAAAGTTGAGGAGCCTGATTGGTTCAACTGAAAGTGGTTGACTGCATGGAGAAGCATCCGGTGGGGGTGGAGACTGTCTGTTACCATTGCGGCAAGCAGCGATGATACGTCGGCACCAGTGTCAACAAGGAAGTGGGTTCCGGAGGTGGTGTCTTGATGTAGAGTCTTCCGCCGACAGATTCTGTGTCTCGGACAGAGTGAAGCGTGGGGTGCGCCTGTTGTTATCCTTGCAGTCGGTGGCGCCTAAACTGCAGGGAAAGCAACACTTCTGAGCCGCATCACAAAACTTGCTGTGATAGAAGTACAGCGGAGGTTGTGATTCCCACTGCCATGGAGAGCTGATGAGTGGTGGTGGGGATACGTCTGGAGTGTGTCTGATGTCAGGTGTGCATGGTTGCGAGAACGTTAGGCCTCGCAAAGTTATCAGGTAATAAGCTGCGTCAGCGAGACATAGTTGTTCGTCAGTGGGAGCCCTGGAATGAGGAAGAAGCTGCAGTTGAAGCTTGGCTGGCATTTTTAAGAGCCATATGGGCCAGACCCCAACATCTGGAATGACAGCAGAGTCGACCTGAGCCCACAGTGTGCACGACAGGTCCGATGGTGATTTGTCTTTCAGGGATGCTGTGTGTATGTATCATGAAAAGTGTGGTCAGCGGGAAGTAAAAGTCTCTGAATGATAGTCTGTTTCACGTAGTTGTACTTTTCCTCCTTTGGCAGTTTGGTTACCAAATCACTGAGAAGGACCAAGTGACCGTACAAAGCCGACACCAGACACACAAAGTGGGAAGTGTCGCTGGTGACACCATGCATCATGAGTAAGTGCTCGACTAGAGCAAACCATGTCCGAGGATGATCATGTGAGAATGCAGGCAACTTCAGGTACTGACTGACACATGGTGATCCAGCACATCTGAATGGTAGATGTGGCACAGTTTCTTGTTGTATCATTACATTATAAAAAGTGAAACCGATAGCTGGCGCGGCAGGAGTGTCCCAGGATGTAGAAAATGATTGCACATTGTACACATTATCATGTTGTAAATTGTTTGTGTGGGCAAAGTCACTACATTAATTGTCTGAGTAGAAAGTACTGGCACTGGTTGCACATGGGGCAGACGGTTGTATAGTCGTTGCTGGCCAAGTTTGTGCTGGGCACTGAGTCCACATGATCAGATGCATTCAATAGCAAATAACAGTCACAACTAAAATTAGGGCCAGAATTAGAGTCCTGCAATAGACTCTGCAAAAGCTCAAAATGGAGGCACACTATAGCACTGTTGTCCGGGCATGTGGCTGGCAGAGGGATACCTCGACGTCGAAAGCGGAGGCATTGCAGGGCAGAAATTTGAATTCACAGCACTGTTTGAATAAACATTCATACTGGAATGAAACTTCACTCTGCAGCGGAGTGTGCGCTGATATGAAACTTCCTGACAGATTAAAATTGTGTGCCGGAACCGGGGCCCGAACCTGGGACCTTTGCCTTTACCTTGTCTCCTACTTTCCAAACACTCCGCTGCAGAGTGAAGTTTCATTCTGGAAACATCCCGTAGGCTGTGGCTAAGCCATGTCTCCACCATATCCTTTCTTCCAGGAGTGCTAGTCTTGCGTGTTTGCAGGAGAGCTTCTGTGAAGTTTGGAAAGTAGGAGATGAGGTACTGGCGGAAGTAAAGTTGTGAGGCAGCATCGTGAGTCGTGTCGGGATAGCACAGTCGGTGGTGCGCTTGCCCGCGAAAGGCAAAGGTCCCAGGTTCGGGTCCCGGTTCCGGCACACAATTTTAATCTGCCAGGAAGTAACATTCATACTGTTTGTGGATTGTGGGAGCAGATGTTGATAAATGTTTTGTGGGATGGAGTATGGTTACACACTCGAAATAACACTGGGTGTAACAAAGCCCAAGTCACTGTGATGTTGCACAACACAGGTATTCCGAGGAAATGAAAACTAGGCTCTCAAAACATTTTGTGACGGGTGCATCATTGAAGAATAGAAAGCACTCAAAGAATTGAGAGTGTTTGTAGGTTAAGCAGAGGCCTGCGGTGGAAGTGCGATTCGGTGGCAGCACGATGGACGATGATATGGCGTGGTTGAACAGTGAAGTCGATACCGTTCGCCCAAATGTCTAACACGTGGCGCGAGTTCTGTGGAAGCACACAGCTCGACGTAGTGACCAAAAGAACTTAACTTTGGGGTCACCAATATGGGAATTTATAGGGTTGTGGTCCCAGAAATACATCATTAATGAGACTAACTATTTATTGCAACTGAACAGCATGCATGTCAAGAACAGAATGGGTACATAATTTAAACATGGTGGCTGATGGCCGGCTCACCAAAAGATGCTCGACAGAGATATTTCAATGTTCATGGTAGATCGATACTATTGTCACCACAACATTTTTAAACCTACAAAAGTATGACCAAATATGTAGTAGTCAGTAACATGTAATTAATTAGTTTGATTATTAAGATGCAATTTGATGAAGTTTGACAAAACACCTTTACCAGTTTCGCACTATGAAGCACAAATTAACAAAAAATTGTTAATCCAGAAAAATTTTGGATGTTATTTCAACACGTCAGCCAGACGGTGGTTGTATCTGTGTGAGGGTGTATGTTTGTGTCTTTAACCGATGAAGGTGTACATGGTCGAAAGCTATAATGTTATTTTCTTTTATTTGTGCCTTTCTGCAGCTCATTGGATGTCTCTGTGGTGAGTAAGCAACATATCCTTCTCGTTGAAACCTTTATGTATTTCAGCTAAGTCCTTATCTCATTATAATTCATGTAGTTAGTTAAATAACTGTACTTATTGTTTGGAACACATTTCACAGATTTTTCCAACTGTTATAGTAATATTAATAATAGAGAATAGATAACAACTCACCATAAAGAAGTTTGCTGAGTTGCTGACAGGCATGAAAAATAGACAACAATCACTTTCACACAACTGCTGGAGGGGCCAGAGATGGTGGTTGTGTGTGTATAGTTGTGTTAGTGATTGTTGGAATGTATGTGTTACTTTTCTGATGAAGACCGTGGCCAAAAATTTAAGTTGTGTGAATGTGATTGTCTATTTTTCATGCCTGCCAGCAGTTCAGTGAGCCTCATTACAGTGAGTTATCTATCCTCTATTATTGGATTTTCCATTGTTAAAATTATTACAGTAATATTGTATAAATTTGACATTTCATTTCTTCGTTGTAAATATTCTCGAGTTTTGTGTAGCCTTCATTCAATTTAATTCATTGAACTGTAATTGTAACCCAAAATGTTAATTGTTTTGTAACAATACAAGAATTGTTAAGATATATAAGGCAGGTCTGCAAAGCATTCAGGAATGGAAGTAGTAATTTGATTCAGTTACCATAGAGGAGTAGTTGTGTAGAGTGTTATATAATGTTTGTTATTATGAGTTTGAAATCATGAGAAAATAATCAATGTGCTATTAAACTATAGCTACTTGTGTGTTTGTGTTTTTTTTTCTTTCCCCCCCCCCCCCCCCCCCCCCATGAAGGACACCGAGTTCAATCTAGTGATTTCTGCTGCAAATATTAAAAAATATCCCATCATGACCACATAAGTATAGCAAGCAAATAAAAGTGGAATGTTATACCTTGTATCTTTGATGAAACTGCTGTTCCAGTATGCTAATGATGGAAATGATCAAATTGCACCTTATATTGCATAAGAAAGTAATTTTCATCTTGTTGGGTGACTTATTCGTCATCAACTTATCCAACTTATGTGCAATACTGCTGGGAATTCAGAAACTTAGTTCTAGAAATAAAAATAATATATTCCTGATATACTGTTGGTTGGAACAGTGAGCAATAAAAACAGAAAAAAATTGTGTCAGCTTGTAGTACTTTGTAATGAAATCATTATTATAGACTGAAATAAATATTTCTTACAAATAAAATCTAGTCAGTCACTTATTTCCTGTAGGTTCCATTATGAAGCAGATCCTTCAAGGATATTAAACCAATTAAGACAGAATTAGAGAACAGCTGTTATGAACCAAATATCCATATTTTATTAACAATAAAGCCAAACACAGATGGAAAAATTGTACATAAAGCAAACACAAATTCAATATGTATTTTGGTTCCTGTCTTCCATTTTACATTGCATAAAAACTAACAGCAATAACCTCTACAAAACTAGTAAAATGAAAATGACACACACAGACATGCACATACACACGGCCCATGGGCCATTTATTTCTGACTAATGGCACAATTGCTTCACCATGGCACAATTGCTTCACCATGGCACAATTGCTTGACCATGCCACTGTACTGTCAGAACAGGAGTGTTGGAAAATTAAATTTCAGTGTCACCACTTAGAAAGTATATCCATTGTGCATGGAACAAGGCCACCTTGCATAAGGCTTGGTTTCATAGTATGTCACATTAGGAAATTAGCAAAACTGAAGCTTTATAGATCGTAAGAGTATTATACCATTACTAATTGTTGTTACAAAAGCAGAAAAATAGAGTTATGTTTATTTTGTAACTGCATTACACTAGTAATATTGTGTCATCCATGTTGTCCCATGCAATTTTTTCCCCACAAAATATAGTGTTTATAGAATGACATTAGGGATGGAATAAATTAAGATAAATATTTGTGAAAAGAAGAGTTTAATGTCTTCTTGACATCATGGTCGTGACAGAAAATCTGTATAAAAAAAAATACTAACTAGAACTTTTCTCAACTGATAGTGTCATGAATATAGTTCTTAACAAGATATATAACAAAATAAAAATATATTTATATTATAGAGGAAAAAATTCCTAACAGGAAAAATATATCTAAAAAAATTATATCTAAAAAAAAATATCTAACTTCTTTGCTTTCTACAGTATGTCTGCCTAAGTGTACTTGTGTCTGTGTAAATGTGTGTGTGTGTGTGTGTGTATTTGTTTACCCTCCTTTTTTTCCCCCAAGGTAAGTCTTTCCTGTCCCGGGATTGGAATGACCCCTTACCCACTCCCTTAAAACCCTCATCATTTCCTTTTCTCTCTCCTTCCCTTCTGCCTGACGAAGCAGCTAGGCTGCGAAAGCTAGCGTTTTTGTGTGTGAGTGTGTGTTTATTTGTTACTATCACTGCCTGTGCTCCTTTGCCTGGTAAGGAGACTTCATCTATTTTTTTTAGATAAAATTATTTAAATACTTCTGATTTGCTGAAGACATAGCACAATTTATATCTGGTACGAACTGTCGGCAGAGATGGTGATAGTTTATCAGACTGTCAACACTCAAGCTGCCATGTAATTATGACTTATTTAATCACATTATAAAAAATAAAACAAATAAATGTCAAGGAAATCTGTGGGAGAACTCCTGACCAGTTTTAAAGTAATCTAATTCATCTTTCAATTGGTAATTACATTGCAAATTTAAAAGCTCTATCTGCAAATGGACAAAGGCACATTCAGCTGTTACAGCAAATGGTCTTGAAAATGTCTCAAAGAAAGGTGTGACATTGGCAGCACGCTGAAAACAATTTGCAAACTATTCCTATATTGAATATAAGGAGAGGTATTGAATTATATGTTTGGTGTAATGAGACAATGTTTTTCTCAAGGATATCCCACCATAAGCCAGAAGATTCGGAGCTGCATCACACTGCAACATAAAATGTTGTGCTGTAGCGAGTACTTCCGAGAAATGCTGAGTAGAGCCGTCACCTAAGCCTCACTTGGCCTGTCCGTAGTCCACCCAGCTGGTGTGCAGGCCAGTTGGCACACCTTGACTGGCCCTCCTTTAAACTGTAGCTCCCTCCCCCCACCCCTCTCCACCCCGTCAGAATCAGATGAAACTCATTTGAGAGGCTAAATAGCATTATATGTTGGGAGGCTACCGGTCCTGTGGCATTGAGTGTAAAATGTGTACATGAATTGCAACCCAGTGTAGGTAAAAATTGGGGGCACAAGCTGGTCAGGGAAGGCACATTTATAATTAAATTAACAGAATGGTGTTTCAATACTTGGAGCCATGTATGAAAATAAGCTTAACCAAGTAAGCCTTTTAGTACACTTACGGAGATTGTCACTGTACACTAAATGAAATAAAACAAAGGCAAAACAGCTTGCAGGATAGATGTACATACATGAGAGGGTCTGTTAAAACTTATTAGACCTAATAAACTCCAGAGTGTGGCAGCTGGAGATGATGGTTGTGTGACTGAGAAGTGTGAATGTTCTTTATTCTGAAGAAGGCCATGGCCAAAAGCTTAAATGTTACATGTGTGCATCTTTTTTATGTGCCTGTTGCAGCTCCTAATTACATCTTTGCAGCAAGCTGTAAACTGTCCATATTATACTGTGATATGTGTACATTTTATATAGTTTCCAAGCTCACCTGTTGTTTACATATTTTGTTATTCTTACAGATTGAAGTTGCTGCTGGTCTAGGAGTTAAGTGTCGAGTTGTTCTTTCAAAAATGGACACACCTCTTGGAAGAGCAGTTGGAAATGGACTAGAAGTTGCTGAAGCCATTGACTGCCTAAGGGGAAATGGACCCTCAGACTTAAATGAACTTGTCACAACTCTTGGTAAGAAATATTTTGTAAATGAATCTATACTTGAGTAGAATCTTTAATAAGCCAATCTGACTACATACTTTTACTGAGATTGGTGGTATGCTATGATATCCTGAAGAATCATCTATTGAAGAGAAAACTTAAATATTATTTTCCAAAATTTACATAATTATTAAATTACTATCTTCCCACAGCAAGTATAAAACTGATGACAGGCACTGTTTAAAGGGACTTGTATTAACACGTTAAACTAAAAAGAAGCAGAATCAGTGAACACATGGAGGTGAGTTTCATTCTTTCAGAAAATCATTGGTACTTAAGAAAAGTCTGAGTAACTTAAGATATAAACAGTACTTAAGCCAGTACCACTGACAGTAACACAATAATAGGATGAAAACACAGGTAGCAACATTTGAGTTTGATCCTTCTTCAGGCAAGAGGGAGGAAGAAAAAGAAGAAAGTGAGTAGAAGGGAAAGTTGATTGCTTTACCCACAACCTAAGCACAGGCTCTTACAGAGCCAAGTGTAGGGGCTGTGACTATACAGACTGCAGATTCATTGACTTGCATTACAGGGTGGTGAGTTTTTTTGGGTCAACCAAATGACCATAACACACACTTTTTTTTTTTTTTTTTTTTTTTTTTTTTTTTTTTTTTTTTTTTAATTATTATTTTGTTTAGTGTAGAGGCTGGAACACAGGACAGATGTAGATCTAAATAGTATTGTAAATTGTGGCAGCTATATTACTAAAGTACAATATTCCTAGCGTTAATAGAAAGCACTGAAGCACAATTTTTTATAACTAATGAAAGCTAGCTTAGAAAATAGGTAAGTTCACCTAAACATTTATGTGAAAAATATAGTGGCTTTCAGAAATGATAGATTAAGTCAAATAAGTTGTAGCATTTTTTCCCATCAAAAGTAGTCCATCATTTAATGAAATTGAAGTTGATAGTTCCTGTAAGCTAATATGGGTAGCAGTCATATGTGAGAACCATATTAAGTTAATGGTTGGTTCCTTTTACGACCTCCAGACTCAGATAATACAATAGAAGCAAGTTTCAAAGAAAACTAGTCTACTTTCAAACATATACCTGACTCATACTAGAATAGCGAACAGTTGTCAAAAAACACTTGATCTCTAAGCAACAGGGACTGATGGCCATAGTAGTTTGGTCTCTTTAAAACCCCAACCATCCACCCATCTTAGCAACAAGTAATCCTGAGCTCGTACTGAGCATCAAAATAGATACAGGGATGAGTGAACATATGGTTGTGAGTTTAAGTATCAAAAGCCAAAATTCACCAAAACCAAATTAAAAATTTATCAATTCAGAAAAGCAGAGAAAACTCTGCTTTATTCCTTCATGAGAGATAGCCTCCATACCTTCCAAATTAGAAACTATGAACAACTATGTTTTTATATGTAAAAAATAGATGAAGCCTACTTACCAAGTGAAGGAGCACAGGCAGTGATAGTAACAAATAAACACACACACACACACACACAAACGCTAGCTTTCGCAGCCTAGCTGCTTCGTCAGGCAGAAGGGAAGGAGAGGGAAAAGAAAATGATGAGGGTTTTAAGGGAGTGGGTAAGGAGTCATTCCAATCCCGGGACAGGAAAGATTTACCTTGGGGGAAAAAAGGAGGGTAAACAAATACACACACACCCACACATTTAACAGACGCAAGTACACTTACCCACTCCCTTAAAACCTCATCATTTCCTTTTCCCTCTCCTTCCCTTCTGCCTGACGAAGCAGCTAGGCTGTGAAATCTAGCGTTTGTGTGTGTGTGTGTGTCTGTGTGTTTATTTGTTACTATCACTGCCTGTGCTCCTTCGCCTGGTAAGTAGACTTCATCTATTTTTTACATATATTTTTCCTGTTAGGAATTTTTCCTCTATAATATTCGTATCAACTATGTTTTTAAATGTATTTAAACTAATACACAATCCCCAAGCTTCTTGATCTTACACAGAAGGTAAATATTTAGCAAGATTCTTACCATAAATATCTACCTTGAAATATACCTATTGTTGACACATTTTCAATGGCTTTCAGGGTAGATGAGTTTTCCTTGAAGCCATACTGACTGTTTGTCAGCATTCCATTGCGTGTGTAATGGTTATACATGCAATGTTCTACAACTTTTGAAAATAATGGTATTAAAGAAATCGGGCGGTAGTTACCAACACACGTAATGTCTCCTTTTTTTATGAAGATGGTCCACTATTGAAACTTCCTGGCAGATTAAAATTGTGTGCTGGAACTGGGATTTGAACAAGGGACCTTTGCCTTTCGCGGGCAAGCGCACTACCGACTGTGGTATTCCGACACGACTCACAATGTCGCCTCACAACTTTACTTCCGCCAGTACCTTGCCTCCTACTTTCCAAACTTCACCGAAGCTCTCCTGCGAACCATGCAAGACTAGCACTCCTGGAAGAAAGGATATGTTGGAGACATGGCTTAGCCACAGCCTAAGGGATGTTTCCAGAATGAAGCTTTCACTCTGCAGCAGAGTGTGCGCTGATATGAAACTTCCTGGCAGATTAAAACTGTGTGCCGGAACTGGGACTTGAACCTGGGACCAGGTATTTGGGGGTGGGGACATCAGTACCATTAGCCCTCCCCCCCCCCCCCCCATATGGCTGTGCCACTGCCACCATCTAACATATGCAGTCATTACATTAATGGCTTTGAAAATTGTTACCACATAAGAGTTGCAATAACACTAACGTCTCTAGTGGTGGATAAGCAAGCAATTTCTTTAACACATAAAATTTAGTGTGTAAGAATGATATGCAAAAATTCCTACTGTTTTGTGGCTGAGACATTGCAACAATTGTGGGATTTTTTCTTATGCATTGGGAAACAGTTTATTGTTCTTGACCTCTATGTGGTTTTTCTTTCTGATACGATATCAGTGGATTGTTTGGCCTGTTAAGTAATGTAGGTATTGCATTCCATACACATTTCCTTCATTATACATTCATGAATTTTACTGGAATTATTGTAATGAAAACTTAACTTTCCTTAGTAGATAATAGTGTCTTTTTACAAGTCAGGTCTTCTGGTGTTCAGAAACAATTTTTGTTTCTTAAAGAAATTGCAGTTTCTCAGGAAATATCTGTAGGTTAAAGAAAATATAAGAAAATTGTCATTTAACATTCCGTTTCAAAGTCCTACAATCCCTTAAAATTATAGAAAGACATGTCTTTTTGTTATAGCTGACATTTTGGTTTTTATTTATTTATTACACATTTAAAGATCTGTTGCATATTATTATATAAGACATACGATTTACCATTTTACATGTTATATCACACATTTTTCCAGAATTATATATACTGTCTTCAGTAATTTACAGGAACATGCAAGAGTACACATATGTTCCCTATTGTAAAGATTGTTACAAATCAATTACACATTACTGCATCCTACTTGGTATTCAGAAAGGTAGCTTTTTGGCCTCTTGTAGCACTGCTGTTGCAGAGTGCAGTAATGTTTGTCTGAAAAAAAAAAAAAAAAAAACCTTACAAAAAATCTTTTACTGCATTTTTAAACTTTTAGTTATTGAATTAATAAAACGTAACAGACAATTAACAACCTAGTGAAGCAGGTTATTATCAGTTATTAAATAAATAAAAAATAATTATTATTATTATGAAATTAACGTGTAATATCTATAGCAGGAAAGTTGCAATTGTATCTAAATGAATAACACTGCTACTTTCAAAAGCTAGTTAATGGAACATCCACTGAAACAGAAAGAAGACCACTCTCTATTCACCTATGCTCTTGTTACCCTGTCACATCCATTTTCCTATGAGATCTTCAATGATTACTATTGCTCTAAGGAGGTACATTTTTCCCAATTTCCTTCCATCAAAACTTACCATGTCATAAATAATTTCTGCATGTCCAAAAGAACATTTTGTATCTGCCCATATCATCATTACAGTGTGTAATCTAACTTCTCATCTAGCAGTAAACCACATGAAGCGGCTTGAAACCTGAGATGATTTTATTAATGGATATTGCTGCGAAAACATGCACTCATATATATAGGGTGATCAATCCTCTGTGCAACCGCCTTTGCGGCGTGTGACTTGCAGGCGATAGCTTAGTGGGCCACCCAATGTCCACTCTAAATTTAATACAGGTTGGCACGCAAGTTATTTCTGACATACATAACACAAACACTTAGAGAGAAAAGTTTATTACTCACCTGTATTATGCAAGGTGGTGCTGGAACTGCTTCCCTTCGTTGTTCAGGTATTTCTGACACATGCTGAGTAAGTTGCTCATTACAGTCTGAAGTTGCCTCTCAGAAATTGCAGTGATTTCATAACGAATGTTTGTTTTTAGTTCATGTTAAGTGTGGGGGATTTGATTTGTACACTTTCTCTTTTAATGCTCCCCACAGATAAAAATCGCACAGGGTTAAATCAGGAGAAAGAGGGGGCCAAATGTTCTTAGTTGTAATTCTTTTACTGAACACATTACCAATTTCCCATTCACTGGCTGTATGTGATGTTGCAGAGTCTTGCTGAAATGTCATGAAAGCATGTTCTTTCTCAGTTAATTGGGCAAAAAATGATCACAATATGTTTTCAACATACTGCTCACTATTAATTGTTTGCTAAAAAAATATAGGGCCTATTATTCTCTCGCCAATAATAGTGCATGTCACTCCAATTTTTTGATTGTGCAGGGGCTGCTCATGAATTAAGTTAGACTTTTCCAAACTCCAATAATCATTATTTTGCAAATTAACATAACCACTTAGGTGGAACCATGATTTGTCCAAAAAGAAAGTTAAGTTCGGGTCAATTTCTCCGTCATGAAAGTTAAGTTCGGGTCAATTTCTCCGTCATGCACCTTTTTCAGAATCCATTCACAAAACTGCAACCTTTTTGCAGGATCAACCAGTTTAAGTTGTTGTAGTGTGGTTATTTTATATAGTTATAACTTCAGTAGTTTCGTAGCTGTCTGAGCAGAGCCATAGGAAATTCCAATCTGTTGAGAAATACATCAAACTGATTTTCTAGGAGACCTTTCCAGAGCTCGTCCAACATTATCCAGTGTTTCTTCTTTGAGGGTTGGACGTGGTTGTTTATATTTCCTATCTATAACAGATCGTGTTTCATGAATTTAGCTACCAATCAATGAATCATACACCGATTAAGAACATGGACATTAGGAAATTCATCACAATATAATCTCTGTACCTCTTGTGCTGATTCTGTGTGCAAATATGAATCATAGATGAATACTCTTTGGTGAATAGAATAAGTGATTTTCACCATTTCACTATAAACACTGTCACACAACACACAGTACTGCATCGGTTGAGAAACTCACTCTACTTTCACAAGAATGCGACAAAAAACAAATCCCTCGCAGTGGAGCAGAGAAAAAACTCCCCGCCACCTCCAACTGTGGCTGTTGGCGGGCTGACATGCCGGCAAATGGTCGGCACAAAAAATCTGCACCAGGCGGTTGCGCTGAGGATAGATCAACCGTATATATTTTGACACTGATGTTGGTAGTGATAAACTCATTTAAATGAAGTGCTATAAATCACAACATGTAAAATTATTTAAGTGTGAATTAATAAATATACACAAGAGTTAGAGTAAATTGTCAGTGATTTTGGAAATAATACAGTATTTTAAAAGTATGTAATGAAATAATAGACTTCATTTTTCTATGTCTAATATTTGATATCTGAAAAAGTGCATAGGTCATACATTTAAAGAACTAGATACATAATATTAGACAAGCAAAATCACGTTTAATACCTGTTTGTTGTGTTAAGATGTATTTTCCCCCTAATATTTACTGTTTCTGAAAAAGAGCTGTTTTAAAGATGTACTCTCACATGGATCACTGCATTCATGTACTGGAAGTGTGAGCTCAAAAGCACCACTAAATTTAATGCAATCTTCAATTTTAGAGAGTAATTATTTTTGTGAATCTGATTATTGTACCTTTTCAACTGACTGACTGTGTAATATCGTGTTTCACTACGAGATTGTATCTGGCTTTGCAGTCATATGTGATGCAGAACACTCATGTTTCTTATCTTCTGTGTTTTTCAGCATCCAAGTGGTTGTACACCCAGAATTAATCTCCCTTAGCCTCTGCACTGTATTTTCACACATATTAATTTCACAATTAAGAAAGCATAAAACTGATAACTCATGTCTTCAAATTCACAACTCTATATCGAATCCTCATGCCGTCATGCATGACCAGCTGCAAAAGCTGGCCACAGTATTGGTAACTTCAGTGCAACAAATAGCATAACACTTTTGTCTGTCATTGCTAATTCCGCTTATTATTGAAGTTTAAAAAACTTAACTGCTAGCAGGGATCACAAGAGACATTATGATGCTACAGAAGAGTGTAAATGTGAATTAGTTTCAGATCCTGCTATTTGTATGTCATGTTGACTGAAAAACTGTGGAGGAATTGGAACTTAGGAACTGCATATTGGCGAGGTGGAGGAAGAGGGGGTGAGGGGGGGGGGGGAGGACTGGAGGCTTTGGTGGATACACGACGGAGTGTTACTCCTATGCTCAGGCCCCACTACCTTCTCCACCCCTCGCCCTGCAACTCAGACACTAGAATGCGTTTGCCGGGGGTACCGAACTTGATTTTGTGCCAAGGCTGACATTGGAAGTGAGGTTCATATATGTTACTGAATAGTTATCCATCAAGAAGGTGGGATAGTAAGTTATTTAGATTTTAACATTGTTATATAGTGTAAAGTTCTCTCAGGAGTGAATATTTCTGTAGGGGGTTCATTGATCCGTTGTGCTGTAGGATGAAACGCCTCTGGTACTGACATTTCTAAAAATAATATGTATATACGCAAATGTAGACTTCTGCAGCTATTGTCACTATCAATAAAATTCTTCCGGGTATGAGGCTGCGTCTTCATTTATAAACTCTGCCGACGTTTCGGCCACTGTTGCAGGCGGCCATCATCAGGGTCTATGTCTGACTGCTGAATATACAATAGCTTGGGGTTTATTTAGCAGCAGATGAAGGGGGACGTTGGTTTACCTTTATTGGTGGTTACATTATTTCATGCCAAATGACGATGCGGTCTCATACCCGGAAGAATTTTATTGATGAGATGTATATATGTGTGGGGATCGATACTAAACAACTTTGGACAAGTGTAGTATCTTTGTGTGTTACGAAAGGTCTTTGCTGTAAGGAAGCGGAAACACCAGTTCCCGCCTGACATTTGTACAGTGTAAACATGTAATAATAAAGTCAGTGTAAAAAGTTGGAGTGTCTCGTGTCTTATCCGACCCGATCCTATAAACCTCCACATATGTTTAGAGTCAGGTATTGTTTAGTCACATTATCTTTACATACATTCAGTCCATTTAAATTACATTATTATTTATTTATTAATCTTTACCCTATTAAAATCAATTTATATATCATGGGTAGCTCCATTGTAAGAAGTACTGCAGATGCAAAACCTTGATCTTATGTAAGAGAGCCCTAATGACCTTATTTGATTATGCTAAATAACCTGCTAAATAAATAAATACTTTATAAGTAAAGCAGACCCCTTACCAAAAAGTAGAAGTGTTGAGTTATTATATAATGATTCTGCTTTCTGGTGAGTGGTCTTCTTTCCACCTATAGTAAGATATCATTTATTTACTTATGTCCTATATTCTTTGGTATTACAGGTGGTCTTCTGTTAGAATCTTGTGGAAAATCAAGCAATTTTGAAGAAGGCAAGAATATGATTTTGAAAGTTCTCAAAAATGGAGAAGCCCTCAAATGTTTTGAGCAAATGGTAATCTGCCAAGGGGCATCCCCATCTGTTGCAAAAGAGCTTTGTGAAGGAAATACAAAGTCAGTTCTGCCAGCAGCAGACAATGTAAGTAACAAAACAAGGGATTAATGTTACATATTGTAATGACCTCATAAAAAACAAGAAGTTTAACTATTGGCCAGGCTGCTGAAAATGTTAAGCAAACACCTGTAATATGTCTCATCTCTGTTCTAATTTGAAATTATAATGCTTTATTGGAAAAAATTCCATCCATCTCAAATAGTTGTCTCCATTGAAAACCATGAAGTATAGCATTAAAATTTTTCAATAACTAGGTATTATAATATTAATCAAACATTAAATGACTGGAGAAGGAAAACATTAAAAACAACTGACACTCTGTTTAAAATAGTATATTCCATAGTCAAATTGGCACAGTTCAGTGATACTGTACAGAGCATGGTGCAGCCATGTATCACAGAGCATGAACATTTACATTTGTAGTATACCGTGTAAGCCTGAGCACTAAAAGAGAATGTGAGCCAGCTGCTGTTGGTAGATATATCTGTGATCTCTAGAGAGTACATCAGTAGGTTGTAACCTTCCAACTGCTCCCACTTTGTGATGCTGCCCTGTGAGTACTACTGTGATTTTTTCAAATTAATATTTGCTCTTAACACTTTAAATGATTGAGCAGTGTAATGTACAAATATGGAATAATAAAAAGATAAAATGTGTGACTCATATTGGCTCATAAAGAGTATGAGGGTCTCATTGTCTCAGCAAATATGATTATCCTAAAAGACGTTCATGTTTCCACCAAATTATTTATTAATTTTTCACAAAACAGATGTAATTGAGAAGTGTTATTTATTTTCCAAATATCTAGTGTCCATAACTAATCCACAAAACGTAAGTGGTGGCCATCTTGACATACAGGCGCATAATATGACAAAACAGCCGTCTTCTTAAAACAGACACATGCTTGCCTGACTTCTTGCAACTCATTTTGCAGACCACCTGAATTTTGAGTGCTCAGCGCAATTGCTTTTGGAAGATTACAAACACTGAGTACCAGTATACAGTCTTTGACTTTTTCTCCTTAATATTATAAATGAATACATAAATATTTTGGAAAGAAAGGGTTGCTACTCACAACAGAGAGGCCCGATGAGCTGCAGAAAGGCACACATAACAGAATAAAGAAAAAATGAAGCTTTTGGCTGTTAAGCCTTCATCTGCCACAGAGAACACACACACACATACATACTCACACAAACCCAACTGCTGTCTCTCACTGTTGCGGCTAGAATGCAACACACAGCACAGCTGAGGCGATAGGAACCAGTGGTGGAGGTGAGGAAGTGGCATGGGGAGGGAAGCAGGAAGGGAGGGAAGGGATGCCAGCGGGGATGGAGCAATACAACAGTGCTGTCGGACAGATAGGAAGGGACTGCAGAATATGGCAGAAAGGATGTACGTAACATGGTGTGTGGGTTTGGAAAGGAAGGGGAGAGGAGCTAGCGAAGGTTTAGGCCTGGGGAATTGCGGGAACGTAGGATATATTGTAGGGAGACTTCCCATCTGTGCAATTCAGACAAGTTGGTTTTTGTAGGGAGGATCCATATGGCACAGGCTGTGTAGCAGTCATTGAAGAGCCACATCATGCAGTGTTGCATGCTCTGCAACAGGATGGTCCAGCTGTCTCCTTGCCACTGTATGACAATGGCCATTCACCCGCACAGACAGCTTGTTGCTGGTCATGTCCATGTAGAATGTTGCATAGTGTTTGCAGCTCTGTTTGTATACAACATTACAGCTATCACAGGTTGCCCTGCCTTTTATGGGACAGGAAATGCCTCTGATGGGACTGGAGTAGTAGACCAGACACACAGCCATGAAACTTTCCTCCAAAAGCCTCAGTCCCACAGAAGTGTCAGTCCTTTCCAAAGGCCTGACCTTTTGCCCCACTCCCAATTTCAACTATGCCAGACAAAGACTCTACCACTATGATTTTAGACCACGAGAACTATGTGGCAGAGGGTCTCTGCCAACTGTCAGATTCTTCCACATACACACCCTGTCACAATGATCCCATCCCGAAAATCCAACAGGATCTCCAATCCATCCTCAAATCCTTAGGCCCATCCCAGTACCTATCCCCAGAGTCTCCCCTCCTACACCCTGTACTCCCTAAAGTCCACAAAACCAACCACTCCGGGCATCCCATTATGACTGGTTATTGTGCTCCCATTGAGAAAATCTCCACTCTTATAGACCAACACCTTCAACCTATTACGCAAAACATACATTCCTATATGAAAGACACCAACCATTTCCTCCGACTCTCCACTGTTCCTATTCCTTTTCCACCTGGAACCATGCTAGTCATGGTTCATGCCACCTTCCTCTACACCAACATTCCCAATGCTCATGGCCTTGCCGCTGTTGACCACTACCTTTCACAACACCCTACTGACTCCAAATCTACAACCTCCTTGTTTCCTTGACCAACTACATACTCACCCACAATTACTTCTCCTTTGAAGGCATCAGCTACAATCAAATTCATGGCACAGCCATGGGCACCCATATGGCAACTTCCTATGCCATCCTCTTCTTGGGCCTTCTACAGGAATTCTTACTGACTACCCAGAATCCCGAACCCCTCATCTGGTTCATATTTGTTGATGATATCTTCATAATCTGGACTGAAGGTGGGGGCACACTATCCACATTCCTTCAAAACCTCAACACCTTCTATTCCATTCACTTCACATGATGGTCCTACTCAATGAGCCACCTACCTCAACGTTGACCTTCACCTCAAAGATGGCCTTATCAGTACCACAGTCCACATCAAACCTACCAACCATCAATAATACCTCCATTTTGACAGCTGTCACCCAGTCCACATCAAAAAGTCCCTTCCATACAGCCTAGCCACATGTGTTCATTGCATCTGCAGTGACAAGCAGTCCCTCTCCAAATAAGCCAAACACCTCACTGAGGCCTTCACTGATCACAATTACCCACCAAACCCTGTCCAGAAACAGATATCATGGGCCCTGTCTGTCCAGTCACCCGCCACCTCCCCGACACCCACTGTCCGAAAACAACAGAGCATCCCTCTCATCACCCAATACCACCCAGGACTAGAGCAGTTAAACCACACTCTCTACCTCGGTTTCGATTACCTTTCATCTTGCCCTGAAATGAGAAATACCCTACGCAAAATCCTCCCCACCCCCACCGTCCACCAAACCTATGTAATATCCTTGTCCATGCCAACTTCTTCTGTGCTCCCAACCCCCTACCCCATAGCTCATATCCCTGCAATAGACCTAGATGCTACATCTGTCCTATCCACCATCCCACCACCACCTACTCTAGTAACGTCAGAGGCATTTCCTATCTCATAAAAGGCAGGGCAACCTGTGGTAGCAGTAATGTTGTATACAAACTGAGCTGCAAACACTCTGTAGTTTTCTACATGAGCATGACCAGCAACAAGCTGTCTATGAGGATGAATGGCCAGCATCATACTGTGGCAAGGAGACAGCTGGACCATCCTGTTGCAGAGCATGCAGCACTGTGTGATTGGCTCACTTGAATGACTGCTACACAGTATGTGCCATATGGATCCCCTCAAACACCAACTTATCTGAACTGAGCAATGGCAACTCTCCCTAAAATATATCCTACACTCCTGCAATAATTCCCCAGGCCTAAACCTTCGCTAGTTCATGCCCCCACCACTCTTCTTTCCCCTTCCTTTCCCTACCCACATACCAGCACATCTCCCTTTCCCCCACATACTCCCTCCGGACAGCACTGGCATATTGCTCCATTACCACTGGCATCCCCTCCCTCCATTTCTGCTTCCCTCTTCATGCCAGTTACAATACAAAGAAACAATATAAAGCATAATTAATAAATGTTTTTTTAATCATGAGAAAGTTATTCTTAGCTTTTAACAAAAACAGAGAAATATGATACAATAATGTGGTATGAAAATTAAGTGAGTTTGTAGTTTAAAAACATCCAAAGATGTTTTCAGCAGTGAAAGTTGAAATGTCAGGCAGAAGATCATTCCCTAGACCATAGTCTTATACCCAGGAATCTAATATCGGCCATGAAGGCCTACATTCAAGAATCAATAATTAAAACCCTGGAGCCATCTGAAATGAACTATGTTTAACTGTCTTGCATGGAATAATTTATTTTTAGTTAGCTGATATAGTTGAAGAATCATAGAAATGAATAGCTTTCTAGGAATAATATAATAGTAGCAATACCTGTATAAACTATTAGGACATTTGTCTCATTTATAAAAAAAGATGCACATCAATACAATAATGAGATAGGTTGCAACTCACCACAAAGAACATAGCTGAACTACAGACTGGCACTTAGAAAAGACAATCACATTCACACAATTACACTGGTACAATTCACACATACATGACAACCATCTTCATCTTCTGCACCTCAAATACTGCCTCTGCAGTTAGTGCAATTTGGAGTGGGGAGGGAAGTAGAGGGAACAGCAAACGGGAAAGATTCAGGCATCATGGATATTTTAACCCAACACTTTCCCTCCAGCATACATCCCCTCGGCTCTCCCCTCCCTTCCCCTTCCCTCTCATTGCCACTCTGGATTGTGCTCAGTGTTGAGGCAGCACTTAAAACACAGTGATAGTGTGTGCATGTGAGTTGTGTCTGTGTGATTGTATGAAAGTGTGTGCATGCTCTCTTTTCCAATGATGGCTGAGTGCAGAAATTTAATTTGTGTAAATGTGAATGTCTTTTATACATGCCTGTCTGCAGCTCAGAACCATCTGTAAAATGATCTATCATTATATTTTTGATGTTCTAACCTAGACTTTCTATTTTTACATAATAAACATGGTTGTTTCTCCTGTAGGTGGAATATTTGAAAACTAAATCAGCTGGATACATTACATCAATTAATGCAATGGCTGTAGGCAGAGTCTCATGGAGTCTGGGTGCAGGACGTCAAACAGCAGATCAGCCAGTGGATCTTGCTGTTGGAATTCGTCTTCTATGCACTGAAGGAGATAAAGTTTCATTAGGACAACCTTGGTGTGAGGTTCATCACCGTGGGGAACATATGGACCCAGTATTAAAACAGCAACTAGAGGAGTCAATAATCATAAAAGATTCACCACTGCCTGACAAACAAAAATCTGTGATTCTTCAGATAATATGAACTTGATTTCTCTGACTGTTTTAATTCTTCACAGAAGCTTCACACAAATTAAACATTTATTCACAGTCTTAAAGTGTCCACCATTTTCACAAATCACAGGTTCGCATTTTGCTGCTGTTTCAGTAGTTTGGTCACAGTAATTTAATAGAAGAAAGAATCAAATGAGATGTCCAGTAATGTAACTGTCTTCTTTGTGTTGTGCATTTATATTTTGTATTTTCTCTTTGCTAATAGATGGATTTACTATGATACATAATGTTATGATTATTACCTCATGAATATGATAGATGCTACTTTCCTTGTTATTATGATCAATGAAGTATATTTTATGGAAACAAGTGAGGTTTCTCCAACACATACATTTATTAAAGAGAAATAAACATTTTTGCTCAATAAATTTACATTTTATTCTTTATTGTATATAAACATGTAAAATATGAGGGGTGGAATTTAAATCTACATCTACATGGGATACTCTGCAAATCACATTAAGTGCCTGGCAAAGGAATCATCAAACCTCCTTTAGACTGTTTATCTCCCATTCCATTTTTGAATAGCGCACGGGAAGAAAAACACCTGAATCTTTCAGTTCGAGCTCTGATTTCTCGTATGTTATCCTGATGATCTTTTCTACCTATCTAAGTGGGAGTCAACAATATATTTTCACATTCGGAGGAGAATGTTGGTGATTGGAGTTTCGTAAGTAGACCACACCAGCATTAAGCACCGTTGTTGCAATGGTTACCATCCCAGATCCTGCATCATTTCCATAATGCTGTCTCCCCTGTATTGTGACAATACAAAATGAGCTGCCCATCTATGGACTCTTTTGATGTCCGCTGTCACACCCACCTGATAAGGATCCCACACTGGGAAGCAATACTCCAAAAAGGGATGGACAAGCGTAATGTATACAGTCTCTTTAGTAGTTCTGTTGCATCTTTTAAGCGTTCTGCCAATAAAATGCAGTCTCTGATTCACATTTACCATGACATTACCTACGTATTCTTACCAGTTTTAAATTTGATGTAATAGTAATTTCTAGGTATTTAGTGGAGTTTACAGCCTTCAGATTTGATTGATTTATCTTGTAAACAAAGTTTAATGGATTTCTTTTCTTTTTACATCCTAATGATATCTTATTTAGATCCTTCTGCAGTTGGTTTTGATCTTCAGATGATTTTACTAGACAATAAATAACAGCGTCATCTGCAAACAACCTAAGAGAGCTGCTTAGATTTTTTTTCCAAATCGTTTATGTAAATAAGGAACAGCAGAGGACCAATAACAGGAAATCCCCTATCCAGTCGCAAATTTGGGGTGATATGCCATAACCACGGATTTTAATAAAAAGCCGTTTGTGAGGTACAGTGTCAAAAGCCTTATGGAAATCAAGAAATACAGAAAATCAATTTGAGAAACCTTGTCGAATGCACTCATCACTTTGTGTGAGTAAAGAGCTAGTTGTGTTTTGGATGAACGATATTTTCCAAATCTTTGTTGACCTTGGGTCAATAGAGCATTCTGTTCGAGATAATTCATAATATATGAATACTGGATATGTTCGAAAATGCTGCTGCAAATTGATGTCAATGAAATAGGCCCGTTGTTTATGGGGTTACTCCTACTGCCTTTCTTGAATATAGGTGTGACCTGTGCAACTTTCCAATCTTTTGGTATAGATCCTTCTTTGACAGAGTGGTTGTATATGGCTGTTAAGTAAGGAGGTATTGCTTCAGCATAATCAGATAGAAATCTAATGGATATACAGTCCGGACCGGAAGACTTGTTCTTCTGAAGTGATTTAAGTTGCTTCACTACTCCGAGGATATCTTCTTCAACATTACTCATTCTGGCCTCTGTTTGTAATTCTAAATCTGGAACATTGGTTTCGTCTTCTTTGGTGAATGAGTTTCTAAGTGCTATGTTTAGTAACTCTGCTTTAATAGCACTGTCATCAGCAGGATCACCATTACTATCTCATAGTGAGGATATTGTTTGTGTTTTTCCCCTAGTATATTTAACATATGACCAAAATCTATTTGGGTTTTTATTCAAATTTTGAGAAAGTGTTTTGTTGTGAAAAGTATTGTAGGCATCTCTCATTGAAGTTCTCACTAAATTTCGAGCTTCTGTGTAGGATCGCCAATCCTGGATATTTTGTGTTCGGTTAAATTTAACATGTCTTTTACATTGCTTTTGCAACAGTATCCTGACTTGTTTTGTGTATCAAGGGGGATCACCTCCTTCTTTTATAAATTTATTTGGTATAAAACTGTCAATTGTTGTTGATACCACATCTTTGAATTTGAGCCATATCTGGTCTACACTACGTTTAGTGTTAGAAATGAGTGGAAACTGGCTTTCAAGAAGCAATATATTGTATTTCTATCCGCTTTCCTGAACAAATATACTTTTTGTCTATTTTTGATAAATTTGGGACTTTCGATATTCAATCTCGCTTCAACAGCTCTGGGTTCACTAATACCTGTATCCAGTTGCGGACTTTTAGTAATTTTGTTTTGCCACCGCCCAGGGCCTCTGACAGCCTTAGTCCGCCACTGCCTGTATCCATTTTGATGCTCGTTATGAGTTCAGGATTATTTGTTGCTAAGAGATCAAGTGTGTTTTGTCATCCATTTACAATTCTAGTTGGCTTATGAATTAATTGTTTGAAGTAATTCTCAGAGAATGCGTTGAGTATAATTTCGCATGATGTTTTATGCATACCTCCTGATTTGAGAATATAATTTAGTCAAAAGATTGAGGATAATTTAAAATCACCGCTTACTATTATTGTGTGAGTCGGGTACATGTTTGCAATTAGACACAGGTTTTCTTTGTACCTTTCTGCTATTGTATCATCAGAGTCAGGGGACCAGTAAAAGCAACCATTTATTAACTTTTTACGATTTTCGAGTACTACCTCAACAACTCACAAGAACTATCAACTTCAACTTCACTACAAGATAGACCACTTTTAACAGCGACAAACACAGTTAGATCTTTTGCAAAAACTTCTGCTGAACTTTTTCCCGGCTTACGCCAACTTTCACTATCTATAATGATATGTGTTTTGGTGCTTTCTATTAACGCTTGGAGTTATGGTACTTTCCTGACACAGCTACGACAATTTACAACTGTTATACCGATAGTTCCTAGATCTATATTTCTTCTGTAATCAACCCGCACCCTTTGAGACAGCCCATTTAGTGTTTCCACATAGCCCTCTACCCTAAAAAACTGCCCAGTCCACACCACACAGCCCCCGCTGCCCGTATAACCGCTTTCTGACCAATTCAGCGGAACCCGGAACCCCACCACCCGATGGCGCGAGTCAAGGAATCTGTAGCCTACCTGGTCGCAGAACTGCCTGAGCCTCTGATTCAGACCTTCCGCTTGGCTCTGTACCAGAGGTCCACAGTTGGTGGCAACACTTCTGTAGAGACACTATGCAGTGGAAATCTACTATTGTTGCTGGTAGCACACATTGTTGACATACCTACCTTACCTCCGAGCAAATGGACTTTCCCATCCCACATCACCAGCATGCTCACAATCGAGGGAAACACAGTCACTTGTGACCCTCACCAGGTGGGACTGACGGAAGACATTGAGAAGGTTCAGAGAAGGGCAGCTCATTTTGTTCTATCATGGGGGGGGGGGGGGGAAGCGTCACAGAAATGTTGCACGAATTGGGGTGGAAATCATTAAAAGAAAGACGTTATTCATTGAGGCGTGATCTTTTTGCGAAGTTTCAATCACTGACTTTTAGTTCTGAATGTGAAAATATTTTGCTAGCACCCACCTACTTAGGGAGACATGACAATCCCAATAAAATAAGAGAAATCAGATCGAAAATGGAACAATTTAGGTGTTCTTTCTTCCCGCGAGCTATTAGAGAATGGAATGGTAGAGAAAAGTTATGAAAGTGGTTAGTGAACCCTCTGCTATCTATGTAGATGTAAATTATGTTATACACAATATCTCGTATCTGGTCGTGTCTGGTTATGCAGAACCCTGCCTTGTCCAATTGACGGAGACTGCAATTCTGCGCTACGTATGACATTTCCATATTTTCCCCAACATATGAAAGCAGCAACACATGAACTTCGATAACTAGAAGGGTCTGAAGCAGACTGATGTGGTCTCCCCTTAGAACAAAGTAATGTAATCGCCCGGCGCTTAGGACGACAATGCGCAACGGCCTTTCTTACGAAGAAACCAATGGACTCGCCTGGTGCTTACGACAGCACTGTGCATCGGCCAATGCATCCAGTCCTGATGAATTCGACATTATTGGAGTTTCTACCCTACTGTTGAAGAAACTAACAGGCAGAGTGATTCATCTACCTCATCATCTCAAAATATCTCTAAATCTCAAAACTTAGAAATGTTGCCCATGTTTAACATAGACGATAACATTTGTGTTTCGAGTTTATCAGTTCCAGTTATGAAGATAGCTGCAGACACGTCACGTCGGCAATCATTTCTGTTCTTCCAGGAGATACAAAGATTGGAATCATATAAACAACTTATTACAGGAGCATGAGAGCAGTTTACAGCACAGGGAATCAATTATGAATTATGTTGCAAGAAGCCAAATTGTTGGACGAATTGATACTGTTATTGCTTTCCCAGTTTAATGTTCAAATGTTTGTTAAGCTTAAGGGAGTTAACTGCGGGGTCATCAGTGCCTAAACCTACAAACTACTTATGGACTACCTTATACTAAAGACGACACAAACATCCATGCCCGAGGGGGTATTCGTTCCCCCGACCGTAGCGACCGTGCAGACTGTGACTGGCGCACCGCAGACCGCTCGGCCACTGCGGCCTGCCCAGTTTAATGCTGAGTTCAACTATTGGAAGAGCATATTGAAAAGAATTATTGCAGTTGTGAAATTTTTGGCGTCAAGGGGACTAGGGTTTTGTGGAGAACATTATATTTTGGGCTCTGAAAACAATGGAAATTATTTGGGATGCTTAGCATTAATAAGCGAATTTGATCCTTTTCTTGGTGATCGTATACGAAAGTATGGCAATTGTGGCAAAGGAAATTCATCTATTTGTCTGCAAATATTTGCAATGAATTTATTAATGTAATGGGACAGAAAGTATTAAAATGATTATTAGCGAATTAAAAGCAGCCATGTATTATTCAATAAGCATGGATTCCTCGCCAGATCTCTCCCATATTGACCAGTTAACTTTCATCGTTCGGTACATAAAGAATGGCCAGCCTGTTGAGAGATTTTTGCAATTTTTGCCTATGGAGGAACATAGGGCTTAAAGTATAGAAGATACTGTTATGAAGTTTATGGATAGCTTTGACGTTTCAATAAAACGTTGCCGCGGGCAGAGCTATGATAATGCAGCAAATGTGGCTGGAAATTATGCAGGTCTTTAGACAAGAATAAAAGAAAAATGTGAATTTGCTATTTTTGTACCATGTGTCACACATTCACTAAATTTTGTAGTTGTTCAGGCGGCTGCATGTGTCTCTGAAGCAGTGGCGTACTTCAGTTTATCCAAAAATTGTTTTCTTTTTTGCTGCTTCGAATAATCGATGGAAAGTTTTGAAAGAATGTTTAGGTGCAAATAAAGTTCTGAAGTCCCTCTCTGAAACCAAATGGTCTGCTTTTGCATAATGGCGACAATGGTATGTTTGAAGCTTTAAAGTCAATTAGTAGCCACACTGATCAGCCAGTGGATACAAGAAATGTATTTCAAAGCCTTTGCAAGAAAATGAAAAACACTGGAGACCATTCTCCTAACGGAGGTATGGGAGACCTTTTGAGAACTATCAACAACACAAATGTAACTTTCCAAAGTAGTACCACAGTCTGGTAGTACCGTCACGATAGACGTTGAAACAAAACTCTTTGCATCTGTTTCCGATTTCATCAGTTCTGCATGCAGTACATTCGATAGGTATGAATCTTCAGCAAAAGAGGATAATCTAGGTGCTAACTAGAAGGGTAAGGACGAGAATTTGCAACAAGCATATCACTTTTCCGAAGATTCGTCAGAGCCTTTCCAGCTGAGTGTCAAAGAAAAATTTCGTGTAGAAGCTTTTCTGCCTATAATCGACACACTGGATTCTAGTTTGAAGCGACGTTCAGAAGCATACGGGAAAGTCAGCAAACATTTTACTTTCCTTTCTCCGTTAAAACAAATCGATTCATTTAAAACAATATTTGAAAAACATTCTAAATGACTCTCCTTGCATTATTTAATAAAAGCAGATAAAATAGAAGAAACCTTTCTGAATGTAGAAGTTGCTACCCGGATATTTCTTTGTCTAATGGTAACCAATTGTAGTAGAGAGCGTTCATTTTCCCAGTTAATGAGAATCAAAAATGAATTACGAACGACTATTCTACAGCAACGACCTCCTGATTTGTCAGTCACGTGTATAGAAAGTGACGTCCTTCAACAGTTGGACTTTAAAGACATAATAGAAGATTTTGCATTTCAGAAATCTCGAAAGAAAACTTTAACAAGTCCAATTTGCAAAACAGTAATCACTAGTATTTTATTTGTGTATTTCTAACCATAAGAACCAATAAATTCACTAAACACATGTACCGGTACATCATTCTTATGAGTTCATTAAAAAGGAATTACTGTTTTGTAGTAGCGTCCCCTAACCTGTGTGCCAGTCATCTGTATAGAAAAAGACATACGATATTCCAAAAATTGTATATTTTGTATTCTGGATATCTTTAAAGATATCATTAATTTTAAACAAAGACTAATTCGTGGAACTAATCATTGGTATTTGGTTCGTAATATTTTAACCAATTAAGTCACTAAATAAATGTACTCCATTATAATTTTTTTAAGGGTCCCAAAACACTGAGTGCCCAGGGGCCGTTGCATGGCTTAAGACGGCCCTGCCCACTTTTCATTTGCTTTAGATTTGGCGTAAGACTCAAAGCAATAAATGCATAAACAGTCTTCATCTTCTTCATCATCAGTGGAATTTAGACCTTCAATACCTTTGTGAGATTTTGTTTTAGGCCTACTGCCTCTTACGTTTGAAGAGGATGATACAAACAGTTTCCTGGCTGGGATTTGCTTTTGTTTTTTCTCGTCTCTGTTATTTGCTTCCTTTTTTATTTTTATTTTATTTTATTTTATTTTTTTTTTTTTAGATAAATCGTTTTCGATTTTCAGCTGATTTTTAATTGGCGTATCAGTCAATATAGCTGACATCCTTTTTCTCCTTCCACGTCGTGTTTGCTTCCTAGGTGCCGCCTTCTCAAAAGGCCTAATTTCTTCTGGTGTTGGCCAAGTTTGTATGGATGTAGAAGGAACGCCTTCTTGACAAGCAAGAGGAAAGGTCTTTGTAGAACTCAAGGGAACATCTTCTTCGGAAATGCTAGTCTGTGTTGGTGTAGTAGGAGTTGATGAAGTCGATGGGTTCGAATGGAGGCTGTGATCTGTCGTTTATTCTGGCAAGTTTGAATCCAGTCCGGAACTGATAGAGCATTCGGAATTTGATAAAGTAGGAGCTGGTCTGTCTGTAAAGTAGGATGGCATAAAATCTGAGTCTGTAAAAATTTCAGGATTAAGTGGGAAAATTCCTGGAACTTTAAAACCTGCCATAATATTGACTGGTGTTAACGCCTGCGGCGCAGCTCTTGCCAAAATAGATGGGATATCATAAACTGTCATAGGTATTTTGTTTGTGCACACCCATGCATCACAAGCTGTGTTAATTTGCTTTTTGAGGGGCCCAAACACACTGCAATCTAAGGGCTGCAGTTTATGGCTGCAGTGAGGTGGGAAAGACAACAATGTGACACCGTTATCATTGAAATGGTCCAATGCTTCTGCTGACAAATGGGAATCATGATTGTCCAGAAGAAGCAGACTTGGTCGTGTTACACAACAACGTGCATAATTTACAAAGTGCTTGGCGAACTTAACAAAATTTTTTTCCATCATCCAGCCAGATGTGTTCGCATCACCATCACATCCAGAAGGGCCATCACTTAGAAAGTGTTGATGAAATTTCACCATGGGGAAAATCATAAATGGTGGGATGGCGTTTCCTGCAGCGTTTACAGCAAATGCTGCCGTCACCAATGTTCCTCTTTCTGCTGAGGTTAATTTACCTATTTGTTTAAAGCCACGACGTCCAACTACTCTGTCTGGCTTTTGAACCGTGGTTATCCCTGTTTCGTCCATATTCCATATGTCATTAGGTCCAAAGTTTGAGCGCTTTAATACATTTGTCAAATTATTAAAAACATATCAACGTTTGTTCTGTTGAACCTGGTGGCTCGAGACATGCAAGTGGCTTGAGGAGTTCTGATTGAAATTTGCTGGTTTCTTTTAAAAACGAGCCATTTATTTAGGTACTGTCCAATTTTCTGGAACTTTTCTTTTGCATGCAAGAGCATACATATAGACAATTCACCTGACTTCTTTAGGAGTACGCCCAAAATAGATGTCAGAAGCCTTCATGAGACACTGAACCAGCATTTGCTCTTGTTCATGAGTAAAAACCTGTACAAACAAACCCAAAGTGTATTAGAAATTTAATATTTAAAAGGGAAATTATAACATATATATAGCCTATATATTTCAGCGTACGTTAGTGTGGGTGCGAAGTGTAGCCTACTTACACGCCATGGTTTTGCCTATCTTATTGTCAGCGTGTTTGGTGGACACCTTGCGATTGGTGCTACTTCTGGTAGTCGTAGGTTTATTTCTGGCACTGTTTCTTCGGCGTGTGGCAAGTCTGAGACAGGCGATTCCGATTCGACAAGAGGAACTTGCGTTCCTGATAGTTCTTCCAGTGGAGGCGGCGGGATCACAGCTGTTGATTGAACTAGTAGATTGTCTAAGGATCGGAATTTCAACCAGTAATTGTTCAGAGTCCTACGTGGAATATTGAAGTCCATGGATGTTTTTCTGACACTGCACCCGCCTCTAATTTCTAATACAGCAGCATTTATTATTTCGGGAGTGTACGAGCAGTGGCGTAGCTACTACACCAAGGGCCCCGGGGCAAAAATGACGTTGGGGCCCTCTCTAAACTAAAACTATACCAGAGGCGCTGACTTTTGAAAATCTTGGGGTATGCTCAGTGGCGTTTCCAATAGGGGGTGAGGTGGTTGCCGGCCTGCAGCCCCCCCCCTCCCACCCGACAGGTATTTCTAAAAAAAATCCTTATTATATTTTTCCAATTCCAGGTACAAAGGTAAAGTAATAATTTTGTATTATTTTAGTAGTATTTCTTCTTTTTTGCTTCATCTGGTGTTAATTTAGGACCATTTTAATATCTGAAAGGAGAAAAGTAATTTGTTAACATACAGTAAAGAAATTAAGGGCCATTAATTTCAATTTCACGTTTCAGAACTACTGGGCGGCATTTGTGACCATTCGAACCTGTTTTCGCGTTGTAGTAACTACTGAAATCATTTTCAGAGTTTTCGTCTTCTTAGACATGCATATCAGATAATGATATGCCTGTATTGTGAATACTGCGTTCATTGTCGCAAAAACTAACATCGGTTGGTCTTCCTGTCTTCTTTCTTCTGCAGATTTATTTTCAATACAGTATAACGAAAATAGTCTATAACCACTTCTGCTGCCATACCATGTCTGTCGATACCAATAGGTTTACGACCCATTGTTACATCACACACCAATTCAGTAAACAGGATGAAAAACGCCACGACTTAACGCTAACACGATTCCTTGAAGACAATTGACTTCTAAGAGAATACGTAAACGTTAAATTAGTAGTATACACATTTTCATCGTATCGTACCAAACACACTTCATTTCTAATTATTTAATACAACAATTAAAGGTTACCGCCTTCAGTGTACGATATTGAACTTCCAAGCAACATTCCATTAACATTCGGACTACTTAGAAAATGATCACTTCACTCGCATGTCAACATAAATTTTAATGCCTACGAATTCAATTACCTGTTTGTTTTAGATAATCTTTTTACATCGGTGTATTACGAAAGCCAGCGTCCCATCAATGAAATGACACAGTCGAATTTAATTACAATCAAGAAGTATAACGTAAAGAAAAAATAATACCAAAATTTTCAGTTGGGTATGCCGCGCATACCCACTCGAATTTTGGGCTATGCTTGAGCGACCTAGCATACCCGTAATCGGCGCCTTTGAACTATACAGATGCAATACTACTTCATCAGGTCCTTACCGCTTACTGGAAGACATAATAAGACAAACCTAAATACTCTTAAGTAAATTACTGTGTGTCATACAGCAGATAATATTTAATCGTACTCTCTAATATAACTATGAAAGTTAATTATGCTTTGGAGAGAGATAGAGTTGGACCTGGGTAGGACATACAGATAAAACTACCATGGAATAGTTTTCGAAGTTACTCCATACTAGGTGAATGAAGTCACAGGCAGAAGCTAGTAAAAATGAACAATGAAGTTTTACTCAACCACGGAAATATGGCCGTCTGCAGCGAATCAATCATGAACAGTATTGTCACACATTCCTAGTAATTCAGCAGGTGGCAGGGTGCACGTCTTAGCGGACAAGCAACACCTTTTTATGTTTATATTCTGAGATGGGAATAATTTTTTATTTCACTTCGTGCGTTTTAAGTTTGTTGGCAGTGTTCAAAACGTTAAAAGTCGAAAATCCTTCATTCAGCTAAAATATTATATACAATAGAACGTCGATTATGCGAAGTGTAATTGGGGGACATGGATGTTCGGAAAACCGATTATTCGTATAATCGAACTGTGAAAGTAACTGCCTTCGTAAATCAAAGGTTTCACGACAAAATATTTGCGCTGTCATGCGATTGGCTAATGGCGACGTGTCATGATTCTCGCTATTCACCATCTGTTGCCAACATAGTCACAGGAAGCCGCCGGGACAGTTAGTAAAATTTAACCCAGTAAAGCTCCAATAAACACATATTTGGGTAACTAACACTTTTAATCGTATTTACACTTGCATATTACGAAAGTCTGAAAGCTAAGTAAATAGGCGCATTTAAGACATCTCCCATATACGTATATAACGATAGGGTATGTTGTTGTACAGTAAGCAGGAGGGCGTTGTCGATGTATTAAACGGGGTTTGACTAAGATCTATTGGTGATAAAATTGCACTTACTGGAGATAAATGATCAGTGCTATACTTGTATAGTGGGCTGCAACAATATTCATGTTGTTCTTTTACCAAATATATTAGGAAACGGCTTTAATTACACATAAATCGTAGGCGTGTAACATTATGAAGTATTACTTCGCAAATGTAAACATCAGGTCATTAACCTACACATACTTGCCAATAAGAAGTACTGTACAGTAAATGTATTTATACTGTATTTGGAGTCGCGCGGTCCTTCACACTGCGCCGAGCGGCACTCCGCAACACTTGCCGTGAACAGCTTTGATGCTGCAGCTGCTTCTGTCGACTGGAGTGTGCCGATTGTTGTACTCAGCGACTGTCGGCTTGCCCTGTCAGCAGGCCCCACTAGGAGCAATGTTCCGTTATCCTGTGGCCCAGTGCGGCTACTGTGGGCAGCTTAGTCTGACGGGAGGGGGAATTGATGGACGGTTGGGTGGGAAGGTAAAAATAAATAAATAAAAATAAAAAATAAACTGTACTGTAACTTTTTCCGAACTTCGTTCACGGAGGCCGAGGGGCCCCTTGGTCTCGGGGGCCCCGGGGCACTGCCCCGCCTAGCCGTTTGATACCTACGCCACTGTGTACGAGCCACTATCGGTTTTCTTTCTATAATTGCAGACCATTTTTAAGTCTATAAAAAAAGGAAAGAAAAAGAAAAAAAAATTACAAGTAACCATTTGAAAGACGGCTATTTGGCAGAATTTATTACACAAAAAATACATATTTAAAGGAATAATATCAGATGTTCCAGGCCGGAGCACGTTTTCCAACGAGACACGTGCAGGAAGACGTGCCCCGTCGCCATATTCCGAACTATAGCATTACGTCCATGAGTAACTGTGTAAGCTATTTACGAAACAAATGCGCAGTTACGTGAAGAAAGAAACCCACTTTTAGTGCGTGCAACGTCAAAACAACAAGTTTCACGCTAGTACGTTTATTTTAAGTTTCAATAAAAACGTGAAAGTTTACTCACCTTTGCAAAAATGACGAAATATCCCTGCCGACAATGTGACTGCTGGTACAACACTGAAACTTTCGTATATAAAGCGTGCTTTGTTGCTACTTCCTGTAGTATCGTCGGTGGTACCATCTAGCGGAATGTTTCGAAACTAAAGCGAGTTGGAAAACTTGCCCCTATGGAAAATGGCCCCGGTCTCCCCTATGTAAGTATCTTTCTGTGTTCAACAATCTTGAAAAACTGTCAATAAAATAAACACTCATTTGTATTGTGAGGTGAAAGAGAAGTGGAAGACAATGTTTGCCATTACTGACACTGTCTGGATGTGGAGAGTGACAGATGCTTTTGTAATGACTTGTAGCCATACATGCAGGGCCGGCGCAAGGCACGTGCGAAACGTGCGGCCGCACGGGGCGGCACTTTCCGGGGGGCGGCAAATCTGCCGCCCCCCCCCCCCCCCCAGGAGGGGATTCGAAATCAAACCTCAGAGGGAGCGGCTACGGGAACTGTGGCATGGCGTCTCGACTACATGCCGGCCGCCTCAGTTGAACAAGGGGAGGGAGGAGGGCTAATTTCTTCCTTGCCACTATGGCAGCGCCGTCGTTTTTACGACGGAAGGGAAACAGTCTGGCGCACACGCCAGTATTCTTATGAGTGGAGCGCTGTCAGCGTGCTACGCGTCGCGCGTTTACTCACAACTAATTTTGCAAGAGACGAAATCTAATTTGGAAATTCGAATGCAATATTCGATACTGTGGTTACATGTCAAGCCTGAAGCAATTTTGCTAAGCCCTTCAATGGCAGTTGAGTATTTTACTCTTCCCGCGCTATGAGAAAAATTTGTTGAACATTACTACAGTCAAACATGTTCAAAACCTACAATGGCTAGAAGTATTCCGAATGGGTAAATAAGCTGTGAGTAATTACAAGGGATAAAGACATGGATAGTAAACCTGGGTTTCGACGTATTTTTGAAAATGTTTGCTATCCGTTTCTGAGTGATAGGCGGACGTTTTGCTTTTTGAGCCCTGAAACACCTTTCTCTGCCTGCATGAACACAAACTCTGACCAGCACTTTTGTGTGACAATACTACTCACACACTATCACTTTGTCAACATTTATTTACTGTATAATGCGCGTGAATCCATGTTTCGTCTAAGTAAACTACTGGTCGCTTTGATTCTGATGAAAACCTGAGAAAGTATAGCCTTTTAGCAACAATGCCTTCTCGTCCAAGCGAAACAAACCGTTAATTTTGACACCTTGTACAACGAAAATCCATAGACATAACATTGCTTCTAAGGGTTTCCTTGCTAGCTTTGAAGCTCATTTCTGTTTGACAAAAGTTGTGCAGTTTTCGCAAAGTTCGTATTTCTTTCTATTGTTCGTAATGTTATAAAAATTACTGTCTGATAATACATTTATCCATATCATCGGTCACATACTTATTGTTAGCTTTTTGCTTCTTGGGCGCTAGTTTAACCGTAGCCTCGCTGTACCTCGTCACGTGACTTAGTTCCTGGCACTGCCGCGTCACCACTTCGCCTTTCCAGACAATAAGTATTGTTGCGTTCTCTACAACGAAAACTACAGAAATCGTTTCGATTGTTGGCCGAGAGAGCTAAGATTGGACAGAAGCCAGAGGCGCCGACTTTTGAAAATCAGTGTGGGCGCTCTATATCACGGTTCACAAATGTTCGAAACCAACCTCCTCAAAATCATGTTCATGCATTTTTGAATGAGCAGTACTTGATAAAAGCAAATAGGCAGTTTTCTGGCCTTTTGAAGATTGAAGGAAGAAGGAGGAGGAAAAAAAGGAAAGGCTGTATTAGAACACTAAAATAAAGCAATCTAATTGGCCGAAGTGGGTATTTCGTTATAAGTAACACCACAAAACTTGTAGACGACCAATAAAATCATTTTTCACTGTACACTAATCTAACACTTTTTGTGCGAAGCTATTCTTTCTGACAAAAACGTTTGGTAGAACACCGTCACCAAGGTTTAAAGAAATCTTTAAAATATTTTGAGATTTTGAAGTCCGACATCAAACTTTTTGGTCAGTTCCAAACAAGAGCTGTATACTTCATCGAAACTTTCATCACTTCGAGATAACTTCATGACATCTGTGACAGTGTTAATATAGTCCTACGTTTTTTTAAGCCAGAGAGAGAAGCATCGCAAATTTCAACTGAATCTACAATTTTAATACCAAAGGAAGTGGCAGAGATAAATGAAAAACGATTAACTTTAGCATCAGGATCAGATTTTTCAAGCTAAATTCCTGAAAGAACACAATTGAATGTTCATAAATACTTACACCTGAAAGGTCAAAAGGTACGACGTGCTTCAGGATGAATAAAGCTAGCACAGTGGCTAAAACACGGACACTCATTACTACTCGCTTGGGGACCCGCGTACAAAACTGATCATTTCTTTCACGTATGAAATATCGTCTCACGCTGTGGTCACGTTTTGCATTGCCTCTTGAGTCATAAGGTAGGTTTTGATTTTTCCCGATTTTTTTAAATTTATACAATTTTATTTTAGACCTCAATTTTGTGTGGGTGGTCAGCACTCCCAAAAAATTATTGGGGGCGTGCACCAGTCCCGGAGCACCCATGGAGTCGGCGCCCCTGTCAGAAGCACTTTCATTGCGTTTCACAAGAACAGAAGAATTGGTGCGTCCGAATTTCTTGCAACTTGAGATGTAATAGGTAAGTGCTTTTCATATAACGTACAATTAGTATTGCGCATGCACGTTACTCATTAGTTAGAATTTTTCTCCTTCAAGAATGCAGAATAGAAAAATTTATTTTTCTTATGATCTGTCACTTAAAATATTGGCAACTCGGCAAATAAGCACACGTCACCGCAATAGCTAGAATGAAAATAAAGCGCAGAAAAGTGACGTGATAAGGCGATGACTAATTTGTTACCCCTTATTCCATAATCAGACACGACAGAACTGACACATGCAGATGGCAAGTGTCAGTTCATTGAAATGAATAACCGCAGTGCAGTAAGTTAATATATTTCGACTAACACCAGTACCCGTCGATTCCCGAGTATATATTTATTGCATTATTATATTACTCCATCTCCTTATTCTTCCTCTCTTCATTGTCTTTCGCCCCACTCTTTGGCCGTTTCAACTGATTTTATTTTCCATATCTTCATAGATTTCTGGTACAGAGTGGCTATTCTCAATGCTTTGAGTTATGTTTACATCTATACCGTCGTGCTGAACGTAACTGTCAACATGACGGTTTAGATATAAGCAAACATTAAAAGAATTGAAAGTGGCCCTCAGAGGACGAAACCTCGGTAGATCAGAACAGTACAAACAAAAAATTACGATTGGTTGTTGACTTTTCCTACAGATTTGTAGATTTGTTTAAATAAAATTTCACAAAAGTTTTGTAAAAAAAAGCCGGCCTGGGGAGGGGGGGGGGGGGTGGCAATTTAGCAGCTCGCACGGGGCGGCACTTGGGCTTGCGCCGGCCCTGCATACATGTTTGTGAAAAGCAAACTTGTTATAGAAAATAAAATTTTGAAGAGCATAAAGTGAGCATTGCTCGTCGCCACGCCTTTGAGGTGAGTTGTAAACTGTCCTTACTGTATTATTAATTCCAACCTGGACTTTCCATTGTTATATTTTGCCTAACGGTCTCCCTTCCATCCCATAATCTCGTGATTCTTCCTTTGTTACTGCTTTTTAAAACATTCCTCTATCAATATTTCCTTCTCTCTTGTATTTTCCTTCTTCTCTAGCCTTTGTAACTGTCACATTCCGACTTCCGAGCCAACAATCCAGCCGGCTTTCAACAGAGGGATTTATAACATCGCCGATTGTTGATGCAGCTTACTCCTCCCCCTTCCAGTTATTCTAATACACCTTTCCTTACTCTCCCTCACGTAGTTTTGGTCATCTGTATATGCATTTTATATTATATTTTTATCACTTTAAATATTTTTTAATGCGCCAACAATTCCAAAACCAGTTTCGTTTGAACTAACGGGCCTGCCCACGGATATGCACATGTAATCATTATCCCCAGTCCCTTAAATTCTTCTCCTCTGGCACAATAATATTGGAATTACGTAAATTTACGTTACTGTGTCTTCGGTTTTTTGTTCTAGAAGCTGCATTATAGTCTTTGTTCTGAATTCTGTCGCACGAATTTCCGTACGAACACGTTATTTATGTTTTTGTACGCATTTTTGCGGTGGGCTGCTTGCTCATGTGTGATATCTCGCGTTCTAGTGCATGATATTGCGTTCTAGCGCATGATTTTATGCGTGACTTTGCGGTTTTTTCCGTCTTTTGTGTGCTTGGGCATGAATCTGCGTTCTTGCGTGTGTATCTGTGTATTTGTGTGGGCGAATTTCCGAAATTTTGCGTGCCTGGTGCGTATTTTGCGTTTGAGGAACCTCTTCCCAGGCCTTAGGCTCATCATAATCCACTGTCTTTCCCATCATTCCTCATTTTTCACTTTCCCTGCACCATCCCTGCCCCCAATGGACCCCTTCTCCATCTATCTGTACCAGTTCAGGAAAGTATCCCTTTCCCTGGCCAAAACCCAATCCCACATCCTATACCTAAAATGCTGCCTAAGTCATGGTATCCATCCCAACGGTCGAACCTTAAAAATTCCATTGTCTGGATCCCACCCCTCCTTCCACAATGACCTGCAGCTTTTCAGATTCCACCAATCCTTATCCCTCACGAACCTACTCCTACAAAATCACCTCTCCATGGCTCATAAATCCCTTAGTTACCTTCTCTCCCTACGTAAGATATTACTATTGTGTAACCAAAACTACATAAATCCCATCTCCCAGATCGAATCCTTTGCTCTCCAGCAACTGGAGGAGTACTACAAACACCAGCCTACTGGCATCATATTGCTGCCTTGGAGCACCCATATTCAATCCTTATCTGACCCACAGTGTTCCTCCTCGTGAAACCCTCATAGCTCCCAGACCATCTTAGCTGACCTCTTGTATGTACCTCATCCCTCCAAACTCCCTACCACCACTCCACAACATTCAGTACCAAAACAACCCCAGAACACTATGGTTAACCTATCCACAAAAAACCTTAACCCCACTGAAGTTTCCGTCTTATCCAAAGGTCTTACCTTTAGTCCTACACCCCAGTTCAATCATGTTGGTCTTGTCAAAGACCTACACTCCTTTTCCCGATCCCTATGATGGAAACACTACTTTGCCACCAATCCCTCTGACTGTAACCTACCTAAACCCAATATTGAACTCTGCCTGTCCCAATTCATACCACCATCCAACAAATATCTCCCTGCACTCCCACCTAACCACCCTCTAGTTACCCTCCAAGAGTTTCTCACCTCCAACTTGTCCTCACCATTCTTTCCCAAGTCCATTCTCAAGAAATCAAACCTTTCAGCAGAAGAAAGAAGAGCCATCCAAAACCTTAAAACTAATCCTGACATAATCATCCTCCCTGCAGATAAAGGTTCTACCACTGTAGTTATGGATCACAGTGACTACCCCGGCAGAAGGGCTCCGCCAACTCTCTGACTCCTCCACCTACAAGTTATGCCGGAATGACCCAATCCCCAAATTCCCCCAAAATCCACAAACCTAATAATCCTGGACACCCTATTGTGGCTGGTTACTGTGCTCCTACTGAACGAATTTCAGCCCTAGTTGATCAACGCCTCCCACCAATTGTCCAAAATCTATCTTCTCACATCAAGGATACCAACCACTTCCTTCACCGACTCTTCACCATTCCCACCCCTTTGCCTCCTTGATCCTTACTTCCCACAGTGGATGCCACCTCCCTATACACCAACATCCCACATGACCATGTCCTTGCCACTCTGGAACACTACCTCTCCCAATGTCCCTCTGAACTCAAGCCTGATACCTCATTTCTCATAACCCTCACCAATTTCATCCTAACTAATAACTACTTTTCCTTTGAGGGGATAGTTTACCATCAAATCCAAGGCACAGCTATGGGCACCCTCATGGCACCCTCCTATACCAACCTGTTTATGAGGAATCCTTCCTAGCATCCCAAAACACCAAACCTCTGGCCTCATTCAGGTTCATTGATAATATTTTCATGATCTGGACTCAGGACCAGGACACCCTATCCTCCTTTCTTCTGAACCTCAATTCCTTCTCCCCCATCCACTTCACCTGGTCTTCCTATACCTACCATGTCAACTTCCTGGATGTCAACCTCCACCTCACTGATGGCTCCATCCACACTTCCGTCCATATTAAACCCACCAACCACCAACAGTACCTACACATTGACAGTTGCCATCCCTTCCACATAAAAAAAATCCCTCCCTTACAGCTTGGCCACCCATGGACGGCATATCTCCAGTGACAAAAACTCCCTTTCTGAATATGCTGAGGGTCTCACAAAGGCCTTCACAGACACAAACTACCCCATAGACCTAGTCCACAAACAGATCTCCTGTGCCATATCCTCACATATCCCAAATCCTCCTCCTAACACCAGCAACCATCCCCTTGTCACCCAGTGCTACCCTGGACTCAAACAACTGAATTCCATCCTTCGCCAAGGTTTTGATTTTCTATCCTCGTGCCCAGAACTGAGAGACATCCTGCCCAAGATCCTTCCCACCCCTCCTAAAATGGTGTTCTGTTGCCCTCCCAACCTCCATAACATCCTAGTTCATCCTTATGCCACCCCGAAACCCAGCTCACTGCCACCACAGGGATCATATCTTTGTGGAAGAACCCACTGAAAGACCTGTCCAATCCACCCACCCAGCACTCCCAATTCCAGTCCTGTCACTGGCTTATCCTATCCCATCAGACGCCAGGCCACCTGTGAAAGCAGCCATGTAATTTACCAACTGTGCTGCAATCACTATGCAGCTTTCTATATTGGCATAGCACCAAGCATCTATCCATTAGGATGAATGGCCACCGCCAAACTGTGGCTAAAAACAAGGTGGACCACCCTGTGGCACAGCATGCAGCAGAGCACATGCTTGATTTCAATGGCTGCTTCACAACCCGGGCCATCTGGATCCTCCCATTCACCACCAGCTTTTCTGAACTGCACAATACATTCTCCGATTCCGAAATCATCCAGACCTCAACCTACGATAACTTCCCTTTTTTCCCCATACCTTACAGTTCCTACCTCTCTATCCTAAACCTCATCTATATTGAATGGTTCGTGAATGTGCGATCGTGTGTGTATGTTTGTGTGTGTGTGTGTGTGTGTGTGTGTGTGTGTGTGTGTGTGTACACGGTCATGTGTACTTGAAGTGTGCACATATTTTATATTATTTATTTATTTATTTTTAACGTACATTTATTTTCTTTATTATATTTTTCTCCCCTTACCCGCCTCCCCACTCCATTCCTAAGCTGCATCTTGTTATTCCCATCTAACCCATCCCCACCACCATGATGTAACCTTCCTATCCCATCTCGCCTCCCCTCCCGGGCACGATTTACTCGCTGCAAAGCTTGATTCAAAGTGTGGCAGTCGGAGGTGATAGTTGTATGACTGTTGAGTGCCTGTGTGATTGCGTGAGTGTTCTTTTCTCTGAAGAAGGCCCTGGCCAATAGCTGAAAGTGTTGTATGTGTGTGTCTTTTGTATGTACCTGTCGGAGCTTGTCGCCACGTCTTTTCAGTGAGTTGTAAACTGTCCTTACTATATTATTAATTCCAACCTGGACTTTCCATTATTATATTTTGCCATTAGAGTTTGTAACTCTAAGTATTTTTATCACATGATAAACGTTTTATGTCACGGAGACAGCACGTATACGAATCATAGCGTGGTTGCTTATGTACTACGTAGGCACTGGTGGCCGCAGCGTCGCAGTGCACATGCATGGCTCAGGTTGAAATTCTCTTCTGAACCCGTGACCCGAAGGTAGCTTGTCTCTCCATTGTAACAGGCATTTTGTTACAGTCACTTAACAGTGTAATAAGTTACTTACCGTGTTTTAGTGTTCATGTGCATATTCATATGTTCTTGGTGCTTATTATATATATATATATATATATATATATATATATATATATATATATATATAAAAAGATTAAAAATGTTCAGTATCATTTAGCACATCTAACATAAGCAGTCGCAACACTCACTGCTGTGAAAGTAGTTACCAACTGACTGTTGCAACAACACTAGCGCTGCTAGTGGTAGGCGAGGTGCCGTATGAGAAATGTTTGTAATTACTTTTCTTTGTAATTAACCAAATAGTTTCTGTAATTTTTGTGCTCCAGACATTAATAAAATACCGAGAGATATAAATAATCGTGAAATAAATGAAAACGACCAAATTTGCCTGATTCATTGATATAAACAACAACTTATTCATGAGTAAATACTTATGAATGTGTTTATATTTTTGTAGCCTACTCCACTGAAAGTGAGAGAATATAAATCAACGAGAAACATTAACATCTGTTGTGATCTGTTCCTATATGACTGTTCCATTGACGTGTAAAAATTCAATATGTAGTCTAATGATTCTAACATTTATAAACTTCACTCGTCTTTGTTACAAACCCACATGTTTTTGAGTATAATTACATTTGATTATAAAATGAATCAACATTTTCTCACAATTGCGAATTTCTTTTAACGTCACTGTTTAAGGTATGGATGTTCTACCAAATGGTAACATATGAAAATTTGTGCCCAGCCGGGACTCGAACCCGGGTTTGCCGCCTTTCACAAGCGGTCGCCTTAACCACTAGGCTACCTTTATTTATTATTTTTATTTATTTATTTATTTATTTTTGTTTTGCGTCCTTCCTCCCCTTCAGCCCGTCCTTCCGCTCGCCATAATTTGCCTTCTCAGCCTGGCTTCATTGCCATTCGTTCTTGTTGACATGGAATTTTGTTCCAAAGAAAGATACATGAAAAACAGTAAAAAAAGAATAAATAAATATGTCTTCCTCCTACAGATCTGCTCCTGGGGAAAAACTTCACCTGAACAATCCCAGCGCATTGACAGCTGCTGAGTTCGTCTTCACGTACAATTTCTTTAGGAGATGTCCCCTCACTCCGTTCTTGATTGATCCATGCTTCTGTTTTCTGGAATTTAATTGTGTTTTTATATTTTTGATTTCTCACATCTTTACATTTAATATTATTTTTTTTATTTTGCTCATCTCTTAACTCTGCGCTTTTCTTGTGCGGTAGTCATTGTTTCCGCAAGGTTTTGCCACGGAACAGATGAAAAGGTGCAATAGCTCCATCTGGCCATGGAACTCCGAAAAGAAATTTAAAATGTGAAATGAGATGACAGATTCTGTCAGGGGACATGTTTTCCCATGCGAAACAAAAAGCACTTCTGACAAAAAGAAAGAAAGAGCAAAGATGAAAATCGCGGTGCATTCTAATTTTTCAAAATGTCACAATCTGTATCTTGTAATGTGAGCAAAGTTTCGATCAAGTCCTTCTTTGTGTGTCAAATAATAAGATTTTCAAAAAGTTGGCAAAATTTTTCTTATTATGTCGCAATGTTATTAGAATATGGTGCTGCAGCTGAAGGTATAAAAGAAAATCTTTGTTTTCATTTACTTCAATAAGGATATAGTGGACTGTTTGACCTTTTAACCAATTAATGGTGTTCCGTTTTGTATATGGATAAGGCCCACTGTTGAGAGTCAAAAAATCTGCAGGCTTGATAGTGTCTGGTACAGTCCGGGTGATTTTGGCTATCATTTGCCTAATGAGTAGCTAGATTGCCTTCACGTTATTGCAGACAAACCTATGCTCGTCAGTGTCTGGTATGCTACAGTCCCCAGACAGTGGCGAGTCCACTAAATGAATAGTGTGAAGTTTGGATTTGGTGGCAATTTTTCTGTTCTCAGAAAATGTAGTTCTTACATTTTTCGGTGAATTACGGGTGCTGATATTCTGCCATATTATTCGCCAGTCATACTGAGGGTATTTTCTTCTACAACATTTCTACTCTTGGATTCCATTAATTTCTCATACACTGCCTTCACTTTGGTCAACTTCATGGGACAGACTCTGGTCCGAATATTGCTAAGTTCAATTAAAAACTGTTTAAAATGGTGAAAGCCAGTGGGAACGTGGCGCACATCTATTGGTGGATCCAATGTCCCAGGGGTATTTCCTCTAGCAGATGGGATGTTAAACTGTGTTATGTCTTCCGCCACAGTTTATATGTGGTGCAGACGAATAGAGCTCGAGATTTCAGAGCAACGTCAATAAGTCTAAGTCCACCATTTTCCACGAAGAGGGTCAGAGTGTCAAACTTGACTTTTAAGATATTCCCTTGACTTACAAAATCAGTTGACTTACAAAATCAGTTTCTTTTTTTTACCTTGTTAGTGGTGTGTCTTTTTCATAAAGAATAATACTATAGCTTCGCCAGCTAATACTACTTTATTATAATTTTTTTCAGACATGTATTTTGTTAAGTTTTATTATTAAAAATATATTGTGAAAGTATATGCAGTGGCGCCATTACCCTTGGTTCCGGGGTAATGACGCCATACATTTGAAAATCAAGGATAAACCTACAGATGAGTGCGTAGTACAGTAGTAAGTAAGTGTTTCAAATGTTGTATTTTATACTTATCAATCTTCTGTATTAGATATTTAGAAGGCTTCAAGTACTTGTCGATGTAAAATTGGAGTAAAAATACATTTTATAATTTAGACTTGATTAAGACACCGCAAAAGTCAGAAATACCAGTATAGTTTTTGGCACTTCAAACCTACTACATTCTCTACATTCTGCAAGTGCCCATGTCCCAAAATGTATCCATCTGTATTACATTTCATTTTGCCTAAATTCTCCACCATGGCGTCATTGCCCCAGTTGAAAAATATGGCTAAGAACGTCAATTTAAAGCCAAAGATTTTGCGAAGCAATTAGGTTAGAGACACAAAATCGAAGCTAAACATCTACAGATTACGTTAATACTAGTATTAAAAAGCCTGACAGCCTATAGAGGTACTTATTTCAATAAAATACAGGCTCGAAAATTAGATCCAAAATGTCGAAACTAACAATTTCTTTCACACGATTAATACCTGTCAACAATCACGGACGGACGGCGACCACTGGTATTAGTTCCACGGTAGGTAATGGAGATAGAACACTGGGCAAGCGTACTCGTAATGCAAACCATTCGTCATAAAACTGAGGTGGTGCAATTACCCAGGGTGGCGCCGTTACCCTAGTCTCTCCTATGTTTCTGCACCTGCACATCGGCCTTTGGAAACCCAAATTATCTTGGTGAATTTGCAGTGCTGATGAATATGAGCAAGCTGACAGGCGACAGTTATTAACAAAATCCACTGTTGCCTCCTATAGTAGACATCTGTCGCATCTTCGTAATACTACTTTGGAAAAATGATACTAGAGATCACAATGTGATACTAGTGTGTATTTACAGTAGTGGGTAAGGTTGCTTCTTGTAAGCAGAGGATGGGAACATGACTCGTTAAAAAATATATTTGTCTGTGTTACGTACAAGTTCGCCACCCTACTGTAGTAATAAAGTTAGTAGATCATTGAAGTTGGTAGCAGTAGTAAACATAAGACTCGGTGGCCTTCGTTACACGCTAGGCAAGCCTCGCACAGTACTTTAAACAGTCTGTCGAGCGTGTTTCTGGCTGTAATTCAACAATAATTGTTCATTGTTACTGATGGTTAGGTGGTGGTTACCTGAGCAATTATTATTTTTTAATAAGTTGCGTGCGACGCTTGCCTAGGCCTCACGAAGGCCACCCATAAGACATTCAAGACAAAGTGTCCCAACAACAAGTAAGAAGTCAAAAGTCAACTAAGCATTGATTACAACTTACGGACACCCTGGTACCTCTCTTTGTTGGCAAAGATTTCAGTCTAACTCTCATATTCATTACATAAATTATTTTCATTTTTTATTTTAGCGTGGTTCATGGTGTGGGTTCATGTAGTCATGTCCTAGTTCATGAACCGCGGGCAACGTATGAGTGACCAAGTAAGTGTTCCTGACAGTTGGGACCAGTTACTTTGGAAAAAGGTTGGGCATCTCGCACATATTCTGAGTCATGGTCACCTTTGTGCTCAGATGGCAAAGACTACCAAATCCACCGGTTAGTCCCTCAACCGTTAGGGGTAAAACCCAGTGGGGCCCTGGGCAAGTAAGGCTAGCAACCTGCTTCCCAGGTACTTCAATATCATGCTGGCAACAATCAGAGCAAAATGCCTCAGACCTTTGGAGGTGATGGAGTCCCACCTCTAATTGGCAGACCAGAGATTCCTCAGATACGACTTGGCAAACGATCTGGAATGAGATGGGGAGCTATTAATATCAATGGGGATTACAATAGGAAGAAGGTAGAGCTGACGGAGGCTTCAAGTAAGATGGGGTTAGATGTTTTAGCTGTTAGTGATGTTAGACTAAGGGGAGAAAAAGAGGACAAAGTCAGAGAATACAAGGTCTACCTGTCAGGAGTCAAAGTAGGAAGAGCACAGTGGTGTGTAGGATTTTACATCAGGAAAGCAATCGAACCCAGCATAATTGCAATAAGATATGTAAATGAACGACTGATGTGGATAGATGTGGTCATCTCCAGTAAGAAAATTAGGATTGTGGCAGTGTATTCACCCTATGAAGGGACAGATCAAGATGAGATGGACAAATCTTACAATGCACTTAGTGATGTAGTTGTTAGAGTGAAGGATAAGGATAGTGTTTTACTCATGGGTGATTTCAACGCCAGAATAGGAAATCGAACAGAAGGTTATGGGTAAGTTTGGAGAGGATATGGAGGCCAACAGGAACGGAAAACAGCTCTTGGATTTCTGTTACACTATGGGCTTAGTTATCACAAACTCCTTTTTTAAGCATAAGGACATTCACTGCTTGGGAAGGAAGTGGAACCAGATCTATCATTGAATATATAATAACAGACCAGGAATTCAGGAAGACAGTCAAGAACACACGTGTTTTCAGGGGGTTCTTTGATGATACTGATCATTATTTAATCTGCAGTGAAATTGGTTTTGTGAGGCCAAAAGAGCAGAAAGTCAGGTCCATGTGTAGAAGGATAAGAGTGGAGAAGCTTCAAGACAAGGAAATTAGGCACAAATACATAACAATGGTCTCGGAAAGGCACCAGTTAGTTGACTGTAATGATTTACAGTCACTGGAAGAGGAATGGTCAAGGTACAGGGACACACTACTGGAAGCAGCTAGAGAATGTCTTGGAACAGTAGTGTGTAAAGGTAGGAAGAAGCAGACAGCCTGGTGGAATGACACAGTCAAGGCAGCCTGTAAAAAGAAAAAGAAGGCATATAAAAAATGGCTCCATACAAGAAATCAGGCAGACAGAGAAAGTTATGTTGAAGAAAGAAACAAAGCCAAACGGATAATTGCAGAATCCAAGCAGAAATCATGGGAAGACCGGGGGAAAACCATTTTGGAGCATAATTAGCAATCTTTGAAAGGGAGGGAAGAAGGAATTAACAAGTGTTTTGGACAGGTCAGGAAACCTGCTAGCCAATCCTGTGGATGCCTTGGGCAGACGGAGGGAATATTTTGAAGAATTGTTCAATGTAGTGAAACGTTCAATGATGTATCAGATTTTCAGGTAGAATGGGATAGGAACGACAATGGAAACAGGATCTCATTTGAGGAAGTGGAGAAAATGGTCAGTAGATTACAGTGCAATAAAGTGGCTGGGGTGGATGAAATTAAGCCAGAACTCATCAAATACAGTGGAATATCAGGTCTCAAATGGTTACACAGGATAAATGAAAAGGCGTGGGAATCTGGAGGAAAGTGGTAATCATGCCAATTTTCAAACATGGAAAAAGTAAAGATTGCAACAACTATTGAGGTATCTCTTTAATTAGCATTGTAGGCAAAATATTCTCAGGCATTGTTGAAAGGAGAGTGCGAGTATTAATTGAGGACAAGTTAGATGAAAATCAGTGTGGGTTTAGGCCTCTTAGAGGCTGTCAGGACCAGATCTTTAGCTTATGGCAGGTAATGGAAAAGTGCTATGAGAGGAACAGGGAATTGTATCTGTGTTTCATAGATCTGGAAAAGGCTTATGACCGTATTCCTAGGAGGAAGCTACTCTCAGTTCTTCAAGATTATGTATAAGAGGCAAACTTCTGCAGGCAATTAAAGGGCATTACATAGACTGTCAGGCAGCAGTTAGAGTAGATGGCAAATTAAGCTCAGGGTTCAGGGTAGTTTCAGGGGTAAGACAAGGCTGTAACCTGTCACCACTGTTGTTCATACATGGATCATATGTTGAAAACAATAGACTGGCAGGGCGAGATTAAAGTAGGTGAAAACAAAATAAGCAGTCTCGCATATGCGGATGACTTAGTTGTAATGGCTGATTCGATAGAAAGGTTGCAAACTAATATTTCAGAGCTCGATCAGAGGTGCAAGGATTATGATATGAAGATCAGCATCTCCAAAACGAAAGTAATGTCTGTGGGAAAGAGATTCAAACAGATTGAGTTCCATATAGGAGGAACAAAGTTAGAACAGGTAGACAGTTTCAAGGACCTGGGATGTATTTTCTCACAGGATGGCAACACAGTCAAAGAACTGGAATCGAGGTGCAGCAAAGCTAATGCAGTGAGTGCTCAGATAAGATCTACTCTCTTCTGCAAGAAGGAAGTAAGTACCAAGACTAAGTTAGCAGTGCACCGATCTATCTTTTGACCAACTTTGTTGTATGGGAGTAAAAGTTGGGTGGATACAGGTTACCTTATTCATAAGTTAGAGGTTACAGATATGAAAGTTGCAAGAATGATTGCAGGTACCAATAGATGGGAACAATGGCAGGAGGATGTCCATAATGAGGAAATCAAAGAAAAGCTGGGAATGAACACTATAGATGAAGCAGTTAGAGCAAACAGACTGAGCTGATGGGGTCATGTTTCACGCATGGGAGAAGCAAGGTTACCCAAGAGACTCATGAGCTCGTCAGTGGAGGGTAAGAGGTGACGAGGTAGACCAAGAAGAAAATACTTAGATTCGGTGCAGAATGATTTTGAAGTAAAAGGCATAACATCAGATGAGGCATCAATGTTTTTTAGAATGTACTTTAACTTGGTATAACAAGGTATAAATTTTGTACGGTAAGCTTCATTTATAAAATTGAGACATTACTTAATAATGACCACAGCAGGTCCATCGTCAGAACTTGGTTTCGCGGGTAGGGGTGGGGGGGGAGGGGGGATCGGCCAATTGTGACATATATTCCAACTTGTGAAGCTTTACAACATACGTTGAACTAAAGACGCAGATGTCTTTCAATAGAGACAATATTAAATTATATTCAATACCATAAATTTGATTGCTGAGCTGCTAAAGAACTCAAATTCACATTCATACAACTTGTAAATTTTCGGTCATGACCTTCGTCAGAAAAGATCACACTCACTCACACAATCAATCACTCAGCCATAACTCATCAATACATGACCGCCATCCCCAGTTGCCCTACCACAAGCAGTGCTGGAATGTATTACATTGTTGTTGCATATTGAAACAACAAGGAGACAACAGTTGGTTTTATTTCATATACAGTATTACATCCAAATGTACCGAAAATACTGAGAAACGCTATGAGGGGCCAAATTGGCCCTGTGGTCCTTTTAGGTAGTAATCTTAATCTTTAGGAATCCATTTCAAGTAGAACACTCTAAAAGAAGGTCCACAGTACTTATATAAAAGATGAAAAAACACAGTCAGCTCATTTCATTGAACTGTTTGATCAGGACACATGGGAAATATTGGAAAAGGGGCCAATTCAGCTTCTCGGTCCTTCCAGTTGTAATGTATTTAGCCAGGAGGGTCCCGTTTGTTTTAATAATTGAAGTATACGATACCATAATTGGTCATGGTATTAGACTCTAATATTCCATATTTGTAATATATAAGCATCTTATGGCACTTCTGTCAAGTCACATTTATTATCATTTGCATTACTAGGGTCCTCTAACAAACTAAATTAATTAATTACTGAAAGTCATAACAATAATGTAAACATATATTAACACTGCACTAATTGTTGTTTACTTACGATCTTTTGTATTATTTTATTTTGATGTGGAAATATTTTTATTGCATTTGTCATAATTATGTGTATCTTTATGTAAAGCAAGATTGATTTACATTTCATGAACAAATTATGAAATGTAAAACTTTGTAACTTCCATGTTCTAGAAAAACTATAATAGATATCAATACGTGTGAATTGGTGCGAACTCAATCAGTCTAAATCAGTCATAAGTCAGTCTTAGATGAGTAATAACTTAGTCTTGAGTCAGTATAGAAATGAGTTGTGAACCAGTCTTACTTTTGTATTACTTCTGTGCTTCATTAAGAATGAATAAATAAATATACATATAAAATGAAACGTGTCATATTTGTAGTTTCCACAAGATTCCTAAGAATCCGTCTTCCTAATATGATTTTGTGATGTATTATTGGCAGGCGAGCTACGAGATCTACATGACCACTGAACAACCGAAGGTGATGTTTGGAAAAATAATGGTTATAGTATAATAGTATTATTATTATTATAATATATAAAACTACTATACAGTGTAAAATGATTTTTAAATGGTGTATAACATGTTAAGCTGTACTTTTCAGAGTATGTGGTAGATTAATTTTGTATCACCTCTGTTTATCTTTCTTCTGCATTTAATCACGACAGTACTACTACCCAGATAGTTCACCAATTGGCTTTGCCAAGTGAAATTTATGTGTTCAAATATGCACAGGATGCGGGAAATGTTACTTAAAACAAGGAAAATATTCAACAAAATATACCAATTTGAGTTTAAAAACAACGAACTTGTACCTAAAACTAACACAACATAAAAGTGGAGAAATAGGAATGTAACAATATATTAGATATTTTTAATATCACAGTGACACTAAAACTATTCTATATTTATCTTATTTATGGCTTCATAGTAAACTGGTAAATATTTCTTCAGAATTTTTAAGAAAGGCCTTCATGGCAGAAAGTCGACAGGATCAGGCCCCCTACACAAAAATTATTGAAAGAATTTATATATTAAATATGCCTGACATATAAGCAGTGTCTATTCCCATTTCATTCAATGCTAAGGTGCTGTTCCAATGTTGGAGGGCCTCAGAAATACTGATACAAGTTGGAAATAGGAACTTTGAGAAGAGGCAGAATTGAGGTTTTTATTGCGAGGGAGATGGACTTGAGTAACTAACAGTGGTTATTGCATGAGCCTAGAGAGTTGGAGACATGGGCTCATATCTCAACCTTGGCACAATTTTTAATTCAATGCTTGTGCCTGTATAGTGTTACTTTCTTGATTAATTGCATATTTTATTGCCATGTCAAATCATCTATAACTACACATTTTAATCTTTATAATGCCCCAATGCATATCATAATGATGTGCATTATTGTGCAAAGTGATCCATGGGACACATGGATGTAACTAATCTGTACTGCTTCGTAGTATTTAAAATGTGTGGTAGTATATAACCTTCCAATTCCTCATACTAGATCATAATTGCAAAATAAACTCTGCAGAAATGAATGAAAGATAAACTTAGAAAATCTGATGAAAATTGGAAAATAAGCTTAAGGTATTTCGTCAAAACATTTTTTTGTCTCTCACCTATTCAGGACAAAGGGAACTTTTGTCCTTTCATTTCTTGCATTATATGATTTTAATGGTTCAAAAATAATTATTCATGAAACAAGCCTTCATGCTAAGACTACTTCAGTAGACATCTGACAACCATTTACCAGTTCCATTGAGACTTATCTTTAAATTATTATTTGTGGCTATCTAGTTACATGCATACAATTTCATAGCATGGGCAGATACTCCCATCTTTTGACACTCCGAACATGAACTGTGTTGATGCATATTTCTTGAAGAACTTGTAGCAAAATATTAATGTGACCTGTTCCCCCATGATGCTAACAGTCATCACAGTTTCACAGTGAATAAATCTGTTAATTTGTGATATTTCAATCCTGTTGCATCATGCCCCTAACATGGGACACCTTTGGCCTCGAAGACTCAAAACCACACAAAACCATGTTTGGAATAAGAGGCAATCGTAAACAGGACAGTGATGTGCATAATTCCCATGCAAAACATTGCATTGTACCTCAAGTAACAGAGAGAAACAAAGTACCAAGATATCAATACCATAGGAAGGAAATTATATGTAATTTAATAGTGCCAGTGTATCATTACATATTCAATCAGCAGTGCCAAAAAGTCTCTGCTTAAGTAGTTATAATAGCACAAAACTCATATATACAGCATTATCACACATCTTAGTCCTCAGAGTGCAGAAGCAAGATTTTGATGGAGGAGTTAAAACAAAATGGGCCATTTTTAAATGATGCTGTTGGTTTGTCAACGTCATACTCTGGCGTTCACCAAGCATACTGAAACCTAGACTTATACATAGGTGCAGCCAACTGATTGTAAATCACAGATTGAAGTTTTATGATGAAATAATGATCATGTACCTTCTTTAGTCATTCAGCACCTTTTAGTCATCTGAAATAGAGTTTATATTGCTGAAAGAAGTAAACATTAAGGTGTTGGCAACATTTTGTTGTTCTATGGTGGCAAAATCTTCAGCACAACATCTTTGTTTGATAAACTTGCATTTATTAGGATACAATCTGAATGACTCCGCTCAGGAATCACAAAACAATAGGCCACCATCTAGTGGTGCTAGCAGACAAGTGTGGTGTTTTCTATGGAAATGACCCATACCATTGTTCTTTTTTTTACAATTGCTTGTTATTATAAGTGTGGTTTCATGCATTCATGAATGTTCAAGGTCAAATGTGTCCCTTATGATTGATAGTGAGAGAATATATGGCAATGTGGATATTGTCAAAGTTTTGTAGAGCATACTCACCAAGCATGTGATGATATTTGCCTTGAAATGATATTTATGTAATAGTTGCTTTATCAGTTTACTAAAAATGGTTTCAAGTTTATGAAGCAAAATATGACAACAAGATAAATTTAAAAAATCATTTATCCACTAGTACAGGTGTACATAAAATGGAAAGTGGTGTGTACTCAGTGAACACAAAAATTGGTCAGGACCATAGGGATAGGAAATGCAGTAACTATTGTAGAATTGGGAAGAGTCAAGCATAAAAAAACTTAAGACAAAGTTCAGTATTATTTTTATATGTCCAACATTACATAAGACAGGTTCTTCTTTTGTACATAACAAATTCATATAATTTAACTGACACTTACTGCCTGGTTAACACAAAACTGCAGTGCAGCTCACTGTGAGGACTGTCAGTATGACATATACATTATGTACAGATTACAGACTTCATCCTTATCACTAATGTAGGTAACAATCATATATCACACAGTCATTTCACAAAATATAAATATGAAAATATCTGCTTAAATGTATTATTTACAAAAACAGTAAATATAAGATAAAATTTCCATAAATTTATTCTTTAATCTTATACACATAACAATAGTCTCAAATGACCTAAAAGTGTTTGCACTTCAGCTTCAAGAGATCAAATAAAAATGTAGGTCACATTTTAGCATGAAATGAAGTGGAGACATAAGTGGTGGGTATTGTGCTTAATTTTGTAAATAGTCTTCACATTATTTATATTTTAGAGAAGGTATACAATATCAAGCAACATTGACATTCTACTGGATGATTGAATACTGGAATATAGTTCTGAATATCAATAATTGACAGTTCTGATATACGATACAATACAGTGATATACAATAAATTAAGAATAAATAACTACACAGGAGTTTTAGCAAGTGGCAGGCATTTTGCTGCTGCCTAGAGAGCAACATCCAAGAAGCAATTGTGGCCTGGATAATCTCATCTGCATGCAGACAGAATAATTTCAGAAGGCAAATAATTTTTAATCGTTCAGTCATCTCCTTAAAATTAAAAGGAAAAATATTTTAAAATTATATCACAGACAATCCCATTAAAAGTGAGAGACGGGAATCAAAGTGCATTAAAGCAAACTGATATTTTCTTCTTTAACTCATTTCTTCAAAGTAACATGTTAAAGTAACTGCTGCAGTGTGAGAGTTTCCACCAATCCATCCTTTAATGAAACTAATGCTATCAAAGCACCTTACATTAGAAAAACTTCTATACTTGGTGACTAATTATTAAATAGGACACTTCATAAAAAGCACTTACAGCATTTGAGAATCCCTGAAAAGGCAAAGGAATTATTTGAGAATTGTAACAATGGTAGGTCACATCATGCTCCTATCCTGTGGACAAAACTGCTACAGGTAACTGTAGCCCATATGAGATGGCTGGGACATTAACATACATGCAAAACACATTATTTACACATGATCTTATCACATCTCAGATCCTTCTGGACAAGTAGCCTATACATCATTCTAAATATATTGGCCCCCTTTCATAATACTTTGTTCTTTGACTGAAAAGACAGCTAACAAATCTGGAATATCACATCTTGATGCATTTAAGTATTTGTATTTAGTTTCACACGAATATTCATATTGAATCCAAAACTCCTCCAGTGAGCATTGCTGCATAATGATTGAGAACCTGAAAAGAAACAAAAAATGTGAGAGGAATATTAGTGAAACTTTTATATTTATGGAAAATAGTTGTTTAAATGACTCATTTTTCAATTCTAAAACTCACAATCTAGGTCATGAAGTAGGGAAGGGTAATATGTGGAAGTCGACTTCCACATATCACGCATCCCTACTTCATGGCATAGGTTGTGAGTAACCTTTCCCTTCTGTTCTCTTTCTATTCCCTTCTCACCTAACTGATGAAGGAAAATACTGTATTTTCAAAAGTTAGTGTTGATAATTTTTTTGCCTCCATTTGTGCCTTTTTTTGGGTGTAACTATCGGTGGAACCAAGTTAAGTTAAGTACTTCCAAACACTTCTGAACAATATTTTCACATTTCACTGGAGAATTTCCATAGCATTAATCAACTATAATAATAATCAGTTTCTTAGGATCTTTGGATTACCTCTGTATCGGACAAAAATATTCAGCATGTTTACTTTGATGATTTAATTTCAGCCATTTCCATATGGGGATGTGTATTTTGGTACTGTATATTCCTTCTGCTAATCTTTGGTGAATGGATTTATTGTCACACAAATACTAAACAAACAGAAATACTGGTATAAATAGTCACCACCTACAATAACTGAGGACGTAGCATCTTGAGACCAGAGGTTTCCTGTGTCCACTTTAGTCTGTGTAATCACAAACATATGTGGCAATTTTAGTGGTAGTTATTAAGTAGTACCATAGTACGCTCAATTGGTGTCTAATACCTAATTTCTTCTACAAATGGGCCATTCGCAGATGAATGGGTTCAAAGGAACAGTTCAGAAAAGAGAACAGAAAAACTGAGGAAATACATAAAAAGAACAGCAGTTCAACGTGCACGTCTCTTGTTCCCCTTAGCTGGTCCCATTCAGTGGTCCCAGTATGAATTAGTTGCTGTGACTTCCAATTCCAGGAACTGACACATGTCCATTCCTGTTCCAGTTCCATGAGGGCCACGTGGCCCGTTACAGTTACTCTTTTTCCATTCCAGCTGTAACTCAGTATCGAGCTGTAATTGATTTTGTTCACTCTGCTCACACAGTCATATTGTGCTTCAGACTGTTTTTGAACTTTGGACTTTGGTTCTTTGTTTATTCTGTTTGATGTTGATCACTGGTAATTTACATTTTACAAGTATCATAAATTTTAAATTTACTGCACATAAAAATTACATTCTGTGTAATACATACCTTTTACAAGCAACATAAAGAAAAATCTACTATTTCTTCATAACTTTATCCATGGTAAAAGCATAATTCTTGTAATTTTTTTAATCATTATTCCAACATTTTTATATTTCATCTACTTCATTTAATATCTAGTATTAAATGTAACTTTTAATCGTTTCCCTAAAATATAGTGTAAAGGAGTTCACATAAAACTCTACATTTTTCCTTTCCTCCATAAACAAAACATGACACTTGGGGTTGCTGCAATTTTTCAAGTTTGGTTGTTTCTTTCTGCTACCTTATTGTTACATTTCTTTGCATAAAATAAATAAATAAAATAAAAAATAAGAAAGTAGTTGTGTGCTATTTCAACACACTAGCAAAATGGATTTTGATTTCAAAAGATGTAGACTGCAAAAAAGTGTTATTTACCTTTTATCTCAGAAATTATCGAATAACCAGAACAGCACTTGATGCAATGTTTACAAAACTTTATTTTATTTTGTATGAGCTAGCTTTCAGGTTATGAGACCATTTTCTTGTACATTACTGATTCCAAAGTACAAACAATTACATCACTACAGTTCCCTGTTTTTCAACTTCACCACTGGAAGGTATTCCTGTTTGATAATTAATTTAGAGACAATTACATTTGCATTTTACATTCATTGGAATATCTGTTGCAATTATTGATGTTAGTGACTAACTTATTGTAATCTCCATATTATACACTGGTCAAAATAACTAGAGGATAAGTTGGCGTATTTAGGTTCTAAGTATTGTCATCAGCAGAATGAACTAAAATGGTTAGACATCTTTCTGTCAGTTCTACAGAGTAGAGACAAAAATATTACAGCAACTGAGATAGTGGAAATAACAGAAAGTTGCTGCAGAGGGTGTTGGTGTTGACTTGTGCTTACTCTAGCAAATGAATTACACAAGCAATTGGGTTCAGATAATGTAGTGAGCAACAATTAGATTTACCCAAAGCTATAGGATGGAAAACCATAGGAAGGTTGGAAGCAGGACAGATGTGGAGGGAAACGGCTACAGCAATTGGAGTGTCACAAAGTGTAATTTCCAGGACATGGACCTGATTTCAGACAACAGGAACCAATGAAAGAAGGCAAGGCAAGGGTTGTCCATGCATAACATCAGAAAGGGATGATTGTTGTCTCTGGTTAACAGCCAGTCGAAACAGGAGGCTGAATGCAGCTCAGCTGTAACTCACCATCCAGGCAACAATTGGACAATCACCTTCATAAATGTGGCCTCTATGCACAGAGGCCTTAGGTGTGTGTCCAATTAAAATCAGAACACCCTTTAGCCCACAGAAACTAGGTGGAGGGTCATTAGGATTGGAGTCATAATTAATGGTTCGGATTTTGTTCACAGATGAGTCAAGATTTTGTGTTCAGCCGGACAATCATTATTCCCTCATCTGGAGAGAATGTGGGACTCTTGAACAATCCTATGTGCAGGAAACATCACCATATTGTGGTGGTCGACGAATGGTGTGGGCAGGAGTCAGTATTATTCAGATATATAGAGACAAGAACTTTTGATCGTTTGTCTACGCTGGTGACAGGACAGGGTGGACAATAACGTCCCCACAGAATTGAATGGATGGAGTGGCCAGCTTGTTCATCAGGCTTAAACCCAATTGACCATGACTGGGATCCATTTGGCAGACATGCTGCAGCCAGACCAGCATCTCCCATAATGATTGCAGAGCTGGATATTGCACTCATAGAATAATGGTCAAATATCTCTCAAGAACTGATTGACAACCTCATACTGTCCATGCCATGCAGGTATACAACTGAACTGGCTATCTAAGGTGATCATGGATCATATTAGAGGGCTATGAGAATGACTTTTTCACTATTATGGTAGCCCCATGATGCCTCACTCACTGAGCCAGAAAAATATCATAGTGTATCACACAAAAATTACAATTGTACCCAATAACTGAATAAAATATTCTGTGTATCATATCTCACCTGATTCACTAATTGTTTTGAGTAGTGTATATTTTTAAGTGCTGATTCCTTTCTGAAATTGTTTAGTGACAGCTGACTAATTATTATCATTATTATTATTATTGTCAATAGACAACTCCTGCAAGTTATCATTACTACAAAATATACAATATGGAGATAACAATAAGTTAGTTACTAACATCAATAATTATAAAAGGTATTCCAATGACTGTAAAATGCAAATGTAATTGTATCTAAATTAATTATCAAACAGTAATACCTTCCAGTGATGAAGGTGAAAAACAGAGAACTGTAGTAATGTAATAGTTTGTCTGTATTTGTGAACTTTGTAATCAGTTATGTACAAGAAAATGAACTCATAACCCAAAACCTAGGCCTAATAAAAGAAAATAAAGTTTTCTGAAACAAGGTAACAAGTGTCGTCCTGTGTATTTAACTGAAAATGTTTCACCAAGAACTGACAGTGGAATCAATTAATACAATCAAAAATATTGCTCAGCATTTAAATGAACCATTCAGTTTCTGTTATGATTATTAGTTATTAAATAGTAACTGGATAAAAAACAAGCAGTGAATGAGTGGAACGGGATGGCCCTAAAAAGGAATGATAACCAGTGAACTATTTTCCAAACATGACACTTAGACTTCTTGTACATTCATGATGGTACCCATTCAAGGTGGTCCAACAGTAACATAATGAATAAACAAATAGTGTCTCTTCAAGTTTTTTATACACCTAAATTCCAATTTGGCTGGAGGAGGAAGTGTGTGCGCAACTGACAGATAAAGTATGTGTATTCAGATAAAGAGATAGTGATAAAGGCAACTGAGGCCAAAATATGCTGACTATCTGAGGTAAGGTGAGGGTCAGAAGTCAGCACCACCTAAAGAGAAGGCTGTGATGCACTTGTGTGGAGCCATGTAGAGTCGGCCGCAATCCTGTATCTGACTGGCTAGCAGCTACAACATAGTAGACTGTGACATAGTGGGTAGCAAGTAAGCTACACAACTGAGGATTACTCTGTAACATGAACAGAACAAGGCCATCTCTACATGTGATAATGCATAAGTTTTGTATGTTGAATTTGATAAATTATCAATAGGTTGATTCATAATCAAATTACTGGTCAAGTTTACAGTCCATACCCTTCTGATCCATCATGAGTCTCCTTATTGAAGTTCCCTCCAAGTTGGGCCATTCCGTGCCAAGTGGTCTAATATCGAGAAACGTTCCCTCATGACCCTAATGGATTTTGATGAAATTTTGTATGAACAATCACACATGTTCTCAATGAACACTAGTAAAGTTTCAGTTTCAGAAATTAAATACTTCCGGAGATAAAGTCACTTGTTTAAGACCATAGCACGTCTTCCAATAGTGCGTCCTTGTATTTTCAGCAACTTTGAGATGATATATCTCTAGTAGTATTTGCATGAAAGAAACAAAACTTGGCTCTCTTATACAACTTTTAGAGCTCTTTAAAGTAAAATATTAAGAACAGGATTTCTGAACAATTTTCATATAGATAATTTGGGGCAAAGTTGGGCGAAAAAATTGCTGGTTAAAAAAAGTGCGAACTTTAGTTTGTTATATCTCCGAAAGTAATTGTGGGATGTACATGAAACTTTGTACACCATTATTCACCAACACAAGGTCTTAGAATATAAAGTTTCATTTTCCTATTGCTTCCCATTATTTCACAAATCTAGGGTAAAGTTGACGATTTTTCAAAAAGTGCTAAAAATGGGTATTTTTAGTCAAATTTTTCAAAAAAGTGTTTTCTCCAAACTCCTTTAAACTATGCCCATTAGAAAGAGCGTATTCTAAACTATCTAGAAAAGTGGATTTGGTTTTGCAATGCAAGCATATAAGGCCCTAAAAAGTAGCATCATCATAGAGGCGCACTGGAAGTTTGAACCCATTTTTCTGGCACTCAAATTATACTTGAAAGCTTATTATGTCTTAATAAATGTTTGTTAATGCCTAGGATAAGTGAAATAAGAAGTCCTGATGAATAGGACGTAGCTTAAGTCCGAATAGAAAAAGAATAAAAATAGAAACAATGTTGTTTCTTAATTGCCCCCCCCCCCCTCTCCAAACTTTCATTCACACAGTCACAAACTGAATTTATTTCATAAAATTTATTTCAATAATCATTATCTAATTACTAGTAGCCTGTTTAATGAACAACACTAGCTTACTGATAGAAAAGAAGTGTCTAAATGAGTTGCTACGGTCCATATTGGTTTAACCACTGCTAGTTTCATTTCACCTGAGAAAACCAAAAATAGAAACAATGTTGTTTCTTAATTGCCCCCCCTCCCCCAACTTTCATTCACACAGTCACAAACTGAATTTAATTCATAAGATTTATTTCAATAATCATTATCTAATTACTAGTAGCCTGTTTAATGAACAACACTAGCTTACTGATAGAAAAGAAGTGTATAAATGAGTTGCTACGGTCCATATTGGTTTAACCACTGCTAGTTTCATTTCACCTGAGAAAACCAGCATTCCATAGAGGCCATTGCCATAGAGGCAACAACAGCCACGGGTGGGTTCCTTTACACAGGATATCCCAAGCGTGATAAGCATTTGTTTACACAGGTTCCCAAGCCTGATAATAAAATTATTGAAGTGCCCTGGGTACAATTAGAAGCCACTCATAGGTTGCTTAGTTTCCTCTAACCTATTTGAATTTTTGATATGCTACATTAATTTTCTGATGAATCTCAAGAGGAATGGTGTATTGTCAGACAGACAAATTTACTGATGGAGCTGGAATAACTGCATCTTAAAGGCCTTAAATGTCATCTGAAAAACAAAGAGCTTGTTGTCCTAACAGATTTTTTGGAAAATTATTCTTTTATTATTCAGGATGCTGTGCAAGGCTTCCACTGGAAAGCAACAATTCATACATTTGTTATCTACTTTCATCAAAATGAGTAAGTGGAATCTTTAAGTTTCTGCATTATCAGTTTTTTCTTGCGGCATGACCCTGGCACAGTTAACGATTTTATCAAGGAGCTTATCAAATATATAAAAGCACAGTTTGCACAGATATCTCACATTCATAATTTCAGTGATGGCTCCAGTGCTCAATCTTACTCACCTAGATCTGTTTCATTTCTGCTCTGAAAACATTAATGGATTTAAATTTGTTTTCGTCAGTAAAGATGAAATTGGAGGAAAAAAAAATTGTCACAAGAGAGAGATTTAAACTTGGACAAACTGTAGCAGGCACTAGAGAAAATCTTCACTTTTTACCTACTGATGAAACAACAATTCAGGTCAGCAGAGTTTCAAATGATTGACCATCTTTTCGAGCTACAATTGGTCAGAGAACTGAAGAAGGTATATTAATGACTGCTCTCCAACCAGGACAATATGTTGCATGCATCTAAGAAAATTTTTGGTGGATTGGCAATCTCTGTGAGACTTCCACTGAGCAAAGGGACGCATTAATAAACTTTATGCACCCTCATGGTCCAACAGATTCATTTTATTGACCAGCAATAAGTGACAAGTGCTGGGTTCCATAACACCACATTATTGTAGTTATTCCAGCTCCGTCAGTAAATTCATCTGGCCAGCACTACACCATTCCTGTTGATATTCATCAGAAAATTAAAAGTGTATCAAAAATTGAAATAGGTTACAGTAAACAATCTAAGGAACCTAAGAGCGGCTTCTAATTTTACCCAGGGCACTTAAATAATTTTACTATCATGCTAGGAAACCTGTGTAAAGAAACTCACCCATAGCTGTTGATGTTCGAGTGTGGCCCCTATGGTGATGGAGATGCTGGTTTTCTCAGGTGAAATGAAACTAGCAGTGGTTAAATCACAACAACTCATTTATATACTTACTTTCCTTCAGTAAGCTGGTGGTGTTAATTAAAAATGCTACTAATAATTATATAATGATTGTGCAAATAAATTTTACAATTTACATTCAATCTAAATTATAATTTTGTGTGTGTGTGTGTGTGTGTGTGTGTGTGTGTGTGGTGTGTGTGTGTGTGTGTGTGTGTGTGTGTGTGTGTGTGAGTGAGAGTGAGAGAGAGGGGAGAGAGAGAGAGAGAGAGAGAGAGAGAGAGTTGGGGGAGGGCGTGACAAGAAATAACATTGTTTCTATTTTTATTTATTTTTTTCTATTCGGAATTAAGCTACGTCCTATTCATCAGGACTTCTTATTTCACTTATCCCAGGCATTAACAAACATTTATTATACGTAATAAAAGATTTTAGGTATAATTTGAGTGCCAGAAAAATGGGCTCAAACTTTCAGGGCGTCTCTATGATGATGCTACTTTTTAGGGCCTTATATGCTTGCATTGCAAAACCAAATCCACTTTTCTAGATAGTTTAGAATACGCTCTTTCTAATGAGCATAGTTTAAAGGAGTTTGGAGAAAACACTTTTTTGAAAAATTTGACTAAAAATACCCATTTTTAGCACTTTTTGAAAAATCGTCAACTTTACCCTAGATTTGTGAAATAATGGGAAGCAATAGGAAAATGAAACTTTATATTCTAAGACCTTGTGTTGGTGAGTAATGGTGTACAAAGTTTCATGTACATCCCACAATTACTTTCGGAGATATGACAAACTAAAGTTCGCACTTTTTTTAACCAGCAATTTTTTCGCCCAACTTTGCCCCAAATTATCTATATGAAAATTGTTCAGAAATCCTGTTCTTAATATTTTACTTTAAAGAGCTCTAAAAGTTGTATAAGATAGCCAAGTTTTGTTTCTTTCATGCAAATACTACTAGAGATATATCATCTCAAAGTTGCTGAAAATACAAGGACGCACTATTGGAAGGCGTGCTATGGTCTTAAACAAGTGACTGTATCTCCGGAAGTATTTAATTTCTGAAACTGAAACTTTACTAGTGTTCATTGAGAACATGTGTGATTGTTCATACAAAATTTCATCAAAATCCATTAGGGTCATGTGGGAGCCTCTAGACCACTTGGCATGGAATGACCCAGTTGCATACTGAGGACAAGTTTGTTAACTCACATGCTTAGGGACTAAAAATCCAAAATTCTACTGAAAAATATAGAATTTCCTCACATAACAATACTGTCCTTTGTTTCATGCTGCTGTAGTATGTATCTTCAAAAAGATCTTCCAAATGCCTATTAATAACTTACTTATAAGTAGTTTTTAGAAGGATAGGTTGGTTACCCACCACAGATATGTCTGATGAGCAGCAGAAGGGTACAAATAATAGAATAAAACTTGTAGCTTTTGGCCATTAAGGCCTTCATCAGCTAAAGAGAAACAAACATTCACATACTAATACAGACACAACTGCCATCTCCGGCCACTGTGACCAGTTTGTGGTAATCAGCAGAGTACTGCAAAGTGGCCACATCGGCCAGAGATGGTGGTCGTTTCTGTGTTAGTGTGTGGATGTGTGTTTTTCTCTAGCTGACAAAGGCCTTAACGGCCAAAAATTTTATTCTATTATTGGTGCCTTTCTGTGGCTCATCAGATGTCTCTGTGGAGAATAAGCAACCTAGACTTCTAAAAATATTGTTGAATTATTCCTGGAAATTTCAGTGTTTCATTTTACTTATTAGTATTCAATATCCATATTTAATAATGGAAAGTCCAGGTAGGAATTAAAAATATAGTAATAAAGACAGTTTACAACTCACTGCAGCAAAGACTTGATGATGAGCTGCAACAGGTACATAAAAAAGACACACATATACAACACTTTCAGCTATCAGCCATGGTGTTCTTCAGAAAATAGAACATTCACACAATCACACAGGCACACAACACAGTCACACAACTGTCAGCTCTGGCTGATGGAGCTGATGATTGTGTGACTGTGTTGTGTGCCTGTATGATTGTGTAAATGTTCTACATTCTGAAGAAGGTCATGGCTGATAGCTGAAAGTGTTTTATGTGTGTGTCTTTTTTGTGTGCCCATTGCAGCTTGTCGTCATGTCTTTGCGGTGAGTTGTAAACTGTCCTTATTACTATACTGTCAATATCCATGTTTCCAGCACAAAATATTTGCAGATGTTTGGAGATATAAAAGTTCTATGAGTTCTGTGTTACCTTATATATAAATATATATTGTTCCTTGGTCTTGACAGCTCCTGCTCGATCCCTGCGTAGCCGATATACACACCGTGGCACATCTACATTTCGTGTCCGTTCAAATTCACGAATGAGAATGTCACAGGCAATGACAGTTCCGGTGCGGCCAGTGCCAGGGCTGCAATGCACAACATGTGGACCAGGTGCATTACGCATGTGAGATCTTGCTTCTATCAGGAATGCAATCAATGGGCTTGGGTCCTCAGGCACACCCTGTTCAGGCCAGCTAGCAAACCACATGTGCGTGACTTCTCGCCAGAGGTTAGACTCTAGGTTCTGTGGAAAGAAATAAAACAGCTGTTACATAATAAAAATGTAAATAAATACTTGATTCAAAAGACATTATAGTTTTGTTGGTAGATTTCAAACAGGCTTTGACTTTTTAACAGAGAAAACTTAGCTAAGATAATTTGAGAATTTGGCATACTGTCTAAACTGACAAGCCTAATCGATGAAATACTTACAATCTGTAAAGTAAAATTTATGGGAGAAATTTCCCAGCCTTTCAAAATAGAAAAAGATGTATGACAAAGTGATGGCCTGTCACCAATTATTTCTATTGTGTGGTAGAGGAAACAGTGAGAATTTGGATCTAAAAATGTATTGAAATCAAAATTTCACTTATATGTTTAGGACAATGAAGCAAAGAAATCAAAATAAACCATCTTCAATTTGCAGATGATTTTGCTATACTTTCTGAAAATGTGATTTGTGCTATAACACAAATAAATCTCTTGGAAGTAATAGCCTGCAGATATGGCTTCAGAATTTTTACAGAGAAAAGAAAAAAATTAACAAACATTAAGGATTCCCTTAAATTGCTGAAAGCAAACATTGGACCATTAGAGAGGGTAAAAATATTCCTATAAATACTGTAGATAACTCAAGAAAATGTTCTGAAAACATCTGGAATAGAGGAAAGTTTGTGTAAAATGGGGAGAGCATATGATAGGACAAAAGGCCCCCATAATAACTAGAAGAGTAAAAAATAAAATAAAAAAAATAAAACCCTAATGCATTACAACACACTGAAGTCATAATGCCTATATGTAAGTAAATGTCTGGCATAAAACTGTAATTAAATATGTTTTATATCACTGCAGACTTATTTAGTAACTTTAATGCCATACTTAAAACAATAATTGCTGTAAAAAAATTCACGGAAAATTGCATCAGTTTTGTGATTCAAATGCCAGAACTGAAGGAAAAAACTTTTGAAAAATTAAAACCATTTATTTTAATTTTTATTTTGCGTTAAAGTCACTAAGAAACCATTCACTTTGCCTTTTCAATGTTTCAGTGTTATGAAACTCAGATAAAACTTTGGTAATTAAAAAAACTGTTTAGCAAAAGTATAAATGACTGCTAATTTTTCACTTCTCATTCTGCCACAGAGCAAGGAGTTTAAATAATTAGGCTGATATACTTTTGCATTTGATGCTACACTATGTTTGACTCATATGATGCAGAAAAAGAAAATTTTGAGAATTAAGTTATACTTTTTATATAATCATCAATATATCAGCAATATTTCCAAAATATGTCTTTTACCTACTATTATTAACAACATTCTTTAGTTTTTTCCACTAGTGTATAATATGGACAGCCATTGATACACCAGACTGGCAGATATAACAACAAGATATATTTTAAAATAATTGGAAGAAGCACTGCATAGTTGTAAAAGGACTTGTAAAGCTTAAATATGCACCTAATTAGAAAATTTACATGAATGAAATTTTTATTTGGTGCCTCTTGGCATGTAGTGAAGTGTATACCTTTATCTGAAGTGTTGAAATTACATATTTTTCTTTTTCTTCTCTCTTTTTAAGAGTGATTTGGAAATCACCAAAGAGTCTGTGACAATCAAGCACTTCTGATGGTGGAAGATAATCAGCACACTTCTCCTGAAAGAGTAAAAAAAGGCTAGTTATTAACTATCTGGAAAAATATGTCAATTAGTTAATGACCATTTCTACACAGAGGTATTACACATAGGAATTATAGAATGATGTCAAAGTTGCAGTTTGAGAAAACTGAATTCCTTTCCTACGGAAAAAGGGACAATAATAACCTGGTCTCCTGTTTGGTAACTCTACTAAACACTGTTGGTTGCCTTCATTAGATGTTACCAAGCAAGGTGGCACAATGGTAACACAATGGACTTGCACTTGAGAGGACGGTAGTTGAAACACACCTCTGGCCACCCTGATTAAGTTTTTCTGTGATTTCCCTAAATCACTCTAGGCAAATGCTTGGATGATTCTTTCCAAACACCACAGCTCTTCACCATCCCTAACAAAAATTATCTGAGAATGCACTTTGTTTCTCATGATCACACTGTCAATGGAACATTAAAGTTTTATCTCCCTTCCTTCCTTATTAGATGTAATCTCCACTTCTCCTATAGCCCCATTCTATGAAAATCCTAATGTATATCAGGCCCACACACATATAGTGTGGTATAAGAAAGGAACAGAATGTAATTTATGTGTATATATTAAATATTAAGAATATTTTTCAGAGGGAGATGTTGCTACTCACCACAGAGATGTCTCAATGAGCCACAGAAAGAGTACAACTTACGACCTTCTTCAGACAGAGAAACACACTATCCCTCTCTTTCTCTCTTACACACACACAAACAAACAAACAAACAAGACTGCTGTCTTCAACCGATGTGGCCAGACTGTGGGGTTAAGGATGGCCCAGGGGAAAGCAACCAGTGGTGGGGGGTGACGAGGCATTGTGGTTAGAGAAGCAGCAATGGAGGGGATGGATGCATGGTAAGAGTTGGGAAATACCCCAGTGCTGATGGAAGGGAAGGCAAGAGACTGGAATGTGAATGTAAGACTTATGTGAGGCTAGAGTGTAGGCAGGGAAGCAGAGTGGAGAGCGGTGGAGGCAGGAACTAGCAAAGGTTTAGGCGTGGGGCACCGTGGGAGTGTAAGATTTATGGAGGGAGGGTTCCTACCTACACATTTCAGAAAATCTGGTGTTTATGGGGAGAATCCAAATGGTACATGGTACTGGGTAGGTCAGGTTTTGCACCTAGGTCTATTGCAGGGATATGAGCCTTGGGACAAGGGGTTGGGAGCAGGGATGGACAAGGATATTACATAGGTTTGGTGATTGGCAGAATACCACTGTAGTGGTGGGTGGGTGGGGGGGGGGGATATTGGGTAGGGTATTTCTCATTTTATGGTAGGATGAAAAGTAGTCTCCCTGGTGGAGAATGTGGTTTAACTGCTGCAGTCATGGGTGATACTGTCACCAGAGGAGTGCTCTTTTATGGCCAGATGGTGGGTGTGGGGGAGCTGGTGGGTGACTTTACAGACAGGGCCAGTGAGATCTGTTTCTGGACAAGGTTTGGTAATTGTGGTCAGTGAAGGCCCAGTGAGGTGTTTGACATACTTGGAAAGAGACTGCTTGTCACTGCAGATGCAATGACCATGGATGGCTAGGCTGTATGGAAGGGATATTTTGGTTTGGAATGGATGGCAGCTGTCAAAATGGAGATATTGTTGATGTTTGGTAGGTTTGATGTGGGCAAATAAGGACTGACAGATGTGGACTGCTAAGCTCATCTTTGAGGAATAGATCAATGTCCTTTTGTCTTTCTACGACTCATCAGATGTCTCTGTTGTGAGTAAGCAACCTATCCTTCTCAAATGTAAAGTAATTTAGAAATTTATGAAACTCACAGAGCCATTCTCCACCAGATTACAGATCATCAATATCACTTTAGTCTGTTGTTCCCAGACCATCTGCCAGAAATCAGTTATTGTTGACTGAAGAGGTGCCTGGCAAGCAATATAGAACTTCTCTTCATTATTTGGTCCCTGGAAAACAAAGGATTATTGGAGCAACAGTCTGCAATACAAAAATATTATTAATGATAAAACTAATGATAATGAAATTTCTTAAAATCACAATTGGGTAGCCTACATTTCTTGATATAACATAAGAAAGTCAAGTAAATAGCTAAAATAAAATTGAAGAAATATTAATTTCTTAGATGAAATTATTTATTTTAGATTTAAGGAGAAAGTACAATAATAAATAGGAGTCATAAATATGGAAAGATAACACATTATTCAGAAGATGCAGGTCAAAATGAATGAAGGCTTCTGCACTGGAAAAGACTGGTAAATGTAATCACCTATTTGGATAAATAATATGTTCAAAGCAAAATACATTAACACAAACAAGGAAACTGTCACTATGTTTCTATGTAAGTCAGCCCCCTCCCTCCCCCCAGCCCTAGTATTCACTATTCTGTGTCCACCATCTGTCTATCCCTTTGTTCCATCTCTGTTAGATGTCAACTGTGTAATCCTTTTCTACCCCTCTCTTCCTGTCGGCTCCTTTCCTAGACAGCATCCCATACAGTACCAGTGACCCATTCTCCTGTCCCCATGAAATTCTTGTTGCTCCTTCTGGCATCATATTCCCCCATTTCTACCCCTCTGTCTGTCCCCCTACTGGGCCGATGCCTCTTATGTACTGCCACCATCTACCCCAGCAAAGACTGCTGCACACCTCAGACACGGTCACAGTAACAGTTAAGCCTTCATACCTGGGGTGATAACGGTAATGTATTTGTTAGTTGAGCATGTGTGTGTGTGTGTGTGTGTGTGTGTGTTGTGTATGCATACTCTATTCATTGAAGCTAGAGACAGACTGTAAACAAAATGAGGTGTGTGACCAGTGGTGGACAAAACAGGGGTGCTTATTATTTAGTGATGAAGCATCCGTTTCAGGAGTGAGGTCATTATGTGTATTGTTATGTAATGGTGATATTAAAAGCTGACTGTAAACTTGCTGAATAGTGATGTAAACATTGGTGTTTGTAATCAATCACATTCAGCACTGATTGTCTTTGTGCCCACCCAATAGCATGGTTGATTCTCTTGTCCTCCCTCATTAGAATCACATTGGAATGAACTCTTTATCTCATCTTCCACAGATACAGTGAGCTAGGTTGAAATGTCAATACTGAGTCGACCTAAGAAGCTATCAACGGGAAAAAAAAAAAAAAAAAAAAAAAAAAAAAAAAAAAAAAAAAAAAAAAAAAAAAAAAACATTATTCATAGAAACACCTGATTCTTTACATGTATAAAACAGAGCTGTAGTGTGCAGACCAGTCAATAATGGATATTATTATGAAAACAGTTGCATATACCAGTGTTGATCATCCTCACCATTCATGTGATGAGTACAATGCCACATACTCTTTGAAGTCTTCCAAAAAAGTAAAATCATGACATAAGCTTTCAGACAGTGGACACTATCATAGAAATGCAATACAAAGAAAAGTGCAAGATTTTTTTTTCTTTTTAATGGATTGCTAATAATTTTAGCTGTATTCGTAATAATATTCACCATGTGTGCTAAGGACACAACAGCCCTGTTTCATCCAGCTCTACAGCTCAAGAACAATGTGTTTCTCTGAAGAGTTTAATGATTTCTTCATTAATCACTTGTTGGATGGATTCAGAATTGGTATGTTGACCTTATTTGCTGTATCCATGGAGGATGAGATAATGAGCTCACACATACATGATACTAATGAGGGAGAATAAAAGAATAAACCTTACTATGGAATGGGCACAGGGACAATGAATGCTGAATGTGATTACAAACACTAATACAATATTGTCACAACTATTCAGTAACTGGTCCTTCAAGATCCAGTTTACTGTCAGCTTCTAGTATCATCACTATATAACAATACAAACAATAACCTAACACCTGGAGCGGATGCTTCAACACTGAGCAAGTGCCGATGTTTTGTCCACCCCCAATCATGCGCCTCAGTGTGTTTACGGGCTGTCTCTTGTTTTGGTGAATGCAGTATAGCAGTATTTATTCAATGTGGCTGTAAGCCAAAAACTGGTTAACTAAATAAAAATAAATTTGTAGAACATACCTATCAAAATTGTTGTTTCAAATCAATATGATCTTTTTTTTTTTTTACCAAGAACCATTGGTGGAACCTTTAAAAATTTCCTCATTTGTCTTTAATTTAAGTTCGTTTAGGTTACATACAAACTGCTGTATCCCCGTACTCAATCAAAGTTATATGGCATTTTGTATTGCAATTCATCTATATTACCACCTATCAAAATATTTACTATTCCTCCTGAAACAACCTGTACAGCTATTTAATACATAGGAATGTCCTATACTCAAGTTGCTTGAAAAAAGTCATATTTTTTCAGGAAGCACATTTCACTGCTTACAGTGCTAATGACATGCACTTCAGCTATTCAGTGTTTAACTGATGCAAGATATTAAGGACAGTTGTTACTGAATGGAGGTTCAGATTTCTGAACAAGATCATGGTAGTGACATTTGAAAGTATAAAATGACTAGAAGAAACTTAATGCCAGTTAATCAGTAAGCTGAGACTGAAGTGATGACACCTCCATGAGACCCTCTCAGTACCTGTTGGAAAGGAGATGTGTATACTGGTTAGCCACAAACAGTTCGAATGGAACACAAGTTCCAGGAATTTGCAATGTTGGTGCATGCTAACTGCTCCCAATTGGAAAAATGCTCTCACAGCAGCAGTAGGAATCAGCCATGGCACTTGCTAGAAAATTCTGACAGACTACCTCAGCATTTGGAAACATCCTTACAACAGTGACCATACTCCTGGTTTGAATGTCAAAAAAATGGCAACATTGTTATCTGGCACCTTAACTGTCAATACCAATCACTCGCATCACAAACTATAGGAAAGGAACCTGAACAGATAAGAAATAAGAATATCTCTTCTTCAGCATTTTTACAAAATTTAAACTGTTGTTTATTATAATTTTTCTTGTCATGTAGGATTCCTAACATATGCATGCCTAAACCTCTTTTTTCCATGTCTCTGGCACAGATATATGTGCAGGAAATGTTATGTATTTGCCCAAGGGATAGCATGCTGGCATATGAGAATCAAGACCAGTGGGTCAGATGACAGTTGTATTTATTGATTAATGTTAACCCTGAGTATATGCTTGCTTCTGGAAATGTAACCATATATTTTCCTTGATTGATCTAAAGGCAATAGGCAATTAATATACTGTATAGCAAAAATGAAACAATTTATCTGCTGTGTTATATCCTAGTACACTTGATAGAAGAACAGTGACTTTAACAATCAATTCAACTTTACTCCCCTCCCCCCTTCCCCTCCTCTATGCCAAGTACTTAAACACTAATTCTATAATACTTCTCCCAAAAAAGTATTGAAATTCCAAGAATTAATATAGCCACAATTTTAAGATGAATCAGCATCAGATGTCTAATTTGCTGGTGAAATAAGAAAATTTGTGCCTGATCTGGATTAGAACCTGACAAAAATTTGCACATGTCACCAATAAATTACACAGCTGGAGATGATTCATACCTATAATTATGGACACATTAATTCTTGAATTCTTTGAAGCTGTAGTCACTGCAGTGTCCATTCCTTCAGACATGCATGCATATTGAGACCAATTGTTAGAATGAGGGAATGAAAGACAAGACAGTCAAAAATGAGGACCTTCCACAACTTTGGGGGACAGCTACATTTTGAGATTTAATTTTAAAACAGCAAACATTTCAACTTTTTCAATATCATTGTGTTGCCAGTTGTCCCATTTTTGATCAATAATACTGTTACTGAAGTAATAATGAAGACAAATATATTTTCCTCATCGTAGGTCTAATTGTGCAATTTCTTTTCCAGTCTTGAATTGAAGACCCTTCATCTTTGAACATTTTAAAGTCTAAATTTTATGGTACCAGATTTGTTTTAAAAAATTGCAAATAGGTAAAAATACATATTTGAGGCACTTCTTAGTTTTGTCAGTTATATGAACAGCACTTCTTCTAAATTTCAGCCACTAGTTATGGATATGAAGTATATAAATACTAGAAACTCCATACAGCTGAAGCAGTTTCCATTCAGTATGACACAATTGAAATTATTACATCATTTATCTTGCTTTAAATTCTTATATTTATTGGCACTTCTTGCACAAGCTAAACTTTCTTGACTTTCAGTACTGCATTATAGAAACCTATGCAACTCATTCCGTAATTTGTTTTGATTTGTAATTCCGAATTCAGGGTAGTCATATGAAGTCTGTTCCTAAGGATTGACCATGCTAGATTCCTCTGGCTAAATGTTCCCTCTGCAAAGTAACTGATGAGGAATAGAAAACAAGAACTCTACCAGTTTTGAAAAATGAACATTAATTTGTTTTACTTTTGGCAGAACGTTTAAAATAACCATCCATCTTTTGAAACAAGAATCTACTACACATTGTTGCAGCAATGTTAATGAACTCTATCAACTGATAAAATTCTGAATATAATTCATCAACATCAGTTTCATTCCTAATTTCAAATCATGAACAACAAGTCAATCTCTTTCGTTGTTGTTGTTGTTGTTGTTTTAAGGGGACTAAACAGCTAGGTCATCAGTCCCTCAATCTCTTTCCTCAAAGACATGACACGTATCTTAAATAATATGTTATCATCTGATAAATCAAACGTTAGGGAGAGATATTTCAGAGCCACTTCATACCAACCCAGAAATGCATTCTGAACTTGTTGCACTTTTTCTTAAGTCATATCATTAAAGGATGTCATTGTTTTGAAACCAAAAACCTTACCTGGTAGCCTTCCTTGTAAATTATCTTAAGTGATTCCATGTTCTTAACTGATGACAGTAACATGAAAATACATTCAGACAGAATATGAAACAATTGCAGGGCAAATGACATCCCATGCAGGACATTTATAAAATACCTCAAAATGGGGGGCATTCTGCAAAATGAGGGACAATTAGTTATGCTATGCATGCATGTCTGAAGGACATTTACATGGTTTTCCTTATTAAACATGGGCATACTGCACATTGTGTTAAAATTTGAGTAGCTAATTGTAGACCATCAGTAGTAGCAATACTAAATTCATTTAGTTATATTTATAGTCTTTATACAACTCTCATAGTGAAACATGTAGCCAAAAAGGATTTTTCTCCTTTTTTTCTTTCCTTTTTTCCTTACCCTGACATAGTTGGCATTGATATAATCTGAAAGAGGCTCTCCTTCTTTTGCAGTTAAATGTACACGTGTCTCTGGAAGTGGTATGACATTAGAATATCGATTCTTTATATCAGCACCATCTGGGAGCTCATCTGTTGTAACTGTTACTTGTGGAACAGCTTCAAACTCTTCTTGTAGTCCAGATGTATCAGAACTGAAATTTGCCAACCCTGCAAAGTTCATTGGATGTGAAGGAGAGTTCTGAAAAATGAGAAATTTAATTATTATTTTTGGTCATCACAAAATTCTTCTACAATTAATAACTTTGTAAACATAATTAATTTCAATCACATATGTGACATGTATCTAAGAACACAAAACAATTTTTCAAGTAGCAAAAACATGTACTTGTGAATATATTTAAGTGTGTGTGGCTGGGTGAGAGGAAGAACTACTGTGAGATAATAATACAATTCAGGAATATTTTATAAGACTGAAAAATGAATCTGTCAAATGCTTTGTTTTCCAAAATTAATACAATTATTGTATTTATTAAGAAACACTTTGTGATAAAAATAGAATATTCAAACTTCAGAGTGTAACTAACCGGGTCATCAAAAGCAAGGTTTCCATATGACCTCTTTGATGATCTGAACAGTGCTTTCCTCCGTGACCTGACACTGTCATAAACAGATATGCTGTCAACACTATAAGCATCAAGTGACACTGGAGTGCAGCGTTGTCCATAGTTGAAACGTTTCTGGCGGCGCCTCACATAAACCTTGTGAAAAAAGAAAATGTACAACATATTAAGAGGCAAATAATGAATGTAAGATATTTTATTTAGTATATTTATGTAATTCAGTAGAATTGGATCATTCACCTTATAGAGAAAGTTTTGAGTTATCTGAAGAAAAAATTGACAGAACCTCCTTTATGTTTTCAGCTTAATCAATAATATACCACCTATAGTGCAGCACAGTCTTCTGATGCCATGCTACTATTTAAATGAATCAGTAAAGCTCTACATTTTCTAAAATTGACTTCTAAGGCTACTAATTTATTTACTTTATCCAAAGTCATATAAATAATAATAACCTAGTAGGTCATTATTTGTCACAAACTGAGATCAGTACGATCAAAGTGTATACACAGACAAGAAAAAGAAAATTCCCACATTCTGGTTAAAAAAAAAATTCTCGGTTAAAATATCTTACTTACTGGCTAAAATATACTTTTTAGTGAGTAAAAATACTCTTCTTCCATGTTAAGTAACAATAAACTTGCTCTATGAGCTGTAAAACTTGTAGATTCTTTGTAAGGTAAATGTTTTATACACTGACAAAGAACTTACCAGTAACCAGGGTTACAATGCACTTCTGGTGTTGCTCTTTCTCTCTCTCTCTGTCTTTTTTTGTGTGTGTGTGTGTGTGTGTGTTGTGTGTGTGTGTGTGTGTGTGTGTGTGTGTGTGTGTGTGTGTGTGTGTGTAGGTGTTGGTAAAATCATGATGATTGAGGGGAAATAAGATCAATTTTGTTGTGAAGACACATATTATAATTTGTGAGACGGCTGTTTATTATTTATTTCACACTGTAAAATACTTTGCTTTTAAGCATTGGCAAAGCCACAAATTTGATCTGGGGAAGGGGGAGCAGAGCTGAGCTCATAGAAATTTTGTGGCATCATACCTCAAACTAATATCTAAAAAATAAAAGTTTTGGCATGGTCGGAGATGATGGTTGTGTATGTATAGTTGTCTGTATGAGTGTGTGAATGTATGTGTTTCTTTTTCTGACAAAGGCCATGGCCTAAAGTTTAAGTTGTGTGTATGTGGTTATCTATTTTCGTGCCTGTCAGCTGCTTAGTGAGCCTCTTTATGGTGAGTTGTTACCTTTCCTCCATTATTGACATTTCCAATTGGATTTTCCACTGTTAAAAAAAATAGCTCATATATGTTAGATATATCCCCCCTTACATATATCCCCCCTAATATAATAGCTTCAATTTTCTCTTTTGCTTCTGAAAAATGCCTGTTTTCTATGAAAATGTCACTTTTTGGGGTGTTTGGTCTGTCATTAAGCTAATAGTACAATTATTTAAATTGTGCTGTGTCTTGCTTTTCAAAATATGTCACTGTTTCCTGCGAGTATATCAAGATTTTTTGAGTATGTGATCAAGTGGGAAACTTCCATGAAGGTCCATAGACAACTGCAATGCAGATCATAGATTGAAGGCTTTCACAGCCAGATGACTTTACTACTTGTAAACCTTCTGGGTAGTATGGCTGTGGTCTATGAAAGTTTTCTGTTCCTAATGTTTTGTCCAAGACAAACATTGGACATCCTCAGAGGTGCTCCTCTGCTGCTGAGTCTTGTCGATGAAACTCTTCTGTTCCTAATGTGTTGTCCAATGCAGTTTCATAGACCACATCCATACTACTCAGAAGGTTTACCAACTGCAATGCAGGAATAATTACAAAGCCGTTGGCTGTCTGCACCACTCCTAACCAGCTGTCTTAATTTCCCATCAATTTTTTAAAGATGGTTATAGTTATTGCATAATTTGTCATATGAAAGAACGCTAGCTTTCGCAGCCTAGCTGCTTCGTCAGGCAGAAGGAAACGAGATGGAAAAGGAAATGATGAGGGTTTAAAGGAGTGGGTAAGGAGTCATTCCTATCCCGGGACAGGAAAGACTTACCTATGGGGAAAAAAAGGAGGGTAAACAAATACACACACACACCCACACATTTACACAGATGCAAGTACACCTAGGCAGACATACTGTAGAAAGCAAAGAAGTTAAGAAGTTGACAGAGATGCCACTTGAGGCAGAGGCTCTGTCCAGAGAACTGAGGGAAAGATGTTAAGATGGTGGGTGGGAATTCGAATTTAGCGAAGGTTGAGACCAGGTGAAGAGAGAATATGCTGAAGGGCTAGTTCCCATCTCCAGAGTTCTGAAGGATTGGTGTCGGTGGGAAGTATCCAGATAACCCGGACGGTGTTACACTGTGCCAAGATGTGCTGGCCGTGCCCCAAGGTGTTTAGCCACAGGGTGATCCTCATTACCAACAAATACTGTCTGCTTGTGACCATTCATGTGAATGGACAGGATCACCCTCGGGATCACCCTGTGGCTAAACACACCTTGGGGCACGACCAGCACATCTTGGCACAGTGTTACACCGTCTGGGTTATCTGGATACTTCCCACCGACACCAATCCTTCAGAACTCCAGAGATGGGAACTAGCCCTTCAGCATATTCTCTCTTCCCGCTGCCCACCTGGTCACAACCTCCGCTAAATTCGAATCCCACCCACCATCTTAACATCTTTGCCTCGGTTCTATGGATAGAGCCTCTGCCTCAAGTGGTATCTCTGTCAACTTCTTAACTTCTTTGCTTTCTACAGTATGTCTGACTAGGTGTACTTGCGTCTGTGTAAATGTGTGGGTGTGTGTGTATTTGTTTACCCTCCTCCCCCCCCCCCCCTAGGTAAGTCTTTCCTGTCCCGAGATGGGAATGACTCCTTACCCACTCCTTTAAACCCTCATCATTTCCTTTTCCCTCTCATTTCCTTCTGCCTGACAAAGCAGCTTGGCTCGAAAGCTAGCGTTTGTGTGTGTGTGTGTGTGTGTGTGTTTTATTTATGCTACTATCACCATCTGTGATCCTTTGCCTGGTGAGTAATCTTTGTCTATTTTTTTATATATAATTTTTTCCTGCTAGGAATTTTTTGTCTCATATATTACAGACGAAAAATTCCTAGCAGGAAGAATTATATATAAAAAATAGATGAAGATTACTCACCAGGCGAAGGAGCACAGGTGTGACAGCAACACAAATAAATAAATGAATACACACACACACACACACACAAATGCAAGCTTTCGCAACCCAGTTGCTTCTTCGGGCAGAAGGGAAGGAGAGGGAAAAGGAAATGATGAGGGTTTTAAGGAAGGGGGTAAAGAGCTATTCCAATCCCGGGAGAGGAAAGACTTACCTTGGGGGAAGAAAAGGAAGGTGAACAAATACACACACACCCATACATTTACACAGACACAAACACGCCTAGGCATATATATATATATATATATATATATATATATATATATATATATATAAATGGTATAAAATAAAGATTTTTGACTTACCTAAAGTACAGGCTGGTCGATAGGAACACTAAACACACACCACAAAAACATACAACCATTCGAGCTTTCGCCACCAGTGGTGGCTTCTTCGGGAAAAAGAGGGAGGAAGGAGAGGAGAAAGGGAAGGATACGGGTTTTAAGGAAGTGGAAAAGGAGCCATTCCAATCCCAGGAGTGGAAGGACTTACCTTAGGGGACAAAAAGGAAGGTAAACAAATACACACACACTCACACATATCCACATCCAAACACACTTTGGTTTCTACAAATGTCTGCCTAAGTGTGTTTGGATATGGATATGTGTGAGTGTGTGTGTATTTGTTTACCTTCCTTTTTGTCCCCTAAGGTAAGTCCTTCCACTCCTGGGATTGGAATGGCTCCTTTTCCACTTCCTTAAAACCCGTATCCTTCCCTTTCTCCTCTCCTTCCTCCCTCTTTTTCCCGAAGAAGCCACCACTGGTGGCGAAAGCTCGAATGGTTGTATGTTTTTGTGGTGTGTGTTTAGTGTTCCTATCGACCAGCCTGTACTTTAGGTAAGTCAAAAATCTTTATTTTATACCATTTTCGTACCTGGAAGGTCTCCTTCTATAATATATATATATATATATATATATATATATATACACACACACAAACACACACACACATACAAGCTTTCGCAAACGTTGGTCGTTTCTTCAGGATAAGAGGAAAAAAGGGGAGGAGAAAGGGAAGGATATGGGTTTTGAGGAAGTGGAAAAGGAGTCATTCCAATTCCAGGAATGGAAGGACTTACCTTAGGGGAAAAAAAGGAAGGTAAACAAATGCACACACACTCACACATATCCAAACGCAAACACACCTAGACAGACATTTGTAAAAAGCAAAGAAGTTGGACAGAGATACCACTTGAGGCAGAGGCTCTGTCCACAGAACCGAGGCAAAGATGCTAAGGATGGTGGGCGGGAATTTGAATTAGCGGAGGTTGAGACTCGGTTCTGTGGACAGAGCCTCTGCCTCAAGTGGTATCTCTGTCCAACTTCTTTGCTTTTTACAAATGTCTGTCTAGGTGTATTTGCGTTTGGATATGTGTGAGTGTGTGTGTATTTGTTTACCTTCCTTTTTTCCCCCTAAGGCAAGTCCTTCCACTCCTGGGATTGGAATGACTCCTTTTCCACTTCCTTAAAACCCATATCCTTCCCTTTCTCATCCCCTTTTTTCCTCTTATCCTGAAGAAGCGATCAACGGTTGCGAAAGCTTGTATGTGTGTTTGTGTTTGATTTTATTTGTGTCTATCGATCAGCTGGTCCTGTCTGTAAATCTATCAGACCAAACTGCGTGGTCATCAGTCTGTGGCTTACAAACTACTTAAACTTAGGTAAACTAACCTACAGACAAACACACACACCCTTGCCTCAGGGAGGACTCGAACCTCCACGGCGAGCAATCGCGTGCTCCGCAGCAATGTGCTTTAGACCGCTCACGCTCAGCTACTCCACCGCTGCGAATGTTAAGAGCAGCAGCTGTTCTGTGCAGTACTCTTGTAAAATCTAAAACTGATCCACCACTATCGCACTGAAGTTCTAAATAACTAGTCATAGAACTATCCGTAGATCAAAATTACTTTTACAATTTTCAATAACTTCATCAGCTGAAGAATGTGTCCTTGAGTGACCTCTGCCAATGTGAATATCATGTTCAGACATACATCACTGTTATTATTAATGCAACTCCAACACAAACTGCTTGTTAACAATACCTGACAACTGCAGAGCACTGTAACAACAACAAAATACCACTTTACAATGAAAGCTAAAAAACAACTTTCAGCTAGCATGTGACACCATATGGTACTGTTTACTTGTGGGGTGGAAATAGGCATGCCTTACCAACTGAACTAGTAATGGTGTGGTGGGAAATCAAGGCTTGTCATTGAGCAATGGTGTGATCACTTCTGGCAAGCCAAATATTAAAAGTTGTAACTAAACAAATGAAAATTGTATCAAGTCCTTGTCACAAATTTTCATATTATATTTCTATCTGCATGTAGATACTGGATATTTGAATATACAGAAAAATCTTTGTGTATTACCATAATGAAATGCATGAACCATTGATGTTACCAGTACAAAAGTAGAGTATTAATTTCTTTAACATCTATTTTTTGAAAAACAAGATATTATTTGTCCAGTTGTTTTGCAGAGGTAATTAAATATATTTATGGTGGGTAATGTTTATAAACTATGCAGCTACAAATAAGATGTGACTTTTCTCACCAGGTGTGTTTCATTTAAAATTACAATAAAACATCTTCAGTGGTCTGTAACAATATATGACTACAATTTGTTTTGTTTTTTGAATTGAAACAGTCCATTAGCTAAACATGTAAAGTACTGTTTTGTTACTAATGGAAATTTCAGTCTTAGTTTTCACTTTACATCATGGAGTATTGATTTGCTTCATGCTGTATCGCAGACTCTTCTTTCTGCATCACTATTTTTTGCACTGATTTCCACTTCACATGTACTGTTCATAATTTATTATGTTTTTTAAAGATCAGACACTTGTTTTGAATATGACTGAGTCTGCACAGTGTGTTGTAGTGTTGCCAGCATTCCAATTATAATTTTTTTTATTTCATTTAAATACTTTATGTTAAATTATGTTATTGTATATTTATTTTTACGCAAGTAAAACAGAGTAGTGACAAAACTACAAATCTGTGAGATGAGTGTTTTTGGGAGAGGAGTGGCAGGGCAAAGATGACTGAAATAATTTTGAAATGAATAAAACAAAACCTGCCTGGTGAGACAAGTCACATCTTATTTGTAGTTGCATATATGGACAAACATTAATCATCATAATCATAAAAGCAACTGTGGAGTCATCACAGCCACACAAATGATGAAATTAAATATATGTGCGCTGCACAAATTTCAACACTGCACTTACCATTAAGCCAAAGAGGAGCAGTAAACTGACAGTTCCTATACAAGCCACGACAATAGCTGCTAAGAGACCCGGTGTTATTTCTCCATTGGGATCTGATTCAAATCCTGGGCCAGGAGGAGCTGTGCTAGTGTCATTTGTGCCGTCCTTCACTAATTCCATGCTGAGAATCTGAGCATAAAATTTTGGATTTCAATAGCCTCATTATAAAAGTTAAGGAGAGCTTAATAATTCTCTACATATAACAGTGAGATTGTATATCTGTTATTGCTTGATATTTTGGGAACTATTTGATACAGCAGTAAAATTAAAAGAAAATGAAAACATATTACTTAGTACATTTAATAATTATTTGCTATTATTGGCTGTTTACAGAATGACTTCTGTTTTTTTATTCAGCCATGGAATAGTAATTATATAATTCATTCTGTATGGTTACATGTAAGGCAATGAAATATGATCATTATGAAGCTACCTATATCTGTAAAAATTATATCAGCCTTGTTTATGAAATAATGCAGAAAATTACTATGACTCACCTGAAATGGAAGCTCTGGATGACTCTCATCCCAGATCTTTTTCAGCATTACACTTAGATCATAATCAAATGAACCATTTTCATCTTGTATATAGACATCTAAAGTTCTTTCTCTTGTAATGTCATCACATCGTACTTCTTTCCCAGGCATATGGATAACTACTTGTTGATACATAATAACCCTGCAATTAATGAAATGATGATATTATCAGTCTGCATGAATATATGCCTACCATTGAAGCTGCCATGGCCTTGGGACTACATCTTTGGATGTCTGTGAGGTTATGTATTTGAATTGTCTGCTTCTGCGAGAAAAAGAGCATTTTCCAGTGTGAATGTTGTATTCTGTTATGTTTGTGTGCTCCATGTGTATATCCACTTCTGATGGGTGCTTGTTTCTCTTATTTTAGATATTGTTCCATGCAGGAATTGACAGAATTGCTAAACATATATAACATATACTGATAAACATAATAATTATGAGCACTACCTATTGCAGGATTGAATGCCATCTGGTAGTATTGCAGTGTAAGAAAAGTGTGTAAGTGAAGCAGAGAAAAAACAGGAATTATTAGTGATGCCATCTTCTGGCAGAATAACTGCCCATGTCACAAGGCCAAAATTATGCTACATTAGTTTTCTATTAGTGAAGCTATATAGGTGCACTGTCCACCAAATTTTTAATGACAACTCTTTCTACTCAGTAGATGAACTTTTAGATACAAATTAATAATTTTACAACAAAAAATAAATAAAAAAAGGAGAAAGGAAAAATAAAAACAATAAAACATAAAAAATTGCAAGTCTTCTAATATTATGTAAAGGTAACTTTTTACTAATATTATGTAAAGATAACTTTTTATTAAACTCAGGTGTTCCATGTAATTACAAAATTGTGCATTCACAATCTATGGAACAAGTACTAATCTCATTTAATTACAGTGCAACCCCATTTTTACACTTTTTGAGGGACTTCAGTGAAATGGTGTAAAATGTGGGAAAATGCAAAATGCGGGAAATAATATTTTAAATAGTAAAATATGTTTATTGGATCACCCTTGCATTTCAGTAGTTTATTTGTAATATATGTACATAATAGACATCAAAATAGTCGTCATTCATCAAAATCGATTACTCCACAAGCCTTTAACCGGCATTAACTATAGTAAAACAGCGCAAGTTCCTTTCTTTTTGTATTTTTTCATGTTTCGTATGATGATTGCAAAAATTTATTCACATTCTTGAGTGCAAATATATGCATAAGTATTTTAGTAATATTTTCAGAGGTTCAGCATCTTACACTATTAGTGCTTTTTTCAGGTTATAATGTATGGGGAAGATCAGTTTTGGCTAGGATGAACTTAGGAACACGGGAGGTGTACTCACTTTACAACCTATCTTAGAAGATAGATTAAGGAAAGGCAAACCTACATTTCTAGTTTTATAGTTTTGGAAAAAGCTTTTGACAATGTTGATTGGAATAGACTCTTTCAAATTCTGAAGTCAGTAGGGCTAAAATACAGGGAAAGGGGGGTTATTTATAACTTGTACAAAAGCCAGACCACCATCAATAGATGTTGTTAGTGAATGTAAGGACGTCTCTTCTGAAGACATTTGTGTGGAGTGTTGCTTTGTACGGGAGTGAAACTTGGACGATAAATAGTTCAGACAGGAAGAGGATAGAGGTTTTTGAAATTGGTGCTACTGACGAATGCTGAAGATTAGGTGGGAAGATCGCATAACTAATGAAGAGGTACTGAACAGAATTGGGAAGAAAAGGAATTTTTTGGCATACCTTGACTAAAAGAAGAGACTGTTTGGTATTATAAATTTAGCATTGGAGGGAAGTGTATGGGGAAAAAAATTGCACAGAGGGAGACCAAGAGATTCTTATGAGGAGATGAAGAGGCTTGCTCAGGATAGAGAGAGCTGCATCAAACCAGTCTGCAGACTGAAGACCTTAACTACAACAATGTACTGTGCCCCCTTCAATGTGCAGAAAATCATACACAAGCAAACCATCAATCTCGGTGTTTATAAAACATCACAAAAAATACTTAGATTAATATTTGCATTTCACAACAAGAATAAATTCTCGAAATGTCATGCAAAGCTTGGAAAATCTACCAGTTGCATAAACAAAGCCAAGCTGATAATCGGCATGATGGGTGATGAGATACTATATTCCTATCAGCCACCATGTTGAAAGTCAACTACACGCATACTGCAAACAACGAAACACAAAATATATGTTTGAATAAATGCAAAGTGTCAAGAAACTCGACTGTGTAATGTTCATAAACACTATATTTTAAGGTGAAAGCCATATCAGCATCAATTTATGTCAATTAGGTCATTTTTTTCTTCACAAACATGGTTTCAAAAAGTGTGAAATGCGGGGAAAGTGTAAATATGTTAAAGCAAAAACAGAGGAAAATTAACATTGTGAACAAGGGAAATTTGACGGGTCCAACTAAAAATGGTGTAAGTGGTGGGAAAACATAAAATCTGGGTACGTAAAAGTGAGGTTTTACTGTAATTTGATTGGACATGTTTCTATTACCAACTCTGCATGCATAAACAAGTAGCCCATATTTTAGGAAATTGTATGACCTATGCATGGATCCTGGTGCCAGATACCTTCAGAATATACTAAGGGCTTGTCAGAATCACTTCTGTATTGCATACACCATTCAGTAGATGGTCACAATTGTTTTGACTCATCATGTATTTAGTAATCATGAGCAGGTTGATCCAAAAGCCCCTCCAACATCCACCAATTCATGGAATAATGTTGGTGAAGACATACAAATTGACAAAAATGCTTGAAATGGCATGGGGTTAACAGGTGAAGAAGCAGGCTTATAGATGGCACTGGACAGCAACAAACCAGTGATGTCACATTCCACATCCACAGGGGCAATTTCATTTGCAATCTATACAAGGTACATTATTATATCTGTTCTTATTTTGTAAATATTTATTGTATATTCTTGTTCTTTGACATGTTCTACAAGAGGATTTCATAGCTATGGATCAATTGGAAGAAAAAGTTTGTAGTGAGAGTCAGATGCACCAGTACTTGGAGCATGTTGACCTTACCAGAAAAGGCATTATGAGTGAAGTTTTGATCTCAGAATCTAACATCTGCTACTACAGCTTTATGATTCTATTACCATAAGAAGGGTATTCAAATGGGTAAAGGCCTGTGACAAGTGTTGCTCTGAAGAAAATTACTGCAAAGTAAGTTGTTGTTGTGTTTTTTTTTTTTTTTTTAAAAAGGCAATTGTGGCCCCATGGTGTGATTAGATACTGCTGCTCAGACAGGTCAGGTAATAATGGAGACTTCAGTGGGCTTACCTTTGCCTGGTGATATCAGTACTAATGAAGTCACATGTTGCACCAGAATGCTACACACTACTGCTCGGAGCACACTTAGGTGTATCCTCCAATACTTTCTGTACAAAATTCAGTATCATCTTGATTTTGTTATACTAATTATTGCCTTTGTATTGTCTGAAGGACCATCTACTGGCAGAGACAAGTCAGTGGGGGCAGGTGCCCCTAGTGAAAAATCAATTGTGAATATGAGAAAGGGGTTTGATTTTTATGACCTAAAATTCCTGGAAAATTATCAACGAAAGGAACTGCAAAATATCAACAAAATAATGAAAAAAATGATATTATAAACATAATAATGGAAACTCCAGGTTTAAATTAAACAATATGAGCAGGACAGTTTACAACTCACCGCAAAGACATAATGAGCTGCAAAAGGTACATAAAAAAAACACGCACATACAACATTTAAGCTATTGGCCATGGCGTTCCTCACAATATAGATCATTCATGCAATCACACAGGCACATAACACACTCACAATCAGAGATGTCAGTTGTGTGACTGTGTTGTTTGCCTGTGTGATTACATGAATGTTCTATATTTTGAAGAAGGACATGGCCAATAGCTTAAGTGTTGCATGTGTATGTACTTGTACTTTTTTATGTACTTGTCACAGCTCATCATTACATCTTTGTGGTGAGTTGTAAAGTGTTATTATTATATTGTATAAAAATAAATGTACAAAAAATTATCAAAAATTCTAAACCATATGTCTGGGGAAAATATTTTGTCACTTTTGACATAAAAACCTACTGGTCATTCTGTTGATTTTTTGGCTTCAATAAAATTCCATGTCATTCCAAGTATGTGAGTCAATTTTTACTTCTTTACCTACATTATCTATGAATTAGTGACTTTTTAAATGTTCACAGACTTTTGGATTACCCCTTTTATTTTGTTTTCTTCACTTCTTATTACTGATACAGTAAACTGTTTTGACTGATAAGGTTTATTCTTCAGTGAAATGTTTGTTATCATAAAGAACAGCAATAAAATTATTACTAATTATCACTTCCAATTCAGCCTCACATACTTCACATAGTTTTATACAGTGCTGCATGAATGTTTTATTCAAGTGTAATAAATGGCCACAATATAATGTAAATAAAATTTCTAGTAATTACTTTCAGAGGAATAAATATCATTTGTTACCTTCCTGTGTACTGCTGCAGAATTTGAGCAATATTGCAGGGGAGCCCTCCCAGATATAGACACACCTGCTCTCCAGAGGCCAGAAGGCTGAGTCTACAAAATGCAGTCACTGTCTCACTTTTATCAGGTACATCCCATTCACTCAGTTCTGTAAAGAGAATGAGGTTCTAAGTGTTTCAGTAAATAATGTTCATTACTGATAAAACTCTTCTGGGTATTTGACCGCATCGTCAGTGTATCAAATGTTTTACCGACGTTTCAACCACTATTGCAAGCGGTCTTCTTCTGGGTGAGATGTCACACCCAGAAGAAGGCCACTTGCAATAGTGGCCGAAATGTCGGTGAAACATTTGATATATTGACAATGTGGTTCAATACCCATAAGAGCTTTATCAATAATGACAATGGCCGCAGAAGCCTTCGTTCACAAATAATGTTCATGTTTGTCTTATGTACTTCTTAAATACATCAGTTACCTTGAAACAAGATAGAATGGGTGGCCAGTACTTACCTTTGTGCTGTACCACCAATAGTAACACAAATGAAGAAACAGAAAAAAGAGCACAAAAAGGACAAGCTTTTGGAACACAGTTCCTTCATCAGGTGGGAGAGAAGGGAAGAAGAAAGGATGGGAACGGAAAGGAAAGGTAATTCATGACCTAGGTCATGAAGGTGGTGTTTCGGGAGTGTGGACGTCAGAGATACTGCATGCAGTACTGCATGATGTCCACACTCCCGAAACACCACCTTCATGACCTAGGTCGTGAATTACCTTTCCTTTCCGTTCCCATCCTTTCTTCTTCCCTTCTCTCCCACCTGATGAAGGAACTGTGTCCCGAAAGCTTGTCCTTTTTGTCCTCTTTTTTTCTGTTTCTTCATTTGTATTACTATCAGCGGTACAGCACAAAGGTAAGTACTGGCCAGCCATTCTATCTTGTTTCAACAATACTATCATCTCTGAGGAGAATTTTCTCATTAATCGAATACATCAGTTACCATAATATAATAATGGAAAGTTCATGTTAGAATTAATAATATAGTAATAAGAACAGTTTACAACTCACCGTAAAGACATGGAGACGAGCTGCGACAGGCACATACAAAAGACACACACTGTGTGATTGCGTGAGTGTTCTTTTTTCTGAAGAAGGCCATGGCCGGTCGCTGAAAGTGTTGTATGTGTGTGTCTTTTGTATGTGCCTGTTGCAGCTTGTCACCCTGTCTTTGTGGTGAGTTGTAAACTGTCCTTATGTACTATTATCAGTTACCATAATGCATTATTAACTGACCTTGTTTACTATGAAATTGTTACTCTCGTGAATAGTATAAATCTGTACTATGTTCATAAATTTTGTTGCTGTAGTTGCGAATGGCTGGAAGGGGGGGGGAGGGGAGGAGACTACCAGTACTTATAATATTTATTTCAGTCAGGTTTAAATTTATGGTGACTTTCCTGCCAAAAGAGAAGTTACTACTAGAAATAAAGTTTTATGTAAATCATATATGCGTTATTAATTTTTTTCTGCTATAATTCCTATAAAATTCTTAGTACATAATGCATGTTGAATGAAATTAAAATTCAAGTTTTTGAACATTGTTTTCAATGCCTACAACATCAAAAAACCAAATTCTGATTACCCATTTACTCTCATGAACACCACTAAATACACAGAGGTCTTTGGTATCACAGTCTAATGTTCACCTGCAACCCAAATGTAGGTTTCTATATGAAGTTTAGAGTGTGGCTAATGGACACTGATATTCTGTTACTCTGTAACTCTTCCATCCTTTGGGTAAACGGTGCATATGTCCACTTGCAGCTTTAAAACTTCCTCTAAGCCTTAAAATGCAGTTCAGCCTTAGAAAGAGAAAGGAAAGAAAGAAGATCAGGGCTTAACATCCCAAAAACGTCAATGTTGTTAGAGATAGAGCTCAAGCACCTCAAGCTTGAATTGTTTCTAGGGTGGAAATTGGCTGTGCCTTATTAAAGAAATAATCTTATCATTTGCCTGGAACTATGTGAGGAAATCATAGAAAATCCACTAGGATAGCCAGATGTGGGTTTGAAATGTTGTCCACCCAAATACAAGTTCAGAATGTGAACATTACAAAAGGAGTTGCAATGTTAACAGGCTCAAGACTGCTTTTGTAAAATTTTGGCTTCTTGCTTCTCTCTTCTTTTCCCTTCATTGTTTAAATAACATAGGATATTTTTTTTCCTTTTTGTGTACTATATAAATGTGTGTCAGGTTCATGAACATGTAAACTTCACTGTAATTTTTGTAAGTAATATTACTTATAATGACATGCAACATGATGGCATACACTGACATTTGAGTTACCTTTGTCAGAATCTTCTTCAGTAGTTGTTTCAGGTACATATGTTGCAGAATCCAAAGCCCCATCTTTGGAAGTCGTAGTACCTTCTTCCTGCCACCTGTTGTTACTGCTTCCTTCCTATGTTTAGAAGAATATAGATCATAACTGTTCATCCTGATAAGCTACATCATTATGTATATATTTGTGTGTTTTACAGAACAGGACAAGCATTCCTGATGTCTTGTATAAGTAGACAACTGGTTTAGAGCAAGCACTTTAAATGTTAATCTCAAACTCAGCGTATGCTTATTCAAACATACAAAAATACTTATATTCATGTAGTAAATAAAACATTTTGTAAAATTCTTTGGTGTATTGTTAAATTGCAAACTAAAATGCCTGTATCCATATGTACGCTCTATAAATAAATATGAAGTGAGTGGTAGGGGATACTTTCCATTATTTCAATTATTAAGGCTTCTTCTCATTAAGAGGCACTGACTTCAAAATATGATTGGGATTGTAAAAATTACTATATAAGGTTCCGCAATTGACAATAACTTTGTGTTTGTGTACTTGAGCCCAACATTTTATTGGTGTTCTGGATGCTCTCATCACCAACCAGTATCATAAACACATTCTCGAGTTGTGCGCAGGGCGAGTTCATTGCTTTGTTTTGAATAGCCAGCTCAGTGGCCCATTGTCCGCTGAGATGTTCACTTCGTCTGTTAAGCTGGCAGTCAACTGTGCCCCGTGACCTGTAGGCAACACGAAACTGAGGCAGCCCCCCCCCCTCATCAGAAACAAAGGAATGGACTCACACAGTGCCCAAGTTGAGAGAGCAGGGGCTACAACTTCTTGCATGAGCTATACACGCCTCTGTATTCAACTCCATTCACATAGGGATAGTGGGAAGAATGATTGCTAAACCTCTGTGAGCACTGTAATTTAGTGTTGTGAGGTTTGATGGCATATATCAAAGATACAGAAATGAAGGAAAGGCATGTATTAAAATTTGTGCATGGCCAGGATTCAAACCTGGGACCTCCTGCTAACCAGGTACAAATTTTAATTTTAATTCATTGCCTCTCCTTCATTTCTATGTCTTTGATATATATTATTTGATGGCATAGTTTACACCTATCTTCATGTGTCAAATGTTTACCAGTTCACTGCATCTCTGCCGTACTCTCTTGTGCTTCCAAAAAGTTAATGAATAAATAAAATAATTTAACATTTACACTTCCTTTATTTGTGTACATTCACTGCCATCTAGTTAGGGCAAAAATTTTAATAACCAATATTTCAGATGGTACAGTATTATTTTTGCCATATCTGTCTCAAGTGCAATGAGTAAATTCACTTAGTTTTAGGCCAAATTTATTTAACTCTTGTTGGGAAAGCATCATAAATGACAATATAAGTTACAGTACATATTATTGGGTGCAATTTAATTTCAGATTTGCTCTTTACTATTACTTCACTATGCTATTACATGAGGGACAATCAAGTTTCTGCTGAAATCACTCCACTTCATATTTATTTTTCAGTAATCATGGTTGTTCTCTCTCTACACAATAGAAATAAGAAATTACATAACCTATCTCTAATTATATTTTTCACTAATAGAAGTACTTAATTTTTTCATCATTTTATCCACAATTGACACAACCAATATATTGATCCATGAAGTTCATAGGAAACTGTCAAGACAATGCTAAAGAAGTTCCTTCAGTTTCGCTACCATTTATTATCACTGTTGTCTTTCCTCAGATACGTGAAAGTTTTTGGCCTACCAGATAAATATCTTCGTATACCTATAAATAGACCTTTTATATTGTTATATATCCAAAAGTTTTTGAAGCTCGTAAAGTATTTACACAGTGTGACTGCTCAAGCTTCCACTTTCTCTATTGGGTTTGCCACTTTGATTGTTATACTCAAATAGGGGTTAGTTTGCTGTTTCTTTGGGTCCATGTTAAACAAGAAATTTGAGGTGCTATAGTTCAGTCTCCAGTTTCCCTAGAATGTAAACTGCCACCATGGATCAGAGTAAAGATTGAAGTACAAGCTCTCCTGCAATAGGGTTAGTAACTGAGTTCCAAGATAAGAGGGAGGCAAAGGCATGCCACTTATAATAGTATAACTATTAGTAAAACACGGCAATTTTGAAATGAATCTTTGGGCTGAAAACAGATTTACCTTACTCTTATAAGGGTTATCAAAGGAATTGTTCAACAACCTGCCTATGGTTATAATTGCAGACTCATACTTTAAAAGTGTAGTCTCTACAGAAGCAATTAGCTCATCATATGTTTGCTTAGAAGTTTTCTCCCTATTAAATGTATAAAAAATAACTGCACCACTGCCTAAGAGTTTTTCATACATTCTTCTTCCATCTCATTTTACCAGTGCACTATGTTCATAGTCTAGTGATTAGCATCACTACCTCTTGACCAGGTGGCCCTGGGTTTTATTTACAGTCAGGTCAGAGACTGTTCAGTTTCTGGCCACATCAGACATTTCCTTCACCTTAGGTTTCTATTGTCCTAACTGTTTCATGTCATCATCATTAATACATAAGTGAACAAAGTTGTGTCAAATATAAGTACTTGTTCCAGGTAACTAAATGAGTCTTCAGAGAGTCAGTTGTTGTTGTTGTTGCTGTTTTTGGGTTTTCAGTCCGAAGAGTGGTTTTATGCAGCTTCCACCCCACTCTATCCTGAGCAAGCCTCTTCATCTCATAAGAATGGCAACCCACATCTATTTCAACCCATTTATTGTATTCATCTCTTTGCCTCCCTTTGTGATTTTTACCCCACACAATTCCATTCAATGCAAAATTCATGATTCCTTGATGTCTAAGAATGTGTCCTAGCAATCAGCCTCTTCTTTGAATCAAGGTATGGAAGACATTCATTTTCTACAATTCTATTCAGTACTTTCTAATTAGCTTTGTGATCTACCCATGTAATTTTCAGCATTTGCCAGTAACACCATCTTTCACAAGCTATCCTCTTCCTGTCTGAACTATTTATCGACCATATTTCACTATCGTACAAGACAACACTCCACAAAAATATTTCAGAAAAGACTTAAATTGATATTCAGTGTTAACAAATTTCTCGTTTAAGAAATCGCTTTTCTTCTCTTTGCCATTATGTATTTTGTATCCTCTGTATTGCAACCATCATATGTTTTATTTTACTGCCCAAATAACAAACCCTTTATTGTTTCATTACCTAATCTAATTCCTCCAGCATTGCCAAATTTTATTGGACTACATTCCATTACCCTAGTTTTGCTCTTGTTAATGTTCATCTTACATGCTCTTTTAAAAACAGTGCCAATTTCATTAAGTTGCTCTTCCAGTTCCTTTACTGTCTCTGACAGAATTACCTCAGCAAACTGTAAAGGTTTTATTTCTTCACCCTCAACTGTAATTCCTCCTCTTAAATCTCACCTTCCTTTCCTTAAAAGCTTTTTCAGTATACAGATTGAATTCCATGTGGCAAAGGCTACAACATGTCTTGTTTCCTTCTCAACCAATCCTTCCACTTCATGCCCTTTGACTACTGTCTGGTTTCTATACAAGTTCTAAATAACCTTCCAAAACCTGTATTTTACCCCTGCTGACTTCAGAATGGGAAAGTGTATTACGATCAACATTGTCCAAAGCTTTCTGCAAATTCAAAATAGCTAGAAATGTAGGTTTGCCTTTCCGTAACCTGTCTTCTAAGATAAGTTGTTAGATGATTATTGTCTTGTGTTTTCCTACATTTCTCCTAAATCCAAACTGATCTTCTCTGATGTCACCTTCTACCAATTTTTCCATTTGTCAGTAAATAATTCATGTTAGAATTTTGTAACCATGACTTTATAATTTTCATGCCTGTTTGTGTCTGCCCTCTTTGGAATTATGATTCTTATGATTCTTACATTTTTCTTTAAGTCTGAAGGTATTTCACCTGTCTCATACATCTTGGTCACAAGGTGAATTCATCTACTTTCTCTTTCATTCATAAAATGTTGTCTCAAAGTTCATTTCCTTTGTAGAGTCCCTCTATATGTTCTTCCCACCTTTCACTTCTCCCTCCCTTGTTATGGTTTTCCATCTGAGTTCCTGATATTCATACAGCTGCTTTTCTTGTCTCCAAATGTCTCTTATTTTCTTGTAGGTTGTATCTATATTTTCCCCAGTTATACATTCTTCTACAAACTCTCACTTACCATGTAGCAACTTCTGCTTAGGCATTTTTCACTTCCTGTCAGTATTATTTTTAGTGACCTGTACTCCATTTTACCTGCTTCCTTTAGAGCATGTTTATATTTTCTCCTTTCATCAATTAAATTCAGTATTTCCTGTGATATTCAATGATTTTTGTAGGTCTTGTCTTTCTGCCTAGCCAGTAATGAGATAAGATTATTCAATTTATATTTTTTATTAGAAAAGCTATCCTGATACCCGAACCCTTGTACCTAACAGTTGCACACTGTATATTCAATGACCTCCAAGGCAAACAATTATTTAATTTTCAAGATTTTTCATAATTATTGACCAAATTAAAAATATTAAAATGCTATCTTATTTCACTCATTATCAGGTAGGTACCATATAATCTTACATTAAAAGTCTAAAACAATTACTACAGTTAACAAACATGTTTTTCCTGAAGTTGTGTAACTGATGGCAAGTCACTACAACAAATTTATTTATTCATTATTTGTTAATGAAAGCACTTACTGGTTTACAATGAAATTTACACATAAACAGAACTAAACAGAAGAGAAAAAATATTATTGATTAATACGTTTTTGCTATTAGTTTGGTAAAATTTGAGTTTCATGTGTAACGTTTTAATTTCGTACTCCTTTAACAAAGCTCCTATTCACAACACAGTTTGCAGAAGTATCTAAATATATATCAGTGGATCTACCTAAAACATTATATCATGGCACTGTTAAGGATATATGACATCATAAATATTAGGATACAAGAGAAACCAGCTTTTGCATATTCCCTTACACTTATCCACTTTCTGGTAATGAGAGCACTTAGTGACTTCCTTCAAGCTTTAAACACAATTTTAAATCATTTATAAACTTTTTCATTATTAAAAAGTTAAATATTAGCATGATAACTAATTTGTAATGTAAATGGGTGTTTAAGTAGTTATGTACACATGAATTTGATTCATTATCCCTTTCAGGCCCTCTGTGCACAATTGTCTGGTTCTGGTTTTTCTTGCTTTATTTCTTTGTGATTCTTGCTAGGAAGTTCTGGCCTCCATCACAAAATCATGGATGGACTGTGGTAACGTGCACAACATGTTTTAGTTTCATGTTTTTACAGTGGGTGACATGAGGACTTGGCAAACTTTCAGTACACTTACAATGGCAGCACGAAAGACTTGTTGACAAGGTGTTGATGTCCTTGTTGTGACATGTGAAGCTATCATATCTGACAGCCAGTTGATTTTATATGATCTTGTGATATTATTATGTCATTTCTTTAAAAGGCATGTTACTGTAAGATGGTTCAGATCATAAAAATTTGTAGTGAAGGCCCAAAACAGAAAGTTGTGTGGGTACAAAATTTTTGAAAATAATGTTCTTTTCTGTTTTGTAAGTGAGGGATACAGTAAACAGATTCAGACAGATGTAGGTTGCCATTCTTATGTGGAGTTGAAGAGGCTTGCTCAAGATAGAGTATTGTAGAGAGCTGCATCAAACCATTCCCCGGACTAAAGACCACAAAAACATGACAATGAATTACTGTATGTATTTTGTATCTTAAACGTCCCTCTCCATATTAATACAACATCACCTGCAAGCTTGGGTCTGGAAGGGTTATAGCATCAGGAGATTTCCTATTATAACACTGATTCATCTACCATCAATGTGTAATAAGTTAAATATAGTCAGAATTATTTTCATTATAGCAATAATTTTTAGTGATTCATAAGAGAGGTAAAATTTATTGTTCTTTCAATGTTGTTATATTACTAATTAATAAAAAGATTGCTAATGGAACCTGTGGTTGATCTCCATATAGCCACTGGCTGCCCTCTTTGTTAGTTGTTGACTCTTTTTCTGATGGCATCAGTGTCGGTGTAGTCACTGTTGTTTGAACGTCTTCCTGCCTCTCTGTGGTTGAAAACATCATTGCATCATCTTTCCCACTGTCCATATGTCTGACAGTTGTGCTATAAAACTCAGTTGTGGGAGGACTATCTTGTTGTTTCTCTGTTGAGTTGTCTACAGTTTTGATAACTGAGGGAACAGTTGAGATCATATCTGCAGTTGCCTCCGTTTGAACTGTTGTATGCATTGTGGTGTCCATATATGGATCTGAAAACCACAGGCAAAGGGTCAAAAAGCTAACAAGAGATTGCAGTAAATACGATACATATCTTTAATTAAGTTCATCCTGGAAGTAAGATACATCTTGATATAAAGTAGCATAATGTTTTTCAACCTGTTGCAAAATCTTGCTTGTGGGTCATCAAGTTACAGGAGGTCATAGTTGCACCATAAAATAACCAGACTAGTGCATGTCTGAATATTTGGAGTTTGTAATATAATGAGAAATTTTCTTTTTGTTATTCTGAATAGAATAGAATGTTGATTGTTTTATAATAAATACACTGTGTTAATGATGAATAATTGCAAGCTCTGAAAACTATTTCCAGGAAACATTTGATTGCTACATGAACAAAATGAAATATGTAATATCGAGAATTAAAAGAAAAAAAAAAAGAGTATTACTTTATAAGTTGACTGTGCGACCTTGCTTAGTGAGCATAATTCACCTGAAATGCTAAACACTCATTATACAAAATACATTTTTGGGTGGGAAAACATGTAAAAATAGAATAATGTGTTTTATTCTAAAAGGTTCAGCCTATAATGTATAACACTGTACATAACTTTTTTATGAGATATTTATATCAACTTGTAATTTTGGTCCTGGTGATGAACAGCAACTGCAGCTCAAGGCAAAACCTTTGAGGAAGTGGAGATGAAGCTGACAGCAGTCCTCGAGGACCTTAGCAAGGATTATGATGATAATCACCTAAAGCCAAATACTGTAAAGATGCAGGTTTGTGCCTTCCACATGAGAAACAAGGAAGCCAGAAGGAAGTTAAAAATTAACTGGAGAGGGCTTCAATATGATACTCCAAAGTACTTGGGAGTAAAGTTAGACCGAAGCCTCACATTCAAGGATCATTGCCAGGAAACCAAGATGAAAGTATCTGCCTGGAAGAACATGATACGTAAACTCACTGGCTTCACCTGGGAATCACAGCCAAGTGTGCTCCGCACATCTGCCCTTGCACTGTGCTTCTCTGCAGCGGAGTATGCAGCACCAGTCTGGAGAAACTCAACACATGCCAGAGAGGTGAATACGGCACTAAATGAGATTGGACACATAGCGACTGGCTGCCTTTGACCAACTCCTGTAAGAAAAATCTACGAAATTATGGGCATAGCGCCTTCAGACATAAACAGAAGAACAGCTGCAGAAACAGAGAAAAAGAAATAGGAAACCGACCCCAGACTCCCCCTCTTCGGACATGAGCCAAGAAAACCTAGGCTAGTCAAGAAGGAGCTTTATGACTACAACAACATCAACTGCATTGAGGCCTGGAACTTTGATGGAGAGAACATCAAAGAGGAACCTGCCGAAGGATTTCATCTGCCGTATGCAACATGGAAGGCACTAAACAGACTGAGGACAGGTGTATCACGCTGCAAGAGGAATCTCACAAAGTGGGGTTTCACAAACGAAGATGAGCTCTGTGAGTGTGGTGACGTGCAGAACCCACAACACCTCCTGGTCTGCAGAAACCTGCCCAATCCCTGCATCATAGAGGACCTACACGCAGCAAATGATGTGGCCATCAAGACAGCAGAATTTTGGAGCTTGCAGTCCATCTAGCAGAAACTAGCAGTGTCATACAGAATTAGGCACCTCTTTCCATATTTGTATATTTACTGAATTTTGCATTCTTGGATTGTAATTTGTTCAATGTGATTCTACAATGTAAACATATATTTAGTGAATTTGGTGTCCCTAGATTGTAAATTGTTTATTATAATTGTATTGTAATTGTATATTTATTGATAGAAAGATATGTCTTAGTGCTGGACACATAAAATAAATAAATCAACTTTTAATATTATTGGCCCTTCCAGCATTAACCAAACAGCACAAAACCATCTGGCAGTCAACTGAAGAATCCAAAGAAAATGACAAGAAGAGTATTTCATACATCAAATGTGATATGAGTTTATGTTCAGTCATGTGTTTTCATTCTCATAAAACACTATATAATGACTGTTTGTAACTGTAGTGTTATAAACAGAAAGAAGCTTAAATTTGTTCCCTTTCAGATTACTCACTTAGTTGTGTTACAGTGGGCTGAGCATTCAAAAAGATTGAGAATAAGGGACAGAAAATAACAATGCATTAATGCATTAATCAGTTAAAAATGATGGTATATAATTAAAAATGAAGAGAATCACTTGACAGTCAATTCCAAATATAGAGAGAGTCAAAGATTACACACAAATTGAATTAGCTGACAGAGAAATCAACAAACAAGAACTTTGAAACAGGAACTTATGGTATTTGAAGTAAAAGCTCTGGAATGTAAAAAAGAATAAGGACAATTCTGTCATGTATTGTTTACTTAACAAAGTTATATATTACAGAAGGTGTTTAATACAGCAACAACTGCATTAAATACAGTCTTATCACATCCACCCTCAATCCATGAACTCAGTGATGATGATAGGATATAGTGGTTGTCATTCAGGACATACCACATGTATTTCAAGACTTATTTATAATGTTAATTATAACACATATACTTATTAATGGTTTGTTTCCAAATATTCATATACCTACTCCTCCATAGTGATTCCCTTAAATTGCTCTAGGCAAATGGCAGGATGATTGTTTCAAAAGGGCATGGCTGATTTTCTTCCACATCCTTATGAAATCAATCCAAGCTTGTGCTCTGTCTCTAATGACTACACTGTTGACAGGATGTTAAACTCAATTTTCCTTCCTACCCCCATCTCTTTTTTTAAATTTTATTTAATTACTTTCTTTTCCACATTAACCTTTCAAATATTTAGTGGTTGGTTCACGTGATGCACTAGATAGAAGGCTCCTGTCCGCATGAGTCAGTAGTAAATAATTTGACACATTTTAGGCTGTTGTTAAATTGTTCAGATATTGAACATATTCTACCATGCAATCCAGTCTCTATCCCCTTCCCTTCTCTATATCTATCAGAAAGTGCTGGAGTATTCCCCTCCCCTATCCTCTCCAAGCTCCCTTCTCACCCCCACAACTGGTCGCTGCTGTAGCAGTGGACAGTCCAGCATTCTTGTAATCTTTTATGTTTGCCTTTCTGGAATCATCAAGACATCTCTGTGGTGAGTAGCAACCTTTCCTATCGTAAATATTGTTGAATCCTTCCTAGCATTCCCATTGAAAGAAAAAAAAATTGAAAAAGAGCTGGTGGTTAGTAGGGTAAAGTGAAGTATCTAAGCATATTGTGTTCTAAAATATTAGTAGGTATAAATATGAGTGATATTTACTATTTGAACTAATAATGAAAGGATGTACTGATGTCGATTTATCTCTTAACAACTGAAAGTCTAGGATCAAATGGCACTAATATTATGTGGATAGATTGCAACTCAACATATAGACAATTTTTGCACTGCAGACAAACACATAGAAAAAAATCACATTCACACTTTTATCATTTCTTGTGTTTAGATCTGGGATACAGTTTTTCATTTAATAGAACTATACAAATTGCTTGCCCAGAAGGCTGTATTTTGCATGATAATGGTATGGATGTAAAATATAAGACCATAACACTTTTGGATGTATGTCTTATACAGCCAAAGCATGAATGAATGTGACTTCTTTAATTATTTCTGTTTCATGAAAGTAGGACTTCAGTTGACAGGAACCACTGGAAGAAGATTTGTCTGAGCCTACAGATTCTTCTGTGGTAGACATACCATCTGTGTCCTAAGAATATGTCTTAATTAATGCTCAAGTCATCAATTCAACAGTGTGAAAAGTAGGTAACATCATTACCAAACATTTTGAAGAAGAGAAGAGAGGGGTGATTGGTGATAAAAAGGATGATAACCAAGAATTGTTTTTGTCAAGTGGTTATGAAGCTATGCAATCTATTAAGATTTTGAGGCACTACATTGTTCCTGCATCAGGTAATGTCTTCGATACCTCATATACTGTGAAGAGACAAGTAAACTTAATTGTTGTTAGAAAGAAAGAAAAATAGTTGTTTATTTCAGATTTTTTAATTAGGTGAGATATAAGTTGTTTCAATTTCACATTTTAAACAATATAGAGAAAATGACGGTAAGAGAAAGTTATTCATTTTTGATTTTTGTATTTTCTATACTTTCCTATACTTAACACTTTCCTGCATATTACAATTTTTTGTTAGACTGCTGAAAAGTGTAAAAAGAGCATTTCACTCTATATAACTTCCCACACCTGATGGCTACTATGACTGAGATACAACTGCTTTTCGAAGACAGTGACCTAAGTTAGTACTGAACTTAAAGAGATTCATTCCAGGTTAAGATTAAATTACATTTATTTTATTTCCTCACTTGAAGTCTCTCTCTATCTCTCTCAAGTTGTCCTTCCAATTTGTCTACTACAGTAATCAATTTTTGAAAATACTATAGAATTAGATGGATACAAAAATTGATTCACCAACTAGCATTAGGAGAAAGCACATACAAAAGTTGTGGAAATCCACAAGCCTTTTGAGCCAATGACACCATATGAACGAAGGGTTGAACGAAAAGGAAAAATGTTGAACAAAAATGACTAACAATGTTTGGAAATGGGGACAGTTCTGGAAAAGACACCCAACACCACATTTCCGGGAATATTTAACAGTCCAATAAGCCTCTCCTGACCTGGAACTCCAAGCAAATTTTCCTTAATCCTCCCCATTTCTTAAATCTTGCCACTCCTTTTCCCTCATTCCTCTTCCAATCCCTTCAGCTATTCTCACAAAAGAAGCCACTGGCTCCAAAAGCTTGTGCATTTTTATTTCTTTTACATATATGCATTTTCTTTTGACACTGCAAGGGGAATAGATTTTTTTAAATCTGTTCAACTACTGCAAAGTGTTGATTATTTTAAAATGTTATTGTTTTCTGTTTGATGTAGTATGTACAATTGTAGTTCCATAAAATTACTATTTGTTACCGACTATACACATATATGTATAATAATAACTGTATTTACCTGTTGACGTTATATCTGTTGTTTCTGGTACAGTTGTCTTTGCAGCTGGCATAGTTGAAACCATCCAGTTCTCTTCCCCATTTGATGTTGTGACTTCATCCTTTATTGCAACTGGGGTGCCAGTGTTGATAGATGTTAATGTATCTGTGGTCGTTTCAATTGCAGGGGTTGTTTGGGATAGTTCCACATCGTCATTGTTATGAATGTCTGCAAACGTTTATATTAACTTCACAATAAATACTTCTTAAAAGTAAAATGACACATTCATTTATTAACAAGAGTCAATAATATGTTTTAATCTTTTTTAACAATATGTGTATTGTAACAGACACATCAAAACTAAAATATGTTTTTAAAATATTTAATGCTGATTCACTATGAATGCTTTCAGTCATTAACAACAGCAAAGACATTCATTGAGTCACAACAGGCACATAAGAAAGACACTGCTACACACAACTTAGCTTTTGGCCACAGCCTTCATCAGAAAAAGATGCATTCTCCCATTCATATATTCACAGGCACACTTCACAGACAGAAAAATGTCAGCTCTGGATACTGCATTCTGAGACCAATCACCAGAAAACAGTTTTACTTTATGTTTCGTCAGCAGTACAGTCAAGATGGACTAAGAAATTACTAAAAGAATGTCAGTTACTAAAATAAGGAGACTTAGGCCCAACAAAAGGACAGTATCTTAAAAGTATGAATGTGCTGTCTTCACCTACCCCTGGCCTCACATGCCTCAGCTATTTTATGCCACTGATTGGAGAATATAATAATGGAAAGTCCAGGTTGGAATTAATAATATAGTGAGGACAGTTTACAACTCACCGCAAAGACGTGACGACGAGCTGCGACAGGCACATACAAAAGACACACACATACAACACATTCAGCTATCGGCCATGGCCTTCTTCAGAAAATAGAGCACTCACGCAATCACACAGGCACACAACACAGTCATACAACCATCACCTCCGACTGCCGCACTTCGAATCACGCTCTGCAGCGAATTGGGGACGGGAGGGCAGGGGAGGGGGAGGGGATAGAAAGGTTACGTCACGGTGGTGGGGATGGGTTAGATGGGAATAACGAGATGCAGCTTAGGAATGGAGTTGGGAGGCGGGTGAGGGGAGAAAATAAAATAAAGTAAAATAAATATATATATAGAAAATGCATGCACACTGCAAATACACAAGACCGCATACACACACATACACATGCACGCATGCGCGTGCGCACACACACATACACACACACACACACACACACACACGCACACACACACACACACACACATATACACACACACGATCACACATTCACACACCGCTCAAAATAGGCGAGGTTTGGGATAGAGAGGTAGGAACTGTAAGGTATGGAAAAATATATATATAGGGAAGTTATCGTAGGTTGAGGCCTGGTTGATTTTGAGATTGGAGAATGTATTGTAGGGATAACTCCCATCTGTGCAGTTCAGAAAAGCTGGTGGTGGATGGGAGGATCCAGATGGCCCGGGTTGTGAAGCAGCCATTGAAATCAAGCATGTGCTCTGCTGCATGCTGTGCCACAGGGTGGTCCACCTTGTTTTTGGCCACAGTTTGGCGGTGGCCATTCATCCTAATGGACAGCTGGTTGGTGGTCATACCAATATAGAAAGCTGTACAGTGCTTGCAGCACAGTTGGTAAATTACGTGGCTGCTTTCACAAGTGGCCCGGCCTCTGATAGGGTAGGATAAGTCTGTGACAGGACTGGAGTAGGAAGTGCTGGGTGGGTGGATTGGACAGGTCTTGCAGCGGGGTCTTCCACAAGGATATGATCCCTGTGGCAGTGAGCTGGGTTTTGGGGTGGCATAAGGATGAACTAGGATGCTGTGAAGGTTGGGAGGGCGACGGAACACCACTTTAGGAGGGGTGGGAAGGATCTTGGGCAGGATGTCTCTCATTTCAGGGCACGAGGATCCTCGTATGTGTGTGTATGCAGTCTTGTGTATTTGCAGTGTGCATGCATTTTCTATATATATATTTATTTTACTTTATTTTATTTTCTCCCCTCACCCGCCTCCCAACTCCATTCCTAAGCTGCATCTCGTTATTCCCATCTAACCCATCCCCACCACCGTGACGTAACCTTTCTATCCCCTCCCCCTCCCCTCCCCTCCCGTCCCCGATTCGCTGCAGAGCGTGATTCGAAGTGCGGCAATCGGAGGTGATGGTTGTATGACTGTGTTGTGTGCCTGTGTGATTGCGTGAGTGCTCTATTTTCTGAAGAAGGCCATGGCCGATAGCTGAATGTGTTGTATGTGTGTGTCTTTTGTATGTGCCTGTCGCAGCTCGTCGCCACGTCTTTGCGGTGAGTTGTAAACTGTCCTCACTATATTAAATTGGAGAATGATACATATGAAGCTTGGTACTGATGTTGACATTGAATGTGCTGTCACTCCTGTTGTGCATGGTACTTCATTATGAATAGCGTGGACAATGTTTCTTTCTTTGGTCATGCCAAGGATGGATACACATCAGTTATAGTGAACCATTTCAGGATGTTACATGGCTGCTGTTAGTGGGTGTTCCTTCAGCTGATCCAACTTCCAATACAGAGGCTAAGCAGATAGTCAGCAGTAAGGAAGCAAGCTTAGGGTTTTACATCCCATCAACAGCTTAGTCATTAGAGACGGATCTAAAACTCGGAGTTTTGGGTAAAGATTGGCAAGGCAATCGGCCATGCCTTTTGAAAGGAACCATCATGGCATTTGCCCAAAGTGATTTAGAAAAATCACAGAAACCCTAAATCTGATGGCCAGAGGTGGATCGTCCTCCTGAATGTGATTCCAGTGCATTACCACTACCCCACCTCACTCGTTAGATAGTCAGCAAATCAGATACAAAAGGGCGGCTGATGACATTGATTAAAGAAGCACACCATATCTTCATTGTCCTGTGGTCCACGTCTATCAATGGGACATGTCTGACCAAAATTTTACAATAGCACAAAGCTCTTTTGTCTGGGCATTAGGGTTTTTGGATCCCATCAATAGGTCATTAGAGACAGGCCAGTAACCATAATGGGCACAGGGGATTGTTATACATGATAGGGGCATCAGCTGTTTGATGTTCCGGCCAGTCATGAACTTCTAAATTTGGTATTACAACTAACTCTGGTTGCAGTCGCAGTCTCATACAGTGTTTCTGTCACCTCTGGCAGAATACCTGGCTACCTTGTCACTCACTACATCACCACACACAATGGTGCCCACACACAAGTTCAGCCTACATTGCCCTAGTCTCATTTGTAGGCAAGTAACGGAGTGGGCCATTGTGTAGGACTCCCTGGATTTTGAGCTACTCCCACCATCCATGTTTCTTTGGGTGGCAGTTGTACTGGTGCACCATTGTCTGAGATGTAAAGCCAACCGCACTGCCCCCGCAGTGCCAAGCCAGGCCCCAGGTCTTCTGAATTGGTCAGTCTGGATGAAGTCAGACCATTGATCATGTGGCAAGGAGCTTAGGTATGTCTATAATCCATCTATGCCAGCACTGGCCTATACCCAGACATCATCAACCCCTACATCCGAATTTCAAGGAGAAAGTTGGTAATACTCTTGCCTACAGCAGATATTCATAGTGAGGAAACTGCTGCCCATGACTACAGAGGCTATACCTGTGTATCATGTAGGCCACAACTCCCGCATAGTGCGAAGACCACCAGCTAATCAGCATTCTTGTGTACTGAGCTATCATACCACTGTGACTACAATGATCCTGCTTCATTACTGGACTGTCTTGATTTCTCCATTGCTTTCAGTGTGCAGCTTATAACAAATATTTCTCTGTCTAAAGTTTATTGGTTTACAAACAAAAAAAAACAAAAAAAAAAATTATTCAAAAGAGATTGTTTGGCTGTCCAGTACTTAGCTCAGTACTACTGACAATCTCACAAAGAAGACAAAAATAAATGTAGGAGCACAAGCTTTCAAAAATTAATAAGTTTGGCAGAGAGGAGAGAGACCACTCTTCACTCCATCCTTACTTCACTGCTTAGGTTGTGAGTAACCCTTTCTTTTGATCTGCTTTCTCCTCCCTCCTCTCGCCTACCTGATTAAGATATTAATTTTTAAAGCTTGTGTTCCTACATTTATTTTCGTCCTTTTTTGTGACTATTGGCAGTACTGAGCTAAGTGCTGGTCATACACTATATTTCTTTTGAATAGTTTTTTTCACATCTGATTGGAGAATTTCCATCAGATTAATTATTCAAGGTTTTACAATAGTCATGGCAAAAAATTCCATAATTTGTAAATGCAGCATGTGAAGAGACTAAGCTGAGCTGCAGTAACATTATTGAATAACTAGTTCAACAATCTGCATAAGACAAATTTTTTACTTCTTATATTATTGAACAAATCAAATCTTGTAGGCAGTATTAGGAAAAAAAGGACATTTATTAAAGGCAATAATAGCATTATAAATTTCATTGAATATGTTAGGAAAAATAATTAATTTATCATATATACATGAATTAACACGACATCTGTTTTTTTATGCGAAATATGTGAACTATAAGTTAAAAATAAAGAACCTTTGTATCACTGTCATTGATTGAACAGGGGCTCTGCCATTCGTCACCATCCTGACAGATGTATACATTTCCTGAGTGCAGTAGGTAGTAAGTTATATTTGGATCCCATTACATCTGTAGGTGACACTTTTATATACTGTATTTTGATAAAAACAATTACCCAAAACTTTTAGAGCATGTGATAAATTGAAAACTTTTCAGTGTTAACTACAATTAAAAGTAGCTGACTTTCCGCATACCTGAAGTTTTATTTGTTCGCAGTGAAACTGCAGCTAGCGATGATACATTAGTGCTGACACCAGTATTACTCTCTTCCTCGTTATCATCTACAGCATGCAATATTGTTTCTGCGTTTGAGTCATCTATTCTGTGAATGTAATGGGATACACTTTAGGAAAAATGTAAAATTTTGAATGGATAACTCACAATTATGATATTAAAAGACAGTGAAATTGGAGTGAACTTTATAGCTCAAATTACATAAATGAATAAGATTTAAGATTGTAATTAAAACACAAATCAACACATAACAAAAGTATGAAAAAGGAATTAGTTCAGAAAGTTTATAAGTTAGAATATTTTATCTTGTGGGAAACCAATATATGCATAGGAATTCATACGACCCAATACCTGTAAAATATAATAATGGAAAGTCCAGGTTGGAATTAATAATATAGTGAGGACAGTTTACAACTCACTGTAAAGACGTGGCGACGAGCTGTGACAGGCACGTACAAAAGACACACACATACAACACATTCAGCTATCGGCCATGGCCTTCTTCAGAAAATAGAACACTCACGAAATCACACAGGCACTCTGAGTCACAGGTGATGGTTGTATGACTGTGTTATGTGCCTGTGTGATTGCGTGAGTGTTCTATTTTCTGAAGAAGGCCATGGCCGATAGCTGAATGTGTTGTATGTGTGTGTCTTTTGTATGTGCCTGTTGCAGCTCGTCGCCATGTCTTTGTGGTGAGTTGTAAACTGTCCTCACTATATTATGAATTCCAATACCTGTAAAGTAAGATTCAAAATGAATTGTATAGTAAAACATGAATGTAGCACCAAAAGTATTCTTTTCTTTTCCTCAAACAGTGGTAACTTCCTTTTTTGTCCAGGAGTTGTACATTTGGTTGTTGTTGCTTTTTGCTTTTCTTGCTTGGAGTGCGGTGGGGTGGGGTGACCCATGATATTTCAATATAATCACTGGCATTATGCATGCAACACTCAGAATTGCTTTGTTATTCCCCAACCTATGTCCGCCTTACTAGATGCTGTCAAAAGATTGAAATCACTCAGGGAACTAAGCATCACCCGTATTTGTGCAACTTAGGTCAAATTGTTGGCATCATTTCAGTATGAGTGGACATGACGCTGTGTTTGGTCCATATACCAGTCATATCACAGTGAATTTTTGTTCAATCCAGACATTTTACTCATATAATTCAATTGCAGAGTATGTTTCCAGCTGATGCACTATTTAAATTTCACACTGGGCTCTGAGCTGCAATTGTGAATTGTGCATACAGCAAACCTGGGATATGGCCTCTTTTGATAATGAGCCACTTTTCTAGTGCTCTGGTCTTAGCATTACTTTTTAAACTCCATTTATGTAAATGACAGCTGTGAGACAGTAATGTAACAGTAAGAGATTAGATATTCTGAAAAATGAATGACCAATATGAATATACATGTGTACTTCTATAGGAAATAGGTTAAAACTGCAAGAAAAGGGATTCAATGACACTCTGATATAAAATCAGGTAGTTTAGTAGACACAAGGTGTGGGGGAAGGTAGTTCACTAGAGATCCAAGAAATGGAAAATCTGTTTCTGAACAAGGTGAGGAGATGTGATGAGACTCTCTGTGTATTTGGAGATGGACAGCTTGTCACTGCAGCTATATTAAAATGCATTGTGATTATTACACTATGGCACTGCAGCCCCAATATTTCATACATGTGTGACTAAATCTAATGTGTGTGGCCACAAAGCACACATCATATCATTGTCCATCTGTGTGGTAAACAACAGCTAGACCTATGACATTCCTTCAATCAAAATCTGTCCAGGAACTCACAACTGCTAGTCTATCAATGGTTTGTACATCAGAAAATGGTTCTTCGATAAGAGGACAGTGGGACCTGATTCCATGGTCCTTTAATCTTCTGAGAGCAGGTCTCAATGAGCCTGAGAAATTTAAAGCTCTCCTTAGTTCTCAGATGATTGATAATGGAGCATTCTGGGCCACCCTGACTTGTGTCTGTGTAGAGACTCATGGTCTTCCAGGTATTGGACATCTCGCTACCTCACCATTATCTCTAAATCATCTATTACATCTCCTTATTGTGGTAGCATCAACACAATAACACCATCCTTCCTCAGATGCACTAAAACAATTTGTAGCGAATTAAGGTTTAACATATTACCTGCAAAAGAAAGAGGGCTATTAAAATAATTTTAAAAAATTGAAAATTGACTCTAGTTAGATTTAAATGTTCATCATTTACCTTCATCCTATACACTATTTTTTAATTTATCTTTTTTTTTCTTGTTCTATGTTGATATGCAACAACCGTTGCTTTAGTAATTTTATCGACTTGAGGTTCTTATATTTCAACCACTATTACATTTTCAAAAGTAATGATAGGACAGTTAAATTGCAATGATTCTCAGCATATACAGTATCCTAATTATTATAGTGCTTCTATCTGCTGACGGAAATGCCAAACTGAAGCTCTACATATTGCCAGAGTTGGGAACAATAGCATTATTGAAATTGAGCATGCTCAATTCTCTGTTCTTGGACTCCAAATTATCTGGGCCAGGCAATCTGTCTGCCATCATTGTACATAGCAATTGAGAAAGTGTAGCCTTCAAGTCCAATGTGGTGGTGAACAGAAGTACAATAAAATAAGAAAATTAAATGATTATATATGATAAGCCATGTGTTTATGTTCCATCTCATCATGTAATGCTTTATTTGTCAATTACTAGGCTGCAAAACAGTTTTGTTATTTTCGTAAGATTGTAAGTGAGTGAAATTTTGGTTTTGATATTTTTCCTCATGTAACCAGCTTGTACTTATGTTTGGCTTCCCTCTAAGCACAAATGTACCATTCCTGCTTCTTTCAGAAAACTAAATGTAGGTGTTCAAATGCCACTATCAGACAATTGTTTGCAGATCAGTATAGGCACAACACAGCCAGTCTTGACAGCAGGTACACCTGGTCCAAAAGCATCCAAATTCAGTTCAGAGCAGAGTTGGGTGAAGGGGTCTCTGCAGGGATCAAGGTGGAAAAATTTTCTTACTTATGTAATTGCCCTACTGGCCATTAAAATTGCTACACCACAAAGATAATTCGCTACAGATGCAAAATTTAACTGACAGGAAGAAGATACTGTGATATGCAAATGATTAGCTTTTCAGAGCATTCACACAAGGTTGGCGCCATGGCAACACCTACAACTTGCTGACATGAGGAAAATTTCCAACCGATTTCTCATACTCAAACAGCAGTTGACCAGTGTTGCCTGGTGAAATGTTGTTGTGATGCCTTGTGTAAGAAGGAGAAAGGATGTTTCCATATCATGACATTGCTGCTCGCGTTGGTCATGATCCAGTGATTCATTAGCAGAATATAGAATCGCTGGGTTCAGGAGAGCAATACGGAATGCCGTGCTGAATCCAAATGGCCTCATATCACTAGTAGTCAAGATGACAGGCATCTTATTGGCATGGCTGTAATGGATCGTGCAGCCACGTCGTGATCTCTGAATCAACAGATGGGTATGTTTGCAAGACAACAACCATCTGCTCGAACAGTTTGATGATGTTTGCAGCAGCATGGACTATCAGCTCAGAGACCATGGCTGCGTTTATCCTTGATACTACATCACAGACAGGAGAAACTGCGATGGTGTACGCATTGCTGAACCTGGGTGCATGAATGGCAAAACATCATTTTTCAGATTAATCTAGGTTCTGTTTACAACATCATGATGGTCGCATACATGTTTGGCTACATTGCGGTGAACCCACATTGGAAGCGTGTATTCGTCATCGTCATACTGGCATATCACCTGGGGTGATGGTATGGGGTGCCATTGGTTACATGTCTCAGTCACCTATTGCTGGCATCAATGGCACTTTCAACAGTGGCCATTACATTTCAGATGTGTTACGACCCATGGCTCTACCCTTCATTTGATCCCTGCAAAACCCTACATGTTAGCAGGCTAATGTTCGACTGCATGTTGCAGGTCCTGTACAGGTCTTTCTGGATACAGAAAATGTTCGATTGCTGCCCTGGCAGCACATTCTCCAGATTTCTCACCAATTGAAAACATCTGGTCAATAGTGGGCGAGCAACTGGCTCGTCACATTACACCGGTCACTACTCTTGATTGACTGTGGTATCATGTTGAAGCTGCATGGGTATCTGTAACTGTACACGGCATCCAAGCTCTGTTTTACTCAATGCCCAGGCACATCAAGCCCCTTATTAGAGCCAGAGGTTGTTGTTCTGGTTACTGATTTCTCAGCATCTGTGCACCCAAATTGCATGAAAATGTAATCACATGTCAGTTCTGGTATAATATATTTGTCCATTGGGCACCCATTTATCATCTGTATTTCTTCTTGATGTATCAATTTTAATGCCAGAAGTGTAGCTAGTCACAAATACAACAATGACAAGAAATAATAAACAAATAACATACATTTTTTTAAATTAACATGCATTAATTTGTGTGTAACATTAATTGTAATATGTTCAGGCAGCCTTCTTAATTATGAAAGAGATAGAAACAATTATTTTCATCACTGTTGTCTTTCATACCTTTACTAAAGAGGCCAACACAAAAATAGAGCCTCAAGGTTTCTTGCTGTCTTAAACAATTGCCAGTTAATTATATGTTTCAAATATTAGTAAAATTAAAAAATAAAATAAAATAAAAGACATCTCTATTATTAATCTAGATTCAGGTTCAGATTCTTCATTGTTGTTGACCACATACAATAGAATGGACTTTTATAGTAAATTAATTTGCTATAAAAATTACAATTAGTGTTCAAACTAGGTACATTTGTCATACAACATTAAAATTAATTTTCAAAATAAGTGCAGAAATTAAATATTTAACTGACATTCAAGTAAGTTTGAGAGAATTTCTTTTTTTTTCAACTTACAATCATTGACACATTTGGACTGAAAAAAAAAATGAGAGCATTCTTGAACTTTGTAGAGGCATAAATGTTTGTTTTGTTGTGAAAACATAAAATAAAATTATTGTAAGATAAAAAATAAAAAACTGTAACCAGTGTGAAACTATTCTGGCTGTGTAACAAAAAATGTAGTCAGTGATGTATCAAATTTGAATAAACATTCAGCAAAAAAAGTTGTTAAGAATGTTAAATTCTGGTAACATCTTGTGCATCATTATTGTACTGTGTTACCTAAATGGCCACCAACAGTTTTGTTCTGCTGCCTGGCAGTATTAGAGTCAAGAATATTTTGTTACTTCCCATTTCTTATTCTTACTGTTCCAGATTCTTTGTCATCACATCCACCATCTAGAATGTGGTTATATGCTATACAAAAGTAACTGTATGTCCAAACCCAAATTTTATCAAAGTGTACTGCAAGCCTATTTCCATCCACCGTTGCACTTCCTGAATTGGAAGCTAAGGAAGTGGAGGTGATGTAGAATGGAAGACTAGAGTTTCTTATCCATTCAATACTGTCCTCTGTAATAATAACCAGGTACAGATCTACACATAAATTCTTGTTTAAAATTTCAAATTCTGTAGAGTACCATTCTCATTATTAATCTCTTTCTTGGAGACTCCAAACATGTGTTCAAATGGCGGGATCCTGCCAATGTTACTGATTTGCTAATATGGTGTACAGTTGACACGGAAATACCATACACTTTTGCTGTCAGTTTATTAAATTGCAAAAAGGACAGGACAATATAAAACTCCTTCAATATATTTCATATGATGAATTTAGGCTGTCTAAGGATATTTTTCACCCAAACCCACACTGACCAAAGTACTACACAGAGGCTCTTGCTCCTGCATTTTGTTCATTACAAAACACACATCAGTACACCTTCCTGCAACTCAATGAAACCAAAAGTGAACACACAATGTTGCATAAAAACATTGAATATTCATGCACTGCTGATAATGTCTATATGGCAACAAAGCTACTATATGAGTGAAACACAGCACTCTGTGCCTCTGGCCTTCAGGCTGTGAATGTGACCTTAAGGTGTTCATTTTCATGCCGGCCACTCTTGCTTCTATTTTGGACAGGGATTACTAATTCTCAAATATATTTTTCCAGTCCAATGAACATAATTAAGATGAGTCTCTGGTCCCCACAGACTTGAACAGCTACAGAAACCAACTTCAGGAACTGTTATTCAGGAGAGTTCATCTTCTGCAGTCAGAAACCTCCCCCTTAGCAAACCACTTCAGTGAAAGTCAGCAAGCTACAGCTGTTTTTCAGAAGCTACACTGTGAAAAACCACTGTAAAATGAGTTGCTAGAATGGTAAAATATGTTTCAAATTAATGTAAGTCATTCAATCAAGTACAAAAATTTCTAAAACAGCATTTAGCAGTGCATCAAATTCATCAGCTTAAGGTCTCCTTTCAAGATTTGTATGATTTATAATCAGACCATCATTTTAAAAGTGCACAAATGATCTTCCTGCACTTTTCTCTCCCCAGAACAGTAATTTTCTTTCAAAACCAAAACATCAGATAACTGTTAATAGTACCTTTCAGAGTTGTACTAGGACATTCATTCAGATTAGTTACAAATGCAAATTCTAATAACCACAGAGGTCATCATTTTGGTTTTGAGGGTCAAAACTACTCCTCTGCTATTTTATTCCCTCTAATATTGTTCTACCACAAATGTAAATTAGGTTTTAGCATCAAGGACATGCAGTAGAAATGCCAGTCTTGCCACATACTATTTTAACAATCTGGCAATGTCTGCACATTGGGGAGGCGAGGGGGTGGGGAGAGGTGGCAACAACAATGATGAGCAAGCTGTTGGTTGGTAAAGGAACAGGAACTGTCAAGAGTTTTGTTGGGAACAGTTAGTGCATTTTATACGGGTAGGTTATACATAATAGGACGAACATGGAGGACTACAAGGGCATAGTTTCTCTCTGTAGGATCACTGCAGCATGATTTGTAAATGAATGTGTCTGAAAGATGGAGAAGGCGCACGGCCAGAGTATGCCTGCATTTCATAACAACATTGGTATTCCATATGATAGTGAGACATGGGTGCATGAAGATGAATCACTGTTTGAAGGAGGAGCAAATTGAATGAGGCAGGTTTTAACAATGGCTTTGGGTTGTCTATACTTTTAGCTTTTGTAGATCTGGAGAAAGCTATCAACAATGTTGACTAGAAGACACTCTTTCAAATTCTGAAGGTAGCAACGTCAAAATTCAGGAAACAAAGAGTTATATTAAACTTGTACAAAAACCAGACAACAATTATAAAGTCAAAGGTCGTAAAAAGAACACAGTGGTTGGAAAGCGAGTAAGACAGGGTTGTAGGCTTTCTCTAATGCTGTTCAATCTGTCCATTGAGCAAGCTGTGAGGGAATGCAAGAAGAGATTTGCAGAGCGAATGAAAGTTCAGGGAGAGAAAATAAAAACTTTGCAGTTTGATGATGACATAATTCTTTCAGAGACAGCAAAGGGCCTGGGAAATCAATTGATCAAACTGGATAGTGTCTTGAAAGGAGGGGATAAGATGAACATTATCAAGAGCAAAACAAGAGTAATGAAATTTACTGTCAGATCAGTTGATGCTGAAGGAATTAGATTAGATAATGAGGCAATAAAAGTAATAGACTTCTGATGGCCAAGTAAAGATGATATAAAATGCAGAATGGCTATGGGAAGAAAAGTGTTTCTAAAGGAGCAAAATTTGTTGACCTTCAATAATGATTTAAATGTTAGGAAGTCCTTTCTGAAAACATTAGCCAGGAGTTTAGCATTGTATGAGAGTGAAACATGAATGACAAGGAGTTCAGACAGGAATATGACAGAAGCTTTTGAAATGTGGTGCTAAAAACGACTGATGAAGATAAGATGGATGGATTATGTAAATAATGAGGAGGTACTCAACAGAATTGGGGAGAAAAGGAGTTTCTGGCGTATCCTGACTAAGATAAGGGATAGGCTGGCAGGATACATTCTGGGACATCATGGAATTGTCAACTTAGCATCAGAAGGAAGTGTGTGGGGTAAAAATCATAAGAGTGAGACTGAGGGATGAAAAAAGATGTATGTTGTTGTTCTTATCCTTAGATCAAGAGATTTGTACAGGACAGGGTAACATGGAGAGCTGCATCAAAACTGTCTGCAGACTGAAGACAACAACAGCAGCAACAACAGCAACAACAACACAGTGCCTTATTGGTGGTGAGAAACTGTTTCCACTGGAGGGACAGGGGGAAAGGAGACAAGGTCTTTAATAATCCTAGAAAGATTAAGTAGAAGGTGTGGCAAAGGGTTAGGTCTTTGGAGAGTGACCATGTGTGTGTAAATTGTATTTGTATGTTTCCTCACCTGATGATCATGGTTCAATAACTAAAAAATATCCAAAAGAATAGTTTTAAATCTGCCTTTCACTTATGTGAAAATTTGCAATCTGTCATAATTAATGTTTTAAATATTGTTAAACATACCTTTCATGTCTATGGTTAATCATAGTTGATGGTATCACAGTTGAAATAGGAACTGGGATCATTTTTATCTCTTCAGGTATTGTGCCAGAAGAATCAGGAATATTTTCTATTCTAGTTGACTCAATCTGTGAATCATTTGTACTCTCTAACATCTTTTCTCCAGTTACTACATATTTCTCCTTTTCTTGGCTGCCAATAAAACCATCCTCTGACTCAGTTTTGTTGAAAGTTTGTGGTTTCATACTAGTAAGTGGTGGAATTCTTGTCCATGAATTGCTGGAAGCCATTTTTAGTTTTCATTGAAATATTGCATGATATTAAGCATTAAAATTAACTCTTAGCAACAATATAAATGTCTGCATATTTTATATTTTTGTTTGAAAATACATTAAAAATCACTGTCTTTGGAAGTACATATAGTTTTGTTTAAATTATCTGAGGATTAAATTTATAATGAAAATTTCATCAGCATGTGTAATTTTACTGGCAGTACAAGGAAGGAATTTTTTCACTTAAAAAACTAAACATTTTAAGATTAAAACTTATGGGAAGACCATTTTACCTGTAATTGGTAGTAGATGCAGTTATCAGCTTCTTATTTCTATTGAGACTATCAACTGTTGCTTTTGTTTTGCTTTTAAAGTCTTCATCTTTTCCCAGTGTTTTGTCCTTGGTTGTTGTTGGTGGAATAGCAGAGGTGGGAACTTTTACTTGTTTTATTTCTGAGTTTTCTATGTGAGCACTGTCTTCAACAGATCCTTCAAGATATTTATCATCCATAGATGTGCTATTCAATTTTTTCTGTGTCAAGTCACCATTTGCATATTCTTGGGCCTGTAACAGAGGAAAATAAAATTATTCCATAACCAACTTATGTGTCATTTAAATTAAATAAAAGATAGAAAAAACAAAAATAGGGCAAATGTGATGCTTCATGCAAACATTGTCATGAAAGTTTTGAATTGTGTAAAAACAAAACTTCTTGATGTGTGAATACAGGTATATAAATTAAGAATTTAAAATTTCATATTGTATGAGTAAGTCTAACTATCAGTAAGATAGAAATGAATGCAAGGAAGCCACTGTAAATTACATAGAAAACACTTTATTGAAGCAAAGACATATACAAAATCAATACCCAACTTTGTTTATATACTTGAGAGTTTTTGTAGAGGAAAAGACTAAAAGAATATATGATGATATTAAGGAAAGTGTTAAAATTGTTATTGAAGATGAAAATGTCATAATGATTGTGTATTCAATTAGCAAGAAATGGAAGAGAAATTGAAATTTGAGAAGCACAGATTGCATATAAGGAATGACACAAAAAGCCAGCATGCAGAATTTTATACAGACCATAATTCAATCATTTTTAATGCTGGTGGAGAGAGTAGAGTGTTTCAGGTAGAGTAATAATGGTAAGATTGAGTTTGTAAACCAGACTTTAAAATGTAAGACTTTTCTAGGGGTAGATTTGGACACTGATAATAATTTATTGATTATTAACTGCAGATTACAATGTAAGAATTTGCAGAGTTAAGAGGTAGGACCTCAATAAACTGAAATAACAAAAAGAACAAATCCCATGCCACTTTCCTCGATGTCAACCTCCATCTGTCCAACGGCCAACTTCACACATCCGTCCACATCAAACCTACCAATAAACAACAGTACCTGCATTACGACAGCTGCCATCCATTCCACATCAAACGTTCCCTTCCCTACAGCTTAGGTCTTCATGGCAAACGAGTCTGCTCCAGTCCCGAATCTCTGAACCAGTACACCAATAACCTAATAACAGCTTTCACATCCTACAGCTATCACCCTAATCTGGTACAGAAGCAAATTGCCAGAGCCACTTCCTCATCCCCCCAAATTCAGAACCTTCAACATAAGAATCCCAGAAGTGCCCCTCTTGTCACCGGATACTTTCCGGGACTGGAGCGGATTCTGAATGTGGCTCTCCAGCAAGGATACGACTTCCTTAAATCCTGCCCCGAAATGAGATCCGTCCTTCATGACATCCTTCCCACTCCACCAAGAGTGTCTTTCCGCCGCCCACCTAACCTCCGTAACCTCCTAGTCCATCCCTATGAAATCCCCAAACCACCTTCCCTACCTTCTGGTTCCTACCCTTGTAACTGCCCCCGTTGTGAAACCTGCTCTATGCACCCTTCCACCACCACTTACTCCAGTTCCGTAACCTGGAAGGTGTACACGATCAAAGGCAGAGCCACTTGCGATAGTACCCACGTGATTTACCAACTGCACTGTGATAAATATTGTTGAAACGAGGTAGAATGGCTGGCCAGTACTTACCTTTGTGCTGTACCACCGATAGTAACACAAATGAAGAAACAGAAAAAAAGGGGACAAAAAGGATAAGCTTTCGGAACACAGTTCCTTCATCAGGTGGGAGAGAAGGGAAGAAGAAAGGATGGGAATGGAAGGGAAAGGTACATCAAGATCTAGGTCATGAAGGTGGTGTTTCGGGAGTGTGGACGTCAGAGATACTGCATGTATGTACTGAGCCAAGCCAGAGAGGATATATATAACCAAAGAGGAAAGATCAAGTAGTAAAGAGAAGAGAAGATGAGTGAACTGAATGATGCTGAAGGATGTAGGAGGGGCGGGGGGTTGACTAAAACGTTTTTCATTAACAGGGAAAGATGGATGGACACACACACACACACACACACACACACATACATGGAGAGAGAGAGAGAGAGAGAGAGAGAGAGAGAGAGAGTGGGAGGGAGAGGTAAGGAAGGGATAATGAATAGGTGAGCTGAGGATGGAGGAAGGGGAGGGGTTAGTGTAGATTTAAGCCAGGGGGTGGCGGGAGGAGAGGATATGTTGGAGGGCAAGTTCCCGCCTCCGAAGCTCTGAGGGACTGGTGTTTGTTGGTAGTATCCAAATGGCACGTATGGTGTAACACGTGCCCAGGTCCCTGGAGTTATGCTGGAGGGCATGTTCTGCTACAGGATATTGTGTGTCCCCCAGGCGAACAGTCCATCTGTGCCCATTCATCCACTCAGCCAATTTGTTAGTAGTCATACCAACATAAAAGGCTGAACAGTGGACACGTGTCAGCTGGTATATGACGTGTGTCATATACCACACGTCATATAACAGCTGACATGTGTCCACTGTTCAGCCTTTTGGCTGGATTGGATACAATAGTGTGTACAATTGCATCTAACCATTTCTCATACAACAACAATTACAATGAACAGTTAGCAAGTTGTGAAACAAATCAAGTAGAAATTGGAAACAGGAAGAAAAAATTAAAATCATGCCATCCTATCATAGAGAGCAAAGAAATGATCAAGCTGTTTACAGTAGCAATACAAATTGAATATTTCTCATCATGTGTGAACATACTAATAGCTCACAAATTAGAGATTTTCCAAGTATATCTAAGGAAGTAAAGAAACACAGTTATTTAGAAGAAGTAATACTAATTAAATTATGTCTATGGCTTGAATTACACTGTACAGAAACTCTGTTTTTTATAAAAGAAAGTTTATAAATTTTTTCCAGAATATTTAAGTATTTGTGTAATATTAGTACCTATTAATAGATTTAAAATGTTGGAGTATGATCCTATCTTTTAAAAATGATTTGGCCAAGATCTTTGACAGTGTAATGCATGCCTTAGCAAATCGAGGGATTAACAATCAGTACCTGCTTCTCATATGCCTTGGGCTGTTCGCTGTCTGTCTTTGAAGCAACAGGGTATTGTTTTAAAGAAACAGGTTCAACTGTGGTTTGAAGTTGGACTGCTCCAGCTCTGAGGTCTTTACGAGCAGCCACATCCTTGTCCAAAGTTGGCTTCACAGTGTTAACAGGCGGCTGTGTCTGTTACAAACATTTATTGAAAATGTTACTTTGTCTATTACCAAATGAATATCACTCTGATTCATTACTGATTTTGGTGAACAATAGCATTCATCTTTACATTTAATAAAAGCGATCTGCAGTCGGTTCTTCAAGAATTTTACATTTAAAGTTCAAATCCTCTTAAATAATGTATTAATGCCTGCAGAAATTACCTCTTTGTGAAATATTATTCTTTTATCTAACCTACTCCATTAGATAACTAATAATTAAAGAGGAAAGATCAAGTAGTAAAGAGAAGAGAAGATGAGTGAACTGAATGATGCTGAGGTCCCCACCACATTTCTTTTTCGGTAGCTAACAATATTATACAAATCCAACAATGCAAAATCAAGTTTGGAATGTCAATAACAGAAGTTTTATTAGCATTCTAGGAATAACAGACATAGATATATTGGTATAGAAACACATATCACACTGATAGTATCTGCTTGATATAATAACTGGTTGTTTTATAACAAGTTTAACTGTGATGTACAAAAATTTTGTGACTTCTGAAGCAGTATCATTCAAATGTTGTAAGTAAGAAACCCCAAGGGATCTCAAGAATGAAGTGCCAGTTGCATAAAACTTAAGTAAAACTGAGGCATTCTTACTTTTATGTGGATTATTAATTCATTATGAATACACAGGAAGCATCACTACAGACTGATGGGAAATTAAGCATTTGCCAACAATAAGAAACAGAAATCACATCTGCATTGTGTTTTATTGACGTTAAGTGACAACTTGAAGTCACATGACAATAAAAATCACTACCCTCTATGTTCCAGGACTTAAATTATAGGCCCCATTTTACACAGTTGTGTCATCAGTGATTAAAGTATTGATCTTGTATACAGGAGGACTAGGTTTTGAATCCCCATTCAGCATGCCAGAATCAGGTTTTCCAATGAAGGCCACAGAGGATCATATACATAGAAAGACAAGACCTAACAGAAATTATTGGGTAGCACAAGATAATATAAAAATGCAGCAAGTGAAGGAGGTGAAAGGGAGTCAATAATACGAAAAATGAGGTTGACAGTAAGTGCAGATCGGCTGAGCAGTAGTGGCTGAAGGACAAATACAAGTGTGTGACTTTTACTTTTTTTATTAGGTACAGTAGGAAAGGTCTTGTTCCTAAGCAGAACATTGAAGCCCTTACTTTGTTACTGGTAATTACAGTTAATAAATTATGTAATTGTAAAGAACCTGTACTTTCTGAAGCAGTAACATACAGTACAGGACCTCAACTATTGACCAGATAGATCTAAAGGTAATTTATGTGGTGTTACTAGGTTGAACTTGACATTTAGTGAGCAGGGCTATACTTCAAATTTCAACCACATGTCAGCAAACGTAAATGAAGGAGTGCAACTGCCACCCATAATTCATTAACAATTTAAAAATTTTGTCTCAGTAGGCCTGCATCGTATGCCACTTCCAATTACAACTCCTTACCACAGGTATCATATTGCTAGTGAAAGGGCCCAGTGCAAAACTTGCCCAATCACACACCCAGCACTTCTTATTCCAGTCCTCTTACAGACTTATCCTACCCCATTGGAGGTCAGACCACCTGTAAAAGTAGCCATCTGATTTACCAACTCTACTGGAATCATTGCACACCACTTTACATTGGCATGACAATAAACCAGTTGGCAATTAGGATGAATGGCCACCGTAAACTGTGGCAAAAAGCAAGACGGACCACTTAGTGAACACAGCATACTTGATTTCAATGGCTGAGCCAGTTGGATTTTCCCCTCCACCATCAGCTCTTCTGAACTGTGCAGATGGGAGTTGTACCTTCAATACATTCTATCTTCTCACAACCACCCTTGTTTCAACCTAAGATGCCATCATCCCTACACCCAATGCCTAACATTCCACCACCCCCTTCCCCCACTTTGCCCACCAGTACCCTTTATACCTCCAATTCATATCATTCTTCCAACTATGTGTCACCCCTTATTCCATTTGTATTTTTTAAATATTTCTATATCCCATTAATTAATTACTGTTTATTTCTTATTATTTTTCTCTTTTTAAATCTCTCCCTCCTTACCCCACAGACCTCTACACCTCTTTTTTATTTCTCCTGCCCATTTCCTTTATTGCATTCCATGCTGTCTATCACATTCCTGCCGATCAGTTCCTTTACAATCCAACAACAACAACAACAACAACAAAAACATTCCATGCCACCTGACATCCTTCCTCCCCCACTTCCTTCTGTGGAAGTACAGATTGGAGTGATTTCTGCTTATCCAAGTATGGAAACCTTAAATCTGTATGGCCAGATGGGAATTTGAGGTACTGTCATACAAATAGTGCATTATATGTTGGTATAGGAACTTTTGTCTACAACATACCAAAAAATTTTTTTAACCTTTATTTTATTTATAGGTGTTACTTAATGAAAACCATCAGTTCAGCTTTTTTTCATTCTCAAGTTAAAGTTTAATGTCATAGAGTGCTTTTCTTTGCAGTTTCTCTGCTCCTGTATGTTATATAACGCCTGCTCAGAAGGATGAGGATTAGCGCTTGCAGTTGCTCACTGCCTGGCTCGTGGCTGAATGGGGCACACAGGAATCGTTATGTACTGCAACATTGGGAGAGGTATACAAGCGTTGTCTTTAGGCGACTATGCACGTCTTCGTTCTGGCTTAGCTTTAGATGTGAGTGCATATGCCCACCACGCAGTACATAATGTACAGAGCACCTCTTTTCAAGTCAAAGAAATTTAGTGTGATGACTTCACAGCGAAAAGCAGACACAACGTCAATGTACAACACGTCAAAGAAAGAAGCATATAAGTTTCTTATATGTGATTGTCTGAAAATGCTTAGTGATTCAAAATTCTTAACAACAGTAAATTTAATTTACAACAACATACAATATCCCCATGCAAAAGATTATGAGCACTTGTAAGATGAAGAGTGGAATGCTAAGGTCCAAAGATTGAAGAACAAACTACTAACAAAGATCAAATTTTGTATAGATGTTCTATAATGCATATAAAAGGACACGTAATTCGGGTTTTTGCTAGACACTCAGTAGTTTTTTAAAAATGAAGGTCAAATTTCATGATGGAAAATCACATTTTCAATTCTATACATGAAAAGATCATTTAAATATGAGCATTTTTTATTAATATATATGGGGCCAAAACTTAATGATGTTCAGGTAATTAAGGTTTTTTTTGTGTTTTCATGCTGCAGCTTGGGTACTCGTAAACATGAACGACATTCCGAGCACCGTCACCAGCTGAGCGGTCTAGAGCTTTGACCATCAATCCATGGATCCAGGTTCGAACCCCCATTACAGCAATTTTTTTGTTAGAATTTTTGGGTGTATTTGATAATATTCTCATAATGTAACACCTTTTCTTGGCTTATTTTCAATTAGAGCATCAGGAAGTGTGATTAACATTCCATTAAGAGTATTATCTGTTTCCAGCTGTTTCATTTGTAATACACATCCATCAGAAATTTTTTTAATTTATAAGAAATAAGTCGTATTTTCTCTTTCATACATCACTTCCATACAATTTGCCACAGAATAGATTATTCAGCCACCAAGAAGTGTAACAACTCTGTAAAACGTATCAGTGGCCGTGGTCGTAGAATTAGATTGGCTGGCAGTTTTCATTTGGAAAGTTACTTTGTTGGGATTCCTGCATGCCCTCACTGCCCCTCACGAATTGTCCAGTACCAGTGAGCCAGCCGACAGTTAACTGCTGTGGCATAAGCGCGAGACAGCTCGCTCGAGTGGATTGCTGAGCAGGCCTGTATTATATGATGTACTGAGTAAGTTTATTTTTTGCACTATTATTAATTTCACAGTGTAGTTCACAGATAAAGTCAACTGAGTGAACTATAGTACAAAATTAATAATGGTGCAAAAATAATAACTTGTTCAATACATCATATAAATAATACGGTATATGAGCAGGAAGACTGCAAAGAAAAGCACTCCAAGACATTAATCTTTGACTTGAGAACAGCGAAAAGCCAAAACAATCATCATCATTAAGTAACACCTATAAATAAAAGTGCAGCATTCAATGAAATAAAAGTTTAAAATATTATTTGCTGACTTCAATGCACACTGCGGGCCCACCAGAATAGAAGCTTTTGGAATTACTACAAAATGTTTTGGTTCTGGAGGTGACAGTGCTCAATCAATTAACATTTTTACTTAGCAAAGGAATTTCACCATTGTTACTGGAAACGTATTCAAATAAGCTATCAGAAATGAATAAAATAAAAATAAGAAATTAATGGAATAATGAAATAAAAGACTATAGATATGAAATTTGTGAATCAAATTATTGACCATGAGTTACCATTCAGGACATTCAGCCACCTTGTGCAAGGTGGTTGATTCACTTTGGGAACTGATGCATCAATAATCAAATGATGAGGACAGTACAAAACACTGAGCCCTGAGTTGAGACAATCCCTGACCCAGCCAGGAATCTAACCTATGTCCCTAGATAGAGTCAGCAAAGACCATCACTGCTGACTGTGATCTTGACATATGTTACACAAGGGCATACAAAGTAGAAAAGATGACATTTGAGTCTTACCGAAATACTATCAGACTTGAGACCTTGCAGCTGCTGTTGGAGACTGATAGACATGTCCTCAGCCCTGGTTTCATTGTCATTAATAATGGTTGCACTAAGTGGCAGTGGTGCAGGTCTCACTGTATCTCTTGAATCTGGAGGACTTTCTTGGTCTTGCCGAAGTCCTGACTTTTGAAATGATGACTCCATCTCTGACTGCACAATGCATGTACAGAAAAACAGAAATAAGATGCAAAAGGCAGAAACTAAAAAAATAATTAGAAACAGTATATGTGTATGTGCAGAATCTACTTTACAGCAATGTCCAGAGAATGGCGTTGAGTAATGTGATCTCCTGTACTGCGCTGACTGTCTGTGAACTCTGCTGTGACTGCCTCTTAAGATTTTGTTTACTGATGGAAATTCTCCACTGAGATGCTAAAATATTCTTCAAAAGATACAGATTGGCTGGCCAGTACATACCTTAGTTCTGTACCGCCGACAGTCACACTAAAACACGAAAATGGAGTAGAAAAATAGGACACAATCTCTTGTAAATATTTTCCTTTGTCAGTTATGAGAAGAGGGAAGAGAAAGGTAACAGAAAGGAAAGATTATTTGACCTAGGCCATGATGTGATGATAGGCTATTTGTGGAAGTCAGAGAGATGCTAAGATGCTGACAGTATCTCACCCATCATTAGATCATGGCCAAGGTCACGAATAACCTTTCTCTTCTGTTCCCTTTCTTTTCCCTGATGAAAGAAAATATTTCCAAAAGCTTGCATTCTATTCTTTGTCTGCATTTTTGTATTTTGTGTGGCTGTCGGCAGTACATAACTAAAGTAGGTTCTGCCCAGCCAATCTCTCTCTTTTGAAGACTATTTTGACAATAATTTGTGACAACTCATTTAATTTCCTCCTTGAGATCATGGATGGATGGAACAGGGTTTTATTGGCACACACAAATGAATTAACAGTACCCCACCCAAGAAAGGACATAAGGAGTTTAAATACATAATCTTTGGGACCACTACTGATTTGCATTACACTGAAAATGTATTAAGTAAAACTGTTGTTCAAACCTGTCTCCAACCATCCAGATTTAGGTTTTGCTTTATTTCCCTAGGTCACTCCAGGAAACTGTGATATGGTTCCTTTCAAAAAGCAGGACAAATGTCCTTCCCCATCACTGACAAAAACTGTCAGAGCATGTACACTGTTTCTGTCTATGTGAAATGAGGTTACCCAAGAAGTGCTCTTGGAGCAAATGGATTGTTTCATGCACAGGAAGGCAGGTGGTACCATCCTACAAAAACCACAAATCTGAAATATCCATCCCATTCAAATGAGGCCAAGAAACTGTCTTTTTATCACATGGTATCAGTGTTCACTAACTGTCACAGCATGTACTGCCTCATCTTTAAAAGTAATGACAGATATTATTGTCCCCTTAAATACAAAAAAAAAAAAAAAAAAATGTTCAAATGTTTGTAAATCTATCGGACCAAACTGCGTGGTCATCAGTCCGTACTTACAAACTACTTAAACCTAGGTAAACTAAATTAAGGACAAACACACACACCCATGCCCCACGGAGGACTCGAACATCCATGGCGAGCAACCGCGCACTCCGCAGCGAGACGCTTTAGACCGCTCAGCTAAATACCAAACTGTACTTGTGGATACATTTCCTTTTCTTGAATTATGCTAGTATTTTCTGACCCCAGATATGGCATTTCTGTTGTGGCGTAAAGTCAGCGCCACACACCAGACGCAAGAGACCGGCAGCCAATTGCACGCTGGTGTCGAGCATCCTGGAGGGAGAAACCTAGATGCGCGCCCTCTACAAGCTGCTATATCTAGGCTGACATGCATCCGGATGAGCCTGTCTGAACTCGGCTACAAAATAGGCAGTGACTAGGACTCAGCACAACTAGCATTTTACATAAGACATCGACGCGAGAAGAGAGAAGAGACATACTTTACAAAAGTTAAGCCTTCTGAACTTTCTTATGATTCAGTAATAGGAGTCCTCAGATCATATTATGAACAGCAAATCATTGTAGTGGCCACTAGGTATCAGTTCTTCTGGTGCAGGAAATGAGAAAATCAAACATACCGGCAGTGGATAACAGGTCTTTATGGTCTCACTAGAAAGTATATGTTTAAATGTTCATGTGGAGCTTTGTTTTCAGATGTCATGTTATGTGACACTATTGTGTATAATGTAACTGATGTCAGAAATTGAGAGCAAATTCTAAAAATTTCAGATCCATCTTTCCATCAAGTAGAACAGATTTTGGAACGGTACAGTTCAGGTACCATGGCAGCGTAAAACTTTTATTCAATTCCACTGTGTAGTGTAATGACATCATGCACTGGCAAGCACGAGGTCAAATGCTGTGTACTTCCTGCTGCCTGCACTAAGCATAAACAAGTTAATAGACACAGAACCTTGCCAAATAAGAAAGTGAAGTCTTGTCTGAAATGTTTCTTGCAGCACAAAAGGCAGAACTGTCCCTCCTGGTCAGTGAAATGCTATGCATGCAGCATGAAAGGTCATATACAAACAGTCTGTTTACAGGAAAAGAAATGGAATTTGCCCTCACAGGTCAAACAGCAACAAGACAATACATATTTAATAAATGCAGTATTTTCAAAACTCGTGGCTGCCCCTCGTAACATCAAGGACATGGAAGTAGCACAAGTTGTATGTCAGGCCAGAAAAATGTATGTCAATTGCAAGTGGATGCATCATTGTTTGGTCTAGGTGCAGTGCTGTCAGATAGACATGGGAATACGGACTGTCCGATAGCGTTTGCATCAAAACTTTTGACAGACACACAGTGCCGTTATTCTCAAATTGAGAAGGAAGCTTTAGTAATTTTGTATGGTGTCACAAAATTCCATCAATATTTGTATGGTAGAAAATTTTAGTTAGTAACTGACTACAAGCCTTTGCAGTCATTGTTTTATCCAGCCAAGCCAATTCCTATTCGCATGGCACACAAATTGCAATGCTCGGCATTGTTCTTATCACAGTATCAGTACAAGATTGTGTACAGACCCACAACGTGCCACAGAAATGCAGACGAACTTTCCCATCTTCCGATTGGCCCTGACAAAGACTTTGATGCTTCTGAGACGTCTTGTTGTCAGATTGATGCACAGGAAGGTAGTTTGTTGCATTCCTTCTGGGTGGACTATAGGAATATTGCTCAAGCCACAGAAACAGAACCCGGATTTACAAATGCTGCACTACATTTGCACAGTATGGCCTCGATCACAATGTGACATTGAAAATTCACTGATGTGTCACTATTTTTCTTGAAGAAATGAACTATCAGTACATAGAGGTGTCATTCTAGTTTCAAATGACAGGGGACAATCACATGTGTTGATCCCCTGACATTTGCAGAAGGAAGTATTGAACTTACTTCACCAAGAACATTGGGGAATCGTTCGCACTAAGCAGTTGGCATGACGACACTACTTGGCAGGGTATGGATGCCCATAAAGAACAGATGACGTCACAGTGTTCAGCCTGCGCTATGAACCAGTCTGCCCCACCTCACAAATTGGCTGGTCCAAAGCAGAGTCACCATGAAAATGAGTGCATATTGACTATGCTGGTCCATTCTGGAACACTAAGTAGCTTATTGTGGTTGATGCTTTTAGTGGTTACCCATTTGCAGTGCCAATGTCTTCTACAACTGCTAGTAGGATGATTAGGGTGTTATCATCAATTTTTTGTCTGGAAGGTGCCCCTGAACAGATAGTCTCTGACAACTGCCCTCAGTTCACATCACAAGAATTCTACTCCTTTAGTGAACACAATGGAAATAAGCATCTCACCAATGCATCGTTTCACCCACAGTCAAACAGCGCTGCAGAACGCTTCGTCCGGACATTTAAGCAACAGCACTTCGTTTGGAGCACTCACAGGAGGCAGCTTTGCAACTGTTCCTCACCTCCTACCACTTGCATCCATGAGAAGGATCATCGCCGGCCAAGTTTATGCATGGCCACCTCCACGGCACCCTGCTCCACCGACTGCTCCACCCGGAGCAGCAGCCAACGACACGCAAGTATCACTTCGCCCCGTGTAACCCAGTCGTTTTCAGAGTTTTGGCGGTTGCAGAGAGGTCAAGATCATCAAATGTTTCGGTGCTTCTATGTTTGAAATTTGACCTGACAGTGTAGTTCACAGGCACCACAACCAAATTCACCCTTGTTGTGTACCCTGTGTTCCTTCTGCATTTCTCCCGGCAGATTCACGCAACATGCAGACCATGTGCCTTTCACTGGCCTCGCGACCTTGGCAGCTGCCTTCATAGCAGATCTCCATGGCACCACAGTCGGACTTCATGGATATGGAGCCCTTGCCACCTCCACCTCCATTGGACACAACCATGTACATCAACCAGCACGCCACACATTATCCGATGACCGACGTCGCCACCAACATCAGCATCTACATCATCATCTGGGCCTAGGTCGTGGACGTGGGCCCTTCGGAGGTTTCCTTGGAGAACATTCCCTCACGAGTTCAGACTGGATGGCGGGGCCCAGGCAGTAGTCTGGCGCCCTCCGCAGCTACAGACTCTGGTCTAGCACTGTGTCCATGAGCCTGCCTCCTTCCTGTTTTTGAGCTCTCTACACGACAACGTTTCGGTGCTTTTGGGGGGAGGGATGTTGTGGCGTAAAGTCAGCACCACATGCCAGAAACAGGAGATCGGTCGTATAGAAGGCAGTGGATGACCAGCAACCAATCGCATGCTGGCGCTGCACATCTTGGAGGTAGAAACCTAGATGCGCGACTTCTACAAGCTGCTATATCTAGGCCGACATGCATCTGGACGAGCCTGTCTGAACTCGACTCAGCGCAGCTAGCATCGTACAGAAGACGATGACGTGAGAAGAGAAGAGACATACTTTACAGAAGTTAAGTAATTGTAAAAAGTTCAGTAAATAAAACTTGTATTATCAATCTGTCAATGCATCCTGCACAGAACCTTTCCTGAATGACAGGCAGGGAATAACTAAACAGAGGCTGACCAGGATGACAAAGCAATTTCTGCTTATTGATAAATATGAAGCATTGAATTAAAATTTGTGGTGCGGCCGGGAATCGAACCCGGACCTCCTGCTTACTAGGCAGACGTCTTAACCATTAGACTACCACACCACTAACGATTAAGGCGCCTTGGAATAGTCTAAGTAGGATTTCTCTCCACATCACAAACTTTAATTCAGCTTCTGTGTTCCAAAGATAATTGCACAAATTTTAATTCAATGCTTCATATTCATCAATAATGTCTTTGACATATTTGAGACAAAAATCCGTCTCAGGGATTGTTCATTTATATTAAATTTCTGCTTATACACAAAACTGTTTCCATGGAAATGTAAATTGCCACTGAAGATTTTGCTTAGAAAGTCATTGTCCTTCTGCCATCTTCACAGAAACAAATCATGAAAATTTTGCTTCTTCACATAATTGGACTTTTCAGCTGCTGTGTTTACTGAATTTTGTAATGGTTGTAATGGAGATTATAATGGAGATACTTTGTACTGAAGTACATCCTATAATGAATGTGGAATTCATGGGAATGGCAAAGAAATAGGTTCTAACAGCGACATTGTCATGAACCACTGCAATTTTATGTTGAGATCGACAACCACAATGATGTGCATGACTCTTGATGTTCACAAATTACATGATAGTAAACTGTCCCATGGTTAGACACATACTTTTAGAACTGCAAGAAATTCAGAGCAAAGCGACAATCAGAATTTTTGTGGATACAGAAAGAATACAAAAACAATGTTGGCAACAACAAACAAAAGTTTACCTATCAAACAAAATCCAGCATGCTTTCTAAATGACCCTTTACTTTTTAATGTGGTATTTTTAAAAGTCTTATATGCTAAAATATCCTTATCAGAGAATGCTTCCAACACAATTTGTTGAATAAAATATCAAACTGTTTATGGTAGATATATACGTACACGTTTGCCTCCATGTGCTGTAGTGGAACTTGACTCATCATCATCATCATCATCATCACCATCCAGTTCCACACTGTGTAAAAAAGCTGTGGCATAGCTGACTCTGGAGCCATTCTCTACCAACAAATCCCTCCGTATTCCATCAGCTGGTGGGCCAGCTCCTGTCTCATTGTATATCATCGAGACATGGTTTGTGAATTCAAATGCCACCTGCAAATGTGATACACATTAAAACCTACTGTTGCTCTATCATGTTCTAGTCTGTACTCCACAGTTCAGCTCTTGGTTCACTGTCTAGACTATATGCATTTGCTGTTTGATGATCTGTAGATAGATAAGGTACTCAAGCTAACATGCTCACATACCTTAATTTATAAGGAAAAATATAAATTGATATGTTGGTGTTTTTACTTAATTCTGAAATTGTTAGATAAATATTTATAGTGTCTTTCCAACAGATTTTTCCTCACATGCAACTAAGTGATTTCATTCAAATTATTTGAATTGAGACCAATGGGATTGACTGGCTGAGGGGCTAGTGGAATCATGAGGGTTTCTTAGTATACTGTAGGTGTATGACTTATGATTAGCTCCCCACCTTTATTGGAATGCTTATAGTGATGATACTACACAATAGAGAGTGCAGAAACTAATATTGCTTTACAATAAATTACTACAAAGTAGAAAAAACGAGGCATGTAAAATACCATCTCATTCTAAAATTTGCAACATATGTTTCATGAGTTCATGAAAAAGGCTAGTTCAGTAACAGCAGTTAATGTCAGTACAATTTTCAGTATTTTTCGTTGTAGTCTCGAATGACTGAGCAACATTTTGCACTCAAATCACACTCTCTTCAGTGGATGAAAATAAATATCCATGCACAAAATCAAAAGTTGAGTGATTAACATCCATAATCCAATACCTAAACAGAATCAGCTCATTTGTGGTGTCACTAAACAGGTTTTCAGAATTTACAAAACTTGAAGAACAGCAGCTAAGTAATAGCTAACAACATTTATGCACAAAAATTAGAGAAAATTGCAGGATAATGATACATGTAACTGAATTGTTCGTTATATCTCAGATTAGGTTCACAACAATATTCAAATGACTGATTACAGAACTGTATGCATATGACAAAGAATTCAGTCTAATAATGGAAAGTCCAGGTTGGAATTCAAGAATATAATGAGAATAGTTTGAAACTCACCAGAAAGATGTATGACAAGCTGTGGCAGGCACACAAAAAAAGACACACATACAACACTTTAGCTACCGGCCATCAGCCTTTGTCAGAAAAGAGAGAATTTACACAAACACACAGGCGTTCTTCACTGACACACATACTACTACTACTACTACTACTACTACTACTACTACTTAGCTAGCATTTATCACGAATCTTTAATTCAGTGCAAAGTTCCTAGTGACTGGAAAAAAGCGCAGGTGACTCCCATTTATAAGAAAGGAAAGAGAACTGACCCACACAATTACAGGCCAATATCGTTGACATCAGTTTCATGTAGAATTTTAGAGCATATTCTCAGTTCGAATATAATAAATTTCCTTGAAACGGAAAAGCTTCTTTCCATGAATCAGCACGGGTTTAGGAAACATCGTTCATGTGAAACTCAGCTTGCCCTTTTCTCACATGACAGCTTGCGAGCCATGGATGAAGGGCAACAGGCGGATTGTGTTTTCCTCGACTTCAAAAAGGCGTTCGACGCAGTGCCACACTGCAGACTGCTAACGAAGATATGAGTTTATGGAATAGGTTCACAGATTTGTGACTGGCTGGAAGACTTCCTAAGTAATAGAACGCAGTACATTGTTATCGACAGCGAGTGTTCATCAGAGACTACGGTATTGTCAGGTGTGCCCCAGGGGACTGTGATAGGACAGCTATTATTTTCTATCTATATAAATGATCTGATGGACAGAGTAAGTTGTAATTTGCGGCTGTTTGCTGATGATGCTGTGGTGTATGGGAGGGTGTCGTCTGTAACTGACTGTAATAGCATACAGGATGACTTAGACAAAATTTCTAGTTGGTGCGAAGAATGGCAGCTAGCTCTCAATGTAGAAAAATGTAAGGTGATGCGCATGAGTAGAAAAAGCAATCCCATAATGTTCGAATACAGCATTAGTAGTGAGTTTCTTAATGCTGTCGCGTCGTTCAAATATCTAGGCGTAACATTGCAGAGCGATATGAAATAGAACGAGCATGTAAGGACAGTTGTGAGTAAGGCGGACAGCCGACTTCGGTTTATTGGGAGAATTTTGGGAAGATGTACTTCACCTGTAAGGGAGACCACGTATAAAACGCTTGTACGACCATGTCTTGAGTATTGCTCAAGTGTTTGGGACCCGCAGCAGATCAGTTTAAAGGAAGACATAGAGGCAGTTCAGAGGCGAGCAGCTAGATTTGTTACCGGTAGGTTCAACCAATGCACGAGTGTCACGGAAATGCTCCAGCACCTCAATAGGGGATCGCTGGAAGAAAGACGACGTTCTTTTTGAGAATTTCTGTTAAGTAAATTTAGAGGGCCGGAATTTGAAGCTGAGTGTAGTACGATCTTGCTGCTGCCTACTTACATTTCGTGTAAAGATCACAAAGACAATATAAGAGAAATTAGGGCTCGTACGGAGGCATATAGGCATTCTTTTTTTCCTAGTTCAATTTGGGAGTGGAATAGGAAAGAAAATACCTAGTAGTGGTACAGTGTACCCTCCGCCACGCACCTTACGGTGAATTGCGGAGTATGTTTGTAGATGTAGATGTATCACCTCTGGCTGCTGCACTCCAAATCACAATCTGTGGTGAGGGTATAGAAGGAGTGTGAAGGGGTAGTGGTTAGGGGAGGTGGATACTGCAAGACCTTACTGAGCATGTAGGTACTATATGGGTGAAATGAGATGCAACTTAGGCATGTACTGGGGCAGGGGAAAGGAGAAAAGCAAAAGAAACAAACAAACAAACACACACATGCACACACAATGTGATGGCTGTGAAGGTGCTGTTCAAATCAAACATTTTCTCATTTTCATGTTGTGCCACAGGGTGGTCTATCTTCTTTTTGATCAAAGTTTGATGGTTGCCATTCATTCTAAAGGACAGCTGCTTAGTCGTCATGACAATATAAAAAGTTGTGCATTGATTACAGCACAGTTGGTAAACTACTTGGCTGCTTTCTCATGTGGCCTGGCGTCTGATTTGGTATGATAAGCCTGTGATGGAACCGAAATAGGAAGTCCTGAATGGGTGGATTGGACAGGTCTTGCAGTGAGGTCTTCCACAGGGACATGAGCCTTGTGGCAGGGGGCTGGGGTTGGGGATGGCATAGGGATGGACTAGGATGTTATACAAGTTCTGGGTGGGTGACGGAACACCACTTTATGAAGGGTAAGGAGGATCTTGGGCAGGATGTGTCGCATTTCTGGGCATGATGACAGAAAATCAAAACCATGGTGAGGAATGTGGTTTAGTTGTTTCAGTCCAGGGTAGTACTGGGTGCTTAGAGGAGCACTTTATGTGGCTGGTTACTGGTGGCTGAGGGGGGATATAGGGGTGGAGATATGGCACAGAAAATCTGTTTGTGTACTATGCCTATGGTGTAGTTTCTGTCTATGAAGGCTGCGGTGGAGTAGCCGAGCGGTCTAAAGCATCTCGCTGCGGAGCACGCGGATGCTCGCTGTGCAGGTTCGAGTCCTCCCTGGGGCATGGGTGTGTGTGTTTGTACGTAGGTTATTTACTTAGGTTTAAGTAGTTTGTAAGCTACGGACTGATGACCATGCAGTTTGCTCCGATAGATTTACAGACATTTGAACATCTGATATGTCTGTGAAGGTCGTTGTGAGACTTTCAGCATATTGATAAAGTGACTTCTTGTCACTGCAGATGAATCATCCATTGGTGGCTAGGCTGTAAGAAAGGGATTTTTTGATGTGAAAGGGATGGCAACTGTCAAAGTGTAGGTACTGTTGATGGTTGGTAGCTTTAATGTAGATGGAAATGTGGATGGAGCCATCAGTGAGGTGGAGGTTAACTACCTGGAATGTGGCACAGTAGGTTTGGAAACACCAGGTGAAGCAGATGGGAGAGAAGGAAGTGAGATTGTGGAGGAAGGAGGATAAGATGTCCTGGCTCTGAGTCTAGATCATGAAAATTTCATCAATAAACCTTAACCAGACCAGAAGTTTGGGGTTTTGGGATGCTAGGAAAGATTCCTCCAGACAGCTCATAAATAGAGTGGCATAGGAGGATACCATCTGAGTGCCCATTTCTTTGCTACAGATTTCATTGTAAACTTTCCCCTCAAAGGAAAAGTAGTCATTTATTAGGATAAAGTTGGTGAGGGTTATGAGAAACAAGGTATTAGGTTTGAATTCAGAGGGATGTTGGGACAGGTAGTGCTCAAGAGCGGCAAGGCCATGGGCATGTGGGATGTTTGTATATAGGAAGGTGGTGACAAGTAATGATCCAGGAGGTAAAAGGGTGGGTATTGTGGAGTTGGTGAGGGAAGCAGTTGATATACTTGATATGGTAGGATAGATTTTGAAAAATTATTTTAAGGTGTTGATCAATGAGGGCCAAAATTCTTTCAGTAGGAGCACAGTAACCAGCTACAATTGGGTGTCATCGATTATTTGGATTGTGGATTTTGGGGAGCATGTAGACGGTGGGTGTGGCCAGGTGCTGTTGGGATGATGAGGGAGATTGTTTCGGGAGAGAGCTTCTGGGAGGAGCCTTATGATTTCATTAAGACCTGGAGATTTGTTACACTTTTGATACTGGGTAATTGTGGCACAACTTGCAGATGGATAAACTCGGGCACCCACCCTAAATTCATGGTCAGCTTCAATCCTTTAAAAAAAGATCTTGAAGGGGAGTTAGTACCTGCTGGTAACAGAAATCTTACTCATATTTAAGAACAAACCTTGTTGGCTCCAGTGTCAGCAGTCGTCTCTGTTGTTTGAGGACCGTTAGTTGCAGTCTTCACCATCGGACCTGGCGTTGTATCTTCTAGTTCCTGATGGACAGGGTCCACGAGCTGGGACCGAAGTAGTGTTCTTGATTCCCCATGCGAGGCAGCTGTGGCAGAGTTCCTATTGTGTAGAGTCACCTTGGAACTTCCCGCCAGATGAGAAGGTCCTGTTGTAGGATCCTCGAGCTCCTGTCGAACTGGATCTACCAGGTGAGTGATCTTTGCATTAGGTGCAACTTCACTGCCAATAGCAGTGGGAGGAAATGTCACATCACCAGTCACTGATGAACTTCCAGAACGATCTGCAGGAGTTCCTTTTAGGTGGCCAGAAGGAGGTAAAAATCCTGGGGCAGTGTCTTCCAATTCCTGGTGGACTGTGTCAACTGGTTGAGGCTGGTGCAAGGCCTTAGAATCAGGAGCAGATTCGGCAAACTCTACTTTATGGTTGCTCGATGGAGGTTCTAAATGGGTCTGATGAGCTGACTGAGGTTCTGAAGCTTGGCCAAAGACAGTTTCCTGAAGCACCGGTTCTGCTACGTGTGATCGGATAAGATTTCTTGGAAGTGAAACAGAGCGGCCAACGGGAACAGGGGACGGACGTGTAACGCCTTCAGACGCTGTCTTTGTTGCTGGTTCCCTTGCGGTTGATGCTGCAACTTTGTCTACTTCATCAGGCTTGTCATGCTGCTTCATCCGAATTTCTGAGCCACCTTCACCTTGTGCTTGCAGACTGGCAGACATCGGAGAGTCTTCATTGGCTCGAGCAGCTGGAGGAAATGTGTCATCAGACATAGGAACCTTCTGATCAGAAACAGGAAGAGTTGTCATGGGAGGCTGAGTTACGATATTTGTGGAACCAGCTGGAGTATCTTCTGCTTTGCGGTCAACAGGATGCAAAATTGTGGTTAGGTTGGCCTTGTCTGGACCCAAAATCGATCCCACATTTGGATTTTCGTCTTCAGATTCTGGTTTCAGATGCCTCAAGCCTGACGATTTTTCATTACTTTGGGAGTCTGATATAGTGGCGTCTTTCTCAAGAGCATCCTTCTCTGGAACCTTGGGTGTCGACGATTTTTCATTACTTTGTGGGTCTGATGTAGTGGCGTCTTTCTCAAGAGCATCCTTCTCTGGAGCCTTGGGTGTCGACGTGGATGGTGTATCATCTCGAACGAGAGCATCGTCTTCGTGTTTGTTGTCGATCTCCACCTCTTCTTTGGCAGAGTGTACTAGCTCGTGGCTCTTCCTGTCGTCACTGGGGGCTGAGACCGTTGCAGACACTTGTGCGATCTTCTCAAGGGGCTCTACTTGGGGGCCGTTGGGGTTTTCCGGAAGAGCGGCGCTTTGGACGGGACTCCCAGAAGCTTCTGGACGAACGAAAGGGCCCGCACCAGCACCATGGAGATCAGGTCGATCACCACCCTCGCTGCTTGCATTTGCGCCACCGCCTGGCGCTGGAAGCTCGGCCGCGTTGCTGGAGCCTGCGAAAAGAACGTCGCCTTTAGTGCTTCAAAGTTAAAGTGTTTGTAAGTCCATGGGAGTTAACTGTTGTGGTTATCAGTCCCTAGGTTTACAAACCGCTTATACTAACTTTATAACAACACACACACACACACACACACACACACACACACACACACACACATATGCCCGAGGGAGGACTCGAACTTCCGACGGGGAGCAGCCGCGCGCTCTGCAGGAAGGCGCTTTAGAGCGCTCGGTCACTCCACGGCGGCCTTTAGCGTTTGACACAGTTCACTCTATGTCGACATAAGAAGGAAGATAAACCTTCTGAGGTATAACTTACAGTTTACAAAATTTGACCTTTCTAAGACATCACGTCACAGTTAATGAAATATTTCGAGCTATAATGCCAGGGCCGGGTTTAGAAATTTTGGGGGCTCTCTTTGATGTCTGAATTTGATCTCCCCCCCTCCCCCACGGCCGATAATTTTTGTGGTATGTCATTCTGTTTACACTTCTTAAGATTTTGGTGACCCAGAGTCCAGTCGCGTTAATGTAACCAACACATTTTTTGGAGTAAAGGTGCAATAACCATTATATTGATACGGAACAGATTAATTTCTGTCAGTGATGTTAAACAAGTCATGGTATCGCATTTTTCTGTTGATGAGAAAAAGAAATTATTTGGGCTACAATAGAACATGGAAGTGAAATAGGTAGCTTAGCAAGTTTATCGGTGTTCTGAAAACACAGTTGATACTGTAAGTCATCCAAATATGAAATTTCACTCCACATATCTGAAATTCCTTCTTCTTATTTTTAAGCGAAAGTGGAAGATTTCTTCATTCAACTACTAAGACATTTATATCAAATCCTCCGAACTTTGATGCAACTCACCTCTACCTCTACGAATTAAGTTTACAAAAAATCTTGTATAGGTAGATGTTCCTTTATTTCATCGGTTGATGCGATATACAAATCAGGTCTTTTCAGTCTTAGTTGATGAACCCCGTTTCACATTCTCTAGGGAAAGTTTGTAAGATCTGCTTAAATCTGGGGCCAAGATACAGTGAAACCATTGGGAGTTTATGGCATGGTTGAAGTTTATTAATATTGTGTTTTACATTGATAACACCAGGTTTCAAAAGTTACCCATCCAGGCGCCCACTTGGCGCATCCATTGATTATGTGAGGTGTTTGGGGGGGGGGGGGGGAGGAGATCCAAACGAATCCACCAAATTTCACGAGGTGGTCTCGGCTAATCTCACATAATTTTTTTTTCCGCAAGAAATAGTGCAAAACTAGGTGAAATTAAGTAAAATATGTTTCACGTTTATATTATGGCTAAATCCTACACAATAATACTTATCGCGGCTGTGCAAAAATCACATAGTAACACACTAGCTCCTCGATAGTTTCTCTAAGGATACACGACCCTTTTTATTCCCACAAACGTTGTTGTCGGAATTGGAACGCAACACTCGCGGCAGCATCCTTTTAAGTAAATTAGAATTCTATGGTGTCACGGGAAATGCGGCAAAATGGTTCAAGTCGTACCTCACTAACAGGAAACAAAGGATGTCAGTGGAAGGGACTAGTGAATTAAGCGAACAGACATCATCGGATTGGAAAGAAATTATATGTGGTGTCCCACAAGCAAGATTGCTTTTTCTTGTGTACATTAAAGACCTCTCATCAGTTACACCAACAGAAGCAGAGTTTACAGATGATACAAGTATTGCAATAAAAAGTACGTCAAGCATAGTTATAGAAAGGTCTGCTAATGTATTTCCATGAACATTAATAAATGGTTTAAAGCCAACTCGTTGTCATTAAACTTTGAAAAGACTCACTACATGCAGTTCATGTAAGAGATTTCCTGCCAGCATATAAATTAAGTATGAAGAAGAGCAGATAGAAGAGGTTGACAGTATTAAATTCCTGGGATTACAGCTTGATAATAAATTAAGTTGGGCGGAGCACACCACAGAACTACAGAAACGACTCAACAAATCAGTATTTTCAATACGAGTGTTATCAGACATAGGAGACATAAAAATAAGAAAGCTTGCACACTTTTCTTACTTTCATTCCATAATGTCATATGGTATCAGGGCCGGCGCAAGCCCAAATGCCGCCCCGTGCGAGCTGCTAAATTGCCGCCCCCCCTCGTTTTTTTTAATTTTTATTTATTTATTTATTTTACAAATCGTTTGTGGAATTTTATTTAAACAAATCTGTAGGAAATAGTAGCAATCAATCGCAATTTTTGTTTTTACTTTTCCGATCTACCTAGGTTTCGGCCAATGAGTGGCCAGTCTCAAAGTTTTTAATATGTGCTTCCGTCTAACCATCATGTTTACAGTTACGTTCAGCACGACGGTATAGATGTAAACATAACTCAAAGCATTGAGAAGACCCACACTGTGTCCGAAATCAATGTAGATCTGGAAAATAAAAACTAAAATTACGACTGATTGGTGACATTTTCTTCAAGTTTCTACAAAACAGTCGCTGGGCACCAGCTGACAAATGGAGTCAAACCTGATTGAAGAAATCAAGCTAATTTTAATTAGCCTTTTGAATTTAAAAAATGTTCAAATGTGTGTGAAATATTATATTACTTTAGGATACACTGTTCAGGAGTTGAAGTCATGAGAATTGAGCCATGTGAAATTGCATCTCAGGTCGAATTTCACTACAGACGCAGGTGAAACGGTCAAAGAGTTGGGCGGAAGACAATGGAGAGAAGAAGAATAAGGAGACGGAGTAACATAATAATGCAATAAATACACACATGGGCATCAACGGGTACTAGATAGTCGAAATATATTAACTCACTGCACTGCGGTTGTTCATTTCAAAGAAATGACACTCGACATCTGTCGTAATTTCCAGGTGTCAGTTCTTTCGTTTCTGATTATGGAATAAGGGGCGACATATTAGTCATCGCCGTATCACGTCACTTTTCTGGGCTGTATTTTCATTCTAGCTATTGAGAAGGCGCGTGCTTATTTGCCGACTTGCCAATTTTTGAAGTAACAGATCATAAGAAAAATAAATTTTCGTATTCTGAAATCTGGAAGGAGAAAAATTCTAACTTATGAGTAACATATATGCGCAATACTAATTGTACGTTATATGAAAAGCACTTACCTATTACATCCCAAGTTCCAAGAAATTCGGACGCTCAAATTCTTTTGTTCTTACGAAACGCAATGAAAGTGCTTCTGAACAATCTTGACTCCCTCGGCCATCTACCGAAACGAATTCGGCAGTTTTCGTTGTAGAGAACGCAACAATACCTATTGCCTGGAAAGGCGAAGTGGTGACGCGGCAGTGCCAGGACTAGGTCACGTGACGAGGTACAGCGAGGCTACTGTTAAACTAGCGCCCAAGAAGAGGAAACAAGACGCTCACAATAAGTATGTAACTGATGATAAGGATATTATCAGGCTGCAATTTCTATGGTGTTACGAACAATATAAAGAAATACGAACTTTGCGAAAACTGCACAAATTTGGTAAAACAGAAATGAGCTTCAAAGCTAGCAAGGAAACCCTTAGAAGGAATGTTCTGTCTATGGATTTTCGTTTTACAAGGTGTCAAAATTAACGTTTTGTTTTGTGCGGACGAGAGGGCATTGTTGCTAAAAGACCACACTTTCTCAGGTTTTCATCAGAATCAAAGCGACCAGTAGTTTACTTAGACGAAACGTGGATTCACACGCAGTATACAGTAAATAAATGTCGGCAAAGTGACAGTGTGCGAGTAGTATCGTCAAATAAAAGTGCCGGTCAGAGTTTGTTGTTCATACAGGTGAAGACAGGTGTTTCACCGCTCAAAAACCAAAACGTCCGACTATCACTCAGAAACGGATAGCAAAAATGTTCAAAAATACGTCGAAACCCAACTCATGCCAGGCTTACTACTAAAGTCTTTATACCGTGTAATTACTCGCAGCGTATTTACTCATTCGGAATACTTCTAGCCATTGTAGGTGTTGGACATGTTTGACTGTAGTAATGTTCAAGCATTTTTTTCCCATAATGCGGGAATAATGAAACACTCGGAAACTGTCATTGAAGGGCTTAGGAAAATTGGTTCAGACTTAACATGTAACCGCAGTATCAAACATTGCATTCGAATTTACAAATTAGATTTCTTCATGAATATCAAGAACTCAGATGGGAAACCAGTTCTCAGCAAAGAAGGGAAAGCTGAAAGGTGGAAAGAGTACATAGAGCAGCTCTACAAAGGAAATGAACTTAGAGACGATGTTGTTGGAAGGGAAGAAGAAGTAGATCAAGATGAAATAGGAGATACTATACTGAGAGATGAATTTGACAGAGCCCTGAAAGACCTAGGTCGGAACAAGGCCCCAGGAGTAGATGACATACCCTCAGAGTTACTAAAGTCTCTGGGAGAGCCAGCCATGACAAGACTATTTGAACTGGTGTGTAGGATGTATGAGTCAGGCGAAATACCCTCAGACCTTAAGAAAAATGTAATAATCCCCATTCCAAAGAAATCAGGCGCAGACAGGTGTGAAAACTACAAAATCATCAGTTTAATAAGTCATGGTTGCAAAATATTAACACGAATTATCTACAGGAGAATGGAAAAGCTGGTAGAAACTGACCTCGGGGAAGATCAGTGTGGATTCAGGAGGAACGTAGGAACCCGGGAGGCAATACTCACTTTACGTCTTATCTTAGAAGATAGATTAAGGAAAGGCAAACCTACATTTTTAGCTTTTGTAGATTTGGAGAAAGCATTTGACAATGTTGACTGGAATACACTCTTTCAAATTCTGAAGTCAGCAGGAGTAAAATATAGGGAAAGGAGAGCTTTTTAGAACTTGTACAAAAGCCAGACCGCAGTTATTAGACTCGAAGGGCATGAAAGGAAAGCATCAGTTGGGAAGGGAGTAAGACAGGGTTGTAGCCTTTCTCCGATGTTATTCAATTTGTACATTGAACAGGCGGTGAAGGAAAGCTAGGAAAAATTTGGAATAGGGATTAAAGTTCAGGGGGAAGAAATAAAAACATTGCGTTTTGCTGATGACATTGTAATTCTATCAGAGACAGCACAGGACCTGGAAGAGCAGTTAAATGGAATGGACAGTGTGTTGAAGAGAGCGTATAACATGAACATTAACAAGAGCAAAACAAAAATAATGGAATGCGGTCTTAGAAAATCAGGCGATGCTGAAGAAATTAGATTAGGTAACGAAACAATGAAGGTGGTAGATGAGTTTTGTTACTTGGGTAGTAAAATAACAAATAATGGTCGCAGTACAGAAGATATAAAATGCAGAATGGCAATGGGAAGAAAAGCATTTTTGAAAAAGAGAAATTTGCTAACATCGAACATTAATTTAAGTGTAAGGAAGTCTTTTCTGAAGGCATTTGTGTGGAGTGTTGCCTTGTACGTGAGTGAAACATGGACGATAAGCAGTGCGAACAGGAAGAGAATAGAGGCTTTTGAAATGTGGTGCTACAGAAGAATGCTGAAGATTAGGTGGGTAGATCACATAACTAATGAAGAGGTACTGAACATAACTGGTGAGAAAAGGAATTTTTGGCATACCCTGACTAAAAGAAGGGATCGCTTGGTAGGACACATTCTTAGACATAGGGGAATCGTAAATTTAGCATTGGAGGGAAGTGTGTGGGGTAAAAATCGCAGAGGGAGACCAAGAGACGCGTATAGTAAGCAGATTCAAATGGATGTGGGTTGCCGTTCTTATGAGGAGATGAAAAGGCTTGCTCAGGATAGAGTAGGGTGGAGAGCTGCATCAAACCAGTCTCTGGACTGAAGTTCATAACAACAACAACTTCTGTAAAAGAATTGTGTTTAAACGCAAGGCGCGTAACAGACTGGCAGCGCTCCACCCATAAGAATACTGGCGTATATGCCAGACTGCTTCCCCCTCTCTGTTCCTCCGGCGTATACACGACGCTGCTACCACAAGTGGCGAGGAATAAATTAGTCCCCCTCCCTCCCATTGTTCAACAGGGGCGGTAGGCAGGTAGTCAAGCCGCCGTGTCACAGTTCCCAAAGCCGCTCCCTCCGAGGTTTGGTTTCGAATCCCCTCTTGGGCATGAATGTTGAGTTTGTCCTAAAAAATAAAAAATAAGGGTGGGCGGCAGATTTACCGCCCCGTGCGGCCGCACGTTTCGCACGTGCCTTGCGCCGGCCCTGCATGGTATTATATTTTGGGGTAACTCTTCGAATCAGTCGAGAGTCTTCAGAATCTAAAAGCGTGTAATACGTATACATTTCATCATTTATCGACTCGCAAGACGACGAAGAGGCGTTACCTAAGGACTTGCACCAGGTAGGTCGAACACGCCCCAACTGGGCCTAAAGTGCCATAATCTAAAGAGATCAACTCCACATGATGTGTTTTCACAAGCCAGTTAACTGTCGACTGACTATAAAATCCGGGCTAAGTGCCAAAAATTAAAAAGTTCTTTTTATTGTCAAAACGTGGGCTAGTGCCTAACCTTCGTCATCTTGTAATCCTTGTAGAAGTAGTTTAAAACATTGTCACTAGAATGCGACAGGTGCTAAGTGCCATATGTTCTGAAACAAAATCTGGGCTGTGCCATTGAGCCGAGGGAGGAAGCGGGGAGAAGACTAGTAAAACGAGTGTTGCAGTAGTACGGGAGAGACGTGTACTGACTAGAGTTGGCTACTGAGTTGATGTTTCGACTCAGTGAATCGAGTCAGCGAACTGTTCGACTGAGTCGAAACTTGAAGCGGCACTGTTTCTAAACAACGAATCTTGTGATTCATGTATCGGACGCTAGGTACCGTTAACATGCGTTTTGCCGTCCGTCTGCCTGGGTGAGTTCGACACAGCGCCTAGGCGTGCAACGGGTTTGAAGTTGTTCCCCTATCGCGGCACGCGATCTTTTGAGGTAGTTTCGCGTGAACTAAGCGTTGTTATGCATTGTTGCTACATCTGTGCCATGTAAACGCATCTTTTCAAAGTAAGGGCAGATAATTTCAGTGAGACGAAACCACATTCTCAGTAAGGAGATGTCAAAAATAACGTTTTTGAATTTCAATTTAAAGAAACTATAATTGAATCGCTTTTATCTGACTGATTGAAGATGAATCTGATTATCAGACTACCTATCTGGACATTGAAAAATTGTAGTTCAGTTTTGAGGTTTCGTCACGTAAATTGTGAAATGTGTTTCCTTGTGTTGATACTTGTAGCAATATCTTTTGATTGCATTAAATATGTCCTTGGAACAAATCTTAAATATTTTGTTTATATTGATTGGTTAGAGAAGTTATTCATTTCTGGATGCATGTAGACATTTGAACCATGATCTTTCTTGTTTTATTAAAACTTAAGTGTGAGATTTTGAAGGTTGGAAAAAGTTTCATGACTTTTGGCATTTGCAAATTACTATTTAGTGCTTCCTTTGTTACAGTACTTAGTAAACGTTTATGCTTAAATTCTCCACCATGACGTCATTGCCCCAGTTGAAAAATATGGCTAAGAACGCCAATTTAAAGCCAAAGATTTTGCGAAACAATTAGGTTATACACACACAAAAACGATGCTAAATATCTACAGATTACGTTAATACGAGTATTAAAAAGCACTGACAGCCTATAGAGGCTTATTTCAATAAAATACAGGCTTGAAAATTAGATCCAAAATGTGGAAACTAAAAATATTTTATAGATGTTTCGTCTTTGTTGTATCGCGCTACTGTGCCGTACCCTGCAGCTTTCTCGGCTCACGCTAATCAGGGGAAGTAGCGGGACGCAGTACGTCTCGTGTTTTGAGTGCCGAAGCATACGGCGCCCTACAGCTGCCGCGGTTCACGCGAATCAGGAAAGGTAGCGCCACACACGACTCTGTGGCACGCCAGATGTTTCGTGTGCCGAAACAATGAGTCGACTCACTAGACTCGGGTGATCCGTATGTTTCGAAACAGTCACTACGTTTACATGGAACACGTCTTCCGGAAGACGAAAACCGATTTTCGTAAACCGTTTTTCGCTGTCGTGTTTACATGGCATAGCCTGAATCGGATTTCGTAGCTCACTTAAAATGGCGGCTGGAAAACAGCTGATTCAGTTCCTTATTTAGTCTGCACAATCGCTATTTTTCTTTATTTAAATACGCAGATTTATGTTCACTCTAATATTTATACTTTTATTTCACATTAGAAAATATCACTCTTTCCATATGTGCCGAAAATTCTTAACAAGAAAACACGATCTGACAAGCCAAGAACGCTTCAGAAACGGTTGCGTTTACATGGGCACGAAAATCGACTGTGGAACTGGAAAACCGCTTTAGAGAAGCGGATTTCCAGAATCGATTTTGGAGTGTTTACATGACCAACCAAAAGCGGAATTGGGAAATCGGTTTACGAAATCCGGTTTTGGGAGCCCATGTAAACGGGGTGAGTGAAATGATCCGAACTGCCCATCACGAGAACTGACCAAGCCCAGCGATGAGCGGCGGCGCGCCGACCCGCGGCGCCACCGTCGCACACTCGGTGCGCCCGCCGTCGCAGCGGCCACCAGCACCAGCACCCCCTGCACCAGCAGCAGCAGCAGCAGCAGCGGCGGCAGAGGCAGCGGCGCCGCCCTCGGCGTCCACGTCCGCGTCGTCAGCGCCCGCCACCCGCTGCGTCGCCGTCAGCAGCCCTGCAACACACCGCCGATTACAGCGTATACACGCGTGCTTGGTCTATTGCTTCAAACCAGCAAACATGCTTTTTCCAAAAAATGTTCAAATGTTTGTATAGCTTATGGGACTTAACTACGGGGTCATCAGTCCCTCAGCTTACAAACTACTTATGAACTAGCTAACACTAAGGATGGCACAAATAGCCATGCCCGAGGGGGGATTCGAACCCCCTACCGTAGTGGCCGTGCAAACTAGAGTTGGCTACTGAGTTGATGTTTCGACTCAGTGAATAGAGTCAGCGAACTGTTCGAATGAGTCAAAACTTGAATCGGCACTGTTTCGAAACAACGAATCTTGTGATTCATGTATCGGACGCTAGATATCGTTATGCGTTTTGCTGTCCGTCTGCCTGGGTGAGTTCGACACAGCACCCAGGTGTGCAACGGGTTTGAAGTTGTTCCGCTATGAAATATGCTACCGGTACCCTTCAACTGAGGTTTGAAAACTGGAGTACCACCGAGAAAAGTTGTGAAGTCCTTCGGTGTTTTGAGGTAGTTTCGCGAGAACTAAGCGTAGTTATGCATTGTTGCTACATCTGTGCCAGGTGAACGCATCTTTTCGAAGCAAGGGCAAATTAATTTCAGTGAAACGAAACCGCATTCTCAGTAAGATGTCAAAAATAACGTTTTTTAATTTCAATTTAAAGAAACTGTAACTGATTCTCTCTCTTTTTTTTTTTTTTTTTTTTTTTTTTTTTTTTTTTTTTTTTTTTTTTTTTTACTGACTGAAGATGAATCTGATTAATTAGAATACGTATCTGGACATTGACAAATTTTGGTTCAGTTTTGTGGTTTCGTCACGTAAATCGTGAAATGTGTTTCCTTGTGTTAATACTTGTCGTAATATCTGTTGATTGCATTAAATATGTCTTAGAAACAAATCTTAAATATTTAGTTTGTATTGATTGGTTAGAAAAGTTATTCATTTCTGGATGCAAGTAGACATTTGAACCGCGATCTTTCTTGTTTTATTTAAACTTAATTTTGGAATTTTAAAGGTTGGTCAAAGTTTCATGACTTTGGAATTTGAACATTACTATTTTGTGCTTCCTTTGTTACAATATTTGTTTGTATGAAAATACGAGTAACTTAGGAAACGTTACGCTTGTAAATTCGTGGTAGCAAACAAATCCTGTGCCGTTCAATTAAGTCTAGTTAATAACGTGTACCATGTTGATATGCCATAGATGCTTCGCATTTGCTCTATCGCCCTACTGCAGCTTTCTCGGCTCACGTGAATCAACGGAGGTAGCGGGACGCAGGGCTGCGGCACGTCAAATGTTCGAGTGCCAAAGCAGTGAGTCGACTCACTGCGGCTCCCTGCAGCTGTCGCGGTTCACGTGAATCAGGGAAGGTAGCGCGGCGCACGACTCTGCGATACGCCAGATGTTTCGTGTGCCGAGACAGTGAGTCGACTCACTAGACTCGGATGATCCGTATGTTTCGAAACAGTGAAATGATCCGAACTGCCCAACACTAGTGCAAACCGTGACTGGAGCGCCTCAGTCGCCTCCAAACCCCTAGCACGCCGTAGCGGAGAAGCGAGGCAACTGTCCTCGAATTGAAGCGGCTGATCGCCGCTATCTGCAGGGAAGAACCCCAGTAATGCGGTTCTGATTTGTAGTATATGGGACGCAATAAGAGCAAAATAAAGCACAAGGTAAAGAAAGGTTTGTTTAAATAAAATTATTGGTTATTCCAGTATGTCTAAAAAGTATTCTTAAATAAATGAAGTTTCCTAATTTCCGAAATACGTCTGCATAGAGACACGAGATTTTAAGAATAGAAGGCTCTTTTCTGACAAGGTGGAGCGATTTTGCATCGAGATATTTGCACAAGATGATCCCATGAAACTTGCAAAGTAGCGAGCAGTGCAATTATTATTTAATTCACGCAATGTTCTGGTAGGTCCTGTTTACTTTTTGCCGACTACTCTGTACCTTTTGGACGCTTATTTTTGTACACCACATTTTTGTCTGCATTCCTTTGCAAATTACATAGAATTTTTTCTTTCGACTTCCTCGAATGTGAGTATGAATAAGTGTAATAACCCATACAACTTTAAATGGGCATATCAACTGCACATTACTTTTTTACAGAGATAGTACTCCTCAAAGTGGTCGAGTATGCAACATTTGATTAACTAATGACCATTTACGAAGTACAATCACCACCTCTTAAGTGTCTGAAAGCAATTATTCGACTTACTTATGCCTCATACTTACATATATGATTAAAAATCTAAATACCTCTTATACCCCTAGTTCTTCATTCAGCTCAACTTACTATTTTTAGTAATTAATATGCAAATAAAATATAAGTACTTGACATGCAACAGTGTACTTTTCTCACTATTAGTAAATCATTTGTAAGAAGAAACCTAAACAAAATCAAACGCTCATGATTTATTATTACACCACGAAAATACTATACAGTAAACAAGTAATGACCGATCTGTGAAATGTAACACTGTTTCCGTCTTCGTCTTTGCTCGCACTCTTACTGTTACAGTTAAAAGCAGCACACGAACGAACCGTGTGAATGCACTATTTCCCTGCAAATGGCGGCTTCTGTCACGTTCAATGGAGTTTGTGACACTTGCGGGGAGTGACACTTGCGGGGAAAGGAAATGTGTAGACACTTGCGGGGAGACCCGGACGCTGCAGGTAATGAACAGGGTGTTCCAGAAGTAGGGATACACCACCCCTACTCCACGCCCTCCAGCCGCTACCTGTGCCGTATTCAGGGAAATGCCCACCGAGCGAGGTGGAGCAGATTTTGTAGGTACATTCACAAGACATAATTCAATGGTTCTTTGCATTCATCTTATGAGAAATGTCAATCATTTGTTTTCAGTGTTTATTTCAAATTTCTACATTTAAATTTCTTTAATTATTAGTACTTAAATGTGGTGATGAAATAAATAAATTATGTGTATATGTGTAGTCTTATGCGGCCAAACTACTTAGTTCATCGGTCGCTAGACTTACACACTATTTAATCTTACTTAAAATAACTTAGGTAAAGTACAAACAAACATACCCATGTCCGAGGAAGTACTCGAACCTCCGACCGGACCGGCCGCGCAATTTGTGACACAAATTACATGTTTGATAATATTAATGATAGAAGTATGAAATCACGTCAAGACTACTTCCTGCAAAAATTTCGACAAAAAAGTTGGCACTGAGTTTAGAAAAACAAAATTCTAGTATATTGGATTTTAACATTTTAACAAAAAATGAATGTTACTACAAGAGATACAGCCATTCAAATTTACGGGCACCATAACGTTTTCTCTTCCTGGGTAAATGAGCTGCTTCTTGTAGTTTCAACACCACAGTAGCCTTTTTCTTGAATGTTCTGAATATAAATCTTCACACAGACTTCTTGAGGAGGAGAGTGATGCCGGCCGCGGTGGCCGAGGTGACTGAGGCGCTCCAGTCACGGTCAGCACGGCCACTGCGGTCGGGGGTTCGAATCCCCCCTCGGGCATGGATATTTGTGCCGTCCTAGTTTGTAAGTAGTTCATAAGTAGTTTGTAAGTTTAGGGACTGATAACCCCGTAGTTAAGTCCCATAAGCTTCACAAACATTTGAACATTAGGAGAGTGATACGGATATCTGATTGTAAACCACTGCCTATTACCTTAGACCTTTTTGACTGTACTGAACAGGAGTTCCGCGTATTCCGTAATTTATATTTATACAGTTAACAGGCAAAGTAATTTATAACCAACTATTGGCTGCCAATTTCGCTTCATTTTTCCTGGAAGTCTTGCAACTTGTTTCTCCCTGTTGGTTTATGCCAAGTTCGGAGTAAAAATGGTTCTATATGACGGTAATAGAAAACAGAATTTATCTTCAGTATTTTTCGGTGTGTGACATTCCCTTACACATTGCGTATTTCATACATTTCTTAGATGTATTTGTAATTCGAATACAGCCAAATCGTTTTGGGGTATACGAATAAACGCTTCAAGTAAGTAAAATACTCATTGACTTATTATTAACGTTTTTTAATTGAAGGTTTAAGGTTGCGTCTCCTATTAAAAAGCATAGTAGCTATTTTTAAAGAGATGGCAGTTGCGTGATAGTGGGGTTAACTACATAGCGATCAATTACATCAACGTATCTGTGCAGGATGCCTAATATATTTATTGCTTGCGCAGGTGTCTTGATATGCTTAGTGTTCTGAATAATATGCTTTCAGGAGGCATGACTGGAAAATCATCGTCTTGTAGTAGCAGAGAATGTCTTAATAACTCTCCAAACATTATCACTATTAAAATACCATTTTGTTTTCGGAGGAACACTCAACGAATTACTATGTATTTAGAACAAGTTACTATATTGCTCTTCAGCTTGTGAAGGGTTGTGCAATTTCACTGAGTTTCATGTTCTGTTGACAGTATGGAAACTTGACAACAGCAGTGCTAGACTTCTTGGTGTGCCTGTACCCAGGAAAAGCCATTCGCCGCCCCAAGGGCCCTGGGTTCCCCGCAAGTGTCACTCCGCGCAAGTGTCATTCCCCGCAAGTGTTCCAACCCCCGTTCAATGTGGGGACGCGACACTAGCGCCAGCGAGCGGTCTAGTTTTTATTTAGTAAGTCTATGGTCTCCTCGGCCACCGCGGCCGGCATGCTTTTTCCATCTTTCTCTAAACATGCGCGACCTGCCGTCATTCATGTTGTCGAACTGTAGTTGTGTTCGGTAGAGCCAATGAGGTTAGAATACAGGGAGACGCCCTTATGCTAAGAAAGTGAAGCCTGCCCCCGCCATATTGCTAAGCTTTGGAGAAATGTTCGTATTGTACAGCTAATGTTTTATATCACTTAAAACAGTAATAAAACGACAGACGGTTTTGTCGTGTTGTACAACGTGTTAAAAGAGTGCGAATTAGCCGTTAAAAATTAAGTTTTCAAATATATTATGAAGAGTATTTATTCAAGAAAGTATATTGTTTGAAAGTGCATACTTGGCAGTGACTGTCTGTTCTGTTGTGGCGTAAAGTCAGCGCCACACACCAGACGTAGAGAACGATCGTATAGAAGGCAGCGATCGACCGAGAGCCAATCGCAAGCAGGCGCCGCGCATCCTGGAGGGAGTAACCGAAGATGCGCGCCCTCTACGAGCGGCTGTATCTAGGCCGACATACGTCTGGACGCCCGGCAGTTACTATTCGGGAATATGACAGTTACTAGTCAGTTAAAATGTTCAAATGTTTGTAGAGCTTATGGGACTTAACTACGAGGTCATCAGTCCCTAAATTTACAAACTACTTAAGAACTAGCTAAGACTACAGATGGCACAAATATCCATGCCCAAGAGGGGATTCGAACCCCCGACCGTAGTGGCCGTGCAGACCGTGACTGAAGCGCCTCAGTCCCCTCGGCCACCGCGGCCGGCTTACTAGTCAGAACTCGTCAGCTACGACGACAGAACTCGGACAGTTACTAGGCAGCTACGAAGACAGAACTAGGACAGTACTAACTAAGAACGCGGCTACGAACTAGAGGTCTGCATTACGTCCGATTTTTACCGGCTAGTCCCGCTCGCCCCTGTGGCTCTCTGGAGTACGCGGCCGAGCGTCCTCTTTAACCGGTTGCAGGCAACCGATCGCCAGCGCTCGGCCGAGCGCGCCGAACGCTCGGTCGGTCGCCGGTAACCGGCGGACTCAGTGCCAGCGAGCTGCGCTTCGCCCCAATCCTTGAGATCAGAGGCCACCGCTTCACATTAACCACTCACTTATTTCTTTTACAAATGTATTTCGTTGTTTACTATCAGTTTTATAGAACTGTTAGTAATATTACAATTGAACTGATAGAAATATTACAATTGCATATGTTACATTTGATTTTGTTAATATGATGCAGACTACTGGAGTTTCGTCTTTGAGGTGATCTTGTTTTCAAGTGATTGTATCGTTTAAACTGTAATGTCTGTATATAGTATTTTGTTCCGTTTGGTAGACAAACGGGAACACAGTAGTCTAATCGTGGGCTATGTGTAGCGTATCTACAAACTCGGCCTCGTATACGTTGTACCATGCGCGTAGTCCGGGGTGGCGGTTTCTGGGCTTCAAACCCCTCCCGAAATGTTGACAAAGCTAACAATAATTGGCATCATTGTGTATCAGGATGAAGTCCGGCTACATTTTGCTAAGTCTGGGAAACAGTTAAACGTGCTCCAATACAGTCTCGATTTCTCCCCATGTGATTCCCATATGTTTTGGAACCCTGAAAAGAGACATTCATAGCCATCGGTATGTTTCTGATAAACGTGTGTACATCTGGGTAAAAAACATGGTTCTGTAGCAAACTGCAAACATCTGTGCACGGAGGAATTGACCGTCATGTCTCACAGTGGGTTAAATGTATTAACAGTTATGGTGATTACTAGTGAAATAATGAGTAGTTTTACTATCGGTAATTAAAATTTCAGTCATATATTACAATGTCAGTCAACAATATTTCTTGATGCTCCTATGTAAACGACTCCAGGTTCCCGTCTAGCCGGCCGCGGTGGCCGAGGAGACTGAGGCGCTTCAGTCACGGTCTACACGGCCACTACGGTCGGGGTTCGAATCCCCCCTGGGGCATGGATATTTGTGCCGTCTTTAGTATAAGGTAGTTCATAAGTAGTTTGTAAGTTTAGGGCTGATGACCCCGTAGTTAAGTCCCATAAGCTTAACAAACATTTGAACATTGAATTTTGTTCCCGTCTAGTCAATGCGTATCTACACACATGTTTCTTGTCACTGATAGCCCTACAAGTACTGCAAAAATTTGAGTGCTTTTACTTCAAGCTTCACGCACTGCCTTTCCGAATATCGTCCGTGTTTCGATCAGAATTTTCCTATCTTCATTAATTAATTTGCCTTGTTCGTAATTTTGTTTCTATAGCCTAATGACTGTCTAGTATACAGTTCTTTGGAATGAAATATAACTTATACACTATTAGTGCCGTTTGCGATTTTATTAAGAGTTCATGTTATTACAAAGTTCATTCATTGGCAACCCCTCACGAAATCCTCGCTACGCCTATGCGTTGTACTAATATTGAATGCAGGATCGGGAAGGAATGACGGAGTTAGGAGTAATATTCACGAAATTTTGTTTTTATCTACTTGGAAAAGCAAGTGGTCGTTGGAATCCTGCTCCGCATTTACTTTTGCAGTGTTGAATCATACCTGTTGTGCTTGACTGGTACGAAACTATAGTATTACATGTAGTACATTTCACAAAACCAGCAGAAGCCTGCGTGACACGATCCACTACAAGTGCAAACTATTTCCAAGCTTCACTTTTCGCTCCTGTTCCGACATGTCTTTCTTCTTCAGGACTAACGAGCCGCTCCTAATTCTCTCCATAATACTTCTCTTCGTTTCATGAATTGAGCATTTACACCCCTATACTTCGTTAATCCATAACGCTATACGCGTTGCTCAAGCAAGGTCGGTTTCTAATGAGATTCCACAGGGTTGAGCGCGCGTCGGTCGTGCTGTCACCGGCCGAGACTATGAGCGCGCTCGAGCGCCCGGCAGTGCTCGACACTTCCGCCGGTAACCGAGAGGCGGAGGGCGACCGGCCACACGGGGCATTAGACGGCCACAGCCGTGCCGCAGCGTGGGCCTACCCCAGCCGTCGAGCAGCGGCGCGGAGCGGGAAAGGCTCGAGCGGTTGTTTTCATCGAAATGCAGAGCTCTACTACGAACTTAGCAGTAACTAGGTCTCAGCGCAGCTAGTATCATACGGACGACGTCGCAAGAAGAGAGAAGAAACAGACATATGTTCAGAAGTTGAGTATCATAAAATTCAGTCAATAAAAAGTGTGTTGTTAATCTGAATAATTGTTACAGATTACATCAATGCCTGCACCAGTCCCTTTCCTGACAACTAGACCGAGACGAGTAAACTAAACAAAAGGCGACGAGGACACAACAAGTTCAATGCATTAAAAGTAGGAGGGTCGACTTAACGCGTAGTGTTAATGGGGAAGTAGCATTCCAAACTGACCAAGATGGCAGACAGGCTTCAACTGACGTATGTGCTCGGCATAGATAATGCCACCTCCCTTTATTCTAACCTCCTTGGGTAGAGCTCTGAGAGTAACGACAAGATACGTATCCGTATGTATCCGTTACCAAAAGAAACAGTACTCGTTACAAACCTTTCGTTACTTGTTACCGTGCTACACAGAAATACAGCCGCTAAACTAACTTTGAAACATTTAAACATTTAAATTTGCCACGTAGATACTGTATGCCTGCTTACTGAGGCAGTTATGCTATTGAGAAAGGGATCAGCACAGTCCATTTCCCTCGTGATTAAAATACAGGTGTCATACAAATTGATCAAAATTAGCGAGACCCACCCACTACCTGTCATTTGAAGTACTGCTCAAAAATATGTTCAACAGTTTCTAAATCTATCGGACTAAACTCCGTGGTCATCAGTCCGTAAGTTACAAACTACTGAAACAAAGGTAAACTAATCTAAGGACAACACACACACACACACATGCTCCAGGAAGGACTCGAACCTCCGCAGCGAGGCGCCTTAGACCTCTCGGCTACTCCACCGCGGCTAAGTACTGTTCCCCCACTTTACTTAGAGGCTTCGAATGTCAGGATCAATCGGAATATTTCGTGGCGAATACCAGTGTGATCGATCATAGTAGTAGCACTACATTTGCGAGAAGCGGGACTGTTGTACTGCATTATGTGACATTAACAATTAAGATAATACCAAATCAAATGTTCAAATGTTTGTTAAGCTTATGGGTCTTATCTGCGGGATCATCAGTCCCTAAACTTACAAACTAATTATAAAGTAACTTATACTGAAGACAACACAAACATACATGCCCGAAAGAGGATCCGAACCTCCGACGGGGAACGGCCTCGCGCATCGGAGCACAGCGTCTCAATGCGCTCGGCCACTCCGCCGCGGCTAAGATAATACTGTCATGGATGAAAATGTATACATTTTAACTTTCAGTACTTTTTACAAAACTTTTTTATTTGTAGAGAAGATCAAAAACTAATAATTATCCATGAAAGGAAAACTTTTACAGGTAAAACATACAAGGAAGCGAATGTTTGCGTTAAAAGCGGAAATCAGATCATCGATGATTAACTTGCAAACACGGATCAAGAAGTATAATCCAAATTTTGACATAACGCTAAATTCTAACACAGAAAGGTATTTAGATACCTGGTTCTTTAATATACATCAGATTTTTGTAGCAACGTTTTCCCATTATAAAATGTATATAAATTGACTCTCGGCACATACTTTTAAAAATGGGAATATAAAAATACACGTGTAGATTCCAATGGAAAGTTGTGTCAAAATTTCAAAGTATTTTTTCAGTGAACGTACCGAGATTTGCGATTAGGAACATCTAAATTTCCTACAGAATTACAAAATATGTAAATGAACGTTTGTTCAAAATCTGAAATTTGCGAAAATTCTTCACAGATTGTAATGCATTTTTGACACAATGATTTAGGAACAGCATGGACCCTAAATAAAAAGTGCTGCAGAGCGGTAGCAAAAGAAGCTCCTTTTCTCGTCATAGTTGGATATCGAGAGATTCCAAGCAGTTAATCGCTGCAGGTGTTGCAAGGACAAAATCTTTCAAGGTACCCATGAATTTTCTTTTTGGGCAGTCGTGTAGAATGTGCTCCAACGTTTGTGCCGATGTCCCGTAGCCGCATTGGTCGTCGTCGGTAACTCTCCACTTGTCTAGCGTTGCTTTGGTCTCGGCGTGGCCAGTTCTGATCCGGTTAAGGGAGCTCCATATTTTTCTTGGTAGGCTTGCACCCGGAAGTTCGATGGTCGGGTCTATATTGTCTAACTTCTTGTGGCTATGGAATGACGACCACTGGTTTCTTCATTCGTCTTTTAGATTGTACCAGTCTGGGGTGAGTTGGCCAGTGTTTACCCATATTGGTTCTCTAGATTTTAGTCGGGTGTGTGGTACGTTGTTCAATGTTTCGTGAATAGGTAAGTCTCTAGATCGTTTGAGTTTCATCCATTCATGTGTTACTGATTGTTGTCGTCGTAGATTTGGAGGAACAATATTGGCAATTACTGACAGCCAAGGTGTTGGTGTGGATTTTAGTGTTTCTGTCACTATCTTCATAGCATCATTTAGATGCTATGATTATCCGTGATTTCCCTAAATAACTCCAGGCAGATGCCGGAATGGTTCGTTTAAAGGACAGGTATCTGAAAGGGCACGGCCTATTTCCTTCCTCATCCTCGCCCAAAAATCCGAGCGTGTGCTCTAATGACCATGATGTCTACAAGTCGTTAAACCCTAATCTCCCTTCCTTTGCACACTTGACGTACTGATGTCCCTGTCAACCGCCATGATGGCGAAATCTGACCGTTTGACCTGCGAAACCGTGGCGCCGGCCGCGGTGGCCGAGGGGACTGAGACGCTCCAGTCACGGTCTGCACCGCCACTACGGTCGGGGGTTCGAATCCCCCCTCGGGCATGGATATTTGTGCCGTCCTTAGTTGTAAGTAGTTCATAAATAGTTTGTAAGTTTAGGGACTGATGACCCCGTAGTTAAGTCCCATAGACTCTACAAACATTTGAACATTTTTTGAAACCGTGGCATTCAAATGTTCAAATGTTTGTATAGCGTATGGGACTTAACTACGGGGTCATCAGTCCCTAAATTTACAAACTACTTACGAACTAGCTAACACTAAGGACGGCACAAATATCCATGCCGAGGGGGGATTCGAACCCCCGACCGTAGTGGCCGTGCAGACCGTGACTGGAGCGCCTCAGTCCCCTCGACCACCGCGGCCGGCCCGTGATTTCCCTAAATAACTCCAGGTATGTGCCTGGATGGTTCGTTTAAAGGACAGGTATCTGAAAGGACACGCCTATTTCCTTCCTCATCCTCGCCCAAAAATCCGAGAGTGTGCTCTAATGACCATGATGTCTACAAGTCGTTAAACCCTAATCTCCCTTCCTATGCATACTTGACGTACTGATGTCCCTGTCAACCTGTCACTGTATGATGGCGCAATCTGACCGTTTGACCTGCGAAACCGTTGCGCCGGCCGCGGTGGCCGAGGGGACTGAGGCGCTCCAGTCTCGGTCTGCACGGCCACTACGGTCGGGGGTTCGAATCCCCCCTCGGGCATGGATATTTGTGCCGTCCTTAGTTGTAAGTAGTTTGTAAGTTTAGGAACTGATGACCCCGTAGTTAAGTCCCATAGACTCTACAAATATTTGAACATTTTTTGAAACCGTGGCTTTCAAATGTTTGTATAGCGTATGGGACTTAACTACGGGGTCATCAGTCCCTAAACTTACAAACTACTTACGAACTAGCTAACACTAAGGACGGCACAAATATCCATGCCCGAGGGGGGATTCGAACCCCCGACCGCAGTGGCCGTGCAGACCGTGACTGGAGCGCCTCAGTCCCCTCGGCCACCGCGGCCGGCCGTGGCTTTCTGGTAATACATGAAACATCTGACGAGGGCAGCCTAGATCTGCCGAAACCGGTTGTATAGATATTGAAGCGATCTGGACCAAGTCTAATTTTCCATAAGGTAAAGCAGTCAACAATCCGAAGATTGGTTTGAACACCACAGTGCTTTACTAGGTATGGTCCTGTTTGGAGGTGGTATGTCGTTGCCTTCCTCCGACCTTCGAACTGACTTACCCAGCCAGTTATAGGGGGACCTACAGTTTAACGTGGGTTCCGAACCACCACGGTATTTTTCACATGAGCAATATTGCGAGAGGTGAAAGAAGTGGAAAGTGACAGATAAAAATCCTAGGACCTGGCTGGGATCGAACACGCGACCTTTGGATTTGTAGTCTGGCACTCTACCACTGTGCAACCGAGGCGCACATATGAGATAATAAATCTGGTTATTAAAAACAAGCGGATTCGCTCTACAAGGCCACAGTGTCAGTACTGTGAACCTCTTAGCGGCTAATGCATTTCGTCGCGACTGCTATTGCAGAGTGTACTGTGGGGGATGCGGCGCGCCAGCTGCCAGTGAGTGACAGCTGAATTACTGGCGCCAGCGCCAGCGCCAGCAGCAATCAGCGCGCCTGGCCGGGTCGCCAGCCAGGGCGCCAGTGTCAAGTACCACTTGCCGTCGCCCACGTCGCCTTTAAGCGGCCCACAGCGCCCGCTTTACAGACCTGGCCACCGTCTCACTATTTTCTCAATACTCCACCCCAAGGGCTCGAAAACACAGAGCGTACCAGACGTCAGGAGTCACACTCATACTAATGGCAGAAGAACCTAAACTAAGTACTCTGACAATGAGACCACGTGGGTATCGGATTTTAGAATTTTTGCATATTTATGATACGTGAAGTTCAGTACTCAAATAACAATCAGCCAAAGTCATTTGACACTACTCTCAAAAATTCTCGAGAAAATCGATCTACAAGTAAGCATAAGAACCAATCAGTAAACAAACTGCAGCATCTGTCAGTGTAGCTCAGGTGGTTGCCGGGCGCCGTGGCTCAGAGCGCTGAATGGCTTTCATAATAAAAACGAGATGGCGTATGCCACATGACGTCTTCGAAGGGCTGGTTTTCGGTAATTCAATGGAGGGTGTCAAATCTCTGTTATTTTTGCAAATAACTCTCAAACGATACGAGATATGAAAAGAACATAAGAGAGCAAAGTTGTAGAGAATTTTCTCCTCTACCGATTCGGTTAATCAGTTTTCGTTTCAGATAAATGGTTAAGTCGCTATTTTCATTTAAATTTCGAGCTGTCAAAAGACGATCGCAAAGGCTTACTTTAGGTTACAGTAGTAACATCGAACAACAACGAGCAAACACGGTCAGCGACCGCAACGAACAGAACTATCCAAAAAAAAAAAAAAAAAAAAAAAAAAAAAAAAACAATGGTGGTAGCGTTCTGGCCTTACAACCTTAGGGTCGATGGTTCGAATCCTGTCATGCCAGGTTTTTCTTAATTTTTTTTATTGTGTTCATATACTTACACAATTTTAACTTCTAGTGGTAATTTTTACGAAAAGAGCACGTATTTATATTTATTGTTATTTTCTTTATTTTATAGAGGGTTGTTAATAATGATAGTTTCAATCAAATAAATATAATTTAGATTTTTTACAGTGTTGGCTTCACTATTAATTGATGACGGTAGTCTTTGATTGTTCAGTTTGTGAAGAGCTACGACGCTGTTTTTGGAAAGTCATCTCCTTACCTACTAATGGCTTTCCAAGCAGCTAACCCACAAACCATCATTTTAGGTGACGGCGAGCAGTGGCGTAGTGGACTTCAGATTCTACTAATTAGTAACATTGTGCATCTTCTTGTTTATGTTTGTGCCACTGATCTTGAGGAACGATTTAAGTTTCTTACAAGGGCTCAGGACAAGGAAGAAAAGTTGTCAGATTGTCCTAAAAGTATTTGGAAGAAGCGGATTTGAGGACAGTGGCTTGCCACTTAACTGTGAGAGTGTAATCCATGAAACATCGCCGAGCGAGGTGGCGCAGTGGTAAGACACTGGACTAACATTCGGAATGACGGTGGTTCAAATCCACCTCCGACCATCAAGGTTTACGTTTTCCGTGATTTACAGAAATCACTCCATGCAAATGCTGGATGGAGCACGGCCGATTTCCTTCCACATACTTACCCAAACCTCCCGAGCGTCGACGGGACGTAAAACTCCAAGCGTCCTTCCTTCCTACTTCCATGAAACATCGCTAAGTAATATGTCAGCAACATCCAACGGAAATTTATTCTACATTCTCAGCTCGAGAAATATTTATAAGATTTTCACGCATCGGTGTCACAAATAATAGACACTCTTTGGCCTACTTTCACAACACGTGTAGAAGTCGTAAAGTTAATTGACTAGTTAATTGTCTGCATCCGACTAAAATTCGGGGTACGACGCTTTTATGTGCAGTCGTTCGTATTGACTGACGAAACAATTGTGTATTATTATGTCGAAGTGCTGTGGAAAATCAGCTTTTTTAACAGTGATGGGGCAGCTCCGAATCTGCTTACGTTAATACGACTGTCATAATGTACATGTAGCTAAATAATACGAGAGTTCCAATCAACAGCATGTCACGGGTGCTAAATGAATTTCGCTTTGAAAGAGCCAAATGCGTCTATAGTCCATACGTTGAAGTGTCGCCTATTACCGATTGAACAAACACAGCTTTACAATTTAAAGTAGTTTTGTTGTTTTTTGTTGCTGTCTACAGTCCGGAAACTGGTTTGATGCAGCTCTCCACCCTACTCTATCCGGAGCAAGTCTTTTCATCTCCTCATAAGAACGGCAACCCACATACATCTGTATCTGCTTACTATATTCATCTCTTGGTCTCCCTCTGCAATTTTTACCTCACACACTTCCCCCCAACGCTAAATTCACGATTCCCTGATGTCTAAGAATGTGTCCTACCAATCGATAACTTCTTTTAGTCAAGGTATGCCAAAAATTCCTTTTCTCCCTAATTCTGTTCGGAACCACTTCATTAATTACGAGATCTACCCACCTAATCTTCAGTAGTTTTTGAAATATTGAATAAGCATCCGAAACGACAGGATCATATTACATTAACTATAATTTATTAGAATTAATAAAAATGCCACTGAATAACGCAGCAGCAAAAATAAGTAGTAATATGGTACCTATATCATACAAGTATCTCGTTACATTTTTCGTGCTATTCAATACGGAGGCCGAAATTTGATTAACTTGAATGCAATTAATTAGTAATAAATTTTGCAAAGAACGAAGAAATAGTTAGCGGAAGGAAATAATAAGAAGATAATTGACAAGGTATAAACATTAGAAAGTACTGGGACTGTCTTTCAAGACAACGGTAAAGTATGGTTTGCACAGAATGTACTTCCAGTTATCAAGTGTCCAAGGCTCGCGACACCACTTATTTCGTGGCTTTTCATTAGCTTAACAAATACGTTAGAAAGTACTGGGACTGTCTTTCAAAACAACGGTAAAGTGTGGTCTGCACATAATGTACTTCCAGTTATCAAGTGTCCAAGGCTCGTGCCACCACTTATTTCGTGGCTTTTCATTAGCTTAACAAATACGTTAGAAAGTTCTGGGACTGTCTTTCAAAACAACGGTAAAGTGTGGTATCACTAATGATACTTCCAGTTATCAAGTGTCCAAGGCTCGTGCCACCACTTATTTCGTGGCTTTTCATTAGCTTAACAAATACGTTAGAAAGTTCTGGGACTGTCTTTCAAAACAACGGTAAAGTGTGGTCTGCACATAATGTACTTCCAGTTATCAAGTGTCCAAGGCTCGTGCCACCACTTATTTCGTGGCTTTTCATTAGCTTAACAAATACGTTAGAAAGTTCTGGGACTCTCTTTCAAAACAACGGTAAAGTGTGGTATCACTAATGATACTTCCAGTTATCAAGTGTCCAAGGCTCGTGCCACCACTTATTTCGTGGCTTTTCATTAGCTTAACAAATACGTTAGAAAGTTCTGGGACTGTCTTTCAAAACAACGGTAAAGTGTGGTCTGCACATAATGTACTTCCAGTTATCAAGTGTCCAAGGCTCGTGCCACCACTTATTTCGTGGCTTTTCATTAGCTTAACAAATACGTTTCTTCCGTGAACGTTGCCTATGCTGTGCTAGTTTTGTCCGCCCACATTTGTTCATAATGCTCGTCGGTAGTTGTCATTTAATTTCGAGTTTCGTCCGCAATTCCTCTTCGCCAATGATGTTTTACTTTGTTTTGTGTACGGAGTCATTACAGAGGGTACAATCACTAATGAAACGTTAAAGAGTGTAGCCGTTTTCTATCTCAGATGCTTTCATCAACTGCGCACTACCGTTGGTAAAGTATTGTGAACAAAAAATTTAAAAAAGTTAAAAATCGATAAATACCGAAACTCAAACAACGAGACATTTTTATTCACAGTATAACTTCGAGTTACATATTTTCAAAGTGGCCAAAGGGTCCGTCCTGACGTAATTCTCAGAAAGATCCAGAATTGTGACGTACATACAATTCCTGTAAATATTTACTAGTTGTGACCCACTGTCACTCGTATAATTATAAAACTCGATGTAATGGAAATTTTTACAAATTTTCGTCCGTGGATTTTTAAAAACATTCCCCTATGCTTTACATCTTGTCAGCTTAAAATTTTGGTATGTCAATCGGAATGTGTGAAAGCATTTTTTTTAGTTGCAGAAAATTAACGATTAATTGTAAATGGCTATAAATTTGAACTTGTCCATCAACTCATGGAATTACTCAAAGAATATGTCGACTTGTTCCTGGCTGGAAGCTACTGCTCACTGAAAACATTGTTGGTTCTCGTCTTTCACTATTCAGTCCTCCTACAAAAATAAAGCCTTTACTGGCTTTAATTTTATCATTTATATGCATATTTGTCATCTTCATTCAAAGAAATAAGCCGACAAATTTTTTTTTAACTTACCGTACTGTATTTTTTCTGTTAATCACTAATTGCTTTCCAAATCGTTATTACTTCTTAAGACATTGTCACGTATGGTTTTCTCATAAAGATTTAGAAGTCTGTCATCTAATGTACTTCTTGGAACTGTCGTTATTCCCATTTGAAAAAGTTGCACCTTTCCGGCTACTTTCTTCAAGTTATTTTCATACGGTTGACTAGCCGACTTCTCCGTCTTTGTCATTTTATGACCATTTGCATGTCTGCCATTTTATACAGGTCATCTGCGCGGCAGATCGATTTCGTACGAAACTGTAACTCTTGATTTGGCTAATCGCAATTGATTTCACTTCACACGTTTGCAGTTCCAGGGTCACATCGACGCTGAAAAACAGTTTTGCAGTTCCACAGACACATCGAACCTGAAAAACATACGTCACGCCAGCGAAGAAATGCCTTCGTGCAGGAGTTAGCATTGTTGATTACGTGCATGAAGGCTCATTTCCACGGTATTTTATCGTGTTTGTTCTTGGCGTGTTCGTCCTAGAGGTCACTCTAGGCTCCGAGAGCCCAACTACAGAGATGCCGAATCAGAAAATTATTTCAATAAAAATGAATACGCGTTTTTAAATCGGACTACAGATTATAAAATAACACCTCTACGCCCGAAACATATTCCTAGCGCCATAGATTCTTAAATATTTGTGAATCTGAATTTTTAATAGCTGTAAAAATATTTCCGGGATTCAAAATGTAAAACGTGGGGACATCTTAAAACATATGAGAGTAAGGACATGGACTACTAATGTGTCAGTAAGCAGTGCAAGCCTAATTGTTCGAATGTAAACTACTCATGTATCATGCATTCATCATGCGCTCCACCTATTTAAAATTCAAAACTTACGAGTGTTTTCATAGGTGTTAAAATTTACACAAATTTTCTGGCCTGCCTGAATGGGGTTAGAAATCTGTATGGGCCTAGGAGAATTATTATCAAATATTTTTTAGTTCGAATTATAAAATAAAATTCATTTAAATAATCATTTACTGACTTTGTATTGTGCGAGGGAAATATTTTAATAGATTTTAAAGATTTTGAGGACAAAGGTGCAATGTCGTAAATTTCAGGTTTATTTCACTTTCACTTCAAATTTGTCAAGCAATATATTGCTTACTGCAGTGTATATCTCTCGGACAAACTGTGTAGTTAGCAATGACTAATGCAGTGTGTTTCAACGTTTTCGAATACGCGATCCCCTGCCAAGTAAAAAACTTCTCGCGACACCCCTCTCCTCACGAACCGTAACAAAACTTATCTCAAAGGAAACAAATTTAATCTTCTTTCTTTTGCTTCAGCTTTATTGGAAAAATGATGGACGAAGTTCTTTTAGTGTATTTTTTGGAAAGGATCAAATTAAACTAATTTTACAAGCTTTCCGACAGAAAAAATATTTTGTTTAACAGACACAAATTAGCCTCATAAAGAAAAGTCGTACTGTATAGTCAATTTGTAAAGAAGTTGATCTTTTAGAATTACTCATCCTATCAAGTTCTTTTACCTATCGACTGGTTCCTGAAAACAGTTTTCAGGCTGTGTGCTAATTCATCATTAACTTTCTGTATTATAAAACAATTTATGATATATTTAAATCATGATCATAGTTACACAAGGAACTCCATAATATTAACATTACATAAATTTCACTTAGACAAACGTTTTTCTAATATTAATATCCATTGTTAACAAATTTCTCTTCTTCAAAAACGCTTTTCTTCCCATTGCCATTCTCCATTTTACATCCTCTGTACTACGACCATCATATGTTATTTTGCTGCCCAAGTAACAAAACTTATTTACCACCTTTATTGATTCGTTACCTAATTTAATTCCTTCAACATCACCTGGTTTTCTAAGACTGCATTCCATTACCCTTGTTTTGTTCTTGCTACTGTTCATCTTATAAGTTGTAAACAATACTTGTACCAAATTTGGTACAGGAGGAGATATGAAATATTGTCGCATGATATGGCCGTTTTCCTCGAATTTCATTATTTATGCCGTCATATCACCTGAATTATGTATCGTGGGTGATTTTTACCACTACAGCCATTGTTATGTTGTAGTAAGGAATATGTGCATCAAGTTTTCTTGAAATCGATTCACTGGTTTTCGGAGGAGATGTGGTACAAGATGTGGTACACAAACATACGTACATATGATATGAACATATATACATATTAATGGTAGACCTTCAGTCGCCCACTCGGCTAGCCGTCTGGTCTAACGCACCGCTTCCGAGCCGGGGAGGCGTACCTGCTCCGGTTCGAATCCGCCCGTCGGATTAACGAAAGGGGTCGGAGTGCCGGCCAGCCTGGATGTGGTTTTCAGAAGGTATTCCACATCCCTCTAGGTGAATACCGGGCTGGTCCCCAAGTCCTGCCTCAGCTACACGATTCGCAAACATTTCGTAACACTTTACACTTTTACACGCATATTAACAATATACGCAGACATTTGGGGTACACATTTCCTCCTGGACGGCATGGGATGGTGGCAGGAAGGGCATCCGGCCACCCTGTAAATATTAAGCCCTGCATGCGCGGGAGAAGGGCCAAAGAAGAAGAATGGCAGACCTTCAGTCGTGTTTAAATCTCTTCATTCAAATGCACTTCAATAACACACCGTTAAAGGTGTTATCGTAAATTAGAGAAATTTTTATGCTAACAAAGGAGCGGTTTCCCACATTGTCTGTTGAGTCAGTGTCAGACTAAGAGCACTGGAGTCGTGGCTGAAAGAGGAAACATCGCGTTTTTCGTAGTTGTGTGTGAGTCCATTCTTCTGGCAGCTGCAGACACTTGCAGCTGGTGCTCAGTTCCGCAAACTTTCCACCAGGAGCGCTCGCCTCTGAGACGGCCTGGCCACGCTTTCTAGCACTTCGCTAGCCCGCAGGAATAGAGCCGTGCGCCTCCATAGGGTCCCAGACACAATGCGCCGAGTGCTGCAAGTGCTTCAGAGGGGAAAGAAATCGAGAAACAAGAGGACGATTAGCCGGTCTTCCGCAGTTCAAGCTGCAAGCAACACAAAGGGAGTCTAGCAGCGCCGTCGTCGTAATGTTACACAGAGCAGATTTCGAAATCAGCGTCTCGTGACAGACTAAGTAGTGGTGTGCAAAGGAAACTAACTAAAGAAACGATTTTGTGTGTTTAGGGGCCATAGCGTTATATAAGTCTCACAATTAAAACATCATATTCTGCTTAGGAACATAAACGCTGTTTATAAGCGCCTATTTCGTTGTAAATACGATCTTCAGGGTATCTGGGAAAACGTAGATAGTTTCGGTAGAATACATCGAATGTTATTTGCAACTAATATTCAAATTTTATAAATATGTGTTCTTCATAAGTCAGTTGGTCTTGACATTCACATATATATCGGCGGTTTTTTGTCATTGTCAAGCCATTTTTTACGTATGCTCCTTCGCTCTTATTAGATTAATGTTGGTTATTACTTCACATTACGTTAGTACCACCAACGATTCCAATAGTAAAAATTACCTAATTACTGATAAACATACTGAATCTAACCATATATCTGGGCTATCTGTCAAGGAAGCGGTCAAATTAAAATAACTCACCATACTTCGACAGTTACGTTATATAACTAATTTAATTTGCAGTAATAACGAATATCAGTTCAATCAGAACGAAGGAACATACGTAAAAATAGTTCGACAGTGATAATAAAATAATTAAAAAAAAAAAAAAACCATTGATGCATAAGGATGTCAAGACCAAGTTATTTTTATGAAGTCTAAATAACTGTTACTTACAAAATTAGATGTATTGTTCCAAAGGTATATTTTCACCTGCAAATGGCATTTACGCCTAAATAGACGTCTATAGAAACAAACATCATTTGTGTTATAAAGCAGCATTTGGAATTTTAATTGTACAATGAAAGAATAGACACAGTGAGATGAACAGAAATGACTTAAAGACAAAAATTTTACTGAAGTCACGGCGATGTATGATGGCTTCCTGGATATTAAACCTTGTGGAATATCACTCTTAATACGGTGTGAGATGACCACAGACGGTAAGGCGTATTCGGCAATATTGTCCCATGTCGGCCACAACATGGTAAGGAGTTCTAGTGGTAGGGCGTTCTATTCATCCAGCAGCGCTGTTGACAACCGCCTGATGGTCGTTCGTGTATGAGGACGTGTCAACTGCGTCTCTCCAACGTATCCCGCTCGTGTTTGATGTGATTTAAATCGGGTGGATCGGGTAGACAAATCTATTCGAGAATATCCTCTAGATCGAAGAAGTCATCTACCTGTGCTGTTCGATGCGGTCACACATCGTAATAAAAATAAATAAACAAATAAAAATAATTTTAAAAAAGGTTGGGAAGCATCCCAACGAAGACTAACATTGTCATAATTGCGTTGGCCAGTGAAATACGGAAGATGGTATGTCCATGAAACATTATGTCTTCCAAAACTATAACTCCTGGACCACTACCTAGACCACTAGAACGATTGTCTTCCATAATATTTCTTAGTGCATTAAATACTCTTAAATAGCAAGCTGTGCGAATCTGGTATAGGCGGCCTCATACCTGCCTTTAAAAACTTGGACAAACCTCCCATCTATACTTTTTATGATGTCTGTTCCTGGTTTCAACGTCTTTCAAGCACTTTCCACAGATGTTTGCTCCAGTAGCAGGCAAACAGCTGACCCACTTGGCAGTTTTTGAGATGTTTGTAGGTTGCCCCTTTGTCGCTTATGCTGAGGTGATCGAGTTCATGGGGGTACCTCGTAATATGTTGGACCTCCTTTTGTACATTGTGACATTGCCTCAAGAGGTACTTAGAAGTCTCCTGCAGGAATATACGGCTATGATGCTTCGATAACCACCCATGACAGCGAAATCGTACCTAGTGCAGGATATTGTGCACTAACTGACCTCTTGGTTATGTCCCTGGAATTGTCAAGAATATTGTCCTTCAAACAGTCGCAAGCAATTGCGTTCTGGTGACGTAGCGCATTGTCACTCACAAAAATTCCTTCGTTGTTCGGGAACAAGAAGTCTATGAATGGCTGCAAACGATCTCCAACATAACCATTTACAGTAACGACAGATTAAGGCGGAAAGGAGGACCCAGTTTATTCTACGTAGAAACAGCCCACACCATTATGGAGGTTGGCACAGTGCCTTGCTGACGTAGTCAAAAGCCTCTTGGGGCGCTCCATAGTCGAAACTTACTATCAGACCTTATTAACTAAAATGGGGACTCATCTGAACAAGCCATGGTTTTCTAGTCACTTGGAGGCGGCAGAGTGATCGAGCGTTCTTAGACGCCTTGCTGCGGAGAGCGCGGTTGCTCGTCATCGGAGGTTCGAGTCCTCCGTCTTGCATGGGTGTGTTTTTTTGTCCTTAGCATGATTTAGTTTAAGTGGTTTTTAAGCCTAAGGAGTGATAACCAAAGCAGTTACGTCCTTTAGTTTTACAAACATTTGAACATTTCTAGTCACCTGGCGTCCAACCGATATGCTCCCAAACCCGGGAGAAGCTCTGCAGGCGATGTCGTGCTGTTAATAAGATCACTGTTGTCATAGCATATTTACGTCAAACTGTCCCAACGGATACATTCATGGCAGGTCCAACATTGAATTCTGAGACGCAGTGCTGCTTGTCTTCTAGCATTGAAGGTTTATGCAAACAGCGCTGCTTTCGACCATTCAGTGCAGTCCGTAGGTCACTGCGTTCTCCGAGGTGAGAAGAAATGCTTGAAATTTGGTATTCTCGGCGCACTTTTGACACATTGGATCAAGGAATTCTGAAAAGGGAATATTTGTTGTCTGTAAAGTTATGGGATATAACTGCTGTGGTTATCGGTCAAAACGGAATGTTCCTTGCGGTTAACTGCAAATATCATTATGCGTACAAAGTTTTAATTCCCATTGTGGATCCATAATCAAGTCGGTAACATTTTCACGTGAATCACCGGAGTTCACCTCTGCCAATGCAGCGATCTTTTGTACCTTGTGTACACGATGCTACCACCTTCTGTAACCGTGCATATCGTTATTCCATGACAGTAAATGCCAGAGATCTACATCTGCATTCAGTATCGTAACTACGATTCACAATGAATTTTGCAGTGAGCGTTGGTCTAAAAGATTTGGCTCATCGCTCATCACTCTTATATATAGGGATCGAATAGGCTGTAAAAAAATTCAGAATTTTTATTAATTTTAATACTGTGATGGAATTTTGAAGTTTTATTACATTAATATTTTAAGGTTCCCTTTTTTTATAATTTCCAGACAAATTTGGCAATTTGCTTTTATGGTAAAGTAATCTGCACTAATGAATGTATCATTAAGAGCAGTAACTTTTTAGTAAATTAATGAAATTATTTTCTGTGATATTTTGGATTCTTAGATTATTACGCGCAATTTTTTAAATATGTTGTCAACCATAAAACTGTCTATAATGTCTAGGATAAAATTGTGTTCCACGTAAATATTGCTTCCTTGTAAAAGAATAGGTGTGCCAAATTTCACCTCAGTCCTAAAAAGCAAAATCTTCACTACGAAATTGGAAACAAACATAGCCTTTGGACATTTCTTCCAAATAAGAGCATTAAAACTTTCCTTTGGGTACCTTGAAACGTGAGCATGACTCATTATACTGCTCACGGTTTTAATTTTTTTATACCAATAAAGGAAAAAAATTGGGATAATAATATTTACTATCAAATAATCTTCTATATAAATAAAAATTAATCGCCAAATGTGTTGCTAAGCGTAAAAATCGAGAATGGCTTCAACGGTTTTGGCTGATCTTTTCTTTGTTCTGTTCGTAATTCTCAAGACTAGGTTTGTATGTAAGAAAATTTTTGGAAAATCTTCCGGAAAATATCAGAATTTGAGAAAAACTGTGAGTATGCTTCCAGCTTGGATCATTTTCTAGATTCTCCAACAATCAGCTTCTCGCCTAGCGACCAAATACGCTGTAACGGAGCGAACAAATACGCTGAGGAGGTTCGAATAAAGGGAGACGGGTTATGTACTCAAGCTTAAAACAGCCAGACTGATTTAACATGAAACGTCGTTCCTTTAGAAGCCCCTCAGTATTATTCTTACCTCCATGGTGTTGTCGCTGGTGATCATATGCAAAGATAGAATTGATGCCAGTTCGTGTATTTTTGAGTGTTACAGAAAAATTGACTACAGTTCGTGGTTTATTTTTTCACAACAATGCCTCCATTGCAGCGTCGTTATATCGGTCGGCGTTCGCAACCCAGTCCTACTACGTGATCGTAGACCCTATGGGAACGGCGAATATCGTACACGCGCTTGGAGGTAAATCGAGAAAGAAATTCTGAACCGCGATCCGTCATGACTCTGGAACAACGGGTACAGTCGAGTTCGACTCGCTCAGTTGCAGTTTAAGCACAAAATAATTTGGATAGTAGACAAAACAAACGGCAACATGTGACGATTAGAACTGAACGTTTAGCTATAATATACGATCCAGTAGTTGATTATGCACCGTATGCATAAAAAAAAAGTTCAAATGTTTGTAAATTTATCGGACCAAACTGCGTGGTCATCAGTCCGTAGCCTACAAACTACTTAAGACTAGGTAAACTAACCTAAGGACAACACACACACACACACCCATGCCCCAGGGAGGACTCGAACCTCCACGGCGAGCAACCGCGCGCTCCGCAGCGAGACGCCTTAGACCGCTCGGATACTCCACCGCGGCTTTTCATTTTTATGCCGCCATCTATTGACTTCGTATTTTGTTCAATTTTTGCTGTCGTGAGTAACTTAGGAGAAATGTACGAAGCAATCCCTAAATCAGACTCAATAATTTAGAATTTTAATAACACGAAACGGAAATGAACAACGGGTACAATTTTTCCTCTCTCTGCTGAATTTCTGGAAAGCTTTCATTCGCAAAAGACGCTATAGCGGCCAGTTCAGTTTGGCGGCAAACCGCGCGCTGCCTCGCCCTTCACGCCCACTGCGTGTCCTCCGCACTCAACATCCGCTCTCTGGACCAGCGTGTGTAGCTGTGGCTGTGTGCGCCGCGCCGCTTCCGCATGCGGACCACTAATGGCGAGCACGTCCTGTTACGCCAGCTCTGATGCCATCCACCCACACACAACAGCTAGGATGTTGGATCGACATCTGCCAAGATCAAACACACCACAAAACGAAATTTAGCTGAATAAATAGGGTTCAGGAGGAGCAGTAGATGTTTCATGTGATAGTACTACGGTGTAATTCGAATGTAGTACTCGATATAATACAGCACGGTGCGAATTTTTTCGTCGCCAGCTCGCCATTGGCGACCGAATATTGGCAGCTGGCGATCTGGGCTTACATCTTATATATTAAAAGAATCTCCTAAAATGATAAATATGAAGCATTGATTTGTGGTAATTATTTCAGCAATCAGTCGTCAAAAAATAAATTTTTATTTGTTTGCAAATCCAGATTTCTACCACTGTGTGGTCATTATCAGTGATTAAAACCAATTAAAATATTTAAAATATCTCGACCTCCATGTTGGAGGTTGCGTTTGTGCTGACGCAGCTGAGGATTGTAACAGTTGCGTCAGTACAAACGCAACCTCCAACATGGAGGTCGAGATATTTTAAATGTTTTAATTGGTTTTAAGCATTAATAATGACTACACAGTGGTCGAAATCTGGATATGCAAACAAATAAAAATTTATTTTTTGACGACTGATTGCTGAAGTAATTACCACAAATCAAATACAGTCGTGGAGCACCCATTCCAACATGGAATCAAGCCTGATGAAGCATTGAATTAAAATTTCCGGTGCGACCGGGAATCGAACCCTGACTTCTATGCTTACTAGGCAGACGTCTTACCACTACACCACCGCATCACTAGCGATTAAGGCGCCTCGGAATATTCTAAGCACGATTTCCCTCACGTCACAAACCTTATTTCAGCTTCTGTGTTCCATATAGCATTTCCACTAGTGATGTGGTGATCTAGCGGTAAGACGTTTGCCTAATGAGCATGGAGGTCCGGGTTCGATTCCCGCTCACGTCAAAAATTTTAATTCAATGATTCATATTTATCATTAACCTCTTTGACGTATTCGAGAAGAAAATCCGTCTCAGGGATTGTTTATTTGTAATTACATTGATATTTATATAACGTTAAACAGGAATGTTCCAATATGTCCATTGCCGAGGTGCTATTCCGCTGCATGGAGAGCCTTGGCAGTAGTGGCAATGTTCTATGGAACACAGAAGCTGAATTGAGGTTTGTGACGTGAAGGAAATCGTGCTTAGACTATTCAGAGGCGCCTTACTCGGTAGTGCCTACTAATAATGGAGGTCCGGATTCCATTCACGAACACATGACAAATTTTAATTCAATGCTTCATATTTATCATTAATTTCTTTGACATATTCGAGACGCAAATCCGTCTCAGGGATTGTTTATTTGTATTTACAATGTTCTAAAACTAAAGACAGTAGTTCACACCAAACTACCCGGCCGATTTCCTTCATTTTTGTTTTAAACGAAAAGTATTCATCCACATATTTGTCATCAAGTATAAGAATTTACAGCTCTCACCTTACTTTTTCTATAGTCAAACGCGATTTCCTTCTGTATATTTCTTACGGGGAGATCCTTGCTGTAAACTAAAGTCAGTCGGTCAAGGCGTTCTATCCGATCTCTTTCCTTCATTATTGCTTTAAACGAAAGGTATTCATTCGCAGATTTGTCATCAAGTATCAGAATTAGGTCTCTCCATCCTTTATTTTTATTCATACGCGGTATACTTGGTCCTTGCACTGAATATTTTAATCGGTTTGTTTTACGATACCTTCAGTTCTAATTAAGGTAAGCAGTTCTTTTTGACGTTACAACACTCAGCTGATCAAGCTCTTTCATTTGCTCTTTTACACACTTGCATCGATTGATTCTGAAGAAAGCTGTGCATGAACATTCAACTTTACTTTCTGCTCTGTGGTTGTGGAGACTGTTAGTGTGAAGTCGATGTTTTGTAATAACCAGGTAAAACGTGCTTGTGATGGGTCAGAGCTTAGAGACAGAATTGTATTTGAGATACGCGCTCCTTGGAGTTAATATCTTTTCTCATGAAACTATGCGAAAGGAATGATTGAAAAAATAAAAAGGCACAAAATTGTTTTCCTTCAAGCGATTAAAATTGTGAATGTGAATGCAAGGGAGTGAGTATGTTAAATTCGTATAAATACACATATATTTTTCGAAACTTCAGGTACCTGTTTATCTGAATTATAAATGTTATCTGAGTTTTATTTGGATAAGTAGTTATGGTGAAGGATAATAGTTTAATCGAGTCTGCAATATGGTTCCTACCTTTAGTTGTCAACTTTCCTAAACTGCCTATTTTCCAAGCAAGTCACAAGTCAATGTTCACACAGCGCTGCAGTAGTGCAATATCATTACAGCAAAATATTTTTTCATTTTCCCTGTTGGTACTCCAGCTATTGAGTTCATTTATCAGCATTCATGTTTGTTTTCAAGGTCATATTGTGAAGTTGTTTGAATTTATAAAATTTTATTTTCAAGCATGACTATGAATATTTGTGGGCCACTTGTCCTGCACCGTTTAGGCATGTTGGACATATTTACAAACGCTGATATTCAGATGTTGTTATGTATGGGTTTGCAATGTCAACGAGGCTACTTGTAAATTCGATTTTCTAACCCCAGAGAACCCGACACAAGAAATTTGACAGAGCTTTTCGCTAAAATTGCAAATGAACAGAGTGGGCCTGAATTAGAAGTCATTATGCAGTTTGTAGAACGTCGTTCCTCGACAAGCACACGCTGAATTTACACTTACAAGAGTATGGCAGACATCACGTATGAGCAGACTCTTTCGTGATGACTTACAGCCGATTCAACAACTTCGAGAAGGAGATAAAGGTGGACGATTAGGATTGTGTTGTTCGCTAATTGCTACTCGGCGAGTAACCCCATTAATAGAGTTCAATAATGAAGTAAAAAAATAAAAATAACAATAACAATAAAATAACAAAACAGTAAAATAAAAAGAAAGAGAGAGAGAGAGAAAAAGAGAAAGAATGAGAGAGGAAAAACAAATAAGATATTTTAATTTACTGTCCAGATTATGTGTGGACGAACTGGCAGGATGAGATATTAATATCTTGCTCTTTCATTCCCTTCTTTCTCAATGTGCCTTTTTTTTAAATTGTACTTATGATTTAATTGCTATACAAACTACCAACTGAGCATAGGGTCCCTGCAGGACCGAAGTACGTGCATGATTCATTTAAAATTGAACCGTTATTGGAATGACAAAAAAGTTGGGAAAAAATGGAAGTAATGTTGAATGTTCACACATTTCAGAATCAATCAATGCAAGTGTTTAGAAGCACAAATGAAGGAGATTGGTCCGCTGAGTGTTGTTAGGTCAAAGATAAACTGCGTACCTTAATGAGAACCGAAGATATGGTAAACAAAACCGATTAAAATATTCAGCCAAGGACAGAACGATAACGCGTTTGAATAAATAAAGGATGGAGAGGCGTAAGTTAATTCTGATACTCAGTGACAAAGCTGCAAATGAATACCTTTCATTTAAAGCAAAAATGAGGGAAATCAATAGGATAGAGCGGCCTGACCGACTGACTTCTTTATTTTACAGCAAGGACGTTCCCATAAGAAATACACAGTAGGAAATAGCGTTTGAGTATAGAAAAAGGAAGGCGAGAGTTCCGATAGTTGATGACAAATCTGTGGATAAATACCTTTGGATTAAAACAAAAATGAAGAAAATCGGGCGGGTAGTTTGGTCTTGTCGACTGACTTTATTTTTCGTAAATTCTTTTAATATGTAAGATGTAAAGTGTTCTTTCTGTTGTGAAGTACCTTTAGAACAAACTGATGTGTTTTATCTTGATATATTTACTTTGATTAACTGGTTCACATGTGTTCAAATGTTTGTAAATCTACGGGACTTCTTTGATATCAGTCCCTAGGCTTACAAACAATCAAAGCTAACACACACACCCATGCCGGAGGGAGGACTCGAACCACCGACGGCGAGCAACCGCGCCTTTTGCAGCAAGTCGCCTTAACCACTCGGCCACTCCTCCGCCGCTTCACACCTGTGTAATGTGTTAAAGTCTCAAGGATCAATAAGGAGCGCGTAAAGTGCAATTTTAACTAATTTGTAGCTTTGTCGCTTACTGCTCAACCTAAACCGTAACCATTTATGTGGAACGTATTATTGTACTTTACATTATCACCTCCTAATGTATGTACTACTAGCTAAAGCCCGCGGCTCCGCTCGCGTATTGGTTGATTATGATAGACAAGCTATCTTTCAGTAGTGTGCTATGAGACTGGTCTTGAAGGAACTGAAAAATATTCCTATCAGATTGCAGAAGTCTATGCACGTACCGTTGATCATGAAAGTAAGTAGTGTAGATCAAATCACACGTAAACAAGCACTCGTTTCGAAGAATCCAATGACGAAATTCAACAACAATGATTGTAATAATATCACAGATCGATCACTTGATGTAATGCGCGAAAAGTCAAATCGATTTTTTTAAAGAGATGTATTAAAAGAAATTTCTTTTTTACTGCTTCATTCATTCTTATATTTCCTTATTCGTATGCTTATCCTTACAGAGAAAGAGCTGAAGACATTGTAGCACGCATAGACCAAAGATATGGTTTGTGGAATCACGTGTCGCTGTATGTAACCTCCTTGCTATAGAGTCACAAACGTCATTGCTCGCCTTCAATCCCAATTTTTTTTAATAATTTGACGACTTTCAACCACCATGTCTTCCACCCTCTTATAGCTATCGGCATGGAACTGCTACGGTGTACAACGGATTTCGGACAACATTAACACAGACCATTCGTTTGCGTTCTGAACTCGTAGTTTTCGCTGCAGAGCCGAATACTAACACACACACAGACACGTAGAATTTTATATACACCGATAACTTTCCATCCCAATATACTCCACCCTTTTATCATTATCAACCCTCAAGCAAAAATGCATCCTATAAAACCATTTTCAAAGAGTAATTATTGTTCCGCATTTCGCGTTATATTCTTCAAATTACTAAATATCTATCAGATCGCTATAAAACCGAGCCTGAAACCTTCCTCAGGTATAAATTAGTAACTCTACAAATATTTAAGTCTCTGCGTCTTGTCGTTCGGACATGATAAGCGTACACCGAACAGACATTTACACACACACACACACACACCGATCGCCATAAAACCATGCCTAAAGCCTTCCCCGGGTAGACATTAGTAACTGTACAAATTTTTAGCTCTTTATGTTTGCGGTTCAGACGTGATAAACGTACACCGAACAGACATTCACATTTATAGATACAGATTGCTCTTGAAATATCCAGCATTCAAAGAATCATTACTAAATTCATGGGAAGGGCGCTTTGTCTTACACCAAACGTTAAGGCTTCTATCCACTCTATTCACGAATGTCGGAAATGGATACGAGACTCCTTAATACCTCGGAACTGACCGTTGTTAGTTCAGTTTTACGTTCACAGTCTTTTCGGAAGAGAGGTGAACATTATTAAAAGGTATTCAATCGTTATTCGCGTTGCTTTTGCCGTAGAGAGACACAACGCCTCCTAGGTACGCAACCCTCATAACTGGTGTGTTTCACCGATGCCTAACTCAAAGGGGAGCAGTAGTGAAGCAAAGCCAACTCACAGGGTACACGCACCGGCCGGCATCACAGACTCTGCCAGAGTTCGCGGAATACACAACAGCCCATTTCCATTTTGGCAAACACGTGATTGTAAACAGGCCCGGCTAGGATCAAAGTGCCGCAAAGTACATATTCTGGCGCAGAGGCCACATCACTCTGCCAAGGGATACTACCTCTAAAGGTCGGAAGCGCACGAAAGCATGCTTACATAACAAGCAACCATAAACAAAACAGTGCTGTACGTCATTTCCATGCAAAACGCCGCACTTGTCTGCTAGCGGCATTTGATGGTGGCACAGTGTAGCTGCACTAACCAGTGCTCCAGTTGCGTGAGTGGCATAGCGGCAGTGCGTATTTGCCTCTTGGAGTGTTCGCAAGTGAGTAACTGTGTAAACTGTGTACAGTGAAGTGATATCATGGAAAGATTTAATCCTACGCATGTGGTCCACATGTTAGGGACCAAGTTGCGACGTACTGCACATGGAAATGACATCGTGGCCGAGGATATAGAGTCCGCGGATATATTATATAACATAATAATTCAGAAATATAATAGCGAGGACACAGAAATAAACGACGTTACTTTGGATAGGAGGGACAGGAGGAACCAGAAGCTGAAGCAGAACACAACACACATCGCCAGAGCAACACGAACAGTAAAGTCACAGTGATTACAGACCTTAGCAACCCAGAAGGATGAGGTCCAGATGACAGCGCACTAGAGAAAATCCCACGTCTGCACTTTGAGGGTTATATGAGCACTTTCAGGTGTGTGGTACAGATGTATATGTGTATTTTGCGCTATTCTAAGTACTTTTAGCAGAGAGTTTAGGCGCTAATGTTTGAATATGTAATGATACACTGAACGCCATTAAATGACATGCAATGCCCTTCCTATGGTACTGATACTTTGTTTCTCTCTGTTAAAATGTTACTTGAGGTGCAATCCGACGTTTTGCTTGGAAATGGCCCACTCCACTGACCTGTTTATGATTACCTGTTATTCCAAGCAATGTTTCGTGCAGTTCCCAGTGATCGAGGTCAAAGGTGTCCCTTGTGAGTACAAATTCACTGGAAAATCGCACGCCGCGCTGGAGTAGCCGAGCGGTCTAAAGCGTCTCGCTGCAGAGTGCGCGGTTGCTCGCCGTGGAGGTTCGAGTCCTCCCTGGAGCATGGGTGTGTGTGTTTGTCCTTAGGTTCGTTTACCTACTACTTAAAGTTTGTAAGCTACGGACTGATGACCACGCAGTTTGGTCCGATAGATTTACAAACATTTGAACATTGAAAATCGCACCACGTCGTCGCAGCTGTCTCCATCGCCCTCGCTGTTGGGACACTGCCTCAACCGAACCTCGACATTTTTGTCAACATATTTGTGGACTTCGCTGCTGTTCAAGAATTAGACTTGGTCACCATAGACCAGGACCGGAATCTTAAAACATTGAATCAATGTTGTTTCTGCTGCTGTTGTTGTAGTCTTCAGTCCGGTGACTGGTTTGATGCAGCTCTCCACCGTACTCTATCCTGAGAAAGCCTCTTCATCACCTCATAAGAAAGGCAACCCACATCCATTTGAATTTGCTTACTATAAACATCTCTTGGTCTCCCTCTGCGATCTTTACCCCACACACTTCCTCCAACGCTAAATTCACAACTACTTGGTGTCTAAGAATGTGTTTCTTCTATTTTGTCAAAAATTGACACTGTGAGAACCGTGTCTGTGGTATTATGTGTTTATAATTAAAACAGCGAACAGCCACAAGAATGGAATGAACATATTTAATTATAATAGACATGCTTCCTAGCCGCCCCCCGTCGGGGGTTCGTCCTCGGCCATGGATGTTTGTACAAACATTTGAACATGCTTCCTAGCTGGAGTTTCGTTTACTATTTATTATAAATTCGCAGCCGTTTGTGTTCTTGTGACGAAATTGTCCTGTATTCCTCATTTTATGTTTTCGAACGTATACTGTATAAGTGCTGTTAACTTTCTTGATAAGTACTTCTCATGACATCATGGTAAAATTCAAGGTAATGCACACAATAAGCATAGCGTAGCCAGTTCTATATAAATTTTGTAAGAAAATCCGAAACCGGTCACCGTTTAAATAAGTAAACATATTTATGCCGTACTTGTGGCTGGTCACTGCTTTGATTTATGAACATTACTATTGTTTCCATTCATGACAATAAGTTACATCAGTCATTTCTGTAGTGCTGCTAGGATTTTAAGTAGTGAACAGTCTCTTCAGGACTTTGATTTTTGTTTTTCCGCGTTGTCTCAGGTGCTATGTCGGGAACTGCGTGGTCGAGCTCACATAAGGTTCGAGACCTCCCTCGGACAGGGATATATATACAGAGTGTCGCAGCTATCTAGCTCACCCAAAATATCTCTGGAACAACAGCTATTAGTCAGGCTTACTGGAGTGCAGTGTTGCGGTGCGCGCGGACGTCCGCCGTCGGGGGTTCGAATCCCCCTCGGGCATGGATGTTTGTGACGTTTTTACTGTAAGGTAGTTCATAAGTAGTTTGTACGTTTAGGGACTGATGACCCGTAGTTAAGTCCCATAATCTTAATAAGCATTTCAACATTTTTATATACAATATCACAGTCGTATACATGAATCATCATAACTTTCACCACAATGGGGCTCTGACGGAATTTCGTCTTTCGCAGCGACCCATAATGCTGCCATTTGTTGGATGATTGGCGTTTCAGGTTTGGTTCGTACGATGTGGCTCATGTCTCATCCAGTGTTGCGACAAGTTAGACCGCTCGCTGACAAGTGAATGTATTTCCCTCGTGGGCACGGTGGTGACGTGGGACGGGCGAGTCCATTTGCTCGGGGGAAGGTAGGTATGTCAACAACGTGTGCTATCGGCGACAGTAGTAGATTCCATTACATAGTGTTTCCACAGCAGTGTTGCAAGTATTGAAGAAAATGTTTGTTAATCTGAAGGGACTTAACTGCGGGGTCATCAGTCCCTAAACTTACAAACTACTTATGAACTAACGAATAATAAGGACGGCACAAATATCCATGCCCGAGGGGGGTGGGGATTCGAACCCCCGACCGCAGTGGCCGTGCAGACCGTGACTGGAGCGCCTCAGTCCCCTCGGCCACGGCGGCCAGCAGGCCAACTACGCGAACTAGTTCGCAGATCCCTCGCCTCTTAGTACGTCAGCTCCTTTTCCGAAGACTGACGAGGAACAACGAGAGCGCGCAGAATCGCGTGATCCCCTTCTGCCAGTTGCCGTCATTTCGAGCTGCGATGCAGCTCAGCTGTAGTTTTAGTTGCGGTATCTAAAGCCAATTGTTGAAAATGAATATTTCAGGCGGTATAACGTTTTTTTATTGCTCCTAGTAAGCCTTTCGGGGTGTAGCGTCGTGTTTGATGAAACTTTTCAGTTCTTTACGTTTCGTCCAGCTGCCATGCCTATTTCGCAACTGCGAAGCATTGCCGGTTTCGCTGGTCCCAAATAAACAACACCGACTCCCCTGCAGGCGGGCTCTTTAACACTCGCCGACATGACTCCGCGATCTGCGCTCGGATGACATCACTGCGCGACCGTTCCCCGGCAACGTCTGGACTGCTGACGTTGTTTGAATTCGAAAATCAACTGACGAAGTTTTTATCGTGTCTGAGTATATCCCCAACATTAAAAAATGAAATGATTATACCCAGACCGCTGAAACTTTGCACTTGACGTTTACAAATAACAAGTGAAGAGCAAGAAGCGCGAGGCGCTAGTCGCTAGGAACGATCCAATCACAGCGCGGTAAACACTTCCGTTGGTCACTTGCCGTGACGTCAAACTTCCTGCGTTGCCGGCTTTGTTCAGTGTTACCGTAAACAAAAGTTGTGTATCGTGTTTACCGCGTGTTTACGTTGTTTGTGCTTTTTGTTTTTCTGCGATTTGTTTTACTGTGAGTGGTTTATCTTGACTTTCCGAGTTAAAGTAATTGGATAACGTCACCGAAAAGACGTGTTTGTCTAGTGAGGTTCTCTGAGTGAGTTCTCTGTTTCGTATGAATAAAAACTTGGAAGCATATGCTCTGAGCAGGAAGTTAATTCTCGCTTCAAACAATAGGAAAGAAATTATGGTGCAGTGGCTACAAGAAAAAAATATTGCTGCAGATATGTCAATGTCAAAACTTTTTATATTCGCTTGTGAAACAAAATAAGCCTATTACGCCCACATATGTAGTAGGCGAAATCGCAAAGGAGCAGGGTCGCAATGTAATAAGGCTGCCCCCATATCACTGACATTTTAACCCTGTAGTATTACTATGAGAGGTGGGAAGGCTGTTGCGTGAAGCTGTTGCCAATGTGGATGCTGCATCTTGGGAAAAAAAAGTTGAGCACGTTGAAAAACTGATTCGGTTGCGCAAACAATGTAAGGGATCATCAGCGATCATGAACAGTTAATGATTTGTCATGGCGATGACGATTTTGGCAGTGACAATAGTGAAGTTGGGGAACTGTATGGAATTGCACCATTGTCGACGTAAATTGGTGAGTGAAAAGCATTGTGATTATAAAACGTAGAGACAGAAGTTACTATCTTGATTATTGTTTATTTCGTATCCGTCATGATCAAATGCTTATTTTCTACATTTCTTTGCTCCGTTATTGAAAGCGTATGCGTTGTTGTGCTCTTGTCTACATTACTAGACCGTTAATTAATTGCTGCTTTGTGGTAGCAGCTCAGTAACGAATTATTATATGCACTTTTATTGTTCAATAGCTTACATTTACGAGATGCAACTGAAAACAGTTTCGTTTGCTGTGTGAATAGAGGCTAGTGTTGCAACATCGTTATAGCAGTGTAGCCAACTTAACTCGCTGTAACGCGAAACGTCAAGTGCAATGTTTCAGCGACCTGGGTATATATAAACTTGCGGTAAATCATGGCCTAATGACTATGTTTAGCAGCGCGGGAATGGCCGTGTGGTCTGGAGTGGTTATATAAAGCTAACGTATACAGATACGGTAAAATATTTATTGTACAAAAATCTACAACTGTTAAACTACTTTTCTGCATAGCTTCCGACATTTTGTATGCACTTAGGCCTATCATAGCCTGACGCAAGTTTTTGTATGCCTTCTTCGTAGAAGGTTGCTGCCGGTGTGTATCAACCATGTGGTAATATCTTCTTTCAGCTCGTCATCATCGTTGAAGTGTTGACGACCAAGGACAGATTTTAGGTGTAATAAGAGATGAAAGTCGCTACGAGCGAGATCCGGGGTGTACGGAGGATGATGAAACATGTCCCAGTGAAATTCCCGTACGAGTTGTTTGGTCACATTCGCCGTGTGAAGATAGGCATAATCGTAAAAAAAAAAAAAAAAAAAAAAAAAAAAAAAAAAAAAAAAAACCCTTTTGACAGTAATCCTCGGCGCAATTACTTAATGGTCTCGCAGTAACCATGTCATTGATTGTTTGGCCTCGTGCTAAAAAATCAATCAGCAAAATGCCTTTTCTGTCCCAAAAAAAACAGTGCACATGACCTTTCGAAGTGTCAAGATTTGCTTAGGCGTAACCTTCGTTGGGGATCTTGCAGACATTGTAGACCTTGCAGCCATTCCCGCGCGGCAAGCTGCATCAATGCAGTCTCTGGACTGAAGACACAACAACGTGTATGAAACCCTGACACTACATCTTGACTTATGATTCAAGAACAAAAGGTCAATCGTCTCGCAATCTGTAAGAAGCTATTGGATAGCGCAAATGAGAACATGCCTGAATCAGAGGGAACTGGACGAATGGAGTGGGCGGATTGTTCATCTGACTGAAACCCAATTGAGCGTGTCTAGCGTGGTTGGAAGACGGATTGCAGCTAGACCATCACCGCATAACGGTTGAAGAGCAGGATATTGCACTCATGGAATAATGGCCAAATATCCCTCAAGAACTCATTGATAACCTCTTACTGTCCATGCCACGCAGGTGTGCAGCTGTACTGGCCGTTCGAGGTGATAACATACCGTTCTAGAGGGCAACGAGAATGACTTTTTCACTAGTATGTTGCCCAATGGTGCCTCACTCCAAGTAAACGCCATGTAAACCTCAAGTAAAGAGACAACAAAATATCGTACTTTATCACACTAAAATTGCAATTATAACCAATCTCTGAATGAAATAGTTACCATGTTTATATTGTGTAAGGTCTCACCTGTTCCGTAATTGTTTTGAGTAGTGTGTTATTCATCAATCTCTCGGACAGAAGGTCTTCGATAGGCGCGCACACTTTCATTGTGACATGAGCGTCCCTACTCTTCAGGCTTGGCTACCTCGAACTTGTTCCCCAATTTGAGGAAATGGCTGGCGGGACGAAGATTTCATGCAAACCAGGAGATGATTGCGGAAACTAATAACTATTTTACAGGCTTGGACAATTCCTATTATTTGGAAGGGATCAACATATTAAAATGAAGTATATAAGTCTAAAAGGAGACTATGTCGAAAAATAAAAATGGTTTTCCCCGAAAACGTTAGTAGTTTTTATTTTTCGCCCCTCGTATTAATGTGCCGGCATCTTGAACAAACCTCATTTTCAAATGTTCAAATGATTTTAAAGTCTATGGGACTTAACTACGGGGTCATCAGTCCCTAAACTTACAAACTACTTACAAACTAGCTAATACTAAGGAAGGCACAAATATCCATGCCCGAGGGGGGATTCGAGCCCCCGACCGTAGTGGCCGTGCTGACCGTGACTGGAGCGCCTCATTCCCCTCGGCAACCGCGGCCGGCACCTCATTTTCCGCTGAACGTTGTGAAACTACAGTAGAGCCCCATTTTTATGTTCCCGGTATTTACGTTTTCCCGCCATTTTCACCATTTTTTGTCGGTCCCATCGAATTTCCTATTTTCAAAATGTTAATATGCCCCGGTTTTTTTGCGTTAACATATTTACACTTTTCCTGCATTTTACGCTTTTTGAAAGTATGTTCGTGAAGAAAAAATGACGTAATCGATATAAATTGATGCTGGCATGGCTTTCGCCTTAAAGTATAGTGTTTATAAATTTTACGCAGTCAAGTTTCTTGACACTTTGCATTTATTCAAACATATATTACGCGTTTCGTTGTTGGCAGTACGCATCTAGTTGACTTACAATGTGCCGATTTGTGGCGGTATAGTATCTCTTTTCGCGAGCTTCTTGCCAGAGCGGCTGGCATGTAATCAGACAAACTGAACCAGTTGCTTTGTTGACGTGAGAATAACAAGTTGCATTATTTTTGTTATACATATTTCTGATTAATAAAGAATGTTATGGGTATTATTCGGTTCGGCATCACCATAATTCCCACAACCTCAAAAAGGCGATAATAATGTTACATATATTTGCACTCGAGAACGCGAATAAATTCTCTAATATTGTCGCGTGAAACATCGAAAAATACAAAAAGAATGGAACTTGTGGAGTTTTACTGTGTAAATACTAAATGCCGGTAAAAGGCGGTAATTTTGAAGATCTACATCTACATCTACAACCATACTCCGCAAGCCATTCGACGGTGTGTGGCGGAGGGCACCTTGAGTACCACTATCGATTTTCCCTCCTATTACAGTTACGTATTGTTCGCGGAAAGACGGATTGCCAGTAAGCCTCTGTCTGGGCTCTAATCTCTCTGATTTTATCCTCAAGATCTCTTCGAGAGATATACGTAGGAGGGAGCAATATACCGCTAGACTCCTCAGTAAAGGTATGTTCTCGAAACTTCGACAAAAGTTCGTACCGAGTGACAGAGCGTCTCTCCTGCAGAGTCTTCCACTGGAGTTTAGCGATCATCTCTGTAACGCTTTCACGATTACCAAATGTGTTGCATAGCCCGGCAGCAGCGTCCAAGTGATATATATCGAAGCGGTTCATATTGAAGTAGTGAATGTTCAGCATGTTTTATTTATTTTATGATCTGTACGAAACAGTGGTTCTTTTAAGTGAAAGGGTTGCTGACTAATTACGTCAAAAATTTCTACTTCCCATAAAATAACCAGTTCCGCCTGGCGCTTAAAATGGTAAAAATTTGGATAACCCTTGTTATATACGAGGTGCGTCCAGAAAGTAAGTTCCGTGTCGATTTACCTCCGCTGCAGCGCTGCGATTGCAGTTCCGTACATGCGCTGTAGACGATGTGTGTCAAGGAGAAGAACGTGCGGCATTTGGAGATCGCTGTCAGTTACGTACGCTTTGTTGTGCTTGTTTGAAATGTCGGCGTTGATTGAAAATCCCGCCGCCTGTGAAATCAGGTCGGTGATTCGGTTCCTGAATGCGAGGAAAGTGAAACCAAGTGAAATTTATCGGCAAATTTGCGATGTTTAAGGACCAAATGCGATGAGTGATTCGATGGTGAGAAGATGGATCCGAAAGTTCAATGGCGGGCGTAGTGATGTGCACGATGTTTACAGAAGAACTGGTTCACGCGATTGATGACAAGATCCAGGAAAACCGTAGGTTTACAATTAGTGTTCTTGCTATGGACTTCCCCCAAATTCCTTCTGTCTGAGAGATTGAAGAATAACACACTACTCAAAACAATTGCGGATCAGGTGAGACCATATGCAATATAAACATGGTAACTATTTCATTCAGAGATTGGTTATAATTGCAAATTTCACTGTTTCCAACTGGTTGAAGACACAGGCGGCAGATTTCTATGAAGAAGGTATACAAACCCTGGTGCCGCGCTATGACAAATGCCTGCAAAATTTCAGCAGTTATGTGGAAAAGTAGATTAACAGTTGTAGAATTTTGTGCAATAAAAATTTCTTCTGCATCTGTGTACAATTTCATTTTATTACCAAACGGAACTTACTTACTGGATACGCCTCGTAATTAACTTCCTGGCGAGTATTTTCATGCCTATTATGTACATATATTAGAAATAAACTACGAAAATGGAAGGCTGATTCAGTAAGCATATTTTGCCATTTGAAACATTATTTCCTGCATTTTACGTTTTCCTGCATTTTACTGAAGTCCCTTGAAAAGTGTAAAAACGAGGTTCTTCTCTATTTCTAGGCGGGATAGAGGCGTTGGTGCGCGGCCGCAGGCAGAGCGAGGCGCCGCGTTATGCGATCGCAGCCGACGCCTCGGCGAGTGATCGGGTTGCGCGCTCCCAGGGCCGAGTAGCGGTCCAGCCAGCCGTGCAGTGGCGAGCCAAGCCGCTGACACGACTATCCGCAGCACGGCTGCGGCACACTAGCGCCACACATCTGGGTTACGCGAGCGCCAGCAACTCGCGCCGTGGCGTGGGCGTGCGAGCCGCGCCTCGCTGCACATTTTCCACAGATGCGGTCCAAGCAGAGACTTATTAAATAAAAACTAGGCCGCTCGCCGGCGCTAGTGTCGCGTCCCCACATTAAACGTGGTGACAGAAGCCGCCATTTGCAGGGCAATCGTGCGTAAACATGTTTCGTTCGTGTGCTGTTTTTAATATTAATAGGAACAGTAGAACGGAAGTAAAGATAAAGACGGAGACAATGTTACATTTCACAGATCAGTCATTACTTGTATACCGTGTAGCATTTTTATGGAGAAATAAAAAGCTTTTTTTTTATTTTTTTTTATTTTTAGGTCTCCTCTTATAAACAAATGATTCTCTAAAACTGAGGAACGTACTTTGGTGCATGTACTTATATTTCATTTGCATATAAATTACTAAAAATACTAATTTGAGCAGAATGAATAACTAGGCTATAAGAGGTATTTATCACAAACTAGCTTAAACCTGCGGCTCCGCTCGCTTGTTGGCTGATTTTGATAGATAAGCTATCTTTTATTAGTCTGCTATGAGATCAAATCGCACTTATTTCGACTCGTTTCGAAAAATCCATTCACGAAATTCAACAATAATGATTGTAATAATATCACAGATCGATCACTCCATGTAATGCGAGAAACGTCAAATCGATTTTTTTTAAGAGATTTATTAAAAGAATTTTTTTACTGCGTTATTTATTCTTATATTTCCTTATTTGTATGCTTATCCTTACAGAGAAAGAGCTGAAGACATTGTAGCAAGCATAGACCAAAGATATGGTCTGTGTCATCACCTTTCGCTGTATGTAACCTCCTTGCTATAGAATTGCAAACGTCATCGCTGCCCTTCTAATTTATTTATTTTCTTTTTTTTTTATAATTTGACGACTTTCAACCACCTTATTTTCCACCTCTTATAGCTATCGGCATGAAACTGCTATGGTGTACAACGAGAGACTGCGGACAACAATTACACACTGACCATTCGTTTGCGTTTTGTAGTTTTCGCTGCAGAGCGAAATATTAACACACACACACATAGAATTTCATATACACCGATAACTTTCCAACCCAATATACTCCACCCTTTTATCATTATCAACCCTTAAGCAACAATGCAACCAATAAAACCATTTTCAAAGAGTACATATAATTTTCAAAGAGTAATTATTGTTCCGCATTTCCCGTTATATTCTTCAAATTACTGAATATCTGTCGGATCGCTATAAAACCGTGCGTAAAACCTTCCTCAGGTATAAATTAGTAACTACAAATATTTAAGTCTCTGCGTCTTGTCGTTCGATTTTGATAAGCGTACACCGAACAGACATTCACATTAATATATATATATATATATATATATATATATATATATATATATATATATATATATATATATCCGATCGCTATATAACCGTGCCTAAAGCCTTCCCCTGGTAGACATTAGTAACTTTACAAATTTTTAGCTCTTTTCGTCTTGTGGTTCAGACGTGATAAACGTACACCGAACAGACATTCACATTTATAGATTTATCACATATAAGTATGATGCAGAAGTAGGTCGAAATTGTTTTTAGACACTTAAAAGATGATAATTGTACTTGTAAATAGGCTATTATTTGATCGAATATTGCATACTCAACCACTTTGATAAGTATTAAATCTGTTAAAGTGTAATGTGAGAATGAAATGCGTATTTAAAATTTTATGAGTTAGTACAATCATTCATACCAAAATTCGAGGACGTTGAAAGAAAAAGTTTACATAATATAGAAAGTAATGTAGACAAAATTGTAATGTACAAAAATAAGCGTGGAAAACGTGCAGAGTAGTCAGCGAAAAGTAAACAGGGCCAGACAGAAAATTACGTGAATTAAAAAAATAATCGCACTCTCTGCTGCTTTACAAGTTTCAAGGAATCATCTTACGCAAATAACTCGATGAAAAGTCGCTCCACCTTATCAGAAAAGAGTCTTACATTCTTAAATTTCGTGTCTGTATGCAGACGTTATTTCGAAAATTAGGAAACTGCATTCATTTAAGAATACTTTTTAAACAGGCAGCAATAATCGGTAATTTTTTTAAAACAAACATGCGTTTATTTTGTGCTTTATTTTGCTCTTGTTGCGTCCCATACACTTGAAATCACAACCCCAGTACTAGGATTCTACCCTGCAAATGGCGGCGATCAGCCGCTTCAATTCGGGGACAGCTGCCTCGCTTCTCCGCTACGGCGTGGTAGACGCCTGAGTCCAAGCGACAGGTGCCTGCCAAGGCATGTTACAACAGAATCTTCCGTCTTATACCGCAGACTAACCTGACGGTCGCGATACTCTGTCTTGTTTTTGCAGGCTCGGATGCAGAGTGGGAGAGGTGTATGTCCCAGGCAGCACTCGCACAGCAGCGCCAATTGTCTCCAAGACAAGGTCACGTGCCCTTGAAGAGCGGATTGTGGTGGGAGAAGGGGGGAGGGAAATATCCCGGTTGGGAAATCGTATATATGGTACTGTGTTTTTGTCACCCAGTGCGGGAGTAGCGCGCCTACAATTTGATACTGTTGAGTTAGAGTGATCCTGAGCAAGTGAAAGCGAATCACATTTAATTATGTATCTCATGGTCTGTTCTCCCTGATGCGGGAATACAGTATTGTCGCTGCGAGCATTACAGAACAAATAGACCGTGGTAATAGGAAAGAGACAGCGTGGCGAATAGAGATTCGGGTGTCGCGGGAGACGCGCAGGAAAGAGTCCTCTGCAGGCGGGTTGGTCACTGTGTCCTCGGTGGCGGAATGGCCAACGCGTCTGCCTTGTAAGCAGAAGATCCCGGGTTCGAATCCCGGCCGGGAACAAGTTTTCATTCGCCGCACTTTGGTATTCCATCTAAACCTAGTACAGTGATGCCATAAGTGATCGCAAATTGCGATTTATTTCATCGAATCACATTTGTTTAAATCTGTTTGCAAATGGTCTGTTACGAAAAAAAAAAAAAAAAAAAAATTGTGTGGCTCCGTAGCACAGTGGTAGAGAGCCAGACTACTACAAATCTGAAGATCGCGGGTTCGATCCCCGCCAGGTCATAGGATTTTTATCTGTCACTTCCCACTTCTTTCACCTCTGGCAGTGTTAGCTGATGTGAAAAATACCGAGTAGCACCATGGTTTGGAACGCACGTTGTAGTGGGACAAGATAGTCGTACTACATTTTCTTATGACAGCACTGTTTTGAAGTTGTAAATAGGAAAAACGAAACTTTTTATTTGATGTTCATGTAAATATTGTTATTTTATAATATGATTCTTAAAATGTTTTATTATCTGTATTTTACATGTAGGATCGAGGCGCCGCAATTAACAAGGGCAGCGTCGTCGCCGCCGCAGCCAACAACCTTGAAGTATGTGACCGCTAGCAGAATATAACCGACGACTACGGGGCTACGAATACAGCTGTGCCTTCTTTATTGCCGCCCGTCAACCGTTTCTTCAAAGAAGAAAAGAAAATAACATTAAATTGTTATTACTGTTGTTTTAGATTCAGTCCAAGCTGGTTGTACAGGTTCAGGTCTCTTGCTAAACTGACTTTGTATTAGTATGAAGAAGAATAAATATTTGTTAATATTGAAATTATCTTGCATTTACGAAGAGTTATTTATAATCAAAAATATATTATAGCAAAAGTAATTTGATTTTTGTGCAGAACTTCGACTTATTTCAGAAGACAATTTAAATTCTGATTGAAATTATTACTGACTAGCTTCGAATGTGATGATATATTGGTATCGAGTGTGACTATGGAAAAGCAGTGTTTAGCAGGCGGTGGAATGTTAATTTCTTCAGTACAAGTTAGCGACAGCAAACAGTAGTGTCTGTGTTTGACTTCGATGAAATTTTAGTAACGGCCACAGACAAGTTTCCTTGCCCCGCTCGTAGAAGAACCTTATTTATTCTTTGAGAACTATTTGAAGGAGTTAATCCTATATGGTGCGGGACACTTCGGACAAAGTCTTGAAATTTTGCACGGTTAGATTGTGACAGTTGGTGTTGCTAGGGGACTGTAAATAATTAATCAACAACGTCCTAGCAACTGATAAAACCTTTCCAGTATCAAAATACTCTCATGATTAGCGACTAAAGATGAACATGACTAACTGTATTAACCATCGCAGTTATCCTGTCCCTGTTCCACCACAACGTTAAACTGTAGGTCCTCCTATAACTGTCTGGGAAAGTCAGTTCGAAGGTCGGAGGAAGGCAACGGCATACCACCTCCAAACAGGACCATGCCTAGTAAAGCACTGTGGTGTTCAAGCCAATCTTCGAATTATTGACTGCTTTATCCTTTTTAAGGCAAAAATCTGCAATTTTATCAAAGCTAGTCTTATGCGTCTCGAGGGAGTTTTCGCGATCTCTCATAGGAATAAAATTCTTGAATATGTCTCCAGATCACTTTTATTTTCTACAACATGACCGGTTTCGGTCCATTCATCACGCGACAGGTTACTCTGTAACTTCATGGAATTGATCTGAAGATGTGCAGCTGTTCCGAAACCAGTCGTTCTAGAAAATAAAAGCTACCTCGAGACGGATATTCAAGAATTTGAAAAATCTATAAAATCGAGGCTTTTTAACCGTTTCAGCCTTGTTTTCTTATTTCTAGGATTAAAATTTTGTATTCTGGTATCCAAGCAGAACTTATATTCGTGCAAAACCCAGCTTGCCCTTTTCTGTCATGATATCTTGCATGAAGGACCAGCAGGCAGACTGCATATTTCTCGATTTTCGAAAGGCGTTTGACACGGTACCGCACTACAGACTACTAACGAAGGTCCGAGCTTATGGTTCGGTTGCCGGCCGCGGTGACCGAGGGAACTGAGGCGCGCCAGTTACGGTCTGCACGGCCACTACGGTCGGGGATTCGAATCCCCCCTCGGGGATGGATATTTGTGCCGTCCTTAGTTTCGTGTCTCGTTTCTGCCGGTTGTCCTAGGTGTCGGTGGCCGAGTAGAGAGAGACCGACACAGGGAAAAAGAATGCACGCTTGTGCGTGTACAGTCTGAGATGACCAGCCAGTGAGACAGCAGAAACTAGTAACACTAAGCTAGATTAGAACAAGATATGTATTTCGTAGAGATAGTACAATATTTAACTTTGTTAACTGAAGACTAGTGGAATGCAGATATATAGTTTAACTAGGTAGAGGTATGCCTACTGATGAGAGACTTTACTGGTGTCTATCCTATTGCCAAGTGACCGATGCAGTTCAGTGGTGGCCACGAGCGGAGTTGCAGCAGAGGGCGCTCGTGGACGTCGTAAGAACGCCGCACCGTGCTTGCATGGCGGCGCGCGGCGAAAGTATGTGGCGCGCACTTCAGACTTGTGCGACACCACACTTAGCATCAACTAGTTCATGATTATTTTGTAAGTTTAGGGACTGATGACCCCGTAGTTAAGTCCCATAAGCTCTACAAACATTTGAACATTTTTTTATGGTTCGCTTGGGTTGGGTTGGGGACTAAACTGATAAGGTTATCAGTCCCCCGGTGGGGATGTGAAGGAGAGAGGATAGGAGAGGAGGGGAGGGGGAAAGGAAATGCAGTTGGAATGATATGGGACTTCTGAGCCGCTGGAGGGAAGGCGACGTTTTCTTTTCTTTTTTTCTTCTTCGAGAAACACTGTTTAAGAAACTTCATTTAAAACTTCCGGGTTCATAAGCCGTGGTCGATTTGTAAAACTTTCCCCTAACGTTTCATCTTCGGCTGCGGAAGACATCTTCAGAGGTAGAGTGGCGAACTGCGATGAGAACTTGAGGGAGCGCCGTATATATAGGCAATGTAGAGGGCACCACAAGACATCACGTGATGTCGGCTACGACACTATCTCTGGTATTGCCAACATTCTTGGCAGAGAAGAATCGTGCAGTCCACTGAGTCCAGCGGTGGCCATTCTATTTATGAAGTCGTTTGAAAAACAGGCGTTGCAGACTGCTAATAAAAAGCCAGGTAGGTGGTATCGATATGTCGATGACACTTTTGTGCTATGGACACACGGTGCAGAGGAATTAGATGCCTTCTTAACTCATCTCAATGGTATCAACCCCAGAATACAATTTACGATGGAAACGGAGAACAACGGGCAGCTGAATTTTCTCGATGTGTCTGTAATTAAGCACGTGGACGGGACGTTGGGCCACAAGGTCCATAGGAAGGCTACTCATACTGACAGTTACCTACATAAAGACTCTAACCACCATCCCAGACAAAAAAGAGGTGTGGTTAAAACATTGGTTGGAAATTTGTGAACCTTCTTATTTAAAAGATGAGTTGGAGCATTTACGATCCACCTTCCAGAAGAACGGTTATTCTACCAAAGAAATAGAAAGAGCCCTTCGTACCAGGAAGAAAGTTAACATCAACAAGGAACAACAACCGCCCAAGGGGAAAGTTTTTCTTCCGTTCATAAATAAGGTTACAGACCGTATTGGAAAAATGCTGGACAAGTATGGGGTAGAAACCATTTTCAGACCTACAAGGAAGATAAAAGAATATTTAAGATCTGCAAAAGATGTACGACATCCGCTGAATACACCAGGCGTATATAAAATTCCCTGCAGCTGTGGTTCAGTCTACATTGGAACTACTAAAAAAAGCGCCAATACTCGTCTGGTCGAACATAAAAGGAATTGGCGCCTTGGGCACACGGAGATATCGGCCGTAGCGGAACATGTATACCAAGAAGGCAACCATGAAATTAAATTTAATGAGACTAGTGTCATCTCAAAAACTTCACACTATCATACAGAGAAGCTTATAGAGAAGCAATCGAGATATATAAACATCGCAATAATTTTAACAGGAAAGAGGAAGCTGTTAAATTAGACAGAATTTGGACTTCTGCTTTACACCAGCGGAATGACAATCGATTCTTCTCTCCCAAGAATGTTGGCAATACCAGAGATAGTGTCGTAGCCGATATCACGTGATGTCTTGTGGTGCCCTCTACATTGCCTATATATACGGCGCTCCCTCAAGTTCTCATCGCAGTTCGCCACTCTACCTCTGAAGATGTCTTCCGCAGCCGAAGATGAAACGTTAGGGGAAAGTTTTACAAATCGACGACGGCTTATGAGCCCGGAAGTTTTAAATGAAGTTGACGCCGGCCGTGAAAATTTATAACTGTTTAAGAAATTTAGAGTGACGGAATTTGAGGCGGACTGCTAAACTATTCTTCTGCCGCCAACCTAAATTTCGCGTAAAGACCACAAATATAATATCAGATAGATTAGGGCTCGTACGGATGCATACAAGCATTCGTTTTTTTCCTCCCATATGGGAGTGGAACAGGAAAGCAAGTTACTAGTAGTGGTACCCTCTGCCACGAACCTTTGGGTGGATTGCGGAGTACATATGTAGATGTATAGCTGAAACTCAAATTGGACTATACGAATGCAAGTTATGGGTCGTCCACCATAGAGGACACGGAGAACTAAAGATATAATTGTTGTTGATTTCTTTTAATTGGTAAATATTGTTGGAGAAGTTGGAAAATTATAAAGGGAAGTAGCTCACAACAGGTTCATCATTTACATTAATAACAGACAGCAGAAGGTGATTCTCTGAAATGTTGAAAATGGCTGTGATATGGACTTACAAAGGGGTGCAGTTAAGTGTGGGGTGCCCCAAGGGTCTGTTCTGGGGCTACTGTTGTTTCTTAATTTTATAACTGATTTTCCTTCTAGTATAACAAGTAATTCTACGATATTTCTGTTTTTCACAATACTCGACATAATCGATTTGCGAGAGCCAGTAACTCCACTAATATTTTAAACAATTTCTTATCTATTAGCCAACAGAAGCGAATGATTTTTTTTACGTTAACATGTTTCAGTACTTCTGGATCATCTTCAGAACCTTGTAGTTGTGTCTGCAATTCGTTTCGTCTAGGACTATGACACAATAAAATTTTTCTGAATGTCCTTCATATGTGTAGAATCAAACTTTAGCGGTCATCAGGCCTTATTCTTACAAACTACTTGAACTAACTTACACCATGGACAACACATACATCCTAGCCCGAGGGACGTCTAGAGCCTCTGGCGGAAACGCCCGCATGATGCCTTAGTCCACGCAGCCATTCCGCGCGCCTTATCCTTTACATACTTCCAACTTTGGTGAATGCAAGACGGAATAACACGATTAATAAAACCTGCTGCAGCAGAGTGGCTCCACTTTGGTGAACACGGAAGATGAGTTTACGCCTAGCTCTGTAGCCCCTTGTATAAGGTGCATCCCCAAAGTAAGTTTCCCATTTTTTTTAGAACAAAGAAAACATATATTACTGTATTTCACGCACCAGCTGTCAATAATAAAATATATATGTGAACACGATATGTTTCGGGACGACATTATCCCATTATCAAATTCTGTAAAACAAGGAAACTTAGAATAATAAGGGCACTATATACAAACCACTGTACCACAAACATTCCAATGGAACGAACCTCCTACTTACTATAAAACTTTATCTGCTGCTAGGAAGCATCGTTAAACACAATAGCTATGTGTGTACATTGTCAAAGATAAAACTTTGCGCAGTACCACATGTTTCTCAGATGGCAGCAAGTTGTGCACTAACGGACAGCTGATCCGTCTTCAAAGATTGTCCGTATGCTTAACCTCTGTCATTGGTGGCCAAAGATATACTAGTCAAGATACCTAACATTTATTCATAAAAGCAGTCGCTAAATTAAAGGTTTTGTAACGGAACTACGCTATAAATTTACATAACTTGATAATGGGATAATGTCGTTCCGAAACATGCGGTGTTGATATATATTATTGACAACTGGTGCGTGAAGTACAGTAATAATTGTGAAACACTTGTGTGAATGCGTCAAAACAGATGAAAGAAAATATAGTTACTTGCAAAACGTTATTGGCAAAAGGTACAGCAACATTTGAGCTATTTTTCGACAAACTCTCTAAAAGATTAACACACTTGTCATGTTGTGGTATCAGCTTTTGTATCCTGTGTCGTATACGTATGTCGCCTATGAATGAAACAGCGTGTAACATAAGTCTTCAGAAGCTCGTGGTCGTTGTCAAAATGTCGGACGGGGAACGAGCCTTTCAGAACAAGAAACATGGAATACTTACCGCAAGTGTTATGCTCAGCGCACAGCAACAGTATTGTAGAAGATCAGCTGGAAGCTCTTTGATCATCCAACAGTGAGTCCTGATTTTTCTCTCGGCGATTTCCATCACTTCTTGTGCATCTCAAGAAATTCCTGTTCTCAGGGTAGCGTTTCAACAACGTCGAAAACCTAAACAGGTCTGCCATACGCTGGTTCTATTCACACACGGCTTACTTCTACAGGGTGTCCAGAAAAGGGCTCCCTGATTTCAAAATTAAATATCTCGAAAACAAAGATCGATAGAGGAATGCAGTAAACGGTATGTTTATTGTTAAAGCTGTAAGACGTTTATACAGCAGTTTGAAATAAGAGTTGCAAAAGCTGCTAACAGATGGCGCTGTACAGCTCATATCAGCAGCATACATAAGTGAAATAATCGTATGAAAACACTCTTTGCAAACAATCACATCACAATGTTTTCAAAATATTCACCATTGGCACTACAGAGGTGGCGCAAACGAAGAATGAAATTCTCCATCACATTTCATAGTGTCTCAACCGAAATGGATTCACATGCCACAGAGATCGTCGATTCAAGCTCGGCTAGCGTGGCGGGATGCTTCGGGTAGACCATGTCTTTCACCGTGCCCCACAAAAAAAGTCACAGGGAGTCAAATCCGGCGAATATGGAGGCCAATCTATGCCTGCACCAGTAAATTTTGGATATTCCAAAGTAATGACTCGATTCCCGAAGGGTCGGGCTCCATCTTGCATAAAGTATTCAGTACCTGGTCGATCCTCTAAGGCTTCCTGTGTGGCAACAAATTGTTTCAAAACTGCAACGTAACGTGCACCAGTGACCGTTTCTCGAATGAAAAAAGGGCCAATAATGCCTCTGCTGCATACTGCAGCCCACACAGTAACTTTAGGCGAATACAGGGTTTTCGCTTCACACCAATATGGCTTTTCGGAACCCCAAAATCGCCAGTTTTGCTTATTCATGTATCCATTCAGGTGGAAGTGTGCTTTATCTGTAAACCAGATGCAGCCAACATCAAATCCTTCACTATCAATCACTGTGAGCATCTGATTAGCAAAGGCAACCCTTTGTTGCACAGCTCGTACGGGTATGGCCTGTTGCATTTGAATTTTGAATGGAAAATGTGTATGCTCTTTCTCAGTATTTTCTGCATGCTGGAACGCTTCAAACCAGTCTCAGATGCAGTTCTGCGGAGGGAAGACATTGGATTTCGCTGAATAATTCCAGAAACTGTGGCGATATTTTCAGGCGTAACTGCAGTTTACTTGCGGCCAACATGCCCCACTAGATCATCAGTTACGCTGCCTGTTCGTTGAAATTTTGCGAAGAGCATACGAATGGTTTTCGCATCGGGTCCTTTTGGAACATTAAATCGTGCTTGAAAACTTCGTCTTGTTGCCGTAGGACTCTCTTCTAATCTGTGGTACTCTAGCACCAGAAAAACGCTTTGTTCAATGGAGTACATGGTTTTAATCTCTTCCTTCGGTACGCTAACCTCCTTTCACGTTTCAATAGGGGAACTGATCACTCTGGGCTTCGGATCACTATTTATACTAGGCATTACGTATGGCGATTACAGCGCCATCTGTTAGCAGCTTTTGTAACTATTATTTCAAACTGCTGAATAAACTTCTTACAGCTTTCACAATAAACATACCGTTTACTGCATTCCTCTATCGATCTTTCTTTTCGAGATATTTAATTTTGAAATCAAGGAGTCCTTTTCTGGACACCCTGTACGACGACACAGGAATACAAAAGTTGATACCACGATGTGAGAAGTACGTCAGTTCTTTTTGTGACTATTTCGCAAATACGTGGGCGTCCACAAAGTAAGTTCCGTTTCTATTTCTATCCGCGGCAGCGCTGCGATCGCAGTTTCGAACATGCGCGGCAGTTACTGTGACTCAAGGAGAAGACATGTTCGCCATTTTCAGATCCCTGCTGCCGACGTGTGCTTTGTAGTGCTTCTTTATAATGTCAGCCGTAATTGAAAATGGCGTCGCATCAAATCTGAGATTCGTTTTCTAAATGTAAGCAAGTTAAACCAAAGGAAATTCGTCGGCAAATCTGCGACGTTTACGGATAACGAACTGGTTCACACAATTGAAAATAAGATTAAGCACAACCGTAAGTTTACACTTAGTTCCCTTGCTATGGAACTTCCGCAAATCTCACGATCACTAATTCATGATATTGTTACTGAAAAACTGAAATTTCGAAAACTTTGCTCAAGTTGGCAACCCAAAATTCTTACTGAAAAACACAAAACAACTGATTGGGAAAGCACTTCAGTATTTGACACGCAACATTGAAGAAAGGCAATGGTTTTCTTTCTCGGACACTCACGGGGGATGAAACTTGTGTATCGTACGACACCCCTGAAACAAAACGGCAATCAATGGAATGGAAGCACACTTCGTCGTCAACGAAGATTAAGCCTAAACAAACCTTGACGCCTCGAAAAGTCATGTGTACTGTTTTTTTTGGGACAGAAAAGTCATTGAATTTCGGAAGCTTTGTAGAAAAGTAGTTTGACAGTTATAGATTTTTGTACAATAACTATTTTTTCTGTATCTGTAAATGTTTGGTTTCTATAACCAAACGGAACTTACTTTGTGGACATACCTCGTAGTTCTATTATTGCTGTACCTGTTACAAATAAAGTTTTTCATGTAACGTTGTTATCTTTGTTTTTAAAAATGGGGAAACTTACATTCCGGGTGCGCCTCGTATACTGTATATAGGACTATGTTATCTCTCTTATTGCTAAATTCCTACATTCAAACACACACACAAACACACACTCAAACATACATGGCGTAATTTAGCCTCTGGATTGTGTTTCCTTTTACTGCGCTACTGCAGTAGCCGTGACAGAAGTTATCAGGTAAATAACTCAGCATAACAACCGTTGCCGCTAGGACATATTCCTCTACCGTCGAGTGAAGAACGTGAAGTTCTTTTACTGCCAGTATTGTTCTCCGGAGAATGGCTAGTACGCCGCAAAAGCAGTCCTCGTAATTCTACGTTTCAGCCCGTAAGAAACAAGTGGTCATCTAACCAGAGCAGTTACAATTTAGAAAATGTAGCCTACTTTAGATATAGTTCTTCAAATAAAATGTAAGTACTAGTTTGATATAAAGAAAGTTTGTAAGTGTAGCGCGGCCCAAAACACCTGGCCTTATTTCATTAGGGCCCAGGTAAGCTGAAAGGATGGACACCCCTGCACTAAATGTAGAAAAATGTAGGGTAACGCAGAAGAGTAAGAAAAACAATACCACAATGTTCCAATACAGCAGTGGTATTGTACTGATTGATAAGGTCACGTTAATGAAAAATTTGTCATTTTCATTTCCCGGCGATATGACCTATAGATTTATTCCATACAAATGACAGCGAAGATCGCTAATCCTTTTTTTTATTTCGATTATCTGTTTCGGCAAATTATATACCGTCATTATGTCACTTCACGTAGGAAACTTTAAAAAAAAAAAATGTCACAATGAAAATAAAACGTTTCTCAAATCTTGCTGCTATATTGACAGGGATTAAGTCACGTGAAAACATACAACAATGGAATTGTTGACGAAAATCTTCGTTTTTATTATGTTTCCTTTGTGGTAAGAACTGTATCTTAAAGATAGATCCTATAATGTCGGTAATTACCGGCCGAAAACATAAAACTAAAAGAGGAAGAAGTAATTAGTTATCTTGGTGTTTGTTCTCATGTGAAAGCAATATGACTGAGTGCTTGTAAGTAAAGTCCCAAAGTGGCAAGTAAGAAAAGTTGTGGGGAAGCGAATGGACGACTCCGTTTCATGTGACTAATTTGGGAGGATGTGGTCCATTTGTAGTGTAGCGGGCATATAGAACATCAGTACGACCCCTTCTTAAGTACTACTCGAGTTTTTGGGATCCACATCATATCGTATGAAAGGAAGAAATAGAAGTAATCGAACTTGCGGGCTGCCAGATTAGCTACTGGTAAATTCGATCAGCACGCGAGTGTTAAAGAGACGTGCCTCGAGAGGAACATCGTTGAAGAAATTTGGAGGATCAGCATTTGAGTGCGACTGAAGAACGATTCTAATGCCGTCAACTTAGATTTCGCGTAATGGTAGTAAAATAAGAGAAATTAGGGCTCATAAGGACTTATCAAGACAGTCGTTTGCCCCCGATCTATTCAAGAGTAGAACGTAAAAGGAAACGAGTCAAGGTCGTACCAGTTATCTTTTGTTTCGCACCCACGGTTCTCTGTGAAAGGGAACTCTTGAGGACTCTCATCGTCTGGAAAGGATGGTGGCAACTATTGGCACCTATGTACAAATCCGTATGCGTTGGTTTCTGATACACCGAAAGTCACACGGGACTCATAGAGCACACCTCATTTCTGATGAGAGCAAAAATGCAAGACGAGCTTCTACACTTGCAGAAAGTTTTTGAAGCCAAAGAAAGCTCTGCGAAAAAAACAAACGGTCGGCATTAGGAATGCAGAAGACGATGCTGGAAGATTTAAATCCGTAGATTTCTTGCCTTATGTGGGTAGCCTGTCTTCAAAAATAGGGATCCTCGGCAAACACAAAGTGAAGGTCATTTTTCTGCTCCCACCAAAGACGGCGGAACTACTGGGTTCAGTTGATTTGGTGCGTCGGAAGGTTAGGGTTGACAAGATCCCCTGTCACCAAGTGTGGCCTTTCATACATCGGACAGACGCCACGTACGGTTCAGGAAAGATTCGCAGAACACGGTAAGTACACCAGACTCTTACAAACAAATAAATTAGCGGTGGCAGAACACGTTGGGCACTGTATGATGTATGAAAACGTTGAAATTTCAGCCACTACCTCATCTTTCTGGGACTCAGAAGCTCTTGCAATTCGATTATGGACGAATTTAATTAACGCAGATAGCGGTTGCTGCATATAATTATCTTACAAAGACGTTGCCACAGCACAGATCATAATAATAATAATTTCGTGTGGCTCATTGGGCTGTGGCCGCGGCGGAGCGGCCGAGCGCATTGCTATGATGCGCGAGGCCGTTCCCCGTCGGGGATTCGAATCCCCTCCTCGGGCATGGATGTTTGTGTCGTCTTTAGTATAAGCTAGTTCATAAGTAGTTTGTACGTTTAGGGACTGCTGACCCCGCATTTAAGTCCCTTAAGCTTAACAAACATTTTTGAACATTGGCCTGGTGCAAATCTTTCAATTGGACGCCACTGCGCCGACTTGCGTGTCCCCAGTTATCCAACCGGGGAAAGGGGACCTACAGCTTAAAGTGGAATCACAACCACGTGTCGTCTCTGGCGACTACTCACATCGTTGAGAGGTGAAGGATTGGTTAAAACGCAGACTGAAAAAAATTCGAGGTCCGACCGGGTTTCGAACCCACGACGCTTCAGTTTCCAGGAAAGCGCTTTACCCCAAGTCCACAGGGCCCTACACAGATCGGCGGCGAAGAAGTACAACGTATGTATGAATTATGTCTGTTGCTGCGCAGCCGATAGTCGCTGAGGTATCAATATATTACTATGAACTTCTTCGCCGCCGATCAATGTATCTGTGGCCACATGCGCAGTGATGCGGCCAGCGGGTTTAAAAGGACGGGGCGAGGGCTAGAGCGTCCCTACAGCCAGACTATTAGCCTCTTGCCAACTCTCAGCTAGATTTACTAGCGCATCCTACTGATACCCATGTAGTACCATATTACCAGTGAGCAAAGCAAAATCGGATACCAACAGATACACTGTGCCCCACAGCTGAGCGTAGGAGAAAAAAAAAGTTCCTTTCATTCTCCACTCCGAGGAGTGGCGCGGGCTGTTTGAGATCCGGCCCATAAAGAGTCGCGGTTCTATTCAGACAAGCTGACAGTAGGGCAAAGGGGGATCCCAAGTGGGAATAAGTGGGAGGGGCTTACCAGTTCCGGCATACGCCTTACAACAAAGGAAAACCTCCCGAAAACCATGGTCGGAACCGAGGGATTCGGGCCAATTTAATTCATCTCTGGGACGTTACCCCACACTAAAAATTGATTATCGGGACAGCACGAGTGAACTCACGACAATCAAGGATCAGACGCCCGTGTTACTCTCGTAAACTTGTAGAGATCAGCTCGACCAACAGTGGACAAGCATAGCATCCCTCTAAAAGGACCGCACCTGTGGGCACGGAATCCTCTGTGTCGTGGAGCGTATGAGTGGTTGAAACAGCTAAAGAGGTCTTCAACCGCGGAAGCGACTGCGGAATAGTCCCACTCGACGTAGCCAGAGCCTTCGATGCAGTATGGCACAAAGGGTTACAAGTTGTACACACCGTGTTTTCCCTAAAGCTTGGTCAAATTAATCCAAAGCTGTCTTTCGAATAGAACCTTCTCTGTAAGATTTAAAACAGACACATCCACCATAAGGTGTACGTTTGTTGGAGAGCTCTACTGTACCTGTACTGTATAGTTTGTATATTACGGACACCTCTAACCACGACACAGAAACTTGGGTCGTCGCTGGCGCATTACTACTGAATCAACTCTCTCAGTGCTGAGCATCTGGAGGCTCGGGGGACATGGTCCAAATCAACGCCCCCCCTCCACCTCTACCTACCGGGAACCCAACCCCCCTGCCGCAAAACCGCAAAGTACTTTAAGAGACACCTTGGACAAGCATGTGAAATGGAAGCCCCTTAAGATTCGTAGGAAAATATGTGCCAGAATGACCAACCTCCATTCCATCCTCAACAAAACTAGTTTCCTTTTCCTGTTCCGTAGGAATAAATGTCTTTTGGGCCTGCCCTGCCTTTATGCGACCAAGCAACAACTGGGAAAGCTCCAGAGATTGCGAAGACGTGCTCTCAAAGAGAACCCTTCATCTGCTCTATAGTTTTTCCACGGACGATTTACACGATTTAACTCAGAGAATGTTTCCAAGAACTGGAAGGATCTTTTTGCGAGAACTCCTCCCTAGGCTGGTATGACACGTACCGCGAGAAACACAAACGCCTATGACGAACTTTGACGATTAAATCAAAGAGAGAAAATTCTCACTTCTATCACCAACTCCAAACCTCTCACCACCCCACGCCCCCCCCCCAACAAAAATTTTAAAAAATGTATGACGTCTACCTCACGAATGCTTTAGGCAAACATACAGACCCTCCTGCACAGTACATAGGATATTTGAAAACAGTAAAAGACACATACACAGCAATAAGAACAGTAAAAGCCAACAGCTGCAAACTCCCATATACACTTCCTCAAAGAGAAGAAAGCAAAAAGAGGAGCAGAAAGACTGGAGTCACAGTGAAAATGGCTGGATTGTACGCACCCGATATATATTAGAAAAAGTTACCAAAACATGCAGACACTTACTTCGATTTGCGTTCGTGTATTTGTATAGCCGGCCGCGGTGGCCGAGCGGTCTGCGGCCCGGTAGTCATATTCTGCACGAATACTACGGTCGGGGGGTTCGAATCCCCCCTCGGGCATGGACATTTGTGCCGTCTTTAGTATAAGGTAGTTCATGTTTGTAAGTTTAGGGACTGATGACCCCGCAGTTAAGTCCCTTAAGCTTAACAAACATTTGAACACTTGAAATTCCTTTAATTTCCTTTTCAATACCAGCTGACTGTTAGATTTTTTATGCTACTTAGTAAGTGACCAAAGACTTTTGTGGCAGTGTTGCAGCTATATACATACACAAAAGTATAAGGTACAGTGAAGATCCCTAGACTCTTAAATAAATGTTTGCAGGATGATTTTGGTACGGTCGGGGGTTCGAATCCCCCCTCGGGCATGGATATTTGTGCCGTCCTAGTTCGTAAGTAGTTCATAAGTAGTTTGTAAGTTTAGGGACTGATGACCCCGTAGTTAAGTCCCATAAGCTATACAGACTTTTTTTTGATGATTTTGGGTGGGCTCCAGCAATTATTCTGATTACACGCTTTTGTGTAATGAATACTTTGTTACTCAATGTTGAATTGCCCTAGAATATGATCCCATATGAAAGCAGCGAGTGAAAATAGGCATAATAAGCTAATTCACTGAGATGTATATCACCAAATTTTGCAGTGACCCTGATATCATTTGAATCTGTATATTTTTGTCTTCCGTCATGGTCCTGAACGGCTTGTTTACGGCAATAAACGATGAACTGGCCGATTCAGTCGAGTAAGTGGGACGTAGCGCGATGCTTCCGTGACTGCGGGGAATGGACTCTCCTTCCTCTGACTCCACTTGCGGGAGGAAGTTTCGGGTAGTCTGGCGCTGCACCACAATGGGCCGTCGGCTTTGGCGAGGCGCCAGCCAGCCTTCTGCCGCGTGTATAAGCCAGGCCAGGCAGGCCGTAAATTGCCGCCTGTTGCGCCGCTGTCTCTCCTTCCAGGGCTTTCGATCCACGCGGCTGTCTCAGCCTCGATTTCCACTCTGCTGAAGCGGAAGAAGGTCGCCGCGCAGTGTCGATACTTTCGCGATCGCGCACAAAAAGCAGCCGGCCCCACAGAGTCCAGCTGTTGTTTCAATTCTACTTCAAAACCAACCATAGTGCGTCAATTACACTCCTCGTCATTAAATCTGCTACACCACGAAAATGACGTGCTACAGACGCGAAATTTAATCGACAGGAAGAAGTTGCTGTGATATGCACAGCCGGCCGCGAGGGCCGAGGGGACTGAGGCGCTCCAGTCACGGTCTGCGCGTCCACTACGGTCGGGGGTTCGAATCCCCCCTCGGGCATAGATATTTGTGACGTCCTTAGTATTAGTTAGTTCATACGTAGTTTGTAAGTTTAAGGACTGATGACCCCGCAGTTAAGTCCCATAAGCTTTCCAAACATTTGAACATTTTTGATATGCACAAGATTAGCTTTTCAGAGCATTCACACAAGGCTGGCGCTCGTGGCTACACCTACAACGTGCTGACATGAGGAAAGTTTCCAACCGATTTCTCATACACAAACAGCAGTTGACCGGCGTTGCCTGGTGAAACGTTGTTATCATGCCTCGTGTAAGGAGGAGAAATGCGTACCATCACGTTTCCCTCTTTGATAAAAGTCGGATTGCAGCCTATCGCGATTGCGGTTTATCGTATCGCGACATTGCTGCTCAAGTTGGTCGCGATCCAATGAATTTTAGCAGAATATGCAATCGGTGGGTTCAGGGGGGCAACACGGAACGCCATGCTGGATCCCAACGGCCTCGTATCACTAACAGTCGACATGACAGGCATCTTATCCGCATGCCGCGGTGGAGTAGCCGAGCGGTCTGCCGGGCGCCGTGGCTCAGCGCGTCCGGTCAGAGGGCTCTGTAATAAAAAAACTGAGCCAAGAACACTTCGAACATCAACGAACAAATACGATCAACGCCCACGAAGAAAAGAACAATCCATAGACGGGGGAAAAAAAGCTGTCTAAAGCACCTCGCTGCGGAGCGCGCGGTTGCTCGCCGTGGAGGTTCGGATCCTCCCTGGGGCATGGATATGTGTGTTTGTCCTTAGGTTAGTTCACCTAGGTTTAAGTAGTTTGTAAGCTACGGACTGATGACCACGCAGTTTGGTCCGATAGATTTACAGACATTTGAACATTTGATTTTATCCGCATGGCTCTAACAGATCGTGCACCCTCGTCTCGATTCCTGAGTCAACAGATGGGGACGTTTGCAAGACAACAAGCATCTGCACGAACAGTTCGACGACGTTTGCAGCAGCATGGATCATGGCTGCGGTTACCGTTGACGCTGCACCACAGACAGGAGCACCTGCGATGGTACGATGGTGTACGCAACGACGAACCTGGGTGTACGAATGGCAAAACGTCATTTTTTCGGATGAATTCAGGTTCTGTTTACAGCATCATGATGGTGGCATCCGTGTTTGGCGACATCATGGTGAACACACCTTGAAAGCGATTTTCTTGATATATATATATATATATATATATATATATATATATATATATATATATATATATATATATATAGCAAGAAAATCGCTTATTATTACGAAGAGTTAGAGAATAATCCCCTACAAGTCAGGATAGTGTTATTTTTTCTACATCAAGGAACACCCATATTAGAATGAAGAGTTAGAGAATAGTTCGCCTAGTTTATGATTTGCGCTGCAAAGAGCCGTATTTCTTGGACTGTGGACTAAATCAACGTTTCTGCTTGAAAATGCTGCGTCAATGGTTTATTGCAGAGGTCCAGAAACTAAACAATCTTGTTGACAGTTGTCTTTAACTTAATGGAGCTACCGCTCCATGTTCGAGAGTTCTTCGATGAAAAGTATTATTCCGAGGTCGATAGGTTTCTCTTTCTTTTTTTTTCAGCAAACTGTGTTTAAAACATATTTTTTTTTTTTTTTTTTTTTTTTTTAACAATTTCCTATATCAGCCAACCGGTTGCCCAGTTTTAAGGTACTTGGTCTCGTTATTTATTAATTGTCCGCCGCCATTACCTGCAAGAAGTTGGATATGGCCTAGCAAGACCTAATACTGAACGTCGAATATCGCAACAGAACATATCCAGAGGCATCATACTGAAAGGCAGACTTCTGCTTGGGCTCCCAGAACAACCGATGCACTCTGCCATGCCTGTTCGTGGAAGAGTTGGTCGTTGTTCTTTTTGTAGCAGAGCCCGCGGAAACAGTGCAGCAAATTTACAAGTTTTCCAGCGGTCATCAGCAGTCTTGTAGTCTTGTGCCCTGAATTCATACCAGTGGAGTGAAGATGACTGTCAAACATTGCCCATGGTTGAATTAGATTATAATTTAACATGTAACTAATAATTATTACTTATGGAGTTTAAAACATGTGAACATAATCATAGCCCTTACTTGCACATTCATTTTTAAAGACAATTTTGTTTCATTTCATTTAGGCCTGCAGCATTGTGTATGTCTTTTACGGATATATCGTTAATCTAAGTAATACCAAATTGCTGCTTTACTTCGTAGATGTTAAATAGTTTATTAATATAGCAATAGGCCTATTTGGGCACTGTGGCCATAATCAGGCTATTAGTCCAGTCAATGAATGTATTGTAGAGTGCATGGAATATGCGATAAATTTTGACTTCAGGACTTCGTCAGGGGTAGTTAGGAGGTGAACATACTAAAAGTCCCCGCCCCTGGGGGTCAAAATTTCTCGCATATTCCATGCACTCTACACCCCTCTTTTGAGCACTCACTGACTGGACTATATGTCCATATGGCATCGTGGAGGTATAATTTATTATAATAACTGCATATAATTGTAGTATAAATGCTCTTTAGAGCTTATCAGGTTTTAATTCATTACTGCTATTCTGTCAGTTCGATAGAGCATCGCTGGAGGATATGTCAAACTGACAGAATAGCAGTAATGAATTCCAAAGTTCGTTGGCCTGGTGTGCTCTTCTAAAGAGCAGTTATACTGCAATTATATGCAGTTATTGTAATAAATTATACCTCCACTATGCCAAATGGACATAGTCTGATGATGGCCACAGTGTCGAAACAGGCCTATTGCTATATTAATGAGCAGTATTTAAAATCTACAAAGTAAAGCAGCATTTTGGTATTACTTAGATTAACAACAACTTTGTTTCATTCTTCAGAATAGTTTAAATGTTAGATTTTTCTCAATTTCATGTAAAAGTGTGATAAAAACAAAGTTGTTTAGTGACTATGCAAAGTGTTTTAATTAAATTACTTCCAAATTCGCAATAACCAAATTTCTAGTTGGGCTACGTATATAGCCCGTGCGGCGCTCATGAAATGTTTATGGGCGCATGCACTCCAGTGTTAAATCTGCACACTGGTTGCTGAACTCAGCTACAGCATAGCTGTTAAAGTCAGAACGAGAATTGCAAGGAGTGCGGGGTTTCATGCATGTGAGGTGCGACGTTGAAATCTTTGTAGAAGGTACCATTTACGTGTTTTGTTTAGCAAAAACAATGTCATCCGATCGTGCAAGCCTTATAGCGATACAATGATTCCGAAGGGCAAAGGTTTTTTTATTTTTTTTATTCGAGAGTACGTCTTTCTGCGTCACGCTAAAGAATAACCCTGACGTCGACTTTCTTTTTTCTGCGGCGCGAAGGAGAACGACGACACTATTCTGTCGATATCCAGTTTTTGTTTCAATCGGACGCCATTAGTCCCCAGAACGACTTTTCTTGATTTTTTTTTTTTTTTTTTTTTTTTTTTTTTTTTTTTTTTTTTTTTACGAGAATGTGAATATGATGTTCTGTCATATTTCTTTAATAAATGCACTGCCGGCCGCGGTGGCCGAGGGGACTGACGCGCTCAAGTCATGGTCTGCACGGTCACTACGGTCGGGGGTTCGAATCCCCCCCCCCCCTCGGACATCGATATTTGTGCCGTCCTTAGTCTTAGTTAGTTCATAAGTAGTTTGTAAGTTTACGGACTGATGACCCCGTAGTTAAGTCCCATAAGCTATACAAACATTTTTTGAATAAATGCCCTTTAAACTTGATTTACTGCATTAACAATAATTTTTTCATTCACAGCCCTATACGATAGCCCTGGCGCAGCTAACGCAAGCATCTAATCGTGCAGTGACTCGGCGCCATTATGGCGACTTGGATTTCGTGTAGACGAAAATAATTTCTTGAAGTTATTATTTAATCAGTACATTTCCATTCAGTTTGTGCCTACTAGAAACTGCAGTCATTTTGTCAGTATTTTGCATATGTGCGAGGTCCGATAATTAATTTTATGTGTGGTTGCATTTGGCAAAGATTCATATAACGAAATTTCTAGAAAATTCGTACACGGTCGTCTGCACGGAAGACTAACCTTAATTGCTCCGAGTTCACTCTAGGACGAGATTACCTTGAATTACGATGACAATTTCTTTCAGCAAGGCTTTATTATGTGCTGAATGCAGTTGCAGACGTTGGTACAGGTGAGCTCGTCCTTTCTTTTATACCTACCTGCCGAAGCACTTTCATGGTATCAGTCAGAATTACTTGCAGTTTAATTATTTCTTTCATTCGCTCATTCCATTCAGAATATTTCAGCGAATTTCTCAGAATTTTTTTCCAAATTTTAATCCTTTTAGAAATTAATTTTATTTATTTACGAAATAAATGTTGATATTAGACGATCCCCAACATTAATCCATTACTGCCCAGAACTTTTTTGTGAGAAAAATGTTTCATTTTGTTAGGACAGGTTCAATAAGATAAAAGAAGCGTGAATAAATGGATTTTTATTTTTTTCTATCTACACATTACAAAATTTGATGTGGTGCACAAACGCACCACCGAGCGTATGGAATATCAAACGTCCTATTTTAGAGAATGAAATGAATAGAAACTTTCTTCATGTAAGGCTACATTACATTTTGTGCACTTGCGGGTTGTGTGTGATTTACAAAGTGCACATCTTGTTTTTGTTTGTTTGTATTTTTTCTCTTTTTTATGGAACAATTAAATGACTTCATTCATAGAAGAGACCGCTAAAAAAACTCTACTAGCAACTGGAGTGACACTTGGTCCTCCTTTACATTTTTGTTTTCCATATTTCTGCTAGAGATTTACTACAGTTCTTCTGAATGTAAGTAGATCCATTTTTTCATTGCCAGAGTGTCTGTAAGGTAGCCACGAAATTTTAATTGTCACATCTACAACCCACAAAAAAATTGGCCACTACCATTTCTTAAATCTGATATTTGATCTGTAATAACTCACATTCTGGTCCATGCTGTCTGTTCGACAAATATTATAATTGTAAGACCTGGTAATATGTAGCTGCGAAACAATTATTTTCTTTTTGTATCTTTGAACTTTGCAGATGGGATCCACACCATCACAGTCTGACACAGCCGTGACTACAGAGTTGTTATTCCAGCGACAGACACAATAATAAGCTCTTTGTGGTGTAAAAAGCAATGTTTGAATTATGCTATGAGTATAATCATTCATAAAATCGATCTAGACTGCTGAGTTGCCATTTCAGCAGATTGTATACCCATGTGACCGGTGGTGCATTTGTGCACCAACCAAGTTTCAGTAGAAATTACAGCCACAGCACTTTGCCATCTTACAGTAATATGGTATACAGTCCCCCAAAGGCAATTCAAACGATAGTTTCCAAAACATATAAGATTTTTTACAATATATTTATATTTTGTTGTAATGATGTGCAGCCATTTCACTCTCTGAAATGAACCAACAATTTAAGACCTGAAAAGTACCCCACACTTCAACAATTCAGCAGTACAACAACGCTGTAAATGTAGTGCCATATCTTTGCTGTACTGAGACAAGAGCAGGAAGATATATCTACGTTCCTTTGTTTCCAAGGTGCAAAACTCAGAGATAGCTCAACGTGGTGCACAAACGCACCACCGAGCGCGAATGGGTTGATTTGATTTGATTTTTCCAGGGAAGCCAAAACAGTCTTGGTCCAGCCCGCCACTGCCCGCACCGAAACTAAGTTTATTGTGCGGTATCGCTCCCTGTATATCTAGTAAAGCCAACCAATGCCCTTGAACAGTGCAAGGAGTCCCTTTACCAGTTCTTTATTTAAAAAAAAAAGTTCAAATGTTTGTTAAGCTTATGGGACTTAACTACGGGGTTATCAGTCCCTAAACTTACAAACTACTTAACAAGTAGCTTATCCTAAGGACGGCACAAATATCCATGCCCGAGGGGGATTCGAACCCCCGACCGTAGTGGCCGTGCAGACCGTGACTGAAGCGCCTCAGTCCCCTCGGCCACCGCGGCCGGCGTTCTTTATTAGACACAATTTCTTCGGGTCTGGTTGTCCCAAATGTTCTGTGCCTTTTACTCTCCAATGCAATGCATTCGAAGATTAGATGTGATGCAGTTTCATCACCGTCATCACAGATCCTACATTTAGGGTCCTCTTCTGTTATTCCCATTGTATGTAGGTGTTTTTTTAAATTCCCATGGCCTGTTAGCAATCCAACCATGAATCTGTCTCTCCTGTTCAGGCCCAGGATTGCAGAGCTTCTTTTAAAACATGGCTTTGGCATCATTACCTTGCCATGTTTTTGTTGATGGACTTTGGTCCAATATTCTACGTGCTGTCTTCTGAGCCAGATACGTAGCTCCAAGTTGGTCATTGCCTTGGTGATTGTCAGGACAGGTTCCAGTCCAATAAATGGAGACTCTGCCCCCATCCTGGCTAATCTGTCGGCATGTTCGTTGCCACTGATCCCCGAGTGGCCAGGGACCCACAATAGGTTTACTCTATTGCTTTCCCCTAGCTCCACCAGAAGCCTGTGACATTCTGCAACAATTTTAGACCTTGTTGTAGGAGTGAATGGATTAATAGGCAGGTAGTGTTATAGCCTGCACTGTAAGAATTTTGTTCGGACTGTCGTGTCCGCGCTCTAGTGTAATATTTTAAATCTCCGGCGTCAACATGTTCCAGTGAGTTGAAATATTCCCCCCGGCAAAGGCAGGAACGCCGCTCTGATCGCAATTAAGTTGTACGTCTGTGGCGTTCGGCGGGGAGCACGTATTCCGGCGACGCGCAACTGGTGTTGTAATCGATGAGAGGGGCCGTTCCTTTGTACGGCGGCCGGGGTCGTTTTAATGCGTGGCGGGACACGCCAGCTCTGCCCCTCCCTCCTACACGGGACGGCTTTCGCCTCACGTCCGCAGCGGCCGGCGTCGGAATGCAGGCTGCAGATACAGGCGGAACTCAGCGCCAGCCAGCAGGCAGCCCCTGCTATAGCTGTCCTCGAGTAGTAGCTGCCAGGGACACTGGGCGTTAGTAGGCACGGTCCTGTATGAGGTGGTACGCCTTTGCGTTACTCCGATCTTCCAACTGACTTAAGGCCGATTCACACTGTCTGTCTGAATGCTTCAATAGAGCCTGCTTAGTTTTGCATCTCACTTTCACATAAATTATAAGCCTGTATAGCCAGATATTATGCCAGTTTCCTACTAGTTTGATAAAGTGAATGCGAAGCTATAAATAAATAATATGTCGATGTATAAACTGTTAATAGTAGCACGAGGCGCTCCAGTCACGGTCAGCACGGCCACTACGGTCGGGGGTTCGAATCCCCCCTCGGGCATGGATATTTGTGCCGTCCTAGTTCGTAAGTAGTTCATAAGTAGTTTGTAAGTTTAGGGACTGCTGACCCCGTAGTTAAGTCCCATAAGCTTAACAAACATTTGAACATTTTTTTGAATAGTAGCACGTCACATTCTTGAAGATATTCAATTTGATAACTACCTAGTAGCTAAAAAATTATGATAGGTACACGAAAGGCACAGAAGCAAGGACAAGACGAAAAGAGGGTTTAAAGGCGATGTAGAGTCTTGTCTGCTACAATGTAAAAAACGTGTGTAGTTTTGAAAATATTAAAACGCCCAAAATCCGCTAAAACAGAACTCCTGCGTCTTGTTATAGTACGAACTGAGCACGCTAACATAATCACAATCAGTTACTTTTATACTTTGGCACATCAGGTTCGATTTATTTCTGCTTTCAAAACGATGGACGATATGATTATGACTCAGGTAATGTGAACCGTGTGAATTACACTACACTGGCAGTTTGTTATTATCGACTGTCATTAACAGAATCAGTAATATTACTTTAATAATGTTTTAATATTTCTATTAGAAAGTTCACAACAAAGTTCAGTGACTCCGAAATCTGAAAGCATTAAAACGGCAACTTCTCAGTTTGTGTCATGCCATTCCTCTATTATTCCCTACTGACCACATGGAGCGCTAGTATCGCTTCAGTTGCATTTTTTTCCCTAGAGAGTTTCGCGACTGTCTTTGATAGACTGTGATAGTGCCGTCGTTCTCCTTCACGCCGCAGAAAAAAGAAAGTCGACGTCAGAGTCATTCTTTAGCGTGATGGAGAAAGACGTACTCTCGAATAAAAAAAAAATCTTTGCCCTTCGGAATCACTGTATCGCTATAAGGCTTGCACGATCGGATGACTTCACCGTCCGTCAGAAGATTCCACAATGCATTTTTAATGGCGGCATTCACACTGTCCGTCACCGGACCGTCACGTCACGTCAACGTCACGTCAAGCTTTCTCGAGAAGAATGTTCTGACGGAACGGCCGTCTGCTAACATCGGAAGTTAACCTATTTTCGTCACGCGAATTACATGTTGCAGTCGACGACTGCACTGTTTATATGGAAATGTGTCTTATTCATCTTTATTTTGCTGTTATACTTCGTTTTAGGGGTAAATCTCAAATGTTTCATGACGACTTAAATATTTTTGTCAATTGAGTGTCCCCCTAAAATCGAGGTAGGATATCTGAAACCAAGAAATGCTTTATGTTGCGTAACATTATAACAGAAAAGACTGAAGTAAACTGTTTATTTGAAAAAGATTATAATTTGATGACGCATTTTTCATTAAATAAAATTCTAAATGACAAAGTCAGTTCTAATGAAAGACAAAAATTCAGTTGTTTACGACGGTATTAACAATGTCAGCGGGCAAATCGTAATGGATAAAGTAAACAGGCGCTATTTACGCTCTTATAAGTATTATTTGATGTTTTCATATGTTTATTTTTTCGCTTGAAAATAAATGTCGATGTTTTGAAATGTTGTTTCAGTTCCCAGTAAATTGGCCAAAAACATACACTGTTAAGTTTTCTTTCGCCGTCAATAACATTTAGCGTTGTTGTTCAATCAATTCTAGTATTAAACTATGACTTTCTACATAACAGATCGCCATTCATAACCTCACTTCCTACATCGCGTATCGAGATGGGCGAATTGACGTGACGTACAGTGTGAATACAACTTGACGTGACGGTGCCGTGACGTGACGTTGACGTGACGGACAGTGTGAATTGACCTTTACCCTATCGAGTGAGATAGCGTAGTGGTAGTGGTTAGCACCCCCACAGGGGGCTCGCGGTTCTTTCGTGAGTAAGTGCATGGCGAGCACGGGGCCCCGAGCTAACGCAGTCTTCCTTCCTTCTTTACTTCCCGGACTGCATTTCCTTTCCCAGTCCACTCCTTTCCTATCCTGACTCCTTCCCCTCCCCACCGGAAGACTGATAACCTCAGTAGTTTAGTCCCCCTAACCCAACCAACCAAACCAACCTAACCCAATAGTGGTTAGCACACGGGAGTCGCATTCGGGAGGACGGAGTTCAACCCTTACACCGGCCGACCAGATTCGCGTTTCTCTAAATCACTTCAGGGCGCACTGACTATTTCCTTCCCCAGTACGAAATTATACTCAATCTCTAATGACAAAATTCAAATGTTTGCAAATCTATCGGACCAAACTGCGTGGTCATCAGTCCGTAGCTTACAAACTACTTAAACCTAGGTAAACTAACCTAAGGACAAACACACACACCCATGCCCCAGGGAGGACTCGAACCTCCACGGCGAGCAACCGCGCGCTCCGCAGCGAGACGCTTTAGACCGCTCGGCTACACCACCGCGGCTCTAATGACACCATTAAAGAAATTAACATAAATAAGTAAAAGTTTGTAAAGCTATCGGCCAAACTGCAGTTGTCATCACTCCCTAGACTTACAATCTACTTAAACTGCTACCCAAATCTCCAGATGTCAGACAGTCAAATTGGTACTAATGTTTTTTATCGATAGGGTATAAAGTAAAACTCCGATATAATTCGTAACATCTGTTGTCGTCCAGGAGAACGTGCATAAACTATAATAATAATTAATACCTGAAACTTCGTGGCAGATTAAAATTGCATGCCGGAACCAGGATTCGAATCTGGGAACCTTGCCTTTCGCGAGTAAGCGCTCTACCGACTGAGCTATCCCGACACGACTCACTATCCCGCTTCTGGAAACATCCCTTAGGCTGTGGCTAAGCCATGTCTCCACCGTAACCTTTCTTCCAGGAGTGCTAGTCTTGCAACTTTTGCAGGAGAGGTTCTGTGAAGTTTGAAAAGTAGATGCCGAGGTACTGGCGGAAGTAAAGTCGTGAGTCGTGTCGGGATAGCTCAGTCGGTAGAGCGCTTGCCCGCAAAAACCATGGTCCCAGGTTCGAGTCCCAGTCCCGGCACGCAATTTTAATCTGCCAGGAAGTTTCATATCAGCGCACACTCCGCTGCAGAGTGAAAGTTTCATTCTGGGAACTAATACCTGAACTACGGAGTAGAGGAAATGTGTAACAGAGAAAATATCTCGTCACGCTCCTGCAGTCACGTTGGACAGGGGACTATGCGCCCCTGTAATAAAAAAGCTGAGGCAAATATTCAGTGAACAACCAAGGACAAATTAAAGCAGCGACCGCAAAGCAGACATCCAACTATTTTTTAAAAAAAAGTACAACGTTCGTTTGGTGTCCCGAGGAGCCTGGGTTCAAACCCTGGTCAAATGTTCAAATGTTTGTTAAGCTTAAGGGACTTAACTACGGGGTCATCAGTCCCTAAACTTACAAACTACTTATGAACTACCTACAACTAAGGACGGCACAAATATCCATGCCCGAGGGGGGATTCGAACCCACGACCGTAGTGACCGTGCAGACCGTGACTGAAGCGCCTCAGTCCCCTCGGCCACCGCGGCCGGCAAACCCTGGTCATCGTACTATTTTTATTGCAGTTGGTTAGCAACTGTTATATTGGGCAACGTATTCCTGACATGTAAAAGGACTGTTCGGATTTTATAGCTACGTATTAGCGGCAGTTTGCTTTTGCTTCGTTTGTTCTAAAATAGCAAACCTGTAGGGCATTCCTCTAGTTACGCTGCGCGTAAACCAATTTATGAAGCGTATGTGACCGGCTTTTACTAGTTTGGCGTTTAATTTATGCTTCCGTTGAAAGGTATGCCACAAAATAACAGATCTTTGGGCCCTCGTATGTAAAGCTAACTTGTTTTTATTAACTGTAAAAGTTATTAATGTTGTCCAAGGAAGTCTTACGTGCTGCCTATCAAAATGCTACTCATGGAATTGATAAACATTGGCTTTTCCATATTGATTTCTATCAGAGTTCACACCATAGTACGTTTTAATGCAATTCGTACATCGATACTTAATGCCTATTAAGTATTATATGGTCAGTGTTCCGATATGACAGTCCGATCGATAATTTCCACTTATGTATTACTCTGCCGGCCGCGGTGGCCGAGGGGACTGAGGCGCTCCAGTCACGGTCTGCACGGCCACTAAGGTCGGGATTTCGAATCCCCCCTCGGGCATGGATATTTGTGCCGTCATTAGTGTTAGTTAGTTCATAAGTAGTTTGTAAGTTTAGGGACTGATGACTCCGTAGTTAAGTCCCATAAGCTATACAAACATTTGAATTTATTACTTTGGTCACTGCAGTAACGCACTGGAAGGGTCCCACTCACCTGCCGGCTCCACAACATCGATGGAGTTAAAATTCCTGAGGATGGTCTAAAAGAAGACCGAAACTAGTCGAATAAAACAAATTACTGCACTCTAGACTGTTCTCTATATATAAACTTAAATGTAATGTCTCATGCGTTTAGCTCGCAACCGCGTTCAAAGTCTATTGATTCGCGTCGAACGGCCGTAATTACTTCGGAAACCTTTTCATATGAATCACCTGAATACGCATGACACATTCGTGAATCCACCACCCGTTTACAAAACGTAATATCTGTGCATATCGGTACCCCATGACTTTTATCGCCTGGATGAATAATGGCCAGTATCGTACTGGCTGCTGTGAACGAGAAATGGGACAATTGCGTAAAACATTGCCGTTAAACCCTAGGCCAGCAGACGTAATTTCTTTTATGTAATGGGAGTACGTGACCAAGAACAATACAACCCTTTCAAGTGAACCGTCGTCGGCTTTGTCGACCGTAATGCAGTTCCACGGTGCTTGCCTTGCTCCAAAGTTGTATTCCGCCGCAGTTCTCTGACAATGCGAGCGCAAAACTCAATATCTCGACAAAGGATGAACCGGGAATGCTCCATGTATGAACGAAGGGAATGCACATTTGGTTAGCGGGTGACCCTCACACACACTCAGCAAAGACGATCCCCTCACGGCAATTGTCGACCACAAACGGCGCCACGTATTGCAGATGAAAGGAAATGGTAATCCGCTAAATTGAGAGAGACTCGAACAGAAACACGACTCTCGGAGCTACGTGGTGAAACTTCGTTACGCTCCGTGGCCACACACTTATTTACAGGTGGCTGAGTCATTTATGTGTGTTTATCAAAGGTGTAAAAAGGAAACATGTAGGTCACGAGAAAAGATCGAAAACAAAACTGGCGTAATGTTATAAAAATACTCAAGTGATCATGACGAAATGAAAGGCTACAAAATATAGAAGCAGACAAACAATATTGGTAAGAATAGTGGAGAAATTACGGATCTGTGATTATTTGTTGTGAAATATATATGCCAAAACCGCTCTTGAAAATTTTATTTCAGATTACCGGTTTCGACAAAACTTTTTTGTGATCTTCAGATCTTGGCCTCTACATCTATAAAAATATCACCTCTACATACATTACTTACAACTGCGCAGTTCAATCGTTTTGTGCCCTGATTTAAAAGAATTTGCATCTGCTTGTCATTTTTAAGATCTGTATACTCGTATAAACTAACTGCGTCATAATTTAAAATAATGTGCCACAGCTCGTCACTTTTAAAATCTATCACACAACATTTTCCACTTGTTGACACTTGGATGTACAGCAACTGTACAGAGGCTAGTACAGAGGCTGACCATGTGATTATTTTTCTTGTTTGTTTGTTTCCTTATCACATATACCTGTTATTCTCCCAGAGTAGGAATGTCTGTGAATTAATCAATAGTGTTCAATAAACTGCAGCTGTTGCGTCTCTTTTGGGTACGTTAGTTATTTCTTTAAAATTTCGTACTGAGATTGATATTTTAATATCAAGAATTCGTGTCTCGTTTTTACGATACCGTTTATAGCGACGTATTGGTTCTAATGGCGAAAGCTGATGGTCCCGTCTAAACCCTAAGTAAACGCTATAATCTGAAAAATCGCTTAGTTCGACATCAAATGTTTATAAACCTAAGGGACTAAACTTCTGAATTCCTGAGTCTCTTAAACTAATCTATCCTAAAGACAGCACACACACCCATGCTTGAGGCAGAACTCGAACCTTCGCTGGGAACGGTCGCGCAACTCCTGATATGGTGCCTAGAACCACGCGAATATTTCCGGGAGGCAGTTCATCACCGCTCATTGCGTATTTTTCATTAAATTTTTGTAGCTACTGCTTTATCTTTGTGTAACGTAATTTTTTATTTTATTTTTTTTTATTTTTTTTATTTTATTTTATTTTATTTTATTTTATTTTATTTTTTTTTTTTTTTTTTTTTTTTTTTTTTTTTTTTTTTTTTTTTTTTTTTTTTTTTTTTTTTTTGCAACTACGTAGATCTTTCCAGCGTAATAATCGATAATACTCTCGTCAGGTTTCCTGCCGGATTATGAAGATATGCTGACACAATATTTCAGAGATCCACCAGCCCTTAATCCTCAGGTGTGTGTGCTGCTATATCAACTTGCCGGAACAATTCCGGAATGTTAATATAGCAGCGCGCGCACACACACACACACACAGATCTTGAGGATAGCAACCAGATGGTTCGCCGAATTATTATGTCACCATGTCTTCTTAATCCGCCAGGAAATCCATGAATAATAGCTTCATTTTTGTTTGTTGCATATTTGCAGATTGCTATCAGTAATGTAAGGCTTACTTTCAAGCTCTTTGTTTTCTGTAGATTTCAAATTACTTATTTTAGATCAGTCCTTTGTGGGCACTATCACGCGGGACAATTGTGATCGGTAACAGTCGGAGACTTCCTGTCTTACTGATTTGTGTTCGTTGCCAGCTATGTAGCGTGCTGTTATTTGATGTTAACTGCATTGATTTTGATAATATAAAGTCTATATGTTGCCCACAGCTACGCTCAATTTAAGTGTGAAACCCCCATAAAAATTATGTAGTTTTGGAGCATAGTGTGTTCAAACATACTAACGACATAGTTTCTGATGTATGCCCTTGACCCGTGAAAATTTTTTGCTCCTGGTGTTTCGTTTAGAGCTGTATTTAAAATATGGAACCACCTTACGGGTAGCACAGCTCAGGAGCAGAAATTTTTCACGGATCACGGCCATAAAATCCGGTAGATTCACCAGCAAGTGTGTCATGCGGTCGTAAAAGCCTTTATTTCGTGATACTAATGATAGACACAGCAGTTTTAAATTTCTGTTATTAGTACAGGTATCACATCCAAGCGGTTAAAATGCCCATGAAACACTTCTGCAAGATGTTGAATAATGTTGAACGGGACCTGTAAGTACTAGGACATTCAACATCTGCGAACAGTTTACAGGCAAACTTTATACATAACCATGGCCACGACTCATGAGGTTGGTGAAATTTTTGTATCGGGAACAAAATTCCTTTATGCACATTAGCTCATTTTATAGATACTAGTAGTGCCTGTGATCAAAATTCGACCAGCTGCGTTTACAAAGTACTATCTATTTCCTTTAACCACTCTTAGGCTAAAAAAATTTACAAATTTTTGTATAGTCCATGGGACTTAACTACGGGGTCATCAGTCCCTAATCTTACAAACTACTTATGAACTACTTACGAACTAGGACGGCACAAATATCCATGCCCGAGGAGGGATTCGACCCCCCGACCGTAGTGGCCGTGCAGACCGTGACTGGAGCGCCTCAGTCTCCTCGGCCACCGCGGCCGGCACTCTTAGGCTACGTAGGTCTACATACATTATTTTCGTTTCGTGCACATATATTGCCATCTATTGCAAAGCCCTTTTCAATTTATATAAGTTACATTGCCTTTCTTGTATCATTAATATTAAATTCGGTACTTTAATTTTCGTATATTTATATTGTGATGATTCCTACCCTGTGGTGATTTCTAACGTTTCATAGTCGTACTTCATTCCAGTTGTATTTTAAATTGCGTCAGTTATGGTGGACTATAACTAAATAAAAATAAAAGATAGTTGCTAAATCATTACAAATTTTCTGAAAATGTGCTGCAAGTACAGTTTAATTCTGCTTCCAGTCTACATAATGGCCGGCCGCGGTGGCCGAGGGGACTGAGGCGCTCCAGTCACGGTCTGAACGGCCACTACGGTCGGGGGTTCGAATCCCCCCCTCGGGCATGGATATTTGTGCCGTCCTTAGTATTAGCTAGTTCATAAGTAGTTTGTCCACTCCCATGAACCACAGACATTGCCGAGGTGGGGTGGCTTGCGTGCCTGAACGATACTGATAGCCGTACCGTAGGTGCAACACAGCGGAGGGGTATCTGTGGAGAGGGCAGACAAACGTGTGGTTCCTGAAGAGGGGCAGCAGCCTTTTCAGTAGTTACAGGGGCAACAGTCTGGATGATTGACTGAGCTGGCGTTGTAACATCAGCTAATGTGGCTTTGCCACACAGCTACTGCGAACGGCTGAAAGCAAGGGGAAACTACAGTTACCTTTCCCGAGGACATGCAGCTCTACTGTATGAACATATGATGATGGCATCCTCTCGGGTAAAATATTCCGGAGGTAAAATAGTCCCCCATTCGGATCTCCGGGCGGGGACTACTCAGGAGGATGTGATCATCAGGAAAGACAATACTGGCATTCTACGGGTCGGAGCGTGGAATGTTAGATCCCTTAATCGAGTAGGAAAATTAGAAAATTTAAAAAGGGAAATGCATAGGTTGAAGTTAGATATAGTGGGGATTAGTGAAGTTCGGTGGCAGGATGAACAGGATTTCTGGTCAGGTGAGTACAGGATTATAAATACAAAATCAATTGGGGGTATCACAGGAGTAGGATTGATAATGAATAAGAAAATAGGAATGCGGGTAAACTACTATGAGCAGCACAGTGATCGCATTATCATTGTCAAGATAGATACGAAGCCAACACCGACAACAGTAGTACAGGTTTATATGCCAACTAGCTCTGCTGATGATGAGGAAATCGAAGAAATATATGAGGAGCTAAAGGAAATTTTTCAGACAATCAAGGGAGAGGAAAACTTAATTGTTATGGTAGACTCGAATTCGGTAGTAGGACAAGGAAGGGAAGGGAAGATAGTAGGTGAATATGGTCTTGGCAAAAGGAATGAAAGAGGAAGCCGCATGGTAGAATTTTGCACAGAACATAATTTAGTTATAACAAACACCTGGTTCAAGAATCACAAAAGAAGGTTGTATACGTGGAAGAGACCAGGAGACACCGGAAGGTATCAGATAGATTTTATAATGGTAAGACATAGATTCCGGAACCATGTTTTAAACTGTAAAACATACCCAGGGGCAGATATAGACTCTGACCACAACTTAATGGTTATGAACTGTAGGCTGAAACTAAATAAACTACAAAAAGGTAGGAAAATAAGGAGATGGGACCTGGATAAATTGAAGGAACGTGAGGTTCTTAAGAATTTCAGAGGGAGCTTTAGGCAACAATTGACAGAAACAGGGGAAAATAAAACAGTAGAAGAGGAATGGGTAAAATTGAGAGAAGAAATAGTGAAGGTAGCAGAGGACAAAATAGGTAGGAAGGCAAGACCTACAAAAAATACTTGGATATCACAGGAGATACTAAATTTAATCGATGAAAGGAGAAAATATAAAAATGCAGTAAATGAAACAGGCGAAATGGAGTACAGACGACTAAGAAATCAGATTGACAGGAAGTGCAAAATGGCTAAGCAGGAGTGGCTAGAAGGCAAATGCAAGGATGTAGAAGAATGTATAAATAGGGGAAAAACAGATACAGCCTACAGGAAAATAAAAGAAACATTTGGAGATGAGAGAAACAGATCTATGAATATCAAGGACACTGATGGAAAACCAGTTCTCAGCAAAGAAGGGAAAGCTGAAAGGTGGAAAGAGTATATAGAGGGGCTCTACAAAGGCAATGAACTCCGAGACAATATTGTAGGAAGGGAGGAGGATGTAGATGAAGATGAAATAGGAGATTCTGTATTGAGAGAAGAATCTGACAGAGCCCTGAAAGACCTAAATCGAAACAAGGTCCCTGGAGTAGATGATATTCCCTCAGAGCTACTGAAGTCTCTGGGAGAACCAGCCATGACAAACCTGTTTCACCTGGTGCGTAAGATGTATGAGACAGGAGAAGTACCCTCAGACTTTAAGAAAAATGTTATAATCCCCATTCCAAAGAAAGCAGGTGCAGACAGGTGTGAAAACTACAGAACCATCAGTCTAATAAGTCATGGTTGCAAAATATTAACACGAATTATATACAGAAGGATGGAAAAGGTGGTGGATCCGACCTCGGGGAAGATCAGTTTGGGTTCAGGAGAAATGTAGGAACACGGGAGGCAATACTCACGTTACGGCTTATCCTAGAAGATAGATTAAGAAAAGGAAAACCTACATTTCTAGCTTTTGTAGATTTGGAGACGGCTTTTGACAATGTTGATTGGAATAAACTCTTTCAAGTTCTGAAGCAAGCAGGGGTAAAATATAGGGAACGTAAGGTTATTTATAACTTGTACAAAAACCAGACAGCGGTTATCAGAGTTGAAGGGCATGAAAGGGATGCAGTGGTTGGAAAGGGAATAAGACAGGGTTGTAGTCTTTCTCCATTGTTATTCAATTTATACATTGAGCAAGCTATAAAGGAAAGCAAGGAGAAAGTTGGAGAAGGAATTAAAGTTCAGGGTGAAGAATTAAAAACATTGCGTTTTGCCGACGACATTGTAATAATCTCAGAGACAGCAAAAGACCTGGAAGAGCAGTTGAAGGGAATGGACAGTGTGCTGAAAGGTGCATATAAGATGAACATTAACAAGAGCAAAACTAGGGTAATGGAGTGCAGTGTAAGGAAATCAGGTGATGCTGAAGGAATTAGATTGGGAAACGAAGCAATAAAAGAGGTAGATGAGTTTTGTTATTTGGGCAGTAAAATAACAAATGATTGTCGCAGTACAGAGGATATAAAATGCAGAATGGCAATGGGTAGAAAAGCGTTCTTGAGAAAGAGAAATTTGTTAACATCGAATATTGATTTAAGCCTAAGGAAGTCTTTTCTGAAGGCATTTGTATGGAGTGTTGCCATGTATGGGAGTGAGACATGGACGATAAACAGTGCGGACAGGAAGAGGATTGAGGCTTTTGAAATATGGTGCTACAGAAGAATGCTGAAGATTAGGTGGGTGGATCGCGTAACTAATGAGGAGGTACTGAACAGAATTGGGGAGAAAAGAAATTTCTGGCATACCTTGACTAAGAGAAGGGATAGATTGGCAGGACACATTCTTAGACATCAAGGAATTGTGAATTTAGCGTTGGAGGGAAGTGTGTGGGGTAAAAACCGCAGAGGAAGACCAAGAGATGGATACAGTAAGCAGATTGAGACAGATGTAGGTTGCCGTTCTTATGTGGAGATGAAGAGGCTTGCTCAGGATAGGGTATTGTGGAGTGCTGCATCAAACCAGTCTCCGGACTGAAGTCCACAACAACAAGTAGTTTGTAAGTTTAGGGACTGATGACCCGTAGTTAAGTCCCATAAACTATACAAACATTTGAACATTTCTACATAATGGACAGATCAATCATACTTCTGATGGTCTATAAATTGGACAAAATTCGTTACGTTAGAAAATTATTCATCTCATAATTGCGTACTGTTGTTTTTCCATTCACTCTTTGTGTCGTCCTATATTTCTATTAAAGGCTGATTTATCTAAAACTAACAACCAAATTGAATTGAAACCAATTAATATCGATTCGTATATGTCGTTTCCTATTGATAATGCAGAAGATTCTAATTTTCCAACAAGAACAATATTCCTATCTCAGGGATAAAACGGAGTCAACAATGTAATTTCTATGTATAATTGAAACGCAGGAATCGCTCAAATTCATAAGTTAATGATTAGTAAATGAAGTCAGTAAATACAAAAACCACAAAAGCTGTAAATTTCGTGAACATTTCTCCCTAGAGTTAAGTCCGCATACGAGCCGCAAATGTATACGAACCTCCATTGTGATGCAGAGTACGCATCCATATGAAACAGCGGAGAATATATGCAAATGGCATTCACATATAGAACAATTGGATTACCTACTTAGAGTGAGCAAAAATTAATGTGTCTGCCAACTTTAAGCCAGCAAAATTAATGCTTGTGCAAATTTAATATTCATCAGAAATTATATTGCACTATGTAAAAAAACCCGAGAAGACGGAGTCTCCAGTGAACTCTAAAATATTTCCAGGTAAATCAAATGAGTTTTGTAAATAATTAGTAGAAATAAGAGCTGTCTTTTCACGGGGAAAAGCTGTTTTCATTTAACTCAGATCATTATACAGATTAAAATTAATGAATGTTATCCGTTGTCATCGAGGCGAATATAATGAAGGCAATCTACTTGTCAGTCGGAGATGTTATGAATAAACACAGTAAGTGAAAAAGGCTTACTATTTTGTTTATTATAAAGGAAATAAGTAAATAATACTCAATAATGTGGCAAGCATTTCACTGTAATGGATAAAAAGACAGAAAATTCGTATGCACTAATCGATTGAAAAGTAATTCATTATTCGACTGCTTCAAAAATATTCCTATTGCTCTATGCAACAACACAGTTTTTTTCTAAACGCGTACTACTCTGAAATTTACAAACCCTGTTCAGAGACAAGTCAGGGGCCGTTCTTACTGTCCCGTTGCAGTCTTCAGTAGATATTCTGGATTGATACCTCAACTCCACGGCACTTTATCTTGAGAAAATTTCATCATGTCTGAGTAACTGCAGCAACCTAGACCATTTCAATCTGCTCAATGTATTCATGCCTAGATCTGTGTTCTCAATTTTTATCCTCTTCGCCTAATTACCATCCTGATAATTCCATTAACTCTCACGGTGTATCTTATGAACCTACATCTACATCTACATGGGAAACTCTGCAAATCACATTTAAGTACCTGGCAGAGGGTTCATCGAACCAATTTTATACTATTTATCTCCCATTCTCGAATAGCGCGCGGGAAGAAAGAACACCTGAATCTCTCCGTTTAAGCTCTGATTTCTCGTATTTTATTCTGATGATCTTTTCTACCTATATAAGTCGGAGTCAACAATATATTTTCGCATTCGGAGGAGAATGTTGGCGATTGGAGTTTCGTAAGCAGCCCACGCCGTAGCGATAAGCGCCGTTGTTGTAATGATTCCCATCCCAGATCCTCTATCATTTCCGTAACGCTGTCTCCCCTGTATCGTGCTGCCCTTCTTTGGACTCTTTCGATGTCCTCCATCAAACCCACCAATACTCCAAAAAAGGACGTAAAAGCGTAGTGTATGCAGTTTCTTTAGTAGTTCTGTTGCATGTTTTAAGGATACTACCAATGAAACGCAGTCTCTGGTTCGCCTTTCCCACGATATTATCTATGTGTTTTATCCAGTTTAAGTCTGAAGTAATAGTAATTCCTAGGTATTAAGTTATTCAGTTTAGATCTACCCATAAAATATACATCATCCATCGGTAGCATGTCATTCAAAAAGCTTCTCGTCTGAAGTACTTGTCGTCCATGCCGTCCATACATGGCAATACACCAGACAAATACATCGAGAAAAGAGTTACAAACCCTTTTCATACATTTATAGTAGATGTTAACAACTTCCTCTTCTTCAGAAACGATTACCCTGCTTCTGCTACTCTACATTTATGTCCTCCCTTCTCCGGCCATAATTTATTTTACTGCCCAAACAGTAAAAACATTTTACTGCTTGTGGTTGCTCATTTCCTAATCCAATTCTCTCCACATCACCTGAATGGATTCCACTACATTTCATTACCCTTAGTTTTTTATGATATGTCCTCCTTTCAAGACAATGGCCGCTCCGTTTAACTATTCTTTTAAGACCTTGGCTGTCTTACAGAATTACAATGTCATCGCCAAACCTGGAAGCTCTTATTTCTTCTTCCAGAACTGTGATTCTTTCCCCAAAATTTGGTTTCCTTCACTGTTCACTGTCAAGCGCTCCGACTCTTTATAAGTAGAGTATTGTTCCTATTTAAGCTATAAATGAGATTTGGTACATTATATTTTATCTCTGTTGCCCTCAAAGTTCTGTAAAGATACAAACGCTATGAACGCAGGTTTTCCTCTTTCCGCTCAATCTCCTGAAAGAAATCATACTGCAGTTGTACAATATATTATTGCTTAAAGAGTTCATATACAAACATACTCACAAGCAACTGAATGGTGCGTAAGGTACTTTGCAGCAATATTAGCAATTTTCTGTGCTATTCTGTTTTACAACGCTACGAAAAGAAGTATTATCCGTTCTCATGATTCATACGTGATCTATAATACGATATTCCAACAAATTTTCTGGAAATCGCTCGTAACACTCGTGCTGAAATACTGAAAATCGTAGATTCACAACTCTTTCAAATAGCGTAATGAATTACAGTCATAAATGAATCATGATGCTTTCAGCTGTGTAATTAGAGAATAAAACATTGCAACAGTTTCATGTTTTTCATGGATACTACGATATGTATTGACAGTTTATTTTCATTGTCAACTGCACATATTAAGAATGGGATTTTACGCAATCAGTGTTTGTTGTACTGCTTTTCTGATTTTAAATTATTGTGCTTCTTTCTGTGTGCAAAAAGCCACATACGCGCAAACCACTTTTTAAACAGCGATGATGATTTAATGACAGTAAAAACTTGAAACGTGTCATCCTATGTGTAAAAAAAAAAAAAAAAAATACATCACTGATACAGTGCACTATTATTTAAATCATGACTGATCTGCTATGTGCTCCATTCGTTGTGCTGCACTAGAACTGGTGCAAGCAGTATCACAATGTCACTAACACAATCGCATATCTCTTGTGTGAACAGAATGATTCAACGGGTTGTGCGAAAAGTGAAAGATCTGAAGATTCGAAATCTAATCCCTTTAGCATTATATTACAAAATATCAACAATTATTCACGTCAGATTCCAATACGCCTCTGCACGTAGACCTGTGTATCTATACATAACTAGATGACCCGATGAACTTCGTATAACTTAACTCTTAATATAAACCATATTAATTCAAATCGTATGTATTTTAGACCCAGTAGCTTTATAAAGGCATCATCAGATAGCCTAAGTATTGATTTAAAAATGTAAATTAATAACATGGTTGTTCTGTTGGGTACGTTCAGAAATGTACTTTGAAAGAGAAAAGTTCGCTTTACACGATCTGAACCCGTATATGAACTGTCAAAGATAAAAATGAATTGCTGTTCCTTAGTCTTGCTAAAACTCTAAAATGGCTGAACCGATCTGGCTATATATCATTACATAAACTACTGAATCTATTGTGATGAAATCGGGTGTGGAGATAGCTTGGCCGGCCGCGGTGGCCGAGGAGACTGAGGCGCTTCAGTCACGGTCTGCACGGCCACTACGGTCGGGGGTACGAATCCCCCCCGGGCATGGATATTTGTGCCGTCCTAATTCGTAACTAGTTCATAAGTAGTTTGTAAATTTAGGGACTGATAACCCCGTAGTTACGTCCCATAAGATTTACAAACATTTGAACATTTTTGAGATAGCTTGAGCGCTGAAGTACCGCATAAGATACTTTAGAAAGTGTGTAATTCAAGATTTTTTTTGATTTGAAGTATATAAAGCGAAATATCGAACAATAATTACTCTCTCGAAAAGCTATTTATTCTTTGATTTCCTAACTATTTCTCAGAAGTTATGATTAACTTTTAAAATGCAATGCCCCTCTTGTAAAAGTGCCGTCTGCTGTCCTGGCATACGTATTTATAACGTTACAGGTAGATCATGTGACCTCTTCATCTTAAGGTTCTTAAAAGTTTTAGAACAACCAACATGTCATATAACTTTAATGTTAATATTCTTTCAGTATTTGATTATTATTATTATTAATAATAATAATAATAAACTTTTTAATAAAAACAGTCAAATACGTAATAGAATTCTAAGTCGACGATCGGTTGACGTATGGTCGCCAAATCTTATATTTTCACTAATTCTTTGAGTTTAACATGTAAACATTAACAGCAATGGCGGGTTCTGGCCCGAAATTCAAATCTTTACACAAGATTTCATATAATGGTATTGTTATGGTCTTCAGTCCGGAGACTGGTTTGATGCAGCTCTCCACCCTACTCTATTCTGAGCAAACCTTTTCATCTCCTCATAAGAACGGCAACCTACATCTATCTGATTCTTCTTACTATATGAGTCTCTTGGTCTCCCTCTGCGACTTTTACCCCACACACTTCCATCCAATGCTAAATTTAAATTCCTCGATGTCTAACAATGTGTCCTACCAAGCGATCCCTTCTTTTAGTCAAGGTATGCCCAAAATTCCTTTTCTCGCTAATTCTGTTCAGTACCTCATCATTAGTTACGCGATCCACCTACCCGATCTTCAGCGTTCTTCTGTGGTACTACATTTCAAAAGCCTCCATTCTCTTCCTCTTCGCACTGTTTATCGTCCATGTTTCACTCCTGTACAAGGCAACACCCCATACAAATGTCTTCAGAAAAGACTTTCTTACACTTAAATTAATACACTATCTTAGCAAATTTCTTTTTTTCAAAAATGCTTTTCTTGCCATTGCCGTTCATATAATACCTGGCATGAATCTAACGAAATCGGTAAGTACAAGGGTATCTTATTTCTTTTTAGTATTAAATATTAAAAAAATAATAAAAATGGTCGAAAACAAAATTATGGATCGTCACAACCATGGTTGATGGAGGATCTACAAGAACTGCGAATAATAAAAGGAAACATGATCACATAACACCTAGGATGAAGCTTAGAAAAAGAGAGGTTCGAGGAGAGACTACCAAGAAGGAAGGCTGCTGCCCTCTAAAAATGTTCAAATGTTTGTATAGCTTATGGAACTTAACTACGGGGTCATTAGTCCCTAAACTTACCAACTACTTATGATCTAGCTTATACTAAACACGGCACAAACATCCATGCCCGAGGGGGGATTCGAACCTCCGACCGTAGAGTCCATGCAGAACATGACTGTCGCGCCGCAGGCCGCTCGGATACTGCGGCCGGCGGTGCCCTCTGGACACAGGAGAGGACACAGCCAGAATATGTGTAACGACTGGGCTAGCACCAAAGCACACCCAAAACGCAATACCTGGACGTCGTAGTCCTTAATTGGCCTATACGAAACAAGAAGAGAAATAATCCTGGTTCATAAAGTATATTTGAAACCAAATGAATATTTATGGACTATGAAGTTGGAAGGGGTGTTATTTGAAGTAGAACAGGACAGTGTGGATTCCAGTTTCCTGCAACTACGTGGGACTGCGCCTTGGCTGAGACACTGTGGAAGCAGATGCCAGACAGATTCATTGGAAGAATACTAAGGAAATGCAGTCCGAAAACAAAGGAAGTAGGTTACAGTACACTTGTTCGCCCACAGCTTGAATACTGCTCATCGGTGTGGGATCCGTACCAGGTGGGATTGATAGAGGAGGTAGAGAAGATCCAACGGAGAGCAGCGCGCATCGTTACAGGATCATTTGGTAATCGTGAAAGCGATACGGAGATGATCGATAAACTCCAGTGGAAGACTCTGCAGGAGAGACGCTCTGTCGCTCGGTACGGGCTTTTGTCAAAGTTTCGAGAACATACCTTTACCGAGGAGTCTAGCAGTATATTGCTCCCTCCTACGTATATCTCGCGAAAAGATCATGAAGATAATGTCAGAGAGATTAGAGCCCACACAGAGGCATACCGACAATCATTCTTTCCGCGAACAATACGTGACTGGAATAGGAGGGAAAATCGATAGTGGTACTCAAGGTACCCTCCGCCACACACACCGTCGGGTGGCTTTCGGAGTATGGTTGTAGATGTAGATGTAGATAACTGTTAGATAGTTATGTCAGGTGTGCCACAGGGGAGTGTCGTGGGTCCGTTGCTGTTCACGATATATATAAATGACCTTGCGGATAACATCGGAAGTTCACTGAGGCTTTTTGCGGATGATGCTGTAGTATATAGAGAGGTTGTACCAATGGAAAATTGTATTGAGATGCAGGAGGATCTGCATAAAATTGACAAATGGTGCAGGGAATGGCAATTAAATCTCAATGTAGACAAGTGTAATTTGCTGCGAATACACAGAAAGAAAGATCCTTCTTCATTTAGCTACACTATAGCAGGGCAGCAACTGGAAGCAGTTAATTCCATGAAGTATCTCGGAGTAGTCATTAGGAGGGATTTAAAATGGAACGACCATATAAAATCAATCGTCGGTAAATCAGATGGCAGACTTAGATTCATTGGAAGAATATTAAGGAAATGTAGTCCGAAAACAAAGGAAGTAGGTTACAGTACACTTGTTCGCCCACAGCTTGAATACTGCTCACCGGTGTGGGATCCGTACCAGGTGGGATTGATAGAGGAAGTAGAGAAGATCCAACGGAGAGCAGCGCGCTTCGTTACAGGATCATTTGGTAATCGTGAAAGCGATACGGAGATGATCGATAAACTCAAGTGGAAGACTCTGCAGGAGAGACGCTCTGTCGCTCGGTACGGGCTTTTGTCAAAGTTTCGAGAACATACCTTTACCGAGGAGCCTAGCAGTATATTGCTCCCTCCTACGTATATCTCGCGAAAAGATCACGAAGATAATGTCAGAGAGATTAGAGCCCACACAGAGGCATACCGACAATCATTCTTTCCGCGAACAATACGTGACTGGAATAGGAGGGAAAATCGACAGTGGTCCTGAAGGTACCCTCCGCCACAGACCGTCAGGTGGCTTACGGAGTATGGTTGTAGATGTTTTAGATGTAGATGCGGACTCACCAGCAAAGAGGATGAGGGCGGTGGTCCAGCTCATGGTGAGCTGGGTCCGGAATGGACGGACCCTGCGGCGGGGGCGGCTGGAGAGGCGGCGCCGAACGGTGGGGCTCTCTCCATGGACCCTCTGCTGCCTGCTGCTGCTCTGCACTCTGCCTGCAACACGGCCAAGCACCGAGCTCAGCTTCCCTCTGCCAACTGGCGGCAGGCCCGTCCAATAACAAAAAAAATTAAGGAGCTTGAAAGTTATATGATCTACATTTACATACACAGTTGAAATAAGCACATCACATGATACAGAAGAAACAATTAACTGGGGAGTTATAAAAAAAAATGGGGTCCCACAAGGTTCTATATTGGGTCCTTTGCTGTTCTTAATAAACAGGGTGTTACAAAAAAGGTACGACCAAACTTTCAGGAAACATTCCTCACACACAAAGGAAGAAAATATGTTATGTGCACATGTGTCCGGAAACGCTTAATTTCCATGTTAGAGCTCATTTTAGTATTTATCTTTAAATGTAAATTGAAATAATTCGTGCAGACAATTGTCAAAATACCCAATTGTTTCGTTAGTATGTACTGTAATTCCTCGATTCACCGCCAGTTGGCCCAATTGAAGGAAGGTAATGTTGACTTCATTGCTTGTGTTGACATGCGACTCATTGCTCTACAGTACTAGCATCAAGCACATCAGTATGTAGCATCAGCTGGTAAGTGTTCGTCACGAACCATCTGATAGAACATGTGCCTTTACAAGTATGACACAAAATGTGGTTCATGCACGATGGAGGTCCTGCACATTTCAGTCGACTTGTTCGTACGCTTCTCAACAGAAGATTCGGTGACCGATGGATTGGTAGAGGTGGAGCAATTCCATGTCCTCCACGCTCTGCTGACCTCAACCCTCTTGACTTTCAATTATGGGGGCATTTGAAAGCTCTTGTCTACGCAACATCGGTACCAAATCTAGAGACTCTTCGTGCTCGTATTGTGGACGGCTGTGATACAATACGCCATTCTCCAGGGCTGCACCCTCTATATTAATGACCTGTCATTCTACCGGTTGATAAAAAATAAATAACGGAATAATGTAGATAGAGAGGTAAAAATTGACATACATGCTTGTAATAACATGGGGTTTTATTAGAACAAATAAAAAAAAGTTCCAAAAAAGGAGGGAAAAAAAAGGAGGCAAAAAAAAAAAATGAAAGAGAGAGAGAGAAAGAGAAAGTATTGTTTGACTCGTGAAACATCTCTTGCGCGCGTCGTTTGGTGATGATCGTGTGCTCAGCCGCCACTTTCGTCATGCTTAGCCTCCCAGGTCCCCAGACCTCAGTCCGTGCGATTATTGGCTTTGGGGTTACCTGAAGTCGCAAGTGTATCGTCATGGACCGACATCTTTAGGGATGCTGAAAGACAACATCCGACGCCAATGCCTTACGATAACTCCGGACATGTTTTACAGTGCTGTTCACAACTTTATTCCTCGACTACAGCTATTGTTAAGGAATGATGGTGAACATATTGTGCATTTACTGTGAAGAACATCATCTTTGCTTTGTCTTAATTTGTTATGTTAATTATTGCTTTTCTGATCAGATGAAGCGCCATCTGTCGGACATTTTTTGAACTTTTGTTTTTGGTTCTAATAAAACCCCAGGTCATTCCAAGCATGTGTGTCAATTTTTACCTCTCTATCTACATTATTCCGTAATTTATACTGACTTTTTGATCACGAAGATGCTAAGCTAGTTCTTTTTGCTGACGATACAAGTATAGCTATCACGCCAGACAAACAGGAATTAACTGATGAAATTGTAAATGATGTCTTTCAGAAAGTTATTAAGTGGGTCTCTACAAATGGACTGTCATTGAACTTTGATAAAATCTAGTATATACAGTTTTATACAGTAAATGGCGTGACACCCTTAATAAATTTAGACTTTGAACATAAATCTGCAGCTAAGGTAGAATATTCAAAATTTTTAGGTGTTTGCATTGACTAGGGATTGAATTGGAAGAAACGCATTGAAGATCTGCTGAAACGTTTGAGTTGAGCTACTTATGCTATCAGGGTCACTGCAAAATTTGTTGATATACATCTCAGTAAATTAGCTTATTATGCCTATTTTCATTCACTGCTTTCATATGGGATCATATTCTGGGACAAGTCAACATTGAGTAAAAAAGTATTCATTGCACAACAGCGTGTAATCAAAATAATTGCTGGAGCCCATCCAAAATCATCCTGCAAACATTTATTTAAGGGTCTAGGGATCTTCACTGTAACTTCACAATATATATATTCACTCATGAAATTTGTTATTAACATTCCGACCCAATTCAAAAGAAACAGCAGTGTGCATAGCTAAAACACTAGGAGAAAGGGTGATAGACACCATTCAAGGTTAAATCCAACTTTTGCACAGAAAGGGGTGCGTTATACTGGGAGGAGGACGGTCAAAGAGAAGGGGTATAGGATGTGGATTCAGTTCCCAATCACAAAGTATTCTGAAATAATACATAACAGAAATGTGTGCTTTCTGTTATCTTTCTTTGCCATTTAATCTTCAACAAGCCACAACACCGTGTGCCCGAGTTGAGTTAGTGAAAGATAAAATGTTGAGCATGTTCAAAAATTACTGTAAGCGCTGCGTAGTATGATAGTCTTGAAATACACTACTTCGTCTCAGTTAATGTATTAAAATATTCAGTCCACAGTACGAAAATAAAAAGGTAGTTTTCTACACTTAAATAGTTTGTGTTATCGAGACTGAGTTTATATTCATAGAATATTCTTACTTGTCTGAATAGTAACTTAGAGCTTGAAGTTACGAAATATGCTGAGAATCATTAAAGAAAAAAAAAATCATCCCGCTGGCCAAAAAATATTTTGTAAGCATTGCTGTTAAACCTTAATGGTCTACTAGTTTCACCTTTCCTTTCATTTTGCGCCCTGTAAGCCGTAGTCACCTTGAGAGTATTAAATAGACGCCTCTGGTCATAAGTGAACAGTCACGTTGCTGCAGTTAAGGTCCCGAAGCGAATTAACAATAAATTCAGTGGTAGACTTGAGGTTCGCCTTGTCCCGGAAAAAGTTCGTCAAGCAAACTTAAACGTCCAAACAATGCTGATTACCTTTTTTTGCGACGTGAGAAGAGTCTTCGTTCACTATTCGTTCCGATGAATCAGACACTTCGACAGGCTTTCTGTCTGAATGGTTTCAAAGCTTGCGTAACATTTTGTGACGCAAGAGATTCTGATGTGCGACAGAACTGACAACTGGTTTCTCCACGTCTACATGTCCTGTCTCACTGCCGTTTATGCGCGTCGGTTTTACTTTTTTCTGACATCACATTATCTCGGTACCCGTCCCTTGTGACCTTTTATATTATTCCGAATGACCAGATATTTCTGAGGAAGGCGTTTTACCGCCGCTGCTGAGGTGATGCGTTAAGAAGTGATAGACACAAATAAACTTACGACATTAGTTTCCAGTAGAGTTGGGCAACACGATTCTTTTTTTAGGAATCGATTCTTGCGATTCAATCCCACATTGTGAATTGATTCCTACTATTCGTTCACGATTCTTTCGCGTTTCTTTAGTCTTCATTGGCACGATTCTTAATTCTACATCTTGCTCATAGATGGCAATACATGTCTGTATCATGGATGTTGGAATCTTAACCTTTTGCATCAGTTCCTACGATTCGTTCACGATTCTTTCTAGTCTGCGACGGCACGAATCTTCCAGAATGTCAAAAAAGGTGACAATATGGGTATCGGATTGCTTAATATTTATGGTGCGTAAAGTTCAGACTTAAAATAATAATGAGGCAAAGCCATTCGATTCAGGTCTCAAAAATACTGGAGAAAATAGTTTTTGAATTTTATAAATACATATTACACTACCAACTATTTGTGCTGTCATCATAGCTCATTTACTAGCGTTGTAAGTTTAGTGAACCTAGGTCACTTACTTCGAATCCTGCTGTAACCTTATAAATTTTTATTCGTTCTGTTTGAATACTTCGGCCATTTAAATATAAATGTAATTAAAACTATGGTAATTAACACATATCTAATTATTATAAAGTAAGTATTATGTGAAATCAATTAGTTTAAGGAAACACGTCTATATAAATAAGTAAATATAAAGGCCGTCTGTAAATATTAAATTTCTTTCGAGATACAAGAAATTCGCGTTTCTTAAATGTTTCTTTTTTGTAAAATCGCTTTCTTTCAGGAAATCTGATAACGTAAAAATTAAATTGGTAAAAAAAGATTTTTGAGATAGCTTTAAAAACATTTAAAATCGCGTTTTTTATATCGAAAGAATATTTTTGTAAAATTGAGTTTTTACAAAAATTACAGCTATGTAGATGAACTCGAAAAGCTTAAACCCCTCTAAACACAAGATATAATCCAAATCGTTACAGCCATTTCAGGGACACGCGAAATATAAATGTGTAAGGATTGCTCGTTTAAATACATAATATGTAAACTGTATAGAAAGACGTATATTCGTATGTATTGGCTGCTGTGTATTTCGCTGCGTTTTGTTTCTTTCGTCCGTAATTCGTGAATAGGCTAATAATTAACGGCTCACGGTCTTCGTTCTGTGCTTCCTTTGTCCACATGCTTTCTGGCTTTCGTAATTATTTGGCACGATTCGCCATTTGCTTTCGAATCATCAATCGTTGGATCTTGCAATCGTCACGAGACAGGCGACTCTTTTGAACGACGATTCGTTCCCTCTCTTGACTTCGTTCCCTCTTTTGAATTCGGCACGATTCGACAGGATTCGGCAGTCGCCTTCGAATCATGAATCGTTGGAACTTAAAATCGCCAAGAGACACGATTCTTTTGAACGACGATTCTTGCGGATCACGATACGATTCTTACGATTCTATATTTGCATTCGTTCAAATGAACGACTCATTCACTAATTGCCACAACTCTAGTTTCCAGTGGGCTTTGAATTAAATCAATGCGGAAGTTAAAAGTTTGTGCCCAGCCGGTATTCGAACCCGAGGCTGCTACTTACTAGGCAGTAGCGGTGACCACGACGCTATCAGTGATCACCACGATTGAACGGACTCCAGGCACGCTTTCCACCAGGAGAAAAATTTTCATCCTATCCATACAGTATTAACGTAGTGCCCATGCCCATTGTCATTATCAGACATATCCGAATGAACAGCCAGTCTAGATTGGAATTCAAGCAGAAATGAGGATTACTTATAATCACCTCAAAGACGATCGTACAGCAGCGTCAGACAGAAAGGACACTCATGCACACAGAACGTATCGTTCGGCCACAGCCTTATTAGTCAATCATAGGGGGTGAGATCAGTTTAAGAGGAGCCTGAAAGACTTTCTAGTTGCCAACTCCTTCTACTCCACTGAATAATTCTTAAACAGAAGCAAATGATGCATGTATCTGTATCCATACTATTAGTATTATTATGTTATCAGCTTGTAAAAGTGTATGTACCTGTATTAGTAATATTATATTATCAACTTGGAAGAAAAAAAAAAAAAAAAAAAAAAAAAAGTTGACATGTTCCACATCCACGAGGATTACCTCAACACGGATCTATGAAAAGAACCAACTAATGTAATCTAATTTAAGCAGTTTAAGGAACCAAATAAAGTCACAGCTCAAGAACGTCACTTACAGGGTGCAAACGCTGCCACAACAATTCCAAGCTCCAGGCCTTTAAACCTTCTCCAATGATGGGGAAGAGTGATTACACTTACAGGTGGAGTTAGCTAAAAAGTAAAGCAATTTTCAAGCTTGTAAACGCAGTACTGGCGTGTCTGCCTCAGTTTGCGAGTCACTCTCGTATTACCGCGATATAATGGAGAGACCGTAACGGAAATGATGCATGAGTTGGGGTGGAACTCTTTGTCTTGAAATGGTTATAAATGGTTATGTTCGGCTGTTCGTTTGCAGACATTCATGGACTTCAGGTTCCCAAACAACGCTCGAATATTTATGGATGAGAATGGACCATGTCGCCTGTCCACAGTTGCTCGCGACTGGTTTGATGATCATTTCGGTCAGTTCCAGCGAGTGATTTGGTCACTCAGATCGGGTGACATGAATTTCATCAAACATTTAAGTGAAGAAATGGAGAGGTCAGTTGTGTACAAAGCACTGCACCAGCAACACTTTCGCCATGATCTACATCTACATCTACATGGGATACTCTGCAAATCACATTTAAGTGCCTGGAAGAGGGTTCATCGAACCACTTTTATACTACTTATCTCCCATTCCATTCTCGCGGGAAGAAAGAACACCTCAATCTCTCCGTTCGAGCTCTGATTTCTCGTATTTTACCTATGAAAGAGGCAGTCAACAATATATTCTCGCATTCGGAGGAGAATATTTGCGATTGGAGTTTCGTAAGTAGCCCACGTCGCACCGATAAGTATCGTTGTTGTAATGATTCCCATCCCAGATCCTGTATCATTTCCGTAACGCTGTCTGCCCTGTATCGTAACAGTACGAAACGAGCTGCCCTTTGGACTCTTTCGACGTCCTCCGTCAAACCCACCTGATAAGGATCCCATACTGGGCAGCAATACTCCAAAAAAGGACGGACAAGCGTAGTGTATGCAGTTTCTTTAGTAGTTCTGTTTCATCTTTTAAGGATTCTGCCAATAAAACGCAGTCTCTGGTTCGCCTTTCGCACGACATTATGTACGTGTTCTTTTCAATTTAAGTCTGAAGTAATAGTAATTCCTAGACATTTTGTGGAGTTTACGGCCTTCACATTCGATCGATTTGTCTTGTCAACAAAGTTTAACAAATTTCTTTTCGTACTCATGTGGACAACTTCACACTTCTCGTTATTTAGAGTCAATTGCCAATTTTTACACCATAGTGATATCTTATTTAGATCGCTGTGCAGTTGGTTTTGATCTTCAGATGTTTTTACTAGACGGTAAATGACGGTGTCATCTGCAAACAACCTAAGAGAGCTACTTAGATTTTCCCCTATATCGTTTATGTAAATAAGGAACAGAAAAGGACCAATAACACTACCCTGTGGAACGCCCGACATCACCTCCGTTTTAGTCGATGCGTTACCATCGATTAATACAAACTGTGTCCTCTTTGACAGAAAATGCCCTGCCAGTCGCATGTTTGGGGCGATATACCGTAACCACGCAAATTGATTAAAAGCCGTTTGTGTGATACGGTGTCAAAAAGCCTTCTGTAAATCAAGAAATACGGAATCAATTTGCGAATTCTTGTCTATAGCACCCATCACTTCGTGTGAGTAAAGAGCCAGTTGTGGTTCGCATGAACGATATTTTCTAAATCCCTGTTGACCTTGATGAGGCTATAGAGGCTATAGAGGCAATAGAGGCAATGTGGCTCAATATTCCTGCAGGGGACTTACACCTATTTGTTTTCATGCCTTGTCGAGTCGCTACACCTCTCCGGGCGAGAGGTGGTGTCTCACGACTTCTATGACCTCGGTGTTAATCTCAGCTGCAGGGAAAAGGTTGATGGTCGTTAGGGGAAGAAGAAAAGACGTGAGTGTACAAGGTGACACTTTAGTCCCGTAAGCCTGATGTCTTCCTTAGCGTTGTAGGAACGGCTCCTGATGGGGGAGCGGTACCTGTAAGGTGGCGAAACGGCGGAACATGCTTGGGCGTGGGCGGTGTCCGCGCTCGCCATATGTTCTGCCACAGGTCGGGCAAGCGCTGTGCGGCTACAGGCAGCGGCGGGCGACGTGAAATGTCAGCTGGGTGCGGTTCCGCCACGACAGGAAGTCGCCAAATGGCAGCGTTCCCCACACCGGTGAGATACAGCTTCCACAATCGAAACGTACGAAACAGCTTCTTTCCATAAAAGAACCGACATTCCAGGTCGAAATGTCCATAATATGAGGATACGTAGTAACTCACCGTAAAGACGCCCGTTCAGCCACAGCGGGGTTCGCAGTAAAGTTGTACGTGAAGTTTAAAGTAGAATCTATCGTTTAATCAAACAACAAAAGTAGTTTATTTTAAAGTTACTCATTCAAAAACTGATCTGATATTAGTTGCAGTCCAAATAGTTGTCATATATTATGGTTTAACAGTCAAGATCACTAAGTCATTGAATAACTTCATCAAAATTTAACTGAACACGTACACTGAACATTAACAAAGTAATTTGGTTTAATTATGGCTGGCCGCGATGGCCGAGGGGAATGAGGCGCTCCAGTCACGGTCTGCACGGCCACTACGGTCGGGGGTTCGTATCCCCACTCGGGCATGGATATTTGTGCCGTCTTTAGGATTAGCTAGGTCATAAGTAGTTTGTAAGTTTAGGGACTGATGACCCCGTAGTTAAGTCCCATAAGCTATACAAACATTGGAACATTGTTTAATTATGCCCATGATATTGATGTATATAGTGTTAAATAAGAAACAGTGCATTAAATTGATTATGAGCGCAACGAATCTTTTATCAAAGCAACTGTGACATGTTGTTGCTGTTGTTGTTGTTGTTGTCTTCAGTCCGCAGACTGGTTTGATGCAGCTCTCCACGCTACCCTGTCCTGAGCAAGTCTCTTCATCTGAGAATACGTTCGGCAACCCACACTCTTTTGAATCTGCTTACTATATTCGTCTCTCGGTCTCCCTCTACGATTTTTACCCCACACGCTTCCTTCTAACGCTAAGTTGACAATTCCTTGATGTCCCAGAATGTGTCCAACCAATCTATCACATCTTTTAGACAGTATATGCACAGTTAAGCACCTCCTCATTAGTTACATGATCTACCCAACTAATTTTCATCATTCGTCTGTAGCACCACATTTCAAAAGGTTCTATCACCTTTTTATCTGAACTCCTTATCGTCCATGTTTCACTCCCATACAATGCTACACTCCAGACAAATGCTTTCAGAAAGGACTTCCTAACATGTAAATTAATATTGGATGTTAACAAGTTTCACTTCTTTAGAAACGCTTTTCTTCCCATAGCCATTCTGCATTTTATATCTTCTTTACTTCGGCCATCACAAGTTATCTTGCTACCCAAATAACAAAATTCGTCTATGTAACTTGCATGAAACACACACTGACTGTACTCAAGATATTAAAAACATAAACCACTTTCTTAATGTTCGACTACGAGAATTTTATGCAGATCAGTACCTGATTATCAAAACTCAGTATCATACTTAATTAGCTGCAATGTTGCATACCAATCATTTACTACATTACCAATAAAGAAATTTGTTGAACAAGATTACCAAAATCAATACTGCACTTTAAATTCCCAACTAGCTAATTAGCAAATAAAGGAAGTAGGTTAATCTCCTAAGTACGTAAATGAAACAGGAAAGAAAGGTCAACTTTGTTACTTATTAATAATCAACATTACATTACCTAAATCATACAACCTTTTCATAATTACATGAAATGCTATTACCTTCATTCCAGGGGTGGTACAACCTTTTTCACAATTATATGAAATGCAATATATTCCAAATACCATCAAACCAACTTGCTGGCACTGCAGCCTCTGCTCTACATCGGAGCCACATACACAACACAACTGCTCTATAAGCGAGTTGAACCACAAGTATGACTATCTGGCTCTGCGCACGAGCTACAGTGCTATGCGATACATAATCTTTGCCAAAGATGAAACTTCAGAAATTTATGTACATAGATCGATATACACAGTAGATGCAATATTATATGTTTTATTGCAAGCCAGTTACTCGACACAAAACAGGAGGCACAATATTAGACATTTTCTTACAAATTCAGCAATATACATTTTCTATGGACACGTTTCAAAGTCAACCAAACTCTCATAATTTTTCAAATTTTCGGCCGCAGCCTTCATCAGAAGAACGTGCTACGCCATAGAAGGCGGTCATGTGTGCAACAGTGGATCTGTGATTGTGGTATGTGCTCTTTCTGGTTAAGTCTGTGGCACAAGTTCAACATTTGTGTGACTGTCATTGTTTCTTCCACGTGCCTGACAGCGGCTCAGGGACCGTCTTAAAGGTCAGTTGCTATCTATCCTCATATTACAGACATTTTTTTTTAAGAGGTCGGAAACCTCTTACATGTTCTGAACTGTATGCAGTGAGTCTTTTCAAATGTCAGTGGGTTGGATTTAAATCATTAAAATATTATTAGGACCTCTCTAGAACTATCGTCGACATGCTATTTATTGCAGTACTTGTCCTGTTTTTCCTTATTTATTTTGAACCTTTCATTACGAGGCTCAGGCATAGATACTTTGTTAGCAGCTGATTGTTTTCCTTTGCATAATCTCTGCACTTAGCGTTTAGTCACCTGCTAGCATGTACATAGATTAAGCTACAATACTAAAATTAAGTGTCAATTTTATCCCTTTATATGAATATATATTTTATTACAATCTATTTCTTTCAAAACTGCATCACTCATTGTATTAGCTTTATAAACTTTCACACTCAGATCGAATACTTTTATACTCACAAATTCAAATTTCTCTAACCGACTTTTGTACGTTTTATATGGTTTACTGTAATACCAATGCACTTGTTTGCCTGTATAGAGACCAGAAGAAGGGCACTCAAGCGCCCGAAACCGGTCGTCACAAATTATTAGAAGCAACTGGATGCTGCATTTTGTGGGTTAATAACCTGAATAGTTGCTGCAATGGATAAAATACTTCAAGTAATTAGAACATTACATTAGTTGTTTGTTCCATAGATCTACATTGAGAAGAACCCAGTGGATGTGGAACATGTCAGTATATAATTTTATATTTTATTTTTTCTTGGCAAGTAGATATAATAATACTAAAATAATATGAATACATGCATCATTAGGTTCTATTCAAAAATTTGTCAATGGAGTAGGAGTGGGTCATTAGTTATTCTTTCCGCTCCTCTTAAATTAATCTTTACTTGTAGCTATTTTTTTATGGTTACTGGAAAAATTATTGAAAATATGTGCTCATGAGTAGTGCACTCCTTTTTTATCTAAAGGGCTTTTAAGTCGTTTTGTAAATCGTTTTTGCTCGTACTATTATGTATGAATGGAATATTTTTTTTGCAAAAGCGTTGTATTAATGACAAATTTCATTAGGAATAAATTTAATGAGATACAGTAATCAGTGTATCCAGTTCTTTCAAAAGGCTTCTACAGGATGTCCGTAAATTTGCCATAAGTGATATGTCTTACATGCCTTTGGAGTCTGAAAAATTTCTTTGACTTTAAGTATTACCCCAAAATATTATACCATATGACATTATGGAATGAAAGTAAGCAAAGTATGCAAGCTTTTTTATTTGTATGTAACCTACGTCTGATAACACTCGAATTTCAAATACAAAGTTATTAAGTCGATTCTATAGTTCTGTAGTGTGCTCCTCCCAGCTGAACTTATTATCAAGTTGTAATCGCAGGAATTTAATACTGTCAGCCTCTTTTATCTGACCTTCTTCATACTTTATGCATATGCTGGATGGAAACTTCTTACATGTTCTGAAATGCATGTAGTGAGTCTTTTTAAAGTTTAATGTCAATGACTTTAAACCATTTATTAATTTAATGAAAATATCATTAGCAGACCTTTTTATACCTATGCTCGACATAGTATTTAGTCCAATACTTGTATCATCTGCAAACAAAATTTCTGCTTGTGGCAGTGTAACTGTTCACATGTCATTTATGTACACAAGAAAAAGCAGTGGCCCTAAAATGGATCCTTGTGGGACACCACATGTAATTTCTTTCCAAATTGATAATGAATGATGGCTCAATTGACTAATCCCTTCCGCTGACACTGTTTTACCTATACCTTTATGAGGACTGCTCAGTCAAACTGAGTAGCAGTGTTCCGCAACACAATACTCAAATGAGAGGGCAGGTGTTTTCAAAACCAGTACTATGGTTCCCCAAATTGTTCTATAAAATTTGTCTAAGATCGTAGTTAGTTGTTCGCTGTCCTTTTCCCCAGTTGCTTAATAAGCAGATTTTTGTTTATATGAACCATCTTATGCAACTGAAATAAAACAATGTTTAAACCTCCTTAATGGATGGTAATCTGATGATTTTTTTTATTTCTTATTTTATTTATTATTATTCCTTTTCCACACGCCGTTCGCCTTTACTTACACAGCATCTTCGGTAGTCTGGAATGTATAATCATGATATATTCCAAGTATGCGAAACGCGTATGGCAAAAAAATCCTGTTTTATTTCGGTTGCATAGATGTTTCATATAAACAAACATCTACATATTTGTCTAATTGCCGCTTTTCAGTTTTGAGACTGTTTTAGTTAGATGTTTTCTGTATGTCAGGGAGCGATCCAGCTTACGGCCTCTGAAGTTCTACAGGTACCTCTGGATTACATTTTCCTCTTCTCCTTCCAGAACCACTTCACCTTTCTTTACTTTTGTCACGCACCTGTTCCGAAAACTTCAGTATCCTCTTTCTTGGTATGCACCACTAAAAGAAAGGAAGATTAGGGTTTAACGTCCCGTCGACATCGTGGTGATTAGTGACGGAGCTCACACTCGGATAGCTTATGTCAGGGACGGAGGAAGTTAATCGGCTTGCCCTTTTTGAAAAAGAGCCACCCCGGAATTGTCCTTGAGTGATTCGGGGAAATCGCGTAATACGTAAATCACGATGAGCGGAAACGGGTTTCATCCACCGTCCTCGCGAATATGGATCCAGTGCGTTATCCCTGCACCAACTCGCTCGGTAACTGCTCCTTGGTGATTTCCTATCCTGTTAACGTAAAATGCGGGCGTCCGCAGGCAAATGCTGTCATTGTAGAAATTAAGTCCGCTGTGACTGGAACAAAAAATCAGCCGTATAGCCACTTCCTAGCGTTCACGTCGGATATTTAAAATATTGAACTAACCGGAAGACATGTGTCTTTTTAATTTAAGCGTCTGATGCGTCTATAACACGAGCTCGGATAGCGACGAGGTTGCGCCGGCTACTGACTCGAAGCGGAAAACCCGAGTCCGAATCCTAGGAGGGTTCAAATTTTTTGTTGTTACCGCTGAATTATTACAATGTCCTAGTGGAGCTAAAGTCATTCCTTTCGTTTCTATTTCTTATCTAACAGTTGCGAACCAGGTGTGGTGTTCGTTGTTTCGAACATATCTGAAAGAACAGACACCACATCAATCTCTGTAGTAAAATACATAAAACATAAAATGTAAAAATATAGAACATAGAATTATATCCCAGCGTTCTAAAATACGTACAGGTATCGAAAGTGGACATGAGTGTCGTCGCCACATACAAATGATTACAGTCGTATTACGTACGTGAAAGAACAGACTATTAATCTATAACATCGAAAAAAGTTGATATACATTTGTCAAAGAACTCTACGTTGGAACAATCACTTAACTATTTGGTCATAATTGAAGAGAGTTAACTTTCAAGATGGAGCCCCTCATTGATGGAAGTAAAGGTACATTACACAAAATAGAAGTATTTACAAAGAACATTTGTTAATGAAAGTGCCCTTTTATTTTGGTAAATTCTGAGTAAGAATTTATAGTAGAAGTCAGTGAAATGAATTTCCTTAGATATTTGTCTAGATATACGTTGACAGATAAAAAGAGAAACGATGATATCCGAGTTGAAGTGAATATGCAGAACGTAATCGCCGCAATTAATGAAGAAATAGTTAGACCAATATTTGAAGGAGACCGAAGGAAAGAAAAGGCCCAATCGATTATTAGATGTTGATGAAGTGTCATTAGGTCAAACAGAGCAAGAATTAATTTTTTGTACGCTTATGTTATTCTTGTTGTGGTGCAAATTAGGTGTCTTCAAAGTTTCCAAAAGTGTATTTGAAACACCTTCTATATGCATTATACTTGCGCATAATAGTTCGCGATTGGGAGCGCTCACTTTAGTTCGCGACTCTGTCTGGAACTAGTTCGTTTTTTTAGTTCGTCCGCGCCCAGTGACGGCTGAGCGGCGTGGTCTGCGCATGCAGGTGAAGGGAGAAGTTCCCCCACCTAGCTGCTTCATGCGCTTGCTGCTTGAGCCGCTAACGATATCACGCAAACTAAAAGAAACAGTTTGTGGATAATTTCTCGCGTTTAAGTTTAGAGTTATCTCCATATCTTGGCATTATGGAATTTATTAGTCAGATATTGCAGAAAGCTGAATACGTCAACGCAGAAATTTTGTAGAACTGAACTATGTAATCTAACAGGCAGGCGCTAAACACGAAATGGCTCTCATCAGCAGAAGGCAAACACGTGATTTTTAATTCTGTTCGCGATCTATCGCGCATATTTTAGTTCGCGACCTATCACACATATTTTAATTCACTACCTGTCGCGCATATTTTAGTTCGCGACCGGTACCTCTCCTTTTAGTTTACAGCTCGGCCGCAAAGTAGGTCGCTCTTTTCAGTTCGTCCGCTCGTTTTGGCTTTTGCTACCGCTACTAAAACTACAGCTGAGCTGCATCTGAGCTCGAAATGACGGCAACTGGCTGAAGGGGATCACGCGATTCTGCGCGCTCGCACGTCCTCTCGCTGTAACCCGTCAGTCTTCGGAAAAGGAGCGGACGACCTAAAAGGGTGAGGGATCTGCGAACTAGTTCGTGTACTTCGCCTGTGGGAGCGCTCTTCCGAACTAGTTCGTTCGCAAACCGTACAAGACTAATATGCTTACGTGACGATAAGGGCAAGGGGATCTACCGTAACTGCTACAGTAACAAGTGATGTATTTTCACCTCGTTACATCACGTTTTGCTGTAATACAGCACCCATCTTTCTGGGTGTGATGGGACACGGTTACTCCTGGTCGTGACCGTGAGCACACACGAGAGAATTACCGTAAGTGGTTTCGCTCACTGCAGGTTGCCCGCGGCCGCCTCTATTGTGGGTGCAACAGGTTCCGCCGGAAATTGCTGCTGTATGGCCCACTTGGGCTGCCCGCGATTAACAATGAGTATGGCCTCTAAAGCGGCCTGTGACCACTTGAGCCAGCGAGGATGACGGGCAGTTTAGCGACAGCCGTACACCCACTCAGTTTTCTTACGGTGTCCTGACAAAGGCACCCAGTGACATTTGCACCCAGTGACATTAGCACCCAGTTCTGGTCGAGGTGCGGTCGGCTTATCTCCCCGTCCGTTTTTTGCCCGACAGGTAGAAGAGCCGAGGGCTGTGAGGTCGCATTGACACAGCCGTACTTTACGGCAATGCGTGGCCACAATAGCATTGCTGCAGTTTATAATGGAAGCGAGACTAAAGAAGAACCGAGATATATTCACAAGATTTGTGACCGGAAAAAAAGCCTCTGATAATGTAAGGTGCTACATGATGTTCGTAATTATGAGAAAAATAGGATTAAGCTGTAGGAAAAAAGGCGGGTATTACATTGTTCGTATAAGAACCAAGTGGATACAATAAGTGTCGAAAGTCAAGAACAAAGTGCTCAGATTAAAAAGGATGTAACAAAAGGTTGTGGACTGGTTCCATCGCCGTTTTACCTGCGCAAAGAAGACGTAATGTCGGAAATAAATAAGAGGTTCAAAGTTGTGGTAAAAAGTTCTGGGTGAAAGGATATCAATGATAATATTTGGTGATGACATTGCTATTTTCTGTGGAAGTGAAGAAAAATTACTGGATTATAGTCATGAGAAGTTATGGAAATAAAAGTAGCGAGAAAATAAATCCGCGATGGAAGAAGCAAGGAGGACATAAAATGTAGACTAGTACAAGCAAAGAGGGCACTCATGGGAAAGAGAAATCTGCTGCTGTCAAACATTGCCCTGGACCTGAGGCAGAAATTTCTCAGAACATACGTTTGCAGCATGTTTGAGGAACTTGGACTACTGTGAAATGAGAACAGAAGAGAATTGAATAATCTGAGATGTAGTTAAGAGAGTAGTATATATACCGACTGACTACCGACTATTCGTGATAAACCTAATCCCATCACACTATTATCGAGGCTTTGGACTGGCTAAAAGGCAGAAGTAAATTGTCATTTAGACGTGTTTAAAATCAGTTTTTTTTAATTTTTGTTTTTATATGCGTTTTTATTTTTTTTTCTTGTTTTTTTTTTTTTTTTTTTTTTTTTTTTTTTTTTTTTTTTTTAATTTTGTGTTTATTAACCTTTTTCCACGTTCTCTTGTCTAACAAGATACCTATGAAATTACTCCACAGTGGCCGCATGGCTTCCCCTTGTTGGTCGTTGATATCTCCATATCGAACCTATAAGCTCAAAAACACACAAGCTGCACCAACCAAACACTACGATATTCAGAATCGTACTGACAGCAGTCATCTGCTGAGGTGGACAAGGACCTTGGGACTGCAGGCAGACTGTGTCGAGAGAGCGTTTCCGGTGAGCGAGGACTCCCGGGGGTGAGGGTGCCGCGGACACAGGAGCGCCTTAGCAGCAGGTAGGTCGTGACGTAGTAAACAGGTAGTTTCCAGTCAGACTGGGTGCAAATGTCACATATTTTTGGTTGGGTGCTAATGTCACTGGGTGCAATTGTCACATATCCTTTCTTACACCGGAATTGCCAGTAGTACCACTCTGCCCTACCTGTCGCAATTACCAGACTTCCGGGCTGTTATGCTGTATTCGGATGGATTTATTATCGAAACAGAACGTAAAGTCCCAATCTGCGGAAGGCATTTTCGAGGCGGATCGCGGCTTCTTGACTGCACGGATCACGTTCTGCATCGATACCTCCAGAATGCCCTCCGCAGGTAGGGACACATCTTCTGGGCGGCAACGCAATGGCAGGTCTGTTTTGACAATAAACGTCTATATTAACATCGGCGACAGCTGTCTACAACTATGGACATGGTTCAACAATGGATTCTTAACTCTGTTATTAGTTTGTCAGCCAGCGACAGGTCGACTTCTTGATACTGCTGTCGTCGCTATCACCGTCCTGTTTATTAGGTTCATCTAGATTCTGTGAAAGTTTTGCAAAATCATCAGCGAAAACCAAACAGTTCCTCCAGATTTTCTTCCTAGGCAGATTGAACTAATCCCTTGATTATTTTCAAGTTCGGAATTCCAAATTCTCACACACTCTTATCTAGGACAAAGTCGGTTATAATTCATAGCTCTGTTGCACACCTGTCTTGATTCCAAATGGTTGAAACAATTCTCCCATTCTCCCATAAACTTGACTTTGGAAGAAGTGCCTGTTAAGGTTTCTCTGATTATTTACATCTACATACATACTCCGCAATCCACCGTAAGATGCGTGGCGGAAGGTACACTTTACCACTACTAGGCATTCCCTTCCTATTCCTCTCCCAAATAGAACGAGAAAAAAAAAGTTGGCGGAGCATTTCCGTGACACTTGCGCATTGGTGGATAACCTAGCTGCTCGCCTCTGAACTGCTTCTATGTCTTCCTTTAAAGTGATCTGCTGCGGGTCCCAAACACTTGAGCAATACTCAAGACATGGCCGTACAAGCGTTTTATACGCGGTATCCTTTACATATGAAGTACATCTTCCCAAAATTCTCCCAATAAAACGAAATAGGCTGTCCGCCTTACTCACAACAGTCCTTACATGTTCATTCCATTTCATATCGCTCTGCAATGTTACACCTAGATATTTGAACGACAGCATCAAGAAGCTCACTACTAATGCTGTATTCGAACATTATGGGATTGTTTTTCCTACTCATGCGCATCACCTTCCACTTTTCTACATTGAGATCGAGCTGCCATTCTTCGCGCCAACTAGAAATTTTGTATAAGTCATCCTGTATGCTATTACAGTCAGTTAAAGACGACACCCTCCCATACACCACAGCATCATCAGCAAACAGCCGCAAATTACAAGTTAGTCTGTCCATCAGATCATTTATATAGATAGAAAATAATAGCGGTCCTATCACAATCCCCTGGGGCAAGCCTGACGATACACTCGTCTCTGATGAACACTCGCCGTCGAGAAGAACATACTGCGTTCTATTACTTAGGAAGTCTTCCAGCCAGTCACAAATCTGTGAACCTATTCTCTAAGCTCGTATCTTCGTTAGCAGTCTGCAGTGTGGCACCGCGTCAAACGCCTTTTTTAAATCGAGAAAAACACAATCCGCATGTTGCTCTTCAACTGTGGCTCGCAAGATGTCATGTGAGAAATGGGTAAGCTGGGTTTCAGATGAACGAAATTTCCTGAACCTGCGCTGGTTCGTAGAAAGAAGCTTATCCGTCTCAAGGAAATTTACTATATTCTACAGGAAACTGATGTCAACGATAGTGGCCTGTAATTACGTGGGTCAGTTCTCTTTCGTTTCTTATAAATGTAAGTCACATGCGCTTTTTTCCAATCACTTGGAAGTTTGCACTGAATTAACGATTCTTGATAAATGTAAGGTAAGTAAGGGGCCAATGTCGCAGAATACTCTTTGTAAAAACGAACTGGTATTTTTTTAGCTTGTTTCTGACCCCAAATTCTCTGATGATTATTTATTATGAAACGGCAACTATAGAGGTTTATTCATTATACTCGTTAGGATATGTCCGCATTTGTTCAGAGATTACGTGAGAATTCGTTTCGTATGAGGAAGTGAGCGGCGCTCTCCGGGTCTGGAGACAGCGGCGGCGCCTCGGTAGATCTGCAGCAAGCTTCTCTGAGACGCTCCCCTGAGGGCTGCGTCGGCGGCCGTTTCCTCTAGGGTGGACCTGTACACGTGCCGCCTCCTCTGGTCGATACTTCCACTCTGGTGACGGCCGTTCACTGGCAAAACGTGTTGGCTTTATACCCGGCGGCCGCCACAGAGCACGCGATCGACTGGAAAATCGTACTCGTCAGGCAGGCAGCGACTAACCTGGGAATTTCCCAAGCTGCTGCGCAAGGTGCCCGGTAGCGAGATACTGGCCAACCTGCTGCACAGCTTTCAGGCAGTTTTGGATGATATAATGAGTACAGTAGCACTAGTAATTGGCGAAGGAAAGATGAAAGCTATGGTGTTCGCGGACGATCTGATGATTTGGGGGAATGAGGAGGAGGAAGTGCAAGAGCAATTGAATGTATGGGAACAACAAGTACAAGAATATGGCACGAAATCTAATATATAAAACATAGTGTCCGAATGTTTGTACGTGTTGCATACAAATCTACAGTTTTGTTCCAATCTTTATAAAATTTTGTAAACGTAACCTACAAACCATGAGGACGTTCGCTGTAAGTGTAAGAATCACATACGATATATAGTTCACGAGATATGAGGTCATAAACAATGAGATGCGCGAAAAACTGCTGCATTTTGCGACAATGCTGTTCATTTTCTCCTAAACCATTGGACCGATTTCAACCAAATTTGGTACACACATTCTTTACCGAGAGGTAACAATTAATGCATGGTTAAGAATCACATACGGCACATGGTTCAAAAGATATTACTTCATAACCAATAGAAATCGCAAATAATGCCATATAATGCGGCGAGACTTTCGAAATACACTGTATGAGAATGACAGTACTTAGCGACTTGCAAAAAACTTTACACATAATTTGAAACCTTTATTAAATTTTTTCTCGCCGACAACCATAGCAAAATGATGAAGGGAAAAAAAGTTTCTCGCTTACTACTTTTCCGCTGTTCATGGAGTAATACTACGGCATTCGGTATGACGTTACAATTTATAATTTAAACACTGCAAATTTAGCCGTAGGAAATTTTACAGACAGTATAACACACTTATAGTTGAGTGTACCTTCTAAATTGTATCACTGCACGACACATAGTTCAGGAGATATGAACACATAAACAGTAACGTTCATAGAAAACCGCCCCATCACGCACCAAGGTTTAATATATTACTTCCTTACTCCTAATTGTATTCCCAAGAGATTTTACAGACACACAGCCCTTATACAAATGAATATATACCTGAAAAATGGCAGTAATAAATAAATAAATACCCGGGCACTGCCGGGTTTTCAGCTAGTTTAGTATAAGCAAGAGTGAGATGATTTTCACATCAAAAGCAAAAGAGAGAGGAACAAATGGAGTAACAGTCCGTGGGGAACGATTGAGGAGAGTGGAGAGTTTCAAGTACCTGGGAAGCCTGATGCAGGAAGATGGGAAAAACGACAGAGAAATAAACGAGCGAGGGAGAAAAGCAGAAGCATTTCGGAAAAGTGTCAGAAGCCTGACACCCCTAAGAAGTAAAAAAGTATATACTGGTCATACTATGTCCCGATCCTGACATATGCATCTGAAACCTGGATTATGAAAGGAAGAGAGAAAAGCAAATTACATGCTAGTGAGATGAAGAACAGTATTGGAGTGACAGAGATAGACAGGTTAAGAAATAAGAGGATCAGAGAGAAGATGGAACCATTACAAGAGGAGATAGAGAAATCAAGGCTGAAATGGTATGTGCATATTAAGCGAATGGAGGAGAGGAGGATACCCAGGAGGATGCACGAGATGAAACTGGAAGAGACCAAGAGGAAGACCGAGAGACAGATGACTGAAAAGAGTGAAGGAAGGTGTAAAGAAGAAAGAAGAAGACTGGACCAAGGTGAAGACGGAGAGATGGTGTGAAGACAGAAGACGATGGAGATGCTTATGTTCGAAGCAGACCCGGCCAGAGGCTGGAAACTGTCCAAGATGATGATGATGATTCATTATCGCTGCCCATCTCCTTTTCTATCGGCCTTCATCCTCCTCCTTTTGCTCTACCCTCTTCCCATACTCCCGTGTCTGCTCATTTGTTCCTCCTCTCCCAATGATATAAACGAAGAAATATGTAATTCATAACAACATTTCCTACGTTGCGTATTTACCTCCAATCAGTCCATCTTTCCGTCTCCTTTTTACATCTACATCTAGATGGATACTTTGCAAGTCACGAAGAAGTGTATGGCAGAGTGCTCATCGAACCACTTTTATGATATTTCTCTATAGTTCGATTCTCTAATAGCTCACGGGAAAAAGGAACACCTACATCTTTCTGTTTTCGATCTCATTTCTTTCTCATTTCATTCTGATGGTCATGTCTCCCAATGTAAGTTGGTTCTATCAATATATGTTCCCATTCAAAAGAGAAAGTTGGTGAAAGAAATTTCGCAAATTGATCTCGTCGAAACAAATAACACCTATCTTTTAATGATTTCCACCCCAACTCGTCCATCATTTCCGTGACACTCTCTCCCCTATATCACGATAATACAAAACGAGCTGCCCTTCTCTGAATTTTCTCTAAATCGTCCGTCAGTCCCACATGGTGTGGATACCACAATGTACAGCAATTCTCCAAAATAGGACGCACAAGTATAGTGTAGACAGTATCTTTAGAAGAACTGTTGCATCTGTGTTCTGCCAATAAAACGTCGAGAAGAGAGAGAGAAACAGCAGCGTTTGATTTTATCGTGGCACGCAACATTCGTCAGCTACCACACTAACCGTTACGCTACTCCACAACTCATACGTGACGGGCTCGACCGTCATTTTTCTTGGAAAATAATTAATATTGGCACCTCAGCTAAAAAGCTTCCTCTTATATTCTTCTGTAGCCTCCCAAGGTCCGATTTAACCTGACATGTTTGTTTGTAAGCAACCAACACAAAAAATTGCATAATTATATTTGGAAAGTGAATAGTGCAGAAGATAAAATTAGGTATATACTTAAATTAATCTGAATCGGCAATTGTGACTACATAAGTGCGCAGTAACTACGTGATTTTTGCATTCGCCACTAACAAGTGTTCGTTTAAAAACGAAATTTATTTGGAATAAAAACAAATTCTGAATCCAGAAATGAAAGCCATATTTACTAATAGTAGTGTTAGCTATGGACTAGAGTTAGTCTGTTGACCCAAACAAGAAAAATCAGATTTAATATAGACATATTTTACATTTAACTTTAAACGCAGTTTTAACCTTCCTTATTCTGCCGCGTAGAAATCTGTCTTTTTCGTCTTTAAGTAAAAAGCTAATATACAAGAAACGCATAAACTTTCGGAAGGTTATCAGTCTTCACAAACTTGTTTTACATTCTCACATAAAATAAAAGAGATAACAAGTACACTTAACCATATGCACAAAAAGATCAAAAGAAACTGCAAAATGATTTAAATAAGATAGCGTGGTGCAAAAAAATGGCAATTGACCCTTAATAATGAGAAGTGTGAAGTCATCCAATGAACAATAAAACAAGGTCGTTAAACTTCATTTACACGACAAATCAGTCAAAATTACAGGCCGTAAATTCCATTAAATACCTAGGAGTAACTATTACAAACAACTTAAATTGGAAAGAGCACAGAAAATATTGTAAGGAAAGCGAACCAAAGACTACGTTTCGTTGGCAGAACACTTAGAAGACGCAACAGCTCTGCTAAAGAAACTGCCTACACCACACTCGTGCGTCCTATTTTGGAGTATTGTTGCGCATTGTTGGATCCCCACCAAGTGGGATTGATGGACGATTTAGAGGAAGTAAAAAGAAGGGCAACTCGTTTTGTATTATCGCGATATAGGGGAGAGAGTTTCACGGAAATGATGCAAGAGTTAGGGGGGAAATCATTAAAAGAAAGGCGTTACTCGTTGCTACGAAATCTATTTGAGAAATTTGTTTCACCAACTTTCTCTTCCGAATGCGAAGAAATTTTGTTAGTAACCATCTATATAGGAAGACACGATCATAAAAATAAAATAGAAATCAGATCGAAAATGGAAAGATTCAAGTGTTCCTTTTTTTCCGCGAGCTATTGGAGAATAGAACTGCAGAAAAACGTCATAAAAGCGATTCGATGAATCCTCTGCCATGTACTTCAATGTGATTTGAAGAGTATTTATGTATTTGTAGATTTAGAAAAAGTAAAAATCTAATAACTGCTCGTGTTAAGTGACGTAACCAGAACTATAGAGAATAACAGTTTTCGATCACGTAACCTTCTCTTCTTCTTTCGTTTCGGCCATCTTCGGACCACGTTAATTCATATCAGCTTCGCTTCTTCTGTTCTTCCTCCTTTTCCAGTATTCTTTCATTCTTATACTTTGCATCCTTCTTCGCTCTTCTGTCGACGATAACTTCGTTATCGGTCCAGTTTTGTCCTCGGAACCTGCAAAGGCTTGAATTTTTTTTTATTTAAAAATCACCCTGTTGTGTATTTCTGGTTCACGTATTCCCATTTCTTCCAGATCTCTTTGTACTTCTTGGATCCACTGTATTTTGCTTCTCTTTTACAACAAGAATTATGTAATTTTCTGCATTAACCTCCCCTCGTCCACTCTGCGAATGTGTCCAAAGAACACGCTCCTTCTTTTCCTGATGATATTGGATATATTTATCTTGGAATGCAGTTCCTGGATATTTTCCTGAGAATCTTCCGTTCCATCAATTCTAGTTTTCTGATCACTCCAGATTTTTAATTTCAGCAAAATAACAGATTTTTGTAAGAATGACGACATAAAATACCATTTGGACGTTATAATCATTCAAAATAACATCGAGCCTTATTTTTGGCATTGGAAAATGTCATATTGTTAACCCTTTCAGACCCACATTATGAAATCAGCTTTGGAACAATTAAAATTAAGTGTTTTCTGAATTAGTACAGTGCAGTAAACATCGAAATATGGACTGATTAATGCCTCAGAAGTGGCTACACGCCATACCAAGCGGCAAAAAGTCGTACAAGACGCACGTGGTTCATCAACAAAAACGCAACTTTAAGGATTGATGCACAAAATAAGGTATAAATCAACGTTTAATACGTTGTTGTCCAGGAACAACACTGGGAATGAAAGTGTTGTGGCGTAAAGTCAGCGCCACACACCAAACGTAGAGAACGATTGTGGAGAAGGCAGCGATCGACCGAAAGCCAATTTCAAGCAGGCGCCGCGCATCGTGGAAGGAGTAACCGAAGATGCGCGCCCTCTATAAGAGGCTACATCTAGGCTGACATACATCTGGAGCTGCGGTGGAGTAGCCGAGCGGTCTACAGCTTCTCGCTGCGGAGTGGGCGGTTGCTCGCCGAGGAGGTTCGAGTCCTCCCTGGGGCATGGGTGTGTGTGTTGTCCTTAGGTTAGTTTAACTTAGTTTAATTAGTTTGTAAGCTACGGACTGATGACCACGCAGTTTGGTCTGATAGAATTACAAACATTTTGAACAAACATACGTCTGGACGCCCGTCAGTTACTATTCGGGAATTACTAGTGAGATCTCGTCAGTTACTAATCGGGAATACAGCAGTTCATCTACATGGGATACTCTGCAAATCAAGTGCCTGGCAGAGGGTTCATTGAACCACCGTTATACTGTTTATCTGCCATTCCATTCTCGAATTGCGCGCGGGAAGAAAGAGCACCTGAACCTAACTAGAGAGTTGCTAGGCAGCTACGACGAACTTAGCAGTAACTAGGTCACAGCGGAGCTAGCATCATGCGAGCGACGCCGCGAGAAGCAAGAAGAGAGAAGAAACAGACTTATGTTCTTAAGTTGAGTATTAAAACTGTCAGTCAATAAATATCTTGTAATACTAACTATATTAATGTTTTAGATGTCAAAGGATCCTGCACCAATACCTGTCCCGACAACCCGACTGGGACGATTAAATAAGAAAAAGGCGACGAGGTCACAACAGGAAAGGCTTAAGGGTACAGTGCGTATTAGCACAGGGTCACATATACAGAGGAGCAGCCTCCCCTAAACCACTGTCCTACGCTCCCCTCGTAGTTCCGTAAGATGCTAGCAGGTGTCAGGCAGATCGCTGGCCTAGGCTGCCTCTCGCACGTCAGAGGGTAGCGTGGAGGGGAGACTGAGGGGAGAGCTTGTGCCGCCTGCCACGAGGCCACGGCTGTGCCCAGCTTGCTGGCGTTTGAACCCATTCGAACCTGTCTTGGAGCCATGCGATCAACCCCCACCAACGCCCTTTTAGTGGAGGCAGGAGAGATGCCCTTGAGCATTAGGTGCCAAATGTTGTCAGATAAATTCTACTTTCAAGGAATGGCTTTCATGGACAGTTCAGTCTGCAGAAACAGAGACACCATTTATCGACTATGGATTGCCTCTTACAGAAGGAATATACCTCCAGCCATTTGTACCAGCTTCGACACTTGGTCTCCTATGATACGTTCTTTGCGTTGTTCACCGCATCAGCCTCCTTTTGAATATGATCTATGAACACTTGGCTGCCAGATTCCAGTCTTCTATTTTAATATGACTTGCTTAGGAAGTAACACTGTTAATAACGGATTCAGTCGCCTCGTTGCAGAACAGTAGCCTGACTTTCTTTGTGTATATACAGATGGGTCCAAAATTCCACAAGAAGAGTGTACTGGATGTGCCTTTTTCTGCCCTCAGATTCAGATTCGGAGAACCTTCAAACTGCCAACGAATACCTCTATATTTACGGCGGAGACAGTGGCAATTCCTGAAGCACTTAGGTTTGTTTCTACCATTTCATTCCCGAAAATATTAATTGTGTCTGACTCTCAAAGTGAACTTCAAACCCTAGACCACCGGAGATGGAACAAAAAAGCCAACAGCTATATTCTGTATGTGATTTCGGCATATATTCGCTGTATAAATACGAGACGGACAGTTAATTTACTATGGGTGCCTTCTCACGCTGGTATCTGCTATAATGAGGAAGTTGATGCATTGGCTAAACAAGCGGCATCCTTAGACACTGTCTTGGATCTACAACTAGCATACACGGACTTCTTATCTGCGGTCAAGGAATACGCCAAACAACAGTGGCCACAGATGTGGAAAGTTTCCCAAGAAACAAAAGGCGCTTCCTACGCTGTGCTGCAACCTCGGATTTCTTCGCAGCTGTGGTTTATGAGGACTCATCTGGACCGATCCGCGATTGCTACTATTATTCGTCTTCGCTTCAATCACGCCTCTTATCCAAAACATCTACATAGGATCAACATCTACGATTCGGCGGCGTGTGAGTGTGATCCTGAAACGGAAGCTGATGTCAACGACATCCTGTTCAGGTGCCCCAAATTTGGCCGAGAACGTTTGAACTTCCTGCAGACATTGTTGAAGATGGGATATCCCCTTCCCCAGTCAGCTTGTTCCCTTTTGTTTACAAAACACATTCGTGTATGTAAAATCATAGTTAAGTTTCTTAAGATCACTGTACACAATCTATAAGCCTAAAGTGTGTGTTGGTAATATAAGGTTTTGCTTGTGAATATGTGAAAATGTTCCAACAGTATTTAAATTGTAATGTAATGCAGTTTTCACTTTGCTTCCGCTTTCCATTTTGACAAAATATATACCTGTTTTGTCTGTTCATTTAAATATATGTACATTTCTACTGTGTGTTGTAGATGGCCATATTGAGTTAACACTCAGAAGGCCAAATAATAATAATAAAAAAAAAAAGAGGGGAGGTAGTGGTGCGGGACAGCCGCTACCTGCCGCCTTCTCTAGCCAGTTTAAAGAGCTGCTTCTGGCCGCAGCGCCATCATGGGACATCTTACGGAACTGCCGGAAACCCTCCCTTCCCGCACCCCTGAGTGTAGGACCGGGCCCTTACGGAGGTTTCCCGTCTGTATATATTTGTCTGTGGTATTAGTGCGACTGTTTGGGGAACCTTTGGCAGGTCCGTTTCTATTGATCTGTGCCAGTGCGATGCTGCTCTAGTCAACAGAGTGTCCTGGTCCTTGAGGGGTTCCGGCCGCTGTCGCGGTGCCGCGTGCTATTGATCAGCGGCCGGCGGTTGCCGGGCTCCGGCTGCGGTTTCCCAGGAGACGGGATTTGCGCTCCGCCCCCGCCCCCTACGCCGACAGCCCGGGCAGCGCGCGACACCTGCGCCGCCCCCGCCACCCCCGCCTAGCGACACCTGCTCCACCCGGTAGCTGCGCCCACCTGCGCAGGGACCTGCTAGTCGCGAGAGTCGATCGCATATTCAACAGCCTGCGTTGAAATGGCTGTGGTCCACTGTGCTATTCTAACAAGCTGTATCCCTTAAGGCTAGTCTACACGACGACACCAGGTTGCGAAACTCGTTGCATGAAATGAATTGCGCGCAACTGGTTTCGTGTATGTCTGTAGACACGGCGCCAATACTATACACTTCAGTTTTGTGGTCTTGTGATTGCTGTAGTCGCCGTAAAATGAAAGTTTTTGTAGCTGTAAGAGTTGTGGTGAATCTATTGCTTGTCTGTGTGAAGTCTCTGCATAAGACTAAACATAAAAAGAATAAGAAACGTGTTTGGGTTCGTGAATGGATTAAAAAAGACGTCAGCTCTGTTGCTCAGCGACCTTGCTGAAAGAAATTGTGATTGAAGACCCTAGACTGCCTAGAGGTTATTTTAATCAACCTAGAATGTCACCAGAGCAGTTCACGTTCCTTTTAAACAGAGTTAGTAATTCAATAAAGAAACAAGTTACCGTTATGTGTAAAGTATTGTTACCAGAACTGAAATTACAAATTGATTACGTTTCTTCTCAAATAGACATTCGTCTCTGCAGTACTTGTACCATGTTTCGAAATCCACAATTGCCAAACTTCGTTTGTATAGGTATTTCGAATGGGATGTATTTTACTCTGCAATTCGCTAATCGTCAACCCATCAATATTTAATTTCACAAATAATTGCTAGAAGAGCACTAACACGCCATTAAAATCACACAAACACCTAAGCAACGGGTATATGTTCAAAAACTGAATTATTTCTTCCGTCCCCCCCCCCCCCCCCTGTATATTGTATTTTGTTCTGTATTGGTCATACCCTAACCTAAAAACACGCGTAATCAGTTTCGCCAAAGTTGGCAGGTGCCGAAACTGTTTAGTTTCGCCAACGAGTTGCGCGAACGCCTGCCGCGCATGCGCATTGGCCAGTAGCGCAGTTTCATGAAACGTAGTGTCGTCGTGTAAACTAGCCTTTAGATTATAAATTTTGTATCCCATCCTCGTCGCCACTTTTGTGTCTCGTTTCCGCTAATGGTACTGGTGTCAGTGGCCGAGTAGAAAGAGACCGACACAGAAATAAAGGATGCACGATTGTGCAGGTACGGAGGTGACCAGCCAGTGGGACAGCAGAAACTAGAAACACTAGAGTAAATTAGAACGAGATATATATTTCATACAGTCCTGGTAATACTTAACTTTTACATAGTTCTTGACTGCAGAATGCTGATACATAGTTTAGATAGAGGCCTGCCTGATGATGATTCCTAGTGCCTATCCGATAGCCAAGTCTTCACTGGGTGCCTATCTGATTCTGAAGTGTTAACTGGTTCCTATCTCAGTCCCAAGTGCACGATGCAGCAATCGTGGCCACGAGCGGAGTTGCAGCAGAGGGCGCTCGTGGCTGACGTCGTAAGAACGCCGCGCCGTGCGTGCATGGCGGCGCGCGGCGAAAGTAGGTGGCGCGCACTTTAGACTTGTGCGACACCACAATAAAAACGTACAGGAATTACACACCGGGTTTTTCAGGAGGAATGATAAATATTTTAGGACATGATAGTACATACCAGGGTTGGCGAACCAGTGGCACACATGCCATTACTGGCACGCGATCAGATTTTGGGCACAATTTTCAGAATTCACCTGCTAGTTGAATTGCTGATTTGTTCAAATGTTTGTAAAGCTTATGGGACTTAACTGCTGGGTCATCAGTCCCTAAACTTACAAACTACTTATGAACTAACTTATACTAAAGACAGCACAAACATCTATGCCCGAGGGGGGTTCGAACCCCCGACGGGGAACGGCCTAGCGCATCCCAGCATAGCACCTCAGTGCGCTCGGCCACTTCGCCGCGGCTGCTTGTTGCCCTTAGCATAAGTTAGTGTAAGTAGTTTGTCAGTCTAGGGACATGACTACTGCAGTTTCATAAATATTTGATTTTATCAATCAGTTACACTAACTTAAGGCTTGAATAAATAAATAAAAATCCGGGAACTCCGGGTTTTCAGCTAGCTACAAATCTGTCTAAGAAATATTTGAAATATTCACTTTGTAAGGTACTGTGGCACACTGAAAGACGCCTAAGATATTTTCTGATTTCTGTCACCCTCAAACACAACCGTTTTTACTCCGAAATGGCATAAACTCAAACAGGGAGAAACAAGCAGCTTGATTTCCAGCAAAACTGACAAAACAATTGGCAGCCAGTCGTTGGATATCAGTTACTTTGCCTATTTACTGTGTAAATATATATTATGGAATACACTGAACTCTTGTACAATGAAAGAACTCCAAAGAAATATGCAGCGGCTCTCACTCGTTATCTGTACCACTGCTCCTTCTCTAGAAGTGTGTGATTGGATTTTTATTCAGAAATGGCTACCCTGGTGTTGAAATTATTAGAAGCCTCATAGAGGCAAGTAGGGAAAACCTTATTGCGTAGGTAAATTTTAATGGGTGTATGTATTTGCAATAATTCAGTGCCACCGTTTTATCATCAGTATTAACCAATCTGAATGAAATTTTTGCAGGAAGTATTCTTGATGTGTTTTCACACCTCTACGCATTAAAACTATCGAATATTTATCGTCACATTTAAGTACGAATAATTAAAGAAAAATTAAGGTTGAAATTTGAAATAAACACAAAAAGCAAGTGATTAACGTTTCACATAAGATGAAAGAAAAGAACCGTTGAACTGTCTTGTGAATATACCTACAAAATCTTCCGTGTGCAAACTGTGGCGTGAGAACCAAAAGTTAGTTTACTGGAATACCATTAAGAGCATATTAAAAATTCATAGCTCAGAAAACAGTGAAGTTATGTTCTTAAAACCTTGGTTGTTGATACATATTTACATAACAGACACCATTTCAAAATTACGTTGCTATTGGCAAATTAGAAGAAGAGTTAAATTTTTGGGTGGAGTCTCCTTTTAAAGTCTTTGCTGTATATAATCAGTGTAGGTCTATGACGAACCTAATTATGATCATTCGCCTGAGGACGGCACATTGTTTGCACTTCTCCTGCGCTTGCACTCGGCCGTGCTGTGCTACGTAACGACGTCGGACCAGACCATTTTACCGCGATCTCTCACAGAGCAGACGGCGAGCGAGCCTTTAAAGCTACCTGCGGTGGACAGGCCCGTGTACCCTACTTGTGGAACACACTGTCCACTACCTGCAGTGTCCAGGGCTCTGGGCAAGTGTCAACACTTTCCGTCTCTGGGAAACTGTCAGTCTGGGCAACTGTCACAAACTCAAATCCCGCCACCCTCTGGTTTTCCCCCTCCTCCTAAATCCCAGGCCTCTGCCGATACCTAGGGGAGATTGAGGTAGCCCCGATAGGTAGTATTTCAGCTTTTATTTTCATCTAGAAACTCTCTGGCTGGTGCTGCGTATTGCGTGAACTAAGTCCTCAAGCGACGGAATTACTGTTCTATCTGTTGTGCAGCTGTGACCGTGGAAGATTTTTATGTCATTGAACTCTAATTTTCACGTTTTTTCTAGCAACTGCAAGTACCGTTGTTGTAAGAATTTCTTCACTACATAATTTCCATGAATACTAGCGTTTCATACGATTTAATTTACTGTATTATGCAAGCAGCTTAGATAGTTATTTATAACCCTTAAGAACGATGTTCCCAAACTGTGCACAACGGGTAGCCCCAGTATGTAGCAATGGGGTAATGTAATGATTCCTGTTACAGATGCCAAGAACTTGGAATAGAACCACGGATCGAGGGAGTTGCTCTGAAGAAGCGCTTAAAAATGCATTGAATTTTATTGCAGAGGGTAATTCTATCAGTGCAGCTAGCTGAGTATTCAATCTTCCATTTGGCTGTCTACAAGGATGCAGAAAGAAAGACAAGGTATCTAAACCTCACTTGGGACGTAATTCAACATTCACTCTACAACAAGAGGAAGCACTTGCTAATAGAATAAAGTTGTTATCAAACATTTTTTATGGCTTGTCTGCACAGGAAGTGCGAAGAGTAGGTTTTGAATTGCTGGAAGAAACAACACAGCTCACAGTTTTCCCAAAATGTGCGTTTGGCGGGAAAATACTGGTTTGAAGACTCTTTAAAACGAAATCCTACACTCAGCATTAGAAAACCAGAATCTACTAGTGTACAGAATTACTGGTTCTAACCATGACGATGTGAAAAAACTATGTGTCGAAACGTTCAAACGTTTGTGAAGCTTATGGGATTTAACTTCGGGGTCATCATCCTTAAAATTACAAACTACTTACGAACTACCTAATACTAAAGACAGCACAAACAGTCATGCCCGAGGGGGAGGGATTCGAACCCCCCCGACGGGGAAGCGGCCTCGCGCATCGCACCATAGCGCCTCAATGCGCTCGGCCGCTCCGCCGCGGCAACTGTGTGTGATACTGTGATACAATTTCGAAGGTACAATCAGTTGCATTTGTGTATAGTGTCTGTAAAATTTCATCCAAGTACGATATGTATTGTAGAAATTATAAAATGGAACGTCATACCGAATGGCGCAGTTTTACTCCTTGAATGGCGGAAAAGTTGTAAGCGAGAAAAAGTTTAATAAAGTTTGAAAGTGTTTAAACTTTATTGCAAGTCGCTAATACTCTCATTCTCTTATAGTTTATTTTGAAAGTCTCGTCGCATTATGTCGCAGTTTCTTGGAACTTCTATTGTTTATGACGTTATATCTCCTCAATCATGTGTCGTATTGTGGTTCTTAGAAGTTAACAGCACTTGTTAACTCACGGTAAGGAATATGTGTACCAAATTTGCTTGAAATCGGTCCAGTGGTTAGGGAGGGAAATGTGCAACATTGTCGCATGATGCAGCAGTTTTTCGCGGATGTCATTGTTTATGACGTCACATCTGCTGAACTTTGTGTTGTACTTGATTATAACACTTACGGCGAGCGTCCTCTGGATCCGAAGGCCATGCGTGATAAATTTCATTATCAGTGGAACAAAACTGTAGATTTGTATGCAGTACGTACACCCAAACAAACAAACACACGGGCACACTGCTTTATATATAAAGAAGAAGAAAATTCGAATAAAGACATCGTTGTGGGATCTAAGATTAAACACTCAAAATATATGAAACGGTGTATTGTTTTTAATGAAGGTTTAGGGTGGAGTCTCCCATCAAAATGAAAAGTAGCTGTTCTAAAGTATTGAAAGTAGCATGATGGTTGTATAACTACAAAGTGTTAAGACGCTTTAACATTTCTGTTCCGTATATCCAATATATTTATTCTGTGCAAAGGAGTCTTGATATGCTTACTGTTATAAATAAAATGCTTTTAAGAGGTATAACGGAAGAAAGTCATCATTATATGATAGCAGTGAAATAAACGTCTCAATAATTTTACAAACATTTTCACTGTGAAAATACATTTTTGTTTTCAGGAGGAACGCTCATCGAATGATTCTGTAGAAAGATCAAGTTACTATATGGCTCTTCAGCTTGCATAAGGGTGTGACTTTCCGCTGATTTTTGCGTTATGTTCACAGTGTGGAAACTTGTCTACAACTAGAAGTTATACTCCTCTAGCATGATATTGGCGCAATTAGTTTCATTGCAAAATGAATTTCTTAGACATAAGTTTTACTATGTAAATTTGCATCTACGATTATGTCAATGTTTAGATTTGCATGTACATGCTGCTTTTTTTATTTTCATTTTTTATCTTTTACGCAAAGTACTAAATTCACATGTAGAAGCTCACTGGCAGATTTCAACTTAAGAGCTTAGAATTAACGTTTCTGGAATAGTGGTATCAGACATTGATCCTTTAGTGAAAAGGAAAACAATATGAATTGATATTCTGTGTATTTTAAGTTTAATATTGAAATAAAATTACAATGAAATATGAATTTGTCAATTTAAATTTCGTACTAAATCGGCAATTTTCCGAAGGCTTTAACAGTCGTAAGAAATACGATGTTACGTACTTGGCTGCTCCCCTGTCTCTGCGTGATCAAGATTCCTACAACAGTCATAAGAATAAATTTGCCACAAAACGCGTTAGTGAGCCACCTCGAAGCGATATGCGGTTGCTCAACTGGAGCGGTGTGAACACCAACCAGCACGCTGGAGTGGCTGTGCTGAACTTCTTAGTGCGCCTGTACCTGTGGAAAACGGTTAGCCATGCAGAAGCCCCGGTCTCTGGAAAAGTGTCACTCTGGGCAACTGTTCCAACCCCTTCAGCTTTTTGATAGACACAGTGGGTACGGATGTGCTCGAGGATCTTAATGAGGTTTGGAAAAGGAATGAGGAAGGTTTGAGGAAGGGAGACAGTGTGGTAAGCGAGACGGAGGATGTAGCGCTCAATGATTGGAGGGGCTTGTAATAGGCAAGGGAGGCGGGGACCCAGGCTGGGTGGAAGCTACATAAGACGGGACATATAAGGGAACAGTAGGATGTTGGAGGGATTCAATCCCCATCTCCGGTCGGAGTGGAGCTTGAGGAGGTTGAGACGGAAGGGCTTCCTGGTGGACGGTTTTAAGGTGAGGAGTCCAAGATAGGGAGCGGTCAAGGGTGAGGCCAAGATACTTGAGGGTGGTGCTTGGGAGAATAGGACGACTATGGAGTGTGAGGTACAGGTCTCGGTGGCGGAAGAAGCGAGTGCTACGACCTATGATGATTGCCTGGGATTTGGTGGGGTTGACGGAAAGGGGTCACTGGTTACACCAAGTGGAAAATTCGGATAGGTGCAACTGGAGAAGGCACTGGGATCGAGCGAAGGAAGGGGCGAGGGCGAGCAAGGCGGTGTCGTAAGCATAATGAAGGAGATGGGCCGGAGGTTTGTGGCATGTCCACCGAGAGGAGGGGAAGACAGCGAATCCCTGGGGCACCCCGGCGGAAGGATCAGTTGTGGAGGAGACTGTTTAGAAGAAGATGACGCAGGTGAAGAGCAGGAAAATGTTGTGGAGTTTTTTGAACGGAGCTGGTGTAGCGGTGTCACGGCCCTGAGCATGCCGCTGGCACAGACTCGCAACGGCGCTCTTGTGGTACACACGGCGTGGCGCGGCACGACACGAGGACACGCCCCGCGACCGCCGAGTATCTCCGTTACGTGACGCCAGGTCACGCAGCCAAGAGCGTTGAGGGCGCACCAACGGGTGCCGACAAGAGGTTGTAGGATGTGTCTAAGACATTGCGTAAAATATCCAGGCGTTACAGTCGCTACTGCTGGTACTGCAGGGAAATGTTTGCTTACGGGAGAGTCATGCCGGCATACAGTATCGGTCACTAAATAAATGCCCCTTTTCGCCACTAGACGGCAGAAGCTTGCACAAACCATTTGGAAGCTGGAGTCTTCCAGTACTCTGAAGTAGGATATCTTCTTCCGTCCTTATCTTCATCTATATAAAAGCGAAAGGTCACTCACTCACTCACTCATTCACTGACTAAACAAAAAATCTTGAAAACCACCTATAGAGCTGAAATTTGGCAGGAATGTAGTTTATAGCTAGGAGATGTCATCTAAGAAAGGATTTTGCGATAGGGCACATTGTTCATGAGATATGACGTCATTAACAACGAAAACTTTCCCGTCTTGCGGCACATTATAGTGTGACTTTACCAGTCCACTATTTGAGACTAAAAGAAATCTGCTGAACTTTAATTACGCGATAAATCAGTCAAACCTTAAGGTCGTAGATTCTCCCAAATACCTAGGAGTTACAATTACGAACAACTTTGACTGGAGAGAACACATAGAAAATATTGTCTTACACTAAACCTCTCTAAATTCAAGAGGAAACTCAAAATTCACATATTATAGCCTCCATTGTTACCCTGCTCTCAGTTCTTTCTCTCCATCATAGCTTTGAATCTTACTATCCTATTTCTCTTCCTCTAACCAAACTACCTCTTCTATATCTCTTTCACCACCTTCCATCGTCTTATGTCTCTGGTTGATATCAATAACTCACAATCTGTAAGAACATAAAGAGGCATTTCCTAAATGGTAATTCGGCTGACGTTCACAATATGAAACATGCTTACTGTTCTTTGAAAAGTCATTATTATTATTATTATTATTATTATTATTATTATTATTATTATTGTTATTATTATAATTTTTGATTCTTATAAATTATTATATATTATTGTTACAATTATATTCTAGTAATAACTTTTATTTTTTTTACTTTAACACTTGTATTACACATTGTCTGTCTGTAATGTTCTAGCCAAATTGGCTGGTTAGCTATAAGGGCCTGAAGGCCCTAATATTGCCAGGTAAAATACATAAATAAAATATCAGTAGTGACGTTTATGTGTCGAATAACGTGCGTACACGCTGTAGTTTGTAACTACATTACGTATCGTTTCGTATAGTTCAATAATCTCAGCCTGTACCATACTGTAGTTCAAAATTACGAAAGGATTCGATTTCCGTATCTTGTTCTCTGTCTTGCACGAGAACGGATTACGCCATTCGCGGTAGAGGTGCCAGAAATGCCGAATACCGTGTGCGCCAGGCAACTTTCTCTGCCTGTGTCACCGCCCCAGCCACTAGTCTTCCGGAACCGACTACTTAGAATTCGTGTCAGGCGAGTAAACTCGTGACGGTAAGTTCTGCTTTCGGAAAGGCAAAGGCACCAAAAGGCGGAGGGGGGGGGGGGTAGGCGGTTAGTGACCCCGACGCTGTAATTAAAACCTATTTGATTTTCTCGAACATTTGTCATCCTGATAGATATCTTATTTCAAATTTTCGTACTTTTGTCAGCATCACACCTCGTTTGTTATCAGTTACTGAAGAATGGACTGCTTTTTATCCGAATACATTCAATAATTGGAAATGTCTCCAGTGCAAGTCGTCTTTTTAGTGAAGGTTGGACACATCCACTACATGTGTGTGATAGGACCAATAGACTAGTGTGTTTACAAGGAAGGTGTAAGAGAGGGTAACAGAAATTTTTAAAAATCTTCACGGGCAGACATTAAAGGGGATCTCGCGAATAGGTAAAAAAAAAAATAATAATAATAAAATAAAAAAATAAATAAAAAAAAAATAAAAATAAAACTTCAAGAATCGTATCTCAGTGTAGAAAGAACCAATATTCTTCGACCCTGCTATTACCTTGAAACATGTCTGTCCAAATTCAATGATATCGTTTCGCCTGTCTTGTATCAATATTTGTATGTAAAATGTTACATGAACTTCATTGAGTAACTACGCCTATGATTTACTCTGTTGTGTAACATCTCTGTCAAAGACTATGTATGTGAGTCGTAGCTGAACAGAAAGAGAGAGAGTCGGTATGTAGCTTTGGTATTGAACGGACGTGCTTTAGTTGGCTGCTGAGGCAACACGTTTTGTACGAGCTGATGGAATAATTTTGAAATCTAATATTGACAGACACAGTTCTGTCCTTATAAGATTTTGTGTCATTCATATATGTATCAGTCTGAGATTTTTGTTGTTCTCCAATCATAAGGTAATGTAATGATTATTGCTAATAATAATTAAGAAAGTTGAACTTCTTTACCAGTTTCACTTTTGTAGTTAGAAAGCTAACCATCTTCATTTCATTGAAAGTTATTGACTATTAAAATCAAAGCATAGTATTGGCTAAGCTGAGTTTGATTAACAGATTTCTTTATTGGTTTGACGTTTAATGATAATAGTAATTGTTGTGCAATGCTTCACAGACGATCAGGGTACTAAGTTTCTGCAATCAGTCGCGAAATAAATTCTTGCAGTTTCATTATAAGAAAGTGGTTTGTGTTTTCCAGATTTCTCTCGCAGTCAAATTTATAGTGTTGTCAGTGAGCCTTATGCAGACTACGTGTTCAAAATATCCGTTGCGATTTCAATCAGTTTCAAATCACTGCTTTCTCATTAGCTGTGCAGGTATTAATATTAGGGCCATAACTAAATGTGTTCAACTAATCTTTAATGAGCTTGATTGAAAAGATAGTTATCGCGAGTGTTAACTACGAGCTGATGACAATTATTAATGCTGCATTTAACACCAGATTTGTTTTGAATGATTAGCCTTTGAAACAGACCTCCTTCAGCTGGCTCGCTATTGCCAAATCCTTGTAGCGACCCTGTTGTTTCCAATAAATAGAACAGCCTTACCTATATCCCACCAACCGACATACCAGTTTTAACCTTGAGATGGTATAGATGGATGTGCACGCTGTCACTTTCTTCCAATTTACATCCCTTATTAGAATAATTGCAAACAGTAATATGTGCTACACCAATAAGCCCTCTCCTCTGTGCATTCGCTTTGATTTCCAGTCTACAGATGTAAGTCTAGCCACTAGAGCCTAGTAGCCTAGAACTGACCTAGGCTTCCGTTAGACAGGAACACGTGCACGCGCGTCAACGTCGGTCACGTAACTTGACGAGACCGCCAACTCATGCAGTTCCTCGTGAAAGATGATTCATGTCACAGGAGCGCTTGCAAAGTAGCATAGCCACGACTTTGCGTCTCGTTAAATTCTCTGTGGCAAAATTTCAATGAAGTGCTTAACCGCATTACGTACTTCTGTACTCTCCTACAAATCCTCGCAAGGAGTAATGTAAAGTGTCAAATTTCCAGTCGCATTGTAAAGGTTAATGAAATACTTCTCTCGAAACAGGAATAAATAAATAAATTTGTCGTTTATTCGTTCGTATAAATGCTCGAGACACCAGTCTCTCAAATGGCCCATCTCTGTTGCTGTATGGCCGGTTTGGATGGCTCCCATGAGGAAGATCCGGGTTCGATTCCTAGTGCCATCAAGAATTTTTCCTGGAACGGGTTGCACTTATCCTCGTGACGCAAATTGAGGAGTAATAGCGGTACCTTGTCTGCTAACTCGACGACGGCAGAGAGAGTCAACTGTTGACCGTATGTCGCTCTATTCCCCATTTCAATGAGACTCCACTTATACTGCAGTCGGTCGACTTCGATTAGCCTGTCTGTGGCCAGAACATCGGTGCTATCCTTCCCCTTAGCTCTTGTAAGAGACAATATGCTCACGAAGCGTATCTTGCAGTTCGTGGATTGGCGAAAGCAGGTAGACACCATCTTGGGAGACCTCCGAATAACAGTATATCGGACGAAATTTTCATTTCACAGAAGACAGGTTCAGTATTGGACATAATTGAAGAACAGTAAATAAATAATGCATATAGGAAGAAAGAAGTATCGTGTGAACATTTGTATCAATGCCGGTACTAGAATCCTGGTGTTTTGCTTATTAGGCAATTGCAATTACCCTTATGTCAACCTCACACAGCGGATTTGCGCAATCGAACGCATTTATCTTGCCATACATGGCTTGTCTGTATACATACGTCATTGATGTTTCACCTTGCCGAAATCCCTGAATCATTTCGTTAATACCTTTAAAGACATCTGAGCCTCGTTTCCAGACAGGTACTCTATTTCATTTTGGGTGCATTTGGAGATCCTTTCAGTGTTATTCTAGTTGATGGGAATATACCATGTAACTAAAGCAGAGGTGAGAATTTGGTCGGAGAAGGAGGCCTCGAGGGTAATTCCGTGCGTTAGTGTCGATCCAGTGTACAGGATGGCGTAGAGGTAATCGCAACTGCATAGTAAACAGGAGAATCTGGTTCGAGTCCCGGCCTTGGTACTAATTTTCACGACATGCTACATACATACATCTGTTTGTGAGTGGGAAAGGTCTAGGAATCATTTCATTAATTAAGCTAATAAGTCCACCCTCATGAATCACAGACATTGCCGTGGTGGGATGGCTTGCGTGCCTCAACGATACAGATAACCGTACCGTAGGTGCAACCACAGCTGAGGGGTATCTGTGAAGAGTCCAGACAAATGTGGTTCCTGAAGAGGGGCAGCAGCCTTTTCAGTAATTACAGGGGCAACAGTCTGGATGATTGACTGAGCTGTCCTTGTAACATCAGCTAATGTGGCTTTGCCATACAATTACTGCAAACGGCTGAAAGCAAGGGGAAACTACAGCCGTTACGTTTCCCGAGTACATGCAGCTCTACTGTATGAAAATATGATGATGGCATGCTCCGAAAAGTTAATCATTTGCATATCGCAGTATCTTTTCCTTGTCGGCTAAATTTCAAATGTTCAAATTTTTGTAGAGCTTATGGGACTTAACCACGGGCTCATCAGTCCCTAAACGTACAAACTACTTATGAAATAGCTTATACTAAGGACGGCACAAATATCCATGCCCGAGGGCGGATTAGAACCCCCGACCGTAGTGGCCGTGCAGACCGTAACTTGCGCGCCGCAGTCCCCTCGGCCACAGCGGCCGGCGGTTATATTTCGCGTCTGTAGCACGTCATCTGTAGCACGTCATCTGTAGCACGTCATCTTCGTAGTGTAGCAATTTTAATGGCCAGGAGTGTATTTTAACTTAAAAAAATAAGGGAAAATGGGATATATATATTAAAATAATAAAGAGCTAAAACTTAAAAAAAAGGTATATTTGTTAAAGCTAAACTCAAAGTGCAAATAATATTGGCTGTTTTTTAAAATGTGGTTAGAGATTATATTACGTGTTTAGTGCATAGATATGATCATAATAGTCCTCAGAAGAACCCTTTGTTGACTTATTCATGTTCTGATATGTGATGTAATATTTACCAGGAGATCTCAAGGTTTGTCTGGTCGCCAGTGTTTTGTTGCTCGTTTCGCACCACCCAGGGGACACGTGCAGGGTAGTTGACGGTTTAACCTGCGGACGTGAGCAACAGCCATCCCTGGGATCACTGGACTATATTCATGGACGTGTAATATTATGTGTTTCTTTGTTATTAAAACATCAAATAACTGTAAATTTTGTGATGTTGCCAAACGCTAAATAAAAATAATCGTAACAGTGGAGTCGTAAGCGTATCGTCCATAATTTTTTATTATTTATGTTTCTATTGTTTTCTCAGAAACACTGGCGACATGGAGTCAGCTACATTTTATTTAACAACTTTTTTAATGTGAGCTTTATTGTAAGTACATTTTCACCTATGCTGTAATTTTAATTTCTTATTTTAGAAACACTTTTGTATTTTACTATTTTTCATATTTGTGTGTTACGTTTCATTAGGTATACTTCTGAAGAAGGCAAAATTAATTTTGCCGAAACCTAGGTAAAGGTTTATGCATGTAAACCATTTTATGCAACTGGTCGACTGAAACTGTGTTGACTTTTGGATCGTTTCTCAGAAATGTTTGCAAAATATCATAAAGCTACAGGAAAAACTTCAGTGGGTCGTACAACAGCCCAGTACCATTTTTTTACTTTTTTATGAACATGAGTGTATGATACATCTGAGTTCAGAAAACAGATGTGAAGAGGGTATTAATGTGATCCAGTAAACGGAAAACGGCCTGTGTTTGAAGAATGTTGCGTGATTAGCGAAGCGGGTTAGTCTGTAGCGGCTGCAGCAGTCGACCTGAAAGCCGCAGGTCCTTGGTTAGAATCCCGGTCAAGAGTGCTGCCCGCAAGCGCCGTCAAGGCTGCTAACACCTCGGCTGGCTACGCGACTTGTTTGCCGAGAGAAGAGTGCGGCATGGCGCCGCAGCACTCACTAACAGAGGTTCCAACTTCTGAATATGGCAAATAGTAATGCGACTTATTGTGTATCAGCGCGTAGGGGAGGGGTAGGAAGGGGTCAGAGTTCTTGATGCAATTCGTTGGGTTTTATTTGAGAATGTAACTTTAACATTTTCCAAATGAACTATTGTATTAACGTGTTTGCCGGCCGCGGTGGCCGAGGGGACTGAGGCGTTCCAGTCACGGTCTGCACGGTCACGGGTTCGAATCCCCCCTCGGACATGGATATTTGTACCGTCCTTAGGATTAGCTAGTTCATAAGTAGTTTGTAAGTTTAGGGACTGATGACCCCGTAGTTACGTCCCATAAGCTATACAAACATTTGAACATTTAACGTGTTTCCGGCAGTCACCTACGCCGCCATGTGATATATCTTTAGAACACACTCCACCAAAAGCATGACACATTTCGCAGAAGCCCTCAAAGAAGGATATGCTTCATTATATTTATTACGAAATTTTTGCTCGATAAGAGCTTTTTTTTCACAATGATACATAACCATCACTTTCACGAGGATTAGTTTCTTCTTGCAACAAAAACTTCTTAATTTTGCGAATAAACGATGAAATGAGAGAATTGGTGATTGGATATTTTACAAATAAGAAATGTTCGTCGCACACTTCAGCACAGGACGTCACACGCACTAAATCGCTGTTTTAGTAGATACAATGCAATATAAAATAATACCAACACAACTTCAACTTCTGAACGCAGATTTAGGAATCAGGATATATGATCAACGTTGTTTATTATTACCCAACACTTCTCAATTTTTCCTGTAGGAGCGCAGCTACGGCATTTCCAATGCCTGCTGCTAGATTCCACAATGGCGCGCATTCATCGATTAATCAAATGTTTGTTTGTTTGTAAATCTATCGGATCAAACTGCGTGGTCATCAGTTCGTAGCTTACAAACTACGTAAACCTAGGTAAACTAACGTAGCCGGCCGCGGTGGTCGAGGGGACTGAGGCGCTCCAATCACGGTCCGCACGGCCACTACGGACGGGGGTTCGAATCCCCCCTCGGGCATGGATATTTGTGCCGTTCTTAGTCTTAGCTAGTTCTATAAGTAGTTTGTAAACTTAGGGATTGATGACCCCGTAGTTAAGTCCCATAAGTTCTACAAACATTTGAACATTTTTTTAAAACTAACCTAAGGACAACACACACACCCATGCCCCAGGGAGGACTCGAACCTCCACGGCGAGCAACCGCGCGCTCCGCAGCGAGTCGCTTTAGACCGCTCGGCTATTCCACCGCGGCTATCCATTAATCCAGTGTGCTGTTTACACAGTTTTCGAATTCGTGCATGTCCACAAGAACATGCTAAAAGGTGTTGCTCATAACCAGTTTATTATTGTCGTTGATATCGCACGAAGGATCACGAAAAGAACAGAGTTTTGGCCAACGGAAAACAAATCACACCTATTTGTTCCTTAAACCTAAAAAATAGAAATTCTAACCACTCAAATCGTAAATACGCAATTTTAAACAATTTTCGTAATAATTACGATTAAATCGGAATGGTTGGAACCTCTGCTCTAACTGACCATCAGCGCCAATGTACGACACCGAACGAGAGCGGCATTTTACAAACGAGCCTGTAGATAAAACAAAACACAGCGTAAATTTTCGTGGATACCGGAAAGGTAAGACTTTTTTTTTATGTAGGAGCGCACTCAGCGTTTAAATATGTAGTGCTTAGATAACTATCACTTTAATTAGTAATGGTTGCGAAATACGAGGCGCGTCCGGAAAGTAAGTTCCGTTTGGTAATAAAATGAAACTGTACACAGATAAAGATGAAATTTTTATTGCACAAAATTCTGCTACTCTTGAACTACTTTTCCACATAACTGTCGAAATTTTGCATAGCGTAGCACCAGGTTTGGTATACCTTCTTCATAGAAATCTGCCGCCTGTGTCTTCAACAGTTTCCTTCAGCTCGTCGTCATTGACGAAGTGATTTGGGGAAAGTCCACAGCGAGAGCACTAATTGTAAACCTACGGTTTTCCTGGATCTTGTCATCAATTGCGTGAACCAGTTCTTCTGTAACCAAAGGTTCGTTCTTCATCGTGCTCATCACTACGCCCGCCATTGAACTGTCGGACCCATCTTCTCACCATCGAATCACTCATCGCATTTGGTTCGTAAACATCGCAAATTTGCCGATAAATTTCACTTGGTTTCACTTTCCTCGCATTCAGAAACCGAATCACCCAACTGATTTCACAGGCAGCGGGATTTTCAATCAACGCCGACATTTCAAACAAGCACAACAAAGCGTACGTAACAGACAGCGATCTCCAAATGGCGCACGTGCTTCTCCTTGATACACATCGTCTACAGCGCATGTGCGGAACTGCAATCGCAGCGCTGCAGCGGTGATAAATTGAAACGGAACTTACTTTCTGGACGCGCCTTGTATTAACACGAATATTATTAACACGAATATTACAGACGAATGGACAAACTCGTCAAATCCGACGTCGGGGAAGATCAGTTTGAATTTAGGTGAACTGCTGGTACAAGTGAGGCAATACTCAGCGTAAGACAGGTCAAGAAAAGGCGAACGTGCGATTATAACCATTGTGGTTTTGGAGAAAGCTTTTGACAATGTTGACTGCAGTACATTTTTCAAAATTATTGTGGTAGTAGGGGTAAAATATAGGAAACAAAAGGCATATAAATGTCTACAGAGGATATAAGAGTTGAAGGGTACGAAAGGGAAGCAATGATTCGAAAGGGTTAAGACAGCGTTGTTGCCTTTCCGCAATTCTTTACTATCTGTTCATTAAGCAAGTTGTGGAGGAAACCAAGGAGAATTTTGGAAACGAACTTGAAGTTTATGAAGTAGAAATAAAAACTTCTGCGGTTTGCCGAAGACTTTATAATTCTATCCGGAAGAAGAGTAGAACGGAATGGACAGTGTAATGAAAGGAGAGTAGGCCTATGTGATGAACATCAACAAGAGCGAAACAAGGGTAACGGAGTGTAGTATAAGAAAATCAGACGATACTAAAGGCATTATATTAGGAAACGAGACAATAAACAGTTTTAGATGAGTTTTGTTCGTCACATAGTAAAATAACTTTAGATGGTCGTAGTAAAGGAGATACAAAATGCAGTATGGGTATGGGGAGAAAATCATTTCTCAGGAAGAGAATTGTGTTGAGACTGACGTTAATTTAAGTGTTAACAAGACATCAAAAAATGTTCAAATGTCTGTAGAGCTTATGGGACTTGACTACGGGGTCATCAGTCTCTAAACTTACAAACTACTTACGAACTAACTTATACTAAAGACGGTACAAACATCCATGCCCGTCGGGGGATTCGAACCCCCGACGGGGAACGGCTTCGCGCATCGTAGCATAGCGCCTCAAAACAAGACATCTCCAAAGACAATTTGCCTGAAGTGTAACCTCGTACGTACGTGAGAGAAAAGTGGACAATAAGATCAGACAAAAAATGTTTTTCAATTTGGTGCGACAGGAGAGTGTTGAAGATTAGACAGGTAGACCGGGAAGTTAATGAGGAGCGAACAGAACTAGGACGAAAAGAAACTTTCGACATCCTTGACGAAAAGAAAGGATACATTGGTTGGACACATCTGAGAAACCGCGGAATCGTCAATTTAGCCTTACAGGGAATAGTGTGTGTTTGTGTTTGTGTGTGTAAATGTTTGTTTGTGTGTGTGTGTGTGTGTGTGTGTGTGTGTGTGTGTGTGTGTGTGTGTGTGTGTGTGAAAAGTTGACAATAAGGAGATCAGACAAAAAGTGGATGGACGTTTTTCAAATTTGGTGCTACAGTAGAGTGCTGAAGATTAGACAGCTAGACCGGGCAATTGATGAGGAGTTAGTGAACAGAACTAGGAGGAAAAACAATGTTCGGCATCTTTGACGAAAAGAAAGGATACATTGGTTTGACACATCTGAGAGCACTTTGCTCCAACAGGTTGGTGGTGGCATATGGATCTGAAACGTGGACAATCAGACAGAAAGAACAAAAATATTTAGAAAGTTTTGAAATGTGGCTATGGAGAAGAATGGAAAAAAGTGAAGTGGACCGACAGAATGAAAAATGAGGAGGTGTTGAACAGGGTAGGTGAGGAAAGGACCTTCACTAGGACAATCCAGAAGAGGAAAACATCTTGATTGGGGCACATATTACATAGGAGTTGTCTGCTGCTATTAATAATGGAATGAAAGGTGGAAGAAAGAAGAGGGAGAGGAAGGAGAAGTTTTGGAATGCTGAATGATCTGAAGAAAGGAAGAACTACAGGCAAATGAAGGAGGATGCCCAGAACAGAGCGAAGTGGAGGACGTTCAGTTGAAACCTGTCTAAGGACAGACCTACTCAAAGAAGAAGAAGACTTTATAGTGAATCAGTAGAGTGGATTGGGCATTTCAGCAGTGAGTACACCTGTTTCCTCTAGACTGTTAAGCACTGTCGGACGTTGCTCGGCACTTGGATGAATCACCGTCTGTGTCTTCCGACCGCTGTTCACAAGCGGGATGCACTCAGTACTTGTGAGGCCAATACACTGAGGAGCCGCTCCGGTCACGAAAACCGACACAACGCCCGGGAGTGCGAGCGGACCCCTCTTTACCGCATCCGATGACGCCTTCGGCAGGAGGATGACACGGTGGGCGGTAGGTATCTGTTGGGACTCTTGAGAGGACGGAGTTTACAGAACAGTGCATTTCGGGGACCAACTACCAGAGGCTGGCAGTAGGTCTAGGTGTGGCGTTTTGGTTCCAGGCAGAGGGAGGCAAGCTGTCGAGTGTAAGCTCACGGTGGCATGTGGTATGTGGCAGCTGCGCAACCCGCGGGGAGCAGCGGGTCAAGGCGGCGAGTGAGAGGCGGCCGTGCTGTACTGTAATGTGTGCTGGCAGCGTCACGAGGCCCTCCCACACACGGGGCGCGACGGCCAGGATTAACGGCCGAGGCGTCACACGTTGCCGTCCACTGGCTGCCCAAAACCACAGGGCGCGGGTCAGCGCAGCGGCGGTGAGGAAGATATGCTTCCAGGCTTGAAGTTGTGTAAAAACCAAACAACTGCAAAGTGGAGTGTCTGCCTGACCAAAACTTTGTTCCACTCTACTGGTAGAAAGGAAGGAAGGAAGGAAGGGACATCAGCGTTAACGCCCTATCGACAACGTCGCCATGACAGGCGCTCATCATTCTGGCAATCACCTGGAGTGATTTAGGAAAATCAGAGAAAAACCTACATGTGGACGGGCTCAAATCACGCAGCGTGTAAGCTGAATACTTCATGCAAATAGAACTGTAAACACAAAAAGTCAACTGTTGAAAAATGGCTAATTCCGCAGACGTCCTGTATAGCGAGGCTTCGACCTCCAAACCATATATATCGAAGCAGTTAAGTATCGAAACGATAGGAGTCGAACAAGCGAATAATATGATTTTTACGAATATGTCTTGATCTTAAAGGATGTGTTTAGGCAGGAACCCAAGCGTACAGCTTACACTCAAAGTGTGGTTGCGTAGACTTTCCCGGCGTAATAACTGATAATATTAATCTCGGGTATGCAGCCGGATACCGTCGTCAACTAGACACGATATTTATGCAGACCAACTGGCTGCCATCTTCTGGTGAGAGCGCTAATACACTAACTGGCTTTAAAAAAGTGATCTGTAGCGAAGCCTTGAGAAGATTAGGTATAGGTTAAACAAGAAGGTTTTTATTCGTTTTTCTTTTTTATAGTACATGAGGGTGCGTAGCGCCCGAATCTCCGGTTCAGAAATACTCAACATTAACTTGTTCCATACCTATCGTTTCGAAACGTATCGCTTCCATATATATCGTTTGGAGGACGTAGCCTCGCTATAGCCGCGCTATACATGACATCTGCGAAATTACCGAAAAATGTTTATAGCTCGGGATAAAACTACCAGGTTTTTCTACCCATACTGCACTCATAAATGTTCTTCAGAAGACAGAATTTTTATTGAAGCACCAATAGTACATAAATCAAAATTATCTTCGTTGTTTGGTCCAAATTACAATTTTAAATTGACTTTCTTTCAAGCAGATATTATCTCCAAATCTTTGTTTGTAAATCTATCGGACCAAACTGCGTGGTCATCAGTCCGTAGCTTACAAACTACTTAAACCTAGGTAAACTAACCTAATCACACACACACCCATGATCCAGGGAGGACTCGAACCTCCACGCCGAGCAACCACGCGCTCCGCAGCGAGACGCTTTAGACCGCTTGGCTACTCCACCGCGGCGATATTATCTCCGTACAAAGTCCAGAATAGTTTTCATATTGAATATTCACACCAGGTAACCGCTCACAGCATTGGCGCGTCACCCATTTGACTAGCGTAAAATATTCCTTGCTAGTTTTGCTCACGTATTCTGACGAAATACATCTTCCACTTATTCACTAGTTCTATCACTTCAGCATATAAACTTCACAACACAGCCACAGAGACAGACAGCGTTCGCTGTACCAGTGTATATATATACGTAATACAGTGTACGTCATAATTACGTCACGTCATGTCACACACAAATCTCAGGGTTTTAGCATATTACGCTGCATATAATACCTAAGAGGGTGAATCACCTAACATTTACACCGTAAATATTGCGGAAACGAAAAGTGCGACTGATGTGCGGTTTTCACAGAATGGATTGGTAGTCAATAACTCGTATTGTTAGCCAATAAACAGATTGTAAAAATACCTAGAAAGTGTATTTTTTATGCAAACATACAATTTTCCAAATGGAACAATAATTGTTTCCATTTTTTCGAATGCCTTTGGCTGATAGTTATTTAAGTTCCGAACTTCACGTAGTATAAATATAAAGAAATTCTAAAATCTGATACCCACGTGATCTCCTTGCCAGTTTTCGACGTCCATTTACTGCCGGAAATATGGGCAGGACGAAATTTTGCGAGAGATAATTCTTATTGCTGGCATGGGAGGAATCACGCTGCGAAGCCCGAGTACATGAGAAGCAATTTAAATGATATAATAAAAGAAAGTCTTGCATATCAAGCACTTTATCTTGCTCTACATTGAGAGTAAAGCCGGCCCCGGTGGCCGAGGGGACTGAGGCGCTCCAGTCACGGTCTGCACGGCCACTACGGTCGGGGGTTCGAATCCCCTCTCGGGCATGGATATTTGTGCCGTCCTTAGTATAAGGTAGTTGATAAGTAGTTTATAAGTTTAGGGACTGATGACCCCGTAGTTAAGTCCCATAAGCTTAATAAACATTTGAACATTTTTTGAGAGCAAAACGAGTCTTCAGAGCATAACTATAGAGGGCCCAATAGTATAGTAGTCAAATTTTGTCTTTCAGTTCAAAAAAATGTTCAAATGTTTGTAGAGTCTATGGGACTTAACTATGGGGTCATCAGTCCCTAAACTTACAAACTACTTATGAACTACTTACAACTGAGGACGGCACAAATATCCATGCCCGAGGGGGGATTCGAACCCCCGACCATAGTGGACGTGCAGACCGTGACTGGAGCGCCTCAGTCCCCTCGGCCACTGCGGCCGGCTGTCTTTCAGTAAAAAAGGTATTATTCACTTCTGTTTTAAGACTTTTTGCAATTACAGTAAGCTACAATGGAACGGTTGGTTTGGTTTAGTCTCCTGTTGGTCGTTAAAATGGAGGGAAAGCGCTTACTCATTAAGGAAAGAGGTCACCAACCTCCACGTTACTAGAAGACATTTCCGCACCGACGAATTTGGGCAGCCAAGCATTCAGTTTGGATGGGGTTCCCCGGGAAAGCTCCGGCCCTGGTGCTGCTGGCTAACGAACGAGTCCTTTCTCCAAGTCACCGGTGGCGCCTTCGCGCACCACCTCTTTTCCACTTCTCGTCGTTCGGTGGAGCTCCGCTCAATAGAAATCCAGGTCGGACCTCATTAACCTTCCATTAGTGTTTGCGAGTATTGTTCTGCTAACGACACTGCCATTTCATGAGCTTCTGAGCATAAGCACCACACCATAAAACACTGGGTATAGTACTGCGCAGTTTCGTGCCTTGCCTCAAGTATAAAATGGAACTACGCGGCTGGTTAAGGGGATGACAGTGGAAAACAAAAAATAAATACCTGAAGCTGTACACAACTATTCTTCTAATACTAAATAAGCACCACAGTCTTTTCAGTAATTGCAGGGGCAGCAGTCTGGATGATTTATCTCTCCTTGTAACTAGACTTGCGCATAATAGTTCGCGATCGGAAGCGCTCACTTTAGTTCGCTATCTGCCGCGAACTAAATCGCTGTTTTAGTTCGTCCGCTCCCGGTGACGGCTGAGCGGCGTGGTCTACGCGTGTAGGTGGAGGGGGAAGTTCCCCCACCTAGCTGCTTCATGAGCTTGCTGCTTCATCTGCTAACGATATCATGCAGACCAAAAGAAACAGTTTGTGGATAATTTCTCGCGTTTAAGTTTAGAATTATCTTTATATCTTGGTATTATGGAATTTATTAGTCAGATATTGCAGAGTGCAGAACACATCAAAACAGAAATTTTGTAGCACTGAACTAAGTAATCTAGCAGGCAGACGCTCACCTCGAAATGACTCATCAGCAGATGGCAAACACGTGATTTTTAATTCTTCTACGCGCCCTCTTCGGAAAAGAATCCAACGAACTATGAAGCGAGATACGTATGGCATAATCGCTGCTCCTAATTCGTCCGCTGCTCCTAGTTTGTCCGCTGCTCCTAGTTCGTCCGCTCTTTTTGGCTTTTGCTACCACTACTAAAAGAGCTCTTTTTTCTGACAGTTTTTTATATAATGAATCAGTGTTGCCAAAGCGTGTGGTATTACTCGTATTTTTGGGCAATTTGACATCAAATACTTAGGCAAATAAACCAGTTATTTACACGAATGAGTGATACAATTTTATTCATCTACTTTGCATACAGAGTACTCGTAGTACTTTGTTTTTAAAATAGATTTATTGTGGCAGTGAACTATGAAACTACAGCTGAGTTGCATCTCAGCTCGAAATAGAGGTAACTGGCAGAAGGGAATGACGGGATTCTGCGCCCTCTCGCGTCCTCTCGCTGTTCCCCGTCAGTCTTCGTAAAAGGAGCAGACGAAATAAGGGGCGAGGGATATGCCAAGCAATTCGCGTAGTTCGCCTGTGGGAGCGCTCTTCCGAACTGTTCGCGAACTACCCAAGACTACTTGTAACATAAGCCAAGGTGCCATTGCCCATATCGGTAAGCCTACTGCAAACGTTTGAAAGCAAGGGGAAACTACAGTCGTCAGTTTTCCCGAGGACATGCATCTATACTGTACGGATACTTCATAATGGCATCCTCTTGGGTATTAAAGAACTAAAATAGTCCCTTTTCGGATCACTAAGTACGTCCTCATTAGTAAAAACTGGATCGGAGCTTTGGATGTTGGACCTCTTAATCAGGAAGACAGGTCAGAAAATTCGAAATGGAAAATACACAGCCCGAAGTTAGATAACATGATGTTTGATGAAGTTAGATAACAGGATTTCTGGTTAGATAAGTACTGGGTTCAAGATACAAAACCAAATAGAGGTATTGCAGGGCTAGATCTGATAATAAATAAGCAAACAGAAATACCTTAAGCCACTAGTGAACGCTTTATCATAGTTAAGGCAGACAAAAGGCCAGCTTTCTACAACAGCAGTATAAGCTCATATGCCAACTAGCTCTACAGACGATGAAGATACTTAATTATGTGATACAACAAATTATAGAGATAAGGCACGAGAAAAATTGTCTATGGGACCAAACTTCTGTGGGCGTAAGTCCCTAGACTTACAAACTACTTAAACCTAGTTAAGTTAACTTAAGCTAAGAACAACACACAAACAGAGAGAGACGGGCCGTGAGTCGCGTTGGGATAGCTCAGTGGTAGAGGGCTTGCCCGCGAAAGGCAAAGGTCCCAGGCTCGAATCCCGGTTCCGGCACACAATTTTCATCTGCCAGAAAGTTTCATATCAGTGCACACTCCTCTGCAGAATGAAAGTTTCAATCTGGAAACATCCCTTAGGCTGTGGCTAAGCCATGTCTCTACCATATCCTTTCTTCCAGGAGTGCTAGTCCTGCAAGGTTTACAGGAGAATTCCTGTGAAGTTTGGAAAGTAGGAGGCGAGGTACTGGCAGAAATAAAGTTTTGAGGACGGGTCGCGAGTCGCGTTGGGATAGCTCAGTGCGAGAGCGCTTGCCCGTGAAAGGCAAAGGTCCCAGGTTCGAGTCCCGGTTCCGGCACACAATTTTAATCTGCGAGGAAGTTTCATATCAGAGCACACTCCGCTGCAGAGTGAAAGTTTCTCTTCTGGGCAAGATTGTATATCAATTAGATTCCTTTCATAGTATGCTGATACAATAGCTCCATACTTAGTTATCGTATACAACCGATCGATCACTCAGCGAAAGATCCGTACCCGAAGACTGGAAAGCTGCCCAAGTCACTCCAATATTCAAGAAAGGCAATAGGAGTGATCTCCAAAATTACAGGCCAATCTCATTGACGTCGATTTGCAGTAGGATTTTGGAACATATACTTTTTTCGAACGTTATGAATTACCTCGAAGAGAACGATCTATTAACCAATAGTCAATACGGATTCAGAAAGTATCGTTCTTGCGAAATACAACTTGCCCTTTATTCACATGAAGTGATAAGTGCCATCGACAAGGGATCTCAAATCGATTCCGTATTTCTGGATTTCCGGAGGCTTTTGACGCTGTACCTCTGAAGCGGCTTCTAATGAAATTGCGTGCTTATGGAATATCGCCCCAATTGTGCGACTGGATTCACGATTTCCTATCAGAAAGGACACAGTTCGTAGTAATTGACGGTAAGTCATCGAGTAAAACAGAAGTGATATCTGGCGATCTACAGGGAAGCGTTATAGATCCCCTCCTCTTCCTTGCGTTTATAAACGATTTAGGAGACAATCTGAATAGCTCCCTTAGACTGTTCGCGGATGTTGCTGTCGTTTGTCGTTAGTGAAATCAACAGAGGATCAAAAGCAATTGCAAAACGATTTAGACAAAATTTCTGCATGGTGCGAAAATTAGCAATTAACACTAAATAATGAAAAAGGTGAAGTAATACACATGACCACTAAAAAGAAAAAGTAAAAATGTTGAAAATGAATGCATGTATTTGTAATAAATATTCTTTATGTGTCACTGAATAGTGATTTCATACCTTTATTGTATTTTCAGTGTGCTATCGTACAATACTTTTATGTTTTTTATATTTTAATGTTTTTGCCTTAGTCACTTGAGTAGGTTTGTTTAATACACAGGGACCTGAAGATGGCATAATGGAGTGCCGAAACTGGCAGTGAAACAATATATATTTCTATAAAATATACGGCTGTTGGTATCCCACTTCCTTCATAGCATTCATACTGGCTACGTCCGACACGAACACCACCGCACAGTCGCGTGTTGCCGACCTCGACTTTTGAAGCGTGTATAGCGGAAAAAAGACTGGCATAAGAAAGTGGCGGACAACACGTGACTGGCCGACTGCCGCGAACAGACGAAGTGATGTGTCCTTGGCATCTTCAACTTCTGATTTGCAAAGTAAATAAATAAGCATGCAGCTAACGGATCAGCATTACATCAGCCATGCGAAACGCCGAAGACTAGTGTCTTGACGGCGTAATACACCTCAAATACGTTCGAATATAAACACTGACACTTTAATACAACTACATACATAATCCGCAATCAACCCAAAGGTGCGTGGCGGTGGCTTTTGACCACCATCCCAAATGAAGACTTCTTGCAAAGTTTCCAGGACATGTATCGCAGAGTTATGGGAGGTGACGGTTTCGGAAAACAGTAAGGCAACTCTAGTTCATGGAAAAAGGACGAAAACGATGTTAAAATCTTGCTGCAGGTTAGCACTTACTTTCAATATACGAAGAATACACCAGAAATGGTTCTCGGTTGATTTGTGAAGAAATGCGCCTTAAGCAAGACACCTTGTTTTATTTTATTACCCAGACCTGTTTCGGCACTTATTGTGCCACCTTCTGTAGTTTTTGGCTTTTATTTTCTGAAACAACATGTTACAGGTTTTTGATTGTATAGTCATTTGGATGAGATGTTTGATTTGACAATTATCAATTATCTTAGATATGTTGGACCTAATTTTGTTTACAATACTTACATAATGTCATTCCCAACGCCTAACGCTTATGAGCAGGCCATTGGGTGTCATATTTAACAACAAGTATCTCATGTTGGAAAGCTCTGACAGCATTACACGTTGAAAGAGATGAATGTGTGATGCATTCTTAAAATATCGTTCGCAAATTGTGCTAACCCAACTTCAGTAACAAAAAAGTTTCTCGCGTGACGAAAATTTTATAACGTAGTCAGAAGAATCCATTTTCGTAAAAAGTGCACATTTAGTCTTAATGATATGCTTCTTCACAACAAACTAATAATTATGTAAACATAGTACAGTTCTTCCTGAACACGTAGATGACTACTCCATATTTGTACACTTGATAATTTGTACACTTGATAATTTGCCACCGCGTGGGAGTAGCCGAGCGGTCTGGAGCGCCACGATACGGATCGCCGGCCTCCCGCGTCGGAGGTTCGAATCCTCCCTCGGGCATGGATGTTTGTGTTGTCTTTAGTAAAAGTTAGTTCCTAAGTAGTTTCTGAGTTTAGCGACTGATGATCCTGCAGTTAAGTCCCATGAGCTCTACAAACATTCGAACATTTGAATTTGATAATTTGCCTGATTAGGCTAGTTTAAAGAAAGACAAGATTGAACAACTGTTCTGTGCTGAACATGATACGCGGAGAACTTACTCAAGAAGGAGGGAAGGTAGCGATAATGAACTTCCTGCTCAAAGCATATGCTTGGAAGTTTTATTCATACGAAATTGAGAACTTACTCAGAGAACGATCTTTTGCTCTGAGAATCTTCTGTGGAGCATGTGCTCTTTTTTATTTATACAATCCAATGTCAGCGGGACGTAAGCCCTCCTATTCCTTCCTTCCTTAACAGCGAGCGCGCAGCAGGTACGATGCGATGTTTCTTCCATATCAGGTGCTGTACGGGAACAGGTCTTCTTGCATTCTGTTCACGTGTGTGTTCGCTCGGAAAATTTCTGTGATGCAAGAGTGCGTGACTCGTTCTCTCTCTGTCTTTTTCTGTTCTGTCCTTCTCTATTTGTTATTGTGTTGACGCAAATTCTTGGAACAAGGTTAGGGTCGCGGTCAAGGAAGCTACGTAGACGGGTTTGCGCAGCCACATCCTAGAGAAACTGCGGATTTGTACACTTAGCATCTGAATGCATCCGACTGCCGTCTTAATACCGTGAACGAATGACGTTTTGTAAATAACTGTAATTTTCTTGAATTAATTGTTATTTGAGGATTCTTAAATAAGGTAAAAGACGCCATGAAACTTAAATAACTTGGAGGAATTATCACACCAGCTTTAATTTTATTAAACTGAGCCAAACTGAAAACAGAAAAAAATGTCACAAACAATTATATGATGTAAGTTTCTGGGTGCATATTTACCTGTTCCGAAATCAAGCAATTTAAACCGGATCGATCGATCGCCTTCGGGGACTTCCTCTTACCCTTGGAGGTCTTTAGTTATAGATTTTGTTTGGTTTCCTGCTATCTACATCTATATAAATACTCTGCAACTCACTTATTAGTGCGAGACAGTGTGTTATTGAACCGTTTCTTTGATATTTCCCTACCGTTCCATTCTCCGATATCGCGCGAGAAAAAAGGAACATATAAATCTTTACGTTTTCGATCTCATTTCACTTATTTTATTTCGATAATCATGTCTGCCTATGTAGACGGGTGCTAACAAAATATGTCCACATTCGGAAGAGAAAGTTGGTGAAAGAAATTTCTCAAATAAATCTCGCCGTAACGAATAAAGCCTTTCTTTTAATGATTTCTACGGCAACTTATGATTTCCTTAACACTCTCAACCCTATATCGCCATAATACAAGAAGATCTGCCCTTCTCTGAAATTTTACAACTCTTCCGTTAGCGGCGGCCACGGTGGCCGAGGGGACTGAGGCGCTCCAGTCACGGTCTGCACGGCCACTACGGTCGGGGGTTCGAATCCCCCCTCGGGCATGGATATTTGTGCCGTCCTTAGGATAAGCTAGTTGATAAGTAGTTTGTAAGTTTAGGGACTGATGACCCCGTAGTTAAGTCCCATAAGCTATACAAACATTTTTTTTCTTCCCTTAGTCCCACTACACGAGGATCCCACAAACGCAGCAGTACTCCAAAATTGGACGCACGAGTGTTGTGTAGGCTGTTTCCTTAGTAGAACTGTTGCATTTTCTAAGCGTTCTGCCAATAAAACGTAGCCTTTCGTTCGCCTTCCCTGCAATATTTTCTGTGTGTTTTTGCAATTTAAGTTGTTCGTAATTGTCATGCCTAAGTATTTAGTTGAATTTACGGCGTGTAGATTTGACTGATTTATGGTTTAAATGAAGTTTAGCGGATTTCCATACGTAGTAGATAGTCGTGACATTCCTTTCTGTAGTGTTGGATCTTTTCTATTACTGCGACAACAAAGAAGCTACCATCCGCCCCTCTTTCGCTAATTTCAGCCAATAGCAAACGATAATGTAAACAACAATCCAGGACTCCCATTCCCACAAGTAGCAAGAAATCAAACACCATTAAAGAAAGCCTCACTCCCTTCCATCTTAACCGAACACTCGAATTAGAATTTGGCAACAGTTACTATCCAGCTTCCCCTCATTCAGCAGTAAACGTGACACCGAGGATAAGACCGCTTGTAACAGTAGCCGTAACTTCCGTGAAATTTTGATTTACTGACGATGCGCACCAATGCCCAGAAGAATTTTACTGACAAGGACCACGGCCGCGGGAGCCTTCGTCTACACTGGAAATCACTCGTTCTTCCTTCGATGAAGCATATGATAGGGAGGCATGATCACCAGAATAAAATAAGAGAAAGCAGATCGAAAACTGAAATATTTACGTCTTCCTTTTTCCCGAAAGCTATTAGAGAATGTAACTGTAGAGAAACGCGGTTCGATGAACCCTATACTATGCACTTCTTAATGACTTGCAGAAAACGGGAGGATGGAGAGGATTGGGACAGTGGGAGAGTTGGGACATTCGTTTTAAAACTTTGTGGTTGGTATCACTGGCTCAGTTCACTCGTACTTTCAACTGTTTGTAGCTGCACTTTGTGGTTGGTATCACTGGCTCAGTTAACTCGTACAATCTTTGACTTTCAACTGTTTGTAGCTGCTATGTTGGAATTTCGCTTACTGACGTGATTTTAGATGCTACAGATGAATTAACATGAAATTCACAAAAAAAAGTAAATAAAAAAGTGCTACATTTGAAGACAGTATCAATTGGAATAACTAAATTTATTGAAGTGCATTTATTATTATTAATTTCTCGTTATTTTATCTTTAGAATGTAATAAAAGGTCGTCTCATTACGTAAACGAAATTCAGTATTTTTGTATCAAACAGAAGAAATAGTAACCAAGGTAGGGTTGGGACAATATCGTACGATCCTTTAATATTTACAGTTTGTTTTGGGATATTATCATCTATATGCCGCTTGTCTACAAAAAGAGAACTGCCAGAAAGCCAGAATCCAAAGAAGCAATACTATCTGCTATAGAAGAAATGAAAAATGATAGAGGGTTGCGAGAGACAACAATAATATATGGACTACCTAAATCAATCCTATCAAGGTTTTTCAGTAGATCATGCTAGCAAATTGAATAATATTGAGAAATTCAGCTCTATGTATAATCATTCACAAGTCTTTGCAAATGAAGAAGAGTTCATGCTAGCTCAGTATCTAATTACAACAGCCAAATTAAATTATGGCTTAAATCGAGTTGGAGCTTGCAAATGGAAAATTTCACTCCATACCCAAAAGTCGGACAGTTAAGAAGATAGGAGGAGAAGACTAGATGAAAGGTTTTATGAAATGAAACAAAAGACTGTCATTGCGAAAACCAGAAGCTACTAGTCTTTCTCGTGGGACAAGTTGTAATTTAAAAAAAAAGTTGGAGAATTTTTTTACAAGTTGAGATCTGTTGATGTAGGAGCAAGAATATTCCATTATGCGGTGTATTCAGACGAGTCCTTACGACCTTCTTTCTACATCTACATCTACATAGATACTCTGCAAATCACATTCAAGTGCCTGGCAGAGGGTTCATTACCCACTTTCATAACTTTTCTCTACCGTTCCATTCTCTAATAGCGCGCGGGAAGAAAGAACACCTAAATCGTTCCGTTTTCGATCTGATTTCTCTTATTTTATTGGGATGGTCATGTCTCCCTAAGTAGGTGAGTACTAGCAAAATATTTTCACATTCAGAAGTAAAAGTCGGTGATTGAAACTTCGCAAACAGATCACGGCGCAATGAATAACGTCTTTCTTTTAATGATTTCCACCCCAATTCGTGCAACATTTCCGTGACGCTCCCCCCCCCCCCCCCGTAACGTGATAAAACAAAACGAGCTGCCCTTCTCTGAACCTTCTCAATGTCTTCCGTCAGTCCCACCTGGTGAGGATCGCACAAGGGGCAACAGTGCTCCAGGAGAGGACGCACAAGTGTGATGTAGGCAGTCTCTTTGGTGGAACTGTTTCACCTTCGAAGCGTTCTGCCGATGAAACGTAACCTTTGATCCGCCTTCCCCATAATATTTTCTATGTGTTCTCTCCAGTCAAAGTTGTTCGTAATTGTAACTCCTAGGTATTTGGTAGAATCTACGACCTTAAGGTTTGACTGATTTATCGCGTAATTGAAGTTCAGGAGATTTCTTTTAGTGGTCATGTGTATTACTTCACACTTTTCTTTATTTAGTGTCAATTGCCAAATTTTCGCACCATGCAGTTGCTTTTGATCCTCTGTTGACTTCACTAACCGATAAACGACAGCATCATCCGCGAACAGTCCATGGGAGCTATTCAGATTGTCTCCTAAATCGTTTATAAACACAAGGAAGAGTAGGGGACCTATAACGCTTCCCTGTGGAACGCCAGATATCACTTCTGTTTTACTCGATGACTTACCGACAATTACAACGAAGTGTGTCCTTTCTGATAGGAAATCGTGAATCCAACCGCACAATTTGGGGGAGATATTCCATAAGCACGCATTTTCATAAGATGCCGCTTGTGGGGTACAGTATCAAAAGCCTTCCTGAAATCCAGAAATATGGAATCGATTTGAAATCCAATGTCAATGGCACTAAACACTTCATGTGAATAACGGGCAAGCTGTCTTCCGAGTATAAGTAAAATAGCGTAGTGGTTTGAGATCGCATTTTCAGAAACTGAATTTTTCTAAACCACTATAAAATCCACCAGCCACTAGACGCCATATTTCACCACTAAAGGGAGGGTAGAGACCACCAATTTTAGTGGAAAATTCGCTGAGTTGGCAACACTGCTCACGATGGGGTTGGCTGCTAATTCACACGCAGCCACGAAAGGTATTCAAATTCAAATTCAAATGTTTGTAGATCTATCAGACCAAACTGCGTGGTGATCAGTCCGTAGCTTACAAACTACTTAAACCTATGTAAACGAACCTAAGGACAAACACACACACCCATGCCCCAGGGAGGACTCGAACCTCCACGGCGAGCAACCGTGCGCTCCGCAGCAAGACGCTTTAGACCGCTCGGCTACACCGCGGCAGGCACGAAATGCGCACGCACTTACAGTAGTTAATTTTCACCACGAAGTCGATCGTGTATTGCCGCGAGAGACGACGTACACCGACTGCCGGCGTGGCGCAGGGGATAGCGTCATGGACTGCGGTGCAGAACGCCGCCGGTTCAATCCCCCCCCCCCGGCAAAAATTTATTTATTTGTAATTAACAATTCTAGAATGTTCTATATCTTTCTTACGTTCACTTGTAAATTATACTTGTTTCTTATATTAACTGTTCTTCTAATTTCTGGTAAATTCTGTCTGTGTATAAATAGCAGAGCACTCTGCCCGAGAGACAGTCAGTGCCGCGTGTATGTTGAGTTCGTAATAAACGTGCTTTCAGTATAAGTGCTGTGTTCAGTTGCCTTCGAAGTCAAGCCTGCTTCCATTGCAACGCGACAATATGGAACCGATTTGAGATCCCTTGTGAAGCAATTACTTGCTCCAGCAGATCTGAACAGTGATTAAAGTCGTAATAACAGTGCTGGTGGAGGACCGCTGGAGCTACTTCACAGGTTTCTTCAGTGGCGCCTCAGAAGAAGGCCCCGTCTGCACGGTGCGAGTCGCAATGTTAAGAGGCGCTTCCTGCGCCCTGGGGGTCATTCATTAGGCTGTGTCAAGCGGAGAGCACGGCTCGTTAGGCCGAGGACCGAGATGAGGCGCTGTGGGCGGCTGAGTCACCGCCTGCCTGCCGCATAATGCCACACTGGGTCTCCGAGCGGCGTCTCCATGGCAGCTCCGAGCCACCCTGCTGCAGCGAGGGAGGCTACGAAAAGAAAGGGCGTGGCTGCAAAAAGAACGGGGCGGGGCAGCCTTCCGTAATGTGACTAGTGAATACACACCGGGCCCAGGCTGCAGTGCAGGGTGGAACTCAGCAAGCACCGACTAAAAAAAATCATCGTCATCATCATTAGAGACTGATTATGCCTTTCAGCGTTCAGTCTGGAGCATAGCACCTCTAATAAAATTCCTCCATGATCCCCTATTCAATGCTAACATTGCTGCCTCGTCTGATGTTATGCATTTTACTTCAACATCATTCTGCACTGAATCTAACTACTTTCTTCTTGGTCTACCTCGACTCCTCTTACCCTCCGCTGCCGAACCCATGAGTCTCTTAGGTAACCTTGCTTCTCCCATGCGTGTAACATGACCCCACCACCTCAGTCTATTCGCTCTAACTGCTTCATCTACATCTACAACCATACTCCGCAAGCCACCTGACGTGGTGTGGCGGAGGGTACCTTGAGTACCACTATCGATTTTCCCTCCTACTCCAGTCACGTATTGTTCGCGGAAAGAAGGATTGCCGGTATGCCTCTGTGTGGGCTCTAATCTCTCTGATTTTATCCTCACGATCTCTTCGCTTGATATACGTAGGAGGGAGCAATATACTGCTAGACTCCTCAGTAAAGGTAAGTTCTCGAAACTTCGACAAAAGCCCGTACCGAGCGACAGAGCGTCTCTCCTGCAGAGTCTTCCACTGGAGTTTAGCGATCATCTCCGTAACGCTTTCACCATTACCAAATGATCCTGTAACGACGTGCGCTGCTCTCCGTTGTATCTTCTCTACCTCCTCTATCAATGCCACATGGTACGGATCCCACACCGGTGAGCAGTATTCAAGCTGAGGGCGAACAAGTGTACTGTAACCCACTTCCTTTGTTTTCGGACTACATTTCCTTAGTATTCTTCCAATGAATCTAAGTCTGTCATCTGCTTTACTGACGATTGATTTTATATGGTCGTTCCATTTTAAATCCCTCCTAATGACTACTCCCAGATACTTTATGGAATTAACTGCTTCCAGTTGCTGCCCTGTTATAGTGTAGCTAAATGATAAAGGATCTTTCTTTCTGTGTATTCGCAGCACATTACACTTGTCTACATTGATATTTAATTGCCATTTCCTGCACCATGCGTCAATTCTATGCAGATCCTCCTGCATCTCAATACAATTTTCCATTGTTACAACCTCTCTGTATACTACAGCATCATCCGCAAAAAGCCTCAGTGAACTGCCTATGTTATCCGCAAAGTCATTTATATATATTGTCAACAGCAATGGACCCACGACACTCCCATGTGGCACACCTGACATAACTCCTACTTCAGAAGACTTCTCTCCATTAAGAATGACGTGCTGCTTTCTGTTATCTAAGAATTCCTCAATCCAATCACACAATTGGTGTTCATTCCCAGTTTTTCCTTGATTTCCTCATTATGGACACCCTCCTGCCATTGTTCCCATCTATTAGTGCCTGCAATCATTCTTGCTACTTTCATAACTGCAACCTCTACCTTATGAATAAGCTAACCTGTATCCACCCAACTTTCACTCCCATACAACAAAGTTGGTCGAAAGATAGAGCGGTGCACTACTAACTTAGTCTTGTTAGTCTTGTTGTCTTAGTCTAACTAATGAAACAATAGTTTTGTCATTGTACATTATTTCAAGAATTAGAAAGAAAAGACACCAAAAACTTTATGTAAATGAAAATAAATCATCATCATAAGTTGTTGTGCTCATTGCTGAGCGTCGTGACCCCATGAACCAAGCGTCTCCATCCCGGACGGTTGTCAGCTTCTCTCAGTGCCTGCTGAAGAGGTAGACCGGAGATCTTCTTGATTTGGTCTATCCATCTGCTCCCTGCTCTTTCTCTTGGTCTTGTGCCCTCGATCTTTCCTTGTAAGATTATTTTTTCTAGGTTTTCTCCGTCTCTTCTCACAATACGGCCAAGGAACTGGAGAATTTTTTCGTCGACTCGAGAAGAAAGGCGTCTGGAGATATTCAGTTGTTCAATAATGGACACATTTGTTCTTCTTTCGGTCCATGTTATGAGTAGCATCCTACGCCAGCACCAAAGCTCAAACGCATCAATGCGTTGTTTGTCTCTGGCCTTGAGTGTCCATGATTCACAGCCTTAAAAGAAGACAGAAAACACGAGTGTTTCAACTAGCCGAATCTTTGTGCTATTTGTTATTGCTCTGCTCTGCCAGATCTTCGTGAACTTCTTCATAGCCACTCGTCCTAGCGTGATCCGTCTTCTTATCTCCTCTTCACAACTACCTGTGCTGCAGATGGTTGACCCAAGATAGGTGAAGGACTGCACGACTTCCAGTTCCTTTAATTGACCTGTGTGCTGGATCTGTTGTTCTCGATCAATTAACATGAGTTTGGACTTACTGAGGTTGATGTCTAGTCCATATGCTAGACTAATATCACTTATTCTAGTTAGTAGCTCTGCAAGTTTATCTTCGCAGTTGGCTAAAAGTACAGTGTCATCAGCAAAACGGAGGTTGTTGACAGTTCGTCCGCCAATTGAGATGCCTTTGGTCCAACCATCAAGAGCTTTGTATATATGTCAGGCTCATAAACAAGTTGTGTTGACCAGCTAATTGTGTTAATTAATGTAATAGTCGAAATTTCAATATTGTGATTTTTTTTGTATATATTGACTAACGGGAGATTTTGAACCTATTTTCAGATTTGCAAAGATATTTGATAGTTCAATATATGTTAGGAACATGTACGATGTACTCATTAAATAATTAATTGACATTTAACATTGCCGTTTGTTGTAAAACTAAAAGTACCGCTATTTTCTCTTAAAAAGATATGTGCCATGTAAAATTATTGTATGTATAGTTTGCATTTTATATTGTGATTATTTTTTTGTTCATGAAATGCTTTCTTTGTGTGTTTGTTAATTGTAAATTAGTATATTCAATTGAATGAACAATGCATAATTAAGGTCATTATTGCCGATGTTATATATTTGCCTCACCGCCTTGCGTGGGGGAGTTCGAGTTTCGCCGCTTCTGAAGTACTTTGGAATCTATGTCAGTCTGTGTTGTTGTGGTAATGTTTGGTGGAGAAGCTGTTTGATTGGAAATTAATGAAGAAGTGATAAATTGTACCTACGAGTATTTATTTCTACCACGACGCCCCAGGAGAATAATGTTGCAGCGAGCAGAACCCCCATACATCGTAATGTTGAAAAGATAAGTATCATTTGGAAGTGGTAGAATGAAACTGTAATTACTTAAGAACCATGTAAACATTATACACTGTATTGTTTGTTTGTTTATTTGTTACCTCAGAACCTTCGACTGTCTGAACCGATTTTGATGACTCTTTTTTATTATTATTATTTTATTTGAAAGCTGATTCTTACCGTATAGTCCCATTTCAATTTGGTCCAGTTCTGACAATGGCATCCATAAGAAAACCATATAACTCTTAAATTTGCATTATGTGCGCGGTAAATGGACGATGAATAAGCCACAAATTGCTTCTCATATAAGCAATAAAAATTGTCTCTGTCCTGTCCAGCCGGCCGCGGTGGCCGAGGAGACTGAGGCGCTCCAGTCACGGTCTGCACGGCCACTACGGTCGGGGGTTCGAATCCCCCCTCGGGCATGGATGTTTGTGCCGTCCTTAGTGTTTGTAAGTTTAGGGACTGATGACCCCGTAGTTAAGTCCCATAGACTTTACAAACATTTGAACGTTTTGTCCTGTCCATATCTCCGACAGTAAATGGACGTCGAAGACTGGCAAGGAGACCACATGGGTATCGGATTTTAGAATTTCTTTATATTTATGCTACGTGTGCCCGAGGTCCCGAGGGAGGATTCAAACCTCCGACGGGAACGGCCACCCAGACCGTAGCATGACGCCTTAAACCACGCTGCCATTCTGTGCGGCATCCCACATGTAGAACCCGATACAACCTTGATATTAAACAAACACATCAAATGTCATTTCAGTGTCACTTAAAACTATATTTTGAGAAAGACTGAATGAGTTAACGCTGATTACGTGTAATGTCGAAAGACGTTATAAGCCTGTTTAATTAAAGACCGCAAATGTAATGCATGAATTATTTTTATAGTCAAAATATTTATAATGAACATATGTAATTTTAATTTACGTAATAACTATGTTCGACAGTATATTTAGCAAATGGAAATAGAAAAACTAATAGTATCGGGAAGCGAAGCATTGAGGTCAATAAACTCAGTTGGCTCAAATGGCTCACTTAGTTCAGTTGTTGGTTCAGTTACTTCAGTATGGTTGGGCTCAGTGTAAATGTGGCTGTTTTACCTTACAATAAACCCATGCGATCTAAACAAAACGCTGGGATGGTATTTGGTTGAAAAATTGCAACCCATTTCCCAGCACTATTTCCCACAACACGAATTTTAGGTTTCCAAGGTTGCTGCGGATCTCAGCATCAAGAGTTAAGAATATCACAGCAGTCAACGCTCAGAATAACAGAGAAACTTCTCAACTGGATATAGTCTTCCATGCCACACATCGGTGGATAGGAATAACGTAACAGCGTTTCTATTACTGAATTACTATTCGTGATAGACATTAAATGTCCCCCATGCTGTTTGAAACTTAGTAGCAGCAAAGAGAAAAACAGTTCACTTATTCGTAAGAATTTGTGAGAACGATTCCATGTAAAAATACTTGACTACAGGGTTCATCGCACTGCAAATTGCATTAATAGTGTGTCGGAAGCTGGCATGCTGACTGAAAATCTGAAGCAAATTACGCGAATAAATTTTGCCTTTCGTCAGAAGTAATGACTGGTTACAGTGACGACTTTCAAAAGAGAGGCTAAATGGAAACTTGTGGTATGGTGTCTGTGAGTCACGAAGACGTGTACGTGTGGCTAAAATGAAAGTTGTAAAAGTGAAGGACGAGAGGAGACGTACACAAGGAGTGAAAGCAAACGCTTGGTAAAGCATCTTACCGCGGAGTGTAGGCAGCTTTGACGGAACACTCTCCGTAACGAAGTGTCGTAACTACTTCACTCACTACAGGTTTTGGAAACTGACACCGTACTTCACAAACGGCGTTAAATCAAACTGCGTGGTTATGAAATATCGCCCCAGATTTGTGACTGGATAGGGAATTTCCTGTCAGAGAGGACAGTTTGTAATAATCGATGCTAAGGCATCGACTAAAATAGAGGTGATATCCGGCGTTCCACAAGGTAGTGTTATAGGTCCACTGCTGTTCTTTATCTACCTAAACGATTTGGGAGAAAATCTAAGAAGCTCTCTTAGGTTGTTTGCAGATGACGCCGTCATTTACTGTCTAGTAAAATCATCTGAAGATCAAAACGAACTGCAGAACGATCTAAATAAGGTATCAGTATGCTGCAAAAATTGGCAATTGAAACTAATTGCCGCCGCGGAGCGGCCGAACGCATTCAGGCGCTATGCTTCGATGCACGAGGCCGTTCCCCGTCAGGGGTTCGTATCCCCCTTTGGGGATGGTTGTTTGTTCTGTATTCAGTATAAGGTAGTTCATAATTACTTTGTAAGTTTAGGGACTGATGACCTCGCAGTTTAGTCCCATAAGCTTTACAAACATTTGAACATATTTTTGACTCTAAATGTGACGTGTGAAGTTTTCCACATGAGCACGAAAAGAAATCCGTTAAACTTTGTTTACAAGATGAATCAAATGTGACGGCCGTAGCCGGCCGCGGTGGCCGAGGGGACTGAGACGCGCCAGTCACGGTCTGCACGGCCACTACGGTCGGGGGTTCGAATCCCCCTCGGGCATGGATATTTGTGCCGTCCTTAGTCTTAGTTAGTTCATAAGTAGTTTGTAAGTTTAGGGACTGATGACCTCGCAGTTTAGTCCCATAAGCTTTACAAACATTTGAACATATTTTTGACTCTAAATGTGACGTGTGAAGTTTTCCACATGAGCACGAAAAGAAATCCGTTAAACTTTGTTTACAAGATGAATCAAATGTGACGGCCGTAGCCGGCCGCGGTGGCCGAGGGGACTGAGACGCGCCAGTCACGGTCTGCACGGCCACTACGGTCGGGGGTTCGAATCCCCCTCGGGCATGGATATTTGTGCCGTCCTTAGTCTTAGTTAGTTCATAAGTAGTTTGTAAGTTTAGGGACTGATGACCCCGTAGTTAAGTCCCATAAACTATACAAACATTTGAACATTTGATGGCCGTAAACTCCACTAAATACGTAGGAATTACTATTACATCAGACTTAAACTGGAAATCTCACGTAGTTAATGTCGTAGGAAAGGCGAACCGGAGACTGCAAAATGTTCAAATGTTTGTATAGCTTATGGGAGTTAACTACGGGGCCGTCAGTCCCTAAACTTACAAACTACGCATGAACTAGCTTATACTAAGGACGGCAAAAATATCCATGCCCGAGGGGGTATTCGACCCCCGACCGTAGTGGCCGTGCAGACCGAGACTGGCGCGCCTCAGTCTCTTTATTTATTTATTTTCTACGGATAGTTCTCTTTGTTGCGGACGCTGATCGTTTTTGTTCGTTCTCGTTCGATGTGTTGTTGCCTCAGCTTTTTTATTACAGAGAGCGTTGAGCCTCCTGACCGGGCGCGCTGAGCCACGGCGCGCGGCATTCCCTTCGCCACCGCGGCCGGCGCGGAGACTGCGTTTTATTGGAAGAACACTTACAAGATGCAACAGAACTACAAAAGAAACTGCATACACTACACTTGTCCCTCCTCATTTAGAGTATCGCTGCCCAGTGTGGGATCCTTATCAAGTTGGTTTGACGGAATGCATCGAAAGAATACAGAGAAGGGCAGCACTTTTTGAATAGTCACGATACAGGGGAGACTGTGTCATGGAAATGAATTTGGGATGGTTATCATTACAACGGCGTTTATCGGTGCTGCGTAGTCTACTTACGAAACTCCAATCGCCAACATTCTCCTCCGGATGCGAAAATATATTGTTGAGCCGGCCGCGGTGGCCGAGGAGCCTGAGGTGCTCCAGTCACGTTCCGCACGACCACTACGGTCGGGGGTTCGAATCCCCCCTCGGGCATGAATTTTTGTGCCGTCCTTAGTCTTAGCTAGTTCATAAGTAATTTGTAAGCTTAGGGACTGATGACCCCGTAGTTAAGTCCCGTAAGTTCTACAAACATTTCAACTTTTTTTTTATATTGTTGACTCCCACTTACATAGGTAGAAATGATCATCACAGTAAAATACGAGAAATCAGAACTAGAACGGAGAGATTCAGATGTTATTTCTTCCCGCGCGCTATTCGAAAATAGAATGGGAGATAAATAGTATAAAGGTGGTTCGATGAACCTTCTGCCAGGCACTTAAATGTGATTTGCAGAGTTTCCCATGTAGATGTGGAATAATACTTCCAGAAATATAAGTTGAACGTACACAGGTTGAAGTAACTCTTACAAATAACACGTTTCAAATCATTCACATTGTCTGTTTACTGGATCTCGACTGTGCTTGCAATGTAAATAATTTATCATAGGGACTGCTGAAACGGGAAATTTATACACCCAATTTTGTTATCACAGGCAATATTAAGATAATCACACACTCTTTACTATGAAACAACTTCATACAAGCGGAATATATAAATCCGTTAAGGCGTTAGCAACGACACCTCACGAGCCGTGACTGCTAGCCAGATACACGGAGCACGTAGTATAATTGAGCCTGCTGTCCGTGTGTGGGATGGGGAAGGCGCGCGATTCGTCAGTTTAACTGAGGGCAAACAGTGGTGGCTCAGAGGCGCGTCACGAGAATTTCGGAAACTGCAGGAGTGGTCACGTGTTCAGTAAGCGGTGTGGTGAATAGCTTCTACACGTGCGAAGCCAAAGTGAAACCACGTCCAAATGCCGAGAGGTTGGGCGGCTAAACCTCATTACAGATGCTGAACGTCATAGGATGGACAGACCAGCAAAACTATGGCGATCTGTGGCGGAATTATCAGACTGTAATGCTAGTCAGGGTACAAGTGTATCTGAACTTACGGTGCATCGGACACTCCTACAAAAGGGCCTCCACAGCCAACGATCCTCGTATGTGTCAATGATACCACGACATCGGTAACTGTAGTGGGACGAAGGAATAAGTTCACATATTTGTGACTGGCTGGAAGACTTCCTATGTAATAGAAAGCAGTAAGGTGTTCTCGATGGCGATTGTTCATCAGAGAAGAGTGTATCGTTAGGCGTGCCCCAGGGGAGTGTGATATGACCGCAATTATTTTCTGTCTATATAAATGATCTGATGGACAGAGTAACTTGTAATTTCCGGCTGTTAGCTATGCTGCTGTGGTGTATCGGAGGGTGTCATATTTAATTGACTGTAAGAGCAACAGGACAGTCAAAATTTCTAGTTGATGTGAAGAATGACATTAGTGAGCGTCTTGATGATGTCGCGTCGTTAAAATATCTAGGCGTAATATTGCAGAGCGATATGAAATGGAACGAGCATGTAAGGACAGTTGTGAGTAAAGCGGATAGCCGACTTCGGGTTATTGGGAGAATTTTGGAAAGATGTACTTCATCTGTAAAGGAGGCCGCGTATAAAACGCTTGGCCCTGTACAAGGGTTTTTTTTTCATTAAAAAGGGTACGTGGCCTAGGTTTGTCAGTCTCAATAAAATCGTTGATCAAATCATGACCCTTTCTTTTAACAGTAATTTTATCTATGTTTTATTGAGAGTATCAAACGTAGGACATGCACTCTTTTAATGAGAAAAAAGAAAAGAAACTTGTACAGACCCTAGCCTATTTCTGGTGAATGTAAAAAAAGAGATGATGGCTCACACACACCTTTCAGAAACTGGTAATCCAAAATAAATTGGGCACAAAACGTGTTCTTTCTTCTAATATTTTTTAACGATACAGACGTTTTATTCATATAACAACTAAATGTGTAATTAGCAAGGAACGCCGCCCCACAGAGCCCAAATATTTTGTAATTATCGATTAAATTATTCTGGTCGGTGGACTACATCATCACTATATTAAATTCCACCGCCCTTTCGACCACTATTACAAGCGGTATTTTGCTGGGCGTAATGCTTGTTTATGGACGACTCCGAAAAGAAGGCCGGATGCAATAGTGGTCGAAATATAGGTGGAATTTAATAGAGTGACGACGTAGTCAAACGACCAGAATAATTTCATTGACTTCGCTTACACTGTGTAAGTAATACGTAGTGTTTTATAAAATGCATTTTAAAAACCATCGGCTGTTTATTAAAGCCTAATGTATCAACCAGTTTCGGTCAATAGACCGTCTTCATAGATAAAAAGGGTGTTAAGACTGAATGGGAAAATGCATCAAATAAAATACATCTATTTGAGACGAACATGTTGTGTTGACTGATAGGTTTTATCTAAGATGACTACTGTATTTTTAATAGTTTTAGATATACCGACTCCTGTTTGTCTCAAAAAGACGTATTTTATTTGATGCATATTACCATTCAGCCTTAACACCTTTTTATCTATGAAGATGGTTTATTGACCGAAACTCGTTGATATATAAGGTTTCAATAAACAGCCGATGGTTTTAAAAATGCATTTTATGAAATATATGACGGCCGTTAACACTCGCCTCACCAAAGCATTATAATTCGTTGTGCTTGTTTGCTGAATGGTCGTCTGAAGACGAAGCTGTGTTTGAAACGTGTGGAGCGCTTAGCGAGATGTCCCGGTGGCAGCGAGCATGACCCCTGGCAGGCAGCACGCTAGACGAGACGCAGCATACCGTTACACTGCGCGTCCGCAGCCCGAAGAAGCCACTGACGGCAGGCGACGCAGTCAGAGCGCCTCTGCTTCATATGGGACGTCTGCACTCACCAGTACCTGCAACACAACACGAAAACGTACGTGTGAGTACCAGGCCGGACTCTGACTAAGGGGAGGCGGGAGGCCTATCTCGCCAATGTTGAATTAGGTAAATTTATGTCCCTTTTTCTCTTGAACTGTTAACGATATGACATTTTTGTAGCTTATTATGACACATATCTCGTATACACTGAATCAGAATAAAAACATTTCTTATTAAGTTTATGAGATATAACTTTTTTAATTAAGATACAAAAACGGTAGACTGGCAGGGCGGGATTAAAATAGGTGAAAACAAAATAAGCAGTCTCGCATAAACGGATGATTTAGTTGTAATGGCCGGTTTAATCGAAAGGTTGCAAACTAATATTTCAGAGGTCTATCAGAGGTACAAGGATTATGATATGAAGATCAGCATCTCCAAAACGAAAGTAATGTCTGTAGGAAAGAAATTGAAACAGATTGAGTGCCAAATAGGAGGAACAACGTTAGAACAGGTAGACAGTTTCAAGTACCTGGGATGTATTTTCTCGCCGGCCGCGGTGGCCGAGGGGAATGAGGCGCTTCAGTCACGGTCTGCACGGCCACTACGGTCGGGGGTTCGAATCCCCCCTCGGGCATGGATATTTCTGGCGTCCTTAGTGTTAGCTAGTTCATAAGTAGTTTGTATGTTTAGGGACTGATGACCCCGTAGTCCCATAAGCTATACAAACATTTGAACATTTTGAACTGGAATCGAGGAGCAGGAAAGCTAATGCAGTGAGTGCTCAGCTAAGATCTACTCTCTTCTGCAAGAAGGAAGAAAGTACCAAGATTAAGCTAGCAGTGGACCGCTCTATCTTTCGACCAACTTTGTTGTATGGGAGTGAAAGTTGAGTGGATACAGGTTACCTCATTCACAAGATATCAAAGTAGAAAGAATGACTGCAGGTACTAATAGATGGGAACTATGGCAGGAGGGTGTCCATAATGAGGAAATCAAAGAAAAACTTGGAATGAACACCATAGATGAAGCAGTTAGAGCGAACAGACTGAGATGGTGGTGTCATGTTACACGCATGGGAGTAGCAAGGTTACCTAAGAGACTCATGAGCGCGGCAGCGGAGGGTAAGAGGAGGTAGACCAAGAAGAAAGTACTTAGATTCGGTGAAGAATGATTTTGAAGTAAAAGGCATAACATCAGACGAGGCATCAATGTCGGCATTGAATAGGAGATCATGGAGGAATTTTATTACAGGTACTTTGCTCCAGACTGAACGCTGAAAGGTATAATCAGTCTCTAATGAGCGAACAGGCTGAGATGGTGGGGTCATGTTAAACGTATGGGAGAAGCAAGGTTACCTAAGAGACTCATGAGCTCGGCAGCGGAGGGTAAGAGGAGTCGAGGTAGACCAAGAAGAAAGTACTTAGATTCGGTGAAGAATGATTTTGAAGTAAAAGGCATAACATCAGACGAGGCATCAATGTCAGCATTGAATAGCGGATCATTTTGGAATTTTATTAGAGGTACTATGCTCCAGACTGAACGCTGAAAGATATAATCAGTCTCTAATCATGATGATGATGACGATGACGATACAATTTTTTTATTAAAATATTCTACAATAACTCACCATTATTGTGTAACAATGATTTTAACTATGTTTTATTGAGAGTGACAAACGTAACTTATGCACCCTATTAATGAAAAAACTTGTACACGCCCTAGCCTGCTGAACCAGAGCTGGAAATTTGAACACAGTTGGTTTAGTACCTTCCGAGAAAAAGATACGAATATATCTGAAAATGTAGTTTCTCGGAGAATGCAGAAATTGTTCATTGTTCTTAATACTTACAATTTCATCTATCTCCAACTTCAAAAACAGCCTGCTCCATAGTGATCTACGCCTTCCTGTTCTTTCTATTGCTTTAGAAGCTTCCTTTTCCTGATTAATCTCGCTTACTTAGTGCTCATTTAAGAGGGGTAGTCTGATATGAATAGTCGTATCCTGTCCAACAAGTACAAACCTTTCATAGTATTTATTCCAGGATCAATGCCAAGAAGTTTCAATACCTTAATCCTTCCCACATTACCATCACTGAATGACAACACTGCATCAGCAACGCCCCATTTTAGTCTTTTTATACCAACAAACACGTTTTTTCGTATTCGAATCCAGATCAGATTGTTGAACGATTCATTTGGATTTTGGGTTCGTCCGTGTAGACTTCTTGAGGAGCTCTGGGTTTGCTAAGTCACGATACACAGGCTTGATCAAGTCAATTACAGCTGAAGGTATGGAGTATTTGCGTACAAATACTGTACCATCAGTTACAGTTTTCCTATATTTACACCATATTTCTGGACTTGCTGGACAATGTGCTGTGGGTTGTCATCTGTTGATAAAAGAAATTTTTCCCAGACAGCTTCTTCCTATCTTGAAGACTGCAGTATTACGGACACAATGGAAAATGACTGATACGATGTAGAGTTAAATTAATACGCCTATGTTAATCTTACGATTTGTCTTTGATACTTCGCCCTTGTAATACTCAGGCCAACAAAAGGTTTATGTATTCGCAGGGCCACAGGTTGTCCACGCAGCAGTTCTCGCGTATTGTCAGGGTTCAGATAGCTGAGGGGTCAGCCACGCCCCCTGGCTCTCGAGTGCTTCGCTGCGCTTTGAGAAATAAATGTCGAGGACGAGGCAACCTTTCTCCGCGACGGTTATATCTACCGGGAACAGACTGCAAACGGTACAGCTGTGTCCCCCGGCAGAGAAAGATTTACTTCTCTTTCGAGTAAAATAGCCGTTGATTAACATATCAAGGATTGTTTGTTTAGTTTTGTATCCACTGACAGATAAAAATAGATGAAATTTGCAGCATATGTTCGTGGTTGGCGTCGAGGATGCACATTTCAGCGCACGGGCACATCACGGGCAGAAGTAACGCCAGCTGCAGGCGCTATATAAAGGAACGACAGAGGGCCGTGTGGACGTACTGGAATTGCTCTTTTGTTAGACTGTTTTGCGCAAGAAGGTTCAGTATGCACCGTAAGACACAGCGAACGTCTTTCTAGCACATTTGGTGGTTCAACCGAGGAGGAATTACGGTTTTTTCTTTTCTTTTTTCTTTTTTTCTTTTTTTTTTTTTTTTTTCAGAGAAATCGGTGATCGTCTATGAAGTAACCAAGCAATTGTGATGCGGATAGCTATTCGCTGAATGCAGGAGGGAACGGCAAATCCACGGGAACAACTGCACCTACTTCGTTGCTCCATTACACACGGTGACACATTGCCACAATGCGCATCCAGACATGACACGCAGTGTTTGAGACTTCTTCGTCGTTCGTTGGACTTCATTGTTTCTTTGTCCTCCCTGTTCTCCCGAAGTGTCACTTGTCAGCAGTACCTGATCCATAATAATTATGGATCATTGTCCGAGGACACTTCTACTTCAAATCAGTTTTGACACTTTGTGGAAGCAGCATGGGCTGCTATACCCCCTACGCGGCGGAGCGGTCGAGCGCAATGAGACACTATGCTGCAATGCGCGAGGCCGTTCCCCGTCGGGGGTTCGAATCCTCCCCTCAGGCGTGGATATTTGTGTTGTCTTTAGTATCAGGTAGTTCATAAGTAGTTCGTAAGTTCAGGGTCTGATGATCCCCCATAAGCATCACAAACATTTGAACATTTTCTATACCCCCAACAACATACCGAGAGCCTCTATGATTAAATGCCAAGCAATGGTTATGAAGAGCAATGGCGGAATAGTACTGGTTTCATCATCTTCTCAATTCACAGATAAAGTACAGCGGTTAACAATCTGAAGATTGGTTTGAACACCACAGTGCTTTACAAGGCATATACTGTTTGGAGATGGTATTATGTTGCCCTGCTCCGACATTTGTACTGACTTATCCAGCCCGTTATAGGAGGGACTTACATTTTAAATTGGATTCCGAACCACGGCTCAACTTGACATTTTTTATATCAACAACATTGCCAGATGTGAACGAATAGATAAGTGACAAATATCCTGGAACTGAGCGAGGATCGAACTGGCGACTTTTGGATTCACGTAGGTCCTACGTGTGGTTTGGTGACACAATGGTAAAGTGCAAGGATATCAATCCAAAGGTAGCGGGTTCAATACCTGCTAAGTTCCAGGACTTTCATCTGTTAGTTTTCACTTCTCGCAATGTTACAGGAAAAATGTCGAGTAGCTGTATTTTCAAGTATATGATCTTCGAACAACGTGTTATTCCCGAAATAAATTTGGCTACGATCATCTACAGTTCTTCGTTATGGCGAGAAGTGTACATACCTCAGTTACACGCTGTTACGAAAATACCACAGTAATCATTTTGATATTTATTGTTCCTTGCCGAACAAAAATTATTCTTTGTAGAGATATAGGTGTTTGGAGGAATATTAGAAAAAGAATGAAAAAAGAAAAGAAAAAAAAAGAAAAAAGAGTTGTGACCAGAACGCAATAAGTTTGTAATTCTACACTGTAGTCTTGTGTAGTTCGCAAACGAACTAGTTCGGAAGAGCGCTCCCACAGGCGAACTATGCGAACTAGTTCCCAGATCTCTCGCCTTTTAGTTCGTTCGCTCCTTTTCCGAAGACTGACGGGGAGCGGCGACAGGACGCGAGAGCGCGCAGAATCTCGTGATTCCCTTCTACCAGTTACCGTCATTTCGAGCTGAGTCAATTATTTACAAAATAAACTCATTTAGTATATTTTATAGCAAATGATTCTTCAATGACCTAATAAATAAATAAATAACTGGTTTATTTCACTATTTGATGTTTAATTGCCCAATAATACGTATAATAGCACACGCTTGGGCAACACTGATCGTTATTAATAAAGCTACAAAAGACAGAGCGCTTACAGCAGCGGTAGCAAAAGCTAAAAAGAGCAAACGAGTAACATCTGTCTCAGGAATGGGAGCTGGCGAACTAAAAACAGCGACCTACTTCGCGACGGAGCTACCAACTAAAATGGGAGCTACCGGTCGAGAACTAAAATATGCGCTACCGGTCGCTTACTATTATACCAAACGTACTTCGCTCCTTAGTTCCTTGAATCCTTTTCCGAAGACCAACGGGCAATATCGAGAGGGCGCGCTCCAGACATGTGTTTGCCTTCTGCCGATGAGATCGATTTCTGCCAGCTAGAGTAACATAGCTCAGTGCTGCAATACTTGTGTTTTAAAGTATTCTGCACTCTGCAGTATTTAACTAATAAATTCCATAATGCCAAGATATAAAGATAACTCAAAACTTAAACGCGAGAAATTATCCATAAACTGTTTCTTTTGGTCTGCGTGATGCCGTTAGCAGTTCACGCAGCAAGCGCATGAAGCAGCTAGGTGGGGGAACTTCTCCTTCCACCTGCTTCCGCAGACCACAGCGCTCAGCCGTCAATGGGAGCGTACGAACTAAATGAGAGAACTAGTTCGCGACAGAGCTGCGAACTAAAGTGAGCACTCTCGGCGAACTATTATGCGCAAGACTACTACACTGGCGCGTTCCGCTAACGAAGCTGCTTTGAAATCGTGATCAGTGGTTACCTAAATTTTTGAATCTTGATTTCTAGAAACTCTTGAAAATCGCATAGCACTAGAGCAACAATTGTGTGAAATACGATCCAAATCGACAAGACATTGTGTGTCTGTGATTCCATTGTACGGCCCCGGTTGCTTATAGTCCACATACAGAATGCACCCACGGATAGGACGATCGTTTGTGGTGTGATACGTCTCAGGCCCTGCCTTATGTTTGTCGTCATCCAGTGGCGTAAAGGGAGGGTGAGGCAGGACAGCCTCTTGGGTGGCGTAATGTGTGGTGGGCACACACACACACACACACACACACACACACATACAAGGAAAGGGACAGGGAAAGGGTGGGAGGAGGGATGGAGAGAATCTGTGCCTGGTCATCGTCACAGCGCCTCCTGATAAGCCAGTGCCCTGCTAACGATTCTGACGACGCCAGCACGTAACAGCTCGTTGGTGGAAGGGAAGAGGATGGGAGGGGCTCTATTTAATTTTTCTGCATCTGGTCTACGACGCCCCACTGTATTATATGATATTCACCGTTCCAGCTACCTCCCTTCCTTAGTTTTAAGTTAAACAACTCTCTGGTAATTCGTGTAATATGGAAAACTCACGCAAAAAGTACCTTTAGAATAATTAATAACACTGCATTCAGGCTGAATAGTTTTGCAGTGGCGTAATTCAAACATCTGACACTTATAAGGGAAACACCAAGTATGGTACCAACGAATTTTGATAGGTCGCAGGTATGTTGTGAGGGAATTTCTTCAGACCATCAACATAAAAGGACTTATTCCAATGGGACCTGATTACTAAGAAAATCGAGATCAAATTCGCAGCAAATTACCACGCGTAACGTGTCTATTCATACATGGCGGTTACCGCTCACCGAAACAGCCTGGTGTAATCGGGAAGGTGCTAAGCTCACATGCAGGAGATTCGGGTTCGATACCTAGCGGCAGAACAATTTTGAAAAGTTATAATTGCTAGTTCTTATATTTCAAAAACATATAAATAATTAAACAAAGAAAAAGATATAAAGAAAGACAAACAAAAAATAATGAAAAGTCTAAAGATTAAAAAAATAACCAAGAAAATAAAAAATTAAAATTAAAAAATCTTCCCCTTCGGGTCATTTATTTTTCACTTTTCTTCATTTCTCTTCTTTTATTGTGTATAATTATATGCCTTCATAGCCACTCCTATGTTACAGCTTGAGTAAACAGGATAATAGCAAATAACACAGTAGCAAATGATTATTTTACTTATTGCGCAGTGTTATTTACTCACTGTCGCCATCGTCGGTATCTTTAACACCTGTACAAAATTGCCCAAATATTATAGGTATTAAGAAAAGACTGTTTACTGATTTCAAAATATGCTTTAATCGCCTTAAAAGTGTGCTTCGAAAAACAAAATGAATGAAATAATTGTCGCGCAATAGATAACATATTGAGCGAATATTAGATGTTTTTATCCTGACTATTTACTGCAAACGATTACATAAGAATGGTTATAAAAATACATAATTATGCACAATCATCGGACAGGTGTGAAAAGTAATTGACTCATGTCGAACTTGAACTCAGGTCGCCTACATGGCAGCATCGTATCTTACACCACGCAGTCTCGCTGAGCGGAAACCGCCATGTATAAGTAGACACGTTACGCGTGGTAATTTGCTGCGAATTTGATTTCGATTTTCTTAGAAATCAAGGCCCATTGGAACAAATCATTTTAGTTTGATGGTCTGGAAGAATTCCCTCACAACATACCTACGACCCATGAAATTCCGTTGGTACCATACTTGGTGTTCCCCTTGTCAGTGACTTATGACGCGTTTCTAATTTTACCGATCATTAGATAAATATCTACAATGAAATGCATAACGGTTTTTATGGCACATAATCAAGGAAAGTCACGTATCTGTGTTTCATTAAAGTTTACGCTATACCTGTCTGTGGACAATATCTGCACGTAGATAGGTGTCAAAGATATTCGGTTTACAGACACTCCCGGATACAAGTATCAGTCTGTAGAGAGTGGACGAATGAGGCATTTTTGACACCAGGTATCACTACAAAGTGCCAAATATCATCAAATGTTCAAATATTTGTAAATCTATCGGAGTCAATTGCTTGGTTATTAGTCCGTACCTTACAAAATACTTAAACTGAGGTAAACTAACTTAAGGACAACACAAACACTCGTGGCATTAGAAGGAAGCGTCTGGGGTCAAAATCGTACAGGGAGACCGAGGGACGAATATAGTAAGCAGATTCAAAAGGATGTAGGTTGCTGAACGTAGCCGGCCGCGGTGGCCGAGAGGACTGAGGCGCTCCAGTCACGGTCTGCACGGCCACTACGATCGGGGGGTTCGAATCCCCCCTCAGGCATGGATATTTGTGCCGTCCTTAGTATTAGTTGGTTCATAAGTAGTTTGTAAGGTTAGGTACTGATGACCCCGTAGTTAAGTCCCATAAACTATACAAACATCTGATCATTTTAATATTCATCTCGGGTATGCAGCCGGATACCGTCGTCAACTAGACACGATATTTCGGCAGTCCAACTGGCTGCCATCTTCAGGTGAGAGCGCTAATACACTAACTCGCCGGTTAGTGTATTGCGCTCTCACCTGAAGATGGCAACCAGTTGGTCTGCCGAAATATCGGGTCTAGTTGACGACGGTATCCGCCTGCATACCCGAGATGAATACTATCAGTTATTACGCCGGGAAAGTCCACGCAACCACATCTGAACATTTTGCTGAACGTATTCTCAGATGAAGAGACTTGCACAGGACAGGGTAGTGTGGAGAGCTGCATCAAACCAGTCAGCGAGCGAGGTGGCGCAGTGGTAACGCACTGGACTCGCATTCGGAAGGATGGTGGTTCAAATCCACCTCCGGCCATCCAGATTTAGGTTTTCCGTGATTTCCCTAAATCGCTCCAGGCATATGCCGGGATGGTTTCTTTCAAAGGGCACGGCCGATTTCCTTCCCCATCCTTACCCAAATACTCCGAGCGTAAGCTCCGTCTCTAATGACCACGCTGTCGACGGGACGTTAAACTCCAAGCTTCCTTCCTTCCTTCCATCAAACCAGTCTGCGGACTGAATACCACAGCAACACAACAACCCTCGTAATCGAGATCAGTGGTCGGGCTAACCGCCCGCAGCCGACATTCAGGCGGAGATCAGCCGGCAGGGAGCCTGTCCTCGGCATTTGCCTGCTAAGCCTCCAGCTGTTCCGGTTGTCGGGGCGCGGCCGCGCTGCTCGTCTTCTCGAGCAGCTGGGTGCCTGCGCGCCGCTCGCTTTCGGTTCCCCGTGGTGCCCTGCCACGCCGTGACCTACTGCTCAGCACCTATCTCGACCCCATCTCTGGGCGTGGCGCACGACACGCCGACTTAGCAGCATTCTGCAGTCACGAACTGCTGCCGCGCAGCTGTCGCAACGCCCGGGCTTTCCTGCCACAGAGCTCCAGTTTTCATCTCTAGCCAGCTCTCATCTTCCGAACGTACTTTTTTTTCTACGATATAAAACTCGATTCGAACCTGGGACGTTTGCCTTTCGCAGGCAAACTCCCCTAGGCCAGTGTTTTTCAACCTTGCTTTGTGGGATTGCCGTCACACGAGGAAGTACTCTCACACCACATAATAACCAGCCCAGTGCACCTCTGAATTCGGGGGGTTCCGTAGTACAAATACAAAGTCTCCAGAAAAGGACTGCCTGATTTCAAAATTAAATATCTCGAAAACAATGATCGATAGAGGAATGCAGTAAACGGCATGTTAATTGTGAAAGCTGTAAGAAGTTTATACAGCAGTTTGAAATAATAGTTACAAAAGCTGCTAACAGATGGCGCTGTAATCGCCATACGTAATGCCTAGTATAAATAGTGATCCGAAGCCCAGAGCGATCAGTTCCACTATTGAAACGTGAAAGGAGGTTAGCATACCGAAGGAAGAGATTAAAACCATGTACTCCATTGAACAACGCATTTTTCTGGTGCTAGAGTACCACAGGTTAGAAGAGAGTCCTACGGCGACAAAGCGAAGTTTTCAAGCACGATTTAATGATCTAAAAGGACCCGATGCGAAAACCATTCGTACGCTCTTCCCAAACTTTCAACGAACAGGCAGCGTAACTGATGATCTAGTGGGGCATGTTGGCCGCTAGCAAACCGCAGTTACGCCTGAAAATATCGTCACAGTTTCTGGAATTATTCAGCGAAATCCAATGTCATCTGTCAGTAGAATTGCATCTGATACTGGTTTGAAGCGTTCCATCACGCAGAAAATAATGAGAAAGAGCCTACACATGTTTCCACTCAAAATTCAAACGCACCAGGCCATACCCGTATGAGCTGTGCAACAGAGGGTTGCCTTTGCTAATCAGATGCTCACAATTATTGATGTTGGCTGCATCTTGTTTACAGATGAAGCACACTTCCACCTGAAAGGATACGTGAATAAGCAAAACTGGCGATTTTGGGGTTCCGAAAAGCCATATTGGTGTGAAGCGAAACCCCTGTATACTCCTAAAGTTACTGAGTGGGCTGCTGTATGCAGCAGAGGCCCTTTTTTTCATTCGAGAAACGGTCACTGGTGCACGTTACGTTGCAATTTTGGAACAATTTGTCGCCACACAGCAAACGTTAGAAGATCGGCCAGGTACTGAATGGTTTATGCAAGATGGATCCCGACCACATCGGACCGAACAAGTGTTTGGAATATCCCAAAATTACTGGTGCAGGCATGGATTGGCCTCCATATTCGCCGGATTTGACTCCCTGTGACTTTTTTTGTGGAGCACAGTAAAAGACATGGTCTACCCGAAGCATCCCGCCACGCTGGACGAGCTTGAATTGGCGATGTGTGGCATGTGAATCCATTTCGGTTGAGACACTACGAAATGTGATGGCGAATTTCATTCTTCGTTTGCGCCACCTCTGCAGTGCCAATGGTGAACATTTTGAAAACATTGCGATGTGATTGTTTGCAAAGAGTGTTTTCATACGATTATTTCACTTATGTATGCTGATATGAGCTGTACAGCGTACAGCGCCATCTGTTAGCAGCTTTTGTAACTATTATTTCAAACTGCTGTATAAACTTCTAACAGCTTTTATAATAAACATACCGTTTACTGCATTCTTCTATCGATCTTTGTTTGCGAGATATTTAATTTTGAAATCAGGGAGCTCTTTTCTGGACACCCTGTATATAGGCCTATTAAAACTGAAGGGAAGAAGGAATTAACAAGTGTTTTGGACAGGTCAGGAAAGCTGCTAGTCAATCCTGTGGATGCCTCGAGCAGATGGAGGAAATATTTTGAAGAATTGCTCAATGTAGGTGAAACGTTCAACGATGTATCAGATTTTCAGGTAGAATGGGATAGGAACGACGATGGAAACAGGATTTCATTTGAGGAAGTGGAGAAACTGGTCAGTACATTACAGTGCAATAAAGCAGCTGGGGTGTAAGAAATTAAGCCAGAACTCGTCAAATACAGAGGAATATCAGGTCTCAAATGGTTACACAGGATAATTGAGAAGGTGTGGGAATCGGGACAGGTTCCGTCTGACTGGACGAAAGCGGTAATCACGCCAATATTCAAACATGGAAACAGAAACGATTGTAACAACTATCGAGGAATCTCTTTAATTAGCGTTGTAGACAAAATATTCTCAGGTATTGTTGAAAGGAGAGTGCGAGTATTAATTGAGGACAGTGTGGATTTAGGCCTCTTAGAGGCTGTCAGGACCAGATCTTTAGCTTACGGCAGGTAATGGAAAACTGCTATGAGTGGAACAGGAAATTGTACCTATGCTTTATAGATCTAGAAAGGGCTTATGACCGTGTTCCTAGGAGGAAGCTACTGTTAGTTCTACAAGATTATGGTATAAGAGACAAACGTCTGCAGGCAATTAAAGGGCTTTACGTAGACTGTCAGGCAGCAGTTAGAGTAGATGGCAAATTAAGCGCATGGCTCAGGGTAGTTTCGGTAAGATAAGGCTGTAACCTGTCACCACTGTTGTTCATACTATTCATGGATCGTATACTGACAACAATAGACTGACAGGGCGGGATTAAAATAGGTCAAAACAATATAAGCAGTCTCACATATGCGGATGACTTAGTTGTAATGGCCGATTCGATTGAAAGGTTGCAAACTAATATTTCAGAGCTCGATCAGCGGTGCAAGGATTATGATAAGAAGATCAACATCTCCAAAACGAAATTAATGTCTGTGGGAAAGAGATTTAAACGAACTGAGTGCCAAATAGGAGGAACAAAGTTAGAACAGGTAGACAGTTTCAAGTACCTGGGATGTATTTTCTCACAGGATGGTAACACAGTGAAAGAACTGGAATCGAGGTGCAGGAAATCTAATGCAGTGAGTGCGAAGATCTACATTCTTCTGCAAGAAGGAAGTCAGTACCAAGAATAAGCACCGCTCTATCTTTCGACCAACTTTGTTGTATGGGAGTGAAAGTTGGGTGGATACAGGTTACCTTATTCATAATGAGGAAATCAAAGAAAAACTGGGAATGAACACCATAGATGAAGCAGTTAGAGCCAACAGACTGAGATGGTGGAGTCATGTTACACGCATGGGAGAAGCAACGTTACGTAAGAGACTCATAAGCTCGTCAGCGGAGGGTAAGACGAGTCCAGGTCGACAAAGAAGAAAGTACTTAGATTTGGTGAAGAATGATTTTGAAGTAAAAGGCATAACATCAGACGAGGTATCAATGTTAGCATTGAGAATTTTATTAGAGGTACTATGCTCCAGACTGAACGCCGAAAGGAATAATCAGTCTCTAATGATGATGATGATATAAAACTCGATTCTAACCAGGGACGTTTGCCTTTCGCGGGCTAACTCCCCTAGGCCAGTGTTTTTCAACCTTGCTTTGGGGGGTCGCCGTCGCATGAGGAAGTACTCACGCACCACACAATAACCAGCACAATGCACCTCTGAATTCGGGGGGTCCCGTAGTACAAATGTATAGGCCTATTAAAAGTGAAATTTATATTTTATTAATTTAAAATCATATAATTCCTTGCTTAAATTAATTCTGAATTGAATGGAACATATATATATATATATATATATATATATATATATATATATATATATATATATATATATATATATATATATATATTACAGTGTCTTAATGGTAAATGAAATGACCGTATGGCTTCTTGCGGCCGGGTTATAGGCTGTAGGTGTTCGGCCGCCTACTGCAAGTATTTTTATTGATGCCACTTCGGCGATTTGCTTGTCGATGATGATGTTAGTGATGATGAGGAGAAATACACAACACTCAGTCCCCTGCCTGGAATCGAACCCAGGCCCTTGCATCGACGGTCACCGACGCTACCACTCAGCTATGGACGCGGACTGCGTTCACGATGAATAAGCACAAAGCATGAAAACTGTTTTCAGGAACCACTCGTTATGTAAATAAACAAGATGCAATAATCAATTATAAGAAAATTTAAAAAAATCTATTAAGGTTTGATTCCATTCTATTTGGAACGGTGTGCTCAGCGACCACAAAATAATGAATATAATAAATATAGTATGCAGCGTTGGTAGTTTTTTATTAATGTTTTTGCAGATCGATTTCGATCACGTAATGATCATCTTCAATGCAGCAGTCATCGTAATATCAGCTATGTATAATCATATGCCGTATTAGTTGAATGTAACAGATTTTTTTTTGAACATATCAATGTAGTGGAAACTGAATTCACTATTTTTGCATTTTTAGTTTGACACTTTACTATTTTTCCGATACTTTTCTTCCTATTATATCGTCAGTGATTCTTCGCGGACGTTATTTGACATCTTCCATACTCTATCTATGAGAAAGTCGCTCAATTTGTGCCACTCAGTTTATTTTTTTTTAGTAACTGCAGTGCCCGGCGCCGCACGGACATATTCCATTCTGATGTTGCTCTGTCTTCTTCCTCCTGACCCTTAGCCCTCTGAAGAATGGCCAGCCATTCAACACGCCTCCCATTAGGGACCAGTGACGCTAGCACTGACCTCGACCGTCTCCATGTTCGTCACTGCCGATACTCAGGGCAGCGCCTAGAATGCTGACCGTTGGCACAATGTGGTGTCTACTTGGTTTCACTGAGATTTGATTCTGTTTTCAGGATGGTGCTCAACGACCACACAATGATGAACACACCAGATGTAATGAGCAGCATTGGCCGTTAATGTTTTATTTATAAACAACAGATCGATTTCAATCACATAGTGATCATCTTCAGTGTATCCGAAAAAACAAGCATTGTGAATGCACCGATCGTAACTGCAAATGTGTCGAAATAAGTTTCGGCAAACACACAGTGCCAGAGGTACTGTATGTTTGCTGAAACTTATTTCGACACAGTTGCAGTTACATTCAGTGCATTCACAGTGCCAGAGGTACTGTATGTTTCCCGAAACTTATTTCGACACAGTTGCAGTTACATTCAGTGCATTCACAATGCTTGTTTGAAGGATACACTGAAGATGATCACTATGTGATTGAAATCGATCTGTTGTTTATAAAAAAAAAACATAAACGGCCAATGCTGCTCATTATATCTGGTGTGTTCATACTTAGTTTCAGACTTATAACGTTCCTACGGTGCTATTTTTCAATATTCCTCGCTTATTTTGTAAGCAAGTGCTTCAGTTCAATTAAATTACGGTAGCTTGTAAAAGGTATATAGATTGCTGTGGTTTCTTTGGAGGGACAAATTGATTGACCATAATCGTAGGAATACGGTCTGTTAAAGGTGGGGAATCCGTTTGTAACAGTAGCGAAAACAGACACAACAATTAAAACTACGGCTGGATTCCCTTTACATGGTAAACATTCGATACAGTGCTGTCCAACAAACGGCCTGTGGGCCACGATACGGCCCGCGGGGGACGAAGAATCCGGCGAGCCTGCCCTGACGAAGCAATACCACCCAGAAGACAAGGCCTCACAGCTGGTCTTGCTTACGTCACACTATCAGGCCGCGGCTTCCATCTGACCGGCCGGCCGCTACACGGTGGTCGGCGTGCCCCAGCGGCTGTAGTGGGACAAGATAGTCGTACTACATTTTCCTATGTCAGCTCTGTTTTGAAGTTATAAATAAAAAATTAAAGAAAACGAACCTTTTATTTAGAATGCATACATATTTGATGTTTATGTAAATATTGTTATTTTTTATAATATGATTCTGAAAATGTTGTTGTTGTTGTTGTTTTTTTTTTTTTTTTTTTTTTTTTTTTTCCCTGTATGTTTCATGTACGATCGAGGCACCGCAATCAACAAGGGCAGCGTCGTCGCCTCCGCAGCCAACATTACAGCAGACGGCCACTATTAAAATTTAACCGACAGCTACGGGGCTACGAATGCTGCTGCGCCTTCTTTATTGCCGCGCTTCAATCGCTTCAAAGAAGAAAAGAAAAATGTTCAAATGTTTGTAGAGCTTATGGGACTTAACTACGGGGTCATCAGTCCCTAAACTTACAAACTACTTATGAACTAGCTAATACTAAGGGCGGCTCCATACCCGAGGGGGGATTCGAACCCCCGACCGTAGTGGCGGAAGAAAAGAAAAGAATATTAAATTACTGTTAATCTTATTTGAGATTCAGTCCATGTTCACGTTTCTTACTAAACTGACGCTGTATTAACATGAAAGAATAAATGTTTGTTAATGTTGAAAGATATCTTGCATTTATGAAGATTTTTTTATGATCAAGAATATTTTACAGCAAGAGAAATTTGATTCTTGTGAAGAATCTCGACTTATTTCACAAAACAATTTAATTCTGATTGAATGTGATATTATATTTGTATTTAGTGTGAATGTGGAAAACCAGTGTTTAGAAGGCAGTGGATTATTAATATTTTTCAGTACGAGTTAAAGACAGCAAATAGAAGTGTCTGTGTTTAACTTTGATGAAATTTTAGTAACGGCTACAGACTGTTTTCCTTGCCCCGCTCGTACAAGAACCTTATTTATTTTTGATGAACTGATTAAAGGAATTACTCCTACAAATTTTAATTTATGTTGTGGTGCGGGACACTTCGGACGAAGTCTAGAGAATTTACACGGTTAGCTTATGACAGTTGGTGTTGCTAGGGAACCGTAAATAACTAATCAACAACGTCCTAGCAACTGATAAAACTTTTCTAGTGTCAGAATAATTTCATGATTAGAGACTAAAGAAGAATATGAATAACAATATTAAACATCGCAGTTATCCTGTCGCCGTTCCACCACACGGTCAGCCAGTGAGTTGGCGGGCGTGTCCTGTAAGTATGAAGTAGGCACGGCCAGCTGTGAGACCTTGTCTTCTAGCTGGTGTTGGACGAAGCCGTTCTTTCTTCAGACATGTTAGCGAGTGCCCTTCTCCATCAATGAGGCACACTCCACCTCACTCTTGTCCGGCGGCGGCATACACGGCTTGCCGCTGTGTTTATCTTGTTCAAGAAACAGATTGGGGAAAAACAGTTACCTTGTCTACACGAAAGCAAATGTTCAAATGTTTGTAAAGCTTATGGGACTTAAGTGCAGGCTCATCAGTCCCTAAACTTACAAACTAGTTATGAACTAACTAATACTAAAGACAGCACAAACATCCATGCCCGAGTGGGGATTCGAACTCCCGACGGGGAGCGGCCTCGTGCATCGGAGCATAGCGCCTCAGTGCGCTTGGCCCCTCCGCCGCGGCTACACGAAAGCAAGAGACACTGGATTTCGGTAAGTAGGTGTCTTTACCGTGAAATACAAGGAATGACTTTGAGGTAATGTTCACAGAGTTTAAAAATGAAGAGTCCTATATGAAAGTATTTCAAAATAATTTTGAGGTTAAGACTTGAAGAAGCCATGTTTCATCTTCAGGTGCAGTTGATTGAGCTTCCATGTAATGATATCTGTAAAACGGAGGCCTAGAACTATATACCAAATGCAATCAGTTTCTCAACCTACTCAAGTTAGCACTTCAATAGGTCTGGTGGCCCTGTGATCTCCACGTGCTACACCATGGACAACGCTAATTTTTTAGATTGAATCTTGAGAATCTGATTTCACATTCGGAATCAGCGATTTTAGAATCCCGATATATCAAAGGGATGAAACAGTTTCATCAAAAGATACTTCCGTAAAAAAAAAAAAAAAAAAAAGAAAAAAAAAATAAAATAAAATAAAAAGAAAAATTGAAACCACTTCACTAATCTCTAAGTTGTCACATTTTCTTTCCATTCCAGCCGCCATTTAAGAGAGACCGTTTCACCCTTTAAACATGTTTTACCGCAGCTAAAAAAATACGTGTCCCTTAGTTTTCCATGTAATATAACATATCCAAATAGAAAAATCGGAGAGTGACACTTCCGTAGGTTTGTCAGAGGTGTGATGAAATCACTTCGGTGTAAATTATACTCGCCTTTGCGAAATGAACGTTTAGGTCATATATATATATATAAATGTTTGCCTGTATGTCCTCTATGTGTTCATAAACCATTCATTCTAATGCAATGAAACTTTGGTGAACTGTTCATCGTGCACCCACGAAGGTACCTGACACAAAAACAAAAAGAGCACGACACATAGCTCAGGAGATATGACGTCATAAATAATGAGAGGCCACATAGCCAGACTTATGCATTCATTTTATTGGAAAATGGGAGTAGTTAGGGACCTACAATAAAGTTTGCATGTAATTTCGGACGTTTGTGAAGCGTTTTGTGATGAAAGGAAAAGAAGTCTACCGCTCACAACAGTTTCGCTGTAGATGCCGTAAAACTTTCGCATCAGGCATGACCTTGGATCAAATAAAGTTAGCATTACAGACTTGCATGTTACTAATTACAAGTCTACCTTAATTCTCTTGCATCCAAAATTAAGCAATCTGGTTTCTTAATCTCTATCTATATAAGAGCGGAAGGACACTCACTAACTCACTGACTAAACACGAAGTCTCGAAAACTACTTCACGTACTGAAATTTGGCTGGAATGTAGTTTATATGTAAAAAAAGTCAGCTAATAAAGTATTTTGTGATAGGTGCATGGCGGAGCAAACTTCTCCTACTGACTCACGAAATCTACAGTTTCATTCCTATCTTCACGAAATTTCGCACGTTTGACCTCCAAAACAAGAGAAAGTTCACCGTCAACTTTAAGTTTCATACGGTGCATGGGGAGGGTACTTTGCAACATAAAAATGGATCACTAAATACCTTGGTCGCGCCATAACTTGAGAACGGCTCGACCGATTTCACAGAGGCTATTTTTTTCCCCCTGTTTTAGTTATTCTCAGAACAAGGGTGGTGGGTACTTAAGGGTGGAAGGTACTTAAGGAATTTTACTCAATGCATAGTTTTGCTCCAATCTTTATGAATTTTTGCACAGATGACATTTAAACGAAGAGGAAGATCACTGGGTACATAAAAGTTTGTATGGTACATGACAGAGGGTGTACCGAGAGAAGGAAAGTTGGAAACGAACAGAGAAATGGGAGAGAAAGAGATGGATGCAAAGAGAGGTGGGGGGGGGGGGGGGAGAGTCATGTAGTCTACGAGAGTGTCTTTTTCTTCTTCAGGGTCCAACGCTGAGGTTGGTTTGCAGCAGAGCGCTATTCCTCTCTTCTATCTGCCTTCCTCTTCACTTCCACATATGTGTTACATCTAACATCATTCATGATCTGTTGCATGTATGATATTCTTGGTCGACCCCGTCGGTTTCTTCCCTCAATAGCTCCTTCTGCTATTCAAAATATACACGGGTGTACTGCCGGTCTATAGTGTCCAACGGGCACAATATTTCGGCGATCATACATGTCGCCATCATCAGGTGAACTGACGGACTGAGCTCCTGGAAACGCGCCGGCACGGAGATCCGCACGCTACGGCTACTCGAAGGGAACTGGGTTCTAGCCCGGTAGCGGGCCATTTAAATACCCTCGGCCCGCGGAGCGACTTCTCCGCGGTCCGCACCCCGCGCCGCGGCCGCGCAGTGGAACCGATTGCGCCGGCGTCTGTGATGACGTCGGTGTGAGGGCTCTGTCCGCCGTGGTCGTCACTTTGTTACGTTTGCTAGATTTACTCTTAATTAACCCAACCGCTGGTTCCCAAGCTTTGCTAAGATTATAGCCACAGTCACGGTTTATGAGGTCATCACTTGTGCGAATTTCAATGGCCTCTCTAACGACGCAGTCCCACTATCTCGACGTCTGTACCAGAATCCTAGTGCCTTCATAGTCCATCGCATGATTCTCAGACAAACAATGTTCAGCGACCGCCGACTTGCTCGGATACATCAATCGTGTGTGCCTCTGGTGTTCAACGCAACGATCCTCAACGGTACGCATCGTCTGTCCAATATATGACTTTCCACACTGACACGGAATCTGGTACACGCCGGCCTTCCTCAAACCAAGATCATCTTTGACGCTCCCCACCAGCGCACGAATTTTATTCGGCGGACAAAAAACAATTCCAACCTGGTGTTTTTTCAAAATGCGGGCGATCTTGCCCGAGAGTGTGCCGGTATATGGAACGAATGCAGTGCCCACATCCTCCCTCGTGTTTTCATCCGTTTCCACAGGTTGTGATGTAGTGGTTGCGCGGAGAGCCCGCTGAATCTGCCACTCTGAGTACCCATTTTTTCGAAATATTGTTCCGATGATGTTATTGTGTCGGAGGATGTGCCCTATAAGTTTGTCTCATCTTGTTTGGATGTACATCCACAGGGATCTGTTTTCCTGTACTCTCCTAAGCACTTCTTCATTTGTCACTCTCTCTTTCCAGCTGATCATCCTTCTATAACACCACATCTCCAGGGCCTCTAGCCGTCTTCTCTCCTCTCCTCCTATTGTCCAAGTTTCGTAACCGTATAGAGCCACACTCCAGGCAAAAGCTTTCATTATACGTTTTCTAATCGCCATACTGATGTTCTTGCTGGTCAGTAAGTTCTTCCTCAGATTGAATGCAATTTTGGCCTGTATTGTATTCTGTTGTATTCTGCTCATAGTTTCTCTCCGGCTTCTGCCATCTCTTGTGATTTTGCTTCCAAAGTAAGTAAATTCCTCGATCACTTCCAGCTCCTCTCTTCCAATTCTTATTTTTGGTGGTTCATATTCTCCCTCTGTGCTGTGAGCAGTGCCGTATTAAGCCCCCTGTAGGCCCCTAGGCAATCCAAATCTTGGGGCCCCAATTCAAATTCATCCCTTAATAAGTTACTAATTTCCCAACAAACATCAACAATACATTGGTAATAATAATAATAAATACAATAACATTGAGGTAATCCATAATAATAATAATAATAATAATAATAATAATAAAATTGCCGTACTCCACAACTGAACATGTTCAGCCATCGTGTAAGATAGCCTAAGGTGACCAGACGTCCCGTACATTACGGGATCGGCCCTTATTTAACTCAGCTGTACCGAGAAAGTAAATACGGGACGTATATTGTCCCCTTTTTTACTAACCGTACCATATATTTTGAAATAACGTGTTTGCAAAGAATCTACAGTGTAAGCAAGTTGAGAAAAATGGGATCATATTCAAACAATACAGAAAATAGGCTTTAACTCAAAGTGAGTAAGACTCGATTTTCGAATGTATTTGGTTGGTATTACATAATGGTTTCACATGAAATTTGGAGGTTTTCCAATCAATAATTTCATTGCTAGAAGTTGACGTGCTGAAAGAGTTTGATTTCAAGGACATTTCATGTTCATTTCACGAGACGTTAATCGGTTATATCGCGAAATGGACTTATCCTTTCATATGCTGAAACCATGTTCAGCTCAAATACCTTCTTCGTTGGAAATCTGTCTAGTAAAGTCTTAAAACTTTACCAGAGTTTGGCGAAAATAATTTGAAAGAAAGATGCGAAAACCAGTTTCTTTTTTAGGAATTGAACCACGTCAAAAATGAATGTGAACAAAAAATCAATTGAGAATTGCGAAGTGAGTTAGTTAAAACAGGTCTCCCATTTTCAACTTACTTCCACTTGAAGATAACTGGTGGAAAAATTTGTACCTCATTACTTGGTTTGTGCTATGTCTACCTGACACTAATGCTGCTCCACCAGAAAAAAAAAAAAAAAAAAAAAAAAAAAAAAAAAAAAAAAAAAACTTTATGGGCGCCGAAAACAAAATATTTAGTGTGAAAATGAAATAATTATAACAAGAAATCATTTTAGAAATACTTCACGAGGTCATTATTATAAAAATCTATGAGAAAATACCGAACACCTAAATGATAAATATATTGTAATCTAAGGGACGAAAGTTTTGTGGTTATGGGTCCCTACACTTATAAACTACTTAAAATATCTTACACTAAGGACAACACACAGACACACCAATGTCCGAGAGAGGGCTCGAAACTCAGACGCGATCGGCCGCGCGATCCTTAACGTGGCGCAATCTGCGGTATTCAGGTGTGTCCCGTATTTTGGTTTTTGAAATCTGGCTACCCTAAGATAGCCGCTTACGAGCTACAATAAATTTGTTGTGAACTTCTTCCGCTGAAGACTAAGAAGGGCCCTAATTGACCTTCAGAACTATCAGAACCCATTTCCTATCATATATATTTTCTTTCACTTGCCCGCAGACAAACAACGAAAAGGCAACTAATTATTATTTGAAACGCAAAAGTCTTTCTAAAAAATTCTCACTCTTATATCGGTGCACTATAAGCTGAACATTAACAAGAGCAAAACTAGGGTAATGGAGTGCAGTGTAAGAAAATCAGGTGATGCTGAAGGAATTAGATTGGGAAACAAAGCAATAAAGGAGGTAGACGTGTTTTGTCACTTGGACAGTAAAATAACAAATGATGGTCGCAGTACAGATGATATAAAATGCAGAATGGCAATGGGTAGAAAAGCGTTCTTGGAAAAGAGAAATTTGTTAATATGGAATACCGATTTAAGCCTAAGGAAGTCCTTTCTGAAGGCATTTGTATGGAGTGTTGCCTTGTATGGGAGTGAGTCATGGACGATAAGCAGTGCGGACAGGAAGAGAATTCAGGCTTTTGAAATATGGTGCTACAGAAGAATGCTGAAGATTAGTTGGGTGGATCGCGTAACTAATGATGAGGTACTGAACAGAATTGTGGAGAAAAGAAATTTCTGGCATACGTTGACAAAAAGAAGGGATAGATTGGTAGGACACATTCTTAGACATCAAGGAATTGTGAATTTAGCGTTGGAGGGAAGTGTGTGGGGTAAAAACCGCAGAGGAAGACCAAGAGATGGATACAGTAAGCAGATTCAGACAGATGTAGGTTGCCGTTCTTATGTGGAGATGAAGAGGCTGGCTCAGGATAGGGTATTGTGGAGAGCTGCATCAAACCAGTCTCCGGACTGAAGACCACAACAACAACATATTGGTGCACATGGGGCTCCTAAAATGCACGGGGCCCCTAGGCAGCTGCCTACTCTGCCTTATGGGTAATCCGGCACTGGTGTGAGTGTAGGATAAATAAACACCCGGGCAACACCGGGTTTACGGGTAGTTTAAGTATACAGAAACTTACTTTTGTAGTGCTAGTGACAGCTGTGGCGTACCTGCGCGCAGTTACCTGTGTGTCTGCGCGGTCTGCGGGTGTGAGCGACTGGCGCGCGGAAGTGCCGAGGAATTCGCGCCTGCATTCCAGAGGCAGCCGCGGAGAAAGTGGAGGGCCGCCTTTTCCGGCGTGGCGGCTACCTACCTGCCTACCTTTCTGTCCCACTGAGACCCTCTGCCTGCCTGCCCGTGTCTTACCTGGCCGCCAAGGCCTCCCTACTCTGCTTTCTACAAAACACGCGTATCCTTACTCTGGAGAACGCAACTAAAAGTCTTACAATGGGTAGTGTACAATAAAGGTTAAATAACACACTTAACCCCATTACATCCATTATGGATAGCGAACAGTTCAAATCCATACAGGGTGTCCAGAAAAGGACTCCCTGATTTTAAAATTAAATATCTCGAAAACAAAGATCGACAGAGGAATGCAGTAAACGGTATGTTAATTGTGAAAGCTGTAAGAAGTTTATACAGCAGTTTGAAATAATAGTTACAAAAGCTGCTAACAGATGGCGCTGTTATCGTCATACGTAATGCCTAGTATAAATAGTTATCCGAAGCCCAGAACGATCAGTTCCACTTTTGAAACGTCAAAGGAGGTTAGCGTACCGAAGGAAGAAAAATGTTCAAATTTTTGTAAATCTATCGGACCAAACTGCGTGGTCATCAGTCCGTAGCTTACAAACTACTTAAAGCTAGGTAAACTAACCTAAGGACAACATACACACCCATGCCCCAGGGAGGACTCGAACCTCCACGGCGAGCAACCGCGCGCTCCGCCGCGAGACGCTTTAGACCGCCCGGCTACTCCACCACGGCCCGAAGGAAGAGATTAAAACCATGTACTCCATTGAACAACGCGTTTTTCTGGTGCTAGAGTACCACAGGTTGGAAGAGAGTCCTACAGCAACAAGGCGAAGTTTTCAAGCACGATTTAATAATCTGAAAGGACCCGATGCGAAAACCATTCCTACGCTCTTCGCAAAATTTCAACGAACAGGCAGCGTAACCAATGATCTAGTGGGGCATGTTGGCCGCAAGCAAACCGTAGTTACGCCTGAAAATATCGCCACAGTTTCTGGAATTATTCAGCGAAATCCAATGTCATCCGTCCGTAGAATTGCTTCTGAGACTGGTTTGAAGCGTTCCATCACGCAGAAAATACTGAGAAAGAGCCTACACATGTTTCCATTCAAACGTCAAACGCACCCGGCCATACCCGTACGAGCTGTGCAACCAATAGTTGCCTTTGCTAATCAGATGCTCACAATGATTGACAGTGAAAGATTTGATGTTGGCTGCATCTGGTTTACAGAAGAAGCACACTTCCACCTGAATGGATACGTGAATAAAGCAGAACTGGCGATTTTGGGGTTCCGAAAAGCCATATTGGTGTGAAGCGAAACCCCTGTATTCTCCTAAAGTTACTGTGTGGGCTGCAGTATGCAGCAGAGGCATTATTGGCCCTTTTTTCATTCGAGAAACGGTCACTGGCGCACGTTACGTTGCAATTTTGGGATAATTTGTCGCCACACAGCAAGCGGTAGAGGATCGACCAGGTACTGAATGGTTTATGCAAGATGGAGCCCGACCACTTCGGACCGAACAAGTGTTTCGCTTTCTTGAGGAATACTAGTATTTCAAACTGCTGTATAAACTTCTTACAGCTTTCACAATAAACATACCATTTACTGCACTCCTCTATCGAGCTTTGTTTTCGAGATATTTAATTTTGAAATCAGGGAGCCCTTTTCTGGACACCCTGTAAATCGTCTACCTTCTCGTGACGTTTCAACGGCAAACGCCATTCTAGTGCGTATCAATAGTACATATAGTACTTCCGTTGTGATGCGGCTAGAACCGCATGTCGGCGCGACTAATGACGACAGTGTCAACGAAGCAACAGGCCCAAAGGCGGCAAAGCTACGCTTCGCACGCCGGACATGCGTCTGTGCCCAGCATGGGTGAAGACGACGGGGCGTGCTGCTACTCGGCACCTCTGTGCTACGTGTCAGGAGTGCCAACCGATACTCCGCCACTCGCATTCCGATTCGTCAGCGGCGTCGAGTGAAAGAAAGTTGAAGAACAAGGTTTGCACCATGCACAAACTGCCGTTCTGAACAAGGTTTTTAAAGTATTTGGAACAAGTCGCAGCACACCATTTATTTAAAAAAAAAAAAAAAAAAAAAAAACACTCTGCAGGAACTAAGAAACCTGAATATCCAGTTATGTATGGATAAAATGGTCTATCTTTTACAGCAGGCATGGTCAAACACCGCCCCGCGCACTGTGCGCAGCGGCGTGAGGGGCAGTAGCGACACACGGTCGCGGCCGGGACCGTGATCTATGGGGCCCTACACACATTCCGATTTGTCGGGACTAATTTATCGGCGGTCCGATAAATTGGACGTGTGGAGGCGCTTCCCGACCAATTTCGCTTGTTGGGTGGTTGATCAGACCTGACCGTCCGACATCCGACCCCCCACGACTTCACCCAAAAATTGTATCGTGTGTAGCGCTTTCCGACCAAGCCTTGGACCAAGCCTTGGACCAAGCCTTGGACGCCCCTTCGGCGACTTGCGTGTCCCTAGCCTACCCCAGTTATCCAACTGGGGAAAGGGGACCTACAGCTTAACGTGGAATCCGAACCACGTGTCGTTTCCGGCCACTCCTCACATCGTTGAGAGGTGAATAATGGAGGTCCAATCGGATTTCTAAACGGCGACCCTTCGATTTCAAGTCGAGCGCTTTACCCCAAGACCACCAGACCCGACAACATTATACGTTTATTGAAAATAGTTCTTAATGCCCATTTAGTGCACTAAACATTTATTTAGTTTTATATATTCCATCCTTCACTACGTTATAAATTAAACCACACGTTTCAGGAGTTCTTTTCATATTTTCATAAACGCAGACTGTGGTATTCGATTACTGGAGGCTAGAATACATCTTTCCAGAAGCCAGAAATCGGAGTGTAGCTGAAACCCTGTCTTCTCCAGTTACAGAATTTCTCATGCTCGTATTCTGCTTTGTAATGTGAGAAGCCAGTTTAATCAATAAATTCTCATGCGTTGCGGCATCTATTCTGAAATCGTTTTATATATATATATATATATATATATATATATATATAAATGACAAGCCAAGATCGCAAACTAACAATTTATTAAGTGACGACTGGTTTCGGTGCACTGTATCACCATCATCTGGTCATATATATGTTATAATCTGGTCATCTGTCAAAAATATAAAAGACACGCAAGAAATAACGTAAAAAATAACATACATTTGGGGTTAAGAGGCACTTAACCTACCTTGTTAAAAAATTGAGTATAAAATAACAAGTGCAACATTGCACTTAGTCACTAAATAAAAAAATACATAAGTTAAAAACATGACAGCATACAAAATACTCTATACAGCTATTTTGTAAACTGTCATGTTTTTAACTTATGTATTTATTTTATATAGTGACTAAGTGCAATGTTACACATGTTATTTTATACCCAATTTTTAACAAGGTAGGTTAAGTGCCTCTTAACCCCAAATGTATCGTTTTTTTATGTTTTTACGTTATTTCTTGCATGTCTTTTATATTTTTGACAGATGACCAGATTATAACATATATATGACCAGATGATGGTGACACAGTGCACCGAAACCGGTCGTCAATAAATTGTTAGTTTGCGATCTTGGCTTGTCATTTGGAAACTATAAAACGAATTGATTGCCTCCAGACCAGAGGATGTCACGTAATCTTAATATATATATGACTTGACGTCCTCCACTTGCAAACCGCAACAAATATTTCTGAATGTTTTTGTTGTCTCGACTTGAAATCCTCATTTTCATCCAAAAAGTTTTATTTTCCCCCCGTTTGTCTTCGTCGAAATGCACACATAATGTAATTTCGGTTCTAGCAACTGCGGTGCAGAACAAGTTTTTATTGTCTGCCATCTTTAAATACTACGTAAAATATGATGACCGTGTAATACCCCTATTTAGCACCACGTCAGAGATTTATTTATAAATATTTAATGATATTTCTTCGTCAAAGATATAATCAAACATACGATCGTGTAATGGCCATGGAGGGAAGAATAAACGGAGGCGCTCTGAAGCCACAGCTGTGAAGCCGAGGGTAGCCATCTTGATCCGACCCAAACACTGCTGTATTTACCCTGTTTGCGTACGCTTGTCTCTCGATTTTGGAAAGAATTTGCACTGTTATGGCGACTTGTATGATGTTTGTGTACGAATCGTGCCGATTGTGACGCGAAATCAATAGAAATACTATTCACGTGTAAATTTCCTCGCTAACGTGTGATTTTACCACTTTTATTGTGAACGAACCTATACATCTTTAATTGTAATTTAGCGTATTTTTCTCTTACGATTTTCGATTCCTAAAGATGAAAGTTATTTCCCCCCCACTTATCATTTACGAATGAATATATATCTACAAATGTGATTGTCTGTTTGGTGTACGTTAATCACGTCTGAAACACAAGACATAAAGAGCTAAAAATTTGTACAGTTACTAATGTCTACCTGGGGAAGGCTTTAGACACGGTTTTATGGCGATCGGATAGTTATTTATTTATATGTATTAATGTGAATATCTGTTTGGTGTACGCTTATCAAGTCCGAGCGACAAGACGCAGAGACTTAAATATTTGTACAGTTACTAATTTATACCTGAGGAAGGTTTTAGGCACGGTTTTATAGCGATCTGTTAGATATTTGGTAATTTGAAGAATAGAACGCGAAATGCGGAACAATAATTACTCTTTGAAAATTATATTTACTCTTTGAAAATGGTTTTATTGGTTGCATTGTTGATTGAGGGTTGATAATGATAAAAGGGTGGAGTATATTGGGTTGGAAAGTTATCGGTGAATATAAAATTCTACGTGTGTGTGTGTGTGTGTTTGTGTGTGTGTTAATATTTCGCTCTGCAGCGGAAACTACAGAACGGAAACGAATGATCTGTGTGTAATTGTTGTCCGAAGTCTCCCGTCGTACACCATAGCAGTTCCATGCCGATAGCTATAAGGGGGTGGAAGATATGGTGGTTGAAAGTCGTTAAATTATAAAGATATTCGGACTGAATGCCAGCGATGACGTTTGGGACTCTATAGCAAGGAGGATACATACAGCGAAACGTGATGTCACAGAACATACCTTTGGTCTATGCGTGCTACTATTTCTTCAGCTCTTTCTTTGTAAGGGTAACCGTAGGAATAAGGAAACATTAGAATAAATAAATAAAGCAGTAAAAAAGAAATTTCTTTTAATACATCTCTTAAAAATGTCGATTTGTCGTTTCGCGCGTTATCTATCAGAATCAACCAACACGCAAGCGGAGTCGCGCGTTAAGCTAGTAAAGAATAAAATATAATTTTTTTTATTAAATCAATGATTTCGAAAGCAAAACCAAGTGTCAGTATTAATGAAACTTACTACACAAAGATATCGTCACTGTGATCGTAAATCTGTCGTTGGTTCACTCAGTCGGATCATTTTACCTGATTAGCTAAAAAAAAAAAAAAAAGCAACCACGTTTGTGATTCGTAATATTGTAGTAACAGCTATTTTTAAACAGAATAAAGGCGATTTTTTTTTTTCGTTTTTCCAGATGTTATTTTAAAGAAAAACTTGAAACAACTAGTTTGAGGACGTTACATGCGTATATGATGCAATTAGCGGCTGTAAATAAAGACACAGCTATGACGCACTGTCAGTGTTTTGGTCGGAGTGTCGTGGCGGCCATGGCTTCAAAGCGTAGTACGGCTGGGATACGTAGCGCCACCTCCCTTTATTCTTACCTCCATGGTACTGGCAGCCCAAGCAATCACGGCGACGCTGAAGCTACTGAGTGTCTTCGCACGCGCGCTAGCCTGGTGCAGCACGGACACCGCCAAGGCCGCGGCCTCCACCTATCTGTGCGCCCATAGCGGGCGATCACGCGTGTCCGGCCACGCGCCTCTCGCAGCCATCACAACATCCACTGGCCTAGTCTCGCCTCTACCAAGGGCACCCGCTGTTTTGTTTACATTTACAAACACTCCATCTACTCGGCGGATCCTGTAAACCAGCGGCCTACGTAGCTTCCCAGATGCGAAAAACACACACATACATGCCCGAGAGAGGTCTCGAAACTCCGACGGGAGCGACCGCTCAATCATGACGCCTTAAAGCCCGTTTTACACGATCGTCTTTGTGGTGAATACTGACTACTCGAAGTTTTTATTTATTTTATTTCTTCATTTATAATCCTGCTACCTTTTGATACAAAGCAGGACGTAGGTTCCGACCAAGGTTTTCGGAAGGTTTTCCTTGGTTGTAAGGCGTTTGCCGAAGCTGGTAAGCCCCTCCCACTTATTCCCAATTGGGATTCTCCCTTTGTCCCACTATCAGCTTGTCTGATAATTGGCTGAATAGAACCGCGACTCTTTATGGGCCGGATCTCAAACAGCCCGCTCCACTCCTCGGAGTGGAGAATGAAAAGAATAAGTACATTTGTAGCTTTACATATTATACATTAGTTCATTAATGTTACATAATTTGATTATTTAAGATAAATAAAGATAAGAAGAAAAAATAAAATTAAGGCAAAGAGAAAATACATTTATACAAGTGCTTACAGTTGTTGCTACAATTATAATATAACAAATTATAATTCGTGCATTTTACAATAATTAGATATAGTGCAGAACATAAAAACATTATTGGTTACGTGGTTGTTATACACATGTCGAAATTAAGTGTATTCTGAAATTTGTTAATTGCAATTATGGGCTAAACAATGTGTAGGAAAGAAAGAAATTATATCTAAAAAAAATAAGGGGGATTTCTGTCCTTATGGTTAGTTGCATTGTACTGCGCTGTGCGTTGAGTACCTTGGAATGTTTCCTTCAAGCCACCGATCACCCAGCACAGTTTCCATGGTTTTGGTGATATTAATCTCTTTTCTTTATATTGTTTTTTTCTTTCTTGTGTCTCTGGTTTTAGTATCCACATTGATTTAAATCAAATGTTCAAATGTTTGTATAGAGTATGGGACTTAACTACGGGGTCATCAGTCCCTAAACTTACAAACTACTTATGAACTACTTACGAACTAGGACGGCACAAATATCCATGCCCGAGGGGGGATTCGAACCCCCGACCGTAGTGGCCGTGCAGACCGTGAGTGGAGCGCCTCAGTCTCCTCGGCCAGCGCGGCCGGCATTAATTTAAAGAAGGTCTGGTTTGGGTTGATGATAGTAGGAGATTGTTCCCCTCCGTGCGCTTTTCATGCCTGCTTACCAGAATCTAATCCCATCGCGAGTGCGTCTATGTCGTCAATGATCTATAGATTGTGGTGAGTGTGGAGTTCTAAATTTTCGTGTGTGCTGCAGAATGCGCATGCGTAGAAGCAAGTAACAGTAGTGGCGTCTGCTAACAACATCGGAAGTTAACCTATTCTGGAAGATTACAGAAATGCTTTCGCATGTTCTTTAACTTTGTTCTGTTGTTTGTGTTGTGTTTTTATCACACCGAAAAAGTTGCACCGGAGCCTAATATTGTTTTTTCTACTAGTTTACTCCTACAAAAGCAATGAACTATCTGCTAGCAAAAAATGCTTTCGTATACATACATACATATAATGAAATATCTGCTATCAAAAAAATGTCTTCGTATATATATATATATATATATATATATATATATATATATATATATATATATATATATATATATATATATACGAACGTAAATATATCCACGTATTTGTCGAAAATTATTTCAACAGAATACTCAGAATTATTAGATGAGAACATTATTTTCGGTGTTATTTTGACCGTTAGCAAGAAAACATTATATGAAAACTAAAGAAAATAGTCGCTTTTCACTGCATTTTCCATATTGTTTCATGTGTTTGCCAGTATAAATTTCCTTCTGCAAATAAATGTGTAAGTTTCCAAAAGTTTGAATTACACTTGTCCTATTATTTAGGTTCTCAATTGTGTACAAAATTTACTACATGACAGTTGAGGACAACATCAACTATGAATTACCTTTTCGTCATTAATAAACGGAATTATTCTTTTACTGCTCCTAGGTAAAACCTGCTCACATAACCTCAGTTCTTCATTCAGTTGCGAAACTATATAGCAGAGAAGCTCTGATGTTCTGGTGTTTACGTCTAAGCGAAAACGACTAATCAGAGGCAGTACCGGAATAACACGCCAGGGGCGCTGCAGTAGACCCACTCGTCTCGAGGAGTCAACTGAGGCAAGATAGTTCGTCGTGTAAAATGGACTTTAAGGTGAAATAGTGGAGCCGCAAATCGACAGTCAGGCGGCGCGTTCAGCTACGCTACTTCTAATTAGACTCGCATTTAGTTGGGTAACACAAAGCGAAGCCGCTACCAGCAACGAGACGCTTCTCTCTCTGGTCGGGAATTCAACTCCAATCTCTTCGCAGCACTGCTCCATTCGAAAAGCGTTGCTAGGTACGCTTTATGAATGTTCCATTACCTCACAGTAAAATTTATTAAAAAGGTATTATTATATATAAATAACAGTCTAGAGTGCAAAATTTTATTTTTTCGACTAGTTTCGGTCTCCTTTATGCCATCTTCAGGAAATTTGGCTCCATTGATGTTGTGAAGCTTCCAGGAAACTTGAAGCCTTCTAGTGTCTCACACTAGAAGGCTCCAAGTTTCCTGCCAGCTCCACAACATCAATGGAGCTAAATTTCCTGAAGATGGTCTAAAAGAAGACCGAAACTATCCGAAAAAACAAATGTTTGCACTCTAACTGTTCTTCATATAGAAATTTAAATGAGAGTGCTGTTGCCCAAAAAGCGAAACAAAAATGTTTCCGAAAATATGTGAACATATTATTACTTAAAAGTTAATGCGTAATAAAGCACTCTTATTTGCCAATATCAACTATTGCATCAAATTTGTCACATTTGCAGGCCGAATCTGCCAGTAAATGAATTTATGATCAATCGAATGACGTTGTAGTCATAATTTTACCTTGAGCCCTGTTCTGTTTATTACCTTTATTACAACAACTAATATTACTTGAAAGTTCTTTTGTAACTCGAGCGGTCTGCCATATATATTTCATTGCAGTTGCATAATCTTCAGTGGGCTTTTATTTGTTAACACATGTTCAAGTGTTCCTGTTTGTCTACTTTTTTATATATTTTATTTCTTACTATATCATTATTTTAATTTTTTATTCGATCCTGAGGAAGATTTAGAAAAACAGTAATTCCTGAAGATGTTATAAGAAGAAATAAAATTTCTTTTTTCTTATTTATCTCTAGGAATTGCTTTTTTATTACCCATATATATCACAATGCACTTGCATCATCTTCAGAAGGCCTTTATTTAATATTTGGGTAATTTATTTAATTTAATAAATGTTGAAACTGCAAGGAAACTTGTGTGGGTATTGTTGTTGTGGTCTTGAGTCCGGAGACTGGTTTGATGTAGCCCTCTACCTTACTGTATCCTGAGCAAGCCTTTTCGTCTCCTTGTAAGACCTGCAACCTACATCCATTTGAATCTGCTTACTGTATTCATCTCTTGGTCTCCCTCTGCGATTTTTACCCCACACTCTTCCCTCCAATGCCAAATCCACGATTCCTTGATGTCTAAGAATGTGTCCTATCAGTCGATCCCTTCTTTTAGTCAAGGTATGCCAGAAATTCCTTTTCTCCCCAATTCTATTCAGTGCCATTACGCGATCTACCCACCTAATCTTCAGAATGTATGGTAAAACAATAAAAAAATTAAAGTAAATAAACAATGACTGCACAAGGCAGACAGATCCAATTACAAAACTTTTGTTAAAGCAAACAACTACAGGAGCTTGCACCTGAATATGACGTTACATAGTTGTTTACCTTTTCCTTATTCTAATAATAAGTTGGAGAAAACATGCCTGAAACTAAGGACTAGCTCCTCTTCAGCTTCATTTGGCTCTTTAACAAAGTTTACGAAATTCGATTGCATATGTGGTAGAACCAGTTTCAAGATGTACTGAACAAGAAATTTCTTTAGCAAACGGAATAACTGGTGATATTGTTTATGTTGGTGATTTACAGGGTGGACGGCATAATTCCCCATCCCTAAAACGATACCACTTTAAGTTCACTACACTGGTACAACACGTCGCCTTCGCTGTACGTCATTTCCCTGACTCACACAGCGAGTCTCGCCGCTCCCCTATACGCACGTGCAGCGCCGCCACCATCTTCATTCCAGAAACGCGCAGCTTCACGCGTGGCTGGACTCCTGACTCGCCGCTCCTCCATGTTTTCATCCTTAGACATAGCGGCCATGCCCGCGCGGTGAATTGGTGCATCGATTGGGACATGTTTGAAGGACAAAGAGAATACCTCATCCTCGGCCCTTCCACTAAAGTCAGCGGCACGAGCCTCCCTTGCAGGGAGTGGACTTTACTGAATCGTTTTCGCACAGCAGTGGGTAGATGGAATTACTGGAAGTATAAATGAGGAATGACATTAGATCAGTCATGTGATTGCTATGGATCACATAGCAATAGACTGCCCCCTGCTTTCTTTCGCTGAGGGAGTGGCTGATCTGTACAACATAAATGAAGCAGGACTGAAATGACTTAAACTACAGGACCTGGCTCTGTGGCGAGAGATCCTAATCTCACACAATTTTAATAACCTGAACGCAAGTACTAAGTACTGTAGTAATAGTTTAATATGGTGGCTGAAAAGAACCATACGATAATAAAAAAATTGGTGTATGAGGTATGAGAAAGAACTTCGGGTACAACATTTGTGGTGGTAGCTCCAATAACAGTCTGTCGTATAGTTGAAATCTGAAATTCGGTAAGACTTAGAAGTTACGAATATTCAGTTTCTCTATTCCAGCGCCGGCCGCGGTGGCCGAGGGGACTGAGGCGCTCCAGTCACGGTCTGCACGGCCACTACGGTCGGGGGTTCGAATCCTCCCTCGGGCATGGATATTTGTGTCGTCCTTAGTATTATTTCATAAGTAGTTTGTAAGTTTAGGGACTGATGACCCCGAAGTTAAGTCCCATAAGCTATACAAACATTTGAACATCTCTATTCCAGTCAAACATATAAGCCATGAATGCAACACTCCTAGTTTCTGTAAATCCGGTAGCGACAAATAAAACAACTCATTGTTAAGTTTACTTCCTTGTGTTATGTGTAAGGAGAGATATCAAAACTAGACGTATGTATGTGCAGAAATGTTATGAGATGTCCATCCTAATACCGAGAGACACTTGCATCAATCCATCAAGACTGACATGCATTTCAATATCTGTTTTATGAATAATGCATTAATAAATATGTCAGTCTATAAGTTCAAAGGAATATTATTCTTTATTTTCTATTGCCATTAAACATATAGTAGCATTTATTTAATATTGCCAATTGTCAGTTGACATATGTTGATATGGTTTGAAACGGGTAATATGCTTTGACCCTTATGTGTACTGATTTGGTCAGGGACGATCAATCATTCTTCTACACAGTAACGTTTCTAGAGATCAGGAATCGAACCGAAACTCTGCCTACAGCAAGAAAGTTTTGTAGTGACGAGCTATAGGAGTAGTAACAGCTGTAAAGTGTTTGTTTACCAGCACCGGTTTTGAGTTTAGCGAGGTCTCCGCTCTGTCCCCTTTAGTGTTCTGCTTAGGCGAACCTATTGGCATTGTGGTATCCGGGATTAACTAACGTCAATGTATAATCACATACAAAAATGTACTCGGTAAATAATAATCATGTAACATATACACCATATTGAAATTTTTACATAGCTTCCTGTTACTTCGGATATTGACATACACCTCGAAACAATAAGTAAGCAAACAACTCTTTCTGTAATTCGCTTGTCAAATTACAAAATAAGCGGCCAATACAAAATCATGAGCAAAACTTATGAATATGTAGGCACACTGCTCTTCTATGCTCAGAGGGTAGAGTTATATAACTGTGTCGTATGGATTTGGCTGGTTTAATTCTTTTTCGTCATCGAAAAAGTGATTAAAATTTTCTTAGTAGTGCCTGTGGTTTAGTTCAGTTTGTTCATTTAGTATCTTGTTCGGAAAATTTATTGTATGGGTGTATGTTTGTAACTTTTCCCAATTGTTAATAATTCGTCCTTTAGATATGTTTTGTTCATTTTTATATCGTTTTCGATGTATTCTGCTTTGTGGCTTTCATTTGTAAGATGTAAGCAGAATGTTGACTGATTGCTCACACATGCTTTCGTATGTTTCTCCCTGTTGTCCAAAGTAAAATTTCTTACAGTTGTCACAAGACATTTTGTAGACCCCTAGCCTTTCATGATTTTTATCTGTGTTTTCAGGTTATTTGGCATGCGAAATGATAATTTCACATTTGTCGTACGTAAAAACCGAGCGAGGTGGACTCTCATTAGGAAGGATGGTGGTTCAAATCCACTTTCGGTCATCCAGCTTTTGGTTTTCCGTGATTTCCCTAAATCATTCCAGGAAAATGCCGGGATGGTTCCTTTGAAAGGGCACGGCCGATTTCCTTCCACATCCTTACTCAAACATGCCGAGAGTAAGCTCTGTCTCTAATGACCACGCTGTCGACGGGACGTTAAACTCCAAGCTTCATTCCGCGTGTAAGAGTTCGTTCATTTTATGTTTTGTGCCCTAGATCATTTGTTGGCACATACATTACTTTTAGTTTTATATCCTTATGCATGATTCGTTTTATAGGTTTTATAGGGTGTTTCACTAAGTGTGTTTGCCTATGTAACTTATAAAATAATAGGTGACGGGAAATTTTAATGCGGTAGGTCAACACAAGAAATGTTACACTTTCTGCGGAGCTATGAACATTGTTTATTGTATCATTTTCCAAAGAGTTACACCACAAAGATATAATTTTTAAATGGAACAATAGTTTTTTCTATCGTGTATTGGATTCGTTTAAACCAGCTGCGTCCAAATCAATTTAAACTACATTCCTATCACTGTTAGTTTGGGAGCTACAACCCTTCAAAGTTCCGGGGGCGGAGGCTACGTTAGCTACGCTGTCGTAGCCTCCGCCCCCTAAACTTTGAAGGGTCGTAGCTCCCAAACTAACAGTGATAGGAATGTAGTTTAAATTGATTTGGACGCACCTGGTTTCAACGAATCCAATGCACTATAGAAAAAACTATTGTTCCATTTAAAAAATTATATCTTTGTGGTGTAACTCTTTGGAAAATGATACAATAAACTATGTTCATAGCTCCGCAGAAAGTGTAACATTTCTTGTGTTGACCTACCGCATTAAAATTTCCCGTCACCTATTATTTTACAAGTTACAGAGGCAAACACACATAGTGAAATAGTGTGTGTGTGTGTGTGTGTGTGTGTGATGCTGATAAAGCGTTCAGTTGATGGGTAAACATCAATCGCCAATGTGACGCTGGAGGGTAGTGAGGAGAGTTAAAATTGTAGGAAGCCAGGACATGAGCAGAGTAAGTTGTTTCACATGAGGGACTTAGTTATTTGGAGATGCGTAGGCATGCACAGGGTAGACTAAAACCACAAGTTGCATTTAAGTTGTTACGTGCATTTTGCTAATTTATTTGTCTGCAACCTAGGGCGCTATTTTAGTGCACACACGAGCATCACCGGTGAACAAAATGCGAATGGTGCTGATTGTATCTGATAAAGAGTTCATGTTAAGTTAGAATATTTGTTTAACAGTTTTGTTTAAGATTGGACGGTTCTATAGTTGGTGTAGAAAATAACAAACGGTGGAATTTACAAATTGCGATGGTGACTTCTCATTGGTGAGAAACCCCTTTGCGACTTGCTCTATAGACCTATAATCGTGTGCTGAATGTCCAGCACGCTGAATAATTACGAGGTGTAATTACACCTACTGCAGGCATTTCCCGACCTTCAGGCTGAATTTTAAAGTGTAGGGTCCTCGACCTGTTTGCCCGCATTGCATAACAACCTGGTTGCGTGACAGCTTCCTGGATTAATAGCACACCAGCATACGGAGCTGACCGGATAGTGCTCTGCATCGATCCGTAAGATCGTTACACCTCCAGAGATTCGCGTGTTGCGGGGGCGTTTGCGTCGCCCACACGGCCAGCGGTGTGTCCCACTGGCACCCGAACAAGCCTCTAAGAGAATAATGGGACACTGGCACGGGCTTCTGTTATCTGCAGCGACACGCCACCGGCGGTGATTCGGACTGGAGTAACACTCCCGTTCTCACTGAATACTAACTGGAAGCGACGGCAGTCGATCGCTGAGTTTGGTGTTCCGTATTCTTTCGGAACGTATCTCTCTTCTCAGAAGCCCTATGGGCAACCACCATCGTCGAAAGGTCATTTGGTGATGATCGAGTTTCGTTTCATCTTATCTTAATATCATTATATAAATACGCTAACACGAAAATTGTAGTACAGATTACTGATTTATTCGTGCAAGAAGGTCAATGAAAGTTACATAAGTCGAAACATTGTTTGTCGTAGATTTCACGAATATAAATATTGTCAGAGATTCCAACTTTTGAATATGGCAAATAGTAATGCGACGTAATATGAGCGGGGAGGTAGGCGGGAAGGGGAGGGGTGGTTGTTTGATAGGTTCCAAGGAGAAAAAGTGAATACAAAATGATCAAAATTTTGAAGCCAGTTTTGTAAGATTGCCGATGATATATGGTCAGCGTATTACCACGTCATTCTGATATGTACATCAGGAATGTCTGTGGGTGGGGAGAGGTGAAGCAAAACTGATTCTTTTCTTCCTCAGAACCGAACATATTAGATTTGGTGATTTCCATAGAAATATAGAAGAATCGTTAAAAATTGCACACAACCACAAGATAACGTAAAATCATAACTTACAGAAACAAAGCAGGTTAAGATATTTGGGCGAGTGTGCAGCTTATGAGAGGTACAACTCAAGTGCCATGACGCATTTTCATTGGCTGCTGCTGGATTCCAAAATGGCGCGCTTTCGTGGATTCCTCCCGTATGCCTTATTTCGTAGTTTTCGAATTCGTAGAAGTTACTGTCGATGACATGAAACGATCGAAATCAAAGGGAAACGAGTTTCGCCGACGGAAAACAAATGACCGATTTGTTATTTAAACCTGAAAATCGGAATCCGAATCACTCCAATCGTAAACTCGTAATTTTAAACAATTTTCGTAACGATTACGGTTAAATCGTAATGGTTGGAAACTCTGTATTGTGTGTGCACTTAGCCATTAAAAGCGGTAAAAGGAAGTAGAAATTTTCCTATCTACAGCTTGGATCAAGTTCTACATTTTCCAACAATCAGCTCACTGAGTGACTACTCGCCTCGACCAAAGATGCTGTAATGCAGCTCATTTGCAGTATTAAAATAAGTGAATATCGAAACATGGAGCGCTCCCAACTCACTTTCTTGTGCCGTTCAAATGCTCCATTTTCGCAGTGATTAAGAGTGGTTAAAGGAAATGGATGTTTTCATATGAATGTCGATATAAAGGATGATGCGCCGGGAGAGGCATCTAGCGGTGCTCGGGTGGAACTACGAAGTTGAGAATGCCGATATAAATGACGATGCGCCGGGAGAGGCATGTAGCGGTGCACGAGTGGAACTACGAAGTCGACATGTTGTCAGCTCTGGAATTCTGAATATCGCAGTATCGAAATAACATTATTTCTTGGCGTTGTATAAATATACGAACACCGAATTGTAGTTCCATTTCAAATATTAGGTTAATGAAAGTTATATAATTCGAAAATGGCATGAGAAGTGTATACTTCCGTTTTTATTTGTTGTTATTGTGTCAGGTATTTTCCTTAATACGTAAAAGAGACCGTTTCATACCTCCCAGTGCCGGTTAAATTTTACAAAATATCCCAGCGGCCTCCTATGGTAACAGATGCTGAATAGTGAGAATCCTGTGAGTCTTCATTTTAGCCAATCGCTTGACAACGCTGATGTTTTCTCATGGAATCTTCGCTTTACGAGGGCAATTATTTTTACTGAGCGGGCGAGGGAACACACAAGAACCTGTCAACCATAAAACATTATTTGTTTACTTCATGGTCTGTACGATACACTAATCGAGTCATTCTATGTGCTGCCTATCGTGTTGTTGATGTTGCCAACATAATCACGCGAGGCCGCCGACATGATACGTATAATTTTATCCCCAGTGACCATTGTAAACACAATTGGTCAATTTTCGACCACAGGCAATACTAGTATATAAAAATTGAGGTGTTTATCCCTATATTTCACTCTGCAACCAAACGTACTCTTCACAAACGAATAGTGTTTGTATATGGTAGTAGGTATCAGTCGCCCATTATGCACTATGGTGGTACAGGGTTGATAACGATAACGGGGTGGAAGATGTGCGAGTTGAAAGTTACCGACTTCTGTAAAATTCTACGTGTGGGTGTCAATATTTTGCTCTGCAGCAAAAACAAATCCGGAAATCTTGGTTACCTGGTGAATAAACCAGCGGGAAAACTGCTCCCGAAGTGGAAAGTCTGTCGATAGTAAGTCCGTCTCACTGTCATGGAGAATGTTCAATGCGGTTTTCTGGTGGGCTAACTGCCTGGCAGAGATACGGCAGTCGCGTACCACAGTGTTTATGACATTTTCCTCAATCTTTGGCATCGCAATATTTAGGGTACCTCCTTCATGATTTCCTGCTGCCTTAAACGACCCTGTCTCAGACAAATGGTGAAAGTCTGATGCAAACATTGAATGCTGTTGTCGACTGGGATAGATCGCCCTGTACAATCTTGCTTCCCGCTGCCTGTTGTCAATTGCCTTAAGTGAAGATCATGTCGGCAAGCTCTCGGTTCGACTACTGAACTATTGTGCACAACGCTGTATCACATCCACCATGAGGTGAGTCAGCAACAGAAGTGAAAGTTTCAAAGTTCAAAGCTTTTGTAACTAAGGGACCAACTGATAAGGTCATCGGTCTCGAAACCTACACACTACTGAAAGTAAATTATACTAGCAACTAGAACTCCAACCTTCGACGAGAGTGGCCGCGCAGTCTAAGACTTTGCGCCGCAAACAGCGCGGCAACAAGAGAAATGAATCGGATACAATATTGCCAGTTAATATGGTATAAGAGGGCGCTAAGGCATGATGTATGAGGAAAAGTAGATCCATCTAGAAGCGAACTGTAGCTGAACTGAACAGCGCGTATTAGACCGTAGTCTCCAACAAAGTGTGATTGCATGAGTGGTCTCTAGTATGGAAATCATGCATTTCCGGACATAAGTTTCCATAGGTATACCGGGTGATAAAAAATAAATCCTGCATAACAATCGTACGTCCCAGCAGATGTTTATCAGCCAAGCTGGGGATGACGCGATTCTGTAACTTCTGTAATGTATCGGCGTATCTCTCACCCGTCACGACATTTTTGAACCTTTTTGTTTTATGTTTCGTTTTGTTTTATTCTAATAAAACCCCATATCATTCCTAGCATGAGTGTCAATTTTTACCTCTCTATCTACATTACTCCGTGATTTATTCAGTTTTCAAATTTATACTGACTTTTTTATCACCCGGTAGATCAAATCTTTACACAGAGCTTCTAGATGTTCAAATTGTCATGCAATATCCACAATTAAAGGGAAGTGTGGGTGTTAGAAATCGGAGGGTAAGACCGAGAGAAGAATACAGTAAGCAGGTTCAAATGGATGAGGGTTGCCGTTCTTATGCGGAGATGAAGGAGCTTGAACAAGATGGGTTAGGGTGGAGAGTTTTATGAAATAAAACTCTGGACTGAAGAGAACAACAATATCCGCAAAAGACAGCTTTGGATAATGTTTAGCGTTTGTTGTTTATATTATCCTTATACGTCATTTTCCAATAATTTTATCAGTTTAAGACAACTGTGAAGCTATCGATGATCTGAATAGTCTGTCAACTGGACGTCTTTCACGGTTTCCAAACTGCAACAAAAACGCTCGGCTCTTAAAACGAATTATGCAACTCTGTCATGACTATCTAAAAGCCTTCTAAATCAGATCTAATGTCTTTGTTACTGAAACATCAAAATTTTTTACCCGAAAGTATTTGTTACGTATCGATTCACTGCAGTTCTTTGAACATCATTTCGCACCGGATGGGTATAAAATGGAAACTTACTGGAAATACATAAGTATTTGTTGACCACGACTCAGTTAGACTCAATCGGTTTTAAACGACTGGAGTTTCCTCGCGCTCAAGGGATTTGCAGGCTTAGTGTATCTTGGTAACTTAGGTATTGAAAAAGTCACTATTATCGCCAGAAGAATATGCTTAAGAAGATAAGTAGATATAAAACTAAATCTGCTGCAACGTAGTTTTCGATCTGCCGGGTAAAATGCTTAACATAAGGTTGTCATTAATGTGAAAGGCAAGTTTCTTGAAATATACATTTATTTGTCTGTATGCATCCTTCCTATTCAAGACGATGAACTCCGCTGTGAAATTTATTTTTCTTTCCAGATATAGAACACACTCTCCACTATCCTTTAGGATGGGACCGATCGAGGTGGCGCAGTGGATGGTTCAAATCCACCTCCGGCTATCCAGATTTAGGTTTTCCGTGATTTCCCTAAATCACTCCAGGCAAATGCCCGGATGTTTCCTTTGCAAGGCCACGGCTGCTGTCCTTCTCCATCCTTAACCAAAACTCCGAGCTTTAGCTTCGTCTCTAATGACCACGCTGTCGACGGGACGTTAAACCCTAAACTTCCTTCCTTCCTTTAGCAAGGAAGAGCCCCACTTCTCCATTCCGACGATTTTCTTTCATTCCTCTCTGTGACTATGATACGGCTCCCAATCCCACTCTTTCACGCGACACATCCCTTTATTCCAACCTCCCGCACCACCCTACATATATTCACAACGACCCTTTACTGCTCCTATTCCCAACTGAACCTCACACAACGGATAATACCACTTCGTACTCTCAGGGCAACATGAATTTGCTACAGGTCAAATCAAATGAAATGTTTGTAAATATGTGGGACTTAATTACTGCGGTTATCAGTCTCTAGGCTTACCAGCTATTTACATTAACTTAAAGACAACACACACACACGTATATATGGTCTGCACGGCCACTAAGGTCGAATCCCCCTCGGGGCATGGATATTTGTGCCGTTCTTAGTATTAGTTAGTCCATAAGTAGTTTGTAAGTTTAGGGACTGATGACCCCGTAGTTAAGTCCCATAAGCTATACAAACATTTGAACACACACACACACACACACACACACACACACACACACACACATAACAAAAAGGTACGCCCAAACTTTCAGGAAACATTCCTCACACACAAAAAAATAAAATATGTTATGTGGACATGCGGCCGAAAACGCTTAATTTCCATGTTACAGCTCATTTTAGTATTTCTCTTTAAATGTAAATTGAAATAATTCGTGCAGACAATTGTCAAAATACCCAATTGTTTCGTTAATATGTACCGTACTTCCTCGATTCACCGCCAGTTGGCCCAATTGAAGGAAGGTAATGTTGACTTCAGTGCTTGGGTTGACATGCGACTCATTGCTCTACAGTACTAGCATCAAGCACATCAGTACGTAGCATCAACTGGTTAGTGTTCATCACGAACCTGGTTTTGCAGTCAGTGCAATGTTTACAAATGCGGTGACCGATGGATTGGTATAGGCGGACCAATTCCATGGCCTCAGCGCTCTCCTGACCTCAACCCTCTTGACATTCATTTGTGGGGGCATTTGAAAGCTCTTGTCTACGCAACCCCGGTACCAAATGTAGAGTCTCTTCGTGCTTGTATTGTGGACGGATGTGGTACAATACTCCATTCTGCAGTGCGTCTTAGAGCGCTCGGCTACTCCACCGCGGCTATGGGACCCAGTAATTACAGCTACTACAAAAAGTAGTCGTCTAATAGATGACTGTATGTTTAAGGGTGTATAAAGAGTGGAAAACTGGCAGATTGAAATAAAGCAGGGACAAGGACGTCTTTATTGATCAGTGAAAATGAGAATACAATAAAGAAACACAGACTGCTATTTAAATAAACATGGTTAAGCATTCGGAAGTACATATAGGCAATGTAAGACACAAAATAAGTATTCGTCTACACAACTGAAAATCACACTTTGAACATAGAATGTTACTGTTAGTACTTAGTAGGGCCTCCTTTTCTCTTTATGATCGCTTGCATTCTTCTTGGCATGGATTTCACCAGAGATTCTGTTGTTTGGACTGTAATTTTTTTCCATTCCTCTTGTAGAGCGTTCTGTAGATCATTTCTACTGGATATCTGACGATTCCTGATTTTTTTCGAGTAAATGCCACAAATTCTCTATAGGATTAATGTCGGGGGATTGCGGTGGTGTCTGCATCCAGTGGGGCGTGTTATACAATAGCCACAGCTTTGTGTCTAGAGCAGTATGTTTTGGATCATTACCTTGTGTGAAAATATAATCCCCATTAAGACCCATATGATTCACACTACTGTATAGATGTGTTTTTAGGATATTTATGTACATCTTGTGGTCCATAATGCCATCAATAAAACATAAATCCCCCACACCATTTGCACTCATGCACCCCCACACAAGTACTGAACCTCCTCCATGTTTAACTGAGGCTGTCATATTTGTCTCTTCAAGTTCACAATTCTTTTTTCTCCACACTATTACTCGCCCACTATACTTAAAACAGCTCAAATCGACTTTCGTCCGTAAATACAACCTTCTTCTAGAAATCAAACCCATCTGATTTACTTCTCTTGCAAATGCAAGTCTCTTTCTTGATTTTACTTATGAACGGTTTTCTACGGGCTGTTCGGCCTCCATACCCAGCTTCATGAAGCGTATTTCTTACAGTCTGTGCTGAAACAGACCTTCCTGTACGCACATGAAAAGCAGCAGCAAGTTTTGGAGCGCTCAGTTTCGGATTTTTGATGACTTCTCGAAGAAGCTGTCGTTTCTCCATCTTGGACAGAACTGCAGGACGACCGCTTCGTGGTTTGTTTTCGTACTTTTTGCTCTGATTAAACCTGTATAGCCGGCTGCGGTGGCCGAGGGGACTAAGGCGCTCCAGTCACGGTCTGTACGGCCACTACGGTCGGGGGTTCGAATCCCCCCTCGGGTATGGATATTTGTGCCGTCCTAGTTCGTAAGTAGTTCATAAGTAGTTTGTAAGTTTAGGGACTGATGACCCCGTAGTTAAGTCCCATAGACTATACAAACATTTGAACATTTTAAACCTGTATACAATGCTCTTCACTGTACTGGTAGGTCTACCGACTGTTTCTCCGATTTATTGAAAACATTTTCCTTATCGAAACAACCTGACGCAGATTTCTCTCTCTTCCTTTGTAGTTTCGCAACGTTTTCTACCCATATTACGTAAATATCACTCAACGGCTTTCAGACCGGAGAGACAACTATTCACTGTGCTGGATGGAACACAACTGCATAACGAACGCGAGAGGGGCGTGTATCAGAGCGGCCCAATATCACAGATATTGCTTAGTAGACAATACTTGTCTATTGAGGCGTGATTTTAAATAGTGTGTATTTGTTAACAAATTCAGCGACAATTGAACCATAAATAGCGTTTTATTTCCAAGTTGAGAAATCAACAAATTTACGGAAATAGTTATTATCCATTTCGCAGCTATTTTTGTATGACTGCGCGCATTATAGTCTATGCGCCACGGTCGAATACTTTGTGGAGTCACTGTAAGTCAATGGCGGACCCTTTGTCTACTAGGCAGCAAGACACATGCTGAACCGAAGGGACTGAAACTCTAATCATTTCTCAGGACGTACTAATGAGCATTTCCTTGAATGTGAACTGCCTATCTCTAGTCGTTCAAGGTGTTCTGGTTATTGTTTCCTGAACATGAGAGTGTAAAGAGGTGGTGCACACGTTGCTGGAGACGGTCGACAGAATCTTATAAAAATATTATCGATGTGGATGACGTGTAGTAGCGCTAGGCGACGCAGCGGACACTACCGCCGCAGTACCGCACGCACAGTGCAGGACGCGCGGCATCGGCCGGACTGCACACAATTTGTCTGCCGGTCGATACGCCGGCGACCTTGCCATTATCACCAAGGTCACCAGCGACAGCGCACTGCGTCATGTGTCACAAACGGCCGTAAAATTATGCCAGGTACTTTGTCGTTGCGAACAGGACCACACCACAAGGTTCCAAAAAACCGCAAAACTTTCGTAAGCTGTGGTGTAGAGGCCGCGGTGGAGTAGCCGAGCGGTCTAAAGCGTCTCGCTGCGGAGCGCGCGGTTGCTCGCCGTGCAGGTTCGAGTCCTACCTGAAGCATGGGTGTGTGTGTGGGTGTTTGTCCTTAGGTTAGTTTACCTAGGTTTAAGTAGTTTGTAAGCTACGGACTGATGACCACGCAGTTTGGTCCGACAGATTTACAAACATTTGAACATTTTTGTGGTGTAGAAGTACCGAGTTAACTTTGCTATGCGATGCACACTATAAGACTGAGCGAGATGGCGCAGTGGTAACACACTGGAATCTTAGGACCGTGGTTCAGACCTGTCTCCGGTAATCCTGACTTGCTGTAGGTTTTTGTGATTTAGATTTTAGCTGGGGTTTTGAGTCCCAGCTGCTCGTAGGTGTTGTAATCTACATCTACATCTCTGCAGATCACATTTAAGTGCCTGGCAGAGGGTTCATTAATCACTTTCATAACTTTTCTCTACCGTTCCATTCTCTAATAGCGCACGGGAAGAAAGAACACCTAAATCGTTCCGTTTTCGATCTGATTTCTCTTATTTTATTGGGATGGTCATGTCTCCCTAAGTAGGTGGGTTCATGACAATATTTTCAAATTCAGAAGTAAAAGTCGGTGATTGAAATTTCGCAAACAGATCACGCCGCAATGAATACGTCTTTCTTTCAATGATTTCCACCCCAATTCCTGGAACATTTCCGTGACACTTTCCTCCCCGTAACGTGATAAAGCAAAACGAGCTGCCCTTCTCTGAACCTTCTCCATGTCTTCCGTCAGTCCCACCTGGTGAGGGTCCCACAAGGGGCAACAGTACTCCAGGAGAGGACGCACAAGTGTGATGTAGGCACTCTCTTTGGTGGAGCTGGTGCATCTTCGAAGCGTCTCCAATGAAACGGTTCGCCTTCCCCACAATATTTTCTGTGTGTTATCTAAAGTCTAAGTTGTTCGTAATTGTAACTCCTAGGTATTTGGTAGAAATTACTACCTTAAGGTTTGACTGCTTTGTCGCGTAATTGAAATTCAACGGTAGTGGTCATGTGTATTACTTCACACTTTTCATTATTTAGTGTCAATTGCCAATTTTTGAACCATGTAGAAATTTTTTTCTAAATCGCTTTGCAGTTGTTTTTGGTCCTCTGTTGACTTCACTAACCGACAAACGACAGCATCATTCGCGAACAGTCTAAGGGAGCTATTCAGATTGTCTCCTAAATCGTTCATAAACACAAGGAAGAGTAGGGGACCTATAACGCTTCCCTGGGGAACGCCAGATATCACTTCTGTTTTACTCGATGACTTACCGTCAATTACAACGAACTGTGTCCTTAAAAATAAAAATGTACTTTGAAAAGGTTCAACGATTAATTTCGGCATTTATTCACTGCACTCGTTGACGTAGGTGTTTCTGTTGGCAATGGAACAGCAGTTCTCGTCACTTAGACCTCTTCATTAACATGCTGAATGAGGTACAGAAGACGATTCTGAGTAAGCGCAATGTGAGCTGTGGACTTGAACGGCATTGCTGATGGGCGGGGGCTTTCCCACGGGCAGACGGTGCCAACTGCGTAGCACGAAGGCACTGTGTGGCTGGTGTTGTCGGCAGTCAGCTACCAGCACTTAATTTCGTTCGAAAAGTAGCTGCGATACTACAGTCTGATCGTACTTCTGAACTAAAAGTAGATATCTACCCACAGCGAGAGAACGAATATTTTTTGTCTGAATAAAAATATTCATGCGAAACACAACTAGCTCTTTAACGCACACGAAGTGGCGCGTGCTATCGACAAGGGTTCTCAAATTGATACCGTATTTATTTATTTCCAGAAGGCTTTTGATACTCTATCTCACAAACTGATTTAATCAAATTGCGTGGTTAAGTATAGAGGGCACAGTTAGTAGTAGTCGACTAAAACAGAGGCGATATCGGGCGTTACACAGGGTAGTGTCATTGGTCCTTTGCTGTTCCTTATTTACATAAACGATTTAGGAGAAAATCTAAGTAGCTCTCTTAGGTTATTTGCAGATGACATCGTCATTTGCCGTCTAGTAAAATCATCTGAAGATCAAAACCAACTGCAGAACGATCTAAATAAGATATCACTATGGTAGAAAAATTGGCAATTGACTCTAAATAATAAGAAGTGTGAAGTCGTTCACATGAGTACGAAAAGAAATCCGTTAACCTTTGTTTACAAGATAAATCAATCAAACGTGAAGGCCGTAAACTCCACAAAATATCTAGGCATTACTATTACTTCAGACTTAAACTGGAAAGAACACGTAGATAATGTCGAGGGAAAGGCGAACCAGAGACTGCGTTTTATTGGCAGAACCCTTAAAACATACAACAGAACTACAAAAGAAACTACATACACTACGCTTGTTCGTCCATTTTTTTATTATTGCTGTGCAGTGTGGGATCTCTATCAGATGGGTTTGACGGAGGACATCGAAAGAGCCCAAAGAAGGGCAGCTCGTTTCGCATTGTCACTATACAAGGGAGACATCGTTACGGAAATGATACAGTATCTGGGATGGTAATCATTACAACAACTGCGCTTATCGCTGCAGCGTGGGCTACTTACGAAACTCCAATCGCCAACATTCTCCTCCGAATGCGAAAATATATTATTGACTCCCACTTACATAGGTAGAAATGATCATCAGAATAAAATACAAGAAATCAGAGCTCGATCGGAGAGATTCATATGTTCTTTCTTCCCGCGCGCTATCCGAGAATGGAATGGGAGATTAATGGTATACATGTGGTTCGATGAACCCTCTGCCAGGCACTTAAATGTGATTTACAGAGTATCCTATGCAGATGTAGATGTAGAAAAGATATTAACTACAATAAAGGAAATAAATTAGTTTTCCTATGATGAGATCACGAGAATTAAACCGCAAGGATTTGCAAGTAAGATAAGAACTTACTAATGGAAGACACCCTACATCAAGATGCACGGTGTTGTGAGGTAAGTAAAAAACATACAACTAAGAGAGACGTTCAAAGAACAAATAGTAGGACTGATGTATCTCATCAACGAGAAAACAAGAACTACTAAAAAAAAAAAAAAAAAAAAAAAAAACTGAACACCTGTTGTATTGCATTTTTATTGCATTCGTTTATACTACCTCATCCTAAATATTTACTACTAGGGGGCTCGTGGTTTTTTCGTGAGTACGTGCGTGGCGAGTACGGGGCACCCAGCTAATGCGGTCTTCCTTCCTTCTTTACGTCCCAGAGTGCATTTCCTTTCCCCCTCACTCCTTCACCTCCTCAACGGGGGACTGATAACCTCAGTAGTTTAGTCCCCCTATACCAACCAAACAACCCAACCCCAACACGGTATTGCCCGGATATATACGAATTTTTACAGTTTGACTTTAGAAACGAAAAGAAAAAATTCAGAAAAGTCTCGTAAATCACGAGTCGCGTGATGGTAAAGTTTTGGAGTCATTGTTTACTACGTCATATCCCCTTAACTGTGTGTCGTATGTAGTTTTTAACCCCACAGCGATTGTTTCCTGATAGTAAGCAGTATGTGTATCACGTTTAGTCGGTCCATTATTTTAGGAGAAGATGTGGAAAAATTACGCATGATGCAGCAATTATTTGGAAATGTCATTGTTTATGACGTCATAGCTCTTGAAGTATGTGTCGTACTATGATATAAATTTGAAGGTACGTTTAGTAGCATTTGAGCATAACGTCTGCAAAATATGTCGCGATTAGTGTTAGTAGTCAAGACGTAATAAATCGAAACTTCATGAACCTAATTGTCTGTGACTTTATTTCTCATGAATTACATGCCGAACTGTGGTGAAATATCGAAGAAACATTCAGTGGTATGTATGTGTACTGTCCATGAAATTTCTCGCGAATATAATTTACGGTGTAGAAGTAATAAGTTGTAACGTCAATGCCGCGGTAGAGTGGCCAAGCGTTCCAAGACGCCAAACTGCGGAGCACGCCGCTGCTCGCCGTCTGAGGTTCGAGTCCTCCCTTGGACACGGGTGTATTTGTTGTCCTTAGCATAAGGTAGATTAAGTAGTTTGTAAGCCTAGGGACTGATGACCAGCGTAGTTGAGTCCCACAGATTTACTAAACATTTGAAGCCTACGTAATTATATTTGAACATTTGTAAGGTCATTCCAAATTTTATATGTAAAAAACCAATAGAGCAACTCGAAATTTCTCTCTAATAACCTGTTTCCAATTGTTTTACCCATCCTTTTTCACTTCTATTCCCAATCAGGGTCCCGATTGCAATAATAATAAATAAGATCAGAAGAAGGGGGGAGATAGAGAATGGGGGAATGAAATGGATTTAAAAAGGGGGATTGATAGGAGGGGGAGGAGATGGATATGGTGTGGGGTAAGATGGAGTGGTGTGAAGATACGGGGAGGAGGAGATAGACAAAGGAAGGTGGGAGGAGGCGATGGAGAAGTAAAGGAGGAAGGGATGGACATCGGGAGAAGAAGAGATCGAGGTGTACAGGGTGTTACAAAAGGGTACGGCCAAACTTTCAGGAAACATTCCTCACACACAAAGAAAGAAATTATGTTACGTGGACATGTGTACGGAAACGCTTAATTTCCATGTTAGAGCTCATTTTAGTATTTCTCTTTAAATGTAAATTGAAATAATTCGTGGAGACAATTGTTAAAATACCGAATTGTTTCGTTAGTATGTACTGGACTTCCTCGATTCACCGCCAGTTGGCCCAATTGTAGGATGGTAATGTTGACTTCTGTGCTTGTGTTGACATACGACGGATGAGGCTTCATTCCAACGTGATGATATTGTAAATTTTCACAATCAACATGTGTGGGCTGACGAGAACCCGCACGTAATTGTGCAATCACGTCATCAACACATATTTTCTGTGAACGTTTGGGCAGGAATTGGTGATGTCTTGATTGGGCCTCATGTTCTTCCACCTACGCTCAATGGAGCACGTCATCATGATTTCATACGGGATACTCTACCTGTGCTACTAGAGCATGTACCTTTACAAGTACGACACAACATGTGGTTCATGCACGATGGAGTTCCTGCACATTTCAGTCGACGTGTTCGTACGCTTCCCAACAACAGATTCGGTGACCGATGGATTGGTAGAGGCAAACCAATTCCATGGCCTACACGCTCTCCTGACCTGTTGACTTTTATTTATGGGGACATTTGAAAGCTCTTGTCTACGCAACCACGGTACCAAATGTAGAGACTCTTCGTGCTCGTATTGTGCACGGCTGTGAAACAATACGCCATTGCCGGCCGCGGTGGCCGAGGGGACTGAGGAGCTCCAGTCACGGTCTGCACGGCCACTACGGTCTGGGGTTCGAATCCCCCCTCGGGCATGGATATTTGTGCCGTCCTTAGTTGTAAGTAGTTCAGAAGTAGTTTGTAAGTTTAGTGCCATAGACTCTACAAACATATGAATACGCCATTCTCCAGGGCATCAGCGCATCAGGGATTCCATGCGACGGAGGGTGGATGCATGTATCCTCGCTAACGGAGGACATTTTGAACACTTCCTGTAACAAAGTATTTGATGTCACGCTGGTACGTTATGTTGCAGTGTTTTACCATTCCATGATTAATGTAATTTGAAGAGAAGTAATAAAATGAGCTCTAACATGGAAATTAAAGCGTTTCTGGACACATGTCCACATAACATATTTTCTTTCTTTGTGTGTGAGGAATGTTTCCAGGAAGACTGGCTCTACCTTTTTGTAACACCCTGTATATCCCATTCACATTAGCGACTGCAAAGCTCAACAAATGTTCAGATTTTTTAAATCTATCGGACCAAACAGCGTGGTCATCAGTCCGTAGCTTACAAACTACTTAAACCTAGGTGAACTAACCTAAGGACAAACACACACACCCATGCCCCAGGGAGGACTCGAACCTCCACGGATTGCAACCGCACGCTCCGCAGCAGACGCCTTAGACCGCTCGGCTACTCCACCGCGGCAGACTGCGAAGCGTTGCCGGGTTTGCTAGTCTTTTATATGACTAAGCGGAGTCGAATTACGCAATCCGATTGTGAGAGGGGCGTGTAAACAGGATGAGAGTGGCGGTCGCAAGGTACGCGAGCGCGCGAGGGCGCGTGCGTCGTGTTTAGGTGTGCGCAGCGCTCTTGTTTGGCGCTGAGTAGGCGCGGGCGGCCCACGGCGACCTTGTCCTTGAGGCGTAGTCGGCGCGGAGCGGTCTGCTGGCGTGGTGCGCGGCCAGCGGCAGCAGGACTGGGATGGCCTGGCCCGCATCTGGGTCAGCGGCGACCGGCCGCCGCAACTGGGCCACCAGCCGCCCCTCTACCTGCCGATACCGCGGATGTAGGCACCGCGCTGCGAGCCGGCCGCAGCCAGACTCTGCACTCTGAGGACGGGACACACCTGCCGCTTATATGTGAGCGCAGGCTTCCGCGGACGTTGTCATCTTCTATATCTATAAATGTGAATGTCTGTTCGGTGTACATTTATCACGTCTGAACCACAAGACGTAAAGAGCTAAAAATTTGTACAGTTACTAATGTCTACCAGGGCAAGGCTTTAGGCGCGGTTTTATGGCGATCGGATATATATATATATATATATATATATATATATATATTAATGTCAATGTCTGTTCGGCGCACGCTTATCACGTCCGAACGACAAGACGCAGAGACTTAAATATTTGTACAGTTACTAATTTATACCTGAGGAAGGTTTTAGGCACGGTTTTATAGCGATCTAATAGATATCTAGTAATTTGAAGAATATAACGCGAAATGCGGAACAATAATTACACTTTGAAAATTATGCATTGTTGCTTGAGGGTTGATCATGATAAAAGGGTGCAGTATATTGGGATGGAAAGTTATCGGTATATATGAAATTGTACGTGTGTGCGTGTCAATATTTCGCTCTGCAGCCAAAACTACAGAATGCAGACGAATTGCCTGTGTGTGTGATTCTTGTCCAAAGTCTCCCGTCATACACCATAGCAGTTCTATGCCTTTAGCTACAAGAGGGTGGAAGATATGGTGGTTGAAAGTCGTCCATATATATATATATATATATATATATATATATATATATATATATATATATATATGAAGGCCAGCGATGACGTTTGCGACTCTATTGCAAAGAGGTTACTTAGATGCAGCGAAACTTGATGCCACAGACCATATCTATGGTCTATGCGTTCTACAATGTCTTCAGCTCTTTCTCTGTAAGGATAAGCATACGAATAAGGAAATATAAGAATAAATAAATAAAGCAGTAAAAACCATCAAGAGAAAAGGCTCTGCTAACGGTATACTATGCCTTCCACATCGCTTCAACGGGTCCTACACAAATCTATAGGCCTACTTTTGTTCCAATATTGATGAAATTTTGCACACTCTACCTGAAAAATAAGAGGAGTGACACTGTCTGTATAAAATTTCGTTCAGTACATGGTGGAGGGTACTTAACTTACGGAATTTTACAAAATGCATAGTTTTGCTCCAAACTTTAAGAATTTTTGCACACATGACCTGCGAACCAAGAGAAAGATCGCTGGTTGCGTGTTTGTATGTTACATGACAGAGGGTACATTGCAGAAAACTTTGTCGAGCGAGGGAAAGGTGGATACGAACAAAGAGATGGGATAGAAAGAGGTAAATACAGAGAGAGGGCGGAAGGGGATGTAGTCTACGGGATAAGTAAACACCCGGGCAACGCCGGGTTTACAGCTAGTTCAAGTATAAATTTCTACACACTGTGAAGCCTAATGTTACCAGAATTTACGAGGACATGTCCGCATTTTCGACGTTTAACCATTTATAGGGCAGTACTTTGAAAGTACTTGATACCAGAGTCAGAAGTATTGTCACTGTAACATCAAACCAGTGCGGATTTGTTAAGGGACCATCGATGCTATCCATGCCACGCGCCTTTTGATGGAAAAGCACAGAGAGAAAGAGAGATAAGAGTGTACACGCGGCATTTCTAGATCTGGAAAAGGCTTTTGACCGTATCCCACACGATCTTATTCGGCGAGCTCTTCGTTGTCATGGTGTCCCGGAAGAGTATGTAAGCTGGGTGGAACTTCTGTACCGCAATTCCACTAGTGCAGTTCGGAGTCCTGTTGGTATCTCTCCGCCTTTCGGTATCAGTGAGGGTGTTCATCAAGGTTCTGCCCTTTCACCCTTACTGTTCATCCTCTGCATGGATACGGGAACAGCTGACATACAGACTTCACATCCGTGGACCCTTCTTTATGCCGATGATGTGCAACCTGTCGAACAAACCCGCCCAGAACTCCAACACCAGGTTCAAACGTGGAAGGACAAACTGGCTGAAATGGACTGTACCTCAATGTCCAGAAGACTGAATACTTAGAATGCGGCTCCCAAACCAGAGGTACCATAACTATCGGGGAAGAAGGCCTGCAGAAGAACACACATTTTAAGTACCTGGGGTCCGTTGTCACCTCAGACTGTGACACAACTCTCGATACTCGGACGATAGTGAATGCAGCTTGGGTCAACTGGAGACAGGTCACTGGAGTCCTCTGCGATGAAAAGATGCCTCAACGTCTAAAGGCAAAAGTTTACAAAACCATTGTACGTCCAGCAGCAATCTATGGGACTAAGTGTCGCCCTATGACGAAACAGCAGGAGCAGATGCTACATACGATGGAAATGAAGATGCTTCGTTGGTCCATGGAGCTGATCCGATGTGACCATGTAAAAAACAGAGAAGTCTGGCAAAAGTTCGGTGTGGTGCTCATCACAGACAAACTGTGGGAAGTCCGTCTCCGCTAGTACTGCCATGTCATCAGAAAGGAGGACAACTTGGTTGCATAGACAGCACTCCACATCAACCCAGGAGGAACAAGATCACGAGGGAGACCGGCAGAGAGATGGACTGGCAACATCAGGGCAGACATGGACGCTGTTGGTTTAAGGCAAGAAGATGCCAACGACCGAAAGAAATGGAGGAGACGCAACAAAGTAGCAGACCCAGCAAGTCGGGATTAATGCTTTGAAAGAGACTATGAAAGTCCAAAATTAAACTTTAAGGACGGTTTGTAAATGTCTCGTTAAGTTCTAGTTAAGATTTGTGGGAATTGCGGTTGTCAATGTTTCGTTATGAGTTAACCTGACGTTAAAAGACCTCAATCTGGCCGTTAATTTAACGAGTAGTAGAATACTGCTCGTTATATGACTAACGACCAGTTAAGTGAGAATCTGTATGAAAATGGCAGGATTCTATTCCGCTAAAATACCGCCATATATTCACGCGATTAAGACCAATTTATCGAACAAAATAACAGAAGCACTACTTGTATGAAAACTAGGGTGGAAAGCAGCTTTACGACTATTCCAAAATTTTATCGTCATATTTGTCGCCCTATCCATGTCAGTAGCGATTAGATGAGTTTGTATATTACATATACGTAACATAATCTTAAAATTATTGATGCGATATCGAAATTCAAACTTACAGGTAACGACTAGTTGAGAATCGGTATGATGAAAATGGCTGGAATAAGAGATCTGGTCGGCATTGAAGAGGATGTCAATATTTTGGACGATCTAGAAGTCATCGCCCCAATAAGGGCACTCATTACTGCAGAATGAAAGGATTACGCAATATAATTTTCACTTAATTTTTGCCTCTCATACAGCCTTGAGGATGTTTTGTTATAAAAACCTAAGCTAACTGTACTTATTTTCATATCTTTGCTGTAAACCAAAGACTTTGTTTTATCTTTAGAGTGTGTCTTGCACTCGCGGTTGTTGCGTTTAAAGAGTCGATGTGTGACTGTCGTGGAGAGCAGTCGTTGTGAGATTATGACTGAGTTGAACCGATGAGTAGTAGTCGGGGAACTGTCGGATTAGTCTGTCAGTGTGTTAGAGTCGAAGAGTAAAAATTCGGACAGTTTTGAAGAGTCGCAGCCAAGTATGCATACTGTAATTTTGTATGGAAATTAATATGTATCAAATAAGGTAAAACTTTTATTTTTATATTGTTATGATGGTAGCCTGTATTTTGAATTATTGTAGTTGGTGTTTGTCTTTATTTGCTAATGAATACTGTTTAGTGCAGCTAGCATTTGTCATTTAACCCTGAGTCATTTTACCAGTTCCTCGTTCCTTTCACCAGTTTGAATAGCAATCCGTCCTGATCATTGTTTCTTGTGATAGCGTTGCATGATTATTGTGTTTATAAATTTATGTGGTAATTAGAACAGTTCAGTGTAGGCATTTTGTCATGATTAATTGGTCTATTAATGAGAGCAAGAAGTAATTTGTTCATAAATCCAATAAAGTTCATAGTTAGAGATTTTCTCAGTCTTTATGAAAGTTCAAATTAGTAAGTCAGTTAATGTTAGTAACTGTTAAAGTGATTTCTCTGATCAGAAGAGAAGTATATCACGTAAGGAGATAAGAAATATTTGCAGTGAGTTATACTTGAAATCATTACCAGATTTGTCGGACATTTTTTAATACGTTGAATCAGTATGGTAATTGTTCAGATAGGCACATTATCAAGAGCAGTGATTTTTTGTATCTAATTAATATCAAATATCTTTTTTTACATCCTGTTTATTCAAGTGACAAAATTGTCACTGTAGTAGCTTTTTGTTGGCTGTTTTGTTGGCTTTCGCAGTCGAATTGTGCATGTTTAGTCTGGGTACTGGTATATGGTACACGCTAATCGATCCGAACTTTTCATTTGCTCACATTGTTTCTCACACACGAGATTAATGTGTACTCCAGTTACTAATTTAACTAATGTTAACTTATTAACGACTGTACAATTTAAACAAGATTAATGTGCACACCAGTTACGAATTTAGCTACTGTTAACTTTTTAACGACTGTACAATTTAAAGTGTTATCCGTTGAGCATCAAACAAAACCACATTTACGTAAGATCATTGCATTCCGTGTCAGTTGCAATTTATTCTAATAGGGCAAAGGAAGGTACTAAGTCTCATAGCTTAGTCAAATTATTTTGTAACCAAAACCACAACTGAACATTTATTTGTGAATTTTAGCGGGGACGGTCTCTTACCACAAACAGTGACACGCTCGCCCCCCCCCCCCCGACACACACACTACCTTTAGCATTCATTCAAACACACACACACACACACACACCACTTTTAAGTACACACCCGTCACTCACCTGTACGCTACAACACAGATACGACTCACCTCTCTCAAATCCACAGCGAAAGAGCCCAGTGTGCGTGGAGGAAGGACATCGTTTCAGAAAGCAGGCAAAACCCATCTCATGAGACATCCCAGCTACAGCGCCACATGACATTTCTGCAAACCGGTTTTAAATCCGATGTTTACACGCCAATGTTTACAAGAGTACAGGAGGGCCTTGAACCCTAGATGCTCAGATCAGTGAGTAAACTGCAGCAGCTGCGAGAAGAAATATTATGATTGTCTGCAACGTGTCCCTCAGTCGACATTTTAGGCCGCGCGTCAGTGTGTGTGTGGGAGTGTTGCGCCTATGAGTAGTTCTACTCCATGCCGCTTGGTGGACAAGTGGAAGGTGGCCATCTTCTTCCCAGGACGAGGCTTCCGACCCTCTGGAGATTGCGACACAACTGGTTCACAGTTGGCGTCGCAACTCCGGACGAATGAAGAGCAGGCGTGGGCTGAACTTGATGAGCCGGACTGCTTGTGAAACGCTGCACCAGATGACACCGCGGGAAATGTGGGTGGTGGGCCGCATCTGCGTGCAAGTAACGTAACTCCTCGCTGCCTTCTAGGAGTCGCGTTCCTCATTAACGAACACATTACGCACGTTTGAGTTAACCTGTACTGAGCCTGTTTTGTTTTGATTTGTCTACTGTTGAACATCAATGAACTTCACTGTGAAAGTTACCAAAGAAGGACCGAGAACATGCAATGTTGGCTTTGTTAATCGGATTTGGCGTGTTAATAGTTACGCGGTGCCGGGATGCCCTTCCTGTCGCCACCCCATGCCCCTTCGGAGGAAATGTGTGCCAAAAAATGTTCAAATGTTTGTATAGCTTATGGGACTTAACTACGGGGTCATCAGTCAACTAAACTTACAAACTAGTTATCAACTAGCTTATCCTAGGGACGGCACAAATACCCATGCCCGAGGGGGGATTCGAACCCCCGACCCTAGTGGCCGCGCAGACCGTGACTGGAGCGCCTCAGTCCCCTCGGCCACCGCGGCCAGCAAATGTGTGCCCCAAATGTCTGTGTATAGTATTATACTAGCTTAAACCCGTAGCTCCGCTCGCGTGTTGGTTGAATATGATAGATAAGCTATCTTGCAGTAGTGTGCTATGAGACTGGTTTTTAAGGACGAAATAAAATACAATACCTTCTTTAGAAACAAACATTTTTAATCAACATTCAAATAAAAAAAATGATAAGTGTTTAATGATTTACAATAAATAATACATACATTATTCCTCATAGCCTGTTGCAATATCTCAAGACGTATGGTGAGAGTAATGTCCAAATTCATTTTAATTTCATTTTATGGCATTCTGGTAAACTACGTTATTTGTAGTATTGTTTGGAGCGTGAATGCAGAGTTTTTTGGACTGCCCACCCTTGAGCAAGCCATGTAGAATTGACCATGTGAATAACATGAGGGCTGTAATTGGATTCCTGCGACTTTTTTTAAAGAGATTATTAAAAGAAATTTCTTTTTACTGCTTTATTTATTTATTCTTATATTTCCTTATTCGTATGCTTATACTTACAGAGAAAGAGCTGAAGACATTGTAGCACGCATAGACCAAAGATATGGTCTGCGGCATCACGTTTGCTGTATGGTACCTCCTTGCTATACAGTCGCAAAAGTCATCGCTGGCCTTCAGTCCGAATATTTTTATAATTTAACGACTTTCAACCACCATATCTTACACCTCCTGATAGCTATCGGTATACAACGGGAGACTTCGGCCAACAATTACACATAGATCATTCGTTTGTGTTCTGTAATTTTCGCTGCAGAGCGAAATATTAACACACAAACACACACACACGTAGAATTTTATATACACCGATAACTTTCCATCCCAATATACTCCACCCTTTTATCATTATCAACCCTCAGGCAACAATGCAAACAATAAAACCATTTTCAAAGAGTAAATATAATTATCAAAGAGTAATTATTGTTCCGAATTTCGCGTTATATTATTCAAATTACCTATCAGATCGCTATAAAACCATGCCTAAAATCTTCCTCAGGTATAAATTAGTAACTGTACAAATATTTAAGTCTCTGCGTCTTATCGTTCAGACGTGATAAGCGTACACCGAACAAACATTCACATTAATATATATTGATAAATAGATATCCAATCGCCATAAAACCGTGCCTAAAGCCTTCCCCAGGTAGACATTACTAACTGTCAAATTTTTAGCTCTTTACGTCTTGTGGTTCAGACGTGATAAACGTACATCGAACAGACATTCACATTTCTAGATATAGATTTGTGCAAGTGTAAAGTGTTACGAAATGTTTGCGAATCGTGTAACTAAGGCGGGACTAGGGGACCATCCCGTTATGGTAAAATGTGGATGTGGAAAACCGCCTAAAAACCACATCACGTCTGGCCGGAACTCCGACCTCTTTCGTTAATCCGCCGGGCGCATTCGAGCCAGTACGCCTCCCCGTCTCGGAAAGCAGTGCAGGAGCCACACGGCAAACCGAGCAGGTGTAAGTCTCCTCACCTCTCTCAGTCCACATATCCCTTTCTACCTCCCCCCTCTCTGTACATATCACTCTCTTCGCTTTCTCTGTACATATATCAGTAGATCTCTTTCTTCCCATCTCGCCCTTTCCCCCACCCGTGACCCATGTCCTTCTCCCCCCCCCCCCTCTCTCTCTCCACTTACTCTCCCCCTTCACTGTGAATATTACTTTACCCCTCCCGAGTAGACTTGAGCATAATAGTTCGCGATCGGGAGCGCTCACTTTAGTTCGCCATAACGGCAAGTGAGTACAAATGTTCTTGGGACAATTGAAGACCTATGCCAATTTTTATTGACAAGTTTTACTTTTGAAAAGCTTTGCTCGCCATTTACATTCGTAATCATGAGACATCTGTAAATTTTTAACGCAGTCATTAATTTGAAAACATTGATTGCACCATATTTTCAAAAATGAGTTTGTATGTTCGCGATGCTAGAACTGCTTGGCCAATTTTCTACTTGTGATGTGAAGAATTTAAAATGAATCATTTCGTCCACAAATTATTCTTCGATGTCCTCAGAATAAAAATCTCTGTAAATCTCTGGGCAGCTTCTTCAATGTCATCATCAGACTTCAGTGGAAAGTCAATAAAGAATCCAAAAAGTCAATGAACTTCATTATAGGAGAAGGGAAGGCTAAATGGAAGGGGCGGTCAAGTCGGAATTTACTGACAACTCAGAACCACGTGACAAGGCACGCGAATGGCGACGTACATAGCAATAGGTGACCAACTCTTCAGATCCATCAAGATATATTTCCTGTCACATATTTTTTCTTTCACTCGCCTGCAGACATACAAGGAAAAGGCAAGTTTTTTATTTAAAACGCAGAGGTCTTCATCCTATTCATGGATCATACGTTGAAAACAGTAGACTGGCAAGGCGGGATTAAAGTAGGTCAAAACAAAATAAGCAGTCTCGCATATGCGGATGACTTAGTTGTAATGCCCGATTCGATTGAAAGGTTGCAAACTAATATTTCAGAGCTCGATCAGCGGTGTAAGGATTATGATAAGAAGATCAACATCTCCAAAACGAAAGTAATGTTGTTGGGAAAGAGATTTAAACAGATTAAGTGGCAAATAGGAGGAACAAAGATAGAACAGGTAGACAGTTTCAAGTACGTCGGATGTATTTTCTCACAGTATGGCAACATAGCGAAAGAAATGGAATAGAGGTGCAGCAAAGCTAATGCAGTGTGTGCTCAGCTAAGATCTACTCTCTTCTGCAAGTAGGAAGTAAGTACCAAGACTAAGCTAGCAGTGCCCCGCTCTATCTTTCGACCAACTTTGTTATATGGGAGTGAAAGTTGGGTGGATACAGGTTACCTTATTCACAAGGTAGAGGTTACGCCGGCCGCGGTGGCCGAGGGGACTGAGGCGCTTCAGTCACGGTCTGCACGGCCACTACGGTCGGGGGTTCGAATCCCCCCTCGGGCATGGATATTTGTGCCGTCCTAGTTCGTAAGTAGTTCATAAGTAGTTTGTAAGTTTAGGGACTGATGGCCCCGTAGTTAAGTCCCATAAGCTGTACAAACATTTGATTTTAGAGGTTACAGCTATGAATATAGCAACAATGATTGCAGGTACCTATAGATGGGAACAATGGCAGGAGGGTGTCCATAATGAGGAAGTCAAAGAAAAACTTGGAATGAACACCATAGATGAAGCAGTTAGAGCGAACTGACTGAGATGGTGGAGTCATGTTACACGCATGGGAGAAGCAGGGTTACCTATGAGACTCATGAGCTCGGCAGCGGAAGGTAGAGGAGTCGTGGTAGACCAAGAAGAAAGTACTTAGACTCGGTGCAGAATGATTTTAAAGTAAAAGGCATAACATCAGACGAGGCATCAATGTTAGCATTGAATAGGGGATCATGGAGGAATTTTATTAGAGGTACTTTGCTCCAGACTGAACGCTGAAAGGCATAATCAGTCTCTAATGATGATGATGATGATGAACGCAAAGGTCTTTCTAAAAAAAAATCCACATCGTTAAAAAGCGTGGGGCCCCTAGGCAGCTGCCTAGTCTGCCTTATGGGTAATCCGGCACTGAGTATGAGATCTGTGTACTGAAGTGTCTAAGTTAAGTATAGCTAACTGTAATTGGTGGGTGTGTGGGGTAGTGTCTGTTCGTGTTGTAGATGTTGCTATTCCCCTAAAAGATCCTTTATATAGATGTAGTCGGACCCGCGTCCTTTAACGGCGGTGACTCACGTTCTGCGGCTCGGAGTTGTGGTGTTTGGGAAGCCTTGTCAGCGACGCAGGCCGCTTTTCTAGGTTACACGGTGGCAGCAAGCGGCGAGTTCCTTACATGGCCCGCTTCCATACCTGACAGTGCGCAAAACCTGCGTCAGCGCGACGCAGGCTTGCTACTGCACCTAGACTGCCTGACACGAAACTGAACTACCCCCTCCTACGGGCGGAGGAAGACCCGTCGCTACCGACCGGCCGCCGTATCTCCCTCGTCCAGGTGGCGTCGACGGATGCTGTATGGGAACCATGTGATCAGTTTAACGTTTCCCCGCAAAAGTGTCGCTTTTCGTGACCGCAGCTTCTAAAATTTTGACGAAACGGAATGTTGCCGTTATTTACAAACATAGTGGGAAGATACAGGATCACCTGAAATCGGCAAAGTATGCTCGCAAACCTCTGGAAAAAGCAGGAATTTACAGGATTCCGTGTAGCTCTGGAGACATATACGTGGGTACCACAAAAAGAACAGTCAAAAAAATGTTCAATTGTTTGTAGAACTTATGGGACTTAACTACGGGGTCATCAGTCCCTAAGCTTACAAACTACTTATGAACTACTTAAGACTAAGGACGGCACAAATATCCATGCCCGAGGGGGGATTCGAACCCCCGACCATAGTGGCCGTGCAGACCGTGACTGGAGCGCCTCAGTCTCCGCGGCCACCGCGGCCGGCAGTCAAAAAACGACTAGATGAGCACAAGGGGAACTGTAGAAGGGGAGAGATTAACAGACCAGCCAATATGTTTTTCAACCAGGGGACTACCTTATTCAATTTGATAAGACTCAGGTTTAAGCAGCCAAAAATGGATCCCACGAATGACTGTACAGAGAGTCTATAGAAATTGTAAAACAGCCCAATAATTTCAATAGGATGGAGGAGGGCGTGAAACTAAATGAAATCTGGATTCCGGTTTTGAAGAAGAAGTGTAACAGTCTTCCACCACGGGACGATATTAACGGACGGCGGCAATCGACAACGATGAATTGCACGCGCATGTCAAAACATCTACGTCACACGTCTGCGCGCGAGCCCTCCCTCGTAAACGGAGTTTGGCTTCAGTCAGTAGCGAGCTAGGGTGTGCATCGGACACTCAAAAGTGCCATGATCCCTCTTGAAAATGTCCGCAGTCGGGGACGAAACGATGGGTTTCCATAGTAAATCCACTAGACCACTAGCCCGGAAGTTTTTAGTAATTTTGACCATTCCGGCCGTGAAAGTTTACATTTTACAATACACCGTAGCTTCTGCTTCTCAAAGCAGCTCCTCAATTTTCCTATCAAGGGCTGAGGGCACCCCACTTGCCGAAACCGCTCGACAGACCCGGGCGGTGACCCATCCCAGTTCTAGCCAAGCACGACAATGCTTAAGGCCGATACTGCACTATCTAATTTTCTTTGAAAATGTTCAAATGTTTGTAAAGCTTATGGGACTTAACTACGGGGTCATCAGTCCCTAAACTTACAAACTACTTATCAACTACCTTATACTAAGGACGGCACAAATATCCATGCCCGAGGGGGGATTCGAACCCCCGACCGTAGTGGCCGTGCAGACCGTGACTGGAGCGCCTCAGTCCCCTCGGCCACCGCGGCCGGCAATTTTCTTTGACAAAGAATCTTTGACGTGGTGAAAAGGGGACATTACACTATCCAACTTCTTTGACAAAGACTCTGTCAAAATGCACCGAAAATGGCGGATGAATATTTGTTATTAACCTCGCTGTTGGTTACATTTATATCTATAAATGTGAATGTCTGTTCGGTGTATGTTTATCACTTCTGAACCACAAGACATAAAGAGCTACAAATTTGTACAGTTACTAATGTCTACCCGGGGAAGGCTTTAGGCGCGGTTTTATGGCGATCAGATAGCTATTTATCTATATATATTAATGTGAATGTCTGTTCGGTGTACGCTTATCACGTCCGAACGACAAAACGCAGAGACTTAAATATTTGTACAGTTACTAATTTATACCTGAGGAAAGTCTTAGGCACGGTTTTGCAGTGATCTGATACATATTTAGTAATTTGAAGACTATAACTCGAAATGCGGAACAATAATTACTCTTTGAAAATGGTTTCATTGGTTGCGTTGTTGCTTGAGGGTTGATAATGCTAAAAGGGTGGAGTACATTGGGATCGAACGTTATCAGTGTATGTAAAATTCTACGTGTCTGTGCGTGTGTGTGTGTTAATATTTCGCTCTGCATCGAACACTACAGAACGCAAACGAATGGTTTGTGTGTAATTGTTGTCCAAAGTCTCCCGTTGTACACCATAGCAGTTCCATGCCGATAGCTATAAGGGGGTAGAAGATATGGTGGTTGAAAGTCGTCAAATTATAAAATATGCCAGCGATGACGTTTGCGACTCTATAGCAAGCAGATTACATACAGCGAAACGTGATGCCACAGACCATATCTTTGGTTTATGCGTGCAACAATGTCTTCAGCTCTCTCTCTGTAAGTATAAGCAAACGAATAAGGAAATATAAGAATAAATTAACAAAACAGTAAAAACGAAATTTCTTTTAATACGTCTATTAAAAAAATACGATTGTGCGTTTCGCGCATTACATCAAGCGATCGATCTGTGATATCATTACAATCATTATTGTTGAATTTTTGAATTTCGTGACTGGATTCTTGAAAACGGGTGCATTTTTCATGTGATTTGATCTCATAGCACACTAATGAAAAATAGCTTATCTATCATAATCAACCAACACGCGAGCGGAGCACGGGTTTAAGCTAGTATATTATAAATATCTATTTATACAATACGATTGCATATAAGCCTACAGTAATTGCAACGGCAGACATTTGGAAGACTGACAACATTAGTGACGCTTGCAGGGGTATTCTTCTCTAAAAATTTAACGGTGGAACCAAGAGCCTGTTCCCAGTTTTCCCTTTTCTAGTACTCTAAACAGTGCCATTATTTACTTGTGCTTTCTCCACTGCAGAACTGGTGCGGAGGAAATTAATTTTCTTTTTTACGTCTCCTACCGTGCAACCAGTCCTCATTTGGTCGCTAACGAACTCCGCAATTGTTCTAGCTTTCTACTCGATGCAGCTGGTTTTTTCCAATCATCCCCATACAACTGCTGTTGTTGGGGCGACACGCCATACGAATTTCGCGCCCATGTTTCCAAACGTTACTTTCAAGAACTGCTACTGCGATGCTAGCGCTTGAAGCGGTCACATTTCTCACCTCACGTAACATAAGACGAACGCTTTCTTTGATCAAATCTACGGTGAGCTGCTAGAGTTGATCAAATAATTTTTGACGAAAGGCAACTTTGACAAAAGTCCCATATTACGATGTCCAATCTCTGTCAAAGAAAATTTGATAGTGTAATATCGGCCTAAGCTAGGCTTTCTGGAGGGAACCTATGTACCCACGGCAGCACGGCCATTGACAACACTTAGCAACAGGATCACATGTAAAATAACGAGGAATAGGAATTTTTCAACGAAATCTTCTACTTTTGCAAAATATGAAATTTCTCTTTTAGCATAAAAAGAGTGATAAATTCTTCAGTTTTAGAAACTGATACATTACGTTCAAATGTTCATATGTTTTTAATACTTATGGGACCAAACTACGTTGCTCATCAGTCCCTAGACTTACAAACTACTTAAACTAAGTTAAACTAACCGAAGAACAACACACACACACATCCATGCCCCAGGGAGGATTCGAACCACCGACGCGGGAGGCCGCGCGATCCGTAACGCATTATGATTCCTTTTCGCCTCATGGATTTATTTGGTATAGAAACGTGAAAGTACATTTCATTTTTTCTCTAATGAACTATGATGCGACGACAATAAGTACCACAAGAAACCATTAAAAAAATAACAACGAATATGGCAATAAACGCAGTGAATAAGGCAATAGACAGATTGAAATTCAAAGGAAAGGATCACCGAAATTTATCGAAAGATGCACCAAATCTGGGAAATAATTATTTGTCTGAACTTACATCCCTTATGCATCATGATCTGCTGTCACTGTATTATTGCGAGTATTATCATTATTACTGCTCTGGGTAAATGCAGCCTTTATAATTTAGTCTTGATTTTGCTTTATTTCCGTTTAATGAAGTTTCTATTTATGTCCAGGCAGTAAAGAGGCCGATGTCTATTGGTGTAGTGTGGTAATCTTTGTTATGGTAATGTGGCGTTTACCGGAATATCTGTTTTTTATCCGAAATACAAAATTAGAAATATATATTTTTTTTTTTTTTTTTTTTTTTTTTTACTGTAAGATTAGGTTAGATTTTCGATGTTGTTGCGTTTACGAATTTAAATGTTGTCTTCTTTAGAAACATGTTTAGTTTGTTAGTGGTTTGTACTACATAAATTTGTATTTCGTATTTAATTTTTCGTTTTGTGTATGAATCTTCGACTGTTTTATGTCGTCCGGAATTTTACGGGTTTTTATTTATTTATTTATTATTTTCATACAACTAATGTCTAGAAGAAACCTGTATTTCTCATCCACTTGCTTGCCTAAGTGATGTAATTTTACAATGAGTTCATATTTCTCCTTCTTAGTTTCCTGGCGGGATATTTTTTCCTTGCGCGGCGTCCGTCCTCCACGGCCATTTATTGCTTTCAGATGGGTCACGTGTTGTTTCAAGGCGTCATTTCCCTGAAGTGCACGGCTGCCGTGTTTTGTTTTCGCCGTGTGTTGTTGCTTTGCTCGGCAGGCAGCGAGCCGCGACTTACCGCGTGACCGGGTAACCTTAGTGAGCCAGAGGACGAGTCCTTACCTGCAACAGAAATAAACACGCGTTACGGAACACTTCCGAGAAACGTAGCTTCTTCAGGCACTCATTTACCAGTAAATGCTAATTGTAAGGAACTTATATAAGCACTTAATCTCGCATTTGTGATCAGTGTGACTGAATGAAAAAGATTAGTTGCAATAGTTTCTGCAGTGGATAAAAGCGAATAACTATGTTACTTTAAACTTTAACAAGGTTGCATGCTTCCTTATATGTAATCAATATACATATATAAAAATGGAACGTGGGACGTGTGTCCGTATATTTCACTTTGTACCGAAAATTATTCACTGCAGATCAACGGCGGTTATGCATGAGAGTAGCCTTTAGGTTCGCAGTGTGCACTATGTTGTTTTGATCGCTGTGTGTGACGGTAGGTGAGTGTGGCGAGCAAAAATCTGTGAAATGTGGAGCAATATGACGGTCAACAGATGCTCAAAGATAAAAAGACTCGAAGATAAAACACTAGGAAACACAGACATAAATTAACTGAGCATTAACTACGCTGGCAATACACCAATGATCTCAATATAAATACTGGAAGGACAACTGTAGTGCTTAGGATCAAAATACTGACAACTGAATTAGCAGTTCCGTGTTGATAGCTATAAGAGGGTACAGCAGTTGAAAGTCGTCGGCTTATATAAAATTCGCACTGAAGACCAGCGATGATTTTTGACACTATAATAGCAAAGAGGTTATATACAGCAAAACGTGATGCACATTCTATAGTTAGCTTTTTTTTTTTTTTTTTTTTTTTTTTTTTTTTTTTTTTTTTTTTTTTTTTTTTTTGCAGCAAGGGTACGAATAAAGAAAAATAAGTGGTTATTGCAGTTTGAAAAGTAAAACTACCAAGAAAGAGGACAAAGCGTAAGAAAGAAATTTCGCGTTCTCTATCCGTTTCTGAAAGTCAGAAAACGGCGCTGAAAAGTGAATCTACAGAGGATAGGAACCTGAAATTTGTAGATGTTGTTTATCTTACACTGTAGGCATCAGCGATTTATCGATATTCCCATCCATAAGAAAGTGAAATAGGAAATGAACGGTTTTTTGAAAGTACATTGCTATTCAGGCAATTTTGAAGAAGAAATATAAAACTTCCGATTTAGATTTCTGATTGGAATTTTAAAAACACGTGTTTCGATATTTTTGGAAATTCAACCATTAAGCGGGTGAAATAAGAAAAAATCTTAGGGGTGCTACTAAGACTATTTTGATGCTAGAAATGTGAAAATTTGGGTTTGTTACTATAGTTATAATTTAAAAAAATGTGTTTCCGGATGTTTTGAATTCTGCCAACAATGGTGCAAAGGGAGTGGCAAGTTGTATCAAAATACTTGATTAGGAAAGCATTTTTAAAGCTAAATCTATGAAAATTTATATTTAGAAGCAGAAAAACCCAATGCAAATCATCCAGTCTACGCGTGCGAAGCAGCGAGAATTTAGCTAGTGCATTTTAAAAATACGTATTTTTTTTTCTTTTCTGTTCTTCTTTCCTTCGTTATAGAAGCAGGGTGTCTCAGAACTTTAAGCAGGTTATAGTAAATCCACTACTGACTACACTAACGGACAACATTTAGTACACCTGGAAACAGGACGTCGGTTTTGATCCGATGAATGCTGGTACCACTTGCGGATATTAGACGTTTAAAGGTCGTCCACGAAAACATACCGTAGTGACATAGCTGCAAGAGGACCATCCGTGTGTACTCTTTTAATACGGAATGTTGACTGCCATAAGGCTCAGTGTGGTATCAACAAATGGAGCAAACTGTGTCTTGCCATGGGGAAGCAGCTCGAGCTTCGTACTGCCAACTGAGCGATTTTGAAAGGGATCACATTGTTTTTGGTCTTTGGGGCCTGTAGCACAATAGTCATATAATGACTTTATAACTATAAAAGGTCCCAGATTTGCTGCTAAGTTTTGATTTATTTTTATTTCGTCACTACAGACTGTTTAGGCACATTATTGCCATTTTCCTGCGGATATAGGTAATAAGTTTTACACAGTATTTCTAATTTTAATTATAAATCTTATTCTGAAACTAGACCAAAAATGTTTTCCCTTACGTCTATATTAAATGACGTGCATATATATCATCGTATTGGACTGGTTTATGTTTGTTAATTACTTTCTGGTATTAATAAAAAGGATTTGTATTTAGTTTGTTAGTTTTGTCAGTTCCGATGATATATATTTACAGATTATCGTTTCAATTGCTCAAATATTTGTTAAGCTTATGTCACTTAACTGAGGGGTCATAAATCCCTAAAGTTAAAAATTACTTATAAACTAACTTACACTAAAGACAATACAAAGTGCCATGCCTGATGGGGAACACCCTTGCACATCCGAGCATAGTGCCTCAATGAGCTCGGCCACTCCGCCGTGGCAATTATCGTTCGATAGTGACAAAGATGATGTTTATATCGCTATCTGTTGTAGTTGCAATCTCTGGTTGTTGCATTACATTTAAGTGTACCAATTTTGTAAAGACTAAATGCAAACGATAAACGGATATTCATTGGACTAATATATTATACTAGAACTGACGTGTGATTACATTTTCACGCAATTTGGGTGCATAGATCCTCAGAAATCAGTACCCAGAACCACCTCTGGCCCCAATAACGGCCTTGATACGCCTGGGCATTGAGTCAAACAGAGCGTGGATGGCGTGTACAGGTACAGATGCCCATTCAGCTTCAACACGATACCACAGTTTATCAAGAGTAGTGACTGGATTATTGTGACGAGCCAATTGCTCGGCCACCATTGACCAGAGGTTTTCAATTGGTGAAAGATCTGGACAATGTGCTGGCCAGTACCTGCAACATGCGGTTGTGCATTATCCTGCTGAAATGTTGGGTTTCGCAGAGATCGAATGAAGGGTAAAGCCATGGGTCGTAACACATTTGAAATATAAAGGCGACTGATCAAAGTGCCGTCGATGCGAACAAGAGATGACCGAGACGTGTAACCAATGACACCACATACCATTAGGCCAGGTGATACGCCAGTATGGCGATGACGAATACACGCTTCCAATGTGCGTTCACCGCGATGCCGTGAAACACGAATGCGACGATCATGATGCTGTTAACAGAACCTGGATTCATCCGAAAAAATGAGTTTTTGCCATTCGTGCACCAAGGCGCTCCTGTCTGTGATGCAGCGTCGAGGTTAACCGCAGCCATGGTCTCCGAGCTGATAGTCCATGCTACTGCAAACGTCGTCGAACTTTTCGTGCAGATGGTTGAAGTCTTGTAAACGTCCCCATCTGTTGACTCAGGGATCGAGACGTGGCTGCACGATCCGTTACAGCCATGCGAATAAGATGCCTGTCATCTCAACTGCTAGTGATACGAGGCCGTTGGGATCCAGCACGGCGTTCCGTATTGCCCTCCTAAACCCACCGATTCCATATTCTGCTAGCAGCCATTGTATCGCGACCAACTCAAGCCAACTCAAGCAGCAATGTCGCGATACGATAAACCGCAATCGCTACAATCCGACCTTTATCAAAGTCGGAAACGTGATGAGGTATCACAACAACGTTTCACCAGGCAACGCCGCTCAAATGCTGTCTGTGTGTGAGAAATCGGTTGGAAACTTTCCTCATGTCAGCAAGTTGAATGCTCTGGAAATCTAATCATTTGCACATCACAGCATCTTCTTCCTGTCGGTTAAATTTCGCGTCTGTAGCACGTCATCTTCGTGGTGTAGCAATTTTAATGGCCAGGAGTGTGTAGATGAAGTTGTTTTTTGTCTACCCCTCGTAAGAGGCATCGCATGTGGCAGCGTTGCGGGGCGCACACTTTGCTCGCAGGACGGCGACCTCTGTGGACCGCGAGAGGCGAACCACTCAGCGAAAGGCGGCCAGGGGTGTGCGGCCGAGTGAGTGGCAGTGGCGGTGGTGGTGGCGTGCCCCGGGCACTTCGCGCAGCACGCGAGGGGCCGTCGACCGCCCTGCTGAAGGGCCGCCGCTGCTACCTTGCCGGGTGATTTCCTCGCCTCCGGCGCCTCGCCTTCTCGTTTGTCGGATACGCCACACGCCAACCGCACTGATACCCTTAAGCCGTCTTCACACGAGGCGTGTTGTTCTACCTGGCGCACCCAAGACGTGTTGTCTATCTAGGTACTGAACACTCTGAAACGACCTGCTACATCCCACGGATCGTGAAGCTCGTCACGATTTGCGACAACAGCACTCTCCAGCGGTGTTGTGGGCTGACGGATAGATTAATGTCTCAATGTGCCTCAAATTACAGGGTATCTCTCTTAGCGATCGTCGAAAGAGAAACCTGAATACTGCTGCTTTCTTATGTCACCCTGTTGTACGTTTGCTTGCACGTGGCATGCTATACTTTAGCAGAAACTTTTGGTCCACTTTAGGTTACGATAGTAACACTAAAGGTGGGGCTTTGCGATCGTCTTTTGACAGCTCGAAATTTAAATAAAAATAACGTCTTAACCGTTCATTTGACACGGAAACTGAATACATGAATTTGAAGAGGAGAAATGTCTCTAACAACTTTGCTCTGTTGTGTGTGTGTGTGTGGTTTTTTTTTTTTTTTTTTTTTTTCATATCTCGAATCGTTACAGTGATATTTGCAAAAATAACGGCGATTTGACCTTCTCTGTCTGTCTGTAACGTGTTCCCACTTTTTAGGTCGAACCGTTCAATCGATCGGCACCGAATTTTACAGACACAATTGTTGACTGTCAGAGACCAGAACCTTGCATTTTCAAATATTTGGGTCAAAAAATACGTTAGTAACACAAAAAAAGCGTTTGTAATGTAATTTTAATTGCAAATAAACCGTTCATCTGACAAGAAAACTGAATAACCGAATTTGTAGAGAATTTTCTCTACGACTTTGCTCTCTTATGTTTTTTTTTTCATATCTCGTATCGTTTGAGATATATTTGCAAAAATAACGATGATTTAATACTGTCCATTGATCTGACGAAAACCAGAGATGCTACGTGACTTTCCACGCCCAGAACTCTGGCATACGCCATCTTGCGTTGTGTATTTGATGATTTTCTTATTATAACTTACACTTTGTCATTTCAAAGCGATGTCGCACTGAAGAATTAACAAAAAAACGTCGTGCTTTGTACGATAAATAATAATCTAGTGTCGAAAAATGCCATACTAGCATCAGTTTAATAACTGCCATGAATAGTAAGAGATTGACAGGCTATTTTTGTAACTCTTCGCCGTAGTGTACTGGGCAGCGCGTTGAATTGTAATGCATAAGGTCAGCTGTTCAGAAACCGCCACAACAAAAAAATTTTACTCCTTTTTTCCTAAAACGGTTCCGGGCAGTCTTATTAATTAAATAGGGCTATGTTCTCAATATTTAGAGTTGTGCATATGTAAGAACGCTCCCTCTAAATGCGCGTTTCTTCTATTTCGTGAACATGCCGTGAAATACGTAACAACGAATTGAACAATGGTCTTCTGAAGCATATGCACGTAAACTGGGAGGATACTGTAATAATGAATATTCTGAAAAACGTTCTGATACTGGTAGTTTCGTATATAAAGGAAGTGCTAGATTTCTGTGGCAAGTGTAGTTCCTTAATGAAACGGAAGGGTATACAGTGCAACAAATTATCTTGTTTATTCTTTCTAAGCAATTATTCACTAGCCGGCTGCAGTGGCTGAGCGGTCTGCAGCGTGCCAGTCACAGTCTGCACAACCGCTGCGGTCGGGGGTTCGAATTCACCCTCGTGCATGGATGTTTGTGTCATCTTTAGTATAAGGTGGTCCATAAGTAGTTTGTAAGTTTAGGGACAGATGATCCCGCATTTAAGTCCCTTAAGCTTAAAAAACATTAAAAAAAGTTATTCACTATTTATGGAATATTGGAATATATTGAAAGTCATTAATTAGAATTAATGCATCTATTAAAATGTTTGTCTTTGACATGGTTGCTATTGACGCTTTTAACGTAGATGGTACTCTTTCCTGTAGTTCAGATACGACTTCGTTCATGTTACACTGTTCTGCGCTAAAATAAAGAGCAAATATTCTATTTCAGACCATGATTACGTTTTCTTTTGCAGCTACAGTCACAAACGGAATTAGTGGGGTAATACTGAATTCCACATAAATCTAGTACTCAATATATATACAAAGTTAGTACTATCATTACGTCATTTATAGCAGTCATTGTAACAGTATCTCCCCAGTTTATGTACATACAGTTCGTTGGTATGTATTTTATGGCTTGTTCTCGAAACAGAACAAATGCACTTTACAGAGAAAGCGCTGTTACCTTTGAACAACTCGGAATATTGCAGAGCCGGCCGCGGTGGCCGAAGGGACTGAGGCGCGCCAGTCATGGTCTCCTCGGCCACTACGGTCGGGGGTTCGAATCCCCCCTCGGGCATGGATATTTGTGCCGTCCTTAGTGTAAGCTAGTTCATAAGTAGTTTGTAAGTTTAGGGTCTGATGACCCTGTAGTTAAGTTCCATAAGCTATACAAACATTTGAATATTGCAGAATATAGGTGTGTTCGGTTAAGAAGGCCTGTGCACTGCCGTACCACGTCACATCATGCAGAGTAGATCGGGATCGTGTAGCTTACTGGCTAGCTGATGGGGCACAACCCACCGCCTCGCATCCGACAGTGAGCTACGCGATCGCGACCTACTCTGCATACGTGACATGGCACAGGAGCGCACAGGCCTTCTCTTCAGACTGTGATGGTTGAACCCTCTTTCTTTTTCTCTCTTCTCATTGGTACTTCGGTTTGATCCGTGGTCAGCGGATTTGATCAGTACTTTGTGGACGTTGGTTTGTTTTGTTCTATTTTGATCGCTTCGTCGATCACTCAGGTTTTTCGTTACAAAGTGCCTCTAGCTACCATGCCTGCAACCCCCTGACCGAGAGCGCTGAGCCACCGCGCCCTAGCAAGTTTCGAACCACCGTCTAACATGTTCGTACATCTCAACTAATTGCTCGCCCATTACGCTATGGCGAACAGCTGTGAGAGTAATCCGTAACTCTCGTACCATCGACGGCAACTGCTAACTAACTAACTACAATTAGATTATAATTCAGTATCCTAAGAACGACGTGTTTTTGATAATTTTCAGTGCGCCATTGCTATGAAATGACAACGTATGAGTTATAATAAGAAAATCATCAAGTAGAGAAAGCAAGATGGCGTACACAAGAGAGATTTTCGGATGAGGGATGTCACGTGACTGATTTACGAACGCCAAATGTACGCTGTGTTCCATCCAGGCTATAGTCACTCGTCCGAACGCCAAATGTACGCTACGTTCGTTCCAGGCTATAGTCATTCGTAACCAGTAGAAGCAGAGAAAATAAATTCTGAACAAACTACCAAGTCACGACAGGTGATAATATTATAACAGATAAAAATAATGAAAATGTGGGACAGATATTAAAATGATAGTTTAAAGAGGTAAAAGTTCAAAAAGAGTATGTCTGTCAAAGCTAAACTCAAATATCATATAAATTTGGCTGTTAGTTAAATACAGTAAGAAAGAATATTACGTGTTCGGTACATTGATATTATCACAATAGTAGAGCCTTAATCGTATCACTCTTACTTTGTATTATTTACATTATTTTTGTCCGAAATGTCTGCAAAAAATTATAAAACTACAAATCTAAAGTGGGCCGTAAAACACGTCAGTGCGATTTTTTTTTAAAAGAATCGCAAAGACAGTAGATATATCTGAAATCAGTTGATAATGATAACGAAATGTACGTCAATATGCCCATACCGCTTTTGCCAAGAAATCATAAACTAAAAACGCTGAAATACATCATCTGCACCAGCTCCACGTGTCTTTATCTTTCTGATATTCCTATTTTCGACTTTGTACATGTTCTGTATATTCAAAAATTACTTTGGCATTCCTTAGGATGGAATACGTTTGATGTATTTAACTTGTTCATACACGCAGATTCGTTTTGATCATTTTTTCTTTTAGAGCTGTGCCGTATATACAACTGCATCTGTGAACACATCACTAGCCATGTTCTTCTTGCACTGTGAAACTGAACTGCTCCGACACAGTACTGAACTGCGACGGAGTTCAAACACCCTGGGGAAAACCGAGTGACGTCTGGTGTCTTGAAATTTGTTGGTTCCTGTACCCTAGCACGAAAAAGTCAAAAAATTCTCTTGCGGACAAAATTTCAAATGTTTGTAGATCTATCGGACCAAACTGCGTGGTCATCAGTCCGTAGCTTACAAACTACTTACGCCTAGGTCAACTAACCTACGGACAAACACACACACCCATGCCCCAGGGAGGACTCGAACCTCCACGGCGAGCAACAGCGCGCTCCGCAGCGAGGCGCCTTAGACCGCTACTCCACCGCGGCCCTCGCGCACAGAGTTCGTTTTTATGTGCAATAAGTAACGTCGAATACTAAATATTATGATTGTAGAAAATTAACAAAAAAGTTCCATAAACCGTAATTGAACCAAATCGTTAATAAATGTGTAGAGTGTAGATGCAAACCTGTTATTTACACCTCTTTTCTTCCACAGCTCGTGACGCTAACCAACGCGCTTATCCGTCGTCTTAAAAAGAAATAACAACGAATATCGGGTATTATACGTAAATTAACAAGAAAGAAACAAAAATCTTAGAAAAACAAAAATTGTAAAAAAAAAAAAAAAAAAAAAAATTAGAATTATATAGGCGCCAACCCGCAAAATTCCCGATCGATAAACCGCAGCTTGTGGTTCTTTGTGCAGTCTCCCCACTTCTCCAGCTATTTACTACACTAATGTAAAGCAGTCAACAATCCGAAGATTGGTTTGAACACCACAGTGCTTTACTAGACATGGTCCTGTTTGGTGGTGGTATGCCGTCGCCTTCCTCCGACCTTCGAACTGACTTACCCAGCCAGTTATAGGGGGACCTACAGTTTAACGTGGGTTCCGAACCACGGATTTTATGCACCTAAATCATGTTGTAATATGTTATTTAGCTATGACATAGCAATACAAAGACACTCCTTTGATGGAATGGCGTTGAACCTTGGCATAGGAACGTTATTCTTTCGCGGTATACAAATTATAGCACTAACGTCGAATACGAAAACCTTTAAAGCTATGAATATGTCGCTTCCAGTAATCTTATTGTAACAAATCATGTCTAAAATGAACGCTTTGAAAAGTTTTTCAATTTTCTGACGCTTTGAATAAGATTATATTCATTCATCGTACACTACAACGAAAGAAGGCACGAAGCACGCAGGCGGCTCAGAAGTTCTGCTTGCCACGTGAAAATCAAGACGCATCATATTGGCCACGTTCCACTCCACGACGCAGAAATCTAACATGCAAGACCCTTCGTTCCAAGTTTCGGAGGGTAGTGAAACGTGGAATTCCACACTGTGAAGTCGCGAGTTTCTCCTCCCCACGTGCATTTCCATGTCCCGTGAGAGAACGGCGATTTGAAGAACAATATAAAATCAATCTTGGCTAAGACAGATGTCACACTGAGATGGATTCGAAGAATTCTCAAGAAGAGTTGTCCGTCAACACAGTTAGTAGGTTACGGAACTCTCATTCGGTCAGCACTTGAGTATTGCTCAACAGTGTGGGATCCGTACCAGGTAGGGTTAATAGAGAAGATCCAAAAGAGAGCACACGCTTCGTTACGGGCTCATTTAGTAAGCGTGAGAGCGTCAGAGGGATTATTAGGAAACTCCTGTGGCACACGTTGCAAGAGAGGCGTTCTGTATTGAGCTATGGGCTTCTGTCAAACTTCCGAGAGCATACGTTTCATGAAGAGTCAACCAAAATATTGCTTCCTCCTACGTATATATCGCGAAGCGGCAACAAAGATAAGATCAGAGAGATTAGGGCCCATTCGAAGGCACACAGACAATCATTTTTCCCTCTAACCATACGCAACTATAATAGGAGGAAGTGACAAGGTATGCATACACGGTGAGGTGGCTTGCGGATTATGGATGTAGACGTAGATGTTCTTTAAGAACTGCGAACTGTTTCAATTTTTCCAGTGTTCGATACCCTCTTAAAAGGACGAAGGTTTTTGAAATGATAAAAAAAGTCGCGCTGGCGTGTTTTCTGGCGTACTTTAAGTTTTCCTGTAGTTTTATGATTCTTTGCAAACATTTCAACAAAAATTACAAAAATATAAATAATTAGCTGAAAACCCGACGTTGCTCGGGACTTCACAGCCTCATCCCTTCTCTCTCTCTCTCCACCTCCTCTTTTCTTTGTCCATCCCCTCCTCTCTGCTCTCTATGTTCATCTCCTTCTCTCTCTCAGTTCGTCTCTTCCTCCCCTTTTGAACGCGTAACTCCACCCTCCCTTTATCTGCTGGAAATATCCTCATCTCTGCGTCTAACTCCTTCTCCACCTCCTCAGCCCATTTATTCCTCCATTTATCTGTGAAAAATGAAATAACGCTGTTAATTTTAATGGTGATCAGTGAAGTGTTGTCTAAGTTCACTGCATGTTACTCTCCAAATGAAATCTTAATTAGATTTGTTTTTTGTCTTTTGTTTGTATAGCATATGGGACTTAACTACAGGGTCATCAGTCCCTAAACTTACAAACTACTTATGAACTTGCTAACACTAAGGACGGCACAAATATCCATGCCCGAGGGGGGATTCGAACCCCCGACCGTAGTGGCCGTGCAGACCGTGACTGATGCGCCTCAGTCCCCTCGGCCACCGCGGCCGGCTCTTAAGTAGATAATGAAGTATTGTTTTGAAGGTGCAGTATGCCAAATTTTATCAAGATTGAAATAAAACCGTAGATTTTGTCGATGTCCGTAAGTAAAGTACCCTCTGCCATGCACCAAACAAAATATTATGCACGGAGTAAGCTTCCTCATAGTTTGAAGCTCAATTGCGCAAAATGTCATCGGAATACAAATGTAGGTTTTCCGAAGTCCATTGGTTAAGTATCCTCTGCGACGTACAATACGAAATTTTATGTAGACTGTAACCTTACTCTTGTTTTCAGTCAGGTGTGTAGAATTTCATCATGATTGGTGGATGAATTAAGTCTAGTTATTCAAATTTCCCATTATGCGGCTTCAAAATCACTTCAATATTATGGAAACTAATCCTTCGCGAATGTCCAAGCAATATGTTGACAAATTCATCGCAACAGAATTAACGGTACGGGCTTGTATTCGGGAGGACGGTGGTTCAAATCCACCTCCGGCCCTCCTGATTTAGGTTTTCCGTGATTTCCTTAAATCACTCCAGGCAAATGCCGGATAGTTCCTTTGTAAGGGTGCGGCCAATTTCCTTCCCTCTCCTTGCGCAAATGGGACTGATGACCGTTGTAATTTGTAGGTAATCTGAATATATTAATACTGCACTGATGAACTGAATAAACTGTAGAACTGACGAAGCCCATATGTAAAGTATCCTTCGTCATGCACCATATAAAATTTTATGTGACAGTGACCTTCCTCTTGTTTTGAAGTCATTAAGATTTTAGGACGAATAAAGTGTCCTTATTCGCATGTCGCATGATGCCACAGGTTTTCAACCATATAATCGTTTATTACGTCACATCCCCTGAACTATATATCGTAAGCAGTTCTTACCCCTGCGTCAATTGTTTCCTCGTGGAAGGAACATGTGTACCAAATTTGGTTGAAATGGGTAATGGTTTAGAAGCAGATATCGTATGATGCAGCACTTTTCCGCTCATTTAATTGTTTATTAAGTCATATCTCCTGAAGTATTTGTCGTACACTCATTTAGTGGTGCCTATGACCATCGCGATAGTGCAAGCAACATGTTGACAAAGTTTCATCACAATCGGTTGAACGGTACGGCCGCACATAAAATACGAACACACAAACTTTCTTTTTTATATATTAGATAAAAAATATGGACGATATGGTTACGACTTTACAATTGTGATAATATGTATGAAATCAACACGTAATTTCTCTCTGACCGTGTTTTAACTAACTGCCAACATTATTTTATATTTGAGTTTATCTTCGACAAACGTGCCGTACTCCTTAGTTGAACGTTTACCTCTTTAGACCTTTATTTTTAATATCTCTTCCATTCCTTCATTCTTTCATACTTTGATTACCTTTTTCCGTTAAATTATTATCATCTGCCTTGCCATGGTAGTTTGTCCTCAAGTTTATTTTCTTTGCCTGAACTGTTTTACGTAAAAACAAGTGACAAGTGTCAAATCGCCCTTATTTTTGCAAATATCTCTGAAACGGTGTGAGTTATTGAAAGGGAGCAAATTTGTTGAGAATTTTCTCCTCTACAAATACGTTTGTTCAAATTCCGTCTACGGCAGCTAAGGCGTTATTTGCAATTAAATTTCCTGCTGTCAAAATGCCATCACAAATGGCCTATTTTTAGTGTTACTGATCTATCCGAAACATTTGAAGAAAGGCAGGTTCTGGTCACTGGTGGCCAACAATTACGTCTATAAAATTTTGTGCCCTCCAGACGAATGGCGCGACCTAGGAAGAGTGAACACGTTACAGACAGACAGTGACAAATCGCAGTTATTTTTGCAAATGTCTCTTAAAGGATGGTAGATAAAAAATAAATAAATAAATAAATAAAAATTCTCATATACAAAATCGTTTATTCAATTTTCGTGTCAAACCAGTTAAGCCGTTATTTTCATTTAAATTTCAAGCTTTCAAAAGGCGATCGGAAAGGCCCACTTTTAGTGTTACTACCCTAACCTTAATTGGGCCAAGAAATTGCAGGCGGTGCTTCGCGCGACGCACCAAGAGCCGTACCAAGACTGCTCCCGAAAATGGGAACGGCGTTGGGACCTGCGTACCAATTGTGCAGAAGACTGTCACGAAAGTTATCGTGCACAATAAGTGAAAGGTAATCGTAGAAAAAATTTGTGGACAAAGTTCCTGAAATTTCTAAACAATCAAATGTTCAAATGAAAATTCCTGGCAGATTAAAATTGTGTGTCGGAACCGGGACTCTAACCTGCGGTAGTGCGCTTACGCGCGATAGGCAAAGGTCCCAGGTTCGAGTCCCGGTTCCGGCACACAATTTTAATCTGCCAGGAAGTTTCATATCAGCGCACACTCCGCTGCAGAGTGAAAGTTTCATTCTGGAAATGTTCAAATGTTTGTGAAGCTTATGGGACTCAACTACTGGGTCATCAGTCCCTAAATTTACAAACTAGTTTTGAACTACCTAATACTAAGGACGAGGGGGGGGGGGGGGTATTCGAACAGCCGACCGTAGTGGCCGTGCAGACCGTGACTGGCGCGCCGCAGGCAGCTCGGCCACCGCGGCCGGCTCTGAACAATCCCGAACATAATGGATTTGTAGAGCTGCTCCTGCCCACTAGCAGGACTCTCTGTACATTACAGATAACTCGGCATTTTGGGAAAGACGGTCGCAACGGCGCCATCTTGCACGCCGTGTAGTCGCTTTCTGACGTGGAGGACAGCGCACAAGTCAACACTGAGCAGATTGAGCCACACGTGGCAGGAAGCGCGCTGAGATCCAGATGGTCAGCGGTCTGCAGAGGGAATTGCTGGCGGGCGACACCAGTCGTTAGGCCCCATCACCGCCATTGTCACCAATAGTGAGAGCCACGAACGCCCATGTTGACTCACCCGTGACGTCGCAGCCGCTGACGCCACCTGTTCCACGTGCCTGTCATCTCAAGCCCCTTTTATACCACCGACTTCGCTGTCTCCGTTGATGATGATGATCGTGTGTTGTTAATGGCCGCTAGACCCCAACTGGGTCGTATTCAGCCTGCCTGGTGCAAGTCATTTTAGCTGGCACCTTTCGGCGACTTGCTTTTCAATGATTAAGTGCCCGAGCGGAGAAAATCTCCGAACGGACCGAGAATCGAACCCGGGCCCTCTGCATGGCTACCCACGACGCTGTATATATTTTTTATTTTATTTATTTAGTTCGTATTAATTGATGTTTTGCGGTAGTTTCCTCTTGTTCGTTCTGGGCTTTTGTTGAGTGGGCCCAGTTTTTTTTTTTATTACTGAGAGCGTTAACCTTTTGAGGCATAGTGGATTCATTTGTGTCCTCCTTAGCTTTCATTCACTCACATGCAACACATCTTCCAGAAGACGAAAACCGAATTTCGTAAACCGTTTTCCGCTGTCGTATTTACATGCTATAGCCTGAACCGGATTTCCTAGCCCACTTAAAACGTCGTCTGAAAAACAGCTGATTCAGTTCCTGATTTAGTCACCACAATCGCTGTTTTAATTTACTTAAAGACACTATCTAATATTTATACTTTTACTTCATGGTAGAAAATCTCATTCTGTCCATATGTGCCGAAAATTCGTAACAAGAAAAAACAATCTGACAAGCCAAGAACGCATCAAAATCGGTTACGTTCACATGGGGACGGAAATCGATTGTGCAACTGGAAAACCGCATTACAGAAGTGCATTTCCAGAATCGATTTTGGAGTGTTTACATAACCAACCAAAAGTGGAATTGTGAAATTGGTTTACGAAATCCGGTTTTTGAAGCCCATGTAAACGGGATGACTGTTTTCCAGCCGACTGACACAGTGGTTTCAATTGGAGCCATCTTTTGTCCATCCCGTTTCACGTTAAGCTGTAGGTCCCCTTTCCCCGGTTGGATAATTGGGGTAGGCTAGGGACACGCAAGTCGCCGAAGTGGCGTCCAATTGAAAGACTTGTACCAGGCCAATGAGCCACACGAAATTATTATAGTGCTGCCATCTGTTATAATTTTTTGTAACTACGTTCAGGATCTGTTTTGTTGTCATAAGAAAGTTTCTAATACTTGTATTTGCATCAGTTATAGTGCCTACTGTTCAATTTGCTCCAGTAAATATTTTTTGACCATATATAAGCTGTTTCCTAGTTATTTATTTATGAACATGTTGTAAATATACTCTGACTTATACGATTACACACAACAACATCAAATGTTGAAATGTTTGTATAGCTTATGGGACATCTACGGGGTTATCAGTCCCTAAACTTACAAACTACTTATGAACTAGCTAATACTAAGAACGGCACAAATATCCATACCCGAGGGGGGATTCGAACCCCCGATCGTAGTGGTCGTGCAGACCGTGACTGGAGCGGCCACAGCGGCCGGCCACAACAATATATATAGTTAGTACAATATCCGCATTTCCATGGTGGCTGTATACCACGTCAGCCATTAGTAGGAGAGCTAAAACAATAAGGGCTGACTAGTTGTGATACTGTCAGATGTGACCGCAAAGGCTTCCCGCAATTCAAGCATGATAAAGAACCAAGTAGAGGGGATTCTGATTGCTCAGTAAGTATTGATGGAATAGCCCGTATAAAATGGAAAGACAAACGCACTGTTATGTTTTCATCAACCATCAATACTCCAGATGATGTTCTTGTTGTACGCCGGCCGCAGGGGCCGAGGGGACTGAGGTGCCCCAGTCACGGTCTTCACGGCCACTACGGACGGGCGTTCGAATCCCCCCTCGGGCATGGATATTTGTGACGTCGTTAGTCTTAGGTAGTTCATAAGTAGTTTGTAAGCTTAGGGACTGATGACCCCGTAGTTAAGTCCCATAAGTTCTACAAACATTTGAACATTTCTTGTTGTAAACAGAAAGCATGCTGCTGGAAGTATAAAGCTAACTGCTTGTCTCGTCACGGCTAAGGCGTATCATGCGAATATGGGGTGTGCAGACAAAGCTGACATGTTACGATCTTTCTAAGCAATTGATAGACAAGCAAAAAATTCCTGGCGACGATTGTTTTGGTGCTTTGTAGATGTATCTGTTGTAATTTCATTTATTTTATACACATTGTTCAACTCTGATAAAAGTGTAAGACACAAAGAATTGAGAAGGAATGTAGTAACTTGGTAACTACGTACTAGAAATATGACAGGGTTACCAGTAAGTCTGAAGCAAAACACATGCCGCAGCATGGGCCTCCAAAACGTTGTGCGTACTGCAGTACGAAAAAACCCTTCATAGATCCAGGTGACATCGTAAAACATGTGGTGTAGACTTATATTTGTCGCGTGACAGGAACTGTTTCATTCTTTTCCATAACTAATTATTTTGAGGCTATTAATGGTATGTTGTGTATTTTCATATGTATGGCGAGCACTGTCAATATTTGCAATACTGCCTTCAGTTAAAGCCACCCCCTGATTTATAAGCAAATGTACAAACAAATCAATAAATTGTTATTTTCATTTCCTTATAGTGTATTTGAACTATTTCAATCAGTTTCCACATAAAATTCAGAGGTTTTATGTTCTGTGCCTCAAGTGGTTGAGCCTTCTGACTGATCGCGCTGAGCCGCGGCGGATTAGTCGTGCGTACTTGGGGGCCTTGCTGCGGTGCGCGCGGCCGTTCGCCGTCGGGTGTTCGAGTCCCCCCTCAGGCATGAGTGTTTGTATTGTTCTTAGGTTAGTTTACCTTAGTTTAAGTAGCTTGTTAGCTACGGACTAATGACAAAGCAGATGAGTGTGATATATTAACAAACATTTAAACAGTTTTTGATCGCGCTAGGCCACCGCGTCCGGCTACTCCACTAGACCACGGAGGCGAACCCTGTCTACGTTGACTACGTGAGACGAGTGGGCCTACTGCAGCGCCCCTAGCGTGTCATACTCGTCCGTCTTGAGTAGTCGGTTTCGGTTAGGCCAGTGTTCAAATTCCAATGCTTGCAGAGCTTATGGGACTTAACTACTGGGTCATCAGTCCCTAAACCTACAAAATACTTATGAACTACGTTATGCTAAAGACGACACAAACATCCATGCCCGAGGGGAGGATGCGAACCACCAACCGCAGCGGCCGTGCATTCTGTGACAGGCACGCCGCAGACCGCTCGGCCACTGAGCCGGCTTAGGCCAGTGGTTACCAAACTGTGGGTCACGATCCACTAGTGGGTCACGGGGTGTATACAGGTGGGTCGCCGAACGATTTTAAAATATATGAAAAAAATATCTTACCGACAGAAAAAATGTGTAAGTCTATTACTATAACAAAGTTTCATAATCTGAAAAGGTGGGTATAAAAACTGTTCTAGACAAGAAAACAACGTGGCTATTAACATCCTCAAGGCGATACGACAAGCACGCAGCCTTAGCATTCTTTCATAATTGCGGCATACCAACGCCTCGTCCTTTTCCACTTGCGACAAATGTCACACGAGTAATGTTCCATTGATTTATTCTATCTCTGGTTGCGAGAGCGTACCTTGTTTACTTGTTATAGTCAAGGATATCGAGGTACTAGAGTAAGGGAAGAAGATTCCGAGGACAGAATAGTGTGCAAAAGGCTCCATGACGAGGCCAAAAAAGGATTGTGGAGCCAGGAGAGTAGTGTTTGAAATGTTCTAATATTTATAAAGTTAAGGAACCTAACTGCAGTGGTCATCGGTCCCTAAACTTACAAACTACTTAAATTAACTTATCCACTTACCTTAAGAACAACAACAACAACAACAACAACAACAACCCACACACACACACACACACACACACAGGACTCGAACCTCCGACGACGTACGGCCGTGCGCACCGGAGCAAGGCGACATGGTACGCACGGCTATTTTTGCGCGGCAAAGTAGTGTATATGGCGGCGTTTTTAATATATTTCTATTTCCTGTTTATTTTGCATTTGGGGAGTGCATTGTCACTGGATCGTCTATGTGAAGTGGCGAGAGAAAGTATCGGCTGCTAACAAATATGACTATGGAGGAATTTCTTATGCAAGCGATTTATGCCGTAAGTTTCAAACAAAATATATATCGCCACGCATCTGCTTCCTGTTACCACTCTTCCCGGCCAGGCACATACATGCTTCTTGATTAAGTCAAATATTGGTTGCTTTAGTAGGTATAGTCCCGTTTGCAAGTGGTAAACCGTTACCTTCCTTCGACATTTGAACTGACTTATCCAGCCATTTGTATGGGGACCTACAGTTTACGTGAATTCCGAACTACGGCGCAACTGGACATTTTTCACACCACCATCATTACCAGATATAAAAGCAGTAGGAAAAATACTAGAAAGGATCGGGGATCGAAACCGCAACCACGGATTACTCTTAGCCACCGAGCTACACGCACTGATCCGTATAGCGAGGTATCGCTCCACTAACAATATTTACTGTAGTTTTCTCTGTTTTGAGCTTCAAAAAAAGTAAAATCGCCTCAGGCATTTCTTCAAAAAATAGACAACATGCCGTTGAATTCTGCTTTTATCTCGAAGAAAATTAAAAATTTATCGTCTTGCAAAGAGACGAGGTTAAATAATGTCTCGAAAAGCAATAGTGCGATGCTTTGTGAAAGACTAAGACGTTGACTGGTAAGTGCCTTCTTTACGCTTCTTGTGAACTACTGCAGTGACGGTACCTCATTACGTTCACATCCTTCTCAGACCACAGAGGTTAATAGCACATTTGATGAGAAGGTGGAAAATTAGCTGGAAGACTGACGGATATTAAAGCGAATCAACTACCGCAACTCATTTTGTAGTAGTTTATTTTTCTATCGCAGAAACGCTGCAATGGAAAGCCGGAAAACAACTTAATGGAACGTGTATAACAAAAATTGGATAGAGACGCTAATTAAGGGTAGAATCAAGGGAAGGACATTATTGTATTTATCGTGATGCAAGAGCTGTACACGCTTCTAATGTGGGACTAGGGCATCAGGTACGCTCCGCTCTCTGCAAAAAAATATATTATTTCATATAGGTCGTTAGTTACTCATAACTTTTTAATGTATAAAAAATGTGATGCCAGTTTATTTGCGTACTAGTACTGGAGTTCAAAGGTTCGTATTACAAACATTTAAAATAGTCGTCTACTAGTAATCTGAGTACACTGGCAGTGCCACGTGCCACGAACCGTACGTCGGTCCCACAATCACGGCTAAAATCAACAGAAACAGCGCACTGCTGTAGATGTTGAAATGACATACACAACGATCACTTCATGCTCATGTGTCGCGCAAGGGTGATCAGCTGATTTGCGCCTCACGAACAACCGAACATTATAATACTCTGGCATATTAACGTATATTGCTTCCTCATTAATAAGTGATGGGTCTACTGACGTAACTATGGTTGTAGGCCGCGCGGGATTATCCGTGCGGTCTGGAGCGCCACGTTACGGATCGCGAGGCCTCTCGCGTTGGAGGTTCCAATCCTCCTTCGAGCATGGATGAGTGTGTTGTCCTTAGGCTAGTTTAACTTAGTTTAAGTAGACTGTAAGGCTAGGGACTGATGACCAACGTAGTTTGGTCCATAGAATTACAAACATTTCAATTTGAATATGGTTGTAGTCTGACCGTCAACCATTGAACTATGTAATGTACTGCGCAGATTGAGAAAACTTTCTGGATACATGCTTTTGAAGTTCTGCTGTACGCACCATACCACCAAGCAGGAGATTTGAAGGTGATCCGATGTTTTGGAACTCATTTGTCATTCAAATGGCACATTTGCAAGTAAGGGTTGCTTATCAAAACAGTACCTACTCAGTCCTCTGTACGAGCTCTTGAGACCTATAATAGGAACTGTGTATATGAAAAAATAGAAATGTATGCCAACCTGAATAAATCCAAGCAAAAGACGTTCAATGATAAGAGCACACGAACAAACAACAGTTTTATGGACGCACTTTTTTCTTAATGATTGGAACCATTTTAGAATTCCATTATATACAAAAATTGTCTTTAGCCTCCCAATGGTAAAGCACGCAATTTAAAATTTGTTACATCTCAAAAGCATTCCGAAACATTCAATGTACTAAAACGTAAATTTTTTAATCGTAACAAGTCCATTTTTTTCTACTTTATTTACTGAACGTATCGTTTACAATCTACTCGACTTTCACTTTTGTAATCACTTGCCGCTGCTTGATCACAGACCATTGAATAGCTCTGTCAGTTTTCTCTGACATACTAGAGACGTGATGAAGCCTCGAGTGCAGCGCCTGTGAAGTCTCATGACAAAGAAGAACCATCATCATCATCATTAGAGACTGATTATGCCTTTCAGCATTCAGTCTGGAGCATAGTACCTCTAATAAAATTCCTCCATGATCCCCTATTCAATGCCAACATTGATGCCTCGTCTGATGTTATGCCTTTTACTTCAAAATCATTCTGCACCGAATCTAAGAACTTTCTTGTTGGTCTACCTCTACTCCTCTTACCCTCCGCTGCCGAGCTCATGAGTGTCTTAGGTAACCTTGCTTCTCCCATGCGTGTAACATGACCCCACCACCTCAGTCTGTTCGCTCTAACTGCTTCATCTATGCTGTTCATCCCCAGCTTTTCTTTGATTTCCTCATTATGGACACCCTCCTGCCATTGTTCCCATCTATTGGTACGAAGAAGAATTGCTAGCTAAATTTAATATACATTTCCGATCAAAGATTCCGATAGGTTGTGAAATTACAGAAGTAATGTTACCAGTCACGGGTTTGTGCAGATATTAAGTCCATAAAATTGATGAATTATTGATATGAAATCAATTTGAGCAACAAATGATTGGCAGGTGAGGCGAATTTTTCAGCTAACAAGGAGTAATCGGCAGACAATTCATTTACTACGATTCCAATCACGTTTTCCAAGTTTCAGTAAACAACAGTTGCAGACCTCAGTACTGGCCGTGCCTAGGTCACACCGAGAGGCCCTGGCTGGCCGGCCGCTACAAGGCGGTGGGCGTGCCCCTGTCAGCTGGGGGCCGCGGCCTCTCGGAGTGACCTAGGCACGGCCAGTAGTGAGGCCTCGTCTTCTAGGCGGTGTTGGCTGGCCGCGGTCCGAATCTGCCCGGCGGATTATCTACGTCGGTAGGCGTGAGGTCCAGCCTCATTTTTAGCCGGATTTTCTCATGCCACTAGGTGATAACTAGATGGGATAACCAAGCCCTGCCTCAGTTAAGATTAACACGTATAACACTAAAGACATGTGGTTGAAATACACATACACTGAAGAATCAAAGAAACGGGTATACCTTGCTAATATCGCGTAGGGCCCCAGCGAGCACACAGAAATAACGCAACATGACATAGCATAGAGTTGACTAACGTCTGAAGTAGTGCTGGAGGTAAGTAATAACCATGCCTTCTGCCGGGCTGTCCATAAATCCACAAGAGTACGAAAGGGTGGAGATCTCTTCTGAATAGCACCTTACAAGGCATCGCAGATAAGTTCAGTAATGTGGCTCTTCAATTTCTGCAGGCGTATTTCATGATGAAATAAATCTCGGGTGAACAGCATGGTGTGTGAGTGTGTGTGTGTGCGTAGGACACAATATTTCGGCAATCGACTATGTTGCCATCATCAGCTGAAATGATGTACTGCCATGGGAGCGGCCTGGGTGAGGTATATATCAGATTCCCCCTCCTCCTTCGGGCGCTCGGTCTGAGCCCATCGCGGTTCGCGGTTCATATCCAGCCTCCTCTTGTCCGTCGCCTGGGAGTGAGCAATACATAGATCAGACTAGTCGCCCCATAGAGGAACGATGCCGCGAACACCAAAGGCGCACGAGATTACAACAGCCAAATAAGTCGGCAATCGCCGAGCATTGTCTGTCGAACCTCACCGGTATGGATTATGACCAGATCAAGGTGCTAACATAAACTTCAAAATACTGCGACTGCATCATCAAAGAGGCTATAGTGATCAGAATAAAGAAACCAAAACTGAATCGAGACAAGGGCTATTTTCTTAGCAAAGCAATTACACGGATTAAGACGAAGAATGAAACATCCCATACTTTGAGGGCGGGGGGAGAAACAGATGGAACGCCACCGCCGGCAGACCCCCCTGGGCGCGGACCTGGAGACGCCCAAACAACGGACGAGAGGAGGCGGGATCTGAACCGTGGACCGGGCGCGGATCGCGTTGGGCTCAGACGGAGCGCCCGAAGGAGGAGGAGGGAATCTGATATATACTTCACCCAGGCCGCCTCCATGGCAGTACATCAGCACACCTGATGATGACAACATCGTCGACTGCCGAAATATTGTGTCCTATGCACACATACACACCAGGCCATTCACCCGAGATCTATTTCATCAAGTTCAATAATGGTTACCTCTCATGAGCCAGGTGGCTAGTGGAGGAGTTCAAATTGAGAAGAGTGTGGCTGTAGCGATTCTGGATGTGTGGCGTGTCGTATTGTCCTGCTTGAATTGCCCAAGTAAGTCAGAAAGCACAACTGACATTAACGAATGCAGGTGATCATCCAGGATGCATACGTACCTGTCACAAGTCAGAGTCGTATCTAGACGTATCAGGAGTCCCATATCACTCCAACTGCATACATCCCACATCATCATATTAAATAGCCCTCTGCTGACTTGCAGGATCCACGGATTTATGAAGTCCGTCCGTTCGATACAATTGGCAATGAGACTGGTCAGACGAGCCAGGCAACAAGTTTCCAGATATCAACAGTCCAATGTCGTTGTTGACTGACCCAGGCGAGGCGTAATGTTTTTGTCGTGCAGTCAGCAAGAGTACTCGAGTGGGCTTTCAACCCTGAAAGCCTATATCGATTATGTTTCGTTGAATGGTTACCATTCTTTCACATGTTAGTGACCCAGTATTGAATTTCTGAGCAATTTGCTGAAGGGTTGCACTTCAGTAACGTTGAGCGGTTCTCTTGTCGTCGGTCCCGTTCTTATAGCATCCTCATCGGTGTAAGAGATTTGATGTTTTACCGTTTTCCTGATATTCAGGGTGCAATCGTTGTTCATACGGGAAAATCCCCACCTCATCGCTACGTCGGAGATGCGGTGTCTCATCTCTCGTTCGCTGATTGTAACACGACGTTCAGACTCACTTAAATCGTGATAACCTGCCATTGTAAGAGCAGTAACCGATTTAACAACTGTGCGAGACACCTGTTGCGTCATATACGCGTTGCCAACCGCAGCGCCGTCCTCTGAGTGTTAACATACACATCGGTATCCAGAAAGGCTCGTACAGGACCTGCAACATGCGGTCGTGCATTATCCTACTGAAATGTAGGATTTCGCAGGGATCAAATGAATGATAGAGCCACGGGTCGTAACACATCTGAAATGTAACGGCCACTATTCAAAGTGCCGTCGCTGTGAACAAGAGGTGACTGAGACGTGTAACCAATAGCAACCCATACCATTACGCAGGGTGATACGCCAGTGTGGCGATGACGAATACGCGCTTCCAATGTGCGTTCACCACAATGTCGCCAAACACGGATGCGATCGTCATGATGCTGTAAAGAGAACCTGGATTAATCGGCAAAAATGACGTTTTTCGTCGTTGCGTACACCATCGCAGGCGTACCTGTCTGTGATGCAGCGTCAAGGGGTAACCGCAGCCATGGTCTCCGAGCTGATAGTCCGTGCTGCTGTAAACGTCGTCGAACTGTTCGTGCAGATGGTTGTTGTCTTGCGAACGTCCCCATCTGTTGACTCAGGGATCGAGACGTGGCTGCACGATCTGTTACATCCACGCGGATAAGATGCCTGTCATCTCGACTGCTAGTGATACGAGGCCGTTGGGATCCAGCACAGCTTTCCGTATTGCCCTCCTGAACCCACCGATTCCATATTCTGCTGATAGTCATTGGATCGAGACCAACGCGAGCAGCAATGTCGCGATACGATATACCGCAATAGCGATAGGCTACAATCCGACCTTTATCGAAGTCGGAAACGTGATGGTACGTATTTCTCCTCCTTACACGAGGCATTACAAGAACGTTTCAACAGGCAACGCCGGTCAACTGCTGTTTGTGTATAAGAAATCGGTTGGAAACTTTCCTCATGTCATCACGTTATAGATGTCGCCACCGGCGCCAACCTTGTGTGAATGCTCTGAAAATCTAATCGTTTGCATATCACAGCATCTTTTTCCTGTCGGTTAAATTTCGCTTCTGTGGCGTGTCATCTTCGTGGTGTAGCAATTTTAATGGCGAGGAGTGTAGGTTAATTAAGCACTGCGCCATCCTGGCATGTGGTTAGCGTCGATGCACTGACTTCCCTATTCATCTCCTGGCCTGAGGGCGATGTTTGAAGGAAGGAAGGAAGGAAGACTAATGTTCAACGTCCTGTCGACAGCTTGGTCATTGGAGGCAGAGCTTACGCTCGGGTAGTTTGGGTAAGGATGGGGAAGGAAATCGGCCGTGCCATTTGAAGGAACCATCCCGGTATTTGCGTGGAATGATTTAGGGAAATCACGGAAAACCTAAATCTGGATGGCCGGAGATGGATCTGAACCACAATCCTCCTGAATGCGAGTCCATTGTCTTACCACTGCGCCATCTCGCTCGGTGGCGAAGTTGGTGTTGGGGAGGGAGGCATAATAGAGTAATCCGTGCAACCACGTAGACGCCGGTGTCTGTGTATAGCATTGGTTAACCAAAATGAGTAATGAACAGGAGACTCGGGTTCGAATCCCAGCCTTGGAACAAAAATTTTAATTCAGTGCTTCGCCCTACAGTCATTATCGTACATTGCTGAGGATCTTATCATCAGTTGGATGAAGTATCGCCTTTTCACCCGCATAGGTGGCTAAAAATGTTAAGCAACCGCCGTCAACTGCTGTCGAGGAGCTTTGAGAATACCGGCCTCTCATGTGGACGAAACGTCAGAAAAACCGTTGGCCGAACATCAGTCGAAGATCCCGAGACGATAGCCACCAGGCAGTAACTCATTATACGTTAAACGTAAACGGTGAGTGGGAGAGACTTGTTCATACAGTCAGTCGCATTTGGTCGAATGCCGTGCTAACGTTTGCTCCAGCAATGCCGTCGTGCTTGTTTCCAGCACTCGCGTTTCCAGCGGGAAGTCCTTGGACGGTCTGGCACCTGTCCAAGGGCGGTGGCCAACCGCGAACGCTTTTCCGATGCCTTAACACAAACAACGCGGCGCTGCTGTGCGCTGATGAAAAAACAAAACGGCTTCTCGTTGTCATCCTGGCGACCTTACGTGACTACAGGCACTTTCATTAAAATCTCGTAACACGTGATGGAAGATACTCCTTGCAATCTAAAAGAGGTTCGATGAAGGTGTTTGATATAATTAAAATAATACAGACATTGACACTAAATAAAGAAAAGTGTGAAGTAATACACATGACCACTAAAAGAATTCCGCTGAACTTCAATTACGCGATAAATCAGTCAAACCTTAAGGTCGTAAATTCTACTAAATACCTAGCAGTTAAAATTACGAACAACTTAGACTGGAGAGAACACATAGAAAATATTATGGGAAAGGCGTACCAAAGATTACGTTTCATTGGCAGAACCGCTTCGAAGATGCACCAGCTCCACCAAAGAGACAGCCTACATCACACTTGTGCGTCCTCTCCTGGAGTACTGTTGCCCATTGTGGGAACCTCACCAGGTGGGACTGACGGAAGATATTGAGAAGGTTCAGAGAAGGGCAGCCCGTTTTGTTTTATCACGTTACGGGGGGGAAAGCGTCACGGAAGTGTTGCACGAATTGTGGTGGAAATCATTAAAAGAAAGACGTTATTCATTGCGGCGTGATCTGTTTGCGAAGTTTCAGTCACCGACTTTTACTTCTGAATGTGAAAATATTTTGCTAGCACCCACCTACTTAGCGAGACATGACCATCCCAATAAAATATAAGAAATAAGATCGAAAACGGAACGATTTAGGTGTTCTTTCTTCCCGCGCGCTATTAGAGAATGGAACGGTAGAGAAAAGTTATGAAAGTGGTTAATGAACCCTCTGCCAGGCACTTAAATGTGATTTGCAGAGTATCTATGTATATGTAGACATTTAACCTTGTGGGTCACTAGTTATAATTTTCTAAAATAAAACGCGCGTCATACGTTGCTATCGCACTAATCCTTATGTCAATAAACATTCCCTTCTAGAGGGTGCAAACGGACGGCTAGGTGATGTCTCTACGTTAAGAGGTTTGGCAATAATAGCAACGGGTGGCCACTTTTTGATTTAGTTACTTTATATACTGGCAAAGAATTATTTAATTTAACGCTATCTGACTGTCTTAGTAACAAAAGTTACATAAAGGCAAAATACCTATAAGCAATGTTCTGTATTAAACTAGCCGACACCGTTCTCAATTAACAATGAAATAAATGAAGCAAATATTCAATTCTGGAAAGTGACAGCTCGCTTCGCAGTACTTCATATTCTTCAGTTAGTTCATGAGACTGAATTTCTACAATGCACTCAACTATCACTAAGCTATAAATCCATGTAATTCTAAACTTGATCCCACCTTTACTTTCCAAAAGAAAATAAAAGAAATAATTAATGAAACTAATTAAATTCACCTTAAGTAAAATTTTAAGAATAATAAGTAATAAATCCACTTCAACTATCACAAACCACTGAAACGAAGAATGTGCGTATTATTGCGAAGTGTGCAATGAGGATATTCCGAAACTTAAGGAAACCCTATCCCAGGTAGCGGTATCAGAATTGACAACGTCGATATATGAATGATTAGTTTATTATACTTTCAACCCCATTTTCTTTACACTAATCGCGCTCAAAAATCATTGTTATAAATTAATTAAATGGAGTCTCACTGAGTGGAAATCTATATTAATAATAAAAGAAAAACAAACCCAAAAATTCATTGAAGTAGTAAATAAATGTATTAACACTTACCTTACAATGATAGATTCCAAACCTCATCAGGTGCCAGCTTCAATTTCTCCATCTACCACCCGATCCTCTCCCGTGGCTACCAGACGCGATCCTTTCCCGACGGACTGCAGACTGCTACTACTTCTTACTCAGAGGCAAAACCACTGCCTACCGGCCGCCAAAGATAATCTTACTTCACCGAAACAAAGATGGCTGCATAAGTTGTTGCCCACCTATATAACGTGAACTTATGATTCGAGATTTCCATTCAGTATTTCCCTTACAAGGGTACACACAGATGGCACACTGGCGGCTAAGTCACTATGCTATCTATTTGCGGACATTTGGAAACTTTCTGAAAATTCATTGTGTATGACCATAAGCTGTTTATTACTTTAGCCAGATGTTACTGGTTTCGGTTGTTAGACCATTATCAAGCACCAGCACAGCACAAACAGATTAATAAAAAGAACCAGAAGATGGTAACAATTTCGAAAAAAAATCTTTATTGTTAAATTTGTGGAAGGGTACCGTCTTTAGGAATCTAAAAGTAAAAGAGACATTCAATATTTTCTCTTTGGGGCTATTAGAGTTAGCTGCATGGAACTCTATGCTAATATTTGGTCAATGTTGAAGTATTGTGAAGGAGCATTTAGCTGTAAAGTTGGCGGAGAAGAATATCTGTGTTAAAAGCAGCTTGTGCACGGTTCACTGAACGTCAAATTTATTTTTTAATATGCTATCCGCATAATAAACATCGTCGTGGAGTGGAAATATAATCTACAGCGTAGACATTTAAAAACCTGTCATGTAAATTTAATAGCTGGTATCTCTTGTCACTTTTATCTGTTAGCGGCCAGTTTCGACATCAGCCACATTGTTGAACAGGAACTCACGCCGCCATTATTGACACGCGCCAGGAGCAAATAATTATGACTCTTAAGAATATTTATTATTATTATTAAGAATATTTATTATGAAATCAAGGTGTTTTCGTTGACGTATTGCCTGACAGAAGGAAGACTTAAGAGTTTAACGTCTCGTAGACAGCGCGTACTAGCTCCGATTGTTTTGTTACGGCTTGGGAAGACCTTTCAAAGAAAACATCCCGGAATTTGACTGGAGTGATTTGGGGATATCACGGAAAACCTAAATTTGAATGGCCGGAGGCGGGTGGAACCGCCGTCCTCCCGAATTCTAGTCTAGTGTGCTAATGAATGTGCCAATTCCCTGTTGCCTGTTACGTTTCGTCTCGGGATCGACCGTTGTGGAGCATGTACAGTGTGAGACCGAACGCAGAAAATAATCCGCCAACAAGAAGGTTCTAGAAGTGGAGAACAGCTACCACGGCCGTTTGGAAGGGGAAGCCATTTTATATCAGAAACGTGATAATAGTTTTAATAAGGCCTCAAGGCTAACGAATGCTGGATTCTCGTGTTGTAGCGAACGGCAGTCGCAGGCAGTAAGAGGAGAGGCAGAGCGCTAATGACCAGGGAAAGGCCCTCAGACATTGGTGCAACAGGTACGTAAAATCTATATACTCCAGTCTGCGACCAGCAATAGAGGGAGAATCTTTGACAAACAGCAGCTCCTGCTAATGAAATACAAGAGAAAAAAGTAAAGAAAAGTCGGCCATTAATCTTGAGGCGAAAGCCAAGGCCATTACTTTAAAATATTCACTCTCAACGTCGTTAAGTGTAAAGCGTTTCAACTTTTACTGCTCCGCAGCTTTTATATATTTACCAAGCTGAAAATTCGAGGTTGGACGGTATTTATTTATCCCAGTCTTCTATTTATTCTCCTCTCTTTCTGTCCACATTCCCCCCCCCCCCCCCCATTCCAACACTTCTATCCATCTCCTCCTACACCTACCTCCCCCTCAACCTTCTATTTTCTTCTATCGGTCTCCTAATCTCTGGCCATTTCCTGTCCCTCTTTTTCTGATAAAAATGATAGTACATGTCATTAAAAGTAACGTTCCTTACATATGGTATAAATACAATTACAATCGCCCATCAGTCCATCTCCGCATATATACTAAGTCAGTTCACCTGCTCTTCTGCCTCTCTCTCTATTCATTTCCTTCTTCTTTCTTTGTCCATCTCCTCCTTTCACTCTATGAAAACATCCATATATTTACGAAGATTCAATGTGCTTGTGAAACGGTGTTGAAGTCTCTTGTAAGGTAGCCTCTCCCCTTGTCCTTAGGTTACGTTACGTTAGTTTAAGTAGTTGTAAGCCTAGGGACTGATAACCAAAGAAGACAAGTCCCATAGATTTGAATTTGATTGTAAACCTGTAATTATTGAAAAGGTAATTGCTTTTCTGCACTTATTTGAAGAGTAATTACAAGACGACCTTAGATTCCTTAAGAGTCTCTCTCTCACACATCTGCCTTATAATAATTAATATTTAGTTTTTTGTCGCTTCAGTTCGTCGAGTTGAAAGCTGAACACTACGTTCAATTTATATTTGGTAAACAAACTGTACAGAAACACTGAAGATGAACAGTGATACTAATTAACGTGAACAACATTGAGGATAGCAAATTTATATATTTGGATATACATCTTATTTAGTTTGTCTGTTAATTCATTGAGAATGTTATGGTACTTCGTCACATGAGTGCAGACCTCGATTTCTTCTGGTGTGCTTAATAAAATACAGTTCTCTGTTTTATGAAGAATGGAGACATTTTTATTAATACCATTCACAGAATATTTGTTTAGACAGTTGAATGATACTGCTATTAAGCATACAGTATTATTATTACAGAAACCAATGTCATACATACCAAGTTTCAAAAATAGAAATCCAGAAAATCCGAAATTGCAAAAATTTAATGCGTGCATGTGTCTTAAGGTCTTCAAATATAGCGAAAAAAGATTACAAATGTAGTTTACTTTTTAAGATCGTGATATTCGAACTCTAAAGTTAGGTACATACGTAAGTTAATTACTGATGACTGTTCATTTGTTGTCACATGAGGAACAGTTCACACACTACACAAAATGAGCTCTTCTGCAAGCCACAATATGAACGACAGTGTCTAAACTACTAAACCGAACATTCATATCACACGAACACACGAAACAATACGAATGTTTCACGTTTCCGCAATCGCATTATACACTGAAATGAAGCAGAATATGCCTCCCTGAAAGACTGATGATATGTTTTCTTAGCTAAACTCATCACGAAAACGCTAAATCGCACAAAAATTAGTCACACAACTGCACGAACACAAGAACCATAACAACAACCGCATAAGAGCAAGTATAGCTTTCCCGCTAACATGAAGTCGAAGCACTGTGTGTGAGATGTGATTATCGATAGAACGTTCCCTCGGCTTTCGCCGCGTTGTTTCAAACATATAGAGTTCGATATTCTGCGGAAAGGTGTTATCGATAATATTATCGGCCGACTTTCAGTCAAAATTCAAACACTCGCCTCTCAGAATAGTAGCTATTATCGAGAGTCTGAACTGAGGTATGAATGCAGAGGGCGGAAACAAGCCAAGGAGTTGAAAATCCGAAAAAAAAAACTGTCTTCATTCGGAAAACCGGAAGACTATCTCAAAATTCGAAAACCTTCCTGGAAAACCGGAAAACTTGGCAGGTGTGCAATATGCATACAATATTGCTTCCTGTGTGTCAGATGCAACTGATAGGTTAGACATCCGGACACGGTATGCAAAAGAAAAATATTTAAAAAAAATAATAATTAAGACCCGTTTAGTGTCTTTTATTAATGTTTTGACTAAATAAATACTATACAAGACAATTAAAACAAGACTGTGATAATAACTTTTCTGAAACCTTAGCGTTAGATATAACAACTTTTACGATAATCTGCGAATTTATTCATGAGGGATAAGTTTTATATCGTCTCCTCTTTGCCCATTTTAGAGTTTCCCATGGCCCTGACAAATCACTCCTGGAGAACACGGAGGGAAGAGGAAAGTTCCTTCTAGAAGAGCTTCCCGTCATTCTTCATCAGATCTGGTACTTTAATCGCTTTGGCGTCAGCTGAGCAAAAACACATTGACTTTCTTATAACGCTAACATCTGATTATATGAAATTGCTGTTTAACTACTTTTTCTCTTTTTGCAAACTAGTAAAAGACACGTTTTCCTTTAATTACGGCAATAAGATCCTTCTTCTCAGAAGAGACTTGGTCGGCATAAGAACAACATCCTTCTACTGCTATGTGAGTTGCCCCTGGAATACATTTACAAGTTACTTTGGTTCTTATTTTCCAAGTCGTCACGAACGCTACGAGAATACAGAAATAGCCAAAGGTTCTGTTTTTCTTTTCGCGACAACGAGAATAATTGCTTGTTTCGATGCTATCCAGGCGCCCATCCACCGCGGTTTGACGTCAGAAACCAGTAATGTCTTTTTGCACCATTGTGTTAACTGATGAATCGTTTTATACAGTGATATGAAGTGTTGCAAGTTTTAAATCATGAGCGCTCGTATGAATTTTTTTTATTTGTCTCCAGCTGTGGTACTCAAAACAAACGATTTAAACATCAGAAAAAAAACACAATGGGGTCCGAATGGGTACATGTCCTTTATTATCATGCACGTTCTGTGGTATTGATACTTATTCATAACAAACCCACATTTTGCTTCTACCATCACCTGCTGACAATACTTTCTTATACAATTACACAGTTTTAATATTTTAATACCATTTAAAATCCATTTGTTTTGTAGGAGTACGTCTGTTATGTAGTATCGATTCATAGACATAATTAATTTGCAGTTCACATATCTTTAAAACCATCTTTATATATGTAACCTCAATGTTACGTGTGTTTAGTATGAAGTTATCTGACGATGGTCTAAGAAGCCGAAAGCTGCTAATAACAAGCAAATAAATAATATTGTGGAACAAAAATACTACGTATTTAATTTTTAATATGTCTTTGTTCCTCCAAGCACCGACGGAATATTACATAAACATAAGTCAGATTAGGTGGGTAGATCGCATAACTAATGAAGAGGTACTGAACAGAATTGGTCAGAAAAGGAATATTTGGCATACCCTGACTAAAAGAAGGGATCGCTTGGTAGGACACATTCTTAGACATCGGGGAATCGTAAATTTAGCATTGGAGGGAAGTGTGTGGGGTAAAATTCGCAGAGGGAGACCAAGAGACGCGTACAGTAAGCAGATTCAAGTGGATGTGGGTTGCCGTTCTTATGAGGAGATGAAGAGGCTTGCTCAGGATAGAGTAGGGTGGAGAGCTGCATCAAACCAGTCTCCGGACTGAAGACCATAACAACAACAAGCCAGATAAAATATTTCCGAAATCAAAATATTGGTACTTTTCGAACGTTTCGGGGTTTGAAATAAATTCAGTGACAAAGATGAAAATTTATGCTGGACTGGGATTCGGATCCGGATTTCCCGCTTCGGGCTAGCGATCGCGTGAAGCAATTGGGCTATCCAGGCACGCTTCCCTTCCAACCCAAATTCTCAACTTATAGGCCCCTTCCCAGTGATACCTCTTGCTCGGCGCCTATACTGGATTTCCGCAAGGGCTTGAGCGTTTGAATGCGTCCGCATTAAAATTTTCATGGCCTTTTGTGGACATACTAACAATTATTGATATGATCTAAAACACCATACCAATAATTGTAAAATATTTCCCTTCCCGTTCTTCTTTCATCTGTGAATCTATCGAAATTACAAAAATGGATGTGTTATTGTGTGTGTTTATGTTTGTGTCGTGGTTTTTTTCCCCACTTTTACTCTCAACTAATGTATCGTTTTCAACCAACCAAATTCTTACGTATTTACTACTAAGTCTGTTCGCGACTCCTATGAAAATATACCACTATAAGTACCTTCAGAATTACAACATATTAGGACACATATTTCAGAAGATATGACGACATAAACAAAAAAAATGTTCAAATGTTTGTATAGTTTATGGGACTTAACTACGGGGTCATCAGTCCCTAAACTTACAAACTACTTATGAACTACTTACGAACTAGGACAACACAAATATCCATGCCCGAGGGGGGATTCGAACCCCCGACCGTAGTGGCCGTGCGGACCGTGACTGGAGCGCCTCAATCCCCCCCCTTTTTTTTTTTTTTTTTTTTTTTTTTTTTTTTGGGTCTGTGGGTAGTTCTGTTCATTGCGGACGCTGTTCATATTTGTTCGTTGATGTTCGAAGAGTTCTTGGCTCAGCTTTTTTATTACAGAGGGCATTGAGCCCCCTGACCGGGCGCGCTGAGCCACGGCGCCCGGCATCCCCTCGGCCACCGCGGCCGGCACGACATAAATAGTGAGATGTAGAGACCAATGCAGAAGGCAATAGCTAGAGAGAAGTGATCCGTGCTATCGACAGTTGCTCTCAAATCGATTCCATGTTTCTAGATTTCGGGAAGGCTTTTGAAACTGTATTTACAAGCAGCTTCTATACAACTTATTTTACTATGGAATATCGTCTGAGTTGTGCGATTGGATTCGTGATTCTTGTGGGAGAGATTAGTTACTGACAAAAAGTCATCGAGTGAAACGTAAGTGATGTCTGGCGTTCGCCAGGAAAATGTTATTCGACACCTAAACGACTAGCTGTAAACCCGGCGTTGCCCGGGTGTTTATCTATCATACTCCACATCCCCTTCCCTCCTCTCTCTGCGTCCACCTCTTTCTCTCCCATATCTCTGTTCGTTTCTACCTTTCCCTCTCTCGGCAAAGTTTTGTGCAAGGTACCCTCTGTCATGTACCATACAAACATTTATGTACCCAGTAATCTTCCTCATGGTTTAAAGGTCATGTGTGCAAAAATTCATAAAGACCATCCACGACGCACCGAACGAAATTTTATACACTCAGTGACATTCCTCCTGTTTTTAAGGTAGAGTGTGCAAGATTTCATCAATATCGGGACAAAACTATAGATTTATATGCAATAGAAACGCGGGGTCACATTGAAAAACGCACTTTGTTGTTCTCAAATATTCCAGTTTTATTTCATAGAATCCTTGTTCTGAGAATAAAGAAAACAACAACAAAAAATCGCACTGGCATGTTTTACGGCCCACTTTAAATTTGTAGTTTCATAATTTTTTGCAAACATTTCGGACAAAAATAATAATGTAAATAATAAAATATTATAATGATAGGATTACGAATCTATTATTGTGATAATATGTATGCACCAAATACGTAACCCTTTTAGGGAAAAAAGGAGAAAATTATTTTGGTAGTGGCGGGTCGCGAACCACGGACCATGTGCATCCCAATCCAACACGCTGCCTATTACACTACGGCAAACAATTACGAAAGTCGCCCTTAATTTTCATACTGATGGCAGTTGTTAACTGATGCTAATGTGGCATTTTTAGCCACAAGATTATCATTTCTCGTATGTAGAACGTCGTGTTTTTGTTAATTCTTCAGTGCACCATTGCTTTGAAATAACAACGTGTAAGTTATAATAAGAAAATCATCAAATACGCAACGCAAGATGGCGTATGCCAGAGAGAGTTCTGGGCGTGGAATGTCACGTGTCATCTGCGATCGGCTGGTTTTCGTAAAATCAATGGAGAGGTGTCAAAATCTCCGTTATGTTTGCAAATATCACTGAAACGATACGAGATATGGAAAAAAAAAAAACCATAAGACAGCAAAGTTGTAGAGAATTTTCTCCTCTACAAATTCGGTTATTCAATTTTCGTGTCAGATGAATTTTTTTTCCTTTATTGTGTTTTCACACCAGCTATTACACCAGTAGGCTGGCAGCAGCTCCAGAGGCTGCTCTTCAACTGAGAGAATAAAATACATGGATGAGATGAAAATTAAAATACAAGACAGGCGAAAAACAACGAAGGAACAATGACATAGAGAAGGTGACAATTCGAAGTACAAACAGTTGACATATGATTAAAACCACATTTAGTCAGTTAAAAATGATGAGCCACGGTGACCTAAAAAAAAAAACCATGTAGGACCACAACAACTCAGGACGGGCGAGTACACGGAGACACTAATTAAAACACACGGTGCGACGCTTGTCTGATTGCGATGGACGCAGTTAAAAAAACATACACTTCACTGGAGCACAGCACACCACACTTGACGTATCACTGTTAAAACTATCGGTCCAGGACCCCGAGAAGGGAAGGGGGAGGGAAGCGCGGGGGAGAGGAAAAACGGCGGGGAAGGAGGCGGTGGGGAGGAGCTGTAGGGACTCCAGGGCGGGGAGGGGGTAGCCAACGGGGGAGGGGAAGGGGAGGGGGCGAGTCAGATGAATGGTTAAGCCGTTATTTTCATTTAAATTTCGAGCTGTCAAAAAAACGATCGCAAAGGCCCGCTTTTAGTGTTACTACCGTAGCCTAAAGTGGGCCAAAAAGGATCTGTGATATCGGTCGAGGCGTTCTCAAGTTATAGCACGACCGATGTATTTAGGGATCACTGCTAGATGTAGATGTAGACGCCCGTGTGGTTCATACAGGTCTGCAGGCTTGCGAGAGCGCAGTGCTGGTAATCAGGCAGCCTGCAGAGGGCGCCGCTGTTCCGCGCCGCGGTATTGTTCTGCTCTGTTCTGCTGCGGCGTGGGAGCCGTGTATTGCGTCACCGGCCAGCGCTCCCAACAGGCTCGCACCAGAGGTACCGGCTGCAATTTCACGTTGCCCAAGCCGCGAGCGCGCCAGCCGCGGAAAGCCACACACTCCGGATCACCGGGTCGGAACGAACCCGCATAAACACAGTCCAACATCAGTAACACCAGTTCTTGAACACCTTCGTATGTTCGTAAGTCTATCGGACTCAGCGGCTAGGTTATTAGTCCGTAACTTATATACTACTTAAACTAAGTTAAACTAACGTAACACATGCATCCGATGGAGCATTAAAAAAAATCGCACTGACGTGTTCAACGGCCCACTTTAGATTTGTAGTTTTATAAGTTTTTGCAAACATTTTGCACCAAAAGAATAATCTAAATAATGAAAAACTAAATAATAAGATTGTCTGAAACACTTTTAGTAAAAAAAAAAAAAAAATGGTTTTTGAGGGTTCCGAACCACTGACCTTCAACGTCACAGCCCAACGCATTGCCCACTACGCTACAGCTAACACCTAGAACTTATGATCTGTAATCTTATACTATTGATAGCCGTTGTTACCTGATGCTAACATGGCATTTGTAGACAACAGATTATCATTTATCTTACGAAGAACGGCGTGTTTTTGTTAATTCTCCAGTGCGCCATTACTTTGAAATGACAACGTGTAAGTTACAATAAGAAAACCATCAAATACGCGACGCAAGATGGCGTATGGCACAGAGACTTCAGGGCGAGAAATGTCACGTGACATCTGCGAACGGCTGGTTTCCGTTAATTCAATAGAGGGTGTCAAAAGTCCGTTATTTTTGCAAATATCTCTCAAACGAGACGATATATATATATATATATATATATATATATATATATATATATATATAAAACATAAGGAAACAAAGTTGTAGAGAATTTTCTCCTCTACAAATTCGATTTTCGCGTCAGATGAACGGTTTACTTGCAATTAAAATTATATTACAAACGGCTTTTTTTGGTATTACTAACGTATTTCTTGTCCTAAATATTTCAAAAAGTGAGGTTCTGGTCTCTGGTAGTAAACAATTATGTCTGTAAAATTTGGTGCCGATCGGTTGAACGGTTCGACCTAAAAAGTGGGAACACGTTACAGCCAGACAGGCATCGCCAAATCGACGCTATTTTTATAAATATCACTGCAACGATGCAAGATATGAAAAAAACATAATATAGTGAAGTTGTACAGAATTTTACCCTCTACCACTTAGGCTATTCAATTTTCATGTCAGATGAACGGTTCGTTTGCAATTACAATTATTTTAGAAACGGCTTTTTTTGGTATTACTACCATATTTTTTGTCCGAAAAATTTGAAAAAATGAGGTTCTGGTCTCTGGCGGCCTACAATTATGTCTGTAAAATTTTATGCTGATCAGTTAAAAGGTTCGTCTTAAAAACAGGGAACACGTTACGGACAGACAGACAGACATAATCCCAAAATCGTCGTTATTTTTGGAAATATCTCTGAAACTATACGAGATATGAAAAAAACATAAGAGAGCAAAGTTGAGAATTTACTCCTCTACAAATTAGGTTATTCAATTTTCGTGTCAGATGAACGGTTAAGCCGTTATTTTCATTTAAATTTCGAGCTGTCAAAAGACGATGGCAAAGGTCCACTTTTAGTGTTACTATCGAAACCTAAAGTGGGCCAATGGTAGAGCTTATGGGACTTAACTACGAGGTCATCTGTCCCTAAACTTACAAACTACTTACGAACTAGCTTATACTAAAGACGGCACAAACAACCATGCCCGAGGGGGGTTTCGAACTCCCGACTGCAGTGGCCGTGCAGACCGTGACTGGCACGCCGCAGACCACTCGGCCACTGCGGCCGGCGTGGCGCTCCCGACCGCTATGCTTATTCCCGCGCGGCACACCTTCTTAGTTCGCATATAGTGAATTTACTTGAGTCAGAAAAGCTTCTGTCCATGCACCAATACGGCTTTAGAAGATATCGCTCGTGTGAAACTCAGCTTGCCCTTTTCTTCACTTGACATCTTGCGAGCCAGACTGACTGCATGTTCCAGAATGAAACTTTCACTCTCCAGCGGAGTGTGCGCTGATATGAAACTTCCTGGCAGATTAAAATGTGTGCCGGAACCGGGACTCGAACCTGGGACCTTTGGAAAGTAGGAGGCGAGGTACTGGCGAAAGTAAAGTTGTGAGGCGGCATCGTGAGTCGTGTCGGGATAGCTCAGTCGCCCGTCCACTGGCAATAATTTACGTACTAGCTTCGGCAGTACATATACTAAAATTGGATAGATACAGAGAAGATTAGCATGGCCCCTGGGCAAGGATGACACGCAAAATCGTGAAGCGTTCCACATTTTTGGTGGCACTAGACTTTTTTTTTCGCCGTCGGAGGTTCGAGTCCTCCCTCAGGCATGGGTGTATTTGCTATCCTTCCTATTTGTTTAACCCTTCGACAGTTGCATATGTATCTGTGAGCTACACGACTTATTTTTTCTCTAATATTACCTTTCTTATTCAGTCGCATAAGTTTCAGCCTTATCCCGGTACCGGCAAGATCACAAAAGACTCAGAAGTGAGCACGTGTATTTTCTGTATCTGCCAGATACAGCGCGCCTACTATCGTAACGCATTGTCGCCGTTAATGACAGCAGCACTAGCATTGTTTGCAGCGTACTCAAGTTGGCAATTGCCTTCTACATGAAGCAACGTTTCGTTGTAACTACATGTACCCTCTTTCAAAATGAGTAAACGATATGATTTAGAAAATCCTAAGGATTTGGATAAAGTACATCGCCTTCCTTTCGACGGTGAGGTATCAATTGAAGACGATCTTGTAGCAACTGATTCGGAAACCGAAGATTTACTCGAAACAAGACCTGTAGACTCAGACACTGATCATGAATTTGATGAAGAGGAAAATTATAAAGTGTAAGAAAGCGATGAACATTACTATTTTTGTGAGTATAAAAGACAATTAAAAATACTTTTAGTTGTAATAATAATAAACATTGCAGGCATCAACTCAAGGGGAGTTTTCTTGGGCAACAAGAATAAATACTCAAATAGGCGCGACTACCTCAAAACTTTGGCTCTGACTCTACTGCAATATCATCTCAAAAGAAGAGCTCTTATTATGACTCTACCAGATGATATAAAAGTCGATGCTGGTAAAGTACAAATCTCAAGGAAAAGAGCAAGGAAACGCTGAACTATCCTTGCACTCAGGAAATAAGAAAAGAAAAAGATGCCAGCCATGTTACAGGGAGACAAAAAAGACTTGCCTCAGCAAGCATGCATGTGAAAAATGCGGTACACATCTTTGTGTGCAAACGCACGAAAAACTAATTTGTGAATAATGTCTTTCTGTATAGAGCAATCCATACACAGAGACATGCTCTGATTAGTTCAATAATTTATTTGTATCTATAACGAAGTCACTTTGTAAAAGAGTTTCATGTAACTTCTCCATTACAATATTTCAATTATTTCTGTTAATTTGAAAGAGTAATGGGCCCAATGTTCAGTTATGAATTTGACAAAGCTGTAACAATAAAGGTAACTGCAAATTAAAATAAAAACAAAAGAAAAAGAAGCTGTAAACAAAGGCGCAACCACAAAAATCATCGCATGTGTGCAGGAGATACATCGCGACTAGTGGCGTCATGAAAGTAGACGCGCCTGCTGGAGGGTTAGGTACTCTGTAAGCCTAGGGACTGATGACCAGAGTAGCTAAGTGCTATAGATTTACAAACATTTGAACCTTTTGAACCATGACATGGCTCCTGTGACCTTGCGGCCAGTAGACGAAAACTGAGCGTCGGCAAACTCGTCTTTGCGAGGCCCCTTTCATTTTTTCATTAAGGAAGAAAATGTTAAATAAAATGAGCTCAATTATACAACAATAATCATTATACTAAATTTTTATTAGTATAATATACAAGTGTTATTGCAATGACAAAAATTACAATAAACAACACAAATAATTAAAGTAGAGAAACTTTTCTTTCGTCTTACCATTTTTTTTTTTTTTTTTTTTTTTTTTAAGATCACATCTTAATACCAGCCGCTATTTCGATTTCAGTTGATAGTAGTGTCAACGCAGACAGTCTTTCTTGGCTCATTGTGCTTCTCAAATTCGTCTAAATCAATTTTAACTTTGTGAAGCTTCTCTCGGCCGAAGCTGTGCTGACTATAAGTGTGAGCATAATTCTGATTGTTATATAAACAGTTATATAAACATTTATATATATTTCTTCCAAATTGTTTTCTAAAATGTACTGAAGAAGTTTTTTTGGAAGTATTTAAATGAAAATTGTATCACTGCTGCACTCATACGGAAATAAATACGGACAACTAAATAGCTGCCGGCCGGGAATGGCCGAGCGCACTAAGGCATCGCACCACAGTGAGCGAGATTGCTCTCGTCGGGGGTCGAATCCCACCGTTGGATACGAATGTTGTGCTCGTCCTTTGGTTAAGCTAGTGTAAGATGTATGTCGTCGCTACATAACCTAGCAGTTGAAAAGCGCCATTAAACATCGAATACAAAAAAAGAAAACAAAAGCCAACATTTTAACAATGTTTTGCGAGGCCCCCACAGGCACGAGGCCGTCGGCGGTTGCCGACGTCGCCGACGCCTAGCGCCGCCACTGCTTGCGGCCATTCCCGCGCGGCTGCAGCTTCCCACCGCGAGGGCCTGAGAGCCGTGTATTGTGCGGCCCATTTGACAGCTGTTGTTGCTGGTCGCTACCGGCGCTCGGAAGCCGTAGCAGTGTGGTGCGGCGGTCAGGCGACATCCGGCGCGCCTCCGCTTGCAGACCGCAGCTCGCGCTACGCGACACGGCCCACACTTGTTGGCCGCCTCCCACGCTACCTGCCGTTTCCGGCTGTTGCTGCGACAACGGCCGCTTAGGCCCCTACACACGATGCCTCGCTGCACTGTTACGAGATCCGTGTTCTGAGCATCTATCACAGCTGGACGATGTAGCAAAGGCGATACACACACACACACGCACGCACACACACACAAACACACGCACGCACACGCACGCACGCACACACTTTTTCTTTCTCATTAACACGGCATATTACGATGTATACAGGCCCTTTAAACAATGATAAAATATTTCGAGTGGTTACTGCCCTTGAAGAATTTCAGGCTGCCACGATTTTCTACACTGATGGCTCTAATTTTGCTGGTCATACGGGATATGCATTTACGTCTCCCATTGGTGTGGAATGCTATTCTCTGCCAGAATCGTGCAATGTGTTTACGGCAGAACTAACGGCTATGCTTCATTTTATCAAACAGGTAGCCCTGGACCGTGTTTTAATCTGTTCTGATTCAATGAGCAGCCTGCTGGCCATGGGCCGATGCTACTCCTCACATACTTTGGTCATTGATATCCACGATCTCCTCGCTGATCTTCGTCGCACCGCATGCACCGTTGCCCTTCTCTGGGTCCCCAATCATGTGGGTATCCTATCTAGGAAATGAACAGACTGACTAGTTGGCTAGAGTAGCTGTAACCCCTTCCCCTGGGTTATCCCGGGCGCAGATTTGCGGGTGCAGATGACAGATCGATTTCGGTCAGTGTCTGTCTGTGGGCTTGGATTCTAGCACTAAGATGGTCTGACACTGACCGAAATCGATCTGTATTATATACTAGCCTAAACCCACGGCTCCGCTCGCGTGTTGGTTGATTATGATAGATAAGCTATCTTTCAGTAGTGTGGTATTTATTTATTCTTATATTTCCTTATTCGTATGCTTATCCTTACAGAGGAAGAGCTGAAGATATTTAAGCACGCAAGTAGGTTAGAATATTCTAACCTCCTTGGTAGCACGCATAGACCAAAGATATGGTCTGTGGCATCACTTTTCGCTGTGTGTAACCTCCTTACTATAGAGTCGCAAACGTCATCGCTGGCCTTCAGTCCGAATTGTTTTATTATTTGACGACTTTCAACCACCATATCTTCCACCCCTTATAGCTATCGGCATGGAACTGCTTTGGTGTACAACGGAGACTTCGGGCAACAATTACACACCGACCATTCGTTTGCGTTCTGTAGTTTTCGCTGCAGAGCGAAATATTAACACACACACACGTAGACTTTTATATACACCGATAACTTTCCATGCAAATATACTCCACCGTTTTATCATTATTAACTCTCAAGCAACAATGCAACCAATAAAACCTTTTCAAAGAGTAAATATAATTTTCAAAGAGTAATTATTGTTCCGCATTTCGCGTTATATTCTTCTAATTACTAAATATCGCTATAAAACTCTGACTAAAACCTTCCTCAGGTATAAATTTGTATCTGTACAAATATTTAAGTCTCTGCGTCTTGTTGTTAGGACGTGATAAGCGTACACCGAACAGACATTCACATTAATATATATAGGTAAACAGCTATCCGATCGCCATAAAACCGTGCCTAAAGCCTTCCTCGGGTAGACATTAGTAACTGTACAAATTTTTACCTCTTTATGTCTTGTGGTTCAGACGTGATAAACGCACACCGAACAGACATTCACAATTATAGATATAGAAGATAAAAAATATAGGTTTCAATACGGCCAAAGCTGGTTCTTCCAATTTAGTAATTGTAATGTGGTCGCTCTGCGCCAGACTCCTACAGTCGCCTACCTGTAAAATATAAATATCGATGTATGGAATTATAGATGGTTTTATGAGTGCGACTCTTTTGTCACGACAACGTACGCATATTCGTGGCACACGAAATATTTATTGCTGATTCCAACACATGGACCACGAAGAAAGCAGACGAAGCAAAAGACCGGCAGCCGCCCTGCCACGGGGGCGGACGGGTGATCCCTCCTGGCGGCGGGCGCTATCTCCGCGATCCCATCAACGCGCTTTACCCGACAAAAGCTGCCATTGTTTCCCGCGGTCGATGCTGCAGCGTCTGAGTGTGTGTCCGCACTGGGAGAAAGGGGGGCTCGCTTACTCAGGGGGGAGGGGAGGGGCGTGGGCCCCCAACCTTGAAGGGTCCGTAATCAGAACACCGCCGATACGCTAAGTGGAGCTTTCTCCGAGACGCACAATAGCGCCGCGCACGACAAAGAGGGCCACAGCCGCCGAGCCAGCAAATCGGCAAGAGCGCGCTTCCGGCCCGCCAGGGGGAGCGCTCCGTGCAGCGTGCGTGCTCTTCATACGCAACACGCACGCTCCGCGTGGCCGGAGCCTTCGTTACTTGCTTCCACCTACTATGGTTGCCAGGTATGGTGTTTTTCCGCATTCCTGGCCTATTTCGTCCACTTTAGGTTAGTTGTAAGGCGACCAGATTTTCAAAATCAAAATACGAGACACATACGGTGTAAAGCCCGTTTCAAACGATGAACGAACTTGTACTAGATTTATAACAAGTTGCGTTAATGGCGGCCGTCAGTCGTTTGAACGGATGCACTAGTATAATCGCGCTACTATCGAAGCGCGATAATTATAGCGATAAAAAAATAGGGCTAGTTCTAAATTCGGTACTAGTGGGTTCACTGCGCATGTGCGAGCTAGTAGCTATCAGCTGCAGTCACCGCTCCAGTTAGTCCGCAATTTTCCTTCGTATTTACGTATATTGTGCGTTATGTCGAAGTTTATGTTCAAAATGTTCAAATGTTTGTAAAGCTTATGGACTTAACTACGGGGTCATCAGTCCCTAAACTTACAAACTACTTAAAAACTAGCTAATACTAAGAACGGCCGAGGGGGGATTCGAACCCCCAACCGTAGTGGCCGTGCAGCCGTGACTGCAGCGCCTCAATCCCCTCGGCTCGAAGTTTATGACCAGAATTTATTCCAAAATGTATTTCTAATGACAGCATTCATACTGTCCGTCACCAGACCGTCACCTAATGTCAACGTCACGTTCAGCTTTCTCGAGAAGATTGTATTTATCGAACGGTCGTCTGCTAACATCGGAAGTTAATCTATTTTCGTCATGCGATTTTCATATTGTAGCAGACAATTACACGATTTGCACGCAAACTTGTGTTATTAATCTTTATTTTATTTTCTTTGGTTTAGAGGTAAATTGCAAACGTTTCATGACGACCTCAATATTTATCTCCATTATTGTCCACCGAAAAGCGACGTCGTACATCTGAAACCAAAAAATGGTTTATGTTTTGCAATATCGTAACAGAAAAGACTGAAGCCAATTGTTTATTTTAATAAGATTGTAATCTGAAGATGCAATTTTCATTAAATAGCATTTTAAATGAAAAAGTCAGTCCAAATGAAGGACAAAAACTAAGTTGTGCATGACGTTATTAACAATGTCAGCGGGCAAATCGTAGTAGATAAAGGAAAGAATGTCTATTCATGCTCTTATAAATATTGTTTGATGTGTTAATAAGTTTATTTTTTTCGCTTGAAAATAGATGTGAATGTATTGAAATGTTGTTTCGTTTCCCAGAACTTAACCACACTAATTTGACCAAAAACGTAAATTGCAAGGTTTTCTTTGGCCGTCAATAACATTTAACGGTGTTTCCTCAATTCCAGTATTAAACTATGACTTCCTACATAACAGATCGCCCGTCATAGCCTCACTTTTAACATCGGGTATTATTGTTCGATAACGTTTATCGTCTAAACAGACTGCCACAAGATTTTGCATGAGATTGTAGTTCAGGACTAGTAAGCTAGGAGTGCTTCGGTTGAGTATTATCTATCTTGTTCACTTTCGTTCATCGTTTAAAAAGGGCTTAATTATCGCGCTTCGATACTAGCGCGATCATACTAGTGCATCCGTTCAAACAACTGACGGCCGCCATTAACGTAACTTGTTATCAATCTAGTACAAGTTCGTTCATCGTTTAAAACGGGCTTTACGCACAGACATTTTGAGGGCACACAACAGACGGCTGCAACGGCTGTGCCATAAGAAAGAAATCAGAGCAAACTAAAATTAAATATGTTATTCCGACCACGGATTCGAGTTGCCAGTAAAATTACAAAGTCCCCGATACCAATAACAGACCGGAAGTGACCTTTATTAAAAAGTAGCAAAATTAAAACAATTAATTTAGCACCAACCAAGAACCATCACAGAATGATTGCTTACTCAGAGGACAATCGAATGGAAGGGACAGAGTGATTTCTGCATTACCCGTTTGGTTAATCTAGAAATCGGTCAAAATGGAGAATTTCCTGTAGCCGTTAAATTTAAAAGCAATCGGAAGCGACGCCGTGGCGGAGGCATACCAGCTTTGTGCCGCGCTCCAAACAGGTGACCCAACCTGAGTGTCCGGAAGCACACAGTGCTGTAGTGCCCGGCGAACCGACACGCACCACCATTCAGTTGCAGAGCTTCGAAGTATCCTCCTGGCGGACAGTCTAGGGCGGAAGTTACCGCCGTATTAGGAAAGTGCGAGTTTGAGGGCCGTTCGTGTCTGTAACAATGAAGGGGCGACTGGCGGTATCCGGTACACTTACCATTCAGTTTATAGTGAGGTAAGCTTGGCCGTTTGGCCCCTGCTCTGGTTATACTATTACGACTTCATGGCTAGCAACAATCTCTCTGATTCAACCACTCTCCGCTCTCTCTAGGGACTGCAAATGTATCTGTATAAAATGTGCTTATTTCTTGACTATTGTTAGTAATTCCTTGACCTACAGCAAGGTGGTTTCATGGCAAAATAGTCATATTTGTGAAATAATATTAAACATACAACAGGGCTACCTCAAACGCATCATATCTTTATGAATACAGATTTCGCCACAATTCTGCCTATTTGTTCTGTAGCTTTCCTACTGTCCTCTTTTCAATTAATGAATCTTCAATAAGGCGAAGAAACACCTGCCAAGAGAAGAAGTCCGACGCCTTAACGGTCCAAGGACAGCACATCAGCAGGGGAGTGTAACTTGCTGTCTGAGAGGAAAGGCGATAGGCAGCAACCCTTCTTGCTTAATCTTCTTTAGGAAAACTTCACCAGTTACAACGGGAACCAAAGATTGTGAAACCAAAATATTGTATTTACTTGTGACGTCATCAGCATCATTCTTATCCCTTAAAACGAATACAATATAACTGCCTTGATGCCACTCATTAACGCAGCTATAAACACACGAATTGAGGGGTCTAGTGAGAGGAAGAGTATGACACTCTTTGGAGAAATGGAGATAAATTGAGTTTTCTAAAGCGCTGTTTTACGGCATTATTTATACAATAACGGGGTCACATTTTTCAACTTATTGTTATTCGAATTATGCAAAAGGAAAAATATCAGTTTCAATGTAAATAGCACTGATTATGACGTTGTAGGCTTTAATTAACTGTAGTTGCCACTTATTTCAAAACGCTGCGAAAATAACACCACCCGCCAGAATGCTGTCGAATTGCAACAGAATATTATTGGCGAAGGGGGGAAACATATGGAAGAAGAAAAATAAATAGTAGCAGTAGATGGCAATGTAAGCACCATTATTTAATCATCTCCAAGACGATGCCTTGTTACTTAGAAACTGGTCAACAATCTACATAAATAGCGATTATGGCTCAAAACCATTATAAACTTATTCTAGATCGCCTCCCAACGAAACCCATTTGTTCCATACACTTTTCGACATATCGACTCGAAAGCTGGTACACATGTCTTGAGATATAACTCTTCAAATGGCTCTACCGTCATATTCTTTTGCTGTAAGTCATTTAATGGAGATTCGGTAATGTGAAAACTTAACTTTTCCCGGCATACTGAATGTTCAAACAACTGCCGATATCTCGACAGGAGCGCACCCTGCCATTCTCAAAAGTACACCTGCACACACGAAAACAATGTGCAAGCGAAGAGTAAACAAGGAGGATACCACACACGGTATAAGTCACTACAAAGTCAACACAACCGAAGATGACCAACCGTCAAAAATATTGGTGCTGACTATTAATCAACAGGTGAGGCAGCATTAATTCTGTCACTCTGTTTTTTGACGAGATAGGGAGACTAAACTGCTAAACGTATCTCTCCCCCGGTGGGGAGGAGAAGGAGTGAGGATAGGAAAGGAGGGGAGGGGGAAAGGAAATGCAGTCCGGAAAGTAAGGAAGGAAGACTGCATTAGCTCGGGACCTCGTTCTCGACATGTACGTACTCACGGATTAACCGCTAAACCCCTGGACGGCATCTGGATGTGGTGTACATTAAGAATGTTGTACTTCCTCTTTCTAGCCTTTTTGAAAAGCATAGATGGTGTTACACGGTATATTAAGAAATGTGACGAAGAATTAAAGCCGGCCGCGGTGGCCGAGGGGACTGAGGCGCGCCAGTCACGGTCTGCACGGTCACTACAGACGGGGTTTCGAATCCCTCCTCGGGTATGGATATTTGTGCAATCCTTACTGTTAGCTAGTTCATAAGTAGTTTGTCAGTTTAGGGACTGATGAGCCTGTAGTTAAGTCCCATAAGCTATACAAACATTTGAATTTTTTTTCTGAAGGATTAAAGAAAGTTCCCGAATTCATTTGCAATGTAGATGTTATGAGAATACAAAGGCGGCAGTTGAAAACTTTTGGCGGAACCGGGACTCGAACCCGGATTCGCGCTTTGCGCGAACTGTGCCTCGTCATCTCGGCCGTTGGACACCTTGAAGGGACAGTGTGGGAACTCCTGCGACAGAAGCTGTCTATGAAACCATTCAAAGTGGAGCTAGTGCAGAAGCTCAATGACAAAAACAAAAGTTTTGAGTTTTTTTCTCAGTTGCAACAACTGAATGAGGACGGGGATGGCATTGTTGATACATTGATTTTTAGCGACGAAGCCACTTTTCACACTAATGGGAAAGTGAACAGACATAATTGTCGCACTCACTCTGTGCTCTCTAGTCGAGACCACTAGACCCACAAGTGAATTACACCTGCTATTGCACAGAGGTGGTAGCAGTAGGGGGAGATAGGTTAACCGGAGATTGAAACAAATAAATACCAAGCACAATTTAAACAAAATCCACTTACTCTATTTATAAGGTCGCTTGCTAGTTTTTTTAACGGCTTCCTTAATAACACTATCCCAAAAGGTGGAAGTGCATTCCAGAATCTCTGTGTTGTTGTATTCCATAGAATGACCGGAGCCAAGGCAATGTTCTGCTACAGCGGATTTGCTCGGCTCTTGTAAGTGTGTGTGACGCATGTGTTCAATACACCGGTCTTCAGAGTCCTGATTGTCTGACCAATACATGACATGCCACAACTGCAAGGAATACGATAGACACCAGTCTTACGCAAACCAATATCATCCTTTACGGGGCCCATATGATTAACATCGATTCGACATTCCAAGGGTCCATTTTTTCCGTAGATGTTAAGACTCCAATAAACCCGAGCTGAAATGTCCGCCATTTTTCCCCAAGCTGTAGGAATTGCCACGTTCCGGACGAGCTCACGCGTTATCTCGAGTTTCATTCAACTCGCTCATACTTGCAAATAACTCACTGTATGAATGTGGAATTTTCATCAATGTGTTCTTTAAGAACTACACTACATTTTCATTTTAGTTTTATTTATGGCAATAATTTATAAACAGCATATACTGATAGTTTACGAACATGCACTTTCTGACGACGTTACGGAATTTTAGACCTGCGAGAAAAATTTTTTCTGTTGAAGTTAGGTGAACATATTAAGCGAATGAAATGTACTAAATACATCAAATTTTCATCCTCTCCAAACAGCAAGTCTGTTGAGATGTCAGTTAAATATGACGCACTGGGATACGCCCGCCCGACTAGTAGTAACACGTCTTCCGTATTAGATCTCCTAATAATTAGGCACATGTTGTTAGTGCATAATATCCATACTTGAAGATACTGTTACTGACTTCTTTTAACCCATTAAATTTAATAGTTGCGAGCTACAAAAGTGCTGTGTCTCTATAAAATATGCAATTTCAATTTTTCATTTGTATGAAAAGGATAGTGTAAATATCTCAATACAGAGTGCTTTATTATGTGAGGAAATGAGAACAAGTCGGTTCGTTAGCTAGTGAAGAGATCCTTGCTATCTGTCATTTTCAAGTATTCTCACATAAAATCCTCATTAGATCTAGTAACTTCCGTTCTGTTACTGCTAGGCGTTAAACTGAAGGAAATGTAATTCCTATTATGTTTTGGAAACGGAGTAGTTGCTCTGAAACACATTGGACAAGAAGCAAAGAAATAATCATTTGTTAGTGGCGAAGGAATATCTGCAAATCGAATAATAAATCACTAACTTTACTCTTTTTCATTCTACAACTATATATTTCCTTGAATAACGCGACAGTTAACGAAGTTTTGCGTAGTAACCATGTGGTAAAATACTCCCCTCTTTGCATGTTATCATTTGTCAAAATATCATTTTGATACCTCTAACCGTGTATGAGATACGCAATGATTCATTCTGGCATTATCGCTATCGGAAATGAGTGCGCTAAATAAAATAAAGTTTAGCGGTATGAGTGAAAGGTAAAGTCGAAAATAAAATTCAATCCATTAGGAAAGATTCATCCACAGCAACATATGGTGCCAGAAGCACCAAACGGAATGTCATAGCAGCCTCTATTTTTTACTGCAAACTTTTCCTTAATGTAGCGCTGTCTCTTATTTCGATGCCAATATCTTATTAACTATGACTAATAACGAAATGATGAGCATTTCGTCACAATGCTGACATTTAACGATTTAAGTAGCGGAAATATTAAACATTTCTACCAATTAGTTTTTTGCGAAATAGTTTGTGAAAGATGGGAGAGGCCATGTGCCTCTACGCTGTTAGTGCAGCGCGATTCCAACCATGTTGGGGAAAACGTGGCGGACGATTCAGCCTGGGTATTTAGGAGCTCTAGTCGGTGTAGTTTCGTCAGCGGCTCGTCATGCCTGTGTCAGAAGTGCACACCAGACTACAGTAATGGCATTCCTAATAAATCGCCTTGGGTAATATATGACAACTGCGATTGGGCAAAGCTGAAAATGTGTACCCAGCCGGGATCCGAACCCGCATCTCCTCCTTTTTAGGCAGTTGAGCTGACCCCTACACCACTGGGGACACAGTGATCACCGCACCTGCAAGGACTACCTAAGCATCAAAGCACGCCTCCCATCGCAGTTGATGTCATATATTCTGTGAATATTAAATAATAACAACTGCAGGATCAGAAGTGACGTCTGTTCTTTCGGAACGGACGCCACATGTATATAATATGCCGGTGACGGGCAATGATCCTATCGTTAGAGGGGAGGGTTGGGCAAGTATGAAGCCCTTACTCTTACGGGAATTAGTTTCATAACTACGAGTTTGAGTACTGTGGGCAGGGCGAAGCTGGGAATTTGTATCTGACGGGATGCGTGTTTAGGTAGTCCTTGCAGGTGCGGTGATCACTGTGTCCCCAGTGGTGTAGGGGTCAGCGCAACTGCCTAGAAAGCAGGAGACCCGGATTCGAATCCCGGCTGGGTACACATTTTCAGCTTTCTTTGCCCAATCGCAGTTGATGTCATATATTCCGTGAATATTAAATATTTGGAATGACAGGCGTGTCCGAATCCATGGGAGACACCGACGACGCGCAAAGCAATCTCTTCGGTCCTAGCCTCGTAGCCACACCGTCCGACTGGCGAGAGAGCGAGTCGGGAAGCGCATACATCGTTAATACTCGGGAGACGCGACGAATGCTTCGGCCACAGACGCCGTCGGCCACCTTCCGCTTTCGCGTCTTCCGCCGTCGAAGCGCGCAACCACTCGAGAGGTGTCAGCCCCCACGCTCCGGCGCCCTGGCTAACGGGCAGGAGGCGAGTTCAGCGGCAAGCACCGGAAACGTCGCGCCTGACTCTTGTTTTGCTGCACCCGGGCTATTAGCGGCGCCACGGCAGCGAAGGCTCGCGGCTTCTTCCAGCCGCGGGCGGTTTCTTCTCGCGTGTCTGCGGGCCGCGGAGACCCAAGCGGCCTCAGCGCGATCAGCTCACGGAACGGCTACATTTTTGTTGCCCTCGGAGAGAGTCCGAGCGCGCTTTCACCGCTTTCGCATAGGTGCAAAGGGAATAATGCCTGATGGGCTGATCGACGTGTAGAGCTTGCTCAATGTGCAAACTGAATAACATCGGAAAAAGCCTACAACCCGCTCTTACTCCAGCATTCCTTTCATGCCCTTCAAATCTGATAAGTGCTGTCTGGTATTTGTACAAATAACCTTTCTGTTCCCTATATTTTACTCCTGCTTGTTTCTGAATAGGAAAAGTTTTGTGTCCCAGCCTCGTCGCCACTTTTGTGTCTCGTTTCCGTCGTAGGTGTCGGGGGCCGAGTAAGAAGACCGACGCAGGAATAAAGGTAGCAGGCTTGTGCAGGTACGGAGGGGAGCAGCCATTGGAACAGCAGAAACTACAAACACTAGATTAAATTAGAACGATATATATATTGCACAGAATTTATACAATACTTAACTTTTACATAGCTCAGTACTGCAGAATGCTGATGCATAGTTGAGCTAGATGTCTGCCTAGTGCCTATCCGCTAGCCAAGTCTTCACTGGTGCCTATCTGATTCCGAAGTGTTAACTGGTTCCTGTCTCAGTCCCAAGTGAACGATGTCGTTCAGTGGTGGCCACGAGCGGAGTTCTAGCAAAGGGCGCTCGTGGCTGACGTCGTAAGAACGCCGCGCCGTGCGTGCATGGCGGTGCGCGGCGAAAGTAGGTGACGCGCACTTTAGACTTGTGCGAAACCACAAAAAGTGTATTCGAATCAACATCCTCTGTACTACAACCATCATATGTTATTTTACTGCCGAAGTAATAAAACTCGTCTACCTAATCTACAGCGTCGCTTGATTTTCTTAGCCTGCACTGCCGCGGCGGAGTGGCCTAGCGCATTGAGGCGCTATGCTCCGATGCGCAAGGCCGTTCCCCGTCGTGGTTCGAATCCCCCTTTCGGGTAAGGATGTTTGTGTCGTCTTTAGTATAAGGTAGTTCATAAATAGTTTGTAAGTTTAGGGACTGATGACTCCGCAATTGTCCCTTAAGCTTCACAAACATTTAAACATTTTTTTTTTTTTTTTTTTTTTTTTTTAGTCTGCACTCCATCATCGTTCTTTTGTTGTTGCTAATGTTAATCCTATACGCACCTTTCAACACACTGTCCATTCCATTCAACTCCGGTTCCAGGACCTTTGCTGTATCCGACAAAATTACTATGTCATAGGTAAATCGTAATATTTCTATTGCTTCGCCACAAACTTTAATTCCTTCTCCTAATTTCTCTTCGCTTTCCTTTATACCTTGCTCAATGTGCAAACTGAATAACATCGGAGAAAGCCTACAACCCTCTCTTACTCCCTTCCCAACCACTGCATTCCTTTCATGCCCTTCAAATCTGATAAGTGCTGTCTGGTTTTTGTACAAATAACCTTTCTGTTCCCTATATTTTACTCCTGCTTGCTTCTGAATATGAAAAGTGTATTCGAATCAACATTGTCAAAAGCTTTCTCCAAATCTACAAAAGCTAGACATGTAGGTTTGCCTTTGCTTGATCTATCTTCTAAGATAAGCCGTAAAGTGAGTATTGCCTCCTGTGACATTGTTGTTGTTATGGTCTGCAGTCCGGAGATTGGTTTGATGCAGCTCTCCACCCTACTCTATCCTGAGCAAGCCTTTCCATCTCCTCCTAAGAACGCCAACCCACATCCACTTGAATCTGCTTACTATACGCGTCTCTTGGTTTCCCTCTGCGATTTTTACCCGACACACTTCCCTCTAATGCTACATTTACGATTCCTCGATGTTTAAGAATGTGTCCTACCAAGCGATCCCTTATTTTAGTCAGGGTATGCCAAACATTCCTTTTCTCACCAATTCTGTTCAGTACCTCTTCATTAGTTATGCTATCTACCCACCTAATCTTCAGCATTCTTCTGTAGCACCACATTTCAACAGCCTCTATCCTCTTCCTGTCCGCACTGCTTATCGTCCATGTTTCACTCCCGTACAAGGCAACACTCCACACAAATGCCTTCAGAAAAGACTTCCTTACACTTAAATTAATAATCGATGTGACATTATACCTAGGTATAATCATGAAAAATATACAACGCTATCAGGGGCAATAAGGGAAGCTTTGTGTTTGCTTCAGCTTCCAACTGCTGACGTGTTTGCAATACATAACAACTCTTTAAAGCTCTAGTGAACAGTAAAAAAACCTGCGGTGTCTGTTTACTTGCTCCCTCTACCGCCAAGAGGGAACCGAAACAATCACAGTGCCTGTGGGTATTATTCATGTTGCTGTTGTTGTGGTCTTCAGTCCGGAGACTGGTTTGATGCAGCTCTCCACAATACCCTATCCTGAGCAAGCCTCTTTAACTCCGCATAAGAACGGCAACATACGTCTGAATCTGCTTACTGTATCCACATCTCTTCGTCTTCCTCTGCGGTTTTTACCCCACACACTTCCCTCCAACGCTAAATTCACAATGCCTTGATGTCTAAAGATGTGTCCTACAACTCGATCCCTTCTTTTAGTCAAGGTATGCCAGAAATTCCTTTTCAAATGTTCAAATGTTTGTATATCTTATGGGACTTAATTACGGTGATATCAGTCCCTAAACTTACAAACTACTTATGAACTAGCTAACACTAAGGACGGCACAAATATCCATGCCCGAGGGGGGATTCGAACACCCGACGCAGCGGTGGAGTAGCCGATCGGCGGAGCGCGCGGTTCCTCGCAGTGGGGGTTTGAGTGCTCCCTGGGGCATAGGTGTGTGTCTTGTCCTTAGGTTAGTTTATCTAGGTTTAAGTGGTTTGTAAGCTACGGACTGATGACCACACAGTGGTCTCTATCCTCTTCCTGTCCGCACTGTTTATCTTCCAAGTTTCACTCCCAAACAAGGCAACACTCCACACAAATGCCTTCAGAAAGGACTTCCTTAGGCTTAAATCAATATTCGATATTAACAAATTTCTCTTTTTCAAGAATGCTTTTCTACCCATTGCCATTCTCCATTTTATATCCTCTGTACTGCGACAATCATTTGTTATTTTATTGCCCAAGTAACAAAACTCATCTACCTCCTTTATTGTTTCGTTGCCTAATCTAATTCCTTCAGCATCACCTGATTTTCTAAGACCGCATTCCATAATTTTTCTTTTGCTCTTGTTAATGTTCATCTTATATGCACCTTTCAGCACACTGTCCATTCCGTTCAACTGCTCTTCCAGGTCCTTTGCTGTCTCTGACAGAATTACTATGTCGTCGGCAAAACGCAATGTTTTTAATTCTTCACCCTGCACTTTAATTCCTTCTTCAAATTTCTTCTTGCTTTCCTTTACAGCTTGCCCTTTATACAAATCGAATAACATTGGAGAAAGGCTGCAACCCTGTCTTACTCCCTTCCCAACCACTGCATCCCTTACATGCCCTTCAACTCTGACAACCGCAGTCTGGTATTTTTACAAGTTGTAAATAACCTTACGCTCCCTATATTTTACTCCTGCTTGTTTGAGAACTTGAAAGAGTTTATTACAATCAACATTGTCAAAAGCCTTCTCCAAATCTACAAAATCTAAATATGTAGGTTTGCCTTTTCTTAATCTATCTTCTAGGATAAGTCGTAAAGTGAGTATTGTCTTCCGTGTTCCTACATTTCTCCTGAACCCAATCTGATCTTCCCTTACCTTACATACAAACATGAAATTTACGCATGAAGTGGACGTAGAGGGGGTTGCGTATAGTAAAAACGAACAGAAATTGAGTATAGAAATCTTCCGTAAGCCTACGGCGACGGACTTGATTATTGCGAATGATTCCTGCCACCCACCAGCGCAGAAAAGCGCTTTCTTTAAATCAATGTTCTATGGAGTGGCTAAATTAGCCGTTTACGAAGGCGTTAATGAGAAAGAAATTATATTGAAATAGGCTTAGCCAATGGCTTCAATGAGGCGGCGATAAGGAAAATTGGTGATTCTGTTTTCAAAAAAATTAATAAATGCCTTCCGCAAAGCTAATGTTGAGTTGGGTTTTCGGACAAAAAGCAAGCTAGGGCAAGTTTTGCGGCACAGCGTAGAGTCTGTTCCAGATAAACTTAGTAGGGCGGGGGTGTATAAAATTCTGTGTGGATCGTGTAATAAATTGTATATAGGACAAACTGGACGTGACTTCAAAATTAGGTACCGAGAGCATGGTCATGCGAGTAATGTAAGTGCATTGGGCGACCATTTACGTGAATGTTAGCACCATTTAGGGAACATTACCGATGGTTTGACAATTCTGCACGTTAGTAGTAAGGGTATTTCATTGGATATCTTGGAAGAGATTGAGATTTATATTAAGCACCAGAGTTGCCCGGACCTACTAATTAATGATCAGTTGGTGGGTTCTCGCAATTAGGTCTTTGAATTTTTTCATAAATATTTGATGAATGGCAATGTATGTTGGCGGGCGTGTGGATGGACTGGCGCCCCGTTTCCCTTGTCTCACTGTAGCCGTGTACCTGATTGCCTTTTCAAGTTTTAACACCAAGTTTGTAAACGTCTTTCCGCCACTCAGCAGCAGCTGCCCTCTTGTGAACGGCTCTCATACGCTGCGCCTGTCACATTTTTGTTAAGACCTGATTTGATGATATGTTTGTACAAGACTAAATATTTTATTTTGTTTGTATATATGGACTGTTATATTCATTATCTTTATGACGTGTTAAGTCAGTTGCTGCCCTCATGTGGTTTGTATTCGCCCTAACGGCACTGAATAAGAAATTGATTTCAGTTTACTTTTACCTTTCGCCGGCCGCGGTGGCCGAGGTGACTGAGGCGCTCCAGTCACGGTCAGCACGGCCACTACGGTCGGGGGTTCGAATCCCCCCTCGGGCATGGATATTTTTGTGCCGTCCTAGTTCGTAAGTAGTTCATAAGTAGTTTGTAAGTTTAGGGACTGATGACCCCGTAGTTAAGTCCCATAAGCTTAACAAACATTTGAACATTTTTTTACCTTTCCACGAGTGTACTAAATTCTGTTCTCACATATTAATGTTACCAGTATTTGATGAGTGGCCAGCATCTACTGGCCATTGCGTTTTGTCTTTACTTAAATGGGTAATGTTATGGTATGTATAAAGTCTATTTTGTGTCACTTCTCTTTTTGTATCACGCTTACTTTTGTTTGACTCTACATGTATTACCTTAGTTTTTACGCTTACCAGGTACTCTGAAGATGAGCTACGTCCGAAACGCGTCAGTACAAAAGGAATAAAGATTTTATCGTCAGCTGCATGGTTTTATTCTCAGCAGCCAATCAGCTGTTTTTAACTTCTTTCTTATTACATTGATAATTATGGCCGCACACCTCCATTAAGACAGCAAATCTGACCTGCAATACCAGACATTTTTTGTGTGATCTACATCTACATACATACTCCGCAATCCACCGTAAGGTGCGTGGCGGAGGGTACACTGTACCACTACTAGGCATTTCCTTTCCTATTTCACTCCCAAATACAACGAGGAAAAAAAGAATGCCTATATACCTCCGTACGAGCACTAATATCTCTTATCTTGTCTTTGTGATCTTTACGCGAAATGTAAGTAGGCGGCAGCAAGATCGTACTACACTCAGCTTCAAATTCCGGCCCTCTAAATTTACTCAACAGAAATTCACGAAAAGAACGTCGTCTTTCTTCCAGCGATCCCCAATTGAGTCGCCAGAGCATTTCCGTGACACTCGCGCATTGGTCGAACCTACCGGTAACAAATCTAGCTGCTCGTCTCTCAACCGCCTCTATGTCTTCCTTTAAACTGATCTGCTGCGGGTGCCAAACACTTGAGCAATACTAAAGACGAGGTCATACAAGCGTTTTATACGCCGTCTCCTTTAACGGTGAAGTACATCTTCCCAAAATTCTCCCAATACACCGAATTCGGCTGTCCGCCTTACTCACAACTGTTCCTACATGTTCGTTCCATTTCATATCGCTCTGCAATGTTACGCCTAGATATTTCAAAAAATGTTCAAATGTTTGTTAAGCTTATGGGACTTAACTACGGGGTCATCAGTCCCTAAACTTACAAACTACTTATCTACTACCATATACTAAGGACGGCACAAATATCCATGCCCGAGGACGGATTCGAACCCCCGACCGTAGTTGCCGTGCAGACCGTGACTGGAGCGCCTCAGTCCCCTCGGCCACCGCGGCCGGCCCTAGATATTTGAACGACACGACAGCATCAAGAAGCTCACTACTAATGCTGTATTCGAACATGATGGGATTGTTTTTCCTTTTCATGCGCATCACCTACATTGAGAGCTAGCTGCCATTCTTCGCACCAACTAGAAATTTTGTCCAAGTCATCCTGTATGCTATTACAGTCAGTTAAAAACGACACCCTCCCATACACCACAGCATCATCAGCAAAAAGCCGCAAATTACAACTTACTCTGACCATCAGATCACTTATATATAATAGTAGCGGTCCGCGGCCGTGCCGCGGTTGATACACCGGTTCCCGTTAGATCACCGGAGTCGGGCTTGGCTAGCACTTGGATGGGTAACCGTCTGGGTCTGCCGAGCAATGTTGCCAATCAGGATGGATTCAGCCCTTGTGAGGCCAACTGAAGAGCTACGTGATGGAAACGTATCGACTCCGGTCTGGCAAAGCGACTCGACGGCCGAGAGTGCGGGGCTCTGACCATGTCCCCCTCCATACCGCATCCGTAGACGCCTTCGGGCGGAGGATGACACGGCGGTCGGTCGGTACCCGTTGGGTCCTCGAGGCGTGCGAGCGACGGAGGTGAGATAATACTGCTAACTCGAAAACAACAATTTCAGACCATTGGTTTCCTGTCTTATAATTCGTTGTGGTCCCACTATCACCTGTTTACTTTGACCCTTGATGATGCGGTGATCAGAAGAGTTTTACGGATACTTTCCAATTAGCCTTCGAGCCAGAGATACTACTGAGGTGAGAGGCAAATCTAATGAATTCCGTTATCCTCAGCGCTAATTCCCTCTTTCGTTCTGCCACATACGTCACACTAGTCACCGGTGCTGGATTCCTATCACTCACTTCACTAAGCCGGAAGTGCCTACCTTCGGTTAGCTTTCTTCATCGCAACATGTCAAAACCTTACGAACTGTCTGCTCTACATAGCGTCTTTAATTTTTATTTATATATGATGTCCATTTTTTTAAGACTTTCACTCTTTCAGTTCACGTTGTAGGCTCAAAATGCTAAGCTGGGAAAGAAGATGGATTCGTACAATCGACAGAGAGAGGCGTTTCCAATTGTTTCGTGCTGCACGCTCGGACCGTATCTGTGACTGATGGATGCTTTTAGCGGCGTCTGAGGAGACAGAGAAGGCTGCGTGCACCAGGAAGCGGAACATCAGGCACTGCGATTGTTTCGGTTGCCTCGCCGCGGTAGAGGCAGCAAGTAAACAGACACCGCAGGTTTTTTCAACGTATTCTAGAGTTTCAAAGAGTTGTTACGTATTGCAAACACGTCAGCAGTTGTAAGCTGAAGCAAAATCAAAGCTTCCCTTATTGCCCCTGGTAGCGTTGTACATTTTTCATGATTTTACCTAGGTATAATGTCACAGTAGGCAATACTCACTTTATGGCTTATCTTAGAAGATAAATTAAGAAAAGGCAAACCTACATTTCTAGATTTTGTAGATTTAGAGAAAGCTTTTGACAATGTTGATTAGAATACACTTTTCAAATTCAGAAGCAATCCGGAGTAAAATATAGGGAACAGAAGGTTATTAGTAATAAAAAACAGACAGTAGTTATCAGAGTTGAAGAGCATGAAAGAGATGCAGTAGTTGGGGAGCGAGTAAGAGAGGGTTGTAGCCTTTCTCCGACGTTATTCAGTTTGCACATTGAGCAAGTTATAAAGGAAAGCGAAGAGAAATTAGGAGAAGGAATTAAAGTTCATGGCCAAGAAATATAAATATTGCGATTTGCCTATGACATAGTAATTTTGTCGGAGACAGCAAATTACCTGGAAGAGCAGTTGAATGGAATGGACAGTGTGTTGAAAGGTGTGTATAAGATTAACATTAGCGACAGCAAAACGAGGACGATGGAGTGAAGGCTAAAAAAATGTTCAAATGTTTGTGAAGCTTAAGGGACTTAATTGCGGGATCATCAGTCACTAAACTACTTATGAACTACCCGAAGGGGGAATTCGAACCCCGACGGGAAACGGCCTTGCGCATCGGAGCATAGCGCCTCAATGCGCTAGGCCACTCCACCGCGGCAGTGCAGGCTAAGAAAATCAGGCGACGCCGAAGGAATTAGATTAGGTAGATGAGTTTTATTACTTCGGCAGTAAAATAACATATGATGGTTGTAGTACAGAGGATATAAAATGCAGAATGGCAATGGGAAGGAAAGCGTTTTTAAAAAGAGAAATTTGTTAACATCGAATTTTAATTTAAGCGTAAGGATGTCCTTTCTGAAGAAATTGTGTGGCGTGTTGCCTTATATGGGAGTGGAACGTGGACGATAAGCAGTGCGGACAGGATGAGGATATAGGCTTTTAAAACGTGGTTCTACAGAAGTAATAATAACCCAGTTGTAAATGTCACTGTCGGAGTACTAAAAAGGCAAATATATTACTGTGTATAAGAGTTTGACAGAAAATTGGAAGACCAGCTGCCTCGGCCCTAATTACATCTTCTATTTGTTGGTTTCCTTCTTTTCTTTGCTGTGTTATGGTTTGTTACTTATATAAGACAAATGTTTGAGCCCAGTAAAGAATTGGCCACTTATTTATGTAATTCGACACATTTTTATATATAGCGTATGATGAATAACAGACAGAAATTCAGTTATTTTTTTAAAGAAAATTGTACGATGTTAAAAAATCTCTATTGTTCAGAGAGTAGCTTTCTTAAAATGGACGCCGCCAGGTCTACTTGGACAGAAATCGGCTCAACGTGCGGGTTCTTCCGCCGGATATGAAACCAAACTCTCGAGAAGGCGACGAGGTATTTTTGTATTCTTAATTTGAAATATAATTTCAATATCTCCTCCGAAATTTGTACGGTGTATGAGCTAAAATCAACCATGAGAAAGTGTACACAATGTATTTTACCTCTGCACACTTTTAAAAACATCTTCCAGCAATTTACTTAATTTTATGTTGCACGATAAGTGTGACGAAGAACGAAAATGAAATCACGCCTTCAACCGTCAAACATATCGGTCTGTAAAATATGTTTAAAAAAATTAGCATAGTTACTGGTAGAACGTCCGGGTTATAAGGCCGTGGTCCATAAAACTTTTCAGTTTTTCCTAACGTTTCGTCCAGAGCTGTGCTGGACTTCTTCAGAGGTCTTCTTACTTCCGATGAGTCTTGCCGAATCAAGACGGTCGTGAAAGCCTTCACTGAAAGGACGAACAGCATTCTTAAAGTCCGATGGTATGTTTCAGAGACGCCAGAACGCAGTCTGACAGTACATTTGGTAGTTTTGGTAGCGAAACATCAATGATTTTCCAGTATATATTGATAACGGATAAAAGGGTTTGACTACGGGAAAATTACATTTCTGTGTAACTGACTGCAGAAATAGTACTATAATTTAAGTCATTTAGTGTGGTAAGTTATTCAGATATTTCTGGCGTACGATGATAAATCGCCTAAAACCGGATTTTGTACATAAGAGCAACAATTATGAACCTCTAGCTCTCGATAAAAGATAAAGAAATCGGAAAAAATTAACAAGTAGTTTGAGAATATCATCTTAAGAGTATAGGGCAAAAATTTCAACGATTCTTCAATGAAGAAAAAAATATAGACGTGGTCATCGTCACAGTATGTAAGTTTAATACCCAAAATCAGGGTTTTGGTGATTTCCTGATGAACTGGCCTTGCTTTTATGGGCCGCATAATGCCCACACCACACGTAATTTCCTAAAACTAAACGATTTCTCAATTTGGCTGGGCTGCAGGAAGCGTATATTGTTTAAATTATGTCAAATTGTTGAAATGTTTGTGAACTTATTGACCCAAACTGTTTTAGTCACCAGATCATAGACTTATAAACTAGTTTAACTTACAGTAAGGACAACACACACACACCCATGTCCGATGGAGGACTCAAATCACCGGCGGGATAAATTTTGTCCATATAATATTTGAAAGGTAAGCCACATCCATTCTTCTGGTAGGTGTAAAAATGATCTCTACGATAAGGGCTATCCAGAACACTTCAACCTCAATCTCTGTGATCAACAGAATCTGAGATGTGGGCCCCTGAACAAATTGACATATTAATACATTAACATACAAATACCGTGTGTGTAAATTCACACACATATGCCGAGAACGTCCCAAGCAGCTCTGGCTCTTCACTCCGACTTAATACATGCGCACACCACCATTTGTTTCTGCTCTCTGATTTCTCAATTCTTAAGACGTCATTCAAAACAGTACTTCATCCTCTTTCGCAAATACTGACATGCGAAATGTGTTAAAGCTTACTGCGGGCATTGTAAACAGAAATTGCTGAAGATTAAAATGTTCAAAATGTTTGTTAAGCTTATGGGACTTAACTACGGGGTCATCAGTCCCTAAACTTACAAACTACTTATGAACTACTTACGAACTAGGACGGCACAAATATCCATGCTCGAGGGGGGATTCGAACCCCCGACCGTAGTGGCCGTGCTGACCGTGACTGGAGCGCCTCAGTCACCTCGGCCACCGCGGCCGGCTGCTGAAGATTAGTCTGTATTTCAGTTCCACCAGAGATTATACCAGAATAACGCACGTGTGAGTTTCCTGAGACGTCACGGGTTACACTGCTGTGCAGTAATTGTTATTGCATTAGGAGCATAACAATGAAGAAACAAACAAATCTTCAGCGACTGTAGCTACGCGAGTGGAGACTGAAGCTCTGGCTCGGTTACGATCACTGTCTGATAGCCTTGTGTAGTTCGCGAACGAACTAGTTCGGAAGAGCGCTCCCACATGCGAACTACGCGAACTAGTTCGCAGATCCCTCGCGTCTTAGTTCATCCGCTCCTTTTCTGAAGACTGAAGGGGAACAGCAAAAGGACGCGAGAGCGCACAGAATTGCGAATTCCCTTCTGCCAGTTACCTTCATTTTGAGTTGAGATACAGCTCAGCTGTAGTTTCATAGTTCACTGCCACAAGAAATCTATTTTGAAAATAAAGTACTACGAGTACACTGTATGCAAAGTAGTTGAATACCATTTATCACCCATTCGTGTAAATAACTGGTTTATTTGCCTAAGTATTTGATGTCAAATTGCCCAAAAATACGGGTAATAGCACACGCTTTGGCAACACTGATTCATTATATAAAAAAGAGCTCTTTTAGTAGCGGTAGCAAAATCCAAAAAGAGCGGACGAACTAGAAGGAGCGGACGAACTAGGAGCAGCGGACGAACTAGGAGTAGTGGACGAACTAGGACCAGTGGACAATTATGCCAAACGTAACCCGCTTCATAGTTCGTTGGATTCTTTTCCGAAGACCGACGGGCAATAGCGAGAGGGCGGGTAGCAGAATTAAAAATCACGTGTTTGCCTTCTGCTGATGAGTCATTTCGAGGTGAGAGTCTGCCTGCTAGATTACACAGTTCAGTCCTACAAAATTTCTGTTTTGATGTGTTCTGCACTCTGCAACATCTGACTAATAAATTCCATAATACCAAGATATAGAGATAACTCTAAACTTAAACGCGAGAAATTATCCACAAACTGTTTCTTTTGGTTTGCGTGATATCGTTAGCTGCTCAAGCAGAAAGCGCATGAAGCAGCTAGGTGGGGGAACTTCCCCCTCTACCTGCACGCGTAGACCACCCCGCTCAGCCGTCACTGGGAGCGGACGAACTAAAAGAGCGCACTAGTTCGCAGTAGAGCCGCGAACTAAAGTGAGCGCTTCCAATCGCGAAGTATTATGCGCAAGTCTACTGTCTGAGCTGCTGTGATAAGTCGATGACGTGGTGCTGCAGTGCGGCTTCAGCTGCACCTAGTCGCAAACAAACAGGACACGTGCAAGCTGTTGGCCACAAGCCGATGATAGCTTCCACGTGCGAGGCTGTCTCAGTAACGGCTTCTGGTCATAACGGAGCGGTAACAACAGCAAAGGAGGCGCCGTAGCCCGACGGACATCTTCGACGAGAGTCCAGGTACACCAAGAATCTGTGTGAAGGCACTAGACAGACACACAGATACACAGATAAGCGTACTTCAAGTAGAACTAGAAATTCAGTCTTGCCATGCGCGCAGTTGTTGTTGTGGTCTTCAGTCCGTGGACTGGTTTGATGCAGCTCTCCATGCTACCCTGTCCTGTGTAAGTCTCTTCATCTGAGAAGAAGTTCAGCAACCTACATCCTTCTGAATCTGCTTACTGTATTCGTCACACGGTCTCCCTCTACGATTTTTACCCCACACACTTCTTTCTAATGCTAAGTTGACAATTCCTTGATGTCTCAGAATGTGTCCAACCAATCTATCCCTTCTCTCTGTCAGGGTATGCCAGAACTTCTTTTCTCCCCGATTCGGTTAAGCACCGCCTCATTAATTACGTGATCTACCCATCTAATTTTCATCATTCGTCTGTAGCACCACATTTCAAAAGCTTCTATCATCTTTTTATCTGAACTCCTTACCGGCCATGTTTCACTCCCATACAATGCTACACTCCAGACAAATGCTTTCAGAAAGAACTCCCTAACATTTAAATTCATATTGGATGTTAACAAGTTTCGCTTCTTTAGAAACGCTTTTCTCCCCATAGCCATTCTGCATTTTATATCTTCTTTATTTCGGCCATCAGAAGTTATCTTGCTACCCAAATAACAAAATTCATCAACTACTTTTATTGTCTCATTACCTCATCTAATTCCTTCAGCATCGCCTGATTTTCTGACATTAAATTCAATTACCGTTGTTTTACTCTTGTTAATGTTCATCTTATATATTCCATTCAATTACTCTTCCAGATCCTTTGCAGTCTCTGACAGAATTACTATGTCATCGACAAACCGCAATGTTTTTATTTCTTCTCCCTGCACTTTAATGCCCTCTCCAAATTTCTCCTTCCATTCCTTCACTGCCTGCTCAATGTACAGATTGAACAACATTGTGGAAAGGCTACAACCCTGTCTTACTCCCTTCCCAACCTCTGCGTCCCTTTCTTGCCCTTCGACTCTAATAACCGCTGTCTAGTTTTTGTATAGGTTGAATATACCTCTTCGCTCCCTATATTTTACCCGTGTTACCTTCAGAATTTGGAAGAGTTTATTTCAGTCGACATTGTCAAAAGCTTTCTCCAAATCGACAAGCGCTAAAAACCTAGGTTTCCCTTTCCTTAGCCTATCTTATAAGATAAGTCGTAATGTGAGCATTGCCTCTCGTGTTCCTACATTTCTCCTAAATCCAAACTGATCTTCCCCGAGGTCGGATTCCACAAGTTTTTTCATTCGTCGCAAAGTTACAATTTGTAATTTTTTGTTCACCTACTATTCGAACTCTGATATTTCTAACACCAGTGTCGTCGCTAGGCTCATGAACAATGTTCCAATGTTGAGGCAAAACACAACTATTTAATGTCTTCTATTAAATCCTGAAAGTTTTGATATTCAAAAGATGCTTTCGGTAATTTATTTAAAGATTTATATATGTTAATCTACATATTTTTGTTGAAAAAAAAAACTTTTTCTCTTCCTTTATGTTTACCCTATACGTGGAACAGCACTGGTTTTCCTCCTCCTTTGCTTTGACGTATTTACGATGGGACTGTTTATTTTAAGGTGAAATCAGACTACTATCATGATGTTGACTGTATGAGATAACTGAATTATCCTAACTTGTTAACTTATTAGTGTTAGATTTTAGACAAATAATATTAACATGTAGACTGTTAAGTACAGTATTGATACGAATTTGCCGACTGCAACACTTTCAAATTTGAATAGAATATTTAAACCAAGATATATATGATCTTGGAATAGTCTTCCACATTTCGAAAACCTTACTTTTCCCGAGCAGTTTTCTTAATTTCAGAAAAAAAGAATGCAGCACAGTTAAATTGGATGCTGTCATTTCAGAATGAAATAAGAAAACATATAAAACAAAAAATTGTAAATGTGAGGGGTCCCCGTACTTTGCGACTTTGCATGGTCAATAAAATATTGGTAGCACATCTTACAATAATCATCTTGTTGACGTTGCAGTTCTTATTACCGTGCTTACTAAGTTAACTGGAGAGAAATTCCGCCTTATACAACAAAACTTTTTATTTATTTATTCACCCAAACATGTTTCAGCACTTACGTGCTACCTTCAGTTGGTCATTTGCCTTTAGTTTCTAACAGAAACGTAATTGCGCAGTTTGTTGTTGTTGTTGCTGTAGTGGTCTTCAGTGCGGAGACTGGTTTGATGCAGCTCTCCACAATACCCTATCCGGAGCAAGCCTCTTCATCTCCACGTAAGAACGGCAACGTACAACAGCTTGAATGTGCTTACTGTATCTATCTCTTGGTCTTCCTCTGCGGTTTTTACCCCCACACACTTCCCTCCAACGCTAAATTCACGACTCCTTGATGTTTAAGAATGTGTACTACCAATCGATCCCTTCTTTTAGTCAAGGTATGCCAAAAATTCCTTTTCTCCCCAATCTTGTTCAGTACCTCATCATTAGTTACGCGATCCATTCTTCTGTATCACCACATTTCAAAAGCCTCTATCCTCTTCCTGTCCACGCTGTTTATCGTCCATGTTTCACACCCATACAAGGCAACACTCCACACAAATGCCTTCAGAAAGGACATCCTTAGGATTAAATCAATATTCGATGTTAACAAATTTCTCTTTTTCAAGAACGCTTTTCTACCCATTGCCATTCTGCATTTTATATCCTCTGTACTGCGATCATCATTTGTTATTTTATTGCCCAAGTAACAAAACTCATGTACCTCCTTCATTGTTTCGTTACGTAATCGAATTCCTTCAGCATCACCTGATTTTCTTAGACTGCACTCCATTACCCTAGTTTTGCTCTTGTTAATGTTCATCTTATATGCACCTTTCAACACACTGTCCATTCCAGGTCCTTTGCTGTCTCTGACAGAATTACTATGTCGTCGGCAAAACGCAATGTTTTTAATTCTTCACCCTGAACTTTTTAAATTCCTTCTCCAAATTTCTCCTTGCTTTCCGCTATAGCTTGCTCAATGTTTATTTACTGTTTTAGTGCGCAATTACATGCATTTTCTTTTGGAATTTTGGACCATTCGCTGTCAAATCTGTCAGTGCGCTTTTACAGGAAATGGTACAAAATTCAAATAAATAACAGTAACAAAGAAACAACACTTGATAATACAAGGAAAATAAGAAAAGAACAGCAGAACAAAAAAGTTTTAAGCTGTGAAGCTTATCATTGCCCACTTACAGCAATAAATAAACTGTACCACTAACTTCATATAAGAAATTAAAGACAAAAAGACCTACTAAAGAAGGAATCTTAAGGTTTAACGTCCCGTCGACAGCTTGGTCATTAGAGACGGAGCTAACGCTCGGAGTTTTGGGTTAGAATGGGGAAGGAAATCGGCCGTGCTCTTTGAAAGGAACCATCCCGTCATTTGCCTGGAGTTATTTAGGCAAATCACGGAAAACCTAAATTTGGATGGCCGAAGGTGGATTTGAGCCACCATGATCCCGAATGCGAGTCCAGTGTGTTACCACTGCGCCACCTCGTTTGGTACTACTGAAGATGCCACATAAGTGCAGAAACATGTTTTTGTGAATAAATACAAAAAACGATTTCTTGTCTAAGGCGGAATACTTTTCCAGTTCGCGTCTTTCATGTTGCAAAGTAACCCGAATACCATTCCAGTTCACATCTTTCAAGTTGCAAAGTAACCCGGTATGGCTGGAAATGTTTAATGAATTGACGGCTTTAAATTTGTGGCGTCTGTAGTCTAGCCGCTAGGGACCACACCAGGTGAACGCCCGCATCCAACCGCTTGTGCGTTAGTTCACGCGGCGCTTCGTTCTCACGGCGAGCGCAAACGTTCAGTGCCCTGCTGCTAGTTCTTGCCCGCGTTCACACTAATTTGCTATTTCTGTTCTCTTCGGAATTACGTGAGAATGCCCAGATAATTCGTTACCGGAAACCACAGTCGTCGCCTTCTGAATTAACATGAATCTCATGTTTCAAGATTTCAGTGGTGACGTACTGTTACCTTCGCTTCTACGTCTACTTTACTACACTTCTTCACAGCTGGTCCACTTCTAGAGGAAAAATGAACAGTTACCATACGTTTGTACAGTGATACAGACTGCGTCTTAATTGTAACTGTTACATTGTCGTTATGGAAGTGCTTATTCTTGTAACTTTCTTCTTGACTAGCATGTCTCTTGTGCGCTTATCAGCCAGAAATTATGACCACCTACGTAACAGCCGGTAAGTCCTCCTTTGGCGCAGATAACAGCGGCACGCGTCCTTGCATGGAAGGAGTGAGGCCTTCGTACGTCTCTAGATAGCGTTGGCATCACAGTGTTCAAATGTTTGTAAACGTAAGGGACCAAACTACTCTGGTCTTCAGCCCCTAGACTTACAAAGTCCTTAAACTAACTTATCCTAAGATCGACACATAAATATCCATGCCCGAGGGAGAACTCGAACCTCCGACGGGAGCGACCGCGCGCACCGAAACATAATGCTTTCGAACGGCGTTGCCACCATATCTGCACCCACAAGTCTCCTAACTCCCGTAAATTCCTAGGATATATGTGACGAGCTTTGACACAACGTTCAATTACTTCCCAGACGTGTTCGATCGGGTTCAGATCTGCGGAAATGGGAGGCTAAAAGATCAACCGCAACTCGTCACTGTGCTCCTGGAACCACTCAATCTCATTCCTGGCCTTGTTACATAGAGCATTATCTTCTTGAAAAATGTCGATGCCATTGGGGAACATGGTCGTTATGAAAGTGTGTACATGATCTACAAGTGTACGATACGTGTTGGCCGTCATGGTGCCTTGCACGAGCTCCACTAGACCCACTCATGTCCCCACGAATGTTTCCCAGACCATAACTCAGCCGCAATCTTCGGTCCACAGCACAGGTGTCACACAGCTGTTCCCTGGAACATGACGGGTTCGAACCCCACATCGAAACGATGAAGAAGGTATCGGGATTTATCAGACTCTGCCACTGCACTAATGCCCAGTGACGACGGTCATGTATCTGATTCAGTCGAATCTGAAAGTAAGCACCGTTTTGAGAATATATATAGTAAACATATTGTCAAAACGTAGAGTATATCTCAGTCTACTTTTCCACAAAGTTTCCACCGTTCTTTAGGCACTTTTCTTAGCGGTCGATCAACTTATCTGGTCATACCTCATAGAAAGATGGCGCCAGTGCTGACAACCATCGCTGCTTGTTGAATTTCTCTCAAGAGGTGAAATCAACACTGCAGCCAGATACGGTCAGATTTTGAAAAATCTTTGACGTGCGATACAGAAGAAAAGGAGAGGGAAGCTCAGCAGAGGAACTGTTCTACTTCACGATAATGCTCGGCCACACGCTACAAGTGACAACCTCTTATTCAGCAGTTTCGATGGCAACAGTTCGACCACCCGCCGTACAGATCTGACCTGGTGCCACTGGACTATTACTTGTTTTAACAACAATGTTTGTAAACCTGGAAATTGGTAATTTGGTATGGGTATTGCGACTTTGAATTGGATTGTTAGTTTAATCGCTGCCTTTCCGTTTGTCCGAGTGCGATGAAATTTTGCGCATTTGACCTTCACACCAAGGGAAACATATTTACATGAGAAACATCGCAATTTGCGATCAGTTATGGCTTCACTGGATTAGGTTTAGATGGAATACTAAAGTGCGGCGGGCCCGGGATCTGCTGATTACTAGGCAGACGAGTTGACCACTCCGCCACCGAGGACACAGTGACCAGCCCGATTGCAGAGGACTCTTCCCTTTTAATAGGAAAAGAGACAGCGTGGAGAATGGAGATTTGGATGTGGCGGGAGACGTGCAGGGAAGAGTCCTCTGCAGTCGGGCTGGTCACTGTGTCCTCGGTGGCGGAGTGGTCAACGCGTCTGCCTGGTAATCAGGAGATCCCGGGTCCGAATCCCGGAAGGACACAAATTTTCATTCGCCGCACTTTAGTATTACATCTAAACCTAGTACAGTGAAGCCATAACTGTTCGCAAATTGCGATTTATTTCATTCAATGAACGCTGTAACGTTGTCAGAAATATATAATAATCATATTTATATGTTCAAATGTTTGTAAACCTATTGGTGCACACTGCTACGGTCATCAGTCCCTAGACTTAAAGGCTAATTAAACTAACTTACAATACGGACAAAACACACACACACTTGCCCGAAAGAGACCTCGAACCTACGACGGTGAACAACCGCGCACTCCATAGCAAGGCGCCTTAGAACACTCGTCCAATCCACCGCAGCCCCTATCACTTGTTCTTACAACTAAAGCGGGAGATTGGTGTGAAACGTTTCCAAAGTGACGACGAAGTGAAACTCGATTTGCAGCACTGGCAGTATCGTTCTATGAGGTATGATTAGAAATGTTGATCGACCGCTACGACAGGGGCCTCAACAGAGGTGGAAACTATGTGGGAAAGTAGATTAAGATATGCTCTTTCTTATGCCCAAAAACATAAAAAATAAATTTAAAAAAAATCTGCGTCTTTTCCCAAAAGCGTATTTACTTTCCGGATAAGCCTCGTAGTTGCCGATGTCTTTGTGTTAATATTTGAAAATGCATGGGTTGTCGCAGCGGTGAAAGAAAAAAAGGTACCAATGTTTGTGAATCTAACGAACTTAACGTTCTTTTGTCACCTATCTGTAGGCTTACAAATTACTTAAACATACTTTAACTAATTATCTTTTTTTAAAAAAGACGAGATTGTAGAATTTATACGGCCAGATGATGATGGCATAGCCCAACGAAACCGATCGTCAATAAATTAAGTAATCATACTGCGATCTTGACGTTTTCCTTTTGAAGAAATGTCCAAATGTTTGTAGAGCTTATGGGACTCAACTACGGGGTCATCAATCCCTAAACTTACAAATTACTTATGAAATAGCTAATACTAAGGGTGGCACAAATATCCATGCCCGAGGGGGGATTCGAACCCCCGGCCCTAGTGGCCGTTCCTTTTGAAGATAACAAATCATTGCAGATCGCCTTCGTCCTGCGATGTCAGGATGTAAGGTAATGTTAACTGAAACTAACCTAAAGACAACACAAACGCACACCCACGCCCGAAGGAGGACTCGAACCTCCAATTCCGGGAAACGCTCGCTCCGCAGCAAGGGGCTACGGAGACTCGTCGTTACCAGGGTTTGCTGCACTGTATGTTTACACACTCTGGTACTCTTCCCAGCATTAAACTGCCGCGTGGCCTAAGGCGTCATGCTACGAACTGGGCGGCCGTACCCGCGGAAGGTCCTCCCTCGGGCATGGGTGTGCGTATTGTCTCCAGTGTAATTTCAGTACTTTGTAAGTCTAGGGTCTGATAACCATAGCAGTTTGGTCCAATAGGTTTACAAATATTTGAACATTTTGATTTAATCAGTGAATACCCGGCATCCATTTCTAAAGTAATCCTATTGAACGACGCTTCTGTGAAATTGTAGCTAATAATAGATAGAAATTGTTGGTATTCATAACTCTTTAATCTTGTCGAGCATATTATACACGAATAAACCGCCAAGATTAATCACTGTAAGGTTTGTTTGTCATTTTCATTCTGCACTTCGTAAATAAACATCCATCTTCAATTGACACATTTTCGGTTATTTTATTTCTAGTGTTTTCTGCTGTTTCACTTCACTATAAAGGACGATACTGTTGTCACTGTTGGTTTTACGGTCTATTGAAAGCGAAACGTACGAAAAGTACATTTATTTAAAAATATATTTGCTATGTCACTGCAAATGTTGAAATGTTCAAATTTTTGTAGAGCTTAGGGGACTTAACTACGGTGTCATCAGTCCTTAAAGATACAAACTACTTATGAACTAGCTTATACTAAAGACGGCACAAACATCCATGCCCGATGGGGCATTCGACCCCCCGACCGCAGGGCCATGCAGACCGTGACTGGCACGCCGCAAACCGCTCGGCCACTGCGGCCTGCTTATGACACTGCCACTCCTGCTATAGGTCTTTTAGAAAATAATCACTTCAGACAGTAATAAAATATGTGTAAGTATAGTATGCGTCTGGTTCACCAGTATGATGAAATATCAAAAATAGTCAAATGTTTGTCAAGCTTATGGGACTTAACTACGGGGTCATCAGTCCCTAAACTTACAAACTACTTATGAACTACTTACGAACTAGGACGGCACAAATATCCATGCCCGAGGGGGGATTCGAACCCCCGACCGTAGTGGCCGTGCAGACCGTGACTGAAGCGCCTCAGTCTCCTCGGCCACCGCGGCCGGCTGAGATATCAAGAAGGGTGCCACAAATCCTCGTGTATGTGGCTGGAAAACACCCTATAGGATGATGTCGTCTCCCATAACCTTTTATTATAGTCATCGAAGCAATGTTCAACAGTCTGTCTCCTGAGACTTGGCGCATTATCCTACTGAGATATTTTTATGGGGGTGTAAAAAAAATCTCCTGTCTCCAACCCTTAATGTGTTTTAAAAACGTACTTTCTCTGTTATGGTGCATCATTAGGTTGGTCAATTTATCCAAGTCCCCTTGTTTTAACAGAACCACAATTAAGCAGTTTTTCAACAAATACTGATGTCATCTTAGGTCACAACCGCAACTGAGGATTACACTGAAAATCTGCATTATTTGTGAATCTACGTGCGTATCCAGACAAAGTGTTATCTACCGTGAAAGACCAGCAGTTATCGTGTTGAAGTATCACATGGCCAGACGGCTGGGTTACAAAAACTGTCCGCAAACGCAGAGATGATGTTTCCAGCAGCTTTCCCAAATTAGTTTCAATTCCCTGGAGAGGAACATCATTTTCCAGCTGACATTATGTTCATCATTAGTGTCCTCTATGTGAGAGGAATGTCTGTTTCATACCATATTCCACCTGTTCAGGCGTCGAATTTACTGTCACACGAAATTAACAAGATCGATCACTACTGAAATGCACCATTGAGTGTACATCCAACACAGTATTGTATTATGTATTGCCAAAAAATTAGATAAAATCGGTACTGATTGTCTTGTCAGCGAATAGCTTACCAATAAATCAAGCAGCGGGAAATTGTAGAGCTTCTCTTACCTGGAACAAAGAAAAAACCAGGTAAATATTTTGATAATATATAGAAACTAACATTTAATTTTATCAGTGGTAACATGGGAGATTTTATTTTATTAATAGATGCATTCAAAGATGTTATAGTTTGTAAAAGATACTTATTTAGTAGTGAGTAGTAAGACAAAGTTATCAGATTTTAATAAGGTTTCTTAATGGATTTTAAAAACGTACTTTCCCTTATATGGTACAACATTAAGTTACTCAGTTTATCCACTAATTCTATGCCACGGATTTTGTTACTTCCATATGGCACGCAATCGGCTTTTCCTCGACAGAAATAACACGTTAAATTCAGCATCATAGTAACTCAAAGAGCTTCGGTTGCACAATGGTAGAGTGCGAGACTAAACATCCAAAGGTCGCGGGTTCGATTCCCTGCTAGGTCCCTAGGAATTTTTATCTGTCACTTTCCACTTCTTATTGCTCATGTGAAAAATACCGAGTAGCACTGCGGTTTCTTGACCCACATTAGACTTTTGGTCCCCCTAAAACTGGCTGGGTAAGTTAGGTCGGAGGAAGGCAACGGCGTACCACCTCCTGCCTAGTAAAGCACTGAGGTGTTCAAACCAATCTTCGGATTGTTGACTGCTAACTCAAAACTCTTTATTTTAATTTCAGAACTACCGTTGCTCGTATGTTTCTTTCTTATGTCAGTCTGTTTCCGCCGTCCCTCTCTGCCCATCGTTTCTTGTCCTACTCTCTATCCAATTTGTTTCTTTTTCATACAGCTGAATACTTATGACGTTATATCTTCTGAATTATGTGTCCTACTATAGCACAATTTTCCCTGTTTGAAGAGTGAAATACGCTGCTCAAAGCAGTTATGGGATCAGGTGAGATATCATACACAATATACATATAATAACGTATCTTATTCAGATATTGATTACAATTGTAACTTGTGCGTGATAAAGTATGACTTTTGCTGCCTCAACTCTTTACTCGGCGATTACAAGACCTTTACTTAGAGCGAGGCACCAGCACACTGAAAAGACGACCACAAAGGGCAGAGACCTTTGTATAAATGTGCATATAGCATCTTTGTATATAGTTTTCCCGCCTAACAGTTAGTGTTATACTGAACTTCAATCAATATAGAACTAAGACTTTGAAGTACCTCGCTTCAGAACCATTAGAAGATGGATGTATATATTTTATTTGTGACTAGAAATTTTATGTTTGGTGACGCCTCAACCTGGATGTACTCTTTTAGAATGTAAAAAAAATGTTATGAAGTTATGTAAAATACGACAGGTATGTAACCATGTAATTGTATATAGGTAGTGTCTTGGCAATCATGTATACAGATCACTTGTTAAACTTTGTATAATAGGTCTGAAGATGGCGTCGAGCACGCCGAAACCGGTAACATAATAAATGAAAAATGCGATCTTGGCTGCAAAATCATTAAGTAACAATTCATTGTACAATAATATTAATGAATGGGAAGTCATCCTACATGTAAGGTTTCGTTTCTATTCCTCTCTTTCTATTATTATTATTATATTTTTTTATTTATTTTTTTAGACATCAGTTAGACATCAGGGACATCAGGGACTTTCATGGCGAACGTAGGGATTTTTGACGTCATGTAGGGACATGGTTGGAAACGAGTTGGCAACACTGCGAAAAAGTGCGTGACCTGAATATGTCTGTGTTTGCATTCGCGTGCCTATTACCAGTTTCTTTGGCTCTTCGGTGTAGTAGGACTAGCAGGAGCACGAGGAGTAGCGAGAGGAAGGAAGGCAAACAGAGCAGGCCGCTCATGCGCTGTAAACGTGTCGGCCGGTGTTGGCTGTGGAGGCGGGCCCAGATAAGGCATATCGCGATAACACAGCGCCCAGCCATGCCGGATTACAGCAGGAGGCCGCCTAGCCTAGCACCGGCTGTTGTTATGTACGGCGCGTGGCAGGCAGCACAGCGGGGCAAGGTCGCCACTCAACCTCTCCAGGAATTCGCTGACTATTTGGGTAGCAAGATAACTTCGATGGCCGAAGTAAAGAATATATAAAAATGATTTCCAATCCATGGGTTACAACAGCAATCAGTTAGAATAAATAATACTGTCTTCTTAACACAAAATAAGCCCATGTACCATTCTAACCGTTTGTAATTCCGCCTTGTAATTTTGTGTAAATTCTGTCACGCAGATAATCTGAAGATGCCCTGCTAAAGGGCGAAAAGCGTCATTAACTAATAATCAAGACGGTTGGAAGGAATAAAGATATAAAATGCAGAATGGCTATGGGAAGAAAAACGTTTCTGAAGAAGCGAAACTTGTTAACACCCAATATTAATTTAAATGTTAGGAAGTCCTTTCTGAAAGTATTTGTCTGGAGTGTAGCATTGTATGGGAGTGAAACGTGGACGATGAGAAGTTCAGATAAAAAGGTGATAGAAGCTTCTGAAATGTGGTGCTACAGACGAATGATGAAACTTAGATGGGTAGATCACGTAAATAATGAGGAGGTGCTTAACCGAATTGGGGAGAAAAGGAGTTTCTGGGATATCCTGTCTAATGAACACATTCTGAGACATCAAGGAATTGTCAGTTTAGCATTAAAAGGAAGCGTATGGGGTAAAATCGTAGAGGAAGACCGAGGGACGAATACATTAAGCAGATTCAAAAGGATGTAGGTTGCCGTACATATGAAGCCTATATGAAGAGGCTTGCACAGGACAGGGTAGCGTGGAGAGCTGCATCAAACCAGTCTGCGGACTGAAAACCACCACAACTACAGGCTCTGTAGCGCGCGCATCTCAAACCATTTGAAATGCAATACCCATACCTGCCACCCTCTTCCTACTCCGTTTTCTCGGCAGAGCTGCATTCCATCCTCCAGGCAGTAGAACACATCCGGCGTGCTCGAGCTACAAAATTTCTACTCTGCTCCGATTCCCTTAGTGCCCTAAAATCACTGCCGGTCATGTACCCGGCTGAAACTGTAACACAATTGATTCATGAGCAACTATACCTCCTCCAGCGGCGGGGTAAACAGGATGATGCTGTCGTTTATCGGTTAATGAAGTCAATTGAGGATCAAAAGCAACTGCAAAGCGATTTAGACAAAATTTCTGCATGGTGCGAAAATTGGCAATTGACACTAAATAAAGAAAAGTGTGAAGTAATACACATGGCCACTAAAAGAAATCCGCTAAACTTTAATTACGCGATAAATCAGTCAAACCTTAAGGTCGTAGATTCTACCAAATACCTAGGAGTTACAATTATGAACAACTTTGACTGGAGAGAACACACAGAAAATATTGTGGGGAAGACGAACCAAAGGTTACGTTTCATCGGCAGAACGCTTCGAAGGTGCACCAGCTCCACCAAAGAGACTGCCTACATCACACTTATGCGTCCTCTCCTGGAGTACTGTTGCCCCTTGTGGGACCCTCACCAGATGGGACTGACGGAAGACATTGAGAAGGTTCAGAGAAGGGCAGCTCGTTTTGTTTTATCACGTTACGGGGGAGAAAGCGTCACGGAAATGTTGCAAGAATTGGGGTGGAAGTCATTAAAGGAAAGATGTTATTCATTGCGGCGTGATCTGTTTGCGAAGTTTCAATCACCGACTTTTAGTTCTGAATGTGAAAATATTTTGCTAGCACCCATCTACTTAGGGAGACATCACCATCCCAAATAAGAGAAATCAGATCGAAAACTGAAAGATTTAGGTGTTCTTTCTGCCCGCGCGCTATTAGAGAATGGAACGGTAGAGAAAAATTACGAAAGTGGTTAATGAACCCTCTGCCAGGCACTTTAATGTGATTTGTAGATTATCTATGTAGATGTAGATGTCATTTCTCTGGGTACCTGGGCATGTTGGGATTCGGGGAAATGAAGCGGCTGATGTGGCTACCAGGGTAGTAGAGGCGATATAAACAGCAGTGTGGCAATGGGAAGAAAAAAGCGTCCTAAAGGCAATTTGGTGGAGTGCTGTATTGTACAGGATTGAAATATGGACGACAAATAGGTCAAACAAGAAGAGGACAGAAGCTTTTGAAATTTGGTGCTACAGAAGAATGCCGAAAATCAGGTGGGTAGATCGCGTAACTAATGAGGCGGTACTGAACAAAATTGGGGAGAAAGGGAATTTTTGGTATACCTTTACTATAGGAAGAAATCGGTTGGTACGACAGTTTCACGGAATCGTCAGTTTAGTAATGGAGGGAAATGTGTGAGATAAAAATCGCTGAGCGAGACCAGGAAACGAATACAGTTGTTGTTGTGATCTTCAGTCCGTAGACTGGTTTGATGCAGCTCTCCACGCTACCCTATCCTCCAACCAATCTATCCCTTCTCTTGGTCAGAAACTCCTTTTCTCCCCCATTCGCTTAAGCACCACCCCATTAGTTACGTGATCTACCCATCTAATTTTCATCATTCATCTGTAGCACCACATTTCAAAAGCTTCTATCATCTTTTTATCTTAACTCCTAATGGTCCTCGTTTCACTCCCATACAGTGCTACACTCCAGACAAATGCTTTCAGAAAGAACTTCCTAATATTTAAATTAATATTGGATATTAACAAGTTTCGCTTCTTTAGAAACGCTTTTATTCCCATAGCCATACTGCATTTTATATCTTGTTTACTTTGGCCATCAGAAATTATCTTGCTACCCAAATAACAAAATTCATCTACTGCTTTTATAGTCTCATTACCTAATCTAATTCCTTCAGCATCGCCTGATTCGGTGACATTGCATTCCATTACCTTCGCTTTACTCTTGTTAATGTTCATCTTATATGTTCCTTTCAAGACGCTGTCCATCACATTCAATTGCTGTTCCAGATCTTTTGCGGTCTCCGACAGAACTACTATGTCATCGACAAACCGCAATGTTTTTATTTCTTCTCCCTGCACTTTAATGCCCTCTCCAAATTTCTCCTTCCATTCCTTCACTGCCTGCTCAATGTACAGATTGCACAACATTGGGGAAAGGCTACAACCCTGCCTTACTCCCTTCCCGACCTCTGCGTCCCTTTCTTGCCCTTCGACTCAAATAACCGCTGTCTGGTTTTTGTATAGGTTGAATATAACTCTTCGCTCCCTATATTTTACCCGTGATACTTTCAGAATTTGGAAGAGTGTATTCCAGTCGACATTATCAAAAGCTATCTCCAAATCGACAAACGCTAAAAACGTAGGTTTCCCTTTCCTTAGCTTATCTACTAAGATAAGTCGTAATGTGAATATTGCCTCCCGTGTTCCCACATTTCTCCTAAATCCGAACTGATCTTCCCCGAGGTCGGATACAGTACGCAATTGACACATAGATCTGCTTTGCCGTTCTTATGAGATGAAGAAACTTGCACAAGACAGAGTAGGAAGGAGAGCTCCTTCAAACCCGGCTCCTGACTGAACATCACGACAACATCAAAGGAATGGAAGTAAGAGACAAATGGCCTGGCCAGGTAACAAAATTACCGACAGAATATGTTGCACTTCGTTTTCAGGAGGACAAAAGCAGGAAATTAGGAAACGTTGTCGAAAAGAATGCAGAGCTGGCAGGGTTTCTCACACTTTGCACAAGACTGTGGAAGGCGCCGGCAATAGCAGGGGGCCAAGGGCGTTAACGCCGGGAAGCGCTTAGCCAACAGCCGCCGGCGCCGTGACGTCACCAGCACACAGTGGCGCGCCGCGGCGAAGCTGCTGTCATTGCGAGCTCACCGGGAACTGACCAAAGACGTTGTAAAAATAACTAGACTCCCTAACGGCGCTGCTGTTGCGGGATAATTTGAACCTTACTGCGGGGCTTCTTTTTTCAAAGACAGGGAGGGAAGGTCAGTGCATAGTTGACAAAGTTCCTAAACACCTCCTCTCTTTCATGCCTTTCCTCGGCTTTGTTACCAACGCACTTCGTGCCAGTGTCCTGGTTTGTAAACGGGGCAGCACTGCACGCGAGGTGCCGTATCGACATGCAACTTCAGTGCATCTCTTAATTCACTCTTTTACTAACCTTGTGTCTTCTGTCGTAGTTGATGTCCCGTTGCGCAGGTGAAGCACACAGGTCGCACGTCCGTTGTACTTGAAGTGATGCTAAAAGAGGTGTTAAGCTGTAGCTAGGAAGTACTGCACTACGAATAACTTTAGCTTTTGTGGGATGACAGTGCTTTTTTTTTTTATTGAAGAAATGCGAGTGTATATCCAAGCACAAATATACAGACTGAGTAATGTTAAAAATATAAACGTTGCATAACATATAAACTGTCCCTGGCCCGCACTGAACTAATATGAATGTGCAAGGTATCGCCTCGGCGCTCGACTGACTGACGCCGCACTTCGCTGCGCGCCACAAGCCACCGTTTTGGCGCCAAGCGAAACTTCTAGACTAACATTGTTCAACTTATTATAAAATATTCAAATAATTAAATGTTTGAAAAATGTTCAAATGTCTGTAAATCTATCGGACCAAATTACGTGGTCATCAGTCCGTAGCTTACAAACTACTTAAACCTAGGGAAACTAACCTACGGACAACACACACACACACCCATGCCCCAGGGAGGACTCGAACCTCCACGGCGAGCAAGCGCGCGCTCCGCAGCGAGACGCTTTAGACCGCTCGGCTACTCCACCGCGGCTAAATGTTTGAATTAACCTGAATATAGCTTAGCACAAAAGCATTACAGAAAGTATACAGACAATTTTTAATAAACAGAGGAAAGTTAAATATTAATAAAAGAAGCTTAAAGTTTTGGCGGTCAACTAGTATAGGCGGGAGCCAATCAGATCTCAACTTGCAATAGGGGCGGAGCTTTCCCACGGGATACAAGCTCATCTACTGTCTCTCTCTCACACACATCCAACCAAGAAAACGTCTTTAACACCTAATACATTGAGATACGAAATAAATGGCTCCATGTCAGCCCCCTCACAACCTTCACCCGGCCGCCATGGTAGTGGCAAGCGTCACATAAATACGAGTGCTGTTAGCAGGTAAATCGTGTATTAAATAGCTACTACAGGATATATACTCAATTGATAGTCACGTCTGTACTGTTTGACTATTGCAGTGTACATGAGGCACGATGGTGAAGAGCTGCTCAGCGCTTAAATGCATAAATGATTTTAAGAAAGGAACAAAAAGAACAAATACTGTCTTTCCATTTATATTTCTCAGGAATACAAGTAGCCCTACTACTTGTGTTCAGCGATAGTTACTCTTGCTTAATAGGCTGTTAGTCAAGACAATATAGGAATGAATGAAATAAATAACAGGCTTTTACAATACTGGTAGTTCTTAAAAAGGAGCTACTATAGTCACTACTGGTGGACAGAAAGTTCAAAAAAGGTTACATTTTATGATTGTGTAAAATAACTATTGGGGTCGCGAAATTAGTTGCCTCACTGCAGTTCGAATTTTTGTTTATGAAATTAATATTAGCAACTTGTAACTCAGATTTTAAACGTAATGTGCTTTGCATATAGGTGTAACAACTGAAAGGGGTTTGCAGAACTGTCTGTAGTTTCATATATGAATCACACATAGTCACATTGGATGCACTTTGTGAAGTTGAACCATATGATAATAGTTGTTGACTTTTGAGCAGTTCACGCTACTGTAAGGTATTTGGCTTACAACATTAAAAATGCTAATTTTCTTGCTAGATACCCTATTGCTAATGTTAGATGCCTTAGTTAACAAAAAGTTATGGCATACTTCGTGTTCTTAAAAGAATTTGGTAGTGTTCAAAATGTTCAAATGTTTGTAAAGCTTAAGGGACTTAACTGCAGGGTCATCAGCTCCTAAACTTACAAACTACTTATGAACTATCTTATACTAAAGACGACACACACATCCATGCCCGAGAGGGGATTCGAACCCCCGACGGCGGACGGCAGCGCGCACCGCAACATGGCGCTCCAGCACGCGCGGCTAATCCGCCACGGCAATTTGGTAGTAGCTGATTGCTGTATTCACAGTGTAAGAAGCTATTTTTAGTTATGTATCTGATGGCATATTTCACTTCCACAATCGACTTTTAACATTAGCTCTTTCAGGCAGCCAGCTTTTGATTTTTTGATGCTATGAAATATCTAAATATTAAAGAATATAGCACTAAAGCAAAGACGTAAAATGTGAAACTCTTCCGAAACTAATGTTCGTACAAAAGTTTCACAATAATAGAATATACTGAAAAAGTGCCGAAAAATCGTGTCTGACGAATTATAACGCTAAAAGACTATATGTTATAGTTCGGTTTCGATAGGAAGAGGAAACGCTGTTGGTCAATTTCTACACCGATAGTTGCTGTATATTTAAGGAATCTGTAATTGTTTGGTAGTTATATATTTCAGTTACAGATAGTTTTTGCGACTTAACTCAAGTGAATACTCTCTCTAATCAAAAGAACCTTAGCCGGCCGCGGTGGCCGAGGAGACTGAGGAGCTCCAGTCACGGTCTGCACGGCCACTACGGTCGGGGGTTCGAATCCCCCCTCGGGCATGGATATTTGTGCCGTCCTTAGTATTAGTTAGTGGACAAGTAGTTTGTCAGTTTAGGGACTGATGACCCCGTAGTTAAGTTTTTTTTATGGGACTTAACTACGGGGTCATCAGTCCCTAAACTTACAAACTACTTATGAACTACTTACGAACTAGGACGGCACAAATATCCATGCCCAATGGGGGATTCGAACCCCCGACCGTAGTGGCCGTGCAGACCGTGACTGGAGCGCCTCAGTCAGCGCGGCCACCGCGGCCGGCCCGTAGTTAAGTCCCATAAGCTATACAAACATTTTTGAAAAGAACCTTACGCACAGTTAAAGATCATACATCATTCCTTAGCGCCCTCTTATATCATATTAACTGCTAATATTGTGTCCAATTCATTCCTCTTTTTGCCGCACTGTTTGCGGCGCAGTCATAGACTGCGCGGCCGCTCTCGTCGAAGGTTGGAGTCCTACTTTCAGTAGTGTGTATGTCTAGAGACCGATGTCCTTATTAGTTGGTCCCTTAGTTATAAAGGCTTTGAACTTTGAAACTTTCACTTCTGTTGCTGACTCACCTTCTAGTGGATGTGATAGTTCAGTAGTCGAACCGAGAGCTTGCCGACATGATCTTTACTTAAGGAAAGGCAACTGACAACAGGCACCGGGAAGCAAGGTTGTACAGAACGACCTACGCAAAGTCGACAACAGCATTCAATGTTTGCATCAGACTTTCACCATTTGTCTGAGACAGGGTCGTTTAAGGAAGCTGGAAATCATGAAGGAGGTACTCGAAATGTTGCGACGCCAAAGATTGAGGAAAATGTCATAAACACTATGGTACGCGACTGCCGAGTCACTACCAGGCAGTTAGCCCACCAGAAGGCCGCGTGGAACAATCTCCAAGACAGTGAGAAGGACATACTGGCGACAGACTTTCCACTTCGGGAGCAGTTTTCCCACTGGTTTATTCACCAGGTAACCAAGATTTCCGGATTTTTCACTAATGAGACTACCTTTGAGCGGAATGGTATCTTCAACTTCCATAATAGTCATCTTTAAGATAGTATGCAGAGCCACCAGCGAATCATCGGCAGCGGTCCAACTGGAATGTGTGGACTGTGATAACTGGTGACCATGCTTTGGGACCAGTCTTCCTTTCACCTCAACTGAAGGATCTGAACTATCGGCGTCTCTTGCGGGTGACTTTGCCTCCCCTGCTGGAAGAAGTTCCATAGATGATACGATGGTTTGTGCGGTTTCTGCTTGATGGTGCTACAGTTCACTTCGCCGTTAACGATCGGACGCTTCTCAGTCGTGACTTACCTGTTCGTTGGATCGGACGAAGAGGTCCAGTTGTATGGCCTGGCCGGCTGCAGTGGGCGAATATGAGTTCTAGTGGTACAGTTGCAAATTTGTATCTGACGGGAAGCGTGCTGAATGTAATTCCGTGCAGGTGTGATGATCGCTGTGTCCACAGTGGTGTAGGGGTCAGCGCAACTGCCTACAGAGCTGGAGACCCGGGCGGATTCGTATCCCGGCGAGGTACACATTTACAACTTTACCCATTCGCATTTTTTGTCATACATTCCGTGAATATCAATAGATAATAACTGCAGGGTCAAAAGTGGCGTTACGGTTTATTGTGTGCATTGTTTGAATTGTGTTGTCAATATGTTCCTCATACTCTGCCTTGTTTTAGAGTGAACACGTAGTATAGTGCTGAGTAATTGGTTCATTTCTTTATATATAATATATATATATAATGGCATATCACGTAATGTTTTTTTTTGGCTCGGGTACATTTCTTGTTGTGTACGAATCTGTGTAAACTGCTCCATTAAAATGCAGTGCAATTATATCATTCTATTTTATTATAGTTTGCAACCGTTTGTCGTCTGGCAGACTAGTAATACATTTTGAACGAAACACAACGAGATAAATATTTAGTATTCTGAAAATATATTGTTTTTACTAACCGGTTTTCTACTGTTACACCATCATCAGGTAAACACTACAGCTAGTAGTTTACATTCAAACCTCTACGTTTCCGTGTAAATAATACGTGTCCATTTATTTTCAAAGACGACTAGTATGACAATTAACATTGATAAAATATGACAACATTAACGTCGATAAAATATGAGAAGATATAAAGTACAACATTTGTCCAAAGAAAATAAAATGAACAATAGAAATTGTCTTAACAAATTATTTTAATAGGTCAAACGATTGGAATATAGAACGATGAGAATAAACTGAGTGAATCATCTGTGAATATATATATATATATATATATATATATATATATATATATATATATATATATATATATATATATATAGCTTAACCATATAAATTTTCAATGGTTAAGTTATATTTACTGGCTTAAATATCCCATATTACTGCCAAAATAATAGATTACAATTGGTATCAGGCAAGTAGCTAAGCTCTTCTGTGATCAGACAAAGTAATTAGGCTATGGATATGTAGTTGGGACTTAAGGTAGCTGAATAGGAGTGGTGGGTAGTTTAGGTGGTCTGGTGAGATTCTGCAGACAGAAGTGGCGAGAATGGTAACTGTGTCTGGTCATTAGTACAAGGTCTTAGGAAGTTGATATATGTTTATTAATTTCCAATATCTCAAAGCAGTTTATTTTCCTTCCTTTCTGGATATGGTATAGGACTTCATGTGTTACCTAGTAGTTGTGGCCATCTTTTAGCAGGTGCTCTGCAAGTGCTGAGTTTTCTTTCGTAAGTTTCGAACTCCTGTGGTGTTCTTTCACGTGGTACATATTGCTCTGCCTGACTGACCAATGTACAATTTGCCACAGTTGCAAGTCATTTTGTATATTCCTCTCTTTCACAAAGGTTGGAATGTTGTCCTTACCATTGGAAAGAAAGTGACCAGTGGTATTGTTTACATAAAATTACGTTCTGGAATTTCTGGCTTTAAGTTTTCTAATCCGATGCAGAGATACTTTCCCGAAATATGGGGTTGTGCACCGTTCAGTAGGGTCTTCTTTGAAAATTAATGTACATGTTCAGAATGAAAATAAGTCATGTTCGCCAAATGTTTTTACAATTTACTTGATAAAGGGTAACCGGTTTCGATTTACTCTGTGATCATCAACAACGAATCGATCTGATGAGGATCTCAGGGTAGATCGAAACCGGTCACCCTATTATCAAATAAATTGTCAAAATATTTTGCAAAGGTGATTGTTTGTAAATGGTGAAGTTCTAGTAACGAAGATACAGCAAGAAGGGTTGCTGCCTACCGCCTTTCCTCTCAGGCAGGAAGTGACACTGACCTGCTGATCTGACGTCCTTGGACCGTAAAGGCGTCGGACTTCTTCTCTTGGCAGGTGTTTCGTCGCCTTATTGCAGATTCATTAATTGAAAAAAAAGGACAGTAGGAAAGTTACAGAACAAATAGGCAGAATTGTGGTGAAATCTGTATTCATAAAGATGTGACGAATGTGATGTAGCCCTGTTGCATGTTTAATATTATTTCACAAATAAGATTATTTTGCCACGAAACCACCTTGCTGTGGGACAAGGAATTACTAACAATAGTCAAGAAATAAGCACATTTTATACAAATACATTTGCAGCCCCTAGAGAGAGCGGATAGTGGTCGAAACAGAATGTTGCTACCCATGAAAGTCGCAATACTATAGAGCAGGGGGAAAATGGCCAAGCTTACCTCAATATAAACTGAAGGGTAAATGTACCTGATGCTTCCTCTCGCAAATCATTGTAACAGACGCGGACGGTCCTCAAAGTCACACTTTCCTAATACGGCGGTAACTTCCGCCCTAGACTGTCCGCGAGATGGATAAAAAATGTTCAAATGTTTATAAAGTCTATGGGACTTAACTACGGGATCATCAGTCCCTAAACTTACAAACTACTTATGAACTAGATAACACTAAGGACGGCACAAATATCCATGCCCGAGGGGGGATTCGAACCCCCGAGCGTAGTGGCCGTGCAGAACGTGACTGGAGCGCCTCAGTCTCCTCGGCCACCGCGGCCGGCCCAGGTGGATACTTCGAAGCTCTGCAACCGAATGGTGGTGCGTGTCTGTTCGCCGGGCACGGCACTGCAGTGTGCTTCCGATGTTAAAAAATAGTCCCTGTAGCCAACATTACATGTAGAGGGCCGGCCGCGGTGGCGAAGGGGACTGAGACGCTCCAGTCACGGTCTGCACGGTCACTACGGTCGGGGGTTCGAATCCCCCCTCGGGCATGGATATTTGTGCCGTCCGTAGTCTTAGCTAGTTCATAAGTAGTTTGTAAGCTTAGGGACTGATGACCCAGTAGTTAAGTCCCATAAGTTCTACAAACATTTGAACATTTTTGAACAGGTAGGGGAGAGAAACCGTTGGGGAAGCTTAGCCCTTGCGGGCGGCACTATGTCTCGGACACTCAGGTTGGGACACCTGTTTCGAGCGCGGGATGAAGCTGGTATGCCTCCTCCACTACTTGGCTTCCACTTGCTTTTAAATTTAACGGCTACAGGAAATTCTCCATTTTCAACAATTTTTTACATTAACCAAACGATTAATGTAGAAATTCTTGTGTCCTTTCCATTCCATTGTACTCTAAGTTAGCAATCATTTCGTGATGCTCCTTGGTTGGTGAAAATTAATAAACCGTACTAAATTAATTGATTTAATTTTGCTACTTTTTAATTAAGAGCCCGTTCTGTCTGTTATTGGTATCCAGGAGTTTGTGATTTTACTGGTAACTTGAATTCGTGGTCGGAATAACGTATTTAATTTTATTTTGCTCTGATTTCTTTCTTATGGCACAGCCGTTGCGGTCAAGCTTTGTGTGCCCCCACAAAAGTCTGTGCATTACATGTTATTTTCATTCTGAACTATATACCACTTCGCTGACTTTTCAATAGAAAACTATATTATCCAAACTCATTAATGTAGATGTATTATCGACACATATCTTTGAATGTAAAATCCCATCTGCACCACAGTATCTCTGTAGTGTTTACCTAATGATAGCGTAACAGCCGAAGACCAGTTAGTAAAAACACTAAATTTGCAGAATAATAGACATTTATCTCGTTTGTTTCATTCAAAATGACTGAAATATTCTTTCGAGAACCCAGAGAACAGTCAATGAATTACAGTAAGATATGTCTATGTCGCTTGCTTATCGTATCTACATGGGATACTCTGCAAATCACATTTTAAGTGCCTGGCAGAGGGTTCATCGAACCACCATTATACTATTTATCTCCCATTCCAATCTCGAATAGCGCGCGGGAAGAAAGAACACCTGAATCTCTCTGTTCGAGCACTAATTTCTCGTATTTTATTCTTATGATCATTTCTAACTATGCAAGTGGGAGTCAACAATATATTTTCGCATTCGGAGGAGAATGTTGGCGACTGTCGTTTCGTAAGTAGCCTACGCAGCAGCGATAAGCTCCGTTGTTGTAATGATTCCCATCCCATATCCTGTGTCATTTCCGTAACGCTGTCTCCCCTGTATCGCGACAATACGAAACGAGCTGCCCTTCTTTGGACTCTCTCGATGTCCTCCGTCAAACCCACCTGATAAGGATCCCACACTGGGCAGCAATACTCCAAAAATGGACGGACAAGCGTAGTGTATGCAGTTTCTTTTGTAGTTCTGTTGCATCTTTTAAGGGTTCTGCCAATAAGAAGCAGTCTCTGGTTCGCCTTTCCCACGACATTTCCAGTTTAAGTCTGAAGTAATAATAATTTTTTTTTAAGGTTATGGGACTTAACTACGGGGTCATCAGTCCCTAAACTTACAAACTACTTATCAACTACCTTATACTAAGGACGGCACAAATATCCATGCCCGAGGGTGGATTCGAACCCCCAACCGTAGTGGCCGTGCAGACCGTGACTGGAGCGCCTCAGTCCCCTCGGCCACCGCGGCCGGCTAATAATAATTCCTAGGTATTATGAGGAGTTTAAGGCCTTCACTTTTGATTGATTTATCTTGTAAACAAAGTTTAACGGATTTCTTTTCGTACTCATGTGGACGCCTTCACACTTCTCATTATTGAGAGTCAGTTCCCAATTTTTACACCATACTGATATCTTATTCAGATCGTTCTGAAGTGGGTTTTGATCTTCAGATGATTTTACTAGCCGGTAAATGACGGCGTCATCTGCAAACAATCTAAGAGAGCTTCTTAGATTTTCCCTAAATCGTTTATGTAAATAAGGAATAGCAGAGGACCAAGAACACTACCCTGTGGAACTCCCGATATCCCCCCTGTTAAAGTAATGTGACATTTTTCCTTTCCATGATTCCCATCCCAGATCCTGCATCATTTCCGTAACGTTGTCTCTCCTGTATCGTGACAATACGAAACGAGCTGCCCTTTTTTGGACTCTCTCGGTGTCCTCCGTCATACCCACCTGATAAGGATCCCACACTGGGCAGCAATATTCCAAAAATGGACGGACAAGCGTAGTGTATGCAGTTTCTTTTCCAGTTCTGTTAAATGTTTTAAGGTTTCTGCCAATAAAATGCTGTCTCTGGTTCGCCTTTCCCACGATATAATCTACGTGTTCTTTCCAATTTAAGTCAGAAGTAATAGTAATTCCTAGGTATTTTGTGGGGCTTACGGCCTTCACTTTTGGTTCATTTATCTTATAAACAAAGTTTAACGGATTTCTTTTCGTACTCATGTGAACGACTTCACACTTCTCATTACTTAGAGTCAATTACCAATTTTTACACCATACTGATATCTTATATTCAGATCGTTGTGACGTGGGTTTTGATCCTCAGATGATTTTACTAGCCGGTGAATGTCGGCGTCATCTGCAAACAACGTAAGAGAGTTTCTTAGATTTTCCCGTAAATCGTTTATGTAAATAAGGATCAGCAGGAGGACCAATAACACTACGCTGTGGAACGCCCGATATCCCCCATGTTAAAGTAATGTGACATTATTCCATTTCATTCTCGAATAGCGCGCGGGAAGAAAGAACACCTGAATCTCTCCGTTCGAGCTCTGATTTCTCGTATTTTATTCTGATGATCATTTCTACCTATGTAAGTGGGAGTCAACAATACATTTTCGCATTCGAAGGAGAATGTTAGCGATTGTAGTTTCGTAAGTAGCCCACGCAGCAGCGATAAGCGCCGTGGTTGTAATGATTCCCATCCCAGATCCTGCATCATTTCCGTAACGTTGTCTCTCCTGTATCGTGACAATACGAAACGAGCTGCCCTTCTCTGGACTCTCTCGATGTCCTCCGTCAAACCCACCTGATAAGGATCCCACACTGGGCAGCAATACTCCAAAAACGGACGGACAAGCGTAGTTTATGCAGTTTCTTTTGTAGTTCTGTTAAATGCTTTAAGGTTTCTGCCAAAAAAACGTAGTCTCTGGTTCGCCTTTCCCACGACATTATCTACGTGTTCTTTCCAATTTAAGTCTGTCGTAATAGTAATTCCTAGGTATTTTGTGGGGCTTACGGCCTTCACTTTTGGTTCATTTATCTTATAAACAAAGTTTAACGGATTTCTTTTCGTACTCATGTGGACGACTTCACACTTCTCATTATTTAAGAGTCAATTGCCATTTTTTACACCATACTGATATCTTATATTCAGATCGTTGTGACGTGGGTTTTGATCTTCAGATGATTTTACTAGCCGGTAAATGTCGGCGTCATCTGCAAACAACCTAAGAGATCTTCTTAGATTTTCCCGTAAACCGTTTATGTAAATAAGGAACAGCAGAGGACCAATAACACTACCCTGTGGAACGCACAATGTCATCACTGTTTTAGTCGATGCTTAACCATCGATTACTACAAACTGTGTCCCATCTGACAGGAAATCCCCTATCCAGTCGCAAATTTGCGGCGATATACCATGCGTACCTTAATTAGAATCTAAGATATCAAAAAACAAACGGTATAAAATATTCAATGCTAGGACAGAAGGATACCGCGTTTGAATGGAGAGACCTAGGTTAATTATGATACTTGTTGACAAATCTGTGAAAGTAATGTGACATTTTGCGACGAGGTCGAAACCTCGGGTAAGAGGCCAGCGGTACAGCAGCATTTGCCAGGCCCTGTGCACGGCGGTGTGCCGCGCCGTGAGTCAAAGCTTGCCGAGGCGGACTCCGGTGAAAGTGCAGACGCGGGCCGGCCTTCGCCGCCGCAAGGAGAACGCCAGTTCCGCAAGGCTAACCGCGCACCTCGGCTCGCGCAGCACGGCACGCCACAGCACTGGCGCGAGGCTGCTGCTGCTACTGGCGCGCCAGCCCACCCGGAAACTCAGCTGCTCTCTCGCCGGAGCCGGCGTCGTCAGCGAACGTATGCGTGTCACACAGTGATCTCTACACAAACTGGATGTATAACTCTGGTGTCTGAGCATAGAACTGCAGCGTGCCGGCACTTTCATATGTTTTGCACACGTTTTCGCATCGTCCGCCATGTTTAAATTTGGCAAACGAGTTTCTATCAGTTATTACATGGCAAAAATTGCTTGCTTACCTCTTCATTTGGAATTTAATTCAATATTCGATGTAGTAGGCTGATATAGGAGTGGAATCGAAACATATTTTCTTCTATTTTACTAGTAATGTTTCATAGCAGCCATGTTTGAATTTGACAAGAAACTAAATATTAACATCTGTGGCTGGCACGCTAAGACAGCTGAAGTTCAACATCCAGATAGTATAGAGATCAATGGTGTCACACTCCGCATATCCGAAGTACAATACCTCTTCTTCTTCTTCTGTTTCGTTACAACCCTTGAGGGTCACGTGTGGCTTGTTTAGCACGTCTTCTTTCTTCCCAATACCTCTAGGGAAGCGTTATAGATCCCCTACTCTTCCTTGTGTTTATAAACGATTTCGGAGACAATCTGAATATATATATACATGTGGCGTCTGTTCTGAAAGAACAGACGTCACTTCTGATCCTGCAGTTGTTATTATTTAATATTCACAGAATATATGACATCATATTCTGTGGAGAGGGGTGGGCAAATTTGAAGCCCTTACTCTTACTGGAATTAGTTTAATAACTACGAGTTTGATTACTGTGGGCAGGGCGAAGCTGGGAATTTGTATCTGACGAGAGGCGTGCTTAGGTAGTCCTTGCAGGTGCGGTGATCACTGTGTCCCCAGTGGTGTAGGGGTCAGCGCAACTGCCTAGAAAGCAGGAGACCCGGGTTCGAATCCCCGCTGGGTACACATATTCAGCTTTGCCCAATCGCAGTTGATGTCATATATTCTGTGAATATTAAACAATCTGAATAGCCCCCTTAGACTGTTAGCGGATGATGCTGTCGTTTATCGGTTAGTGAATTCAACAGTGGATCAAAAGCAACTGCAAAGCGATTTAGACAAAATTTCTACATGGCGCGAAAAGTGTGAAGTAATACACATGGCCAGAACTGGTAAAGGGACTCCTTGCACTGTTCAAGGGCATTGGTTGGCTTTACTAGATATACAGGGAGCAATACCGCACAATAAACTTAGTTTCGGTGCGGGCAGTGGCGGGTTGGACCAAGACTGAGAAAATAAAAAATTAAAAAAATTACACATGACCACTAAAAGAAATCCGCTGAACTTCAATTACGCGATAAATCAGTCAAACCTTAAGGTCGTAAATTCTGCCAAATACAAGGAGTTACAGTTACAGTTACGAACAACTTAGACTGGAGAAAACACATAGAAAATATTGTGGGGAAGGCGAACCAAAGCGGATATAGAGAACGTTCAGAGAAGGGCAGCTCGTTTTGTATTATCGCGATATTCGGGAGAGTGTTGCAGCAGAAATGATGCACGTGTTAGGGGTGGAAATTATTAAAAGAAAAGCGTCATTCGTTGCAGCAAGATTTATTTGCGAAATTACTGTCTCTAACTTTCTCCCCCTAATGCGAACACCTACATAGGGAGACACGATCATCATAGGAGAAGAGACATAAGATCGAAAACGGTAAGATTCAAGTCTTCCTCTTCTCTCCCTTTTAGAGAACGTAATGGAAGAGAAATATCATAAACTCGGTTCGTTTAACTGGCTGCCATGCACTGAAATGTGATTAGCAAAGTATTTATGAAGATAAAGATGTACTTGTCACCCCACTGCTTTGGGATGCGGAAAATTTAGGCACTGGGAGAAAACAACAGGAATGGCTTCCCACAGGGTTCATTGTTAGGTCCACTACTAAGTCTAATATTTATGAATGATCTTTCCTATTAAAGGCCATCAAAGCAAAGTTGGTACTCCTGAATGAAACTTTCACTGTGCGGTGAGTGTACATTGTCATGGAAATCCAAGCAGAGTAGTGGATTTTGGTATGCAGCCAAATAAAACATGGAATACAGACGTCAAAGAAAGTATAGTATACAACTCGAACCAACAGATGGCTCTGCTAGCGGTGTCGCCTGACAAACGCACGTAAATGTCACGGAGTTTCCACTATTACCCTTGTGAGGTATTTGGTGCTGCTGTGCTCATCATTAAGATCCTATAGTTCGCGTCATATAAGTAGGCGCTTCCGCACATAGAGGCGGGGCGATAGGGGAAGCGTGGAGGGGAGGAGCTACGGCCGAGCGCCAACAGTGGAGCCTGCGGGAGAAACATTCTCGCAACACGCGCCTATAGAATGAACATTATTGGCTGCGATTGCGGTAATGAAGGGGGATGCGCAGGACGGCTGAAAACTGGGCCGCGTTCCTACGTGAAGTGGACTATAGTTCCACTACAGTTCGCCGCCTGTCCTCTCTTCTTGCAACACCTTTAGACTTTCGCCGTGGTCTCGTTTTGTTTTCGCCATTTGTCGGAGAAAAGTCGTACAGTACAGGGTGAGTCTTACAATAAAGGAAACAGCAACCAACGACATTTGATTATGTTATTTATTTACTAAATACCGCCATTACTGGTTTCGAACTTTTCAGTTTATCATCAGATTGCTGTTCACGTCCACATACATGTCATTTACATTTTGCTTATGCATATAAGTTTGCTTGTGGCGAAAAGTCTTTGGTTATATCTACATCTACATAGATACTCTGCAAATCACATTTAAGTGCCTGGCAGAGGGTTCATCAACCACTTTCATAACTTTTCTCTACCGTTCCATTCTCTAATAGCACACAGGAAGAAAGAACACCTAAATCGTTCCGTTTTCGATCTGATTTCTCTTATTTTATTAGGATGGTCTTGTCTCCCTAAGTAGGTGGGTGCCAGCAATATATTTTGACATTCAGAAGTAAAAGTCGCTGATCGCAAACAGATCACGAAGCAATGAATAACGTCTTTCTTTTAATGATTTCCACACCAATTCGTGCAACGTTTCCGTGATGCTTCCTTCCCCCCGCCTCCCCGTAACGTGATAAAACAAAACGATCTGCTCTTCTCTGAACCTTCTCAATGTCTTCCGTCAATCCCACCTGGTGAGGGTCCCACAATGGGCGACAGTACTCCAGGAGAGGACGCACAAGTGTGATGTAGGCAGTCTCTTTGGTGGAGCTGGTGCATCTTCGAAGCGTTCTGCCAAATGAAACATAATCTTTAGTACGCCTTCCACACAATATTTTCTATGTGTTCTCTCCAGTCAAAGTTGTTCGTAATGGTAACTCCTAGGTATTTAGTAGATTTTACTACCTTAAGGTTTGACTGATTTATCGCGTAATTGAAGTTCAACGGATTTCTTTTAGTGGTCATGTGTATTACTTCACACTTTTCTTTATTTAGTGTCAATTGCCAATTTTCGCACCATGTAGAAATTTTATCTAAATCGCTTTGAAATTGCTTTTGATCCTCTGTTGACTTCAATAACTAGTAAACGACGGCATCATCCACGAACAGCCTAAGGGAGCTATTCAGATTGTCTCCGAAATCGTTTATAAATACAAGGAAGAGTTGGGGACCTATAACGCTTCCCTGGGGAACGCCAAATATCACTTCTGTTTTACTCGATGCCTTACCGTCAATTACAGCGAACTGTGTCCTTTCCTGTAGGAAATCGTGAATCCAATTGCACAATTGGGGAGATATTCCATAAGCACGCAATTTTCATTAGAAGCCGCTTGTGGGGTACAGTGTCAATAGTCATACAGTACAAAACGGTGTTTGGAATTTCTTACTCGAGCATAAAAAAGACTAATGATACTGCCAAATGTAGTAAACAAACTTTTACTATAGAATTTTTCGTGTTGAACCGACTTTTCGACGTAAGTAAATGAATAACAAGAAAAATTCTATTGTAAAAGCTTTTTAACAACATTTTTAAGTATCATGAGTCATTTTTATGCTCCAGTTTGAAATTTCAATCGTTTTTTTGTATTGTGCAGCACCACATCACCACGAACTTTTCACCACAAGCAAAATTATCTGCATAATCAAAATGTAAATGACATGAATGTGGACGTGAACAGCCGTCTGATGATGAACTGAAAAGTTCGAAACCACTAACGGCGCTTTTTAGTAAATAAATAACATAATCAAATGTGGTCGGCTGCTGTTTTCTTTATCGTAACAATCATCCTGTATTTCATACACAAACACGGGATCAAAATAACATCAAGTCGCACAGTTTCCGAAATGATCGTGCCGAGCCTCCGGGCCATCACAATCCACCCTCGTTCAAACTCGGTTAGATCGCGCGCCTTCCCCATTCTACACACGGACATGTAAACGCTGCACTTTACATTTGTTTATTTTGAGATGTTGATGGTCATTTGCCATGACCTGCACCATGCGTCAATACGCTGCCGATCCTCATGCATCCCACTATATTCTTCCAGTGTTCCGACTTTTCTATATATTACAGTATCACTTTACTTCCGAGTTCATTTACATATATTTTGAAAAGCAACGGTTATGTAACACTCCATTGGGGCACGTCAGAAATCACTTACTGAAGGCTTCTCTCCGTTCAGACTGACATGCTGCGTTCTGGTAGCTACAAAGTCTAGAATCCGGTCACACAGTTGCCCTGATATTCCATGTGCGCCACTATGTCCATCGGATGACGGCACGGAAACATATGGAACGCCTTGCGGAAGTCACGAAACACAGCATCTACCTGGAAGTCTATATCTACTGTTCGTGGATGAATAGTGCTAGCTGGGTTTCACATGATCGTAGTTTTCGGAACTGATTTGATTCGTACAGAGCAGATTTCCGGTCTCCAGAAATATCATAATGAAGTGCGAGTTATAGATATCTAGTTTTGTGCATATTTTTACGAGCTTTGGTTTTTTGCAGTATTTTAGAAAAGAGTTGATAATTTCTCCACGATCCTCATTTTCCCACGCATAACATGGTACAGGAAGACTTCGAAGCAATTCAAGGTGCGTGTTAATTGATTTCTCACTGGCAGGCACGATCAGCCTAGATTCTTTGTTATCTCATATGGGAAATACCGGGGGAGACGATGTTCTTTCCACAAGGTACTATTAAGAAATTATGTCTACTGCTTGTAGTTGGGAGCTCCAACGTTAGTTTTTGCAAACGATCTGTTTTCAGAAAGGACAGATTAAACAAAATAGGTGGAGAAGTGTTTGTTGCTGTCAAAAGTAGTCTTGCGTGTAGCGAAGTTGAAGTTGATAGTTCCTGTGAGCTATTATGGGTAGAAGTTCTACCTGAAAATCGTAAGAAGTTAATAATTGGTTCCTTTTACCGGCCTCCCGACTCTCACAATACAATAGCAGATAGGTTCAAAGAAAATCTGAGTCAAATTACAAAAACGTACCCGACTCATACGATAATAGTGGCGGAGATTTTAATTTACCCTCAATCTGTTGGCGAAATTATATTTTCAAATCAGGAGGTACACATAAAACATCTTGTGAAATTGTACTCGACGCATTCTCTGAGAATTACTTCGAACAATTAGTCCATGAGCCAACTAGAATTGTAAATGGATGTGAAAACGCTCTTGATCTCTTAGCAACAAACAATCCTGAGCTCATAACGAGCATCAAAACGAATACAGGTATTAGTGAACACAGAGCTGTCGTAGCGAGATTGAAAATCGAGAGACCCAAAGTTACCAAAAAAAAAAAAAAAAAACGTATATTTGTTCCGGAAAGCAGATAGAAATAAAATACATTGCTTCTTGAAAGATAGCTTCCACTCGTTTCTAACACTAAATGTAGGTGTAGACCAGATGTGGCTCAAATTCAAAGAAGTGGTATCGACAACAATTGGCAGTTTTTTACCAAATAAATTAATAAAATAAGGAGGCGATCCTCCTTGGTACACAAAACAGGTCAGGACACTGTTGCAAAAGCAACGGAAAAGGCATACTAAATTTAAACGAACACAAAATCCCCAGGATTGGCGGTCCTACACAGAAGCTTGAAATTTAGCGAGGACTTCAATGCGAGATGCCTACAATACTCACAACGAAACTCTCTCTCTCGAAATTTCACTTAAAACCCTAAGAGATTTTGGCCATATGTTAAATATACTAGGGGAAAAACACAAACAATATCCTCACTACGTGATAATAATGGTGATCCTGCGGTTAACAGCGCTACTAAAGCAGAGTTAATAAACATATCTTTTAGAAACTCATTCACCAAAGAAGACGAAATCAACATCCCAGATTACGAATTACGAACAGATGCCGTAATGAGTAACGTAGAAGTAGATACCATCGGAGTAGTGAAGCAACTAAAATCACTTAACAAGAACAAGTCTTCTGGTCCGGACTGTGTACCCATTACTTTTCTATCTGATTATGCTGTAGCGATAGCTCCTTACTCAACAGCCATATACAACCGCTCTCTCAAAGAAGGATCTGTACCAAAAGATTGGAAAGTTGCACGGGTCACACCTATATTCAAGAAAGTCAGTAGGAGTAACCCATTAAACTACAGGCCTATTTCATTGACTTCAATTTGCAGCAGGGTTTTAGAACATATCCTGTATTCAAATATTATGAATTATCTATTGGCCCAAGGTCAACATGGATTTACAAAATATCGTTCATGCGAAACACAACTACCTCTTTACTCACATGAAGTGGTGTGCTATAGACAAGGGTTCGCTAATTGATTCCGTATTCTTTGATTTCCAGAAGGCTTCTGACACCGTACCTCACAAACGGCTTTTAATCAAATTGCATGGTTACGGTATATCGCCCCAAATTTGCGACTGGATAAGGGATTTCCTGTCAGAGAGGACACATTTCGTAGTAATCGATGGTAAGGCATCGACTAAAACAGAGGTGATATCGGGTGTTCCACAGGGTAGTGTTATTGGTCCTCTGCTGTTCCTTATTTACATAAACGATTTAGGGGAAAATCAAAGTAGCTCTCTTAGGTTGTTTGCAGATGACGCCGTCATTTACCGTCTAGTAAAATCATCTGAAGATCAAAACCAACTGCAGAACGATCTGAATAAGATATCACTATGGTGTCAAAATTGGCAGTTGACTCTAAATAATGAGAAGTGTGAAGTCGTCCACATGAGTACGAAATCTGTTAAATTTTGTTTACATGATAAATCAATCAAATGTGAAGGCCGTAAACTCCACAAAATACCTAGAAATTACAATTACTTCTCACTTAAATTGGAAAGAACACGTAGATAATGTCGTGGGAAAGGCGAACCAGAGACTGCGTTTTATTAGCTGAACCCTTAAAAGCTGCTACAGAACTATTAAAGAAACTACATACACTACCCTTGTCCGTCCTTTCATGGAGTATTGCTGCCCAGTGTGGGATCCTTATCAGGTGGGTTTGACGGAGGACATCGAAAGAGTCCAAAGAAGAGCAGCATGTTTCGTATTTCACGATACAGGGGAGACAGCGTTACGGAAATGATACAGGATCTGGGATGGGAATCATCACAACAACGGCGCTTATCGCTGCGGCGTGGGCTACTTACGAAACTACAATCGCTAACATTCTCCTCCGAATGCGAAAATATATTTTTGACTCCCACTTACATAGGTAGAAATGATCATCATAATAAAATACGAGAAATCAGAGCCCGAACGGAGAGATTCAGGTGTTCATTCTTCCCGCGCACTATTCGATAATGGGAGATGAAATAGTATAACGGTGGTTCGATGAACCCTCTGCCAGGCACTTAAATGTGATTTGCAGAGTATCCCATATAGATGTAGACTAAAATAAGATGCGATCTTTTTTCACCAGTTGCGTTTCGTTTTACTGAATATGAAACATCTTCAGCGGCCTGCAAGTAAGGATATCTACAATTTGTTTTATTTTCCTAGATCGGAAAACGCTTCCAATATGAATAAAACCGCATGTTATTGTAGTTGCCTATACGGACAAAACATACCCTTCATTACAGATATGACACACAAATGATTCTTTTTATTTCTGAAATAAAAAATAATCAAAATGAAAGAGATTTTCCTTAGAGTACTTAACAGTCGCGCCATATTACTTACATTCCACGAAATAAAAGAACACCGTAAGATTTATTTCCTCCTCTGGATTATAAAAATAACTTTTAAATGTTTCTCATGAACATATAGGAAACAGCCTTAATAAATCCTTCTTATTGCTATGTCGCAAAATATTGCAAATTTAAAGGAAAACAAAAACCGACTAACTCCTTCCACGGATTATAGACCCTGGACATTACATCAACGTCACAAGCTGTGAGGGTGGTGTCAAAATCGAATTAGGATACATAGTATAGAAGGGAAAGTTTTCAGATGAGAGAAATTATGTGGTATCTAAAGTAAATGTTGCCGATCTGTAGTAAATCTGGAGTTTGTTGTACGCTTTAATGGACAATGGCCTATTATCCCAAACTCTAAAACCATGTGGCCAACGGTGTGTACTCTGATATTGGTTGATTTGATAATAGGATAAAGTGTACGAAACCAGTCATCAATAACAAAAAGAAAAGTAAGTATCTGAGCAAGTTTGGAGGACATTTATAATAAAGTAGTCCAGTAATTAAGTTGCTGCCCTTGCCAACAGTACGCTGGAAATAGTTAAATCTGAAATTCCTTCTACAGTTTTTATTGCGTGCAAAACACTCTAACGACCAAGAGGCCTTTATTCAAGTTGACCAAACATAGCCTGTAAGGGAATTTGTTCCGACCCGTGGATTTTCTCATGCTGTTGCGTATATTTGAGATGCACCAAGCGCAATTCGTTCATAAGTTTGCCGACAGCTACTCAATGACGGACGGAATCGTGTACCTTGCCGCAAGAGTGGTGTTTCCGGTGACGTCACTTCCGACTCTCGTAACGAGCACGCTACATCGAGTGCCGGGTGCGAAATGACGAGAGGAAAACAAAAGGACTCGTTGGCTACGCCTGTCTTTGAATGAGCGGCACACAACTGATATAAAGCACTGACTTCTAAAACTCCCCTGCTAGGATAGGGAGTCAGAAACCGGTCTGTTTCCAGTGTGATACGCCATAATTCTGGCCTGTGACATCAGCATAAATGAGTCCTCTACCCGCAAGAGTGGTACACAATTATATACGCCTACCAAGTAGAGCATAGCGCCCTACTTCGTCGTGGTACCTCACCCACGTGGCAGCAGTTACATGGCGCGGAACTTAAAACACTGCAGTTGAATTAGGTTACGACATACTCGTACAGTGATGTGATAAAAGTCTGTGTATAACTCATAACATCGTATCGAATCTACTTTCGCTGGGCGAAGTGCAGCAAATTCAAATAGCATCAAAGGTTCCACTCCATTTTTTCCCCCTTATTCCCCCCCCCCCCTTACCAACTTTGACAGAATTTCCCATTTTCCTCTCGATCAGAACCTGCATTTTCTCACTTTTTCCCTCCAATACAGTTAAATACAGTTAACTTGTAATAAGTGTAGTTTAATAATAAGAGATCTTCCATAGTACTGTTAGATGTAATGGTGCGTATATATTACTCTATGTGCTGCTCTTTGTGGCAGAGCGCCATCTCCACGTGTAATGCGATATGAGTAGCCGCTATGTTTCTTTTGCGGCATATTATATCCCGTAAATGTATTTTACTATGTGTTGCACGCGAGATGTTTAAGCTCATCCAATGTTACGGTGTCAAAACATCGTCAGAATGGAAGAACTGATGATAAATATCGCGCGTACAACACCAAGTAAAATAAATTTACGAGATATGATATACCGTAAAAGAAATTCCTCACAATAAGAACTAAGAAGCTATACATTATAACGTAGATACTGCATCTACAAAACACGAGTTGGTCTCTTTTAAAGGTAGTTTAAGATTTATATTTTTCTCAGGCAAAAAGTTTTTTTTCGGTATCAATACTAGTTTTGTTTACATTACTATTTAATGAAATGAATGAACTTTCTGGACGCACGTCGTATTACTGATTTCACTTCTTAATTGCTGCAGCCATCTTAGTAGTATCAGTTGACACCATAGCCCGTCTTGTGTAAGAGTTTTAACTTTCTTTCACTGGCATTGGCATTACAAGTACGCATCAGACGTACATAGCTGCTGGGAAACGTTTCCTTTCCGTTAATGGCCGGAAACCCCGCCACTAGAGAGAAAGTAACACCATTCGTCACGGGAAGGTGTCCTGAGCTACATGAGTGCGTACAATGTGCGGAGTGGTAGCTCTGTCAACTGACAGTGAAACGCATGTGTGGCGAAACAATTGCAGCTTTAGGGATCCACTTTAGTAAGTGACCGTGGAATTGTATCCGCCTTATTTCAAGCACATCTGGAACACTATCCACTGAGTAATGAAATAGTGATATGCTGATGTATGAGGAGTTACTAAATCTTAATTTTGTCTAGGATATTCAAAAATACTGAAAACATTTGTCTGGTATCGACCTTCAAAGGTTTGTTGGATCATCTTGTAAAGATGCAAAAGCTGCAGAGCTTCCTGAGAATCATGACTGCGGGTTTTATTTTGTGTTGTACAACTGCCTTTCTCTTATCAACTGGTTATGCGCAGTTTATTACATGTACATACGTTAGAGAATTCGTTGTTTCGTAGACGCTGAAGAAGCAATATGCGGAGTGTCAGTACATGTCATGACGTTGTGTGAACCTGATAATTCCTGTTTGTGCAGCAGGTAACTGTGGGAATGCACAAAGTAACAGTTTCACTCTGAAGGCTATGTGGCATACAACACCGTTGTCAGCTAAATCTAATACAGTCATTGAAGGTGGTGGTAGTGTCCCCAAAAGAGTTCCAGCCTTCTTAAACGAAATATCGACATACCCCATATTGATGTCCGCTAATATATATCCGAATTCTTTTGATCGGATAGCGTACTAAAATTTTCCATGTTGTTTATATTGCACAGGGTTATGTTATTTAGTTTTCCGGCTTTCGTCTCACACGGCCATTAACTTTGCTATTTTTCTTTTTTCGTCAAAAAAGTTACAATTGTATTTGATTTGAGTTGCAATGTTTGTATACAGCATTAGAAGATATGTTTTTCATCTATACTTAGCCACAAACGCACAGTAAATCTCACCTTTGATAGTGATGTGGTAATACATTTGGAAAGGAGAGGTTGAACAATGTATATTAATTTTTGGTTTAACTTTGACAAGTCAAAGATGACATATCCTATCGGCTTGAGCCTAAGACTACATGAATAACATCTCTGCCAGTGCTGTATACAAATATTGCAACTTCTTCTTCGGCAAAAATTGTCAGTAAAAGTCTTAAGATAGATTTGTAACCCTAAAACAGGATACTACAAAAAAAAACCTGTGTAACATACAGAAAACTGGCTTTTAATTTAGTGGCATGTTGTATTATCAAGAATCGACAGAAGAATCTATCATAATAACAAATAATTCCTCTCTGTTTTTCTGAATTTTTTCTACTGCTAGTCTTTGTTACACACGCCGTTACAATTCTTGTTAAACACTTCAAGAGGTTTTAGAGAGAATCTGCTAGACCATGTTTTACACACTTGCAAATGTTCGGAAATTCAGCCATCCTCGATGCTGTAAAACAAATCTCTTCTATTGCAAGTTCTTTGCTTTCAGAATTTTGGGAGGAGGTACTACTCACTATTATAGTGTCACCTCTCATGAAACGAAAACAATGTTTCATACAAAAAGTTATATAGTTTTTCATGGAGAATCCAAATCTATGTTAAAAAAAAAAGGGGGGGGGTTCCTACTTAAGACTTCCAAGTAGAACCTCCCCGTCCGTCACCGGGTGTCGCGCAAGGGGTCGAGTTCTATGTTAATGAATATCTCTCTCTTCCGAAAAACACTTTTACGTGCATCACCCTGTATAATGGTGTATTTTATTGTGCATGTAATGGCCTATTTTATTGTATATATTTTTACTGACTTTTCAATAGAAAATGCGATTGAAATGTCAATAATAGATGATAGATAACAACTCACCGTAAAGAGGTTCCCTGAACCTTCTGACAGGCATAGACAATCATATTCACACAACTTAAATTTTAAATTAGATGGCCGAAAATTTAGCAGCTCAGCGAGCCTATTTACGGTGAGTTTTTATCTATCCTCCATAATTTACCGATTTTATTTTTGACTCATCATTTACGCAGACAACAACTAAAATGCAGTGCGTCTCCGTAAAGGCATAAATGCTGTAAGATATCAGATCACTAGTACACAATCGTAGTACCGAAATCGGTCGTCAAAAGATATAAATAAAAATTTTTTCTGTCATGCTATAATATTATATTTGACAGAAGCTTGCCTGTCCTAAGCATGTGCAAATTAAGTGAAACTGTAAATGTAAATTTATAATTCTTCAACCTGTATGGCCAGTACCATGCTAGTGTTCAGAAACACAAGCTCAATTTCTTAAAGGTCGAACAGAATGATCTCTTGACCCAAGGTCATCACAGATTTAGAAAATATCGTTCATGCGAAACACAACTAGCTCTTTATTCACAAGAAGCGATGGGCGCTATCGACAAGGGTTCGCAAATTGATTCCGTATTTCTTGATTTCCAGAAGGCTATTGACACCGTATCTCACAAACGGCTTTTAATCAAATTGCGTGGTTATGCTATATCGCCCCAAATTTGTGACTGGATAGGGGATTTCCTGTCAAAGAGGACACAGTTCGTAGTAATCGGCTAAAACGAAAGTGATATCGGGCGTTTCACAGGGTAGTGTTATTGGTCCTCTGCTATTCCTTATTTACATAAACGATTTACGTGAAAATCTAAGTTGCTCTCTTAAGTTATTTGCAGATGACGCCGTCATTTACCGTCTAGTAAAATCGTCTGAAGATTAAAACCAACTGCAGAACGATCTGAATAAGATATCACTATGCTGTAAAAATTGGCAATTGACTCTAAATAATGAGAAGTGTGAAGTCGTCCACATGAGTACGAAAAAAAAAAACGTTAAACTTTGTTTACAAGATAAATCAATCAAAACTGAAGGCCGTTAACTCCACAAAATACCTAGGAATTACTATTACTTCAGACTTAAACTGCAAAGAACACGTAGATAATGTCGTGGGAAGGCGAACCAGAGACTGCGTTTTAAATGCAGAACCCTTAAAAGATGCAACAGGACTACTAAAGAGACTGCATACACTACGCTTGTCCGTCCATTTTTGGATTATTGCTGCCCAGTGTGGGATCCTTATCAGGTGGGTTTGACGGAGGACATCGAAAGAGTCCAGAGAAGGGCAGCTCGTTTCGTATTGTCACGATACAGGGGAGACAGCGTTACGGAAATGATACAGGACTTGGGATGGGAATCATTACAACGGCGCTTATCGCTGCGACGTGGGCTACTTACGAAACTCCAATCGCCAACATTGTCCTCCGAATGCAAAAATATATTGTTGACTCCCACTTACATAGGTAGAAATGACCATCAGAATAAAATACGAGAAATCGGAGCTCGAACTGAGAGATTCAGGTGTTCTTTCTTCCCGCGCGCTATTCGAGAATGGAATGGGAGATAAATAGTATAATGGTGGTTCGATGAACTCTCTGCCAGGCACTTAAATGTGATTTGCCGAGTATCCCATGTAGATGTAGACTCCTTTTATAAATATGTGGTTTTGTATCAGTGTTTTAAAAGCTCGTCTACTAACTTGAAGTCAAAATTTGACAGGATTCTGATGTTTTTACACCCCCCCCCCTCAACCATATCAATGTAAATAAATAATTTAAAAAGTCGTCACTTTCTGTAAGACAGTAAATTTGGTATTACAGATTATGTGTTTCGCGAACTGCAGTACGTCCGTTTCAACAGCCACAGTACGACGAATCCTCCGCTAACGGATCTGATGACGCATTCCTGTGGCGCGGCGTGATATTCGTGAATGTGCTGTGTGATGCGTCACGCTACGTGTCTGACGAATGGCCGTACATTTTAAAGAGGAACTATCAAGCCTGTACAAAATGATGACACGTCGGGCTTCTAGAAGTCTGCTCGCCTGTCACGGGCAATTAGTGTCACGTATTTACTTTAGACTGAACTATCCAAACGAAAGAAAATAAAACATTTAATCATTATGTCACAACGTAGCTTCACGGAGTGTCACTGGTGAAGAAATGGTATACAGTTGAAAAACAGCAATTTCCCCCCCTTCCTCCCAGACGTGTGTAAGCTATTCGGATTTGAAACGAATGGCAAAGGCTGCCATGTTCACAGCACAAATGCTCAAATGTAATGTTGGGTCGGTGATAAACTTATCTGTGACGCTACCTTCTTATTAAATCGTCAGCACTGTTGGACTTTTTGCTGCTGCGTTTGCATACTCCGTGAAAACTTATTACCGCACTGAGAGAAACGTGACTAATCCATCAACTACGATAGTGTAAGGAATATAATCGTTTCTATAATTTGAAAGAGAAAAATAATTCTATTTCTCACACTTTCTCCTACAATTGCATCAAAGGTGCGTCGTGGAACTGGCTGGACATGCACATTCACTCGCGAGATTTAATTATTGTTATAAACAGTTGAACCAATGAATATGAAATACCACCAGACACAGATAATACAGACTTTGGAAAAGCTTCAGGTTCAGTGAGTCAGACTGTAGTTATGCTGGCACTGATCGAACAAGATGTGGAAGGAAAATACATTATCATATTACGTAACATCGTTGGCACCTGTCAGCACAGGAAAACATTTGATGAAATTTTCCTTCTCAAGAAGAGCAGAGCATGGTGAAACTATATCCCTGAAATTACGTATTGCAGTGCTTGAGATGGTCATGACCAAAATTATATGGAATTATAATATGATAGAAATAGAATCTTATATAAATGATTTATAAGATACTTGCGAGAAAATGTGCCTTAAGACAAATTGCTTCGAAACAAATATAATGCACAACAAGTGGTTAACTAAAGACAAATAATACTGAAAAACCGACCCAATAATGCTAACTAACAAGTTTCTCTGCAACTGTTAAGTGATACAATATTTTGAAATTTATCGCCGAATCGGGCTTGCGAAAGATAAGCAAACGTTCCGCACAATAAATTCAGTTTCGGTGCGGGCAGTGGCGGGTTGGACCAACACTGTTTTGGCTTCCCTGAAAAAATCAAGCAAACGTTTGTATTTCTAATTAGCGACCCATCCCGGCTACCCACGGGTGCAATGTACTAATGAACAAAATGAGAAGTGCACTTAGCAAAAAAATATAAAGTACATTCATTTTATAGGCCCTATGTCCATATCTCCAGTGATTTGTCTGTCAGTTAGTCACTCCGTTCGTCGAGAAGGCATTCTTCCAACCGTTTCTTTCCTGGAATGGACTAAAACAAACCAATTTTAGTACTATCGTGAATTCATGATGATGAAATAAATGAGAATTCATTCTTTTGATAATCAACTGTTGGTGTTTCAAATGCGTTCATCGTAGCGCTTTCTAATGAACGATATTTTTTGTCTTACCGTCTGCGAATTTATTTGTTTCATTCTCCTGTTGCCCATCTCCCCTTTCTATATAAACGATAGTACGTGTAATTCACAGTAACATTTCCAACATAATGCACTTATCCCATAACGCCATCTCCTCTTTCCTCTCCCTACTCAACCCTTCCCCCCTGCCCATCTATCTGTACATCTCTCACTCCTACACATTTTTTATGCCGGCCGCGGTGGCCGAGGAGACTGAGGCGCTTCAGTCACAGTCTGCACGGCCACTACGGTCGGGGGTTCGAATCCACCATCGGGCATGGATATTTGTGCCGTCCTAGTTCGTAAGTAGTTCATAAGTAGTTTGTAAGTTTAGGGACTGATGACCCCGTAATTAAGTCCCATAAGCCTTACAAACATTTGAACATCGCTGGCAATCTCCCGCCCCCCGACCCTGCTGTGGACACAGTATGGCAGCAGATGACAGTGGAACCAGAAATATGCGAAGTTTTTCAGAAAACAGCGGAACCTTTCGACCTGGTTGCCGGAATGAGACTGATATGGAGTAGCAAGTGCTGTAATTGCACGATTTTATAGCAAACAACGAACTGTTTTAAATCAGAAACGAAATGTTTTTATACATATGTAAGAAACCTAACCTTTATGTGTAAACAGAAACATGTAAATATTTCAGGACACCCACTGATGATGCCTTGTGACAAAGGCGAAACGGGTATGGGTGAATTATAAAAATAAAACCATTTGCAGTAGCAAAAGGCGTTTTCTTTAAAAACATTATAGTGAAATACGTAGAAACACTATGTGATTCTACACAGATGTCAGCGAGCTGGTGTCATTCACAGGACTAACGAGTTCAGTGAGGGACAGGAACGCCTTGGATCAGACCGTCCTGCTACCTGCGAGCGGAAGTTGCCCAATTCGAGTGTGGGATTAACTGTCCTTTCCAGAGTACCTTTCTATTGGCCACTAAAAGTTGTCCAGTTCGGGTCTGCCCATCTGGCTATCCCACGCTCGGATCCACGCCCGCCTCTTCCCGTACCACTTTTACAAGGTCTTTGTCCCGTAGACACATCACGCACAACAGAGGCGCATGCTGAAGAACACACGTTTGCTCCGCGAATGGACGCCCACTGTGCAGAAAGGGAGGGCAGCCGGAACAGATCGGTACAGCACTGGGAAGCGTCTGCTGGTTGCAGGTGGGAGGCGGGTGTCTGGTGTCGTAACAGACAAAGGCGGCAGTCTGCGAGCTGTCCCACGACCCCTCCACACAACAGGGCTTTCCCACTGCATTATGTCACTCGCGCCCGCAGCAGGAAACGGCTCAACATTAGCGAACCGAACGGCAGACATCCCACATACTAATGAGCACATACCGACACCGGACCTCACTACGGAAACGACAAGGGAGCTATATTTGCACTGACAGGTTCCTCAACACCTGTCCACCTTTTCTGGAGTGTGTCTTTGCGCAAAGCTTCCACTTAGCCCATCAGTAGTTCATCGCGTACTGCAAGCACCACACAAGTTTTAACTGCGGACTTGGTGCTAATGAAGCGCGGGGGTAGCAGTTGTGGAGGTACGGGACTAGTAAAAAATGTATGACACCTGCTCACTACATAAATTTTTACGCGAGTGCAGTAGCAAAGTTATGGGGAAACACTTAGTTCTGTGACATCAACCACCGCATACGTTAGATGATTTTTTACCTAATAGAACCTTACAAATGCGTAAAAGAAAAATCTGAGTGTTGGCTCCTCGTCCACCGGTCGTCCACTCCCCCTCCCCTTAATCCTACGTTGTACTAATGAAGTCCTGGCATCCGACATCCGAAAAATTTACTTTTTTGTTGGAGTTCAAGACAGTTGTTCACGAGTTCTCTGTACAATTTGAAATATTTCTGTAGGATGCTGGAAAGAAAATCAGTAAAATTCGAACATTTATTTATATATACACTAGCTTAATTCCTGCTACTTCGCAGGCGTAGACTGGATGGTCTGCATTGGTTGTTTCTACTTCTAATTTTTCATAGATTTAGCTTTAAAAATGTTTTCTTAATCAAGTATTTTGATGCAACTTGTCACTCTCTATTGCACGATTGATGGCAGAATTCAAAACATCCCGAAACACTTTTTTTTTTTTAATTCTAACCAAATTTTCGCATTTCTAGCATCAAAATAGTCTTAGTCGCACCATTAAAAGATTTTCCATTATTTCACCCCGCTTAATGGTTGAACTTCCAGAGGTATCGAAACACGTGTTTTTAAAATTTCAACCAGATATCTCAATACGAAGTTTTGTATTTCTTGCTTCAAAAGTACCTGAATAGCAACAAATTTACAAAAAACGCGATACTGTTCGCTAAATCAAAGTAACCTATGAGTTATGAACTTTCCTTCATAGACATACATTAATGTATGTCTACAGTCTGTGTATTGCAGTGAGCTCAATGATAATACGGAGATGGTACTATGGATTATGAAACCGTGACGCTCGACGTATAATTGTCTCTCTAATCCAGTTGTCAGTATTTAGATCCTAAGCAATACAGTTGTCATTCCAGTGTTTATATTGAGATCATTCGTGTCTTGCCAGTGTAGTTAATGCTCAGTTAATGTATGTGTCTCCCAGTGTTTTATCTTTGAGCACGTCCGAACGACAAGACGCAGACTTAAATATTTTGTACAGATACTAATCTATTCCTGAGGAAGGTTTTAGGCACGGTTTTGTAGCGATCTGATAAGATATTTAGTAATTTGAAGAATATAACGCGAAATGCGGAACAATAATTACTCTTCGAAAATGGTTTTATTGGTTGCTTTGTTGCTTCAGGGTTGATAATGATAAAAGCGTGGAGTATATTGGTGTATATAAAATTCTACGAGTGTGTGTATGTCTGTTAATACTTCGCTCTGCATCAAAAACTATAGAGCGCAAACGAATGGCTTGTGTGTAATTGTTGTCCGAAGTCTCCTATTGTACACCATACCAGTTCCATGCCCATAGCTATAAGGGGGTGGAAGATATGGTAGTTGAAAGTAGTCAAATTATTAAAAAAAAATCATACTGAAGGCCAGCGATGACGTTAGCGACTGCACAGCAAGGAGGTTACATACACCGAAACGTGATGCCACAGACCATATCTTTCTTTGGTCTATGTGTCCTACAATGTCTTCAGCTCTTTCTCTGTAAGGATAAGCATACGAATAAGGAAATTCTCCGGACTGAAGACCACAACAACAACAACAAGGATAAATAAATAAAGCAGATAAAAAAAAGTTTCTTTTAATACATCTCTTTAAAAAAATCGATTTGACGTTTCGCGCATTATCTATCATGATCAACGAACACGCGAGCGGAGCCGCGGGTTTAAGCTAGTATACAATAGAACACAAAATATAAGTACAGTAAGCAGAGTCAAATGGATGTAAGTTGGAGTAAGTATACGGGGAATGTAGAGAATATATAAATGTAGAGAGTTGCATGAAAACCAGTCTTCGGACTGAAGAGTACAATAGTCACATACTTTAGCAACCAAGTTTTCTATAGATTCGTTATATAAGATAGCGTGGTAAAACGTGATGTCTGAATATGCAGAATACTCCACATCTGTAAGATGCAGGACAGTCGAAAGGCCAGTCCAGGACATAAATAACCGGAGACTACACCCAGTTCACTTAATAACTGATGGTCTGGATGCAAACAGTACTTCATCACACGCTCGTTCCCTTCTGGCCTTGAAAGAGAGAGAGAAAGAGGTAAACTTTCTCTAGGTAGAGATCAGCAATAATACAGCACGGACCCTGGAAATGGAACGGTAGTCTCGGGATCGTAGTGACCCTAATTGGCTTGCTTTCTCTGTTTCAGCGGCATAGGGCCTCGTTCCGACCAGCATGTAAAAGTTGGTCACCAGATGCGTAACTTAGTAATCTCATTGAGGAACCGATGATAAAGCCGGAAGGAAGGAAGAAAACTAAGGGTTCGACGTCCCGGTCATTAGAGACGGTTGAAGCCCGAGCAAACTCACGTGAGAGAAAGGCATCAAAGTTCCAGCCGGTACTTGTAAAGTGCTAAATGTAACTAACATAATCTATTTAACAATGGTAAGTCAAGGTTGAAATTTAGAATTAAAGAGGATATCTCGCAACTTACTGCAAAGACGATCGTTGAGCCGTAGATAGGCGCCTCAAGAAGGTAATTACACACACACAACTTTGCCACAGCCTTCATCCGACAATGCAGCAGCTATAGATGGCGGTTGTGTGTTAGTGAGTTGTGCTTATGCGCCTTTTTTTTTTTTTTTTTTTTTTTTTTTTTTTTTTTTTTTTTACGTGGTTTGTTTGCGATTCGACGATAGTCATTGCGGTGAGTTGCAAGCTATCCTCATTGATTCCTAACACGATGTAAGCTTTTTACCTTTGGTTCGATTGCTCGAATATCGGTGAACATTTCAATAAAATATTTATTGTATAAAAATCTGCAGCTGTTCAACTACTTTTCTGCATAACTTCCGAAATTTTGTAGACACTTGTCATAGCGTGGGACAAGTTTTTGTGTGCCTTCTTCATAGAAGGTTGCCGCCTGTGTATTCAAGCACGTGGCAAACATGTTCTTTCAGCTCATCATCGCTGAAGTGTTGACCACCAAGGACAGATTTTAGGTGTAAGAAGAGATGAAAGGAGTCTTCTTCCCTTCACGTTGCCGCCCGACCTCACAAGGCGAATGTGACCAAACAACTCTTACGGGAATTTCACTGGGACGTGTTTGATCATCCTCCATACAGTCTCGCACCTAGCGACTTTCTTCTTACACCTAAAACCTGTCCGTGGTGGTCAACACTTCAGCGATGATGACGAGCTGAAAGAACACATGGTTGAATACACTGGCGTTGTATATTTTTGTACAATAAATACTTTTTCTGTTTCTGTACACGTTTGTTTTATATAACCAAACGGAACTTACTTTGTGGACATACCTCGTATTATGTAATTTATGGTATGGACCCATCTTATTATATTAACATAAAGAGAAATGCCAAATCGCAGTTTTTATTTTTTATGCAAGACGACGGGTTTCGACACTCGTGGATGTTATCTTCTGCTCTCTGTTACAATTGGCATTTAACTGCTTACGATAGCGCCCCATATATTAATTTGAAAAAAAAAAAAAAAAATCTAGCGGATGGTCAGCACAATATTTTATATTTGACCAATTGTAGCAGTGAACAGAAGACCCTTCACTGTCGACACCGGTCGTCTTGCATAATAAATAAATAAAGAGATAAAATAAAAATTGCGATCTTGGCATTTATCTTTATATTAATATAATAAGATCGCTCCATACGATAAATTACATAATATTTCTGCGATTTGTGAGGCAGTGCTATAAAATCCAAACAGTCCTTTTACATGTCAGGTAGGCGTTCCCCCCATATATCAGTTGCGAGCGTACTGCAGTAAAAACAAAAAGTGCCCTCGGCATAACAATCTGACGCTGTACCAACTTGCCCACAGCTCGATGTGATATGCTCTCGCAGTTACGGTTTTCCTGTGCTCCGTATGTCAGGTGTTACTTATTATTATAGTTTATTCACGGTCTCCTGGACGACAGCACATAGCAGGTATTATATTGAAGTTTTGGTTGATACTCCGTCGATATACAACGTTTGCTACTGATCTGCCTGTCTGACATCTGGAGGTTTGGGTGTAAGATTCCAAATATTTGAGGAGTATGGTGCTTCATCTCTGAATCAGCATACTCTACGAATAAATACGTTTTTACATGAAACCAAACGCCGATTATATAGACGTATAAATACATTTCCTATGTGTCTCTTACTTCGAATATCTCAGAAACGGCTCGAACAATTTGTATCACATTTTGAATTTTCATGAGGTTTTGCTTTAGAGTTTATCATAGGCGTCTTTCCTAACGCTTTTGGGCCGCAGATTAATATTATAAACGATTTTCTTCGGTTACACTATCATACTAAACTAGGTGCATATATAATTCAAAAGAGAACAATTTCCAGAACAACGCTAGGTTAACCTATATTGCGGATCATATGTGCGTGTAATTCATTAGGAAGTGGAAAGTGTTGGTATCACTGAGCTGCTCTTTAGACTTGACTTACTAACTTTTACTAAACCTCAAGAGTATTATAATGGAGAATAGTGATAAGTTGAATAATGGAAAAAGAAGCACATTTAATAAAGTAGCAACCGGTAGTGAAATGTCCCATGTAGTAGAATGAGCTGTGGAGTTGACATGATTTTATTTTTCTTCTGATTATATCTCATTTGTGAGAAATTCTGAGTTTTTTGTTATACCCACAACGTATTTCGGATATTCTATGTGAAGTTTTCCATTCGGTTGATTATAAATGAAATATAAATAAGATATCGGATAATATTTTGTCTTTCGTTATAAATAATTCAGACGACTGAATTTTAAGAACAGATTAAAAGATAATGATAAAATGTCAGAAACATTGTCTTCTGGCTCATATCGTAATCCCCAACTGTCTAACAATACAACTTCATAATGAGTGTTCTCGCAGATATTGCACAGTGCATGTGGTACTTTCTAAGTTATCGTGGCGTGATAGCTAACTGGTGACGATAAAAAAAAAAAAAAGAAGTAAAGGTATTGCCAGAGATGAAACAGTAAACCAACGATGCCGGTTACCGTTACTGTAATTTTAATTAGAGCTGGGAAACTTCCGCGTATTTATTACGTTACTGTAGGAGAATTATATTATGTGTGGCAACAACGAGAAAGCTGCCCTTAATTAACTAGCCGCTCAATTTGCATACGGCGCATCCAGACGAACGCCTGCATTGCGCACACTGGAGCCTTGTAAGCGTCTCCCACACCGCTGGGGGAAGACTGTTTACAGGCTCTCGCGCGAAAGAAAAACCACTCTTCTTATCTTCCGCTGAGGGATTTAATGTTCCTTCGTCAACGACGTCGTTTACAGGGCCATGAAACTGACTTACGTAACGCAGGAAGAGTGTGTTGGGCAGTGGTGAAACATATACACATACCACATGTATCTTCACTTGGTAAAACAACGCACAGAATTTAAAATTAATATATTATTCAGTTTGCTGACTGAAATAGGAGCTATAGCACGAAAAATACAATCTTGTATATTAAAATAATCTACGAAAACTAAAGTCAGTCACCCACACCAAGGCACCCGGCCGATTTCCTTCATTTTTGTTTTGAACGAAAGGTATTCATCCACAGGTTTGTCAGTATCAGAATTTACATAACTCTCTTCTTCTTTTTTTATACTCAAACGCGATTTCCTTCTGTGTGTTTCTTATGGGGATGTTCTTGCTGTCAACTAAAGTCTGTCGGTCAGGTCGTTCTCCGATTTCCTTCATGATTGCTTTAAACGAAAGGTATTCGTTAGCAGATTTGTCAACAAGTATCAGAATTAACCTAGGTCTCTCCATCCTTTATTTTTATTCAAACCCGGTATCCTTCTGTCCTTGCATTGAATATTTTATTCGGTTTGTTTTACGATATCTTAGATCGCAATTAAGGTACGCATTTTTTTTTAGCGGATTTCCTGTCACAGAGGACACAGTTCGTAGTAATCGATGCTAAGGCATCGACTAAAACAGAGGTGATATCGGGCGTTCCACAGGGTAGTGTTATTGGTCCTCTGCTGTTCCTTATTTACATAAAAGATTTACGGGAAAAACTAAGGAGCTTTCTTAGGCTGTTTACAGATGACGCCCTCATTTACCGTCTAGTAAAATCATCTGAAGATCAAAACCAACTGTAGAACGATCTGAAAAAGATATCACTATGGTGTAAAAATTTTCAATTGACTCTAAATAATGAGAAGTGTGAAGTCGTCCACATGAGTACGAAAAGAAATCCGTTAAACTTTGTTTACAAGATAAATCAATCAAAAGTGAATGCCGTAAACCCCACAAAATACCTAGGAATTACTATTACTTCAGACTTAAATTGGAAAGAACACGTAGATAACGTCGTGGGAAAGGCAAACCAGAGACTGTTTTATTGGCAGAACCCGTAAAAGGTGCAACAGAACTACAAAAGAAACTGCATACACTACGCTTGTCCGTCCATCTTTGGAGTATTGCTGCCCAGTGTGGGATCCTTATCAGGTCGGTTTGACGGAGGACATCGAAAGAGTCCAGAGAAGGACAGTTCATTTCGTATTTTTACGAAACAGGGAAGACAGCGTTACGGAAATGATACCGGATCTGGGATTGGATTCATTACAACAATGGCGCTTATCGCTGCGGAGTGGGCTACTTACGAAACTCCAATCGCCAACATTCTCCTCCGAATGCGAAAATATATTGTTGACTCCCATTTACATAGGTAGCAATGATCATCAGAATAAAATAGGAGAAATCAGAGCTCGAACGGAGAGATTCATTCTTCCTTCCTGCGTGGTATTCGAGAATGGAATGGGAGATAAATAGTATAATGGTGGTTTGAAGAACCCTGTGCCAGACACTTAAATGTGATTTGCAGAGTATCCCATGTAGATGCAGATGTTGACGTAACAACACTCTGCGGATCAAGCTCTTTAATTTGCGCGTTTAAACACTTGCATCGATTGATTCTGAAGTAAGCTAATCGTAAACATTTAACTATACTGCAATACTTCCAACGTTTTTGTCCTTCCACTAACGGTGCGAAGTATTCGCATGGGTCATGTAGTATTCTTCTAATACTGATGTCGGAGACGATTCCAAAAATAAGGGAAAGCATAACAGAAAAGTTTCCGTGTCAAGTATGGCTACACTTAGCTGAATTGTAGAAAATATGACCCAATGGCCAATCGGGCTCGACCGGTCTACCGACAACGAGGTCAGCGAGTGCGGTATGGGGGACATGTAGTCACCAAACCGCTGTCGGTGCATGACTGGGAACCAATGCCACTCGGTCAAGTTGCTCCTAAGTTGGTGTCAAGAGGCTGGGTGCATCCTGTTCCAGTCTTCCCACCAAGGAAAGATAGCTGGCAGTACCGGGAATCGAACGTGGGTCCTCCGCATGAAATCAGGCGCGCTAACCACTCCGCTACGCAGAGGGACTAATCAATAAAGGTAGGGGATTATTAAATACATGCATGAGCAGAGCAGACTATCACACCCATGATTCTGGATTGTCACGTTTCAGTCACAGTTCTATAGTTTGTCCAGAAGTGAGAGAAAACATATACAGGGTGTTTCACTAAGTGTGTTTGCGTCTGTAACTTATAAAATAATAGGTGACGGGAAATTTTAATGCGGTAGGTCAACACAAGAAATGTTACACTTTCTGCGGAGCTATGAACACAGTTTATTGTATCATTTCCCAAAGAGTTACAGCACAAAGATATAATTTTTAATGGAACAATAGTTTTTTCTATCGGTCATTGGATTCGATGAAACCAGCTGCGTCCAAATCAATTTAAACTACATTGCTACCACTGTTAGTTTGGGAGCTACAACCCTTCAAAGTTTAGGGGGCGCAGGCTACGATAGCGTAGCTGACTGGCTGGTGGTCATGAGACAGTGGGCCGTACCCCAGGGGCTAGCCACTCGGCCAGTTAGCTACGCTATCGCAGCCTCCGCCCCCGGAACTTTGAAGGGTTGTAGCTCCCAAACTAACAGTGATAGGAATGTAGTTTAAATTGATTTGGACGCAGCTGGTTTCAACGAATCCAATTCACGATAGAAAAAAAAACTATTGTTCCATTTAAAAGATTATATCTTTGTGCTGTAACTCTTTGAAAATGATACAATAAACTATGTTCATAGCTCCGCAGAAAGTGTAACATTTCTTGTATTGACCTACCGCATTAATATTTCCCGTCACCTATTATTTTATAAGTTACATAGGGAAACACACTTAGTGAAACATCCTGTATATGGCGAGCTACTGCTACATTAAAATACTTATGATGAAGAGCTACTATCACCTTTCCTCTCCGGCAGGCATCCGTGGTGGAGTTGCCGAGCGCTCTAAGGCGCCTTGTTGCGGAGAGCGCGGTTGTTCACAGTCGGAGATTCGAGTCCTCCCTCGGCCATGCGTGTTTCTGTTGTCCTTAGCATAAGTTAGTTTAAGTAGTTTGTAACCGCAGCAGTTCAGTCCCTTAGATTTACAAATATTAGAACATTTTTTTCTCACCTGCTTATCTGCTGTCCCTGGACCGTTATGTTGTCGGATTTCTATTCTCGGCAGGTGTTTCGTCGCCTAACCGACCGCTAAATTAAAATAAACGGGACAGTGGAAAGTTGCAGAACAAGTAGGAAGTAACTGTGATAAAATCGGCATGCACAGCCGATTAAGAACACATGAATGTGAAGTATCCCTGACACACGTTTCCAAGAATTGACTCACAATATGAGAGCTTATTACGAAGCGGCGTTGCTATAGGGCAAGGAAATGATACAGCGAAATTACAAATTTTTTTAAAAGGTCAGTCAAGATCACAATTTTTTTAACTTATTTAAAGGTTGCCGTGTTTGACCATTTATTTAGCCATCTTCAGACCAGCACAACCACAGTATTGGCCACTAGATGCGTTGATCAGGACCTACTGGAACGTCTAGCGTCCAAATATTTCCTGCTCAAGGCAACCGGTGGCTAACACTATGGTTGTAATAGTCTGAAGTTGGCCATTTAGCTGGTCGAAACCGGTAAACTTTACATAAATTAAAAACTGAGAGTTTGATTGACATTTTCAATGAATTTAATAATTCTGATCGCTGAATCTTCAAGATATTTTCCCAACAATTACAAATAATTTTAATCAAGAGACCTGTAATACGAAAACTGGGGTAGGGCCAACGAACAAGCTTACCTCATTACAATCTGTGACATCGCGGTACTTGATGTCCATGGTTCAAGCAGTATATCTGCACTGAAGCAATCCAAATCACTCCTGCAAGCTTCCAAACAGTTATCATACTGATCTAAGCGGATAATCCTTACACAATTATATATTCTTGACGACGTTACAGCGTTCAATGAATGACATAAATCGCAATTTGCGATTAGTTATGGCATCACTGTACTAGGTTTAGATGGGATACCAAAGTGTGGCGAATGAAAATCCCGGGTTCGAATCTCGGCCGGGCACAAATTTTCATTCGCCGCACTTTGGTATTCCATCTAAACCTAGTACAGTGAAGCTATAACTGATAACAAATTGCGATTTATTTCATCCCTACACAAGGTGATCAGCTACAGCATTTCGAACAAATTCCAAAATAGACTGTCTGCGAGACGAATGCTTCCGAGATCTGCGACCGAATGGCATTGGTACATGGCTGTCGGTTCTGTCTGTAAACTCGCGCACTGAACCACAGTCACCCCGTTTACATGGGCTCCCAAAACCGGATTTCGTAAACCGATTTTCCAATTCCGCTTTTGGTTGGTCATGTAAACAATCCAAAATCGATTCTGGAAATCCACTTCTCTAAAGCGGTTTTCCAGTTCCACAATCGATTTTCGTGCCCATGTAAACGCAACCGTTTTTGAAGCGTTCTTGGATTGTCAAATTGTGTTTTTTTGGTAAGAATTTTCGGCACATATGGACAGAGTGATATTTTCTAATGTGAAATAAAAGTATTGATATTAGAGTGAGCATGAATCTGTGTATTTAAGTAAAGGAAAACAGCGATTATCCTGACTGAATCGGGGACTGAATCAGCTGTTTTTCAGCCGCCATCTTAAGTGGATTAGGAAATCCGATTCAGGCCCTGCCATGTAAACACGACAGCGAAAAACGGTTTAGGAAAATCGGTTTTCGTCTTCCGGAAGATGTGTTACATGTAAACGTAGTGAGAATGCGTCCGCGGTTCACAAGTAGTTCCCAGTAGCCAAGGTGACAGGGAGAGGGAGGGAACCGTTGGTGCAACCACAGAGTAACATATATATTTGTCTGTGGTGCAACTTCGCCCCTACGGGTGGCTTGGGCTCTTGTCCACTCCTGTTGGAACACCTGTTCGGGCGCGAATTCTGGGAAAGAGGGCGAACTGGTATACCTGCGCCATGACGTGGCTTCACCTTGCATTCAAATCTAACGGTCACGAAAAGTATGAGTTCACCATTTCGAGCAAACTCTTAATTAAATGAGTAATCCTCTCCATTTGATGGTCCTCCATGTCAACAGAAATTCTATGATGCTAATTGGTTCGGGAAAATTGATTTAACAGCGTAAGTTAATTGATTTAATTTGATCACTTCTTAATTAAGCATACTCCCGGTGTGATATCAGTAGCAATAAGTTTGAAATTTTGCAAGCAACTCGAATCCATTAACTTTAGTTGAAGCTGTTAGTTAGTGATGGGAACTGGCCAACACAGCCGTTGTGCCCCCATCCCCCAAAGGCGTTGTGTGCCCTCAAGAAGTCTGTGTATTACAAACGCTCAACTCTGCTATATCCGATGGCTGAACCCATCACAATTGTCTAGCTTGTAGCTTCCTCTGTCTACTCCGATCTGGTGCGACGTCTGACGGCATCAACGAACTGTGGTATTTATCTTTTCCAAGCTTGGATAAGGCCGATAAAAATCTTCCTAAACAGTTTTCGTTTCCGACGAGACGATAACGAGTCCCTGCTATCTAATCTGGAAACGATGTGCAAGTTTCGTTATCACGTAAACGGCTGCGCAACGGACGATCATCCGAACTTGAGAGGTGTATGAATCACTCTACCTCTGCGAATTTCATTAATCCCAAGCGCTCGGACGTATGGGAGAAAAACAATGGAAAAAGCGGTGAACTCCTGCCTTTTCAAATTAAAACCTCCAGCTGTCAAGTTTATTGGACCCATACTTAAAGTGGACTGTGGCTGGACATGATACGTTACATTAAATGGCACTAACAGCCGTAAAATTTTTGTAAATAATTTCTTCCGCAACCAGTTTTGGTTTCACATTGAAGCCATCTGAGGGCTCTAAAACAAATAGAGGTTCCAAGTCGTTTAAAAGTACTAGGATTCAAATGTTCAAATGTATGTAAATCTATCGGACCAAACTGCGTGGTCATCAGTTCGTAACTTACAAACTACTTAAACCTAGGTAAACTAACCTAAGGACAACACACACACACACACACACACCCATGCCCCAGGGAGGACTCGAACCTCCACGGCGAGCAACCGCGCACTCCGCAGCGAGACGCTTTAGACCGCTCGGCTACTCCACCGCAGCTATTAGGAGCCCACAGCTGGCGTCATGGACTCATGTAATTCCTTCACCTGCTACCAACGACGTGGTGTCGATTGTGATTTAATTCCTAGATATTTGATTTACAGCCCATGGATTTGATTTACATATGTTATAAACGACGTTTAAGATTCCTTTTAGTATTGATGCAGATGATCTCACACTGTGTATTCTTTACAATCGATTGCCAATTTTCAAACCATACAGATATTTTTCATTGTACAGTCGTTTTTAATCTTCTTATGGAGTTACTACACTATAAGTAAACGTATAGTATCCGAAGAACGGAAGACAAGATCATCATATTAAAATAAATCAGATCGAAAACAGAAAGATTTAGATGTTCCTTTTTCCCGCGACCTATTAGAAAATGGAACTATAGAGAAATATCATAAAAGTGGTTCGATGTACACTCTGCCATGCACTTCAAAGTGACTGGCGGAGTGTTCATGCAGATGTAGAACCTAAGAGGGCTGCTGACATTGCTTCTGCGTAATTTATAAGGATAAGAAACAGCAGAGGACTTATAGCACTAGCCTGGGCAACGCTAGATATCACTTCTGTTTTAACGGGTGCCTTTCTCTCAGTTACTACGAACTGTGTCCTCTCTGACCGGAAATCATGAATCCTACCTCATAATTGAGGCGACATGCCTTAGTAACTACGCAATTTGAGTGAAAGCCTTTTGTGACGTGAGCCTGCTCAATGTTCTGGGAAGAAATTGTTGTTATTTGTTGAGGTATTTTCTTCCTCTGGAACTGTAATTATTTAAATCAATAACTGTTAATTAACTAGTCCTTCTGCTGTCTCATTAGCTGCAAACACTTCTTGAATTCAGTTTCCACGCTTTTTATCAGGTAATATTTAATTCTAATACTATTTTGGAGACTCTGCAAGACCGTTAACGGGATGTAGTCCACATTTCTCAACACCTTTCACCAAATTTGCATCGGCTGTCTGCTCAAGTTACAATTTGCTAGATACAAAGAGCGTTCGAAAAGTTTTACACAGTTGTCTCCATTTTTTTAATTTTTTTTTTTTTTTTTTTTTTTTTTTTTCAGGAGCAGAATGACATTTTTTGCGAACATACTTGAGACATTTGGCTATTAGTTGGTATATAAAAGTATTTTCTTTTATTGACAGGTGAAGTAGACGTCAGGTTGCGACAACGGTCGGTGATGGAGTTCCTCTACGAGAGCAGCGACGACCCTGCCACATCGATTCACAGGAAGTCGCACCCTATTTATGGGGAGGTCACAGTAAATCGCAGCAGTATCCAGCGGAGGTTGAAGAGGTTTAAAGAGGGCAATTTCTTCCTGATGGACAATGCACGACGCGGTAGGCTGTCAACGACAGTGAGTGATGTGAAGAAGGAGACCACTGATAAAATCATCCAAAATGAAAGATGTGTGATAAGCTGGACGTGCCACCAAGACCCACAGACCACGGCTTCAGGTCAGCTCATCAGACTACACCACGACAATACCAACCCCCATACAGCCCTTATGACGCAGGAGAAAATCGGGTTGGAAAATTTTCCCCCCTCCCCCCTACAGTCCAGACTTGTCTGATTTTTACCTCTTTGTTCGTCTGAAGTTCCACCTCCGCGGCAAAACATTTGATAGTGAGAAAGATCTTATTTCCTTTGTCAAGCGATGGTGTAAAAGTCCATCCCCAGAAATGTACAAAGTGCATTTACATCATGGAAAGAACGTTGGACCAGATGGAACACAGCTGATTCAGTGTTTCAAGTATGATCACAAATAAAGTCATTCTCCTCCTGCAAGAAATGAAAAATTGGAGACGACTGTGCAAAACGTTTTGAACGCCCTTTGTTCTTTACTACGATACTGGAAAGTTTGTACCAGTACAATGTTAGCCTAAAATGAAGATAAATCTGCAACCAGCCCTATCGTATTGGTCATGGTGTAACATTAAAGAATAATTTCGAATTTAATTGTATTGCTGTAAACTGAGATAAACATCTAGTTATTTAAATTTGGAACATTATGAAAGAGATCGCTACTTTTAGTCACAATCAGAAACTGAAATCATTATCTTAATTCTTCTCACAGCCAACGGCATCAAAGAATAGTCACAAGCTTCAAAGCTCTTAGGAAACTAAAAAGGCAATTGAAATACCAACTGTACATAAGAAACTGTTATGTGCCTTTCACTTTTCTAGCATGAACTTTTCTATGAACAAAGAGTTTCTATCTGAGATAAAAGGAGTAGTATTTCTTTTCTTAAGTCTTATCTTTCATTTACGTACCGCTCGGGTGATGAGGCCGGAATATCACAAGTTTACAACGTGTTCTTCCAAATCAGAAATCTAGCAGTAGATCTTCTCTGTAGTACCAAATGCGCTTGTCCACCTAATATACGCAGATTACGTATGGCCGTAAATTGTCCTTATATGATAACAACAGAACCAACTGTAGCTCAAACCTTCAGAGTCACGTATGACTCTAACAACAGACATTAGGAAATCCAACATTTGCTTCTTTGTGCGACATCCATACATAATCACGATACATTTAATCAGAACACAGTTGCATGATCTTAACACCTCTGCTGTTAACGTAACCTTGGCAGCGATCAAAAATTTTTGTATGGTATTTATTAGATTAAGGACATAATAAACACTCTATAGAAAAAAAAAGAATGTCATTATCAGGCGTACACGTGGACTGCCTTTGTTTACTGGTTGTTAACGGCGACGGCATTGACACCCACCTGTCGGCACGCAATCTGACGAAATCGATTCCTCTGCATCAAACAGGTTCCATCAGGGCTCACGGACAAATAATATTACCTTTATAGGTGGACATGTGCCTCCAGTATTAATAGTGCCAACTGAATTTTCTGAGTCGTACATGGGACAAAAAGGAAAATTGAAATGTTTGTAAAGTTATGGAGCAAACCGCAGTGGTCATCAGTCCCTAGACTTACAAACTACTTACTTAGTTTAAAGTGATGCTAAGGTCTACACACAACACACCCAAAAACACACATGCCCGAGGGAGGACTCGAACCTCCGACGGGGAGGAACCGCGCAATCTGCAGCAAGGCGCCTTGGAGCTCACGGCCATTCCCGGTCTGCCACAAAAAGAAATGTTCAAATGTTTGTAAAACTATCGGACTTAACTGCTGGGTCATTAGTCTGTAGCTTACAAACTACTTAAACTAAGGTAAACTAACCTAAGACAACACAAACATCTATGCCCGAGGGGGGTTTCGAACCCCCGACGGCGAACGACCGTGCGCATCGCAGTACAGAGCTCCAGTACGCACGGATAATCCGCCGCGGCCACAAAATCTGATATATACATATATGTATATTCTTCTAAATATGTGAATAGCTACTTTGGAAGAGGACGGCCGACTTTTCCTTCATATTCCTTCCCCTATTCGCACTTGTGCTTTTTCTCGAATGACTTCTCTACCTACGAAAGATCAAACCTTAAAGATTCTTCTATACTTGTTGTGACTGGCGACTAGAAAAAAGCGTCAGTTCCACCGCGGGTGAAACGCTTATCACAATTTTAGCAACAGTGATGATTACGTCCTATTCAGTTCATATTATTCAGCATATACGAGGGTTGGAACTTAAATAGTGGTAACACTGCTGTGGAGAAACTATGTAATGGATTCTACTAGTGTCGCTGATAACACATGTTGTTGACATACCTACCTTACCTCCGAGCAAATGGATTTTCCCGTACCACGTCACAGGTTTGCGCAAAATCGAGGGAAACACAGTCACTTGTGAACGAGCGGTGTCATTGGATCAGAATGGGCCACATCGTACGTGACAAAACTGAAACGCCAATCCGACGAATGGCGTCAGTATGGGTGGCCGCGAAAGTCGTAGCCCCATTATAGTGAAAGTTATGGTGATTCTCGTGCACGATTGTAATGCTGTTATCCTAACGCAGCCGGCCGCGGTGGCCGAGGAGACTAAGGTGCCCCAGTCACGGTCTGCACGGTCACTAAGGTCGGGGGTTCGAATCCCCCCTCGGGCATGGATATTTGTGCCGTCCTTAGTATTAGCTAGTTCATAAGTAGTTTGTAAGTTTAGGGACTGATGACCCCGTAGTTAAGTCCCATAGACTTTACAAACATTTGAACATTTGATTTTATCCTAACGCATTACTTTCCTTCACAGTAGATCGTGAATGCACAGTATTACTGTTCGTTTTTGGAGCACCACCTGCGACAAGCTTTGCGAAAGAAGCGGCATCACTTTCTCCGCAAACTACCAATAATTTTGCGGGCGCATACACCGCTAGTTGTGGATGCTCTGTTCGTTCGCTGGGACTGGAAAGTACAGTACCATCCAGGATCCGACCGAAGTCCTTGTGACTTTTATTTGATTCCGGAAATGAAGGAACCACTTCGTGGCATTCGCTGTAGAACTGTTCCAGAGATTCGACAGGCAGTAGACCGCTCCATTCGCACCATCAACAGTATAGGCTCTGCTAACGATATACTACGCCATCCACATCGCTGTCAACGGGTTCTACATAACGCTGGTCACTACTTTGAAGCACAGTAACAGGTGCAAACATGTAACTCTTTTGTATCGGTTGTGAATAAAAAGTTGCAACTATTTATGTTCTAACCTTTGTACACTACTGATCATCCAAAATGCAACATCAAGAATGATCGGAGATATCACAGCCAAAGTTATTTGGGAGATAAAACGTTTTACAAACATCAAGCCAAGCGAGGAAGGTGATGAAATCAGTACTGAATTTTGCTAGCTTGCTATAACTGCTGCTACACGCCTCTGCATTGTATCGAAGACTCACTGGATGGGTTAGTGGGGTACAGCAGTCCATACATTGCAATAGCTCATCTAGTGTAGCTATGTGCTGTGTATCTCGGGTCAGTCGTTCCACACTCATGCACCGGACTTTTTTTTATAGGCGAGAGAGAGGAGAAGAGATGCGCCCAGGTAGCAGTGCAATCCAATGGCCGACGAAGAAGTCTTGAACATTGTGTGGCACATGGGGCAGTGCATTATCCTGTAGCTACGAGGGGCGTACAAAAATAAATACTGACGTGTCTGGGGAAAACCATTTTCATTTTTCGACATAGTCTCCTTTTAGACTTATACACTTCGTCCAACGCTGTTCTAATTTGTTGATCCCTTCCGAATAATAAGAATTGTGCAAGCCTGCAAAATAGCTATTAATTTCTGCAATCATCCGCTCGTTTGAATGAAATCTTCGTCCCGCCAGCCATTTCTTCACATTGGGAAACAAATAGTAGTCCAAGGAAGCCAAGTCTGGAGAACAGATGGAATGTTTCCAATAATTTTGCGAGCACAACTGCTGAGGTGTGTGCTGGTGCATTGTCGAGATGGAAAAGGACTTTTTTGTGGGCCAATGGCCGTCGTTTTTCTTGCAGGTCGGTTTTCAGACGTTCCGATAACGATGAATAATATGTACCTTTAATAGTTTTACCCTGTTCCAGATAGTCGATGCGAATTATCCCTTGCGAGTCCCAAAAGATCGTCGCCATAACCGACCAAAGGACCGGTATTCCCCTTTTTTGGTGCAGATTCTCCCTTGGTAACCCTCTGATTAGATTGTTTATTGGTCTCTCGAGTATAGTAATGTATCAATGTTTCATCCACAGTGACGAAACGACGCTTGAAATCCTGCGGATTCTTCCTGAACAGCAGCAAACCTTTCTTGCAACACATCACCCGATTCCATTTTTGGTCAAGCGTGAGCAATCGCGGCACGCGTCTTGCTGATAGCTTTCTCTTGTCCAAATGTTAATGCAAAATATTATGTACCCGTTCATTCGAGATTCCCACGGCACTAGCAGTCTCACGCACCTTAACTCTTCTGTCATCCGTCACCATATGAATTTTATCAATGATTTCTGGAATAGTAACTTCCACAGGGCGCCTAGAACATTCAGCGTCACTTGTGCCCATATGGCCACTTCGAAAATTTTGAAACCACTTATAAACAGTTGTAGTCTAAGGTGCAGAGTCACCATAACGTTTATCAAGCTTCTCTTTAGTCTCCTGAGACGTTTTTCCTATCAATCACCACATATTCTTATATATCGTCCATTCTTTGACAATCACTCGACTTCCTCGATTCACACGAATGCCTTCCTTGATTCACAACAATGCCAAACACAAACAAATAGACCAGTATGGCTGAAATTTGGTGTGAGTTCTTTCCAAAGATGCTACTAACTAAACGTGGCCTCAATTCGCGCCGGTGGTGCCATCTCTCGGACTTTCTACGGACTTTTCAAACGCCCCTCGTATATGGCCATTTGCAAGGTATGGGAAGACAAAACGCTGCAACATTTCAGGGATGCAACGCTGGCTGGTTAGTGTAACGTCAATGCCTACCGGGGTGGTGTGAAGTGGAATCCAGTAGCGGTCCAAATCATAATACCTGGTAACGGAACGGAATGGCGATGCACACATTTCATTACTACCATTGCAGTGTCTCTAGAGCAGGGGTGTCCAGCTTACCTGGGCCACAATAGAAGAAGGTGAGAATGTTTGGGCCGCACTATACCTGGAAAAAAAAAAGAAAAAAGTATAAATGTCAACTGCGAGAGTCAGAGGTACAGAGTTAGGTAGAAAGGATGCGCAAAAGTAACACTGTTTTGTGAAAGCTCATTCCAGAGATATTCATTTTCAAATGTGGTTCTGATTTGTAGCGGTGGAGAAGTTAGAGTAGAATTACAGTACAGTTACATAACAAACATTGGTAATAATTGCAATCGACATGAAGATTTCTATCTTCACGGGGATTAGTGAACATAGAGTTGTAGCGAAAATGAACATCGGATTTCCCAAATCTACAAGTAGATGAAAATTCGATGAACGCTTTCCTGACTGAGACTCTCCAGTATTTCGAAACTCAGAATGTTAGTGTTGATCAGACGTGGTTTACGTTCAAAGAAATAATATCGTCAACTATTGACCGCTTTATACCAAACAAATTAACAAAAACAGGGGCTCACCCGCCGTGGTGCACGAAACAGGTTAGATCAGTCTTGCAAAAGCAAACAAAAAAGCATGCCAAATTTAAACGGTCACAAAATCCTCAAGACTAGCAGTCTTGCAGAAACTTGAATTTTAACTCAAACTTCATTGAGAAAATTTTATAAAAAATACCAGAACGGAAACGTGTCACGTAATTTGGTAGAGAATCCTCAGAAATTCTGCGCGTATGTAAAGTATACTAGCGGTAAAACACAATCAGTACCTTCACTTCACGATAGTAACGGTAATACTATTGATGACAGTTCTGCTAAAGCAGAATTGCTTAACACAGTCTTCCGAAATTCCTTCACTACAGAAGACGAATCAAATGCTCCAGAATTCGTATCAAGAATGCGTAATTTAAAAGGTGATATCCCTGGTGTATTAAATATTCAAGAAATGCAATAGGAGTGATCTGCAAAATTTCATGCCTATGTCATTGAAGTCGGTTTGCAGCAGGATTTTAAAACGTATACTTTCCTCAAATATTATGAACTACCTCGAAGATAACGACCTATAGACCCATTGTCAATACGGATTCAGAAAGTATCATTCTTGTGAAAAACAGCTAGCTCTTTACTCGCATGATGTAATGAGCGCTATAACAAGGGATGTCAAATAGATTCCGTATTTCTAGATTTCCGGAAGGACTTACATACTGTACCTCATAAGCATCATCTAATCAAACTGCGTGCTTAAGGAATATCGTCACAATGGTGCGATCGGATTCGTGTTTCCTGTCAGGCAGGACACCGGACGTTGTAATTGACGGAAGTCATAGACATCTGGCGTTCCACAGCGAAATGTTATAGGGTCCCTACTGTTCCTTATTTTTATAAACGATATAGGAGACAATCTGAGCAACTCTCTTGGGTTGTTCGCGGATGATGCTGTCACTTTTCGGTTAGTAAGGTCAGCAGAAGATTAAAAGCAACTGCAAAATGATTTAGATAATATACAGGGTGTCCAGAAAAGGGCTCCCTGATTTCAAAATTAAATACCTCGAAAACAAAGACCGATAGAGGAGTGCAGTAAACGGTATGTTTATTGTTAAAGCTGTGAGAAGTTTATACAGCAGTTTGAAATAATAGTTACAAAAACTGTTAACAGATGGCGCTGTACGCTGTACAGCTCATATCAGCATGCATAACTGAAATAATCGTATGAAAACACTATTTGCAAACAATCACATCACAATGTTTTCGAAATGTTCACCATTGGCACTACAGAGGTGGCGCAAACTAAGAATGAAATTTGGCATCACTTTTCGTAGTGTCTCAACCGAAATGGATTCACATACCACAGAGATCGCCGATTCAAGCTCGTCCAGCGTCGCAGGATGTTTCGGGTAGACCATATCTTTCACTGCGACCAACAAAAAAAAAAAAAAAAAAGTTACAGGGAGTCAAATCCGGCGAATATGGAGGCCAATACATACCTGCACCAGTAAATTTGGGACATTCCAAAGCAATGACTCGATTGCCGAAGTATTCCTCAAGAAAGCGAAATACTTGTTCGGTCCAATGTAGTTGGACTCCTTCTTGCATACACCTTTCAGTACCTGGTCGATCCTCTAACGCTTGCTGTGTGGCGACAAATTGTTCCAAAATTGCGACGTTACGTGCACCAGTGACCGTTTCTCGAATGAAAAAAGGGCCAATAATGCCTCTGCTGCATAATGCTGCATAATGCAACAGTAACTTTAAGAGAATACAGGGGTTTTGCTTCACACCAATATGGTTTTGCGGAACCCCAAAATCGCGTTCTGCTTATTCACGTATCCATTCAGGTGGAAGTGTGCTTCATCTGTAAACCAGATGCAGCCAACATCAAATGCTCCACTATCAATCATTGTGAGCATCTGATTAGCAAAAGCAACCCTTTGTTGCACAGCTCGTACGGGTATAGCCCGGTGCGTTTGAATTATGAATGGAAGCATGTGTAGGCTCTTTCTCAGTATTTTCTGCGTGCTGGAACGCTTCAAACCAGTCTCAGATGCAATTCTACGGACGGATGAGATTGGATTTCGCTGAATAATTCTAGAAACTGCGGCGATATTTTCAGGCGTAACTGCGGTTTGCTTCCGGCCAACAAGCCCCACTAGATCATCAAAAATGTTCAAATGTTTCTTAAGCTTATGGGACTTAACTACGGGGTCATCAGTCCCTAAACTTACAAACTACTTATCAACTAGCTTATCCTAAGGACGACACAAATATCCATGCCCGAGGGGGGATTCGAACCCCCGACCATAGTGGCCGTGCAGACCGTCTCTGGAGCGCCACAATCCCCCCGGCCATCGCAGCCGGCCACTAGATCATCAGTTACGTTGCCAGTTCGTTGAAATTTTGCGAAGAACGTACGAATGGTTTTCGCATCGGGTCCTTTTGGAACATTAAATCGTGCTTGAATACTTCGCCTTGTTGCCGTAGGACTCTCTTCTAACCTGTGGTACTCTAGCACCAGAAACACGCGTTGTTCAATGGAGTACATAGTTTTAATCTCTCCCTTCGGTACGTTAGCCTCCTTTCACGTTTCAATAGTGGAACTGATCGCTCTGCGCTTCGGATCAGTATTTATACTAGGCATTACGTATGTCGATTACAGCGCCATCTGTTAGCAGCTTTTGTAACTATTATCTGAAACTGCTGTCTGAACCTCTTACAGCTTTCACAATAAACATACCGTTTACTGCATTCCTCTATCGATCATTGTTTTCGAGATATTTAATTTTGAAATCAGGGAGTCCTTTGCTGGACACCCTGTATCAACATGGTGTAAAAACTGGCAATTGAGATTATTGTTTCCTACTTTATTAGTTATACGCGCCGTCTGGTCGGTTATCGGGAAATGAACGTTTCCTTTTGGGAAGAGAGGGTAGCGGTGTTGGGCGCGTTGCAAAGTGTGCCACCAGCACTTTCACGCGGCGGATCTAGGACAGGCGCGGGCGATGGTGCATCGCGAACATAGCCGCAGGGGGCGTGGCTGCCACCGCCGATGCAGCAAAAGATGTCCGCGGAAAGTAACGCACGCACACACACACACAAGAACGTGTTGTGCCACCTCTGTCTGTCATATATACACTGCAGGCATTAAAAGAAAATTAGGAGCCTACACCTGGGAAGACGACGTCTATATTAATCCGATGACGGCATCTACATCTAAATCCAGATGTACATGGGATACTCTGCAAATCACATTTAAGAGCCTGGCAGAGAATTCATCGAACCACCATTACACTATTTATCTCCCATTCCATTCTCGAATAGTACGCGGGAAGAAAGAACACCTGAATCTCTCCGTTCGAGCTCTGATTTCGCGTATTTTATTCTGATGATCATTTCTACCTATGTAAGTGGGAGTCAACGATATATTTTCGCATTCGGAGGAGAATGTTGGCGCATTGGAATTTCGTAAGTAGCCCACGCCTCAGCGATAAGCACCGTTGTTGTAATGATTCCCATCCCAGATCCTGTAACATTTCCGTAACGCTGTCTCCCCTGTATCGTGACAATACGAAGCTGCCCTTCTTTGGACTCTTTCGATGTCCTCCGTCAAACCCACCTGATAAGATTCCCACACTGGGCAGCAATACTCAAAAAATGGACGGACAAGCGTAGTGTATGCAGTTTCCTTTGTAGTTCTGTTGCATGTTGTATGGGTTCTGCCAATAAAGCGCAGTCTCTGGTTCGCCTTTCCCACGACATTACCTACGTGTTCTTTCCAATTTAAGTCTGAAGTAATAGTAATCCCTAGGTTTTTTGCGGAGTTTACGGCCTTCACTTTTGATTGATTTATCTTGTAAACAATGTTTAACGGATTTCTTTTCGTACTCATGTGGACGACTTCACACTTCTCATTATTTACAGTCAATTGCCAATTTTTACACCATAATATCTTACTCAGATCGTTCTGCAGTTGGTTTTGATCTTCTGATGATTTTGCTAGACGGTAAATGACGGCGTCATCTGCGAACAACCTAAGAGAGCTACCTAGATTTTCTCCTAAATCGTTTATGTAAATAAGGAATAGCAGAGGACCAATAACACTACCCTGTGGCACGCCCGATATCACCTCTGTTTTAGTCGATGCCTCACCATCGATTACTACGAACTGTGTCTTCTCTGACAGGAAATCTCCTATCCAGTCCCACATTTGGGGCGATATACCATAACTAGGCAATTTGATTAAAAGCCGTTTGTGAGGTACGGTGTCAAAAGCTTTCTGGAAATCAAGAAATATGGAGTCGATTTGGGAACCCTTGTCGATAGCGCCCATCACTTCGTGTGAATAAAGATTTAGTTGTGTTTCGCATGAACGATATTTTCTAAATCCGTGTTGGCCTTGGGTTAATAGATCGTTCTGTTCGAGATAATTCATACTTTTTGAATACAGGATATGTTCCAAAACCCTGCTGCAAATTTACGTAAATGAAATAGGCCTATAGTTTAGAGGGCTACTCCTACTGCCTTTCTTGAATATAGTTGTGACCTGTGCAACTTTCCAATCTTTTGGTATAGATTCTTCTATGAGAGAGAGCAGTTGTATATGGCTGTTAAGTAAGGAGCTATCGCTTCAGCATAATCAGAAATCTAACGGGTATACAATCCGGACAAGAAGACAGACCAGATGCCATCTGGGGCATAGTAGATGTACTTATTGGTTTCATCGTTTCCGTTAGTAGATGGCGTAATGACATCACTTAATATTGAATGTTTACGGCCATAACACTCGGTGTGACATCAACGTTACTAGCAAACAGGCGCCATGCCACGGGGAAGCAGCAAACTCATCGCTTTTAAGGGATCGAATTGTGGCCTAATGGCGGGATGGTCCTTTCGGAGAATCGCCACATAAGTTGCACGTGCTGAGTCGGTTATGCAACGATTCTGGTTGCAATGTGCACATGAACATTCCCACACTCGTGGTGGAAGTTCTAGACGTCCACGCAGCACAGACATCTTCCTAGAGCGTCTTATTGTAGAGGTAGAAATGGCAGATCGTACTGCTACCACAGAACAGATAAGATTGTAGGCCACATGCGTCAACACGAACTATTGACAACTAGTTGAGCCCGTTTTACACGAGCCACGTCCTGCTGAAAACTGATTACTCGAAGTGCGTGCGCCTGCGTGTAAATCAGCAGCCACACCATTGCGAGTGCGTCTATGACGTCAGTGATCTATAGATTGTTCAGAGTGTGGCGCTCTAAATTTCCGAGTGTGCTTTCGAATGCGCGTGCGCAGAAGCAAGGAACTGAAGTGATGCCTGCTAACATCGGAAATTAACCTATTCTGGTCGAGCTAATTAATATTACAGTAAATTTATTCTGTTGTTTGCGTTGTGTTCTCATCAAACCGAAAAAGATGCAACAGAGCCTAGTATTCTTTTTTCTACTGGTGTTCTCCTACAAAAGAGAAGAAATATGTACAAACTGAAAGATATTTACGTTTTACAAGGGAAATACGAATGTAAACATACAAACCTGTTTTGATGAAAATTATTTCAACAGTGAAAGACTCAGTATTATTAGATGATAAAAATCATTTTCGACGTAATTTGACCGTCATCGAGGATATGAAAGCGGGCCCTTACTGTTCCTATCTTAGAATGTTCGCGGATGAAGCTGTCACTTACCGGTTAGTGAAGTCATCAGAAGATCAAAAGCAACTGCAAAATGATTTAGATAAGATATCAGCATGGTGCAAAATGTGAAGTCAGCCATATGACCACTAAAAGAAATCCGATGAACTTCATTTATACCATAAATCAGTCAAACTACAGGCCGTAAATTCAACTAAATACCTAGGAGTAACAATTACGAACAACTTAAATTGGAAAGAAAACACAGAAAGTATTATAGAGAATGCGAACCAAACACTACTTTTCGTTGTCAGAACACTTAGAAAATGCAACAGTTCTACTGAAGAAATTGCCTGCACCCCCTGCGTCGTAATTTGGAGTATTGCTGCGTATTGTGGGATCCACACCAAGTGGGACTGACATACGATTTAGAGAAAGGCAGCTCGTTTTGTACTATCGCGATGTAGAAGCGAGAGTGTCACGGAAATGATGCACAAGTTGGGGTGGAAATCATTAAAAGAAAGGCGTTAATCGTTACGACGAGATCTATTTGCGAAAATTCTTTCGTCAACTTTTTCTTCCGAATGTGAACATATTTTGTTAGCACCCACCTACATAGAAAGACAAAATAAAATAAGGGAAATCAAATCGAAAATGGAAAGACTTGGGTGTTCATTTTTCCGCAAGCTACTAGAGAATGGAACTGTAGAGAAATAGTATAAAAGTGTTTCCATAAGTTCTGTGCCATGCCATTCGATGTGACTTGTAGAGTATTTATGTAGTTGTAGATGTAAACGGGTTGTTGCTTTGTCAACAAGTACTTCTATCATGAAAAGTGGCAGGGAGAATAGTCGGGAGTCAGAGTGATTTAAGGACGTGGGGTTGTTTCAGCTGCGGAGGAGTGGCCGCGTGTTCTATGGCACCTTACTGCGGTGCTAGTGGCCGGAGGTTCGAGTCCTCCCTTGGGCACGGGTGTGATGTGATGTCCATTGCATACGTTAGCTTATGTAGTTTGTAAGCCTAGGGACTGAGAACCGGAGCAGTTAAGGAAAATAGATTTACAAATATTTGAACGTTTGAGTTGTTTTCAAACTACAAGCAGGTTTCATGACTTGTCCTGTACTGGTCGCCCTAGGGGAAAACCCTGCGGCATACGCCGTTAACTGCGACTCCTCGTTGGGAGGACCCCGATCAGATTGCCACAGTGACTTTCTGAGAGCCACCGGAAGGCAAGAGTCAACCCAGGCTGTACGAAAGAGACTCCACAACAACTATTTTCTAGGTGGTTATGGAGGGGCACGGCCCTTAAACCCAATTTTTTCGCTCTTACAGTGTATGCGTTTTTACGGGGGTATCATGAAATACGGAAGAATGGCGAACATAGCTATCGGTTAGGTTACACTACAATGCTGATATTCGCAGCATTATGGCCTATTAAACAGCAAAGCCGCAGCACAGCACGTATTCACTTCTGGGTTTTATAAAGGACAGTAGAACGAGCTGGAAAAAACCTCTTTTTGTTACACATAAATGCGCTGTCAATTCAGTGAGAATAACGATAGAAGAGAGCGGCATCCGTCTGTATTAGAAGAAGCTGATAGGTATCGGAGTATCGATGTTCTGAAGCTACAGAAGCCGCGAGGACCTGGTCGGCATCCTTTCAAGTGCAGGAATTAAAAGAGTCGCTCGACACAGGCGAGATGGGACAAAACAAAGACCCGCTTAGTAGTGCCTGACAACAAACACTGGATAATGACTTCATCATTGCGTACTCTTTACTTTTTATATCTGTTACTGACTTGAATCCAGCCTTGTACAACACTGTAGTGGGCCGTAGAAACTCTTACATAACGGAGGGAACATGGCATCCCATCTTTCTAGACCCATAATATTCAAGTGTATTTTAATCCTCGGAAAGGGTAACTATTACTTCACCGCCGTGTAGCTCCAAATTTACGTAACTTTTAGTACGACAGCTGTAAGTGGAGGATAGTATTATCTATGTTTGCTTACCTTGGCATTTTAAGAACTTCCTGAAATAACTCTTACAGATTCTTATTTACCTACACTGTTATCTTCCTGAATTGCGAAATACTAAATGTACAATAAAGACAACTGGTATACTTAAATATTTTATTCAGTTGCTAGTAAAGACATAATAAATTACAAGTGAATGCGTGATGGAGCGCATTTTCATGCATTTCATTCCTTTTTTCGTCATATCTCGTGAACTATGTGTGGCACTGTGATACAGTTTCGAAGGTACGTACAGTAGTATATATGCACGCGTCTGCCAAATATGTCGCGAGTAAAGTTAATAGTGCCGGCCGCGGTGGCCGAGGGGACTGAGACGCTCCAGTCACGGTCTGCACGGCCACTACGGTCGGGGGTTCGAATCCCCCCTCGGGCATGGATATTTGTGCCGTCCTAATTCGTAAGTAGTTCATAAGTAGTTTGTAAGTTTAGGTACTGAAGAACCCGTAGTTAAGTCCCACAGACTATACAAACATTTGAACATTTTTTAGAGTTAGTAGTAAAGACAAACCGAAAACTCATACTTGATGGGGCAGTTTTCAAGAACCTAATTGTTTATGACCTCATATTTCTTTACCTGTCTATGGTACTATGACAATTTCGAAGGTAAATTCAGTGATCTGTTTGTATACAGTCTGTAAAATGTCTCTAGAATACAATTAGTACTGTAGGTCCTTAGAAGTAATAAATTGTTTTTTCGTGCCACATACCGCAGTCTTACTGCATGAACTGGAGAAAAGAAGTAAAGATCTTTCCTTTCATAATTTTTCTAGAGTTGCCAGGGAGAAAAAAAAATCGTAAAGGTTTAAAAATATGTGTAACATTTGTCGAAAATCGCTAAGTGCTCCCATTCTCGAATAGTGGATGGATAGGCTAAACTCTCATTAACTTTTTTTTTTTTTTAATGTTTGTTAAGCTTATGGGACTTAACTACGGGGTCATCAGTCCCTAAACTTACAAACTACTTATGAACTACTTACAAACTAGGAAGGCACAAATATCCATGCCCGAGTGGGGATTCGAACCCCCGACCGTAGTGGCCGTGATGACCGTGACTGGAGCGCCTCAGTCACCTCGGCCACCACGGCCGGCCTCATTAACTTTGCCGGCCGCGGTGGCCGAGGTGACTGAGGCGCTCCAGTCATGGTCAGCACGGCCACTATGGTCGGGGGTTCGAATCCCCCCTCGGGCATGGATATTTGTGCCGTCCTAGTTCGTAAGTAGTTCATAAGTAGTTTGTAAGTTTAGGGACTGATCACCCCGTAGTTAAGTCCCATAAGCTTAACAAACATTTGAACATTTTTTGAACATTAACTTTGTTTCCCGCCGCTATTTGACAGAACATGATGAAATAATACAAAAGGAATATTTGGAAGTGTTTTCCTTTCGTAATAAAACTCATTATCAATAGTCACATAATAGAACAGCTTTTGTGCCTCTCATAGTTTATGACGTCATATCTCCTGAACTATGGACCGTAGGTGGTTCTTACACCCACAGCCGGCCGCGGTGGCCGAGGGGACTAAGGCGCTCCAGTCACGGTCTGCACGGCCACTACGATCGGGGGTTCGAATCCCCCCTCGGGCATGGATATTTTTGCCGTCCTAGTTCATAAGTAGTTTGTAAGTTTAGGGACTGATGACCCCGTAGTTAAGTCCCATAGACTATGCAAACTTTTGAACATTTTACACTCACAGCGATGTTGTCTGATAGTAAGGAATAAGTGTTCCGAGTTTGTTTGGAATCGGTCCTGTACTTTAGAAGGAGAAGTGGAACACACACACACACACACATTTTCACTCACAGACACACACACACACACACACACATTAACACGTACATTTTATAATATATATTGATTTACATATTTCAAAGGTAACTGATTAAAGTTTCTGAAGGGTATAAAGAAGGCAACAAAACAAATCGCTTCAAATACTTACTTCCTCAGTATCGAACTTCCTGACACTTATCAAAAATGTTGTCTAATCCTTCCCTTAAAATATCCAAATATATTTAATATTCTTGACTGTTATTCGTTTTTATAATGGACATAGCTAGGGGCGTTGAGAAAATAACTGCGAGGTAGTTCCTATTATCAGTAAACTCTACAACTAGTTTTCGGAGCAGTTTCAAGCTTCACACAAATTGCTTCAAAACTTGGCACAAAATCTGTTGCAAATAAATTGTTCACAACTGCTTCCCCAATTTGCTTGGCACTAGCCCTTATATATGTTACAGGCCAAACCCGATTTTAGGATGAACTAGTTTCGCCTAGGCCAAACCAGTTCTCTCTACATGGGATAGGACAAACCAGTTTAGCCGAGGCCAAACTAGTTCATCCTGTTACCAATAGGAGAAACCAGTTTAGCCTAGGTCGAATTGGTTTATCCTAGTTAGAATTTACATGCTTTAGGACAAACTGGTACGTCCTACTCCAGGATGACCAGATGTCCCATATTTTACGGGATCGTCCCTTATTTAGCTTATGTGTCCTCTTCTCCCGACAAAACAAATACGGGATGTAGATTGTGCCGTATTTTACTAACCGTCCCATATATTTTGAAATAACGTGTGTCAACAAGATGTTTCAGTATTTCCACATACCTTTCATGCATGTTGAAGAACCAAGAGACTTTTTGGACTTTCATGAAGTGGAACAGGTGCTTGGTAGTATAACAACCACATCGCCATTCCTTCGAACCGGTTGTTGATAGAAACATCTGGTCAACCTATCCTAGTCTCAACTAATTTTGCCTAGTCGGAACGAATGTCGCTGCCTGTGCGAACGAGAAATCCCCGAATCATCGCAGGCTCGCTGCCTGCACGAATGGGAAATCCCCTAATCATCTCTGGCTCCCAGCCTGCACGAACGGCGAATACCCGAATCACCTCTCGCCTGCCCCTCGCGCCCTTTAACCACTCTTCACTCGCCCTGTTCGTTAGTTTGCATCGACGAGTGAGCGTGTTAAGTTGCTGGTTGCATTTAAAAGAGTTTATTATAATCCTAGTGTAATTGCGAGGCGTCTTATCATGGATGAGCCTTCGTGTAGTAGACAAGCCAATCAAAAGATATGGAGAGAAAAGATTTTGGAGGAAATTTTGCAGAGTGAAAACAAAAAGTCTTCTCGTTATAATGTGTTATCAGCAGACGAATATGCGGATTTGGTTAAGCAAGTAGAAGCTGCATGTAAGACTGTACAACAAACAAATGCATTTATAAGGAAAACAAAGTACTGTGCAATTCTAAGTGCCACCAGAGTAAACCTTGCGAAAATAAGTAAATAAGTAAATTTCAGATAAAGTGATATCTGTTGATGAAAATACTTTAAGTTGATACAGATGTTAAATTACTGATTCGTTAATAAATAACTTTTATAAATCACATTGACTATTCTATTTATATTCCTTCATTCAGTTTGCTTTGAAAAGCTAATAGAAGATACAAAGTAGGCGAAATTAGTTCAGACTAGGATGTACCTGTTTGTCCTAAAGCATGGAAATTCTAACTACGATAAACCGATTCGACCTAGGCTAAACTGATTTCTCCTATCGTTAACAGGATGAACTAGTTTGGCCTAGGCTACAATGGTTTGTCCTATCGGTAATAGGATGAACTAGTTTGGCCTTGGCTAAACTGGTTTGTCCTATCGCATATAGGGAGAACTGGTTTGGCCTAGGCGAAACTAGTTCGTCCTAAAATCGGGTTTGGCCTGTATAACATAGACACGAATGCTGACATGTAACTCTGTTTTTAATTCCATAGTTTCCATTACAAACTAAACCTCTTGGTGACCCAAGACCAGAGGCTATCTTCAATAGCGAAGTCCTTAAAAAAATTCTACATTCTATTTCTATCATCGCCTTGCTTGCAAAAATAATTTTCAAGCAATTATAGCAGTTTTTTGTAGCTGTATATGGGATGATATGTCATAAATTACACCTTTCAACTTATTTTAATCGGCAATTATTAAATGCCGAAACGTTTTAAAACCTCAGTCTACTGTGGGATGTGAGAGCACAGATCCTGTGGAAGGCGCTTGGCTGGTACGAAAGCTGTGTAGCAGGTGCCGGCGATAGGATAGAGAGAGCAGAGAAAGCTGCTGATTTCAGGAACTACGATAAACGAGATGCGGCGAAGACCCAGCGACCTGTGGTTAGAATAACAAGAAGAAGACGGCTCCTTGGATATTCATACGTGATACCAAGCGTAGCCGTACGAGATGAAAGTGCTAGTAGTCAGCTAGTAGTAGAAGCTGGATCCCCGATCATTGATAAACGTGGATATTTAGGATATGAATGATAGCCTAGTAAAATGGAGCTGGAACTGCAAGAGTTCCAGGGCAAATTATGAAAAATTTATGCGTATATACTCCGCAATTCATTTAATAGTATCTGGAGGAAGATACAGCACTCCAATTTGGACATCCCCTGTCCACTTCGAGTCAGCTTTGCAATGAAGCAAAGATGACTGCCATTTGGAGTGTAAATGTTATACGTAGGAACACGAACGTGTCGCAAAATTATAACGCGAAAAACAGAGCAAAATTGGTGGTTTTAGCGAGATCGTTTGAAGTCGGCTTCTTTTACGAAACATCGTCAAATTTATTATTTGTCCATATAAAAATATGAAAACAGAGGTTTTACAATATTCGTTACTGATACGTCTGAAAGCTGACAGTGCATTTTGACTTTTTTCCTCAAGGCTGAAGGTCATGAACAAATGTAAAATGAGAGTTCCTTTGCCGTATAACATACTACGATGTGACATCAAAACCGGCAAGAAAACCACTCAGTTTCGGAATAACCAAAGCGTTGTTAGCTAAAACAAAGCAAAAAAACTATATTATCGGAAAACATCGAGTTTAGAAAAAAACAGTTACTCATTATTTTTCACAAGATTCACCAAATCTTACAAAAAAAGGAAGACCAGAACTGAAAAGAATAACAACAGCCAAGGTACAGTAATGCTTAATTTGTTAAAAAAAATACAGAATCTGGCATGAAATTGTACGAAATGTAGCAAATATAATTCATAAATTGGCATGAAACAGTTGACATTGATAACAATATCAACGAATTTGATAAAAAAGCTACTACCGTTTAAAAAAACATGATAGAATTTTGTTTCCAATTGAACCAAATTTGGAAAAAAATAGTGCCAGAATTGTCATACAAAAGAGAGATAAGAAAACAGCGGAATTGCCAAAGAGTAAAAGCGAAACTTTGAAATTCAAATAGTAATACCGAAATATGAAAAATAACACTACAATCGGCAAAGAGTAACACCTAATTTGGCAAAAAATAACATCGAAATTGACAAAAATAGAACAAATTTTGTTAAAAACTAATGCCAAATTTAAGAAAAACTAATGCCTAATTTAGCAAAGAAACAAATCCGAATTTAGCAAAGAAATAACAGTCATATTCGCGTAGATAGCGCTAAAATCAACAAAAAGAAGGAAATTGAAATCAGCATAAAAATGGTACAGCAATTGCATCCAAAAAGAAAATACCACAAATAGCAGAAAATAATACCTCTACTCGCAAAAATAACACTTAAATTAGCAAATAATAACACCTAAATCAGGTTAAAATTAATACCTAAATATGCTATAAAATAAAACAATTTTTCCTTTCCCTAGTTACACGTTCTCAAGCGTCAGCCAAATCCAGTGATTCTAAATTAAACTTCCACAGCATCACTCTCAAACTTTAGTGGCGTTTACTTACCTATTTCGATCCTAGCAGTGTGTATAGGAATTTCTTTCTTTACTACTCTTACCTAATCGATAAGCAGCGATGAAGTTCGGTCAGATTCACAGAACGTTTTTGCTATTACTGAAACTATGGACTGCTGATCCCGTAGTTAAGTCCCATAGACTATACAAACAAACAAATACAAACTGAAACTACGACGTAACAGTTGCCATTGCCATGAAACGTGTTTACACCTCGAAACAATGAAAAATCTTGCCCGATAAGAGGCTTCAGCTTTATAGCCAGATAACGTCGATAGTTTCATCAAGATACGGACAGGACAAATACTGGCTAAAGTAGAAATAAGGATAGCTCAATTGCTAGACAACTTTCCCTCAAAAGACAAAGATCTCAGGTTCCAGTCTCCTTCCCGCACAGTTGTAATGTATATATGTTGCCGAAGACACTATCAAAGTTGAAAAAATAGGTGAACATCATCACTGTCAAGTTACACGGTTCGAAAGAGAACAGCGCTCCAGTGAACAGAATATTTTAATGCAAGACAACTTCCAGGAGTATTTGGATTCTGTAAAAAGTAAAAAGAAGTATTGCAATTATCCTGGCCTGCGTATTCACGCAGACCACTAAAACCTAGTCTGATTTAACCATAAACTGCTTAAATAGTCTGACCTGTATAAAGACACTCGGTAACGCCTTCCATCATACTATTCGAAAGAAATTTTAGTTATGCGGAACAACTAATTCGAGATCGTTTGCATGCTTTCAGTAAACTAATACCTGTAAGATGGCTACTACATAGAATGAAAAATATCAAAATAAACGGCCAAGGGATAGAAAAGCAGTTAAGATCGACAACAAAGCAATACCACAGAACACGAAGGGATACCATTTCGTTCGATTCTGAACACAGTATGCAGAGGAGCTGTCCCCTCTTCTAACAGCAACGTACCGTACATCTCTAGAGGAGCGAAGGTTCCTAATGACTAGAAAAACGCACAGGTCATTCCCCTTTTTAACATGCGACGAACTACCGGCCTACACCTCTAATGTCGGTTCGCAGAATTTTGACGTGTTTTACGATCGTTTCAGGAGACCAAAACATACCCTCTGCAGGAACTAACGTGTGTTCGGAAAGCAGAGATCTTCTGAAACCCAGCAGCAGACAGACTGCAGTATTTCTTGAATGTCGAAAGCAGTTCAATTCGGCTCCGCACTGTTCACCTTGCTCATTGCGAAGCACGGTATATGAGGCAACTCTGTGATTGGACTGAAGGGTTTCTAGCGAACAGAGTACAGTTTGTCATTCTCAGTCGAGAATCTCCTGATGTGAAAGTAATTAGTAAATAATTTGTAAGCTCCCTGAGGCTTTTCGCGAATGATGCTGTAATATATCGAGAGGTCCCAGGGCTGGAAAATTGTAGCCAATCGCAGGATTTGCAGCATATCAAAGCTTGGTCCAGGAAGTACAGAAAAATATAATATATCGCGGTTGCTCCGCGTCGGAGGTTTGAATGCTCTCTCGAGCTTGTGTGTGTGTGTGTGTGTGTGTGTGTGTGTGTGTGTGTGTGTTACAAACATTTGAACACTTGAAATACTCTCTTCCATAATTTATGTACGACTCCCAACGCGGTTTACACTTCCGAAAGCAATCTTGGTACGGCTCTTACTACGAATTTTCCTTTATGTCGTCTATTGTTGAAAATCTTCGACTTGTCAATGGGTTTTTCTACTTTGGAAATAAAAAATAAAGATCGCAGGAGCTATTTATGTAGAGCACCGAGAATGAGCCAGCAAAACAATTTCGTTTTTAGTGAAATAGTCATGCTACAACGAGGATGAATGTGAAGTTGCTTCATCGTGATGCAAGAGCCGTGAATTGTCTTCCAACCCCACATTCCAGGCTGTTATCCTTCTCATATTTTCTCGTAGGCGTCGCAGTACCTCCCGATAGTACCATTGATTAACTTTTTGTCGCTGTGACATGAATTAATGATGAACTAATCTTTCGAAATCGAAGAAAATGTTAGCATGTCTTTGATGTTTGACCTGACCTGATGAGCTTTTTCTGGTCTTGGCGAACCTTTCCCGACCCACTGCGAATATTGAAACTTGGTCTCGACATCATAACCATAGACCCACATCTCATGACCAGTTGTGATTCTCGTTCTCATTTGCGCAGTCCAAAAGCTATTCACCGATTGCGAGGTGATGGTCGTTCTGATCTTGACCCATGAACCGTGGGACGAACTTCGCGGTAACACGACGCATTCCAAGGTGCTGTGTAAGGATTTAATGGCACGATGCAACTGAAATCTCTAGGGCAATCCGTCTTCGATTGGCAGAACCAACTTCGTTGACGTTTCTGACGTGAGCTTCGTTGACATACATCGGAGAGGGTCATGAATGGCGGTTATCTTTATCTTCCTTCTGTCCACTTTTAAACCGTGTGCCGGCCGCGGTGGCCGAGGTGACTGAGGCGCTCCAGTCACGGTCAGCACGGCCACTACGGTCGGGGGTTCGGATCCCCCCTAGGGCATGGATATTTGTGCCGTCCTAGTTCGTAAGTAGTTCATAAGTAGTTTGTAAGTTTAGGGACTGATGACCCCGTAGTTAAGTCCCATAAGCTTAACAAACATTTGAACATTTAAACCGTGTAAGCCATTCCTAGCACAGAGTACGCCTGATGTCCTCTTAACCGTGTACTTCCTACGTAATTTTTTGTGTCTCAGTAAAGATTTTCTTGAATATCACGCTCAGTTTAAGGTGGACGCTTTGATCCTCTAACTCTGCCACTTGGAATTTTTTAAACTATGCGACATAACGTTCTCCTCAATACTCATTACAGGCGTACGATAATAAAAGTTGCGGCAGACAATACATTCAACACATGCGTGTGCAGGGATGCCAACCGCATTTTGTTCAAACACGAATCGAATTATTTATTTATTTATTTTTACTCGAACCTCCGATCCGAGCATGACATCTTACAGCGCTCGGCCACTCCACCGCGGCTTACGAATGTTCCGAAATTATTTGAACCGACCACCTAAGTATGCATACGGAGCAATTTGAAGTGGAACGCCCACTTAGAAATAATCGTGAGTTAGGCGGAAGCCAGCCTGAAATTGAGTGGAAAAATACTCAGGAAGAGTAGTCCGTCAACAAACGGAGTAGCTTACAAAACAATCGTCAATTCGTACTTCAATATTACTCTGTGTGGGAATGATTGAGAAGATCCACAGAAGAGCAGTCACAGGTTTGTTTATCACGCACGCACAAAAGCGTCACAAATATGATCTCCCCCCCCCCCCCAGTGGGCTCACGGTTCTTTCGTGAGTACGTGCGTACCTCAGTAGTTTAGTTCCCCTATCCCAACCAAACAACCCAACCCAACAAATATGATTGGCCCAATCCTCAGGCAGACCCTGCAAGTGAGGCGTTCTGTATCGCGAAATGGGCTACTGTCAAAGATGGCACCACCATACGGCTGTAGCGGGCGGTCCACGAGATAGTGGCGTGGAGTCACGATCGGTAAGTGGTGACAGCAGGTAGCCATCCACCTGTAGCCGTTCCGTGCGACGCATGGACGGCTGTAAGCCTTTCTGTGAGGCTGACCACTTGCGGTGTGGGCTTTGCGGGCAGACGTGCGCGCACGCATCACACCTTGTTGGACACGCGGTCCGCAGACTGGCGCTTTCGAGGCGCCGGTGAAAGCGCTTGCGGTCTCCTTTTGTCGGTTCCGCCGTCTACAGGATCGGCTGGTACCGCAAGGAAAAAAAAAGACTCCTTCGCGTTTCCCTCCGGCCACCACCTAGCGTAGAACAGCGGACACCACTCACCACCAGAGAAGGGCTCCAGATGATCAAACAAACAGTCTGCCCAAGTGTTTACCGAGGACTGACAAATGTCCAAATGTTTGTAAAGGTTATGGGACTTAACTACGGGGTCATCAGTCCCTAAACTTACAAACTACTTATCATCTACCTTATACTAAGGACGGCACAAATATCCATGCCCGAGGTGGGTTTCGAACCCCCGACCGTAGTGGCCGTGCAGACCGTGATTGGAGCGCCGCAGTCCCCTCGGCCACCGCGGCCGGCGGAGGACTGACAAGTAGAGTCTGAAGGAACTGAGATACCAACAGCCGTATGTACAATAAAATATTTATTCTAGCACAACCATTTTCGGCATTCCACTATGCCATCTTCAGGTACCTACATCGGAATATAATATCCAAAAGTAGGGATACTAAAACTGAGTCCTTGTTGTCACAGTTGCTGTTGTTGTTTCCCACTAAGAGACAGAAGTCCAAGAATCCAGTTTTAGTATCCCTACTTTTGGATATTATGTTCCGATGTAGGGACCTGAAGATGGCATAGTGGAATGCCGAAACTGGTTGTGCTAGAATAAATATTTTATTATACATACGGCTGTTGGTATCTCAGTTCCTTCAGACTCTTGACCAGCCGCTGTCCCGTTTCCAGCAGTAATGGATTCAATAAGACTTAACGTGACAAGCAGAGGGTTCACCTGTCCTGCTGTTGGGTTCATCTCTATATTTTGTTTACCTCAGTAACTGTTCAGCGTTTGTTCCTGTGTGACTAATAGTGGTAGCACTCGACGATGGCGCCTACAGTTATCAGTAAATCCAGGCACTAATATAAAATTGAAAGAACTCGTCCGCAGTCAGAAATCGTGATTTATTAACGACACGCTGCATTCTGAGCTTTGGGGGCTCATCTCTAGGTGCCTCTTGATCATTTTACATTTGTTTATAACCTATTTTGAGCCTGTTAAGATCGAATACGGAAGGTAACAACGTGCTACATTGCAAATATAAGTTAACAGAATGAAAGCTACTGCATATTACCTTACTGATTTACAGTGCTGAATATACGCTCGTGGTACAGGAAAAGACGCGTATATGATCTCCTTTGTACCACTTTCGTAGACATTTTAACATCCATAAGTGCACATTTCGTTTTTAAACGCAGTCTGATATATATCACCTTGTGGAATCTTATTTAGACAATGATCTTCGTCTCGTTTCGAAGATCAGATGCGCAAATTTTAATCAAAATTGGAGTAAATCTGTATAGTATTATCGTAATCTGTTGTAAAGCACCCCTCCGCTATACACCGTACAAAATTTCATTTAGACAGTGATGTTTTTCATGTTTAGAACCAAGTGTGCATAAATGCATAATTTTATCAAGAATGGATGGAAACTGTAGATATGTTTGCAATACAAACACACACATGGACACTATGTATGCATAGACTAGCAGAAAACCCAGCGCCACGTTGCGGATCTCGCGGCCTCCCGCGTCGGGGGTTCGAATCCCACCTCTGGCATGGATGTGTGTGTTGTCCTTAGGTTAGTTTAACTTTGTTTAAGTAGTTTGTAAGTCTTGGGACTGGTGACCAATGTAGTTTGGTCCCATAAGAATTACAAACATTTTGAGAAAACGCAGCGTTAGCCGGGATTTATTTTAAGGGGTGGCCGGTTAAACTTACTGGGTCAGCTCTTCATCCTCTATGAAAAAACACATGTATCTATAAACTTTCATGGTGAACAGTGGAATAGTGGAAAATTTAATGGAATGTACTCTCTGTCATGCACCATACTGTAGCTAGCTGAAGGTAGTGTACAAAATTTCAACAATATCTGGGCAAAAGTGTGGATTTTGTCGAAATTCGTATGTAAAGTACCCTCCGTTAGGCACCACGCGAACTGTTATATACACAGTGACGTTCGTCTTTCTTTGAAGATAAACTACGCAAAATTTCATCGAGATCGAAATAAAGCTGTAGAATTTGTCGAGATCCATAGGCAAAGTACCATACGCGTCATATCTCATGAATTATGTGTCATAGTTGGCTCTTACATCAACAGCAATTATTACTTTACGCTAAGGAAAATTTGGTTGAAATCGGTCTGGTGGCTTAGAAGTGTGCAAACATGATCGGGTGATGAAGAATTTTTTTTTTTTTTTTTTTTTTTTTTTCATTTTATCTTTACTGTGTATGACTTCATTCGCTATTCTTACACCCTCAGTGAACCTTTCTCTTGGTTTGAAATTCAAGTTTACACAGTTTGTGTGCAATGCAAACACACGGACATCTACTTTATGTATAACTAGCTGAAATCCCGGCCTTGCCCGGTATTTATTTAGTTATTCCTGCCATTTTTCAGGTATATATTCATTTTTATAAGGGTTGTATGTTTGTAAAATCTTTTGGGAATACAATTAGTAGTAAAGAAGTAATAGATTAAAACATGGTGCGTGATGGGGCGGTTTTCCATGAACGTTACTGTTTATATGCTCATATTTCATGAACTATGTGTCGTACTGTGATACAAATTAGTAGGTACACTCAACTGTATGCGTGTATACTGTCTGAAAAATTTACTGCGGCTACAATTTGTAGTGTAGAAATTATAAATTGTTACGTCATACCGAAAGCCGTGGTTTTAGTCCATGAACAGAGGAATGTTACTGTTTATGTGCTCATATCTCATGAACTACGTGTCGTACTGCGATACAATTTATAAGGTACATTCAACTATGTGCGTTTATAATGTCTGTAAAGTTTCCTACGGCTAAAATTTGTGGTGAACAAAATATAAATTGTAACGTCATACCAAATGCCGTAGTTTCACTCCATAAACCGCAGAAAAGTAGTAAGCGAGAAACTTTTTTCCTTTCATCATTTGCTAGGGTTGCCAGCGAGAAAAAGTTTAATAAAGATTTGAAATTATGTTTAAAGTTTGTTGCGAGTCGCTAAGTACTGTCATTCTCATACAGTGTATTTCGAAATTCTCGCCGCATTGTATGCTCCTTTTTTTTGCGATTTCTATTGGGTACGACGTAATATCTTTTGAACCATGTGCCGTATGTGAGTCTTAACTATGAGGCCACTGTTACCTCACGGTAAGGAATGTGTGTACCATATTTCGTTGAAATTGGTCCAATGGTTTAGCAGAAAATGAGCAGCAGTCGCAAAATGTAGCAGTTTTTCGCGTATCTCATTCTTTATGACGTCATATCTCGTGAAATATATATCGTATGTGATTCTTACACTTACGGCGACCGTCCTCATGGATTGAAGCTTACGTGTACACAATTTCATAAAGATTGGAACAAAACTGTACATTTGTATGCAACACGTACAAACACACGGACAATCTGCTTTGTGTATAAAGGAGGAGGAGATTGGGTGTTTACTTATTTGCTACAGTAAAAATTTAATCGTATCGTTATGCTAAGAAACACACTGTGTACTTCAAAGAAATGGTAACGGGTGGAAGTTATCGTGCGGTAGGATTTCGGCAGCCTGTTTTACGAAATGGGACTCGAGGGCCAAGTGTGTAAGAGGGTCTGCGCAGAGCAAACACTCGGACGGCGAGAGGCTGGCGGGCAATTCTCGCGGCCGGTCACGCGGGGGACATTGGTCGGAACGAGCGAGGGTCGCAGATGGCGAGCAGGACGGCTGCCGTGGGCGGCGGCGAAAGTGGGCCCAGGCGGCACGGGCGTGAGCGTCCAGCGCGCGAGCAGGCACGCCGAAGCGTCGACGCTCTGGTCGGTAGCGACACGTTGTGCAACCGGCAGCGATGAGCCGCGAACGCCCCATGCGTTTGGCAGCAGTGTTTGCACAACGCTCACGAAACAGATTACCGTAAAACGGGGTGACTTGGGATACTTTTTGTGTTTCAAATGTTTGTATAGCTTATGGGACTTAACTACGGGGTCATCAGTCCCTAAACTTACAAACTACTTATGAACTAGCTAATCCTAAGGACGGCACAAATATCCATGCCCGAGGGGGGATTGGAAACCCCGACCGTAGTGGCCGTGCAGACCGTGACTTAAGCGCCTCAGTCCCGTCGGCCACCGCGGCCGGCTTTTGTGTTTCCTTAGCTTTTTCTCGGAGCCTATGTAACTTATGAAAAGGTCTGGGCCAGTAGATTACATTTATGTATCAAATAATATCTTAAATTTGGCCATTTATTTTTAATGTAATTTGGCCCACTTTAGGTTACAGTAGTAACACTAAAAGTGAGCAGGCCGCGGTGGCCGAGGAGACTGAGGCGCTTCAGTCACGGTCTGCACGGCCACTACGGTCGGGGGTTCGAATCCCCCCTCCGGCATGGATATTTGTGCCGTCCTAGTTCGTAAGTGATATATAAGTAGTTTGTAAGTTTAGGGACTGATGACCCCGTAGTTAAGTCCCATAGACTATACAAACATTTGAACATTTTGAACTAAACGTGGGCCTTTGCGATCGTCTTTTGACCGCTTGAAATTTAAATAAAAATAACGGCTTAACCATTCATCTCACACGAAAATTGAATAACAGAATTTGTAGAGGAGAAAATTCTCTACAACTTTGCTCTCTTATGTTTTTTATTTTTTTTTTTTTTTATTTTTTTTTTATTTTTTTTTTTTCCATATCTCGTATCGTTTCAGAGATATTTGCATAAATAACGGCGATTTTGGGATGTATGTCTGTCTGTCTGTCTGTCCGTAACGTCTTCCCAGTTTTTAAGACGAACCGTTCAACCGATCAGCACCAAATTTGGCACACATAATTGTAAGCCGCCAGAGACCAGAACCTTCCTTTTTCAATTTTTTCGGACAAAAAATACGGCAGTAATATAAAAAAAAGCCGTTTGTAATATAATTGTAATTGCAAACGAACCGTTCATCTGACACGAAAACTGAATAACATAATTGGTAGGGGAAAATTCTCTACAACTTCGCTCTATTATGTTTTTTTCATATCTTGCATCGTTTCAGAGATATTTGCAAAAATAACGGCGATTTGATGATGTCTGTCTGTCTGATGTCTTTTTAGGTCGAACCGTTCAACCAATCGGCACCAAATTTTAGAGTCGTAATTATTGGCTACCAGAGACCAGAACCTCGCTTTTTCAAATATTTCGGACAAGAAATACGTCAGTAAAACAAAAAAAGCCATTTGTAATGTAATTTTAATTGCAAATAAACCGTTTATCTGACGCGAAAATCGAATAAACGAATTTTTAGAGGAGAAAATTCTTTACAACTTTGTTCCCTTATGTTTTTTTCATATCTCGTATCGTTTGAACGATATTTGCAAAAATAAAGGAGTTTTGACACCCTCCATTAAATTAACGAAAACCAGCCGTTCGCAGATGTCACGTGACATTCCTCGCCCAGAAGTGTCTCTGACATACGCCATCTTGCGTTTCGTATTTGATGATTTTATTATTGTAAGTTACACGTTGTCATTTCAAAGCAATGACGCACTAAAGGATTTACAAAAAGACGTCGTTCTTCGTACTATAAATGATAATCTAGTGTCTACAAATGCCATATTAGCATCAGTTAACAACGGCCATCAATAGTATGAGATTAAAGAACGCAATTTCTAACTGTTAGCTGTAGCGTAGTGGGTAATGCGTTGAACTGTGATGCTGCAGGTCAGTGGGTCGGAACCCGCCAGTACCTAAAACTTCTTTTTTTCCTACAAGAGTTATTAATTAATATTTTATTATTTAGATTATTATTCTGGTCCAAAATGTTTGCAAAAACTTATAAAACTACAAATCTAAAGTGGGCCCTAATACACGTCAGTGCGATTTTTTTATTTATTTAGCACGACTCGTTCTAGAAATAATTCCAACTTCATGTGCGTTTTTTGTGCTGTTTCATATTATTTATGGTGTTTTGAGTGCGTGAGTGCCTGCTTCATTCTGCTGTCGTTGAGTTTTCGTCTGGTCCATCTGTGGCAGCTCTCATACATGTCAAACATCACATATAATATTTCTGCACACAAGTTTTGTGTTTATTTATATGTATGTTTGTGACAACTTATGTGCTTGTATGCAGAAATATTATATGTGATGTTTGACATGTATGAGAGCTGCCACAGATGGAACAGATGAAAACTCAACGACAGCAGAATGAAGCAGACACTCACACACTCGAAACATCACAAATAATATGAAACAGCACAAAAAACGCACTTGAAGATGGGAATTATTTCTCGAAACTCGTCGTGCTAAATAAATGAAAAAAAATCGTGAGTGGTAGCAGTATTGTTATTTATAAACAAATCCATTTATCTCCCAGTCGCAGGCTTAAAAAATATTCTAATGAATAAAATAATTTTAAAAAAGTAGGAAGCACAGAAGTTTATGACAAGGTCATGATATCTAATGTATAAAGCAGAGTGTCCGTATGTTTGTTTAAGTGTACGTGTTGCATAGAAATCTATAGGTTTGTTCCAATCTCTATAAAATTTGTACACGTAAGTTTCAGTCCATGAGGACAGTCGCCGTAAGTATAAGAATCACGTACGATACATAGTTCACGAAAAATGACTGATAACCCCCCAATTGACTGTGAGCAGTGGGTGATTATTATTACCCCCACAGCAATAATTATCTGATGTAAAGAATATTGGTAGCAGTTTTGGTTGAAATCGGTTCAGTAGCTTAGGAGAACATGTGAAACACACACACATACAGTTGTACGAGATGTGGCTGAAAAGTTCGGTGAATGGTCCCATATTTTACAAGCCGCATTGACGAGGATGAGGTGACCGCGCATGCACATTGATAGCCATGTCAACAAGCGGCCCCTATCGGGCAAATCACTGCAGTGAAGCGGTGGTACACGCTGCGAACCAGCTAACAGGGTCAGTGTGAGAACTCGTGTCATTGCAACATAAGGCGTACAATGAAGCAACGACTTAATATCAAGTTTTGTTTCAAATTAGGCAAAACGGCGACGGCGACCCATGTTGCTGAGGCAGTGAGTAAAAAGAGTGTATGTACGTAGTTTAAACGCTTTAGAGATGGAAAGGATGGTGAAGAGAATGATCCAAGTTTGGGTTGATCGTCCACAATCACAGTCCCATGCAACATCGAACGAGTGTGACAGATGCCTGCGGATGATCGGCAGACTTCTTTCCGTTTCCCCGCCATAAATTAGTCCCGAAAGGCTTACGTTTCGCGACGGTTGCGGAGATCCAATAACGGATGACCTCAGTGCTTGGAGCGATTCCACACGAAGCGTTTGCTGACAGTTTCAAACAGCTGTACAACCGATGTCAGAAGTGTATTCTGGCCAATGGCGATTACTTTGAAGGCCAGTAAAGGTATTTTGTCTGTAACTCTTGTTTCTTGTATTTATGCGACCATTCCCCGACCTTACAGACGCAATTTGTATAACATGTCTAGAGAACCGAAAATACGCATAACGCTTTCATTAAAAGGTCGCAAACTGGCTGCAAAGATTTACCATGTTTTATCAAATGCATTATTGTGATTCTTCTCGTAACTTCTGAGTAGTTGCAGTTCGAAAGTGTCTACACTGAATCAAGTACTGGTCATGCGAATGAGTCTTAAATCAGCGTGCTCAACAGGAGGTACAGTGAAAGACTAGATGTCGCAAGAGCGAAATGCCCATATTCTAGCAGCTCTGAAGTGGCAACAATTTTGCTGCACTCGAGTATTTAAATTTTAAAATTGGATTTCGACAAAATTATTGGGGATTGCATTTATGGTAATATAATTTGGACTCGCTGTGAATAACATAATTCATGATAACGAGCATTAAGAATTAGTTACAGTTTTTGTGAGTTAATTGCTCTGATGTGCTCATTCATTTAGCCCACGGTACTGTGTATAAATGTTCTCGCAAGCGAGGTGGCGCATTAAGAGCACGTTGGACTCGCTTTCAGGAGGATGTCGGTTCAAACCCACCTCCGGTAACACTGATTTGGGATTTCCCTAATTTCTCTAAATCACTCCAGCCAATAACAGGGACGTTTCTTTTAAAGGTATAGCCTATTTCCTTCAAATTCCTTAACTGTACACAATCGGGGCTTTTGCTCCGCCTATAACGATCACGTTGTCGACGGGACATTAAATCCTAATATAAATGCTTATTTTCCGAATTTATTTTGAATTTAAACAGCTGTTTAAGCACTGTCCAATGACTGTAGATGGCCATTAATACTGTGTCTTTCTGAAACAAATGTTTAGATCAAATATTGTTATCCTTTGGGTTTCTAATAGACTATTGGAGCCCAATTTCAGTTACATATTAATATTTATTTCGCTGAATTGTGTCACTGCTCATCTAAGGGTTTATCTAGAGATTACATGGAGTTATTGTGTTGGGCTATGGAACCATTCTGTTCCACCGTCCTCCTACTGATATGAGCGAGCCACGCTAAAAGTAGTACTCCGCACATTGCTTGCACTGTATTGCTAACGTTCGATTACGTCGTGATTACCTGTCAGGGGATACACAAGGAGAGCCAAGTATTGGACTGGCGGGTGAAGTCTTATTCCCACACGGGAAATGTAATAAAATGAAACGTAAGTTCACACCCTCTAAGGGCCTATCTCATGTAGTCGATTGTCTCTGCTTTAATGGCATACCTTTTCTTTTTGTTTTCAAACACGAATTTAGTATCTCTGACTTGGAAAAGAATGATCTGTTGTCAGATAACGAAGCTTCATTGCCAGCTTTATCGGCAAGAAAAAAAGAAAAAAAAATATATACGTATTACGCGTCATTTTATCTTGTCTAGAGATACGCGTTATCACTTTTCCAAGCGGAATCCTAAAATCTTACGGTGACAGTTTGATGTTACTTGTAAGGATTAAAGCAACATTTTGAGGTGTGTCACACATGCATTGACGGCATGCGTACACCCACCTTTCTTTCGAATCTTCAACTGTGTACGAGGAAAACAATAGGACGTCGCGTTTATAGGCCTATAGAATTAAGCGAGTACGCCGGTAGAAGGAACGCAGCAACGCTCTCGCTTTTGCTTTCGTTCGAGAAGTCTGCTGCTGGTCAAGCAGTTCTGCACTTTTTGTGTGCAGCTTCGGATCGCTGAAGTCACGGACAACGGTACCTGCCGCTGATTCAGAGAAAAATGAGACTTTCCCACGGGACGTCTTGCGATTGGCTTGAGAATCCAGGTGAGGTGTCACGGAGCCAGGAAAATCAGCCGAGCTACTTAAGTCCCCGACTTTTGTCATTTATCTGTTTCTTCCAAACAGACAGACACATCATGCCTTAAAATGGGACACTAAGCTAGATTTACAATGTATAGGCTACTATAATAACTAGACCGCAGACGTTTAGGTTAATAACTATTCTTCTCCAGAGTTCCTAGTCTCAAATAAACTTGCACGCGTATAATGACTAATTAAAACTGAAACAGCCAATTTTATAGCACCTAAAATGACCTATTTCGGCGTTAACGCCCATTTTTGTCTATTGCGGCTTTAAAAACGTAAGTCGTCTATTTCCTTTCTTGTCAAAAGATTTGAGTTGCTTAGCAGATGAAAGATAGTAACAATGAGGTTGACATTTAAAGAGAGAGAAAAAAAAAGCATGCCATCGGTCGGTAATGTACTCTCACAGTGACCGTTGCATAAAAATTATCTGGACCCAACCTACACGGATGCTCTGCAAAGAAACAGTAAATATATTGCGGAATCTTCCATACGGATTTCTGTAGGTGAAACACCGACAATATCGGGCGACACTTTGCAAATATGAGTGTTCGTTAGTTGGATCCAAGAACGCCATCCACACGTATCTCCGAGAACATTGTTGGACGAAGTGAAAAAAAATTAATGAAGCGCTAAGTGAATGAGAAATGTTAAAATGTTTGTTAAGCTTATGGGACTTAACTGCGGGGTCTTCAGTCCCTAAACTTACAAACTACTTATAAACTAAGACAACACAAACATCCATGACCGAGGGGGGATTCTAACCCCGACGGGGAACGGCCTCGCGCATTGGAGCATAGCGCCTGAATACGCTCGGCCCTTCTGCCGCGGTTAAGTGTGTGGGGAAAAGTACCACTAGGATACCGGTTTGAAGGGCCTTTGCGTTTCAGTATACTTAGCGAAAAATCCAGTTCCACAGATTCCAGCATTCCTGTCCACAATGTGCCGGAAATGATGTACGCCGCTGTCATCCGTTGATGTCGGAAGGTTTATTCTCGGCATATAAATTAGTACGAACTGATGCGCGTCATGGCTTTTCTCTAGATTTGTCATTTACTGTGAAGCCAACAATGGTCTGAATGTCTGAAACCACTGGTTAATTCAGCGTTTGTTAAATTATACATTACTTCTCTTTCAACATATGGCTTGTAATTTGCATTATTTTTTATCTTCGAAATACTATAAAGGTATAGTGTCAGTTTAAAAATTAATGTTCTTAATTGTAAAGAAATAAATACTAGCTCGTAAGTAAACAAAACGTATTTCACATTACATTTATTTCTTCTGCTGAATGTTTTGTAGCTTATTTTAGAATTTATTTGGTCTGAATGAGGCAATGAAAGTGCCTATTTTAGGTGCCTAAAATTCTCCTTTTTTTTTTTTTTTTTTTTTTTTTTTTTTAACCTTAAAATCACCGGTCTAATAATAACACTTAAAGTTTCAATAACTGGCTCTGGCTCTACAAATTAGTACACTCTCTTTGTCGTTGAAACAGTGCATATGTAGTATATGAAATGATTACATTTACAGATCTGTAGCTTCAGGAGGTACTGAGGTAACAGGAGTCGATCCACACTGAAACACTCATAATTAGTACACGGTGCAGCTTCCACGGGCGACCATGCAAGCAAATTTTGGCACCCATTCGATTATAAGGATGCCCACTAGTGACTCGCAATACATTAAGCCTCGCCAGCTGTACCTGCTTACGTAGTTCTGCGAGAGTCGTGAGTTACGAGTTACACATGTCAGTTGTCGTCACATCTTGTCCCACACGTGCTCGATCGGAGACAACTCTGGGGATCGAGCTAGCCAGAGAAGTTACTGCACATCCTGTCCTGCAGAGCACGTTGAGTTTCGTGTGCAGTATGTGGGTCAGCTTTATCCTGCTGGAACGACAAGTCACCATCTTGTTGTATTATTGTTGTTGTGGTCTTCAGTCTGGAGCCTGGATTGATGTAGCGCTCCACCCTACTCTTAGCAAGCCTCTTCATCTCCTCATAACAACGGCAATCCACACCCATTTGAAAATGCTTACTATATGTGTATTTTGGTCTCCCTGTGCGTTTCCCCCCACACACTTCCCTCCAATGCTAAATTTACTATTCATTTATGTCTTAGAATGTGTCCTACCAATGGATCCTTTCTTTTAGTCAAGCTATGCCAAAAATTCCTTGTCTCCCCAATTCCGTCCCGTACCTCTTCATTAGATAAAGCAATCTAAGCACATAATCTTCAGCATTCTTCTGCAGCACGACATTTCAAAAGCCTCTTTTCTCTTCCTGTCTAAACTATTTATCGTCCAAGTTTCCCGTGCAAGGCAACACTTTATACAAAATATTTCAGAAAGGGCTTCCTTACACTTCAGTTAACATTCGATGTTAACAAATTTCTCTTTTTCAAAAACTCATTTCTTCCCATTGAAATTCAGCATTTTATAACCGCTGTACTGCGACCGTCATATGTTATTATACCACCCAAGTAACAAAACTCACCTACCACCTTTATTGTTTCATTACCTACTCTAATTCCTCAAGCATCGCCTGATTTTCTTAGACTGCATTCCATTATCCTTGTTCTGCTCTTGTTAATGTTCATCTTATACGCTCCTTTCAATACACTGTCCGTGCCGTTCACTTGGTCTTCCAGGTCCTGTGCTGTCTGTCACAGAATTACAGTGTCATCAGCAAAACGCAATGTTTTTATTTTTCACCCTGAACTTTAATCCGATCTCCAAATTTTTTCTTTCTTTCTTTCACAGGTTGTTCGATGTACAAACTGAATAACATTGGAGAAAGTCTACAGCGCTGTCTTACTCCCCTCACAACCACTGCGTCCCTTTCGTGCCCTTCTTATCTTATAACAGATATTTGTTGTAAGACTTTTTCTTAAAAAAAGGTGTCTTGCAATATTCAGCAAGTACCAAGCGAACCGGCATTCCCTCCACTAACTTCAAAGGTGAACGAGAATTTTAGCTTGCCGCATTCAAGACCATAGTGTCTCGATTGGGACCAGAATGGCGTGGGTGAATGCACTTTAGGAGAAAGCGCTCGTCAAATTTATGTCGTACGCGCAAACGACCATCACTTGGTGCAGGCCGAATCTGCTTCCATTGCTACCGCGGTGGAGTAGCCGAGCGGTCTAAAACGTCTCGCTGCGGAGCGCGCGGTTGCTCGCCGTGCAGGTTCGAGACCCCCTGGGGCATGGGTGTGTGTGTGTGTGTCCTTAGGTTAGTTTACCTAGGTTTAAGTAGTTTGTAAGCTACGGATTGACGACGACGCAGTTTGGTCCGATAGATATACAAACAATTGCTTCCATTGCTGATGGGATCGATTGGTAGGACACATTCTTAGACATCAAGGAATTGGGAATTTAGCGTTGCAGGGAAGTGTGTGGGGTAAAAATCGCAGAGGGAGACCAAGAAGCCGTGCGTACTGGGGCGCCGTGCTGCGGTGCGCACCACTGTTCGCACTCCGGGGTTCGAGTACGCCCTAGGGCATGGATGTTTGTGTTGTCCTTAGGTTAGTTTATCTTAGTTTAACTAGTTTGTAAGCTACCGACTTATAACCTAGCAGTTGAGTCCGATAGATCTACAAACATTTTTTTGGGAGACCAAGGATGAATATAGTAATCAAATTCAAATGGGTGTAGGTTGCCGTTCTTATGAGGAGACAAGAAGCTTGCTCAGGATATAGGGTGGAGAGCTGCATCAAACCAGTCTCCGGACCGAAGACCACAATAACAACATGTGTTCAGTGTTAATACTGCTACAGTTATGCGTCTGAAGCAATGTGAAGTGATGACTTGTTTTGTGTGTGTTGGGATGAAGCTCTCTGTAAAATAATAGCGCAACATTTCATGAAAATGTATCACCACGTTCCAGGATACCAAAAGTGACGAGGTAAAAACCCTTATTGGAATTCTCGTGCTCCAAGGAATTGTTCGTAAATCAGAACAAAAGATGTTCTTCTCAAAGAGATGTTTGAAAACGCAAAAGAACTTTCATATATGGAAAAAGTACGCCGTCCGCGGTGGCCGAGGGGACTAAGGCGCTCCAGTCACGGTCTGCACGGCCACTACGGTCGGGGGTTCGAATCCCCCCTCGGGCATGGATATTTGTGTAGTCCTAGTTCGTAAGTAGTTCATAAGTAGTTTGTAAGTTTAGGGACTGATGACCCCGTAGTTAAGTCCCATAGACTATAGAAACATTTGAACATTTGAATTTTGAAAAAGTACGCAGCACTGCAGCGGCAGGAAACGCCGGCACATATTGTTAGCTGAGGAAGGGTCGCATACACGCTATCCTCGCATTTAGAGGGAGTAGCCGAGCGGTCTGGAGAGCCTCCCGCATGGGAGGTTTGAATCTTCCCTCGGGCATGGATATGTGTGTTATTCTTAGGTTAGTTTTACTTAGTTTAAGTAGTTTGTAAGTCTAGGGACTTACGACCAGAGTAGTTTGGGGCCACAGAATTACAAACAAACTTATGGCCGGTTTCCGAAACAGTAGTTACCTGTCCCGTTATAGTTACCTGAACATTAAGTACAAAATGGGTTTCCGAGACAACAGTTATCTTCACAGCCGTAGTTACCGGTCCGTTAAAGATAAATGCGCGTTCCCCTGGGGTTACCTACACGTTAACGTTAGTTGTAACTATATCCGCTACGTAGCGCTAGGGGGCTTCAAAACGCAAGTCCAGAAGTTATTTAACAGCAGTTATTTGTTTTTGTTTATATGACTGGGTTCCGCATAATTTTCATACAATATTAAAATTTTTTGAAGCTTAAGAATGGAAATTCTTCCGTCACCGTCATCTTCTTCTTCTGATTCTTCAGATAGTTGTCAAGAAGAAGAAAACTTAGCTGTACTCGGTGCTAATGCAAGATCACGATGCGTTTTTCGTGTTAGATGACAACCATTTGATCTGTGTAATGAGGGCGAATTTCATGTGTGTTTCAGAATAATAATAATAATAAATGACTAATGACATTGCCGAGATCAGACGGGGAAAAAAGCGGAAAACAACATTCCGGGTTAAAGTTTACACCGTGCTCGGCGGTCGCGAGACATAATGTTGTCAACGGGTGACGTATACATTAGCTGCATATCCCTTTCGCGATTGGTCAAGTGCCATCTCGACACTGAGCAAAATTTGCTAACATCTCTCGCGATCGCCGATCTGGATGTAAAATTTTACCACATCCGAATCACAAAGCCATGCTCTCATAATAAAACTTTCAATTAAGTATAAAGATAGTTCCCTTTGCAAATAGTTTTCTGCCATGCAGTTGCCATTACGATCAATCAATGTTACAAGTGATTAGTGTTTTTTTTATTATTATTATTACATTGTAGGGCTTGGGTAGGTGAATGGGTGGACGTTCAAATGTTTGTTAAGCTTAAGGGACTGAACTACGGGGTCATCAGTCCCTAAACTTACAAACTACTTATGAACTACCTACAACTAAGGACGGCACAAATATCCATGCCCGAGGAGGGATTCGAACCCCCGACCGTAGTGACCGTGCAGACCGTGACTGAAGCGCCTCAGTCCCCTCGGGCACCGCGGCCGGCTGGGTGGACGTTGCGAAAAGAAATGACACATACACAGAACAATGGGAAGAGGAAAATTTACATTCATTAAAACGTATGTTGACAACAGAAATAATACGTACAACTTTTTTGTTAACCCTGTCAGCGTTGTTTTTTTCCTGTTTTTCTTTTTAAAAAGGAATACAGCTCTCTGAGTTGCCTTACCGTTTTCTCTCCTGTCTGTTTAAGGAATTGTACGGTTTTGTGACATCTTCCAAGGCGTGTTTTTCCAGAATATTCAAATCATCTGCCTTTCCATTCACTATAACTACTTTCCTTTCTAAAATCAGGTCGGTCAAAAGATTTTTCTCAAATAGAGTCAATTTTTTCCTCGCTCGTCGCCCATTGCCTATGAAAACAGTAACAGAAAACTCGTAACAGCTATACAAACAAAGACGCGTCTTCGATTTTACTTAATAATCGATAAAATTCGAGTAATTGCGATTTTCGTTAGTAGTGACGTCTGTTGAGACTTACTATTTGCTTCGACTGAAGGCATAGTTACCTCATAGTTAACTAACGGCCGTTGAAATGTGCTACGGGAAACCCAAGGAAGTTATCTGGCATGTTAAATTATAACGTGACGGTAGCTAACGGCACGGTAACTATAGTTTTCCAGAAACCGGGCATTAGAGTGTTTAACCAACACCTTCTAGAGACAAGGCCTCACAACAGTTCGTGAGACGACACACCTATAAGCTGACTGGCCGCTGGTGGACAGCTCAGCGGCCAGCTAGTCAGGTAGCGATCTTGGCCTATAGGTGTGTCGTGGTCACGAATTGTTGTGACGCCTAGGGTTGCCAGATCTCCGGGCGCCGCCCGGAGTGCCCGGTTTGGAATGAATTCTCCGGGTCTACGGGCCAATGACTCTCATCCCCGGGCTTGAAAGTAACCCAAATCTTTACTATTTTTTTTTTTAATAAAAACCGCCCCAGTGAGCTCGGCCATTCCCGGCCGGCTCCTCTGTAGTAGTTATAACTGTACATAAATGTGAATTTCTTATTGGAACAAAACGCTACTTTTCTATTCTTCCTCTGAAAACTTTTCATTGTTGCGTCGGTAGTAATCGGCTAGCGCATTATTAAACAAACACTGTTGCAGCAACGTGTCAACTGGCGACGTATATTATTTGTGTTCCTTCGTTCATTGTTTGTTATCAGTTTACCGGCAATTTTTGGAATACTCGGATCGTGTGTGAACAGACAAGCTTACATTAACTCAGATTAGTGGGTAATAACAGTGAAATGAAGAGACGATATCTAATTTCGATCTTGCTGGGAGGGTGGAGATGATTAGTTTTTTTTTTTTTTTTTTTTTTCTTCTTTTAGAATTCACGTGTAATCCTGGTTGGTGTTGGGGGGGGGAGGAGTTGGTCGCTGTTGACGGGGGGGGGGGGGGGGGCACCGCGATGGCCGAGGAGACTGGGGCGCGCCAGTCTCGGTCTGCACGGCCACTACGGTCGGGGGTTCGAATCCCCCCTCGGGCATGGATATTTGTGCCGTCCTTAGTCTTAGCTAGTACATAAGTAGTTTGTAAGTTTAGGCACTGATGACCACGTAGTTAAGTCCCAAAAAAAAAATGAGGGGGGGGTGTGAGTCATTGTCCAAGGGGGAGGGGGGCACGTCTGGTCTCCGGGCCTGTCTCGAGTTCAATCTGGCAACCCTAGTGACGCCTTGTCTCTAGAAGGTGTTGGTTAAACACTCTAAGTTGGCTACAGGATGTATGAGTGTGTCTCCATGACATGTCGCCTGTATGTTTCATGTGATGATATCACACTGAGCCTTATGATTGTAAACAATTCCTACTAAAGAATACAGACACGTGGCGACCTGACAGCTATGTCACTATGCTCTCATTTGGCGAACGACTTTGGAACCATTATCAGTGCATCAAGTATCCCACAAGTAACATTGTAACGGGTCTGGTTGATGTGTGTGTCACGGGGCTACTTAATATGTGCGTGTGCGAGTGTTGCCTTCAGTACTAACAGGGGTCTACAAAAATGAAAGATCGTATCGGGCTACTAAAGTTATGGATCTGATTGCAATACTACTAGGAGAGTAACTTGACAATTTATTAGTGCGCAACGTAATGATGACCTACGTAAGGCAAGTTTGGGCACGCCGTAACTTACGCTATCTGACTGCAATATTAGCAGGATGCAAAAGATGCAAAATCTTGGTTAGCTGATAGTCACTTTACGAGAACAATAAAAAAATGTACTGTGTTGTACTTATTGGCCCTGTCTTACTATTACTATACAATCAGTCTGCATACACAATTAATGAATGCTTGCAAGAAATATTATTTTGTTGTAAAAAGGGAAGTGATACCTCGCTTCACACGAACTCACATTCTTCACTTCATATCGTTCATGTCACCCACTTGCTACACTGTACTTAATTACCATTAACTTACAATCACTTACAGCATCAAGAATAATAAGAAACAAAATTAAACCAATCAAACTGAATAAATCTGTATTAAAGAAAATTAGCAATCAGCAAATTCGACACGAGTAACTATAAAAATGAAGAATGTGCATATTATTGCGAAGTCGTGCAATGAGGCAGTTTCTAAAACAGGGATGCTGCCCTACCCTCAGGAGAGGATTAATTATAAAAAATCAAAATGTCAAAAAGTGAAAGGAACTGCTTTTTTATTATTACGTTTGGTTAATGCCCTATCCATGTTATTATAACAATTACAGTGACGAGCCACGAATTAATCAAGGCTGTGTATATAGTTTCGTAGGCTTTCCCGGCGTAATAGTTCTTCATAGTTTCTTCGGGTTTGCTGCCGGATTTTGAAGACAAACTGACCCAATATTTCGGCGGAACACCTGTCCGCCATCCTCAGGGGAACTGCTGCTGCTGGACTCGCCGACAACTGATGCCGAGGGCATGGAACGCCGTCCTATATAGGCCTGCGAGTGGTGAAGGCGCATGCGCGGCCTGCCACATGTACTGCATACAGACAGGTCTTGCGGCGCCGCCGGTGGCGGAAAGGCGGTGCTCTCGATATATCGCAGTCATGGGTTGTCTTCCAGCAATCTGGTGGGTTGCATAAAAGATCGATGTTTTTTCATATTTGATAAAACCGGGTTCCACGCCCTGCTAAGCGGAAAACCCTTGTCTCTATTAATTAAATTTTCTGACAGCCTGATTTCAATGGACTCTTTATAAACATTGTCCCAAAAACTGGACGTGCTGGCCACAATACGAGTTTCATCGAACAACATCCTATGTTCCTCGTTTAGACAATGTTCCGCAACTGCTGATTTTTCGGGCTGTAGAAGCCTGATGTGACGGCGATGTTCTACACATCTGTCATGAACTGTGCGGATCGACCTGCCAATGTACGCCTTGCCACACTCGCATGGAATCCTGTACACACCCTGTTTTTTAAGGCGCAAGTCGTCTTTAACGGATCCTAGAAGTGTCCTGATCTTGGGTGGTGGACGGAACACACTCTGGATGTTAAATTTCCTTAGCATTCTGCTAATTTTGTGAGATATGCCCCCTGCATACGGAATAAAAGCAACAGATCTGTCTTCCTCTTCATGTACTTCCCGGGATGGTCCAAACAGCATAGCTCGAAGAATCTTTTTCTCGGAGTACCCATTTTCTTTAAACACAGATGTCAAGTGTGAAAGTTCCTGTGGTAGGCTGTCTGCATCGGAAACTGCATAAGCTATGCGTACCAGAGTCTTAAGGACGCCACTGCGTTAGTGTGGTGGGTGGCAGCTTCTTGCATTGAGGTACAGATCTGTATGCGTGGGCTTCTGATGAACACTATGTCCCAGGGTACCATCATGTTTCTTGTACACCATGACATCCAGGAACGGAAGCTTCCCATCGCTTTCAACGTCCATGGTGAATTTGATATTGGGATGGAGACAGTTGAAGTGGTCAAGAAATCGATTCAGAGAATTCCGTCCATGGGGCCACACAAGAAATGTGTCATCAACATATCTCCAGAAACACTTTGGTTGCAAAGCCGAAGTCCTCAGTGCCATATCCTCAAAATCCTCCACAAACAAGTTGGCAACTACGGGTGATAAAGGACTCCCCATAGCCACTCCGTCAGTCTGTTCAAAAAAGTGGTCATTAAATAAAAAATACGTGGATGTCAGCACATCTCCAGAAACACTTTGGTTGCAAAGCCGAAGTCCTCAGTGCCATATCCTCAAAATCCTCCACAAACAAGTTGGCAACTACGGGTGATAAAGGACTCCCCATAGCCACTCCGTCAGTCTGTTCAAAAAAGTGGTCATTAAATAAAAAATACGTGGATGTCAGCACATGACGACAAAGCTTGACCAAGTCATCATCCAGTTTTTCGCTAATCAGACACAGGGAATCTTCCAGTGGGATACGAGTGAACAGTGAAACCACATCGAAACTGACCAATAAGTCCGAAGACTCAAGCCTCAAAGATTGCAATCGTCGAATAAAATCCACAGAATTGGAGATATGATGTTCACACTTGCCAACCAAGGGGCTAAGGATGGAAGTCAGGTATTTTGCCAGATTATAGGTAGGTGCCCCTATGTTGCTAATAATTGGGCGTAAGGGAATGCCATCCTTATGTACCTTAGGCAATCCATGGCTGCGATATATCGAGAGCACCGCCTTTCCGCCACCGGCGGCGCCGCAAGACCTGTCTGTATGCAGTACATGTGGCAGGTCGCGCATGCGCCTTCACCACTCGCAGGCCTATATAGGACAGCGTTCCATGCCCTCGGCATCAGTTGTCGGCGAGTCCAGCAGCAGCAGTTCCCCTGAGGATGGCGGACAGGTGTTCCGCCGAAATATTGGGTCAGTTTGACTTCAAAATTCGGCAGCAAACCCGAAGAAACTATGAAGGCTGTGTATAGGTTCCTACTGAATGGAAAGTGATATAAAATAAAATGAGCGACCTTGCACAGTACGAAAAGCATTTAAAGTAAATTAGCAAAAAATTAGCAGCATCATGAAGAACTCCGGGCTGTGTCCACCGCGAGCTCCAGTGCAACCGTCACGCTCCGCTACTACTCTCCGACTCACTGCGCGGAAACTCCGAGCAAACCCCGCCTACCGGCCGCCAAAGATAATCCTTGCGGACTCAACAAAGATGTTTATATATATATATATATATATATAAAATGTTGTTGCCGACATACATAATCCCAAAACTTAAGGTAGGAAATTTCCATTCAGTAGCCACCTTAAAACATATACTGCCATCATATATGAATCGGCGCATTCTTTCCAGTCTGACAATCGTCTTTCACGCCATAGAATGAATTAACTCATGAATAGTCTTTAAGAGGACTGGGCAATACTTAAAGCTAATTGTTCCCTAGCAACAAATAAACAAAGTAAACAAATTATCATCATGTACGTTAGCTGTCGTGCTACAATTTTCAAGACTTTCAACATGCATTAACGTTACAACGTCATGGTGTATGATACTTGCAATCGAGCGCGCTAAGGAGCCTTGCTCCGATGTAAGCGACCGTTCTCCATCGGAGGTTCCAGTCCTCCCTCGCGCATGGATATGTGTGTTGTCCTTAGCGTAACTTAATTTAAGCAGTTTGTAAGTATAGTGAGTGATGACCACAACAGTTTGTTCCAATAGGTTTACAAACAGCAGAACATTCGATATTTACAGTGATAGAAAAGAGCGGTGGATTGCAGAGTAGTCATTTTTACTCCAGTGATTAGTGTGAAAGAGTTTTCCACGTGATGATGGTCGCGCGATGGAAATTAATACACTTTGGACATGGAATAGTAGTTGAAGCTAAACACAAAAACATTGTACTTCGGAAATCGTTAGGGAATCCAGTGTTCCGTAATCCACAGTGTCAAGAGTGATAAGAGAAGAGCAAAATCCAGGCATTACGTCACACCTCTATCAACGCAGTAACAGTTCGCCGGCACTTAATGACCGAGAGCAGCGGCGTTTGCGTCGAGTCGTCAGTGCTGACAGACAAGGAGCACAACGTACAACAGCATAAGAAATCAATGTAAGCCGTACGAAGAACGTGTTCCGTTAGGAGAGTGCGGCTCAATTTTGCGGTCATGGTCTACGGCAGACGACTCACTGGAGCACCTCTGTTAGCAGCACGACATCGCCTGCGCCGCTTCTCCTGGAATCACCATATCATGTGGAACCCAGACGACTGGAAAAACAAGGTGCCCATTTCAGCTGGTAAGAGTTGAAGCAAGGCTTCAGTGTGGGACAGAGTCCACGTAGCCGTGGACCCAAATTGTCAACATGGCACTGTGTAAGCTAGTGCTGGCTCCAGAATGGTGCGGGATGTTTTTAGATAGAACAGACAGCGTCGTCTGCTCCAAATGAACAGATTATAGACTAGAGATGGTTATCATGTTCGGCTACTTGGAGTCCATTCTCATGAGCACCGTGTGCCTAAACAAAGACATCATTTTGATGCATACCAATTCATCAACACACATAATCCGTAACCCAACCAAAGGTGCGTAGTGGAGAGTATCTAGTACCACTACTACTTCCTGGCTTTCCTGTTCCACTCCCATATAGAACGAATACTTGTATGCATCCTAAGAGCACTAATCTCTCTTTGTGGTCTTCACGCGAAATAGTAGTTGGCGGCAGTAGAATCGTTCTGGTCGAAATTCCGACCCTCTAAATTTCTTCAACAGTATTTCTCGACAATAACGTCGCCTTCCTTCCAACGACTCGTATTTGAGTTCCCGAAGCATCTCAGTATCACTTGCACATTGATCGAACCTACGAGTTACAAACCTAGCTACCCTTCTCTGAATTGCTTGTATATCTTCTTTTAAACCGATCTGGTAGGGATACCAAAAACGTTAGCAATACGCAAGACGGGGCCGCACAAGTCTTTTATATGCGGTCTCCTTCACAGGCAAATGACATATTCCCAAAATTCTCCCAATAAACGGCAGTCGACCATACGCCTTCATGCCAACTGTCCTTAAATGCGCATTCCATTTCATATCGCTGTGCAGCGTTATGCCTAGATATTTAATTAACACGACTCTGTCAAGCAGCGAACTACTAATGCTGTGTTTGAACATTACCGCATTGTTTCTCCTTCTCATCACATTTTTTTCTACATTTAGAGCTAGCTGTCATTCCTCACACCACCTAGAAGTTTGGTGCAAGTCATCTTGCATCCCACTACAGTCATTCAATAACGACACCTTCCCGTACACCACAGCATCATCGGCAAACAACCACAAACTGCAACGCACTCTGTCTGTCAGATCATTTATATAGACATCAAGAGATCCGTTCGAGAATTCTGCACCACAAACACTTTATGGTCAGCTATTGAGGCTGCAGAATTGACATGTTGAGTCTTTGTTGCACCGTAACGCTGCACTTCATGGGGCAAAAGAAGGTCCGAAATGATTTTTGGGTGCATTCCATGACTTTTGTCACCGTAGCTTAGATATTGACGTTTCGGCGCGAACTGGGAAGTAACCTTCCTTCTAGCGATATTTCTCAGTTTAGGGAAAATGGGTAGGATATCCTTATATTCTATTTCCAGGCTAATCCGTTCTTGCAGCTATTCATTTCGTCTGACTTGGTAACTGGCACAATAAGTCCAAATATGAGTGAGTTGTGAAATGACCCACTTCCTTCCTGAAGGATGAAACAACACAGTGTAGCCCCACTCAAGAATCACTTCATATGAAACCTCGAGAGTTATACGCGGGCATTTCGTGTGAACGAAAGACACAGGCGGAGTGGTACCTTGGCGGTCAGTACCACTACAATGGTCCCGTCCAAGCACGTCTCGCACCATGAGTCAGGCCTTCATTCAGACATGGCCTTCAACCGTCTCAACGCCAAACAGGCTCCCCTCCATAATTCACGAGTTCCAGCGTACCATTTTCACACGTGGCGAACATTCAGCCAGGTACATACACTTACAGCTGAATAAATAATCGGAAATACTATTGTTTCAGACAAATAAATGATTTCAGGATAATAGTTCTTTTTTCATAGTAAATTTAAGTCGCTACGACTACGTAATTTGCTATTGTCGTTGTGTGGCCACGGTAGCGGTGTTTACAGCTACTTCCGATTACTGTTACTTTCGTTGTGGTTGCGGAAAACAGCCATGAAAATCTCTAAATTACGGTTTTAAATGAGAATTGTAATTGATAGCATATAATAAATGTAAAGTAACAAGACGAACTGGTTATTGACGGTTGCAGCGCATGTATCTCTGAATATAGTGGCTGATATTATATGCCTCAATATTGCACTACACAATAATATTGTTTTCAGCCCGAGTCGGCTGTTTCCTTGTGTCTTGCTTAATCAACTTGATCGGCTTATGCCACTATTTCAAGCGTTTCATTTATGGACAGAAAATCTCTTATTAAAAGTTGGTTATTGTATTTAACAATAATTTGAATAAGTAATGAATTTAAAGTCAGTGGATTTATTTAACAAAAGAAAATAACAAAAGAGACGCTTTGAGTATCTTTCATAGCAATTATACGGAACGAAACAGTGCATAATGACTCTTTGAACTCAACTGTGTGCGCCGAAAACGATTTCACAGGGAGAGCTAAACCCTCTCCGAAGTTAACTAACAAAATGTGGCAAAGGCTGCATGTATATCACAGCTGTATACTTCTTCAAAATAATATGTTTGGGGTCGGCAGATTCTAAGCATGTTGTATATGAAAACAAGAGCTGATACTATTATATACGTATTCTTGTTTGTATAACCAGTGCAACAAATATGGAACGGTTGTTAAGTGTATTAGAAATACTTTACTGGTTGCATTGGCAATCGCGAGTCTCGATAAAAGACGTATTGGATGCCTTGACAATCATTGTGCTTTATTTGTGAAGACATCCGTCTTATGCAAAACACAGTGTCTTGCATAAGGCGGATTTTTTCACAAATCTATCATAGCAAGCACGGAAGATACAAGAGCTGCACCATCACAAGATTGTATTTTTAACTGATTGGTATTTGAAGTTATATTACAATGAAACAATTGTGTACGCAACAAATGATCTTGATTTTCATTTAATACTGAGTAACCGATTTCGGTTTATATTGGGTCATGCCCAACTGACACAATATAATAGAAAATACATACAAATGTACTGATAGTTACATAAAACATCATCACCTGAAAATAATACAAAATCTATATTTAGAATATCATCATTCCACTGTATACAAAATTTGACAAAAGTCGCATATAAAATGCCAGTATATTGACGGTAATTGTACGTCACACGACGCTAGAACAATGTTGCACCAATTAAAATAATAACAATTACATATTGTTCCTCTAATCGCTTAGTATGTCCACATGTCACCTGTATCGGACACCTATGCTACTCATAGATCGTCAATCACTGGTTGATGATGTGACAAATGTTTTCCAAGTCGATATATATGCTACAGAACTGGCACTGTAAGTTACCCATATTTACGCAATATTACTCACTACAGGTAGTGCAGTTATTTACAATATATCTTGTGGTCCTGCAAGACGCTTGTATTATAGAGTGGCAGGGCTGATTTATGGAAGTAAAGCAATTGTATATAAAACCAAAACTTTCATATAAACACTTCAGCTGTAACATGTTCAAATGTTTACAATAGGCAGTAACTTTATGACGTAAACATTACAACCGATAACTGTTTACAGTTTTGAAAATTAGTCAATTTATGAGACACAATAAAACTGTAACATGATGTTCGTAAACCTTTTATCGGTAGTATGCTTAAAATGAAATCATTCATCGAATGAAAACATGAGTACCTGCAGACATGTCATTTAAATATATCTGCGTAGCTACTAACAACAGGTAATACTGTTGTTGCACTGACATGTCTAATAGACATAAGCATTTAACGTGAAAGTTTTTGCAACACTGAAATATTTCATTTAAATATATCTGCGTAGCTACTAACAACAGGTAATACTGTTGTTCCACTGACATGTGTAACAGACATAAGCATTTAATGTGAAAGTTTTTGCAACACTGAAATATTTCATTTAAATATATCTTAACAACAGGTAATACTGTTGTTGCACTGACATGTCTAGCAGACATAAGCATTTAACTTGAAAGTTTTTGCAACACTGAAATATTTCATTTAAATATATCTGGTAAAGCAGCCAACAATCCGAAGATTGGTTTGAACACCACAGTGCTTTACTATGCTTGGTCCTGCGTAGCTAATAACAATAGGTAATACTGTTGTTGCACTGACATGTCTAATAGACATAAGCATTTAACGTGAAAGTTTTTGCAACACTGAAACACACCTGTAACTGTCACTCCGTTCAAATTCGAAGAGTGTCAAACGTGATTGTTGTTTGGTGACGATTTTCGTCAGTACAAGGACAAACTACACATCCTCCTTATTCACAATGTTTGCGACGGTACATGCACAGGATTGGCTCACGTTCGGCCAACAAAGCCATTAGACAAGTATTTAATTCCTGGACCGAAATGTCTACCCATTCAGTCACACAGTGGCAGAAAGGGAAAGTGAACCATAACAACACACGGTAAAAACAATACGACGTTGTGACAGCTACTGTTTCAGAAAGGTGCCTCGCCAAGCCGCTGTCACGCAAGTCACTGTGCACGGTACGGCAGACGCGCCGCCTACCTTTTGCGTTCAGCTGTCGTGTCCGCGCGCCGCGTACTCAGCAGGGATGGTGCGAGGATGGTCAGACAACACTCACTGCGCACTGTGCGGAGGCCGGCTCGCCACTGGCTGTCCCTCCGCCGGCGGCTGCCGCGATGGTCTCGCCCGCCCCTCCCCCTCCCATGAGCTCTCCCCCCCCCCCCACCCCGACGGCCAACCAACGGACGCGGGTACCACTGGTGTAGGGCAGGCGGCCTCCAGTTACCCCTCTCCGGCGTTATACCTCCGTTAGCAGGCGTGCGCGGATCGATAGCCAGGTCGACCGGTTGCCAGGGCAACCGGGCGTGCGGCAGCTCTGACGCAGGTGTTCCGCGGGCATCCGATTACGGACCGACAGTACTGATAGCCACGCGATTAGACCAGATTTCCAGAATGAAAATACGGGACATATCTACATCTACGTAGATACTCCGCAAATCACATTTAAGTGCCTGGCAGAGGGTCCGTTAAACACTGTGATATGTTCCGTTCTCTCATAGCGCGCGGGAAGAAAGAACACCTAAATCGTTTTCCATCTGATTTCTCTTATTTTATTGGGATGATCATGTCTCCCTATGTAGGTGCTAGCAAAACACAGGGTGTTCAGAAAAAGGCTCCCTTATTTCAAAATTAAATATCTCGAAAACGAAGATCGATAGAGGACTGCAGTAAACAGTATGTTTATTGTGAAAGCTGTAAGAAGTTTATACAGCAGTTTGAAATAATTGTTACAAAAGCTGCTAACAGATGGCGCTGTACGCTGTAGAGCTCATATCACCAAACATAAGTGAAATAATCGTATGAAAACACTCTTTGCAAACAATCAAATCAAAATGTTTTCAAAATGTTCACCATTGGCACTGCAGAAGTGGCGCAAACTGAGAATGAAATTCGCCATCACATTTCGTAGTGTCTCAACCGAAATGGATTCACATGCCACAGAGATCGCCGATTCAAGCTCGTCCAGCGTGGCGGGATGCTTCCGGGAGGCCATGTCTTTCACTGTGCCCCACAAAAAAAAAAAAAAAAAAAAATCACAGGGTGTCAAATCCGGCAAATTGGAGGTCAATCTATGCATGCACCAGTACATTTGGGATATTCCAAAGCAATGACTCGATTCCCGAAGTATTCCTCAAGAAAGCGAAATACTTGTTCGGTCCGATGTGGTCGAGCTCCATCTTTCATAAACCATTCAGTACCTGGTCGATGCTCTAAGGCTTGCTGTGTGGCGACAAATTGTTCCAAAATTGCAACGTAACGTGCACCAGTGAGCATTTCTCGAATGAAAAAAAGGCCAATAATGCCTCTGCTGCATACTGCAGCCCACACAGTAACTTTAGGAGAATACTGGAATTTCGCTTTTCGGAACCCCAAAATCGCCAGTTCCGCTTATTGACGTATCCATTCAGGTGGAAGTGTGCTTCATCTGTAAACCAGATGCAGCCAACATCAAATCCTTCACTATCAATCATTGTGAGCATCTGATTAGCAAAGGCAACCCTTTGTTGCACAGATCGTACGGTTATGGTCTGGTGCGTTTGAATTTTGAATGGAAATATGTGTAGGCTCTTTCTCAGTATTTTTTGCGTGCTGAAACGCTTCAAACCAGTCACAGATGCAATTCCACGGACGGATGACTTCGATTTCGCTGAATAATTCCAGAAACTGTGACGATCTTTTCAGGCGTAACTGCGGCTTGCTTGCGGCCAACATGCCCCACTAGATCATCAGTTACGCTGCCTGTTCGTTGAAATTTTGCGAAGAGCGTACGAATGTTTTTCGCATCGGGTTCTTTTGGAACATTAAATCGTGCTTGAATACTTCGCCTTGTTGCCGTAGGACTCTCTTCTAACCTGTGGTACTCCAGCACCAGAAAAACACGTTGTTCAATGGAGTACATGGTTTTAATCTCTTCCTTCGGTACGCTAACCTCCTTTCACGTTTCAATAGTGGAACTGATCGCTCTGGGCTTCGGATCACTATTTATACTAGGCATTACGTATGACGATTACAGCGCCATCTGTTAGCAGCTTTTGTAACTATTATTTCCAACTGCTGTATAAACTTCTTACAGTTTTTACAATAAAAATATCGTTTACCGTATTCCTCTATTGATCTTTGTTTTCGGGATATTTAATTTTGAAATCAGGGAGTCCTTTTCTGGACACCCTGTATTTTCACACGAAGAAGTTAATTTCGGTGATTGATATTTGGCAAGTAGATCTTGCCGCAACAAATAACTTCGTTCTTTTAATGATTTCCACCTTAAATCATGCAACATTTCCGTGGCGCTTCCCACCTGTAACGTGAAAAAAATAGAAAAAAAAATAGAAAAAAAAACGAGCTGCCCTTCTCTGAACCTTCTCAATGTCCTCTGTCAGTCCCACCTGGTGAGGATCCCACACTGGGCAACAGTACTCCAGGAAAGCACGCACAAGTGTGATATAGGCAATCTCTTTGGTGGGGCTGTTGCATCTTCGAAGCTTTCTGCCAATGAAACGTAACCTTTAGTTCGCCTTCCCCACAATATTTTCTACGTGTTGTCTCCAGTCTAAGTTGTTCGTGACTGTAACTTCTAGGTATTAGGCAGAATTTACGACCGTAAGGTTTGACTGATTTATCGTGTAATTGAAGTTCAGCGGATTTCTTTTAGTGGTCACGTGTATTACTTCAAACTTTTCATTATTTAGTGTCAATTGCCGTGTTTCTCACCATGTAAAATTTTTGTCTAATTCGCTTTGCAGTTGCTTTTGATCCTCTGTTGACTTCACTAACCGTTAAACGACAGCATCATCCGCGAATAATCTAAGGGAGCTATTCAGATTGTCTCCTTAATCATTTATAAACACAAGGCAGAGTAGGGGACCTATAACGCTTCCCTGGGGAACGCCTGATATCACTTCAATTACAACGAACTGTGTCCTTCCTGATAGGAAATCGCGAATCCAATCCCACAATTGGGGCGATATTCCAAAAGCACGCAATTTCATTAGAAGCCGCTTGTGAGGTACAGTGTCAAAAGCCTTCCGGAAACCCACAAATATGGAATCGATTTGAGATACCTTGTCGATGGCACTTATCACTTCATGTGAATAAAGGGCAAGTTGGGTAGCTACCGAGATTGCCGTACCAATTGTTGCAACAGGACTAACATAAACACATAATGCACGCAGTATAAAAAGAAACAATGCCAGTTTTTCTCACTGCCCCCCCCCCCGCTCTATAAACAATGTTTCGTATTTTTTTGGTGGATCTCTTATTTACTTTTGTTCATCTCGAAATCACTTATTGTTTACTACTGCTTGTTGTGAGCACAAAATTCGACCTTTAAGTATAAAACAGTTACCAGAACACAAAAAGTATTTTAATTTATGAAAGAACATGAAACCCCCGGGTAAAAAAGCAGGAATTCGTGGTATTTGGGGAGGAGCAGGGGGCGTACAAACCGCATGTATGGAAACCCCAATAATGAAGACATACCTTGTCAACTCCTAACGTAAAAATTAACCAAACATACTCGCAACAAAATACAAAAAGTACATTTCCAATTAAAGAAATATTTTGTTTCATAGTTGTCACGTGCAAAAAAGTAGGAATGACAAATATTATTACTTATGCACCATACTTGTTTATCTCGGTTATATTTATCAGAATAATGCGAATGTATGTCATTCAGGAGCACGGAATTTTCACTTAGATATTCACAAAAGTCAACACGTGAAGAACTCTTCAAATGAGTTGTTATAATTATTTCCTTCACAGTTTGCACACTAAATCTGTTCGCGAGTCTTGAAACAATGTGTAGTGGAGAACACTCTTTCTGCAGCTGTATTAGTGCCACAAACGCAGTGATGAGCTACAAATTTTTGCACCGGACATATTCAGATGTAAGTAAGTGGAAAATGAGAGACCTGCTTTTACCAATTCGCTTCATGGCTGTCAACGATTGAATTTACTCTTGACTTACGTTTTTAACACGGTTCACTTCCTCAGATAGCTGATCTTCACCTATGCTTTCAAAATATTTTCGTCAAACTCCGGAAAATGTTTAAGGCTTTGCTGAACAGACTTCCAAAGAAGGTGATATTTGAGCTGAACCCACTTAAATGGTTTCAGCGTATAAAAAGGGGGTTCCCATTTCTCGATATAATCAAATAAAATCTTGTAAAATGAACTTGATATGTTCAACAAAATCAGACTCTTGAAACACACGACTATCTTGCAATGTACTAACAAGCTGCACATTTAGTGTGATAGTGTTACGTAATACCAACCAAAGAACTTTAGAACTCGTACCTCATTCTCTTTGAGTCAAACCTATTTTCGTTATTGTCTGATTGTAAGCACATTTGTTTTCCATTTCGTTACGCTAGACATTACTTAAAAACACGTTATTTCAGAATATATGCGATGGTTAGTATAAAAGGGTACAATATTCGTCCCGTATTTATTTTGTCGGGGCAACGGGGCACTTTGGCTAAATAAGGGACGATCCCGAAAGATTGGGACGTCTGGTCAACCTAGGCTAGAGCTCTGTGCGGATGCGAATACCCGCGGATAAAAGCGCGAGCGGCGCGGATATCCGCGTGTTACCTGCGGATAACAAGCTGGTTATCTGCCCAGTAGGTCTGTTGTGATGTTAGTTGAAAACTAGGCGTCTGTGGATATCCCGGAATCTTTGTATGGCGTCCGCCAGTCCAGTGGATAGCGCGGTAGAGTGTGTGTTTACAAACCGTGCAACCAAACACGAGCTCTCTTTAAGGAGAACAGCTAAATTAAAAGCGTATCCTTCTGTGTTTACCATGTACAGTGTTTTAAAATGTTGTAAAAGTGTCTAGGAAATAAGTGTGGTGGCAGTGAAGAGACCGAGCGTTCTAAAGCGCCTAGCTTTAGGTTCGAGTCCTCCCTCGGTCATGGGTTTATTTGTTGTCCTCAGCGTAAGATAGTTTAAGTAGTTTGTAAGCCTAGCGACTGATAGCCAGATTAGTTAAGTCCCATAAATGTACAAACATTTGAACATTTAGAAATTAATGTGTTCTTTCCCCCCTCTCTGTGTCCATTTTTGATCCCCCTCCCCCCTCTCTCTCAATCCATTTTTGCTCTCCCCCTCCTCCCCTCACTCTCTCGTTCTTTCCCTCTCTCTCCCCCTGCTGTTATCTCCCACTCATACTCTTCTTTATGTCTCTTTCATTGTCTATACGCTAACTACCAAGAGATTCTGCTTAATCAAGAAAAAAAAAACTGTTTGTAATTCTATCGGACCAAACTGCGTGGTCATCAGTCCGTAGCTTATAAACTACTTATACTAAACTAACCTAAGGACAACACACACACCCATGCCCCAGGGAGGACTCGAACCTCCACGGCGAGCAACCGCGCGCTCCGCAGCGAGATGCTTTGGACCGCTCGGCTACTCCACCGCGGCTCTGCTTAATCAACTCTATTGTAGAGTGAGAAGAAAAAACAAGCCAAGAAGTGTAGTGATTATAGAACAATTAGTCTGATTTCACATGTGGCAAAGATCATAGCAAACAGACGGTTAGAACACAAATTGAAGAAGTGATGGGAGAAGACCAGTTTGGCTTTAGGAAAGGAAAAGGCACCAGAGACGCCCATGGCCATGATGAGGATATTGTCGGAGAGAGTGTTGGCCGTCAACGAAGAAATTTGCGCGTGTTTTATAGACTGGGAGAAGGCCTTTGATAGAGTCACTTGGAACATATTAATGAACATCCTTAAGGAGATAGGTATCAACTGGAGAGATCGGAAACTAATTAGGAATTTGTACCTGGGACAAAGGGTAAAATTACGACTGAAACATGGAGAAACGAACAGCGTGGAAATAGGAAGGGGTGTGAGACAAGGATGTTGTCTGTCGCCAAGTCTCTTTAACCTGTATGGAGAAATGCTGGCGAGAGAAGCCCTGAAATGATGCTGAAACTTCAAAGTAGGTGGACGTCCCATCAACACCATCAAGTATGCAGACGACCTGGTAGTACTCGCCAAAAACCAGAGACAACTGCAACACATGATGAACCGTTTGGTGGAAATGGGAAGAAAGTACGGCATGGAAATTAAAATTGAAAAATCAAAAGCGTTGCGAATATAAAAAAGTGAGAAACACTTGAAGATAATTGTTAACAATCGGGAACTGGAAAATGTGAATCAGTTCAAGTACCTGGGATGTTTTATCACAAACGATGCCCACTGCACCAACGAAATCCGTGCAAGAATCGCCATGGCCAAAGCTGCTTTCAACAAGAAGAGGACTCTGCTGACAGGTAAGTTGAGCTTGGCATTAAGGAAGAAACTGGTAAAGTGCTACATTTGGAGCATTGCACTGTATGGAGCAGAGACGTGGACCATGAGAAAGAAGGAGAAAAAAATACTTAGAGAGCTTTGAAATGTGGTGCTGGTGGACAATGGAAAAGATCAAATGGATAGATCGTATGAAAGTTGATGATGTACTGAGAAGAGTAGGAGAGAAGAGAAGTATTCTGCATACAATTCTGCAGAGAAAGGCCAACTGGATTGGACACGTATTTAGACACGAGGGACTCCTACGCGATGTCATCGAAGGAAAAAAGACGAAAAACAGGACGAGGAAGAAGGAGGATTCAGCATCTGGACTACATGAAAAAGGAAGGAGATACAACAGACTGAAGGAGGAAGCTGAAGACAGGGAATAATGGAATCGGAACTTCTCTGTACGAAGACATGGACCTGCCACTAGGCAGAATACTACATAATAATAATAAATTGTAGCGTATAATACTATTACACAGTGCTCCATCGTTCACTTTGTTACAGCCAACAATTTGTAATTACTCCCGTCAGATTAGCCATGCGTATTGGAGCGCCGTGTTGCGGTGCACGCGGCCGTCCGCCGTCGGGGCTTCGAATCCCCCCTCGTGCATGAATGTTTGTGTCGTCTTTAGTATAAGGTAGTTCATAAGTAGTTTGTAAGTTTAGGGACTGATGACCCCTTAGTTAAGTCCCTTAAGCTTTACCAACATATGAACATTGGTAATTCCTCTGCCTATGAAATGTAATCTTATCTGCTTTTTTTCCCCCTTCTGTGATTTGCCATTATTTTGTCCCATATGTTACCTTGCTGGGATGAACAGAAAATAATCTGTTCCTAGTGAGATATGCACATGTTTTGCGACAAAATGTAATAAGTAAATCAATGTTAATGTTGTGATTCTTGAGTTTCTCCCGGCGTATTTGATAATGAAAATATCCACGGGTGTACTGCCGGTCTACAGTGTCCAACGGGCACTGTAGACCGGCAGTACACCCGTGGATATTTTGATAATGGTAATGTTTTCTGTACATAAAATTTTAATAAACGATTAAAACAACGTTCAATTCCCGGTCGGGTCGGAGTTTTTCTCCACTCGGGGACTGTGTGTTGTGTCGTCCTCATCATCATTTCGTCATCATCATCGACGCGCAAGTCGCCCAATTGGCGTCACCAAAAGACTTGCAGCAGGCAGGAAGCACACGCTCCCAGGTGGGGTCTACGGCCAAAAATACCACACTTTGCAGGACATTTCAGAAATGTACGGTTTTCTCACCGGTGTGGCTACTCCGGAGTGGCAATACTTTTCTGTTTGAATGGCCTGTGTTTAGAATAGGTACAGAACACTTCCCGTGATTTAAGATGTCAAAGATAGTTGTCGCAGTAATGAATGAATGAATTTTCAAATGTTTGTAAATCTATCGGACCAAACTGCGTGGTCATCAGTCCGTAGCTTACAAACTACTTAAACCTAGCCGGCCGCGGTGGCCGAGGGGACTGAGGCGCTCCAGTCACGGTCTGCACGGCCGCTACGGTCGGGGGTTCGAATCCCCCCTCGGGCATGGATATTTGTGACGTCCTTAGTCATAGTTAGTTCATAAGTAGTTTGTAAGTTTAGGGACTGATGACCCCCTAGTTAAGTCCCATAAGCTATACAAACATACAAACATTTGAACATTTTGAACTTAAACCTAGATAAACTAACCTAAGGACAAACACACACACCCATGCCCCAGGGAGGACTCGAACTTCCAAGGCGAGCAAACCGCACGCTCCGCAGCAAGACGCTTTAGACCGCTCGGCTACTCCACTGCGGCTCGCAGTAATGAGATCCTAGCATTATGTCATTACGTACCATGGTTCATTAGCGTATATAAGGGCGGGGCAGGAGGCCTGCCCTCCTCGCCTCCGAAATGAAGAATATAAAACAGAGCTATATGTTATATAGGCTTCACACAGAAGAACGCCTAGATCGCATATTTTACTTCATGCTTTATTAAATACAAAACAGACCTATATTTTATATAGACTTCACATAGAAGAACGCCTAGATCGCATATTTTACTTCATGCTTTATTAAATACAAAACAGAGCTATATTTTACATAGACTTCACATAGAGGAACGCCTAGATCGCATATTTTACTTCATGCTTCATTAAATACAAAACAGAGCTATATTTTATATAGACTTCACATAGAAGAACGCCTAGATCGCATATTTTACTTCATGCTTTATTAAATACAAAACAGAGCTATATTTTATATAGACTTCACATAGAAGAACGCCTAGATCGCATATTTTACTTCATGCTTTATTAAATACAAAACAGAGCTATATTTTATATAGACTTCACATAGAAGAACGCCTAAATCACATATTTTACTTCATGCTTTATTAAATACAAAACAGAGCTATATTTTATATAGACTTCACATAGAAGAACGCCTAGATCGCATATTTTACTTCATGCTTTATTAAATACAAAACAGAGCTATATTTTATATAGACTTCACATAGAAGAACGCCTAGATCGCATATTTTACTTCATGCTTTATTAAATACAAAACAGAGCTATATTTTATATAGACTTCACATAGAAGAACGCCTAGATCGCATATTTTACTTCATGCTTTATTAAATACAAAACAGAGCTATATTTTACATAGACTTCACATAGAGGAACGCCTAGATCGCATATTTTACTTCATGCTTCATTAAATACAAAACAGAGCTATATTTTATATAGGCTTCACACAGAAGAACACCTAGATCGCATATTTTACTTCATGCTTTATTAAATACAAAACAGACCTATATTTTATATAGACTTCACATAGAAGAACGCCTAGATCGCATATTTTACTTCATGCTTTATTAAATACAAAACAGAGCTATATTTTACATAGACTTCACATAGAAGAACGCCTAGATCGCATATTTTACTTCATGCTTGATTAAATACAAAACAGAGCTATATTTTATATAGACTTCACATAGAAGAACGCCTAGATCGCATATTTTACTTCATGCTTCATTAAATACAAAACAGAGCTATATTTTATATAGACTTCACATAGAAGAACGCCTAGATCGCATATTTTACTTCATGCTTCATTAAATACAAAACAGAGCTATATTTTATATAGACTTCACATAGAAGAACGCCTAGATCGCATATTTTACTTCATGCTTTATTAAATACAAAACAGAGCTATATTTTATATAGACTTCACATAGAAGAACGCCTAGATCGCATATTTTACTTCATGCTTTATTAAATACAAAACAGAGCTATATTTTATATAGACTTCACATAGAAGAACGCCTAGATCGCATATTTTACTTCATGCTTTATTAAATACAAATCAGAGCTATATTTTATATAGACTTCACATAGAATAACGCCTAGATCGCATATTTTACTTCATGCTTTATTAAATACAAAACAGAGCTATATTTTATATAGACTTAACATAGAAGACGCCTAGATCGCATATTTTACTTCATGCTTTATTAAATACAAAACAGAGCTATATTTTATATAGACTTCACATAGAAGAACGCCTAGATCGCATATTTTACTTCATGCTTTATTAAATACAAAACAGAGCTATATTTTATATAGACTTCACATAGAAGAACGCCTAGATCGCATATTTTACTTCATGCTTTATTAAATACAAAACAGAGCTATATTTTATATAGACTTCACATAGAAGAACGCCTAGATCGCATATTTTACTTCATGCTTTATTAAATACAAAACAGAGCTATATTTTATATAGACTTCACATAGAAGAACGCCTAGATCGCATATTTTACTTCATGCTTTATTAAATACAAAACAGAGCTATATTTTATATAGACTTCACATAGAAGAACGCCTAGATCGCATATTTTACTTCATGCTTTATTAAATACAAAACAGAGCTATATTTTATATAGACTTCACATAGAAGAACGCCTAGATCGCATATTTTACTTCATGCTTTATTAAATACAAAACAGAGCTATATTTTATATAGACTTCACATAGAAGAACGCCTAGATCGCATATTTTACTTCATGCTTTATTAAATACAAAACAGAGCTATATTTTATATAGACTTCACATAGAAGAACGCCTAGATCGCATATTTTACTTCATGCTTTATTAAATACAAAACAGAGCTATATTTTATATAGACTTCACATAGAAGAATGCCTAGATCGCATATTTTACTTCAAGCTTTATTAAATACAAAACAGAGCTATATTTTATATAGACTTCACATAGAAGAACGCCTAGATCGCATATTTTACTTCATGCTTTATTAAATACAAAACAGAGCTATATTTTATATAGACTTCACATAGAAGAACGCCTAGATCGCATATTTTACTTCATGCTTTATTAAATAGAAAACAGAGCTATATTTTATATAGATTTCACATAGAAGAACGTCTAGATCGCATATTTTACTTCATATTTATTGAATATAAAACAGAGCTATATTTTATATAGACTTCACATAGAAGAACGCCTAGATCGCATATTTTACTTCATGCTTTATTAAATACAAAACAGAGCTATATTTTACATAGACTTCACATAGAGGAACGCCTAGATCGCATATTTTACTTCATGCTTCATTAAATACAAAACAGAGCTATATTTTATATAGACTTCACATAGAAGAACGCCTAGATCGCATATTTTACTTCATGCTTCATTAAATACAAAACAGAGCTATATTTTATATAGACTTCACATAGAAGAACGCCTAGATCGCATATTTTACTTCATGCTTCATTAAATACAAAACAGAACTATATTTTATATAGACTTCACATAGAAGAACGCCTAGATCGCATATTTTACTTCATGCTTTATTAAATACAAAACAGAGCTATATTTTATATAGACTTCACATAGAAGAACGCCTAGATCGCATATTTTACTTCATGCTTTATTAAATACAAAACAGAGCTATATTTTATATAGACTTCACATAGAAGAACGCCTAGATCGCATATTTTACTTCATGCTTTATTAAATACAAATCAGAGCTATATTTTATATAGACTTCACATAGAATAACGCCTAGATCGCATATTTTACTTCATACTTTATTAAATACAAAACAGAGCTATATTTTATATAGACTTCACATAGAAGAACGCCTAGATCGCATATTTTACTTCATGCTTTATTAAATACAAAACAGAGCTATATTTTATATAGACTTCACATAGAAGAACGCCTAGATCGCATATTTTACTTCATGCTTTATTAAATACAAAACAGAGCTATATTTTATATAGACTTCACATAGAAGAACGCCTAGATCGCATATTTTACTTCATGCTTTATTAAATACAAAACAGAGCTATATTTTATATAGACTTCACATAGAAGAACGCCTAGATCGCATATTTTACTTCATGCTTTATTAAATACAAAACAGAGCTATATTTTACATAGACTTCACATAGAAGAACGCCTAGATCGCATATTTTACTTCATGCTTCATTAAATACAAAACAGAGCTATATTTTATATAGGCTTCACACAGAAGAACGCCTAGATCGCATATTTTACTTCATGCTTTATTAAATACAAAACAGACCTATATTTTATATAGACTTCACATAGAAGAACGCCTAGATCGCATATTTTACTTCATGCTTTATTAAATACAAAACAGAGCTATATTTTACATAGACTTCACATAGAGGAACGCCTAGATCGCATATTTTACTTCATGCTTCATTAAATACAAAACAGAGCTATATTTTATATAGACTTCACATAGAAGAACGCCTAGATCGCATATTTTACTTCATGCTTTATTAAATACAAATCAGAGCTATATTTTATATAGACTTCACATAGAAGAACGCCTAGATCGCATATTTTACTTCATGCTTTATTAAATACAAAACTGAGCTATATTTTATATAGACTTCACATAGAAGAACGCCTAGATCGCATATTTTACTTCATGCTTTATTAAATACAAAACAGAGCTATATTTTATATAGACTTCACATAGAAGAACGCCTAGATCGCATATTTTACTTCATGCTTTATTAAATACAAAACAGAGCTATATTTTATATAGACTTCACATAGAAGAACGCCTAGATCGCATATTTTACTTCAAGCTTTATTAAATACAAAACAGAGCTATATTTTATATAGACTTCACATAGAAGAACGCCTAGATCGCATATTTTACTTCATGCTTTATTAAATACAAAACAGAGCTATATTTTATATAGACTTCACATAGAAGAACGCCTAGATCGCATATTTTACTTCATGCTTTATTAAATAGAAAACAGAGCTATATTTTATATAGATTTCACATAGAAGAACGTCTAGATCGCATATTTTACTTCATATTTATTGAATATAAAACAGAGCTATATTTTATATAGACTTCACATAGAAGAACGCCTAGATCGCATATTTTACTTCATGCTTTATTAAATACAAAACAGAGCTATATTTTATATAGACTTCACATAGAAGAACGCCTAGATGGCATATTTTACTTCATGCTTTATTAAATACAAAACAGAGCTATATTTTATATAGACTTCACATAGAAGAACGCCTAGATCGCATATTTTACTTCATGCTTTATTAAATACAAAACAGAGCTATATTTTATATAGACTTCACATAGAAGAACGCCTAGATCGCATATTTTACTTCATGCTTTATTAAATACAAAACAGAGCTATATTTTATATAGATTTCACATAGAAGAACGCCTAGATCGCATATTTTACTTCATATTTATTGAACATAAAACAGAGCTATATTTTATATAGACTTCATATAGAAGAACGCCTAGATCGCATATTTTACTTCATGCTTTATTAAATACAAAACAGACATATATTTTATATAGACTTCACATAGAAGAACGCCTAGATCGCATATTTTACTTCATGCTTTATTAAATACAAAACAGAGCTATATTTTATATAGACTTCACATAGAAGAACGCCTAGATCGCATATTTTATTTCATGCTTTATTAAATACAAAACAGAGCTATATTTTATATAGACTTCACATAGAAGAACGCCTAGATCGCATATTTTACTTCATGCTTTATTAAATACAAAACAGAGCTATATTTTATATAGACTTCACATAGAAGAACGCCTAGATCGCATATTTTACTTCATGCTTTATTAAATACAAAACAGAGCTATATTTTACATAGACTTCACTTAGAAGAACGCCTAGATCGCATATTTTACTTCATGCTTCGTTAAATACAAAACAGAGCTATATTTTATATAGGCTTCACACAGAAGAACGCCTAGATCGCATATTTTACTTCATGCTTTATTAAATACAAAACAGACCTATATTTTATATAGACTTCACATAGAAGAACGCCTAGATCGCATATTTTACTTCATGCTTTATTAAATACAAAACAGAGCTATATTTTACATAGACTTCACATAGAGGAACGCCTAGATCGCATATTTTACTTAATGCTTTATTAAATACAAAACAGACCTATATTTTATATAGACTTCACATAGAAGAACGCCTAGATCGCATATTTTACTTCATGCTTTATTAAATACAAAACAGAGCTATATTTTATATAGACTTCACATAGAGGAACGCCTAGATCGCATATTTTACTTCATGCTTCATTAAATACAAAACAGAGCTATATTTTATATAGGCTTCACACAGAAGAACGCCTAGATCGCATATTTTACTTCATGCTTTATTAAATACAAAACAGACCTATATTTTATATAGACTTCACATAGAAGAACGCCTAGATCGCATATTTTACTTCATGCTTTATTAAATACAAAACAGAGCTATATTTTACATAGACTTCACATAGAGGAAAGCCTAGATCGCATATTTTACTTCATGCTTCATTAAATACAAAACAGAGCTATATTTTATATTGACTTCACATAGAAGAACGCCTAGATCGCATATTTTACTTCATGCTTTATTAAATACAAAACAGAGCTATATTTTATATAGACTTCACATAGAAGAACGCCTAGATCGCATATTTTACTTCATGCTTTATTAAATACAAAACAGAGCTATATTTTATATAGACTTCACATAGAAGAACGCCTAGATGGCATATTTTACTTCATGCTTTATTAAATACAAAACAGAGCTATATTTTATATAGACTTCACATAGAAGAACGCCTAGATCGCATATTTTACTTCATGCTTTATTAAATACAAAACAGAGCTATATTTTATATAGACTTCACATAGAAGAACGCCTAGATCGCATATTTTACTTCATGCTTTATTAAATACAAAACAGAGCTATATTTTATATAGATTTCACATAGAAGAACGCCTAGATCGCATATTTTACTTCATATTTATTGAACATAAAACAGAGCTATATTTTATATAGACTTCATATAGAAGAACGCCTAGATCGCATATTTTACTTCATGCTTTATTAAATACAAAACAGAGCTATATTTTATATAGACTTCACATAGAAGAACGCCTAGATCGCATATTTTACTTCATGCTTTATTAAATACAAAACAGAGCTATATTTTATATAGACTTCACATAGAAGAACGCCTAGATCGCATATTTTACTTCATGCTTTATTAAATACAAAACAGAGCTATATTTTACATAGACTTCACATAGAAGAACGCCTAGATTGCATATTTTACTTCATGCTTCATTAAATACAAAACAGAGCTATATTTTATATAGGCTTCACACAGAAGAACGCCTAGATCGCATATTTTACTTCATGCTTTATTAAATACAAAACAGACCTATATTTTATATAGACTTCACATAGAAGAACGCCTAGATCGCATATTTTACTTCATGCTTTATTAAATACAAAACAGAGCTATATTTTACATAGACTTCACATAGAGGAACGCCTAGATCGCATATTTTACTTCATGCTTCATTAAATACAAAACAGAGCTATATTTTATATAGACTTCACATAGAAGTACGCCTAGATCGCATATTTTACTTCATGCTTTATTAAATACAAAACAGAGCTATATTTTATATAGACTTCACATAGAAGAATGCCTAGATCGCATATTTTACTTCATGCTTTATTAAATACAAAACGGAGCTATATTTTATATAGACTTCACATAGAAGAACGCCTAGATCGCATATTTTACTTCATGCTTTATTAAATACAAAACAGAGCTATATTTTATATAGACTTCACATAGAAGAACGCCTAGATCGCATATTTTACTTCATGCTTTATTAAATACAAAACAGAGCTATATTTTATATAGACTTCACATAGAAGAACGCCTAGATCGCATATTTTACTTCAAGCTTTATTAAATACAAAACAGAGCTATATTTTATATAGACTTCACATAGAAGAACGCCTAGATCGCATATTTTACTTCATGCTTTATTAAATACAAAACAGAGCTATATTTTATATAGACTTCACATAGAAGAACGCCTAGATCGCATATTTTACTTCATGCTTTATTAAATAGAAAACAGAGCTATATTTTATATAGATTTCACATAGAAGAACGTCTAGATCGCATATTTTACTTCATATTTATTGAATATAAAACAGAGCTATATTTTATATAGACTTCACATAGAAGAACGCCTAGATCGCATATTTTACTTCATGCTTTATTAAATACAAAACAGAGCTATATTTTACATAGACTTCACATAGAGGAACGCCTAGATCGCATATTTTACTTCATGCTTCATTAAATACAAAACAGAGCTATATTTTATATAGACTTCACATAGAAGAACGCCTAGATCGCATATTTTACTTCATGCTTCATTAAATACAAAACAGAGCTATATTTTATATAGACTTCACATAGAAGAACGCCTAGATCGCATATTTTACTTCATGCTTCATTAAATACAAAACAGAACTATATTTTATATAGACTTCACATAGAAGAACGCCTAGATCGCATATTTTACTTCATGCTTTATTAAATACAAAACAGAGCTATATTTTATATAGACTTCACATAGAAGAACGCCTAGATCGCATATTTTACTTCATGCTTTATTAAATACAAAACAGAGCTATATTTTATATAGACTTCACATAGAAGAACGCCTAGATCGCATATTTTACTTCATGCTTTATTAAATACAAATCAGAGCTATATTTTATATAGACTTCACTTAGAATAACGCCTAGATCGCATATTTTACTTCATACTTTATTAAATACAAAACAGAGCTATATTTTATATAGACTTCACATAGAAGAACGCCTAGATCGCATATTTTACTTCATGCTTTATTAAATACAAAACAGAGCTATATTTTATATAGACTTCACATAGAAGAACGCCTAGATCGCATATTTTACTTCATGCTTTATTAAATACAAAACAGAGCTATATTTTATATAGACTTCACATAGAAGAACGCCTAGATCGCATATTTTACTTCATGCTTTATTAAATACAAAACAGAGCTATATTTTATATAGACTTCACATAGAAGAACGCCTAGATCGCATATTTTACTTCATGCTTTATTAAATACAAAACAGAGCTATATTTTACATAGACTTCACATAGAAGAACGCCTAGATCGCATATTTTACTTCATGCTTCATTAAATACAAAACAGAGCTATATTTTATATAGGCTTCACACAGAAGAACGCCTAGATCGCATATTTTACTTCATGCTTTATTAAATACAAAACAGACCTATATTTTATATAGACTTCACATAGAAGAACGCCTAGATCGCATATTTTACTTCATGCTTTATTAAATACAAAACAGAGCTATATTTTACATAGACTTCACATAGAGGAACGCCTAGATCGCATATTTTACTTCCTGCTTCATTAAATACAAAACAGAGCTATATTTTATATAGACTTCACATAGAAGAACGCCTAGATCGCATATTTTACTTCATGCTTTATTAAATACAAAACAGAGCTATATTTTATATAGACTTCACATAGAAGAACGCCTAGATCGCATATTTTACTTCATGCTTTATTAAATACAAAACTGAGCTATATTTTATATAGACTTCACATAGAAGAACGCCTAGATCGCATATTTTACTTCATGCTTTATTAAATACAAAACAGAGCTATATTTTATATAGACTTCACATAGAAGAACGCCTAGATCGCATATTTTACTTCATGCTTCATTAAATACAAAACAGAGCTATATTTTATATAGACTTCACATAGAAGAACGCCTAGATCGCATATTTTACTTCAAGCTTTATTAAATACAAAACAGAGCTATATTTTATATAGACTTCACATAGAAGAACGCCTAGATCGCATATTTTACTTCATGCTTTATTAAATACAAAACAGAGCTATATTTTATATAGACTTCACATAGAAGAACGCCTAGATCGCATATTTTACTTCATGCTTTATTAAATACAAAACAGAGCTATATTTTATATAGACTTCACATAGAAGAACGCCTAGATCGCATATTTTACTTCATGCTTTATTAAATACAAAACAGAGCTATATTTTATATAGACTTCACATAGAAGAACGCCTAGATCGCATATTTTACTTCATGCTTTATTAAATACAAAACAGAGCTATATTTTATATAGATTTCACATAGAAGAACGCCTAGATCGCATATTTTACTTCATATTTATTGAACATAAAACAGAGCTATATTTTATATAGACTTCATATAGAAGAACGCCTAGATCGCATATTTTACTTCATGCTTTATTAAATACAAAACAGAGCTATATTTTATATAGACTTCACATAGAAGAACGCCTAGATCGCATATTTTACTTCATGCTTTATTAAATACAAAACAGAGCTATATTTTATATAGACTTCACATAGAAGAACGCCTAGATCGCATATTTTACTTCATGCTTTATTAAATACAAAACAGAGCTATATTTTACATAGACTTCACATAGAAGAACGCCTAGATCGCATATTTTACTTCATGCTTCATTAAATACAAAACAGAGCTATATTTTATATAGGCTTCACACAGAAGAACGCCTAGATCGCATATTTTACTTCATGCTTTATTAAATACAAAACAGACCTATATTTTATATAGACTTCACATAGAAGAACGCCTAGATCGCATATTTTACTTCATGCTTTATTAAATACAAAACAGAGCTATATTTTACATAGACTTCACATAGAGGAACGCCTAGATCGCATATTTTACTTCATGCTTCATTAAATACAAAACAGAGCTATATTTTATATAGACTTCACATAGAAGAACGCCTAGATCGCATATTTTACTTCATGCTTTATTAAATACAAAACAGAGCTATATTTTATATAGACTTCACATAGAAGAATGCCTAGATCGCATATTTTACTTCATGCTTTATTAAATACAAAACGGAGCTATATTTTATATAGACTTCACATAGAAGAACGCCTAGATCGCATATTTTACTTCATGCTTTATTAAATACAAAACAGAGCTATATTTTATATAGACTTCACATAGAAGAACGCCTAGATCGCATATTTTACTTCATGCTTTATTAAATACAAAACAGAGCTATATTTTATATAGACTTCACATAGAAGAATGCCTAGATCGCATATTTTACTTCAAGCTTTATTAAATACAAAACAGAGCTATATTTTATATAGACTTCACATAGAAGAACGCCTAGATCGCATATTTTACTTCATGCTTTATTAAATACAAAACAGAGCTATATTTTATATAGACTTCACATAGAAGAACGCCTAGATCGCATATTTTACTTCATGCTTTATTAAATAGAAAACAGAGCTATATTTTATATAGATTTCACATAGAAGAACGTCTAGATCGCATATTTTACTTCATATTTATTGAATATAAAACAGAGCTATATTTTATATAGACTTCACATAGAAGAACGCCTAGATCGCATATTTTACTTCATGCTTTATTAAATACAAAACAGAGCTATATTTTACATAGACTTCACATAGAGGAACGCCTAGATCGCATATTTTACTTCATGCTTCATTAAATACAAAACAGAGCTATATTTTATATAGACTTCACATAGAAGAACGCCTAGATCGCATATTTTACTTCATGCTTCATTAAATACAAAACAGAGCTATATTTTATATAGACTTCACATAGAAGAACGCCTAGATCGCATATTTTACTTCATGCTTCATTAAATACAAAACAGAACTATATTTTATATAGACTTCACATAGAAGAACGCCTAGATCGCATATTTTACTTCATGCTTTATTAAATACAAAACAGAGCTATATTTTATATAGACTTCACATAGAAGAACGCCTAGATCGCATATTTTACTTCATGCTTTATTAAATACAAAACAGAGCTATATTTTATATAGACTTCACATAGAAGAACGCCTAGATCGCATATTTTACTTCATGCTTTATTAAATACAAATCAGAGCTATATTTTATATAGACTTCACATAGAATAACGCCTAGATCGCATATTTTACTTCATACTTTATTAAATACAAAACAGAGCTATATTTTATATAGACTTCACATAGAAGAACGCCTAGATCGCATATTTTACTTCATGCTTTATTAAATACAAAACAGAGCTATATTTTATATAGACTTCACATAGAAGAACGCCTAGATCGCATATTTTACTTCATGCTTTATTAAATACAAAGCAGAGCTATATTTTATATAGACTTCACATAGAAGAACGCCTAGATCGCATATTTTACTTCATGCTTTATTAAATACAAAACAGAGCTATATTTTATATAGACTTCACATAGAAGAACGCCTAGATCGCATATTTTACTTCATGCTTTATTAAATACAAAACAGAGCTATATTTTACATAGACTTCACATAGAAGAACGCCTAGATCGCATATTTTACTTCATGCTTCATTAAATACAAAACAGAGCTATATTTTATATAGGCTTCACACAGAAGAACGCCTAGATCGCATATTTTACTTCATGCTTTATTAAATACAAAACAGACCTATATTTTATATAGACTTCACATAGAAGAACGCCTAGATCGCATATTTTACTTCATGCTTTATTAAATACATAACAGAGCTATATTTTACATAGACTTCACATAGAGGAACGCCTAGATCGCATATTTTACTTCATGCTTCATTAAATACAAACCAGAGCTATATTTTATATAGACTTCACATAGAAGAACGCCTAGATCGCATATTTTACTTCATGCTTTATTAAATACAAAACAGAGCTATATTTTATATAGACTTCACATAGAAGAACGCCTAGATCGCATATTTTACTTCATGCTTTATTAAATACAAAACTGAGCTATATTTTATATAGACTTCACATAGAAGAACGCCTAGATCGCATATTTTACTTCATGCTTTATTAAATACAAAACAGAGCTATATTTTATATAGACTTCACATAGAAGAACGCCTAGATCGCATATTTTACTTCATGCTTTATTAAATACAAAACAGAGCTATATTTTATATAGACTTCACATAGAAGAACGCCTAGATCGCATATTTTACTTCAAGCTTTATTAAATACAAAACTGAGCTATATTTTATATAGACTTCACATAGAAGAACGCCTAGATCGCATATTTTACTTCATGCTTTATTAAATACAAAACAGAGCTATATTTTATATAGACTTCACATAGAAGAACGCCTAGATCGCATATTTTACTTCATGCTTCATTAAATACAAAACAGAGCTATATTTTATATAGACTTCACATAGAAGAACGCCTAGATCGCATATTTTACTTCAAGCTTTATTAAATACAAAACAGAGCTATATTTTATATAGACTTCACATAGAAGAACGCCTAGATCGCATATTTTACTTCATGCTTTATTAAATACAAAACAGAGCTATATTTTATATAGACTTCACATAGAAGAACGCCTAGATGGCATATTTTACTTCATGCTTTATTAAATACAAAACAGAGCTATATTTTATATAGACTTCACATAGAAGAACGCCTAGATCGCATATTTTACTTCATGCTTTATTAAATACAAAACAGAGCTATATTTTATATAGACTTCACATAGAAGAACGCCTAGATCGCATATTTTACTTCATGCTTTATTAAATACAAAACAGAGCTATATTTTATATAGATTTCACATAGAAGAACGCCTAGATCGCATATTTTACTTCATATTTATTGAACATAAAACAGAGCTATATTTTATATAGACTTCATATAGAAGAACGCCTAGATCGCATATTTTACTTCATGCTTTATTAAATACAAAACAGAGCTATATTTTATATAGACTTCACATAGAAGAACGCCTAGATCGCATATTTTACTTCATGCTTTATTAAATACAAAACAGAGCTATATTTTATATAGACTTCACATAGAAGAACGCCTAGATCGCATATTTTACTTCATGCTTTATTAAATACAAAACAGAGCTATATTTTACATAGACTTCACATAGAAGAACGCCTAGATCGCATATTTTACTTCATGCTTCATTAAATACAAAACAGAGCTATATTTTATATAGGCTTCACACAGAAGAACGCCTAGATCGCATATTTTACTTCATGCTTTATTAAATACAAAACAGACCTATATTTTATATAGACTTCACATAGAAGAACGCCTAGATCGCATATTTTACTTCATGCTTTATTAAATACAAAACAGAGCTATATTTTACATAGACTTCACATAGAGGAACGCCTAGATCGCATATTTTACTTCATGCTTCATTAAATACAAAACAGAGCTATATTTTATATAGACTTCACATAGAAGAACGCCTAGATCGCATATTTTACTTCATGCTTTATTAAATACAAAACAGAGCTATATTTTATATAGACTTCACATAGAAGAATGCCTAGATCGCATATTTTACTTCATGCTTTATTAAATACAAAACGGAGCTATATTTTATATAGACTTCACATAGAAGAACGCCTAGATCGCATATTTTACTTCATGCTTTATTAAATACAAAACAGAGCTATATTTTATATAGACTTCACATAGAAGAACGCCTAGATCGCATATTTTACTTCATGCTTTATTAAATACAAAACAGAGCTATATTTTATATAGACTTCACATAGAAGAATGCCTAGATCGCATATTTTACTTCAAGCTTTATTAAATACAAAACAGAGCTATATTTTATATAGACTTCACATAGAAGAACGCCTAGATCGCATATTTTACTTCATGCTTTATTAAATACAAAACAGAGCTATATTTTATATAGACTTCACATAGAAGAACGCCTAGATCGCATATTTTACTTCATGCTTTATTAAATAGAAAACAGAGCTATATTTTATATAGATTTCACATAGAAGAACGTCTAGATCGCATATTTTACTTCATATTTATTGAATATAAAACAGAGCTATATTTTATATAGACTTCACATAGAAGAACGCCTAGATCGCATATTTTACTTCATGCTTTATTAAATACAAAACAGAGCTATATTTTACATAGACTTCACATAGAGGAACGCCTAGATCGCATATTTTACTTCATGCTTCATTAAATACAAAACAGAGCTATATTTTATATAGACTTCACATAGAAGAACGCCTAGATCGCATATTTTACTTCATGCTTCATTAAATACAAAACAGAGCTATATTTTATATAGACTTCACATAGAAGAACGCCTAGATCGCATATTTTACTTCATGCTTCATTAAATACAAAACAGAACTATATTTTATATAGACTTCACATAGAAGAACGCCTAGATCGCATATTTTACTTCATGCTTTATTAAATACAAAACAGAGCTATATTTTATATAGACTTCACATAGAAGAACGCCTAGATCGCATATTTTACTTCATGCTTTATTAAATACAAAACAGAGCTATATTTTATATAGACTTCACATAGAAGAACGCCTAGATCGCATATTTTACTTCATGCTTTATTAAATACAAATCAGAGCTATATTTTATATAGACTTCACATAGAATAACGCCTAGATCGCATATTTTACTTCATACTTTATTAAATACAAAACAGAGCTATATTTTATATAGACTTCACATAGAAGAACGCCTAGATCGCATATTTTACTTCATGCTTTATTAAATACAAAACAGAGCTATATTTTATATAGACTTCACATAGAAGAACGCCTAGATGGCATATTTTACTTCATGCTTTATTAAATACAAAGCAGAGCTATATTTTATATAGACTTCACATAGAAGAACGCCTAGATCGCATATTTTACTTCATGCTTTATTAAATACAAAACAGAGCTATATTTTATATAGACTTCACATAGAAGAACGCCTAGATCGCATATTTTACTTCATGCTTTATTAAATACAAAACAGAGCTATATTTTACATAGACTTCACATAGAAGAACGCCTAGATCGCATATTTTACTTCATGCTTCATTAAATACAAAACAGAGCTATATTTTATATAGGCTTCACACAGAAGAACGCCTAGATCGCATATTTTACTTCATGCTTTATTAAATACAAAACAGACCTATATTTTATATAGACTTCACATAGAAGAACGCCTAGATCGCATATTTTACTTCATGCTTTATTAAATACATAACAGAGCTATATTTTACATAGACTTCACATAGAGGAACGCCTAGATCGCATATTTTACTTCATGCTTCATTAAATACAAACCAGAGCTATATTTTATATAGACTTCACATAGAAGAACGCCTAGATCGCATATTTTACTTCATGCTTTATTAAATACAAAACAGAGCTATATTTTATATAGACTTCACATAGAAGAACGCCTAGATCGCATATTTTACTTCATGCTTTATTAAATACAGAACTGAGCTATATTTTATATAGACTTCACATAGAAGAACGCCTAGATCGCATATTTTACTTCATGCTTTATTAAATACAAAACAGAGCTATATTTTATATAGACTTCACATAGAAGAACGCCTAGATCGCATATTTTACTTCATGCTTTATTAAATACAAAACAGAGCTATATTTTATATAGACTTCACATAGAAGAACGCCTAGATCGCATATTTTACTTCAAGCTTTATTAAATACAAAACAGAGCTATATTTTATATAGACTTCACATAGAAGAACGCCTAGATCGCATATTTTACTTCATGCTTTATTAAATACAAAACAGAGCTATATTTTATATAGACTTCACATAGAAGAACGCCTAGATCGCATATTTTACTTCATGCTTTATTAAATAGAAAACAGAGCTATATTTTATATAGATTTCACATAGAAGAACGTCTAGATCGCATATTTTACTTCATATTTATTGAATATAAAACAGAGCTATATTTTATATAGACTTCACATAGAAGAACGCCTAGATCGCATATTTTACTTCATGCTTTATTAAATACAAAACAGAGCTATATTTTATATAGACTTCACATAGAAGAACGCCTAGATGGCATATTTTACTTCATGCTTTATTAAATACAAAACAGAGCTATATTTTATATAGACTTCACATAGAAGAACGCCTAGATCGCATATTTTACTTCATGCTTTATTAAATACAAAACAGAGCTATATTTTATATAGACTTCACATAGAAGAACGCCTAGATCGCATATTTTACTTCATGCTTTATTAAATACAAAACAGAGCTATATTTTATATAGATTTCACATAGAAGAACGCCTAGATCGCATATTTTACTTCATATTTATTGAACATAAAACAGAGCTATATTTTATATAGACTTCATATAGAAGAACGCCTAGATCGCATATTTTACTTCATGCTTTATTAAATACAAAACAGACATATATTTTATATAGACTTCACATAGAAGAACGCCTAGATCGCATATTTTACTTCATGCTTTATTAAATACAAAACAGAGCTATATTTTATATAGACTTCACATAGAAGAACGCCTAGATCGCATATTTTACTTCATGCTTTATTAAATACAAAACAGAGCTATATTTTATATAGACTTCACATAGAAGAACGCCTAGATCGCATATTTTACTTCATGCTTTATTAAATACAAAACAGAGCTATATTTTATATAGACTTCACATAGAAGAACGCCTAGATCGCATATTTTACTTCATGCTTTATTAAATACAAAACAGAGCTATATTTTACATAGACTTCACATAGAAGAACGCCTAGATCGCATATTTTACTTCATGCTTCGTTAAATACAAAACAGAGCTATATTTTATATAGGCTTCACACAGAAGAACGCCTAGATGGCATATTTTACTTCATGCTTTATTAAATACAAAACAGAGCTATATTTTATATAGACTTCACATAGAAGAACGCCTAGATCGCATATTTTACTTCATGCTTTATTAAATACAAAACAGAGCTATATTTTACATAGACTTCACATAGAGGAACGCCTAGATCGCATATTTTACTTAATGCTTTATTAAATACAAAACAGACCTATATTTTATATAGACTTCACATAGAAGAACGCCTAGATCGCATATTTTACTTCATGCTTTATTAAATACAAAACAGACCTATATTTTATATAGACTTCACATAGAGGAACGCCTAGATCGCATATTTTACTTCATGCTTCATTAAATACAAAACAGAGCTATATTTTATATAGGCTTCACACAGAAGAACGCCTAGATCGCATATTTTACTTCATGCTTTATTAAATACAAAACAGACCTATATTTTATATAGACTTCACATAGAAGAACGCCTAGATCGCATATTTTACTTCATGCTTTATTAAATACAAAACAGAGCTATATTTTACATAGACTTCACATAGAGGAACGCCTAGATCGCATATTTTACTTCATGCTTCATTAAATACAAAACAGAGCTATATTTTATATAGACTTCACATAGAAGAACGCCTATATCGCATATTTTACTTCATGCTTTATTAAATACAAAACAGAGCTATATTTTATATAGACTTCACATAGAAGAACGCCTAGATCGCATATTTTACTTCATGCTTTATTAAATACAAAACAGAGCTATATTTTATATAGACTTCACATAGAAGAACGCCTAGATGGCATATTTTACTTCATGCTTTATTAAATACAAAACAGAGCTATATTTTATATAGACTTCACATAGAAGAACGCCTAGATCGCATATTTTACTTCATGCTTTATTAAATACAAAACAGAGCTATATTTTATATAGACTTCACATAGAAGAACGCCTAGATCGCATATTTTACTTCATGCTTTATTAAATACAAAACAGAGCTATATTTTATATAGATTTCACATAGAAGAACGCCTAGATCGCATATTTTACTTCATATTTATTGAACATAAAACAGAGCTATATTTTATATAGACTTCATATAGAAGAACGCCTAGATCGCATATTTTACTTCATGCTTTATTAAATACAAAACAGAGCTATATTTTATATAGACTTCACATAGAAGAACGCCTAGATCGCATATTTTACTTCATGCTTTATTAAATACAAAACAGAGCTATATTTTATATAGACTTCACATAGAAGAACGCCTAGATGGCATATTTTACTTCATGCTTTATTAAATACAAAACAGAGCTATATTTTATATAGACTTCACATAGAAGAACGCCTAGATCGCATATTTTACTTCATGCTTTATTAAATACAAAACAGAGCTATATTTTATATAGACTTCACATAGAAGAACGCCTAGATCGCATATTTTACTTCATGCTTTATTAAATACAAAACAGAGCTATATTTTACATAGACTTCACATAGAAGAACGCCTAGATCGCATATTTTACTTCATGCTTCATTAAATACAAAACAGAGCTATATTTTATATAGGCTTCACACAGAAGAACGCCTAGATCGCATATTTTACTTCATGCTTTATTAAATACAAAACAGACCTATATTTTATATAGACTTCACATAGAAGAACGCCTAGATCGCATATTTTACTTTATATTTATTGAATATAAAACAGAGCTATATTTTATATAGACTTCACATAGAAGAACGCCTAGATCGCATATTTTACTTCATGCTTTATTAAATACAAAACAGAGCTATATTTTATATAGACTTCACATAGAAGAACGCCTAGATCGCATATTTTACTTCATGCTTTATTAAATACAAAACAGAGCTATATTTTATATAGACTTCACATAGAAGAACGCCTAGATCGCATATTTTACTTCATGCTTTATTAAATACAAAACAGAGCTATATTTTATATAGACTTCACATAGAAGAACGCCTAGATCGCATATTTTACTTCATGCTTTATTAAATACAAAACAGAGCTATAGTTTATATAGACTTCACATAGAAGAACGCCTAGATCGCATATTTTACTGCATGCTTTATTAAATACAAAACAGAGCTATATTTTATATAGACTTCACATAGAAGAACGCCTAGATCGCATATTTTACTTCATGCTTTATTAAATACAAAACAGAGCTATATTTTACATAGACTTCACATAGAAGAACGCCTAGATCGCATATTTTACTTCATATTTATTGAATATAAAACAGAGCTATATTTTATATAGACTTCACATAGAAGAACGCCTAGATCGCATATTTTACTTCATACTTTATTGAATATAAAACAGAGCTATATTTTATATAGACTTCACATAGACGAACGCCTAGATCGCATTTTTTACTTCATGCTTTATTCAATACAAAACAGAGCTATATTTTATATAGACTTCACATAGAAGAACGCCTAGATCGCACATTTTACTTCATGCTGTATTAAATACAAAACAAAGCTATATTTTATATAGACTTCACATAGAAGAACGCCTAGATCGCATATTTTACTTCATATTAAATGAATATAAAACAGAGCTATATTTTATATAGACTTCACATAGAAGAACGCCTAGATCGCATATTTTACTTCATATTTATTGAATATAAAACAGAGCTATATTTTATATAGACTTCACATAGAAGAACGCCTAGATCGCATATTTTACTTCATACTTTATTGAATATAAAACAGAGCTATATTTTATATAGACTTCACATAGAAGAACGCCTAGATTGCATATTTCACTTCATACTTTATTATGTGACTAGTTGTCATTTTCAAAAGTAAAATTAAAATTATAAATCTGTATAAAACTTTCAAAGTCACATACATATGGTGCACACACTACGTAAAATACTCTATCTGTGTGCTGGTTACTGGGGTACCACTGACATGCTTGGAACATTAACATATAGATAACACATTACGTAGGATGCTACATTCCATGTTAAAAATTGACAACATCTACAGAGTACATGGTCCATATGGTTGAGGTTGCCTGTTGGAATAGCTGACAACCAATGTGAGCAAATCGGCTTTTCATTTGGGGAATGGAATGTTAGCCAGCACACATACAAATTACAACTGTGTACTACGAGAGCGTTCTTCTATTTGAAGTCTATATAACATTTACAGATCGCTCCCCTCGACTATGGCAAATGTTGATAAAAGATATATTTTTATGATTTAATCTCAACAACAAAAAAAGCTTGATCTCGCTAAAGTAAAAGTGCCTATAGCACAAATTATCTTGTGAATGTGAGCATCGCAACTAATACAAAATATCATGGGGTGTCTACTTAAAATTACTTATAGTAATTTTGTCAGAGACTGCGAAGGATCTGGAAGAGCAATTGAATGGAATTGACAGTGTCTTGAAAGGAAGATATAAGATGAACATTAACAAGAGTAAAACGAAGGTAATGGAGTGTAATGTCAGGAAATCAGGCGATGCTGAAGAAATTAGATTAGTTAATGAGACAATAGAAGTAGTAGAAGAGTTTTGTTATTTCGGTAGCAAAATAACTTCTGAATGGCAATGGGAAGAAAAGCGTTTCTAAAGAAGCGAAACTTGTTAATATCCAATATTAATTTAAATGTTACGACGTCCTTTCTGAAAACATTTGTCTGGAGTGTAGCACTGTATGGGAATGAAACGTGAACGATAAGCAGTTTAGACAAAAAATGATAGAAGCTTTTAAAATGTGGTGCTACAGACGAATGATAGATGGGTAGATCACGTAACTAATGAGGAGATGCTCAACCGACTTGGGCAGAAAAGGAGTTTCTGGCATATCCTGACTAAGAGAAGGGATAGATTGGTGGGACACGTTCTGAGACATCAAGGAATTGTCGACCTAGCACTAGAAGGAAGTTTGTGGGTAAAAATCGTAGAGGGAGAACGAGGGACGAATACAGTAAGCAGTTTGAAAAGTATAGTGTCTTGAAAGGAAGATATAAGATGAACATTAACAAGAGTAAAACGAAGGTAATGGAGTGTAATGTCAGGAAATCAGGCGATGCTGAAGAAATTAGATTAGGTAATGAGACAATAGAAGTAGTAGAAGAGTTTTGTTATTTCGGTAGCAAAATAAGAGACTTGCACCGGACAGCATATCGTTGAGAACTGCATAATACCACTCTGCGGATTGAAGACCACAACAACAACATCTTTACATTAATTTTACTCCACCCCCCCCCCCAAATATATATATATATATATATAAAGCAGTCAACAATCCGAAGATTGTCTGGAGGTGGTATGCCGTTGCCTTCCTCCGACCTTCGAACTGACTTACCCAGCCAGTTATAGGGGGACCTACAGTTTAACGTGGGTTCCGAACCACAGTGCTACTCGGTATTTTTCACATGAGGAATACTGCCAGAGATGAAAGAAGTGGAAAGTGACAGATAAAAATTCTAGGGCCTGGCGGGGATCGAACCCGCGACCTTTGGGCATTCTACCCTGTGCAAACGAGATATGCTATTTTCGCTAATACATGGTTTAAAATACTTCTGTCTATAACTACGACTTATTCAAAACTTCATTGTCTGCGGATATGATGCTGCGGATAACTTGTAATTTTAATGTTAATTTTATTTATTCTCTTATTCTTTACCGGCGCAGACCTCTACAGACAGACGTCCGGAGAAATTTTCCCAAGATGGGCCAAGCTTCGAAACTTGCCAGTTCTCCTAGAGCAAATTCTTGGAGCTCGGAATCGTGTGGTACCACAAGTACAAAATTTTACCATGAGTATACGAGACGTGTTCTACGTGAAAATGTCGTGTCTAATGATTTTTGAAGTTAGGTTACTTTGACACCAAAATGTAAACGTACTTCAATAATTTATGCAGTCTTTTTCCTATTATTCTACACTCCGAGACAGTCTTTTCCTGTGCTCACTATGAATATACATCAATCGATTCGCTTTAACTGTGAATAATTACATCCCCAGAATCCAAGAAGGTAAAAAATAACGCACGAAAATATATTTTGCTCAGATTCCAGTTATGCATTACTGAAACGTAGGTATGTAATGTTGATAACGTTGAATGTCTGCAACTCATATCGTTGGTTCCGCGAGAACGATCTTTGACGTGCCCTGCCCCTCGTTTGAGCTTAGAGTGTGAGTGTGGTTGGCGGTCACGGACAGGTGAGCAGGGTTAGTGTTGTGCAAGCAGTCGTGGAATGAAGTCGAAAATTTCATATGAGCTTGGTTCATTTGTAGCTTTTTGTTTTACATAATGTTGAGGAATACTTGAATTTGAAAATGTTCTGGTATTATGAAGAATAAAGGTAAGGAGAGTCATCTTTCCGTTATTAGGCGCTTCGAGTAATTTTAGTCCATCTCTATCGGACATTTAACATGAAGGGTTTAATTTCCGTCTTTTATGTTCATTCTTTAAATAATTGAAAGTATTGTGCAGAAATTTAGTATGTTTTTAGTGTACAAAAACCGAGAAAGTGTGATTTAGACAATTTCTATTTTTTTATTTACATTGTATAATGTACTAGCTGATTTTTCTTTTGTTGCTAGTAACGAGAGATTGATCTTTATCTGAAAATGACAACAGAAGTGATGACTTTCTGGCAAGATTTGTGTGAGGCATTCCCAATCTATAATCACCATTTTGGTACAATATTGTTTAATCACACAATGTAAACTTTTACGACCGACGTTGTCTTCAGGTAAAACTTCCGGGCTGAGAAGCCGTTGTCGAGGTGAGACGACCGTTATAGCTAGGACCTCTCATTACCATGCACGCATGTACAGAGAAACAATAGAGGTTCACAAACACCAGAATAATTTTAATAGAAAAGAAGAAGGTTTGAAGTTAGATAAAATATGGATGTCAGTATTGCACCAACAAGATGCCAATCGATTACTTTTAATCGAGAATGACGACTTCATCCATAGATAGCCTCACGTGACGTATGGTGGTGCCCTCTATGTCCTCTATAAATGCGAGAGCCCCTCAGACCACACTGGCAGTTGCCGGAAGACCCTAGAGGATGTCTCCAGTAGTTGGAGACGAAACGTCGTGAGGAAGTTTAAATCTCGACCACGGCCTCTCAGCCCGGAAGTTTGACCTGAAGAATATTGTTCATGTTCTCCTTTTATGAAAACAAATATAAAGTGCTTCAGTTTGAATTCAAACCTCAGGTTTGTTACGTGTTAGTAATTTATCCCGAGCCGGCCGCAGTGGCCGAGTGGTCTGCAGCGCGCCAGTCACAGTTGCACGGCCGCTATGGTCGGGGGTTCGAATCCCCCCCTCGAGCATGGATGTTTGTGTCGTCTTTAGTATAAGGTAGTTCACAAGTAGTATGTAAGTTTAGGGACTGATGACCCCGCAGTTAAGTCCCTTAAGCTTAACAAACATTTGAACATTTGAATTTATCCCGAATCCCAATTAATTATTTTTAAATACTACAGAGATGGAGAAAATTAGTATTTGTGTAGTTACTGGATTCGCATTGCATACCTGAGAATTCTGTTGGTAGTTTCTGATCTTGCAGCAGTAACATTTTTTGTAGTAATTCTGAGATCAGTTGCACATGTTTCCTTTCGCACAGGCAGGCCATAAAATCAGTGTAAACCGTTGAGTGAGAAATTTCAGGAATAATTGTCGAACTCAGATCTAATTAGCAGTCAGTCACTTGCAAGTCAGTCACTCCACCCATGATCACGTTTTACTTTGGACATCAAATTTGTGTCAAACATTAATTAGTATTTAATTTTATTAATGAACTATTTGTCTGTCTGATTAATGAATCAGAACTTGAGCTACAACCGGACTTGTCATTCATTGTTTAACCAGACTCGTGTTCTGGATAGTTAAAAGCACTAACAGGGCGATACACATGGCTTTCAGTCGATGCTAGGATGCCAGGCTGTCGATTACAGACATTCAGATAAGTTTTTACATTCACGGTGCTGTACCATTCTAGACAGGCACTGTCGCATCAGAAAAATCACCTGTGACGTCACACTCTGGTTTGACGCGCTTGAGCCAAACACACTGCATCTCATAATTTCACGTGAATTCGAGGTGTGTTACTGTTGGTACTACATTGGCATAAAATATTACTTTGCCACTCACAAAATAAAATGAAAATCTCTTTGATGAAATGACTTGCAAAGAGTCGAGACCTAAAATTTAGCCACGCGTATTTTGAAATAAATATTATGATTGGCTGTCATCGGGAAGGTATTGAATGGAATTAGTTAAGCTCTAAAATCAAATCAAAACATTGCTCGGACCACCTGAATTTCTGATGTAAGTAAAATGTTGTTTTCGTCAGGCTGCTGTGAGAACGCAACGACGTATTTATTGGAGAGAGCTGCGACCGATTCTCAATTTTTAATCATGACTAGCTCATTTAAATCTCTCGTCATTTTACGTCAAGAGATCGGTTACCCGACTCAGGGCCGCTACGTATTGTAGCAACGATATCGAACATTAATTGTTTGCTCACTCAGCACTCCAACAAGTAGCCTTCGCTCTCGCAATCCCAGCGGAAGCGTGAAGCTGAAAATGAAAATTGCCGTAATTAATCTTTATAAAAATGGTAAACGAACATATTGAATAAAAATGCTGATTAAAAATTTAAACGAACTTCATTAGCTTTACTACGTATAACAACAGCTAAGATCACTGTTTTTTCTTAGATAACCGGTTTGCCGGCCGCGGTGGCCGAGGGGACTGTGGCGCGCCAGTCACGGTTTGCACGGCCACTACGGTCGGGGGTTCGATCCCCCCCCTTGGGCATGGATATTTGTGCCGTCCTTAGTGTAAGTAGTTTGTAAGTTTAGGGACTAATGACCCCGTAGTTAAGTTCCATAAACTATACAAACATTTGAACATAACCGGTTTAGGCAGCTAATATTACCATCGTCGGATTTGTCAGAAACAAAAGAAAAAACAATCAGCGATATTAGTTGTTTTGTTGCAAATAAAATCTATTGAACAGATCGACCCCAATTCTATTCAATTTCATTAATTATAAAACGAACACAGGTGCATAGTGTAGTTGATCAGCTACATACCCTATTTTCCCATTATCTCTCAAACTGATCTAAATTTTCCCACAAATTCATCCATTATCTCTTAAACTGATCAAACTTTTCCCACAAATTCATTTGTAGCTGTTTGTATACGTAGTATTACATATGCTAGAAGCTCGTCCTAGAAATTATAGATTCCAGAACACTACCAAATCATTTTGACATTTAGTTGCACTGAGTTACTCTTAACATGCACGTTTGTTTCCATTCGTATTCGTCCTTTGCCACGTAGATGTACTCAATCACATACTACTGTTGCATTATGAGTTACTTTCTGGAAAGATGAGAGGCATAATAGTGACATTTACTACATCGGGTACATCATGGAAGCACTGTACAGGGTGAATCACCTGACAGTTGTACCGCAAATATTGCGGAAACGGAAAGTGCGATTGATGTATGGTTTTCACAGAATGGGTTGGTAGTTAAGGATTCGTATTGCTAGAAAATAAACAGCTGGGAAAAATACCTACAAAGTGTATTTTTTTATGAAAACATACAATTTTTAAATGGAACAATGGTTGTTTCTATTATGCACTGGTATTGTTGACACCAGCTGTGTACAAAGAATTTTGAATTACATTTTTACACGTGTAGTTTGGCAGCTACAATCATTCAAAGTTTTGGGGGTGGAGGCTACGACAGTGTAGCTGACTGGCTGGTGGTCATGAGACAGTGGGTCGTGCCCCAGGGGCTAGCCACTTGGCCAGTCAGCTACGCTATCGCAGCCTCCGCCCCCGAAACTTTGAACGGTTGTTGCTGCCAAACTAAACGTGATAGAAATATCATTCAAAATTCTTTGTACACAGCTGGTGTCGAATTTTCCAGTGCATGATGGAAACAACCATTGATCAATTTAAAGAACTGCATGTTTTCTTAAAAAAAAAACACTTTCTAAGTATTATTACAATCTGTATGTTCTCTAAAAATACGAGCCTCTGACTACCAATCCATTCTGTGAAAACCGCATAGCAATCGCACTTTCCGTTTCCGCAATATTTGCGGTGCAAGTGTTAGGTAATTCACCCTGTATAGCTGACCGGCTATGAACTTTTAGTTGCTAGCAGTGCATGATACTTTTAAGAAATTTTTTTTAACATATTTTCTCACTGTATACGCACTATACTATAATCGTGGTACTTTTATAGCTTGAAATAAAAAATCATGCAATAAAGGGTTAAAGTGCGTCCAGTTGCTAGCGAAGCAGAACAGAAAGTCACGAGCATGTACCTCGCTAAAAGACAGAAAAGTTACAGTATTCGTTCAAATGTTTTCTAACATTCAGTTATCGGCTTTCTAGAGCCTTCCAATAGATTTTGCACAGCAGAGTACAACTTTGTAATAAAGATAAAATTAAAATAAAATATTTCGTCACAAAATTACAAGTTCACATACATAAACGAACAATTTTATAAAAATCGTCATAAAAGTTCATTTTCCTGCTAGATATAAATACTACAGGCAACAAATTTCAACCACAGTACTGCGCTACGTTCCCAAGTATACGTCACATGATGGGGATGCTTTCACACATCCCCTGTTACCAATGTTTCAGTCCTTTCGACGCCACTACGATTGTGGTCGGAGCCGCAATACGTCTCATTGAAAGTTCAGCAACATACCCATTGATACTTTCAACTCTGTGATTTCGACTGACTGGCGCTGGATTCCTGCTCTAACTCCATGCAGGTAGGCAACTTGTTTGACACCTGTGGCTTTCGCTGGCCTACAAGCAGGCGCTACACAAGTACTATCAAGAGAATGATAGTCGAATTTACGCGTAGAAAGTGTTCAGCATATGCGCACGAGTATCATCAAGGGTGTTGCTGAACTGAGGTCGTCTTACAGCAGCAGGTCCATCTAAATTTCGAACTGGTCCACGTTATCAAGTTTCGTCAATGTGGTGGCCACAGAAAAAATAATTTTTCTAAAGGAACTAATTACTAAACAAATAGAAATCAAACAGTTTTTTCTATGTAGGGAGGCAATGTGTATTTATATTAGAATGTTATAAACTTAAAAATAAAACATGAAACTAATGAAAAATAAAACGAAAAAATACAAGTACTTAATGAGACAAAGAACATTCCTTTTCTTATACTGCACGGTTCCTCGATGTCCATTGTCGAAATTCAGAGAATTCTGCTGATGTGGCGAAGATCTCGTTATAGATTTTACAGATTTCAGTCGTGAAGAAAAGGAACTGTCAACAGGTAAGTGCGCCTCCAAGTAAGGACAGGTGCTGAAGTGCTACCTTGATAGCTTGGGATACTGACTACCACAAGGATTTCATTACTTTCAAGCTCAATGAACGTCATCTGTAGGTATAAAACGGCTTTTCAGTATTAACCTGAAAAAGATTTTGGAACACTTTTCCTGAAGCGCATCCTTTATTTATTTATTTATTTTTTTTTTTTTTTTTTTTTTTTTTTTTTTTTTTTTTTTTTTGTCACAATGATACGTACTTGTCGATATCCAGTGGCTCTTGGTTTCGTGTAGACATGGTCTCCGAATGGCCAAACTATCTTTCTCCTACCTTTTTCTCGAGCAAAATAAGCTTTACATTATATGCTTGAATATGTACATTCATTTCTATCCAGTTTTACCTTGGTGAATAGATTTAGATCAACTGAAAACCCTAGATCACTCAACCATTCCTCATTCTGTAAAAAATTGAGATTTTCTTTGGTCTCGGCGGCAATGTTTCGGCGCTGGCGGAACAGACATGCGGGATGCAGGAACAGGTACGGAAGAAGACAACTAGTCGCTTACATGGTAGGCAACAACCCCCTCACTCCACGTACATGTTTGTTTGCGAACAGGGGCAATCGACAAAGCAGGTTAGATTAGATTAGATTAGATTAATAATTGTTTCTTAGATTATGAATACGACACTTCGTAATGATGTGGAACTTGTCAGGTTAATGAAAGGTGTCTTACCAAATTATTACTTTGTACTAAATATTACATGACACAATGTTTTTAATTTTTAAAAATTTATTTAAATTTTTTATTTATTAATTAATTATATATATCAGTTCATAAACTTACAAACTACTTATGAATTAAGGACGGCAAAAAATCCATGCCCGAGGGGGGATTTGAACCACCGACCGTAGTGGCCGTGCAGAACGTGACTGGTGCGCCACAGACCGCTCGATCACCGCAGGTGGCTGTTTGGTAGATGACCAAAGACTTTTGAGGTAGCATAATTCACTCCTTTCTGTGCCAAAGCTAGAGTTAACCTTGGGAATAGTGAAGATCATTCTTTCTTCTACTGTTGTAGTTATGTACACTGCTGTTACTTTTGAATTCGGTGGGATTGGTAACAACAAATTTCATAAGTGAATATATATACTGTGAAGCTATTGTGAAGATCCCTTGCTCTTTAAATAAATGTCTGCAGGATGATCTTGGATGGGCTCCAGCAATTATTCTGATTACACGCTTTTGTGCAATGAATACTTGTTTGCTCAATGATGAATTACCCTAGAAAATGATGCCATATGAAACCAGAGAATGAAAATAGGCATAGTAAGCTAATTTATTGTGTAAGGTAAGCCTTACATTATAACGAGGAATGAGCTTCATTTTGAACATATTATTCGTTTGAACCTGTTTATAGTGAATATCTAGTAACTAACTTATTATGTGACTTAATTAATTATCGTGATGCACAATATATGTAGGTAACTTAACAGGGAAAATTTTCTGTCTTTTATTTATTATCTGTCAGGTTTGTTATGTTGCTCAAACACCACAACAACAGCCACCACAGTTAATAACACGTAAAACAATTTTTTTTACCTCCACTAACACTTTTCTTCAATAAAATAAACATCTTTCACCCAAAATACCCCCAGCAAATATTTTCTTTCCTTACTACTGAGTTGTATATCACCAAAATTTCCAATTACCCTAATAGCATAAGTAGCAGATATTCAATGTGCTTTTTCCCATTCACCCTCTCATTAATGTATACACCTAAAATTTTTTAACATTCTACCTTTGCTACAGATTTCTGATCAAAGTCTATATTTATTATTTACTGTATGGAACTGTATGTACTGTGTTTTATCAAAATTTAATGATAGTCTGTTTGCTGAGAACCACTTAATGATTTTCTGAAAGACGCCGTTTACAATTTCTTCAGTTAATTCTTGTCTGTCAGGTGTGATAACTATACTTGTATCATCAGCAAAAAGAACCATCTCTGCGTTTTCATGAATATAGAATGGCAAGTCATTAATAGTTTTCAAAATGACAAGCCAAGATCGCACACTAACAATTTATTAAATGACGACCAGTTTCGGTGCACTATGTCACCATCATCTGGTCACATATATATTATCATCTGGTCATCTTGTTAAAAAAAATTGGGTATAAAATAACAAGTGCAACATTGCACTTAGTCACTATATAAAAAATACACAAGTTAAAAACATGACAGCTTACAAAATACTTTTTCTAAAATCGGAAGGAGCGGTTCTAAAACCACAGACAATTCTCTCCTCCTCCTCAGTTTGGGACACTAGGCTAACACATTTAGAACCTGCTGCTCGGCCAGAGCACAGACAAATATATACTGACGGGAAACCTCCGTAAGGGTCCGGTCCTACGCTCCGGGGTGCGGGGAGGGAGGGTTTCCAGCAGTTCCGTAAGATGTCCCATGATGGCGCTGCGGTCAGAAGCAGCTCTTTAAATTGGCCAGAGCAGGCGGCAGGTAGCGGCTGTCCCCACCACCACCTCCCCTCAAACGCCAGCACGCAGGACCTAGCCGTGGCCTCGTGGCAGGCGGCACGAGCTCTCCCCTCAGCCTCCCCTCCACGCTACCCTCTGACGTGCGAGAGGCACCCTAAGTCAGCGAACCGCCTGACACCTGCTAGCATCTTACAGAACTACGAGGGGAGCGTGGGACAGTGGTTTAGGGTGGGCTGCTCCTCTGTATGTGTTACTCTGTGCTATTGGGACCCGTACGGCGCGGCCCCCAGGGCACGCCCCTGGCCGCAGGTAGGGAGTGCTGTAACGGCCGCCTCCACCGGAATTCCACTCTCCACTGACAAGACAAAGTCAGATCTGTTTCTCACCTCAGCAAAAATCTTCCCTGCACTGCTTTCCCGACAGCAATAGAAAAATACATGTACTGGTCACTTTACATCATTACACGAATGATAAACACAGTTATTAAAGATGAGTAATGGGCTGCCATCTCTCAGTGTAAATGGTACGTTGTGCTCAGCAACGCATTTGAAAACCGCGCCATTTCAACGCGGGGCGTCGCCAATCTGACAACAATCGTAGAAATGTCAAAATAAGGGCTGAAATGCGAGTAAAGACGGATTGTGGCAACCTTCCCATTGCCGTTATTTGCATATCATATGACAAGTTTTAATCTCTTTAGAAAAATTCTAATAACATACTGTATAATTTATCAAAGGCTACAACTGAAACCTGATAATTCTTTCGCATGCAATGCCTTACAATTGGTGCTCCCAATCAATTAACACCTTAGAGCCGAAAGACTGATGATTTACTTTTTATGACTTTGTTTGGTATTGTAATTGCTTACAATGAATCCGTGTTCATGAAACTCTAGTCAGATTTTACTGAATGCCCTGTAAATGAACCCCGTTGTGCTACAATGGGGCCGGCTGGAGTGGCCGAGGGGACTGAGGCGCTCCAGTCACGGTCTGCACGGCCACTACGGTCGGGGATTCGAATCCCCCCTCGGGCATGGATATTTGTGCCGTCCTTAGCATTAGCTAGTTCGTAAGTAGTTTGTAAGTTTAGGGACTGATGACCCCGTAGTTAAGTCCCATAAGCTCTACAAACATTTGAACATTTGCTACAATGGAACTCCGTGAATTTTCCTCTGTGCCTCTTTCTGGAAGAAAATACGTCTGCGATATTGTTACATCGTGCATACAGCTCGTATAGATAGAGGACTTTGAGCCACACACTGCACTTCAGAAAACACCATCGTTATCTTCCCTAGCATTGGCCGATGGCTTACAGGCGAAAAAAGGAAGATTCAGAAGTGGAATTTAATTCAAGATGAAAGGATGTAAAATGATAAGATGGTTACTCCCATTTGCGGTTCTCAACCGTTACGATTAACACTGACCATTGTAATTACACTCTATGAAAACATTACAAACCAGTCGTTGTTACAGTACTACGTGTATAAGCGAGAAGCGTGATCCAATAGTTAATTGTTGAGATAAGGGCCTGCAGATATCGACGTGCCTCTTTTATCTTCTCAAGAGGTGACCAGTGGCAAATTAAATGATAAGGCAAGCCACTGTGAAAGAGATAAATGTTCAAATGTTTGTATAGCTTATGGGACTTAACTACAGGGTCATCAGTCCCTAAACTTACTTAAGAACTATTTATCACTAAGTACGGCACAAATATCCATGCCCGAGGGGGGATTCGAACCCCCGACCGTAGTGGCCGTGCAGACCGTGACTCGGACACCTCTAGCCCCTCGGCCACCGCCGCCGGCTGAAAGAGATATCTTCCTCTTGAGCGTCTTTTCGTTTTACTGCCTGTGTTTTAAACATTAGCAGCAGAAACCCGACCAGCAACGGCTGTTCACAATGCAACTCATGTTTTCATCTTCACACAGTTTTTCATTTCATGAACTCAATGATTCGCCGAAGGGGAAGTTGCAGCACGAAGATTGCTGTCATAAATAATATTGTTACTTCGTTTATTATTTATAGAACTTGTCTACAGGTCATCTTCAGAAGTTAAACCAGTTGTGGAAAGTACAATTATTCAACAAGGCGGAGATGTTATTACACAAAACAACAGCCAACATCGTAATTTATTTTAAATTAAAATTATCAGTTTCGGTAGGTTATACTGCCATCATCGGATCTGATGTTTAATAAGCCTGTAGACATCATCGCCGCCATATCAAAATGGTGAGGCGAATTTTAAATTTTTCACCTGTTGGGAACAAATTACGTAAATAAAAATAAATGGCGACTGATGCAGACTGTGGACGTTATCCTAATAGTCATCGTTATTTTTCCCAGATATCGTGTTTCAATATGTTGCTGAGATACAGGAGTTTGTAAATAGTTTTTACTGAGATAAATTTATTCATTAGACACTAATATCATACAGGTATTAATCTCTGGCATACACTCGTGTCTGTAATACCTTGAGTGTCAAGAAAGGACGACTTCACTTAAATCTAGCTTTGAGGAGATTCAGAATAGTGTATCGCAATAAATTACTAAGACGAAACGGACATGGCACTCCAGCATACTTGTGCGGAATCGCCTATCCCCGCAATGTTCAAATATGCCCACTGTATAGAACATTTTTTAACAAACTACTGGAGACAGAGAGAGAGAAATTTTTTACTCTATGTGCACTGATATGTTGTAGCAATACTGAAATAACTGTTTATTGTCAAAATATTTTCTTACAAGGATATTTTATATTTTTCCATCACTTTTTACCCGATTATCACCCCTAAGTCTTTTGTACATCAAGTAATTAAAAAATCATTATTTCAGTATGTAATAGAAACCCATGTGACTAAGTGATAAAAAATTCAGACTTCTAGGTTCACCAGTACCTGAGATAATGTTCCTAAAAGAAGTAAAAAGTAAACTCACTTGAAACGGAGAGAGAAGATTAAAACTTTCCTGATCCATAGTTAATACCCCCTTCACAGTTTTCATAATCATCTTCAAGTGTTCTTTTGGCACCCCTGTGCACCTGTCTTGGTTTTTTCACTGATGTCTTGAATATACTGTCAGCATGGCTTAGGTTGTGCTGATCTAAAGTCAACATAACACGTCCTGTGTGGGAACCAATGTGCAAACCCAACTTTTCAAGAACTTGGCATTTAGTTATATTCCTAAGATTGAAGGTTGCCACAGCATCATACACACCAACATGTAGTGTATTAATTCCGACAAACTCTGTTTTTGTGAGACGATGCCACATCACACTATTCGGCACTCGTTGCGGTTCTGCATTTTTCTGTGAGGACATTTCATTACAAGACTACTGTCAGCCAGAGCTCTGAAAATGGGCTTCATTTATTCTTTAATGGCTAATGGTAGTCTGTCGTGTCTATATTTCTTTCCAGTTCTTAGTCCCCTATTGTATTTACACCAGCTCTTTTCACCTTTGGAGTAAAAACCTTGTTCTGGATGCTCAAAGCTTTCCTCATTTCTTCAACAATGTTTGTATTTTGCCTAATTGCAAGACTATAGAAATCATGGTATCAGTCAATTTTCCTTTGGCATCCAAAGTTTTTCCATCATCTAGTTTTTTCCCCTTTCATATGGCACACTGTTTACGAACAATCCCAAGTCACAAGCTCAAAGAGTAACTTGATGAAACTAGAGAGAAACATTTTCGGACAAATAGTGTATGAATAGTCTCTGAATAGCGGGATATTTGAATCAATGTCACATAAATGTACTGCGAAAAATTTATGGTCAGCCATTAGAGACATGTATAACTAAAGGGCAATACCCGATCTCACAAATCTATAAATATAAAATTTTTATAACTTTAGTAGAGCTATGAATTATACGTAATTTTAAAGAGGAATCTTGGCGGAATATAATGAGCCAATAAAACGAATATCAATTTTTAACCCGAAATCCGATTCTGTATCCCCTTAATTGCGCGAATGGAAAGGTCGGTGTTGTGTCTCTCTCACATCGTGAGTGAAGAACCGTCAAGCAAACTGTACAAGCACAATGGTACAATACCAGATCCATCATCGTCGTGGATGTATCGAGATGGAACAGGGCAGACTGATTAGTTTCCAGATCTAAACTCGTCGTTCCATGACAATTCGTTTCGCATAGGGCATGCTACTAAGACGGTAATACATACAAAAATATAAAATACGAAATAATATGAACACCATGGATTATAATGCATTTTGTTGCGAGTTGGCACCACTGCGTACGTATTAACACCTGTGTTAACACTAAGGCGCAACCACAGTGCACAATGACGTACGAAGTAGTACATAGTAAGTAAAACGTTACGTTCTGCGACGTTCGTTTTATTACAAGAGAAAAATGAGACAAATTGCGAGACCAAAATTACGAAGAAAATTCGATCGTAGAAAGCCAAGTCGACGGGGCGCAGGAAGCATCTGTGACAAAAACGGCTGCAGTGTTTAACGTTTCACTACTGACGGCATCCTCCGTAAGGACAGAGTACAAAATATAAGGTAAAACATCTTTGGCGAAGATGAATAATGGGCGTAGCCCGAAGTTAGCTACCAGCGACCGATGAGCATAAGGAACGAATGTGGCGAAGCAACATAAAGCTTTCATGGCAAAAGCGACTGCAAAACTCACTCGAGTAATATTGTTTCTATAAAAATGGTGAGGTTGGAGATTAATATTCTTGACAGGGTTGCAGTTACTATAGTCGAGCCGAGATACGATGATCCCTGGTGTCAGCGCCAATCGGCTGTGAGCATCGGCTGCGGCAGCAGACCATTGGCGTAAGTCAAACTTTGCTCTGCGCATGCGGCTGCTCTGTGCACTTTTGCCAGTTATGTCACACAACAGCGACTGTTAGCTATACTGTCCGGCAGCGAACTAAATACTTGGCAACGTCTTTGCAGTCCGTTTCCGCGGCCGGGCAACACCACCTAGAGAGAAGACCGCGGCACTCTCGTGTGACGTCACACAGTGTAGGCCGAGGCCTACGAGAGAGACAGGCCGCGGCGCGCACGTCATATCACGTGATCAAGTGAGGCCTGTGCCGGCGCGACCGCTAGCAGATTGGCCGGGAGCTGGGGCACAGCCCACTGTCTCATAGCGGCTAGCCAATCCGCTAGCGATCGCGCCGGCTCAGGCCTCACTTGATCACGTGATATGACGTGCGCGCCGCGGCCTGTCTCTCTCGTAGGCCTCGGTGTAGGCATTGTTCGCATAGCTTACTGGATGGCCGCTGGAGCAAGGCCCACTATGCTGCAGCGTGCAGCCAGTCAGTTACGCGAACGATGCCTACACTGTGTGACGTCACATGAGAGCGCCACGGCCTTCTCTCTAGGTGGTGTTGGACCGGGTCGGTCTCCCAGCTCAGTAAGCGGAGCCATGGATCATCGTGTTTCGGCCCGACTATAAACAATAACGGAAGACAATGGGATGATGGGTGGCACGACCATAAAACCTGGAGACTTAGTGACTGGAATCATGTGGTGTGGTCCGATGAATCATACTTTACATTACTTTCTATAAACAATCGGGTTTATGTATCTAAAACATCGACAGAAGCTTACGATACCAGTGCCTGCCGCCTACAGTCAAGCATGGGGGAGATTCCGTCATGCTTTGGGCATCTACATCGTGGTATTGAACTGTTTCTATCGTTACCCTCTGTGGTCGGATAACTATGAATGAATATCTCACCACCCTCGACAACAAACTGCTTACTATGATAAACATATTGCTAGCAAAAACTGCTACATTCGAAAACGATAATGCACCCACCAACCCACAAATAGTTAAAAGGTTCAGGCGTTCTTTGTTCAGTGCCAGAAGATTATCAAACATCTCCCCCGATGCCTCATTCAAATGTTCAAATGTTTGTTAAGCTTATGGGACTTAACTACGGGGTCATCAGTCCCTAAACTTACAAACTACTTATGAACTACTTACGAACTAGGACGGCACAAATATCCATGCCCGAGGGGGGATTCGAACCCCCGACCGTAATGGCCGTGCTGACCGTGACTGGAGCGCCTCAGTCACCTCGGCCACCGCGGCCGGCGATGCCTCATTATCAGTGAACCATTTTGGGGAGGGTTTTAAAGCAGAGAGTGAGGAGCAAATTTAAAGAAGTTTTTAAATTACGAGGCGCTCCAGAACGTAAGTTCACTTTAAAAAGAAAACAACCATGACAATATGAGTGGGGACCCAAAAGAAACCGAACTCCGAGGGCGCTGTCATTCGTAGGCGTAGTACAGGGTTCTCACGCTTGATGGCGTTAGTAGAAACCTGCATGAAATAGCTGTGCAGACGGGGTCATTGTAGAAAGCAAAACAAATGTTCATATGTTTGTATAGCTTATGGGACTTAACAACGGGGTCATCAGTCCCTAAACTTACAAACTACTTATGAACCAACTACTTCTAAGGACGGCACAAATAGCCATGCCCTAGGGGGGATTCGAACCCCCGACCGTAGTGGCCGTGCAGACCGTGACTGGAGCGCCTCAGTCCCCTCGGCCACCGCGGCCGGCGGGTCATTGTGGACCTGAACGTGCAAGTGTGGTATTGTATTTGACTGTTGGTGAGTTATCCCTGCGAAGTCGTTATGGCAACTTTAAAAGAACAAAGAGTGTGTGTGAAATTTTGTTTCCTGCTTAAAAAAACTGCAACGGAAACACACCAAATGCTTCGGGAAGCTTTCCAGGAGGACGCTATGAGCCACACACAGGTTTTCGAGTGGTTTGGGCGCTTTAAACGTGGTGAGATGAGTGTTGTAGACAAAGCTCGTTCTAGACGCTCTTCAGCATCGCGAAACGAGAACATTGAAAAGGTCCTCCAAAAGATCAACGAGGATCGTCACCAAACGATGTTATAAAGCATCTGCGAGAGTATCTGAGGAGGAAACGCCTAGAACTTAGGCGACCAGGTGACTGGTTTCTGCATCACGACAACGCTCCAGCACACACGGCCTTACGAGTGACCCACTATTTGGCATCTCAGAGGTGGTCTGTCGTTCCCCACGCTCCTTATTCGCCGGACCTCGCCCCGTGTGACTGTTCCCTATTTCCACGAATGAAAAACACACTGAAAGGGGAGCGTTATGATGATGTGGAGGCGGTAAAAACAGCTTCGCAAAGAGCACTGGACAATATCATACACGAAGAGTTCCAAACATGCTTCCAACAGTTGGAAAAGAGACTTGACAAGTGCATCACATGTAATGGAGAGTATTTTGAAGGTGACTGAAGTAATTTTGTAAAAAGGTTCTTCAACAAATTTTTCATGACAAAAATCCAGTGTGTTTAGGGTCCCCCCTCGTATATGGATGTAGTACAGCAACATTTGAGCTATTTTTCGACATAGTCACCAAAAGAACCGAGACACTTGTCATATCGTGGGATCAACTTTAGTATTCCTGTGTCGTAGAAGTCCGCCACCTGTGAATGCAACCAACAGGTGACAGTCGTCTTCAACCAAAAAATGTTCAAATGTTTGTAGGGCTTATGGGACTTAACTACGTGGTCATCAGTCCCTAAACTTACAAACTACTTATGACTAGTTAATACTAAGAACGGCACAAATATCCATGCCAGAGGGGGGATTCGAACCCCCGACCGTAGTGGCCGTGCAGACCGTGACTTGCGCGCCGCAGTCCCCTCGGCCACCGCGGCCGGCCGTCTTCAACCCTTCAGCCCTATTCACACGGGGATACGCAAGCTGGCCGCGGTGGCCGCGGGGACTGAGGCGCTTCACTCACGGTCTGCACGGCCACTACGGTCGGGGGTTCGAATCCCCTCTCGGGCATGGATATTTGTGCTGTCCTTAGTTGTAGCTAGTTCATAAGCAGTTTGTACGTTTAGGGACTGATGACCCCGTAGTTAAGTCCCATAAGCTTAACAAACATTTGAACATTTTGGATACGCAAATCGCGTCTCCAGCTACCTGACAACCGGTGGACTGGGATACTGGACGACGGATTAGCCCATCACATCCACATTGGCACGACCCGAGTCTCCTGTACTACCACGTCGCTGGTAGCGTGGAATAAAATTAAACCAATTTAATTAGCTGTACTTGACGGAAGCGCTCTTTTCTGTGTATCCCTGCCACCTGCAGTACAATATCTAGGGACTTTAGCAGTGATGCTTATATTACAATACAGCTTTATTACTACTGGCGGTACATGCAGATAGTCCTGAAAAATTAAGAGCTAAGACAATATTTGTAATATTTAGAACGAATAACGCTGGGACATGCGTTAGATAACTGTGATACGAGTAGTTCATCAAATTCACTAATGATTTTGTTGCACTACTAATTGTATGAACGGTTGTGTGATGTTTCTAATATACAGCTACTTCCTACTATTATCTATTCCATTCACCCCAAGTTTTTATTTTCTAAATAGCTGAAGTATTGTCGTAGCTTTTTAAAATTTACAACTCCAAATTTTTAGGTCTATCTGTATGAGCTTAGGAACTTGTATGGGATTAAGGAAAATTATTTTTGTACTTTTTGGTCGGTTTTAAAAACACGTTCGTTTTTAAAAAAAATATTTCAATAATTAATTTTTTGAAACGAAACTTCCTGGCAGATTAAAATTGTGTGCCGGAACCGGGACTCGAACCTGGGACCTTTGCCTTTCGCGAGCAAGCGCACTACCAACTGTGCTATCCCGACACGACTCACGATGCCGCCTCACAACTTTACTTCAGCCAGTACCTCGCCTCCTACTTTCCAAACTTCACAGAAGTTCTCCTGCGAACCATGCAAGGCTAGCACTCCTGGAAGAAAGGATATGGTGGAGACATGGCTTAGCCACAGCCTAAGGGATGTTTCCATAATGAATCTTTCACTCTGCAGCGGAGTGTGCGCTGATATGAAACTTCCTGGCAGATTAAAATTGTGTGCCGGAACCGGGACTCAAACCTGGGATCTTTGCCTTTCGCGGGCAAGCGCACTACCAACTGTGCTATCCCGACACGACTCACGATGCCGCCTCACAACTTTACTTCCGCCAGTACCTCGCCTCCTACTTTCCAAACTTCACAGAAGCTCTCCTGCGAACCATGCAAGACTATCACTCCTGGAAGAAAGGATATGGTGGAGACATGGCTTAGCCACAGCCTAAGGAATGTTTCCAGAATGAATCTTTCACTCTGCAGCGGAGTGTGCACTGATATGAAACTTCCTGCCAGATTAAAATTGTGTGCCGGAACCGGAACTCGAACCTGGGATCTTTTTTGTTTAAAGTCTAGTATCTGTGAAATTTTTAAATCGATTTAAAACATTATGATGAGATTACAGTAAACGTATGGTTACCTTAAGGTTAATTCGTTTTTTTCCATGAGTCAAACAGTACACTGCCTTCCCCTATTTATATCTCGTAAAAAAGACCGCGAAGGTAAAAACTATAGAGAATAGAGGTCACACGTTTACAGTGGTGTCGCACAAGTCTGAAGTGCGCGCCACGTACTTTCGCCGCGCGCCGCCATGCACGCCCGGCGCGGCGTTCTTACGACGTCAGCCACGAGCGCCCTCTGCTGCAACTCCGCTGAGCTGCATCGGCCACTTGGGAATCAGATAGGCACCAGTTAAGACTTGGCTATCGGATAGGCACTAGGAATCATCAGTAGGCAGGCCTCTATCTAAACTATGTATCAACATTATACTAATCTGCTGCTCTTCAAGTTAAGTAATGTATTATTTCTATGAAATATCTCTTATACTAATCCAGCTTAGTGTTTCTAGTTTCTGCTGTCCTACTGGCTGGTCACCTCCGTACCTGCACACGCGTGCATCCTATTTTCCTGTGTCGGTCTCCTTCTACTCGGCCACTGACACCCAGGACAACCGGCGGAAACGAGACACAAAAGTGGCGACGAGGATGAGATACAAAATTTACCATCAACCATTCTTACCGTAAAACATTCGAGATAGGAACATTAAAAGAGTGCCATAACCACACAACAGATTGTTGTTGTTGTTGTGGTCTTCAGTCCACAGATTTGTTTGATGCAGCTCTCCACGCTACCCTGTCCCGTGCAAGCCTCTTCATCTGAGAATACGTCAAGATCAGGGCTGTACGATGGATGATCAAACGCCTCATAGCCAAATTTCTGCAAAACCGATGCTGTGCGCTGAGTTGTATGGGGACGAGAATTTTCATGGAGCACTACAAGATCTGCCGTAAGCATTATACCCCTCTTGTGATTAGCATATCCAGAAAGTTATTATTATGTCTGTTTCAAAGAAACTGACGTTGGCGGTGGTCCGCAGCAGATTTACATATATCGTTGTATATACTTCGCAAATTGCGAAATTTACCGACGTCTGCTGCTCCTGTAAAGATGGACAAATGATCTGCAACACATGAAAATTTAGAATTTAGATGGACGGAATTTGAAGCTGACTGTAGAACGATCTTCCTACCGCCTACTTACATTTCGTGTAAAGATCACAAAGACAAGATAAGAGAAATTAGGGCTCGTACAGAGGCGTATAGACATTCTGTTTTCCCTCGTTCTATTTGGGAGTGGAATAGGAAGGAAATGCATAGTAGTGGTACAGGGCACCCTCTGCCACGCACTTTACGGTGTATTGCGCAGTATATATGTAGATGTAGAACAATTTCTCTGGCGATTACCACTCCAGACACGTCTCCAGTCGAGCTGGTGTGGGATCTGATTGAACGACATTTAACAGGTACGACACGTCAGCCCATAAGTCGATCAGCCGTGGAATAATGTATTGCAAGACGGTATTCGCCACCTGTATCATCGAACGGAAGGCAGAAACAGCACCTGACAATGCAATTTATAACTTACTTATACGTGTATTTGCAAATTTTATGGATGAGAGATATTTTGGTTATTTGTTTCTGGGAAAGTAACCACCGCATTATAAAAATACAGGCACTTTCTAGTTCATTTACCCTCAATGCTTCGGTGAGAGAATTTTGTGGTAACTAGAGGCAAACAGAATGCCGAAACAGCAAGAGGTAATAAATCAGACGCAACAGGTGTAACCGTGGAAGTTCTAAAGATAGCTAGAGTTGTCTCTGTGAGCGGTGGAGACACGCGAATTCAAGGGCTTCAAAACAAGTGGAAGCGTAGCAGACGTCTTTTCTTGTATGGAACTGGTTTCCCTCTTATGTCTATCCAAACAGGTACATACTTAACTAGTTACAGTTCTTTGTTCAGTTTCGTATTCAGTTTTAAAGATCTCAAAATGGCACTATGAGTTGGAAATATTTTTTTATTTCGTTATGTTTTCTACAGTCGAAATAAAACATTCTAACTCACAAACTTAAATGCCGCAGTGCGCCATTTTTTAAGGAGATATTTCGAATATCTGAGAAAGCAGTACTAAGCAAAGTATGCGTACCTCCTGATTTGAAAATATAATTTCGGCAACAGATTGAGGGTACATTAAAATCACCGCCTATTATTGTCGTGTGAGATGGGTACGTTTATGTAATCAGACTCAGGATTTCTTTCAACCTGTCTGCTATTGTATCGTCAGAGTCGGGAGGTCGGTAAAAGGAACTAATTATTAACTTCTTACGATGTTCAGGTACAACCTCTACCCATAATAGCTGACAGGAACTATCAACTTCAACTTCGCTACACGAAATACTACTTTTGTCGGCGACAAACACACCTTCAGCTATTTTGTTTAATCTCTCCTTTCTGAACACAGTTAGACCTTTTGCAAATACTTCTTTTATGGTATCGAATAAAGTTTTGTAGCTTAGTAATGTATGTTCTTTAAGTACTTTTTTTACCTTGGGCTATTACTTTCTGGATGTGATAGTTTCCCTCTACTGTTAGTTTTGGAATAATCTGTTGGTGGTTTTGAGAATTTGTAGATCAGTTTCTATGTTAGTTGGAGTATGGTTCTGTTTTATTAAATGAGTGACAGTCACTACTTTTTAGTGCTCTGAGTTGTTCAGTGTCTCTTGTTTTGAAGTTTCTGCATGTCTGACTTACATAAACAGATTGGCAGTTATTGCAAGTAAGCTAATATATTTCTGATTGGCTGTACTTGTCAGTGTCGGTCTAATGTTTCCCTAGTTCATTCTGTACTGTGTTGTTGGTTCTGTATCCTAAGTTCAGCCCTTGTTTCTTTAGTATATTGCTCACCCTGTGTGTGATTTTGTTATTGTAAGTCATAATGTGCCATTGGTTGCTTACTGTCTGTTAATTTGTTGTGTTGTGTGTTGGTTTGTTGTGTGCAGTGTTCATCTCTGTATGATGACTTTTCATGGCTGTGTGTTGTCTATTTTTGTAATTTGCCGTGTATTCTGTCCACTGTTTTGTGTCATATCCATTTTCTTATGCAATTTGTTTTATTTTGTTCAGTTCTTCTGTGTAGTCTTGTTTGGTCATCGGTGTTCTAATTAATCGGTGTATTAGAAATTTGAAAATTGCTTCCTTCTGGGTTATTGGATGATTGGATTGGTTAGGGATCACAGTGTGCCGGCCGCGGTGACCGAGGAGACTAAGGCGCTCCAGTCACGGTCTGCACGGCCACTACGGTCGGGGGTTCGAATCCCCCTCGGGCATGGATATTTGTGCCGTCCTAGTTCCTAAGTAGTTTGTAAGTTTAGGAACTGATGACCCCGTAGTTAAGTCCCATAGACTATACAAACATTTGAACATTTGGATCATAGTGCTGGTCATTGTGGGCTTCCTGTAGATTGTGAAATCATGTTTTTTGTGTCTACTATGTTTGGTGAGATCTAAGAAGTTGACATTTCCGACCATCTGTTTGTGTTTCAATATTGAACTGTATTTGTAAATGTATGGCGTTGAAGATCTTTTATACGGGAGCATGATTCATCTATTAGGCATTTATCTTCATCTACATATCTGTACCAATATTTTATCTTGTACAGTTTTGTTTTGACAATTTTGTCAAATATTTTGTTTTCTATGTGATTCATGGATATGTGAGCTATAAGGCCACCGATTGGGAATCCCATAGATAATCGTCCCTGTTGGGAGTAAATTTTCTTTGTTGAACGTGAAATAATTTTGTTCAGTAATGAGTTTGAGTATGATTTACCCCTACTACCTTTAAAATTGGAAATAATGAATTCCAGTCAACATGGTCAAACGCTTTCTCCAAATCTACAGAACCCTTAATCTAGTTTCTAAGATAAGTCTTAAAAAAAGGTGAATTCTTGTTCCTATACTCCGCTCACCGAAACGAGAGACGTACTGTAAACACACTGAGGCGAGTGACCAGGGGTGGACAAAACACGGACGCTCACTGAATTTCGCTGCATAGGTTTCAGGTGTAAGGTCGTTGTGTGTGTTGTTATATAGCAGTGATAATAGGTGCTGACTGTCAACGTCATCTTGAAGGACCAGTTGCCGAATAGTAACGTAAATATTAGTGTTTACGATAACATTCAGCATTCATAGCCTGTGCGTCTCTTTTTCTCTCTCATAGGTATCACGTAAGAGAAACCTCATTATGTCATCCTTCAATTAAAAAAAAAAAAAAGTGTTCAAATGTTTGTGTAGTCTATGGGACTTAACTACGGGGTCATCAGTCCCTAAACTTACAAACTACTTATGAACTAAGACTAAGGACGGCACAAATATCCATGCCCGAGGGGGGATTCGAACCCCCGACCGCAGTGGCCGTGCTGACCGTGACTGAATCGCCTCAATCCCCGCGGCCACCGCGGCCGGCATCCTTCAATTCAAGAAGCGTTCAATGAAGAAGGAATAAAGTTCTTTAGAGAAACCCCTGGTACCTATTGTGTATGCAACGCAGCTGTTGTGTCAAGAAAATTTTTATGAAAACAGTCAATGGAAAGCCATACATACAAACTGACCTACAAATTCTCAAAATTCTCAACAACAGCTTATTCCAAAAACTAACAATAGAGGAAAACTATCACATCCAGAAAGTAATAGCCCAAGGTAAAAAAGTGCTTAAAGAACATACATTACTAAGCAACAATACTTTCCTCTATACCATAGAAGAAGTACATAAATAAATCCCACCACCACATTAAAACTGACCTCCCCCCCCACCCCCACACACACATACACAATGTTTATCTCTCTCTCTCTCTCTCTCTCTCTCTCTCTCTCTCTCTCTCTCTCTCTCTCTCTCTCACACACACACACACACACACACACGCATACACAAAACATCGTCAGTGTCAAAATCATTCAAAAATCGTGCGGCACATCACAGACGTGTCACATAAACTAATGAATATGACACAACCACCACAACAAGAGAAACGGTGATGTAAACAGTGCCAGTTTCCAACAAAAAAGTGCTCTAACAGAAAGAAACATAATCATACACCAAAAGCAGGAAACACCAACAGCACAGCTCGAAAATAAGTATGTCTTGAGGGTAAAAATCGCAGAGGGAGACCAGTTCAGAGATAATATCATCTATTCCAGGGACCTTGTTCCGACTCAGATCTTTCAGTGCTCCGTCAAATTCAAGTTATCTCGTATCTTATGTCCATCTACTTCTTCACTTTCCACAATACTGCCTTCATTTTCCTTGTACAGACCCCGTTATATTCCTTCCATCTTTGAAGCCTCCAAGGGGGAAGAAAAGAAAATACGACAGAAGTTTGATGAAATGCGAAACGAAGAAAAGTTTTTCGTAATAAATTTCCAACACTTAGCAAAGTGCTTGCTGTGGTAAGCGAAGATGCAGATTTGGGAAATTTACGGAGAAAATCACTTTTCATAAAGTGTTAAAAGAAATGAATTTTAAATGTTTGGCTTCAAAAAGCACTGCTATATAACAAAACACACAACGACCCTACACCTGAAACGGGCGCAGCAAAATTAAGCGAGCGATCCTGTTTTGTCCACCCCTGGTTAGGTGCCTCGGTGTGTTTAGAATACGTATCTCGTTGTGATTTAAGAAAACTGCACCAGTAACTTTATCTTGAAATGATGTTTATTCCATGAACCGGTTTTCAAACCTTTTCAGGTTCATCATCAGATGGATCATGTTATAAGATCATTTCAAGCGTGATGTTGGGTACTGGCTCTGTGGTGGGAAGACGGAAACATACTTTAATAACTCGAATTGCACGTTGATTAGGTCGTGTTTTGTATTTTTTTAGATTACGTGAAATTTGTTGATTTACTTACTGCGACAGTATGGCCGGATTTTTGTGATTAATTTCCATGGAAATTAACCACAAAAAATCCGACCATACAGTCGCAGTAAGTAAATTAAAAGAAATGGAAATTAACCACAAAATTCCGGCCATACTGTCGCAGTAAGTAAATCAACAAATTTCACGCAATCTTACAAATGTAAAACACGACCTAAACAACGAGCAATTCGAGTTTTCAAAATATATTTCCTTCTTCCCACCACAGAGCCAGCATCCAACATGACGCTTAAAATGATCTTGTAACATGATCCATCTGATGATGAACCTGAAAAGGTTTGATCAAATGTTCAAATTTGTGGTAATTCTTTCAGCAATCAGTCGTAAGAAATATATATTTATTTGTTTGCAAATCTAGATTTCGACCACTGTGTGGTCATTATCAATGCTAAAATAAATACAAAAGAACCATTTAGAATAACATACATGTCACATTATCAGCCAATTGTACAAGTTTAAGTTTAAGTCAATGATGAAAACACATACCTTAAAACCAATTAAAATACTTAAAACATCTCGACCTCCATGTTGGAGGTTGCGTTCGTACTGACACAGCTGTTACAATTCTTACACAGTTGACGTCAGCATGCGTCATTTGCGACTAAGGCACCCTCTTTAAAGTTTCATATAAATAACAAATTTATATGAGGTATGTTTATGGTAGAACTAGTTACATTTTATTGTAATTTTAGTAGGCATTTTAACTTTAAACTGTTGTTTATTAATGAGTCTCGTTTACTGTATAGTCCTATATATAATTGGTAGTAAAAATGTTTACTAACTGGTGTCTTACAATATATATATATATAAAATTATTTTAAAACATTTTTATGGTAGAACTAGTTACATTTTATTGTAATTTTAGTAGCCTTTTTAACTTTAAACTGTTGTTTATTAATGAGTCTCGTTTACTGTTTATATATAATTGGTAGTCAAAATGAGTACTAACTGGTGTCTTACAATATATATATAGACTGTTTTATAAAAAATGTTTTAAAATATTGTAAGACACCAGTTAGTACACATTTTGACTACCAATTATATATAAACAGTAAACGAGACTCATTAATAAACAACAGTTTAAAGTTAAAAAGGCTACTAAAATTACAATAAAATGTAACTAGTTTTACCATAAAATATATATATATATATATATATATATATATATATATATATATATATATATATATATATATATTTTACTACCAATTATATATATATATATATATACAGTAAACGAGACTCATTAATAAACAAAAGTTTAAAGTTAAAATGCCTACTAAATTACAATAAAATGTAACTAGTTCTACCGTAAACATACCTCATATAAATTTGTTATTTATATGAAACTTTAAAGAGGGTGCCTTAGTCGCAAATGACGCATGCTGACGTCAACTGTGTAAGAACTGTAAAAGCTGCGTCAGTACGAACGCAACCTCCAACATGGAGGTCGAGATGTTTTAAGTATTTTAATTGGTTTTAAGGTATGTGTTTTCATCATTGACTTAAACTTAAACTTGTACAATTGGCTGATAATGTGACATGTATGTTATTCTAAATGGTTCTTTTGTATTTATTTTAGCATTGATAATGACCACACAGTGGTCGAAATCTAGATTTGCAAACAAATAAATATACATTTTTACGACTGATTGCTGAAAGAAATACCACAAATCAAATACAGTCGTGGAGCACCAATTCCAACATAGAATCAATCCTGATAAAATCTTCAAATCTTCAGATGTCTGTAAATCTATCGGACGAAACTGCGTGGTCATCAGTCCGTAGCTTACAAACTATTTAAACCTAGGTAAACTATCCTAAGGACAAACACACACACCCATGCCCCAGGGAATACTCGAACCTCCACGGCGAGCAACCGCGCGCTCCGCAGCGAGACGCTTTAGACCGCTCGGCTCTACTCCACCGAGGCGAAAAGGTTTGAAAACCGGTTCGTGGAATAAACATCTTTTCAAGATAAAGTGACTGGTGCAGTTTTCTTAAATCATATAGAAAATAAGTCGCGGGTTCTGAAACATCCGTAATGGATAATCTAAAAAAATAAAAAAATCAATAAAAAATAAAATAAATATATAAAAAATATATATATAAAAATCTCTCGTTTCCGTGAACGGAGTATGCACTTCCCCCAAATTCAAACTTATCTTCCTCGTGGTCTGCTTCCAGTAATTTTTTTCCCATTGTCCTGTAAATAGTTCATGTTGGGATTGTATTAAAGCGATGGTTTAGTGGGCATAGTCGTACAGCAAGGAGGAACCCGGCATCAGGCGCGTGGTGTGCTGTAGTCAGGTGCGTGGTGAGTGGCCCACTCGGTCGGGCGGTTCATTCTGGCGACTCGCGGCGATGCAATCGATGGCGCCGCTGCAGCTATAGCCGTGGCCGCGGCTATCTCGGTGGGCGGTGACATCGCCGGTCCATTTCGTGTGGGCGGCGCCGCGGTAAACAGATCCGCAGCCAGGGCGGAAATACGTGGACACCAGCCGCGCGCTGCCGTGCCGCCTCTCAACAGTGAGGGCTTTGGAACACATCGTGTATTCAAATATTATGAACTAGCTGAACCCCTGCTGTTTCACATGCGTGGGCTGGTTGGTCTGCACCAGTTGTTTCTTTTTAATCCTGACGAACAATCCATATCTTAAGTTTCGTAGTTATAACGCAGTCTAAAACAGACAGTCGCAAAACTCAGTAGGGGGGGGGGGGGGGGGAATGCAACCATTTGACAGCTGAAGCGATACTAGCGCTCCAAGCGGCTGGGTAGCAAGCTCAGTAGCAGAAAATGGCACTACTGAAACGAAGAATTTATGATTGCTTTTGTTTATATTATACGTGGTACTGTATTTCGTTACACAAATACGAAATCATTATTAAACGAAAATCCCGTTTCCCGTTGATGTCAGTTTGTAATAATAACATGCCAGTGCATTGTAATACATACGGCTCACACTCGCACGGTCGTAATCATAACATCCAAAAACGGTTTAAGACAAAAAGCGAATTGTAACCTGGTGTTTTTAAGTTGAAAAGAAACTGATTTATAGTTACATAATTTACTGGTACTTAGTTTCACGTTCCACTTTTTTCTGTAGATTTTGAACATCTTAATACACTATTTTTACATTCTTAGAAACTAAGTGTTACATCTTATAAAGGCCCTTTCGCTTTATTCTTGCTCAGATGGCTTGCATGTCCCGTTCCTGTAATGTTTTCATCGTACCTACTTACCAGAAATGTAAAGGTACTGTAAATCTTTAAGAATCTTTTCCTGCTAAAATCTCAGATTGCCTGTACACATTAAACTACAGTTAGTTACGTTTTATTTTACATTTTGTACAAACAAATCCCTATTAATCCCTATTGACTATCATTGCTGCATCACCAATAGTAGACTACTGTGCAAAAAATTGTTTTGACTTCCACAAAACCTCTCAGTAGACTATCAAAAATAGCTTTGAAGAAAAATACAGAGGTAGTTACCTCTCTATCTCTCTGTTAGAGATTCCATACACCATTAAAATTTCACACACTTTATTCTATCCTACAATGTAAGAGCTTTACATATTTGAGAAAATGTACGTTTTCTGTTTTCCCCTAACTGCAATTTATCGCGCCGCAATAAGCTCGGAAATGCAGTCGCATTTTAAACGTGTCGTTCGACTCCATATCTAATCCACAATGGTTTCTCGCCTCTCGGTATGTTGTTACGACCCGGCCGCTTGGCAGCGCTGCAGTCGCCAGGTTGCAGAAAACTACCGGGAGTTTCGTGACTCTTTACCTTAGACTCTGGTTATAGCTTGAAATTTGAGTTAACAGCGACATATCTTTGAAAATCAATTTTTGCATCCCGTATTTCACCCCCTTATTAGTCTAATTTCCAAAAATACCGAAACACGTGTCTTTTAAATTCGAACCCCGAATCCAAATCCGAAAATTTGTAATTTTAACTTCAAAATTGCCTAAATAGCAACAGATTTTCGAAAAACATCCCCTCGCCAATTTAACCCCCTTGATGGTTGAATTTCCAAAAATACCGAAACACGTATTTTTTAAATCATAACGAACAATATACAAATACCAATTTTTGTAGCTATAGCTTCAAAGTTGTCTTGACAACAATGTGTTTTCGAAATAAATTTTTGATCCCCTCTTTTTCCCCTTTAGTTGTTGAATTCCCAAAAAATACCGAAACACGTGTCTTTTTAATCATGATCAAGAGTCCATATCCTAAGTTTCGTAGTTATAACTCGAAATTTGAGTTAACAGCAATATTTTTTTAATCAATTTTTTGCATCACCTATTTTACCCCCTTATTTGTCGAATTTAAAAAAATGCCGAAACACGCGTCGTTTAAATTCGAACCATGAATTAAAATCCGAAATTTTGTAGTTCTAGCTTCAAAACTACCTAAACAGCTAAGTATTTTCGGAAAACGATTCATCCCCTATTTCACCCCTTTACGGACGGAATATCGAAAAATCGCTTCTTAAATGACGCCTACATAGTAAGATCAACACTCTCCACAATTTTCAAGTTTCTATCTTCAGTAGTTTGGGCTGGCCGATGATGAGTCAGTCAGTCAGTCAGTCAATCGGGACACTTCCTTTTATATATACGGATTATCTCGAACAGAATGATCTATTGACCCAAGGTCAACATGGATTTAGAAAATATAGTTCATGCAAAACACAACTAGCTCGTTACTCACATGAAGTAATGGGTGCTATCGATAAGGATTCGCAAATCGATTCCGTATTTCTTTATTTCCAGAAGGCTTTTGACACCGTAACTTACAAACGGCTTTTAATCAGATTGCGTGGTTATGGTATATCGCTCCAAATTTGCGACTGGATACGGGATTTCCTGTCAGAGACGACACAGTTCGTAGTAATCGATGGTAAGTCATCGAATAAAATATAGGTGATATCTGGCGTTCCACAGGGTAGTGTTATTGGTCCTCTGCTGTTATTGACATAAACGATTTAGGGGAAAATATAAGAAGCTCTCTTAGGTCGTTTGCAGATGACGCCACCATTTACCGTCTAGTAAAATCATCTGAAGATCAAAACCAACTGCAGAACGATCTGAATAAGATATCAGTATGGTGTAAAAATTGGCAATTGACTCTAAATAATGAGAAGTGTGAAGTCGTCCACATGAGTACGAAAATAAATCCGTTAAACTTTGTTTACAAGATAAATCAATCAAAAGGCCGTAAACACTACAAAATACCTTGGAATTACTATTACTTCAGACTTAAAGTGGAAAGATCACGTAGATAATGTCGTGGGAAAGACGAACCAGAGACTGCGTTTTATTGGCAGAACCCTTACAACATGCAACAGAACTACTAAAGAAACTGCAGACACTACGCATGTCCGTCCTTTTTTGGAGTATTGCTGCCCAGTGTGGGATCCTTATCAGGTGGGTTTGACGGAGGACGTCGAAAGAGTCCAAAGAAGGGCAGCTCGTTTCGTATTGTCACGATACAGGGGAGATATCATTTCAGAAATGATGCAGGATCTGGGATGGGAATCATTACAACTACGGCGCTTATCGCCTACTTACGAAACTCCAATCGCCAACATTCTCCTCCGAATGCGAAAATATATTGTTGACTCCCACTTACATAGGTAGAAATGATCATCAGAATAAAATACGAGAAATCAGAGCTCGAACGGAGAGATTCAGGTGTTCTTTCTTCCCGCGCGCTATTCAAGAATGGGATGGGAGATAAATAGTGTAGTGGTGGTTCGATGAAACCTCTGCCAGGCACTTAAATGTGATTTACAGAGTATCCCACGTAGTAGGGCTCTGTCCACCTCCCTGGGTACGTAAGAGGACAATCATTTATCCATTTTTATTGTTTTATTGTTGAGCTCCGTGGCTGTGGATTATACAGCGTGTACATAAAATCCGGGAACACTTTCAATTATTTATTACACCAAACATTGTACAGATATCATACACATGTCATTTTGAAAAGAAACCCTGAAAGCATTTTTTTTTTTTCATTTTTTTTTCATGTATACCGCCATAGCGTAGTTTGGTAGTTAGCCGATACACAGCGCTAGTCGCTTACATAGCAAGATCAGGTGCGGAGCGACCATTGATCTCTATACTATCTGGATGTTGAACTCCGCTGTCTGAGCGTGATAGTCAAAGATGTTCACATTTCATTTCTTGCCTAATTCAAATATGCCGTCTATGGAGTATTACAAGGAAACGAAAACAAAATACGTTTCGATTCCGCTCCCATATCAGCTTATTGCATCGCATATTGACATTAATTTCAAATCAAGAGGTGACCAAGCATTTCATGACCACGTAATAACTAAGAAAACTCGTTTGCCAAATTAAAATATGGCGGGCAGTTCGAAATCGTATGGAAAACATATGAATGTGCAGGCACCCTGCAGTTCTATACTTAAACACCAGAGTTACATATCCAGTCTGTAACAGAGATCACTGGGAGCGACGTTTCTGTGTGTTGGAGTTCGACAAAACCAAGTGAGCTACAGCTGTTTAAGGGATGTTTAGAACCAAGTACGGTAAGAGACTACTAACAAGGAAGGCCATTTACCTATGCCACAACAAATTCGTTACGACGGGTTGCTTGTGACCGGCAAAAGATGCGGACACCCCCAGTGTGAGTGAAGTTAATGTGGAGCGCGTACGAGAGACATTCGTAAGGAGTCCAAAGAAATCTGTGCATCGTGCATCCCGTGAACTCGAAATGGCTCCAATCAAAAATGTTCAAATGTTTGTATAGCTTATGGGACTTAACTACGGGGTCATCAGTCCCTAAACTTACAAACTACTTATGAACTAGCTAACACTAAGGACGGCACAAACATCCATGCCCGAAGTCCCGACCGTAGTGGCCGTGCAGACTGTGACTGACGCGCCTCAGTCCCCTCGGCCACCGCGGCCTGCATGGCTCCAATGACAGTGTGAAAAGTCCAACGACAGAAGCTGTCTGTGAAACCATTCTAAGTGGAGCTAGTGCAGAAGCTCAATGACGACGACAAAGACAAGCGTTTTGAGATTCGTTCGCAGTTGCAAAAATGTAATGAGGTTGGGAATGGAATTGTTGATCGCTTAATTTTTAGTGACGAAGCCACTTTTCACACTAATGGGAAAGTGAACAGGTATAGTTATCGAATCTCGCTCCACACCAAAAATCGCCATATCTGCGAATCTGCGATTAGCGCTGACTATCGGGCAATTAACGACCTTCGCTGTGGCGGTGTACATGAAAAAAAAAGAAAGAACAAGAAAACATTTAAAAAAAGAAATGTTCAGGGTTTCTCTTCAAAATTGCGTATCTATGAGATCTGTGTAATGTTTGGAGAGCCGCGGTGAGGCGCTAAGCTACGATGCGCGAGGTCGTTCCCCGTCGGGGGTTCGAATCCCCCCTCGGGCATGGATGTTTGTGCCGTCTTTAGTATAAGCCAGTTCATAAGTAGTTTGTAAGTTTAGGGACTGATGACCCCGCAGTTAAGTCCCATAAGCTTAACAAACATTTGAACATTTGAATGTTTGGAGCAACTAATATTGAAAGTGTTCCCGGACTTCATGTACACCCTGTATTTCATTTTTTTTTTTTTAAATAAATTCAGCAACCAGCCAATTTTAATGTGTTTTATTCAGCCAGAACGCGTTTCGGGTCACGCCAACTGAAGATGGGTGAAAACCTGAAACGCGTCTTATTTAAGTAAAACATATGAAAAATGGCTCGTTGATGGACTTATTAAAATAATAAAACATTCGAGTGTGCCATCAGAAGTTACCCATTCAATTTTTGCATTCTATTCTCAATACCGGTTGATGTATTTTTTTCCCCTGGCTGTACATTCTTCTTCAGACTTGAATTTGTCCCAGCCACTCCTGCTTAGCCATTCTCCACTTCCTTTCAATCTCATTTTTTAGTCGCCTGTACTCCATTTTATCTGCTTCATTTTCTGCATTTTTAAAATTATTTCCTTCCATCAGTTAAATTCAGCATCTCCCGTGATATTCAAGGATTTTTCTTGTTTTATTTTTATTTTATTTTTACTTTTTATTTATTTATTTATTTATTTTTTATTTTCTTCTGCTTCCACTATTTCAGGTCTCGAAGCTATCTTTTCGTCTTCTACTGTTCTACTTACCCCATTTAAGTCAATTGCCTATAGCTACGTGAGCCATACGCACATAATAATAGTACTCACATTACAGAAGTTATAAAAATAGTTTGCACGGAAGTCTGATCATTGTTAAAAATCATCATTTAAGTGTTGACTGTGGATTCTTAGGGACTACACTTCCACCTACAGCTACGAATCCTAAGCTTTGCATCAATACGAAAAATCGTACATGGTGCAACTAAAATTGCTGGCAGCAATAATGCAGGCAATGGTTGTAACAAAGCTCAATAGAAACACTACATGCACACATAAAAACACACAAACACGCACGCACGCACGCACACACACACACACACACACACACACACACACACACACACAGTGATGAAGGACAGCTATCTCTCACCGCCCCCTGTTGACATATGGAGTCGAATCACATTTCACTCACTTAATTGCGCCGTAATCTGTCAAAGAAATGCTGTTATTTAGAAAACCTCAGCATAAATGTTTCAGTCACCAATGGACGAAAATGTATAACCTAAGTTACCGAATTCTGGAGTTACATATTTGAGTGGACATTTCAAACTGAATCAAAATTATTGATGTAAAAATTGCATTCTACCATGTAGAACGTAATCACTGTATGTCACTTGTAGATTCAGTTGTGTATAGTTTCGAGAACCAAAGTAGCTTCGAAAATTTCATTAAAACACATTAGGGTGTGTGAGCGTGTAGCGATGTGATTAATGTGCCGTTATTTCGCCTAGGGAAAATGCGGGCAAGGAACACTTTTTTTTAATTTTTTATTTCATTGTGCCTTAGTTGTAAGAGATATTTACATCAGATTAGTACAGGATGACAATTATTACCTAAACAATGAAAAAATGAAATTATTTGGATTAATAAATAATAACTGAATTATTTACAGATGCAAAGTCCTGTAGGTGCGTACTCTTGGACAACGTCGGGTGTAAGACTACGCAACCGTTCTCAAATGTTGTTTTTCATAAATAATTTTCCCTTTTCACTTTTTTCGATGTTGCATTTAAATGAACACAGATCTTGAGGCACTCAAAACTAATTTTCAAAGTATTCAAAGGTTTGTAAATCTACGGGACCAAACTATTGTGTTTATTACTCCCTAGGCTTACAAACTATTTAAACTAGCCTAAGGACAACACACACACATCCATTTAATACTTTATGGAACATTGTTCCTACGGAAATAACAGCGATCTATCAATTTTGAAGAACATAGTAATTAAAGCATTCAACATCATGTATGGTATTTTATTGTGATGACAGGTTTCGATCTACATGGATTATCATCAGATCATGTCCTTGGTGAGGACCTAGCTCATCTCTTTCAGCAGTGTTGCTCCACAAGAGATGGGCCAGCTCCTCACCAAGGACGTGATCTGATGATAATCCATGTAGATCGAAACCTATCACAATAAAATAAAATATCATACGCGATCTTGACTGCTATAATGCTTGTTTTATACGCACCCACGCCCGAGGGAGGACTCGTATCGGCAGTTTCTGATATGACGCCAAGAAGCGCTCGGACATTTCCGAGTGACAAACAAATTTTTAAAAGTATTACTTAGCCACACTCGTCACAAATAAACAACCAGCTACCCATGTAATCAGAGCTATATTGACGTCTTAAGTTATTTTAGTGATCACACCTTATCCAATCCGCTTCATGCCCCCAATGTGGGCAAGTGATTATAGTCTTCTTCTCTGTTGCCATTATCTGCTTCTTCCCATTGCAGTATTTCTTTTGAATGACAGTTTCTCTAGCACATATTTACTGCATACTACATTCTTCAGTGGAAATTTCAAACTGAATCGAAATTATTGACATAAAAACTGTATTCTTCCACGGAGAACGTATGTATGTAACTTGCAGACTGAGTCTTCTATAGTTTGGAGAGTCACAGTAGGTTCGAAAATTCCATTAGAACACATCAGGATGTGTGAGCGTACCGTTCTTTCGCCTAGGGAAGACTTTTTTTTCCAAATTTTCATTTCATTGTGCCTCAGGTGTAAGAGATATTTACATTAGATTAATACAGGACGATAATTATTACCTAATGAATTATTAATACTGTAGATTTTTCTTTTCTTAGCACAGTGGTAGAGTGCCAGACTACAAATCCAAAGTCCCGGGTTCGATCCCCGCAAGGTCCTGGGATTTTTATCTGTCACTTCCCACTTCTTTCCCCTCTGGCAGTGTTGCTGATACGAAAAATACAAAGTATCAATGTGGTTCGGAATCCACGTTAAACTGCAGGTCCCCTATAACTGGCTGGGTAAGTCAGTTCGAAGGTCGGAGTAAGGCAACGGCATACCACCTCCAAACAGGACCATGCCTAGTAAAACACTGTGGTCTTCAAACCAATCTTCGAATTGTTGACTGCTTTATCTTTTTTAGTTTCCTATCCTCCCCAATTCTGAATGATTCTCTTGTGAGGAAAAAACAGGTAACTTTTATACATCTACATGGGATACTCTGCAAATCACATTTAAGTGCCCGGCAGAGGGTTCATCGAACCACCTTTATACTATTCATCTCCCATTCCACTCTCGAATAGCCCGCGGAAAGAAAGAACATCTGAATCTCTCCGTTCGAGCTCTGATTTATCGTATTTTATTCTGATGATCTTTTCTTGCTATGCAAGTGGGAGTCAACAATATATTTTCGCATTCGGAGGAAATGTTGGTGTTTGGACTTTCGTAAGTAGACCACGCCGCAGCGATAAGTGCCGTTGTTGTAATGGTTTCCATCCCAGGTCCTGTATCATTTCCGTCACGCTGTCTCCTCTTATACATGACTAGCGAAACAAGTAATGTTCAATTGCTAAATACGCATGGGATTTGGATCTACAGCTTACAATCCTCCCCTTAATCTCTCTGTTCAACACTTACCCCCTACTATGCCTTTTTATTGTCCTCTTTGACCTCTTAGGTTTCTCTCTGTATTACTGGCTTAAAATCAGTCGTGGCTCGGCTATGTTTATTCCAGTATTTAGTTAGTCCATGTATTCCTCCTGTCCTCTCTTGTCTACCTCTGCGCCTTCTTCTCCGCCACCTCCTCCTCTTCCTCTTCTTTTTCTTCCTCCTCCTCCCCCCTTTCTATGCACCCCTCCATCCCCTGCCTCTTTCATAACCTCCATAGGTCTTTGCCAGTCTCCCCCTTCTTCATCTCTTTTCTTTTACATGAAAAATTACATCTGCCAAATTTCATTGTGATCACTCAAACGGTGTCCCATGCTAACGCTGATGTGTTGTTCTAGTAAGCCATTGGTTCTGATAAGGAGTCTGATTGAAAAGAAACTGTTGTGTGACTGATGGTGCCTTGCTAACAACACTGAAGGAATTCCCCCTTTATAGGTCTGAAGGTATCCTCTGCGATGGACCGCACGATATCTTATGTATGCAGTGAAGTTTTTCTGGAAGGCCAAGTTGTGTAGAATTTCATAAAGAGAGGCATATTATGTAAAACTGTAGAATGATGTTGATGTCTATTGTGAAGTAGCCTAAGCCAGGCATCGTACGAATTATGCAGACAATGCCGTTCCTCTTGGTCAAGTGCGTAAACTTTTATTGCATTCGAATGAGCGGCATAGCGTTATCATAAACTAAAGGCTACCGGTGTGCCTTGTCGATTTTGCCACGTCCTTCTCTCCATTGCCATTCTTTTCAAATCTTCACATGATTTTAGACCCATTTCCTCTTTTATGTTGTTAAAAAAGTTGATTTGACCTACTCTTGGTTTTTCCCTATAACTTTTCCTTGAAGTATATTATTTAATAACTGGCCGGGTCTCATTACGCGCTCTATCATTTTTCTTTTCTTTTCTTCTTCCTATATACTTTACCAGCGCTATCATTCACTTAACACCTGATCATTCGTTTTTTTCTGTCTTTCCCATAATCCATGCTTCACATCCATATGTTGAGCCACTACAAACAATAGTTTTGGCACACTTTTTCCTAATTTTCTGGCTAAAATGGTTGTAAATAAATTCCTTTTATTTCGGAAAGCTTGTTTTGCCAAAGCTATTCTTCTATTTATATTTATATCTGTAATATATTTATATCTTCTGTGACTATGCTCTCGACATAACAGAAGCTCCCACCCTGTTCTATAACGTCATTTCATAATTTAATATCAACTTTTCGTTTTGTCTTCCATCCCTGCTACCATAGTTTCCTTATTATTCATCCTTCGGTTATATTCTCTTAGTATTCTTGCAACGTAAACTCCATTTCCTTTGCTGAGTCAGTAAATTCATCTGCAAAACGGATACATACAGCGTATGCGTTTCCCATTAATTTTAATTCCTTTTCTTATTTTTTTTCAATTTTATTTACATTTTTAGTAAATCAGTTAAACAAATATGGGGATAATGGGCATTCTTTCCATATTCCTCTCATTATTTATTCCTTCTTCATACAGTTCACTTCTATCTAGGTTTCTTACTTTTTATACAGGTCCCAAATTAATCTCTTATCTCTCCTATCAAGATTTATTTCCCTCATTGTTTAGAATAATAATTTCCAATCAACCATGTCCAAAGCATTTCGTAAATCTATAACTGTCAAATATGATTTCCTAATAACCCCAATTCGTCTTTCTAATACCATGCTTAGAGCTAATATTGCCTCTCTAGTTCCCTTTACTGATCTGAATCAATTTGGTATAGTCCTAGGTTTGCCTCAAATTTTATTTTATTCGATTTTTATTGACATTATTTTGCAAGTTTTCTCTACTAAGGAGACAGTCGAGAGACTTATTTTTTTTTTTTTTTTCTTAACACATTATCTAGTAAACCTGTAGGCAGAATCTTCAATAAATTTATATCAGTAATCATTTTTGATAATCTTAGTTCCAAAGTATTGCTGCTGGTATGTTATATATGCCTGTTGGTTTGCCATCACTTATGTTATTCAGAGCATTGTTAAATTCCTATTTAAACATAGGTGATCTCATCACGTCCACATCCACACTTCTGTCTTCTTCCAGAATTCCTCATCCCTCTCATAAACAATATTTTCTGCTTCAAATAATCCCTCCACATATTATTTCCATCTTTAACACATCTATCTCTTTTTTTTTTCTTTTTTTTTTTTTTTTTTTTTTTCTCTCTCTGCCAAAGTTTGCAATTTTGTGTTTTCCGTTGTTATCCACATGGCATTAATTTGTGACCAGTTTGCATTACTCCTTAATAGCGCAATTTCTGCAAGTGTTTATGTGAGTCGATAAGATGATTTCGTGCATTTCACGTAAATATTTCATTGTTATTGTCATCGACCTACCATGTTGAGCTGAAATGTGGTAGAGCTACTTCCGTAGTAATAGGTGGCAACGGTGCCCCATTACGTAAGCAGAACTACAGCATTATGAGTTCCACCGAATTCTATGATGACTAATAAGAAAAATTAACATGTCCCCACTACTAAACATTTGACATTCCTCTACTTTCACTTGGTCATTCAACCAACTAACTGTGTGACTAGGATAACTAAAGGGACACAAAAACAGTGATTAGCAAACGCAGAGAGACGGCTGTCTACAGCGAACTTTATTGCTTCTTGTTGGCGGGATTATTCCTTTGAAAACGCATGGCCGACTTGCCTCTCCTTCTTCCCTTTATAGTAGCTTGAGCGCCATCTCTAATGAACTCGTTGTCGACGGGACGGCAAACATTAATCTTCTTTCCTTCATATAAATACAGAAATTACATTGAGAGAGGTTAACAGATGGAAGCTGTTAATCACAAAAATGTCAAAAGTCAAAGTGCAGCAGTTTCGAGTCAAGAAAATATTATTCCATTTACTTGAATGCAACTAGAGGTAAACTTCATTTTTACTTGCCATTCTTTATTAAACCATATGAGATTTACTTCCTATATGTAGGTCCCTACCGACAATTTTGTTTAGAACCACATTGAGTGATATTATTACGTGATTAACAGTCGGCACCTATTATAATCAATTGTTCGAAATCTTGCAGTAATAACGTGTATTTTTCACTGTAAAGCTATTTTTGCTGGCGTGCAAAAACGGCGTAACGCCATAACCAAACCTCATTGTTTAGTAAAGTTTTGTTTAATATTGGCAACTATTAATTTTATATCGGCAACTAGAAAAAAATGTAGTTTATTATATTACGGTATAAAACAATCACCGTGTAACCAATGGTCCATAGTATTCAATATTATATCGTCTATTGCCGTACTACATATAGCACGTCAGTCACAAAGAAGGGCTAATTTATAGCAAATGATAATTCACTAATACTCCTTTTTTGTAGGAATTTGTCTTGATCAAGCTCTACAGAATACTTGAAAAAGATGAATACATTGATTACATTGCGGTTGCCAGCATAGAGATTTCGCTAACAGCGTTTGCGCCACTAATGCTTGTCATAATTCAAGTGATTAATATTCAGGAGATAAATATATTGAAAAATTATATAATTTACCTGAGAGTCAATTCAGAATCAAACAGAACTAGTTATTGAAAGTGAACGTACTTCACGGTGGGAGAAATAGGAGAAAAAGTAGGTACAGTAGAAGTCAGACAGAATGCAAATGGTTATACAAAGGGGAAGAAAATTTGTCGTTTGGAGATATGTGATCATACGTAGTGCAATAATGAATGGTCAATACTACGTTCCCAACAATCGAAGTCTTTCACAAACATTATGTTCATTTTTCTGATGATGAAATTCTTGATATCATGCTCGTACATTCATCATTAGGTCATTATCAAACTGCAAATACTTGGTTTTGTGTTGGCAGTTTTTATGATGCCTCAGTACTTCATAACTGAATCAACTACATAAAACTTTTTTTAAAAGTCAGTTTTGTTTGTTTTAATAAATATGGCCATGGTTTTGAACGTATGTAGTAACAACAAATTTTTCACTATAGATAAAAACTATGAAAATCCCAGAATAAATAAATAATCGAATTCCCAAGTATAGAATTACTTAAAACGTATGAATGCATATTTGGCTTTAAGCATGTATTCAAGAAAAAGTTTAAAAATCCTATTAAATTGTGTTTATTGCTTATTGTAAGTCACTAAATGCTCTAGTTAGCATTCCGTTTTTGGGAAAGTTAATTTTCAATGGTCTTAATGTTTATGACGTCATATATTCTGAAGTAGGCCTATGCGTCATACCATAGCGGGACTTTGCAGGTAGATTCAGTTAAATACATGAATAATGTCTGCAGAGTAGAAAGAAGAAATAAATTACAACGTTACGCCTGATACTGAAGCTTTACTGCGCGACAATGTAAGATTAGAGCCTTCTACAGGTCAACGGCATCATCTCTTCAACTCTGCACAGTACAGTGAATTTAGTGATACTGTCTGAAAAGGGTGTTTAGAATATGGTTAACATTGAAAAAGTAATAAAGGAAAATGTCATGGCAGATACTGAAGTTTGATTGCATAGAGAGGGGTTCAGCGATTATAATTTTGGTAAATGTTTTAAATTGTTGCAGAACGACATGTTGACCATAGCTGTTTACTTTTTCTCATTGCTACCGGTTTCGGTCATTTACCATTATCAAGCGTTAGCAGAGATTAGCTAATAGCTTAACATGTCGTTATACAAGAATTCAAAATTATAACATAAGAATTTGCTGTCATTGTTCTAGTCATTGATAGTATCACAGTGGCTGACTGTTGTCTGTAACAGTCATCCACTGTGATACTACCAATGACTAGAACAACGACAGCAAATTCTTATGTTATAATTTTGAATTCTTGTGTAACGACATGTTAGGCTATTAGCTAATCTCTGCTAACGCTTGATAATGGTAAATGACCGAAACCGGTAGCACTGAGAAAAAATAAACAGCTATGGTCAACATGTCGTTCTGCAATTATCTAAAAGCTGTTATGCCCCATCTGTTCAACAGTTTTAAATTGTATGTAACGTTTTTTAGAAGTAACTAAGTGTTATCATCTTTGAATAATGGATGAGCAAAAATGGGCATATTTCAGCGCCAACAGCTTCGTAATAAATAGCAAGTTTCTGGCGGTAATACTTGCCTTATCGTGTTAAACTTTACATTAGCTAAGAATGGAAAGTCCAGGTTATATATAGTGTGATCCACGGAGATATACAAATATTTTAATTTGTCAAAGACATTATAGATAGATCTGAAGCATTGAATTAAAATTTGTGGTGCGGCCGGGAATCGAACCCGGACCTCCATGCTTACTAGGCAGACGTCTTAACCGTTAGACTACCACACCACTAACGATTAAGGCGCCTCGGAATAGTCTATGTACGATTTCCCTCCACAACACAAACTTTAATTCAGCTTCTTTGTTCCAAAGATAATTGCCACTACTGCCAAGGCTCTCCATGCAGCGGAATAGCACCTCAGCAATGGACATGGTGGAACAATCCTGTTATGGTGATATAAATATCAATTAATACAATGAAAGAATCCCTGAGACAGATTTACGTCTCAAATATGTCAAAGACATTATAGATAGATCTGAAGCATTGAATTCAATGCTTCAGATCTATCTATAATGTCTTTGACATATTTGAGACGTAAATCTGTCTCAGGGATTCTTTCATTGTATTAATTGATATTTTAATTTGTGTTCTACAAGCAAATCTAAAGATAAACTTCATATAAACATTGGGTCTTAAATGTCTACTTAAGGGGCCCTTAGACACCCAGTACTCAGTATTGTACAATAATATTGACCGTCTGAGAGCAGTATTGACGGTTTGCGTAATATATTGAAGGAGACTGCTGAGCTTTAAAAATATTGACGGTCGCTCAATATTTTGCGCAATATATTGTATCGTTTAAGGGCGGTATTGCAATAACTATGGCGTCTGCTGCAACAATCTTCGCTTTTGATGGATTTCGGATTTAAGGTAGGATTCCTATGCAGCGGCTGACGAATGCGGCTGCGGTTGTGCATCTGCCGCTCTGTACTGTTACAGACGGTGTTACACGGGACCGTGTCCCATGTTGCGTCAGCCGCATGCAGCTGACGCTACGGCCGCGTGCGGCTGCGGCCCAGCCGGTCTAGCATAGAGTTGAGCAACACGATTCTTTTTTAGGAATCGATTCTTGCGATTCAATCGCACATTGTGAATCGATTCCTACGATTCGTTCACGATTCTTTCGCGATTCTTTAGTCTGCATTGGCGCGATTCTTAGTTCTACATCTTGCTCATAGATGGCAATACATGTCTGTCATGGATGTTGGAATCTTAACCTTTTGCATCTGCTCCTACGATTCGTTCACGATTCTTTCTGGTCTGAGACGGCACGATTCTTACAAAATGCCGAAAAGGTGACAATATGGGTATCGGATTTTTTAATATTTATGGTGCATAAAGTTCAGTCTTAAAATAATAATGAGGCAAAGCCATTCGATTCAGCTCTCAAGAAATCTCGAGAAAATAGTCTGAAGTTTTGCGAGCGGTTATAAATACATATTACACTGCCAACTATTTCTGCTGTCATCATAGCTCATTTAGTAGTGTTGTAGGTTTAGTGAACGTAGGTCACTTATTTCGAATCCTGCTGTAAACTTATTTTTTTCGTTCTCTTTGAATACTTCGACCATTTAATTATAAATTTAATTAAAGCTCTGGTAATTAACACACATATAATCATTATAAAATAATTATTATGTAAAATCAGTTAGTTTAATGAAACACGTCTATATAAATAAACATTAAAAATAAAACTTCGTCTCTAAATATTAAATTTCTTTCGAGATACAAGAAATTCGCGTTTATTAAAATGTTTCTTTTTTGTAAAATCGGTTTATTTCAGGAAAGCTGATAACGTAAAAACCAAAATGGTAAAAAAGATATTTGAAATGGCTTCAAAAACATTTAAAATCGCGTTTTTATATAAAAAGAATATTTTTGCAAAACTGAGTTTTTACAAAAACTACAACTACGTAGATGAACTCGAAAAGCTCAACCTCTCTAAACACAAAACATAATCCAAATCGCTACAGCCATTTCCGGGATACGCAATATATAAATGTGTAAAGATTGCTCGTTTAAATACATAATATGTAAACTGTATAAAAGACGTATATTCGTATGTATTGGCAGCTGTGTATTTCGCTGCGTTTTGTTTCTGTCATTTGTAATTCGTGAATAGGCTAATAATTAACAGCTCACGATCTACTTTCTGTCCTTCCTTTGTTCACACGCTATCTGGCCTTCGTAATTATTCGGCACGATTCGCCACTTGCTTTCGAATCATGAATCGTTGGATCTTGGAATCGTCACGAGACAGGCGATTCTTTTGAACGACGATTCGTCTCCCCTCTTCTCTCCGGCATTCGGCACGATTCGGCAAGATTTGGCAGTCGCCTTCGAATCGTGAATCGTTGGATCTTGGAATCGTCACGAGACAGACGATTCTTTTGAACGACGATTCGTCCGGATCACGATTCGATTCTTACGATTCTTTATCTGTATTCGTTCAAATGAACGACTCATTGACGAATCGCCACAACTCTAGTCTAGCAGTCTAGACGCAGCCGCAGAGGAGAATGTAACAGCGTGTCCGAAGGAAAAGTACTGTTCATGATGGCCGAAAATGAGAAACTGGTGAAAATGGTTTCTAAATTTCCTTGTATCTACGATGTATCGTAACCAGTATAGAAGGACCAAACTGTAAAGGATAATACTTGGAGAGAGATACCGTAATTCGTGGAAAGAACAAGCAAGAAAAATACTATATACTTTCTGTTTATTCATAATGTTTATTAATTGTCAGGCAAATAATGCATATTGAAATAAACAAGAATAAGTAGCATCGTGCCACATAATATTCATTTATTATAATAATAATGAAGTGTACGCAAAAAGTTCAATTTATTACAATGTACATACAATTTTTATTCGGTAACGCTAGGGAGTTCGATGCCTAGTGAGTTTTGTTAACGTGATCTCTTTGCCACGGTGTTCCACATGCGCGCCTGTTAAGTATTCTGTAAATGAATCTCGCACAGAAAATCCACCAGCATGTGCATAACCGCCACACCTTGCTAATGGTCAAAAATTATCTGTTTAATTCAAAATGAGGCATGTTATTTTTCTCTGAGCACGCATCTCTAAGCAAATTACCAGTCGTTTCTGGCTTCAAACTGATAGGCGAATGAAATATACTAGCAACTCGAAGGGAGAAACGTTTCATCATGTTTGGATGTAATCGAAATGCCTCGTCGCCTACAAAAGCAAGTGGCATTACTATGTCCGAATCTTGCAGCTTAGTAGGTGGAGAAAACATCTTACTATTTGAAAACAGTTTCCCAATATTACTTTTATCAAAAATTCCACTGCCACCTTCTTTCCCATATCACCCGACATCACATCAAGAATGACGGTAGAGAAAAAAAAATGTTTGTAGTTGTAATACAATGAGCTTGTCAGTGCAGGGGGAAAAATTCGCACATGCCTTCCTCAGTTCTTTTGAGGTGAATTGGATGCGTTTCAGCAATTTCCTCACATAGCTGAAGTTGAATTTCTTCAATGTCTTCAAACATTCGATGAAAAAAAAAAAAAAAAAAAAAAAAAAACAAAAAAACAAAAAAAAAAAAATCGCGCTCACTCATCCTTTCGGCACAGACGCAGCAGACCAACTAAACACTGTGCGGGCCGGCCGCGGTGGCCGAGGGGACTGAGGCGCTTCAGTCACGGTCAGCACGGCCACTACGGTCGGGGGTTCGAATCCCCCCTCGGGCACGGATATTTGTGCCGTCTGTAGTCTTAGCTAGTTCATAAGTAGCTTGTAAGTTTAGGGACTGATGACCCCGTAGTTAAGTCTCATAAGTTCTACAAACATTTGAACATTTTGAACACTGTGCGGCTGCCGCCCTATGCTCAGCCGCACTACGTCAGACGCACAACGGCAGCCGCATGCGTCAAACGCGGCATAAGAATCCCACCTTTATACTTGCCTAGCACAAAAGTCTGCAGGATAAATGAAACGGCGCATTAAAGATATCCCCAAAAATTGTATTTTAAGGTAAGGTATGTAGTAGTAAAGTATCAGGAAGTGCGACGTCAATATATAAAACCCCTATCATTCCTTTAATATGTGAACATTTGTGCATACACAGCAGTTACCGCCAAGATTTCGTGCTTTGCAGACGTGATGACAACAGAAGGTATCATGAAGTCTACAGGAAACACATGAAAGAAATCATCTGTTAAAGAGCATTCAGGTGAGTGTTTGGTTATATGTTGAATACTTATTCAGTTATTAGCAGTAAAGGAAATTGGTAAAAGTATTTCGTGTAGAAAAATAGCACAGAACCTGTTTAGAATCATATGCTGTACTACTGTATAATGTAGCTCACTCTCTTCAGGTAGATCCCTGCCAGCACTGTGGAAAAATTAAATATGACGAGTACATGAACCGTGGTTTGAAAAATGAGGCCTACACAAGTATACCATGAGGGAAGGGCACTGATCGCTTCCGTCATCAAAGTATCTTCTTTTTGTATATAAGGTGAACCAAGGTTCGCCAATTCGTTCAAAACTTCCGCATTTATCGTTTAAAAATTCCGATAATCATCTGGCTCTCCCACAATTTCCTTTAGCATGTTGATGTGGTCATGTGTAGAGCGCCGGGGCCGATATTATGTGGTTTCACTTAATACACTGTTGTTATTATGGTCTTTCACTTGAAAATATAGAAAAGTAACTCGTTTCAAGGTTAGGGAACGACTGAAAGCACACACTGTTGAACGATGCCAACATTCTTAATGGAAAGTAAACAAATTCATTTGTATAATCTCTACAATATCTGGAAAACTACTGCAGATTTAATTTGTTTCATTATATTCGCCAGAACAACAACAAAATAAATGAAAAATCGTGCTTTACTTTAACTCGTACTGTTTTGCGATTGTTTCTTATTGTGGAGGTTGTTATATTTCCGGCGAAATCTTTTATTATTCGTATCTCCGTAACTAAACATTTGCGCACCTATCTTTATATGAAGTCTTTTCTTTAGTTTTACTTGTAGAATGACATATTAAAGTATTTGCACAACTTCGAGACTGTGTGTGTGTGTGTGTGTGTGTGTGTGTGTGTGTGTGTGTGTGTGTGTGCCTTTTTTATGTACGTGTCGCAGCTCCTCTTACGTCTTGTTTCCTACAGTCAACTGTGCGAGTTTGAAAGAGATGGTGATGATTTGGTTCTGAGGGGGGGGGGTAATTTTTTTTAAAATAAAGCATATTTAATTTCTTAATCTATGACTTATTTTCTCACTTTTTATAATTTTACCAGTTATACTACGAAAAAAATTGCACAAGAAATACAATGAGTAGGGTCGCATTAGTTTGAAAGTGGAAGAGGAGCAACGTGGGGAAAATTCAGCGTATATAATCAGCTCGTAAAATAATTAAACAGCTTCTGTATTACTAGTCAAAGAGAAAGGTCTTTACAGTTTCATTAACATGAGCCTCTATGTGTAAAACCTCAACTAAAACACATTATCGTTATTCATAAGATTCCACTCGGTGGCGCTGCTGACTTGCTAAGCAACGGGTTGTCGAATGTGAACAATCGGCTCGTAACTTCAGCATAGCAGTAACAATAGCGGCGGCATTAAAACCGCTCCCAGTAACAGCAGCACACCTTCTCAGTGGCGGCCTCGCGATAGCTACCCTTTGTCACGTTCACTTGTGCTTGGCAAATTATAGTTAGCTATGATTTAATACATGTGTACTTATTCAAATTTCCGGTGCCGATCTGTTAAAAAAAGTAAAAAATAATAAAATTCAAAAATCTTCGGGAGCTACAGGGGGGGGGGGGGGCTTCATCCCCATTAGCTCTTGCCCCCGTGGTTGCGCCACTTGGCGGAATTGTCCGTTATCTGAGATTTGCCACACAAGTTAGACATGTTGTATCATTGTTCAACAATGCTGTTTTCAAAGGTCACGAAAACGTTCTTGTCCATGTGGCAGAAGGATACGCCAAAATCGTCGCATATTAAGGGAAGCGACAGCAGGTCGTACAGCTACCACGACGGGTCTGTGAACCCGTAAGGATGAACACGAACTGTTGCCAATTGGTTGCTAGCAAAGAGACAATAGGCTCGCATACCTCTAGCCCATAAACCCCTTGCTGAATTACGTGAACAGGTCGAAGAGGCATAATGTAATGTGTGTCAAGACAGTAATCGCCATCTGTATGATCGTACGGAAGCACGAATAAGTCCCTCATTGCATCTCGTGGAGGTTACAGCGCATACTAAAAAGGGTGTTTCAGAACAGATCGACATCTGGTACCTCAGTACCGTTTGTGTGATTGATCAAATGTTCAAATGTTTGTATAGCTTATGGGACTTAACTAAGGGGTCATCAGTCCCTAAACTTACAAACTACTAATGAACCAGCTAATACTACGGACGGTACAAATATCCATGCCCGAGGGGGGATTCGAACCCCTGACCTTAGTGGCCGTTCAGACTGTGACTGCGGGCCGCGGTGGCCGAGGGGACTGAGGCGCTTCAGTCACGGTCTGCACGGCCACTACGGTCGGGGGTTCGAATCCCCCCTCGGGCATGGATATTTGTGTCGTCCTAGTTCGTAAGTAGTTCATAAGTAGTTTGTAAGTTTAGGGACTGATGACCCCGTAGTTAAGTCCCATAAGCTGTACAAACATTTGAACATTTTTGAACAGACTGTGACTGAAGCGCCTCAGTCCCCTCGGCCACCGCGGCCGGAATTTTGTAAACTGATTAAAGCCGGCTGCGATTGATCTGTAAATGTAAACATTTTACGTACTCCATATGCACTGTTTCAACAACAAATCGAGTATATTGGAAAACTCTAAGAGAGTGTATTAATTTTTATTTCCGGCGAGTAATCACACTGGGGAGATGATGCTCTGATACGAGGGTTGGAACTTAAATAGTGGCAACACTTCTATGGAGGCACTATGTAATTGAATCTACTATTGTTGCTGATAGCACATGTTGTTGAGGATACCTACCTTCCCTCCGAGCAAATGGAGTAGCCCAGCCGGCCGCGGAAGCCGAGCGATCTGCGGCACGCCAGTCACGTTCTGTACGGCCACTACGGTCGGGGGTTCGAATCCCTCCTCGGGCATGGATATTTGTGCCGTCCTTAGTGTTAGCTAGTTCATAAGTAGTTTGTAAGTTTAGGGACTGATACCCCCGTAGTTAAGTCCCATAAGCTCTACAAACATTTGAACATTTTGTTTTCGAAACAGGAACAACGGAGTTGGATCAAGATTGAATGTGTCTGAGCATGCGAAAAATTTGGATCACGATGGGTTCCGCATGAATTGACGGAAATGCAGAAATATAGGCGTTACGACGTTTCTCAAATGCACTTGGAGCGCTATAAGCACGAAGGAGATGCTTTTTCACGCCTTATCGCAACACTGGATGAGACATGGGTCACATCATACGAGCCAAAACTGAAACGTCAATCAAACGAATGACTTCAGTATGTCAGAGTCCCGGTATGTTGAAAGTTATGGTGATTCTTGTGTACGACTGTGATGCTGTTATCCTAACGCATTACGTTCCTCCACAGCAGACCAGCATTACTGTTCATTTTTGGCGCATCACCTGCGACCTGCTTTGCAAAAGAGGCGGCAATACTTTCTGGCAACCCATCCATCATTTTGGACGACAGTACGCGGGCGCATACAGCGGAAGCTACTCTGTTCGGTCGATGGGACTGGCAAGTACTGTACTATCCAAATATTCTCCGGACTTTAGTACTTGTTATTTTGATTTGATACGAAGATGAAGGAACCACTTTGTGCCATTCGCTTCAGAACTATGAACAGCTCTTCTAACGGTACACTAGGCTTCCACATCGCCGGCAACGGATTCTACACAACACTGGTTACTACTTTGAAGGACAGTAACAGGTGCAAACATGTAACGCTTTTGTATCGGTTCTGAATAAATAGTTGCCACTATTTAAGTTCCAATCCTTGTATCAATAAGCGTGCGCTTGGCCAGACAAAGGGGCAATCGATTGACAGCTGCCGGCCGCGGTGGCCGAGGGGACTAAGGCGCTCCAGTCACGGTCTGCACGGCCACTACGGTCGGGGGTTCGAATCCCCCCTCGGGCATGGATATTTGTACCGTCCTAGTTCGTAAGTAGTTTATAAGTAGTTTGTAAGTTTAGGGACTGATGACCCCGTAGTTAAGTCCCACAGACTATACAAACATTTGATTGACAGCCTTATTTGGTTTCATCGTCAAAGACGGCCTGAAGAGTTAATTTCAGGTTTTCCAGCAAAAATTCGAGTCCCAGAATTGAAGAAATTCTCAGGTAACATAACATAATGTTGCCATCCCCTAGCATTCTCTTACAAAACGCAAAATAATAATGAGAAGGATCTGATCGTAGTCAGAGAGACGAAACCGATAGTTTTGTCTATGCTGATTTTTCATATGTAGCATGTAAAAACGAGAACATTATTATAACAGATAAGGACGCAGAGTCATTCTGATGGAGTGAGATGAAGCAATGGGAACACGTGGTGCTTCAGATCCATCTTCGGCCATCCAGATTTAGATTTTTCGTGATTTCCCTAAATCACTCCAGGAAAATGCTGGGAAGTTTCTTTTGAAAGGGCAAGGTCGATTTCCTTCCGCATCCTTACCGAAAAATCCGAGAGTGAGCTCTGTCTCTAATGATCACGTTATCGACGGCACTTTAAACGCTAACCTTCCTTCCTTCTTACAAGTCATTATGGAACTAAAATGTTCAAATGTTTGTAGAGCTTATGGGACTTAACTGCGGGGTAATCAGTCCCTAAACTTACAAACTACTTATGAACTAGCTTATACTAAAGACGGCATAAACAACCATTCCCGAGGGAGAACACGAACCTCCGACTTTGGGCAGACCCACACTCCACACCAAGGCGCCTTAGAGCTCACGGCTACTCCCGCACGCCTCCAGACCTCGAAAACCCCGTTGAAAGCACAACGTTCAAACGTGTCCAGCGAGAGATGTACCAAGACTGCTTCCGGAAGTGTAAACGGCGTTGGTAGTAGTATATCACTATGAAGGAAACGATTTAGGAGACCATGCACAATAGGTAAAGCGTAAGCGTAAAAAAAAATTGTGGACAAAGCTCCGGAACTTTATTAACAGACGTCGTAAATGGATAAAGATAAAACCAATTCCTTTTCATCCTGTAATATTTATCCCTTGTCGTGCTGTGATGGTTTAAATTAGAACTACATGTAGAAAGTCATTGGCAAACGGCGGAGCAAAGTTCAGGCAAATTGTGCGAACCGACTAATTCATTTTGCAAACTATGTCAGTTGGATTGGTTTTTGAAATAATTTATACTGCAGCAGTCACTTACTACTATTATTTTTATTAGCAAGGCGCGTTTCGGCAACAAGCTGCTATCTTCGAGTGCATTTCACAGTTACAGGTTCATTACAGTTTTGTATTGTGGGTGCCAGTGAGAGTATGGTTGGACGTTTTAACAGTTTGTCGTTAATCTTCTTATCTGGCACACACAACACAAGAACAGAGTTATGTACACACCACATGTTGACATTTGGTATTAGATGTTTACACTGTAACATGTGAAATGTATCCGATGATGGCAGCTTGCTGCCAAAACGCGTCGTTCTAATAAAAATATTAGTAGTAAGTGACCGCTGCAGTATAAATTATTTCAAAAAGTTTATAATACAGCCGCAGACGTCACACCAATCCACAAAACGTGGATAAATTTAAGTTGGGTTGGTACTAAAGTTCAGCTAGTGGCGCCATTTCTCTGAGCACGTTTAGGATCTTTCTTTCAAGAAAATTGTTTTCTGTGAAAATTTTTGAGGTGCATCACTTGTACACTTGAAACATGTACCAAGTGATTCAAACTTTGCACGCACGTAGATAAATGTATAAAATAAAAAAGTATTTTTTTAAACATTTATCATTCTTCGGCGATAATATGTGACGGTTAGAAGTTCAGCTAAATTTTGCACATGTTGAGACTCGTTGGTCTAAAGATTAGAGAATTTGAAATATTTTGTTTTTTATACGTTAATTGCGGTGAGCTTTTCAGTAAGTACAGTAGAATCATCCTGTGGATGGTCTTTATTTAATTTATCGCGAAGAAATTTTCATATCTTTCTGATTCGGAATCCCTGTCGACTTCGATAGGTTCTCAACTATGGTAGAATTAACAATTTTGTGTGGCTCAGAGGTCTGGTGCAAGTTGTAAATCTATTGGACCAAACTGTTATGGTCATCATTCACTAGACTAATAAACTACTTAACCTAACCTAACCTAAGGACAAAACACACACACACACACACACACACACACACACACAAACAAGCCACAAAGAGGACTCGATCCTCCGACGGCGAGCAAAAGCGCGCTCCGCAGAAAGGCGCCTTAAAACGCTCGGCCATGTTTAAATTTGTGACATATTATCATGTCATGCTGCTTCACGTGCCAAATCGCGTCACACTTTGCGTTGTGATGCACACATGACGTCATGATGTGATGCAACACGTGACATGTCATATTGTGCCCGTGATCATAATACAGTCCGTCATAACATTTGTGTCAGGTCATATCTGTGTATCACCATATTTGATGTTATATTACCCATTACACCACATTTCACTCGTGATGTTGAGGAATCGTCAGAAAATATGTGTTGCCTGCCTTTCACTTCTGTGGAAGCGTAAAAGAACTCACTCGATGTGCAATAAAAACAGGTATTCATTGGAGAACTGCAATTCTGTTGCTTGTGAAAACAAGTAAATAAATAAATAAATAAATAAAAACTGCCAATGTTTCACACAAACACATGTACAAATTATAACGAACACATTGTTGTTGTTATGGTCTTCAGTCCGGAGACTGGTTTGATGCAGCTCTCCACCCTACTCTATCCTGAGCAAGCCTTTTCATCTCCTCATAAGAGCGGCAACCCACATCCACTTGAATCTGCTTACTATACGCGTCTCTTGGTCTCCCTCTGCGATTTTTACCCCACACACTTCCCTCTAATGCTAAATTTATGATTCCTCGATGTCTAAGAATGTGTCCTACCAAGCGGTCCCTTCTTTTAGTCAAGGTATGCCAAAAATTCCTTTTCTCGCCAATTCTGTTCAGTACCTCTTCATTATTTATGTGATCTACCCACCTAATCTTCAGCATTCTTCTGTAGCACCACATTTCAAAAGCCTCTATTCTCTTCCTGTCCGCACTTCTTATCGTCCATGTTTCACTCCCGTACAAGGCAACACTCCACACAAATGCCTTCAGAAAAGACTTCCTTACCCTTAAATTAATATTCGATGTTAGCAAATTTCTCTTTTTCAGAAATGCTTTTCTTCCCATTGCAATTCTGAATTTTATATCCTCTGTACTGCGACCATCGCATGTTATTTTACTACCCAAGTAACAAAACTCATCTACCACCTTCATTGTTTCGTTACCTAATCTAATTCCTTCGGCATCGCCTGAGTTTCTAAGACCGCATTCCATTATTTTTGTTTTGCTCTTGTTAATGTTCATTTTATACGCTCTCTTCAACACACTGTCCATTCCATTCAACTGTTCTTCCAGGTCATTTGCTGTCTCTGACAGAATTACAATGTCATCAGCAAAACGCAAGGTTTTTATTTCTTCCCCCTGAACTTTAATCCCTATTCCAAATTTTTCCTTGCTTTCCTTCACCGCCTGCTCAATGTACAAATTGAATAACATCGGAGAAAGGCTACAACCCTGTCTTACTCCCTTCCCAACTGATGCTTCCCTTTCATGCCCTTCGAGTCTAATAACTGCGGTCTGGCTTTTGTACAAGTTGTAAATAACTCTCCTTTCCCTGTATTTTACCCCTGCTGACTTCAGAATTTGAAAGAGTGTATTCCAGTCAACATTGTCAAAAGCTTTCTCCAAATCTACAAAAACTAAAAATGTAGGTTTGCCTTTCCTTAATCTATCTTCTAAGATAAGACGTAAAGTGAGTATTGCCTCCCGGGTTCCAACGTTCCTCCTGAATCCAAACTGATCTTCCCCGAGGTCAGCTTCTACCAGCTTTTCCATCCTTCTGTATATAATTCGTGTTAAAATTTTGCAGCCATGACTTATCAAACTGATGGTTCTGTAATTTTCACATCTGTCTGCGCCTGATTTCTTTGGAATGGGGATTATTACATTTTTCTTAAAGTCTGAGGGTATTTCGCCTGTCTCATACATCATACACACCAGTTCAAATAGTCTTGTCATGGCTGGCTCCCCCAGAGACTTTAGTAGCTCTGAGGGTATGTCATCTACTCCTGGGGCCTTGTTCCGACCTAGGTCTTTCAGGGCTCTGTCAAATTCATCTCTCAGTATAGTATCTCTTATTTCATCTTGATCTACTTCCTCTTCCCTTCCTACAACATCGTCTCCGAGTTCATTTCCTTTGTAGAGCTGCTCTATGTACTCTTTCCACCTTTCAGCTTTCCGTTCTTTGCTGAGAACTGGTTTCCCAAGTGAGTTCTTGATATTCGTAGAATTGCTTTTCTTGTCCCCAAATGTCTCTTTTATTTTCCTGTAGGCGGGATCTACTTTTCCCCTTCTTATACATTCTTCTACAGATTTGCATTTGGCTTCTAGCCACTGCTGCTTAGCCATTTTGCACTTCCTATCAATCTCATTTCTTAGTCGTCTGTACTCCATTTTGGCTGTTTCATTTACTGCATTTTTATATTTTCTCCTTTCATCAATTTAATTTAGTATTTCCTGTGTTATCCAAGGATTTTTTGTAGGTCTTGCCTTTCTATCTATTTTGTCCTCTGCTGCCTTCACTATATCATCTCTCAATGCTACCCATTCCTCTTCTACTGTTTTATTTCCCCCTGTTTCTGTCAATTGTTGCCTAAATCTTCCTCTAATATTCACCAGAACTTCACGTTCCTCCAATTTATCTAGGTCCCATCTCCTTATTTTCCTACCTTTCTGCAGTTTTTTCAGTTTCAGCCTACAGTTCATGACTAACAAGTTATGGTCAGAGTCTATATCTGCCCCTGGGTATGTCTTGCAGTTTATCACCTGGTTCCGGAATCTATGTTTTACCATTATAAAATCTATCTGATACCTTCCAGTGTCTCCTGGTCTCTTCCAAGTATACAACCTTCTTTCATGATTCTTAAACCAGGTGTTTGTTACAATTAAATCATGTTCCGTGCAAAGTTCTACCAGGCGACTTCCTCTTTCATTCCTTCTGCCCAGTACATATTCACCTACTATTTTTCCTTCTCTTCCTTTCCCTACTACCGAATTCCAGTCTCCCATCACAATTAAGTTTTCCTCTCCCTTAACTGTCTGAATAATTTCCTTTAGCTCCTCATATATTTCTTCGATCTCCTCATCATTGGCAGAGCTAGTTGGCATATAAACCTGTACTACTGTTGTCGGTGTTTGCTTCGTATCTATCTTGACAATGATAATGCGATCACTGTGCTGCTCATAGTAGTTTACCCGCATTCCTATTTTCTTATTCATTATCAGTCCTACTCCTGTGATACCCCCAACTGATTTTGTATTTATAATCCTGTACTCACCTGACCAGAAATCCTGTTTATCCTGCCACCGAACTTCACTAATCCCCACTATATCTAACTTCAACCTATCTATTTCCCGTTTTAAATTTTCTAATTTTCCTACCCTATTAAGGGATCTAACATTCCACGCTCCGATCCGTAGAATGCCAGTATTGTTTTTCCTGATGATAACATCCTCCTGAGTAGTCCCCGCCCGGAGATCCGAATGGGGGACTATTTTACCTCCGGAATATTTTACCCGAGAGGATGCCATCATCATATTTTCATACAGTAGAGCTGCAGGTCCTCGGGAAAAGTAACGGCTGTAGTTTCCCCTTGCTTTCAGCCGTTCGCAGTAACCGTGTGGCAAAGCCACATTAGCTGATGTTACAGGGCCAGCTCAGTCAATCATCCAGACTGTTGCCCCTGTAACTACTGAAAAGGCTGCTGCCCCACTTCAGGAACCACACGTTTGTCTGGCCTCTCCACAGATACCCCTCCGCTGTGGTTGCACCTACGGTACGGCTATCTGCATCGCACGCAAGCCACCCCACCTCGGCAATGTCTGTGATTCATGGGAATTTCGGAAGAAAGTAAGTGCAGGATTTTACGTTCCATCGACGGCGAGGTCAGCAGAGAAGGAGCAGAAACTCGGGACGTTTGATAAGGAAATCCTCTGTACCCTAAGGAACCACTGAAGCGAATTTGAAGAAAAAAGATCATTAGAAATTTGGGATAAATTACGTGATTTGTGCTCCTATGTAAGTAATGGAAATAGGTCTAGGCCTTTTATTCTTAGAGTCAGCTCTTGATTTCAGTTTTGTAACTGTCGGATCGAATTCAGACTCCTGGACCTACTCCTGACCTAAGATCAGCTTCCTGAATGTTCAAATGTTTGTTAAGCGTATGGGACTTAACTACAGGGTCATCAGTCCCTAAACTTACAAACTACTTATGAACTACCTTATACTAAAGACGGCACAAATATCCATGCCCGAGGGGGGGATTCGAACCCCCGACCGTAGTGGCCGTGCAGACCGTGACTGAAGCGCCTCAGTCTCCTCGGCCACCGCGGCCGGCTCAGCTTCCTGCACGGAGTCACGTGAGTTAGGTGATATAAACCGCAGCACGGCAGAGAATAGGACGTGGCAAATCTATATTATCTATAGGCTATGCAGCTATCAGGTAAGGTGTAAACGGCTGCCGTCCACGTTACTACAGGAACCAATCACGTAGCCACACGTCAGCACGATTTGACCACTTTTCGGAGTTTAATATGAAGTTTGGCACACTTATCTACCCACAAGGCACAGGAATTAGTCATTGTCAAGCTGCTCCTAAAACCAAGAAAGTCGTCGACTACCATACCGCAAGATGTCTCTAAGAGCTATAATAGTCACATGTGGATTAAAAATCATAAGTTCTTGAATGACGTTCCGAAACATTATAATTGCACTTTTGTCTTAACAGTTCGACCTCAAAACAGAATTATCTATAACATAATCACATCTCTTCTTCATACATAGAATCATGGTAGCTTATTTTAGTTTCAATATTTAATTTTTTTTTCCAAGGTGACGGTAGGTTTCAGGAAACTTCCAACCTTCAAAATATTTTTAGTTTGCAAAACGTGTCCCCTCCTAATATAAATCGCTCCAGATCCTAGAACGCCACGCCCTCCGTCTCGCTTACTGTATCTTCCTCCATTCCCCCATGTGGATCCTAGACGATTTTATCCCTTTCCCCCACCTTCTAAAATTCCTTGAACATATCCGCATCCTATACACCTCCCCGCACAATAGAATCCCGTCACCCACTGGTCTCTCCTTCCCTCCTGAATCCCGGGCCTCTGCCACGCCTTTACCAGCATGTTCCTCCCTCTCTCCACCGCCGTACCCTCCACATCCTATCTGAGGATGACTTCCATCAGCTTCCTCTCCCGGATGACGCCCTCCGTCCGGACATATACCCTTTCTATCAACCTTAGCCCTTCCTTGTAGATTAGTGCCGCGTCCCCCCCCCCCCCCCCCAATCCTTTCCCCTTCCACCGCTTGGATATTCGTCCCCACTCACTTCCTTGGCGTCCTTCTCACCCATCGCCCCCCCCCCCCCCCAACAACTCCTTTTCCCGCCCACCGCACTTTCCTTCCCCTTCCCTCTCCCTTGCGGGACCTGTTCAGTGATTTTAAATATGCAGTGAGTTTGTGTGCACGTGTGTTTTTAGAACACCAGCAACCGCCGCACAGGCAGAACATAGCGTTGCCATGTGTTTTTAAATGTGTATCTTCGTCTCATCGCCGTCGTTCTGTTCCATCAACATGAATGTTTTATCCACCGTGGCTGTTTTAAGATCTAAATATGTAAATTTTGTCATTCTGTTTCACTGTCATTGTCATTTCACCCATTTATCCCTCCATGTTCATTTGTAAATTCTCGATATATTGTCACCTGTTTTATTTTAAATCTTTTGTTAACACGTTTGTATGCTCTCAGCTGAAAAGCAGCGTATTATCTGCTGCCACCCTACCCCCCTTCTGGGCGTTTTAAAACACAATAAAGAAAGAAAAACTTGATTAGCTTTCTAGATGACTTTCACGTTGAGAATTTTACTATTCAAGGAGATTCGTGCACAATGTGATTTTAGTTTTGAGAAACATTATTAGGTTTCAAGAAGATACCACTTCACAAGATGATTTTAGCTATCAAGATATTCTTAGTCTCAAAGCAGACTTCATAGTTTCCTGCAAGGACTAATTTTTGAAAAAAGAATTTTAATTCTGAAGTTATATCCGAATAACACTTTTTGTTTGGTTGCATAATTTCGTGATTCTTTCACACCTTTTTCTTTCTTTTTTACCTACCTAAAACTCGTGTAGGGTTCTCCTGCAATCGGAGGAAAAAAGAATTGCCGCGAGGGAGTAGCCGAGCGGTCTGGAGCGCCACGTTGCGGATTGCGTGGCCTCCCGCGTCGAAGGTTCGAATCCTTCCTCGGGCATGGGCCTGTGTAGTTAGATTAGATTAGATTAATACTTGTTCCATAGATCATGAATACGACACTTCGTAATGATGTGGAACGTGTCAGTTAAATGAAATGTGTCAATATATAATATTACATGACACTCAATTTTTGAATATTTTATTTTATATTTTTTTATTATTTTTTAAAAATTTTTATTCTTTTTATTTTTTTCCTAAAATACTAACTTTTATCTAGAAATTTATCTAATGTGTAGAAGGAATTGCCATTCAGAAATTCTCTTAATTTATTTTTAAATGTTAGTTGGCTATCTGTCAGAATTTTGACACTACTTGGTAAGTGACCAAAGACTTTTTTGGCAGAATAATTAACCCCTTTCTCTGACAGTGCTAAATTTAACCTTGAATAGTGTATGTCACCCTTTCTCCTAGTGTTGTAGCTATGCACACAGCTGTTACATTTGAATTCAGTTGGATTGTTAATAACAAATTTCATAAATGAATATATATATATATATATTATGAAGCTACTGTGAAGATTCCTAGATCCTTAAATAAATGTCTGCAGGATGATCTTGGGTGGGCTCCAGCAATTATTCTGATGACACACTTTTGGGCAATGAATACTTTCTTACTAAATGATGAATTACCCCAGAATATGATGCCATAAGAAAGCAGAGAATGAAAATAGGCATAGTATGCTAGTTTACTGAGTTGTACATCACCAAAGTTTGCGATCACCCTAATAGCATAAGTAGCTGAGCTCAAACGTTTCAGCAGGTCTTCAATGTGTTTCTTCCAATTCAACCCATCATCAATGCATAAACCCAAAAATTTTGAATATTCTACCTTGGCTATAGATTTCTGGTTGAAGTCAATATTAATTAATGGTGTGATGCCATTTATTGTGTGAAACTGAAAATACTGTGTCTTTTCAAAATTTAAAGAGAGTCCACTTACAGAGAACCACCTAATAATTCTCTGAAATACTTCATTGACAATTTCATCAGTTAATTCCTGTGATTCGGGTGTGATAGCGATACTTGTATCATCAGCAAAGAGGACTAGCTTGGCATCTTTATGAATATAGAAAGGCAAATCATTAATATATATTAAGAACAGCAAAGGTCCCAGTACCGAACCCTGTGGCACCCCATGCTTGATAGTTACCCAGTTAAGACCCATAGATTTACAAACATTTGATTTTTTGAAAAAAAAATACAAGAGGAAGAACGCCTATGAAAGTAGTTCATGAATACTAAGGTATGGTTTGAAGTGGTGGAGAGGGACAGGTAAAAACAAAACAGCAATAACAAGAAATAAAACGAAACAAATTTGACGGAAGCGAAAGGTCACAAAATGTTGCCATTTCGTTCTGAATCCCGTGTCCAGGGAAATTTTTTTAAATGTAATCCGTAATTATATTTTAAATATTCAGCGTTGGATTACGGCGTACAGCATTTTCTCATAAATGCCGAAGAGAAATACAATTTTCGCTCACAGTATTTAAAACATTAACACCTTTGTCCAATCTCTGTGAGATTTTTTTTTAATTTTTATTTTATTTATTTATTTATTTTTTACGAGTAATAACTGACCAACTGAGCCCGTCATTACTAATATTTTCATCTGTTTCTAATTAACACGCTGTCGATGGGACGTTAAATCCTGATCTTCGTTCTTTCTTTTTTTACTATTTATACTAACTGGGAAGAATGATGTAACGATTGACTCAGATCTTTACAATAGTTCGAATTACCGGCAAATACGAACTGATCTCTGCTGCCGTTGCACACAGTAACTTATGTAGAGTGTTACAGACATATTATAAACTAGCAATCCCCCCTGGCTTCGCACGGATGGAATTATATTCCACTAACGAACTAGGCAATGGTTCGCAATTGCTAAACATGACTGAGAATTGTTTGTTCACCCTATATTCCATGGCTTAATCTCTCTGCTCATCGCCTCTCCTAACTCTCTGCCCATAATTTCTCCTACATCTATAACTGTTTCTTACTTTTCTCTTTCTCCTGTGATGCCTCTCTCTGTGTTAGACGGCTGAAACCCCGAGTTGCAAATTAAAATAGGACTAATACCAATGCCTAATAATAAAATAGTATTTCAAATCACTGAGATATTCCATGTCTCAAATTTAGATAGATTTAAACTAACAAAAAGTACTTTATAGCGTGATCTCTGGTTGGGATGTAATCCGCCCACAGCGTACTTTCGCTTGGGGTGTTGCTTCAGGGAACAATCTCCAAATAAATCATCCAGTAGTAAATTTGCTGAACTTTAATTGCGCCCAGATGGCATGTTCACATATACTATAACTCGTAACTTTTCAAACACATTCCAAAGGAGCTCAATAACAGCAAAACTGAACTGACTGACTGCCTTGGTGCTGGACGGCTCCTGTTTATATCACTACAGTGACAATTGCCGTATCAGAGTAATTGTTTACAATAATCACAGAATTTAAAATACAACTAAACGAAGTTGTGGTCTTCATTCCGGAGACTGGTTTGATGCAGCTCTCCACAATAACCTATCCTTAGCAAGCCTCTTCAACTCCACATAAGAACGGCAATCTGCATCTGTCTGAATTTGCTTAGTGTATCCATCTCTCGGTCTTCCTTTGCGGTTTTTAACCCACACACTTCCCTCCAACGCTAAATTCACAATTCCTTGATGTCTAAGAATGGGTCCTACCAATCGATCCCTTCTTTTAGTCCAAGTATGCCAGAAATTCCTTTTCTCCCCAATTTTGTTCAGTACCTCTTCATTAGTTACGCGATCCACCCACCTAATCTTCAGCATTCTTCTGTAGCGCCACATTTCAAAAGCCTCTATCCTCTTCCTGTCTGCACTGTTTATCGTCCATGTTTCACTCACATACAAGGCAGCACTCCACACAAATGCCTCCACAAAGGACTTCCTTCGGCTTAAATCAATATTCGATGTTAACAAATTTCTTTTTTTCAAGGAAGCTTTTCTATCCATTCCCATTCTGCATTTTATATTCTCTGTACTGCGACCATCATATGTTCTTTTACTGCCCAAGTAACAAAAGTCATCTACCTCCTTTATTGTTTCGTTACCTAATCTAATTCCTTCAGCATCACCTGATTTTCATAGACTGCACTCCACTACCCTAGTTTTACTCTTGTTAATGTTCATCTTATATGCACCTTTCAGCACACTATACATTCCATTCAACTGCTCTTCCAGATCCTTTGCTGTCTCTGACAGAATTACTATGTCGTCGGCAAAACACAGTTTTTAATTCTTCACCCTGAACTTTAATTCCTTCTCCAAATTTCTCCTTGCTTTCCTTTATAGTTTGCTCAATGTACAAATTGAATAACATTGGAGAAAAGCTATAACCTAGTCTTACTCCCTTCCCAAACACTGCATCCCTTTCATGCCCTTCAATTCTGACAACCGCTGTCTGGTTTTTGTACAAGTTGTAAATAACCTTACTCTCCCTATATTTTACTCCTGCTTGCTTCAGAACTTTAAAGAGTTTATTCCAATCAACATTGTCAAAAGCCTTCTCCAAATCTGCAAAAGCTAGATATGTAGATTTGCCTTTTCTAAATCTACTAGGATAAGCCCTAAAGTGAGTATTGCCTCCCGTGTTCCTACATTTCTCCTGAACCCAAACTGATCTTCCCCGAGGTCGACCTCTACCAGCTTTTCCATCCTTCTGTAAATAATTCGTGTTAATACTTTGCAACCATGACTTATTAAACTGATGGTTCTGTAGTTTTCACATCTGTCTGCGCCTGCTTTATTTGGAATGGAGTTTATTTCATTTTTCTTAAAGTCTGAGGATACTTTACCTGTCTCATACATCTTACACACCAGGTGAAACATTTTTTGTCATGGCTGGTTCTCCCAGAGGCTTCAATAGCTCTAAGGAAATGTCATCTACTCCAGGGGCCTTGTTTCGATTTAGGTCTTTCAGTGCTATGTCAAATTCATCTCTCAGTATAGTATCTCCTATTTCATCCTCATCTACTTGCTCTCCCCTTCCTATAATATTGCCTCTAATTCCTTCGTAGAGCCTCTATATATATTCTTTCCACCTTTTAGCTTTCCCTTCTTTGCTGAGAACTGCTTTTGCATCAGTGTCCTTAATATTCATAGAGCTGTTTTTCTTATCTCCAAATATCTCTTTTATTTTCCTGTAAGCTGTATCTATTTTTCCCCTATTTATACATTCTTTTACATCTTTGCATTTGCCTTCTAGCCACTCCTGCTTAGCCATTTTGCACTTCCTGTCAATCTCATTTCTCAGTCGTCTGTACTCCATTTTACCTGTTTCATTTACTGCATTTTTTCGTCGATTAAATTTAGTATGTTCTGTGATGTCCAAGGATTTTTTGTAGATCTTGCCTTCCTAGTTATTTTGTCCTCTGCTGCCTACACTATTTCATCTCTCAATGCTACCCATTCCTCCTCTACTGTTTTATTTTCCCCCGTTTCTGTCAATTGCTGCCTAAAGCTCCCTCTGAAATTCTCAAGAACTTCAGGTTCCTTCTGTTTATCTAGGTCCCATCTTCTTATTTTCTACATTTCTGCAGTTCTTTTTCAGTTTCATGACCAATAAGTTATGGTCAGAGTTTATATCTGCCCCTGTGTATGTCTTACAGTTGAAAAACTCGTTCCGGGATCTATGTTTTACCATTATAAAATCTATCTGGTATCTCCCGGTGTCTCCTGGTCTCTTCCACGTATACAACCTTCTTTCGTGATTCTTAAACCAGGTGTTTTTATGATTAAATCGTGTTCCATGCAAAGTTCTACCAGGCGACTTCCTCTTTCATTCCTTTTGCCCAGACCATATTCACCTACTATCTTCCCTTCCCTTTCCTTCCCTTCCCTTCCCTTCCTTGTCCTACTACCGAATTCCAGTCTCTCATAACAATCAAGTTTTCCTCTCCCTTAATTGTCTAAATAATTTCCTTTAGCTCCTCATATATTTCTTCGATCTCCTCATCTTCGGCAGAGCTAGTTGGCATATAACCTGTACTACTGTGGTCGGTTTTGGCTTCGTATCTATCCTGACTACACTAATGCGATCACTGTTTTGCACAGTGATCAACGCACTGTGTCCCCAATGGTGCACGGGTCAGCGCAACTGCCTAGAAAGCTTTGCCCATTCGCAGTTGAAGTCATATATTCTGTGAATATGAAAACAATAACAACTGCAGGATCAGAAGTGACGCCTGTTCTTTCGGAATAGACGCCACATACAAGCAATGATCCTTCCGTTAGTGGGGAGGGGTGGGCAAGTTTGGAGCCCTTACTGTTACGAAAATTAGTACATAGTGACTACTAGTTTGACTACTGTGGGCGGGGTAAAGCGGAAAATTTGTGTCTGCTTAGGTAATTTGTCTTGTCTTTGGTGTTGTGGCGAATATTATGCCAGCATTATTGATGTGGCAGTGTTAACTCTCAACAATAAGTAATAAAATACCTATATACAAACGTCTGTGTTGCGCATGAAATACGTGACATAAATAAACAATAGTTTGATCAAAAATTTTAAAACACATATTTTGATAATCTGTAAGACATACCCAGGGGCAGATATAGACTCTGACCATAACTTGTTAATCTTGAACTGTAGGCTGAAACTGAAAAAACTGCAGAAAGGTAGGAAAATAAGGAGATCGGACTTAGATAAATTGTAGGAAAGGGAAGTTCTGGAGAATTTCAGAGAGAGATTTAGGCAACATTTGACAGAAACAGGGAGAAATAAAATAGTAGAAGAGGAATGGGTAGCATTGAGAGATGAAATAGTGAAGACAGCAGAGGACAAAATAGGTAGAAAGGCAAGACCTACAAAAAACCCTTGGATATCACAGGAAATACTAAATTTAATTGATGAAAGGAGAAAATATAAAAATGCAGTAAATGAAACAGGCAAAATGGAGTACAGACGACTAAAAAATGAGATTGACAGGAAGTGCAAAATGGCTAAGCAGGAGTGGCTAGAAGCCAAATGCAAATCTGTAGTAGAATGTATAAGAAGGGGAAAAGTAGATACCGCCTACAGGAAAATAAAAGAGACATTTGGGGACAAGAAAAGCAACTCTACGAATATCAAGAACTCAGATGGGAAACCAGTTCTCAGCAAAGAACGGAAAGCTGAAAGTTGGAAAGAGTACATAGAGCAGCTCTACAAAGGAAATGAACTTAGAGACGATGTTGTAGGAAGGGAAGAGGAAGTAGATCAAGATGAAATAGGAGATACTATACTGAGAGATGAATTTGACAGAGCGTTGAAAGACCTAGGTCGGAACAAGGCCCCAGGAGTAGATGACATACCCTCAGAGCTACTAAAGTCTCTGGGAGAGCCAGCCATGACAAGACTATTTGAACTGGTGTGTAGCATGTATGAGATAGGCGAAATACCCTCAGACTTTAAGAAACATGTAATAATTCCCATTCCAAAGAAATCAGGCGCAGACAGGTGTGAAAATTACAGAACTATGAGCTTGATAAGTCATGGTTGCAAAATTTTAACACGAATTATCTATAGGAGAATGGAAAAGCTGGTAGAAGCTGACCTCGGGGAAGATCAGTTTGGATTCAGGAGGAACGTAGGAACCCGGGAGCCAATACTCACTTTTCGTCTTATCTTAGAAGATAGATTAAGGAAAGGCAAACCTACATTTTTAGCTTTTGTAGATTTAGAGAAAGCATTTGACAATGTTGACTGGAATACACTCTTTCAAATTCTGAAGTCAGCAGGGGTAAAATACAGGGAAAGGAGAGTTATTTACAACTTGTACAAAAGCCAGACCGCAGTTATTAGACTCGAAGGGCATGAAAGGGAAGCATCAGTTGGGAAGGGAGTAAGACAGGGTTGTAGCCTTTCTCCGATGTTATTCAATTTGTACATTGAGCAGGCGGTGAAGGAAAGCAAGGAAAAATTTGGAATAGGGATTAAAGTTCAGGGGGAAGAAATAAAAACATTGCGTTTTGCTGATGACATTGTAATTCTGTCAGAGACAGCGAATGACCTGGAAGAACAGTTGAATGGAATGGACAGTGTGTTGAAGAGAGCGTATAAAATGAACATTAACAAGAGCAAAACAAAAATAATGGAATGCGGTCTTAGAAAATCAGGCGATGCTGAAGAAATTAGATTAGGTAACGAAACAATGAAGGTGGTAGATGAGTTTTCTTACTTGGGTAGTAAAATAACATGCGATGGTTGCAGTACAGAGGATATAAAATGCAGAATGGCAATGGGAAGAAAAGCATTTTTGAAAAAGAGAAATTTGATAACATCGAATATTAATTTAAGGGTAAGGAAGTCTTTTCTGAAGGCATTTGTGTGGAGTGTTGCCTTGTACGGGAGTGAAACATGGACGATAAGCAGTGCGGACAGGAAGAGAATAGAGGCTTTTGAAATGTGGTGCTACAGAAGAATGCTGAAGATTAGGTGGGTAGATCACATAACTAATGAAGGGAATTTTTGGCATACCCTGACTAAAAGAAGGGATCGCTTGGTAGGACACATTCTTAGACATCGAGGAATCGTAAATTTAGCACTGGAGGGAAGTGTGTGGGGTAAAAATCGCAGAGGGAGACCAAGAGACCCGTATAGTAAGCAGATTCAAGTGGATGTGGGTTTCCATTCTTATGAGGAGATGAAAAGTCTTGCTCAGGTTAGAGTAGGATGGAGACCTGCATCAAACCAGTCTCCGGACTGAAGACCATAACAACAACATTTTGATAATATTTATGGTCTCTTCCGTCGGTTCTTGATGGAACATAGACATATTAAACAACAGTATACACCATATATTTGTTCCACAATAATATTTATTTTTGTTGGGAACTAGCTTTCGCTTCTTAGGCCATCTGCAGTATCAAGTTGTCTGAAGACGGTCTAAGAAACCGAAACCTAGTTCACAACAAAAATAAATATTATTATGGAACAAATATAAAGTGTATACAGTTATTTAACAGATTTTGATATTTACTGCACTGTATTAATTCAGAAAAGACTGAATTTTAATTTTTCCAAAGCTTAATTCATAATTTTGGAATGCGCATTTGAAGTGGTTAATTTAAAAGCTGTGCGGATGTCCTTCCTGCTACCACCTCATTACCCCCGGGTAGAAATATGTGCACCCCAACTGTCTGCGTATAGTGTTATACACACGAAAATATGTTTTTTAAATGTTTGCGAATCGTATAATTAAGGCGGACTTTGGTACCAGCCCGGTATTCATCTAGAGGGATGTGGTAAACCACCCATGATCCATATCCACCCTGTTTGGCCCACGGAACCCATGTCGTTAATCCGGCAGGCGAATTCGATCTGGGGCCGGCACACCTTAAACAGCACGATAAAATAGGACTGAAGACTTTAGGTTAATACCGTGAAACAGGCTGTAGCATTGTTAATGACCTCGTATTATTGAAGAAGCATTTCTTCAGATACGTCATATGCAGGTGAAACAGCTATCAGATTTCAGGGATGTTTACAGCTATTCTATACTCATTGCTCCGAATTGTCCTAGACGTGTTCAATGGAACTCGTAAACTCACGACTCCTTGAGGAATCAAATTTCCATGTCTAAAACACCTTCAAACGTCTGCTGAGTCTGAACATTGGAAGAATAAATTCTGCGTAATCAGCACTCTATTGCAAGCACCATATTGGCGTCAGACCTCCTGAAAGATAATTCCTACAACGAGAAGTAAGTTAATATAAGTCAGTTATAAATTTAGATACAGTTTCCAAACTGTGTTGCGAACAGATCCTGTAGTAAAGAAGTAATAAATTAGAACTCCATGCGCTGACGTTTCACCGCGCGTACTGCTAAAAAGTAGTAAACTATAAATATTTTTCTTTCATTACTTTGCGGAAACTGTCAATGGAAAAAAAGTTTCGTAAACGTTTGAAATGAAGTGTAAAGTTCGTGAGAAGTCGGTAAGTTCTCTCATTCTCAAATACTGCATCACTACATTATGCGTAATTTCGCACCGTCAAAAACGCTATCTCAAAGAAAACAGCTGTTTTAACAGAAGTAAGTTGCGTGGCGGTGGGTACACTGTACCACTACTAGGCATTTACTTTCCTATTCCACTCCCAAATAGAACGAGGAAAAAAAAAGAAGGTCTATATGCCTCCGTACGAGCCCTAATTTCTCTTATCTTGTCTTTGTGATCTTTACGCGAAAAACAAGTAGGCGGCAGCAAGATCGTACTACACTCAGCTTCAAATTCCGGCTTTCTAAATTCCCTCAACAGAAATACACGAAAAGAACGTCGTCTTGCCTCCAGCGATCCCCAATTGAATTGCCGGAGCATTTCCGTGACACTCGCACCATTGGTCGAACCTACCAGTAACAAACCTAGCTGCTCGCCTCTGAACTGCTTCTATATCTTCCTTTAAACTGATCTGCTGCGAGTCCCAAACACTTGAGCAATACTCAAGACGTGGTTGTACAAGCGTTTTATACGCGGTCTTCTTTACAGATGAAGTACATCTTCCCAAAATTCTCCCAATAAACCAAACTCGGCTGTCCGCCTTACTGACAACTGTCCTTACATGTTCGTTCCATTTCATATCGCTCTGCAATTTTACGCCTAGATATTTGAACGACGCGACAGCATCAAGAAGCTCACTATTAATGCTGTATTCGAATATTATGGGGTTGTTTTTCCTACTCATGCGCATCACCTTACATTTTTCTACATTCAGAGCTAGCATTCTTCACACCAACTAGACATTTTGTCTAAGTCATCCTGTATGCTATTACAGTCAGTTAAAGACAACACCCTCTCATACACCACATCATCAGCAAACAGCCGCAAATTACAAGTTACTCTATCCATTAGATCATTTATATAGATAAAAAATAATAGCGGTCCTATCACACTTCCCTGGGGCACGTCTGACGATACACTCGTCTCTGGTGAGCACTCGCTGTCGAGAACAACGTATGGCGTTCTATTACTCAGTAAGTCTTCGAGCCAGTCTCAAATCTGTGAACCTATTCCATAAGCTGGTATCTTCGTTAGCAGTCTGCAGCGTGGCACCGCGTGGAACGCCTTTTTGAAGTCGAGAAAAACACAATCCGCCTGTTGCCCTTCATCCATGGCTCGCAAGATGTCATGTGAGAAAAGGGAAAGCTGAGTTTCACATGAACGATGTTTCCTAAACCCGTGCTGATTCATAGGAAGAAGCTTTTCTGTTTCAAGGAAATTTACTGTATTCGAACTGAGAATATGCTCCAAAATTCTACAGGAAACTGATGTCAACGACATTGGCCTGTAATTGTGTGGGTCAGTTCTCTTTCCTTTCTTATAAACGGGAGTCACCTGCGATTTTTTTCCAATCGCTAGGAACTTTGCGCTGAATTAAAGATTCGCGATAAATGCAAGCTAAGTAGGGGGCCAACGCCGCAGTATACTCGTTCGTATTTAGCTCTCACAGCTGCTTCTCTACACCGGAAATACCTATTACTATGTCCTCCATTTCGGAATTAGTACGCTGATCAAATGATGCCCTAGGAGGCAACACATCACTGAAAGTGCCGTCACGGGCAACCAACTAGGATGATTTCCCAACTCTCGTCTTTGATCAGAGATATCTCTTTCCTTGCAATAAAGACGCTCCTGATACGACAGGCAGAATACGCGATCAAATTTGAGCGTGCATAACGAATTACATGCAAAACGTCGTCCCTATCAAAGGCACTGAAGAATGGACTTACTCATATTTCTTCTCGTAAAATTCTACTCTTAATACATGTATCACGTGATCCCCTTCCCGTTGAAGACAAGTGGGCTGAATTAAACATGGCAGATAATTTGTCGAAGTGCTCTTGCTGGTCTCCGAAGTGACGCTGGATACAGAGAATTGCACCAGGCCACTGAGCTACTCGGAATTATCATTGTTTGTGATGGTAGCCACTGAAAACATCGAACTACATTCTCTTTTATAATTTACAGAAGAACCTAAAATAGTAAAGCTACTTAAAAATATTATAAAGTGACAGAGATGAATTATTTTGTCAAGTAGGCTCAACCACAGAGATCGTGTAAAAACACTAACGTATGACGCGTTCAAGGGTCAAGCCCTCATCATCAGATAAACTATACAAGAATCTTAAAACCTGAGACAATGAAAATCTAAAACGTAATAAAAGAAAACGTGGTTACTTCTCTTGTAACCGTGTCTACGCAGAAAAGTCCTCAGCATACTGTGCTTCGTCAAGATTCAAAACAGACCCCAGCACTTGACGACTCTTGACGAAGCACAGTATTCTCAGTACTTTTCTGTATACACACGGTTACAAGGGAAGTAACCACGTTTTCTTTTATTACATTTTAGATTTTTATTGTCTCAGGTTTTAAGATTCTTGTACAGTTTATCTGGTGATGAGGGCTTGACCCTTGAAACGCGTCATACTTTAGTGTTTTTACACGATCTCTGTGGTTGAGCCTACGTGACAAAATAATTAAGTATACAACCGCGATCTCACATCCATTATGGATATAATTAAGACAGAGATGAAGTTTCTTCATGCATAACTACCACAGAATGTGTTCTGAGAGCCGAAAAGCGTCGACAGCAACATGTCATATGTTACCACTATTACTAGGTTTTCACTGACAGACGGAGCTACTAGTTTACCTTGCTTACCATCGACAAACAGAACCAAGTTTGAAATTTTTTGGCAGTTTAAAACTGTGTGCCGTACCGAGTCTCGAACCTGGTACCTTTGCCTTTCGCGAGCAAGCGCTCCACCTGTAAGAAAATTGCCTGTTGGAGGTCGTCAAATAATCTCAAAATTTAGAATGCGTAATAGTATACTCTAGTAATAATAATTTCGTTATTGAATGTTGCAGCAAATCACAACTAATGGGTCGCAACAACACTTTCGCAGTGAAAGTTAAAAATTTTGAATAAAAAAAAAAGATATTAATTAACTTGGCATTTAACGTATTTCATAAAAAATTACTTCAGTCAAGTCGGGAAAAACTACTATAATACTTTGACTACTGTTAGCCTGGTTACTTTCTACATAAATGAAACCAACTTTACTTGCAAACTTTAATTACTAGTCTCTGTGGTTGCAACACGTTTAGCAATTCTTTAACTCATCTAGCAATTTCTTTAAAACTGATCGTAATTACTTTGAAAATGATTGAACTTGTTAGTCAATGTACAGGCTTGCATAATCAACATAATCTAATAATGGTGATAATGGGGTGACTACAACTACTTACAAAATTAAGACTGGTTTCAAAATAAGTCATGTATAATTGAACCAAAGTTCTGATTGGGTTGACACTACATTTACAAGCATACAAAATAAAATGTTACAAAAGTACTCATCTGCTTTCGTCGTCTTCGTCGTGAAGTCCAAACAAGACAGATATGATTACAATAGGTACTCTTACTACAACAACGATCACACTCGGTGACAATAGACTCGATACCAAACAATTACTTTTCTTGCACACATGAAAAAAAAAGATTACATTGATCACTTTCGAACATAAATAAACTTATTTCGCACTTTGTTCAATACATTAAACAGTACGCCTCTCAGGCTTATTGCAGTTGCATAAAACTCGCGCCACACTGCGCCTACCGTGCCTCTGCACCATCAACAAAACATTTATGCGTTTACTATAGCGAGTCCGCTCCGCGACTGCTTCAGAAGCGCGACACTCACAGCTACTACTTCTGTACCAAAGACAATCTTTACAACAGGTTCAACATTTTCTCTGGCGCATTGCTAACTTACAGCATAAGAATGTCCGTGCATTCATGTGGGTTTACACATATAGTACATGTTTATATTAAATGATTCAATATAGAAAATGACGTTACATAAGAAATATATCTAGCATACATGAAATGAAAAATACATGAAATAAACAAATTTAAGACAATATATACATTACGTTAAATCAAACTAAGATACAGCGACAGGTGTACTCTTACACACCTACGTTTTTTCTTTCTTTTTCTTTTCATTACTTCCAGTAGATCGGTTCCTTGCGATCGTTCATTCCTATTTTTTTCTAGACTGTTCGCTAAGATCTTGGCGCAGGTTTATTTATTTATTTTGTTATTACAGAGTGCGTCAAGCCCGCAAACCGAGCACGTAGTACCTTGCCTCCTACTTTCTAAAGTTCGCAGAAGTTCTCCTCCGAGCCTTGCACACAGTTTTAATCTGCCAGGAAGTTTCACATCAGCGCACACTCTGCTGCAGAGTGTAAAGATCATTCTGAGGGTAAGCTGTGTTTCCACCATATCCTTTCTTCCAGCAGTGCTTGTGCTTCAAGTTTTGCAGGAGAACTTCTGTGAAGTTTAGAATGCAGGAGGCGAGGTACTGCCGGAAGCAAAGCTGTGAGCAAGGTCTGTAAACGTGCCAGGAGAGCTCTGTTGGTACAGCACTTGCCCAAGAAAGGCAAAGGTCCCGGTTTCGAATTCTCTTCCAGCACTCAGTTTTAATCTGCCAGGAAGTGTCACTCCGTTGCAGAGTGACAATATCATTCTAGAATTAAGTTTGTTCGGTACTCTTTTTTATATTCACTCTACATTCTATTTTATTCACCACTTTTGCCATGTGATTAGTCGTTAACTGATGTTTGTATCCTAAGTATCATTTTCAGTAAGTAAATAAAGTAAAAAATTCCCTCATTTTTAGTTCAGAATAATTTCCAAAAAGTTTTCAATAATTTTAACTTGGCGAAAGATTTCTCTAGACATTGAGTTTTTCTTCCCATTTTAACGTCTCCTCATTTCTTTCTCTTCTGACGTGGTATCATCGAGGGTATTTCTCCGGCTGTGCTAGTTAAGTTATGCCATAACAACTATTACTGTCGGCCGTACTCTTGTAAACAACACTGTATTTCTCGCAACGTTGGCAACTTGATGGATTCTCCGTGAAATTTGACGGAATTTCAAGTTGTATGACGGATAAAATTTATCTTTTACAGGTGGTGGTTTTTTTGACGTATATTATTAGACATTTACTTTTTTGACCTATATTGCTAGAAATAATACAATTAAAAATATGTATATATTACCTTTCTTTGAAAAAGCTATTAGGATTTTAACCACCTATTGACTCGTTCAAACATGTCAATAACATGTACTATTGACGATATTCTTAAAGTATACGACAAAGCAACATATATTGCTGATTACTGAAAAGGGAGGATTAATTGGTGTAACCGGTCACGGAAGAAGGAGGACAAGAAGAAGTGGCGCATGACCAATAGCGTACTAAGGGTGTGATGTCCTGTGTGATTGCACCTTTTTCAGATTCCCGTCACATAATCAAATGTCTTCTTCATATATTTCTTATGACGTATAGAATTGTAGAGGTCCTGAAACTCAGTGCCTCTAGTAACAGTTAACTCAGTATCCAGGTCGATCAGTCTTCTTCCCTGATATAATATGTATAGAAGAGATGAAGAATTCAATCAGCATATTACTCATTAATTAAAATAGTACACACTTCAGTTCTAGTTGAAAATTAAAAAGGGGGTTTATTAAACCTTAATACAACTTCAGTAAGAGTAGGCCTATCATCTGGTTTACACTTAACACATCCAGATGCAATTACAAATATCTATTACTGAGACCAAATTTGGAATATGTTATCTATTGAAGAAATCATCGTAACTAATTACAAAACAAACGAATAACAACTTGATTCACTCCAGTTTGTCCATTGTTTACTCCAAGTCTCCACAGAATTCATAATACCTTCTGGTTGTACGTCTTTGACAAGTAGGAGTTTCCTGTCTGGGCATTCACCTGTGAAAGAAATAGTCCAGGACACTAATAATCCAAAAATAAACCTCCATAATTACTCAAAATTAATCCATTTGGTCATTTTGTCTAGCTAGGGAAAGCATGTAGTGCTTGAGGCACTACAAGGGTGGGGAGAGGTACGGAAGGGGCGGACCGCCCCGGGCCTCTCGTCTCAGAGGGCCTCTAAATACCTCGAAGGTCTTTTTTTTTTTTTTTTTTTTTTTTTTTTTTTTTTTTTTTTAGCTAGGCTCTCCAAATCTCAAAAGTTACGTTTTTATAGTAATACATGTAATTCCAAGTGGGCGGGGGGGGGGGGGAGGGGGGCTCATTTTGTTTTGTCGTCGCCCCTGGCCTCCGACAGCCTAGTCCGCCACTGCATAAGGCTCTCATTTGTCTGGATGCAAAGATACGATACGTGCCTGAGTAGCAGCAGCAGCACGCTTGCTTTACGAGTTAGTTGGGGAATTCTGGAGAGTGAGCTCAGTACATTGGCTGAGTGTGACGGATTTTTAAACGCTTGTTCGACTTGGTTCGACTTGTAAACAAAGCAACGAATATTATGTTCAGTATAAATTTATTATCTTTAGGGCCGGAGTGTCAATGTTAAGTTCCAGTTAAAATTTTAACTCGTCGTTAGTGGAGAACTGCGTTTGTCAATATTTCGTTATGAATTAAACTCACGTTAAAAGACCTCAAACTGGCCGTTAAGTTGACGAGTAGAATTCTGCTCGTTACACGGCTAACGACAAGTTAAGTGACAATCTGTATGAAAATGGCAGGATTCCAAAGTGCTAAAATACTGCAATTTATTAACGTGATAAAGACTGATTTATCGAACCAACTAACAGAAGCACTACATGTATGAAAAACTAGTGTGGAAAGCAGCTTTATTGGAAAATTTAATCGTCATATTTCTCGTCCCATCCATCAGTAGCGATTAGATGAGTTTGATATATTGCAGATACGCAACATAACCTTAAAATTATTGTTCCGATATCAAAACTTACGGGTAACGACTAGTTAAGTGAGAATTGGTATAATTAAAATGCCTGGAATAAGAGATTTGGTTGACAATGAAGACAATGTCAATATTTTGGACTATCTAAAGGTCATTACCCCTATAAGGCGTCCTAGACGTATTTATGTTCGTCCAAATCATTTTGAATGCTGGGATGATGCAGAATTTACGCGATTTGGTCTTCGATAGTGTTGCCAGATTGAACTCGAGGCAGGCCCGGAGACCAGACGTGCCCCCCTCCCCCTTGGCAATGACTCACCCCCCCCCCCCCCCCCCATCTGCGACTAACTCCCCCCCCCCCCCCCCAACAAGCATTGTCGTCTTCTGCAGAAAATTAAGAAGCTACTGATTCTTCTTTTGTGTGGTAATATTCGCTTTTTGTATGTTTATTCACAGCTTTCACTCCGTCGTACATAACAGTAAATGAGATATTGCATATTCTGCACTTACACATACACTCATCAGTATCGAATTTTTGTAGCCACTCTTTATAATTTTCTTCCTGCAACCATTCTTCACGGAACGAACTTAGATATCGTCTCTTCATTTCACTGTTATTACTCACTAATCTGAGTTAATGTAAGCTTGTCTGTTCACACACGATCCGTGTATTCCAAAAATTGCCGGTAAACTGATAAACAATGAACTAACGAACACAAATAATAGACGTCGCCAGTTGACACGTTGCCGCAACAGTGTTTGCTTAATAATGCGCTAGCCCATTACTATCGACGCAACAATGAAATGTTTTCAGAGGAAGAATAGAAAAGTAGCGTTTTGTTGCAATAAGAAATTGACATTTATATAAAGTTATTCATAATTACGAGAGAGGAGCCGGCCGGGAATGGCCGAGCGCACTGAGGCTTCTTGCCGCGGTGCGCGAGGCTGCTCCCGCCAGAGGTTCGAATCTCCCCCCCCCCCCCCCTAGGGCATGGATGTTGTGTTCGCCCTTAGTTTAAGTTACGATAAGTTCGATGTAGATCGTCGCTACATAAGCATAGTACTTAAAAAGCGTCGTAAAAAAAGTTATGATGAAGGTTACATTCAAGCCCGGAGATGAGAGTCATTGGCCCGTAGACCCGAAGAATTCATTCCAAACCCGGGCACTCCGGGCGGCGCCCGGAGATCTGGCATCCCTATGCCACACACGGCCACAGCTTCCTTATCCTTCCCTCTCATAGCGTCGGTTTTTTACATTCCAATGTATCATATTTCTTTATTAAGGACACAAGACTCTCGCACACACTTCTTGTAAAATTCAAGCTTCTTTCACGTTTGTTTTCCGTAGCACTAAGTAACAACTGTCTGCTAACCTCTTCCCTGCTGGTCAAAAATAGCGAACAGCTGTTTATTGGACTGAACTGTTATTTGTTTCTATTACCAACATTGGTAATACAGTCGGGGGTTCGAATCCCCCCTCGGGCATAGATATTTGTCCCGTCCTTAGTGTAAGCTAGTTCATAAGTAGTTTGTAAGTTTAGGGACTGATGACCCCGTAGTTAAGTCCCATAAGCTATACAAACATTTGAACATTTGAACCAACATAGTCGACATATATCGTACCTTCTCGTTTTCTCCAGATTAACAAACAAGAGATGTATCTGACAATGACGAACGCAATGCACTTAACGAACACATTGAACTGGGCGTTAAAGGCATCTTCTCGTTTACCAACGAGAATATTAACGAGAGATGGACGAATCGGCCCTTATTCCTGCAGGAAAATGGGGAATATCTAATTTTGACGAATTTTTAAATATTTTGCTGACGCATAAACAAAGTAAGAGGGTCGCAAGTTTTAAAATATATTTTATTTTTCTTTATTTTGCAATAAAATACAGAGATGTCCAATTCTGACGGATTTTTTTGGTTTTGGTCTGACAAAAAAAAAAAAAAAAAAAAAAAAATCATGAGTTGGCAACACTGTCGCGACGTAACGCAGGCTTCAACAATACAGCGAGATCTGCAGGACTCACGCCACAGAATAAGGAGTATACTCCCTATTCTGTGCTCACGCCGTTGCTGAGCAGCATTCCGAGACAAAACGTAGGCCTTATAACGTGGAATGTGTCCGTCCCAGCCAGCAGATTCTCAAGAAAACTATCGAATACAGGAAGAACGTGCACCAACGATGGCAGTTAGAAGGTAAGGCAGTAATGAACATAATAAATACCGCCAACCTGTGGTACTCGAAACACTGGCGGCAGATCGTTTCACTCTTTGCGTGACCGCGTCTTACTAACATCTGACACGTACACAGGCGTTAAAATTTGACGAATTTACATATCTTAGGCACTACAGCTGTACTCAGAGTAGTTTGATTATATAAGCCAGTCAACAAGGTCTGTCTGAGGCAGTTTGTGTTCTAGGTGTAGGGCCTACAAATTTCGTAAATTTTGAAATTATGGGAATACTGGAATACCACAAATTTTCCTATAAAGTTTTCAAGAAAAGTGAACTCATTATTCCCTCTTATGGACATTTAAACTAATTGAGGGTGTCACCATGGTTCTCGAAACTTATTTTCCCTGCACATAGGTACCAGTACCAAAGGTAAAATTTTTATGTTTCTAAGAATTTCAGTTACTACCTGTATTTTAATCGAAAACTAACTTGCCTATTAAAGCGTCGATCTGTACATACTGCAATATACAAAATCTGTCCATAAACTAAAAAATTACTCAACAGAATTTCATACGGTTTTCACTAATGGACGGTGTGATACATGAGGAAGGTTTACGTGTATAATTCATTAAGGTGCGTGGTATTGTGTGTGTGTGTGGCGAGCAAAAATCCACGACATAGAGCAGTAAATGCTCTTAGGAAAAGTTTTATACTCTGTGACTTACGAACGTTACCGTTCGTCTGAAAATTCGTTTGTTGTTTCTTAATACGGTGTTGCGAGGTTTCGTCATTCAGACTTTAATAACGACACAGTGTAACATATGTTAGACTATGATAACGATCGCGACATGAAGTCATGCTGTATTGACATAAAGTACAAATACGTTGTGTAAGTCTGACATCAAATACAACAGATAAAAATCCAATACAAACTCATAGAGTATAAGTACCCCTGGAGTGAGCATTGCGTTCTGCCACGGCCTCCTCAATAATGAAAAGCTTCTTACGAATGTCTGTCTAGGTGTGTTTGCCTTTGGATATGTGTGTGTGTGTGTGTGTGTGTGTGTGTGTGTGTCTGTTTGTTTACCTTCCTTTTTTTCCCCCTAAGATAAGTCCTTCTACTGCTGGGATTGGAATGACTCCTTTTCCACTTCCTTAAAACCCATATCCTTCCCTTTCTCCTCTCCTTTCTTCTTAAGCGACCAAGGGTTGCGAAAGCTAGTATGTGTGTTTGTGAGTGATTTTATTTGTGTCTGTCGACGAGCATGTCCTTTGGGTAAGTCATCCATTTTATATTTTTTTATATTTGATTCTATTATTTTTTAGAATGATAACAGGAAATGGGTCACCATCGTTTTCTAAGTTTTATATTATACCATTCAGTATCATATACACATTACAACATTTGTCTGTTTTAAATAACTTAGTGTGACAGAAATTCTCGAAGAGGTGTGAACAAAATTATTTAAGAGATAGAATGGCTGTCCAGTACTTACCTTAGTTCATAATTGCTGTTAGTAATACCAAAGTGACAAAAAGAAATGTGGAAACAAGCTGGCAGAACATTAATTTCAGGTGGGAGAGGGAAAGAAGCAGAAAGGGGGTAGTTGGGAAAGTAGTTTTGGACTAGTCACAACCTAGGCTATGAGCTAAAGTTGGAGCGAAGGGTGAGGGATGGATGATAAGTATTGCATGATAAGTATTGAGCCATGTCAGTTCCAAACCATTGCATTTGCAATGAGTATTTTGTCAGGTGCCACAAACATTGAAACCAGAAAGAAAGACAGTCTACTACTGCTACTTTGAATCAGTTATCCATTATGGTATAATCACTTGGGGAAATTAAACAAATGTTACTAGACTCCTCATATTACAAAAGAAAATAATTAGGAATATGTGTATTACCAAACCAAGGAAGTCTTGTCGGCCACTATTAAAAAATTAAAAAATGATGATAATTTCACAGTTTGACACAGGGAATTACATTTTAATTTTTTAATTTAATTTATTTATTTAACAACAATGGAAGGTCCAGTAAGGAGTGTTAATAATAATAATAATAATAATAATAATAATAATAATAATAATATGTAAAGGGAACAAGTCACTGTAAAGACAAACGTTGAGCCGCTGACAGACACAAGTAAAAGACATACAAACACACACACAATTCTAAATTTTCAGCCATGGCCTTCTTCAGGCACAGAACACTCATCCACATCATCACTCAAGAACATTCATCTACACACATCAGCCATCCCTTGCTGCCTAACACAGTCTGGCTCACCGTAAGTGGAAGGGATGGGAAGGAGCGGAGAAGGGGGGGGGAGTGGAGATGGAAGGTAAGGGTGGGGATATAACAAGCAGAGGCGATATCAGGTGAAAAATGAGATGCAGTATGTCTGCCTAAGTGTACTTGCGTCTGTGTAAATGTGTGGATGTGTGTTTATTTGTTTACCCTCCTTTTTTCCCCCCAAGGTAAGTCTTTCCTGTCCCGGGATTGGAATGACTCCTTATCCACTCCCTTAAAACCCTCATCATTTCCTTTTCCCTCTCCTTCCCTTCTGCCTGACGAAGCAGCTAGGCTGTGAAAGCTTGTATGTGTGTTTGTGTGTTATTTTATTCATTATTTTATCCGTTTCTATCAATGAGCTGGTCCTTTTGGTAAGTCGTAGGAAAAATTCCTAACAGGAAAAATATATGTGAATAAAATAGATGAAGTCCACTTACCAGGCGAAGGAGCACAGGCCGTGATAGCAACACACACACACACACACACACACACACACACACACACACACACACACACACACACACACAATGCAAGCTTTCGCAGTCTAGCTGCTTCGTCAGGCAGAAGGGAAGGAGAGAGGGGAAAGGAAATGATGAGGGTTTTAAAGGAGTGGGTAAGAAGTCATTCCAATCCCAGGACAGAAAAGACTTACCTTGGGGGGGGAAAAGGAGGGTAAACAAATACACACACATTTACACAGACGCAAGTACACTTAGGCAGACATACTGTAGTACAGTACCACTTGGTATCTCTGTCCAAATTCTTTGTTTTTTACAAATGTCTGTCTAGGTGTGTTTGCGTTTCGATATGTGTGAGTGTGTCTGTATTTGTTTACCTTCCTTTTTGTCCCCTAAGGTAAGTCCTTCCACTCCTGGGATTGGAGTGACTCCTTTTCCATTTCCTTAAAACCCATATCCTTCCTTTCTCCTCCCCTTTTTTCCTGAAGAAGCTGCCAGTGGTTGCGAAAGCTTGTATGTGTGTTTGTGTGTGATTATTTGTGCCTTTCGACGAGCCGGTCCTTTTGGTAAGTCATACGATATATATATGAGAGAGAGAGAGAGTGACCCTTATCTTCCCTCTCAGCTTCCTCCCCCCTCCTCCACTTCTTCCCCGTACCCCCTCCCATCCCTTCCGCTTGCCGTGAGTCAGACTGTGTTGGGCGGCCAGAGATGACTGGTGTGTGTAGATGAGTGTGCCTGAGTGATTGTCTTGATGAGTGTTCTCTGTCTGAGGAAGGCTGCGGCCAAAAATTTAGAATTGTGTGTGTGTTTGTATGTCTTTCATTTGTGTCTGTCGGTGGCTCAAAGTTCGTCTTTATGGTGAGTTGTTCCCTATACATATCTTTATTATAATTTATTTATTTATTTTTGTATTAAAAACTATAATGAATATTTTTGTAACTGCAACTCATATGCATATAAAATTTATAATATGTTAGTCATAAATTTCTTATAGTGTAAAACTTGACATGTCTTCAGTACACAAATCAAATGATTTGAGAACTGTATGTTAATGAGATGAATAAATCACATGTCACCCTGCCATGAATGGTGTATGTTCCTGTGTCAAGGCTAGAGTAAGCAGTTGTAGGATACATGGAACAGGTTTTGCAGCAGGGTCAGTTACAGGGGTGGGGGCCTTATAGTGTAAAAGCTACACTACTAGCTCCTGGATATCAGATCATTTCATTAGGGAGAAATTTTTAAATAAATTGATCAGATACTGGGTGCTTAATCCTGTTCCTTTGGTGACTATGCACAAGATGATGGTTGAAGTGGTGCAGCCACTTGTCATAGGAAATTGGATCCCGGAATAACACCTGAACCCCACAGCTGGTAATTATGTAATCTCTCTGACCTTAATTATTATGAAATGTTATATTATTTTCTTCTGATGTGAAAAATTAACATTATAGATCCTGATGTCTATCTGTACACAGTTTTAGAAGAGAACTACTTAAGTGAAAAAGTGAAGCCCAATTTGTGAAAGTCTATCTTCCGTGTCATGTTGCATCCTTTAGTAGACCAGAAATAGAAACTTTCATCTACTACAAGAAGACATCAGAGAAGAGTTAAGACAATAAAAAGTAAATGATGAAGTCCTGCTTTGAAATTCTAGGCGCATTTGGATTCACTGAGAACCGATTAGTTAGGCCCAGACCGTGGATGATAAATCAGTTCCCAGAATTGACATCATAGAGATTTTTATATTCTGTCTGTGTGTGTGTGTGTGTGTGTGTGTGTGTGTGTGTGTGTGTGTGTGTATTTTTTTTTATGTGGTGGTAAACTTGTCATATGAAACAGTCCATTCTTTCCCATCTATGCATCCATGGCAACACACATCGGCTACAGTGACAAATCCCTCAGCACTTGCACCAACACCCTGTCCATAAAGACCTTGCCCACAAAACAGATCTTCTGACCAGCAGCCAATTCCCCCCCCCCCCCCCAATTCCACTTTTTCCAGTAACAATGTTCCTAAATCCAGACCACCTAGAAGCATCCCTTAGACACCCAGTACCATCAAACCAACCTCTGTAACTGACCCTGTGTAAAACCTGTCAAAAGAAACCCCACCACAGGAACATCATACACCACTCAAAGCAGGGCCACATGCAAAATGCAAAACAACATATATTACTTAACCCCCCGAGATGGAGTCTTTTCCTCCAGCACATTCTCTTTCCGCCACCCCACTGGTCTTAATCTATGTTAGCCTTCCTCAGTCTGCTGTCTTTAGCTCACATATTAATTTCTCACAGCTCTTCTTTCTTCCTCTCATATATATTAATGTGTGTCTTTCTATATCTCTTTCGTGTTACATATATAGTTTCTCTCCCCATCCCCACCAACATCATAATTAAGGCACTCACTGAGAGCAAGAGAGGACTAACCCGCATTTTTTGCCATATTAAGTTACCTGCATGAAATGATGCCTATGTGGAGTATAAAAACTCTACAAAACCACATATTGCTCTATTGCTCTCAGTGCCTCATCTACGCTTTTGAACGATTTTTATACTTCACATAGGCATCATTTAATGCAGGTAACTTAACACTGCAACAAACTCGGGTTAGTCCACTCATGCTCTCAGTGCCTCAATTATTCCATTCACTTCTCCTTACATCTTGCTCACCTTTGCTTTGCAACTGGCATGGCTCACTATTTATCATGCAGCCATCACCCTTCACTCAGTCTTTACCTTTTGGCCTAGGTTTTGACTAACCCAAAATCACTGTCTCTTCTCTCCCCTTTCTCCTCCCTCCATCTTCAGCCTGATGAAGGAAAGCTTATTTTCACATTTACTTTTATCTTTCTTGGTTTTTACTATTGATGGTACTTAGTTGAGGGAAATGCTGCATAATCACTGTATTACTTTTGAATAATCTAATAATGGAAAGTCCAAGTTGGAATGTCAATAACAGAGGATGGGTAGCAACTCACCATAAAGACAATCACTGAGCCACAACAGGTACATAGACATTCACATAACTTTTTAAAAGTTGTGTGAATGTGACTGGCTACATTGTGTGCCTGTCAGCAATCATCTTTACCGTGAGTTACTGCCTATTTAATCTTACAGATTTTATTTTTATTTTTTAGGGCTTCCACAATTTTATGGACTTCATACTTTGTGCATAGTGTGCTAGGTGGTATCATATCATTTGTTACTGTAGCCCCTTCTTGTTATAATTTTATTATTATGCCTTTGTTTATATCTCGTCTAATGATATTACACATCACTTTTCTTTTATTCTCTGTATTGTATATTAGTAATTAAAATTGAAAGTTTTAGTTGTATCTTCATATAATTCATTTTGTACCAATGACAGAAATTTAACAACCCTGTTTCATTATGGCACTTTGTTATGGAACTGAGTCATTTATGGGTTTGTTGCTGAGGACTTTTTTTAACATGGACTATCATGCATGTACTTTTATCAGATGTTAGTAGCAATATAGGTGATTTTGACAAGGTTTTTGTTTGCTAGTTCTCTTAGAAAAATTCTAGTATTCTGATTTTTGATAAATCTTTGTAAGAATGCAAATGAAGGATTTTTTCCCATACCTCTTTTTACAGTTATTATTTGTCAGAACTGATCTGATAGTCCATGTTCTTTTACAGATACACCAAAATTTACACTATCTGTACAAGTGGTCACATGGTCAGTAACTGATGCAGTCATAGGTCATGCCAAGGACAGGTTTGGAGACATGCGAGCAGTATTAAGGAAGATGACCCAAGAAAAAAAAGAACAGCAAAGAAATGTTCTTTGTTAATGTCAGCTTGAGAGAGTGGAAGTACAGATGGCAAGTTAATTATAAGTCACATTATGATTTATGCCATTACAGACAAGTTTCAGTCATCATGGTTTTGATTCACCTTTTGTTTCAATTTGTCATTGCTAATTCTTCATATTTCAAGGGTTTTTCATAGTCATGAAGTGGTCACTCTTTTCACAGTGGTATATGTTATGTGAAAGATTTGTTATATTATGAAAGTACTAATTGTAATCTATTGTACTTAAATTATCTGTGTGTTGATGATATCTTTATATAAATGTCAAACGAACAGAATTATATTATAAAATCAATAATAAGCAGCCTTTCAGACTATGACATGCAGTTCCATTTGATAGATGTTAAGACTGACCAGGATATAAAATCTTTCAAATCTGAGTTTAATAGGAAAGCCAGTAAGGAAAAAAATGATTGTTTTAGAAAACTGCTGAAAGACATGAATTGGAGTGATGTTTACAGTATTCACAGCATGAATGAAAAACAGAACATTTTCATAAATAATATACTCAACTTACTTGAAAACTGCTTTTCCCCAAAACTAACCCAGATTAGACCAAAGTCTATAAAGAAACTATGTATTAGTCAAGGAATAAAGGTCTCCTGTAAAACAAACAAAAAAGAAACAATACATATTAGTCAGAAACAGTTCAGACGTAAATGCTTCAGATCATACAAAACATTCTGCAAAATATTGATGATGGTAATACGGACATCAAAGCAAATGCATTATCAGAATAGGATAGTCACATCATACTACAAAATAAAGAAAATATGGAATATAGTGAAGAAGGAAGCTGGTAGAACCACAGATAAAGACGAGCACATAGCAATAAGAGTAGATGAGGGGTCTAGACCTTGGACTTTAAGGTTCTAAAAATCTCAAATTAGGTACCTAAAATAGGTTCTATCACTTACAAAAATAGGTTATAAAAACCTGAAAATAGGTGACCATACACTGAAATTTTATTGTTGTTGTTGTTATGGTCTTCAGTCCGGAGACTGGTTTGATGCAGCTCTCCACCCTACTCTATCCTGAGCAAGCCTTTTCATTTCCTCATAAGAACGGCAACCCACATCCACTTGAATCTGCTTACTATACGCGTCTCTTGGTCTCCCTCTGCGATTTTTACCCCACACACTTCCCTCCAATGCTAAATTTACGATTCCCCGATGTCTAAGAATGTGTCCTACCAAGCGATCCCTTCTTTTAGTCAGGGTATGCCAAAAATTCCTTTTCTCACCAATTCTGTTCAGTACCTCTTCATTAGTTATGCGATCTACCCACCTAATCTTCAGCATTCTTCTGTAGCACCACATTTCAAAAGCCTCTATTCTCTTCCTGTCCGCACTGCTTATCGTCCATGTTTCACTCCCGTACAAGGCAACACTCCACACAAATGCCTTCAGAAAAGACTTCCTTACCCTTAAATTAATATTCGATGTTAGCAAATTTCTCTTTTTCAAAAATGCTTTTCTTCCCATTGCCATTCTGCATTTTATATCCTCTGTACTGCGACCATCGCATGTTATTTTACTACCCAAGTAACAAAACTCATCTACCACCTTCATTGTTTCGTTACCTAATCTAATTCCTTCAGCATCGCCTGATTTTCTAAGACCGCATTCCATTATTTTTGTTTTGCTCTTGTTAATGTTCATTTTATACGCTCTCTTCAACACGGTGTCCATTCCGTTCAACTGCTCTTCCAGGTCCTTTGCTGTCTCTGACAGAATTACAATGTCATCAGCAAAACGCAATGTTTTTATTTCTTCCCCCTGAACTTTAATCCCTATTCCAAATTTTTCCTTGCTTTCCTTCACCGCCTGCTCGATGTACAAATTGAATAACATTGGAGAAAGGCTACAACCCTGTCTTACTCCCTTCCCAACTGATGCTTCCCTTTCATGTCCTTCGAGTCTAATAACTGCGGTCTGGCTTTTGTACAAGTTGTAAATAACTCTCCTTTCCCTGTATTTTATCCCTGCTGACTTCAGAATTTGAAAGAGTGTATTCCAGTCAACATTGTCAAATGCTTTCTCCAAATCTACAAAAGCTAAAAATGTAGGTTTGCCTTTTCTTAATCTATCTTCTAAGATAAGACGTAAAGTGAGTATTGCCTCCCGAGTTCCTACATTTCTCTTGAACCCAAACTGATCTTCCCCGAGGTCGGCTTCTACCAGTTTTTCCATCCTTCTGTATATAATTCGTGTTAATATTTTGCAACCATGACTTATTAAACTGATGGTTCTGTAGTTTTCACACCTGTCTGCGCCTGATTTCTTTGGAATGGGGATTATTACATTTTTCTTAAAGTCTGAGGGCATTTCGCCGGTCTCATACATCCTACACACCAGTTCAAATAGTCTTGTCATGGCTGGCTCTCCCAGATACTTTAGTAGCTCTGAGGGTATGTCATCTACTCCTGGGGCCTAGTTCCGACCTAGGTCTTTCAAGGCTCTGTCAAATTCATCTCTCAGTATAGTATCTCCTATTTCATCTTGATCGACTTCCTCTTCCGTTCCTACAACATCGTCTCTAAGTTCATTTCCTTTGTAGAGCTGCTCTATGTACTCTTTCCACCTTTCAGCTTTCCCTTCTTTGCTGAGAACTGGTTTCCCATCTGAGTTCTTGATATTCGTAGAGCTGTTTTTCTTGTCTCCAAATGTTTCTTTTATTTTCCTGTAGGCGGTATCTACTTTTCCCCTTGCTATACATTCTTCTACAGATTTACATTTGGCTTCTAGCCACTCCTGCTTAGCCGTTTTGCACTTCCTGTCAATCTCATTTTTTAGTCGTCTGTACTCCATTTTGCCTGTTTCATTTACTGCATTTTTATATTTTCTCCTTTCATCAATTAAATTTAGTATTTCCTGTGATATCCATGGATTTTTTGTAGGTCTTGCCTTTCTACCTATTTTGTCCTCCGCTGCCTTCATTATTTCATCTCTCAATGCTACCCATTCCTCTTCTACTGTTTTATTTCCCCCTGTTTCTGTCAATTGTTGCCTAAATCTCCCTCTGAAATTCTCCAGAACTTCACTTTCCTTCAATCTATCTAAGTCCCATCTCCTTATTTTCCTTCCTTTCTGCAGTTTTTTCAGCTTCAGCCTACAGCTCATGACTAACAAGTTATGGTCAGAGTCTATATCTGCCCCTGGGTATGTCCTGCAGTTTATAACCTGGTTGCGGTACCTATGACGTACCATTATAAAATCTATCTGATACCTTCCGGTGTCTCCTGGTCTCTTCCACGTATACAACCTTCTTTTGTGATTCTTAAACCACGTGTTTGTTACGATTAAATCATGTTCCGTGCAAAATTCTACCAGGCGACTTCCTCTTTCATTCCTCCTGCCCAGTCCATATTCACCTACTATTTTTCCTTCTCTTCCTTTTCCTACTACCGAATTCCAGTCTCCCATCACAATTAAGTTTTCCTCTCCCTTAACTGTCTGAATAATTTCCTTTAGCTCCTCATATATTTCTTCAATCCCCTCATCATCGGCAGAGCTAGTTGGCATATAAACCTGTACTACTGTGGTCGGTGTTGGCTTCGTATCTATCTTGACAATGATAATGCGATCACTGTGCTGCTCATAGTAGTTTACCCGCATTCCTATTTTCTTATTCATTATCAGTCCTACTCCTGTGATACCCCCAACTGATTTTGTATTTATAATCCTGTACTCACCTGACCAGAAATCCTGTTCATCCTGCCATCGAACTTCACTAATCCCCACTATATCTAACTTCAACCTATCCATTTCCCTTTTTAAATTTTCTAATTTTCCTACTCGATTAAGGGATCTAACATTCCACGCTCCAACCCGTAGAATGCCAGTATTGTCTTTCCTGATGATCACATCCTCCTGGGTAGTCCCCGCCCGGAGATCCGAATGGGGGACTATTTTACCTCCGGAATATTTTACCCGAGAGGATGCCATCATCATATGTTCATACAGTAGAGCTGCATGTCCTCGGGAAAAGTAACGGCTGTAGTTTCCCCTTGCTTTCAGCCGTTCGCAGTAGCTGTGTGGCAAAGCCACCTATTGTATAGAAAGATAAACAGATTGACAAAAACCACATAATTTCATTGTCCATGTCTATAATTGTAGTCACAGTAAATAACTAACACTTTCCAGATGTTCCATTGAGAAACTGCATCTCTTGTCTTTTAATAGCATCTTATATGCTGAGAATGAGTATTCCACATCACCAGATGTCACCAGAGCATATTTAAACGATGGTATTAGGCACAATGGGACCACACACTCATGTTCTGTTGATTTACTGGATAAAATGTCAGCCACTGTGCAGAGGGTGTCAGCCCTGATTTTTCCACTGTCTTTAGTTCCGCACTAACTTTCATACCAACAGAACCGGGGGCCAAGTTGATTTTTCATGTCACTTATCAATGTAGAGTGGTTTCCCTGAACACACTAATTTAAAATAGGGACAGAAAATGCATAATGAGATTTTATGTATGCAATCTCGTTGGAAATCATTTGGTCTTTTAGAACATATTTGGCTGAAGTAATACTCACTGCCTCCTCTGGCAATTTAAGAACAATGTTTTTAATGTCTTCAAAATGCTCACTGTAATATTACACAGCCTCTAGCCACATTTCCCAGCGAGTAAGTATGGGTTCTGCTGGAAGTGGTGCAGCGAGAAGTTCCTCTCTAAATAACTGGATTCTTGTAAGTGCTTTAATAAAAACCTTTTTGGTGGTTGAAACTAGCTTATTTACATGTGGAAATTCGAGACGTATCACGTCAGCTACACGATTCATGGCATGGACAAGACATGTGATATGGAGAAAGAATGGGTAAAATACTTTCGACAATTTAACAGCTGCAGTCACATATGCGGCTGCATCAGTGTAGATTACAAGTACTTTATTTTCATCTAGATTGTTTTGGAAGAGTATCTTGAGGGCTTTATTAACAAAGTGAGAAATTGTTTACTGGTTAGTCTTTTTTAGCTCCTTGCTGCAGATCAGATGAGGTACAGAGGGAGTGTCACGATCTAACCTTCAAACAATCAAATTAGCCATATATCAGCCTTGTCTGTTGTCTCATCAACAGAGATCCACATATATGAATCTCCTTCCCCTATCTTGTCCTATGTAGTTTCATATTAAGTATGTAAAAAGTTCTTTCTCAGAGTGGATTCTAATGGAATGTTGAGATAACAGTATTTCTCTAGAAAACTTTTGAACTGGCTATTTTCAACTGCGTTGAATGGTATGTTTGCTGCAACAATGGCTCAACAGAGATCAAGGTGTACAGTTACAAACATTTATTTAAAGTTTGATTTACTTTTAAATTTGTCTGGTGTTTAATCCCTGCAACATGCTGAGTTAAATGTGCCCTCTGTTCAGAATGTACCTAAAAACAAAAAGAAATGAGGAATACTATGTGGAAGAAGTTACCTATGAATTCTATTTAGTGTAATTAACTTACATTAAGAGTTTAGAAACAATATTTTTGTATTATTTATTCAATGCACATGTGTCTGGTTGCAAGTTTACTCAGGAAAAGCAGTGGCATCACTGTTCTTTGAATGGGCACAGCAGATAAAAGGTTAACGTTTTACTTACATATTCGTTGCACACAATGCAGTGAATAACTCTTCCGTCAGTTGAGAAATCAGGAAATTCTTGTAACCATTGATGACTCACAGATGATTTGTAGCTGGCTGCTTTCGGCATGCTTCAGTTCCTACAAATATGCTGTTGCTGTGAAATACTTCACCACTTCCAAGCAGCATGCTGACCAACTGAATGAAGACAGTGCAGGTGTTTTACACAGTCTGTTCTGACAGGGTAGGAAGGCACCGGAGGCAGATCACAAGGCTCCTCTGTGCACTGCCAGCCCATTTGATGCTATACAGCAAGTGACAACACTCTGTGGAGCAGTGCAGGCTAGAACAGCCTGGAGTATGCAGTCGTCATCTGACTCACGATTTTTCACACATGCAAACAAATAAGCTGGGAAGACCAGAAGAGTATTTTTAGTTATACAAATTTTATTTCACTGGATTTTTAAAAATTAGTTACAGTCAGGATCTAACATGAAATTTGGTACTTTAGGTACTATAAAATTACAATTTTCGATAAAATATTCACGTAATTCTTAGCTGGAAAGACCATGAGATAATTTTTGGCATAAAATTTTTTATTTAATTTGATTTTTAAAATTCAGGCACAGTCAGGTACTAACCTAAAATTAGGTACTTTTAGTTGCTATAAAACTAGCATTTTCAGTCATAAATTTGCATAATTAATGTATGTACAACTTTTATTGCTTTTATTTAATGAGGAACAAAATAGGTTTTTACCTAACATCCGAGGTCTATAGATTACATACGGGTAACAGATGTGTGCAGTGTTGCTGCAAATTTCAGTAAACATTTCCTAACTATTACTGAAAAGATGGGGTTATAAGGGTCAGTAACTGCTGCAATGTAATATCTCACACCTGTCACTACAGATGATTACAGTAATATGAGTATGACACTCACAACACCACAAGAAGTAATTACCACCATACAATCCTTCAAATAAAAAAAATTACAGTAGCTATTTGATTAAACAGCATGCCTCTGAATTTAAGTGATATTTTAAGTTACTTGTGTAACCAATCTTTAATCAGTGTAACATTTCCTGAATGGTTAAAATATGCTGAAGTTAAGCTATTATATAAGAAAGGACATAAAGACGTTCCATCAGATTTCTGTCCAATTTCATTTTAGCCTGCATTCTCAAAAATCTTAGAAAAGGTAATACAGTATAAAGTTGTCATCTTAAACATCTGACCACTAATAAAACATTATCCATGTCACAATTCGGATATTGGGGTTCTGACATTGAAAAGGCTATCTACATACACAGTGAGACTGTATTTAATTCATCAGACAATAAATATTGGCCACTGATATATTTTGTGATCTGTCAAAGAGATTTTACTGTGGAAATCACAATATCCTTTTGAGAAAATTAGAATAGTACAGTGTAACAGGAAGTGCTGCAGAATGGCTCAAATTGTATATCTCTAACAGGAAACAAAGGGTATTAATAGGAAAGAGACATACCAGTCCACTGAACTATCAGGCCTCATCCAATTGGGAAGTAATAACATGTGGGATCCCCCAATAGTTGATCTTAGGGTCCCTGCTTTTTCTTGTATATATCAATGACTTTTCATCATCTACTTTACCAGATGCCAAGTTTGGTTTAATTGGCAGCTGACACCAACATTGCAATAAATAATCAATCAAAATAGCCTTAAAAAGATCAGCTAATGAAATTTTCTTGTACATTAATAATTCTCTGTCACTAAACCTTACAAAAGGTTTGCTGCCACTATATGCCTAAAGTATGACAGCAAGGAGATAGAAGAAGTTGAAAGTGTCATGAATCCTTGGGATTACAGTTTGGTAATAAATTTAACTGGGAGGCCCTGGGAAAGACATAAAGGAACTGAAGGAGCAAAGCAAAGATTACCTTGGGTTGTCCAGTATGTGGTTTGAAGCCAATGAGTTAGCAATTAATTATGAGACTACTGTATACATTTCTTTCGGCATGTCCAGTGTTGATGTTGAGTCAACAACCAGACTTCTAGGCATATATCTAGATATAAAATTGACTTGGAAGAATCATATAGACTATATATCTCAAAAACTCTGTGTAATCTATCTACTTAGAAAGTTATGCACATGTGTTTCAGAAAATGTGCTAATTAAATCCTATTATGCTTTCCTTCCTTGCCATTTAAATTATTGTATTCTTCTGTGGGGTAATTCTCAAAGTGCCAGAAATATTTTTATTTGGCAGAAGAATGCCATCAGGAGCATCTGTGGAATTACCAACAGCAGTGTATCATGTAGGCCCTATTTCAAAGAATTACAGATATTGACAGTTCCTTCCCTCTTTATATACGGGTGCCTACTGTACACAAAAGAAAATCTTAACATCTACAACCTTAGGAAGTCAATTCACAATCATAATACTCAGCTAACATAAAATATAGACATACTGTAACATGACTTGAAAATACACAAGACAGTTGTGAATACATAGGAATAAAACTTTTCATACTTTACCTGTACAAGCACACACTGCCTCTCTTACTGTCTTTAAAAACAAAACTAAAAAATGGTCAGAAGAAAAGCTTTTTGCAGTCTTAAAGAATTTGAAAACTCTTCTAAAGATGACCTTGCTTACTAAATAACTGTTTTTAATATTATAATTCTGCAACTTCTGTGCCTTTTTACTTGTATGTAACTTTGTAAGTAATTAAACTACATATAGTTGCTTAAATTTATTATGTATGTTAATCAATATCTGTAGCTAATTTGTATACAGTGTACCGTAAAAAAATCTTTTGTACACAACACATGCTGACATCAATTGTACGAAAATGCTTAAAGATGAATGAATAAAATAAATAAATAAACTGCTGAAGCGCCTAAACAAATCCATGTTTGCCATGTGTATTCTGTCAGACATAGGAGATACAGTATAAAAATGAAAAAGCTAGCATATTATACATACTTTCACTCCATAATGTCATATGGGATTATTTTCTGGAGCAACTCATCAGGTCAAGCTATAGTTTTCAGAGTTCAAAAATGTGCAATATGAATCATTTATGGTGTCAAATCAAGAACATCATGCAGAGGGCTATTTAAGGAACTGGGGATACTAACTACTGCTTCCCATTACATTTATTCTCTAAGGAAATTTGTCATTAAAAATATCCGTTTCTCAAACCAATAGCTCAGTTCATGGGATCAATACTAGAAACAAACTTTTACAAAGGTTTCAAGTTACTTATTTTGGATCAGGAAGGGGTCCACCATTCAGAAACATAAATTTTCAATAACATGCTAGCAGCCATAAAAAATTCAACTCACATTAAAGTTCAGTTTGAAAACAGTCTAAAGGATTTTTTGGTGGCCAACCCCTTCTACACCATTTAAGAATTTCTTAGCAGCACTGATTGATGTATGTTATTGTACATAATATACATGACATCAGCATTAATTTTATGCAGTAATTTGATCATTGTAAATAAGTGTTGTAAAAACTCCTAGGAGTTATGATATGCACCTTTTATATTCAATAGTTAAGTAGTAAAAAGTATTATGTGTCTTAAAATGTAAATATATTGTTTTATTTTTTCTGACCAGTTCCACCTCCATGAGGGCAACTACATTTGGGATCTGTGGAAGGTATATAATACATATGCTCTCATTTTGTAAGTACATATTTATTGTCTATTTTGTTTTGACATGTTCTACATCCATGAGGATCTCCTCAATTTGGATCAACTGGAACGAAAAGTAAAACTAATCAAATCTGCAAAAATCGATTTACCATAAAGCTAGGGTTACCATACCCCACAATTTTCTTGAATTTTGTCATAAATTTATTTTAAAGACAAAACTGCCGATATAGTTACACCAATCATGAAGGGTCAATGAATATATTTAAAAAAATCTTCATACATAAACTACCATACTTACAAATATTGTTCTAATTATCATTTTAGTCATGACCATTATCTATGTACTATCAGCTAGCTTCTCTTTCTTTTCCATCCTCACCATGTGTTCTTACTCAATTGTAATATCTTGTTCAGTATCTCTCTCTCTCTCTCTCTCTCTCTCTCTCTCTCTCTCTCTCTCTCTCTCTCTTTATCATTTCCATAGTGAGAACTGAAAAAAATTCTTGCTTTGAATCTCTCAGAATTGTACATCCAAATTCTGAAACACCTGTCTGCTTTTGGTTATATTTCACTGCAAATTCTTTATAATGATAGGAATAAAAAAAGCTTTGTCTTTCATTGGTGTGCTTTCCAAAGTAAAGTTTTAAATATGCTGCAAGGCCTATAGCAAGTTGACTGAAAAGCTGAGCTGCAGTTGCATTTTTCTTTGAGTTGGATGAAGAGCTAAATAGGAAGTTAGTGACCACCTATATACAGATGAGTATAAAGTACTTTAAAAATCTTGAAAACAGAATGCAATTTGTAGCCCACTTCTACTATAGAGTGGCTGCGGGGAACTTCAAACAGTAATACAGTCAGTACAATTACTCATGATCCATCTGCAGGTCAACATAAATACCTATTTTTTTAGTATCCAGGGTTGTGGCTGGCTAGTGAGGGTTCAAATGCAGAGAGATGCCCAATTTTTGAAAAATTATTAAGCCAAGGGAAAAATGAATCAGCTGTAAGCAATTCTCCTAGAGAGGGAAGAAAATTATCGAAATATTGCTTTTATAAACAGCCCCCTAGTCAGAAGGCGTACTGTTCTTGGCTATTCTACAGCAGCTATCATTTCTGTCTCATATGGTTAAGACAGTCTCACACTGTGGAAGAAATGATATTAAAAAGATGGCAGAGCACAAGAATTATTAAGAGAAGGCAATTTTGCCCTTTGAAAGTATTGAAAGTATCTATAAATAAATGTGGCACTGGTAAAGAGATACAACAACAAATATGGAGGAGAAGAAACATTGTTAATCAGTTTTAGTTGTGAGGTAATTTTGCATTAACACAGAGCACGGTGATTCATGGTAAGGAAGTGGTCCTGACAGTTGGGACACCAGTTATTTGGAATAAGGTTTGGCATCTCGGACATATTCTGCATTATGGCCACTTTCGTACTCAGATGGCTAAGACTACCAAACCCATCAGTTAGTCCTTCAACTTGTAGGGGTCAAACGTAATGGGACCTTGGAAAAGTAAGGCTAGCAACCTGCTTCCCAGGTACTTCAATCTGATGCAGTCAAAGCAAAATGTCTTGGACGTTTGGAGGTGATGGAGTCACACCTCTAATTGACAGACCTGTGACTCCTCATATATGACTTGGCTTAATGATTTGGAATATTTCTGTGCCAGTATGGGCTTAGTAATCACAAATTCCTATTTTAAGCATAAAAGCATTCACTGGTATACTTGGAAAGGCAGGGGAACCAGATCTGCCAATGATTGTATAACAACAGATCAGGAATTCAGAAAGACAGTCAGGGACACACATGTTTTCAAAGGGTTCTTTGATGATACTGATCATTATTTAATCTGCAGTGAAATTCGCTTTGTGAGACAAAAAGTGCAGAAAGCCAAGTTCATATGTAGAAGGATAAGAGTGGAGAAGCTTGTGGGCAAGGATTTCAGGCAAAAATACATAACAATGATCTCAGAAAAGTACCAGCTTGTAATATTAGATTAGATGTACTTTTCATTCCAGTAGATCTAAACTGAGGAAATCCTCTTGGATGTAGAGCGCATCGGAATGTAGTTATTTACAGTAATTGGAAGAGGAATGGACAAGTTACAGAAACACATTACTGGAAGTGGCTAGAGAATGTCTTAGAACAGTAGTGTGTAAAGGCAGGAAGAAGCAGACAGTTTGGTGGAATAATACAGTCAAGGCAGTTTGTAAAAGGTACACGAAGGCATTGCAAAAATAGCTCCATGCTAGAGCTTGAAGAAATAAATAAAGCCAAACATATAATTGTATAATTCAAGCAGAAATCATCAGAAGAGTTTGGCAATAAGTAAATAAATAAATAAATAAATAAAATAAAATAAAAAATAATAAAATAATAATAAATAAATAAAATGAAAAATATAAATGGAAAAAAAAGCTTTTGATTCAAGCCATGGGAAAAACATTAGCTGTCTTCAAAAGGGTGGGAAGCAGGAAAGGTCATGAAAGCTACTAGTGAATCTTGTGGATGCCTTGGGCAGATGAAAGTAATATTTAGAAGAGTTGTTCAATGTAGGTGAAATGTTCAATGATGTGTCATATTTTGAGGTACAATGGTGTAGGAATGATTATGGAAACAGGATTGCATTTGAGGAAGTGGAGGGGATAATGAATAGATTTCAGTGCATTAAAGTGGCTGGTGTAGATTAAATTAGGTCGGAACTAGTAAAATATGGTGTAATGTCAGGTCTCAAATGGTTACACAGTATAATTGAAATAGTGTGAGAGTCAGGGAAGGTTCTGTCTGACCTGATATAGCAGTAATCAAATTAATTTCAATAATGGAAACAGAAAAGATTGTAACAACTACAGAGGTCTCTCTTTAATCATAGTTGTGGACAAAATATTCTCAGGTATTTTTGAAAGGATATTGTGAGTAATAGTTAAAGAGAAGTTGGATGAAAATCACCTACCGTTAGCGAAATATCTCATCCTACCAGCCTGCAAGGGACAAGGAAAGTTGGTAGGATGAGATCTTTAGCTTACAGTAGGAATTGGAGAAGTGCTATGACCGGAACAAGTAATTGTATCAATGTTTTATAGCTCTAGTTTTGCAGGAGGAAACTATTGTCAGTCCTACAAGATTATGGAATTGGAGGTAAACTTCTGCAGGAAATTAAAGGTCTTTACATAGATTGTCAGAAAGCAGTCAGAGTTGATGGTAAATTGAGATCATGGTTCATGGTTGTTTCAGAAGTAACTCTACGCTGTAATGTGGCTTCACTGTTATTCATACTTATTTATATGTCATATGTTGAAAACATTAGACCTGCAGGGTGGGATTAAAATAGGTGAAAACAAAATAAGCAGTCTCACATATGTGGACAACTTAGTTGTGATTGCAGATTCAGTTGAAAGGTTATGATGTAGTATTTCAGAGCTATATCAGTGGTGTAAGTGTTATGGTATGAAGATCAGCATCTCCAAAATGAAAGTAATGTCTATGGGAAAGAAATTTAAACAGACTGAGTGCAAATAGGAGGCATAAAGTTGGAACAGGTGAACAGTTTGAGGTATTTAGGATGCATTTTCTCACAGTATGGCAACAGAGTACAAGAAATGGTATTAAGGTTATAACGTTTACTTGCTTATTAAGTAATTACATTCTACCACTTTCAATTTCAAACAAGATACTCAGCTTTTCAACATTACGATGTATGGGGGTTCTGCTCGCTGCAACATTGTTCTCCTGGGGCGTCGTGGTAGAAATAAATACTCGTAGGTACAATTTTTCACTTATTATTTAATTTCCAATCAAACTGTTTCTCATTCCACCAAAACATTACAACTTTATAACGTACACAATGCAACAGAACTTACATGATAGTACTTCCATTTTAAAACAAAAAACTGACATAGCTTCCAGAGCACTTGACAAACAACTAAAACTCGAACTCCCCTATGCAAGTTGATGAGGCAAATATATAACATTGACAATAATGACATTACATTATGCATTGTTCATAACAATTGAATATACTAATTTACAATTAAGGAACACTCAAGTAAAACATTTCATGTACACAAACATAATCACAATATAAAATGAAAACTGTACATACAATAATTTTAGATGGCACATATCTTTTTAAGTCGAAATCTCCGATCTTTCTGTTTGACAACAAACAGCAATGTTAAATGTCAATTACTTTGTTAATGAGTACATCATACATGTTCCTAACATATATTGAACTATCAAATATCTTGGAAATTCTCAAAATAAGTTCAAAATCTCACATTGGTCAATATATACAAAGAATTACAATATTCAAATTTCAACTATTAAATTAACACAATTAGCTGGTCTATACAACTTGTTTATGAGCCTAAGATATATACAATGCTATTTATTTTCATGTCTTTTTGTTTTACATGTCTTTTCTACCCTTCGTCTGTCAGTCTTGAAATAACGTTCAATGATGAAACTATTGTTTATAGAACTGTCTGGAAAGAAAATATATGAATCTTTTAATTAATGAAATCTATCACTTGTTAACTAATCACAGTATCACCGAGACACTGTCCTACACTGATTTCTAGGCTGGCTATTTCGTTTGTAACTAACTTCACACGCAACATATATCACTATTAAACCACACGATTCCGGGTCCGATGCAGACAGTATCGTACAATAACATTGAGATGAGAGGGCCAGCAGTATCATCACAAGGTGTATCAAAGCTAATGCAGTGAATGTTCAGCTACGATCTGCTCTCTTCGAAGTCAGTCCCAGGACTGAATTAGCAGTGCTCTATCTTTCTACCAACTTTATGGTAATAAGACAGTTTACAACTCACCGCAAAGGCTTGACAACGAGCCATGACAGGTACATGAAAAAGGCACACACGGACAACACTTCAGCTATCGACCATGGCCATCTTCTGAAATAGAAACAGCCATGCAATCACACAGGCACACAATACAGTCACTCAACCATCATATTCGACTGCCTTGCTACCACTGATAGAGCACATAAACTCTTACATGAAAGATGAAGTCAGAAGATGATGAATTGTTTTTAAGTAACTGGGTCAATAATAAGGGAACAAATAATGAATGACATTGAAAAAGAAACATTTTTAGTTTAGTTACATTGCACTCCTCATACAAGTTATTTTGAGTAGATGTCACAAACTATTAGATATGTAAAATTCAATTAAAGTAGTGCAGCAGTTAGTGAAGTTTCATTGAACTTTGAATAATTAGTGACATGACAGGGCAGTCACTTTCTGAAGTAACACTGCAGAAAATTAAGTGATGTCTTGGATTTAACATGTGCTAACACAGGTGGAATGTGCAAATGTGCTCAGTTTTGTTTACAACAATAAAATAAATTATTATACTTCTAAAAAATGGAAAATCCAGGTTGTAATGTCAATAAGAGGATGGATAACAACTCACTGTAAAGACAATCACTGAGCCTAATGCTGTGTATTTCACGAACAAACTGCTTCAGTTGAACTATTCTGTAAAATGAACTATAGTTCATTTTAGTTCTTTTACTCCATGCTTTCCCAATCTACTGGAAATTACAAGTCACATGCTCAAATATCCCTTTCCTCAGTACTTAGTACACCCAACCCCAGGACCTAAAAGTATATATTTCAGAAGTCCTAACAGTGTAAACTGCATCAGATCAGAAGACTGGAATGGTTCACTTAGTTCAGTTGATGACTATTCTGAACTGTGTGAACTAAGTAGTGTCAAAAGACCAAACTAGTTTACTTTTAAGTTGATGCACTAGTTGAACTGTGCAAACTATGTCAGATCAGAAGGTGAAACAGTTCTGTTAGTTGACTTACAAGGAGAGTGTACGTCAGTCAGATATTTTTATTTATCTTAATGTATAAATGGGGTGAAAAGTATTCCTAACATGCAATTCTGCATCTACAGTTGGGGTGAAACACTATGAACCATGGTTCTGTCTACTGGGATGTGGTCACAGAAACAGACTGCAACCATGTTGTGCAATAGTTAGTTTGCTGCCAGACAGTATAGCTAATGGTCGCGACAGCTAGTGGTGGACAGCAGGTCCTGCATTCTCAAATGAGGGAATTTGTTGTTTGCGTGCAGATTTACTTTGAAAGTGAGAGGTATACTGGAGGACTTATTCTCCCTGTGTCAAATGTAGTGCCCATGCACTTGGTATTGGAACTGCTATAGTGAAACATGTGACAAAGGAAAAACACACAGATCTATAAAGGTGTGAGAAAGGCTTTAAGCTTAGCACACCATTTAAACAGAAACTGTATGGTATATTCACCTCTGTGTTAATGACATATTTGTATGACACCTAATAAGAGAAACCCTGTAATGAATCAATACAGTAGTGCAATAAAAAAATAATTTGTATGAACAGTCATCATATTTTGGCTAGAAACTAGTGATTTTTCCAGGCATAGAACCTTCACTTTCTCACAGAACAGTTGACAATCAAACTTCTCATTATTATTATTATTATTATTATTATTATTATTATTATTTTATATTTCCCTCAATGCTTTGAACAGAAAAAGGGACATTTATGTTAGTTTCTCTTGCAGTGTGTTATGGTATTATGACATTGGCATTTCATTTTGTAGCACTTTTGAAGACTTGTACCTGTAAATAAGCTAAAAATTAATTATAGATATCTATAATTGTATATATGCCTCAAACATGCAAATTACAATTCTGTTGATCAAATTCCTAGTGATAATACAATTAAAGCTGCAAGCAAGATGAAGTATTTATTTATTTATTTAGCCTGATCAGATTAGAGCCATCAGGCCCTCTCTTACAATGGACCAGGGTTTTACACATGCAGTATTTATTTACATGTGAGTTACCTATAACATAACAATGATTTTTACAGATAAACAATTAATAACATAATTTATACAAGTTGATTACATGTAAAAGGATGTAAATAAAAGATATTGACTTAATTCTAATAGGATTACAAGATGTACTTTTGAATATATCGGGACTGGTTAAGGCATGGTGAATTCTGACGGAAAGAAGTTAAGAAAGCTGTACCTGGAGAGAGTAATGGCAGTAGGAGAATATCTGGGAGGAGGAATGGATGTGATGTACCTGGACTGTAGGGTATTAAAGACTGGCGTAATTATTGCTTTAGTGGATAATCCATTAACTGTCGTTTGAAGCTGGCAGTGTTATTCAGTTCTCTGATATACTGAAGTAGATTGTTCCAGAGCCTGGTTCCTGCTACTGGAAAGGATTTTAGAAACTGGCTGAGTGATGGATAGGGACAGAAAGGATTTTGCTCTGACAGGAACAAGTAGTTCTGTTATGTTGATCAGATAAGAGTGTTAAGGTCAAGGAAAGATATGAGGGACAGTGTACGTTGATAAGAGAGTAGAGAAAACAGAGTGCATGAAAATCTCTTCGCTTGTCAGCATGGAGCCAGGATAGTTGCTTATAAGATGGTGAAATGTGATCAAAGAGACGGATGTTACACATATATCGAACACAGGCTTTCATGATTAGTTCCAGACGCCGTGAGCTTTCCAAAGAAAGACCTTGCAAGATAACATCACTGTAATCAATAAATGGAATTACAAGTGTTTGTATAAGTTTCTTTTTAAGATCGAGAGGAAAAACTTCTTATATCTCTGTAGGGCATGAAGAGATGCTGATGCCTTCCTACACATGACGACTGTGTGCTCAGCCCAATTTAGTTTGTTGTCTATTATCACTCCCAAACTTTTTGCCGAGGGCAAAAAATAGATAGGTGTGTCATTTAATATTAATGATGGTTGAGATTCGCGGTATTTGTGGTTAATGAGCCTAGGATGACCTACCAGAATCGCTTGTGTTTTACTTGGATTGAGCTTTAATCCTATATTCTGTGCTCACTTTGATAGTGCACATAGGTCAGAATTAAAATTTTTGATTGCTGTCTTCAGGTTTTTTGGTTTTGCACTTAAATACAACTGGAGGTCATCGGCATACATGTGGTATTTATAAAAGGACAAGACCGATGATACGTCATTTACGTACAATGAAAAGAGAAGTGGACCTAATACCTAGCCCTGTGGTACACCTGATATTACTTTTCTCCAGTGTGACTTTTCGGTGCCGGACATGACGCACTGAAGACGCGATGTCAAGTATGAGCAAAACCATTGCACCACGCCTTGAGAGAGATTTAGGCTGCTAAGTTTAACAAGTAAAATATCAAAGTACACAGTGTCAGAAGCTTTGCTAAAGCACATAATAGTCACCTCTTATCTATCCATTGCCTGCTTAAGATTGTCTGTTACTTTTATCAAAGCAGATGTTGTGCTGCGAAATTTGCGAAAACCTGATTGGTGTTCGTCAAGAAGGTTATTAATAGTCCATTAGCTGGTTAGCTGATCATGTACTATATATTCTAGGGCTTTGGATAGTGCCAGAAGAATTCAGACAGGTTGGTAATCAGAGGGTGCTGTAGCAATGTCCTATTTTGGCAGTGGCTTAAATAGTCCACGTTCCCATGCATCAGGAAAAACACTTGTGGCTAAGGACTGATTAAATATATCTGTAATGATGGGCAGCAGTGGATCAATAATCAGCTTTTTATCATTTGCATAGTGATACCATCATACCCAGTAGACGCTGATGTAATACGCATAATGGCTTTTTTTGACTGTACTTCCAGTAACATGCTTAAAACAAAAACTTATCATGGTTAGCGTTGTTTATCCTTATCAATAAGTGTTTGTTTCGTTTGTTGATCGATTGTGGTGGCAGGTGTTGTGAAATACTGATTTAGTTCCTCAATGGGGACAGTGGGTTCGGCTGCAGTTTTTACTTTCACAATACCAAGACCGCGCAGGTTTTTCCAGAGGACAGCTGGTCTATTTATGTTGTCGGTTAATGAATGGGCGTATCTGAGTTTAGCATTTCTCACAGCCTGGCTGACTCTGTTACGTTTCTGCTTGTAAGCGGTGTGATTTTCAGGTGTAGGGTGCAGTTTGTATGTCCGATGTGCAGTGTCTCTGAGATTCATGAGCTGTTTCAGTTCATCAGTTAGCCAGGGTGCAGGTTTCCTTCTCACTTTTTTGGTCTTGATGGGCACATATTTATCATACAGCTGGTTAAGTTTATTTGTAATTTTGTGAAGTTTCTCGTTTACGTCCGGGAGGGTGTTGGAGGTTGGCTCGAAAATTATTTCTAGTGCATCAGCTGTCGGTTCAGGTAAGTTGATGCGTCTTAAGTCGCGGTATGTAGTGAGCAGTGGTTTCTTCCTAGGGCATTCTAGCGAGTACGTCATGAAAATTACATTATGGGCAGACATACAAGGTGCAGATGTTTGTGACGTTCGAATTACTCTGTCTGGAAACCTTGTTGCAAATATATCTATTAAAGTGTGACTATCTGCTGTGTGATGGGTGGGTGCAAGCAACTTCCCTACCTAAAACCTCTTTCCTAAATACCCTAGCCAGCTTCATCCTAACCCACAACTTCTTCACTTTTGAGGGCCAGACATACCAACAACTAAAGGGAACAGCCATGGGGACCAGGATGGCCCCCTCGTGCGCAAACTTATTTATGGGATGCTTAGAGGAAGCCTTCCTGGACACCCAAGCCTGTCAACCCAAAGTTTGGTATAGATTCATTGATGACATCTTCATGATCTGGACTCACAGTGAAGAAGAACTCCAGAATTTCCTCTCCAACCTCAACTCCTTTGGTCCCATCAAATTCACCTGGTGCTATTACAAATCCCATGCCACTTTCCTCGATGTTGACCTCCATCTATCCAACGGCCAACTACACACATCCGTCCACATGAAACCTACCAATAAACAACAGTACCTGCATTATGACAGCTGCCATCCATTCCACATCAAACATTCCCTTCCCTACAGCTTAGGTCTTCATGGCAAACGAGTCTGCTCCAGTCCTGAATCCCTGAACCAATACACCAATAACCTGATAACAGCTTTCACATCCCGCAGCTATCCTCCTGATCTGGTGCAGAAGCAAATTGCCAGAGCCACTTCTTCATCCCCCCAAATTCAGAACCTTCAACAGAACCCCAGAAGTGCCCCTCTTGTCACCGGATACTTTCCGGGACTGGAGCGGACTCTGAATGTGGCTCTCCAGCAGGATACGACTTCCTTAAATCCTGCCCCGAAATGAGATCCATCCTTCATGACATCCTCCCCACTCCTCTGAGAGTGTCTTTCTGCCGCCCACCTAACCTCCGTAACCTCCTAGTCCATCCCTATGAAATCCCCAAACCACCTTCCCTACCTTCTGGCTCCTACGCTTGTAACCGCCCCCGTTGTAAAACCTGTCCTATGCACCCTTCCACCACCACTTACTCCGGTCCCATAACCCGAAGGGTGTACACGATCAAGGGCAGAGCCACTTGCGACAGCACCCAAGTGATTTACCAACTGACATGCCTGCAGTGTGAAGCGTTCCATGTGGGAATGACCAGCAACAAACTGGCCATTCGCATGAATGGTCATAGGCAGACAGTGTTTGTTGGTAATGAGGACCACCCTGTGACTAAACATGCCTTGGGGCACGGTCAGCACATCTTGGCACAGTGTTACACCGTCTGGGTTATCTGGATACTTCCCACCAACACCAATCCTTCAGAACTCCGGAGATGGGAACTAGCCCTTCAGCATATTCTCTCTTCCCGTTGCACACCTGCTCTCAACCTCCGCTAAATTCGAATTCCCAGCCACCATCTTAACATATTTGCCTCGGTTCTCTGGACAGAGCCTCTGCCTCAAGTGGTATATCTGTCTAACTTCTTTGCTTTCTACAGTATGTCTGCCTAGGTGTACTTGCGTCTGTGCTAATGTGTGGGTGTGTGTGTATTTGATTACCCTCCTTTTTCTTCCCCAAGGTAAGTCTTTCCTGTCCCAGGATTGGAATGACTCCTTACCCACTCCCTTAAAACCCTCATCATTTCCTTTTCCCCTCTCCTTCCCTTCTGCCTGATGAAGCATCTAGGCTGCGAAAGCTAGCGTTTGTGTGTGTGTGTGTGTGTGTGTGTGTGTGTGTGTGTGTGTGTGTTTATTTGTAACTATCACTGCCTGTGCTCCTTCACCTGGTAAGTAGACTTCATCTATTTTTAACATATATTTTTCCTGTTAGGAATTTTTTCCTCTATAATATTCGTATAATACAAATATAGACGAAAAATTCCTAGCAGGAAAAATTATATATAAAAAATAAAAAAAAAATAGATGATTACTCACCAGGCGAAGGAGCACAGGTGTGATAGTAGCACAAATAAATAGAACACACACACACACACACACACACACACACACACACACACACACACACACACACACGTGCGCGCGTAAACACAACACAACAAACACAAAATGTCTACCTTGTTGTGTTTGCGTGTGTATGTGTGTGGGTGTGTATATATAAAAATTATAGAGGAGAAATTCCTAGCAGGAAAAATATATTTAAAAAAATAGATGAAGATTACTTACCAGGCAAAGGAGCACAGGAAGTGATAGTAGCACAAATAAATTAATAAATTCACACACACACACACACACACACACACACACACACACACACACACACACACACACACACACACACTAGCTTTCGCAGCCTAGCTGCTTCTTCTGGCAGAAGGGAAGGAGAGGGAAAAGAAAATGATGAGAGTTTTAAGGGTAAGGAGTCATTCCAATCCCGGGACAGGAAAGACTTACCTTGGGGTAAAAAAAAAATGGAGGGTAAACAAATACACACCCACCCACACATAAACACAAACACAAGCACACCTAGGCAGACATACTGTAGAAACCAAAAAAAGGAAAAGGAAAGGGTGAGGGTTGTAAGGGAGTGGGTAAGGAGTCATTCCAATCTCAGGAGAGGAACACCTGAACAGGATTGTTTTCCTCTATATTATAGATACATATATATCCATTCCCACCATCATGATGTAACCTTTCTATCCCACCCACCTCCACCCCACCACGTCTCCTGTTCCCACACCGCAAGGTGTGATTCAGTGTGTGGCGGAGATATATGACAGTTGTGTGACTGAGCAGTGTGCCTGTGTGATTCTGTGAAGGCCATGGCTGATAGCTTAAGTATTGTGTGTTCTTTTTATGTGCCTGTCTTTGCAGGGAGTTGTAAACTGTCTTTATTATATTGTTGTTATTATACATAAATGAATACTTGACTTTGGCATTGGTAAAACAGAATCAGTTAAAGTCCAGACACCCTGCATTAAAACTTCGAAGTTCAACTGGCTGTTCCTGGTAATTTCTAAGTGTCAATACATAGCCAAGTGTTAAGGCACTGTGAAGAATTATCCTACACTGTATGTTGGATAGAAGCACATTCAAGTCAATGATCCAACTGTCTTACAGGCTACATGTGCCAACTGTTTAACTACACTTCATCCAATCAGATCTGGTGCATGTGATAGTGCTCATTCACATGCAACCTCTTATGGGAGTCTATGAATTGATAGTACTCTGTTGTTTCCTGTGCCCATATTGATAATGGTGTAGTGGTGTTGGGTGTCATTGGGTCACTAGAGCAAGAAGTATAGGTTTGAATCTCAGTCTACGACAAATTTTAAAGTTTTCTGTTGAATATTTTAATGGCCTTGTAATAGGCAAAATATTTTAATATTTTGAATTCAAAAAATAATTGTTTAACTTTATCTGTTTGATATGATGGTAAAATTAATCATCTAACTTGATTTAGTTTTTTATTGCTGATGTGATAGTTTTAGAATTATGACTATCCTCATACACAACTGGTAAAACACCAAATTATAGTGCTGAAGAATGATCAATGATTGGCTGGTGGCTCTCTTCTGTCGCTTGACACACTAATAAGTTCAATTACAATGTTATTTTAATTTAAGCATGGTTCATGGGATAGGTAAGAATCTGTCCAGCTGTCCCTCTAGGAAGTCATATGTGCACTTTTTAACAACACAATGGAGGAGTACATCATATGAAGTGATCAATATTGGATATAAAACATGAATTAATGAATATTTTTACAAAAAATTAAAAAAATGGTTTATTAAATTGAAACAGATTGCATAAGACATTAATATATTTCAATACATAAAGGGCCTAACAGACTGGTTTATTCAGCATGTAGAAAACAATGATTTATTCTATTTTCTCTTGATTTCCATCTTAAAGGAAAAAAACTGCTACTGACTATTGTTACTTGAAATAGAGAAAACAGAAATAGGCAGTACATTAATTACAACAGTGAATTTTGAAGCAAAAAAATTCAAGTCTCAAACAAATTGATGTAATATTCTGTAAAGCACTTTCTGTGGAATGTAAATGAGCTGCTGGAACCAATGTAATAAGTAACAGCAAATGGCGATCATGCAATTTCACCACACTAATTGTTTAAACTATTGCCACACAATATTTAAGACATGACATTTATTTAATCATATTTATTCATTATCAGAGATAATGCCCATAAGTTGGGCTGTTTTACAAATTCAATGGACAAAGACAGTGAAGTAAAATTTGTATTGTACATCTAATTATGAGAATGTAGATTGTGTTGGAGCAGAGAGACATCCTTTTCTTTATGTGAATATACTGCTTTTGTTTCCAAAGAATATGTTTCTATTACAAGATAACAGACACCAAATGTGTAAAACTGTAAAAAGTGTTCTCATAATGACTGCTAGTTTAATAAACCTGCTTCTATATACTAAGGAGTGAAATTTGACATTTATTGTCTGGGAGTAAGAAAACCTGTGGACTTTCGCTATACTCCAAGAGACAATGACAACCTCTGTAAAAAGACATACTGTAGTATACTTATCTGTGACATGAGCATCCTTCTAAACTTATGTTATACACATGACTTTCTTTTCTTTTTCTATGAAGTATAAGTTAAATTAAGTTGTATTGTCAGCTACAATATAAAGGACATGTAGAAAGGAGATTCATCACAAACTGTACTGAAGCTGTTGTGCTAAGCAGTCTGGCATATCCATTTCTCTCTTTTGTATGGAAGAACTGTCACAGCCATCTCACTTTCGAAGCCACTCTACTGTGTTTTAATCTTGGTACTGTTGCCAGCCAACATGGTGGACAGCTTTTGCACCATCAGGTAGGTGGCAGCACAGATGCAGATGATGAGGAGGAGGATGAATCCAATAACGTCAAGCAATAGCAGCTGTCACCAATACAGGTCAAGAGCTGCACTTCTCAAGTGAGGTGCCCCCTTGTGGCGTATAACATACTCGATCCACCACACAGCACGCTCCACAGAGTCAGACTTATGCTCCCTGAATATGCCTGACACACGCTTCATGTTGTCCCTGTACCTACAACAACGACATTTCATGAAGGTTGGGATGTAAAAATATGCACAAATCAGTTATGATGGTTTTAATCAATACTTATCCAGTCAGTATATTGGTAACATTGATATTTTTCAGCAATATAAATATTATTATCAAACTTATAATAGAGAACTCAATTCTGTTTTCTTTTAAATAGACAAATATTTATATCCAACTGGTACCAACCATTCTTTTGAATTTATTAGAAACATTTTTGCTGATGTAAATTGTGTACTTTTGTATTTGCATTTAGAAAACATTTTCACACTGACACATGGATAACACTACATGCAAACATTTGCTTGGAGTACACAAATTGTGTCCCAATTTGGAGAGGGTAGGGAGGGGGGGGGGAGTGTAAAAGGGATGTAAGAAGTAGGGTATCAGGAACCAGTTAAAAGCAAAAGCACAGAAGAATTATGTATTTTCTTAACCCCCCCTACATTCGAAAGTAAGGTTGGCAGAGCAAAGAAAAAAGGGAAAAAAAGGCCTTTGTGAGGGACACAGGACACCCCTTCAGGAGGTAGGGGTAGGAAGGATGTTGGGCAGGAAGTCTCTCTTTCCTGGGCATATCTACATAAATACTCTGTAAGTTATATTGAAGCATATGGCAGAGGGTTTATTGAACCACTTTTATGATGTCTCTCTGCAGTTCCATTCTCTAATAGCTCATGGTAAAAAGGAACACCTATATCTTTCCAGTCTCAATCTGATTTCTGTTATTTTATTTTCATGATCATGTCTTCCTATGTAGATGGGAACTAACAAAATATGTTTGCATTCAGAAGAGAAATTTCACAACTAGATCTCTTCAAGACAAATAACACTTTTGTTTTAATGATTTCCACCGCAACTTGTGCATGATTTCTGTTTACTCTCTCTCCCCTATATTGTGATAATACAAAATGAGCTGCCCTTTTCTGTACTTCTTAGACCCACTTGGTGGGGATTCCACAACATGCAACAATACTCCAAATTAGGATGCACAAGTGTGCTGTAGGCAGTTTATTTAGTAGAACTGTCTTTGGTTTCCCTACAATATTTTCTGTGTGTCCTTTCCAATTTAAGTTGTTTGTAATTGTTACTCCTAGGTATTTAGCTGAATTTATGGCCTGTAGTTTTGACTGATGTATCATGTGGATGAAGTTTAATGAACAAGCACAGAAAACCAAATACTTGGCAAAGAATGCAGTTTAGTTGTTCTAGTCCTGTGTAATACTGGGTAACAAGGGAAGTGTTCTTTTGCGAATGGTTACTGGTGGTAGACGTAGGATTTGGGGTGTGTGGGGATATGGCATAGGAGATCTGTTTGTGAAATTAGGTCTGTGAGGTAGTTTATGCCTGCGAAGGCCTTTGTGAGGTCTGGATAACCTACAATAACCCCAAACAGCTCTTCCCCCTCTTTCCTACATTTCTCCCATTCCATGTGCTATGCATGTATTTTTTGCTTCTCTCTTTGCCCCAGCCTCTCCACTCCATTCCTAATTTACATCTCATTCAAGCCATATAGTACATATGATGCTGTCATTTATCGGTTAAGTCACCAGAAGACCAAACGCAACTGCAAAATCATTTAGATAAGAAATCAGCATGGTGGGAACAATTGCAGTTGACCCCTAATAATGTGAAGTGTGAAGTCATCCATATGGTCACTAAAAGAAATCTGTTAAACTTTATTTACACAATTAAGCAGTCAAAATTACAGGCCATAAGTTCAACTAAATACCTAGAAGTAACAATTACAAACAACTTAAATTGGAAAGAACAGCTGCAGCAGAGTGGCCGAGCACATTGAGGTGGTATATTCCAATGCATGAGGCCATTCCCTGTTGGGGGTTCGAATCTCCCCTAGGGCAAGGATGTTTGTGTCATCTTTAGTATAAGGTAGTTCATAAGTAGTTTGTAAGTTTAGGGACTGATGATCCTGCAGTTAAGTTCCTTAAGCTTAACAAACATTTGAACATTTAGTATTTATGTAGATGTACGAACATGCTCCTTAGGGCCATGCTGAATTCATCCCCACCACTGTGACCCAAATTTCCTGTTCCCCCCTCCACTTCTGTCATTTCTTCTCCAATCCCCTCACTACAGAGCGTCATTCAGAGTTGGCGGTTGTGTGAAGTGTGATTGTGTAAATGCTCTCTATTCTGAAGATGGTTAATGTCCAATACCCTAAGTGTTGCACATGTATGTCTTTTTTTATGTGCCTGTCACAGCTCATCGTACATCTTTGTGGTGAGCTGTTAACCATCATTATTATATTGTTTATATGAAATAAAACATTCATGATTTACATCTTGGGAATTTTTACTGCCTGGGTGAGAAATAGATTTCCTATGGCAAGTCTTGAAAGTGATATAATTAGTAGTCAGTGTGGTGTCGCACAAGTACAAAGTGCGCGCCACCTACTTTCGCCGCGCGCCGTCATGCACGCACGGCGCGGCGTTCTCACGACAGCCTCGAGCGCCCTCTGCTGCAACCCCGCTCGTGGCCACCACGGAAAGACACCGGTCACTTGGGACTGAGATAGCAACCAGTTAGGACCTTCGTAATCAGATAGGCACCAGTGAAGACTTTGCTATTGTACAGGCACTAGGCAGGCCTCTAACAACTATGTATCAACATTCTGCAGTAATATGTAAAAGTTAAGTATTGTTACATTCTGTGCAATATATATCTCTTTCTAATTTACTCTAGTGTTTATAGTTTCTGGCTGCTCCCCTCCGTACCTGCACCAGCGGGCTATCTTTATTCCTGTGTCGGTCTTATTCCACTCGGCCACCGACACCTACGAAGAGGCTGGGACACAAAAGCGGCGACGAAGTTGGGACACAAAAGTGGCGACGAGGAGTGATAGAACCGTGGACCAGCCCGCTTGCAGCAGCCAGACAGCAGTAGTAGTCGGAGCACACAGAAATTGCTCCCGCCCACCCACCCTTATTATAAGATTTTTGGGGGCACATTTTCAGTTACGTGTTTGTGGACTTTTTTTGTTGCAGAGCGTCCTCTTTCGTATTGCATTTGTGTTTTGTTATAATTTACTTGTATGCGCGGCGCCTAATCGGTCAGCATGGCCACTACCCCGAACCCAAACTTAATGGAAATTATTCAGTTACAGACGGCGCAAATCACTCAACTACTGCAGGCCGTGTCGCAGTTGACGGCACAGGCTGCTCACCAACAACAACAGCCGTCACATCAGCAGCCCACACCTGCCGCTGCACCGCTTCCTACATTTCGCCAGTACAACAAACGTGAGGAAGAATGGAGCGACTATTTCGCACAGTTTCAAGAACTCGTCGCGGCTCATCAAGTTACAGGTCAGAGAGTGAAGAACCTTTTCTTATCGATTGTGGGCCCCCAGACCTTCGTACTATTGCAAAAACTTTTCCCTCTCGCATCTCCTCATGATGTAGACTTTGAACAAATTGGAGATGCACTGAATGCTCATTATGAGAGAAAAGTTCTTGTAGCCGCTGCACGATACCGATTTTTCAGACTTAAAAAATTACCGCAGCAGTCACACCAAGAGTGGATTACGGAATTGAAGGGCTTAACCCGCCAATGTAAATTTACTTGCTCTTGTGGACTTTCGTATAGTGACGTGATGTTGAGGGATCCGATTACGCAGAATATTCAGGACCCCAGAATTAGAGCAGCAATTCTGAAACAGTCTGACCCCTCATTAGACAGTGTACTGCAGCTTATAGAAGCACATGATACTTTTGACTTAGCAGATGTAGAAATGCAAAGCCACAGTGTAAATTCCGTGCGCCGTAACGGACGCTTTCCTAGCCGTAGTTCTCAGTGTAGTCCTAGTGATTCTTATTTCTCTATCGGCCGTGCTGAACAGACAGTGAACAGTAGCCAGTGTAAAAGTGCGACACAAAGGTCGCCCCGTCGTGTTAGACAAAGTAATTTGAATAACGGGCGCCAACGCTCATTTCAGAAAAATGTACGTAAGTCTTGCCCCCAGTGTGTATCTCGCCACAAACGTGCACAGTGCCCAAGTCGCAACGCAACCTGTTATCGATGTGGCAAATCGGGACATGTACAGTCTGTGTGTATGCAAATTAAAAACTCAAAGAACAGTAACGTTAGAAACGGTGCTTCGCAAAGTGCGAGAACAGTTCATTCTGTAAATGTTATACGGGCTGTGGAATTGAACAGTGCTTTCCTTGGATCTCAATTTCAAGAAAGTAGTTCTGCGCCTATGGCAAAACTATATAGTGCACCACGTAGCAAGCGCCAACGAGCGCATGAAACAGTGCAACGGAAACGCGTTCGGGACAAGCAAAATGACTATGAACAGTGCATTCCTGTAGTGAAAATAGTGCCTTCTGCAACTGCTCCTTGTAATAGTGCCCAGTACTGTGTAGCTAGTGACAGTAGACTTGTTGTAGATACTGAAAGTAATTTTAGTGCAGTAGCCTCGCATTGCGCGGACGCCGATCCGGCGGTAGTGCCATCTAGTGATAGTGTTGTTAATCCGCTGCGTGCCGAGTCTGCGCCGCTTACTTCACTACGCGGCCCGCGCATACGCAGCACACAAACCGTAGCAGACGTTGCCCACATTCGCGCACCTGTCGTGCGCCAGAAGCACAAACTTTTTGTAAATCTCTCCATAGAAAATAAGACTGTGCAATTTCAGCTTGATACTGGTTCCGCTGTTACATTAATTAATAAAGATACTTATGAACTTCTGGGTTCGCCAAAATTGTCGCCGTCACAGCAAGTGTTAACAGCTTATACATGTGAAAATATTCCCGTGCTAGGAACATGTAGCCTGCCCGCCTCTTTTCAAGGTGTAACAAAAACAGTTGCTTTTGTAGTTCTTCAGGCCAAATCGACACAGAACATTTTTGGACTAGATGCTTTTGACTTGTTTGGTTTATCAATTCAAAGAGATGTGCTTCAAATTTCGTCAATAGTGCCTCAGGATAAAATCAATGCATTGTGTGACAAATATAGTGACTTGTTTTCGCCGGAACTAGGTTGTGCAAAAGACTTCGTGGCACATGTAACTTTAAAAGAATCTGCAGTTCCAAAATTTCGTAAAGCTAGACCAGTGCCTATCGCATTGCGTGATTCAGTTGCCGAAGAACTTAAACGTTGGCAAGATAGTGGGGTGATTTCTCCTGTTTCTGCGAGTCAGTGGGCCTCGCCTTTAGTAATTATACCCAAGCCGTCAGGAAAACTTCGTCTCTGTGCGGACTTTAAATCAACAGTGAACAGTCAAACAATTGTAGACACTTACCCTCTGCCCAGACCTGAGGAACTGATGGACAAATTAGGACAGTCTCGCTTCTTTTCCAAGATTGATTTAGCAGAGGCATACTTACAGATTCCACTTGATGACGAGTCAAAAAAGTTTTTCGTCATTAATACTCACATGGGCCTTTTTCAATTTCAACGCCTACCCTTTGGCAGTTCTTCCGCTCCCGCTATTTTTCAGCGTTTTTTGGAACAGCTGACAGTTTCTGTACCGTGTTGTTCGAACTATTTAGATGATATTGTGGTATCCGGTCGTACAGTTGAAGAACATTTAGCAAATCTGGAGTGCCTTTTCAAAGTTTTGACTGCAGCAGGTCTACGTTGTAATAAAGCAAAGTGTTCGTTTTTTCAAACTGAAATAGAGTACCTAGGCCATGTGATTAATGCCCAAGGAATTCATCCCTTACAGTCACATCTTCGAGCAATCAAAGACTTGCCTCCTCCTAAGAATGTGCATGAATTGCAAGCAGTGATGGGAAAGCTTAACTATTATTTCAGGTTTATTCCCAATGCCTCTCAGATTGCAGCTCCACTGCATCACTTACGTAGGAAGAATGTTCCTTTTGTATGGTCTAAAGATTGTCAGGTTGCCTTTGACAAACTAAAGTCTGCACTACTCAGTGATGCATGTTTGATTCCCTTTGACCCACAGAAGCCTGTAGTGTTAGCAGTTGACGCCTCATCGTACGGTCTGGGCGCAGTAATCTCACATCGTATTGGTTCTCACGATCGTCCTATTGCCTTTGCATCCAAGCTACTGACGCCGACGCAACAGAATTACAGTCAGATAGAAAAGGAGGCCTTAGCAATAATTTACGGCGTCACAAAGTTTCATCATTATCTCTATGGCAGAAAATTCTATTTGTTGACAGACCACAAGCCTCTTACGTCGTTGTTCTCACCCACAAAGCCAATTCCGCCACGAACGGCACAAAAGCTTCAGAGATGGTCCTTGATATTGTCAAATTATCGGTATGAGATTTTGTACCGACCTACCTCTAAACATGCCAACGCGGACACACTTTCCCGACTTCCGGTTGGCCAGGATGTGTCATTTGAAATGGCATGTTGTCAGATAGACTCCAGAGATGCTTCCGCTGTCGCAGACTTTCCTTTGAACTCTCGTCGGGTTGCACAGGAAACAGCTGCGGATGCAGACCTAAGTGTGGTAGCACGTTTTGTTCGCTCAGGGTGGCCTGCCAGAGCCAAAGACATTGATCGGCCTCTGGTTCGACGTTATTTTGCACAACGTCATGCATTATCTTTAAGTCAGGGTGTACTGTTGTTGCATACCGACAACGACCAAGCAAGAGTGATTGTTCCTCGTTCTCTGCAACGAGAAGTGTGACGCCTCCTGCATCAAGGACATTGGGGTATTGTTAGGACAAAGCAACTGGCCAGATGTCATTGTACCTGGGTTGGTATGGACGCTCAGATAGAGAACATGACGTCACAGTGTACTGTTTGTGCGGAGCATCAGGCGGCTCCTCCGCAACGTTTCTCGGACTGGCCACGCCCCAAGGGACCATGGCACCGTTTACACATTGACTTTGCCGGACCTTTCTGGCACACGCGCTGGTTAATTGTTGTAGACGCTTTCAGCAAGTTTCCTTTTGTGATTGCCATGAACTCAACGACGGCGTCTAGTACGATCAGTGCCTTAACATCAGTGTTTTGCATCGAAGGCTTGCCTGAAACTATCGTCAGTGACAATGGACCTCAGTTTGTTAGTGCGGAATTTCAACAGTTTTGTCGTGTGAATGGCATTCAGCATCTCACCACCGCACCTTTTCACCCTCAGTCCAATGGTGAAGCAGAACGTTTCGTTCGAACATTCAAGTCTCACATGGAAAAGATGAAAGGTCAGCACTCCAGGCAGCAAGCTCTTCAAATTTTCCTGTCTACGTATCGGTGCATGCCACGTGACGGCCCGTCTCCTGCCGAGCTGCTACATGGCCGCCGTCACCGCACTCTCCTTCACCTGCTGCAGCCTCCCACGCACCGAGTCGGTTCGTATGGCGCTTCGCGTTTTCAGGTTTCCACGCCGGTGCTGTACAGGGTGTTTGCTGGCAACAAGAAGACATGGTTGCCGGGCACCATTCAGCGCGTGCTCGGTCGCAATATGTATGTTGTACGTTCTTCCACAGGGTCGGAGCTGCGGCGCCACGCAAACCAATTGCGTCTGCATAGGCCGCGCAATCCTGTCTCCGGTTTCTTGATTCCAGACCCAGTTCACCGCCAGGGAGCACAACCACATCGTTCGTCAACGGGTCCAGCGTCCCCGGACTACGAGATCGTCCTGATGGAGATCGACGTGACGCCGCCGCTGTCGCCGCCGCAGATGACAGCGTCACCGAGAGGGACTCCGGGACCGTGCGTGCCGCCGCCGCCTGGGCCACGCACCTCAGAAGAAGATGACCTGGTCCCTCTGGGCGGGGGGGTGCGCCCTTCCCCAGGTTTCGGTGGGTTCCCTGGAGGATCGCAAGGCGGATGCCGGGGCGCGGACGGCGTCTCGATCCCAGCCTCAGCTACGACGCCTGTCCCACCAGTAACGCCCCCGCCCAGGCCCTCCTCCCAGTGCCGTCGCCGTGGCCCTCAGCCCTACGCCACGACGGCGCGGCGGTTTGGGGGGGAGGGGTGTGGTGTCGCACAAGTCCAAAGTGCGCGCCACCTACTTTCGCCGCGCCCCGTCATGCACGCACGGCGCGGCGTTCTCACGACGACAGCCTCGAGCGCCCTCTGCTGCAACCCCGCTCGTGGCCACCACGGAAAGACACCGGTCACTTGGGACTGAGATAGCAACCAGTTAGGACCTTCGTAATCAGATAGGCACCAGTGAAGACTTTGCTATTGTACAGGCACTAGGCAGGCCTCTAACAACTATGTATCAACATTCTGCAGTAATATGTAAAAGTTAAGTATTGTTACATTCTGTGCAATATATATCTCTTTCTAATTTACTCTAGTGTTTATAGTTTCTGGCTGCTCCCCTCCGTACCTGCACCAGCGGGCTATCTTTATTCCTGTGTCGGTCTTATTCCACTCGGCCACCGACACCTACGACGAGGCTGGGACACAAAAGTCAGGTAATGAACTTTAGGTATATTACTCTCCAGATTTTATTGTCCTATCAGTCTGTGACACACAACAGTAATGTAAGCCCACTAGCTAAAGTACATGGTTTAATCAGCCCCATAATATAGCTGGCCCCTGCTGATGTCGTATATGATCAGACTGACGTGACCTTCCATTGCTGTTTTAAGTTGTCTTATATGGCAGTCAATTTAATGGAACTAGCTCATTAAAGCAACTCAATGTGTTGATGTGAAACAATGGCAGAAATTAAATATGAGGGAACATGATGAATTGTTGTTGTAGTCTGAGAGAGGTGTTCTTGTTCAGAGCAGGTGCAGCATGGGATGAATTGAGTGTGGCGGTGCCAGTGAGTTTGGCGGTTGCTCAAACAAATGATGAGCTGGCCAATGTGAGCAAGTACAGAACTATTAGCTGGTAATGTAGGCCACTGAGATGGCCTGCACGGTGGCTAATTCTGTGGTCTTGGAAGAGAATGCATCCATGGAACATGTCATTTTTGGTCTAGGGTGTGCATTTGAGCACAGGGCTCAGTATAATTTTGTTGCACATTGATGATTTTGTTAGATGTGGTATCACGAATAGCACTATTCATCACTTTCATTGCCCCACACACTTGAATGATACACTCACTGGTGGTTGATGTTATTAACACCATTGTGGGCAAGGCATGCACAATTACATGGTATGTCTGTGTTGGTGGTATGATAAAGTAGTGAATCACACATGACATCTTGGAATGATTGGTGTGATACCCAGGGTTGGCTTGACAATTTCCGCCTAATGGAAGATACATGGGCAGCTCAGTTTCTTAGTAAGGTACAGCAGCAGTAGCAGCTTGTCGGTGCCACACATTAGAAGCTTCGTCGTGTTGATGGGTTGGAGAAATGAACATGGATATGTGTGCGAATGTGGGGCATTCTATCTAGGGACGAATATCACATCAGATCCGGAATTGACTAGGAACTTGTAGCTCAAGCATTGGTTGGTGACGTATAGTCAGCCATTCACCAGGAAGATCGTGGATATAGAGCAGCATTGACATATCCTTATTGTCATGTGGTTGTGATGGGGCAGGTTCTTCAGGTGCAGGCAGGGTGGCCATCATTTCTTTGCCGCATTCCCATATTAGTTGATACCAGCAGGGGGGATATGATGGGTGGGTGGGTGGCAGCATAGAATGAAGCATGGGTATCATTTCATTGTTCAAAGTGTGATTGTATACAGAAGTGGAAGCTGTGGAGGAATTGCAAAAAGCATTAGGAAGATGGAGGCTTATGGTGTGTGTGGTATTAAAACCATGACACCATTTATTCTGAAGAAACTGGGCAGAGGAACATCAGGATTGGAGTCATAACGAATGGTGACGGGTTCTCTTCACAGCCAAGTCAAGATTTCCTTTTCAGCTGGAATGTCTTCGATCTCTCATCTGGAGTGAATGCGGATGTCAGAACAATCCTGCTTTTGTGCAGGAAACACAACCATATCATGGTGGTGGACGAATGTTGTAGGCAGGAGTCAGTACTGGGGGGCCAGCTGCAGTGGCCGAGTGGTCTGCGGCGCGTCAGTCACAGTCTTCATGGCCACTACGGTTGGGGTTTCGAACCTCTATGTCGTTCAGACTGCTTAGAGGTATAGAGATGAAATCCTTCGTTCTGTTGTTGTGCCCTGTTTATGCCACTGGAGATTATTTCCTTCTGGTGGGCGATAATGCTTGTCCCAAAGAGCTACACTGGTGGACAACATGTTTGAAGCTGAGGGAATTGAACAAATGGAGTGGCCAGCTTGTTCACCAGACTTAACCCTATTGAGTGTCTCTGAAATGCACATGGCAGAATCATTGCAGCCAGACCAACATCTATCCACAATGGTTGCAGAGCTGGATTTGGATGGCCAAATATTCCTCAAGAGCTGATTGATTACCTCATACCGTCCATGCCATGCAGGTGTGCAGCTGTACTGGCCATCCGAGGGCAACAAGAGTGACTTTTTCACTATTATGTTTGCTCCATGGTGCATAGCTCTAAGCAAATGTCATGGAAACCACAAGTAAAGTCTCCTTTTTACTTGTGGCAAGAACACACACAATTTTTAAATGTGCAATACAGATGACAATCCACTTTGGTGATGCAAATTTTAATCGTTTGACAATGTTCTTTTTCTTATATTTAATCATTACAAGTAACTATTTTTTGTGAGTCCCAAAGGTTTTGTATGTGTTTTGTTAACTTTTATCTTATTTGTACACAAACAAAAACTTTAGAGATTTTAACAATCTTTATAACTTTTTGCAGTTAAAATAGGAGAAAATTGTTTCTGAAGATGATGACATAGTTCATCGAAACCACACAAATTACAATTTGTTACTCTGTTTGATATTGCAAAATAATTTCAAGAGATTGTTGTAAAATTTGTTTTAATAACATTATGGCGGATTGTGCTTGCATTTGGTAATATATGATCTCAGTTTCTTGGCTTGTAAAATCACCCAGTTCTTCTTCTTCTGTGGCGCTACAGTCCAGGATGAACCCTGGCCTTCCCAACGAGCTTCTGCAATCCATCACGGTCATATGCTACCCTCCTCCAGTTTCTGCATCTGAGCTTTCGTAGGTCTTCTTCCACTCAATCCAGCCATCTTGCTCGAGATATACCTCGTCCTCTTTGTCCGACCAGAATTCCGAAGAGAATCTTCTTTGTCACCTCAGACTCCTCCATTCTTGCTACGTGACCTGCCAATCTTATCCTTCCTGATCGTATGATATTTGTTACAGGAGCATCGGCATATATAGTGTACAGTTCTGCATTGTACCTTTTCCTTCATTGTTATCTACAATACACAGGGCCAATTATTCTCCTTAAAACTTTCCTTTCAAATCCGTCGAGCAGCCTTGCACCAGTTTCCATCAAGGGCCATGTTTCTGAAGCATATGTGAGAACAGGTCTAACTAGAGTTTTATAAATAGTGAATTTTGTTGGGTGACTGAGGAGTCTTGACTGGAATAAATTACTCAAAGCAAAATATGCCTTGTTTGCTGATATCAATCTGATCTTAATTTCTGTTGAGGTGTCATTAAAGCAAGTGACTGTTGAACCAAGATACTTGAAGGAATCAAATCTTTCAAATTTTTATCCATTCACACTGAAAGTTGATGGCATATTGGGTTGATATGCTTTCCCACAGACCATGTATTTAGTTTTATCTTAATTTTGGTTGTATTTTTCAGATTAAATTTTGAGACTTTTACTGTTGCCTACCTATTTAAATTAATAAACTTGGGAATACATTTGTGCTACGAATAGTGTTCAATTTTAACTTTGCCTGGTCCTTCCATCGGTCCTTCGCGTATGCTAAGTTTCTGCAACCATATCAATATTGTTACTATGTTAATTATATTTCTGGCTCTTTTAATTTTGAATTGTTTGTGAGAATGATAGGAAATTAGTAGCATTCATTTCACAAGATACCATTAATTACAAAATCACCAATCTCATCATATTTTACGCCCCTGTATGTTTTTCTTTTTTACTACCATGGATACTAAAGCTGTGGCAATCTGTAACGGTTGTTGTGACAGTGAACATGTAGCATTTTTAGTGCCGCTTGGAACATATATTTATTTGTGGCGGTAAATTTGTGACCTACACTTCGTTACAGTCTTTGCTTGTTTTTCCTGCATGTTCCTCGCCTTTTGACAGTCCATGTATATATGGCGATTCTATGGGTGGAGCTTACTTCATTTGTGCCCTGTGCCCCTTTCAGAATCCAGTCTTCTCGCTGCAAACAGATTGTATAGTGGATGAGCAGAATGACCATTCGCTGGCTGGACTTACACATATGTGTAGTCACCATCTCCTCACCAACCCTGGTATGTTGCCACACCACTACCAATGTGTCCCACCTGCCCTACGCCTAGACCCCCCCCCCTCCCCCGGCGGGCGAAGTACATTGCAGTTCACGTCCCCGGCCACAACCGTGTGTCACTACTGCACCTCACTCCACTGTGCACAGTGCGCGGGACAGGGGCACGCCAAAGGCCACCTGCAGGGGGTTGGGGGAGGGGGGGTTGCGGGCACGGCGAGGGCGCCCGTGCCCACCGTGCGGTGTTTGGCCATGCCTGGCCTAGACACACTCAACATCCTTTCCAAGGGCAACTTCCAGTACTTCCCATTCCAGAGAGTGAACACCGCCCTAACATCTATTCACCTTACGGCTCCTTTCCCCTCCCTCTCCACCACCTCATCCGAGTTCTTGCACATACCAGCCACTCCCTTATCCTATTGTGTCCACCTCTGCCCTCCTTCCGATTCCTATTAGGTCCACTTCCCACGCCACCCTCCCTTCCCAGCAGTCCTCAGATCTGCGCCTCCCCCCCCCCCCCCATAGCTCCAGCGCAGTGATGTGTTGCCAGTGCAGTTTTAACATCCTGTCCAGTGTGAGGGTCATAATTGTTGTGGTTTCATTTTTTAATCTCCAATTATTTTATACCCCCATGTACAGTCACCATATGTAACTAACCATTATGTTTTTCTATTATTGTCACTGTACTTTACGTCTGTCTCTGCACATCACCATTGTTCAAAATGTTCAAATGTTTGTTAATCTTATGCAATTTAACTGCGGGGTCATCAGTCCCTAAACTTACGTACTAAAAGACAACACAAACATCCATGCTCAATGGAGAATTCGAACCTCCGATGGCGAGCGGCCTCGTGCATCGGAGCATAGCGCCTCAATGCGCTCGGCCACTCTGCCACGGCATCAACATTGTAAATAAAACCTTGGCTGAAGAACAGTCAGGATGTTGTTTCAACCACCCCACCCTCAACATGAAGGAATTGAAATTTACAATATATGAAAAAAAGTAAACAGAATGACTTTAAACTGAACCATCGTCATTTTTGGCTTCAAATGTAGTGCAGCTGCAAAGAAAGGTTATATGTACCCAATGTAAGGCCAATAGCCCGATCACAGGCTTGCATTAGATGCGTCTTTCAGTGCTCCTTTCTTCGTACTTACTTGCTGTCATTGAGCAGCAGAACTGTCTCCTTGCTTACATCACTGTACTCCAGCCAGACTCCGATCTCGGCCTGCTTAACCTTGGCGGCATTGTGTGCCTGGTCGGAGAAGAATGGCATAACCAATAGGGGCACGCCATGGTACGTCGCCTCGTTGAGGCTCTGCAGACCTCCCTGCATGATGAATACCCGCACGTTGGGATGGGCTGCAACAGCACATACAACACTTAACCATGGTACCAACTATCGACCTGAATAAAGCGTCTCTCTACAGAGCATTGCAAAGTGTTTGACATAAGATAAACAGGTATCATCTACATGTAAAGACAGGTTGTACTATTCATAATCTGAACAAGATTGGCTCTTAGAATGAAACTTTCACTCTGCAGCGGAGCGTGCGCTGATATGAAACTTCCTGGCAGATTAAAATTGTGTGCCAGAACCGGGACTCGAATCTAGGACTTTTGCCTTTCGTGGGCAAGCGCTCTACTGACCCTTTTTTTTTCTTCTCTCTCTCTCTCTATGGGTTGTTCTCTTCGTTGCGGATGCTGATCGTGTTTGTGTTCTTGTTCAGTGAGTTCTTGGCTGACCTTTTTTATTACAGAGGACGTAGAGCTCTCTGACCGAGCGTGCTGAGCCACGGCGCCCGGGCCGACTGAGCTATTCCAGCACGCTTTATTATGCGTCGCCACAGCTTTACTTCCGCCAGTAACCGGCCTCCTACTTTCCAAACTTCACAGAAGTTACCCAGAGAAACTTACAGGGCAAGCACTCATCGAAGAAGGGATATGGTGGAGACATGGCTTAGACACAGCCTAAGGGATGTTTCCAGAATGAAACCTGGAAACATTCCTTAGGCTCTGGCTAAGCCATGTCTCCACCATATCCTTTCTTCCGGGAGTGCTAGTCTTGCAAGGTCCGCAGGAGAGCTTCTGTGAGCTGTGAGTCGTGTCCGGATAGCTCAGTCGGTAGAGCGCTTGCCCGCGAAAGGCAATGGCCCCAGGTTCGAGTCCCGGTTCCGGCACACAATTTTAATCTGCCAGGAAGTTTCAGATTGGCTCTTGTGTGTGCTTTGTATTTCTAGACAGCCTTTCATCAATCCTAACAGGCACAATTCCAAAGGGGTAAGGTCTGGGGACTATCATGACTAATAAACATGCCCATGTCTACAGATCACGCTCTTAAACGTGGCCCCTGAGTGGAGAATGTTGGGAGCTGAAGCTTGTGTTCAGCTCGTAACGCATTGGCTGTTAAAAGCCCCACCTCTTCTCCCAGTGCCGCCAGCTTACAGCCTATAGCTTACAGGTTTTAAAAGAAACAACATGTAAAGCTTTAAGCGTCACAGATGGAACACGAAATTAAGTAACCATTAAATGCTTGAGTAATAGAAAACCACAACGTATATCTATGAAATATTAATATTTTTAGGAGACTTATTAAGCGGGTATAGAAACGCTTTCTGCCTCTTTCAGATCCCATGTTTGCCCTGTATTAGTTCTTAATGCAGATTAGATTAGATTTAATTATACGTAGCCAGCAAAATCGATATACACTTAAAGATTGATGCTATGGGTTCATTGTTTTCCCTCCATTATTCTTTAATTTAGTCTTTGAGAACGAAATACATTGAATTGGTAATGCGATCCATTGTTTACTCTTTAATAGCCATGAATGCAGTTGACAGTGATAGACACTGAAATATTTATTTATTTATGAATTTATTTTACCTGGCAATATTGGTACTGAGGCCTCCAGTGCATTCGACCACAACCAGTGGCGGATACAGAATTTTCTTCTGGGGAGGGGGGCACAAGAAAGGAGGATGAACATGTCCTTAAACACACACAGACACGCACGTGCACACACACACACGCACGTGCACACACACACACACACACACACACACACACACACACACACACAGGAAACTTTCCTGGTGGGATAAACAACAAGCCTGTGCTTTAGGTAAGTTATATATAAATTAGAAATAAATTTTATTACTGTCATTATCACATATAACTGATATAGGAAACACCCAAAATATGCTCCAAAACCACAGTGGCTTCTTAGATAAAACTTTTAAATATACTTCCATCTATTAGTACTATTAAAGCAACCACGAGGGAGTAGCCGAGCGGTCTGCAGCACCACGTTACGTATCGCCACAGACAAATATATACAGACTGGTAACCTCCGTAAGGGCCCGGGGCGGGGCTTAGCGGGGGGTTCTGAAGCAGTTCCGTAAGATGTCCCATGATGGCGCTGAGGTCAGAAGCAGCCCTTTAAACCGGCCAGAGCAGGCGGCAGGTAGCGGCTGTCCCCACCACCACCTCCCCTCAAACGCCTGCAAGCCGGACACAACCGTGGCCTCATGGCAGGCGGCAGGAGCTCTCCCCTCAGCCTCCTCTCTACACTACACTCAGAAGCGCCTCTAGTGTCGTCTACTGGTACTAAGCTAGGAAACCGCGTGACACCTGCTAGCATCTTACGGAACCACGAGGGGAGCATAGGACAGTGGTTTAGAGGGGGCTGCTTCTCTGTCTATGTTACTCTGTGGTATCGCGCGGCCTCCCGCATCGGAGGTTCGAATTCTCCCTCAGGCATGGACGTGTGTTGTCCTTAGGTTAGTTTAACTTAGTTTGTATGTCTAGGGACTGATGACCAACGTAGTTTGATCCCATAGAATTACAAACATTTGAACTATTAATTCACAATTAGTTTCAGTTCTTTATGGCGTCATTTTCAAGTGCCCATGATTACAAAAATATTATAATGATTAAACCATATTAAACAGTGAAAAGTTTAAAAATGTAATACAAAATAAATAAAAAAAAAAAAAACAACAGAGAATTCAGATTCTGAATGGCCTGTGTTCAGCTGTGGGCACATTTATTTAATCCTTTATCATAATAAAGAATGAAACACCTGGCCACAGCTGAACACGGGGTATTAAGGCTCTGAGTTTAATTCGATTTGTAACTGTTTTTCAGCTTGGCGAGATGGGTATACGCGAATCCCTATGCAGAGGAAGCCATGTGACTGTACAAAAACCTAGGGCATATGGTTCACAAATTAAAAAAAGTCCAAATGTTTGTAATCGTAAGGAGCTAAACTTCTAAGCTCTGGGTCCCTAGTCTTACAAACTACTTAAACTAACTCTTTCTAAGGACAACTTGTGCACCCATTTCCGTGGGAGGACTCGAGCCCCTGGCGGGAGCGGCCACATACTCCGCGACGTTGCGCCTCAGATCACACGACCATTTCCACACATGGTTTGATCGTCATTTTGATAAATGTAGAGTTCCATACACCCCATACTCTTTTTTATTTTGTGGTAAATTTTTTAACTTTTCACTGTTTAATGTGGTGGAATCGTTGTAATATTTTTTTTTTTGTAATCATAGGCTCTTGAGAATGACGCCATAGTGCGCAGAAACTAGTAGTGCATTGGTAGTTAGATGGAGTATATTATTTCGACAAGTGAAGACGATTTTACCTGGTGATGCCAGGAGCAGAAAACATCTGCACTACGTAAAGGACATTCATTTATTTCGGAGCGCTGTTAACTTTACACTGACTCTACACACGAAACATTACTACACACATTTTTACTGGTATAGTTTCCAACACTGCGACGCTACCTATCGTTTACTGCTCCTCGCCTCGCTACCAACAGCCAGTGCACGAATCGTCAAGTTACCATGGACAAACAATACTGTGTCGCGTTGTACTGAATCAATTTCTTCTTCATGTTTTGTAAAGTTACTACACAATGTGATGAGTTTTCAAGAAAGTTTTCCCAATCAACAAAATTACACTTCATTGTGTTTCTAGAAAACGTTCTACTAGCATGAAGACCCTTTGTATCTGATGTTTGTAAAAATGCCACTGAAATTTCTAATTTGCTCCAATAACGGGGAAGTCGAAACGTGTTGCTTCAAATAAAACTGTTTACAATGCGTGGCTGTACTGTTTCTTAGTGTCTAGGAAAAAGAATCCAGAATGATAGAATTGATTAGCGAAAACACTTGATTGCACTAGCCTGAACGCAGCCCTAGAAATTCACGTTTTTTTTTTCATCTAGTTAAATCCTTTAACTTTATTTACGTGTGAATAAAACGTACACAATACCTCATTTATATCAAGCAATCACAACACAAGAAACGACTTTTATTTAGTTTTATCGCAAATTAGCGACAAAAATAACAAGAAGCAATTAAAAGGAAGCATAACACGAAAGTCAATTTACGTTAATTACAGGGATCTTGCCCTTTTAAACTGTTACATGCTGTCTGTAAGGAAAAGTTAATTAATCTTATGCTGAGATTCTCTCCCTCCCTCTCTCTCCTCCCCCTGTCTTCCCCCTCTTCTCTCTCTCTCTTCTTTTTTTGTCATGCCTAAATCCGCCCTTAATCACAACGATAGACTACTCTCTGGTATCATCTAGTATGATTGATTACAATTATGGTAATGGAAAGATACGTACTATGACCGCCTTGTTTGCTATCTGTTCGAGTCTAATACAGTCCATGACACTAATGGATTGGTGAAAGTTCACACGCTGCGTCCTGTACCCAAGTTGTCCATTCTCAGGCTCGCCCTTTTTCCAACTTGTCCATTGTCGGGCATATCCTTTACCCAGCTTGTCCATTCTCAGTCATGCCTTTTTCAAAACGCATCAATTGTAGGGAATGTCAATTTCCCAGTATGCAAATTTCCGGATCCGCCATTTCCCAAGTATGCCGATTGTCGGGCACACACATTTCCCATTAAGTAAATTGTCGGGCACGCCATTTTCCCAATTTTCCCATCTTCGGGCACCCCCTTTTTCCAATCTGCTCATTCTCGTTTCCTGGTCTGCATCGCACGACCTGCCTACCACATCAACACTTTTTTTCTCTCTGAGTAATGATTTACCCCTCGTCAGTGCGAGAAAATGTATGTCGGCGAGAGTATCTGGACGACACATGAAAGATGTGCACATCGTGTCGCACACACAAGCAGTTCAAACGTTTGTAAACCTAAGGGACCAAACTGGAAAGGTCATCAGTCACTAGACTTACAAACTAATTAAAATAAATTATGCTAAGAACAACACGCACACTCATACTTGAGGGGGGACTGGAACCTCTGAAGGGAGCAGATAAGCAGTAATCATCTAAGTCAGCTGTGGTGAACTCAGCATCAATTGCAACAAGTTGCTAAAACAGACCAACACATCCAGGGATTGTGTTTCAAAAGTATCTGCAGCCATCCGAGTACACTATGAGCTACATAAATCCCAGATCATCCTCATATCTCACCCAAAGCTAATCAGCCGTTATTTTCATCAGACAGTCCCTGGAATACACATCAATCGTAACCGATTAGCATATCAAAAAAACAGTGAAAGACCTTGGGATAATCTTGGATGAACACCTGAACTGGGAAGAACAAATAGTTGAAGCGTGCAGGAAATCTCATCCCTATATTCAATCCAAAAATTTAGAAAAATATTTCCAACCCAAGTTAAACAAAAATTAGTCCAAACACTTGTGTTGCCAAATCTTTTCTGCTGTGATGTAGTTCAACACGGAACAAATAGTGAAAATTCGAGACGCCTCTAGCTAATGAAAAATGCTTGCGTTAGGTACAGTATACGGTTGCACGATCATATTAGTCCTTCATGTACCCAGCTAGGTTGGATGCGCCGACATAAGTGGCGCGATTTTCAAACGCTGTGCTTGCTTCATCGATTTCTCAGCCACAAGTGTCCCCAATACTTCTCACATTAAACAACTATCATCATGTGATTCTTGAAGTTTTCCCGGTGTACGGAGTATTCCATAAAGTTTCGGGATTGCAGCCGGATTCCGTCGACTTCTTGCCACGATATTTCGGCTGACAACCGTTCAGCCATCTTCAGGTGAGTGCATTCCACTGGAGATTGTTAGTTCCCGACGACGCCTATATAGCAAAAATTGGCGCGTAGGCGCATGCGCATCAGTGATTGTCACAAGCGCGCCTTCTTTCGAATTTACCGCCCTCTGTGAAAAACAGTTGACAAACGGCGCGCGGGTGTCTGCGCGAAGTTGAAGGGTTGAAACTGCATATCCGCCATCTATTGGAACGCATCAGTACTGCATAAGGTGGAAAAACAGTATGTGTCCGCACTCTGTTTGAATGCACACTCAGTACATTGCTTGTCAGATGTATAAAATTTTAATTATCTCTAGAAGTGTCGTCCTGGATAAAATGTTTCCTCTGAGATGATATTAAAGAAATCACCGGGTCCCAAGCCTTGTCCAGATGAAAGCCGCTGTCACGATTAATAAGATCTTGGGCTAAACGTATTTCCACAGTTTCTTTGATTAGTGAATCCCAGAAGGATCTCGTCGTGGCCAAGATTTCAGTGGCGGAGTAAATTGTCCTGTGGTAATGCAATGTTCGGCTACGGTCGACTTACTGGGCTGCAACAGGCTGCATAAATAAATAAATAATGATAGTGTTTTCCAGGTAAGTGAGGGTTGGAACAAAGCAGCGACAGTTTTTGGGACGATCCCCTAGCGCTTTATCAGATGAACAGCTGAGATCACATCATGGAGATGTGCCACCTCCGCATCAAGTGTTCTGACCTCTTTGTTAGTAACAGCGACACAGAAAATGAATGAACGAGATTTCAAAATTACCTACTTTCCTGCCCAAACAGCTTAATTTGTCTACTACTTTTCATTTCCGAACCTAATTTGCCTAGCATAATCTGATTCAGTTTGACTGCGTTAAATTACCTTTGATTGCCTTTCATGGCTGTGCATCTCATAACCATCAATAACAATTCTGTCTAAAGGATCTTTTAATTAACAATGGAAAGTGCTGCTTGGAATTCAACAATATAACGAGAGTTGTTGCTATGCCCGAAAAATTTAAGTTATGAGTGCATTTTTTATGTGCCTGTCGCAGCTCGATGAACGTTTTTTGCGGGGAGTTGCAACGATCCTCATTATATTGTACATCTTTGAAGTAGTTTGGGCACTCCTATCGAATTACAATATCAGACGAAAACCTTACTTCCTAAATTTTGATTCTTTTAGTAGATTTACGATTTATCAACAGACAAAATAAAAAGCGGGATACCTCACAATTTCTGGATTCTGAACTAGTTGTGAATAATCTGTATTTAAATCCCGATAACTTTACAATTTCAAACCTGTATTTCAACCCCGATACATTCAGAATTTCAAAGAGTGCATATTGTCATTACTGTCAAATGTTTGTTTCTAAATGTACAGCTGCTGTAAGTGTAAGTTTGTATTCCTTCAGTATTATATTTAAAGTAAGTATGGGTCAGTTTTGCCTCGTGAGTTCCTCTGAAGTCGTAACACCTGTCCTCAGTTATTCCGTTATTCTCTGTACATTTCTCGAGATATTTTAATGCTAATTGTGAAGTCGATTATCCTGTACACAATATCTGCTGGAAAATTTGTTCTGTTTAACTGCGCCATTGCGCAGATCACTAGCACAAATGCGTGTGTGTGTGTACGTATATGGCGTTTTGCGATCGAGAGATACAAAGGGAGGGGGGCTTAGAGTGAAAGAGTGGTACTAGCTAGATACTGATCTAGGATGCAAATTGATCTTTCCCCGGGTTATCCTCTACCAGGAATCAAACTGTTGTTGTCAGTTAATATCTTTATCACTGAACCAATCTACGGTGTTACAACATGGTATTATAGAAAAGTGTGGTTCAAACCTAGGATATCCTGCTGAGGCAGCCACTTGCTGACCATCAAGTTGGCGGGCTGGTTGGGCAGCGAATCACTCTCCCACTTCCAGAGGACCCTCTGGGGCAGCTCGCGGAATGCCTCCATGAAAGCTCTCTGCTTCTCCTCCGCCATCTGGTCGCTGCGGACGTTGCAGCCCAAGCTGAAGTAGATGGCGCCGTGCTCTGCTCCGTCCAGAAACTTCTGCACCTCCTGTAGGCACCAAACCACATCAGTAGTAGGGTAATGCGCATCCTGCACCACTTTTATATCGAGCTACAAACCGATATAAATCTGATTGAATGTTCATTAAATTAAATACCGAGGAATACTGTCATGTCACAAATTGGTTAAAAATTCTATAACCGATATCTAACTATGCACCACTGATTTACAAAAATTCGTCTGTGGATGGGCACATTAGAAAATCTTGTGTGAGGAAGACAGCAGCCATACAGGCTGACATTTCTCCTCCAGACATACAACACTTTTTTTCTTTATTGTATATTAAATTCGCTGTTCGAGGGGCAGCAGCTTCATACGCCACTCTTCAACCGAGTGGTTGTACAAGACACGAACGAAATGTAAAAATAGAGAATAAAAGTGGATTTCAGTTTTAAAAGTGGCAATTCTTTTGGAGATATTTAAAACACATGGACGGGAACATATAAACTCATAGGTACGTAGTTTAAAAATAACCAAGACATATGCTGTTGTTGGTCGTTGCAAATTCTCTAAAATCGACACAAACAGATAACACACAGGCATAAAAACACTGACACAGGGAGTACCTGTGACGGGGAAGGGGAGGCGTAGGGGAAAGGAGAGGGAGAGGTGATGGGGGAGCGAAAGGACTCCACGAGGGGAGCAGAAGAGGGAGGGTGGGGAGGAAGGGAGGGAATCCTATAGGGGTGGGGGAAGGAACAGGACCACAGTTGGTAGAATGAGGGAATATCGGGCCGGAGGGCATCAACAGGAGTGGGGAGGTGGTGAAAGTTTCCCTGGGAAAAGAAAGACAATACTAAACTGTGTTTGCTATGTAGGGCCTGCAGGTATAAACTACTTTTGAGAATGAAATAAATTTTAACTTATTTACTTGTGGATACGAATACATCAAAATTGCAGAAAAAATATCTGAAGGTAAAGAAATTCATTCCACAATAATACATATAAGTACCATACTTGTACTAGATATTTCTAGCTGAAAAAGATGAATTCATATAACAAACACAGTCTCTTAAACATTTATTGAAGTCCTATTAGTATCTTTATGAAGGCATGTGTTTATTTGTTCCCTTTTGGAAATTCTGTAGACTTGTTCTTAGTAACACAATCTTCATTTGTAACCTATGCATCTGCTAACAAGAGACCTACTGCTTTTGATCCATATAAAATTGTCTGTTTTGGAAATGAAATGAACTACACAGGTGTGTCTTAAAGTCGTTCAGGGACACACAGTCTGCTCAGAATAAGGTGGACATTGCGCAGAGACAAGTTATGTTTTGAAGCGCTGGGCGAGTTCATTCCGAAGGGGAGGCGCCGTCCACTTCCGCCTGCCGGCCAATGAGCCAGGCACTTCCCCTCTACCGCTCGCTCACTGTTATGGTTGCTAGCCCCGCCACTACTGCTTTCCCCATGCTTACCCAGCCACTTGCGCATCTACCGGCCAATTTATCCTTCGTTCACTCAATCTGTTGTATCCTATCGTATGTTGTAGGTCGTATTAGCTGTGCTTGGCTCACAGAGCCAATCAATATCACTATACAGGGTGTTACAAAAAGGTACGGCCAAACTTTCAGGAAGCATTCTTCACATACAAAGAAAAAAAATATGTTATGTGGACATTTGTCTGGAAACGCTTAATTTCCATGTTAGAGCTCATTTTAGTATTTCTCTTTAAATGTAAATTGAAATAATTCGTGCAGACAATTGTCAAAATACTCAATTGTTTCGTTAGTATGTACTGTACTTCTTCAATTCCTGCCAGTTGGCCCAATTGAAGGAAGGTAATGTTGACTTCAGTGCTTGTGTTGACCTGCGAGTCATTGTTCTACAGTACTAGCATCAAGCACATCAGTACGTAGCATCAACTGGTTAGTGTTCATCACGAACATGGTTTTGCAGTCAGTGCAATGTTTACAAATGCGGAGATGGCAGATGCCCATTTGATGTATGGATTAGCACGGGGCAAATCCGTGGCACGGTACGTTTGCATCGAGACAGATTTCCAGAACGAAGGTGTCCCGACAGGAATATGTTCGAAGCAATTGATCGGCGTCTTAGGGAGCACGGAACATTCCAGCCTATGACTCATGACTGGGGAAGACCTAGAACGACGAGGTAGCCTGCAATGGACGAGGCAATTCTTCGTGCAGTTGACGATAATCCTAATGTCAGTGTCAGAGAAGTTGCTACTATATAACCAAACGTTGACCACGTCACTGTATGGAGAGTACTATGGGAGACCCAGTTGTTTCTGTACCATGTACAGCGTGTGCAGGCGCTATCAGCAGCTGATTGGCCTGCACGGGTACACTTCTGCGAATGGTTCATCCAACAATGTGTCACTCCTCATTTCAGCGCAAATGTTCTATTTACGGATGAGGCTTCATTCCAACGAGATCAAATTGTAAATTTTCACAATGAAGATGTGTGGACTGACGAGAATCCGCACACAGTTGTGCAATCACGTCATTGACACAGATTTTCTGTAAACAGGAACTGTTTGGGCAGGAACTGTTGGTGATGTCTTGATTGGGCCTCATGTTCTTCCACCTACACTCACTGGAGCATGTTATCATGATTTCATATGGGATACTCTACCTGTGCTGCTAGAACATGTGCCTTTACAAGAATGACACAACATGTCGTTCATGCACGATGAAGCTCCTGCACATTTCAGTCGACATGTTCGTACGCTTTTCAACAACAGATTCAGTGACCGATGGATTGGTAGAGGTGGACCAATTCCATGGCCTCCACGCTCTCCTGACCTCAACCCTCTTGACTTTTATTTATGAGGGCATTTGAAAGCTCTTGTCTATGCAACCAAATGTAGAGACTCTTCATGCTCGTATTGTGGATGGCTGTGATACAATACGCCATTCTCCAGGGGTGCATCAGGGATTACATGCGGCGGAGGGTAGATGTATGTATCCTCGCTAACGGAGGACATTTTGAACATTTCCTGTAACAAAGTGTTTGAAGTCACGCTGGTACGTTCTGTTGCTGTGTGTTTCCATTACATGATTAATGCGAGTTGAAGAGAAGTAATAAAATGAGCTCTAACATGGAGAGTAAGTCTTTCTGGACACATGTCCACTTAACATATTTTCTTTCTTTGTGTGTGAGGAATGTTTCCTGAAAGTTTGGCCGTACCTTCTTGTAACACCCTATATAACTGCTTAGCAGATGTGCCAGTACATATCATCGTTCTTAACGATTTGTTTTTATTCATTTATTTTATTTTTGAAAAATGAAACGATTATACTCTTGTAAAATTATTCTACATTGTGGAAAAATTAGTGGAATATTGTAGACAATGAATAAGAGCCATATTACATTGTAAATATTCTGAGAAGCCCATAGACATACATAACCCATCTATGACATTATGTGTACCTGTACAAAAATAGTTCATTTACTTTCACACTTATTTTCTACGTGCACAATTGATAGCAACCCAGTGTGCAAAAGGATCCAGCCAAAAATTTAATTTGATCATCCAGGAGAGTTTATAAATCTTAAGATGATTATTCTACAGAGATCTAACCAAGGAAACTGGGTGATTTGTGTAGCAACAGACAGCTCATTAATGTGTAGATTGAAAGAAGATATCAACAGCTGTGTTTCATTTTTTTAATTAATTGAGCAACCGGTTTTGGCACTATATTCACACTATCTTCAGGTTCCTAACCAGAAAAGACAAGTACAACAGTTACAATGTTGTCAAAAATTAAATGTATAATAGTCTATGTATAAAAAAAACTATTGTCAAGTAATAAATAGGTCATTATGTAAACGGATTAAAGTTAATTACATAATAAAATGTGTAAAATTGTGGATTAATTTTTTCTTCCCCTTATTAAGTGATCGTTATAGAAAAAACAGATGGTAATAGCAGCAGATGCATAAAATACTACGTGAAACGAAAATGATTACCGAATTCAATTATTCAAACAAATTATTGTCAGAGTATTATTATTAAAATGGCCCATCGTTGCAATATTTCGGAAGAACAAGGATCAATATGTAGTTCTGGGATGTATCAGTCTATCAAATTTAGAATGTTTTATGACACTGCCTGTGTTAAGGAACATAACTCTGAAACGTCAAAATCCAAAAGTACCAATAATATGATTCGATTAGCCAACTGTGTATTAATTTGGAAACAAAAGTCTGTATATAAAATGAGGAAATATGTGTGTACACAGTTACCATGTAATATGTATCACAGTGACCATCAACATTAAATCAACCCATCCACAAATCAAAGGAGGAAATTATTGGCCCCACTCAAGGACTATGATACAGTAGAAGTAGCAAGGATAATATATCCTAATATATATATATATATATATATATATATATATATATATATATATATATATATATCCTAATATATATTGTACAAATGATATGGAAATGTAGGAATATGTAAATAAGGGAAACAATATCTCACATGGTCGCATCAGTCCATATCATTCATAAGATGAGCACTTGTGAATGGAATGTATGGAATCCTGATTCATTAACATGTGTCATGTACTTAAGAGAGGCAAAGTAAGAAGGCATTACACAAAATAGCTAGAAAAGGGAAATTTATCAGAGTTATCATGTTAATTAAAATTGGGACAAAATAGATTAAAGTAAAAAGTTATTATAAACACCATTCAGATCCAGTAAAAATAAGATTAAACAATCCCCCATCTCTTACAAAAAGTAGAACTCTCATCCAATAACATATCAACTCATCAAGACCACCGACAGAACAAGTGTAGGCAAACAGAGTCAAAACAAAACCAAAATTGGTCCTAACATCTTGCCAAGCAGAACCATCTATCAATAAAATAGATGAGATTTCTGCTTTTTGTAATAGATGGGGGATTGTTTAATCTTATTTGTAATGGATCTTTTTACTTAACTGATCGAAAGTTCCATGAAAAATGCCTTAGTAAAGAGATAATTGTATCCGTCTCCAATCCTTACTCAGTAGAGAATCTTGCCCCTCTCTTCAAAACACTTCTCCTACTGTCACAACACATGCCTAATTCTGCTAGCACATCATCCATCATATTCCTCTGTGAACTCTGCATCCACTGCATCATTAATGGAATAAGCCCTCATTGTTTCATAATCAAAATGCCCTCGGTCCCAGACTTTTACCCCGACACAGCTTAAATTTTTAATATATTTGGCGATCAAGTAAGAAGTCAATTTCATGCAGCCAACGACTTTATTAAAGTGGGCGGAGGAGTGAACAGACATTCAGGGCACTGTCTTACGATTGGGGTAGAAAACAGTCCACATTAAGGGAAAGAATCAGCAATGATGAATGGAACGAGGATGCAGAAGGCAAAGGAAATCACTGTCTTAAAGACACACTCTGTGTGTCCAAACATGTGGCTTGGTTTTCTGTCTGAGGGACCAGATTACATCGGTCATTGATCCCATGTGGGATCTCTCATTTAGAAACATTTTCTGGAATAATCCTCCACTCAAATTTCCTGGAGAGCACTACCAAGTGAGAGGTGATCATGAGAAAAAGATGCGAAAACAACGAAGTGGTAACATTCTACAACTCAGAGCTCAGAATGTCAGAAGTTTGAACATCGTTGGGAAACTAGAATATGTGAAAGGGGAAATGTAAAGTATAAAACTTCATATAGTGGGGATCAGTGAAATCAGATCGAAAGAAGATAAATATTTCGTACAGTAATAGCAACGGAGGATGGTACATCTACATCTACATACATACTCCGCAATTCACCGTAAGGTGCGTGGCAGAGGGTACACTGTACCACTACTAGGCATTTCCTTTCCTATTCCACTCCCAAATTGAACGAGGAAAAAAAGAATGCCTATATGCCTCCGTACGAGCCCTAATTTCTCTTATCTTGTCTTTGTGATCTTTACGCGAAATGTAAGTAGGCGGCAGCAAGATCGTACTACACTCAGCTTCAAATTCCGGCCCCCTAAATTTACTTAACAGAAATTCACGAAAAGAACGTCGTCTTTCTTCCAGCGATCCCCAATTGAGTTGCCGGAGCATTTCCGTGACACTCGCGCATTGGTCGAACCTACCGGTAACAAATCTAGCTGCTCGCCTCTGAACCGCCTCTATGTCTTCCTTCAAACCGATCTGCTGCGGGTCCCAAATACTTGAGCAATACTCAAGACGTGGTCGTACAAGCGTTTTATACGCGGTCTCCTTTACAGTTGAAGTACATCTTCCCAAAATTCTCCCAATAAACCGAAGTCGGCTGTCTGCCTTACTCACAACTGTCCTTACATGCTCGTTCCATTTCATATCGCTCTGCAATGTTACGCCTAGATATTTGAACGACGCGACCGCATCAAGAAGCTCACTACTAATGCTGTATTCGAACATTATAGGATTGTTTTTTCTACTCATGCGCATCACCTTACATTTTTCTACATTGAGAGCTAGCTGCCATTCTTCGCACCAACTAGAAATTTTGTCTAAGTCAACCTGTATGCTATTACAGTCAGTTACAGACGACACCCTCCCATACACCACAGCATCATCAGCAAACAGCCGCAAATTACAACTTACTCTGTCCATCAGATCATTTATATAGATAGAAAATAATAGCGGTCCTATCACACTCCCCTGGGGCACGCCTGACGATACACTCGTCTCTGATGGTATAACGAGCTTAGGATTCTATATGAATAGTAAAGTAGCGCAGAGTATTAGCTACTGTGAACAGTTCAGTGTTTGCAGGGCAGTATGCAGTGCTTTAGTTGGGACTGTGACCGGCCACGAGTTGGAACGGCACGTACCGCCTAAAATTCAAACTCGCTATTAGCCTACCGGCTAACATTCTTTCTTAAATCTGTAAATAATAGACAAACTGTAAATTGTCGAATGGATTTCTGAAAGAAAAATTGGAAAGTCTTAGGTTCGTCCGAGTTGCGATCATAACCGTCGAAGTGTTCAAATTGCCCTTTCGCACAATTCCAATGGAATCTGACTGGCGGTCAAATGTTCGAATTAGCCAATGGAGAGTTCCGACTAGTGTGAACCGAGACAGAGCAAATGCTTCTTACCGACTCCAAAGAACTTTGCTCCAAATAGATACGCCACTACATACGCAAAGTCTTTTGTATGCAATATCGTTGCCTATTCGTTGAAGAAAGAAAGAGCGAAATTCCGGTAATTCTTTTAAAAACCTAAGGGACAGTATATCTCAAAATTTTGACTCAATTTCTATAGATTGAATAATGAAAAACTGCACGAGTTACGTATGTTATCATGCTTAGCAGGACACGTTTTGATAACGACTCACTGTCAAGATAAAATATTTACCATAAATATTATGTTTACTTAACAGTCGTTTTCACTGTAGTCAGTTTAAGATTATAAAATAGGAGGTCGTAGCACTAGTAGGAACTAAAATAAAAGCGAATTTTAATCTCTTTGACAAATGCTTCTTCAACCGGCTAGATGTGTACGTTCAACTGTTGGTAATGCTGCCAGTTTTGTTTGGTTCCTTCTTTAAAAGTTCCACGCAGTTCCATTGTCCGAATTTTGTAAAAGTTTTCATGTGATATTCGTCTGCTTTTAACTCCCGGCAGCAACACGTATTCTTATTGTCATCTGGAACGCCACTCTTTATTATTTACGGTAAGATGTCCAAAGCCGATGGCTGGTATCCTCATCTACACTAAAAGCCTTGAATACAATAAAAATGAGTTTAAAATCTGTAAATTGTAGCTATATTTGGTTAGTGTATTCACAGGCCTAAATCTTTACTTTCTTGATTTTCTAAAAAATGTCCATTTGACTCATTTCGTGTGGAATGAGCAGAATACCACCTAATTTTCTTTTTTCGCCGAGCAGGGTACCGCCAATTTTTTTTTTTTTTTTTTTTTTTTTTTTTTTTTCAACTAATGCACTGGCAATATGACTTGGCGCTGTCAACGAAAAGAAGACTGCAGATGTGAAAGTGGTTTCTGGCGTGCCCCAAGGGACGGTTACAAGACAGTTGCTTTTGACAATATATAAAAATGACCTCGCAGATAACATCGACAGTTCATTTAGGCTTTTCGCAGATGCTGTAGTATATCGAGAAGTCGTAACACTGGAAAACTGTAGCAAAATGTAGAAGGAACTACAGAGGATCGACGCATGATGCAGGGAATTGTAACACACCCTCAACAGATACAGATGTAACAAATTATACAGTATATTGTGGGCATTCGCAGCTGTATAATGGAGTCATGTTGAATGGAAACCGCGTCAGCTGTATGGTAATCTTTTATTCAACCAACTAGATTCGTGGCATTAGAGCCATTCATGTGGGTCATCTGTATACAAAAAAGCGGAAATGCCACTAACAATCACGTTATGGTATTTTTACATTTGGGCTATAGATAAAGGAGAGCCAATGCAAAGCAACACTTTTCGAAACAAGTTCATTCAGAAAGCCCGAAAGCAGCACAGAGAAGATCTGGAAATTCCAGGGGCAGACGCTCCTAGAGAGAGACCTGCACCGCGGTTCGGGTTTATGTCAACATTCCGAGAGCATACGTTTCTAAAAGAGTTAACCAATATATGGCTTTCTTCTACGTACAGCTCGCGAAAAGACCACAACCATAGAATTATAAGAGTTTAGGTCCCACTCGGAGGCGTACCAGCAATTATTTTTCCGTGAACCATAGGCGACTGGGACAGGATGAGGAACTGACAATGGTACACAAAGTATTCTCCACCACACACTGTGAGATAGCTTGTGGAATACGGATGTTGATGTAGAAGTATTCCAAGAGAACTTTTGTGATACCCGTTGACAGTGAGTTTCGGCAGTAATACTTCCTTTAAGTAACTGTTTCATTCCGGGTTACAACACGAGGAGGAGTTAGTAGATCTTATAATACCACAAGTGCTACGTTAAATAAAAGTAACTTCAATTTTACCTTTGAACTTGCTGAAAAAATAATACAGTCATCTAGATCGCTATTGCGTCATTTCGGCAAGTGCAATCATCAGATCTATAATTAAGATGCAAATCATACAAGTGTTGGTTGTAAAATCGATCTCCATAGAAAGTTTCAAATACCAATTAAAAATAAAAAGTTTTTTAAAGCTACTTAAAGTGTCCACTCTCCTAAAAACTTCTGAATTGGCAAACAAAAGTTCAGTGTGAGTAATAAAATCTGTACCTAGTAGGGACATCAACTAAAATCTTGTTTAAAATTATGCACATATGTATATAAAAACTTTAGCTGACAGATGGCGCTTGTGTGGGATGATTCCTACCAATTTTTTATATTTTTTATTCTACTTTTACTCACATTTGGGTTAATATAAAAATATTTTAAAATTAAACACTGCCAAAGATATGTTTTTAACTGTGTTACTTTCATTAAATTAAATGCTATTTTCATAAACTTTTAGTGTGGTAAGAACAATACTATAAACGAAAAAATATGGAATTTATTAATAAAGGCATTAACTATTTTCATATATACACACATATACCTGTTTTTCAGTTCATAGTATTGTACTTAACACACGACAAGTTAATGAATGTAGCATGTAATTTTAATCGAAATTACTCTAGATTAAAAAATATTTGGCTGTGTATAATTTAAAAATAATTTTATATAAATCCAAATGTTAGTAAATGTTAGTAAAAGTAGAATAATAAATATAAAAATTGATAGGAAACGCCCCACACTAATAATCTGAAGGATTCTCAGGATATTCGTCTTATAGGTTCCATTATTAATTTTATGCCCTTCTGTTTGTTTTAAAATTTCTATAGTGTTTTGTGTGATATATCGTTTTAGCTGGTTTTTAATCTAAGGATTTAATTCTTGAAATTGTGTAAGTTGGGTTAATTTAGCGCAATATTAGAAATAATTATTAAACAAGATTTCAGTTGAAACCCCTACTAGATACAGTTTTATTACTTTGTTTTGTAGGTTCCGAAGTTTTTAGGTGCGTAAACATTTTAATTACGTTGCTTTTAACTTTCTATGGAGCTTTATTGTACAACCAAAACTTGTATAAAGACATTTTATCGATCTAGACGTTTGTATTCTTACTGACAAAAGCTGAAGAATGCAGACTCATACAAGAAATTCGCTTCCTTTATACAAACATTGCAGAACAAAAAGCCTCTTTACAAAATGCCATGCGTATTGGACGCACTTACCTGCGGCAATGGCTTTTGTTCAGTAGCGACGTGAATGCCCGTGAGTTCGATTATGTTCGGAAGGTGAGGGCGCGGATAGTTCATGACGAAGTGGTTGTTGATGATCAGCAGACTAAAATTCCTGTCCGTTTCGCGGACAGGAGGCGGCTCCGGGCCGACATACTTGCGCATGATCTCCTCCTGCCTGGGGGCAATCTCGTAGAACCACTGGTAGGTGAACCTCAGGTAGAAGTAGGTGTTGTACAGGCGCTGCCAGAAGTCCATGCGGTCGGAGAAGCCCAGCCACATGTCGGGCATGTAGGCCGGGTTCACGGGGTTCCCGTGGCTGTAATACACGGGCAGCGGCGGCGACAGGGTCAGAACTCCGACCAGCGGCGGGGAGCCTAGCTGGTGGACCAGCCCGAAGTATGCGAAGTAGCCCAGGCGCTCCACCATCACCAGGTCGAACTTCTCGCCAGATCTGAAATGCAGATATCACCTTATCAGAGTCAGTACCACCACAAACTCACGACTGAAATACGCTGGTCAATATATTACCACAGAGTAACATATACAGAGAACCAGCCCCCCCCCCCTAAACCTCTGTCCTACGCTCCCCTCGTAGTTCCGTAAGATGCCAGCAGATGTCAGGCGGTTCCCTGGTTTAGTACCGGTAGATCACACTACAGGCGCTTCTGAGGGTGCCTCATGCACATCAGAGGGTAGCGTGGAGGGGAGGCTGAGGGTAGAGCTCGTGCCGCCTGCCACGAGGCCAGGGATGTGTCCGGTGTGCCGGCGTTTGAGGGGAAGTGGTGGTGGGAATAGCGGCTACCTGTCGCCTGCTCTGGCTAGTTTTAAATGGCTGTTTCTGAACGCAGCGCCATCATGGGACATCTTACGGAACTGCTGGTAACCCTCCCTCCCCGCATCCCTGAGCGTGTGACCAGGCCCTTACGGAGGTATCCCGTCTGTATATATTTGTCTGTGATATTACTCGTCTCGATCAGGTATCTGTCATTCGGCCAGTGCTTGAGTGCAAGCACAGAGTAACATATACACTGTCCTACGCTCCCCTCGTAGTTCCGTAAGATGCTAGCAGGTGTCAGGCGGAAAGCTGGCTTAGGGTGCCTCTCGCACCTCAGAGGGTAGCGTGGAGGGGAGGCTGAGGGGAGAGCTTGTGCCGCCTGCCACGAGGCCACGGCTGTGTCCAGCTTGCTGGCGTTTGAGGGGAGGTGGTGGTGGGGAGAGCTGCTACCTGCCTTCTGCTCTGGCCAGTTTAAAGAGCTGCTTCTGACCGCAGCGCCATCATGGGACATCTTATGTAACTGCTGGAAACCCTCCCTCCCCGCACCCCTGAGCGTGGGACCGGGCCCTTACGGAGGTTTCCCGTCTGTATATATTTGTCTGTGGTGCAAGGCGAGGAGAGGGGGGGGGGGGGACAAAATCCCGGGGACGGGCCTTGTGAGGGGTCCGGGATTTGTGAGGGCCCAGGTATCTGAAATGGCGAATAACAGACAAAATAAATTTTGTAATATATTGAGTTTTACAATATCTTCATAGATGGGAACATTTATCACTTATTTGTAGATGACAAATGTCTATGTTGTGACGTAAGCGATATCGTATTACAGTCCCACTAACATAAAGTTCCACGTGGCAGTTTTAGATTGGCTGCTCTACAATCGAATAAAATAATGCGTGCACTGAACGGGCCGTCCAACTGCATGAACGCTATAAAGTGACAGATACGGTATTAGCGCAATAATGCTCACCGTTTCTGGCGTCATGTGACTATTGTTCGGTGGTGTTGCTAAACGGGACACTGCTTTTTGTGGTCAGCAGCTCATCCGTACATTGAGTTCTTCGCAAACATAAAGCTAATCTCACCTTGAAATAGACAAATAAAGACTGATCTCGCAAGAAAAAAAATAAACTGGAAAATTTGTTGAAGCGGGAAATGCTTTCGTAAATAAAGCAGCTTATAATGCGTATTTTGTGGTTGCTATGGTAAGTTCAGTAAACAAAACAATTTTAAGAATGCCGTTATAACTATTTGACTCTGAACTGAAGGTCATTGAACTTGTCTGGGCACTGATTAAGAATTGACAGATTTGGTACAAGAAGGAGGCAGCTCAATTTCTTTCCTGTATTGAGTGCGTTACACTGACCTGGACGACTTTGTGTTCGCTTCAGTGGGAGTCATTTGTTTTACAAGCTTTTGACCAATACCAGTTTTGTGTGCAAGAGTGTAAGTTTGATGTGTTAAGATTATGGAGTGTATACCCAAGTCTGGGGCGATGAGGCGTAAAGTACAGGCAATGTTCGTTACGACTCCAATCCAGATGTTCCTTCGGCCAGATGCTGTGCCCTAAACGGTTTCGTGGTTTTAATGAGACACACGCCGTAGGACTCCGTTACATTTCCGAAAGCGATTTCGGACTGTATGTGTTGATACTGTGCATACTGTTGCTGCTGCAGGGTGCGTTGCAGATGAGTTGCATTGAGCTTCCTGTCTCGACGGGCTGTTAACCGGAGATAACGGTCATCTCTTGTTGATGTTACCTGTGAACGACCTTGGCCTTGCCTTCCTTTAACGGTTCCTGTTATCTGAAATCGCGTCCAGGCCCTGGAATTTACAGTTTGGGACACTCCAATAGCTGCATGCACCTCCCTCTGTGTCTATCCCGCTTCCAACCTTCTATGGTTGTCCATGCCATAGCTAGGGCGACCAATTCTCCCGTATTATATGGGTTCTCCCGTACTTTAGCATTATTTTTTATATTCTCCCGTCGCCCTGATTGTCCTCCTATTTCGCCCATATATCTCGTCAATGATTGCTGTTATAACCCGAAACCCGTGAGGTACTATCAATAGTATTTCGTATTATTCTCGATTTGGAATGCATTACAATGTGTCGGAAATGATTGTTTTTCGATCAATACTGTCAACTAACGGACACGCTGGTGTCATACCTATTGTCAGTTAATGTTTTTATAGCGTAACATAAGGACGGAATGAGTTGTGAAAGCAGAATTTGACTGAGACGTTGAAATTTAAACAGAAGCGTTTCATTAGTAATTTCTCAATTGAATCACACGACACAACATTTAGTAACGCTGCGAAAGAGACAGTGCTGATAGATCGCTTGCCTGGGTTCTAGAACTGAGGAAAGGTAGCGCCAAATATTTAGATCTTTGCTATGTTCCTAGTTTTTTCGTAATATCTGTTGTGAAATGTTCCGGTGTTTTAAAATGAACGGTTTTTCAGTATGTGCTCCTGCCGTGAAAATGAAGATTAAAGACGGTTCACTTATATTTCCAGTGAAAGGTAATGTACAACTTAAATTTGCCCTTGGAGAAATGCGCCAGAGATAGTTTTATTAACATCTATCACAAATACATAACAAAAATATTGATATACAAATGTAAGTTCAATACGTTTCGGGATATTCTTCACGAATTTACTTCACAAATGAATCTTATTAATGGCATTGCGCTATTAAAAACTTCCTCTCAGCTTGTAGAGCTACGAAAAAAATATGAAATATCAGTAAAAGTGAGCAAAGTATGTCTGATTTCCTATGTTTCCATTCCCATTGTCGTACATTCCAACGATCTATGTATAGTTGTGCAGCTGAAATTTATTGTTACGTAATCTCCTTTATTCTTCCTTAAATCCGTGGTCAGATTTTGGCCATCTCCCTTAAACCTGTGATCAAAAGTTGGTCGCCCTAGTCATAGCTTCAGGTAAGTCACGTTGCTGTTGCATTGCACTACCTGATTCCGAACGCGAAAACATATTGTTGACTCCTACTTTCAAAGGGAGAAATGATCGTTAAAACGAGAGAGATCGGAATTCGAACGAAGAGATTTTGGTGTCGAGTTAGAGAACAGAAAGGCTGATAAATAGTGTGAAAGTGGTTCGATGACACTCTGACAGACACTTCAGTGTAATTTGCAGACTTTCACTTAGGGTAGATGTATAATAAATATTGTTCAACAACATATTAAAGTCTCACCAATAGGTTCAAAAATGTTTGTACAGTCTATGGGACTTAACTACGGGGTCATCAGTTCCTAAACTTACAAACTACTTACGAACTAGAACGGCACAAATATCCATGCCCGAGGGGGGATTCGAACCCCCGACCGTAGCGGCCGTGCAGACCGTGACTGGAGCGCCTCAGTCTCCTCGGCCACCGCGGCCGGCTCACCAATAGGTTTCTACAGGTGTGAAATCTGTACATTACCTGAGAATCGACAGACTTGTTTAGATACTGTGAAGATTATATTGTTCACGATTAATTTCCTCCTAATGTTGACTAGTCTGTTCAATAAATTAATGGAATAACTGTGTGAGATATGCACTTTAGTATACAAACGGACTGCAACTTACTACGGTAACTTAACGATGAAAGTTTATTTTAATAACGCATGAAGTATCTGAAACATGAACATGCCTTAATCGTTATTGAATAAGACATGAAAGACAGTCGACTCAAAACAGTCTGTATTTACCTGTGGTTCTTCGTCTCGTCACTGTGTATGGAAACGTGACATTTTGATAGACACATAGTTACTAAATTCTTCAGTGCCATAGTTCTAAAAATAATAGTGTGTTTTCAGGAAAAAATTATGTGAGCAGAAGCAGAAAGAGGCGTTTTCAAGTATGCAGGACCACTTTTTGGCCTTTATACTAAGTGGTACAGAAAATGGACGTATGCTAGAGAAGTTCAGTAAATTTTCCTTATTTTCAACCTGCTATTTTTTATTCTGCAAAGAACGGGAATAAAGCAACTACCTACTAATTTGGAATCAAGGCCAAACGCAGCCTTACCTTTACAGTGTAACCCCGTTATTACAATGACAGTTGTTTCCATATTAGGAATTCATTATGAATTTTTGTTTGTTTGTTATTAAAACAGCACGGAGACAAACGATTTGATACTAATGGGTTGTAATTCACCAGGAGACTTTGCTCCAAGAAAGCTTTTGAACATGTCATTAATCTTGAGGTTTCTAAAACTTATATTATTAAATCTAAAAGCGTCGACTACTTTATTGTTGTTGTGGATTTCAATCCAAAGACTGGTTTGATGCACCTCCCCGCCCTATATTATTCTGCACAAGTCTCCGCATCTCTGAATAAGACGGCAATCTACATCCTTTTTGACCTACTTGCTGTATTCGTCTGTCGATTTCCCTCTGCTATTTTTACCTCTCACACTTCCCTCCAGTGTTAAATTGAATATTTCTTTAAGTCTCGTAATGTGTCCTACCAATCAATCCCTTCTTTTAGTCAAGATAAACTCGAAATTTATTTTTCCCCAATTCTGTTCAGCACCTCCTTATTAGTTACACGATCTGCCCATAAAGCCTTCAGCATTTTCCTGTAGCACCAAATTTCAGTAGCTTCTATCATCTGTTTGTCTGAACTCCCTATCGTCCACGTTCCACTCGCGTACAATGCTACACTCCAGACGAATGCCGTACATTAATTTTCTGTTTCAACAAATTTCTCTTCTTCAGAAATGGTTTTCTTTCCATAGCATTCCGTATTTTATATCTTTTCTACTTAGTCCATCACAACAAAACTCATCTACTTCTATTTTAGCCTCGTTTCCTAGTCTAATTTCGTCAGCAATGATGGATTTTCTTAGACTGCATTCCATTACCATTCTTTTGCTCTTGTTAATGTAACAGATAAACTTGAACATTTATGGAACACATGACAAGACACTTTGCAGCAAGTAAAAACATTAGTAGGTTTTACTAAGCCCTTTATTAGGTCATCAATATTTCAAACTATGTCTTTGACAATCATTTCTTAAAAGTGGAATTTATTTTCACCTTTGAATTAACATGAAGAATGTAAGTCTCGTGGGAATGGCATCTTAGTCTAAGACGCAATGATACCGATTGCGCAGCCGCCCCCGTCGGAGGTTCGAATCCTCCCTCGGGCATGGACGTGTAGTATATTGTCCGGAGTTTAAGTTAGTTTAAGTATTTTGTAGCTCTAGGGACCTACGACCTTAGCAGTTTAGACCCATAGGTTTACAACGATGGAACATTGGAAGGAAGATGAGAAAACTGAAGGTTACGAGAGACTGACGTTGGAGTTTTGAATTAGATTAGATTAGATTAGATGTACTATTAGTTCCAGCTTATCCCAACTGAGGAGATCCTCTTGGATGTAGAACATGTCAGGAAACAAGACTCATCATAAATAATTAAAAAATGAAAGCACATTTGTTACTGTGCCTTCCAGAGATTCCAAATGTAATTGCCGTTGTGGATCGGTAAAAGAAAAAAAAACTATATCTTAAGAATATTTGCATTTTAAAGGATATAAAATGTGTTACTACAATATAAATCTAGAAAATACTGGGTACACATCATAATTCCTAGGCTTTTTAAATTTATCGTTATTATTATTTTGTTTACTGTGAAAAGAATTACCTTAAAAGTCGCTGAACTGCTGGTTCACTTAACTGCTTCTCACTATGAGCATTGGCGGTTTCGGTCAGCATTTTAACAGAGACTGTCGGTGGATCATCATACATTTTGACGAAATTATATGTCTTTCGGTTGAAAATATATGAGACAGAAACGTCAATTTGAGTCAAATTGTCGTGGTGTATCTGCAACAGAAACAGTATGTTCTTAATGCAAGAACGTCCCTTAAACAGACTCAGAAATTTTACTACAGAGTCCAGTAGGTCAAAAACATTACAGTTTCATGAGGCATCGAATCGAAGATATATACCGCGTACAAGGAATGTGGAAAAATACCATCCGCTCACTCGCTGTGCGCAATAAAATGTTTGTTAAGTGATCGTGATGGACGCTCATTGACCAGAATTATGACGAAAAATAAGAAGACTGCAACTGCAAAACTTACTGCTGAACTGACTGTCACACTCGTGAACTCTTTCAACACCAAAGCAAAACGAAGGGAATTTATTTATTTATTACATATTCGAAGACCTGTTGCCGTTTATTATAAAACAGGTCGTTCAATTTACCATTTAACATGTTATACCATTCATTGTTACATATTAGTTATATATTTCTAGGAAAATAAAAGTAACATTAATCATTATTGCTATGGTAATAAAAGCAATAGTAATGACGGTAATAATATATGTGGTCATGCCATCCCTATGAACCACAGACATTGCCGAGGTGGAATAGCTTGCGTGCCTCAATGATACAGATAGCCATACCTTTGGTGCAACCACATCGGAGGGGCATCTGTGGAGAGGCCAGACAAACGTGTGGTTCCTGAAGAGAGGCAGCAGCCTTTTCAGTAGTTACAGGGGCAACAGTCTGGATGATTGACTGAGCTGGCCCTGTAACATCAGCTAATGTGGCTTTGCCACACGGTTACTGCGAACGGCTGAAAGCAAGGGGAAACTACAGCCGTTACTTTTCCCGAGGACATGCAGCTCTACTGTATGAACATATGATGCTGGCACCCTCTCGGGTAAAATATTACAGAGGTAAAATAGTCCCCCCGTTCGGATCTCCGGGAGGGGACTACTCAGGAGGATGTCGTCATCAGGAAAGACAACACTGACATTCTACGGATCGGAGCGTGGAATGTTAGATCCCTAAATCGGGAAGGGAAGTTAGAAAATTTAAAAAGGGAAATGGATAGGTTGAAGTTAGATGTAGTAGAGAGTAGTGAAGTTCGGTGGAAAGAGGAACAGGATTTCTTGTCAAGCGAGTACAGGAGTACATCTAATAATGAATAAGAGAATAGGGATGCGGGTAAACTCCCACAAGCAGCACAGTGATCGCATTATCGTAGTCAAGATAGATACAAAGCCAACACCAACTACAGTAGTATAGATTTATATGCCCACTAGCTCTACCGATGATGAGGAGATCGAAGAAATGTGTGAGGAGGTAAAGGATATTCAGACAGTTAAAGCAGAGGAAAACTTAATTTTGATGGGGGACTGGAATTACGGTAGTGGGAAAAGGAAGGGAAGGGAAAATAGTAGGTGAATATGGACTGGGAAAAAGGAATGAAAGAGGAAGCCATCTTGTAGAATTTTGTACGAAACATAATTTAATCATAGCAAACACATGGTTCAAGAGTCATGAAAACAGGTTGTATACGTGGAAGAGTTCAGGAGACACTGGCAGATACTAGATAGATTTTATAATGGTAAGGCATAGATTTCGGAAACAGGTTTTAATCTGTAAGGCATATCCAGGGGCAGATATAGACTGTGACCATATGTTACTGGTAGACTGAAACTGAAGAAATTGCAAAAAGGTAGGAATATAAGGAGATGAGACCTGGGTAAATTGAAGAAACCTGAACTTCTTGAGAATTTCAGAGGGAAATTTAGGCAACAGTTGACAGAAATGGGGGGAAATAAAACAATAGAAGAGGATTGGGTAGTTTTAAGAGATGAAATAGTGAAGGCAGCAGAGGACGACCAAATAGGTAGAAAGACAATACCTACAAAATCCTTGGATATAATAGGAACTACTAAATTTAATTGATGAAAGGAGATGATATAAAAATGCAGTTAATGAAGCAGATAAAATGAGATAACACAGGAAGTGCAAAAGGGCTAAGCAGGAGTGGCTAGAAGCCAAATGCAGATCTGTAGAAGAATGTATAACTAGGGGAAAAATAGATACCACCTACAGGAAAATCAAAGAGCATTTGGAGACAAGAAAAATAGCTGTATGAATATCAAGAACTCAGATGGAAACCAGCTCTGAGTAAAGAAGGGAAATCTGAAAGTTGGAAAGAGTATGTAGAGGGGTCTACAAAGGGAATGAACTTCGTCACAATATTGTTGGAAGTGAAGAGGAATTAGATGAAGATGAAATAGGAGATACTATACTGACAGATGAATTTGATAGAGCCCTGAAAGACCTAAGCCGAAACAAGGCTCTGGAGTAGATGACATTCCCTCAGAGCTACTGAAGTCTCTGGGAGAACCAGCCATGACAAATGTTTACCCCTGGTGAGTAACATAAAAGAGACAGGCGAAATGCCCTCAGACTTTAAGAAAAATGTGGTAATCCCCATTCCAAAGAAAGCAGCCGCAGACAGGATTGAAAATTACAGAACCATTAGTTTAGTAAGCCATGGTCGCAAAATTTTAACACGAATTATTTACAGTAGGATGGTAAGGCTGATGGATGCTGACCTCGGGGAAGATCAGTTCGGATTCAGGAGAAATGTTGATGGTGTGTGTTGAAACTGTGGAACATTTCTGAAGCGAATGACACGAAGTGGTTCCTTCATCTTCGGGTTGGAATGAGAGTCACAAGGACATACGCTTTGCGAAAGAAGCAGCAACACTTTTTGCGCGACCCACCTATCATTTTGCACGAGAATGCGCGGGCGCATACAGCGTAAGCTGTGGCCGCTCTGTTCGGTCGATGGGACTGGGAAGTGCTGGACCATCCACTATATTCCCCGGACTTAATTCCTTGTGACTTTGTTTGGGAAGATGAAGGAACTACTTCGTGGCATTCGCCTCAGAAATGTTCCATAGATTCGACAGGCAGTAGACCTCTCCATTCGCATCATCAACAGAACAGGCTCTGGTAACGGTATACTACGCCTTCCACATCGCTGGCAAAAGGTTCTACACAACGTTGGTGTCTACTTTGGAGGACAGTAACAGGTGAAAACATGTAACGCTTTTGTATCGATTGTGAACACGTGGTTGCCACTATTTAAGTTCCAATCCTTGTATGTACAAAACGTTAATCTTAAATTATTCGGTCTTACCTCCATTGGATCCGTGGTAATGAAGGTAATGTTGTGACCATTTTGCAGCAGTGCTTTGGAGAGGATGTGGAACGGCAGCTGATGACTGAATGACGGTGTTGGGGCAATGACGAGAATCTTGGCAGCAGACGCGCCGCAAACAAGTGCCAGGAGACACCCGATAAGTCCAAGCATGACTGGGCTGCAACACAATCATGTTACTTGCTAACGATACGTACAGTTGTGCGTACTACAGAAAAGAGCAAAAACCCTCATATCCCAGTATAATTTCTCGACCTTTAGTTCTCATTGTAGCTTCATATCGATTTATTTACTTATTTCCTTCACTTTTTAATTCATATGAAATGACCTGCATACACCGGGTGATAATTATTGAACTACGTGCAATAATCATCTGTTTTGACGTATTTCCTTGTTGTTAGTATATCTAGGCTCCGAGGAAGAGATAAATGACTTGGCTAATGATCTCAACAAGATGCATAAGAACATAGCATTCACAGTGGAACATGAACAGCAAGGAATTTTAAATTACCTTGACTTGAAGATTGAGAAGAACAATAATAAGCTCAAGTTAGGCATTTATAGAAAACCCACATTTACAGGCGCTGTTATTAATAAAAAGTCATGTCACCCACATAGCCACAAAACAGCCTTTTTTAAAGGTACACTTCATATAGTAAATTCAATTCCGTTGACCCCTGAAAACAAGGAAGCTGAAATGAAGGCTCTTAGACAAACAGCCGTAGAAAATGATTATGACACGGGTTCGATAGACAGATTAGAAAAGTCGATAACACCTAAGAATCAACTACGTGAAGAAAATTCGCACAAATATAGAATTATACCATTCTGGGGACACGTTTCCTACGAATTGGCGAGACTGTTTAAAAAGAGAGACATTAAAATTACTTTTAGAACAGACAATAAATTAGAACATAGGCTGAAGCATAAGATTGATGCAGGTGAGAACTGGATGGGGAAAGCGGGGGTCTACCAAATAAAGTGCAATGATTGTGAAATGAAGTATATAGGACAAACGGCAAGGAATTTCAAGGTGCGGTTTAAGAGCACAGTAATAGAGAGAATGGCTCATCTACAGTGGCAAAACACCTAAAAATTGAATGACATTCGTTGGGCTCCATAAATGATAGTTTGAAAGTTATACACTATGAGGACAAAGGTTGGTTATTATAAAATCTCTACGAAATTGAGATCTTTTGTGCGCTGAGAGAGGATTCCAGCAGCATGCTCAACGAAAAGACAGAACTATCTGAAAACCATTAGTGGACACATTTTAGCAACTTCCTCCTTGAGAAACACTGATGTGTGCGCACATATTAATTATCGACTTCTTGCTTTTAACTTAGCTGAAAAATTTAGAGCGTAGTTCCGTTACAAAACCTTTAATTTAGTGGCTGATTTTATGGATAAATGTTAGGTGTCTTTACTAGAATATATTTGGCCACCAATGACAGCGGTTAAGCACATGAACGATCTTTGAAGTTGAATCAGCTGTTTGTTAGTGCACAACTTACTGCCATCTGAGAACGTGTGGTACTGCGCAAAGTTTTATTTTTCACAATGTACATACACAGCTATAGTGTTTAACCATGCTTCATAGTAGCAGATAGTTTTATGGTAGGTAGGAGGTTAGTTTCATTGGAATATTTGTGGTACAGTCGTTTGTATATAGTGCCCTTATTATTCTACGTTTCTTTGTTTTACAAAACTTGATAATGGGATAATGTCGTCCCGAAACATGTCGTGTTGACATATATATTTTATTATTGACAACTGGTGCGTGAAGTACAGTAATACATGCAATAATACGTAAATTAATTACAAACTACAGCGTCCCTACACTTAATTCACATGTAAGTGTCACTACAGATATTCGGATTTAGATTATGACATGTTCAATATGCCTGCCTTCCGTGACGAAGATACGCCGCAGACGAGTAACAAAAGTCTGCACGACCCGCTGAGGTGTTCGATCATCGTTGCTCTCGATGACATCATGAATGGCTGTTTTCAAATCAGCAATGATCGAAAAATGGTCAAATATTAGTTAATTTATGGGGCCAAACCACTGTGGTCACCAGCCCCCCGGCTTTTACGCTACTTCCACTACTCTTGAACTTGAAACAAATGTTGTATACTGCACGGTTTTCATATTATTTTGCCCACCGCCTGTAAAACGATCCAATGACGATTGTGATGTTTTAACGGGATGATTAATTTGATATTTCAGGTTTTCTCGTCGCGACTGATAAGCATTATGCACACTGCTCAAATAAATTAGCGGATCAGGTGAGATATCATACCATACAGATGGTAACGTATTTTGTTCACAAATGTAATTTGTGTGTGTCAGAGTACGGTATTTTGCTGTTTCAATTCTCTACTTGAGGTTTACATGGCGTTTACTTAGAACAAGACACCTTGGGGCTACCACAATGGTGAAAAATCATTCTAAGAGGCCTGTTTTTTTTTTTTTTTTTTTTTTTTTTTTTTTTTTTTTTTTTTTTTTTTTTTTTTTAAAGTAAGTACCGTTTTGAAATTCAAAAAAGACGTGCTAAGATATCTCAATAATTTTATTTTTACATGAAAGCCTGTATCTACTTTTCTACATAATTTCCGTCAATATTGAGGATCTTGTCATAACGTTGTACCAGTTGTTGAATACTCTCCTCATATAACCCTGCCGCCTGGCTTGTCAACCACTGCACCACAACTGTTTTACCTTATTCATCGTCTTGCTCGGTCACAATGCCAAACAAAACACTACGAGAAACATTAGGAAAGTCATCCCGCAAGGAGGAAATCGTAAAGCGTCTCTCTCACCTTATTGTCCACTTCCACTTTCATTAACGACCGAATTACGTCCACTCCGTTGTTCATCATGCATATTTGTGCGGCCAGCTTTAAATGCTCTCACCCACTTTCTTACCATTCCATCACTCATAATGTTTTCTCGGTAAACTGCACAGATCTCACGATGAATATCGATCTTCTTCTGAGATTGAGATGACTTAGTGATTCGCAACAAACATGACACATAATTTCAAGCCTTTATGGTACTTGTTCTGGCTCAGACTCCTCACAAAATGATGAAGGAAATGAAGTTTACGGATTACTACAGATTCACAATTCATACAGTAAAATTTCTGCGTCAGACACGGTCTTTTACCTTATGCCGTTTTTCTACTAACTTTATGAGAAATACAGTTTACTGTCGGTACTCATACTCTCCAATAACTGTAGCACTAAGAAATCTTATAACAGCCCGTACTTCACAGTCTGCGGGACTCACGATTATCGGAGGCATCTTAAACACTCAGTACGCAATGTAAACCAGAAAGAATCAGACTGTAATGGTGTCGGTGAGTAGGCAACATATGTAGGTACCCAGTGCGCATAAAATTATTGAGGTATTTTAGCACGTCTTTTTTAATTTCAAAACGGTACTTACTTAAAAAACACGTCTCGTAGTTCCTGTCTAATGCATGATCATCTCAGGCGGTCAGTGTAGTTGCACACCTGCGTTGCATGGACAGTATGAGATTATCAAGCACGTCTTAAGGGATTTTTGGCCATTCTTCCACGAGTGCAATATACAGTTCTGCAAGCTGGCCACTCCATTCGTTCAATTCTCTCAGCATCAATCACGCTGTCCACCAGTGCAGCTCTGTGGAGAAGAGCGTTATCGTCCACGAGAAGGAAGCCATCTCATGGAACCAGCGTAGGGTACAAGAAAAGGTTGAAGGATCTCGTCTCTTTACCTCTGAGCAGTCAAAGCGCAATTCTGAATTAGAGCTCCGTACGTCCGCCAATACTGACTCCTTCCCACACCATTCGTACACCGCCATGATATGGTGATGTTCCCTGCACAGAAGTAGAATTATTCCGAGTTTCACGTTCTCTCCAGGTGAGGGAACAACGATTGTCCGGCTGAACACGCAATCTTGACACATCTCTGAACGGCCGGCCGCGGTGGCCGAGGTGACTGAGGCGCTCCAGTCACGGTCAGCACGGCCACTACGGTCGGGGGTTCGAATCCCCCCTCGGGCATGGATATTTGTGCCGTCCTAGTTCGTAAGTAGTTCATAAGTAGTTTGTAAGTTTAGGGACTGATGACCCCGTAGTTAAGTCCCATAAGCTTAACAAACATCTCTGAACGGAACTTGGCGCCATTCGTTGTGACTGCAATCCTGATGTTCCTCCGAATAAGCGGGCAAAACGGTGTCGTGATTTTAATAGGTCACACACTACAGGCCTCCGCGCGTGGAGGCTATATTCCGTAGGCGATTAAGGACTGTTTGTGTTGATACTGAACTTCTTGTAGCTACCTGGAGGGTGGGTTTAGCTGAGTTTCATTCATCCTCCTGTCTCGACGAGCTGTTTACGGGAGATAACTTTCAGGAAGTTTCATATCAGCGCACACACCGCTGCAGAGTGAAATTATCATTCTAGAAACATCCGCTAGGCTGTGGCTCTTCAAGCTTTCCCGGCGGATACGTTGCAAGTCTTCACGAGTTTTCCGCTGGCCAGCGTTGTGCAAATCCCACACTATTTCTTCAGAGCAAATTTCCGACATCTTCAGGTGGTTAGACCTTGTTGGTGGCCAAGTATAACTGACGATATCTGCACATCGACACCCATTTATATTGAACGCGCCCACGATGTATACGCAGACGCACAAATCGCGCACGCGCAGTAATTTGCTCAAACCCAAGCGCCCTATCTGCGCGTGCGCTGTGGGCTGTTTTTACTATCAGTAAAACAGTAAACTCGGTATAACTAAAACAGTTTTATGACGAGTCCATTATCAAAAGACCTTGACTTTCTCGTCGTGATTTAATAGCAGCAATGCAGGGTTCCAGGCTGTATTTAATTAAATCCCGCATCCCTGTTGATGTACCAATATGTATTGAAACGATACAGTAGTATCATTCCATTTGATTTACTTGAATTTGTACGTGTTTCATACAAGCCACAGTGTTGTGTGCACATTAATTTCTGATTTTATTTTTGTGTTTGTCCTTTCGTGCCACCTTAATCACTTATTTCGGGGCTAGTGCTAGGAGAATTAGAGAAAAGAATGCATGATGATTATTATTGCTATTGTAATTACAGGTATAATAAGTGTGCTCCGCTCACATAAGGAGCTTTGCTCCACAGCACCCATCTTCCCATCCTACCAAGTGTGAGTGTGTGTGTTTGTGTGTTTGTCTTCGTGTGTGTGAGGCTGCAGCTGGGAAGGCAGAGATGCTCATAGTTAGAAGGTTAGCCATCTTTATTTCTGTATTGGACAGAGAGGTCTCTTGGGGGGACGTGGTTGACAGGTGTCTGTGATTTGCGATTCCTCCACGATTCGCAAGTTGGCATGGTGGTCGCGTTAGGTGAATAGCCAATTGCAGTACGACTTCGGCCAAGTTGAACGGGAAGGGCGGTTAGGCTAGAGGGCAGCCATATTTCGGCAGAATGTTTCCTGGCTGGCTGAGGACGGACGTGAGTATGTTGGCCTCCGAAGGTAATGTATTTGGAGGTGTGTGTGATTTGTGTCAATTTTGGAACAGATTATCAGGGAAATGGTTCAGAAACTGCACAATGTTAGGAGAAGTCCATTTTATAAATTTTTGGGAGCGTTTTCACGGAATTAGGACGAGTTCTGTTCTTTGCGGATTAGGCTCAGTTCATGTGGGGATCTCTTGTATACCAAATTGGCTTACTTTAATATAGTTCGGGTGGGAAGTGGAACGATGTTCGCTTTGTCCATTTGAGATTCTACTGTGTGCGCGGAGGAAATTTATTAATGAAATCTCGTGTGGCTTCGTTTATCGTTTTGTCGTCCACTTAGATTCACGTGCTGGTGACCATGCGACAGGGTGGGCCAAGATACACAAAGAGAAGTGGACGTATAACCCTCTTAATCGGTTTTAAAGTAACTGCAACAGTTAGCTAGTGAGTAGTAGGTATCCGTGACATAAGATTCGGTGTGATCAATTATTTTGTGGGGATTTTCTTTGTGGCACTTTGAATTTACGTGTGTGTCCCTATGAGGGTAGTACATCATGGCAGTACGATTGTGGAATCCAGCCAGCAGACAAAGAGAGTGAAAACTTTTGGTCCCTTTCTTAATCCATCCACGAAATATTAATTGTATTCTAAATGTTTTAACTGAAATGCCTCATAATATTTCTTGCTTAATTGAGTAACAAGATCTGTAAATAAATGCAAATTTGTTAAAAGGGAAACTGCTTTCTTTATAATAATTCCCCGTCCTTGTTTGTAAGCATAATATTCAGATAGATAATCATGTTAGGCGCATCCATTTAGGTAAGCTATTGCCACCGCTGTCCAATTAGTTGCCATAGTTTCCGTAAGGCGAATTCCGTTCCGCGTCATTTATTAAATCAGGGCTCTAAGATCTGCTTTAACATCTTTTTATACCCGGAACAGGGTGGCAACTGATAGGAAAGCGGAGGGTGGTAAGCTTACAGTATTGCTTGCCTAACGACGTAGTCCCATAAAGACGAAGCCGGGGCTAAAATTTCTGTCTTTTCTTAAAACATACGACGTCCTGTATTCAGACAGTGTTCTGCAACTGCCGAATTCTCCGGTTGACGTAGGCGGGTATGACGCTGATGATCGTCACTGCTTTCTTGTACTGTGCGACATGTCTGGCCTATATATACCGCCCCTCATTGACAAGTGATCTTATACACTCCACGTTTCCTCAGGCCAAGATCATCCTTGACCGAACCAAACATGTTCCTCAGTTTTGCCGATGGTCTAAACATACACTTAATGTCATGTGTTCCAAGGACTCTTTCAATTCTTGACGTTAAGGCACCGAAGTACGGCAAGAAGGCCAAGAGGTTGCATGTCTTTGCATCTTCATTCTGATCCATGGCTTGAACTCGCTGGACCTGAATGCATTATGTACCTGTCTCTCAGCATAACCGTTTTGTCGAAACACTATCTTCATTTGTTGTATCTCAATCGACAAGCTTTCAGGATTAGACAAAACACGTGTTCTATGAACCACCGTACGTGCAGGATGATGGTAACTTGTGGCCTGCAAATACAGGTTTGGTCTGTATGTGTTGGCTTCCGGAAGACGCTGTGCCCCAAGGTTCCATCTGCCTTCACCCGTAGCAAAACACCACGAAAAGGTAAAGTGTCATCTTTTCCCACTTCCATTGCCATTGTGAAGTTTATATTCGGATGTAGTGAATAAAGGTAGGTAAAGTGTGAAGTTCGCCACACCACAAATGTATCATTCACGTACCGAAAAAAAAAAGTTTGAGAGGGGCTGACCGTAGTGCTTTTTCTTGAAATTCATCCATTAAATAATTGGCCACCACAGGAGACAGAGGCTGTGGCTAAGCCATGTCTCGACCATATCCCTTCTTCCATGAGTGCTTGTCCTGCAAGGCTCTCTGAGTAACTTCTGTGAAGTGTGGAAGTAGGAGGCGAGGTAATGGCGGAAGTAAAGCTGTGAGGACGCATCGTAAAGCGTGCCAGGATAGCTCAGTCGGTAGAGCGCTTGTCCACGAAAGGCAAAGGTCCTAGGTTCGAATCCCGGTTCTAGCACACAGTTGTATTCCGCCAGGAAGTATCTTACCAGCGCACACTCCACTGAAGAGTGAAAAAATCGTTCTGTAAATATCATCTGTTGGTACTGAGGAGAATTCTACATCTACATCTACATAGATACTCTGCAAATCATATTTAAGTGCCTGGCAGAGGGTTTATTAACCACCTTCATAACTTTTCTCTACCGTTCCATTCTCTAATAGCGCGCGGGAAGAAAGAACACCTAAATCGTTCCGTTTTCGATCTGATTTCTCTTTTTTTATTTGGATGGTCATGTCTCCCTAAGTAGGTGGGTGCTAGCAAAATATTTTCACATTCAGAACTAAAAGTCGGTGATTGAAACTTCGCAAAAAGATCACGCCGCAATGAATAACGTCTTTCTTTTAATGATTTCCACCCCAATTCGTGCAACATTTCCGTGACGCTTTCCCCCCCGTAACGTGATAAAGCAAAACGAGCTGCCCTTCTCTGAACCTTCTCAATATCTTCCGTCAGTCCCATCTGGTGAGGGTCCCACAAGGGGCAACAGTACTCCAAGAGAGGACGCACAAGTGTGATGTAGGCAGTCTCTTCGGTGGAGCTGGTGCACCGTCTAAGCGTTCTGCCAATGAAACGTAACCTTTGGTTCGCCTTCCCCACAATATTTTCTATGTGTTCTCTCCAGTCAAAGTTGTTCGTAATTGTAACTCCTAGGTATTTGGTAGAATTTACGACCTTAATGTTTGACTGATTTATCGCGTAATTGAAGTTCAGCGGATTTCTTTTAGTGGTCATGTGTATTACTTCACACTTTTCTTTATTTAGTGTCAATTGCCAATTCTCGCACCAAGTAGAAATTTTGTCTAAATCGCTTTGCAGTTGCTTTTGATCCTCTGTTGACTTCACTAACCGATAAACGACAGCATCATCCGCGAACAGTCTAAGGGAGCTATTCAGATTATCTCCTAAATCGTTTATAAACACGAGGAAGAGTAGGGGACCAATAACGCTTCCCTGTGGAACGCCAGATATCACTTCTGTGACTTACCGTCAATTACAACGAACTGTGTCCTTTCTGATAGGAAATCGTGAATCCAATCGCACAATTGGGGAGATATTCCATAAGCACGCAATTTCATTAGAAGCCGCTTATGGGGTACAGTATCAAAAGCCTTCCGGAAATCCAGAAATATGGAATCGAATTCAGCAGAAATTTTGTTCCTCATGATTAGATTTCGGAACTGTGGGTTCATAGTTTGAGTGTTGAACGAAGGTATGGGTAGACTTTTGTTTACACCTTTCGACTCGATTGTATCTGAACACGTTTGGTACCTAGAATTGCTACATTTACCTTTCTCCATCAAACCTGAAATTTGTAACATCATCATGGAATTACCTCATAGAATTTTATTGGTTGCTGTTGTACCTGAGATATTCAGGTACGTTCTCACGTTCTCGTACATCTGGTTTCAGAAATGATGTTATAGGAGCACAGTGTATCTTACATTATATATATATATATATATATATATATATATATATATATATATATATATATATATATATATATATATTGGAAAGACACTGGACTTGCATTCGGAAGGATGGTGGTTCAAATCCACCTCCGACCATCCAGATTTAGGTTTTCCGTGATTTTCCTAAATTACTCCAGGCAAATGCCGGGTTGGTTCCTTTGAAAGGGCACAGCCAATTTCTCTCCCCATCTTTACCCAAAACTTTGAGCGTTAGCAAATGTTCAAATGTTTGTAGAGCTTATGGGACTTAACTACGGGGTCATCAGTCCCTAAACTTACAAACTACTTATGAACTAGCTAATGCTAATAACGGTACAAAAATCCATGCCCGAGGGGGGATTCGAACCCCCGACCGTAGTACCCGTGCAGAAGACCGTGACTGACGCGCCGCAGACGGCTCGGCCAGCGCGGTCGGCCCGAGCGTTAGCTCCGTCTCTAATGACCACGCTGTCGATGGGACGTTAAACCCAAAGCTTCCTTCCTCCCTTATATATATATTGAGCTCTCTACAGATAAGAAGTGATTCCAAGGAATAAAGATAGGCCAGAAATATTGAAATACGATCACTGACAAAAATGTGTACCATCTTCAGGATGCTTCACATTTTTTGTCAGTTAGCGTATTTCAGTGTTGCTCCGTACTCTTACACATTCGAGACAGGTGGTAAAAAATAGTTTTTACTTCTCTGTGTCAGGTGGCTGGCCATCAGAATACATTAGTGCTGATCGTGTTGAGTGTTGTTATCAATCCTGGTAGAGTATACAAGGGCAGTGAATAGCGTCAGATGTTGAGTGATCACCGTGAAAAACGCGAATAAAGTGACCTCACCGTGGGTCGCTGTTTGGCTGGCTGGTTAAATTGTGCGATATACAAACTTGTGGAGAATTTCATTAACAGTAACCGCTTTAGGACTGCTCAGGAACGAGGCGGAAGGGATACTCGTTGCAAGAAGCTACAAGAAATTCGAATATGAATAATTACCGTTGTTCAATTTACTGCTGACATATGAAAATTCGTGCCGGTGCCGCGTCCTTGATGGAGCTAAGGACATAGTTCACTGACAGCAGACCTGAATTGTGTAGTGGTTGCGAGGTCCGTTCGGCACATCGCTCAGAGTTCAGTGATATAACTCAGAGTTGAGGATGCTGAAAGTTTTTGCAGGTTAGAAAACTCGGTAATAAGGAGACGTGCAGTATGGTTAAGTAAAGAATCCGGCGCCCGTCTACAGTAAGACAATAATAAAGCTCTGCTTACGCACATTACAGAAATACATGAACATCCAGTACCATTCTACGAGGGTTGGTTTTTAAGTAAGGGCCGTTTTTATTTTTTTTAAAAAATACAAATACTTTTGTAAAAAAACTTTCATTTTCTGATTCTACACACTTTTACCCATTTTTCTACATAGTTGTCTTGTTTATTTAAGCACTTGTCATACCATATAAGTAAGTTTTTAATTCCCTCTTCAAAGAATTCGGCCGTCTGCTCCGACAGCCAAGAGTTCACGGCCGCTTTCACTTCATCGTCGTCATTGCAGCGCTGCATGCCAAGATGGTGTTTCAGGTACAGGAGCAAGGTCGGGGCTGTATGGTGCATGGTCCAAAACTTCCCAGCCAAAAGAATCAATCAAATCCCGAGTCTTTTGAGAGGTGTGAGGCCTAGCGTTATCGTGCAGGAGCAAAACTCCTTTTGTCAGCATGCCGCGCCTTTTGTTTTGAATTGCTCTGCGGAGCTTCTTTAGAGTTGCAGAGTAGGCATCTGAGTTGATTGTCGTTCCTCGTGGCATAAAGTCCACTAGCAAAACACCGCGCCGGTCACAGAACACAGTTGCCACAATCTTGCGCTTTGACAGTGTCTGTTTGGCTTTGACCTTGACAGGTGAGGTTGTATGTCGCCATTCCATCGATTGTCGCTTGCTTTCGGGAGTGATATGGGATATCCATGTTTCATCTCCAGTAACAATTTGACTCAACATGCCATCCCCTTCTTCCTCATAACGAATCAAAAAGTCCAATGAAGTGGCAAATCTTTTCCCTTTATGGTCCTCTGCGAGGAGTCTGGGTACCAACCGAGAACACAGTTTCTTAAAGTTTAGGTTTTCAGACACAATTTTGTACAAAACCGATCTTGAAACTTGTGGAAATTCCAAAGAAAGAGTGGAAATTGTGAATCTTCTGTCCTCACGAATCTTTGTGTCGACTGCAGCCACCAAATTATCAGTGATCACAGAGGGCCGGCCTGAGCGTTCTTTGTCATGGACGTTTTGACGGCCATTTTTAAACTCTCTAACCCATTGACGCACTTTACCTTCACTCATTGCATTCGAGCCATAAACTTCTGTTAACTGACGATGAATTTCTGCAGTTGATAGGCTTCTCGCGGTCCAAAAACGTATCACTGACCATATCTCACACGCGGCGGGCGATGCAATAATCGTAAACATTATAAAGTAGCACAGCGATGCGAACACGTCAGCTACAGAGCTGCAACTGGCATAAGTGTGAACGGGAAGGATGCCGGCAAGTGGCGCGGTGGCTTGTTGCGGCGTCCGCGCGAACTAGGGGACTACACGCGCGAACGGCCCTTACTTAAAAAACAACCCTCGTAACTGGAAATCTAACTTACGACCTTGCATCAACGTCTTACCTAGACTGTGCCGGAAGCCAGACAGTGAGGAAGAACACCCAGCGCGAGTGGGGACTCGTATTTATAGCCGTGAGTGGCGTGTGGGCTGTTCTCCTTATCTCCCGTCGTGTCTCTTTACCGCCACGTTCGCCTCTGGGCGCCTGGTCCATTGTGTCTTAATATGGTGTAATTCATAGCAATATCTAGCAACAGAACGACACCTTTTTATTGTACTCACAACACAGGGCCGGGATTCGAACCCGGATTTCCCGCTTTTTGCGAGTGGTCATGTTAACTAACGTTATCTGTGTACGGCTTCCAGACCACCCCAAGATATCGTATATTCCGGCCTCGTATACTGCAGGTTTGTTTAAGCAGCTGCCAGCGGGCTACTCGCATATGCGCAGAGCTGAAATTAAGTTCAAGCAGCACCTCCCGCTTCTATTTGCAGTGTGGCTGTTTGCTGCTTAAGCAGTAACCGCAAGCTACCAAATTCTATTCGCAAAAAAATATTTCTGATGCGCTAAAGCCGACAGATTCGCGCATGCGCTGAGTTGTAATGGGAGGGTACTGGAATAGTCCTAACGTGATCAGTGTTTGCGTTTCGTGATCTACATCTACATCTATATCTACATGGGATACTCTGCAAATCACATTTAAGTGCCTGTCAGAGGGTTCATCTCCCATTCCATTCTCGAATAGCGCGCGGGAAGAAAGAACACCCGAATCTCTCCGTTCGGGCTCTGATTTCTCGTATGTTACTCTGCTACACCTGATAAGGATCCCACACTGGGCTGCAATACTCCAAAAATGGACGGACAAGCGTATTGTATGCATTTCTTTTGTAGTTCTGTTGCATGTTTTAAGGGTTCTGCCAAAAAACGCAGTCTCTGGTTCGCCTTTCCCACGATACTATCAATGTTCTTTCCAATTTAAATCTGAAGTGATAGTAATTCCTAGGTATTTTGTGATGTTTACGGCCTTCACTTTTGATTGATTTATCTTGTAAACAAAGTTCAACGGATTTCTTTTCGTACTCATGTGGACGACTTCACACTTCTTCTTATTTAGAGTCAATTGCCAATTTTTACACCATAGTGATATCTTATTCAGATCGTTCTGCAGTTGGGTTTTGATCTTCAGATGATTTTACTAGACGGTAAATGACGGCGTCATCTGCAAACCTAAGAGAGCTACTTAGATTTTCCCCTAAATCGTTTTTGTAAATAAGGAACAGCAGAGGACCAATAACACTACCCTGTGGAACGGCCGATATCACCTCTTTTTTAGTCGATGCACTTCAGTAACGGCGTCACACCATAGCTTTTCATCAAGGGTACAGGCCGGGAGGGATGTAAAAGAAAGAAAGTAACATTTTTTTAAGAAGTAACTGGAACACGCGTGAAAATCTCTTACCCCTTGTGGTCGCTTTGCCTCGATAGGAGATTAAACAGGTGCTGCTGTCACTTTATCATGCTTAGTGGATGTACTCGTAGCTTCTTAAGGAGACAAATAGTACCGTACAGACATATGTTGCTATCATGACTTCCATAGCAAAAGAACGTTCTTGGTTAACATGAATTGAGGTGACAAAAGCAATGGTATAGTACAAATACAGATGGTGGTGGTATCACGAAGTAAAGGTACCCACGTTCCGCCTCAGTTACACGACATTAGCACATTTCACATATAGGTATGGCTGTCGTTCTTCTGGAGGGATTTTTACAGAGGAACTTAAAAACTACTTATACTACTTGTTTATTCTGCCTTCCAACAGATGACAATTGTGTAGAGTTGTGGACGAATACAAATAAAGAATCTTAAGAATCGAATCGTGATCCGGACGAATCGTCGTTCAAAAGAATCGTCTGTCTCGCGACGATTCCAAGTTCCAACGATTCATGATTCGAAGGCGACTGCCGAATCGTGCCGATTGATTACGAATGCCGGAGAGAAGTGAAGAGGGGAGACGAATCGTCGTTCAAAAGAAACGTGTCTCGTGACAATTCCAAGATCCAACGATTCATGATTCGAAAGCAAGTGGCGAATCGTTCCGAATGATTACTAAAGCCAGAAATCGTGTGAACAAAGGAAGCACAGAACAAAGATCGTGAGCCATTAATTATTAGCCTATTCACGAATTACAGATGTCAGAAACAAAACGCAGCGAAATACACAGCTGCCAATACATAAGACTATACGTATTTTATACAGTTTACATATTATGTATTTAAACGAGCAATTCTTAAACATTTATATTTCGCGTATCCCGAAAATGGTTGTAACGATTTGGATTATATTTTGCGTTTAGAGAGGTTTAAACTTTCTGAGTTCATCTACATAGTTGTAGTTTTGTAAAAACTCTATTTTACAAACATGTTCTTTTTAAATAAAAACGCGATTTTAAATGTTTTTAAAGTCATCTCAAAATTATTTTTACTATTTTGGTTTTTGTGTTCAGCTTTCCTAAAAGAAACCGATTTTACTAAAAAGAAACATTTTAATAAATGCAAATTTTTTGTATCTCGAAAGAAATGTAATATTTAGAGACTGATTTTTATTTTTAATGTTTATTTATATAGACGCGTTTCCTTAAATTAATTTTGTATTTCGATGAGATATGTTTTAATTAATATAGATGTAATGAAATTTATATTTAAATGGCCGAAGTATTCAAACAGAAGGGAAAAAAATTACAAGGTTATAGCAGCATTCGAAATAAGTGACCTACGTTCACTGAACCTACTACGCTACTAAATGAGCTATGATAGCAGAAATAGTTGGTAGTGTAATATGTATTTATATCCGCTTGCAAAACTTCAAAGACTATTTTCTCGAGAATTTTTGAGAGCTGAATCAAATGGCTTTGCCTCATTTCTGAACTTCATGCATCATAAATATTAAAAAATCCGATACCCATATTGTCTCCTTTTTGTTTGTGCCGTCGCAGACCAGAAAGAATCGTGGACGAATCGTAGGAACAGATTCACAAGGTTAGAATGACACAGACTTGTATTCCCATCAATGAGCAGGATGTAGAAGTAAGAATCGTGCCAATGGAGACTAAAGAATCGCGAAAGAAACGTGAACGAATCGTAGGTATCGATTCACAGTGTGGGTTTGAATCGCAAGAATCGATTCATAAAAAAAAAAAAAAAAAAAAAAAAAAAAAAAAAAATCGTGTTAACCAACTTTACAATAGTGTGAATTTCATCCACCATGGGCATCACCAATGGGTATACAAGGGGGACGTGTCGCCCCAATATTTTTTGTAAAACAGTTTTAATTTTTTTGTCTTAGTTGACAAATAATGACATTGTAAAACGAATATCTTCAAGCTTAACTAATAACACGTGCTGAAAGTTCTTATGCACTATGAATTAATTATTTACCTGATTTAATAACGTGCTAGTAAAGTAACAGTGATCATTATGAGGCACAAATAAGAGTACTGTCACAAGACAGCGTTACAGACTGTCTGATTGGTGAAGCGGCTGCACACGGCGTGGGAGCTAGACTTGCGCATAATAGTTTGTCTGCTCCCAGTGACGGCTGCTGCGTGAGCCGCTAACGATATGACGCAAACCAAAAGAAACAGTTTGTGGATAATTTCTCGCGTTTAAGTTAGAGTTATCGCTATATCTTGGCATTATGTAATTTATTAGTCAGATATTGCAGAGTGCAGAACACATCAAAACAGAAATTTTGTAGCACTGAACTATGTAATCTAGCAGGCAGACGCTCACCTCGAAATGACTCATCAGCAGAAGGCAAACACGTGATTTTTAATTCTGCTAAGCGCCCTCTCGCTATTGCCCGTCGGTCTTCGGAAAAGAATCCAACGAACTATGAAGCGAGATACGTTTGGCATAATCGTCCGCTGCTGCTAGTTCGTCCGCTCCTTCTAGTTCGTCCGCTCTTTTTGGCTTTTTCTACCGCTACTAAAAGAGCTCTATTTTATGACAGCTTCTTTATATAATGAATCAGTGTTGGCAAAGCGTGTGCTATTACCCGTATTTTTGGGCTATTTGACATCAAATACCTAGGCAAGTAAATCAGTTACTTATACGAATGGGTGATACAATGGTATTCAACTACTTTGCATACAGAGTACTCGTAGTACTTTATTTTTAAAATAGATTTCTTGTAGCAGTGAACTATGAAACTACAGGTGAGCTGCATCTCAGCTCGAAATGACGGTAACTGGCAGAAGGGAAACACGCGATTCTGCGCGCTCTCGCGCCCTCTCGCTGTTCCCCGTCAGTCTTCGGAAAAGGAGCGGACGAACTAAGAGGCGAGGGATCTGCGAACTAGTTCGCCTGTGGCAGCGCTCTTCCGAACTAGTTCGTTCGCGAACTACACAAGACTACTGGGAACGCGCCTCACCTCACCTCACGTCACTACAGCCACCAGACCGTCTCACTGAATCACATCTAGTGTGAGATGCTTCGTAACGATGATGTAGTCAGTTCATTCGTCACGTGTTGGAGCAAAGTTACTGTCAGAAACAGCTATGAAGAGAGTAAAAGACAGTTCATCAATATTGTCTTTCTTTAAAAAGAAAATGAATATGGTAAGTAAATATTTATTACAAAACTAGTTCCAGCAACCGGCGCTGCTTGCGTATGTATTTTTTTCCCATTGTTTTGATATACATCTCCTTCTTCCCGTTCTGTCCATCGCCTTCTGTTCCATTCTGTTTCACCTGTATCTCAGGTGGATAATGGTCTCTAGTTTCGTTTTCCGCATCTCAATCCTTATAACATGATCTCCAAAACAACATACCCTACAATAATATTTTCTAGCTACCTTCATTAGAATATTAGGGAAGTTCCTCCAAAATGTGTTGCGGATATACTTAGTCGTAAAGATATAAGAATTAAGAACCTTAAGCTTTATAGAGCGTTATTTAATGCATCTTATTGTTGATGATATCATATCTCATGAGTTATGCTTCGTAATATCAAATAATGTAGAAGATAAATTTAGTGTAGGCCTATATTTGCATACTGTACGTCAAAAATGTCGATAACACAGTTTGTAGTATTCAAATAACAAACTGTGATGTCGTGTCGAATGCAATAATTTCATGAACAGTGGATAGTTCCTTTGCAATAAGCTTTTTCCTTTCATTACTTTGAAGGGGTTGTCAACTACAGTTTTTTAAAACGTTTATCATTACGTCTAAAGTTTGTCACAATAATGTAACCGCATCCTTTCTTTAAGTGTGGATTAAGAGAATATGGTTACGCATCGAGGAGGCTACGCTCCTTTTCTTCTTCTTATTTTTTTTTTTTTTTTTTTTTTTTTATTTTTCACCCACCCGTTGGAAGGTAGTTTGTTCTTGCCTCCACAGCTTCTAACCGTCACAAACGCAGTCTGCTAACTTGTAAATGTTCAAAATATTCAAATGTTTGTTAAGCTTATGGGACTTAACTACGGGGTCATCAGTCCCTAAACTTATAAACTACTTATCTACTACCTTATACTAAGGACGGCACAAATATCCATGTTCGCGGGGGGATTCCAACCCCCGACCGTAGTGGTCGTGCAGACCGTGACTGGAGCGCCTCAGTCTCCTCGGCCACCGCGGCCGGCTAACTTGTAAATGCTTCAGCATCAGCCGGTATTTCTGGACTACTGATTGATAAGATGCTGGCGGTGTGTTATTAGTGACAAGCTTTTCAGCTTCACTGTCCTGCATGATTTAATGCCATGGATCTGCATCGTTGACATTCATTCTTCCACGCCTACTTATTCCAACTTAAAGTAACTGAGTTCCCTAAATCGCTCCAGACGAATGCCAGGATGGTTCCTTTGCGACGGCACGGCCGACTTCCTTCCCCGTCCTTAGCAAGCGCGAGCTTCGTCTATGCTGTCGACATTCCAAACTCTTCATCTTCCTTCTTACTTTTGGCAATTCACTGCTTTTAGAATGTTGGACTTTTGCAACACACAATTCTGTTCATTTCATTTGGACTTTGAGAACTTTACGCCATACGCAAATTATTATTCCATGACGTTTCATTGTCTTCCGTTAGACTGTTCCACGCAGGACGTACCTTTCGAATCAGTATTTTTGTTGATTCTTAGCAGATTTTACGACCTTCCAAACTTACGTAATAATTCTTATCTGTAGTACCGTTTGGAAGTTTCAAAGTGATCTTGATCGATGGGCTGCAATAAGGTGGTTAGGGTAGGTGGAAGAAACATCACGTTTATGAATCCATCCTTTTCGTTTGAGATAACACATGACTGATGAGTTACTGTCTTGTGAAGAAGCAGAAATGTTTTGTCGCTTCTGCCATTCCACAACTGATAAACTTGTCGAGGTAGCTGAAGCAGAACTGTCCGACGTTTTGTTAGCGTGTATCTTTCAAGCCGCTAGAACGCGGAATTATTCTCTGCAGAAACCATTTTGAAATAATTTATTTAGTAGACCTGTGACTGTAGAACATCTGTGGCGGCGCGCGAATCCTCTTTATAAACACGACGACGACGTACAGTAAACGATGATTAGTCGCCACATCAGCCCCCGCGGTGGAAGCGGAGCGTTATCTTCTAAAACGTGCAGGAAAATGTACGTGCCGTCCGGAACGGGTTGTGCGTGCCGGCTGTGGAACAGAGGTAGGCTGTTTTTGAGCTTGCGATTGTGACTGAGTTTGAGGCGCTGACTTTGTCGACTTGAGCTGTTCTCTTGAAACCTCAGCCGGTGATGCGTCCTGATAGATGTACGCAGGTTTGATGCGGTCAATGGAGACAGTCGTGGCCTTGCCATTTATGGCAATATCAAATGTCCGTTCACCTCGTTGTAACACGCGATGTGGACCTGTGTATGGAGCTTGCAGAGCAGGTTTCACACCGTCTGTGCGAAGCATCACGTGCGTACATTTGTCCAAGTCTTGATGATTATAACAGTATGGAACCCTGTTGTGGGCGAAAACATGCGATACGTTCGCGCAAGCGACGTAGTAAATCAGGTTGGTCTTGCACAATGGATTGAAAGGAACTGACGTCAACGAATTCACCTGGAAGACGTAACGCTTCTCCGAAAACCAGTTCTGCCGAGGAAGCGTCTATGTCAGGTTTGTAGGCATTTCGTAGACCCAGTAACACGATTGGTAGCGCGGTTGTCCAGGCTGTGTCATGGCACATTAGAGCAGACTTGAGCGATCGGTGCCATCGTTCAATTAAACCATTGCTTGCTGGATGGTAACTTGTGGTCCTTTGATGAACATACCCACAGAATTGTGCAAGCTTGGCAAATAAGTCTGACTCAAACTGCCTGCCTCGGTCTGTTGTTATATGCAGTGGGCATCCAAATCTTGACAGCCATGTGGACACAAAGGCTGAGGCTAGTGTTTCTGCTGTAATGTTGTCCAGCGGTACCGCCTCCGGCCATCTAGTGAAACGATCCATAATAGTAAGTAAGTAACGTTGACCATTTGATGGACTTAACGGACCTACTACGTCAAGATGCACATGTGCAAAACGTGAGGTGACGTCAGGAAAATTGCCCACTGGAGCATGTACGTGACGAGACACTTTACTGCGTTGGCATGGAACACATGAAAGCGTCCACTCACGGCAGTTCTTTTCCATTCCTGGCCAGACAAAACGTTTTGATATGAGGCGGAACGAAGGGCGAATTCCGGGATGAGATAAACCATGACAATTGTCGAAAGCTTGTCTGCGAAATTGAGTGGGAAGGAATGGTCTTGGTCTTCCAGTCGAGACATCACAGTACAGTTTAGCATCTGTGCCGGGAACGCTAACGAGTTGCATCTGTAATGCTGTGTTGTCATCCTTCAGCAATATCTGGAGCTCTTTGTCAGATTGTTAGGCCTGAGCAAATGCAGTGAAGTCGATTGAGCTTGAGATACTGTTTACTCGAGAGAGACAGTCGGCCACCACATTATCTAATCCAGAGACGTGCTCTATTTTAGTGGTAAACTGTGCAATAAACTCTAAATGATTGTACTGCCTAGGTGAACGGTTGCATACGGAATGCATACGTCAGTGGCTCGCTTCTATCTGAGACCGGAAATATTTAATAGCCTTGTATATAGAGAGAAGTTCCCGATCGTAAGTACTCCACTTTTGTTGTGAAGGCGACAGCTTATGCGAATAAAACGCTAGTGGTTGCCGTGAGTCATTTGTCCATTGTTGTAATACGGCACCTGTAGCCTTTAAACTTGCATCAACTACTACCGCTAATGGTGCGTCAAGTTTAGGATGGGCCAACAATGTAGCGTCGGCCAAGCAACGTTTTGCGGCCTCAAAAGCAGAATTCATTGCTTCAGTCCACTGTACTAATGAATTTCTCTTAATCATGGCCGGCCGCGGTGGCCGAGGTGACTGAGGCGCTTCAGTCACGGTCAGCACGGCCACTACGGTCGGGGGTTCGAATCCCCCCTCGGGCATGGATATTTGTGCCGTCCTAGTTCGTAAGTAGTTCATAAGTAGTTTGTAAGTTTAGGGACTGATAGCCCCGTAGTTAAGTCCCATAAGACTTTACAAACATTTGATTCTTAATCATGGGTCCGGAAAGCGCTGTTGTCAAGGGTTCTTGTAATTCTGCTGCTCGTGGCAGATGTTGACGATAAAAATTCAGCATCCCGAGAAACCTACGTAACTCTTTGATCGTATTTGGCTTCTGTATTTCTAGGATAGCTTGAACCTTATCCGGTAAGGGAAGGGAGCCCGCAGCCGAAATACGATGGCCGAGAAAATCGATTTCAGGTTGTTCAAATATGCAATTGGCTATGTTCAAAACTACGCCATACTGTTCCAAGCGTTCAAACACTGATTTGAGATTTTGTTGATGTTGTTCTTCGGTGGCCGAAAATATCAAGATATCATCAAGGTAAGAGAAACAAAAAGGTAGTCCTTGTAATACTGAATCAATAAACGTTTGCCAAGTCTGAGCTGCATTGCGTAAACCGTACGTCATAAACATGCTTTCAAATAAGCCAAATAGCGTGATAATTGCCGTTTTAGGTATATCTTTCTCCGCCACCGGTATTTGAGTGTAAGCTTTTGCACAATCTAGTACAGTAAAGATCGTTGCGCCATGTAGGGCATGATTATAATCTCGCAACAGCGGAACTGGATAACGGTCTGGTATTGTTCTTGCATTAAGTGCTCTATAATCGCCGCAGGGGCGCCATGCTCCACTCTTTTTAGGGACGAGATGAAGCGCTGAAGACCATGGGCTACTCGTGGGGCGAATAATGCCTTCCTTTAGCATTGTGGCAAACTCTGCCTTTGCTATTGCTAGTCGATCTGGTGCCAGCCTTCTGGGCCTACATGACACTGGAGGGCCATCTGTGATCTGTGGTATTCATGTAATGCACAGTCTTATGTTGCACTTGATTTGGAGCTCCAGGGGGCCTAGTCAAGGTCGGAGATTGACATAATAGAGATGAGTACTTACAGTTTTTCGCTTGCACGAGCTTGGCGCTGGATGTGTTGGTGCTACGGCGAAAACCAGTTGAAGTTAGGCCAGTCACGTTGTCCACGATCCGGGAATTCGCTACGTCAGGCAACAGTCGGTAATATGCCAAGAAATCCGCACCGATGATTGGCTCAGCGACGTCTGCTATGGTGAAATTCCAATTCGGGGCGCGACGTAGTCCTAAGTCCAGCTCAATACTCTGCATTCCATAAGTCCGTATCATTGAATTATTAGCGGCTGATAAACAGAATGCAGTCGGTGGACGGCAGCGATATATTGCAGTTCGTAGTAATATACTCAAATCAGAACCTGTGTCTATCAGAAATTTCATTACAGACTTCCTGTCGCTGATATACAGGCGCTGTGATCCTGTTCGGCAGTCTGCTGCGCCTAAGGTCGACCGCCGCTGGCATTTGGGAACGAGCAAGGACTAGTACATTTATGTGCCTGTTCACCAAATTTACGGTGGTACCAGCATGTCGAATGTTCTGCATCAGAAGACGAAGCGCCTTTCGAAGATCTACTTCTGAACCTGTGTCGATAACGGTTTCTGCCTTTGTTGACGCTTTGTCGAGACATCAGTTCACTGAGCTGGTTACAAAGAACGTCTACCTTCGCTGCTAATGAATCATAGTCGTTAAGCGCAACTCCTGACGTTGCCGCCGTACTGCTGCCGGCTTCTGATACGGCGCAGACACGCACTGGTGTGATTGCTTCTTGAATACGATCTGCGAGTTCCGCTACAGCGTCAAGAGACATCTCTGTTTGAAACGCTATAATCGCCTTAACTTGTGGTGGCAGGCGGTTGCTCCAAATTGTGCGTAACAAGTTGTCAGGAACCATACCGACGTCGACCTTGCTTCGCAAATGCCTTAGATACTGAGAAGGCTTGCGATCACCAACATCTTCTTGTGTGAGCACTTGCCGTATGCGTTCCTCCTGTGAAGCGGCTACTCTTCGAATCAGCTCTGTTTTCAGCTTCTTGTATGCATCTGCTGTCGGCGGCGCGGTTATAATGTCTTGAATTTCCGCGGCATATTGTTGATCTAATTGACTCACGACCAAAGAAAACATCGTCGAGTCGGCGGTAATTCCTGCACAACGGAAACTTGCCTCTACTTGGGCGAACCATAACACTGGATTATTTGGCCAGAACGGCGGCAAACGTACGGCTATTCTTGTAACTCTAGGTTCTTCCTCGAACATCTTGCTAGTATCTTCTCGCGTTTTCTGCAGACTTGTATCACGTCGGGGTCACCAATTGTCGAGGCAGCTGAAGCACAACTGTCCGACGTTTTGTTAGCGTGTATCTTTCAAGCCGTTAGAACGCGGAATTATTCTCTGCAGAAACCATTTTGAAATAATTTATTTAGTAGACCTGCGACTGTAGATTAATACATTAAATACAAATGAGAGACGTTTTACGTTAAACTATAATCGTCACATCAAAAGCACAATGTTTCAAACAGAAGATTACAGTCGTAACTATGTACTAAACAATAAACAGGAGACTCGCAAAAACAAAGAATAAACAGTCTTGCTGCGGCAACAACATCTGTGGCGGCGCGCGAATCCTCTTTATAAACACGACGACGACGTACAGTAAACGATTATTAGTCGCCACAAACTTATTAACATATTTGAGAAAACGCAGATTATTACTTTTATCCAGTGATGAGGAAAGGCAAGCTGCAGCTTAGCGTAAGTTACAGCAGTAATAAGATGCCCTTATTTTAGTGCCAGGTCCGCAAGAAGAGTTTCCGTCGGCAAAGCTTTCCAAGTGATAGTAACATCGTCATAGAGTGCAAGCAGTTACTGTTCTTGATAGTCCAGACGAAAGTGATTTAATGAGATAGTTGTGCAGCAGATCATTAATATAAATAGATTACTACATAAATGACTCTTCAGAATGTTACCTCACTGTATATGTGTATTTCTTCATATAAATTAAGTATCAATTTACTATTTTTTTATTTTTTTATTTTTTAAGTAGAATATTTCCTATTTTCTTCAACCTTTTGTGACATTATTTCAGGTATTCTTCGCTCTGTGCTGTAGGGTTAATTCATTACACATTCTGTCAACTCACACAAAAGTTTTATGAATTAAATCAAAATCATAACACCTTACTCATATATTGGTCATGTGCTTTATACACATGGCTTTAAAACATCGCGCGCAGTTAGATTTTGCCTTGATACTCGAAGCGTCAGTTCCAAAGGAACGGGAACTGGCCATGGTGCGCAGCTCTGTAATTAAATAATGCATTGATAATTCATAGTTTGCCAAGTCTTCCGACTCTACCAAAAGTGGCCTATCGATTTTTGACAAATGCCGGTATTTTCAATTGTCTCAAATCGATAGACCACTTTTAGTAGTGCAGCTAGAGTCGGAAGATTTCGCAAATTTCTAATCATCAATGCATTATTTTGCTTCTGTGTCTTTACTCCGAAGACAAACTACATAGCTTCCTTTGATTATCTCCTCTTCTCACTTGCAATTGTAGATCGTCTTCATAATTTGTTTCCGTGTTGCTGTGGCGAGAGAGAACTTCATAACTGTTCATCCTTTTCATCTGCTTTAGAAGCTTCATCCAATACCTTTTACAGAAGATTCCGCACACTTTCTTGTTCTGTTTTGTAAGGATCAATTGCTGAATTAATGCACCGAATGGAAAAAAGCCAATCAGCTACTATGCAATATAACTGTAAGCTTTCTCAGGGCACAGTAATGTAGAGAGTCGCGCGGGTTATTTCTCATTTTCTTGGAACTTTGGTTTCCATTATAGACTGTATTGCTACCCAACGGCCGCACATTACTTGTTATATAGGAACCACAGATTATGAAAGTGCACTCATATCAATTATGTAATAATAAATCATTGAGATGGATGTAGTCAACAACCTGAGAAATCACCAAAGGTTTTAAACAGTCGCGCATTTGACCGACGTTGTAATAATCGTCGCTCTGCTGTATTCGAAAAAGAATATGCTTCGGTTATCAAGACACTGAATGAATTAACAGAACAGGGATACGAAGGAGCCATTGTCGTACTTAATGTTTTTGAGTTTGGCAAAGCGTACCTCGGTTTCCTAACGGGGGAAGAAGTAACTGAGCTTTTAGAAATCTCGAACAGGAGTTCCCAAGGAGAAAAAAGAACAGTGTCGGGACTTTATTCTGCAGTTGAAATTATAACTGAGGACCTTAAAAATCCCAGAACAAATGAATAGTTTTCTTCTATGTATAAAGAATGTAACATTAAGATATCCGAGCTTGGCTTAGAACAGCTGCAACTTCCAAGGAAAAAAATAATTTCCAAGCGATTGCCTGAGGCCATGGATCCACATCAATTTCTGTCGCTTGAAGAACTATACAGGCAGGAATATTTTGAAATCATTGATTCGGCTGTCCAAGAGCTTACACATAGGATATATGACCAACCTGGCATGAAGAAACAGGTTTCCTTGGAAAAAGTGTTAGAGAAACTCCATACCAAGAAATAGATGATCAGTCTTTCAAAACAGATCTTGAACTCTTTTATCTACAATACAATTTAAAATGCCTGAAAGAGACGAAAGATGTTTTGGTTCTATGAAAAAAGAAGTTCGTGGACTATTTTTCTTATGTGAAGCGTTGGTCAGACGTTTGCTTGTGTTCCCAGGGTCAACCTGTGAAGCCGAACGCAGTTTTTTTTTTTTTTTTTTAATGTGTTACTAATTGGTTGTTTGGTTAAATTTCCAATCAAAATCAGACAGAACATCGTTTTAAAACCTATTCAGTTTGTGATACTTCTCAGTTGTTTTGAATAATCATCATACAGTAAAAAAATTTAAATGTGTTATATAATTTTTTTTAATAACAGGTAACTGCAGAATAAGTTTGAATCCAGGATTAAATGGGCACGCTTTAGTAACTTTAAGTGCAACTTAAACAGTACCGGGGCATATACTTGATATTGGCAACGACACCTCCCCCCACCCAGTCGGCTTCTGAGGCATCAGAATGTTCCATAATGTCCCGCTTGAGTCGTCGCCCCCAATAATTTAGTGCTGGTGACGCCTATGCATCCAACTGACCTCCATTCTTTAAACCAACAATTAGCTTTCATTGTTTAGTCGCAGTTACTGAGCGTGCGTGAGAAAATTTCGTTTGTTGAACGTGGATTTTTTGCCAGAACTCTTAGTTAATGGGTAAGTATTACGCCCATGTGCACGTATAATTATGTTAGGGATATAAATGTAGTAAAGGCCAAAATGGGTATTTGCATGCAGGATATAGCCTCAGTGACTGTTGAAGTACATCCATCTGGGAAGGACAGTAGCTTTGTTGATACAATAATGAAACACAGTACTATTTGACATTTGTCTTTTCTTGCAAGATACTAATTACTCATGCTTCTACAATATTTCAATAACAAAGCCAACCTACTTTGGTCACTAAGATGCTCTTTGTGTGTTTATCATCATTCAGGGGTAGAATTTTCATCCTTTGATACCGGTACATCAGAACTGCGAATTTAGGGAGAAGAAATGAAAATGAAACGCAGAGTGGAATGTGGTTTCAGATGTGACAGTTATATTATTGCCGCTGATAGCACACGTTGTGGACATACCTACCTTACCTCCGAGTAAATGGACTCACCCGTTCCACGTCACCGACGTGCGCTCAGTCGCGGGAAACATAATCGCTAGTAAGCAAGCGGTCTAACGTAACGGTGTCGCTATGTTTCCGAAACAGGAGCAACGGATTTGAATCTAGACTGAAAGTGCCAGAGGTCGTACAGCACGACAGTGTCATCAAGGACTTCAAGAGGCGTGTGAGGAATCGGCATTGCCGTACAGAAGAGTGGCACTTTGGGTAAAAGCCTTCAACGAAGGTCGGCAAACTGTGGTAGACATGCATCTGGCAGGTCATCCTAGCGTCTCTGAAGAAACGTGCATACTGTTGCAGTGATCGACGCCAGACGATTCGTGAGCTCGCCCACGAAACCAGATTAGCGCATACGACTGTGAATCGCATCCTGAAGGAACGCTTGGGCATGGGAAAAATTGCATCACGATGGGATGCGTATGAATTGACAGAAATGCAGAAATGGATGCATTACGTCGCTGCTCAGACGCACTTGGAGCGCTATGATCACAAGGATAGGCTTTATTAAACTGTATCGTAACACTGGATGAGACATGGGCCACATCGAACGAGTCAAAACTGAAACACCAATCCAACGAATGGAATGGTAACAGTTTGGTGACTGTGGCAACCAACTTTGATACTGTCATCCAGTAATGCCATACCGTCGTCAGTAGACTAATTTACCGCTACAATAAATTTATAGAAGGAACTGATAGAGCTGACCAAAATGTTTCATTCTATATAGTGGTCATCAGGGAGAGAAATGGTACTTCCCAAATAATGTTTATTTTCGATTTAGCCGAGCACAATGCATGGCAGCTCTACAGAGACAATGGTGGTCTATTGGACCACATTAACATTCCGTCGAAGAATCGTCACCACAATTTTGGAATCATATTCAGACTGTTGTGCTGCAATGCGAAGAGGAAGACCATTTACAATGGGGAAAAATTATTAAAGATACGACTAGCTGTAACATTATGTCCCACATTTGGCTGTAGATACTGTTTCAGGAAGGACAAAATAACTTATTTGTTGCCAATGCAAAATAAAAATTAAATCTACAACACAGAGAATTGAATCCAGTGTATCACTTCATGGTTTTTTTCCGTACTGGTCCATAAAAATAAGATACTATTGATCTGATGCTTTAATTTTGCTTCAATTGTACGTCAATTCACTTGATATCCTTCCGGAAGGATGGGACATTTTCCAAAAATCTATGCAAATAAAAAGTGTAAAACTATTATGGACATCTAACTTTTATTATAATAAAGTGATTAATAAAAGGTTTCGATAAGATGAAAACAAAAATTCAGTCTTTTGTCGGTTGACAACGCCACATATCGATTAAGAGGGCCGACACTGCGCATGTGGGATAGAAGCGAAAGAAAAGAAGAATTTAAGAGTCTGAATGAAGACGAGTGTCTTACTGGAAATTATCTAAGAAGCAGTAAAAAATCCGAAGATTTGGTTCGAACACTACAGTGCTCTACTAGGCATAATCCTGTTGGAGATAGTATGTCGTTGTCTTTCTCAGTCCTTTGAACTAACTCAGCCAATTACAGAGGGACCTACAGCTTAACTTGGTTTCCGAGTCACCGTGCAACTTGGTATTTTTAACATCAACAATATTGCTAGACGTGAAAAAAGTGATAAGTGACAGATTACAATTCCAAGACTGAATGGCGATTTTGCGATTCATTGTTTGCCACACTATCATTCTGCCACCGTGACACACTTATCTGCTGGTTGCGAAACACATGACAAATGAAATGCTGGAGATAGTCACCTTGGTTGCAGCTTTCAAAATAGCGAACTATGCTTGTGGTAATCTTTGTCAATTTAGCTTCTACATTACGCATACCAAAACACTCGAAAAATAGTACTAACTAAATATCAGTTTGATTTTCAGAAAGGCCTTTTAACAGAAAATGCTATTACTGATCAAATATTAACTGCTTTGAGCAACGTGACATCACCAATTTGAATTTTTTGTGATGTCTCATAGGCTCTTGATTGTGTAAATCACGGAATACTTTTCCACAGCGCTGGGTCTTAGGTCCTTTGATGTTCTTAATATATTAATGACTTGTCATTCAATAATCACTAAGATACAAAGTTTTTTGCTGACGATACAAGTATGATAATAACACCTGACAAATAGGAATTACCTGACGAAATTGTAAATAACTCTTTCAGAATATTATTAAGTGATTAACGCTAAAAGGACTTTGGTTAAATTTTGATAAAACACAGTATATACTGTTTTGTACAGTAAATGGCATGACACCATCAATAAACTTAGACTATAGACAGAAATGTGTAAATAAGGTAGAATATTCAACATTTCTAGGCTAGTGCATTGGTGGGATATTGTATTGGAAAAATACATTGATGTTCTGCTGAAACGATTGAGTTTATCTACTTAGGATTATTACTAATTCTGGTAATAGACGTCTCAGTAAATTAGCTTACTATACCTATTTTCATTCGCTTCTTTCATTGTTGTTGTTATGGTCTTCAGTCCGGAGACTGGTTTGATGCAGCTCTCCAACCTAATCTATTCTGAGCAAGCCTTTTCATCTCCTCATAAGAACGGCAACCCACATCCATTTGAATCTGCTTACTATATGCGTCTCTTGGTCTCCCTCTGCGATTTTTACCCCACACACTTGCCTCCAACGTTAAATTTACTATTCCTCGATGTATAAGAATGTGTCCTACCCAGCGATCCCTTCTTTTAGTCAAGGTATACCAAAAGTTCCTTTTCTCACCAATTCTGTTCAGTACCTCTTCATTAGTTATGCGATTTACCCACCTAATCTTCAGCATTCTTCTGTAGCACCACATTTCAAAAGCCTCTATTCTCTTCATATCCGCACTGTTTATCTTCCATTTTTCACTCCCCTACAAGGCAACACTCTACACTTCCTTACACTTAAATTCCACTCCCATGAACCACAGACATTGCCGAGGTGGGGTGGCTTGCGTGCCTCAACGATACAGATAGCAGTACCGTAGGTGCAACCACAGCGGAGGGGTATCTGTGGAGAGGCCAGACAAACGTGTGGTTCCTGAAGAGGGGCAGCAGCCTTTTCAGTAGTTACAGGGGCAACAGTCTGGATGATTGACTGAGCTGGCCTTGTAACATCAGCTAATGTGGCTTTGCAACACAGTTACTGCGAACGGCTGAAAGCAAGGGGAAACTACAGCCGTTATTTTTCCCGAGGACATGCAGCTCTACTGTATGAACATATGATGATGGTATCCTCTTGGGTAAAATATTCCGGAGGTAAAATAGTCCCCTATTCGGATCTCCGGGCGGGGATTTGATTTGGAGTGGTGGTAAGCACGTTCCCACGTGCAAACGCCGTTCAATCACTAATGTCCGCATTCGAAATACTGTTTCTTGTGATGGGAAGTACATATTAGTTTTCTGAGTGATACAGGAACTGTTAGGCCATAATTTCTCTATATAAATATTTTTCTTTCTGTAGGGGTTTTTTCCTCATGCGACTAAATTAGTTTAGTACATACTCTACAGATCATGAATACGACAATTCGTAATACAGTAGCCGCGGCAGAGCGCATTGAGGCGCTATGCTACGATTTGATTTTCTCAGGGAAGCCAACACAGTCTTGGGCCTACCCACCACTGCCCGCACCGAAACTAAGTTTATTGTGCGGTATCGCTCCCTGTATATCTAGTAAAGCCAACCAATGCCCTTTAACAGTGCAAGGAGTCCCTTTACCAGTTCTTCATTAGACACAATTTCTTCGGGTCTGGTTGTCCCAAATGTTCTGTGCCTTTTACTCTCCATTGCAATGCATTCGAAGATTAGATGTGATGCAGTTTCATCACCATCATCACATATCCTACATTTAGGATCCTCTTCTGTTATTCCCATTGTATGTAGGTGTTTTTTGAAATTCCCATGGCCTGTCAGCAATCCAACCATGAGTCTAATCTCTCTCCTGTTCAGGCCCAGGATTGCAGAGCTTCTTTTAAAACATGGCTTTGGCATCATTACCTTGCAATGTTTTTGTTGGTAGACTTTGGTCCAATATTCTACGTGCTGTCTTCTGAGCCAGTTACGTACCTCCAATATAATCATTGCCTTGCTGATTGTCAGGACAGGTTCCGGTCCAATAAATGGAGTCTCTGCCCCCGCGCAAGGCCGTTTACCGTTGGGGCATAGATGTTTGTGCCGTTTTTAGTATCAGCTAGTTCATAAGTAGTTTGTAAGTTTAGGGACTGATGACCCCGCAGTTAAGTCCCATAAGCTTTACAAACATTTGAGCATTCGTAATACAGTAATGTGAAACGTGTCAGTTTAATAAAAAGTATCCTTACATGATATTAGAATAATTTACATTTTTTTAAATTTTTATATGGTCACTTTTAATATATACAATTTCTATTTGATATCTAAAAATTGGCTATTTGTCAGACTATTGATACTATTTGCCAAGCGACCAAAGACTTAAGTGGCAGCATAATTCAACTGTTTCCGGGCCAAAGTTAGATTTAATCTTGAATAGTGAAGCTCATCATTTCTCCTGGTGTTATATTTGTGCACGCTACTATTACTTTTGAATTGTGCTGGGTTATTAATAACAAATTTCATGAGTTAATATAATATATATTATGACTGTACCGTGAAGGCCAATAGTTTCTTAAATAAAGTATCCTCTTGGGTAAAATATTCCGGAGGTAAAATAGTCCCCTATTCGGATCTCCGGGCGGGGATTTGATTTGGAGTGGGATGATCTATGGTGAGCTCCAATAATTATTATGATTACATGCTTTTGTGCAATGTATACTTTTTTACTAAGTGATGTATTACCCCAGTATATGATGCCATCCACTCCCATGAACCACAGACATTGCCGAGGTGGGGTGGCTTGCGTGCCTCAACGATACAGATAGCCGTACCGTAGGTGCAACCACAGCGGAGGGGTACCTGTGGAGATGCCAGCCAGACGTGTGGTTCCTGAAGAGGGGCAGCAGCCTTTTCAGTAGTTACAGGGGCAACGGTCTGGATGATTGACTGAGCTGGCCTTGTAACATCAGCTAATGTGGCTTTGCCACACAGCTACTGCGAACGGCTGAAAGCAAGGGGAAACTACAGTTACCTTTCCCGAGGACATGCAGCTCTACTGTATGAACATATGATGATGGCATCCTCTCGGGTAAAATATTCCGGAGGTAAAATAGTCCCCCATTCGGATCTCCGGGCGGGGACTACTCAGGAGGATGTGATCATCAGGAAAGACAATACTGGCATTCTACGGGTCGGAGCGTGGAATGTTAGATCCCTTAATCGAGTAGGAAAATTAGAAAATTTAAAAAGGGAAATGCATAGGTTGAAGTTAGATATAGTGGGGATTAGTGAAGTTCGGTGGCAGGATGAACAGGATTTCTGGTCAGGTGAGTATAGGATTATAAATACAAAATCAATTGTGGGTATCACAGGAGTAGGATTGATAATGAATAAGAAAATAGGAATGCGGGTAAACTACTATGACCAGCACAGTGATCGCATTATCATTGTCAAGATAGATACGAAGCCAACACCGACAACAGTAGAACAGGTTTATATGCCAACTAGCTCTGCCGACGATGAAGAAATCGAAGAAATATATGAGGAGCTAAAGGAAATTATTCAGACAATTAAGGGAGAGGAAAACTTAATTGTTATGGGAGACTGGAATTCGGTTGTAGAACAAGAAAGGGAAGGGAGGATAGTAGGTGAATATGGTCTGGGCAAAAGGAATGAAAGAGGAAGCCGCCTGGTAGAATTTTGCACAGAACATAATTTAGTTATAACAAACACCTGTTCAAGAATCACAAAAGAAGGTTGTATACGTGGAAGAGACCAGGAGACACCGGGAGATACCAGATAGATTTTATAATGGTAAGACATAGATTTCGGAACCAGGTTCTACAGTGTAAGACATACCCAGGGGCAGATATAGACTCTGACCATAACTTGTTGGTTATGAACTGTAGGCTGAAACTAAAGAAACTACAGAAAGGTAGGAAAATAAGGAGATGGGACCTGGATAAATTGAAGGAACCTGAGGTTCTTAAGAATTTCAGAGGGAGCTTTAGGCAACAATTGACAGAAACAGGGGAAAATAAAACAGTAGAGGAGGAATGGGCAAAATTGAGAGATGAAATAGTGAAGGTAGCAGAGGACAAAATAGGTAGGAAGGCAAGACCTACAAAAAATCCTTGGATATCACAGGAGATACTAAATTTAATCGATGAAAGGAGAAAATATAAAAATGCAGTAAATAAAACAGGCAAAATGGAGTACAGACGACTAAAAAATGAGATTGACAGGAAATTCAAAATGGCTAAGCACGAGTGGCTAGAAGGCAAATGCAAGGATGTAGAAGAATGTATAAATAGGGGAAAAATAGATACAGCCTACAGGAAAATAAAAGAAACATTTGGAGATAAGAAAAACAGCTCTATGAATATTAAGGACACTGATGGAAAACCAGTTCTCAGCAAGGAAGGGAAAGCTGAAAGGTGGAAAGAGTATATAGAGGGGCTCTACAAAGGAAATGAACTTCGAGACAATATTGTAGGAAGGGAAGAGGATGTAGATGAAGATGAAATAGGAGATACTGTACTGAGAGAAGAATTTGACAGAGCCCTGAAAGACCTAAGTCGAAACAAGGCCCCTGGAGTAGATGATATTCCCTCAGAGCTACTGAAGTCTCTGGGAGAACCAGTCATGACAAAATTGTTTCACCTAGTCTGTAAGATGTATGAGACAGGTGAAGTACCCTCAGACTTTAAGAAAAATGTTATAATCCCCATCCCTAAGAAAGCAGGTGCAGACAGGTGTGAAAACTTCAGAACCATCAGTTTAATAAGTCACGGCTGCAAAATATTAACGCGAATTATATACAGAAGGATGGAAAAGCTGGTAGAAGTTGACCTCGGGGAAGATCAGTTTGGGTTCAGGAGAAATGTAGGAACACGGGAGGCAATACTCACTTTACGGCTTATCCTAGAAGATAGATTTAGAAAAGGCAAACCTACATTTCTAGCTTTTGTAGATTTGGAGAAGGCTTTTGACAATGTTGATTGGAATGAACTCTTTAAAGTTCTGAAGCAAGCAGGAGTAAAATATAGGGAAAGGAGAGTTATTTACAACTTGTACAAAAGCCAGACCGCAGTTATTAGATTCGAAGGGCATGAAAGGGAAGCATCAGTTGGGAAGGGAGTAAGACAGGGTTGTAGCCTTTCTCCAATGTTGTTCAATTTGTACATTGTGCAAGCTATAAAGGAAAGCAAGGAGAAATTTGGTGAAGGAATAAAAGTTCAGGGGGAAGAATTAAAAACATTGCGTTTTGCCGATGACATAGTAATTCTGTCAGATACAGCAAAGGACCTGGAAGAGCAATTGAACGGAATGGACAGTGTGCTGAAAGGTGCATATAAGATGAACATTAACAAAAGTAAAACTAAGGTAATGGAGTGCAGTGTAAGAAAATCAGGTGATGCTGAAGGAATTAGATTGGGAAACGAAGCAATAAAAGAGGTAGATGAGTTTTGTTATTTGGGCAGTAAAATAACAAATGATGGTCGCAGTACAGAGGATATAAAATGCAGAATGGCAATGGGTAGAAAAGCGTTCTTGAAAAAGAGAAATTTGTTAACATCGAATATTGATGTAAACCTAAGGAAGTCCTTTCTGAAGGCATTTGTATGGAGTGTTGCCTTGTATGGGAGTGAGACATGGACGATAAACAGTGCGGACAGGAAGAGGATTGAGGCTTTTGAAATATGGTGCTACAGAAGAATGCTGAAGATTAGGTGGGTGGATCGCGTAACTAATGAGGAGGTACTAAACAAAATTGGGGAGAAAAGGAATTTCTGGCATACCTTGACTAAAAGAAGGGATAGATTGGTAGGACACATTCTTAGACATCAAGGAATTGTGAATTTAGCGTTGGAGGGAAGTGTATGGGGAAAAATCGCAGGGGAAGACCAAGAGATGGATACAGTAATCAGATTCAGACAGATGTAGGTTGTCGTTCTTATGTGGAGATGAAGAGGCTTGCTCAGGATAGGATATTGTGGAGAGCTGCATCAAACCAGTCTCCGGGCTGAAGACCACAACAACAACAAACATTCCTATTGTGAAATCCGATAGTGGAACTGACGAGTTTTTTTAACTTCAAAAAGCTATCTAGCTCTGAAGTGCTCTGATTACTATGGTGATACATTTCCGATAACGGTAGTTTCATTCTGCCGAAACCGATCATCTAAATAAGAGTTTTAAGCTATCTTGGCTTGTATTTGAATAAGGACTGACAATATTCGAAGTTGTTCGCCGTCTTGCAATATGTGTTATCTGCTGTGATAAGTGCACCACAACGAATTTTATAATCACATTGGTTAATATACAGTGACGTTATTGAGAAAGTTTCGGACTGTATTAAAAACACTAAAACGAAAAAGACTATTAGTATACAGGATTACTTTTGGCTGAGGCGGCGTAGTGTGCTAATGCAACCAACGAAATGTTTGTATTAGAATGATGATTAATTGCTGACAAGACAAGGGTACCTGTACATACAACAACCTGTAAACCTTAGAGAAGTAGTAGCATATTTATTTATTTCACTTTCAACACAAACGATTATTCGCTTCATTCTAAGTGACTGGGTTTTCAAATAAACGGTTGTTGCCAACATCAACATTGTACGCCTTTGCATTCATAATTAAACTTTAATCCTGTATACTAATAGTCTTTTTCGTTGTAGTGTTTGTAATATATTCTTAAAGTCTCTCAGTAGCGTAATACAAGTAGGTCTCTATTCAGCAATGTGAGTACGAAAACCCAAAGTGGTGTTTTTGTCTCAGCAGACAACACACACCTATTGCAAGACGTGGCAACTCATATAGGCCTACAAGCCAAGATCACTTAAAATTTATATTTAGATTACCGCTTTCTGCAGAATTAAACTGCTGTCATGGGATCTGTATCAAAAAAGTAAACACTAAACACTTCAGAGCTATCTGCTATTTTTAAAGTTGAGAAAACTCGCCAGTTCCACTATCGGCTATTCATAATTTGGGACACATATTGTAAAATGGGTTGATAGGGCCTGGGTCACTGTTCCCTTCAATCTTCAAAACTACTGGACGAATATTCACGCGGTTTTCATAGGAAACATGAGAAAAATCTGGGTCAACATGTAGGCATAATTTTATCAAAATCGGATCACGAAAAAAAGATATAGTAATTTTAAATGTTTTCAGTAACCGTCGCGTCTGTTTGTTCAACTATTAAAATTTTCTCATGTCCAAAATCACTTCACGAATTTTTCATAAGGGTTTTCATAGGTAACTTGAGCGTAACTCTAGACAACATATAAACTTAGTGTCATAAAAATCAGATCACGGAAAAAAAGAATATCGTAATTTGAAATTTTTTATCTAGGACCGTCATATCTGTCTGTCTCCTTGAACACGTTTATCTCCAAAAGTACTTTACGAATTTTCATGGAGTTTTCACACGTAACTTGAGCATATCCTGCGGTTACATAAAGCCTTCAGTAATTAAAATCGGATCAGAGAATATAATGATATAATTTAATTATTTGTTTAAAAGCCATGGTGTATGTCTATTCGTTGAGGATAATCTCCAAAAGTACGCCGGCCGCGGTGGCCGAGGGGACTGAGGCGCTCCAGTCACGGTCTGCACGGCCACTAAGGTCGGGGGTTCGAATCCCCCCTCGGGCATGGATACTTGTGCCGTCCTTAGTATTAGGTAGTTTGTAAGTTTAGGGACTGATGACCCCTTAGTTAAGTCCCATAAGCTCTACAAACATTTGAACATTTTTATTTTTTGAACCAAAAGTACTACACTAACTTTCGTGGTTTTCCACAGTAAATCGAGAATAGTTTAGAGATTAACATAGGCTTTATTTCATCAAAATTGGATTAGAGGAAGGAAAGATATCGTAATTTGAAGTTTTATGTAAGTATGGTGTGGTACAGCTAATCTCCAAGAGTACTAGACGAACTTTCATGGGGTTTCATAGGTCAACTGAGAGTACCTTGGGGCAACATATAAGCTTCATTTCATCAGAATCGGATGAGGGGAAGAAAAGGTATCGTAATTTGTAGTTTCTGGTGTATGCTATGCTTGAATTGCATCGTAGTATAGCAAAGATCCGATAGCGGCGCTATGGCTGGTTACAGTATTTATTTACTACAGAAATAACTAATAAATGGCGATGCTCCGTTTTTTATTCTCGTAACTAAGTTGTAATATACTGAAAGAAGGGCTAAGATTTTCCTTCCGGTAGCGGTGTAGTGTATTGATGTTGGCAATACTTTTTGAAAAATCAGTCACGTACAATGAGTGGAATAATTCTTTGTGTTGATAATGAAGTAAACAAGTAATGTTGTTGCGATCAGTAAATTAATGATCCCCCCTAAAGCGAATATTTCGTTGCCAACGTTAACATACTAAACCGCTGCCACTGCGAGTAAACTTTAACACAGGTACGATAAAAAAAAGCCCTGTTAGTTACGTAGTGCACGAAAGAACTAATAGTCGGTGCTGCTACATTTATTTATTTATTTTCGATGGTTATGCCACAGTACAACAACGAACCACAAAAGGTGCTGTTGGTTTTAAAGTTCTGCAAAGAAACAATACATGATCGTGTTGCGCGTATTCCCTCAGTAACAGAAGTATTTTGAATTAAGATTCGCAATCGTATCTCTGCAAACACAAACGAACTTTGAACAGCGAGATGCTGATTGCACTTTGTATATTCATAGCTCAACATTTATTTGCTTCTTTTGACAGGGAATATTTTAATTTAAAACATAACGACATTCCTTAGCGTCTATCAAACCTCTAATTGACGTAAGATTTCTTTGCAAGAACAATCGAATTTATGTAGTTCCCTTTCTGATTTCGGTGTATCCTCATTACATTTTGAGTGTGGTCTCTTTAGGAACAGTACAGGAAAGGACAAAGTGAGGCGACATTAGTTACATAATACACCAAATAACCAATAATGGTGTTGTTGCGTGTTTTTTATCCTCATAACTGTGGAGTAACACACTAAAAGAAGGGGTTCGATTTTACTTACGGCGTCGTCGTTGTGTGCTGATGTTGGCAATGGCCGTTGAGTGCTTTTCCAAAAATCAGTCACTTAGAACGAGGGAAATAATTCCTTATGTTCACGATGAAATAATTTATGCTGTTCTGGTCAGTAAATTAACCATCCTCCTAAAACGAATAGTTAATTGCCAACCATAGCAAACCAAATCGCTGCCGCTACAAGTAAAATTTGACCCAGGTAGGACACAAAGAAATATTTTTTTCTTAGCTGTATCCCATATGCTTTGCAATGGAAAGAAAAGAAGTGCATCTTTCGACGGATATAATTTGAATTTAAGAAGTAACAACGTTCCGTCGCGTCTATGTTTCCTTTCTGATTTCGGTGCGTACTAATTATTATAGTGCAACACTGTAACATACTAATACTTCAGCATACACGTACTGTGAGAGACAAACAGTTTAGTACTGCACCATAGAACCAATACATGGCGCTGTTATTATTATTACTATTTCTCATCTCAACGATAAAAGTATTTTCAGAAGTTTACGCCAGACAATTACACACCGCAGTCTTAACTTTGTGAACACAACCTAACATTGAATTTACATCGTTCCGGAGTACAGACTTAAATTAATTTCACCTTTTGTATGAAAAACTTTATGAACATTCATCGTTTTCGACAATAACTTCTACTTAAATTTGATATCTTGGTTAAGAGAATTGAGTTTATTGTCAGAGCGATCTAACAAGGATTCTGGTTTTGCTGACCTAGGTCCGGAACCCTAAAAAACTATCATATACCCCAGGTCCTCTTTAACAACTGGTGATATATATATATATATATATATATATATATATATATATATATTTCTTGCACCTTTTTTATTCGAACACGAAAGAAAAATATGCAATCAGTAAAGAAAAAGAGCAATTTTTGCGTCTAATCCACATAGGCTATCGATGTAAAGACGAGCGAAATTCTAGCTCAAAATAGCACGATCTAAGGATCTATGCAGTACACTTCTAAGCTAAACAAAACAACACAGTTCGCAGAAGCTACATGCTGTGTTTAGTAATAGTTGGGAAACAAAATGGCGGATGCAATCCAAGAGGGCTGCTCAGATTGTCTTTTAAACCGTCGCACATTTGCTTGGGGAGCGTCAGATGTCACTTCTGTTTTACTCTATATCTATTCAGTTACTACGAAACTTTCTGGCGACAAACCACGAATACAGACAGACAACTAAGAAGATTTTGCAAAAGGATACAATCTGATAAGAATCCATTTTTGAAGAACGGTGTCAAAAGCCTTCTGGAAATCCAGAACTGTGGATTCAATTTCAGATCCGCTGTCAATATCAATGAGAATGGATGGCATGATCGATATTTTCTGAATTCGTTGGATGTTTGTAAATCTAAGAGACTTAACTACTTTAGTCATCAGTCCCTAGGCTGACAAACTATTTAAACGAACTTACACACACACACACACACACACACACACACACGCCCGAGAAAGGACTTGAACCTTCGACAGCGAGGAGCGGCGAGCTCCGCAGCTGGGCGCCTTAAAGCGCTCGGCCACTCCACCACGGCTCTGAATCCGTCATGTGTGTCAATAGATACTTTTCTTCCAAGTAATTCATAACATTCCAACATAGTACAACTCCCAAAATCCTACGGTATTGCCGAAAGACTACCACATTAGTAAATGTTATAAATTTCCAACCCTCTAGACGATAGACGTAGCCGCCCACACTTTGATTCTTCAGCAGCATACTTGGAAAATGCAATCAACAAAGAAAATTGCTTTACCTTTCGGGAGAAGTATCTTCCTCGCGAATCGTCCGAGTGTGGCACACTAATTCAATGCGCCGACGCTATCTCGTGAGCACCAGAAAAAACAACTCTGCCGCTGCCACGCGTGTATTACGTAATCCCATTCTCTGGCGCTGTTACGCGATGTTGTGAAAACGAAACTGCTAATGGACTGGCAAGGAAGCATTTGTCTCATTCGTAAGAGTGCGATGTTTTACCGCGACGACCGTTCTCTTTTACGACATCTGGTGTCCCACTTCCGCACAATGTCCTTCAGTTAAAAATATATATAATAAATAAAATAAAATCTATATCTATAAATATGAATGTCTGTTCGGTGTACGTTTATCACGTCTGAACTACAAGACGTAAAGAGCTAAAAATTTGTACAGTTACTAATGTCTACCCGGGGAAGGCTTTAGGCACGGATTTGTGGCGACCGGATAGCGATTTATCTATATGTATTAATGTGAATGTCTGTTCGATGTAATTACGCTTATCACGTCCGAACGACAAAACGCAGAGATTTAAATATTTGTACAGTTACTAATTTATACCTGAGGAAGGTTTTAGGCACGGTTTTATAGCGATATGATAGATATTTAGTAATTTGAAGAATAAACGCGAAATGCGGAACAATAATTACTCATTGAAAATTACATTTCCTCTTTGAAAATGGTTTTATTGGTTGCATTGTTGCTTGAGAGTTGATAATGATAAAAGGGTCGGAATATGTTGGGATGGAAAGTTATCGGTGTATATAAAATTCTACGCGCGCGTGTATGTTAATATTTCGCTCTGCAGCGAAAACTACAGAACGCAAACGAATGGTCTGTGTGTAATTGTTGTCCGAAGTCTCCCGTTGTACGCCATAGCAGTTCCATGCCGATAGCTATAAGGAGGTGGAAGATATGGTCGTTGAAAGTCGTCAAATTATATAAAAAGAATTCGGACTGAAGGCCAGCGATGACGTTTGCGACTCTATAGCAAGGAGGTTACATACAGCCAAACGTGATGCCACACACCATATCTTTGGTCTATGCGTGCTACAATGTCTTCAGCTCTTTTTCTGTAAGGATAAGCATACGAATAAGGAAATATAAGAATAAATAAATAAATCAGTAAAAAAGAAATTTCTGTTAATACATCTCTTTGAAAAATCGATTTAACGTTTCGCGCATTGCATCAAGTGATCGATCTCTGATATTATTACAATCATTATTGTTGAATTTCGTGATTGGATTCTTCGAAACTAGTGCATTTTTACGTGTGATTTGATCTCATAGCACACTACTGAAAGATAACATATCTATCATAATCAACCAACACGGGAGCGGAGCCGCGGGTTCAAGCTAGTAATAAATAAAATAAAATAAAAAACAACCTGAGTGGAGGCGTGCCGAGGACCAGATCATTAGTGGAGATATACTGCAGCTACTTGAATCTAGCGCATCACTTCGCTAGAAGACAGAAAGCCGTTAGTATCAAATTGATTGACTTTTAATCAGCAGATTCAACTCCGTCTGACAGCAATCTTGATCACGCACAGTCATTACGACACATACACAACATTCCGATACACAGTCACTTTCTCTCTTACCAGCTGAGTCGAATGCCATACAGAACCGTGAATCTATGTCTTTAATTCAACAGCCATTTTTCGATAACCCTAAATTACTCGAAGCCAAACAAGAAGAAATAGTTACTCTACTTGAAACCAGACGTGACAACTGCATTACACTTTTGCACCAAACAATTTTCACTTCGTATTTTGGTCTCAAACATCAAGAAAACTTTAAATTACTCGAACCAAATTCAAATTAGAAACTGCCAAAGATACATCATGAATCGAAAAAAATTGCAAGTGCGCAACAATTACAACTCCATTTTACACAAAGAGAGACTGAAGTCACCGAACACTTTAAACAACTGCAATACAACTAACAAAAAGCTAATATCCAAATTATTACCAAATTTAACAAAATCGTACCTAGCGCTGTTGTGACAAAGTTTTGCTACACACACAGGCTGCTGAACTCACTAATTCTGTCGCACAACTTCAGATAAATGCCGACAACAATTCTGATAATACGCAACATATTAATTTTGCTTATATGGAAGAATTCCGTTCAATTGAAAATTTCAAACAAAAACAAACATTTGTTGTTAACAGATAACACGAACTAGAATGAAATTATCTTCCGATAAGGTTTCACCAGACAGCAATATACATCATTTTGGTAACGAACACATTAATGAATTGAGAATAATTTTTAGAACCATTCAGTCGTGAAAGATATTTTTGTCAGATTACGGAACGTTTTATTCAGGTTTTCATCGTCACAATTTGGACCAGGTTACGCAACGTGATTCTTTTGACAGTCTGTTAGAAATGAAATATTACTTTCCTTTGGGGTGAATGATGAAATTTAAGTTTAAAAATGACTCTAAAATCAAATGCGGCCTGACAGCCAAACATACAATTTTTAATAAAACATAGGCCGCTGGTGGAAAGTAATATTGAAACACTTGTTGTGCAACCCGGAAAGAAACTGTTTTATGTGCTGAAAGGAATGTCATTTAGCTGAGTATTTCAACCTGTTGTTAACGGAAACGTGCATCACCTACATACTGCATAGTGTGAATAAGCCTTCGTACAGGCTGGTGCGAGAATGTAATGACCTGATTGTTGGAGCGTGCTGTGACCGAATTCTTTTACTCGCGGCTAGCAAAATTTTGAAATGAAGTCACGAATCTCGGGGCGCTAGTGCCTGGCTATTGTGGCGATGCAGATAACCGTTAGATGTTTGGCTATTTCGCACTCAAAAAATCCATCTGCGTCCTCGCAATTCCAGCGAGTGCGAAAATGTTGAAAAATAAATCTGCACAGTAGAGTCATTTGAATGTTGAAAAAGGAGTACCAAAACCAATGAAACAACACTTCATTTAAGGAACTTTACTGCGTAAAATCAGAGCTATTACAAGACTGTTATATTTGCTTCTAACCAGGACGATGGCTCAAGAAAGAGTGCACTAACGCAGTGCTTGGCTTCAAGATAAAAAATGTGGTAATTCATTTGTTTTTACAGAGAATTGCTTTCTCAACTTCCGCTTACAGCGTTATACACTATTCTCAAATAAAATCGGTACACAGAACCTCTTGTAAATCTATACGAATAAAATATTAATGAAATCTCCTAATGTAATTCGATAATGATTTGTCAATATATATATATATATATATATATATATATATATATATATATATATATATATATATACCGCTGAATCGAATCCAGAAGAAGCAAATCATTTGATCCATTGAAAATATATATATATATATATATATATATATATATATATATATATATATATATCTTCTCTCTCTCTCACATACACACACACACTCGAATTTATTTGCACTTTCTTGGAAGGTGAACCTGCTCTACATATGAAACTAATTGGGAGACAATGTCAATCATTGGAAGAATTTCAGAACGCATCATTTTTGAGAACTCACAGTTTGCCACATACTTCATACTTCGAGCCGGCCGCGGTGGCCGAGGGGACTGAGGCGCTCCAGTCACAGTCTGCACGGCCACTACGGTCGGGGGTTCGAATCCCCTTCGGGCATGGATATTTGTGCCGTCCTTAGTATTAGTTAGTTCATAAGTAGTTTGTAAGTTTAGGGACTGATGACCCCGTAGTTAAGAACCATAAGCTGTACAAACATTTGAACATTTTCATACTTCGAACGCATGTTTCGAAAAAAATGAGCATTTAACAGAACCTTCTGGGCACATTCATCTTTGAATTCAGAAATTGCCTAAGTATTTACGAATTGTTTTACTTACTCGACAATAAAAAACACAATCTCGATGATTTTCGTGATGTATTACAATTTTTCGAAATTCAAAGTGTACACCCGTATTCGTGTTCGAAAATCATATCATTATGCATAAGATGACATCTCCAATCTTACTAAATCAGAGATAATAAATATTCACCACAAGATTTGCTCCTAACGTCCCCAACAAACCCTAACGTCCTAACCTAATAATAATGTGCCTCACACTTCTCATAAATAATTATCAAAATCATCATAATCAACAATCCTTCAATATCATTTCAGCCACTTCATCATTTCACCAATATCTTCATTTCTTTGTCATTAAATTCATCCACTTCCTCATAAGCAATAAAATATACCTCAATTATCTCCATAAATCATTCTCACAGTTTCTGATGCCATCATACCCTAATTAAATAAAATTATCTTTCTACGAAAATGGCGTGAAAGAAATGTCATTATTAGCAATGGCGGACTAAGGCTGACGGAGGCCCGGGGCGGTGTCAAAACAAAATGAGGCCCCCGTCCACTAGGAAATACATGTATTACTATAAAAAAGTAGCTTTTCAAATTTGGAGCCCCCCCCCCCGAAGACGAAAGGCACAGGACAGTAAAAAAAAAAAAAAAAAAAAAAAAAAAAAAAAAAAGTTGAGAGGCCCAGGCGGTCCACCTCCTCTTAGTCCGCCACTGATTATTTGTATCCTTGGTTTTCGTTGATGACATCCAAGTATTTGCTTTTTCCATTCCTATTCTTTTTCCCATAGTCTTAGCCATTTTCCAACGATAAAAAAAGTAATGTTAGCTAATGATCGAACCAAAGAGCATAAATTTCGTAGAGTGGCGATAGGTCCACCATGTTTGAAGCAAACTGAACTAGCATTCGCCTTGTTATTTGGGATAACGGCCGACAGCTTGTATGCCACACCCACTAGAGAATTTTACCTATTTACAGTTCCACGTTTTAAATAAAGATTCACTATTGAATACGGATGTGCATTAAATTCAAAATGTTCAAATGTTTGTAAATCTATCGGACCAAACTGCGTGGTCATCAGTCCGTAGCTTACAAACTACTTAAACCTAGGTAAACTAACCTACGGACACACACACACACCCATGCCCCAGGGAGGACTCGAACCTCCACGGCGAGCAACCGCAGCGAGACGCTTTAGACCGCTCGGCTACTCCACCGCGGCGTGCATTAAATTCCGTCAGACATTGTCGAAGTTGCGAATTGACGAGCCTGGAAATCTCACGAACTTGTTTGTAATATAGTCCTACTTCGAAATCGGAGTGCAGCTGTGAGAATATTTGTGTTGATTATAATGCAAGTACATACTCTAACCGAGCTGCGAAACAGACAGTTATGACGAACTACCATGATCATGGATTTGCATTTATTGTTAATGTCTTATAACAATTGTTTTGATAAAGTCTAGTACATTTTTATCTGATGATTAGAAAACGTATTAAGCCTACAAACTAGTAAAATTGCCGTCAAAGGCTTTGGGAGTGAACTTTAGTGGACTAAATTTTAATACAAAGACGAAAAGTGACAACAGAACGTTGCAATAAAATGCTCCTGGGTCAGCTGCCGCAAAAGCATTTCACACCGAAATAACGTATCACTAATGAATTTCGCTGTACTTCGTTTAAATCATCATCCTTGTGACTGATGCTGCCCATCTATCTCGTGGAAATCTTATCATGACCGATTTTTAACTTCTGGTTGTTGGTGCTTTTCAAATTCAGTTAGAGGGGTAAGGGATTACCAACCGAGAATATTGGGGTGGGAAACACCAATCTCGCCAATTTCCTTATAATCACGGGAAACCTATGTACGTTTGTGTGGACTGAGTTTTTGAGTTTCTGTAAGATGAACTCTATTGTTTTCATGTTCACTGTTAATTTTTCATGAACCTTCTGTCAGCATAGTCATGGCCCATTACTGTTTCCTTACCCGTGATAGCCTTTCATGGAGTAGTGTGAATCCATTTCAGCGAACAGTTTTAATTCTGTTGTGGCACTCTTATTTTACTTTTTTGGGTACGTATTTGGTTCGTTAATCCGGGTTGAACGGAGGACTATGTTAAGTACTTACTGCTTTCGCCTTATTACTAAGGGAAAACCACAGATGCGACTGTTTCCTTCCGTCGTAACATTTCATTTCCATCACATATTACAAAATAATGTATTAATCTTCTTGATGTTGAAACTCTTTTGATTCGTGTCGGCTTCATAAATATTTTGTTTCTTCTCTAGACTATCTGCCTTGAGCAAAATACCGGTCTTTTTTTTCCCTATCCATATGTTTCGTTACAGTTCTAGCATCTTAAATGTGTGTTTTAATTACTGTAAAGTGAACAGCAGAAATATTTTAGTTTGTACAGGTTATTACAACCTCGTATTATTAATTAGAAATGTATAAAAGAATTTTATATATGTATATATACCTCGGTTTTTACATATTGGAGTGTTCAAATTTTCCTACGAGGCGTATCCGGAAAGTAAGTACCATTTTGGAAAAAATAAAACTCTTTTTTATTGTCACAGTAAAGAGCATATCTCAAATTATTTTTGCACATAGTTTCCACTTCTGCTGAGGCACCTGTCGTAGCGGTCGGTCAACTTATCTAGTCCTACCTCATAGAACGATGTCGCCAGTGATGACAACCATTGCTGCACACCGAGTTGCACTTCGTCGTCACTCTGGGAACGTTTCCCGACAACCTCCTTCTTTAAGTATTACAAGTGATAGTCCGATCGCGAGAGGTCAGGACTGTACGGCGGGTGGTGAAACTGCTCCCAAAATGTTCAAATGTTTGTAAATCTATCGGACCAAACTGCGTGGTCATCAGTCCGTAGCTTACAAACTACTTGAACCTAGGTAAACCAACCTAAGGACAACACACACAACCATGCCCCAGGGAGGACTCGAACCTCCACGGCGAGCAACCGCGCACTCCGCAGCGGGACGCTTTAGACCGCTCGGCTCTCCACCGCGGCGAAACTGCTCCCATCCAAACTGCTGAATAAGAGGTGTGTGTCACCTGCAGCTTGAGGCCGAACGTTATCGCGGAGCAGAAGAATTCCTCTGCTGAGCTTCCCTCTCCTTTTGTTCTGTATCGCACGTCGGAGATTTTTTAGAGTCTGACATTATCTGGCTGCAGTGATGGTTTTACCTTATGGGAGAAATTCAACAAGCAGCAATGGTTTGCATCACTGGCGGCATTTGTTCTACTAGGTAGGACCACAGTCTAACATATACAGTCGCGACACTCAACTGCTGCAAAAGTTGTTACCAACTGACAGTTGCTGCGACACTAGCGCTCCTAGCGGTGGGCAAGCCGCCGAAGTAGTGATGCTTGTTTATAATCGCTTTTGTACGTAATTAACGAAATACTTACTATAATTTTTGCGTTACAAGCATTATTAAAATATCGAGAGACAAACATAATACGGAAATTAATATAAAAACTGCCTAATTTAAATGATTCAATGGTGTAAAGAACAACTCCGTCATGAACAAATACTTACGAATATGTTTATATTTGCAGCTTATTCTGCTGAAAGTAAGTTGCATATAAACATAATGGTATAATAAATTTCTATTATGGTCTGTTCTTACTTTGACAGCCAGTTTTTGACGTGTATCAGTTGGGTATGGAGTCTGATTCTCACATTTTTACACGTCACTTGTCTTTCTTATAGGTGCATATTTTTTTAAGTGTAATTACTTTAGCTTTAAAAAACTAATGTTTTGATTATTCTTGCCGTTTGTGATTCAGATGTAGCAACAATTGTGGAATTGGGTTCTTGTTTGTTGGAAAACAGTTTGGTTGCTTTTATCGTTATATTGCCACATTTGTGACTTTTTCCTAGCAGCTACAGCTGTGATGGTTGATTTGGTACGTTAAATACCGTGTTTATTGCATTCCATATACGTTTCCTATGTTCCACCCTCACCAATTTTACTGTAATTGTAATGAAGAATACTTAACGTTCCTGCGTAGAAACTGACAACTCTCTGCTAATGGGCATGTCTCCTGGTGTTTCCTAGGCATTCTTATTTTTATTTGAAAATGAAATTATTCATTTAAAGTCTGTATGTTACAGGATAATTGTAACTTAACTGTTCTGTAATGTACCAATTCGTACCATGTTAGGGATATTACGAAACCGGAGAAAGACAAATGGGGAGCTATTTTTAATTAAGTACCTATTTATGAGGCACTGCATACGTTCCCTAATGTAAAAAGTATGCTGAAGTCAATCTAAACGATACTATTCGCACTCATCAACTATCGTATTCAGAAACGTAGCTTGCCGGCCGCTTGGAGCGCTGCTATCGCAGTGTATAACAAAACTCTGTGAGGGTGTTGTGACGGTACATGTTAAGCCCCGTTTACACCGAAGTGAACACAAGGGAACGAGCAGCAGCGAACGAGCATTCGCTCTGGTGTAAACGCTATTCGCGAGCTGTTCGGTCACGTTCGGCTCGCATTCACAGGTGTTCGCTTGTGTTCTGCTGGGTGTCGGTTTCAGGGCGAACCATCAGAGGCAGTTCGCGACCTCTTCGCTTCAGCGCTAGCGTATGCGACAAACTGTGTATGCTCGCCTTTAAAGCCCCGTTTACACCGGAGCGAACACGTGCGAACATAGGCGAATGCGCATTCGCTAGGAATTCGCCTGTGCGCGCATGCATTGGCTTGTACTTGCGAATAAGCGTTTACACTGGAGCGAACGGAACAGAAAACAGCACACTGCCGAAAGGCGAGCGTCAGTTTGTCCCATACGCTAGCGCTGAAGTGGAGAGCACGCGAACTTCGTTTGATGGTTCGCCCTGAAACCGACACCCAGCGGATCAGAAGCGAACACTTGCCGAGCGTGGCCGAACAGCGCGCGCATAGCGTTTACACCAGAGCGAATTCTCGTTCGCTGCTGCTCATTCGCTTGTGTTCGCTTCGGTGTAAACGGGGCTTTAGACTGTGGTAGAACTAGATAAGTTGATCGACCGCTACGACAAGTGCCTCAACAATGGTGGTAACTATGTCGATAATCAATGGACTGGGACTGCAGCTGATAAAGGTGGAAGAAAGTGCCAGTAGCTGAATTAAGATTATTTATTCAATTTCGCGACCGGTTTCGGTGTTACAATCATACCATCTTCAGGCGCCCGCTGTGCAACTGTCACTACTAGCACCGATACCGGTGTTAATAGCTATGCTTTTCAAATGTCCAGTACTAGATTAGATTAGTACTTGTTTCATAGATAATGAATATGACACTTCGTAATGATGTGGAACGTGTCAGGTTAATGAAAGGTGTCTTTACAAATTAGTACTTCGTACTAAATATTACATGACACAATTAATTGTTTTTTTATTTTCATTTATTTTTCAAATTTACTTATTTATATCTAAAAATTCAACTATAGTGTAGAAGAAGTTGCCATGCAGAAATTCCTTTAATATTTTTTAAATGCTTGTTGGCTATCTGTCAGGCTTTTGATGCTGTTTGGTAGGTGACCAAAGACTTTTGTAGCCGCATAATTCACCCCTTTCTGTGCTAAAGCTAGATTTAACCTTGAATAGTGATGATCATTCTTTCTCCTAGTGTTGTAGTTATGTACACTGCTATTGCTTTTGAATTCGGTGGGATTGGTAATAACAAATTTCATAAGTGAAACTATATACTGAGAAGCTACTGTGAAGATCCCTATCTCTTTTTTTACACGATGATGAATTACCCCAGGAAATGATGCCATATGAAAGCAGAGAATGAAAATAGGCATAGTAAGCTAATTTACTGAGATGTATGTCACCAACATTTGCAATTACCCTAATAGGATAAGTTGCTGAACTCAAACGTTTCAACAGATCTTCAATGTGTTTTTTCCAGTTCAACCCCTCATCAATGCTTACACCTAAAAATTTTGAATATTCTACCTTTGCTACAGATTTCTGGCCAAAGTCTATATTTATTGATGGTGTCATCCCATTTACTGTATGGAACTGTATGTACTGTGTTTTATCAAAATTTAAGGATAGTCCATTTGCTGAGAACCACTTAATGATTTTCTGAAAGACGTCGTTTACAATTTCATCAGTTAGTTCTTGTCTGTCAGGTGTGATAACTATACTTGTATCATCAGCGAAAAGAACCAGCTTTGCATCTTCATGAATATAGAATGGCAAGTCATTAATATATATTAAGAACAGCAACGGGCGCAAGATCGAACCTTGTGGCACCCCATTTTTTATTGTTCCCGAGTTTGAGGAATCAGCTGTGTTTTGCATATTATGACAACTACTAATGTCAACATTCTGCACTCTTTCTGTTAGGTATGATTTAAATCATTTGTACACTGTCTCATTCATACCACAAAAGTTTAGTTTATCTAGAAGAATTCCATGATTTACGCAACTGTCAGTTGCACAACGGGAACCTGAAGATGGTGTGATTGTAACACCGAAACCGGTCATGCAAAATTGAATAAATAATTTCTATACATCTGCTGGTGTTTTCTTCCACCTTCATGTGCAAAAGTAGTTTAAGATACGCTCTTTCGTGTGTCAATAAAATTTATTTAAAATGGTTACTATATTTTTTCCTAAAATGGCACTTACTGTTAGGATACACCTCTGTGTAGGTCCTTCTTGACATTTTGTCATCTGCAACAATGTGGCACTTATGTACAAAACTGTTTTAAATCGAAATATTTGATTTGTTGTTTTATTTTCATGTTTCATTCTAGTACTATTTAATTTTACGTGAATGGTATATCTGTGTGTATGTGTGTTTATTCGTTTGCTTGTGAACAAAGTTCAGTACACATGTATTTAAGTCTTCAATGGCGAAATGGTGAAGGAAAATAACACTATTTCATTACTCACTGTTGCTCTTTAAGAATTGTGAAAACAAGATGGCGGGTGGAGTAGACAACAGATCGTGTTTGGGATGGGAAAATCGGTATGTATATACAGGGTGAATCACCTAACACTTGCACCGCAAATATTGCGGAAACGGAAAGTACGATTGATGTGCGGTTTTCACAGAATGGATTGGTAGTCAAGGACTCGTATTGTTAGCCAATAAACAGATTGTAAAAATACCTAGAAAATGTATTTTTTATGCAAACACAATTTTTCATGTTGTTGTTTCTATCATGCACTGGAATTTTTTTACACCAGCTGTGTACAAATTAATTTTGAATGACATTTTTATCACGTTTAGTTTGGCAGCTACAACCATTCAAACTTTTCGGGGCAGAGGCAACGACAGCGTAGCTCACTGGCTGGTGGTCATGAGACAGTGGGCCGTACTTTCTGTTTCCGCAATATTTGCGGTGCAAGTGTTAGGTGATTCACCCTGTATATACATACCGATTTTCCCATCCCAAACACGATCTGTTGTCTACTCCACCCGCCATCTTGTTTTCACAATTCTTAAAGAGCAACAGTGAGTAATGAAATAGTGTTATTTTCCTTCACCATTTCGCCATTAAAGACTCAAATACATGCGAACTGAACGTTGTTCACAAGCAAACGAATAAACACACATACGCACAGATATACCAATCACGTAAAATTAAATAGTACTAGAATGAAACATGAAAATAAAACAACAAATCAAATATTTAGTTTGGCAGCTACAACCATTCAAACTTTGGGGGGCAGAGGCTACGACAGCGTAGCTCACTGGCTGGTGGTCATGAGACAGTGGGCCGTGCCCCAGGGGCTAGCCACTCGGGCAGTTAGCTACGCTATCGCAGCCTCCGCCGCCGAAACTTTGACGGTTGTAGTTGCCAAACTAAACGTGATAAAAAGTAATTCAAAATTCTTTGTACACAGCTGCTGTCAAAAACTCCAGTGCATGAGAGAAACAACCATTGTTCCATTTAAAAAACTGTATCTTTGCATAAAAAATACACTTTTAAGTAATATTACAATCTGTTTGTTGGCTAAAAATACGACCCCCTGGGTACCAATACATTCTGTGAAAACCGCACATCCATAGCACTTTCCGTTTCCGCAGTATTTGCGGTGAAAGTGTTACGAGATTCACCCTTTATAGTAGTAGGCTTCTTGATGTCGATAATTTATTTGTTTATTTATTTATATGATTAAATACGTCTACCTATGTGCATACACATCCACTTACCTACCTGTTAGCATTGTTATTATTATTTCATTTTATCATGCAGTTATTCTTTTGTGTCTGTGAATGTAGATGTTGTAGGCTTGTGGGTATTATTTGATTTATTTGTATTATGTCTTTATTTTGCGTATATGTTTATTTATAGATTGGTGTTGTCTTACACTTCTTTGAGGGCAGAGAAAGAAGTTCCATTGCAGACAGTTGTGTATTCATTTACTATTTGTTTTCCTTCAACTATGGCATTCAGTATTTAATATTTTTCTTCGATTATTAATTTTTGTTGGGAGGTTTTGCTGCATTTGGGGATTTTTAGAGGTGTGTTGAAGTCTGTTTCATTTCCATAAAATGTTCGGTAAAAATAGAATGATTGCTGCTACTTATTAGTGTTCTTCTGTTCTTCGTATATCTTGTTTTAAAGTTTCTGCTTGTTTCTCCTATGTAACTAGATTTGCAGTCCTGACATGTTGGTTGGTAAATACCAGATGTCTTGTGTTTGTGTTAGTTGTTCTTATTTTCTTCGGTATTGCATTGTCGGTTCTGTGGGCTATTTTTAATCCATTTTTTTTCTTTTTAGTATGTTGCGTATTCTACGGGTTGTTTTGATGTTGTAGGAGAGAGTGTTCCATTTTCTTGTTATTGCAGGTGTTTTGTGTTCGTGTCTGATTGTGCATGTGTTCTCAGTGAGAGAGTTTTCTTGGAGGGGGGCGGGGAGAGCAAAATCATCGTGATTTCAACTAGTATCCATCGAAGAGCTATTGTTTCTGCACGTTGCGTAACATCTCTGCACTTTCATGGTCGACTGCAGCTACAGCAGTAAGAAAACATTCCTCCTACAGCTGTAACAAATCAAGAAGGTTACTCGTTCTCTACATGCAGCACACGTTTTAAACACTCCCCTACAGTTATAGAGGAATACTTTTTGCTAACTGGCGTCTATTTCGTTGGTTTTAACTTCGTGATAGGAAATACAGGACGCGTGGAGGTCAAAGGAGAGGGAAATAACAGGTCACGGAAGACTGAGGGAAAAATTAAGAGAAAAATCAAACGCTAGAAGTTTATGGATTTTTTTCTTTATTTGCAGCAACGCACGCTTTCGAAGACCGCGGATGGTGCCAAGCCATGGGTCGACAGTCAGTCTGAAACATAAAATACAAAAGAATAAACCTGTAGGCCGGAAAAGTACACAGCTCTCTTACACTGTACGGAACTTGCGTTACGTCGATTCTACAGCCATGTACGATTTAATTCATCTACAGCAGGGTAAGGTGTGGCTTTCCGAATCATGCGGCTGTGTGTTATGGTCTTCAGTCCGGAGACTGGTTTGATGCGGCTCTCCACCCTACTCTATCGTGAGCAAGCCTTTTCATCTCCTCATAAGAACGGCAACCCACATCCACTTGAATCTGCTTACTATACGCGTCTGTTGGTCTCCCTCTGCGATTTTTACCCCACACACTTCCATCCAATGCTACATTTACGATTCCCCGATGTCTAAGAATGTGTCCTACCAAGCGATCCCTTCTTTTAGTCAAGGTATGCCAAAAATTCCTTTTCTCGCCAATTCTATTCAGTACCTCTTCATTAGTTATGCGATCTACCCACCTAATGGCCCACCCGGTGGCAGGGTGTGGATATGGCGAATGTCCGGTGAGCCGGCCGCGGTGGCCGAGGTGACTGAGGCGCTCCAGTCACGGTCAGCACGGCCACTACGGTCGGGGGTTCGAATCCCCCCTCGGGCATGGATATTTGTGCCGTCCTAGTTCGTAAGTAGTTCATAAGTAGTTTGTAAGTTTAGGGACTGATGACCCCGTAGTTAAGTCCCATAAGCTTAACAAACATTTGAACATTTTTGAATGTCCGGTGAACGTAATCTTCTAGCGTGTTTAGTGCCACAGTAAATTTCGTAGGCGGTGGTGTCATAGTGTGGTCGTCTTTTTCAAGGAGGAGGCTTGCACCCCTTATTGGTTTGAGTGGGACTGTCACTGCACAGGACTACATTCATGTTTTAAGCTCCTTCTTGCTTACCACTGTTAAGCAGCAGTTCAGGCACGTCGATTGCTTCTTTCATCACCATCGAGTACCTGTTCATAGTTCACGGCGTGTGGCGGAGTGGTTATATGACAATAACATCCTTGTAATGGACTGACCCGAGTCCTGACTTGAACCCTATGAAACCCCTTTGGGATGTTTTGGGGCGACGACTTCGACCCAGGGTTCACCGACCTACATCGATATCTCTCCTTACGCAGCACTCCGTAAAAAATGGGCTGCCGTTCTCCAAGAAACCTTCCAGCATTTGATTGAACGCATGCCTGCGAGAGTGGAAGCTGTCATCAAGGCTAAGGGTGGGCCAACAACATAGTTAATTCCAGCATTACCGATGGAGAACGCCACGAACTTCACGAACTTGGAAAATATTTTCACCCAGCTTTTAGGATTCTCTTGGTCACATAGTATGTAATTTAAGGTGAAAGTTTCCAGTGATCTGTTCATCAGTTCGGACGCACACCACGCTAGATAACTCACGGAAGTTGGAAACGCCGAAAGTAATAATAGTATTCGGCAGAGACACTACGTCATTAGTGTGTGGGTAAATTGAAAATTTGCATCTGACTGGAAGCGTGCTAGGGTAATCCGTGCAGATGTCGTGTCTAATTTGTCCAGGTGGTGTAGTAGACAGCGCAACTGACTAGCAAGCAGCAGGCCCGGATTCGAATCTCGGCCTGGCACAAATTTCCAACTTTTCCTAATGATTTATTTCAGTGCCCAGTGACAGCCAATTCTGCATATTCATTTGTACTTCAAAGCAATAATCAATTGGCCATCGGAGGAAAATGAGAGTGAGTGAAGCAAAAATCATAGAGGAAGACCAAGGTTTGACTGCTGCAAGCAGGTCAAAGCGGAGGCAACATAGTCAAGCTGCGTCAAAGTAGTCTTCTAACTGAAGTCAATGCAACAAATTAAAGTTGTCACGATCTGGAATTTAGACCTAAAAATCACAAAATTGAACCCTAATTATAACAAGAAAAATCAAAGAAATCAAATAATTTGTCTGGATTTTGCAATACTTTCAAAAAGCCAGAAAGAAGCAGCTAATACATCTCCTGGAACAGGTCTCGAAATTTCAGCTGAAAAAACAAAATTCATGATAAATATAAAATGTGCGCCGAAATTCACAGAAAAACATACATGAAAAATAGACCAAGTCAGTAAGTTTAAATACTTTGGAGAAACAACACAATGGGTTAGGAAAAATTGTAATAGATGTTAGAGTTAACGTGATTAGTACCGAGTGATCAAAAAGTCAGTATAAATTTGAAAACTTAATAAATCACGGAATAATGTTGATAGAGAGGTAAAAATTGACACACATGCTTGGAATGACATGGGGTTTTATTAGAACAAAAAAAAGTTAAAAAATGTCTGACAGATGGCGCATCATCTTGATGGGAAGGCATGCTATTAAGACTTTGATTTCTTTGTGATCAGGCAGTCTTGGTTTTCCAGTGATAGTTCTCTTGAGTAATTCTTTCGCTATGTGAGGTGGTGTTTCTTAATTTACGGAACTCAAGTAAATTCAGTGTAAATTTATTATCTACATTATCATTTCGGTGATGATTTTGTGTCCAGTTCTGCTCAAGGTAGAATACACATGTGTGGCCTTCAGCCTTTGTGTAAACCTAGTATGTTTGAATTTCCTTCGTGTTTTTAACTAACTTTTCACATCTGTATCCGTGAGTATGCTAAATATTTCTCAGATTTTCTCATTTGATTCCGTCTTTTCTGTCTTGTATGACCGATTGTACCATGTGCTTTCATAACGGTTGTTACATTGGACTTCAGCCACACTTTTGTTAATACTAGCTTTTTTCTATATGAATTCTTGCATGTGCTTTACTTGCTTATTCTAAATTAATTTCTGTTCGTAAATGCTATGAAATTCATTGCGGTTGCACACCACTTGGTACTTAAAAATAGTGAGACACTGCCTCTCCGAACATGAGTTCGTATAGAGCACAGTGTACTTAAAATTAGTGATCAAGACACCTGCCATCTCGTCAAGATGCCGCTGATGCCTTGTTTCACCGCTGCTTTCAAGTGTTCCTGGAGAGTAATGTACCGCTAAGCATTTTGTGCTTGTCTGTGAATGAATGGATGTGCTTTCAGCTACTCATTGTGTATTTGCAAATTTCCTCCCATGTTACCTCCATATTCAAGAAAGGGAAGAAACAATTTCACTACAGGAAGTAATTTTATGATTTAATTCATATTTGTGTAAGGTGTGTGCTTAATTTGGACTCCCCCATTTATTTGATTGTTCATTTTTTCTAAATAGATTAGGATTTTTAAGTATCAAACCTCTGCCTTATGATTTCATGCTCCCTATCCCATGTTTAATCATCTATTCATTTATTTTTAACATTGATTTTGTGTTTGTTAAAACGTTGGCTGCTGACTTAAGGAGTGAGCACTTAGATAAATTTCCATTGCACATGTACTGAGGCCACTCATAAAGTAATTTAGAGCAGAATTGAAGGTTTTAACTTACATTTGCAGGTCTCAAATGTCCGAGATCTTGCCTATTTTAAATACAGGCTACTTTCAATCTGATCAGAAAAGCAATAATTAGCATACCAAAAAATGTTTAAATGTGAGTGAGGTCTTACGCGACAAAACGTCATATCATCAGTCACTAGACTTACACATTAATTATTTAACTAACTTACTCTAAGGACAACACAAACAAGGATTCGAACCCCTGACTGCACAGCCGTGCAAACCGTGACTGGCATGCCGCAGACCACTCGGCCACTTTGGGCAGCTTAGCATAACAAATTAAGACAAAGCAAAGATGATGTTCTTTACAGGAAATGCTCGATATGTTCACCATAATTCCTCAGCAATAGCTTTAGTCGAGGAATAATGTTGTGAACAGCACTGTAAAGCATGTCCGGAGTTATGGTGAGGCATTGGCGTCAATGTTGTCTTTCAGCACCCCTAGATATGTCGGCCGATCACGATACAATTGCGACTTCAGGTAACCCCGAAGTCAATAATCGCACTGACTGACGTCTGGGGACCTGGGAGGCCAAGCATGACGAAAGTGGCAGCTGAGGACACGATCATCACCAAACGACGCACGCAAGAGATCTTTCACGCGTCTAGCAATATGGGGTGGAGCGCCGTCCTGCATAAAAATCGTACGTTCCAGCAGGTGTTTATCAGCCAGGCTGGGAATGACGCGATTCTGTAACCTATCGGCGTACCTCTGATCCATCACAGCACCAGTTACAAAACCATAATCACGCAGTTCCCTGAAGAAAAAAGGCCCGATAACCGCAGATGTGATAAATCCAACCCATAGCATGACTTTCTCAACGTGTAATGGAGTTTCCACGACAGTTCTAGGATTTTCGGTAGCCCAAATTCTGCAGTTGTGGGCGTTGACAGACCCTCGGAGTGTGAAATGAGCTTCGTCGGTCCACAACGCATTACTCAACCAATCGTCATTTTCCGCCATATTTTGAAACGCCCACACCGCAAATCCCCTCCGCTTCACTAAATCGCAAGGTAACAGTTCATGATGCCGATGGATTTTGTAAGAATAGCATCGGAGGGTACGCCTAAATGCCAACCAAACAGTAGTGTATGGAATGCCCATTGCGCCTTGTGCTCGGTCGGACACTATGGGGTTTATCATCTAAACAACCCATGGCTTCGAACTTCGAAATCATTCTCGCCACAGCTGCATTTGTCAACGGACCTTTACCCATACGAATCCCCTTCCTATGGCGATAGGATCGTAATGCTGAACTAGCACTTTTCCTATTCTGATAATACAGCTTCACTAAAAGCGCCTTTTCAGGTAACGTCAACATTCTGCGGCTGCTGGTGCATCTGATTCTCTCTCTCATTACAGCTCATTTTATACACGATTGTCATGTGCAGTCACTGACGTTTTGCTGTCCAGCGCCATCTGACGGACATTTTTTGAACTTTTTTTTGTTCTAATAAAACCCTATGTCATTCCCAGCATGTGTGTCAATTTTACTCCTCTATCTACATTATTCCATGATTTATTAAGTTTTCAAATTTATATTGACTTTTTCATCACCCGGTATATGTAGGGCCGTATTTATTTTATGCCCCCCCCTCCCCCCACCCCCTGGCATCTGGAATTCAAATTGATTTTTTTTTAAATTCTGTAATCGAAACTCTGAATAAAAATATTTAACCCATTATTTAGGTAACACTATTTTTTTCACTGTCAAATTTTGCCGGCCCTAAAATTTTGTCGCCCTGTGCAGTTGCACAAGTTGCACCTGCCTAAATACGGCCCTGAGTATATAGTCTGACAAAGATTAATTACAACATGAAATGCATATCTAGAAAAACAAAACACTATACTATGGTGATGCGACCCGAATATTTTTAGGGATGTGGATGCCTAACGATGAACTACAAGCTAGAAGGATTATTAGAAAAATATTGTGTCCAATACAAAGTACAAATGGTAAATATAGAGAAAATATTTGATGTGATGGATAAGAGAAGATTCATCATTTTTGGATATTCAAGTATTGACCACCTGCATTTCGACTGTTGTAACTTATTGAAAGAGAGGGACTGACTCTGGAAAAAAAAAAAAAAAAAAAAAAAATAGCTGATGAAGGAGGAGGATGGCCTGTCAGTAAATTTGGTTTGGTACATAAATTCACTACAGATTTTTACAATTTATGTAATTCAATAACATTTCCTGCTGTGTAAAACTCATTTCTTTTGTTTATGTAAAGCGACAAATCTTGTGTAGCCAAAATGTCTTCTTTTGTAAATCCTTTGTACTGTGTTTGTGTTAGCCAAAGTACCTGATCTAATCGCCCGAAATTAACCTTCGAACATGTAATATTACTATGTAATGGGGCATGTTAAATAAATAATAATATTTAAAAAAAACCTCTACGAAATGAATGAACAGTGGCTATCAAAACAAATATTTGTGAATTTTTGAAAGTAGAAATCAACGATATCATGGGTGACAGGAATAAGGAAAGAACTAGAAACAATATCAAGGAATCTGAAATAATAGAAAGAAACCTTTTTAAAAATAAAAATCTCATTGTAAAGGTAGAATAAAAAAATCGGAAACGACGTGGACAGAGAAAAGGGAAAGACAACATGTGAAGGAAATGAGGGAGTATTGGAAGGACAGGAACAAAGAAAGAAAAAAAAATTAAAACTGTTGCGTGATTATAGTTGGTCAATACGAAAAGCACACACACACACACACACACACACACACACACAACAGGTCCACTGGTGAAGAAAGTATCGGTCGATATCACTTACTGGTGAACTGTTGCAAAAGACCCGGCGTTATGAAGAATATCCTGATATGGGTGACGTGGTTGGTGTTGGCACGACGTTTCTCTTCCACCTCGGTGCAAGGACTTGCATGCAGTTGACACCATACCACGAGACGTAGGTTTACAGGTAGAATGTTTTGAGTGGCTTCAGTTGTTCCAGCCACAGTGGCAAGCGGTCTTCGGACCAGTCAGGTACCCCTCGATGTACATTGTAGTTGGTGGCAGATGGGCAGCCAGTTGGCACCACAGCTACGGTTTACTTACATGCGCACCATCACAACTAGCATGGAGATGGAATGGTTTAGGATTGTACAGGACGTGACTGGCAGTTCCTGAAGCCTTATAACGGTGACAGATGCAGAGAAGACAGCCGAGGTTGGTGCTGACACGAAGGATTTTTCCTCCACCACGGTGCAGGATACTGCATGTTCTTAACGCCTCCCTCCACGACATGTCAACCAGCATACAGTGCACCGAGAGTGACGCTGATCTGCTTGTCCCCTCACCCACCCTTGAAAATATTTATTCCACTATGACCGGATCTCGTTGGCCATAGCAGTGGGCAGATCCACGCGTCGAGACATACGAGGTCTCAACCGAGCTAATGTGGTCGGACCGACCGAGAGCGTAGGGTCTTGGAAAGGGATTCGAGGAAAAGGAGCAGGTTGGGTACGGATACCGTGCGGGCAGCACTTTGCTTGCTCGGGTTTCGGAGCGGGGAGAGGATGTCCGTGGGTTGGACAAAGTGCGCACTGGTGGATAAAACCACGGAAAACCCCACCAGGCGGTACCCGGGAAGCGGACTGAGAGCGCAAGAGACTGTACTGGCTCTCCCGTGCAGCACAGGACACTCTCCAATGGCACGTGCGTCACTGCGTTGAAGGTGTGCTCGAGTGTGAGGAGAGGAGAACACGTCTCACGGCCGATCAGTGTCGTACGACCACAAAGCCGTTCTTAAGGGAGTTCCAACTCGCATGAGAAACAGGTCGACTCGTTTCAACATGGCTCCTCATGCAGCCTTCCGTGTCCAGACCTGCCGGGCCGTGCCCAACAAAATCTGTACAGGACGACTACTGACAGAACTACCAGCACTACAACGAGGGGTACGACGAGAACGGGAACAAGGACCGTTTGAGGGTCAGATTCTGGAATGTGGACTGGGACGTCTTCAGACGGCACATCCCAGTACACAAAATTTGGGATGCGCGCCTTGACTCTGTGGTTGGGATTCGCGGTTACAATGCTAGAGGTGGTGGTGGCAGTGACGCTTTTGCTGGCAGTTGTTTTTCCGTCGCAGTACACCTTCAGTTGCGGCCAAGCTTGGTGTAGGTCGTGGACTACTTGTGCGCAGGGCAGTTGGTCGTTGCCCTCTAGATTCAATATACGCAGCTTCGGAAGACGTCTCAGCAGCCTTTTGTCGAAGCTGGTCAGCCCGCAGTTGCGTAGGTAGAGCAGTTGCAGCGACTGGCTCTGTAGGGCAACCAGCTGGAGGTGCTGGTTTCCATCCAGGATCAGCCGCTTGAGATGGCGGTTGGACGCGATGAACTGCTCATCTACATACACCAGACTGCAAAAAAATAACGAAAGAGTTCTGTAAATGATAATGAATGATGGCAGTCAAGGATACTAAAAACATTATAAAAACTTTATTTCAAACAAAGTCCTAATAGAGGTATGCAACCGCCATGACAAAAATAATAATAAAAAAATGTTTTTGATATGTAGTAATTTGCAGCTCTTAAATGTTCTAGAAAAGACATTTTTATATATGCACCACAGCTGCTTTTATTTGAAACGCTGACTAGTTTCGGGCTTTGCCCATTTTCTTAAGCCACCTATTACAGAGAACAAAGTGTGTTTTTTAGGAAAATACATTAATATGGCAATGTTATATTGAATGTACAAGTCGTAATTACTTACATTCATATATATATATATATATATATATATATATATATATATATATATATATTGGATACTGCTTAGGTCACGCTGTTTGTTGTAATTACTTTGGTGTAATTTATTGAGCTATTGATCCATAGATGTTTTTGTTAAATATTCTTTACTTAATTGTAAAGCAGCTGGTTTCAACGAATCCAATGCACGATAGAAAAAAACTATTGTTCCATTTAAAAAATTATATCTTTGTGCTGTAACTCTTTGGAAAATGATACAATAAAATATGTCCATAGCTCCACAGAAAGTGGAACATTTCTTGTGTTGACCTACCGCATTAAAATTTCCCGTCACCTATTATTTTATAAGTTACAGGTCAAACACACTTAGTGAACAGAGTTTGTGACACTTGCGGGGAGTGACACTTGCGGGGAAAGGGAATGTGTAGACACTTGCGGGGAGACCCGGACGCTGCAGGTAGTGAACAGGCTATTCCAGAAGTAGGGATACACCACCCCTACTCCACGCCCTCCAGCCGCTACCTGTGCAATGAATGTTACTACAAGAGATACAGCCATTCAAATTTACGGGCACCATAACTTTTTCCCTTCCTGAGTAAATGAGCTGCTTCTTGTAGTTTCAACACCACAGTAGCCTTTTTCTCGAATGTTCTGAATATAAATCTTCACGCAGACTTCTTGAGGAGGAGAGTGATAAGGATATCTGATTGTAAACCACTGCCTATTACCTTAGACCTTTTTGACTGTACTGAACAGGAGTTCCGCGTATTCCGTAATTTATATTTATACAGTTTACAGGCAATGTAATTTATAACCAACTATTGGCTGCCAATTTCGCTTCATTTTTTCCTGGAAGTCTTGCAACTTGTTTCTCCCTGTTGGTATATGCCAAGTTCGGAGTGAAAATGGTTCTATATGACGGTGATAGAAAATAGAATTTATCTTTAGCATTTTTCGTTGTGTGACATTCCCTTACACATTCCGTATTTCACACATTTCTTAGATGTATTTGTAATTAGAATACAGCCAAATCGTTTTGGGGTCTACAAATAAACGCTTCAAGTATGTAAATACACATTGAGTTATTATTAACATTTTTTAATTGAAAGTTTAAGGTTGCGTCTCCTATTAAAAAGCATAGTAGCTATTTTTAAAGAGATGGAAGTTGCGTGATAGTGGGGTTAACTACATAGCGGTCAATTACATCAACGTATCTGTGCAGTATGCCTAATATATTTATTGCTTGCGTAGGTGTCTTGATATGCTTAGTGTTCTGAATAATATGACTGTGGAAAGTCATCGTCTTGTAGTAGCAGAGAATGTCTTAATAACTCTCCAAACATTAACACTATTAAAATACCTTTTTTGTTTTCAGGAGGAACACTCAACGAATTATTATGTAGAGTTAGAACAAGTTACTATATTGCCCTTCAGTTTGCAAAGGGTTGAGCAATTTCACTGAGTTACGTGTTATGTTGACAGTGTGGAAAATTAAATGTTTGTTAAGCTTATGGGACTTAACTACGGGGTCATCAGTCCCTAAACTTACAAACTACTTATCAACTACCTTATCCTAAGGACGGCACAAATATCCATGCCCGAGGGGGGATTCGAACCCCCGACCGTAGTGGCCGTGCAGACCGTGACTGGAGCGCCTGTCTCCTCGGCCACCGCGGCCGGCGACAGTGTGGAAACTTGACAACAGCAGTGCTAGACTTCTTGGTGTGCTTGTACCCAGGAAAAGCCATTAGCCGCCCCAAGGGTCCCGGGTTCCCCGCAAGTGTCACTCCCCGCAAGTGTTCCAACCCCTAGTGAACCACCCTGTATATAGAAGAAGAAGAAGAAGAAGAAGATAGAGATAACAGCTCAAAGGACCCAAGTAGGAGTCGCAGGAATGCGATTTTGACATGCACAGGAGATACAAAACATTTATGATGTCTGTATTTAGTCTGGTAAGCTGATACAGCCGGCCGCGGTGGCCGAGGTGTCTGAGGCGCTCCAGCCACGGTCAGCACGGCCACTACGGTCGGGGGTTCGAATTCCCCCTCGGGCATGGATATTTGTGCCGTCCGGACACAAGACTCTCGCACTAATTTCTTGTAAAATTTGAGCTTCTTTCACGTTTGTTTGCCATAGCACCAAATAATAACTGTCTGCTAACCTCTTCCCTGATAATCAAATATGGGGAACATCTGTTTATTCAGACTGCACTTTCATTTGTTTCTATTGCCAACATAGTCGAAATATATCGTACCTTCTCGTTTTCTCCAGGTTAGCAAACGGGAGGTGTATGTGGCAATGACAAACGCAGTGCACTTAACGAGCACATTTAACGAGACGTTAAAGGCATCTTCTCGTTTACTAACGATAAGATTAAGGAGAGATGGACGAGCCGGCCCTTAGTGAAACACCCTGTATATAGAAGAAGAAGAAGATAGAGATAACAGCTCAAAGGACCCAAGTAGGAGACGCGGGAATGTGGTTTTGACATGCACAGGAGATGCAAAACATTTCTGATGTCTGTACTTAGTCTGGTAAGCTGATACAAGACGATGTGTGGTACTCACCGGTTGCCCGAGAGATCGAGCACCATCAGGTTCTCCAGAGGCCTGAGGTCCCCGGAGCCGATGTACTCCACGGCGTTGTCCCTCAGGTAGATGGAGGTGAGGTCGGCCAGCGCGGGCGACACGTTGGTCGCGAACTGTATGCGGGTGACGCGGTTTCCGGTGACGTTGAGGCGCGACACGCCCGCCGGCAGGTTGTCGGGCAGGCGCGCGCAGCCGACGCAGCGCACGGTGTGCACCTGGTTCTGGCACAGGCACGGCTGCGCCCCAGCCGGAGCCAAGGCAGCCAGCAAGCACGCCGCCAGCAGCAGCGGCGACCGGCGGAGCGACCGCGCCAGTGCGGACGAGAGCGCAGGGAGGAGGTCGAGCATCTGCGCAGGAAACAACAGCGAGGTTAAGCCCGGCCTGCACGAGGGAACTCGACTACTCGAAATTTACTACGTCTTTACTACCAACTCCATTAACAACACATTTCGTAATCATTTTTCTAATATTCCACTGTAAGAATCTGGTAAATAATTTTTTTGTAGGTGCTTTTTTACAGCTCGAAATTTAAATGAAAATAACGGCTTAACCATTCATCTGACACGAACATTAATATAACCGAATTTGTAGAGAAGAAAATGCTCTACAACTTTGCTCGCTTATGTTTTTTTCATATCTCGTATCGTTTCAGAGATATTTGCAAAAATAACGGCGATTTGACTATGTCTCTCTGGCTGTAAAGTGTTCTCACTTTTTAGGTCGAACCGTTCAACCGATCGGCACCAAATTTTACAGACATAATTGTTGGCTATCAGAGACTAGAACCTTGCTTTTTCAATCATCTCGGAAAAGAAATACGTTAGTAATACAAAAAAAGCCGTTTGTAATGTAATTTTAATTGTAAAAAAAAAAAAAAAAAAAAAACAAAAAAAAAAAAAAAACAAAAAACAAAAAAACAAAAAAAAAAAACCGTTCATCTGACGCGAAAATTGAATAAACGAATTTGTAGAGGAGAAAATTCTCTAAAACTTTGTTCCCTTTGTTTCTTTTCATACCTCGTATCGTTTGAGAGATATTTGCAAAAATAACGGAGTTATGACATCCTCCATTGAATTAACGAAAACCATCCGTTCGCAGATGTCACGTGACATTCCTCGCTCAGATCTCTCTCTGGCATACACCATCTTGCGTTGCGTATTTTATTATTTTCTTATTGTAACTTACACATTGTCATTTCAAGGCAATGCCGCACTGAATAATTAACAAAAGCACGTCGTTCTTCGTACGATAAATGATAATCTATCATCTACATATACCATATTAGCATCACTTAAAGACGGCCATCAATAGTATGAGATTTGAGAACACAGCTCCCAACTGTTAATATAGGGTAGTGGGCAACGCCTTGGACTGTGACGGTAAAGGAGGTTGGTTCGAACCCATGCCGGGCGCCGTGGCTCAGCGCGCCCGGTCAGAGGGCTAAACGCTCTCTGTAATAAAAAAAGCTGAGCCAAATATGCAACGAACAATCATGAACAAACTAAACGAACGACCGCAAAATATAGATCAAACTGTAGAACAAAAAAAAAAAAAAAAAAAAAAAAAAAAAAAAAAAAAAAAAAAAAAAAAACCGCCACTACCTAAAATTTTTATCCCTCAAAGCGTTTCAGACACTCTCATGAATTACTTTTTTATTATTTAGATTATTATTTTCATCCAAAATGTTTGCAAAAACTTATAAAACTACTAATCTAAAGTGGGCTGTAAAACACGTCACTGCGATTTTTTTTTTTTTTTTTTTTTTTTTTTTTTTTTTTTTTTTTTTTTTTTTTGCTGATTAGATGGCAGGTGACAGTTTGGTCACGCTATCGACTGAAATGCTGCCTAATTGAAATGCTGAATTGTTCGTCTACGTTTGGAGGCATAATACACTACTGGTCATTAAAATTGCTACACCAAGAAGAAATGCATATGATAAACGGGTATTCATTGGACAAAATTATAATAGAACTGACATGTGATTACATATACACGCAATTTGGGTGCTTAGATTCTGTGAAATTAGTACCCAGAACAACCACCTCTGGCCTTTGATACGCCTGGGCATTGAGTCAAACAGGGCTTGGTTGGCGTCTACAGGTGCACATGCCCATGAAGTTTCAACACGATACCACAATTCATCAAGAGTAGTGATTGGAATATTGTGACGAGCCAGTTGCTCGGCCGCCATTGACAAGACGTTTTCAGTTCGTGAGAGATCTGCAGAATGTGCTGGCCAGGGCAGCAGTCGATCAATTTCCGAATCCAGAAAGGCCCGTACAGGACCTGCAACATGCGGTCGTGCATTATCCTGCTGAAATGTAGGGTTTCGCAGGGATCGAATAAAGGGGAGAGACACAGGTCGTAACACATCTGAAATATAACGGCCACTGTTCAAAGTGCCGTCGATGCGAACAAGAGGTGACAGAGACGTGTAAGCAATGGCATCCCATACAATCACGCCGGGTGATAGCCAGTATCGCGATGACGAATACACGCTTCCAATGTGCGTTTACCGCGATGTCACCAAACACGGATGCGACCATCACGATGCTGTAAACAGAACCTCGATTCAGCGTGGTAGCGAAACGCGAGGATAGTAATATGGAGTCGTGGGTCCCAGCTCAGCTGTAAAATGGCTTAGTGAACGGGACGACAGGCAGCTACCTTGCTACCAGCGTGTTAACCACACACATACAAAGGAGGGTGACGAGGAATTTGATCACCTACCCCCACAGTGAGGTTGCTTTGACATTGAAGATAAGTTCTGCAAGTGTTATTAATGCCCTCTTTAACTGATTAGGGGTTCTTTCCTAGTTCTGGTGCAATATTGACTTTGACTCCTCTAGACAGTAGGCGGTAGCTTAAGAGGGAAAATTGTTTTGTTTTTCCACCTGTGCCTCTCATTTATTTGAGGTGGAGTGGGCCGAAATGTTTGGAGGTTTCTTCAGAGACGATTACTTATCCTTGTTAAATTCAACATCCAGTTATCTGCCTAGTGATCTTTTGTGGGACTGAGATTACACAGTCAAAAAAATGTTCAAATGTTTGTTAAGCTTATGGGACTTAACTACGGGGTTATCAGTCCCTAAACTTACAAACTACTTATGAACTACTTACGAACTAGGACTGTGGTGTCGCACAAGTACAAAGTGCGCGCCACTTACTTTCGCCGCGCGCCGCCATGCACGCACGGCGCGGCGATCTCACGACAGCCACGAGCGCCCTCTGCGACAACGCCGCTCGTGGCCACCACTGAAGAACACCGGCCAAATAGCACTTCGGACTGAGAGAGGGACGAGTCGGCACTTCGGACTGAGATAGCAACGAGTGAGGACCTTCGTAATCCGATAGGCGCGAGTGAAGACTTTGCTATTGTACAGGCACTAGGCAGGCCTCTAACAACTACGTATCAACATTCTGCAGTACTATGTAAAAGTTAAGTATTGTTACATTCTGTGCAATATATCTCTTTCTACTTTACTCGAGTGTTTATAGTTTCTGGCTGCTCCCCTCCATACCTGCACCAATGTGTCGGTCTCGTTCCACTCGGCCACCGACACCTACGACGAGGCTGGGACACAAAAGCGGCGACGAAGTTGGGACACAAAAGTGGCGACGAGGAGTGATAGAACCTTGGACCAGCCCGCTTACAGCAGCCAGACAGCAGCAGTCGGAGCACGCAAAAAAATTGCTCCCGCCCACCCACCCTTATTATAAGATTTTTGGGGGAACATATTTTGTTACGTGTTTTGTGGACTTTTTTGTTGCAGAGCGTCCTCTTTCATATTGCATTTGTGTTTTGTTATAAGTTATTTTGTATACGCGGCGCCTAATCGGTCAGCATGGCCACTACCCCGAACCCAAACTTAATGGAAATTATTCAGTTACAGACGGCGCAAATCACCCAGTTGCTCCAGGCGGTGGCCGAGCTGACAGCGCGGGCAGCTAACCAACAACAACAGCCGCCGCTTCGGCAGCCCACACCTGCCGCCGCAACACTTCCTACGTTTCGCCAATACAACGAACGTGAGGAAGAATGGAGTGATTATCTGGCGCAGTTTCAAGAACTCGTCGCGGCTCATCAACTTACAGGTCAGACTGTTAAGCATCTTTTATTGTCTGTGGTGGGCCCCAAAACTTTCGTGTTACTGCAAAAACTATTCCCGCACGCATCTCCTAGTGATGTAGACTTTGAACAAATTGTAGATGCACTGAATGCTCATTATGAGAGAAAAGTTCTTGTAGCCGCTGCACGATACCGATTTTTCAGACTTAAAAAATTACCTGAACAGTCACACCAAGAGTGGATCACAGAATTGAAGGGCTTAACCCGCCAATGTAAATTTACTTGCTCTTGTGGACTTTCGTATAGTGACGTTATGTTGAGGGATGCGATTACGCAGAATATTCAGGACCCCAGAATTAGAGCAGCAATTCTGAAACAGTCTGACCCCTCATTAGACAGTGTACTGCAGCTTATAGAAGCGCATGATACTTTTGACTTAGCTGATGTAGAAATGCAAAGCCATAGTGTAAATTCAGTGCGCCGCAACGGACGCTTTCCTAGCCGTCGTTCTCAGTATAGCACTAGTGATTCTTATTTTTCTACCGGCCGTGCTGAACAGACAGTGAACAGTAGCCAGTGTAAAAGTGCGACACAAAGGTCGCCCCGTCGTGTTAGAAACAGTGATTTGAATAACGGGCGCCAACGCTCATTTCAGAAAAATGTACGTAAATCTTGCCCCCAGTGTGTGTCTCGCCACAAGCGTGCTCATTGCCCTAGTCGCAACGCAACCTGTTATCAATGTGGCAAATTGGGACATGTGCAGTCTGTGTGTATGCAAATTAAAAACTCAAAGAACAGTAACGTTAGAAACGGTGCTTCGCAAAGTGCGAGAACAGTTCATTCTGTAAATGTTATACGGGCTGTGGAATTGAACAGTGCTTTCCTTGGATCTCAATTGCAAGAAAGTAGTTCTGCGCCTATGGCAAAACTATATAGTGCACCACGTAGCAAGCGCCGACGAGCGCGTAAAACAGTGCAACGGAAACGGGTTCGGGACAAGCAAAATGACTATGAACAGTGCATTCCTGTAGTGAAAATAGTGCCTTCTGCAACTGCTCCTTGTAATAGTGTCCAGTACTGTGTAGCTAGTGACAGTAGAATTGGTGTAGCTACTCAAAGTAATTTTAGTGCAGTAGCCTCGCATTGCGCGGACGCCGATCCGGCGGTAGTGTCATCTAGTGACAGTGTGGTTAATCCGCTGTGTGCCGAGTATGCGCCGCTTCCTACCGCACGCAACCCGCGCAAGCGCAGAAAACAATATGTATTAGACGTTGCCCACATTCGCGCACCTGTCGAGCGCCGAAAGCAAAAACTTTTTGTGAATCTTTCCATTGACAATAAGACTGTGCAATTTCAGCTCGACACTGGTTCCGCTGTTACCTTAATTAATAAAGATACTTATGAACTTCTGGGTTCGCCAAAATTATCGCTGTGTCAACAAGTGTTAACAGCTTATACAGGTCAAAATATTCCCGTGCTAGGAACGTGTAGCCTGCCTGCCTCTTTTCAAGGTGTTACGAAAACAGTTGCTTTAGTTGTTCTTCAGGCCAAATCTACGCAGAACATTTTTGGACTAGATGCTTTTGACTTGTTTGGTTTATCAATTCAAAGAGATGTGCTTCAAATTTCGTCAATAGTGCCTCAGGATAAAATTAATGCATTATGTGAAAAATACAGTGACTTGTTTTCGCCGGAACTAGGTTGTGCAAAAGACTTCGTGGCACATGTGACTTTAAAAGAATCTGCAGTTCCAAAATTTCGTAAAGCTAGACCAGTGCCTATCGCATTGCGTGATACAGTTGCCGAAGAACTTAAACGTTGGCAAGATAGTGGGGTGATTTCTCCTGTTTCTGCGAGTCAGTGGGCCTCGCCTATAGTAATTATACCCAAGCCGTCAGGAAAACTTCGTCTCTGTGCGGACTTCAAATCAACTGTGAACAGTCAAACAATTGTAGACACTTATCCCCTGCCCATACCTGAGGAACTGATGGACAAATTAGGACAGTCTCGTTTCTTTTCCAAGATTGATTTAGCAGAGGCATACTTACAGATTCCACTTGATGACGAGTCAAAAAAGTTTTTCGTCATTAATACTCACATGGGCCTTTTTCAATTTCAACGCCTACCCTTTGGCAGTTCTTCCGCTCCCGCTATTTTTCAGCGCTTTTTGGAACAGCTGACAGTTTCTGTACCGTGTTGCTCGAATTATTTAGATGATATTGTGGTATCCGGACGTACAGTTGAAGAACATTTAGCAAACCTGGAGTGCCTTTTCAAAGTTTTGACTGCAGCAGGTCTACGTTGCAATAAAGCAAAGTGTTCGTTTTTTCAAACTGAAATAGAGTACCTAGGCCATGTGATTAATGCCCAAGGAATCCATCCGTTACAGTCACATCTTCGAGCAATCAAAGACTTGCCTCCTCCTAAGAATGTACACGAATTGCAAGCAGTAATGGGAAAGCTGAACTATTATTTCAGATTTATTCCCAATGCCTCTCAGATTGCAGCTCCACTGCATCACTTACGTAGGAAGAATGTTCCTTTTGTATGGTCTAAAGATTGTCAGGTTGCCTTTGACAAACTAAAGTCTGCACTACTCAGTGATGCATGTTTGATTCCCTTTGACCCACAGAAGCCTGTAGTGTTAGCAGTTGACGCCTCGTCGTACGGTCTGGGTGTTGTTCTGTCGCATCGTCTTGGTTCTTACGATCGTCCTATTGCCTTTGCATCCAAGCTACTGACGCCGACGCAACAGAATTACAGTCAGATAGAAAAGGAGGCCTTAGCAATCATTTACGGCGTCACAAAGTTTCATCATTATCTCTATGGCAGAAAATTCTATTTGTTGACAGACCACAAGCCTCTCACGTCGTTGTTCTCACCCACAAAGCCAATTCCGCCACGTACGGCACAAAAGCTTCAGAGATGGTCCTTGATATTGTCAAATTATCAGTATGAGATTTTGTACCGACCTACCACTAAACATGCCAACGCGGACACACTTTCCCGACTTCCGGTTGGCCAGGATGTATCATTTGATTCTTCAGAAATGGCATGTTGTCAGATAGACTCCAGAGATGCTTCCACTGTCGCAGACTTTCCTTTGAACTCTCGTCGGGTTGCACAGGAAACAGCTGCGGATGCAGACCTAAGTGTGGTAGCACGTTTTGTTCGCTTTGGTTGGCCTGCCAGACCCAAAGACATTGATCGGCCTCTGGTTCGACGTTATTTTGCACAACGTCATGCATTATCTTTAAGTCAGGGTGTACTGTTGTTGCATACCGACAACGACCAAGCAAGAGTGATTGTTCCTCGTTCCCTGCAACGAGAAGTGTTACGCCTCCTGCATCAAGGACATTGGGGCATTGTTAGGACAAAGCAATTGGCCAGACGTCATTGTACCTGGGTTGGTATGGACGCTCAGATAGAGAGCATGACATCACAGTGTACAGTTTGTGCGGAGCATCAGGCGGCTCCTCCACAGCGTTACTCAGACTGGCCACGCCCCAAGGGACCATGGCAACGTTTACATATTGACTTTGCCGGACCTTTCTGGAATACGCGCTGGTTAATTGTTGTAGACGCTTTCAGCAAGTTTCCTTTTGTGATTGCCATGAACTCAACGACAGCTTCTAGTACAATCAGTGCCTTAACATCAGTGTTTTGCATCGAAGGCTTGCCTGACACTATCGTCAGTGACAATGGACCTCAGTTTGTTAGTGCGGAATTTCAACAGTTTTGTCGTGTGAATGGCATTCAGCATATCACTACCGCACCTTTTCACCCTCAGTCCAATGGTGAAGCAGAACGTTTCGTTCGAACATTCAAGTCTCACATGGAGAAGATGAAAGGTCAGCACTCCAGGCAGCAAGCTCTTCAAATTTTCCTGTCTACGTATCGATGCATGCCACGTGACGGCCCGTCTCCTGCCGAGCTGCTACACGGCCGCCGTCACCGCACTCTCCTTCACCTGCTGCAGCCTCCCACGCACCGAGTCGGTTCGTATGGCGCTACGCGTTTTCAGGTTTCTACGCCGGTGCTGTACAGGGTGTTTGCTGGAAACAAGAAGACATGGCTGCCGGGCACCATTCAGCGCGTGCTCGGTAGCAATATGTATGTTGTACGTTCTTCCACAGGGTCGGAGCTGCGGCGCCACGCAAACCAATTGCGTCTGCATAGGCCGCGCGATCCTGTCTCCGGTTTCTTGATTCCAGACCCAGTTCACCGCCAGGGAGCACAACCACATCGTTCGTCCCCGGACTACGAGATCGTCCCGATGGAGATCGACGCGACGCCGCCGCTGTCGCCGCCGCAGATGACAGCGTCACCGAGAGGGACTCCGGGACCGTGCGTGCCGCCGCCGCCTGGGCCACGCACCTCAGAAGAAGATGACCTGCTCCCTCTGGGCGGGGGCGGGCGCCCTTCCCCAGGTTTCGGCGGGTTCCCTGGAGGATCTCAAGGCGGATGCCGGGGCGCGGACGGCGTCTCGATCCCGGCCTCAGCTACGACGCCCGTCCCACCAGTAACGCCCCCGCCCAGGCCCTCCTCCCAGTGCCGTCGCCGTGGCCCTCAGCCCTACGCCACGACGGCGCGGCGGTTTGGGGGGGAGGGGTGTGGTGTCGCACAAGTACAAAGTGCGCGCCACTTACTTTCGCCGCGCGCCGCCATGCACGCACGGCGCGGCGATCTCACGACAGCCACGAGCGCCCTCTGCGACAACGCCGCTCGTGGCCACCACTGAAGAACACCGGCCAAATAGCACTTCGGACTGAGAGAGGGACGAGTCGGCACTTCGGACTGAGATAGCAACGAGTGAGGACCTTCGTAATCCGATAGGCGCGAGTGAAGACTTTGCTATTGTACAGGCACTAGGCAGGCCTCTAACAACTACGTATCAACATTCTGCAGTACTATGTAAAAGTTAAGTATTGTTACATTCTGTGCAATATATCTCTTTCTACTTTACTCGAGTGTTTATAGTTTCTGGCTGCTCCCCTCCGTACCTGCACCAGTGTGTCGGTCTCGTTCCACTCGGCCACCGACACCTACGACGAGGCTGGGACACAAAAGCGGCGACGAAGTTGGGACACAAAAAGGACGGCACAAATATCCATGCCCGAGGGGGGGATTCGAACCCCCGACCGTAGTGGCCGTGCTGACCGTGACTGGAGCGCCTCAGTCACCTCGGCCACCGCGGCCGGCGATTACACAGTCCCCAGGAGTAACTTCGGTAACCTACTATGGAGGAGGGTGTTGTCCTTTTGTGCGTTTTGGAGAAGGATACTTCAGGGGTTCTCTTGTCTGCAGTTTGGGAAAGGCCATCGTTGGTCAGCTGTGGTTTAGGAGCTTCGTTCTATCATGCTCAGGGATTGCATCTGACTACCTTCCACATGAAAGTTGGGACTCGCACTTACGTTCCAAAGGCCCTATTCACTTCTCTTTGGGTTGCACTCCGACTCGTTTGGTGCCCAGCCATCTCCAAGTGTCTGCTGTTTTAAGTACCGTGAATATGTGTTATGCTCTTTCACCATCTGTTAGGTTTTGAAAAAGAATTTTGGGGTCATTTATAGGATGCAATTCTACGCGCCGGCTTTGAACTGTCACGTCATCGCTGCAGGGTGGTTCTGAAGTGCTTGCGTGTTTGTAGACGGTTTGAGTAATTATGTGGTGTCTGAGTTAAAGACGATAGTTTGTTTACAAGCAGATTGTAGATAAAGATTATGTGTTAAAAAGTTATCTGTAGCTTCACTTTGATAGTGTGGTATAGGTTACCGGAGAGGTTTCTTTTTCTTCTTCTTTTTTCGAGAGTGAGCGCCGAAGGCGTGAATTTTTGGGCTAAGACCTGTGATCGATAGAACATTCTGTTGTTGTAATCTGTAATTTACGAGGATAACCCCAGATTATTTGTGTATTGCAGATAATTAGCATTACGTTATATGCCATATGCGCCTTTTCCGACACGTGGATGACGTTGTGGTTGAAAGCAGAGGGATGGAATTGCGTTGTAAAATATTGCCGAATTTTGTCGTAGGCCGGCCGCGGTGGCCGAGGGGACTGAGGCGCTCCAGTCACGGTCTGCACGGCTACTACGGTCGGGGGTTCGAATCCCCCCTCGGGCATGGATATTTGTGCCGTCCTTAGTCTTAGGTAGTTCATAAGTAGTTTGTAAGCTTAGGGACTGATGACCACGTAGTTAAGTCCCATAAGTTCTACAAACATTTGAACATTTTTTGTCGTAGAACAACTATTATTTATGGAATGATGGTCATTCAGGCTCTGGCTCAGACTGGCTGTAGTAGTATGGATCTATTATCTGAAAAGGTTTTGAGCCCCGTAATACTTCTTTACATTAAGAACTTGTCTGCAAAGTTTATGAAATTTTGTGTCCCTTTTATTAGGCTATGGCGCGGCTAATAATATTACTGTCAGGGTAAGGGTTGAGGGTAGACTTTATGATATTGTGTTTCCCTTTGATTAAAGTATTTCGTCTATTATAAAAATTATTTGTTACTATATGTACTACAAGGGTACTAAGAGCAGCTGTACCACCAAATGGGGCGAATAAGCGGGTGTCTCTTGGCCGTCACCGCTGATCATGTAAACGGCAGAGCTGTTAGGTTCAAGTGCAGACCGCATCTAGTCAACACCGCCTAGAAGACAAGGCCCACAACAGTCCATGCCACGTCACACCGAGAGGCCGCGAACACTAAAATAGCTAAAAGCCTGGCCGCTGGGGCACGCCAAAAAATGTTCAAATGTTTGTAAATCTATCGGACCACACTGCGTGGTCATCAGTCCGTAGCTTACAAACTACTTAAACCTAGGTAAACTAACCTAAGGACAACACACACACCCATGCCTCAGGGAGGATTCGAACCTCCACGGCGGGCAACCGCGCCTCGCAGCGAGACGCTCTTGACCGCTCGGCTACTCCACCGCGGCCAAAGCGCATAATCGAGAGAAACACAGTCACTTTTGAGAGAGGGTTCTAACGTAAAGGTGTCACTATGTTTTCGAAACAGGAACAACGGAGATGGATCAAGATTGAATGTGCCAGAGGTCGTACAACACAGCAGTGTTATCAAAGTCTTCAAGAGGCGTGCGGGGAATCGGCTTTCCTATACAGAACAGTGGCACATTGGGTAAAAGCCTTCAAATGTTCAAACGTTTGTTAAGCTTATGGGACTGCGCGGTCATCAGTCCCTAAACTTACAATCTACTTATAAACTAACTTACACTAAAGACAGCACAAACATCCATCCCCGAGGGAGGGCTCGAACCCCCAACGGGGAACGGCCTTGCATCAATGCGATCGACCATTCCGCCGCTAAAAGCCTTCAACGAAGGTCGGCAAACTGTGGCAGACATGCATCGGGCAGGTCGTCCTAGTGTCTCTCAAGAAGAAGTGCTTACTGTTGATTCTGAAGATGAAGGAACGATTTCGTGTTATTCACTTCAGAACTGTTACAGAGATTCGCAGGCAGTAGACCGCTCAATTCGCGCCATCAAAAGAGCGGCCTCTGCTAACTTTCCACATCGCTGGCAATGAGTTCTACGCAACGCTGGTGACTACTTTGAAGGACAGTAACAGGTAACACTTGTAACACTTTCGTATCGGCTGTGAATAAATAGACGCCACTATTTCAGTTCAAACCCTCGTATTACTGCACACTAAAACACGTTGTCCTTGGGGGGTGGAACTTAAATAATGGCAGCTATTTATTCACAACCGATACAAAAGCGATACTTCTACATGGGATACTCTGCTAATCACATTTAAGTGCCTGCAAAAGGGTTCATCGAACCACCTTTATACTATTTATTCCCATTTCATACTCGAATAACGCGTGGAAAGAAAGAGCACCTGAATCTCTCCGTTCGAGCTCTGATTTCTCGTATTTTATTCTGATGATCTTTTCAACCCATCTAAGTGGCAGTCAACAATATATTTTCGCATTCGGAGGAGAATGTTGGCGATTGGACTTTCTTATGTAGCCCACGCCGCAGCGCTAAGCGCCGTTGTTGTAATGAATCCAATCCCAGATCCTGTATCAAAATGTTCAAATGTTTGTATAGTCTATGGGGCTTAACTACGGGGTCATCAGTCCCTAAACTTACAAAGTACTTATGAACTAAGACGGCACAAATATCCATGCCCGAGGGGGGATTCGAACCCCCGACCGTAGTGGCCGTGCAGACCGTGACTGGAGCGCCTTAGTCCCCTCGGCCACCGCGGCCGGCAGATCCTGTATCATGTCCGTAATTGTCTTCCCTGTATCGTGACAATACAAAACGAGCTGCCCTTCTTTGGACTCCTCCGTCAAATCCACCTGATAAGGATCCAACACTGGGCAGCAATATTCCAGAAAAGGAAGGACAAGCGTAGTGTATGCAGACTCTTCAGTAGTTCTGTTGCATCTTTTAAGGGTTCTGCCAATAAAACGCAGTCTCTGGTCCGCCTTTCTCACGACATTATATACGTGTTCTTTCCAGTTTAAGTGTGAAGTAATAGTAATTCCTAGGTATTTTGTGGAGTTTACGGCCATCACTTTTGATTGATTTATATTGTAAACAAAGTTTAACGGATTTCTTTTCGTACTCATGTGGACGACTTCAAACTTCCCATTATTTAGAATCAATTGCCAATTTTTAGACCATAGTGATATCTTATTTAGATCGTTCTGCAGTTGGTTTTGATCTTCAGATGATTTTACTAGACGGTAAATGACGGCGTCATATTTAAACAACGTAAGAGAGCTGCTTTGATTTTCTCCAAAATCGTTAATGTAAATGAGGAACTGCAGAGGACCAATAACACTACCCTGTGGAACGCCCGATATCACCTCTGTTTTACTCGATGCCTAACCAACGATTACTACAAACTGTGTCCTCTCTGACAGTAAATCCCCTATCCAGTCAAACTTGGAGCGATATACCATAACCACGCATGTTTGCACCTGTTACTGTCCTTCAAAGTAGTCACCAGCGTCGTGTAGTCCCCTTTACCAACGATGTGGAGGGATTAGTATACCGTCAGCAGAGCATGTTCTTTTGATGGTGCGAATGGAGCGGTCTGTTGCCTGTCGAATCTGTGGAACAGTTTTGAAGTGAATACCACGAAGTGGTTCCTTCATCTTCAGAACCAAGGACGAAGTCACGGGATTATGGTAGATGGTACATTACTTCCCAGTTCCATCGACCGAACAGAGCAGCCACAGCTTGCACTGTATGAGCCCGTGCATTGTCGTGCAAAATGAAGGATGGGTTGCGCATAACCTGTTTCCGTTTGTTTCGCAAAGCTGGTCGCAGGTAATCCTCCAAAAACAAACAGTAATACTATGCATTGGCGGTTGCCGTGGAGGAACGCAATGCGTTAGTATAACACCATCCCAGTCATACACGAGAATCACCATAACTTTCACCATAAGGAACAGGGGACTGATAACCTAGCTGTTTAGTCCCCTCAAAACAACCAATAACAACAACTTTCACCATACTGAGGCTCTGAGACCTCTTGAAGACACGGTTGTGTTGTACGACCTCTGGCACATTCAAGTTATATTCCACTCCGTTGTTCCTGTTTAGAAAACATAGTAATACCGTTAGGTTAGACCGCTGCCTCACAAGTGACTGTTCAAAATGTTTGTAAAGCTTAAGGGACTTAACTACGGGGTCATCAGTCCCTAAACTTACAAACTACTTATGAACTACTTACGAACTAGGACGGCACAAATATCCATGCCCGAGGGGGGATTCGAACCCCCGACCGTAGTGGCCGTGCAGACCGTGACTGAAGCGCCTCAGTCCCCTCGGCCACCGCGGTCGGCCAAGTGACTGTGTTTCCCTCGATTGTGCGCACGCCGGTGACGTGGGGCAGGCGAGTCCATTTGCTCGGAGGTAAGGTAGGTTTGTCAACAACGTGTGCTATCCGCGACAATAGCAGATTCCATTGCACAGTGTCTCCACATCAGTGTTGCCACTATTTAAGTTCCAACCCTCGTATATCTCTCTCAGAAAGGAGCCACGTGTTCAGATCCAGAGAATAGGGCGGCCAATCGAGTCCCCTGCCAGTGGCCTCTGGGTACCCCAGAACCAGGACAGGGTCCCAAAATGTCTCCTCCAGGACATGAAACACTCTCTTGTTTCTATGGTGTCGAGGTCAGCCTTGCATGAACAACATCTTGTAGAACTCAGAGGCTATGGATGTTACGGAATAAAATTACCATCCCACACCTTCACGTACCGTTCGGTAGTCACCGAGCCATCAAGGAGTACCGCATAGATTATTCTGTGACTAGATATTGCACACTACTCAGTCATCCGAAGAGGGTGAAGAGACTATCCGATCACTAAATGCAGATTCCTTCCCGCATATGCTCCAATTTTGATTATTGATGAACCTATCCAACTACAAGTGGGCTTTCTCACACAACTAAACCATATTCACAGGCACTTGTGCAATGTAATTTCCACCATGTCCCGCGAACTGCTGTGGAGTTTGAACATCCTAACGAAAACCGTTCAGAAGTTATGAGTATTTTATTTCAAATAGATCAATAATTATCACCCCGTACAAGAAGAGTAAATTATTGATAGGGGAAAGGGTTTTACCTTGGGACGGTTTTACGTTGGGACAGTTTTTAATACAGGCAGTGCACTCTATTAAAAACTTTAAGAATTATGAAGTAAAGTTGTCAGGCATATTTTCAGAGGGAATAATAAGCCATGTTGTATTCGGATGATGTTTGAGATCTGAGGAGGAGTTTTACAAGTTTTCGTGTTTGAAAGTAAAATTTAGCCACTATCCTCAGAAGATATAAATTAAAGCTAAGTATCATTATTGATATTTCTTAAATACAATGTTGTAGGGCATTATTTAAGTAAGCTATTGATACCATAAGTTATAACGATATAAATGTTTACATAGATTAGGATACTGTTTTCTGTTATTGTTTATTTGGTTTTACCTTGGGACACTTCTCTGGTTGCACCTTGGGACACCTGGAAGGTGTATGATTGTCAGTGATACACCAGAAAAATGAAGATTTTAAGAGGACAAGAAAAGAAGTCTTTTTCTAAAGAAACAGGCCACTAAACGGACAAAGGAGTTTTCATCTTCCAGTTCTTCTGATGAAGAAATTCCCCAGCTTGGCAGGAGCTCTGGAGGTAGCATATTTAATTTGTCATCGGGGGTTTTTAAAAGTTGACATCAGTGGCAGATCTCATGTGTACTATGCAGGAGTTTTAGAAAACACAGAACAAGATGTAACTGAAATTCTTAAGGAAGCAAAGGACCATTTTGTATTCCCTAATGTTGATAACATCAACATTGGTAATCTCAGTAATATAGTGAAAGAAGTACCAGCTCCAGTGGTGCGTCATAGGTTTCATTCATTTAATATTTTATTACCACCATCTCTTGTTTTAAGGTAAAATAACTTTTGTATTTATACTAACACATTTACTACATGATTCCAAAACGATTCATAAAACTAAGAAATTGAAATACATCACCGTGTCCCAAGGTAAAACCACCACTGTCCCAAGGTGAAACCATAGGTTGTACCTTGGGACAAGTGCCACAAAGGTCTTTATTGGTGAGTAATTGTGTAAATATTGGAGCTAGCCTGAACCGCTGTTCGTTCAACATTACCTAAACTTGGTGCCTGTGATGGGGTAAATTTTCAAATTTCTTGTAAAAAAACATTATAGTATAAAAAATTAAAATGTAAAAATTGTCCCAAGGTACAACCCTTTCCCCTATTCATAGATCGCACCCCTGCGTAAATGACAATGTCATGTAATCATTATATTAAGACACATTCAATGATTATCATCGTAAGATTTTACCTTTCGTGGAAAGTGCCAGAAATCCGATAACAGTCATGTACTTAGCAGTACAAAGAATCGATTATGAACGCGCTTCTGGCTTATCAAACAAGGAAAAACCGTATGAGGTTTATCGCTTAACGGTTCGTGATATGATGAAGTGCTTGACATTAGTCACATTAACAAACAGGTTGTCTTCCAATTTTTTGTGACCTTTAGACTTTCTTGAAATTAGACTTTCTTGACGTCAATCAGTCGGTAATAAAAAAACTAAGCCAACATTCCTCCGCAAGTAACAGAGCTACCCGAAGAGCTCAAAAAAGAGAGCATGTGTCTAGTTAGCTGGGTACCGGGTTCGAAACATAGCCGTGGCAAAAAATTGAATTCAATTATTTGCTGAGTAAACATTATCATTTAATGAGCCTATACTAATTTTTCAATGTTGACATCTACATCTACATGGGATATTCTGCAAATCACATTTAAGTGCCTGGCAGAGGGTTCATCGAACCACCGTTATACTATTTTATATCCCATTTCATTCTCGAATAGCGCGAGGGAAGAATGAACACCTGAATCTCTCCGTTCGAGCTCTGATTTCTCGTATTTTATTCTGATGATCATTTCTACCTATGTAAGTGGGAGTCAACAATATATTTTCGCATTCTGAGGAGAATGTTGGCGATTGTAGCTTCGTAAGCAGCCCACGCCGCAGCGATAAGCGTCGTTGTTGTAATGATTCCCATCCCAGATCCTATATCATTTCCGTAACGCTGTCTCCTGTCTATCGTGACAATACGAAACGAGCTGCCCTTCTTTGGACTGTTTCGATGTCCTTTATGAGATTTAAAAAACCCTACCAGACCTCGTGCTTCACAATAAATGGTAGAAAGTAGGGTTGGGTGTATGAGGTGCGGCGACTCGAGCGCACCGAGAATTTCTCGAGCAGCCGACGCTCAAGCAGTTCTCGAGAAGCCCACGAGAGCGGCACTGCGGGCGGTTGACTGGGGTAGCACGACACGCCACGCACTGCGGTTATTTGCAACGCTCGCAGCTCGCTGTGATTATTATTTAAATACTAGATGACCCCGTGAACTTCTTAACCAGTGGTGGCGCTAGGCGTCGGCGACGTCGGCCACCGCCGACGGCCTCGCGCCTGTGGGGGCCTCGCAAAATATTGTTAATTTTTTTATATTTGGTGTTTAACGGCGCTTTCCAAGTGCAAGGTTATGTAGCGATGGACTACATCTAATTTACACTAGCTTAACCAATGGACGAACACAATATTCGTACCCAAGGGTGGGATTCGATTCCCGGCGAGAGCAACCTCGCTCACCTTGGTACGATGCCTTAGTGCGCTCGGCCATTCCCGGCCGGCAGCTATTTAGTTGTCCGTATTTATTTCCGTATGAGTGCAGCAGTGATGCAATTTTTAGTGAAATACTTGCAAAACAATTTCTTCAGCACATTTTAGAAAACGATTCGGAAGAAGTATAAACAAATGTTTATATAACAATCAGAATAATGCTCAGTTCCAGTCAGTATAGCTTCGGCCGAGAGAAGCTTCACAAAGTTAAAATTGATTAAGACTAACTTGAAAAGCACAATGATCCAAGAAAGACTATCTGCGTTGTCAGTACTGTCAAATAAAGCTGAAACAGCGGCTAGTATTAAGATGTGGTCTTAAAAAATTCAGTACCGGTAAGACGAAAAGGTGAAAAGTTCCTTTAACTTGTGTTTGTTTATTGTAATGTTTGTCATTGCAATAATACTCGTATATACAATTTTTATATAATGATTATTGATATATAATTGATTGTTGATGTATAATTCAGCTCATTTAACATTGTCTTCAAATGTACAAATGTTTGTAGAGCTTAAGGGACTTAACTACGGGTGATCAGTCCCTAAGCTTAGAAACTACTTATGAACTAGTTAATACTAAGGACGGCACAAATATCCATGCTCGAGGGGGGATTCGAAACCCCGACAGTAATGGCCGTGCAGACAGTGACTGACGCGCCACAGTAAGCTCGGCCACCGCGGCCGGATAACATTGTCTTCATTAATGAAAAAATGAAAGGGGCCTCGCAAAGACGAGTTCGCCGACGCCCAGTTTTCGTCTAGCACCGCCATTGCTTCTTACCTCTTAATATAAACAATATTAATTCAAATCATATGTGTTTCAGACACAGTAGCTTTATAAAGGCATCATCAGATATTCTTAAGTATCGGTGAACGTCAAATGTGCAAAATTTTATCGCAATCGTACGAATGATATATTCCAAAGAAAAGAGCTCTTTCAGTTTTCCACAAATTTTCGTTTTCTGGCCAACTATTCCAAACTTGTACTTCACTCAAACCTTCCTCTAGCTTTGAACGTCAAATATGCAAAATTTTTTATCGCAATCAGCTGAATGACATTGATATCCCATTGGAAAAAAGCTCTTTCAGTTTCTCGCGAATTTTCAAATTTTCCGGGTAACTTTCCCGAATTTTTAGTTCATAATGACTTTCATCTTTCGTTGAACGTCAAATGATCAAAATTTTTCGCAATCGGGTGAGCGGTTCTCAATTTCGTGTTGAGTACATTTACAAACACATTGAGAAAGGAACTTGGTTCGAATTTTGCGACTTTCCTTTTTAACTGTCCTTATTTCTTTTTTACTGAAAACTTTTCCAAGACTGTAATGAACAAAGCAAAAAAGAATTACCCCTCTCTGCCGTACGAATAGTCAGTTATAGTGCTGAATTCAATAAAAAACGCATTGATAAACACACTTTCAATTTTTCTTAAATTTTCCAATTTTCCAGTAGATTTTCCAAAAACATTATTTATACAAGCCTTATCCTGTCAAGCCGTACGCAAGTGATGATGCTAGAACCATGTGGCAATTGATTTTCATTCATAGAAAAAAAATCTCGTTTTCGATTTTTCGCAAATTTTCCTACTTTTCGGGCGGCTTATCCAAATTTTTATTTGATGCCAACATTCCTCTTGCTTTCAACATGAAATGTACAAAATTTTATCGCAATTGGACGAACGGTATTGAGAGCACACTGGAAAAAGGTGTTTCAGTTTTCCCGATTTTCCTCTTTTCCGGAAAACTTTGCCATATTTTATCACCGTTTAAATCTTCCCTGGACTCACACGAATATTTCAAGACTAAAATTAGCGAAATCGGTTCAGCCGTTCTCGAGTTTTAGCGAGACTAACGAACAATATATATGAGCATTGGATTCGTGAAAATCAAAGTCACGGAGCTGGCACTACTTTACGAATTTTTGAGATGTCTATTGCAAAGCTCCGTAGTGTAGCAAACAATACAACAGACATGTTAAGGCATTTATAATCTATCTATCTATCTATCTAATTGCTGTTCGTTAGTCTCGGTAAAACTCGAGAACGGCTGAACAGATTTGGCTAATTTTAGTCTTGAAATATTCGTGTAAGTCCAGGGAAGGTTTAAACGGTGATAGAATATGCAAAAGTTGTCCGGAAAAGAGGAAAATCAGGAAAAACTGATACAGCTTTCTCCAGTGAGCTATCCATACCGTTCGTCCAATTGCGATAAAATTTTGTACATTTCATGTTGAAAGCAAGAGGAGGGTTCGCATCAAATAATAATTTAGAAAAGTCGCCCGGAAAGTAGGAAAATTTAGGAAAAACCGAAAATGATTTTTTTCTATGAATAAAATTCAATTGCTACATGATTGTAAGAGCATCACTTGAGTACGGCTTCACAGGACAAGATTTGTATGAAATAAAGTTTTTGGAAAATCTACACGAAAATTGGAAAATTTCAGAAAAACTGAAAGTTCGTTTTTCATTTTTTTCTGGTCTTGGAAAAGTTTTATATAAAAAAAAAGAGAGACAGTTAAAAGAGGAAAGTCGCAAAATTCGAATCAAGTTCGTTTTTCAATGTGTTTCTAAGTGTACTTAAGACTGTAAGTTGAGAACCGTTCAACCGATTACGATAAAATTTTGATCATTTGACGTTCAACGAAAGATGAACGTTCTTATGAACTAAAAATTTGGGAAAGTTACCCGGAAATTTTGAAAATTCGCGAGAAACTGAAAGAGCTTTTTTCAATTGGATATCAATATCATTCGTCTGCTTACGATAAAATTTTGTATATTTGCCTTTCAAAGCAAGAGTAACGTTCTTATGAAATAAAAATTTGGAAAAGTTTCCCGGAAAATTGGAAAATTCAGAAAAAAATAGAGATCTTTCTATGAAATATTAAAACTATTTATCTGATTGCGATAAAACTTTGCACATTTGACGTTCAAAGCAAGAGTACATACATATTAGCAATTGCGAAGCATTGCCGGGACGACTAGTTACACACTCTATCTAGCAATCAAACAGATACGTTCACGGATACAAAAGTGCATTTTTATATTAATAGGATAAAATATTCCGTTGTTGTGAATGTTATCCTTTCATACTACATTAACAGGAAATTCGGTAAAAAGGTTGGATATTGCCTGAAACAGTCCCCCAGTGCTGGAAAACTTTAATTTTTAATTTGGCTTTAATAACATGTAAAATGCATCAAAATTAACTCTATCCAAACTTTTGAACGAGGACATAACAGCCGCGGCGGATTAGCCGTGCGCATTGGGGCGCCGTGCTGCGGTGCGCGCGGCCGTTCGCAGTCGGGGATTCGAGTCCCCCCTCGGGCATAGGCGTTGTCCATAGGGTAGTTTAGCTTAAGTCGTTTGTAAGCTATGGACTAATAACCCAGCAGTTGACTCCGATAGATTTGCAAACAATTGAACAGTTGAGGATATAACAACAAACAGTATTGCAGTACTAAATTGTGTGGCTGTGTTGAGAAACTATTAGAGCTTTAAGCTGAAATAAGGACGGAAGCTTAGGTACGTAACTCTGGCTAATACTGTAAGCTCTGCCAATTTTTTTGCTATAATTAGTAAACGTATGTAAGGAAGTTTTGGGTGTAACATGTAACATTTTTCGCTCGTGTAAGTATAATACGTGCGGAATGCATATTTGTTTTTGGTAACAATGAAGTTCATGTTTTGTATAAAATACGTGTTTTAAAATAGTCCTATATTTTTAGTCTTCTGAGAATGATTCATCTAATACTTTTGTTTTATAAGATTAGAGTTTTTGTGTCGTGTGAGATACGTGCTTGTTAATAACAGCCCTACTATTTCTGTTTTCTGAGATTTATTTTCCTTTGGTGATATTTTTCAAATCCACCAACTGGGGTACAGGTTGGCTGAAGAGTGCAAGCTGGGTATATCACTAATTATTGATAACCATATACATTAAAAGACCAGAAAAGGAGACATTTTTCTTTGTGACGATTTCAATTCCCCCCTCCTGGAGGCCTGAGATACATTCTGGCATCTACTTTCCTTAGAAATTATGTTTTTGTTTCGTGTTAAATACATGTTTTAATTGGTAATAGCTCTATGCTTTTGTTTTCTGCGAAACATTCTACTACTAACTTATTATTAATTCAATTGTTTTCTTGCACGTACGCAAGACAACTTCACAGTGCTTCCTTGAAGAGTAGTTTCACTCAGCCTTCAGGGACCGCAGAACTGTCGGCAACATCTCAGGGCCGCGGTGGAGTAGCCGAGCGGTCTAAAGCGTCTCGCTGCGGAGCGCGCGGTTGCTCGCCGTGGAGGTTCGAGTCCTCCCTGGGGCATGGGTGTCTGTGTTGTCCTTAGGTTAGTTTACCTAGGTTTAAGTAGTTTGTAAGCTACGGACTGATTACCACGCAGTTTGGTCCGATAGATCTACAAACATTTGAACATTTTGATGTTCTCAGGAGTATTCGAGAATTCCTCGAGAATTTGCCTAGCGTCGCGCGTTTCTCGAGCGCGATCACAGGGCGTCCCTAGTAGAAAGAACACCCACACAAGAAGAAACACTACAAGTATAACGTTCATGGCAATGAAGGGGGCCAGAAATATGAACACCATATTCAAGACCAGTCTAGTCAGCAGTTTTTAACGCAATACCGGTGGTCCGTATAGGCTTGCTGCCTTTTCAGTTCGGCAGCAGAAGAGATTATAGAATTCAACAACGTTCTAGCAATTCTGAACAACTTCCTGTGCTAATTGAGGAATACAAAGAACATCCGCTACCTGCCACCTGCTCGGCTATGCTGTTCAACAAATCTGCGAACTGAACTATCGAAAAGGTGTTACAGAGTCGAGGTGTTTCTTCCTGCTTACCCAATGATTACATGTTATTGGGAATCATGTTCATAGTTCTCTACAAGCTCTTATTAAAAATATATGCCGGCCGCGGTAGCCGAGGAGACTGACGCGCTTCAGTCACGGTCTGCACGGCCACTACGGTCGGTGGTTCGAATCCCCCCCTCGGGCATGGATATTTGTGCCGTCCTAGTTCGTAAGTAGTTCATAAGTAGTTTGTAAGTTTAGGGACTGATAACCCTATAGTTAAGTCCCATAAGCTTTACAAACATTTGAACATTTTTTAAAAATATATTAATGCCATATATCGTCAGTTACGCTACAAATAAAAGAAAAAAATCTTGCAGTATCTTACCGTAGCTGTGGTGCCAACGAAAGGAATGTACAATCGAGACATGCCTGACTGGCAACGTTGCTGAGCAAAATCTTGCATTTATAGTCTATCTTATCGGGTATACAGATAAAATGAGAGCGTATGATGTCTTCTGCTCGATATCTCGGCATCCGCCGTGATAATACCTTCCTGAACCTAAGGCGCTACAGAGAAACGAGCAGGAAAATCCTATTTTAACTGTAGAAAGTACAGTCTGTGCAATAGAAAATTTGAGACCGTTGCAAAATACACTGCCTAACAAAAATGTGAAGCATGCTTTAGACATGTTTTGATGCCAACGTAAATTCGTAATGTGCACACCTGCGATGGTTATGTTCAAACGTTCAAATGTTTGTAAAGTCTATGGGACTTAACTACGGGGTCATCAGTCCCTAAACTTACAAACTACTTAATAACTAAGACCACAGTCTAATATATACAGTCGCGACACTCACTGCTGTGAAAGCTGTTACGTCTGAGATTTGGAGCGACACTAGCGCTCCAAGCGGTCGTAAAGCCGGCTGTCGCTTAACACCGTATACGACACATTAATAATGCCCGCTTGTAAGTACTTTTCTGTGTGGTTTGCTACATATTGCATACATTCTTGCATTCCAAGCTTTATTTAAGTATCTTTACAAGTGACTGAGTCTAAAAGAAATGTAAACCGAGCAAAAACTCGTTGTGATCTGACACAAACTGCAATATATTACGAAGCACTTCATTAGACATTGCTTCTCCCTGCCCTGGAGTCCCTACGGCTCTTCCCTGCCGCCCCCCTTTTCTTCACCGCCGTTTTTTTTTTCTCCCCTCTCCCCCACGCTTTGCTCCGCCCCCTTTTTATCGGGGTCCTGGACCGACAGTTTTACAAGTGCTACGTCAAGTGTTGTGTATTGTGCTACAGTGAAGTGTGTGTTTTTTAACTGCGTCCACCGCAACCAGACAAGCGTCGCACCGTGTATTTTACTTAGTGTCTCCGTGTACTCGCCGTCCTGTGTTCTTGTCGTCCAACATGTGCTTTTTAAGTCACCGTGGCTCCTCGTTTTTAACTGACTACATCCGGTTTTTGTTCACCTGTCAACTGTTTGTACCTCCAATTGTCGCCATGTATGTGTCATTGTTCCTCCATTGATTTTTCGCCTGTCATGTATTTTAAATTTTCATCTCATCAATGTATTTTATTCTCTCGGCTGAAGAGCAGCCTCTGGAGCTGCTGCCAGCCTACTGGTGTAATCGCTGGTGTGGAAATACAATAAAGGAAAAAAAATAGAAATTGCTTGCAGCTTACCTACCTGGTAGTGATAGATAAACATAGCATTTTGCGCAGACAATCCTATAATTGAACTTCCAGGGGACAGTTAAATGTCAATAAATATAAATTTAGAAAGAAATCGTGAATAAACTGACGCTAACTACAACATATTTATGACGAAATTCTTCAGACATTACACCTTACTTTGCTGGTAAACACAGTATTTCGCAGATGATAAGCATGTAATTACCCCTCCCGGTGTTAAAAGGTGCGAAAAAAGGTTTTTCCCCCTGCTTTTTACTTATGAGAAAACCCACTGGCAATGAAACTTTCGTCTAATATAAATTTCCTGCAAGGCTATTTCAATTATATGTTATTTTAAGATAATACGTCGATTACACGACACTTTAAATGTCATATAATATGAATGATACACAGTCATTATCACAGTCAGGTAAAAAGGTTTAGGTGTTAGACTGTGGTTTCTATTAGATAAAACAAAAAACATATTTAACCTTTCAATCATTAATAATGGCCACAATGAACACTTCTTTTCCATACATTTGCCTCAGTAGTAAATCATTTTCGAATGCCCACGCAGAAACGCTCAGCAGTAACAACAACCAACACACGCCTCGTATACGATATAGAACAACGTGGCTTTACGTCCGCAAGGAGCGCTGCAGTCGCCTAGTATAACTAAAATGAGCGGTAGTGTCGCGACTGTATATATTAGACTATGCTAAGACTAAGGACGGCACAAATATGCATGCCCGAGGAGGGATTCGAACCCCCGACCTTGTGCAGACCTTGACTGCAGCGCCTCAGTCCTCAGTCTCCTCGGCCACCTGGTTATGTAAATGGTATAATTCTCTGTGACAGGTATAACACCTACGAGAATGCGATAGAGCCATTCACCTTTAGTTTTGTTGCCAGACCAAGTAGGTTACATAAGAGTTGGATGTTAAATGATCATTATAAAGGGCACCAAGATTACAACTTCATCCATTCTCCGTAGTGACGGGCAGTTCGGATCATTTCACTGTTTCGAAACATACGCATCATCTGAGTCTAGTGAGTCGACTCACTGCTTAGGCACTCAAAACACTTGACGTGCCGCAGCCCTGCGTCCTGACCTCCGCTGATTCGTGTGAGCCGAGAAAGCTGCAGGGCACGTAGGGTTGCCAGATTGAACTCGGGGCAGGCCCGGAGACCAGACGTGCCCCCTTGGCCAATGACTCACCCCCCCCCCCCAACTGCGACCAACTCCCCCCCCCCCCCAACCAGGATTACACGTGAATTCTAAAAGAAAAAAAAAATGCGTAATGAAAACGGGACATTTTGCTTTAATTCGCTTAATAGCTTCTCTTTAGCATAAGGCAGAAGCACATTTTTTACTAATGCCTCGCTTTTTGGTCGGCCGCATCTTACTTTCGTTGCCACTGAGGAATCTCTAAAAACATAAGGAGATAGCTTATTACCACAATATTGACAATTGTAAGAATGGTGTTGTTTCACACCATGGTAAGTCAAAGTTAATTCCGTTGCAGTGACTTTGTCGTCTTCTGCAGAAAATTGTTTCAGCAAGAATTTAAGAAGCGACTGATTCTTCTTTTGTGTGGTAATATTCGCTTTGTGTCTTTCTGATATAAATGTTTATTCACAGCTTTCACTCCGTCGTACCTAACAGTAATTAAGATATTGCATATTCTGCACTTACACATACACTCATCAGTATCGACTTTTTGTAGCCACTCTTTATAATTTTCTTCCTGCAACCATTCTTCACGGAACGAACTTAGATATCGTCTCTTCATTTCACTGTTATTACTCACTAATCTGAGTTAATGGAAGCTTGTCTGTTCACACACGATCCGAGTATTCTAAAAATTGCCGGTAAACTGATAACAAACAATGAACGAACGAACACAATAGACGTCGCCAGTTCACACGTTGCCGCAACAGTGTTTGCTTAATAATGCGCTAGCCGATTACTACCGACGCAACAATGAAAAGTTTTCAGAGAAAGAATAGAAAAGTAGCGTTTTGATGCAATAAGAAATTGACATTTATATAAAGTTATTCATAATTACTAGATAGGAGCCGGCCGGGAATGGCCGAGCGCACTGAGGCGTCTTGCCACGGTGCTCGAGGCTGCTCCCGCCAGAGGTTCGAATGCCCCCCTAGGGCATGGATGTTGTGTTCGTCCTTAGTTTAAGTTACGTTAAGTTCGATGTAGATCGTCGCTACATGAGCATAGTACTTAAAAAGCATCGAAAAAAAAAAAAGTTAAGATGAAGGTTACATTCAAGCCCGGAGATGAGAGTCATTGGCCCGTAGACCCGGACAATTCATTCCAAACCCGGGCACTCCGGGCGGCGTCCGTTGATCTGGCAACCCTAAGGGCACGGCACAGTCGCGCGATGCAGCAAAGACGAAACATCTGTGAAATACCAACTTCATCAATATCATACGTTATTCACTAGACTTGAATGAACGGCACAGGATTTATTTGCTACTACGATTTTACAAATATGTTAAAGCGTAAACGTTTCCTAAGTTATTCGTATTTTCATACAAACAAATATTGTAACAAAGGAAGCACAAAATAGTAATGTTCGAATTCCAAGGTCATGAAACTTTTTCGAACCTTCAAAATTCCATAATTAAGTTTTAATAAAACAAGAAAGATTATGGTTCAAATGTCTACTTGCATCCAGAAATGAATAACTTTTCTAACCAATCATTATAAACAAAATCTTTAACATTTGTTCCTAAGACATATTTAATGCAATCAACAGATATTACTACCAAATATTAACACAAGGAAACACATTTCACAATTTACGTGACGAAACCACAAAACTGAACTAAAAATTTTCAATGTCCAGATAGGTATTCTAATAATCAGATTCATCTTCAGTCATCCAAATAAAAAATAATCATTTACAGTTTCTTTAAATTGAAATTTAAAAACGTTATTTTTGACATCTTACTGAGAATGCGGTTCGTCTCACTGAAATTAATTGCCCTTTCTTCGAAAAGATGCGTTCACCCGGCATAACAACGCTTAGTTCACGCGAAACTACCTCAAAACGCCGAAGGACTTCACAACTTTTCTCGGTGGTATCCCAGTTTTCAAACCTCAGTTGAAGGGTACCGGTAGCATAGTTCAAAATCTCATGTGGCGCGTTTGGGGAATAACTTCAAACCCGTTGCACGCCTGGGCGCTGTGTCGAACTAACCCAGGCAGACGGACAGCAAAACGCATGTTAATGGTACCTAGCATCCGATACATGAGTCACAAGATTCGTTGTTTCGATACAGTTTCGAACAGCTCGCTGACTCGATGCACTGAGTCGAAACATTAACTCAGTAGCCAACTCTAATTCTCCGCCAGCCAACACAGGGTGTGAGGTGGGAGGTACTCGACATCCTCTTTTTTCTGATTCAGTCGCGCATTCCTCGTGGGAGACAAATATTGCAGGTAACCCTCCGTGTGGCCTCTAATCTCGTTAATTTTATCTTCGCGGTATTTTCGCAAGATACATGTAGGAGGAACCAAAATGTCGGTTGAACTCTTCAAGAAACGTACGGTCTTCCAGATTGGACAGAAGCCCATCCCGCGAAATCGCCTCTCCTGCAGCGTCTGCCACTAGCGCTTCAAATTATCTCCGTGACGCTTTCGCCCTAACTAAATGGACCTCTAACGAAGCTTTGTAAGTTTCTCGCTTCTCCTTCTCTCTTACAAAATTTCCGTTTGCTGTGTGTTTGAAATCGTTCTAGCTGAATGCCTTTGTACAACGTTATGTTAATCTGACTGCGTAATGTTTATTATAATGAGACACAATCTGCTAATTGTTTCTGTATGAAAATGTCGTAACAAAGTTAACTGTCTGAAAATTACTGATAATAAAAATCACTGTGTTAATAATTCTGGCCCTACAAACTTGTTTCTGACTGAACTAATAATCTTTAACGGAATGTAAGGAACACAATATTTATCAATACAATCTGACTCAATGCAAACACTTGTTAACCTGAACACTGTATGAATTGTCCTACCCTGAAATCTGTAAATCATACTGAACTGTAAGCTTGACAAAAACTGATTCTTTCTCATCTTCACTTACTGCATAAATTTGCGCAGCACCAAACTGCTTCCCGCTGTACTAACTACTGGAAAACTAACTACAGAAATCATCCATGGCACTTTTAATAAAAATGTGAGAAGGGATAAACTGGTAATCTGTTTAAGAAACTAGAACTAATTATTAAAAATGAAATATCTGATTTATTTTCTAACTGGCGAAAAAATAAGAACCTTGCGTTTTGCAGATGACATTCTAATTCTGTCAGAGACAGCAAAGGACCTGGAGGAGCAATTGAACGGAATGGACAGAGTGTTGAAATGAGCATACAAGATGAACATTAACAAGTGCAAAACAAGGGTAATGGAGTGCAGTCTAAGAAAATTAGGCGATGCTGAAGGTATTAAATTAGGTAACGAATCAATAAAGGTGGTAAATGAGTTTAGTTACTTGGGCAGTAAAATAAAATATGATGGTCGCAGTACAGAGGATATAAATGGCAATGGGAAGAAAATCGTTTTTGAAAAAGAGAAATTTGTTAACAACGAATATTAATTTAAACATAAGGAAGTCCTTTCTGAAGGCATTTGTGTGGAATGTTGCCTTGTATGGGAGAGAAACATGGACGATAAACAGTGCGGACAGGATAAGGATAGAGGCTGTTGAAATGTGGTGTTACAGAAGAATGCTGAAGATTAGGTGTGTGGATCGCGTAAATATTGAAGAGGTACTGAATAGAATTGGAGAGAAAAGGAATTTCTGGCATACCTTGACTAAAAGAAAGGCTCGATTGGTAGGACACATTCTTAGACATTAAGGAATTGTGAATTTAGCGTTGGGGTAAAAATCGCAGAGGGAGACCAAGAGATGAATATAGTAAGCAAATTCAAATGGATGTAGGCGCCGTTCTTATGAGGAGATGAAGAGGCTTGCTCAGGACGGAATAGGGTGGAGAGCTGCATAAAAAAGAATCTCCGGAATGAAGACCACAACAACAACATAAAAATTGTAGCATAAAATTGTTTAAGAATCATTCTACCAAACATACGCGATGGCTGTTCTCACGTATAGCTTCGATTGCCAAATACTTTCATCTTCAAAACTGATTTTTACAGATGTTATTAAATATTTCACAGATTTCTTTAGTACACACAAAACCATTACAACATTTGGGGTTAGGTGCACTGTAATTTATAGTAATGCACGAAGCATTTCATACTTTGAGGTGAGATGGACTTGAATTCGTAATAATGCGCCATGAAACACTGAAAAATTAGCTATGAGAATGACGGGAAATATAGTGTGTTCTCACGATCTCTACAGGGGCCATACATATTGTGCTGTAATATATTTCAGGAGTCATCGTTTAAAGTCTGTTCTTGAACCGTTGTAGGTTCCTCGAGGTAGTTTATGTCTATCTTGTAGAGTCTACAAGTTCAGTTTCTTTGTATCTCTGAGACACTCTCCCACAGATCAAAGATACCTGTGGACATTTGTACTAACTTCTGTAGGTTGATTACATTTAAAAACTTTTACCGTTGTTTGGACGCTATCATTTAGCCAAGGTCTCAAAACGATTGCTTTACATTCGTTTTTTAAGCAAAATTAAATAGCCATTAAGTTCAAATGTTCGTTAAGCTTATGGGACTTAACTACGGGGTCATCAGTCCCTAAACTTACAAACTACTTATCTACTACCTTATACTAAGGACGGCACAAATATCCATGCCCGAGGGGGGATTCGAACCCCCGACCGTAGTGGCCGTGCAGACCGTAACTGAAGCGCCTCAGTCCCCTCGGCCACCGCGGCCGGCTGCCATTAAGTCGCAAAATACTTCTTTTACTAGCCATAACTAATCGCCAGTCGCCAGAAAGCTAAAATGGCTACTTTTCTAAGAAAAAGATGGCCAAGAATGCGAAAAATCGGCACATCTGGCTACCCTGGCGAAGTCTACAATCTCAATAATCACAACCTTACTTCCCGGCAACAATACTATCACCGTCTCCAATATCGATGGTACTGCCATCGAAAAATAAGCCTGCAACCAAAGATAAATGACCCATGCCTAACTAGCTTGACACTGGTCTGAAATTGGCGGTACATTTGAATGTCAAATGTATACTTCCCCATAGCAGGTGTCTTACAGCTTGTTGCTCGTCTTTGGATCTTTTCTATTTCCTTTATCACTCCTACCTTATTCAAATCCCACACTGACGAGCAATTTTGAAGAGTTGGTCGAACGCGTGTTTTGTAAGCTACCTCCTTTGTTGATGAACAGCAGTTTCTGAGAATCCTTCCAATGGATCTTGGTCTGGAATGACATGAAATGTTTGTAAATCTATGGAACTTCACTACAGAGGTTATCAGTCCCTAGGTTTACAAACTATTTAATCTAAGCTAAGAACAAGACACACACCCATGCCCTAGGAAGACTCGAAATTCCGTCGGCGAGAAACCGCGCGCTCCGCAGCAAGACCCCTCTCAGCTCTCGGCCACTTAACCGCGGAGATCTGTCTGCCATCTGACTTCCATCACGGTCACTTTCTTGCGGTTGTTTCTCTCCTAATCACCCCGTATGTATACTCCCAGATAATTTATGAAATTATCTGCTTCAATGTATTGTTCTACGATTTTGTAGCTATATAGTGAAAAGATTTTTCTTTATACATATTTGCAGTACGTTACATTTATGTTGAGCACCAGTTACCACTCCATGCACGATGCGACGATATGCTGTACATCCTTTTGAATTTCGAAACAATTTTCCAGATGGGAATCTGCATAAACAGACGACCCCAGACCGTTAGTTTCACATTGCTGTATTTAGACCGGTTTCGACAATTCTAATTTGCCATCTTCGTCTCTTAACATTTAAATAGTATATGGTAATATTTTGTCACATTTACGTTTTGTTCTTGGTTACGGATATGTCGAAAATAAAACATTATTTGCGCCTATTATAAAATTTGTTGCAACCATATCGCAAGGCCATCGCTCATAACGTTAGTTTACAAACAGGAAAACTCTTGTTACAAGAGTTAAGCTGTTTATAAACAAACGTTCTGAGCGATGGGCTTGCGATATGGTTGCAACATATTTTATAATAGGAGCAAATAATGTTTTATTTTCTACATACCCATATCCAAGAACAATATGTAAATGTGACAAAATATTACCATATACCATTTAAATGTTAAAGAGACGAAGATGGCAACTTATAATTGCCGAAACTGGTCTTAATCAACAAAATTCGAAACTAGCGATCTGGGCTGCTCTGCTTATGCAGATTCCATTATAAGATACTGGATCGCACCTCCGGCTTGATGATGTCAAGCAAACACAGCAATTTTCTTCAGTTGCGACTTCACAATATACAACAGTATAATACGCGACAAGCCTCGCCGAGCTTCCGACGGTCATTCATATACAAATTATGAAAAGTAAAGGCCCTTTCACACTCGTTTGCGGCACGACAGAAATTTGTTTCACTTCGGAAGCCTTTTGTTCTTTTAGATTAGCATGCTGTTTTGTTTGCTAGAAACTCTTGTCACACACTTGGTCTGATATTTCTCACGCTAGTATTTTGTTCATTAGATGAAAAGTGAGGAGCCGTATCGAACAAAGTGAAGAAACACAGCAACTACTTGCGAGTCTGTATCTACTGCTTCCTGGATCTCATCTGTAAATAAAAATAAATAGAAATGAATCGCCAAATGTGTTCACAGATTTGGCTGATCTTTTCTTTGTTCTGTTAGTAATTCTCAGGACAAGATTTGTATGAAAGAAATTTTTTGGAAAATCTACGGGAAAATATCAGAATTTGAGAAAAAACTGAATGTACATTTCCAGCTCGGATCATTTTCTAGATTCTCCAACAATCAGCTTATTTATTCACTACTCGCCTAGTGACCAAATACGCTGCAAAGGAGTGGACAAGTACGCCAAGGAGGTTCGAATAAAGGAAGATGGCGTTATGCCCTCAATCTTAAAACAGCCAGACAGATTTAACATGAAACTTTGTTCCTTTAGAAGCCCCTCAGTATTATTCTTATTCCATGGTGTGTTTCGGTGCTGATCATATATTTGAAGCGTTGCTAAGATATAATTGATGCCAGTTCGTGGTATTTTTGAGTGTTACAAACAAATTGAGTACAGATCGTGGTTTATTTTTTTTTTTTTTTTACAACAATGCCTCCATTGCAGCTATGTTGCCTGCTCTCGAGTCGGAAAACCGACTGCTTTATTCAGGGTGAGCAGACGCACTCCATATAGAGTACAAATACTCTTTTTCAACTTCTTCTGTATGTACTCTACATTTTTCCTTTTTTACGCATATTATACTCTTTTTTAACTTCTCACAAAGAGAACTCCCCACATAAACCCCTTCATATTTAATGATACGATGATGCAATGAATAGCCCGCCAAAAACACAGATCAAGCGCCAAAACAGGCAAAAGTTGTAGGGAAGTACGAAAAAAATAAGAAAAATATAAAAATGAATGGATCAGTAGCAAGATATGTAACATTTGATAGCGATGAAATATAGTGTTATCATGGTCCTGTGGTATAGTATTTGATTGTGAAAAGTGGAGGTCCCGTGTTTAAATCCCCCCTAGGATTTAAATTTTTATTTTTTGAGAGCTGTACCTCCACTCATTGACGTCTGTATTCGGTTTTTGTAGCCTTGTCAATAGCCAGACTGTACTTAATCTGCAGTAGTCAACCATCTTAAGGGTTCAGTGCTATAATCAGGAAAGAGAATGTTAAATGTATGTATTTTGTAATAAATAAATAAATATTACATCTTTGGACAATTAACTGATATTTACTCTTTTCCGGTTTATTTACGCGCCAGGCAATCAAACAAAAAAATATCGTGTAGTATAAGGCATTACAATGAAAATAGCACATTATTACGGCTACTATTAGTAAAGTCTGGCAATGTACAAAACAGAAAACTTATATTTGTAAGTAATTGTTGTTTATTATGGAGACAGGGCCGGCACAAGCCCAAATGCCGCCCCTTGCAAGCTGCTAAATTACTGCCCCCCACTGACTGAGGGTTTTGTTGCTGAAAGACCGTACTTTTTCAGGTTTTCATCAGAATCAAAACAAGCAGTAGTTTAGTTAGATGAAACGTGGATTCACACGCATTATGCAGTAAATAAATGTTGGCAAAGTGATAGTGTGCGAGTAGTATTGTCAAACAAAAGTGCCGGTCAGGGTTTGTTGTTCTTGCAGGCGGAGACAGGTGTTTCATGGCTCAAAAACCAAAACGTAGGACTATCACTCAGAAACAGATAGCAAAAATTTTCATAAATGCGTCGAAACCCAACTTATGCCAGACTCGGAAACTGCCATTGAAGGGCTTAGAAAACTGCTTCAGGCTTACTTAACATGTAACCGCAGAATCGAACATTCAAATTTCCCAATTAGATTTCATCTTATGGAAAATTAGTTGTGAGTAAACGCACGGCGCGTAACAGACTGTCAGCGCTCTATTCGTAAGAATACCGGCGTGTACGCCTGACTGCTCCCCCCTCTGTTCCTCCGGCGTTAACACGACGGTGCTGCCACAGTGGCGAGGAAGAAATTAGTCCTCCTCCCTGTCCTCGTTCAACAGGGGCGACCGGCAGGTAGTCGAGGCTCCATGCCACAGTTCCTGAAGTCGCTCTCTCCGAGGTTTGGTTTCGAATCCCCTCTTGAACATGAATGTTGAGTACGTCCAAGAAAAAAGAAAAAAAAGAGGGGCGGCAGATTTGCCGCCCAGTGCGGCCGCACGTTTCGCACGTGCCTTGCGCCGGCCCTGTATGGAGAGCAAATCTATAATTAATAAAGTAATCACTATGAAATATGTTTTATTACTGCGAAGGGCCAATAACTTTTGACAGAACAAAGTCTGTCAGGGTGACATATTAACATAAAAAATCAACGTAGTATTATTTTAGAGACAAAATAGGGCAGAACAACGTCTGCTGGGGGAGCTAGTGGATTTCTATAGCGAGCTGTGTTTCACAATATCACTGCTTACGGAAGCCATGCTGATTTTCGCTCTCCAGAAATGTCATAACACACGTGCAGTGTGTTTGTTAGCGCCACCTGACGAAGTTTGAAAGGAGCGTCCTTGTGATTCTCCATGTAATCTGCTAGTCGAATGCCGCGGCGGAGTGCCCGAGCGCATTGAGGCGCTATGCTCCGATGCGCTAAGTCGTTTCCCGTCGGGGATTCGAATCCTCCCTCGGACACGGATGTTTGTGCTGTCTTTAGTATAAATTAGTTTTTAAGTAGTTTTGGGACTGATGACCACGCAGTTAAGTCCCATAAGCTTAACAAACATTTCAACAATTTTGCTAGACGAATCGTGCGCCGGCCGCGGTGGCCGAGAGTACTTAGGCGCTCCAGTCACGGTCTGCACGGCCACTACGGTCGGGTGTTCGAATCCCCCCTCGGGCATGGATATTTGTGCCGTCCTTAGTCTTAGGTAGTTCATAAGTGGTTTGTAAGCTTAGAGACTGATGACCCCGTAGTTAGGTCTCATAAGTTCTACAAACATTTGAACTTTTTTTTTCGAATCATGCGTTTGGATGTGAAAGTGGCGTCATGTTGGACTTTGTGAGGAAAGGAGAGTAAACACACTAATCACCAAGGCTGTTGTGTAGCACGGTTGAACACAACAAGGGAGGATCGCTGTTGTGTGTCCCAAGAGCATTGGTAACCCCTTCAGATCAGCACCTGCCATTCTGCAACAAGTAATGACTGCAAAATTCCGTGTCATCCTGGATAATTCCATGGGTAGGGCCCCGGTAGCATTACAACCCAAACGGCTGCTTGTCGATTGATGCCCTGACCGAGAAGCCTGGATTGTATGTAGATGTATGGCGTCGTATTGAGTTCAGCGATGAACTGCGACTTCACACTATCCCGAATGATCATCGCCGGTGAGTGTGGCATAGAGTTGGGGAGAGCCGACCGCAGTGGCTGCGGCGCGCCAGTCACGTTCTGCACGACCTCTACGGTCGGGGGTCCGAATACCCCCTCGGGCATGGATGTTTGTGTTGTCTTTAGTATACGTTAGTTCATAAGTAGTTTGTATGTTTAGGGACTGATGACCACTTAGTTAAGTCCATAAGCTTTACAAACATTTGAAGAGTTCGGGAGAGGGCCAACACTTCAGTTGCTCTGGAGACGCTCAACGGCATTACAATGCAACCTCTGACAATAAGAGTTCCGCGAATAGTCCTCTACCGTTAACGTTGATGAAATATGAACGACAGTTACCTTACTGTCCTTCAAAATAGTCACCTCCCAAAACTACGAACCGCTGAACTTGATGATACGTGTCCTAGAAGCCTTGCACGAAGTCTTTATTTATTTATTTATTTTATTTATTGTTTTTTTCTGTTCCATAGGACCCAATTGAGGAGTGAGACTCCATGGTCATGGAACAAGTCAATACATTAATTGTTACACAAGAATGGTAATAGAAATATTTTAAGTAGTCCTTTGCACACGACAATCTTAAGACAAAGTGAAAAGAATCAATAAAGAAAAATAAATTAGCTTAATTGTTTAACTGTTCTAGGAGTTTCTCGACAGAATAAAAGGAGTGAGCCATGAGGTAACTCTTCAATTTAGATTTGAAAGCGTGTGGATTAGTGCTAAGATTCTTTAGTTCTTGTGGCAGCTTATTGAAAATGGATGCCGCAGAATACTGTACCCCTTTCTTTCTGCACAAGTGTTAAGGTGGTGTGATGCAAATGTAGATTAGACTTCTGTCTATTATTCACCGAGTGAAAGCTACTAACTCGTAGGAATAAGCTGATATTATTAACAACAAACGACATTAAAGAAAAAAATGTATTGTGACGCCAGAGTCAAAATTCCCAGACTACTGAAAAGGGGTCGACATGACGTTCGCGAACTTACACCAGATATTGCTCGAACCGCCCGTCTTTGAGCCAGAAATATCCTTTTTGCATCAGGCGAGCTACCCCAAAAAACAATGCCGTACGTCATAAGTGAGTGAAAGTAAGCGTAATAGACTACTTTTCGTGTTGAAAAATCACTTATCTCAGATATTGTTCTAATGGTAAATATAGCAGAATTTAGTTTTGGAACAAGATCCTGAACATGGGCTTTCCATGACAGCTTACTGTCTATATGAACACTTAGAAATGTGAACTGTTCAGTCTCACTTATCACATGCCCATTATGTGTAATCAGAATGTCAGGTTTCGTCAAATTATGTGTTAGAAATTGTAAAAACTGAGTTTTACTGTGTTAACATAAACTTGTTTTCTACTAGCCATGAACTTATCTCTTGAACTGCATTATTTGATACTGTGTCAATATTACGAGCAACATCCTTCACTACCAAACTGGTATCATCAGCAAACAAAAATATTTTACAATCACCTGTTATACTCGAAGGCATATCATTTATATAAATAAGAAACAACAATGGTCCCAAAACAGACCCCTGGGGCACCCCATACTTAATTGTGCCCCATTGGGATTGCACGTCATAGCCATTTTCTACACTGCGGAGAATTACCTTCTGTTGTCTATTATTAAAGTAAGAGGTGAACCAGTTGTGGGCTACTCCCCGTATTCCAGAATGTTCCAACTTCTCCAACAATATTTTGTGATCAACACAATCAAACGCTTTTGTTAAATCAAAGAAGACACCTAATGTCCGTAGCGTCTTATTTAACCCATCAAGTGCCTCACAGAGAAACGAAAATATAGCGTTTTCAGTCGTTAAACTACTTCTAAAACCAAACTGTACGTTTGGCAATAAATTATGTATACTGAAATGATCAATTAATCTTGAATATACAGCCTTTTCAATAACTTTAGAAAAAACCGATGGCATAGAAATAGGTCTATAGTTGGCTACATTATCCCTTTCTCCTTTTTTATAAAGCGGTTTCACTACTGAGTACTTTAATCTCTTAGGAAACTGACCATTCTGAAAGGAAAAATTACAAATATGGCTTAGTACTGGGCTAACATATGGAGAACAGTACTTTAGAATTCTGCTAGACACCCCATCATATCCACAAGAGTTCTTAGTCTTTAGTGATTTAATTATTGACTCAATCTCACCTATGGAAGTATCATGAAGGACCATTTCAGGTAACAGCCTTGGAAAGGCATTTTCTAAAAACGTTATATGATTACCTGTAGAAACTAGAGTTTTGTTTAGTTCCTCTACTATATTCAGAAAGTGACTATTGAATATTGCACATACATCTAACTTGTCAGTAACAGAAACATTCCTACTACGCACTGACGTTATATCTTCTACCTGCTGCTGCTGACCAGACACTTCCTTCACGACTGACCAGATAGTTTTAATTTTATCCCGAGAGTTTGCTATTATTTTTGCGTACCACATACTTTTTGCATTCTTAATGACATTTTTCAGAACCTTACAGTAGTGTTTGTAATGAGCTACTGCATCTTAATTCTGACTGCTTCTAACATTTTGATACAACTCCCGCTTAGTTCTACATGATACTCTTATCCCCTTTGTCTGTTACTGGAAGTACCCTGGTTTGAGCGTTCTAGCGGAAAGCAACTTTCAAACAGCGTAAGAAATGTGTTAAGGAAAGTATTATATTTATCATCTGCATTATCAGCACTATAAACATCCTGCCATTCTTGTTCCTTAATTAAGCTTAAAAAGGTGTCAATTGCAACTGGATTAACTTTTCTGAGTAGTTGATATTTATGTTTAACATTTGTTTGAGAACAAATACTTTTTAGACTTAAACGTTGGGCCTCGTGGTCTGATAGGCCATTTACTATTCTGCTGACAGAGTGCCCCTCTAATAATGAAGAATGAACAAAAATATTGTCAATGGTAGAACTGCTATTTCCTTGCACTCTCGTTGGAAAAAATACTATTTGCATCATGTTATAGGAATTAAATAGATCTAACAGCTGACTTTTCCTTGAGCTATCACCTACACAATTAATGTTGAAATCTCCACACACAATTAAATTTTTATACTTCCTATACAGTGAACCCAGAACCAATTCCAGCTTGGGCAGAAACATTTTAAAATCTGAGTCAGGGGATCTATAAATAACAACTATTACTAGTTTAGTTCCACTGACATTAACAACTCCTGCACAACATTCAAATATCTGTTCTGTGCAGTGTTTAGAAAAATCTATTGACTCCGATGAAAAATCGTTTTTTACATACATGGCCACTCCCCCACACTGCAAGGAACTCCTAGAGTAGAAGGCAGCTAACCTGTATCCTGGCAAAGGAAGTCTCTGAATTGTCACACCACTTAAAAAGTGCTCTGAAATACCAATAATGCCAGAATCAGTATCAATAAGCAGTTCATTAACTTTATCTCTGATACCCGGTATATTTTGATGAAAAACAGTAATTCCCTTATTACTTATATTCTTAGACTTTGTCAAAGGTGGTTCCTTTAAGCAGGAATACCTATCAGCTGTCTTCAGTCTAAAAAAGGTGCAGCCCTAACACCAACTACTACAGGAATTTTTCCATGAGTGAAACCCCCACCCCCTACTACACTGTCACCTATGAGCTTTGCCAACCTCCCCTTCCCATACCTATTGAGGTGCAGACCATGCCTAGTAAAATCCGACCTTTGGATAGTCTCAACTGGCACCACTGCAATGTGATCCATGCCCTCCGTCATCAGCGCCTTCTCAAGCCCCATGTTAACACGGCTGACAGCTTCCTTTGAGATCCTCGTCATGTTCCGTTGGATGTTAGGAATATCGTCAAATCTCTTTCCTTTCAAAACGAGTTTGAGTCGAGGGAACAGGAAGCAGTCTAGAAGACTTTTAAGTAACGGCGGCGGACTCGTGAAGAGTGTTTAATGAAGATATAGAGGATATTTTTAATTTTTTTTTCAGAAATTGCATGCAAGCGTTGTGTATTGAATATGATAGTTATACAACCTCTGACAATAAAATTCGGTGAACAGTCCTGTAACATTAAGGTAGATAAAGGATGAGCTACAGTTATCTTCTTCCTGACATCCAAAGAAAAGTGACGAGGCTTTTGAACACATTTCCCAAAGGAAGACTTTGTACAACGTTTCCAGATGTTTCGCAGAGGTCAGCGGTGCATACTTATAGGAGACCACTAATTCGAAGGACAATAAATTAACTGTAGTTCATCATTCATCTTCGTTAATGTTATAGGACTATACACCGAACTTAATTGTCAGAGGTTATATAAGAAACACGTAATTATTCCAATAAAACATACAGAGTGCACAGCGCTTGCAGTGGCAAAATTCACAGTAATTACTAAAATAACAGCAAAGAGATGTAAGAAATGTAAATCATAGATTGTGAACGAGACGTACTGAATTTTAGTGAACTTCGTTTTTGTTCGTTCCAACTTGAAGCAGTGAACCAAAGTAAAATTATGTGGGTTTCAATAATTCTTCAAATAATATTTTTTGAAATAGATTACGAGTTCAAATATTTGTAAAACCCGATACCATCATATTTTACTTAAAGAGTCATAAAGTGAATTTTTATTATTGTTATTAATAAATGATAAATAAATAAATATTATTAAATATGACTGAATGAAAGTTTATTATCAATGAAATGTTGTAATGTGCCCAGTTAAATAAAATTAATATTATTACTGAGATGTGTCTTTAGGTCAGATTGATATTTCAGTCATTGTTATTACGTATATCTTCTTCTCAGGGGGTGGCGATCAGAGATTTTAAAGCCGATATCGCATAACACTTTCATTAATAAAAATCGTTACACTGATTGAAGTTTTAAAGAACTATATTTGCTGCTCTTTAAGATACGTTTATACAGACTTACTACAAATTATTCAAAGAGCAAAAGCAAACTAACTTCAATTATTTCAAGACATATGAAAGTAATATGTCAAAGTTATTTAATATACATCATGCAAGTAATCTATGTTTCAGTTCTTAATGTCTATGCACTGGAATTAAGAAATCAAACTGAGATGTGTTATGATATATGAAAATATAAAGGATTATTCCGCAAAAATCGAGAGAAAAAATGTTAACGTCCCTACACTACTTTTTATTGCCTGTTTCCTACCCCATATAGATTCCATTAAGAAATATTGTACACCAGCATTGATCGCATAAATTGCAAACCTTTATTTGTTAAATTATAATTTGTTACATTATAATAAAAAAGTTTCAGATTTAAACGACCAGTGCTGAAGTTTTTCTTCTTTATAATACACATTTCCCCTATTGGAAACTTAGTGTAATTTTACACTCATGTTCAGAAAAAACAGACCTCCTTAAAAGACTAGAGACAGGATATTTATTTTCATAGGACACATTCATTAGTACGTTCTGAAGAAGACACCACAGTTCAGCGTGTGTCCTTTCGCCTTGTACATCTACATCCATACTCAGCAAGCCACCTCACGTTGTGTACCGGAGGGCACTTTGTGTACTGCGTACCATTTTCACTTCTTCAAAATCAAATATTCAAATGTCTGTAATTCTATGGGACCAAACTACACTGGTCATCGGCCCATATGCTTACAAACAAACCAATTTATACTAAGGAAAAAACAACGCACCCATGTTCGAAGGAGGACTCGAACCTCTCACGCGAGCGACAGCCAGTCGTATATGGTTGGCGGAAAAAAACTATTGCCAGTATGCCTTATTGTAAAATCTAATCTTTTTATTTTTTATTTACTTATTTTTCACTGGGGTCGTTTAGAAAAATATACGTACGAGCAAGCACTATATTGTTTGACTTCTCGAGAAAAGCATGCTCTTGGAACTTTGGGAGAAGCCGTTCCGCGATAAGAACGTCTCTGTTGCAGTATCTGCCTTTGGAGTTTTCTAATCACCCCTGTGACGCTATCACGCTTACGAAATCAGCCTTCAACGAGCATGGTTTCCGTTGTATCTATCAGTCCTACCTGATACGGATATCACACTGATGAGCAACACTGGCCGAACGAGTGTTATGTAACCTACTTCCTTTGCTGACGGACTACTCTTCCTGAGAATTTTTCCAATGAATCTCATTGAGACATCTGCCTTACCCACGATTAATTTTATAAGACTGTTCTATTTCTATCACCCGTTGCGTCTACTCCCAGATATTTTATGGAAGTAATTGCTGATGAAATTGTAATGCTGTTCAAATGCCCAAATGTTTGTTATTCTATGGGACTTAACTGCTTGGTTATTCAAAAATGTTCAAATGTTTGTATAGTCTATGGGACTTAACTACGGGGTCATCAGTCCCTAAACTTACAAACTACTTATGAACTACTTAAGAACTAGGACGGCACAAATATCCATGCCCGAGGGGGGATTCGAAGACCCGACCGTAGTGGCCGTGCAGACCGTGACTGGAGCGCCTCAGTCTCCTCGGCCACCGCGGCCGGCTTTGGTTATTAGTCTCTAGCTTACAAACTACTTAACCTCCTGAGGCCACAGTACAGTATACAGTACTTCACAGCTTAATTTTTTTCTCCTAGAGTTGCACTGATCTCTGGTGGATAGGAGGTAAAGGTATTGGAACTCTTTAAGTCCTACGTGAGTGCTTAGCCACCAATGCTCAGTTCAACCGTGATATCTAGCAGAAAAATAATTAAATTGTGAAGTACAGTATACGGTACCGGGGGTCTCAGGGGGTTAAACTAACCTAAGGACAACACACACATCCATGCCCGATGGAGAATTTGAACCTCCGACGAGGGAGGCGTCGCGATCGGCAACGTGGCGCTCCAGACCACTCGGCTACTCCCGCGCGGCTTGTAATTCTGTCAGAGACTGCAAAGGACCAAGAAGAGCAATTGAACGGAATGGACAGTGTGTTTAAAGAAGCGTATAAGATAAATATTAACAAGAGCAAAACAATGGTAACGGAATGCAGTCTTAGAAAATCAGGCGATGCTGAAGGAATTAGATAAATATTAACAAGAGCAAAACAATGGTAACGGAATGCAGTCTTAGAAAATCAGGCGATGCTGAAGGAATTAGATTTGGTAACGAAGCATGAACCACAGACATTGCCGAAGTGGGGTGGCTTGCGTGCCTCAACGATACAGATAGCCGTACCGTAGGTGCAACCACAGCGGAGGGGTATCTGTGGAGAGGCCAGACAAACGTGTGGTTCCTGAAGAGGGGCAGCAGCCTTTTCAGTAGTTACAGGGGCAACAGTCTGGATGATTGACTGAGCTGGCCTTGTAACATCAGCTAATGTGGCTTTGCCACACAGCTACTGCGAACGGCTGAAAGCAAGGGGAAACTACAGCCGTTACTTTTCCCGAGGACATGCAGCTCTACTGTATGAACATATGATGATGGCATCCTCTCGGGTAAAATATTCCGGAGGTAAAATAGTCCCCCATTCGGATCTCCGGGCGGGGACTACTCAGGAGGATGTTGTCATCAGGAAAGACAATACTGGCATTCTACGGATCGGAGCGTGGAATGTTAGATCCCTTAATCGGGTAGGAAAATTAGAAAATTTAAAAAGGGAAATGGATAGGTTGAAGTTAGATATAGTGGGGATTAGTGAAGTTCGGTGGCAGGATGAACAGGATTTCTGGTCAGGTGAGTACAGGATTATAAATACAAAATCAGTTGGGGGTATCACAGGAGTAGGACTGATAATGAGTAAGAAAATGGGAATGCGGGTAAACTACTATGAGCAGCACAGTGATCGCATTATCATTGTCAAGATAGATACGAAGCCAACACCGACAACAGTAGTACAGGTTTATATGCCAACTAGCTCTGCCGATGATGAGGAGATCGAAGAAATATATGAGGAGCTAAAGGAAATTATTCAGACAGTTAAGGGAGAGGAAAACTTAATTGTAATGGGAGACTGGAATTCGGTAGTAGGAAAAGGAAGAGAAGGAAAAATAATAGGTGAATATGGACTGGGCAGGAGGAATGAAAGAGGAAGTCGCCTGGTAGAATTTTGCACGGAACATGATTTAATCGTAACAAACACGTGGTTTAAGAATCACAAAAGAAGGTTGTATACATGGAAGAGACCAGGAGACACCGGAAGGTATCAGATAGATTTTATAATGGTAAGACATAGATACCGGAACCAGGTTATAAACTGCAGGACATACCCAGGGGCAGATATAGACTCTGACCATAACTTGTTAGTCATGAACTGTAGGCTGAAGCTGAAAAAACTGCAGAAAGGTAGGAAAATAAGGAGATGGGACTTAGATAAATTGAAGGAAAGTGAAGTTCTGGAGAATTTCAGAGGGAGATTTAGGCAACAATTGACAGAAACAGGGGGAAATAAAACAGTAGAAGAGGAATGGGTAGCATTGAGAGATGAAATAGTGAAGGCAGCAGAGGACAAAATAGGTAGAAAGACAAGACCTACAAAAAATCCATGGATATCACAGGAAATACTACAGTTAATTGATGAAAGGAGAAAATATAAAAATGCAGTAAATGAAACAGGCAAAATGGAGTACAGACGACTAAAAAATGAGATTGACAGGAAGTGCAAAATGGCTAAGCAGGAGTGGCTAGAAGCCAAATGCAAATCTGTAGAAGAATGTATAGCAAGGGGAAAAGTAGATACCGCCTACAGGAAAATAAAAGAGACATTTGGGGACAAGAAAAGCAACTCTACAAATATCAAGAACTCAGATGGGAAACCAGTTCTCAGCAAAGAAGGAAAAGCTGAAAGGTGGAAAGAGTACATAGAGCAGCTCTACAAAGGAAATGAACTTAGAGACGATGTTGTAGGAAGGGAAGAGGAAGTAGATCAAGATGAAATAGGAGACACTATACTGAGAGATGAATTTGACAGAGCCCTGAAAGACCTAGGTCGGAACAAGGCCCCAGGAGTAGATGACATACCCTCAGAGCTACTAAAGTCTCTGGGAGAGCCATCCATGACAAGACTATTTGAACTGTAGGATGTATGAGACAGGCGAAATGCCCTCAGACTTTAAGAAAAATGTAATAATCCTCATTCCAAAGAAATCAGGTGCAGACAGGTGTGAAAATTACAGAACCATCAGTTTGATAAGTCATGGTTGCAAAATTTTAACACGAATTATCTACAGGAGAATGGAAAGGCTGGTAGAAGCTGACCTCGGGGAAGATCAGTTTGGATTCAGGAGGAACATAGGAACCCGGGAGGCAATACTCACTTTACGTCTTATCTTAGAAGATAGATTAAGGGAAGGCAAACCTACATTTTTAGCTTTTGTAGATTTGGAGAAAGCATTTGACAATGTTGACTGGAATACACTCTTTCAAATTCTGAAGTCAGCAGGGGTGAAATACAGGGAAAGGAGAGTTATTTACAATTTGTACAAAAGCCAGACCGCAGTTATTAGACTCGAAGGGCATGAAAGGGAAGCATCAGTTGGGAAGGGAGTAAGACAGGGTTGTAGCCTTTCTCCGATGTTATTCAATTTGTACATCGAGCAGGCGGTGAAGGAAAGCAAGGAAAAATTTGGAATAGGGATTAAAGTTCAGGGGGAAGAAATAAAAACATTGCGTTTTGCTGATGACATTGTAATTCTGTCAGAGACAGCAAAGGACCTGGAAGAGCAGTTGAATGGAATGGACAGCGTGTTGAAGACAGCATACAAAATGAACATTAACAAGAGCAAAACAAAAATAATGGAATGCGGTCTTAGAAAATCAGGCGATGCTGAAGGAATTAGATTAGGTAACGAAACATTGAAGGTGGTAGATGAGTTTTGTTACTTGGGTAGTAAAATAACATGCGATGGTCGCAGTACAGAGGATATAAAATGCAGAATGGCAATGGGAAGAAAAGCATTTTTGAAAAAGAGAAATTTGCTAACATCGAATATTAATTTAAGGGTAAGGAAGTCTTTTCTGAAGGCATTTGTGTGGAGTGTTGCCTTGTACGGGAGTGAAACATGGACGTTAAGCAGTGCGGACAGGAAGAGAATAGAGGCTTTTGAAATGTGGTGTTACAGAAGAATGCTGAAGATTTGGTGGGTAGATCGCATAACTAATGAAGAGGTACTGAACAGAATTGGTGAGAAAAGGAATTTCTGGCATACCCTGACTAAAAGAAGGGATCGCTTGGTAGGACACATTCTTAGACATCGGGGAATCGTAAATTTAGCATTGGAGGGAAGTGTGTGGGGTAAAAATCGCAGAGGGAGACCAAGAGACGCGTATAGTAAGCAGATTCAAGTGGATGTGGGTTGCCGTTCTTATGAGGAGATGAAAAGGCTTGCTCAGGATAGAGTAGGGTGGAGAGCTGCATCAAACCAGTCTCCGGACTGAAGACCATAACAACAACAACAACAACGAAGCAATAAAGGTGGTAGATGAGTTTTGTTACTTGGGCAGTAAAATAACATATGATGGTTGGAGTACAGAAGATATAAAATGCAGAATGGTAGAGGGCAGAAAAAAGTTTTTGCGAAAGAGAAATTTGCTAACATCGAATATTAAGTGTAAGGAAGTTTTTCCTGACGGTTTTTGTGTAGAGTGTTGCCTTGTACGGGACTGAAATTTGGACGATAAATAGTTTAGACAGCAAAAGGATAGAGGCTTTTGAAATTTTGGCGCTAAGCAGAATGCTAAAGATTAGGTGGATAGATTGAGTAACTAACGAAGAGGTACTGAACAGAATTGGGGAGAAAATAAATTTTTGGTATAGCTTAAGAGAAGGGATCGATCGGTAGGACACATCCTTAGACGTCAAGGAATCGTAAATTTAGCATTAAGTGTTTGTGTCCGAGGGGGGGGGGAGGGGGGGTAGAGAATTGTAGAGAAAGACGAATATCGTAAGCAGAGTCAGATGGATGTGGGTTGCCGTTCTTATAATGAGATGAATATGCTTTCTGAGGATAGAGTAGGGCGGAGAGCTGAATAGTGAAGACGATCCTTTCTCCTAGTTATACGTGGTGTGTCTATAAAGTTCGGTGAATGGTGTCATATCTGAACGGAAACTTGGCTCATGTTTGTGTGCATGCACGTGAGTCTCACACACATGTTCACATTTTTGTAGAGCTTATGGGACTTAACTACGGGGTCATCAGTCCCTTAACTTACAAACTACTTGTGAACTAGCTACAACTAAGGACAGCACAAATATCCATGCCCGAGGGGGGATTCGAACCCCCGACCGTAATTTACGAAAGTAACTGCGAATGGGTAAAGTTGAAAATGTGTAGCCAGCCGGGATTCGATCGTGGGTGTCCTGCTCGCTAGGCAGTTGCGCTGACTTCTACGCCTGTGAGGACTCAGCGATCATCACACCTGCACCGACTATTCTAGCACGCCCACAGTCAGATGCAGATTCTCAACCTTTGGCCTGCCAACTATTACTCAAAGTCGGGGTTCTTCAACCTGATTCCTGTAAGTGTATGGGCCTACGAGTGCCTCCGCACTGAAGAAATGATCATTGCCCGTCATCGGATTATTATATAGGTTAAAAGGGTGGTGTCTGCACTTTCGGAAATGTCAGGTCTCAGATGGTTACACAGAATAACTGAAATGGCATGGGAGTCGGGACAAGTTCCGTCTAACTGAACAATAGCAGTAATCACCAATTTTCAAGCATGGAAACAGAAAAGATTGAACAACTACAGAGACATCTATATAATTAGCGTTGTGGTTAAAATCTTCTCAGGTATTGTTGAAAGGAGAGTACGAGTATTATTTGAAGACAGATTGAATGAAAATCAGTTTGGGTTTCGGCCACTTAGAGACTGTCAGGATCAGATCTTTAATTCACGGCAGATAACGGAGAAGTGCTATGACTAGGACAGTGAATTGTATCTATTTTATAGACCTAGAGAAGGCAAATGACCATGTTCCTAGGAGAGGTATTGTCAGTGCTACAAGATCATCGAATAGCAGGCAAACATCTGCAGCCAATTAAAGGACAGTGTGTTTAAAGAAGCGTATAAGATAAATATTAACAAGAGCAAAACAATGGTAACGGAATGCAGTCTTAGAAAATCAGGCGATGCTGAAGGAATTGGATAAATATTAACAAGAGCAAAACAATGGTAACGGAATGCAGTATTAGAAAATCAGGCGATGCTGAAGGAATTAGATTTGGTAACGAAGCATGAACCACAGACATTGCCGAGGTGGGGTGGCTTGCGTGCCTCAACGATACAGATAGCCGTACCGTAGGTGCAACCACAGCGGAGGGGTATCTGTGGAGAGGCCAGACAAACGTGTGGTTCCTGAAGAGGGGCAGCAGCCTTTTCAGTAGTTACAGGGGCAACAGTCTGGATGATTGACTGAGCTGGCCTTGTAACATCAGCTAATGTGGCTTTGCCACACAGCTACTGCGAACGGCTGAAAGCAAGGGGAAACTACAGCCGTTACTTTTCCCGAGGACATGCAGCTCTACTGTATGAACATATGATGATGGCATCCTCTCGGGTAAAATATTCCGGAGGTAAAATAGTCCCCCATTCGGATCTCCGGGCGGGGACTACTCAGGAGGATGTTGTCATCAGGAAAGACAATACTGGCATTCTACGGATCGGAGCGTGGAATGTTAGATCCCTTAATCGGGTAGGAAAATTAGAAAATTTAAAAAGGGAAATGGATAGGTTGAAGTTAGATATAGTGGGGATTAGTGAAGTTCGGTGGCAGGATGAACAGGATTTCTGGTCAGGTGAGTACAGGATTATAAATACAAAATCAGTTGGGGGTATCACAGGAGTAGGACTGATAATGAGTAAGAAAATGGGAATGCGGGTAAACTACTATGAGCAGCACAGTGATCGCATTATCATTGTCAAGATAGATACGAAGCCAACACCGACAACAGTAGTACAGGTTTATATGCCAACTAGCTCTGCCGATGATGAGGAGATCGAAGAAATATATGAGGAGCTAAAGGAAATTATTCAGACAGTTAAGGGAGAGGAAAACTTAATTGTAATGGGAGACTGGGATTCGGTAGTAGGAAAAGGAAGAGAAGGAAAAATAATAGGTGAATATGGACTGGGCAGGAGGAATGAAAGAGGAAGTCGCCTGGTAGAATTTTGCACGGAACATGATTTAATCGTAACAAACACGTGGTTTAAGAATCACAAAAGAAGGTTGTATACATGGAAGAGACCAGGAGACACCGGAAGGTATCAGATAGATTTTATAATGGTAAGACATAGATACCGGAACCAGGTTATAAACTGCAGGACATACCCAGGGGCAGATATAGACTCTGACCATAACTTGTTAGTCATGAACTGTAGGCTGAAGCTGAAAAAACTGCAGAAAGGTAGGAAAATAAGGAGATGGGACTTAGATAAATTGAAGGAAAGTGAAGTTCTGGAGAATTTCAGAGGGAGATTTAGGCAACAATTGACAGAAACAGGGGGAAATAAAACAGTAGAAGAGGAATGGGTAGCATTGAGAGATGAAATAGTGAAGGCAGCAGAGGACAAAATAGGTAGAAAGGCAAGACCTACAAAAAATCCATGGATATCACAGGAAATACTACAGTTAATTGATGAAAGGAGAAAATATAAAAATGCAGTAAATGAAACAGGCAAAATGGAGTACAGACGACTAAAAAATGAGATTGACAGGAAGTGCAAAATGGCTAAGCAGGAGTGGCTAGAAGCCAAATGCAAATCTGTAGAAGAATGTATAGCAAGGGGAAAAGTAGATACCGCCTACAGGAAAATAAAAGAGACATTTGGGGACAAGAAAAGCAACTCTACAAATATCAAGAACTCAGATGGGAAACCAGTTCTCAGCAAAGAAGGAAAAGCTGAAAGGTGGAAAGAGTACATAGAGCAGCTCTACAAAGGAAATGAACTTAGAGACGATGTTGTAGGAAGGGAAGAGGAAGTAGATCAAGATGAAATAGGAGACACTATACTGAGAGATGAATTTGACAGAGCCCTGAAAGACCTAGGTCGGAACAAGGCCCCAGGAGTAGATGACATACCCTCAGAGCTACTAAAGTCTCTGGGAGAGCCATCCATGACAAGACTATTTGAACTGTAGGATGTATGAGACAGGCGAAATGCCCTCAGACTTTAAGAAAAATGTAATAATCCTCATTCCAAAGAAATCAGGTGCAGACAGGTGTGAAAATTACAGAACCATCAGTTTGATAAGTCATGGTTGCAAAATTTTAACACGAATTATCTACAGGAGAATGGAAAGGCTGGTAGAAGCTGACCTCGGGGAAGATCAGTTTGGATTCAGGAGGAACATAGGAACCCGGGAGGCAATACTCACTTTACGTCTTATCTTAGAAGATAGATTAAGGGAAGGCAAACCTACATTTTTAGCTTTTGTAGATTTGGAGAAAGCATTTGACAATGTTGACTGGAATACACTCTTTCAAATTCTGAAGTCAGCAGGGGTGAAATACAGGGAAAGGAGAGTTATTTACAATTTGTACAAAAGCCAGACCGCAGTTATTAGACTCGAAGGGCATGAAAGGGAAGCATCAGTTGGGAAGGGAGTAAGACAGGGTTGTAGCCTTTCTCCGATGTTATTCAATTTGTACATCGAGCAGGCGGTGAAGGAAAGCAAGGAAAAATTTGGAATAGGGATTAAAGTTCAGGGGGAAGAAATAAAAACATTGCGTTTTGCTGATGACATTGTAATTCTGTCAGAGACAGCAAAGGACCTGGAAGAGCAGTTGAATGGAATGGACAGCGTGTTGAAGACAGCATACAAAATGAACATTAACAAGAGCAAAACAAAAATAATGGAATGCGGTCTTAGAAAATCAGGCGATGCTGAAGGAATTAGATTAGGTAACGAAACATTGAAGGTGGTAGATGAGTTTTGTTACTTGGGTAGTAAAATAACATGCGATGGTCGCAGTACAGAGGATATAAAATGCAGAATGGCAATGGGAAGAAAAGCATTTTTGAAAAAGAGAAATTTGCTAACATCGAATATTAATTTAAGGGTAAGGAAGTCTTTTCTGAAGGCATTTGTGTGGAGTGTTGCCTTGTACGGGAGTGAAACATGGACGTTAAGCAGTGCGGACAGGAAGAGAATAGAGGCTTTTGAAATGTGGTGTTACAGAAGAATGCTGAAGATTTGGTGGGTAGATCGCATAACTAATGAAGAGGTACTGAACAGAATTGGTGAGAAAAGGAATTTCTGGCATACCCTGACTAAAAGAAGGGATCGCTTGGTAGGACACATTCTTAGACATCGGGGAACCGTAAATTTAGCATTGGAGGGAAGTGTGTGGGGTAAAAATCGCAGAGGGAGACCAAGAGACGCGTATAGTAAGCAGATTCAAGTGGATGTGGGTTGCCGTTCTTATGAGGAGATGAAAAGGCTTGCTCAGGATAGAGTAGGGTGGAGAGCTGCATCAAACCAGTCTCCGGACTGAAGACCATAACAACAACAACAACAACGAAGCAATAAAGGTGGTAGATGAGTTTTGTTACTTGGGCAGTAAAATAACATATGATGGTTGGAGTACAGAAGATATAAAATGCAGAATGGTAGAGGGCAGAAAAAAGTTTTTGCGAAAGAGAAATTTGCTAACATCGAATATTAAGTGTAAGGAAGTTTTTCCTGACGGTTTTTGTGTAGAGTGTTGCCTTGTACGGGACTGAAATTTGGACGATAAATAGTTTAGACAGCAAAAGGATAGAGGCTTTTGAAATTTTGGCGCTAAGCAGAATGCTAAAGATTAGGTGGATAGATTGAGTAACTAACGAAGAGGTACTGAACAGAATTGGGGAGAAAATAAATTTTTGGTATAGCTTAAGAGAAGGGATCGATCGGTAGGACACATCCTTAGACGTCAAGGAATCGTAAATTTAGCATTAAGTGTTTGTGTCCGAGGGGGGGGGGGGGGAGGGGGGGTAGAGAATTGTAGAGAAAGACGAATATCGTAAGCAGAGTCAGATGGATGTGGGTTGCCGTTCTTATAATGAGATGAATATGCTTTCTGAGGATAGAGTAGGGCGGAGAGCTGAATAGTGAAGACGATCCTTTCTCCTAGTTATACGTGGTGTGTCTATAAAGTTCGGTGAATGGTGTCATATCTGAACGGAAACTTGGCTCATGTTTGTGTGCATGCACGTGAGTCTCACACACATGTTCACATTTTTGTAGAGCTTATGGGACTTAACTACGGGGTCATCAGTCCCTAAACTTACAAACTACTTGTGAACTAGCTACAACTAAGGACAGCACAAATATCCATGCCCGAGGGGGGATTCGAACCCCCGACCGTAATTTACGAAAGTAACTGCGAATGGGTAAAGTTGAAAATGTGTAGCCAGCCGGGATTCGATCGAGGGTGTCCTGCTCGCTAGGCAGTTGCGCTGACTTCTACGCCTGTGAGGACTCAGCGATCATCACACCTGCACCGACTATTCTAGCACGCCCACAGTCAGATGCAGATTCTCAACCTTTGGCCTGCCAACTATTACTCAAAGTCGGGGTTCTTCAACCTGATTCCTGTAAGTGTATGGGCCTACGAGTGCCTCCGCACTGAAGAAATGATCATTGCCCGTCATCGGATTATTATATAGGTTAAAAGGGTGGTGTCTGCACTTTCGGAAATGTCAGGTCTCAGATGGTTACACAGAATAACTGAAATGGCATGGGAGTCGGGACAAGTTTCGTCTAACTGAACAATAGCAGTAATCACCAATTTTCAAGCATGGAAACAGAAAAGATTGAACAACTACAGAGACATCTATATAATTAGCGTTGTGGTTAAAATCTTCTCAGGTATTGTTGAAAGGAGAGTACGAGTATTATTTGAAGACAGATTGAATGAAAATCAGTTTGGGTTTCGGCCACTTAGAGACTGTCAGGATCAGATCTTTAATTCACGGCAGATAACGGAGAAGTGCTATGACTAGGACAGTGAATTGTATCTATTTTATAGACCTAGAGAAGGCAAATGACCATGTTCCTAGGAGAGGTATTGTCAGTGCTACAAGATCATCGAATAGCAGGCAAACATCTGCAGCCAATTAAAGGACAGTGTGTTTAAAGAAGCGTATAAGATAAATATTAACAAGAGCAAAACAATGGTAACGGAATGCAGTCTTAGAAAATCAGGCGATGCTGAAGGAATTAGATAAATATTAACAAGAGCAAAACAATGGTAACGGAATGCAGTATTAGAAAATCAGGCGATGCTGAAGGAATTAGATTTGGTAACGAAGCATGAACCACAGACATTGCCGAGGTGGGGTGGCTTGCGTGCCTCAACGATACAGATAGCCGTACCGTAGGTGCAACCACAGCGGAGGGGTATCTGTGGAGAGGCCAGACAAACGTGTGGTTCCTGAAGAGGGGCAGCAGCCTTTTCAGTAGTTACAGGGGCAACAGTCTGGATGATTGACTGAGCTGGCCTTGTAACATCAGCTAATGTGGCTTTGCCACACAGCTACTGCGAACGGCTGAAAGCAAGGGGAAACTACAGCCGTTACTTTTCCCGAGGACATGCAGCTCTACTGTATGAACATATGATGATGGCATCCTCTCGGGTAAAATATTCCGGAGGTAAAATAGTCCCCCATTCGGATCTCCGGGCGGGGACTACTCAGGAGGATGTTGTCATCAGGAAAGACAATACTGGCATTCTACGGATCGGAGCGTGGAATGTTAGATCCCTTAATCGGGTAGGAAAATTAGAAAATTTAAAAAGGGAAATGGATAGGTTGAAGTTAGATATAGTGGGGATTAGTGAAGTTCGGTGGCAGGATGAACAGGATTTCTGGTCAGGTGAGTACAGGATTATAAATACAAAATCAGTTGGGGGTATCACAGGAGTAGGACTGATAATGAGTAAGAAAATGGGAATGCGGGTAAACTACTATGAGCAGCACAGTGATCGCATTATCATTGTCAAGATAGATACGAAGCCAACACCGACAACAGTAGTACAGGTTTATATGCCAACTAGCTCTGCCGATGATGAGGAGATCGAAGAAATATATGAGGAGCTAAAGGAAATTATTCAGACAGTTAAGGGAGAGGAAAACTTAATTGTAATGGGAGACTGGGATTCGGTAGTAGGAAAAGGAAGAGAAGGAAAAATAATAGGTGAATATGGACTGGGCAGGAGGAATGAAAGAGGAAGTCGCCTGGTAGAATTTTGCACGGAACATGATTTAATCGTAACAAACACGTGGTTTAAGAATCACAAAAGAAGGTTGTATACATGGAAGAGACCAGGAGACACCGGAAGGTATCAGATAGATTTTATAATGGTAAGACATAGATACCGGAACCAGGTTATAAACTGCAGGACATACCCAGGGGCAGATATAGACTCTGACCATAACTTGTTAGTCATGAACTGTAGGTTGAAGCTGAAAAAACTGCAGAAAGGTAGGAAAATAAGGAGATGGGACTTAGATAAATTGAAGGAAAGTGAAGTTCTGGAGAATTTCAGAGGGAGATTTAGGCAACAATTGACAGAAACAGGGGGAAATAAAACAGTAGAAGAGGAATGGGTAGCATTGAGAGATGAAATAGTGAAGGCAGCAGAGGACAAAATAGGTAGAAAGGCAAGACCTACAAAAAATCCATGGATATCACAGGAAATACTACAGTTAATTGATGAAAGGAGAAAATATAAAAATGCAGTAAATGAAACAGGCAAAATGGAGTACAGACGACTAAAAAATGAGATTGACAGGAAGTGCAAAATGGCTAAGCAGGAGTGGCTAGAAGCCAAATGCAAATCTGTAGAAGAATGTATAGCAAGGGGAAAAGTAGATACCGCCTACAGGAAAATAAAAGAGACATTTGGGGACAAGAAAAGCAACTCTACAAATATCAAGAACTCAGATGGGAAACCAGTTCTCAGCAAAGAAGGAAAAGCTGAAAGGTGGAAAGAGTACATAGAGCAGCTCTACAAAGGAAATGAACTTAGAGACGATGTTGTAGGAAGGGAAGAGGAAGTAGATCAAGATGAAATAGGAGACACTATACTGAGAGATGAATTTGACAGAGCCCTGAAAGACCTAGGTCGGAACAAGGCCCCAGGAGTAGATGACATACCCTCAGAGCTACTAAAGTCTCTGGGAGAGCCATCCATGACAAGACTATTTGAACTGTAGGATGTATGAGACAGGCGAAATGCCCTCAGACTTTAAGAAAAATGTAATAATCCTCATTCCAAAGAAATCAGGTGCAGACAGGTGTGAAAATTACAGAACCATCAGTTTGATAAGTCATGGTTGCAAAATTTTAACACGAATTATCTACAGGAGAATGGAAAGGCTGGTAGAAGCTGACCTCGGGGAAGATCAGTTTGGATTCAGGAGGAACATAGGAACCCGGGAGGCAATACTCACTTTACGTCTTATCTTAGAAGATAGATTAAGGGAAGGCAAACCTACATTTTTAGCTTTTGTAGATTTGGAGAAAGCATTTGACAATGTTGACTGGAATACACTCTTTCAAATTCTGAAGTCAGCAGGGGTGAAATACAGGGAAAGGAGAGTTATTTACAATTTGTACAAAAGCCAGACCGCAGTTATTAGACTCGAAGGGCATGAAAGGGAAGCATCAGTTGGGAAGGGAGTAAGACAGGGTTGTAGCCTTTCTCCGATGTTATTCAATTTGTACATCGAGCAGGCGGTGAAGGAAAGCAAGGAAAAATTTGGAATAGGGATTAAAGTTCAGGGGGAAGAAATAAAAACATTGCGTTTTGCTGATGACATTGTAATTCTGTCAGAGACAGCAAAGGACCTGGAAGAGCAGTTGAATGGAATGGACAGCGTGTTGAAGACAGCATACAAAATGAACATTAACAAGAGCAAAACAAAAATAATGGAATGCGGTCTTAGAAAATCAGGCGATGCTGAAGGAATTAGATTAGGTAACGAAACATTGAAGGTGGTAGATGAGTTTTGTTACTTGGGTAGTAAAATAACATGCGATGGTCGCAGTACAGAGGATATAAAATGCAGAATGGCAATGGGAAGAAAAGCATTTTTGAAAAAGAGAAATTTGCTAACATCGAATATTAATTTAAGGGTAAGGAAGTCTTTTCTGAAGGCATTTGTGTGGAGTGTTGCCTTGTACGGGAGTGAAACATGGACGTTAAGCAGTGCGGACAGGAAGAGAATAGAGGCTTTTGAAATGTGGTGTTACAGAAGAATGCTGAAGATTTGGTGGGTAGATCGCATAACTAATGAAGAGGTACTGAACAGAATTGGTGAGAAAAGGAATTTCTGGCATACCCTGACTAAAAGAAGGGATCGCTTGGTAGGACACATTCTTAGACATCGGGGAATCGTAAATTTAGCATTGGAGGGAAGTGTGTGGGGTAAAAATCGCAGAGGGAGACCAAGAGACGCGTATAGTAAGCAGATTCAAGTGGATGTGGGTTGCCGTTCTTATGAGGAGATGAAAAGGCTTGCTCAGGATAGAGTAGGGTGGAGAGCTGCATCAAACCAGTCTCCGGACTGAAGACCATAACAACAACAACAACAACGAAGCAATAAAGGCGGTAGATGAGTTTTGTTACTTGGGCAGTAAAATAACATATGATGGTTGGAGTACAGAAGATATAAAATGCAGAATGGTAGAGGGCAGAAAAAAGTTTTTGCGAAAGAGAAATTTGCTAACATCGAATATTAAGTGTAAGGAAGTTTTTCCTGACGGTTTTTGTGTAGAGTGTTGCCTTGTACGGGACTGAAATTTGGACGATAAATAGTTTAGACAGCAAAAGGATAGAGGCTTTTGAAATTTTGGCGCTAAGCAGAATGCTAAAGATTAGGTGGATAGATTGAGTAACTAACGAAGAGGTACTGAACAGAATTGGGGAGAAAATAAATTTTTGGTATAGCTTAAGAGAAGGGATCGATCGGTAGGACACATCCTTAGACGTCAAGGAATCGTAAATTTAGCATTAAGTGTTTGTGTCCGAGGGGGGGGGGGGAGGGGGGGTAGAGAATTGTAGAGAAAGACGAATATCGTAAGCAGAGTCAGATGGATGTGGGTTGCCGTTCTTATAATGAGATGAATATGCTTTCTGAGGATAGAGTAGGGCGGAGAGCTGAATAGTGAAGACGATCCTTTCTCCTAGTTATACGTGGTGTGTCTATAAAGTTCGGTGAATGGTGTCATATCTGAACGGAAACTTGGCTCATGTTTGTGTGCATGCACGTGAGTCTCACACACATGTTCACATTTTTGTAGAGCTTATGGGACTTAACTACGGGGTCATCAGTCCCTAAACTTACAAACTACTTGTGAACTAGCTACAACTAAGGACAGCACAAATATCCATGCCCGAGGGGGGATTCGAACCCCCGACCGTAATTTACGAAAGTAACTGCGAATGGGTAAAGTTGAAAATGTGTAGCCAGCCGGGATTCGATCGAGGGTGTCCTGCTCGCTAGGCAGTTGCGTTGACTTCTACGCCTGTGAGGACTCAGCGATCATCACACCTGCACCGACTATTCTAGCACGCCCACAGTCAGATGCAGATTCTCAACCTTTGGCCTGCCAACTATTACTCAAAGTCGGGGTTCTTCAACCTGATTCCTGTAAGTGTATGGGCCTACGAGTGCCTCCGCACTGAAGAAATGATCATTGCCCGTCATCGGATTATTATATAGGTTAAAAGGGTGGTGTCTGCACTTTCGGAAATGTCAGGTCTCAGATGGTTACACAGAATAACTGAAATGGCATGGGAGTCGGGACAAGTTCCGTCTAACTGAACAATAGCAGTAATCACCAATTTTCAAGCATGGAAACAGAAAAGATTGAACAACTACAGAGACATCTATATAATTAGCGTTGTGGTTAAAATCTTCTCAGGTATTGTTGAAAGGAGAGTACGAGTATTATTTGAAGACAGATTGAATGAAAATCAGTTTGGGTTTCGGCCACTTAGAGACTGTCAGGATCAGATCTTTAATTCACGGCAGATAACGGAGAAGTGCTATGACTAGGACAGTGAATTGTATCTATTTTATAGACCTAGAGAAGGCAAATGACCATGTTCCTAGGAGAGGTATTGTCAGTGCTACAAGATCATCGAATAGCAGGCAAACATCTGCAGCCAATTAAAGGTCTTTACGTAAATTATCAGTCAGCAGTTAGCAGTGTAGTTTCAGGGATAAGACAAGGCTGCAACCTGTCACCAGTGTTTCATTTTATGTACGTTCAAATATTTGTTAAGCTTATGGGACTTAACTGCGGGTTCATCAGTCCCTAAACTTACAAACTACTTATCAACTACTTTATACTAAAGAGAGCACAAACAACCTTGCCAGAGGAGGAGTTGAACCCCCGACTGGGAGCGGCCTAGCGCATCGGAGCATAGCGCCTAAATACCCTTGGCCACTCCGGCGCGGCTTCATTTTATGTGTGCATCATACGTTGAAAACGATAGCCGGGCACAGTGCTTACGACTTAGTTGTGATAACAGATTGGATTGAAAGGCTGTCCAATATTTTAGAACTAGACTAGAAACGTAAGGGGGAAGAATGGCAGGAGGGTGTCCAGAATGAAGAAATCAAAGGAAAACTGGGAACTAACACCACAGACGAAACAGCTGGAGGAACCAGGTCGAAATAATGGGATCATTTTACACGCATGGGAGATTACCTAAGAGTCTCGTGGGTACTTCAGTAGAGGATAAGGGGAGTCGAGGTAGACCAAGGACAAATGATTTGAATTCTGTCAAGAATGATTTTGAAGTAAAAGGCTTAATATCAGACGAGGCCTCAATGTTAACACAGAGAAAGGATCATGGAGAAATTTTATAAGGAGTACTATATTCCAGAATGATCATTTGAAAGGCATAGTCAGTCTGAAATGACGATGATTCTACCTTAGTTATAAACTTCCGTGCAAAGGTTATGTTTATTGATACTGCCATGCCATTTACTGTACCGAAATGTATATACCTTGCTTTATCAAAGTTTAACTAGAGTCCATTTCTATAGAACCTCTTAATGATTTTCTAAAAGACATTATATAGAAATTTGCCAATTAATTCTTGTTCGTCAAGTGTGATTTCAATACTTATATCACTATCAGAAAGTACAATCTCTGCCTCTATATTATGAATAGCAAGAGACCCAAGACCTAGCCCTGTGGAACCCCGTTCTCGATGGCTCACCAAGTTTTTGCGCATTATGTGGACCACTTATTTTAACTTTCTGGACCCTTCCAGTTAAGTAAGAATTAAATCATTTGTGCAATGTCCCACATATAACACAATACTTGAGCTTATTTAGAAGAATTGAGAGATTTTCACAATCAAATACCTTTGAAAAATCACGGGGGAAAAATCGCACTGACGTGTTTTACGGCCCACTTTAGATTTGTAGTTGTATAAGTTTTTGCAAACATTTTATCAAAAATACTAATCTAAATAATAAAAAAATTATTAATAAGAGTGTCTGAAACCCTTTTAGGAAGAAAACAAACTTTGGTAGTGGTGGGTTTCGAACTACTGACCGTCAGAATCACACTCCAACGCATTGCCTACTACGCTACGGATAAGAGTTAGAAGTTATGTTCGTTATGGCCGTTGTTAACTGATGCTAATATGGCATTTGTAGAGACTGGATTATCATTTATCGTACGAAGAACGACGTGTTTTTGTTAATTCTTCAGTGCACCGTTTCTTTGAAATGACAACGTGTAAGTTACAATAAGAAAATCATTAAATACGCTACGCAAGATGGCGTATGCCAGAGAGAGTTCTGTGCGAGGAATATCACGTGACATCTGCGAACGGCTGGTTTTCGTTAATTCAATGGAGGGTGTTAAAACTCCTTTATTTTTGCAAATATCTCTCAAACGATACGAGATATGAAAAAAAACATAAGGGAACAAAGTTGTAGAGAATTTTCTCCTCTACAAATTCGGTTATTCAATTTTCGTGTCTGATGAATGGTTAAGCCGATATTTTCATTTAAATTTCGAGCTGTCAAAAAACGATTGCAAAGGCTCACTTTTAGTGTTGCTACCGTAACCTAAAGTGGGCCAAAAATTCTACAGGTGATGTCCGGCTGTTTAGAGCATTTACTGTTTAATCAGTAAAACCATATACAAACATGTGAAGCTACTCTTGAATACATTACTTTTTCAAGAATTTTGGATAAAGCAGTGTGGGCAGTTTTTATGTGAAATGGACCAGCTCCTCTGATTCAGCTGAACCAATCATTTCTTCACTTTCAGCTGTCCGCCCGCCCTCCCACCCCCCTCCCCAATCGCCTGGGCCTCTCATCTCTTTCCGGAGAAGAGGCGTGATGAGCACAGGGACGCACGTTATGGGGCACTTACATCTTTTCCAGTGCTGCATTATCATGCCACATCCCCTTACTCTCTGACTGACCCTCCCCACCTTCTTGCCCTCGTCAGTGAATTCGGAGGCTAGAAGAGACCCTAGGTATTTTCCATGCTGTCATAAAAGGCGTCTAATAAATGTCTACTAGCTTATATGTCCGTGCTTCGCAACGGTTGTTAAAGAAGGGCCTCTGCGTATAATGTCTTTTTAGGGTTCCGAATCTCAGTCAATTTTAAACATAAACTATTTGTAAACCTGGTGTTGCCCGGATATTTATTTATTTATTTCACACTCTCGTACTCCTCCTCCCCTTCCATCTTGCCTCTACATCAACCTCTTTCTCTCCCATCTCTCTGTTCGTTTCCACCTTTCCCTCTCTCGGCAAAGTTTTTTACAAGGTTACCCTCTGTCATGTACCATTCCAACATTTATGTACCCAGTGACGTTAATCTTAGTTTAAAGGTCATGTGTGCAAACATTAATCAAGATCCAAGCAAAACTATGCATTTTGTCGATGTTCGCAAGTTAAGTACCCTCCATCATGCAACAACCGAAATTGTACACAGACAGTGACATTCCTCTCGTCTTTAAGCTCAGATATACAAAATTTCATCGATATCGAAAAAAACTATAGATTTGTATGCAATAAAAACAGATCACATTGAAAAAATGCACGTCGCTGTTCTCATATTTTCCAGTTTTAATTCATACACCGTTGTTCTGAGAATAACGAAAACAACCCAAAAAGATCTGTGAAATCGGTCGAGCTGTTCTCAAGTTATGGCGCGACCAAGGTATTTAGGGATACATTTTTATGTGGCAAGATACTCTCCTCCATGCACTGTATGGTACTTTAGGTAGACGCTGACCTTCCTCTTGTATTGGAAATTTCGTGAAGATCGGAATGAAACTGTAGATTTCGTCAGTCTGCAGCAAAAGTATCCTCCCCCTTGCACTTTAATTCTGTCCTATCGCAAAATACTTTCTTAGCTGACGTCTTCTACCTATAAACTACATACCGGCAAAATTTCAGCTTCATAGGTGCATTAGTTTTAGAGATTTCGTTTTTTGTCAATGAGTGAGTGAGTGCGTGACTGACCTTTCGCTTTTATCTATATACAATACCCCCTGAATTAGGTGTCCTACAAAAAAATCGCTTACCAGATTCGTACAGTGGAATATTAGAAAAATGATTACGAAATGTGTTGTTAATGGAGTTGGCAGTAAAGACGTAGTAAATTACAACCTCATGCTTAATAGGGCGTCATAGCATCTGAACTATGTGTCGTAATATGATTTTATTTCGAAGATACATCCAGTGGTGTATACGTAGAATGTCCCTAAATACGTCGCGAACAGAGATAGTAGCAAAGACGCATTAAATCAAAACGTCATGCCTGATGAAGCGGTTTTTCATTATCCTAATTGTTTATGACTCCATATCTCATGAACTGCGTGTCGTACTATGACAAAATTTTGAACGTACGTTCAGTCGTATGTGTATATACTGCCTGTAAGATTTCTCCCGAATATAATTAATAGTGTACGAGTAATAAATTGTAGCGGCATGCCAAACGCAATAATTTTACTGCATGAACGCCGAAACAATAGTAAGTAAAAAACTTTTTTCCTTTCATCATTTTGCTATGGTTGTCATCGAGAAAAAGTTTCACAAAGGTTTGAAATTATGTTTAAAAATGTAGCTAGTTTCTAAATGCTCTCCTCAAATAGAGGACTGATAAAGTCACAGTATCACGTGCTGCAAGACGGGAAAGTTTTTATTGCTTATGACGCCATATCTCCTGAACTATCGGTCCTATCGCAAAATCGTTTCTTAGCTGACGTCTACTACCTATAAACTACATTCCTACCAAATTTCAGCTTCATAGGTGAAGTAGTTTTCGAGATTTCGTGTTTAGTCAAAAATGTTTCAAAAGTTTGTATAGCATAGAGGACTTAACTACGGGGTCGTCAGTCCCTAAACTTACAAACTACTAATGAACTAACTAATACTAAGAACGGCACAAATATCCATGCCCGAGGGGAGATTCGAACCCCTGACCGTAGTGGCCGTGAAAACCGTGACTGGAGCGCCTCAATCCTCTCGGCCACCGCGGCCGGCCGTGTTTAAGTCAGTGAGTTAGTGTATGAATGAGTGTCCTTTCGCTTTTATATAAACAGAGATTACCCAGCGATAGTGTTTTTTTATATATAAAAAAAAAGAAAATGTAAGGCGTACTCTCTGTTGTAGTCGACAAAACATGATGTGTTGCTATTTCGAAGATTATGCAGATTCCCTCTATCGCGCGGAACTAAAGCATTTGGCCTTAACTGAGAGATCAGGTGTTCATTCTGATGAGAAGCCAGTGACCTGGAAATTGTTTGTAACTGAGGGTTCTGAATTTTGCTTAAAATTTGCATTAGGTTAAATTATGTGTGGTCAGCAGGTCAAGATAGTAATTACAGTTAGTTTTTCTAATCACTGTACATTTTATAATTACCTGAACACTTACATAAAAGCGTTATGGTACTGTCTTATTTTGATGCCTTGCTTACGCTAAATCTCATACTAATAAGAGATGCGCATCGCCGCCAGCTTCACGGACAGTGTTGCGCATTCTCAAATCATGTGCCGCGGCTCAAACCGGAGCCCTTTGCCCATTAGGTGCCTCACACAGAAAGCATTCCTGCGTGCTCCTGAGAGCTACACCAAGAATCGATTCTCATATTCTGTCAAGATCAGTGTGTACTTCTTTTTCAAGGACTTCTACTAAGAAGAATACTGTCAAGACTACAGAAATAGTTTCCTTAGTTGCCAGTTACAATTGGGTATGTTTTACCATAAAAGTAAGTATTTTTCCGTCTTTTGCGAATGAATTTTATTTATGTGTACCAGTAATGTTACGCCTAGCAGTGGGTCTATAATACATATTTCTTTTGATTTAGAAATGTGGTGGTTATTTTGGCAGTTTATTTAAATCTGGATGCGCCGATTATTTCTACTTATGCGGACTTAGAAGAACTGTTGTGATCTCTTTGCCTTCGGTACTGTAAAATAAATCTCCTTTACTATAAGCTATTCGTTTTCCATATTTGATGAATAGGGGCATGGAGGAGTTAGTTTGGTCTGAAACAACAAAAAATTGTCCAGTAAACATGGGCTTCAAGATACATACCTTACGAGCTATGAGCCTTTAGGTGGTTGTGGTGAAGATGAACATGGACTCATAGGTCTTAAGTTGTGCACTGTATAACCCATATTTATGAAACATTTATTCTTGTTTTGGTCCCTAAAAAACCCAAATAATGGAAAGAAAAGGTTTGAGGTTGTCTTTTTGCACGGCATCGAAGATTAAATGCTCTTAGCTGTTAAGCTATGAATTTCAGAGGCCATGTATATTAGAAGTTTTGCTTCCAATCACATAGATCATTTTTTCTGTGATACTCGATATGCGATACTTATTTAAAAGTGAATATTTCAGAAACTTGGCAACCAATTTCAGATCCAGATCAGTGGAACACTTCGTATATGAAGTGGCAGTACACGAGATATGAATTCTTTATCATCCTGGGTTTACAAATAGGCTCAAAATACTTTTGTCCTTTCTATCTGTTAATCTACCGCACTACGCAGTACGTCAATACTGTATCAATGCTTCCTTAAGAGTAAAGCAACACAAGTATTCAGACTTGCAGATGTCTCAAAGGTGCTCTACGACGGTAGTTTCAACAGAACGTTGAGATCATCTTACAGCACTGCGGATGGTCGTGTTTTAAGAAGTGTTACTTTATCCTACTTTGAAATGAATGTCCGACTGCGGCTAGTAAAATCGTTCGTATGAGGGGACTAACAGCCGTAAAACTATAAGTTTAATTACTTTTTCGACCAAAATAAATTTAAAACTATACGGCTGTTGCTTTCTCGAATTCAGCAAATGTTTTAAGAATTGGTTGCATCATGCTGCATGTGAAGAAGGGAGATATCTACTTACGTACAGTTATTGCCTTGAGATAAAACTCTCAACTTCTTATATTTTCCTCCTTCGATATTAAATGCGATATATTGATTTCCAAGAGAGAGATGATCCATTTACAGCACATCTCAGCTGCTATAAGATTCCCTTAGATCATGTTTACTTTTTTTTAAATATTGGCTTTGGTGGCTACACTTTTACAATCTTCAGATCTCGTTTCCAGCATAGTGAACACCTGATTTCTTTACATTTGCTTATAAGTAGGAGACACAGTAATGAAAACTTCCTGGCAGATTAAAATTGTGTGCCGGCCGCGGTGGCCGAGGGGACTGAGGCGCTCCAGTCATGGTCTGCACGGCCACTACGGTCGGGGGTTCGAATCCCCCCTCGGGCATGAATATTTGTGCCGTCCTTAGGATTAGCTAGTTCGTAAGTAGTTTGTCAGTTTAGGGACTGATGACCCCGTAATTAAGTCCCATAAGCTATACAAACATTTGAACATTTAAAACTGTGTGCGGAAATCGGGACTCGGACCTGGGACCTTTGCTTTTCGCGGGCAAAGGTCTCAGGTTAGAGTCCCGGTTCCAGCACACAATTTTAATCTCCCAAGCGCTCTACCGACTGAGCTATCCCAACACGACTCACAATGCCGCCTCACAACTCCACTTCCGCCAGTACCTCGCCTCCTGCTTTCCAAACTTCACAGAAGCTCTCCTGAGAACCTTGCAAGACTAGCACTCCTGGAAGAAACGATATGGTGGAGACATGGCTTAGCCACAGCCTAAGTGATGTTTCCAGATTGGAAAAAAAAAAAAAAAAAAAAAAAAAAAAAAAAAAAAAAAAAAAAAAAAAAAAATGAAATAAAATAAAATAAAATAAAATAAAATTCAAATATTTGTATAGTCTATGGGACTTAACTACGGGGTCATCAGTCCCTAAATTTACAAACTACTTACGAACTAGGACGGCACAAATATCCATGCCCGAGGGGGGATTCGAGCCCCCGACCGTAGTGGCCGTGCAGACCGTGACTGGAGCGCCTTAGTCCCCTCGGCCACCGCGGCCGGCTCCAGAATGAAACTTTCACTCTGCAGCGGAGTGTGCGCTGATATGAAACTTCCTGACAGATTATAATTGTGCGCCGGAACCGGGACTCGAACCTGGAACCTTTGCCTTTCGCGGGCAAAGGTCTCAGTTTCGAGTCCCGGTTCCGGCACACAATTTTAATCTGCCAGGAAGTTTCAAATAAAGAGCTGAAAGCCACGGCGGACCGGCCGAGCACATTGAGGCGCTGTGCTACGATGCGCGAGACTGTTCCCCATCGGGGGGTTCGAATCCCCCCCCCCTCGGGCATGGATGTTTGTGTCGTCTTTAATATAAGGTAGTTCATACGTAGTATGTAAGTTGAAACACGTCCACTGAATGTGTGGTCGTGTTCCATTTTGATTGATTCATTAACCTAAAGTGTTTCTGCAACATTAATGTTATCTATCTGTGTGTTAACTATTTTATTCTTTTTATTAATGATCAATGCCCCATGTTTATGTATGTTTCCCCCATATTTATAAATGTTTCCACCCTTGTGATTGAACTTGTGTGTCCATGTGAATGTGTGCTCATAATACTGACTGACTGACTGCCGCGCAATGGCTTACTGTCGCCGCCTCCCGCTTTAGGCCTCGTTTTGCTGTAGTTCAGAACGCGGGGCTTCGTTTGTCGTCTGCGCTGGCGTCTGCTGGCTGGCCAGAGACAAGCTTACTTCGCAAGGTAGTGAGTTGGCCGTGTTCTTAGTGTCGTACCAACCTAATCGTGGACGAAACAGGTGTCAGGAGATCTCTCTGGGAGCGGTTGTAGAGGGAATTGTCTTGGCCACGTAGCAAGGGTTGGTAAACACCAGTCTCTGAACGCACTCTGAGTCGCTTTTAGCGCGTTCTACATCCGGTGTATGGCGGGGGGAAATTTTTCCGAGGCCTTAGAGCTTCAGTCTTCCTCTTCATTCTGGCTCCGACGACTGTGGAAGGTAAGTATTCCGCAGAATCATGCTGAGGGGAAGGCATCTGTTAGGACTTCACTTTCTTTGTGATCAGACAGTCTTGGTTTTCAGTGATAGTTTTTTGAGTAATTCTTTCGCTATGCGAGGCGAAGTGTTTCTTAATTTACAGAACACGAGTAAATTCAGTGTAAATTTATTATTTGCATTTTCATTCCAGTGATGATTGTGTCCAGTTTTGCTCAAGTTAGAATACACGTGTGTGGCCTTCAGCCTTTGTGTAAATTTAGTGTGTTTGAATTTAACTGACTTTTTGCGTCGTTACTGGATACGCGAGTACGCTAAATATTTCTCAGATTTTCTTATTTGATTCCATCTTTCCTGTCTTGTATGACTGATTGCACCACGTGCTTTCGTAACAGTCTTTACTTCCGTTACTTCGGCCTTCAGCCATGCTTTTGTTAATACTAGCTTTCTTCTATACGAATTATCGCGCTTGCTTTACTTGCTTATTCTGAATTAATTCCTGTTATGAAATTCGGCGTGGTCGCACACCATGTGGTACTTAAGAATTGCCTCTCTACACATGAGATCGTTTTAGTGCACAGTATCATTAAATTTGTGATCAAGACACCCGCCATCTCGTCAAGACGCCAGCGACGCTTCGTTTCGCCGCTGCTTTCATGTGTTCCAGAATCGTAATGTACTGCCAAACTTTATGCATGTGTCTGTGAATGAATGAATGTGCTTTCAACTACCCATCGTGTAATTGAAAATATCCTCCCTTGTTGCCTCCATATTTATAAAGGGCAGAAATAATTTTAATATGGGCAGTGATATGTTTTAATTAACTTTTGTACAAGGTGTATTCTTAATTTGGTCTCCCCACATTTATTTGCTTGTTGTTTTTCTGAATAGATTATGATTTTAAAAAATCAAACCTCTGCTTTATGATTTCATGCTCCCCGTCCTGTGTTTAATTATCTATTCATTTATATTTTGACTTTCATGTTGTGTTTGTTAAAACGTTGGCTGCTACCTTAAGGAGTTAGCAGTTAGTTAAATTTCCATTTCGCATGTACTGTGGCCACTCATAAAGTAATTTAGAGCAGCGGTGAGCGTTTTAACTTACATTTGCAAGTCTCAACTGCCTGACATCTTGCTTATTTTTAATAACAGACTACTTAATAAGGGACTGATGACCATGCATTTAAGTCCCTTAGGCTTAACAAACATTTGAACATTTTAAAGAGCTGATAGCGCGAATTATGACAGCTGCCAATGCAATATCCACTTCGCCAGGAGTGTTTGAAAGTGTGCGACTACTATCAATGCAGCGCCGTTGCACGGCATGCATTCATGGAGGAGGATGTACTTTTAAGTACTTTTTGTAACTGTTGTCAAAGAAAGGTTATAACACTTCAACTGGACTTTTTATTACCCTGCTGCTACAAATACATTGAAGACGTTGCCCTTCAAACTGCTACTGTGATGTCTGAGATAGCATGTTATGTGCCTACCCTCTTGGTGGGGTGGGACGCTATACAACGACGCCTATCGCCGTACGTTATGAGATGCGAACATGGGTTGCTATGTGAAATATACTTGCTATGACAAACTCTATCAGCCCTCTTACTTTCTACATTCATTTCAGGTACACCCTATATAAACAAACACGACTACATTCAGGATTATGAACTATAAAAATTTAATTTTACCAGGTTAATCAAATGTTCGTAAATATATGGAACTTAACTACTCTGGTTAACAGTTTCTAAGCTTACAAACTACTTAAACTAAGTTAAATTAACCTAAGTACAAACACACACACACACACACACACACACCCATGCCCAAGGGAGGCCTCGAACCTCAGACGGCGAGCAACCGCGCACTCCACAGCAAGGTGCCTTAGAACGCTCGGCCACTCCACCGCGGCACCAGATAAATGATTTATTTTGTTTACAATATACACACATGATATTCAAAAAGTACGCCACATACCTTGTTTCTCTCATATCAATGTCTAATCATAAAAGTATTGTTTTGAGTGTAATTATTTCGACTTAATATCATAGATTGTACTCATTGTTTTGTGATCTAGAAAAGCAAATGTAAGATGCTAAACGGAGGGAGCTGTCAGCAGAGCACGTAATTCGCATGTCGCTCCTGTATGTAACTCAGTATTGTTTTCCTTCCCTGCTACACCTAGAGCTCCTAAGACTGACACATCCGTTCCCCAACGAATGCTAAACATAGCTCTTAGCGTATGCTGTGTTCTTTTGTTCAAGTTATGTGAAATATTTTAGAAATTGCCCGCGCAGAGCCTTAGACCATGCTATTTTAAGCTTGCATTCCGCATCATTCGATGTATGGATTAGACAATAAAATATCATTTTTTTCTGAACTTATTTCTTCTTTTTATTTCTGTCCGAATAAAGCATAAAGGTTAACTTTAACTTTATTGTATAAAACATGTGTTCCATGCATTACAATATGTCATAATTAATTTTTTTTCATATAAAGGTGCAAAACCATATATATTTCTGTGACCGAATCGCATGCTATTTTTGTTTTATTTTCTTCGCAGAATTACCAATGAACATTCGATAATGTCGTTTATTAAATCGTGTTCCAGGCTACTGTAAGTACGAGTTAGCTCGAAGTTAGTGCGAAGAACAGCGAACACGGCACTTTTAATTGAATAGTGGCGTGTTCCCCTAAATTTCTAGAACACACTACACAATTCCTTCTACAAGGTAACGCCCAAGTTATGTGTAAAATGGCTAAAGTTTACAAAGAGCCAACTATCTATAACATTAGTTTCGACCTTCTGCATTCTTCCAGTTAAATATGACGTAAACCATTTGTGCGGTGTTTCACTCATATCACAGTACTTAAGTTTATCTAGAAGAATTTCATGATTAACACAGTTAAAAGCCTTTGAGTGATAACAAATGAGTGATTTTCTGATATTCAGAGCATTTAACTTTGACCGAAAAAGCATGTACAGTACAGCATTTTCTGTTTATAAGTCTTTTTGAAAACCAAATTGACATTTTGTTAGTACCTCATATTGACAAATATACGAAGCTACTCTCGATTACATTATTTTTTCAAGAATTTTCGTTACAGTTGTCAGAAGTGATACTGGGTGGTAGTTGTTAGCATCAGTTCCCCTTTTCATGCAATATTCCTGCCTATCAAGAGAAATGTCCTTTTCCAGTGAATTACTATATATGTGGCTGATAATCCTACTTATCTCTTGGTAACAAGCTTTTAGCACGGTGTTGGAAATGCCGTCAATTCCATGTAAGATTTTTAGTACATATTTTCCTAATTTTAGTAGAAGAGATGGGTGAATTTCAATTTTATCAAAACGTTTTTGTAAGTTAGCTTTTCTTGGATAACATGAGGTACCAATTTCGGAGACTACCAAATGCCTGTCTCAAGGTAGAGCCCTACATACTACAGGTTTATTAAACCTGCAGATACAGCAACCAAAATGACTGCAGAGGCACTGTCAATATGAAACTTGATTATTGTGATTTCTGGCGGGCTATGTGGCATTATTCAAATACAAGCCAAGGTCGCCTTAAAACGTTTACTTAGACGACCGGTTTCAGCAGAATTAAATTGAGTATAGCTTTAAAAATAGCAGACAGCCCCCAGCTCTGAAGTATTATGAATACCCACTACTATTATGATACACATCCGACCGCGGCAGTTTAATTCTGCCGAAAACGGTCATTTAAATAATACTTTTAAGCTATCTTGGCTTGTATTTTAATAATAACTGTCAATATGCGACGTTTGTTCGCTGTCTTGTAATAACTTGTTGTTGTCTGTTTTGAAAAATACACCACATCGAACTTTTGTATTCACATTGCTGAATATACATCTATTACTGTACTTTGTGAGAAAGTTTCTTAATGTATTATAAACACTAAATCGTGAAAGAATATTACTGTGTAGGATCAAAAGTTTATTTATGGTCGTGGATGCATACAGTGGCGATGTTGGCAACAACCGTTGAATACTGTTTTAAAATCCAATCACATAGAATTGGGGGGGGGGGGGGGGAGAATAATCCTTTTAGTTGACCATGAAATAAATAAAGTTGTTCCTCTTCTAAGGTTGACGTTTCTTTATATGTACCGGTATCCTTGTCGTGTCAGTAAATTAATCATCCTTGTAAATCAAACATTTCGTTGCGAACATTTGCAGATTACGCCGCCATAGTCATAAGTAAACTTTATCCAGTACTCTGTGTCATATATGTCAATATTGACATTTACTTATAAGAAATTAAACTGAGTGTGTGTTTTGTGATATAAGACAGTTTTCTTTTCTCAAATTGCATACTACAAGTTTCGAAGTAAACACAGATAGTTCCATCAGCACAGCGCGTAGCCAAAGGGGATGGGTCTCGGGGGTCAAGAGTGTCCCTCCCCCCCCCCTCCGCGTTACGTTGATGTTTTTATTTTTTTATAAGGGACCAAAATGCTGAGACCATCGGTTCCTAGAATTACACACTACTTAAACTGACGTATGCTAAGGACAACACACACACACACACACACACACACATGCCCGAGGTAGGACTCTAACCTCCGGCGGGACTAAATGAAATTACGCACGACGTAGCTGCTGCCGTGTAGTGAAACTGAATATTTTTATTTTCAGTCATACCACAGTCCATACGACTAGAAAGGGATACGCAGTACATACCGACAGTTAGCAAATCCATCGATAGATTTTAATCATCGATAACAGTACCGGCTCTTGCCCAGTCCTTTAAGCTCTTTCTATACGAGACGTGCAACACGTACAAGGAACTAAGGAAGTCGTTGTCAGCTGCAGCGCCCCTTGCGATAGACCGTCGAACTACAAAGAAGCGTTCAAACGGTACGCATTTGTTAAGGCCTCTGCTTCAGGCGTCTACTTCGTTAGTTGTCAACTTACAGCAAATGAATCGCCGCGTAAACATTTTTCGAAACTGTGTGATATGTTGTGATGATTCAAACATTTATTTGTGTTTTAGACTGCCACTGTAAAATTGTATGTTATTGTTTTCGTGCAGTTCATGCGTAACTACGTCGCTCACATGGGTTAACGTCCTCATTATGAAATGCGATTTCATAGGCCTATTTTCAGCCCCTGTGGTTTGAGGCGCCTGTGTCTATGATGAACAAGCTCAGGTGTCTATGTATAGACCTTTCACTTTGATAAAGCTTCAAGTAATGCTCACCAAACACAAATATTTCATTATTGATAGAGCTGAAGCATTGAATTAAAATTTGTGGTGCGGCCGGGAATCGAACCCGGACCTCCATGCTTACTAGGCAGACGTCTTAACCGTTAGACTACCACACCACTAACGATTAAGGCGCCTCGGAATAGTCTATGAACGATTTCCCTCCACAACACAAACTTTAATTCAGCTTCTTTGTTCCAAAGATAATTGCCACAGGTTATATTAAATTTTTAATGCAATTCCTCTATAGTATCACCTCCTAAAATACTTACGACTGAGTCGAAAAACCATGTTCCTCTAAGGAGGACACATTCTCAAACAATTTCACCTGTTAACTACAGCATGTTTCAGGAAAAATAGCAAATATTTTAGAAGATTGTAATAAAGACGATTTACAGTTAAAGTTTCATATGTGTGTCCAATTTTTATTGGGTAGGGGAGACCGGGGCACATTTTCCATAGGGGCAAGTTTTCCAAATCCGTTTATTTTCGAAACAAACAGCTAGATGTTTCCACCGGCGATACTGTAGGCAGTAGCAACAAAGCACGCTTCATTTACGAAAGTTTCAGTGTTGTACCAGCAGTCACAACGTCGGCAGGGCTGTTTTCGTCATTTTTTCAAATGTGAGTAAACTTTCACGTTTTTATTGAAACTTAAAATAAACATTCTAGCGTTAAACTTATTATTTTGACGTTGCACACACTAAAAGTGGGTTTCTTTCTTCACGTAACTCTGCATTTGTTTTGTAAATAGCTTACATTGTTACTCATGGATATAGTGTTATAGTTCCGAATATGGCGACGGGGCACGTTTTCCTTATTGCTTTGAGTCTTATGCCAAGTCTAAAGCAAATGAAAAGTGTGTACAGTGCACGAAATTGGCGCATGGAGACTGTACGAAAGGGGATGTTCCATTTTTTGTTTGCTTGCATTGTGATTCAGACAATCAGTATAAGTATTGTTAAAAATGTCTGTATTTGTAAAATATTTAAGTCACTTATTTTGTAAAACCATTAAATAGCATTTGTTTTTATTTCATGTGGCTATTTTTACTATCCTCTTTTGTTATGTATTGTAAATTCATGATAAAAATACGTATTCAATGAAATCAAGATAATTATCTCTGCTTTAACATTGAAAGTATAATTGGAATATTTGCCCCTGTACATTTTAAGTAAGCTGAAAAACTTGCCCCGCATACGGGGCAAATTTTCCAACGCAACATGGTCAGACAAAACCATTTGCTACCAAGAACGATATTTACTATTTTCAAAAACATCTGTACAAGACTGTAAATAAAGGTGTAGGAAATATAATGATCCGCTGTTTACCCCAAAATCGATAAAATTAAGAAGTACAAAAATAAAAATGTAAAATGGTGGAAAACGTGCCCCGGTCTCCCCTACAGAGATACAGCTTTGGTATGTATAACAAAGATTTGGATATTTTGACTGATTCTTTCGTCGGTTCTTGGTAGATCACCATATTGACTTTCATTTTAATAACCAGTTTTCGACGTAGTTTAAAGTCTGAATATGTCCTAGTAAGCCGAAAACGGGGTAACTACGTGGAAATGAACGAGTAGAACATACACAAAATACTACTTTTAAGTAAGTGTGACGTTGTACTACTAAGAACCGACGGATAAATTAGTGAAAATTTCTTGATTTACATTAGCTCTACGTTTGTTTGGATTTCATATTAACAGCTATATCTCTGTATTCGATAAAAATTGTACACAGGTTATATTAAATTTTTAATGCAATTCCTCTATAGTATCACCTCCTAAAATACTTACGACTGAGTCGAAAAACCATGTTCCTCTAAGGAGGACACATTCTCAAACAAATTCCCGACTTGGCTTCTTTTGTCAGCTGGGTTCCCTATTCGGTCGTCTGCGCATGCGCGAAGCAATTCCATAAGCGTGAGAATAGGATCCATCCTATTCCGTCTACTAGCGATCGTATGCGTGCATCTTGTGCAAGTGAACGCGTCTACACTGTACGCGGACGGTGAGACCAGTGCATCACTTTCCGTGTACAAAGTTGTCCATTGTTGGCCTTACTCCGTTACTGCTATGTTAAGCGCTTTATTTCGTACTTGCTGTGGAATGTAACTGCTACCGTTTATTGATTTTGTGCTGTTGAGACTTGAGATAGTTTCCAATGATGGGTAATTTTATATGTTCAAATACAAGGAAATACTTGTCATTATAATAATCTGACTTCGTTTGGAATACAAACTGGAGGTTCTATTAATACTGGCGTAGTTCGAATGCAGGCCAAGGAGAACAAGAGGAAGGCCGTCGAGCCATAGCGACCCATGGCAGCGAAGGGCCTTTTTAGGGTCCAGTGTCATCTCTCCACCAGCCTGTTGCTCTGCCTATGATAGGCGGTGGTGTGGATCCGGTGAATGCCGCAAAAGTGGCAGATATTGGTGAAAAGGGCTCTCTCGAATTGGCATCCCTGGTCAGCTGTGATGACCAAGGGGCAGCCAAATCGAGCAACCCAGGTAGATATAAAAGCACGAGAGACGGACTCGGCAGTGATGTCGAGCAGAGGTGTGGCCTCCATGCATCTCGTGGTGCGGTCGATCATGGAAAGCCTGTACCGGCAACTGTCGACCGGTGACAGAGGGCCAACAAGATCCAAGTGGACGTGTTGGAATTTGCCGGACGGAGGAGGTAATGAACCAAGCGGAGGGGAGGTGTGAGATGCTACCAGTTTTGCCAGACGTAGGGAATTTTCCCTACAAGTAGGTACTTTTAAGCATTGAAATCATGTAGGGAATTTTCATCCAAAAGTCCCTGAGACGTAGGTACTTTGGTAAAATTTTACAATCGTCGACACAGGCCAAGCACGTAATGATGGCGACAGTTGTCACCACGTGGGAATGAAGCCGACCAATGGTGAAGTTTGAAGTAGCCAACGATATTTTAGTTTTCTCTTCATAGTACACAATATTAATTTGAAAACTTAGTTTTAGACACATTAAATTGATGGGAAATATGATTATTTCAATGTATATCAGTGGAATGGAGAGTTGATTTTAAAATAGTGTTAGAAAATGTTAGGAAAACAAAAATTGTTTCCACGAAAGAAAGACGTTATATTACATTGTCTAAACTGTTACTTATTTACATCAGGACGATATACTATTTAGTATTTGTAAGTGAGAAGATGTTAACAGCACAACGCTAAAACATTTGCGACAACCAACGTTATAATGAACAAAACACTAGATACTCATTGTCAGTATTACTCTTAGAAAATCGAATAATCTAGAGTGACGGAATTCCTTTTTTGTGCTGACTGTGAACTAAATAAGTAATACTGTTCCTACTCTATGGTTGATAGTATCTCGATGTATCCTTGTGCAGTTATCCTCTGAATTCATGGCATATTTGGGGAAACTGTTTAATGTTTTTCCTCTCTATGATTGACATGTTCTTGATGTACCCTGGTCCGGCACTTTGAATTCGTGGCATAATCTACACTTGACTATCAAAATAAGATCCTTGAAAGTAACAATTCCATCATCCGTAATAAAATGCAAATACTCAATGAATACAAAAAAGTTATCATAGAGGCTAACGAAACAACGACCTCATATTACATGTCTTCAAATATTCCATAAATCTCATTGGAAATCGTATATCACCCGTTCAGTCAACAAAATTACCGCTAGGCCCTGTGTCGGCAATTGTAAAGTTAAGCTGGTGCTTTTAACAAAACAACTGGTCACCAATATTCATCGGTTTTTAGTACAAATAAAGGAGAAGGTTTATTAAAGCGTCTCGATGAGGTTCACACTCAACGAGAGAACAAATGTCAACTTGAAATATAGGTGGCCAAACTACTAAACATCAGAAACAATTGTGTCGATTGGGAAGTGCGCATGCGCAGTAGAGGCGGATCGCCAGGCAATTCTAGCGTCAACTGAAACCTACTGTTTGTCGAGTCTTGACTTGGATGTGCATACCCTCATTTCATTTCTCCTATTAGTTACTGTTTAATTTTCTAGTGGTCAGTGCATTTTGTGCAGCAGTGGAGGTATGATTCCCCCTCCTCCTCCCCAGGCCAGAGTCCTGAATTCGGCCCCTTCCGGACCCAAATCCTAGCTATGCCCCTGACGTAGGGGCATTAATGAGGTGGTAGGGAGAAAGTAGGGAAAACGTAGGTACATTTTTGTGAAACTGTAGGTGTTTTCTCTCTCTGCCATCTGGCAACACTGGATGCTACCTTGTTCCACTGACACGCAACACAAGAGCGTGTCCAGGCGTGGCAATCCCGCCTCATGTTGCGCCAAACGAAACGCTCGAACACCAGGCGTGTCGAGGTTTTGACATCTGGATGCGCGAGCTCGTGCAGCTTTCCAAAAATAGGACGCTGAAGAGAGTGAGGAATGACGGGACGCAGTTTCCCCATCGAGTGATCGCACCATACCTCGCCGGTGACTCCCGAAAAGGTGGTGTGGCTGGGATATAGGGAAGAGGAAGGGTTGGAGACGAGAGCAAGGAGAGCATCGTCGTCGGCAGATTACAGGGCGGAAAGGTTAGAGAGATCGATGATGGTAGAGAGAAAATCCGCCACCACATTATCCACGCCCTTGATGTAACGCACGTCCGTTGTGAATTGTGATATGTAGTGAAGGTAGCTGAAGCGCCTAGAGGGACGGGTCAGCCGGGGAATTTTTGATGGCAGCTGCTGTGCCGATACACACATCGACGCCGTGCACCAGAGATGTGGCGCGTCGTCTTTCCGGGCGCGGCGCTAGAGGCTTCGTACCGGACATGTGCAGACGTCTACCAATAGGAGTGGGCGTCGGCGGACCTGGGCGAGGAGCACAGGAGGAACGTCAGTCTGGGCCGGGGAGCGAAGAGTCATCAATCATCCCATTACCAATTCCCAAATAACCTCAGATACAGCAGCAGCAATCTGCGGTTTGTGATCGGTAAGAACGTGAAAGGCGTGGCCTTCAAGTTCTGCGCGGAAATGCTTAATGGCCTCGTAGATGGCAAGAAGTTCCTTGTCAAAGGCCGAATACTTGCGTTGTGCAGTGTTTATTTTATTTTATTTTATTTTTTTGAAAAGAACTGCAGGGGAGAGATTACACTGTCATGATATTGGCTCAGAACTGCACTGATAGTGGTGTAGCTTGCGTCAGTAGTGAGAAAAACATGCCCGTTGGGATGCGGATGAGCAACCGTGATCACTCGAGCAAGTAATTCCTTGAGTGCATTGAATGATTCAGTCATTTGGTCCGTCCAGGGCACCCGTGCAGTCACCTGACGTGTGTTTGTAAGCCAACACGTCTGTAAGGGGGCCCTGAACCTTAGCCGTATTGGGAGGGTACCGCCTGTAGTAGTTAGTGGTGCAGAGGAACCTACGAAGCTCTTTGTGAGGGGGGGGGGGGAGGGAGGGTGAGGCGACGCCCTCCAACGAGACTGTATACTCGAGGAACTGTACCGAGGGGAGATGCTGGCGTTTTTCATCATTCAACTCGGCTAGCCTGTCAAGAATGATTTGCAAATGTCTTTTGTTTTCCTTGACCGAGGAGCTGAAAATCAGGTTGGGGGTCACCACAGTGGAGCCCAATGACCACACACACACACACACACACACACACACACACACACACACACACACACACACTCTTTACAGTACAAAAGCTACGTAAGATGTTAATGACACAACGAACAATAACAGACTAATTTGAACATGGTGGATCGTACAACAGAAGCAAAAACCAAAGATTGTCTTGTAGATATAACACTTGGTTCGTGACCATGGTCGATACAAACACTCACATTGGTGGCTAGCGCCTCCACAGCGGTACATTACTAAACAATAAAGACGACGTTTCTCTTAAATAGGGGCTATTATTTAACAAAACTATTAGTACTGGTACAATTCTTGAGCTCATCATGCACCTTTTGTGAATCCGTTCCTTCATGGCAATGTCATCGTAAGAATCACGCCATTGTTCATTTATTTATTAGCAAAATAATATCAGTATATTTGTGACTTATGTATACGTTTCGTGATTTTTTCTGTTTTTTCTTCGTTTACAGCTGTCACGTGAAATGAAAGCAAAACGGACTTCTGTGACAGGGAGATATCAAGTGAATTATGTAAATAAATGCGGAGGGCTAAAATAATATTATATACAAGCGTTTCAGTTTTCCGATTTTATTTCCACATTATTAGAACATCAAGCATTAATCGTCTCGCAGAACGTTGAAGTAATTTTTGTCGATTTGATGAATTAAATTGGCTTTCATTAATCAGCTGCACGACTTCCTCACCTACAGGCAGCTTCATGCCTGTCCTCTTTCCTTCCACACTGTTCTTGCCTTCCTCTATTACGTCATCCTGTTCACTTCATTTTTGCTCAATCCGTGAAACATGTCCCATATCCTCATGTTCTCTAAACTCAACAAAACTCTGCCACTTCCTCCTACTATCCAATCAGCTTCACCTCTGTGTTCAGAAAAGCTCTGTAAACTATCCTGTCTCACTGTATTCACCAGCATTTGCATCAATACCAACTCCTCCGCTCTTCCCAATGCCCAGTGTAGCTTCCGACCTTCCTTCTCTGTCAATGACTAGCTCATTTGCCTCACCCATCTTCTCTCCCTCCAGCTTAACTCCAGTCACTTCGCTCTTCGCCTTCCTTGATATCGTGAAAACCTATGACTGTGTCTGGCATTGCGGTCTGCTTTTCGAACTCCAAACCTATGCCGTTCCTATCAGTTTTGTCTATTTCTGTGCCTCCTTGCTTTCTCACTGCCATTCCTACATCACTGTCTGAAACTTCTATACCTTCCACCAAACTGCTGGGTGCCACAGGAGTCTGTCTACTCAATCCTTCTTCACGCTTTCCTGAGTGATAGTCTCCAGTCTTTCAAAACTAGAAATTCGAGTGTTGATCAGTTGTGGCTTACTTTCAAAGACATAATATCAGTAGCAATCGAGAGATTTATACCATATAAATTAATAAAAGAGGGGGCTAAACCCAGTGGCGTGGCTACTACACCAAGGGCCCCGGGGCAAAAATGACATTGGGGCCCTCTCTAAATTAAAACTATACCACAGGCGCCAACTTTTGAAAATCTTGGGGTATGATCAGTGCCGTTTCCAATAGCGGAGGTGGTTGCCGGCCTGCAGCCCCCCGCCCTCCCGACAGGTATTTCTAAAAAAGAAATCATTATTACATTTTCCAATTCCAGGTACAATGGTAAAGTAACAATTTTGTTTTATTTTATTAGTATTTCTTTTTTGCTTCATCTGGTGTTAATTTAGGACCATTTTAATCTCTGAAAGGAGAAAAGTAATTTTTTAATATACAGTACAGAAATTAACAGCCATTCATTTCATTTCACGTTTTAAAACTACTGGGAGTCTTTTGCGACTATTTGAACCTGTTTTTCCCAATGTAGTAACTACTGAAATCATTTTCAGAGTTTTCGTCTTCTGAGACAAGCATATCAGATAATGATGTGCCTGTACTGTGAATACTGTGTTCAGTATCGCAAAAACTAACATCGAATGATTTTCCTATCTTCTTTCTTCTGCAGATTTATTTTCTATACAGTATTATGAAAATAGTTCATCATAACCAATTCTGTTGTCATACCAGGTCTGTCGATACCAACAGGTTCACAATCCATTGTTACATCGCACACCAATTCAGTAACAGGATGAAAAATGTCACGACAACACTAACACGATTCCTTGAAGACTATTGACTTCTAAGAGAATACATAAACATTAACTTAGTAGCGTACAAATTTTCATCGTATCGTACCAAACCCACTTCATTTCTAGTTATTTAATACAACAATTAAAGGTTACCGCCTTCAGTTTACGATATTGAATTTACAAGCAGCATTCCATTAACATGCGGACTATTTAGAAAATGATCACTTCACTCACATGTCAACATGAATTATAATGCCTACGAATTCAATTACCTGTTTGTTTTAGAAAATCTTTTTACAGTGGTGTATTACAAAAGCCACCCGCCCATCAATGGAATGAGAGAGTCGAATGTAATTACAATCAAAAAATATAACGTAAAGAAAACAATAATACCAAAATTTTCAGTGGGGTATGCCGAGCATACACACTCAAATTTTGGGGCATGCTTGAGCGACCGTGCATACCTGTAATCGGCGTCTATGAATTATACAGACGCAATACTACTTCATCAGATCCTTACCGCTTACTGGAAGACATAAGGCAAACCTAAATACTCTTAAGTAAATTACTGTGTGTCACGCAGCAGATAATATTTAATCGTACTCCGTAATATAATTATAACTGTTAAAGTTAATTATGCTTTCAAGAAGAAACTACTGGGTGGATTTGGATGAAATTTTGGAGAGGGATAGAGTTGGATCTGGGTAGGACATACAGATAAAACTACCGGGAATAGTTTTAGAAGTTGTTGCATACTAGGTGAATGAAGTCGCAGGCAGAAGCTAGTAAAAATGACCAATGAAGTTTTACTCAACCACGAAAATATTGCCCCCTGCCGCGAATCAAACCATGAACAGTATTGTAACACACTGTTAGTAATTAGCAGGTGGCGGGGTGCACGTCTTAGCTGACAAGCAATACCTTTTTATGTTTATATTCTGAGATGGGAATCATTTTTGGATTCACTTCGTGCGTTTGATATTTGTTGGCAGTGTGCAAAAAGTTAAAAGTCAAAAATTCTTCATTCAGCTAAAATATTATATACAATAGAACGTCGATTATCCGAAGTGTAATTGGGGGACATGGATGTTCAGAAAACCGATTATTCGTATAATCGAACTGTACACTTCTACAAGCCGATAAGAAGTACTTTACAGTAAATTTATTTCTACAGTATTTGGAGTCGTGCGATCCTTCACATTGCGCCGAGCGGCACGCCGCAACACTTGGAAGGCGCAGCTGTTGCTGTGAACAACTGTGATGCTGCCGCTACTTCTGCCGACTGGAGTGTGCCGACTTTTGTATTCAGCGACTGTCGGCATGGACTGTCAGCAGGCCCCACTAGAAGCAATGTTCCGTCACCCTGTGGCCCCGTGCGGCTACTGTGGGAAGCTTAGTTTGATGGGAGGGGTATTGATGGACGGTAGGGTGGGAAGGTAAAACATAAATAAATAAACAACGCTCTACTGTAACTTTTTCCGAACTTTGCTCATGGAGACCGCCTATCCCTATGATAGCTACGCCACTGGCTAAACTCCCGTGGTACACAAAACACGTCAGATCACTGTTGCAGAAGCAAAGAAAAACGCATGCAAAATTTAAAAAGAAACAAAATCCACAAGACTGGCAATCTTTTACTGAAACGCGCAACCTAGCGCGGTCAATACGAGAAGCCTACAGTAGTTACCACAACGAATACTGTCTCTTAATCTTGCAGAAAATCCAAAGAAATTTTGGGCATATGTGAAGTACACTAGCGGCAAAACACAAACCATACATTCACTACGCGATAACAATGGTAATACTACCGATGACAGTACTGCTAAGGCAGAATTACTAAACACAGCTTTCCGAAATTCTTTCACCAAAGAAGACGAAGTGAACACTTCACAATGCAATCCAAGAACAGCTGCCAGCTTGCGAAACTTAGAAGTACATGTTCCTTGAGTAGTAAAACAACTTAAGTCACCAAACAAAAACAAATCTTCCGGGGCAGATTGTATACCAACTAGATTCCTCTCAGAGTATGCTGATGCAATAGCTCCGTACTTAGCTATCATTTACAACCGATCACTCCGTACCCAAAGACTGGAAAGTTGCACAAGTTACTCCAATATTCAAGAAAGGCTATAGGAGTGATCCCCAAAATTACAGGCCAATCGCATTGACGTCGATTTGCAGTAGGATTTTAGAACATATACTTTATTCGAACATTATGAACTACCTCGAAGAGAACGACCTATTAACCAATAGTCAACACGAACTCAGAAAGTATCGCTCTTGCAAGACACAGCTTGCCCTTTATTCACATGAAGTGATAAGTGCCATCGACAAGGGATCTCAAATCGATTCCATATATCTGGATTTCCGAAAGGCTTTTGACACGGTATCCCACAAGCGGCTTCTAATGAAATTGCGTGCTTATGGAAAATCTTCCCAATTGTGCTATTGGATTCACGATTTCGTATCAGAAAGGACACAGTTCGTTGTAATTGACGGTAAGTCATCGAGTAAAACAGAAGTGATACCTGCCGCTCCCCAGGGAAGCGTTATAGGTCCCCTACTCTTCCTTGTGTTTATAAACGATTTAGGAGACCATCTGAATAGCTCCCTTAGACTGTTCGTGGATGATGCTGTCGTTTATCAAAAGCAACTGCAAAGTGATTTAGACAAAATTTCTACATGGTGCGAAAATTCTACCAAATACCTAGGAGTTACAATTACGAACAACTTAGACTGGAGAGAACACACAGAAAATATTGTGGGGAAGGCGATCCAAACATTACGTGTCATTGGCAGATCGCTTCGAAGATGCACCAGCTCCACCAAAGAGACTGCCTACATCACACTTGTGCGTCCTATCCTGGAGTACTGTTGCCCATTGTGGGACCCTCACCAGGTGGGACTGACAGAAGATATTGAGAAGGTTCAGAGAATGGCAGCTCGTTTTGTTTTTTTTACGTTACAGGGGGGGGGGGGGGGAGCATCACGGAAATGGGGTGGAAATCATTTAAAGAAAGATGTTATTCATTGCGGTGAGATCTGTTTGCGAAGTTTCAATCACTGACTTTTACTTCTGAATGTGAAAATATTTTGCTAGCACCCACCTACTTAGGGAGACATGACCATCCCAATTAAAAAATAGAAATCAGATCGAAAACGGAACGATTTAGGTGTTCTTCCTTCCCGCACGCTAATCGAGAATGGAACGGTAGATAAAAGTTATGAAAGTGGTTAATGAACCCTTTGCCAGGCACTTGAATGTGATTTGCAAGGTATCTATGTAGATGTAGATCTCCTCTGCTCAGCAGACATGCTCCAACCCCTAACCCCAGTTCACCTCCATATGCTAATAACATCACCTTCGTTGGTCATACCCAAACACTCCTGCAATCCCAGTATCTCCTTCAGGCTCACCTCTCCTGCTCCTCTTCATGGTGTAACCAGTGGCTCCTCTCCATCAACCCCAATAAATCCCAGCCAGTTATCATGAGACCGACTACTCCCTCTTTCCAGCTCACAATTTCCACCTCACCCTTTATGACCCACTCTATCTGACCCCCCCCACCCCCAAATACAAATAGCTAGGACTCACTGTAGATTGTTTTCTCATGTGCCCTCCCCCTCCCCCCACCTAAAACGGCCTCCAACCCTTCACCATCCTTTACACCTACCAATTCCTTATGTATCTCGTCCTCTGTTGCTTAAATACTTCTGGATCTCTGCCCTCCTTCCTTTAACAAATCCCTCCAAATCCTGGAGCAGCATACCATTGAATCGCCTTCTGTATCTGACTCCCATCACCCAAATGAATCGTATATAAACTCATCCGAAAAACTGATTGCCATAACTCCCTGGTCTTCCCTCTCGTGAACAAACCTGGGCCTCTGCCATACCTCCACCATTGTATTTCCACCCCCATCCCCACCTCTGACTTGTACCTACACCCTCCATATTTTCACAGGACAATTTCTGTCACCTCTGCCTCCTCTGATACCCTCTGTCTTGACATCTACCCATCCCATCCTACCAACTCTGATCTTACCTTGTCCCCTTTCCATCTCCCATTAGGTACTCCCTTCACCTTCCCCCTTCATAGAGCCCCCATCCCCACCATCCCCCTGCACACCTCCTCGTGTCTCTTCTCTGACCATAGACCCTTACCCTCAATACCACAGTGTTGATAATGAGGTAGTTAATGCAATGCCTCTCCTTACCTTTGGTACAACGAAGCTATGTTTGTCTCAAGGAACTGAATTATTGTTGATAAAATAATTGTATTTACTTATGTAACTCGTTAGTCTCTCTCTCTCTCTTTAATGACTAATTTAATTAATTATTGTTGAGAAAAAAAGACAGTAATCCACCAACCTGTAATTTGGACATCTTTAGGGCGCGATCTGCTTTAATACAAAAATGATGCCAAAGATCACTTTTTTGCAAATCTTTTTTTTTTGTACAACCAGGTCCAACAGTCTAGTTGCCATCATCAGGTGCTCTACAAAAATACAAGGAAGAATGTAACAACTGCATACAAAATTTTTACAAAACTCTTATTTGCCTAATCATCCGAAGCATGTTATGTGTCTCGTTTCCGTCGTAGGTGTCGGTGGCCGAGTAGAAAGACCGACACGGGAATAAATGATGCACGCTTGTGCAGGTAGGAGGTGACCAGCCAGTGGGACAGCAGAAACTAGAAACACTAGAGTAAATTAGAATGAGATATGTATTTCATAGAGACTTAGTAATACTTAACTTTTACATAGCTCAGTACTGCAGAATAGTTGATCTAGAGGCCTGCCTAGTGCCTATCCGATAGCCAAGTCTTCACTGGTGCCTATCTGATTCCGAAGTGTTAACTGGTTCCTATCTCAGTCCCAAGTGCACGATGTCGTTCAGTGGTGGCCACGAGCACAGTTGCAGCAAAGGGCACAGCCGATTTCCATCCCCATCCTTACCCAAAATCTGTAATGACCAAGCTGTCGACAGAACGTTAAACCCTTAGTTTCCTTCCTTCCTACAAATAATCATGCAGTGACAAAATAATATAATGCAGAAAACAAATGCACAGAATCCTCATATGTTATAAATAAATAAAAAAAAATAAAACTATATAAGCCACACAGAAGTATAACAACATATAGATCAAAGATGTGAACAGACCAATAAAAATCCTCAGGCATTAGCATATTTTATAATTTTTTTCTTTGGAATTATTTAGAAGCTTAAACAAAATCTTCCTAAAATAAATGTAGCACCACACTAACCTACACATCAAGCACAAGCTCAATGATGTTGGTTACCACAGTAGAGCCGTCCCGTCATTTGCCTGTTGTGATTTAGGAAAATCATGAAAACCTAAATCTGTATGGCTGAAGGCGGATTTGAGTCCAGTGCGTTACCACTGCGCCACCACGCTCGGTCATAATTATTTCTTGCAGGCAGTAACCTCCTGTTATATTTTTGTACTTGTGCTAATGTTGTATAGGTTAGTGTAGTGCTTCTGTAAAGAACTGAGATATTTAAGTGTCAAGGAGGACCCATAGCTATCCACCCATTTTCCTTAACTGTCTGCTAATGAAAATGTTTATGCGAAAGTTAAGTTAACCAATCTGCAAAATTTAGAGAATTTGTCATCTGCATTGATTTGCATATAAATTTCATTCCAGAGTTTAATTGCCAATACCATAGAAAAATCACAATCTTAAGTTCCAAGAAAATTGTTTGGTAGGCCTGTTCTTTGAAAGTTTCAACAAGCCTCTCCATAGCTTCTTATGTGACAGGAATGATCACATAGGACAAGATCTCTTATAAATACTTTAAAATTTACTTTGTCATTATCTGTATCTAAATTATCAGAAACTTAGATTGAAAGCTTTGTATTCCTCATTGCTGCATCTACTATTAGTTGCTTACAAAAAGATCTCAAAGTGCTGAGGAATTTATAATCCAATTTCACCCTCAACAATTATGTTAATATTCACCTCTCTACATATAATGTTACTTTGGAGCCCCAGACTCTTGTCAGGACTCATAAATTTCCTTTAACAGTATTTGGTTTGGCATAAATTATAGTATTTTCAGAAATACTACCTCTACCTTTAGTCTTTAATAAAAGCTATGTGCCAAAGAGTCCGTAGACAGTAAATAGATGTTGACAGATTCATAATTTGGTTATATGTTCATGTGTGTCAAAATGGCAGTGGTGCTTTATGTATAAAAATTTAATCTTAAAGTAGATATAATCACAAAAAGTATTTATTGTTCAGAACTAATTCTTTCAGTGCTGTTGAGTTGCTAGCAGATAACTGATTGTTATCATAAATTTCTTCACAGATTTCTGATATGTACAGATTAACTTATCTTTCTTTGAAACAAAGTAATTAAGAAATTGTGAAGCACGCTTTTTTTATTGTTGGGTAATCATTTCTGTATTTGGAACAAACAGTCTTAATGACTATGACTGAGAACTTTCTATTCTCATTAATACTGATTACTGTTCCATACTCCACTCTGTTTCGTTACACTTCTTTGATGTGTATTTGAAATTTTCCATCATGAAGAAAAAAATCACTTCATTTTGTTAGTAACATTCCTCATACAAACAACACAAAGACAGTAGTATCAATGATACAGCTATCTTCTGTTACAATGTAAAAATGATGTGCAATGTTTATGTCTTGAAACAAATCTATCTTCTTTGACTGCAGTGTTTTCTCTCTCTTTTAAAGCAATTGTTCAGCTACAATTTTATGGCCCTTTATTTCCAAATCTTTAACATTTATAACTGATTAAGAAGTAGATATCACCAGTCTCACAAACTTTACTTGTATAGGGAAAAGACTATACAACAACATGTTTTTAGATTAGTTATTGAAACATTTGATATTAGTAGGTAACTTAATAATTGACCATTATGTACAGTTGTACTCTTTTAAAAGTGATAACTAATTCAGTTAAGAATTAATCACGTAACTCATAATTTAACAGTGCCATCTGATTTACCTACACTTCAAATCCTTCTACATGACCATCAGAAACTTCAATCATTTTAAAAAGTGACATACGCCTAACCTTAGCATATATCAGTTTTTGTTTTGAACTTTACTAGTGACAAGGACTCTACTTCAGGTGGCAACACAGTGACATTATCATTCAACTAATGTATATTATAAAATTAGATTAGATCTTACCTGAAGCACAGGTATTGGTGCCTTTGCACAATTTAAAAACAATATTTATTTATTTACACTCCTGGCCCTAGCTCCACCATGAAGATGACGTTCTACAAACGTGAAATTTAACTGACAGGAAGAAGATGCTGTGATATGCAAATGATTAGCTTTTCAGAGCATTCACAGAAAATTGGCACTGGTGATGACACCTACAACATGCTGACATGAGGAAAGTTTCCAACCAATTTGTCATACACAAACAGCTGTCGACTGGCGTTGCCTGGTGAAATGTAGTTGTGATGCCTTGTGTAAGAGGGATAAATGCATACCATCATGATTGTAGCCTATTGTGATTACAGATAATCATATCTGCTTGCATTGGTGGGGATCCAACGACTGTTAGCAGAATATGGAATTTGTGGGTGGAGGGATGCTGTGCTGTGCTGGATACCAACAACCTTGTATCACCAGCAGTCGAGATGACAGGAATCTTATCCGCATGGCTGTAACGGACTGTGCAGCCACGTCTCGATCCCTGAGTCAACAGATGGGGACGTTTGCAAGACAACAACCATCTGCACGAACAGTTTGACTATGTTTGCAGCACCATGGACTATCAGCTCGTAGGCCATAACTGCAGTTACCCTTGACGTTGCATCACATACAGGAGCATCTGTGATGGTGTACACAATGACGAACCTGGGTGCATGCTGTGGTGTCACAGAAGTCCAATGTGCGCGCCACCTACTTTTGCCACGCGCCGTCATGCACGCACGGCGCGGCGTTCTTACGACGTCAGGCATGAGCGCCCTCTGCTACAACTCCACTTGTGGCCACCACTGAACGACATCGTGCACTTGGGACTGAGATAGGAACCAGTTAACACTTCGGAATCAGATAGGCACCAGTGAAGACTTGGCTATCGGATAGGCACTAGGCAGGCCTCTAGATCAACTATTCTGCAGTACTGAGCTATGTAAAAGTTAAGTATTACTAAGTCTCTATGAAATACATATCTCATTCTAATTTACTCTAGTGTTTCTAGTTTCTGCTGTCCCACTGGCTGGTCACCTCCTACCTGCACAAGCGTGCATCATTTATTCCCGTGTCGGTCTTTCTACTCGGCCACCGACACCTACGACGGAAAAGAGACACATAACATGCTTCGGATGAATCCAGGTTCTGTTTACAGCATCATGATGGTCACATCTGTGTTTGGCGACATTGCGGTGAACACACATTGGAAGTGTGTATTTGTCATCGCCATACTGGCATATGATACATCTCAGTCACTTTCTGTTCGCATCGACAGCACTTTGAACAGTGCCCATTATATTTCAGATGTGTTACAACCTGTGGTTCTACCCTTCATTCGACTGCTGCCCTGGCCAGCACATTCTCCAGATCTCTCACAAATTGAAAACGCCTGGTCAATGGTGGCTGAGCAACTGGCTCATCACAATACGCCAGTCACTACTCTTGATGAGCTTTGGTATTATGTTGAGGCTGTACCTGTACAAGCTATCCAAGCTCTGTTTGACTCAATGCCCCGGCATATCAAGGCCATTACTAAAGCCAGAGGTGGTTGTTCTGGGTACTGATTTCTAAGGATATATGACCCAATTTGCGTGGACATGTAATCACATGTCAAATCTAGTATAATATATTTGACCAATGAATACCTGTTTATCATCTGCATTTCTTCTTGGTGTAGCAATTTTTAATGGCCAATAATGTAGTAACTAATCAAGTACAAAAATAGTTGTTTCTTATGTTTTGAAATAGACATTGTTCTCCATTACTTCAGCTCACCTATAAATTCTCAGCATGTGGATATATTTCAACTATCTGTTAAATGAGTTGTTCCACATCACCATATTATAGTCTAAGTGTGTTAAGAAAAAGTGCGAGTGAGTCGACGGTTATTCAGGCACGTTATGCATACTTCCATGCACTACTCCGATATGGGCTAATCTTTTGGGTGCAGAAAAGAGCAATCAGGGCTATCTGCAACCTAAAAAAACTGGAAACATGTAGACCACACTTAATCCAGCTGAAAATAATGAGTTTACCAAGCCTCTAGATATAAGAGTCCATTCTGTTTGCAAATGATTATCTCTTAAATCAAACAGGATATCTGTGTCAAAATAAGCATATTCACACACACAACACCAGAAACATGAACGATGTCTTCATGTCTCAATGCATAACAGCTTTCTATCATAAAAGTATATCAAACATAACATTTCAGCTATGCAACAGCCTACCTCATGACTTAAGATTACAGTGGCATACAAATATGTTTAAACATAAACTTAAGTCATTCTTGGTGGAAAAGTGTTTTTACTCTATAAAAGAATTTTTGAACTATAAAAAATAGCATTGTAAATGAGAGTGAAGAATATATTTTTTTATTATGGAAATAGCATTGTAAATAATGAATATTTTATTGTAACTTATCATTGTTCTCTGTAATTAATGTTCTCTCTCTCTCTCTCTCTCTCTCTCTCTCTCCAAATTTTGACTTGTCCTATATTCAATGTACTCCAAGTACGTAATGAATCAAATGGACCAATAAAAATGAAATGAAATGAAATGAAATGAAATAAAAGGGACCCACTGAATTTGTAACATTTTAGAGAATACATTGAAAGTACCATTCGAAATCTACATTGTACCATGCAGTAGCTATTATTACCTTTAGATTAATTGCAAAAATAATTTTAATGTAGATTACATAATTTTAGTCAAAGGTATCATCATTGTATCCAGTTGTAAGTTATATCGCTTGTAAATTGACATTGATCAAACTAGTTACTTTTTTAAAAATGTGAGAAAACACCACTGGAGAAGAATTGTTGAGTTGAAAATAAATTTTCTTTGTGCAAGTATAATTTACATTACAGTCAGCTTGAGTGTAATGCATGTAGACACATTTCAATTTTATAATCTCTTTTAAACTGAATTACTTCCACCAACAGATTACAAATTATTTTATATCAAAATTTTTACAAGGTCTATACTGAATGAAAAATCTCATTTAGAGTGGTTCCCCACTGCAGTTACAAAATACTTCTTAAATTCATCAGGACTACCAGAAGTAAAAGAAGCTTAGGCTTTGTCTTGTGTTTGTCAGTCAGAATAACAGTGCTTATGAATTACAAGCTTTTTCAATTTATTTGGCTTCTAGTCATCTGTAATCTGTTTGGTTTTGTTTCAATAGATTCTTCCTGCCTAAAATCGCAGAATTAAAACATATTTGTTTGTATTGAGAACAATAAAAGCTTCAAAGCATGAGTACAATGCATATATTGCTGCTTCTTCTAGGGTTTATGTACCATATGCCTGGAAGAGTGAGCTGTAGATAAAATACACTGTTACAGTTGAAACAGATGTAGCTTGGTAACTAAGGAAAACATTATTGAAAAAGATTCTTCTTTTATTCATTATAAAAATGAAAGGGCAAATGGAATAGCAATAAGCAAGTTGAGAATATCGGAATACCTTATGAAGAATAACTGACATTAAACATATTCTCTGTGTTGGACAGAAATTAATATTACACTTACACTGCACCACAGTAGTGGACAATGTAACACATAGGCTTGTAGGCCACCATTATGTAAAACAGTTCAGGGAAGTTTCAATAAGGTAGTACAATTGAGACCTTCATGACTGGATGTCATAGTTGCCAGTGAATCTTCCAAGCTGTATGACTGTTCCCCGAGACTGAAAAATTTTCATGGATGACAGCCATACAACCTGGAAGATACAGCATTTTCAATAAGGTTATGCATCTTTAACTGAAGATCACTGGTTGTGAAAATTTTAATGTTTATTTTCTGACAGATAGTTCACATTGAGGATACTTATAATTGTAACTCTCCATTTTTGAGTAATATGACAGTAAAATTCCTCACAATAGATGAAAAATACAGTGCAACAGTTAGTAGTCAGTGATAAGTTATTGTTAGACCCAACGACATTCAAATTTATATGTAAAATATTGACAACTGTTGACCAAATTGTTTACTTTTCATAGAAGAAAGGTAATGAGACAAAGAGCCTTTTAAAAGGGTATTATCACGGTGTTTAAAAAGAATTTTTGTTAGCAGACACTGTTCTCATGGACAGCAGGAATTCATTAAAAGACACACCAAGAAGATTGCAGAATTTATCAAATCATTACAAGTAATAGTTCTGCCAGTTGTGATGATGTTATTGTTATTGTTTCAGGTGGAACAATAAGAACCTTGTGTTGTCTTGGTAGAGTCACCCTCAAGTTATCTCTGGAATCAATCAATGACTTGAACAATATTTTGCAATTTTATATATAGTGCCTATGTATATTGATATGTCTGCCTAGGTGTGTTTGCATCTGTGTAAATGTATGGGTGTTTGTGTATTTGTTTACCTTCCATTTCTTCCCCCAAGGTAGGTCTTTTCTCTCCCGGGATTGGAATGGCTCCTTACCCCCTTCCTTAAAACCCTCATCATTTTCTTTTCCCTCTCCTTCCCTTCCGCCCGAAAAAGCGACTGGGTTGCGAAAGCGCGTGCGTGCGTGCGTGTGTGTGTGTGTGTGTGTGTGTGTGTGTGTGTGTGTGTGTGTGTGTGTGTTCTATTTATTTGTGCTGCTGTCACACCTGTGCTCCTTCACCTAGTGAGTAATCTTTGTCTATTTTTTATACATAATTTTTCCTGCTAGGAGTGTCTCTTATTTAAGACATGACACACATTGTTTGTAGCTGATATGCAACTGCTTTTAAATGAGAGGAATAGAGAGAGAAGAGGAAGCAAATGAATGACTCTTGCTGTTCTATGGCCTTGAAATAATTCATTGGCATTAACTGACAATTTGTATTGTACTGGGACTTGAAAACAGGTCAGCACACACATGAACCATTAGGCTACCCTAACACATTTTCCAACTGCCCAAAATTTTCATAACTTATATACTGCATAGTTAGTACCTCTATCATCCATGTCCTCTTATGCTTGCCATTTAAGTTGGTGGTGTAGTACTTGTTCTTTAAGATATTTCTTCACCGCAGATGTAGGTAGTAATATCATTTAACCTTGTGGAAAGATCTGAACTGTGACTATAAGAGAACATTTGGACATTAGAGGTGCTATTTCTGTAGTGTACATCTTGCAGGATTTTGGAGTGATTGATAAGCCTAATGGTTAAGGTGACCACTATCCCTAACTAGGGAAGCTGTGTATAATTACTAGTTTGTAATTGACCTATTACCTCTAGTGCAGCCAGAACCATTCCATTCTGTCCTCTTTCATCTCCCTTCCTCTCATTTGAATGCACTGAAATGTGTATAAATAAAACACCCATCTACAAAGCTAGAGATAAGGAAACCTCCTCCATCCACAGACTCCTGCCACTCTTTTTCATTCTTCTCAAGCAAGTAGTTTATTATAAATTGCTGACACTGAGAAAAACTTGTCAACTGTCCCTCACTTTAACCTGTGTGAGGGATTTCCAAAGACAAAGCAACTCAAGACTTTATATATGGCAATCTTAAAGCATTAAACAAGATAAATTATTTGGTGTTATAGTATGTGCGTTCTTGCCAAGTCTTTGAATGGGGGAAGGGAGGAGGAAATGAATTCCACATTGCAGAATAAAGCGTTATGACATTACCTGTATTCTTTTTGCATGGATGGAGTGTTGCCTTCATAATAGAAAGCAGAGGATTTTAATGTAACAGGCTTGAAATGAAACTCAAAATGAGGAACATGAAAGGTGGTATAGATACTATGGATACAAACACTTGATACCTTCATTGCCTTCAAAGGGCAGTTCAAAACTTATTTGTGCTGGTAACACAAGAATACTAACAAAGGTTTAAATTCAACCCCAATACCCACACCTCATTTGGCTTATTTTGGACATTGTTTCTTTATATTTTTATTTACATTGGTCTTGTGGAGGCAGTCTATCGAAAGTGAATACTATATTCAGTAATATCAAGTAATGAGAAATATTACACAAAACAGATAACAGTATTATACTTGGACCAAATAATTTAGAATTTTAAGAACAGAGCATTGAGAATGCTGACATTCAGAAGTGTCAGTGTTTTTAACTGAAGTGGACTGTGGAGCTCCGATTTGGTCTTTACATTGGCAAAGAGAAGCAATATAATAGTTAGTATACATATGTCAAGATTCACGGCAATTTAAATCAAAATCATTGTATAATTTCTTTTCAAAATCATTACTCAAGCACATAGAAATGGTTGAAATATAAGAATTCCATGTTGATAGAACTACTACATGTATGAAATTTCCTGGCAGATGAAAATTGTGTGCCAGAATCGGGACTCAAACCCGGGACCTTTGCCTTTCGCAGGCAAACGCTCTACCACTGAGCTATCCCGACACAACTCATCGCTTCCCCACACAACTTCAATTCTGCCAATTTTAATCTGCGAAGAAGTTTCATATCAGTGTACACTCCACTGCAGAGTGAAAGTTTCATCTGGAAACATCCCTTAGGCTGTAGCTAAGCCATGTATCCACCATATCCTTTCTTCCAGGAGGGCTAGTCCTGCAACTTTTGCAGGAGAACTTCTGTGGAGTTTGGAAAGTAGGAGACGAGGTACTGGCAGAATTGAAGTTGTGTGGGGGAGCCGTGAGTTGTGTTGGGATAGCTCAGTGTAGAGCACTTGCCAGCAAAAAAAAGGTCCCAGGTTCGAGTCCTGGTTCCGCCACACAATTTTAATCTGTCAGGAAGTTTCATATCAGCACACATTACTCTGCAGAATGAAAGTTTCATTCTACACTTATATGATTGATTTACATCTGCTTCAATAGCTGAGTGGATGGGCTGATGGTTTACAAACTTAATGGACAAGTGTTTGAATCTAACAGGAAACTGTAATTAAAAAAAAAAGATTTACACCACTGCAGATAATATGTTACACCTTAATTTGCTAGGCTTTACTATGTTCTAGATTCTTTCAAAAGATTCCATTTTATAAAAGTGTAATAAACAAACAGACAAAATATTTAAAATTGATGTATTTATTTGTAATTGTTTTGACTACCACCACCTGTCTCTATAGTTTTTCATTTACAGAAACTTATCAGCTGATTGGTAAATACCATCCTTACTTCAAAATGGATGATGTGAATGTCCAAAAGTGAATACTTGCTCTGTTTGAAAATGACATTAGTACTTCTGCGGTAGGACATTGTTATGGTGTTGATGCTTCAACAACAAGAAGATGAATTAGACAATTTATAGATATAGCGAGATATCCAATAACAGGAAGACCACAGGTCTCTACAAGGAATCAAAATGATGAATTGGTCAGATTGGCCCAGAATGCTCCTTTGTCAGTCATGCAGGAATTAAGAAGAGCTTCACATTTCCTGGGATTGTTGAGAAGTTCTCTCAGAACATTCAAGAAATCGGGTCCCATCATGCTGATGAACAAACCATGGACAGACTAGTACTTGAGAGTTCCTGGCAAGATGTCGATTAGAGGAAAGTGATTTTCTCCAACAATTGTGCAGTTCAGTCCATAAGCAAAGGTCCTGCTCTTGTTTACCACAAAGATGGGCAATAATATGACATGCACTTCATGGCCACACATGGTGGAAGTTAATACAGAAGTGCAAAATGTTGGATGAGAACTTCCTCCATGGAATTGTACATTCTATGCCTAGAGAGGTACAAGCTGTTTTCAAAGCCAGTAGCATGTGGACAAAATACTGAAGCGATAAGTAGCCTACTCATTGTTTTAATTGGTAATTTTTTTCTGTAAATATTAATTTCAACTTTCTATTATATTTTTTCTGGGAGGTCAGATAAACATCATATCCCAAGGAAGATTAGTTTTAGATATCAAACTTACAAACCATAATTAGTTACTTAATCTGGTTAGAAGGTATAATATATATTCATATCTAACACCATGCAACATATTTGAAATTACAACCAGGTCAAAGGAAAATTTAAAACTTGCCCAATTAGTCATCATTTCTAAAAGTATTCAGAAAAGGATTTTCTGGCATATCCTCACACTTTGTGAGACATCAAGGAATTGTCAACTTAGCATTAGAAGGAAGTGTGTGGAGTAAAAATCATAGAGGGAGACCGAGGGATGAATACAGTAAGCAGATTCAAAAGGATGTAGGTTGCCGTTCATATTCTCAGATGAAAAGGCTTCCAAAGGGCAGGGTAGTGGGGAGAGCTGCTCATACTGAAGACCACTACAACAGCAGCTTTTGTTCAACAGGTTGACTGAACCAGTGAACAGATAGGATGTGGTGCCACTGCCGGCCTGTTTTCTCATGTGGTAAAATCTGTAACATTTTTTGTTAGAAACATATTACTCCTCCACCTCCAGTCTGCAAGGATGATTTTCGAGCCGCAATAGGCACATCAAAAAAGATTACACATGCAACTTAACTTTTGACCACAGCCTTCACCACAAAAAGACACACATACTCATTCATGCAATCACACAGGCACACTTCACAGATACATAACTGACATCTCCAGCTGCTACATTCGGACTAACACTCTGCTAGGGTCTTTGCAGTTGCAAACTCTCCTCACTATAATGTTGAATTCCAATCTGGTCTTTCTATTATTAGATATTTCTTAGAATATTAACATCTGCATTCAGGAATGGAAAGTTCTGATTTGTTGGAAAAGTAGACTGCCTGAGAATAGTTAAGAAATGGTAACATTACTAGACAAGAATAAACAAAGGCAGTGGTGGATTACATGAAACACTGTACAAGCAGACTGGAGGTGGAGGAGTAATATGTTTCTAACAAAAAATGTTACAGATTTTACCACATGAGAAAACAGGCCGGCAGTGGCACCACATCCTATCTGTTCACTGGTTCAGTCAACCTGTTGAACAAAAGCTGCTGTTGTAGTGGTCTTCAGTATGAGCAGCTCTCCCCACTACCCTGCCCTTTGGAAGCCTTTTCATCTGAGAATATGAACGGCAACCTACATCCTTTTGAATCTGCTTACTGTATTCACCCCTCGGTCTCCCTCTATGATTTTTACTCCACACACTTCCTTCTAATGCTAAGTTGACAATTCCTTGATGTCTCACAATGTGTGAGGATATGCCAGAAAATCCTTTTCTCCCCAATTCTGTTGAGCACCTCCTCATTAGTTATTTGACCTATCCATCTAATCTTCAGCATTCGTCTGTAGCACCACATTTCAAAAGCTTCTATCATCTTTTTGTCTGAACTCCTTATTGTCCATGTTTCAGTCCCATACAATGCTACACTCCAGACAAATGCTTTCAGAAAGGACTTCCTTACATTTAAACTAATATTGGATGTCAATAAATTTCGCTTCTTCAGAAATGATTTTCTTCCCACAGCCATTCTGCATTTTATATCTTCTGTATTTCTGCCATCAGAAGTTATTTTGCTACCCAAATAATTAAAAGCATCTAGTACTTCTATTGTCTCATTACCTAATCTAATTCCTTCAGAATCATCTGATTTTATGGCACTACATTCCATTACCTTTGTTTTACTCTTGTTAATGTTCATCTTATATCTTCCTTTCAAGACACTGTCCATTCTGTTTAATTGCTCCTCCAAGTCTTTTGCTGTCTATGACAGAATTACTATGTCGTCAGCAAACCACAAGGTTTTTATTCCCTCTCCCTGGGCTTTAATTCCCCCTCAAAACTTTTCCTTCCTTCCTTCACAGCTTGCTTAATGTACAGATTGAACAACATTGGGAAAAAGCTACAATCCTGTCTTACTCCTTTCCCAACCATTGTGACCCTTTCATGAGCTTCGACTCTAATAATTACTGTCTGGTTTTTGTACAAGTTGAATATAACTCTTTGCTCTTTATATTTTACCCCTGCTACCTTCAGAATCTGAAAAAGTGTATTCCAGTCAACATTGTCAAAAGCTTTTTCCAGATCCACAATTGCTAAAAATGTAGATTTCCCTTTCCTTTACCTTCTAAGGTAAGTTGTAATGTGAGTACTGCCTCATGTGTTCCTACATTTCTCCTAAATCCAAACTGTTCTTAACCATGGTCAGATTCCACCTATTTTACATTTCGTCTGTAAATAATTTGTGTTAGTATGACTTTTTAAACTAACAGTTCTGTAATTTTCACATTTGTCTACACTTGCTTTCTTAGGGATTTGAATCACTATATTCTTCTTGAAGTCTGAGGGTATTTCCCCTATCTCATACATCTTGCATACAACCTGGAATAATTTATTCACGACTAGCTCTCCTAATGATAATACCAATTCAGGCAGGACATAATCTATTCCAGCAGCATCATTCAATAACAATAGAAAATGTATATTTAAGTCTATCATTCCTTATTTCCTTCTGTTATAAGATTGTTTTATTTGTATTTTCAAAGTATTTTTACCACATGACAAACTTTTGAGTTGTCCAGATAGCACGCATACATGTCATAACATTTCCCAGCCACTGCAGAAGTTCTGATTCTCTTCTCAACCTCCTGAGTCAGCATACAGGTACTCCTCCAGCAGGGAGAGGAGAGGGAAACCGTCACTAGTAACAAGTGGTATGTGCAGGTATGGCACCAGCTGCTATGCTTCTCAGACTCTGATGGAAATACATGAACTTGCTTGAATGCAAGATAATGTAGTTAGTTCACACACCTCATCTGGTACATGTGCATAGCCTCCCTGAAGGCAACATTCATGCCTCTCAATTGAAGACCTCAGGGGATAAATAATGATAACCCTCATTTATAAAGTGCTGAGATATGACAACCTGTATGTTAGAAACTTTTTTCAGTTACATGTTTTAATATTGGTTTTAATATTTATATTTGCACATCTCTCTGCAGATTCATGTACTACTTGAAGAAAATGAAATATTCTGTCAAATATGATTGTTTGCACCAAATACATTAAAAATACAGGAGTTAAGGGTTATCATTATTTACCCCCAAGATCTTCAATTGTTCTTAGGAAGGTGCTGATGTATAATCAACAACACATGATATTTTCAAAAATTTATTATAACTAAATGTCAACCAATGATACATCAGCTGTAAAAACCTTTAGTAAAGCCTACAATTAATAATAATAATAATAATAATAATAATAATAATAATAACAGAATCAAAAAATGTGAGAATGGTTGTGTGGTTAAAGATATGTTATAGATGGAATAAGAGGAAGAATGTTGACATCTGGCTAGAAGCTACATTTTCCCTTCCTCCTCAAATTTATAACAGATTCTGAAACCAATAATTGCTTTTTATTGTTACTTACCACAAATGTTTTGCCATTTTTTCTGAATATTTCACAGGATAGTGTACTCCAACTCATTTTAGGCACCAGGGATCACTGCAGGTCAGACTCCCAACATAAAGATTGATACCTTACTCTTAGTAAGGAATATGCCCTCGTCAGGCATTGTACATTTTGCATCTTTATTCACAGTGGTCACCAAACCATTGAAGAATTCTTGTTGGTTATTGACCCTCTCTTTTCTCAAGGTGGTTTTCAGTTCTTGCACAAATTATAGAAGGGGTGCTCACTGGTGAACTCATCTGAGATATGCTCAATAGGGTTTAGGTCAGGAAGTATCCATGCCATTTTATACATTCAGTCTCTCCACTTTCCACTGTACCAAACACTTCAGCAGTCCTATGTGGGTAGACATTGGCAGCTATATACTAGATAAAGCTGTTTTCTTTATTGTTGATATTAATTCATAAAAATATAACTTTTTTCTTTATAGTAATTTTTTGGGGGAGGGGGTCATTTTAATAAGAGACTATACTCTCCTAACATCAAAAGCACAAATGTTAGGAAGAAAGAAATATGTCTATTCAAAACTGAAACTGCACCTTAGTCATTTTCTGTGATTGACTGTATTTTCTAACTCCATATTTCTCTTATATTATGCTTAACATTTGAATGTATTCACAATCTTATCAAAATTGAATGTATATATCACACATCACAATAAAATAAAAATATTCCAGGAATGAAATCTATTGTATATTTGTCTACAACTTTCAATGTATTTACAATAATACAACATTATGTTCAAGTTAACAATTTTCAGTAACAACAAAATGAAAATTTCAAGCTGCGTCAAAATAAGTAACACATACATTCAGTATAATTCCTGCCACCTTTACAGCTTTTTTCTGATTAAAAGATATGTTTATGTATTACTGTATTTCACAAAACAAATTTTATTGAGTGTAAAAGGTCATATTTAACTAAATCATTTTTCTGGGAATAATGATTAGCATTTACAGCAGATAATAAGGAATTATAACCATGAATATTCTCTGCATATATATCTTGTGGATGATTAAAACAGACCAATGAGCGCTCTCATTTGGCTGCATTCTTATAGCAAATTATAAACTGTACTTTATATAGTAGTCTTTGGGTATGTATATTTTCACATTTTCGAAACAGTAATTATAGAAACAATTCAATTACCAACGAAGCACCAGTTATCACATACCGTATGTACTGCAAGTATTTTCCAGTCCCCATCTCTTGGTATACAATTAAAATAATTTATTTTGCAGTCTTTTTTGATGTCTCTCCTGTTCTCAGATTTGAACATATGCCTCTTACAATAGCCAGACAATTGAACTTCATGTCACCATGAGATTCTGTGGTCTCGGTTATTTCCTTGGTTTCTTTAAGAGAATTTATGTTTAAGACATCTTTTGGTGCACAACTAACACAACTATTATTGCTTTATAATTCTGCAGAAAAGATATATTTAAAGTACCACATATTGAAATCTTCTGCTTAGCTAGGAGACAGGAAAAATGAAGACATAAATATTCCTGAGTAGCACACCACTGTTTCAGGTACATAAATGGAATGCTTTAACTTTCTAATAACCATTAAAATTAAAAGTCTTGAAGTCATGATAAATACTAATAAATAATCTGACATTATAAATATATTTTCATACTATATTAAAATACTCTTTATACCATTAATGAAGAAGGCACATTCTGTTTTTGAATATCCGTGCCCTTAACTTGTGGAAAAAAGTGAAATCACTCAGCATTTTGACAGCTCTTGACATCACACTCTGAGTGATATTAATGCTTTTTGTTCATTTGTACTCTCACAAGTAAGGCACTTTATGATTAACCTTTCTTTGAAGCCATGTATCACTTGTTGTTTTAAAGTGTACAGGAACATTAAAACCGAGTGTTGTCGGGCATCTTCATGAAGTAAGCAATGTGGTCAGGGCTAACATGGTAGTGGTGCAACCAGCGACTGCCCTTACGCAGACTTCCATCAATTCCATCTCTCCAGACACCAGCAGGCAGGTAGACTTCTCGATGCACAGCACCAGATTCCAGTACTGGTGCCACAAGTATCTCATCGCCAACAGAAAACTGATCCAGCACTCTATGACAGGTGTGATCTGTTGGGTCCAACATCCACAGAGGTCGGATCACTGGTAGTCCTGACACTAGGGCCAGTTCTGTGAATTTCTTCAGCACTGGTGTAACCTACAGGAAAAATATTAACTGCTGAGCAAAAATACAGTAAAGAAAAATGTAATAATGAGGGATAACAACAAAAATAAAGATAGGAAATAAGAAAGTTGAAGACAAACCAAGGGCAATGAGAGTTATGGATACTGCTTGAAAATAATTACTGACTTCCTGTAGATATGAAACTATGGAATGTATTTGTGGAGAGGGAAGAAATGAATATGTCTTGGAAAAGTGATTACAAATTGTGTTGTTGTCAAATAACACAAATAAAATAGTTTGTGGAAGCCCAAGCAAGTGTAAAAACATCATCTGCTGCTGGATACCCTTCAATAATTGTTGTTATATACTGTCAAATGTAAATGTGTTGATTGTTATTAGTTTGCTGTGCAAACCATGGTCAAGATGTTGCTGATTGAACCTGTTCCATTATTTCACAGATTTCCTCCAAAGAGCTTCCAGAGCATGAGGCAGATGCAAATTATCTCAAGGATGCTCTATCATGCTCACAACAACAAAGACTGCAGCCCTTACGAACTTAGAATTGAGGTGAACATTTCAAAGAAAAATAATAAATAGGAGACTTCTCAGAACGATTTATCCTCTACCTGACAAATGGACAACTTATACTCTTGTATGTTAATGTTGTGAGGCAGTTATTTTTGTATTTTACTAGCTTTTCATAAAGTAATGTTTAATCACCAAATGAAATTCTTTTTTGTCCATTCTTTGAGAATCAAGAATTGACTTCCTTGATTCACACGAATGCCAAACACAAAGAAATAGACCAATATAGCTGAATATTGGTGTGCATACTTTCCAAAGATGCTACTAACTAAACATGACTGTAAATATGTGCTGGTTGTGCCATCTCTCTGACTCTGCATGGACTTTTCAAATGTCCCTAGTGTATATGCTTCAAAAGGCAAAAGGAATGAGAGGATGCCGCCTGGTAGAATTTTGCATGGAACATAATTTAATCATTACATATACCTGGTTCAAGAATCATCAAAGAAGGTTATATACATGGAAGACACCAGGAGACACCGGAAGGTACCAGATAGATTATATAATGGTAAGACATAGATTTCAGAACCATGTTTTAAACTGTAAGACATATCCTGGGGCAGATATTGACTCTGACCATATCTTACTAGTCATCAACTGTATCCTGCAACTGAAAAAACTGCAGAAAGGTAAACAAATAAGGAGATGGGACCTGGATTAATTGAAGGAACCTGAAGTTCTTGAGAATTTCAGAGGCTGCTTTTGGCAACAATTGACAGAAACGGGGGAAATTAAACAGTGGAAGAGGAATGGGCAACATTGAGAGATGAAATGGTGAAGGCAGCAGAGGACAACATAGGAAGAAAGTCAAGACCTACAAAAAATCCTTGGATGTCACAGGAAATATTAAATTTAATTGATGAAAGAAGAAAATATAAAAATGCAGTAAATGAAACAGAGAAAATGGAGTACAGGCGACTAAGAAATGAGATTGACAGGAAGTGCAAAATAGCGACACAGGAGTGGCTTGAAGGCAAAAGCTAGTCAGTAGAAGAATGTTTAAATAGGGGAAAAATAGATACCACATACAGGAAAATAAAAGACTGATTTGGAGACAAGAAGAGCAGCTGTATGAATATAAAGAACTCAGATGGAAAACCAGTTCACAGCAAAGAAGGGAAAGCTGAGAGGTGGAAAGAGTACTAGAGACGCTCTACAAAGGAAATGAACTTAGAGACAATATTGTAGGAAGGGAAGAGGAAGTAGATTAAGATGAAATAATAGATACTATTCTAACAGAAGAATTTGACAGAGCCCCCAAAGACCTAAGTTGAAACAAGGCCCCTGGAGTAGATGACATTTCCTCAGAGCTACTGAAGTCTCTTGGTGAACCAGCCATCACAAAACTATTTCACCTAGTGCGTAAGATGTATGATACAGGAGAAATACCCTCAGACTTTAAGAAAAATGTAATAATCCCTATTTCAAAGAAAGCAGTCATAGACAGATGTGAAAATTACAGAACCATCAGTTTAATAAGTCGTGGTTGCAAAATTTTAACACAAATTATTTACAGAAGGAATGAAAAGCTGGTAGAAGCCAACTTTGGGGTAGATCAGTTTGGATTCAGGAAAAAATAGGAACACAGGAGGCAATCCTCACTTTACAGCTTATTTTAGAAGATAGATCAAGGTAAGGCAAACCTACATTTTGTAGCTTTTGTAGATTTGGAAAAGCTTTTGACAATGTTGATTGAAAGAGACACTTTCAAATTCTGAAATCAACAGGAGTAAAATATAGGGAACAGAGGGTAATTTACAACTTGTACAAAAACATGACAGCAGTTATCAGCATTGAAGGGCATGGGAGGAATGCAGAGATTGTAAAGAGAATATTCAATTTGTGCATTGAGCAAGCTGTAAAGGAAAGCAAGGAGAAATTTGGAGAGAGAATTAAAGTTCAGGGTGAAGAAATAAAAACTTTTTTGCCAATGACACTGTAATTCATCAGAGACAGCAAAGGACCTGAAAGAGCAGTTAAATGGAATGGAAAGCGTGTTAAAAATGCATATAAGATGAACATTAACAAGAGCAAAACAAGGGTAATGGAGTGCAGGCTAAGAAAATCAGTCAATGCTGACGGAATTGAATAGTTAACGAATCAATGAAGGTGGTAGATGAGTTTTGTTACTTGGGCATTAAAATATCACACAATGGTCACAGTACAGAGGATATAAAATGCAGAATCGCAATGGGAAGAAAAGCATTTTTGAAAAAGAGAAATTTGTTAATATCAAATATTAATTTAAGCGCAAGGAAGTCCTGTCTAAAGGCATTTGTTTGGATGATAAACAGACCGGACAGGAAGAGAATAGAAGCTTTTGAATGTGGTGCTAAAGAAGCATGTTGAAGATTAGGAGGGTGGATCGTGTAACTAATGAAGAGGGATCGATTGGTGGGACACATTCTTTGACATGAAGAAATCGTGAAGTTAGCATTGGAGGGAAGTGTGTGGGGTAAAAATCACGGAGGGAGACCTAGTGTTGAAGATAGTAATATGTCGCAGATTCAAGTGGCTGTAGGGTGTCGTTTTTATGAGGAGATGAAGAGGCTTGCTCAGGATAGAGTAGGGTAGAGAGATGCATCAAAACAGTCTCTGTACTGAAGATCACAACAACAACAAAAACAACAACAAGAACATACTTTGTTCTATTTTATGAATAGGTATAACACCTTGAAATGTGAAAGAGATGTTTCCAAATGAGTCATCACCATCAGATGAATAAACATTGGCCAACTTTTCCATCTTCTCTGACAGATTAAGCTATGATTAGATGAATGAGTGCTGGTAAACTATAAACTGTTTATGCCTACAATACTTTTTGAAAAAATTGAAACAATATTATCTTTACCTAGGGTTGCTTTGTCTCACATGCTCAAATCACAGTAAAAATATATTGTTCATATGTAAAACCAACCATGCATGATCGTTTAATTATATAACATAGGTAGTCATTAACATTAAATGATAATTCATATAAAAAACTGAATTAAAATTCAAAGAGAGACTGACCCATGGAAGAAAAAATAATTAGTTCACAGAGACGAGAAAAAATAATCTCCGCCATTATTTATAATGTCCAGAAGTGCAATAATACTGAAAGTGTGTAAGAACCTGTCAATGAGTAATTTCAGAGAAAAAAATAGTTCTCATTACTTTTCATCCAGCACTTATATTTTTTTATTAGGCCAGTAACCTCTAATGCAAAAGACAATTTAAATGTTAACAAACCTGATTACAAAAAAATACTAGTTCAGAAACAGACAATAGGTTTATTTTAGAACTATTTGGATTGCTTTATTTAAATGGACATCCTTCCAATAATAAATTATCTTACATTCAGTTGGACATGAAAACAGTCACATCTTTTTCTTCTCTCTAGCTGTTTTAGGACTGACTCTCCTACCATGTCAGTTTCATTTAGGTTCATAGCCAAACGTTAAAGAGGTTTTTGTCTGTTCAGTGAGAAAATTGTATGCAGTCCAAACCCAAATATAAGGTTTTGGACCATTGTTCTTTAGAGTTCCTTCTTCAGTTCATGTAGTAGCTCAGGAAACGCCTGTCAAATTCATGGGAATTAATTTTTCTCAAAAGAGAGAGAAATGAGAGCTAGTCTATATCACACAAAAATGGAGAATTAGAAATTTCGGCATCATTTTACGACATGATTCCACGCATCTGCTTTGATGTTCAAATGTTTGTTAAGCTTATGGGACTTAACTGCGGAGTCATCAGTCCCTAAACTTACAAACTATTTATGAACTAGCTTATACTAAAGATAGCACAAACATCCATTCCTGAGAGGGAATGGCCTCGCGCATCGCAACATAGCACCTCAATGCGCTTGTCCACTCTGCTGCAGCATCTGCTTTGACCCATGACATCAACAACATGGTGTAAAACTCGTATTTCAGTCATAGCCAACTCAAATGATCAATGTTTCATTTGTTTTGTATTTTTAATTAAATCACAGAGCTTGTTAAAATTTTACTTCCCATCCCAGTGGCCTCACCTGATTTGGTAAGATGTTAATCTTCTTAGAAATCCAAAAAACATAGAATGACTTGGTTAGTTTTTTGTAGAGACCATAAAATAAATAAATAACTGTGTTCATGCTCTATGGTTGACAGGTTCTCAATATACTCCACTCAGTAACAGTAACTGCCCCCATAAAACGAAACAGCTCGACACCCCATAGCCTACTACCCGACACACCGATTCAAAAATGTCAAAGATGATGGATGGAATTGCATCCTACAAATGACCCAAACTTATTGCTTATTAACTGCAGATCAAAACTTAAGAAATGCTAACAAGGTAAAAAAAAAAAAAAAAAGTAGGATATGGAAACTGGATAAATTCAAGGAACCGGAGGTTCTTGAGAGTTTCAGATAGAGTATTTGGCAAGGATTGATCAAAATGGGGGGAGGGTGATACAGTAGAAGGGGTAGGTTTGAGAGATAATGTAGCAAAGGCCACAAAGAATCACAGACTAGTAGGTAGATGGACAAGGCCTAATAGAAATTCTTGGATAGCACAGGAGGTATTTCACTTCATTAATCAAGGTAGAAAATATGAAAATGCTGCTAGTGAAGCAGGCAAAACAGTGCAGACAGAATGAAACTTTCACTCTGCAGAGGAGTGTGCACTGATATGAAACTTCCTGGCAAATTAAAATGGTGTACCGGAACCAGGATTCAAGCCTGAGACGTTTGCCTTTCGCAAGCAAGCACTTTACCAGCTATGCTTTAATGGCATGTTTCACAGTCCATGCTGTGCTTGCCTGGAAAAGGCAAAGTTCCCAGATTCGAACCCCAATTCCGGCACACAATTTTAATGTGCAAGGAAGTTTCAGAGAACAGGCAGCTTAAAATTCCACTACATCAGTTTCAAATGAGGTTGACAGGAAGTGCTGATGGCTAAGCAAGAGTGGCTAGGGACTAATGGAAGTCTGTAGAAGAAACTGTATCTTAGGGAAATGCAGATACTACCTACATGGAAATAAGAGAGATGTTTGGTGACAAAAATAGCAGCAGCATGAATATCAGTAGCTTATATGGAAAACTAATACTAAGAAGAAAAGGAAAAGCTGAAAGGTGGGAAGGAATATGTAGAGGGCCTATATAAGGAAAATATAGTATTGTAGAAATGGAAGAGGAAGTAGATGAAGTTCAAAGTTTGAGAGTAAGAGACCAAACTGCCTAAGTAATTGCTCCCTAGACTTACAAATTACTTAAATTAACTTATGCTAAGGATATAAAATACACACACATCCAGGTATGACCATGATGTGTTTAGCAGTACTGGTAGTGGTACCCAGCCAAAAAATTCAGAGTGGGGAAAAAGTACGATGAACGTTGTGGTAAGATAAACTCACTCATGTTGCTCTTTCACTTATTTGCTAAGGTGACATTTGATATTAACTAAATTTACACAAAATACATTCATTTAGCAATACAGAATATCAGAGTAGTTCGAGTTTTCCCTGTATTTACAATTTCTAGACAGGGATGATGGGGTAGGAAGGGGGGGGGGGGGAAGAGGGTTTTTGGCAACTACCTAATCAGAAAATATATAAACTGCTGGGCTTGCACTTATGCCCCAGGGAGTGGCCGTGCAATTCATGACATGGTGCATCAGACCATGTGACCATCCCGGTGTCTTATAACAAATAGCTTATAAAGATAATAGTGGAAACTCTTCGCTGAAACATGCGACAGCACCTCCTAGTAGCGTGGGTTGTAAACTAAAACTGGGAGTGAACGGCCGAATAACACTGTGAGACTCTGAACATTTTCATCATTCGTCAGCATACTTTATAGAAATAGGAAATGGTTGGTACAGGTAGCATATGTCCTACATACGGCTAAATAGCTAACTACAAACAGTTATACACCCCAAAATATTTCATCAGGTTCCTGAAAAAATAGTGAATTCTATATATATTATATGGTAGTTTAAGGAGAATTCTATTAGGCCTTCTGAGATAGTTTACTTTTAATAGACAGTATCTTTAATGCTCTGATTTACCCTTTTTAATAAGTTCTTTACAGATACAGTCAGTTGGTTATTCAAAAGCAAAGAGAGGGCATGGATAAAATTTTGAGAAAGGAGGACTCAAAGCATTTGAATAAAAGCTGTGTATTATGCACAGACTACTTTGTGGAGAAAGATATCAGAAATAAGATAAAGTCAAGGGTAAATGTAATTTTTTCATTGTATTTAGTTTTTCTTGTTGTTGTCATCTTCAGTCAGGAGACTGGTTTGATGCAGCTCTCCACCCTACTCTATTCTGACCAAGCCTCTTCATAAGAAGGGCACCCTACATCCATTTGAATCTACTTACTGTATCCATCTCTTGGTCTTCCTCTGCGGTTTATACCCCACACTCTTCCCTCCAATACTAAATTCACAATTCCTTGATGTCTAAGAATGTGTCCTACCAATCGATCCCTTCTTTTATTCAAGGCATGCCAGAAATTCCTTTTGTCCCAAATTCTGTTCAGTACCTCCTCATTACTTATGCGATCCACCCACTTAATCTTCAGCATTCTTCTGTAACATCATATTTCCAAAGTCTCTATCCGCACTGTTTATCATCTATTTTTCACTCCCATACAAGGCAAAACTCCACACAAATGCCTTCCTGTCCGGTCTGTTTATCATCCAAACAAATGCCTTTAGACAGGACTTCCTTGCGCTTAAATTAATATTTGATATTAACAAATTTCTTTCTTTCAAAAACGATTTCCTTCCCATTGCCGTTCTGCATTTTATATCCTCTGTATTGCGACCATTGTGTGTTATTTTACTATCACTTATATGGTTTCGTTACCTAAAATAATTCCTTCAGCATCATGTAGGTGACTCCATCCGGAATCTGGTGCAGAGCGACCACATTAAAATTATTAAAATGGGAAGAACCAGCTTTGGACGCAGTGAAATCTTTATTTTTTATATACAATACAGATCGATTTCGGTTAGTATCTGACCATCCTCAGCGCATGAATCCAAGCCCTGTGGGCCCATAAAAACTTGCACTTTGCGTATTTACATCAAATACGCAGTACTTCATTAGAAAGTCAAACATATGTATATAAAATATAAAGATTTCAATGTGGCCAAAACTGGTTCTTCCAATTTTAATCCTTCAGCATCGCCTGATTTCCTGACTACACTCTGTTACCCTTGTTTTGCTCTTGTTAATGTTCATGTTATTTGCAGCTTTCAACACACAGACCATCCCGTTCAACTGCACTTCCAGGTCCTTTGTTGTCTCAGACAAAATTCCAATATCATGGCAAAACGCAATCTCTTTATTTCTTTACCCTGAACTTTAATTCCTTCTCCATATTTCTCCTTGCTTTCCTTTATACCTTGCTCAATGTACAAAAATGAATAGCATTGGAGAAAGGGTAGAACCTTGTGTTACTCACTTTCCAGCTTCCGCATCCCTTTCATGTTCTCCAACTCTCATAACTACTGTCTGGTGTTTGTTCAAGTTGTAAATTACCCTCTGTTCCCTATATTTCTCTCTTGTTGATTTCAGAATTTGAAAGAGTCCGTTGCAATCAACACTGTCAAAAGCTTTTTGCAGATCTACAAAAGCTAGAAATGTAGGTTTGCCTTTCCTTTATCTTCTAAGATAAGCTGTAAAGTGAGGACTGCCTCACGTGTTCCTACTTACCCTAAAGGAAACATTTTGTTACTGTCTGGTTTTATAAACTGTACGGCAACAAGCAGCAGTTAGGTACTAATTGACAACTGCGGGGGCGGAGGGGGAGGCCGTCCACACAGAGACGAATGGCCGGTTTCTGAAACAGTAGTTACCTGTAACCGTTATAGTTAACTGTGGGTTACCTGAACGTTAAGTACAAAATGGGTTTCCGAAACAACAGTTACCGCCACAGCCGCAGTTACCTGTCCGTTAAAGATAAATGCGCGTTCCCTTGGGGTTACCTACACGTTAACTTTAATTTTAACCACAGTCTAAGAGTGTTTTAACTACATCCGCTATGTAGCGCTAGCGGGTTTCCAAACGCAATTCCAGAAGTTATTTAGCAATAGTAATTTGTTTTTGTTTTTATGACTGGGTTTTGTATAATTTACATACAATTTAAAATTTATGAAGTTGAAGAATGGAAATTTTTCATCATCGTCGTCACCGCCGTCTTCTTCTCTTTCTTCTGATGCTTCGGACAGTTGTTCAGAAGAAGAAAACTTAGCAGTACTCGGGATTGTTGATACACCACGACGCGTTTTTCGTGTTAGATGACAACCATTTGATCTATGTAATGAGAGCGAATTTCATATGCGTTTTAGAATAATAATAAAAAAGTACTGACCAATGACATTACCGGGGTCAAACGGGGAAAAACGCGGAAAACAACTTTCCAGGTTAAATTTTACATCGCGCTCGGCGGTCGCGAGAGATAATGTTGACAACGGGTGACGTTTGCATTAGCTGCATCTCCCTGGCGATTGGTCAAGCAACATTTCGACACTGAGCAACAGTGACCAACGTTATCTCTCGCGATCGCCTATCTGGATGTAAAATTTTACCACATCAAAATCACAAAGCCATGCTCTCATAATAAAACTTTCAATTAAGCATAAAAATACTTCCCTTTGCAATAGTGTTCTGCCATGCAATTGTCGTTACGATAATTCTATGTTTATTATTATTATAACGTGGGGCTCGGGTAGGTGGATGGGTGGACGTAAATTGACCAGTCTGTGTTGTGAAAAGTAATGTCACATTCACAGAACAATGGGAAGAGTAAAACTTAAATGCATAAAAATATATGTTGACAACAGAAATAATACGTATGATTTTATTGTTAACTCAGTCTTTGTTGTTCTTTGTCCTGTTTTTCTTTTTAAAAAAGAATACAGCTCTCTGAGTTGCCTTACCCTTTTCTCTTCTGTCTGTTTAACGAATTGTACACTTTTGTGACATCTTCCAAGGCGTGTTGTTTTTCCAAAGTAGTCAAACCATCTGCCTTTTCATTTAATATAATTACTTTCTAAAATCAAGTCGCCGGCCGCGGTGGCCGAGGGGACTGAGGCGCTTCAGTCACGGTCTGCACGGCCACTACGGTCGGGGGTTCGAATCCCCCCTCGGGCATGGATATTTGTGCCGTCCTAGTTCGTAAGTAGTTCATAAGTAGTTTGTAAGTTTAGGGACTGATGACCCCGTAGTTAAGTCCCATAAGCAAAAAAAAAAAATCAAGTCGGTCAAAAGATTTTTCTCAAGTAGAGTCAAATTTTTTCCTAGCTTGTCGCCCATTGCCTTTGAAAACAGAAACAGAAAACTCGTAACTACTATACAAACGAAGACGCGTCTTCAATTTCACTTAATAATCGATAAAATTCGAGTAATTGCAATTTTCGTTAGTAGGGCCATCTGTTATTTGTTGAGACGTACTATTTGCTTCGACAGAAAGTGCAGTTACCTCATAGTTAACTAACGGTCGTTGAAATCAGCTACGGGAAACCCAAGGAAGTTATCTAACATGTTAAATTATAACGTGACGCTAGCTAACGGAACGGTAACTATAGTTTTCCAGAAACCGGGCAGAAGACAGGTTGCAGAGAGCCGGACATGGGCTCTGTGCGCCCAAGACCGGTGGCAAGAGGCGGCTCGCGGCTCATTGCATCCAGATGCACGGCCTCCCGTCTGAAAGAGACCTTAACCCTTTAAGGATAACTAGCTTAAACCCGCGACTCCGCTCGCGTGATGGTTGATTGTGATAGGTTATATCTATCTTTAAGTAGTGAGCTATGATACTGCTTTTGAAGGATGAAATGAAATACAATATCTTCTTTAGGAAAAAACATTTTTAATAAACATTCACGTATGGTGAGAGTAATGTCCAAATTCATTTTAATTTCATTTTAGGACATTCTGGTAAACTACATTATTTGTAGTATTGTACTTTATGTAATGCGCGAAATGTCAAATCGATTTTTTTTTAAAGAGATGTATTAAAATGAATTTCTTTTTTTACTAATCTATTTATTTATTCTGAAATTTCCTTATTCGTATGCTTATCCTCACAGAGAAAGAGCTGAAAACATTGTAGCACGCATAGACCTAAGATACGGTTTGTAGCATCACGTTTCGCTGTATGTAACCTCCTTGCTATACAGTCGCAAATGTCATCGCTGGCCTTCAGTCCGATTTTTTATTAATAATTTGACGATTTTTAACCACCATATCTTCGACCCCCTTATAGCTATCGGCATGGAATTGCTATGATGAACAACGGGAGACTTTGGACAACAATTACCCACAGACCATTCGTTTGCGTCCTGTAGTTTTCGCTGCAGAGCGTAATATTAACACACACACACACACACACACACATACACACACGTAGAATTTTATATACACCGATAACTTTCCATCAAAATATACACCGTTTTATCATTATCAGCCCTCAAGCAACAACGCAACCAATAAAACCATTTTCGAAGAGTAATTATTGTTCCGCATTTCGCGTTATATTCTTCAAATTAATAAATATCTATCAGATCGCGATAAAACCGCGCCTAAAATCTTCCTCAGGTATAAATTAGTAACTGTACAAATATTTAAGTCTCTGCGTCTTGTCGTTCGGACGTGATAAACGTACACCGAACAGACATTCACATTTATAGATGATCGATATATTGTCCACCTACCATAAGTGCGAAACAGAGTACGTTGATCTTTGCCTTCCTTGATTTCACCCATTTCTTTCTAAACACTCGAATTCGTAATATTTCATAGTGTTTAGTAATGTTTTATTGCTGGAATATCATAATGTGTTAAATATTTGTAATTCAGTAAATTATGTAATAAATTGTATTTTCTTTGCATTTCAAATGCCATTTTTAGTTATCCCAGTCATCCACTCCCATGAACCACGGACATTGTCGAGGTGGGGTGGCTTGCGTGCCTCACGAAACAGATAGCCGTACCGTAGGTGCAACCACAGTGGAGGGGTATCTGTGGAGAGTCCAGACAAACGTGTGGTTCCTGAAGAGGGGCAGCAGTCTTTTCAGTAGTTACAGGGGCAAATGTCTGGATGATTGACTGAGCTGACCTTGTAACATCAGCTAATGTGGCTTTGCCACACAGTTACTGCGAACGGCTGAAAGCAAGGGGAAACTACTGCCGTGATTTCTCCCGAGGACATGCAGCTCTACTGTATGAACATATGATGATGGCATTCTCTCGGGTAAAATATTCCGGAGGTAAAATAGTCCCCCATTCGGATCTCCGGGTGGGGACTACTCAGGAGGATGTGATCATCAGGAAAGACAATACTGGCATTCTACGAGTCGGAGCGTGGAATGTTAGATCCCTTAATCGGGTAGGGAGGCTAGAAAATTTAAAAAGAGAAATGGATAGGTTGAAATTAGATATAGTGGGGAATAGTGAAGTTCGGTGGAAAGAGGAACAGGATTTCTGGTCAGGCGAGTACAGGGTTATAAATACAAAATCAGTTGGGGGTATCACAGGAGTAGGACTGATAATTAATAAGAAAACAGGAATCCGGGTAAACTATTATGAGCAACACAGTGATCGCATTATCGTAGTCAAGGTTGATACGAAGCAAACACCGACCACAGTAGTACAGGTTTATATGCCAACTAGCTCTGCCGATGATGAGGAGGTCGAAGAAATATATGAGCAGTTGAAGGAAATTATTCAGACAATTAAGGGAGAGGAAAACTTAATTGTTATGGGAGACTGGAATTCGGTAGTAGGGCAAGGAAGAGAAGGGAAGATAGTAGGTGAATATTGTCTGGGCAAAAGGAATGAAAGAGGAAGCCGCCTGGTAGAATTTTTCACGGAACATAATTTAGTTATAACAAACACCTGGTTTAAGAATCACGAAAGAAGGTTGTATACGTGGAAGAGACTGGGAGATACAAGATAGATTTTATAATGGTAAGGCATAGATTTCGGAACCAGGTTTTAAACTGTAAGACATACCAGGGGCAGATATGAACTCTGACCATAACTTGATTGATCATGAATTGTAGGCTGAAACTGAAAAAACTGCAGAAAGGTAGGAAAATAAGGAGATGGGAGCTGGATAAACTGAAGGAACCTGAAGTTCTTGAGAATTTCCGAGAGAGCTTTAGGAAACAATTGACAGAAACAGGAGAAAATAAAACAGCAGAGGAGGAATGGGTAGCATTGAGAGATGAAATAGTGAAGGCAGCAGAGGACAAAATAGGTGGGAAGGCAAGACCTACAAAAAATCCTTGGATATCACAGGACATACAAAATGTAATCGATGAAAGGAGAAAATATAAAAATGCAGTAAATGAAACAGGCAAAATGGAGTACAGACGACTAAGTAATGAGATTGACAGGAAGTGCAAAATAGCTACGCAGGAGTGGCTCGAAGGAAAAAGAAAGTCTTAGAGAATATTGTAGGAAGGGAAGAGGAAGTAGATTAAGATGAAATAAGAGATACTATACAAAGAGAAGATTTAGACAGAGCCCCCAAAGACCTAAGTCGAAACAAGGCCCCCCAGGAGTAGATGACATTTCCTCAGAGCTAGTGAAGTCTCTTGGTGAACCAGCCATGACAAAACTATTTCACCTAGTGTGTAAGATGTATGAGACAGGAGAAATTCCCTCAGGCTTTAAGAAAAATGTAATAATCCCTATTCCAAAGAAAGCAGGCATAGACAGATGTGAAAATTACAGAACCATCAGTTTAATAAGTCATGGTTGCAAAATGTTAACATAAATTATTTACAGAAGGAATGAAAAGCTGGTAGAAGCCAAGCTTGGGGAAGATCATTTTGGATTCAGGAGAAATGTAGGAACACAGGAGGCAATCCTCATTTTATGGCTTATCCTTGAAGACAGATTAAGAAAAGACAAACCTACATATATAGCTTTTGTAGATTTTGACAATGTTGATTGGAATAAACTCTTTCATGTTCAGAAGCAAGCAGGAGTAAAATATAGGGAGCGTAAGATTATTTACAACTTGTACAAAAACCAAACAGCGGTTGTCAGAGTTGAAGGGTATGAAAGGGATGCAGTGGTTGGGAAGGGAGTAAGACAGGGTTGTAGCCTTTCTCGAATGTTATTCAATTTGTATATTGAGCAAGCTATAAAGGAAAGCAAGGAGAAATTTGGACGGGCCGCAGTGGCCGAGGGGACTGAGGCACTCCAGTCACGGTCTGCACGGCCACTACGGTCGGGCGTTCGAATCCCTCCTCGGGCATGGATATTTGTGTCGTCCTTAGTCTTAGTTAGTTCATAAGTAGTTTGTAAGTTTAGGGACTGATGACTCCGTAGTTAAGTCTCTTAAGCTATACAAACATTTGAAACATTTTATGAGAAATTTGGAGTAGGAATTAAAGTTCAGGGTGAAGAATTAAAAACATTTCGTTTTGCCGACGTCATAGTAATTCTGTCAAGACAGCAAAGGACCTGGAAGAGCAGTTGAACGGAATGTACAGAGTGCTGAAAGGTGCATATAAGATGAAGATTAACAAGAGCAAATCTAGGGTAATGGAGTGCAGTCTAAGAAAATCAGGGGTTGCTGAGGAAATTAGATTAGGTAACAAAACATTAAAGGAGGTAGATGAGTTTTTTTACTTGGGCAGTAAAATAACAGATGATGGGCGCAGTACAGAGGATATAAAATGCAGATGGCAATGGGCAGAAAAGCAGTCTTGAAAAAGAGAAATTTGTTAACATCGAATATTGATGTAAGTATAAAGAAGTGCTTTCTTAAGTCATTAGTGTTGCCTTGTATGGGAGTGAAACATGGACGATAAACAGTGCGGACAGGAAGAGGATAGAGGCTTTTGAAATGTTGTGCTACAGAAGAATGCTGAAGATTAGATGGGTGGATTGCATAACTATTGAGTATGTACTGAACAGAATTGGGGAGAAAAGGAATTTTTGGCATACCTTGACTAAAAGAAGGGATCGATTGGTAGGACACATTCTTAGACATCATGGAATTGTGAATTTAGCGTTTGACGGAAGTGTGTGGGGTAAAAACCGAAGAGTGATGGATACAGTAAGCAGATTCAAACAGTTGTAGGTTGCCGTTCTGATGTGGAGTTAAAGAGGCTTGCTCATGATAGAGTATTGTGGAGAGGAGCATCAAACCAGTCTCCGGAATGACGAACACAACAACAACAATTGCAGTGATAAGAAGGTGGTATTTTTAAATGACCTCCATCCACAGTAGTCTAATCTCCCCCCAAAATGGATAGTTCAAATGTTTGTAAAGCTTATGGGACTTAACTACGGGGTCATCAGTCCCTAAACTTACAAACTACTTATGTACTACTTACGAACTAGGACGGCACAAATATCCATGCCCGAGGGGGGATTCGAACCCCCGACCGTAGTGGCCGTGCAGACCGTGACTGAAGTGCCTCAGTCCCCTCGGCCACCGCGGCCGGCAAAATGGATAGCGATCTGTACATAAGCCACCTTTTTTTCCTTTCGTTTCCAAGTTAAATGAACATAAAATTATTCTGAGTATATTATGTGTCCATATAAGTGAAATGGGGCGCAATAAAAATGTTACCTTTCAGATTTTCAGAAAACAAGGTTTAGTGTTATAAAGGGTTAAATGGCGTATCAAATGTAAACTTTGCAAAGTAATTTTGGTACACAGCGAAAAATACGGAATCGCAGATGTGAAGACAGGCATAGCCTAAAACTCGAACCAACAGATGGCACAGCTAGCGGTGTCGCTTGACAAAATGTCAAGAAGCTCAGTACTAATGCTGTATTGGAACATTATGGGATTGTTCTTCCTACTCATGCACATCACCTTACATTTTTCTGCATTGAGAGCTAGCTGCCATCCTTTGCACCAACTAGAAATTTTGTCTAAGTCATCCTGTATGCTATTACAGTCAATTAAAGAGAACACGCCGGCCGAGGTGGCCGAGGGGACTGAGGCGCTCCAGTCAAGGTCTGCACGGCCACTACGGTCGGGGGTTCGAATCCCCCCTCGGGCATGGGTATTTGTGCCGTCCTTAGTCTTAGCTAGATCCTAAGTACTTTGTAAGCTTAGGGACTGATGACCCCGTAGTTAAGTCCCATAAGTTCTACAAACAGTTGAGTTGAAAGACAACACCCTCCCATACACCACAGCATCAGCAGCAAACAGCCGTAAATTACAAGTTACTCTGTCCATCGGATCATTTATATAGATAGTAAATAATAGCGGTCCTATCACACTCCCCTGGGGCACGCCTGACGATACACTCGTCTCTGATGAACACTCGTCGTCGAGAACAACGTACTGCGTTCTATTACTCAGGAAGTCTTCCAGCCAGTTACAAATCTGCGACCTATTCCATAAGCTCCTATCTTCGTTAGCAGTCTGCAGTGTGGCACCGCGTCGAACGCCTTTTTGAAGTCGAGAAAAACACAATCCGCCTGTTGCCCTTCATCCATGGCTCGCAAGATGTCGTGTGAGAAAAGGGCAAGCTGAGTTTCACATGAACGTTTCCTAAACCCGTGTTGATTCACAGAAAGAAGTTTTTCCGTTTCAAGGAAAGTTACTATATTCGAACTGAGAATATGTTCTAAAATTCTACATGAAACTGATGTCAAAATAGTAAATGCAACGTAGTTTCTACTGTTCATTAGCCACGACGTGAGCAGTAGGGTTGCCAGATTGAACTCGAGGCAGGCCCGGAGACCAGACGTGCCCCCCTCCCCCTTGGACAATGACTCACCCCCCCCCCCCAACTGCGACCAACTCCCCCCCCAACCAGGATTACACGTGAATTCTAAAAGAAGAAATAAAGAACTAATAATCTCTTCCCTCCCAGCAAGATCGAACTTAGATATCGTCTCTTCATTTCACTGTTATTACTCACTAATCTGAGATAATGTAAGCTTGTCTGTTCACACACGATCCGAGTATTCCAAAAATTGCCGGTAAACTGATAAACTATGAACGAACGAACACAAATAATAGACGTCGCCAGTTGACACGTTGCCGCGGCAGCGTTTGCTTAATAATGCGCTAGCTGTTTACTACCGAGGCAACAATGAAAAGTTTTCGGAGGAAGTAGAGTTTTGTTGCAAGGAGAAATTGACATTTATATAAAGTTATTCATAACTGCTAGAGAGAAGCCGGCCGGGAATGGCCGAGCGCACTGAGGCGTCGTGCCACGGTGCGCGAGGCTGCTCCCACCAGAGGTTCGATTCCCACCCCTAGGGCATGGATGTTCGTCTTTAGTTTAAGTTACGTTAAGTTCGTTGTAGATCGTCGCTACATGAGCATAGTACTTAAACAGCGTCTTAAAAAAAAAGTTAAGATTTAGGTTACATTCAAGCCCGGAGATGAGTGTCATTGGTCCGTAGACTCGGAGAATTCATTTCAAACCCGGGCACTGCGGGAGAGAGTACTGACCGTCTTGGCGCGCAGCGCGGTCAGCTCCTTGGCGACGTGGACGAGCTGGTCGTCGTAGGCGCTGGGCAGCAGGCGGTAGCGCAGCACGGGCAGGAAGTGCGCCAGCTGCAGCCAGCGCGCGTACAGCTCGCGGCCGGGTTCGCCTCCCTCCGCGTCCGGCAGGTCCCCGCCCGCCGCGCCGGGCATCACCAGCGGGTAGCCCGCCACGCCGTACGCCAGCACCGCCGGGATCACCGACTGCAGCGCCGCCCACGTGCCCGCCGCCGGCGGCAGCGACACGAACACCGGCGCGCGCGGACGCCGCACCTGCCGCAGTTCACACCGACGAGCTATGTAAACTACATAGAGTGGCTATCTCTGGGTTAACAGCTCTCCTAGCTATCACGAGCTTTTTTTTTTTTTTTTTTTTTAGGGCGCACAACTGCTAAGGTCATTAGCGCCCAGACAAGAACAGAGATTCGCTAGATCTCAAAAAATTGGTAACTGCCAGTTAGAATATCAAGAGAAGGCTAAAGACAATTAAAAGGGTTAAATAGCCTTTGATAAATTGGCCAAGTTGATAAAACGCAAAACTCGAGCAGCTGCCCAGCAGCATCAGCTAAAATTTCCTCTAGAGTAGACGGAAAGTGAATGGCTACACGGAAATGATTAAAATTAACACAAGACAGTAAAACATGTCGCACCGTCAGCAATTCACCGCAGGAACACAGCGGTGCAGGATCGGCGGTTAGCAAAGGACGGTGGCTGAAACGGCAGTGACCGATCCGCAACCGGGCCAGGATGACCTCCTCCCGCCGAGAGGGGCGTGAGGAGGTCCTCCAAGAGGTCGGCATCGGTTTTACAGTTCTCAATTTATTGTCGTACAGTGAGAACCACGCACTGTGCCAGGACGACACGATACTCCGGCGAAGAGCCCGTTGAACATCGTCCGATGGGACGCAAAAGGTAGCCATGCAAGGCAAAAGAGCTGCTGCCTTGGCTGCTATGTCGGCGGTCTCATTCCCGGGCACACCCACGTGGCATCACGAGCCCTAGAAGAGCTCACAGCATATTATAGGAAAAACCAACTCAAACCCAATCCTTCAAAAACTCAAACCTGTGCTCTTCATCTAAAGAACAAGGAGGCGTCAAGGCCCCTACAGATAAACTGGGAAGGTATTTCACTAAAACACAACGCCACCCCTAAATATCTGGGTGTGACTCTTGACCTGTACCCGGGCCGCTGAAACTTTGCACTTGACGTTTACTAATAACAAGTGAAGAGCAAGAAGCGCGAGGCGCTAGTCGTGGGAACGCTTCAATCACAGCGCGCTAAACACTTCCAGTGATCACGTGCCGTGACGTCAACATTCCCGCGTTGCCGGCTTTGTTCAGTTCTAACGTAAACAAAATTGTGTATCGTGTTTATCGCGTGTTTATGTTATGTGTGCTTTTTTTCGCTGCGATTTGTTTTACTGTGATTGGTTTAACTTGACTTTCTGAGTTCAAGTAATTGGATAATGTCACCGAAAAGACGTTTGTCTAGTGACGTTTTCGGAGTAAGTTCTCAATTTCGTATGAATAAAAACTTCGAAGCTTATGCTCGGAGCAGGAAGTTCATTCTCGCTTCAAACGATCGGAAAGAAGTTATGGTGCAGTGGTTACAAGAAAGAAATATTGCTGCAGATATGTCAATGTCAAAACTTCTTTTATTATCGCTCGTGAACCAAAATAAGCCTATTACACCCATATATGCAGTAGACGAAATCGCAAAGCAGCAATTAATAATTTAATAAATCTGCCCCATTTCACTGCCGTTTTAACCCTATAAAATTGGTATGGCGTGACGTGAAGAATTACTTAAGGAACAATAAGTCTTTCACAATAACAGAGGTGGAAAAGCTGTTGCCTGAATCTGTTGCCAATGTGGATGCTGCATCTTGAAAAAAAAAAAAAAGGGGGGGGGGGGGTGTCGAGCACGTTGAAAAACTGATTCGGGCGGCGCAAAGAATGGCAGGGATCATCAGTAATCATTAACGGTTAATGATTTGTCTTGGTAATGACGACGATTTTGGAAATGACGACAATAGTGAAGATGGGGAGTTGGATGTAATTGTACCATTGTCACCGTAAATTGGTGAGTGAAAAGCATTCTGATTATAAAACGTAGATAGAGAAGTTACTATCTATATTATTGTTTATTTCGTATCTGTCGTCATCCAATGCTTATTTTTTATATTGCTTTGCTCCGTTATTGAAAGCGTGTGCATTGTTGTGCTCTGGTCTTCATTAATATGCCGTTAATTAATTGCTGTTCAAGAACGAATTATTATATGCACTTCTATTGCTCAATAGGTTTCATTTACGAGATGCAACTGAAAACCGTTTCGTCTGCTGTGCGTATAGAGGCTAGTGTTGCAACGGCGCTAAAGCAGTGTAGCCAACTTAACTCGCCGTAACGCGAAACGTCAAGTGCAATGTTTCAGCGGCCTGGGTATACAAAGAGCACTGCATGAACACCAAATGCAAAGTAGCTGCTAGAAATAATATTGTTCGCAAGCTCGCAGGCTCAAACTGGGGTGCGCAACCCAATACATTAAGAACCACAGCCCTGTCCCTGTGTTGCTCAGCTGCAGAATACGCGAGCCCAGTATGGTACAACTCATGCCACGCTAAACAAGTGGATGTGGCTCTAAACGAAACCTGCCGCATTGTTACGGGATGTCTAAAGCCGATGCCAGTTGAAAAACTATACTGCCTGGCTGGTATAGCGCCACCTGGGATTAGAAGGGAAGTCACAGCCAGAATGGGACGAGCAAAGGTATCGAAATTATTAACCCATTCCCTTTTTGATTATCAGCCAGCCCATAGCAGATTCAAATCGAGGGAGAGCTTTCTGCATGCAACGACGGAGCTCGACAAATCACCACAACTGACCAGGCTGGAGATGTGGAGAGCAAAGATCGGGGACCTTGGTGCCTGGATGACCCCACAGGAAGCAATCCCACCTGGCTATGAGGAGGGCTGGATGACGTGGAAGTCCCTCAATAGACTGCGGAACAACGTAACGAGATCCAAAGTCAACATGAGAAGGTGGGGCCTCTCTGATGCATCTGTCATGTGTGAGTGTGGAAAAGAACAAACCACGGAGCATATGCTACAGTGTGAGCTCTGTCCAGCCTGCTGTACCATGCAGACGACTGGTTACGCCTACGTGACGTTCTAAAACATGGCGGCCTAGCTTTCAATTTGCTTCAAGTATGGCAGCACCTTAGCCAGTCTATGTTATTTATCTAGGTCGTTGGTTTACACTCGTCCAGCGACGGACTTGGCTGTCGGAGGTACGGGGCGGCGGCAAAACAAAATGAGGCCCCGCGTCCACTTGTAAATACATGTATTACTATAAAACATGCGTTTTGGAGGCCCTCCCAGGACGAGAGGTACTGGCCAGTCTACAAAAAAAAAAAAAAAAAAAAAAAAAAAAAAAAAAAATAGCTTTCGAGATTCGGAGTCCCCAGAACGAGAGGAAAAGGTAGCTCCAACTAAAAACAAAAATTATTTCGGGGTATTTGGAGCCCCCTTCCCCCAAGACGAGAACAGCGAGTACAAAATTACATAGAGAGGCTATAGCGCGTGCATCAGCGTACAGGCAGTGAAGGCCGGCAGCCATCTTGGTTGGGTGTAGAAAGAGAGTTTGGCCGATAAATGCGTAGTTCTTCAAGTGGCGCTCGCCTTAATTACAATGTCATTTGAGCCCCTTAGGATAGGAAAAAATTTGCCAAATTTTTCACGCAGACAGGTGAATACTAAAGGAATGCAACAGTGTTCTTAGCAAGTACAATAAGTATTGTGTATAAAAATAATAATTGAAACTGTTACTTTTATATGACGTTAAAATTACGATACGAAAAAGTTAGTCGCCTGCCACTTTTTTTGTTTTGTGATCAGGAAATTTTCGTCAGCGAGAAACTTCTAGATAACGAACTTTTCATTTAAACAGCTTTTTTTATAGCTCCCATGGTTTTCTCACAAATTTGATTACAATAAAGCGGTGGAATTTTTCAAATCCTACTCGTTACTTTCTGCGAGCTTGCCGACCAGCGAGCACAGACTCTGTTGCCAACTCAACTTATACTTCGTGATCAATATTGATAAACATTTGTAATTTGGGATACAATTTTGGTTATCCAAGAAGTAACACTTAACACATTTTATTTATTTTATTACTAACTAGCTGAGCCACTTCGGCTTTGCACGGATAATCTTTAAACCACTTTAACTCGAGAACTGCAGAATATATCGTGATGCGATTTCTTTCAATCTCTTCGGTATAATCATGTGTTAAACGTAGCCTACATTAAATGCCAATACGAAAATGAGAAAGAATTGAAATAATAATAACGTAGAATGCGTTACCACTTCCGCACTTTTTTGAACTATGAGACCTGCGTCAACATACAGAGTATAGTATTATAGAACTCACGACGAAATGAAGAAAATAATAATAATAATAATAATAATAATAATAATAATAATAATAATAAAGACCGCGAGATTATATGTCTAACTTTTACAGATCTCCCACATTCTAGTTATCCGTAGTCTGAAGTCATCTGGCGCCAGCGCTTTAGAAAAGAAAAATGATATATGTGGCCCGTTTTTCTTATAACTGTTTGTGAGTTCTGCAAGTTTATCATATCTACATTGGCCTAGCTCATATAGTTTAAGATCCAGAGCTGACTAAAGTGGAGAGCGGTAAACTATTCTACGTTATGATTCTTATTTTTTTCATATATTCATATTGACATTAAATTTAGCCTAATCTAAAGTTTTGTTCCAAACGTTATGAAATTTTGTACACGTAAGCTTCAATCCAAGAGGACGGTCGCTGTAAGTGTAAGAATCAAATACGATATATAGATCACGAGATATGTCGTTATAAGCAATGAAATGTGTCTAAAACTGCTGCATTTAGCGACAATGCTGCTCAATTTCTCCTAAACCACTGGACCGATTTCAACCAAATTTGGTACACACATTCCTTACGTTCGATAACAATTGCTGTACGAGTACGAACCACATACGACACATGGTTAAGGACGTATAACGTCGTAAACAATAGGAATCGCAGAAAACTGCCACATGCCGGCCGCTGTGGCCGAGGGGACTAAGGCGCTCCAGTCACGGTCTGCACGGCCACTACGGTCGGGGGTTCGAATCCCCCCTCGGGCCTGGATATTTGTGCCGTCCTAGTTCGTAAGTACTTTGTATAGTCCCATAGACTATACAAACATTTGAACATACAAACTGCCACATAATGGGGCGAGAGTTTATAAATACGCTATATGAGAATAAGAGTACTTAACGACTTGCAACAATCATTAAACATAATTTCAACCCTTATTAAACTTCTTCTCCCTGACACCCATAGCAAAATGATGACAGGAAAAAAGTTTCTCGCTTACTACTTTTCCGCTGTTTATGGAGTAAACTACGGCATTCGGTATGACGTTACAATTTATAATTTGTACACTACAAATTGTAACCGCAGGAAATTTTACAGACAGTATACACACATATAATTGAATGTGCGATCTAAATTGCATCACAGTACGACACATAAATCATGAGATATGAGCAAACAAATAGTAACGTTCCGCTGTTCATGGACTAAAACTATGGCATTCGGATGACGTTACAATTTATAATTCATACACTACAAACTGTAGCCGCAGGAAATTTTAGAGACGGTATACATGCACATATCTGAGTGTACCTTCTAAATTGTATCACAGTAGGACACGTAGTTCGTGAGATATGAGCACATAAACATAATGTTCATCTAAAACTGCTCTGTCACGCACCAAGTTTTAATCTATTACTTCTTTAGCACTAATTATATTCCCAAGAGATTTTACAGACATACAGCCCTTTCATCTAGTATTTTACGTAATAGTATGATTTGCTATCCTTAGCTGAAATCTGTAATTATTTATGACAAAAATGGATTGTCAGAAAGAAAGGCCTTAAAATATATGAAAAATAAATTAACAGACAGCGAACTCAATAAACTATTCTGTGCTCGCAGCTGTGGCCGGCTGACGCTCGGCCGCCATGTTGGTTGGGTGTCGCGCTCTCAGCCGGCTTCATTTCGCTGTCATTGTAAGGCCCTTCTATGTTATTCTGTACTCGCTGGACAAGACGCCCGGGGTGGACCGCCCCCCCCCCTCCTCATTAGTTCGCCGCTTCACTCGTCGCCAGTAGTGCAGCCAGGATTTGGTTCTGAGGAGGGGGGGGGGGCGATCTCATTAAAAAAAAAAAAAAAAAAAAAAAAAAAATAAAGCCTGTTTGATAAATTCAATCTGCTAGCTGAAAACCCGGCGCTGCCCAGGTATTTATTTATTTATTTATTCCTGCTTTTTTCAGGTATATATTCATTTATATAAAGGCTGTATGTCTGTAAAATCTCTTGCGAATACAATTAGTAGTAAAGAAGTAATAGATTAAAACTTCGTGCGTGATGGGCGGTTTTCTATGAACGTTACTGCTTATGTGCTCATATCTCGTGAACTACGTGTCGTACTGTGATACAATTTAGAAGGTATATCCAATTATATGTGCGTAAAGTGTCGGCAAAATTTCCTGCGGCTACAATTTGTAGTGTAGAAATTATAAATTGTAACGTCACACCAAATGCCGTAGTTTTACTCCATAAAGAGCGGAAAACTAGTAAGCGAGACACTTTTTTTCCTTTCATCATTTTACTATGGTTGCCGGCGAGAAAAAAAATTAATAAAGATTTGAAATTATTTTTTAAAGTTTGTTGCAAGTCGCTAAGTACTCTCATTCTCATACTGCGTATTTATTAAGTCCCGCCGCATTATGTGGCAGTTTTTTTGTTGTTGCGATTCCTATTGTTTATAACGTCATGTCTTCTGGACCATGTGTCGTGTGTGATTCTTAACCAAGCAGCCATTGTTACCTCACGGTAAGGAAGGTGTGTGTACCACATTTGGTTGAAATAGGTCCAGTGGTTTAGGAGAAAATGAGCCGTTTTGTCGCTAAATGGAGCAGTTTACCGCGCATCTCATTATTGATGACGTCACATCTCGTGAACTATGAATCGTGCGTGATTCTTACACTTGCGGCGACCGTCATGGATTGCATCTTACGTGTACATAATTTGAAAAATATTGGATCAAAACTGTAGATTTGTATGCAACACGTACACACAAACATACGGACACTCTGCTTTATACATTAGACTAGCTGAAAACCCGGCGTTGCCCGGGTACAGGTGGTATTATCTGTTGTCATACGAAGTCAAACTGTGACTTCGTATGACAACAGAAAATATCACCTGTATGTAGCTATGTTGTCAACGGATATGTTAGACGTAAATGTCATTGTACATTTCACAAAAATTCTGTTTTGAACTAGCTGACAGCACTGAAGATGGTTTTTTGGAAAACCGAAATCGATTTGCCTGAATAAAACAAAAGATTTTACGGCTAATGTTGCTTCTTTCATTATTGATAAGAAGATTAAAACGTCTTGCGTGATGGGGTGGTTTTCCATGAACGTTACGGTTTATGTGCTCACATCTCATGAAATACGTGTCGTACTGTGATACAATTTAGAAGCTACATTCAACTATATATGTATATACTGTATGTAAAATTTCCTGTCGCTACAATTTGTAGTGTTCAAATTATAAATGGTAACGTCATACCCAGAGCCGTAGTTTTACTCCATAAACAGCGAAAAAGTAGTAAGCGAGAAACTTTTTTCCTGTCATCATTTTGCTATGGTTGCCAGCGAGAAAAGTTTAATAAAGGTTTTAAATTATATTTAAAGTTTGTTGCAAGTCGCTAAGTACTCTCATTTTCATATTGCGTATTTATAAAGTCTCGCCGCATAATGTGGCTCTCTTTTTTTTTTTTTTTTTTTTTTTTTTTTTTTTTTTTTTTTTTTTTTTTTCTTTTGTGCGATTCCTATTGTTTATAACGTCATGTCTTCTGGACCATGTGTCGTGTGTGATTCTTAACCAAGCAGCAATAGTTACCTCACGGTAAAGAATGAGTGTACCACATGCTGTTGAAATCGGTCCAGGGGTTTAGGAGACAATGAGCAGTATTGTCGCTAAATGCAGCAGTTTTTCGCGCATGTCATTGTTGATGACGTCATATCTCGTGAACTGTGAATCGTACGTGATTCTTACACTTGCGGCGACCGTCCTCGTGTATTGCAGCTTACGTGTACAAAATTTGAAAAAGATTGGATCAAAAGTGTTGATTTGTATGCAACAAGTACACACAAATATACGGACACACTGCTTTATATATCAGATGACTCATTTTTACACTTTTTTAAAATTTAACCAATTTTACTACGAAAACAATTGCAAAAGAAATAAAATGAGTAATGTGGCATTAATTTGAAAGTGGAAAAGGAGCAATGGGGTGGAAATGGAGTGTATACAATCAGTTCGTAAAACAAGTAAGCACTCTCTATGTTACTAACCAAAGAAAGAGGTTTTTACATTTTAATGAACATGACGCTATGTGAAAAACTGAACTAAAATAACACTATTATTGTTCATAATAATCCACTCGGTGGCGCCGCTGACCTGCTAAGCAGCGAGTCAGTCGCCTCATATGAACAGTCGGCTCGTAAGCAGAAACAATAGCGGCAGCATCGAAGTTGGCCGCGGCGGCATTAAAACAGCTCTCAGTAACAGCAGCACACGTTTTCAGTGGCTGTATGACGATAGCGGCCCATTGTCACGTTCACTTGGGCTTGGCAAATTATAGTTATGTTCCGATTTATTACATGTGCACTATTTCAAATTTCCGTTGGCGACCTGAAGTAACAATTAAAAAATGTAAATAATAAATAATAAAATTAAAAAAAAACTCCGCCATTGCCGGTCCCAAGCTCGGACACTCATCTCGCAAGTGATGAGGGAGGAGGAGGGGGAGGAGAACACCTCGGAAAACAACCTGGGTCCATCTGTCTCCGGATGGTAGCACCCTGTGAGGGCCCCTGCCTAGGGTTACAGGTGAAACCTGGTCAACGGCCTCAAAGGCGGAAGAGGAATCTTAGTTCCCAACGGCAGAGAGAGAGCGGAAGAAATGGAGAAAACCAAGAAAAATAATCATTTCGGACTAACAATCCGATCTTATCTTGGAATTTATTTCCTCCCATGTACAATGTACAATTTCAATTGCAGAAAGGAAAGTCCGCTAAATGTAAGCACTACCGCAGGTGGTAAATGAGGAATCCACCATTGCTTATGCAATGCATCGGAACCTATATAGGGTTATGGGGAGTCCCAACATCTGCATTAAGGGTGAGTCGGAGCATCCTTGGTATCCTTCCAAACACAAGTTCAATATGAAATTCTTTGCAGGCACCTTGAATGTAAACTCATTACTAAAAATTGGTAAACAAAAAGAACTTGAAATTCTCTTAGATAAGCACGAAATACAAATTTTAGCTGTGCAAGAAACAAGATTTTCAGATGAAAATGTTACAGAAACCAAAAACCGCAGAATCTGTAAGGGTAAACCCAGCAATAAAAAATATGAAAGGCATGCCAATACTTGGTACCGCATTCTACGTTCATAAAAATTAAGTAGATCAAATTACGGAATTTAAATCCAGTTCAGAAAGACTCTCTTCTCACAATAAAATCCAAAAATAAACAGTATACCTTTGTTAATTGCCATGATCCAATTAATGATGACAACAAGAAAAATCTGTGCAAAGTAGAAGCATTTTGGGAAATTTTGGAAGACGAAATTCTCAAAAATTCCAAAATCAAATGTTGTGATACTACTGGGAGATCTTAATGCACAAATAGGAAGGGATAAAACTTTTCTAAATAATAGTAGGAGAATATTCAGCTCATAAAAGAACAAACAAAAATGGCACAAGACTAATTGGTCTTTGTAAAAATATCAGTTGAAATTAATGTCAACTTTCTTCAAAAAATTACCAAGAAAGGCAAAAACATGGAAATCTCCGAATTCAATGCTAGGGGAGTTTCAGTTAGATCACGTGGCTATTTCTAAACACAATATTAAAGAAATCATGAATCTAAAAGTGTCAAGAAACAGGGAATTTGACTTTGATCATTACCTGACTAAAATTAAAATGAAACTTCTCCCTGGAAATGTTCTGGGATGACTGAGCACTTGGATGAATTCAAAGGAAAGAAACAGCAAAAATAATAAGAGTACTAAACGATCTTTTGAGAAGTCACAACTTCTTGACATGCGAAACAATTTTGTTAAAAATAACTCCCGAAATTTCTATCACATGTTTAAAAATCTTCTAAAGGGCTACCAAGCTCGAAATATATGCTTCAGAGACGAAAATGGTAAAGTAGGCCTAAGCAATACCCATAATTGTGAAATACTAAGAACTGTGAAGAACCTAACTGTAAGCTAGAATTTCCAGATCTTCATGAAAACACAAAAAGATCCACCACCTACAGCTGAAGAAATTTAAAAAGCAACAAATGCCTTGAAAAGAAAAAGAAAAAAAAAAAAAGAAAAGAAAAGAAAAAACAAAGCCAGTGGAGAACTATCACAGCTGAACTTATAAAATGGTCTCAACCAAAAATTGTATCTAACCTTCAGCTCATGTTTGAAGAAACATGGGAAACTGAAAAGATTCCAGAAGATTGGAAAGTGGCTCTTATCTATCCTTTACACAAGAAAGGCGATAAACAAGATGTAAATAACTGTAGAGATATATCTTTGTTACCAGTGGGATATAAAATATTTTCAACAATTATACTACACAAGGTGGAAGCAACACTTGATAGCCAATTGGGAGAATATCAGAGTGGATTTAGAAAAAGCAGATGATTGCTCAGAACAGATTTTCAACCTAAAGTCCACAATCCGTCACAGACTTACAAAAGACATCATTGTAACATTTATAGATTTTAAAAAGGCGTTTGATTCGGTTCATAGGCAAACACTAGATAAAGTGATTCGAGAATTTGGAATTAAATCTAAATTAGCAAACCTTATTCGCGAAACACTCACAGACACCAAATCAAAAGTAAAGCTTCAGGGTGAAATTTCCAAGGCATTCAACATCGAAACAGGTTTGAGGCAAGGTGACGGCCTGTCTCCACTCCTCTTCAACTGCATCCTAGAGAAAATAGTAAGAGAATGGAAACAAAAACTAAAAGATCATAAGCTATCAGACTGGGGACTAAAAACAAAGGCATTGAAATTCACAGTCTAGCATTTGCGGATGATTTTGCCATTCTTTCTGAAAACCTAACAAATGCAGTAATCCAAATCAATCTCTTAGAATAAATAGCCAACAAAGCAGGTTTAAGAATTTCTGTAGAGAAAACAATATTTATCACAAACATAAAAAATGATCCAGATATCCTACTAACAGATATTGGGCCGATAAAGAGCGTAAATAAATTTAAATATTTGGGAGAAATGATTCAGAAAATGGCTTAGAAAAATCTGCTGTAGAAGAAAGAGTACATAAAATGGAGAGAGCGTATGGTATAACCTGGAACATTTACAACAAAAGGTCTCTGTCTAAAAATCTGAAAATACAGCACTACAACACAGTAGTAAAACCAGAATGTCTTTATGTAAGTGAATGTTAAATTTTATGTAATTTGTGATTCAGTATTAAAGTCCTAGACATAAAAATAATTCGAAAAATACTTGGTCCACTAAGAAATACAGAGGTATGGAAACTAAAAAGTAATGCAGAAGTTTATCGCAACATAGAAAACATAACCAAAACACTACGGAAGAGGCGACTGCTATTTTTTGGACTTTTATACCGAATAACAGCAACAGGTTAACCAAACAGATTTTTAAATATCTCTGTGACAAGAAGTCAATAGTAGCATGGATTCAAGAAATTAGGAAAGATTTGGAAGTGAAAGAGATGCAACAGAAAGAGAAACATTTAAGAAGAAAGTGTTAAAAAAGGAAGGATTCCAAGGCAGGATGGAGAAGAAGACAGGAGTAAAGTGGTCTGAGGAGAGAAAAAGGATGCATAGTGAAACGATGAAAGAATAGTGGAGGAAAAAGAAAGAAGAACAAAGGAGGAAACATTGAAATTGGTGCGTGGTGCTTAGATGGCCGAAACTAAGAAAGAAAAGAAGAAGAATAAAATTAAAAAGTCTTAGGGAAGTGCCGTGGGTGGAGGGGCCTTCAGGCGAGAGTGTTCATTTTAACATGCAAGCCGGGACGAGCCTATGCAACACCGCCTACAAGACAAGGCCTCTCAACTGGCCGTGCCTACGTCACACCAAGAGGCGGCGGCTGCCAGTTGACTGGCTGGCCACTGGGACACGCCCACCGCCGCGTAGCGGCCGGCTAGTCGGATTGCGTACGCCGCCGATTGCGAGAAAGACAGGCCTGGGCACTTAGCCAGGTGACGTGGCAAGAGTAGTATTGCGCCGATGCGATCGCGAATTTGACTGGTTAGCCACTAACAGGCAGTGGGCCGTGCCAACACCACCTAGAGACAAGGCCTTACAACAGGCCGAGCCTACGTCACACTTAGAGGCCGCGGCCATCACTTTACTGGCTGGCCGCTGTGGCACGCCCACCGCCGCGCAGCAGGCGGCCAGTCAGATGGCGGCCACGGCATCTAAGTTTGACGTAGGCTCGGCCTGTTGTAAGGTCTTGTCTTCTAGGTGGTGTTGGCCGTGCTCGAGCGGCTAACCAGTCAAATCCGCGATCGCGTCGGCGCAGCACTACTCTTGCCACGTCACCTGGCTGAGTGCCCAGGCCTGTCTATCCAACACCTAGAAGACAAGGCCTTACAACAGGCCGTGCCTCCGTCACACCTAGAGGCCGCGGCCGCCATCTGACTGGCCGGCCGCTGCGAGGCGGTGGGCGTGCCCCAGCGGACAGCCAGTAAGGTGGCGGCCGCGGCCTCTAGGTGTGACGGAGGCACGGCCTGTTGTAAGGTCTTGTCTTCTAGGTGGTGTTGGCCGTGCTCGAGCGGCTAACCAGTCAAATCCGCGATCGCGTCGGCGCAGCACTACTCTTGCCACGTCACCTGGCTGAGTGCCCAGGCCTGTCTATCCAACACCTAGAAGACAAGGCCTTACAACAGGCCGTGCCTACGTCTCACCTAGAGGCCGCGGCCGCCATCTGACTGGCCGGCCGCTGCGAGGCGGTGGGCTTGCCCCAGTGGCCAGCCAGTAAGGTGGCGGCCGCGGCCTCTAGGTGTGACGTAGGCACGGCCTGTTGTAAGGTCTTGTCTTCTAGGTGGTGTTGGCCGTGCTCGAGCGGCTAACCAGTCAAATCCGCGATCGCGTCGGCGCAGCACTACTCTTGCCACGTCACCTGGCTGAGTGCCCAGGCCTGTCTATCCAACACCTAGAAGACAAGGCCTTACAACAGGCCGTGCTTACGTCACACCTAGAGGCCGCAGCCGCCATCTGACTGGCCGGCCGCTGCGAGGCGGTGGGCGTGCCCCAGCGGACAGCCAGTAAGGTGGCGGCCGCGGCCTCTAGGTGTGACGGAGGTACGGCCTGTTGGAAGGCCTTGTCTCTAGGTGGTGTTGGTCTATCTCACCGGCCACGGGCCGGTTGTAAGGCCTTGTCTTCTAGCTGGTGTTGGGTTAAGAGCCTCGGTCACGTGAGAGTTCGGTGGCGCCACACAGGCGTGCGCCGTCCGGGAGGCGAGGCGGCCCTGATGCCCCAGTGGCGTGAGCCGTCACGAGCGTGTCCAGTACTTACAGCGCCGGTGACTCCGACGACGGGGCAGCCGGCGCGCAGCACGCTCTCGGTGAAGACGGTCTTGTACTCGTCGGGCGAGTAGAGCGGGCGCGAGTACTGGTAGAAGTGCGGCTGGTCGGTGGCCGTGCCCACCTCCAGGTAGAACGCCGACACGTGGTAGCGCTCCTGCACCGCGCGCAGCCGCTGCTGCAGCCACACCACCTGCAACGCGTCACACTTGCTTTTCTTCTTATATTTATCACCGGCTGAATTCCCGCCGCTTCGCACGTGTAAATTTTCGTAGATTTAACTATAAAATGCTTTCCTCATCAAGTATTTTGAATATAGATTGAGAAACCCTGAGACGGTTTTTCGTCTCGAATATGTCCAAGACATGAAAGATAAATGTGAAGCAACGAATTAAAATTTGTGGTGCGGCCGGGAATCGAACCCAGACCTCCATGCTTATTAGGCAGAGGTCTTACCGTTAGACCACCGCACCTCTAACGACCAAAGCGCCTCTGAATAGTCTAAGTACTATTTCCCTCCACGTCACAAATTTTAATTCTGCTTCCGTGTTCCATAGATAATAGTCACTACTGCCAAGGCTCTCCATGCAGCGGAATAGCACCTTTGCAATGGACGTAGTGGAACATTCCTGCTACGTACGACTTCCCTATTACACTATTGATAGCAGAATCCAAAACGTCCCGAAAAACTTTTTTTTTTTTTTTTTTTTTCTTTTTTAAATTTCCCATTTCTCGCATCAAACTACATTCCCAGCCATTAAAATGGCTACACCAAGAAGATGCCGTGCTACAGAAGCGAAATTTAACCGACAGGAAGAAGATGCTGTGATAAGCAAATGATTAGCTTTTCAGAGCATTCACACGAGGTTGGCGCCGGTGGCGACACATACAACGTGCTGACATGAGAAAAGTTTCTGAACAATTTCTCATACACAAACAGCAACTGACCAGCGTAGCCTGGTGAAACGTTGTGATGCCTTGTTTAAGGAGGAGAAATGCATACCATCGTCTTTCCGACTTTGATAAAGGTCGGATTGTAGCCTATCGCGATTACGGTTTATCGTATCACGACATTGCTGCTCGCGTTGGTCGCGATCCAATGACTGTTAGCAGAATATGGAATCGGTGGGTTCATGAGGGCAATACGGAACGCCGTGCTGGATCCCATCAGCCTCGTATCACTAAGAGTCGAGATGACAGGCGTCTTATCCGCATGGCTGTATCGGATAGTGAAGCCAGAGTCAACAGATGGGAACGTTTGCAAGACAACAACCATCTGCACGAACAGTTCGACGTCGTTTGCAGCAGCATGGATTATCAGCTCGGAGAATATGGCTGCGGTTACCCTTGACGCTGCATCACAGACAGGAGCGCCTGCGATGGTGTACGCAACGACGGACCTGAGTGCCCGAATGGCAAAAGCCATTTTTTCTGTTGAATTCAGGTTCTTTTTACAGCATCATGATGGTCGCATCCGTATTTCGCTACATCATGGTGAACGCACATTGGAAGCGTGTATTCATCATCGCCATTCTGGCGTATCACCTGGCGTGATGGTATGGGGTGCCATTGGTTACACGTCTCGGTCACCTCTTGTTCGCATCGACGGCACTTTGAACAGTGGCCGTTACATTTCAGATGTGTTACCCGTGGCTCTACCCTTCATTCGATTCCTGCGAAACCCGACATTTCAGCAGGATAATGCACGACCGTATGTTGCAGATCCTGTAACGGCGTTTCTGGATACGGAAAATGTTCGAGTGGTGCCCTGGCCAGCACATTCTCCAGATCTCTCACCAATTGAAAACGTCTGGTCAATGGTGGCCGAGCAACTGGCTCGTCACAATACACTAGTCACTGCTCTTGATGGACTGTGGTATCGTGTTGAAGCTGCATGGGCATCTGTACCTGTACACGCCATCCAAGCTCTGTTTGACTCAATGGCCAGCCGTATCAAGGCCGTTATTACGGCCAGAGGTGGTTGTTCTGGGTACTGATTTCTCAGGATCTATGCACCCAAATTTCGTGATAATGTAATCACATGTCGGTTCTAGTATAATATATTTGTCCAATGAATACCCGTTTATCATCTGCATTTCTTCTTGGTGTAGCAATTTTAATGCAAGTAGTGTAGTCTTAGTAGCACCCTTCAAAGATTTTTTTCTAATTTCACCCGCTTAAGGATTGAATTTCCAAAAATATCAAAATACGAGTTTTTAAAATTACAATAAAAATCTAAATCCATAATTTTGTATTCCTTGCTTCAAAATTGTCTGACTAGCGACGTATTTTCAAAAAACCGTCCAGCCTCTATTTCACCCGCCTTAGGGATAGGAACATGGAAAATCGATGATGCCTATGGTGTAAGATAAACAACGTCCACAAATGTCAAGTTTCTATCGTCTGTAGAATTACTTTTCAGCGCAGTTTTCTGTCTTTTAGAAACGGATCGAGAACGTGAAATTTCTGTCTTACGGTTTAGCATCTTTCTTGGTAGTTTTACTTTTCAAACTGGAATATGCACTTTATTTGTACGCTTGTTGCAGAAAAACAACTGAAGAATGTGTATCAAGTTTCGCTGTATATAACCTCTTCGCTATTATAGTGTCAAAGTCATCGCTGTCCGAATTTTATATCATCTGACGACTTTCAACCTCTATATCTTCCACCCTCTTATAACTATCGACACGGAACTGCTATGGTGTACAACGGGAGACTTTGTACTAGAACAACACAGAGAGATCGTTCATCTCTATTGTGTAGTTTTTGATGAAGAACCAAATATTGACACCCACACATAGAATTTTACGTAAGTCGATAAATTTCAACTCCAATATCTTCCACCCTCTTATCTTTATCAATCCTCTTCGACCATAGTGCACAATGTGAGACATAAGTACTACCACATACAAACACTATGCGTTTGGGATGTGTAGTTTTGACTGCAGAGTGAAATATAGGCACTAACGCCTCAATTTTTATATATATTAATAAGATAAGATGTTCTGCACGACCAAACTACGGAGCCAGATCATACCAAAATCTGATTCGTACCGTACATTATAGGTTAGGACATAATCAACATTATACTCACTTACTCCTCCTGCATATTATTCTTTTACGAAATGATTTGTGAATGTGTGTGGACACAGAAATAGTAGTTTTAGGGCACAAACGTAAACATAAATTAAAACTGTAAAATAGCGCCATCTAGGGTTCAGTAGCGGAAATATGTTGTAAATAAGAGCTTATAGAGTGATTGATGGTTCTGTCTGGTGGCTCATTTTGTAAATATGAGTTACAATTGCGAATTGGCTTGTCAGTCTTCTTCTAACCGTCACTAATGAAAGGTGTATCCTGTGAAATGAACATAGTGTGTATTTACACTGTGTTGTAACTACTTTTGAATTTATGTTTAGCTTGGCCAGGTATGAGAGTAAATTCACTTGTTAAAATGAGTTACGTCAGTTACTCTCATGATTTGAAATAGTACATTATACTTATTTACAGATAGGCATATGGAGCTCCTTACACAGAAGTACTATCAAATTGATGAAAGCTACTTGGCTATTTTCCTCTATTAGAACAATGTGATACTAGGTAATTTTAATTTTTGACTTTTATTCAATTTTATAATATAAACAAATAAAAAGGAGGGAATTTTAAAATATTTATGACTATGCTTTACCGGTTGAATAATAGCAGATAGGATAATACACAATTTTTCATTTTATACTTTTAGGCTGAATAGGACTGACTGCTCTAAAGCACAGGCTACTGTACAACTTGGTCCTGAAACAACTGCTGGCCACAATGATACCCACAGGACTATATCTAACGTTCTTCTGATCATTTCCAAAACTGTAATGTATCTGATTTTATATTTTTGTCTGAACTTTTTTTAATATAAAATTTTCCTTAATTGTGGAGCTCTTGAGAATGACTGCAGAGTCCGTCGAAACTGGTTGTGCATTACATATAAAGTAATAACCCTTTAGTGACCAAATTATATCCAGAAGTTTTAGACTTTTTATGACTACTTTATTGGGCTAAGTAGCCACACAGCGAATTTTTGAGTAACTTGACTTTATTATGAAAAAATGTATTTTTTTGGTACAAAAGGATATTAAACATTTTATTTACTTCTTTATTAGTTTATATTGTCCATTGAGTTCACTAAGGAGACGTACTATGGAACTTAGAGAAGCATGGTGCTACACACAAAGGTACAAGACAGCCGCTACACATTACATTTATCCTGTTTTCTTTGTTGTTGATGCTACATTGGTGGCACCTTCTGTTTGTAGTATCTTTTGTGGCAAATGAGATCCAACTTTCGCCAGATGAATTTCATCTGGAACTCCAGACACGCCTCTTTGTGGTGTCTGAAAATGAACAGATCTTCCTCTTCGCTTACAACTTGAGAAGCCGGAGATGAGCTGCCTTGCCAAATGCAATTTAAATGTTAGCTGGTCTGCTTCTGTCTTCTTTAACTTCCACATAATGTAGGCACTGACAACTGCCAAATCTACAAGAATAGTCTGTGCCACCACTTCCATGAACGACGACCTACAGCATACCGATCGCGCACTGATATACACGAATATTATCTCCCTCGTAAATATAAAAGCAGGCAAATACAACACTAGTAATTTCACAAGCATAAGGAAAGCACGAGATACAAAGAACGCTGTTACGGTCGAAACATAAACTGCGCTTCTGCATTGACTAACAATGTAAAAAAAAACAACCACTTTGATAATCTATATGTAGTTATCACACTCTAACAGAGATGGTACAAGTTAGAAGTGGGAACACCTAGTACCACTGAACTTATATCGGAAACAAATAGGTGGGAACTACAGTTTCCACTGGTCACTAAAGGGTTAAAAGAGTAAATATAAAATCAACTAGCAACTGTGGCTTAGAAAAAATTTGTATTCCCTATCACAAAAATATCGGCATTTGGTATTGGCATTTGATATCGATTTATTGTTAAAAACAAGATCGGCGATATATATTGCGAGGGGTCTATATTCATTTGGATTTAATATTTTGTAATATTCTGTTGGAATTATTATTTTGTGAATAAGATTCCTGTAAGTCAAAGAGTATATACTGTATAGTTAGCTTCCTTGGTCAGAGAGGTAGCATTATAGCTCTGTCTGGTAATATGAAACTGATATGCACCAGAGTGTGTGCTATGTAAAATAATTTTGTAAAATTGTATTTAACCCTTGTTGTCTCATTCAAACCATGTACACATTCTATGTCATTTTCTGTCATTTACTGTTGCTTTCTACTGCTGTATGAAACTGATACGCACCCAGAGGATGTTATATGTAAAGTAATTTTTGTAGAACCTAACTCATTTTCTTCATTTGCAATCTCTGTTAATTAACTGTAAAATGTTTACTAATATGTCATATCATTTTCAATTTGAGTTCAAACACTTCTGCTGAATAGGATGAAGATGTTCAGCCTAAGATTGTATAAAGTAATATGTATATGTTTTTGTAATGATGTAGCTTTTTTAAATTTTCAATATAAGTGTGATAATGAAATTTGTCTTCCATTATTTTGTAGTGTGTAGAAACTTTCATTTTTCCTCCAATACGTTTTACAACTAGTTAATTGATGTGAGTTGTTTTGAAGTAAAGTGAAAGTGTTAATCTCAAACGTACTTGCACGTGGTGGGTCTGTGAGTGTATGTTTTAACAGATTTTTTTTTTTTTGTTTGTTTTGTTTTTGTGGTTTTAGGGCGCACAACTTCTCAGGTCATTAGCGCCCAGATCGGAACAGAGATTCGCTAGATATCGGAAAAAAATATAACTACCAGAAAGGAGAGTATCAAGAGAAAGCTAAACCAGAAGGATAAAAATAAACTAATAGAAGGGTTAAATATCCTTAGATGAATTAGCCATGTTGATAAAACGCAAAACTCGAGCAGCTGCTCGTGTGTCAGCTAAAAGTTCCTCCAGAGTAGACGGCAAATTAAGGGCTACAGGGAGATGATTAAAATTAACACAAGACAGTAAAACATGTCGCACCGTCAGCACTTCACCGCAGGAGGACAGCGGTGCAGGGTCGGCGGTTAGCAAATGACGGTCGCTGAAACGGTAGTGACAGATCCGCAACCGGGCCAGGATGACCTCCTCTCGCCGAGAGGGGCGTGAGGAGGTCCTCCAACCGGTAGGGATCGGTTTTACGGTTCTCAGATTGTTGTTGTGGAGTGAGAACCACGAACTGTGCCAGGACGACACAATACACCGGCGAAGAGCCCGCTGGATATCGTCCGAGGGGACGCAGAAGGTAGCCGTGCGAGCCAAAAGAGCTGCTGCCTAGCTTGCTATGTCGGCGGTCTCATTCCCGGACAGACCCACGTGACCAGGGACCCACAGAAAACAAACGTGACAGCCGCCGGCCGCGGTGGCCGAGGGGATTGAGGCGCTTCAGTCACGGTCTGCACGGCCACTACGGTCGGGGGTTCGAATCCCCCCTCGGGCATGGATATTTGTGCCGTCCTCGTTCGTAAGTAGTTCATAAGTAGCTGGTAAGTTTAGGGACTTATGACCCCGTAATTAAGTCCCATAAGATTTACAAACATTTTTCGTGACAGCCGTTATCTGCTAGCAACTGAAGGGAGCGTTGGATTCGGTACACGACAGGATGGTTCGAGAAAGGGTCGCTAAGACTCTGCAGAGCACTAAGGGAGTCAGAGCAGATGACATAAAAGGGGCGGTGACGGCGGATGTATAAAACAGCCTGGTGGAGGGCAAAAAGCTCAGCCGTGAAATTCGAGCACCGGCCAGGGAGCTTGTATTGGAACAGATCGTCCCCGACGACGAAGGCAGATCTGACACCGTCGGTGCTCTTGGAACCATCAGTGTACGTAAAAATGGCATTATCGAACCGTGAACGGAGATCGACAAGCCGCGAGCGATATACCAAATCCGGAGTGCTCTCCTTGGGGAGCGAACTAAGATCAAGGTGGGTGTGAACCTGGGCCTGATGCCACGGTGGCAATGGGCGGGCCTGATGCCACGGTGGCAATGGGCTCTCGCTCAACCGAAAGGTGGAAGGAAGGGTGAAATCGAGCCACTAAAGCAAGCGGTGAAACCGAACGCCAGGTGGAAGCAAGGCTATTGCAGACAACCGATACTGGCTATGAAGGGAGTCATCAAAGAATAATGGGTAAGGTCGATGGTTGAGCATTGACAGCAGTCTGCATGCGTACCGACACAAGAGTATGTCACGCCGAGAGGTCAAGGGTAATACAACAGCTTCGGTATAAAGACTTTCAACAGGGCTGGTATAAAATGCACCGATCGCCAGGCGTAATCGCCGATGGTGAATGGAGTTAAGACAGCGGAGAATGGACGGCCGTGCAGAAGAGTATACAAAGCTTCTGTAGTCGAGCTTCGACTGAACCATGGCCAGGTAAAGGTGAAGCAGGACAGTACGATCCGCTCCCCATGATGTGCCACTAACGACACGAAGAACATCAAGGGATCGGGCACAACGGGCAACCAGGTAGGACACATGTGGGGACCAGCAAAGTTTCCGATACAACATTAACCCCAAAAATTTTGTTGTCTCCACGAATGGGAGAGCAACGGGGACGAGACGTAGAGATGGTGGAAGAAATTCCTTGTATCTCCAGAAGTTTATACACACTGTTTTCTCAGTGGAGAAACGGAAGCCGTTCGCAATGCTCCAGGAATATAGGTGGTCAAGACAGCTTTGAAGACAACGCTCCAAGAGACACGTCCGCTGGGCGCTGCAATAAATTGTAAAATAGTTTACAAAAAGGGATCCGGAATTGTCGGCTGAAAGGCAATCCACGATCGGATTTATTTCAACGGCAAAGAGAGCCACGCTCAAGACGGAGCCCTGTGGCACCCCATTCTTCTGGCGAAAGGTATCTGACAAAACAGAGCCCACCCGTACCCGGAACTTGCGATCCGCCAAAAACGCTTGAATAAAGAGAGGGAGGCGGCCACGATGGCCCCATGTGTGCAAAGTGCGGAGAATGCCCGCCCTCCAACAGGTATAGTAGGCCTTCTACAAGTCGAAGAACACAGCTACCGTTTGACGCTTCCTTAGAAAGTTATACATAATGAAGGTCGACAAGGTAACGAGGTGATCGGCAGCAGAGCGGTGTCGAAGAAATTAACATTGAACATTAATCAGGAAGCGTCGAGATTCGACGAGCCAGACCGACCGAGCGTTAACCATGCGTTCCATCACCTTACAGACGTAGCTCGTGAGAGAAATGGAGCGATAACTGGAAGGAAGGTGTTTGTCCTTCCCTGGTTTGGGGATGGGGACAACAATGGCTTCACGCAAACTTGTGGGAACCTGACCTTCAGTCCATATGCGATTATAGGTGCTAAGAAGGAAACACTTGCCCGCAGGTGAAAGGTTCTTCAGCATCTCAATATGGATGGAATCGGGCCCAGGAGCAGAAGATCGGGACAGGGCGAGAGCACGGTCTAGCTCCTGCATGGTGAAGGAGACATTGTAACTTTCGCGATTAAAAGAATGGAAAGAAGGCGGCCGTGCCTCCTATGCCTGTTTGCGAGGGAGAAAGGCAGGGTGGTAATGGGCAGAACTGGAAACCTCCGCAAAGGAGTGCCCCAAAGCGTTGGAAACATCAGCCGGATCCACAAGGATTGCGTCCTCAACGGTCAGGCCAAAGATCGGGGAGTGGACCTTTATGCCGGATAAACGCCGTAGGCCACCCCAGACAGCCGAGGAGGGAGTAAATCGGTTAAAAGAACTGGTAAAAGCAGTCCAGCAAGCTTTTTTGCTTTTACAACACGACGACATTGCGCTCTCATACGTTTATAATTTATACAATTCTCCTACGTTTGGTGGCGGTGGAAGGTGCGTAAAGCGCGTCGCCGGGCTCTAAGAGCGTCGCGGCAGGCTGCAGTCCTCCAAGGGACCGGGACGCGACGTGGAGAAGAGGATGTACGAGGTATGGAATGTTAGGCAGCGGTGAGAATTACCTCAGGTATTCGACCTGACTATCGCAGCTAGGAAAAGTCTGATCGTGAAAAACAGCCATGGAAGAATAATGCCCCCAGTTTGCTTTAGAGATGTTCCAACTGGTGGGACGAGGAGATGGGGTATGATGCAGGAAGTGGATTACACAAGGGAAATGATCACTCGAGTACGTGTCAGAAAGTGCATACCACTCGAACCGATGCGCAAGCTGAGGACTGCATATTGCGAGGTCTAAGAGGTGTGCTAGAAGGGAGCCTCTGGGCAAGGTGCTGGAGAACCCCATAGGGGGTGGTGGGCATTGAAGTCGCCTACCAACACGAAAGGTGAAGGGAGCTGGTCAACGAGGTGTAGCACATCTGCTCTAGTAAGGGCAAACGACGATGGCGAGTAGATATTGCAGAGGGAAAAAGAAAAGGTGGAGAGAGTGATGCGTACGGCAACTGCCTATAGGTGAGTATGCAATGAAATGGGATAGTAATACTGTGGTGTCGCACAAATCTAAAGTGCGCGCCACCTACTTTCGCTGCGCACCGCCATGCGCGCATGGCGCGGCGTTCTTACGACGTCAGACACAAGCGCCCTCTGCTACGACTCCGCTCGTTCACTTGGGACTGAGATGGGAACCGGTTAGCACTTCAGAGTCAGATAGGCACCAGTGAAGACTTGGCTGTAGGATAGGCACTGGGCAGGCCTCTAGCTCGACTATGTATCAGCATTCTGCAGTACTGAGCTATGTAAAAGTCTCTAAGTCTCTAAGAAATATATATCTCGTTCTAATTTACTCTAGTGTTTCTAGTTTCTGCTGTCCCACTGGCTGGTTACCTACTACCTGCACAAGCGTGCATCCTTTATTCCTGTGTCGTCTTTCTACTCGGCCACCGACACCTACGACGGAAACGAGACACAAGAGCGGCGACGAGGCTGGGACACAAAAAATACAAGTCGTTCCAAATGAGCATCAGAACCCCTCCATGGGCTGGAATACCTTCCACAGGGGGCAGGTCGAAACGCACAGAGTAATAGTGGGGGAAGTCTGCATGATCAAATGGACGTAACTTAGTTTCTTGGAGACAGACAAGAAGCGGGCAGTGCAATCGAAGGAGTGGTTTTAATTCCTCCCGATTGGAATGAATGCCGCGAATATTCCACTGAAGGAGCGCTATGATAAAAAATTAGAGAAGAAAAGAAGGAACAAGCAAGCGGGGTCACCTCGACGGAATGTCTTGGAATGTTGGGTAAGACTTTCTTGGGCTGAGATTCATCACGTTTTCTTTTTCATAGCGGAAGTGTCCCTCATGATTACTGGCGTCTCCGATGGGGCGCTCGTTCCTTGTGGGGGCCCTCACTGAGAGCGCACCCGCCTTAGGTGACTGTTGGCACCTCATGTCACACCTATTGAGAACGGATGGAGGGACCAATGGGCATGTTCGGAAGGTACCAGCTCGGGTAATCACCCCTCCCTGGGCCTGGCCTGTACCGGGGGGTACGTACATGCCCTACATGTCTACCCGAGGTGGGGAGTTACGCTTTACCCCATCACCGGCTACGCAGAGCGTGGGTTGACCTTCAGATACGCAAAGGGAGGAAAGAAGAGAGGAAGGAGAGAAAGGGGAAAAAGGAGGGAGAATCTCAAACGCTGAGGCGAAGATTAAAGGGTGGGTCGAGGATAATGAGAAAGGAGCAAGAGGGGAAGGCAAAAGAATAGGAAAGGAAGAGGACCAAGAAAAGGACAAATCTTAGAGGAAGAGAAAAGGAAACCTTTAACTTACTGAAAACGCCCATTTCCGGGTGAAGATACAAACCGGGGGGAAAGAGGGAAGCGGCCTGGGACAGAAGAAAGATTGCTTCGGCTCAGGGCCCCGTGCGCGCCACCACAGAGTTACATATACAGAGGAGCAGCCAACCCTAAACCACTGTCCAACGTTCCCCTCATAGTTCCGTAAGATGCTAGCAGATGTCAGGTGGATCGCTGTCTTAGGGTGCTTCTCGCACGTCAGAGGGTAGCGTGGAGGGGAGACTGAGGGGAGATCTCGTGCCGCCTGCCACGAGGCCACGGCTGTGTCCAGCTTGCTGAGGGGAGGTGGTGGTGGGGAGGTGGTGGTGGGGACAGCCGCTACCTGCCGCTTGCTCTGGCCAGTTTAAAGGGCTGCTTCTGACCGCAGCGCCATCATGGGACATCTTACGGAACTGCTGGAAACCCTCCCTCCCCACACCCCTGAGCGTAGGACCGGGCCCTTACAGAGGTTTCCCGTCTGTATATATTTGTCTGTGGCGCCACAAACGTATCCACAAAAGAGCTGAGGGCCCCCTGGGGGGGGGGGGGTAAGCGGCCTGGGACAGAAGAAAGGTCGCTTCAGCTCAGGGCCCCGTGTGCGCCACACACGTATCCTCCAAGAGCTGTGGGCTCCCTGGGGGGGGGGGGTGTTTAACAGATAACTTTCAATATATATATATATATATATATATATATATATATATATATATATATATTATAGGGGAGATATCGATATGTGGATGCTACTGCATGGCAAGCATGTCGTAGTAAGCTGTGGTGGTGAAGTGGGCGGTCACTCACAGTGTGGTTGTTGGTGACGTCGAGCACGCCGGCACTGAGCAGGCCTGGGCCCCGGGCGACGAGCGCGGGCACGTAGTAGGGCGTGTCGCGCTGCGCCACAAGCAGGCGCGCACGCACCGCCTCGGCGAAGTTGGCCGACTGCGTGCTGACGAACGGCTGCACGCCCAGCACCAGCCCGAAGCCACGCCGCTGCAGGATGTCGAACGTCTCCTCCCACGTCGCGAACCGCTCCGCGTCCAGCTCCAGGTCACCTGCGCACCGCCAACGACAACACTGCAGCTTACAGACTGCAACCGAGGACACAAGCTCTCAAGTTTTTAAAGTGCTGTGTACGAGGTGTGTTAAGTAATGGCCGGCCGTGGTGGCCGAGGGGACTGAGGCGCTTCAGTCACGGTCTGCACGGCTACTACGGCCGGGGGTTCGAATCCACCCTCGGGCATGGATATTTGTGCCGTCCTAGTTCGTAAGTAGTTCATAAGTAGTTTGTAAGTTTAGGGACTGATGACCCTGTAGTTAAGTCCCATAGACTCTACAAACATTTGAACATTTCTTTTTAATTAAGTAAAGAGCCTGCTTGTACTGTCACCTTTCATCAGTGGCGGACTAAAGCCGTCGGCACACGGAGCTTGTATCCGAACGAGTGTGGCCAACGTGGCGAGTTTCTGACGTCACAACGTGCGAACCGCACATTGGCGAGACTTTCCAACGTGTAGGGCAGTATTGCGCATGCCAGATATTCTCAACGAGCGTCTGAACGATCACCAATAACGTGGGAGAACGCCTCCGACGTCACACCACGTGGCTATCTGGGGATGGGAGCAGCTCTTTCCGGTAGAGTGACGAAGACGCTGTGTTGGCCGTCGTATTTCGTGGTTTTTATGTATATAGGGTGTTACAAAAAGGTACGGCCAAACTTTCAGGAAACATTCCTCACACACAAAGAAAGAAAATATGTTACGTGCACATGTGTCCGGAAACGCTTAATTTCCATGTTAGAGCTCATTTTAGTATCTCTCTTTAAATGCAAAAGCAATTCTGCAATCACGTCATCAACACCGATTTTCTGTGAACGTTTGGGCACAAAGAAAATATGGTATGTGGACATGTGTCCGGAAACGCTTAATTTCCATGTTAGAGCTCATTTCATTACTTCTCTTCAAATCACATTAATCATGGAATGGAAACACACAGCAACAGAACGTACCAGCGTGACTTCAAACACTTCGTTACAGGAAATGTTCAGAATGACCTCAGTTAGCGAGGCCACATGCATCCACCCTCCGTCGCATGGAATCCCTGATGCGCTGATGCAGCCCTGGAGAATGGCATATTGTATCACAGCCGTCCACAATACGAGCACGAAAAGTCTCTACATTCGATACCGGGGTTGCGTAGAAAAGAGCTTTCAAAAACCCCCATAAATGAAAGTCAAGAGGGTTGTGGTCAGGAGAGCGTGGAGGCCATGAAATTGGTCCGCCTCTACCAATCCATCGGTCACCGAATCTGTTGTTGAGAAGCGTACGAACGCGTCGACTGAAATGTGCAGGAGCTCCACCGTGCATCAACCACATGTTGTGTCGTACTTCTTGTAAAGGCACATGTTCTAGCAGCACAGGTAGAGTATCCCATATGAAATCATGATAACGTGCTCCAATGAGCATAGGTGGAAGAACATGAGGCTTAATCAAGACATCACCAACAATTCCTGCCCAAACGTTCACAGAAAATCTGTTTTGATTACATGATTGCACAACTGCGTGCGGATTCTCGTCAGCCCACACATGTTGATTTTGAAAATTTACAACTTCATCACGTTGGAATGAAATTTGCATTTAAAGAGAAATACTAAAATGAGCTCTAACGTGGAAATTAAGCGTCTCCGGACACATGTCCACCTAACATATTTTCTTTCTTTGTGTGTGAGGAATGTTTCCTGAAAGTTTGACCGTACCTTTTTGTAACACCTTGTATAACTTAGGTCTTATGAATGTATGACATTTCAAAGCAAGTGAAAGTAACTGAGTAAATTGAGAATCTCTCGGAAACCAGCTATTAAGGTACTATTTGTTGGGATAAATGACTGGAAACGTCTTATACATGCTTGAAAAAATTCCCGTATTACAGTAGTCTGCCGTTTCAAGGCAAGGAGGACTGAAGATATAAAGAACAATTCGTGTTGATGGATCATTTTTCTAATTACATGTCAACAACCAACATATCACCCAGTAGCATATAAGACACGTCTAATACCATAAGCGAGGATGCGTTGGTAATGTAACTGGCCGTAGTGTAGGGGTCTAAGTCGTGGACTGCGAAGTTTAAAAAGGTTGCGGTGTTGATTCAAGGCTTCACATAAGCAGATAATTTTCCTTCTTTCATTCGGTTTTCTGATAGACTCAAAAGACTTTCCTATAAATTTCTTAGAACTATACTGCATAATATTCGATGTTATGTAAAAATAAATCCGGACCCTCTGAGAAGTGGCCGGCCGCGGTGGCCGAGGGGACTGAGGCGGTCCAGTCACGGTCTGCACGGCCACTACGGTCGGGGGTTCGAATCCCCCCCTCGGGCATGGATATTTGTGCCGTCCTAGTTCGTAAGTAGTTCATAAGTAGTTTGTAAGTTTAGGGACTGATGACCCCGTAGTTGAGTCCCATAAACTATACAAACATTTGAACATTTTCTGAGGAGTGAGTTTGTTGGATTCGTTTCAAGAAAAGACAGTTTTCACCTCAGAGTAAAATACGCACTTATTGTTTCACGTATTGCATTTACACGTTCTTAACATTCTTCTACTGAATAGTAACACTGACCGTGGAAGCATGATCTTTTAAGATTTACTAAAAAGCGAGATTCTTGCAATAATCTTTGTGTTGTGAAAGCCTATTCTAATTTTACATCGCACAGTTTGTCACGAAAATTTTATTATTCGCTGCACTTATTGACAAAAAATGCAACTTTTATAAGAGTCTTATGTTCATAGGTATTTTGTTGTTATTTATTTAGGACTATCACAGAACATAACGAACATAAGCAGAAGCGCGGAAATAAGCGGTTCAATAGAGGTAAAGCAGGAATGCCACTCTTTTGATTTGGTAAACAGTGTGATTCCAGCAACTGATACGGCCGACAACTGTCGCTGCAGCGCGCTATGGTCGCGTGTAGCTCATTGAGGCACACGTCTTGCCTCGTATGCTCAAGTCGCGCCGTCTCCGAGCGTTCAGCCGCACGGTGGACTCGGCATGTTGACCACACAAGTTCAGATACACGTTCCGTGTGCCGACGGCTTAAGGGCTGCGGCAGAGGGGAGGGTGGGCGCTCCGGGTCTCTCGTCTTGGGGGGCCTCTAAAGCACGTTGTTTTTTGAGCGCTCTTTGCCTCTCGTTCTGGAGCCTCCAAATTTCGAAACCTATCTGTTTCAGACTCTCTTGTCCCTCTCGTCCTGGGGAACTTCTAGATCTCAAAATTTACTTTTTTTATAGTAATACGTGTATTTCCAAGTGGTCGGGGGGGGGGGGGGGGCTCATTTTGTTTTGCCGACGCCCCTGGCTTCCGACGGCCTTAGTCCGCCACTATTTTCTATTCACATACACTTACAGTTGCATATTGTCCCCTTGTAAGGTGGCTTCTGAATGGAAATTTCCTACCTTAAGTTTTGGGATTATATATGTTGGCAACAACATATATATATATATATATGTTTCCGAGTTCTGCGAAACTGGTACCGCTGTCGTACTGTACTGTACTTTCCTGAATACAGAAGCAATGAATGGGTCTCTCGCCGATTTATGGCACGTTCTGCTACGGGACACCCGGCCACGGTGGCTGAAGGGACTGCGGAGCGCCAGTCACAGTCTGCACGGCCGCTGCGGTCGGGGGTTCGAATCGCCCCTCGGGTGTGGATGTTTGTGTCGTCTTACGTATAGGGTAGTTCATAAGTAGTTTGTAAGTTTAGGGACTGATGACCCTACAGTTAAGTCCCTTAAGCTTAACAAACATTTGAACATTTTTCTACGAGACGATGTAAATATGATGCAACAGAGCCTCCAGACGGACAAGTAAACGTAACTTCTATCATGATTTCCTAGTAGGCACGTCCTACCTTGTTTCATTGCAGGAAATAATGAATATAAACAGTACAGTACGTGTAAAATGGTGTGCATGTTACAGGCAAAGAAGCTGGAGAACAGTAATGCGAGACGAAGCGGTAGATACGTTTATTTACGTATCTCCTTTAGAGGCTTCTCTCACCGCAAATTGTTTATTACAAATTGTTCAGTGGGGCAGTCTATGTCCTGCCAAATTTTTAACGCTCTTACGGAAAAAAACCCTGTATAAAATCTTGTGTCAGTATCCGATAGCTAAAAATTCAATCAGATAATAAAAAACACATAATTTAACTAAATTATGCAATCTTCTGCTAGTGAACTATCGGCAACTATGTTGCCGTTTAATCTTCGTTTAATCGTCAATGGATGCTTTTTTTTTTTTTTTATTTATGAAAAGTGCATACTGTTGCGGGAAAGCGAATTGTGAAAAAAGACGTTCAGCTTACGAAATTAAGAAGGAAATCTAAGAAATGAAGAAAATCGGTCTTCAGTGTCCCCCGACTGTTCACCTGCTGGAACAGTGAACTCGTTGCGGTGGTTGATGAGAGAAGTGACAGACACTTTTAGACATGCAGGGTTCTTTTACGTAAGAGATTCACGCTTTAAAAATTGCATTGTAAACACCTTAGGTTGTGCAATGCTGACCGAGTTGTGCAAGTAATGCAGTATGACTTCCAGTAGCAGGCACGTCTACTAGTCACGCAAATTAAGTTGACACTCGGCGCGTTGAAAGCTGGGAATGGCCGTAAAGCGATTTCTCATTTACGACCGCTCCCATAAGCCACCGCACAAAGAGTCAACTTACTTTCCTGCACTAGGACTTTTCTTACGTAAGAAGCTTCCCCCCACCATTTATGCAACCTAGCCGCTAAGTGTCTCTGCAAGTTTGTTTCTGTTCGCTCTTGCACCAAAATTAAAAATATGAAGTCATTCGTATGGGCAATAAAATATATACGATAAACTTCATTTACACTATAAATCAATCAAATCTATAGGCCTAAATTAAACTAAATACCTAGGAATAAGTGTTACTAACAATGTAATTAGAAAGAATGAATACTGTGTATCGCGGAGAAAGGGAACAATAGTGTACGTTTCACTGGCAGAACACTTAGCAGATACAACAGTTCTACTAAAGAGATTGCCTACAATATACTTGTTCGTGTTCCGTAAGATGTATGAGACAGGGAAATACTCGCAGACTTTAAGAAAAATGTAATAATCCCCATTCCAAAGAAAGCAGGTGCAGACAGGTGTGAAAATTACAGAACCATCAGTTTGATAAGTCATGGTTGCAAAATTTTAACACGAATTATCTACAGGAGAATGGAAAAGCAGGTAGAAGCTGACCTCGGGGAAATCAGTTTGGATTCAGGATGAACGTAGGAACCCGGGAGGCAATACTCACTTTACGACTTATCTTAGAAGGAAAGGCAAGGAAAGGCAAACCTCCATTTTTAGCTTTCGTAGATTTGGAGAAAGCTTTTAACAATGTTGACTGGAATACACTCTTTCAAATTCTGAAGTCGGCAGGGGTAAAATACAGGGAAAGGAGAGTTATTTACAACTTGTACAAAAGCCAGACGGCAATTATTAGACTTGAAGGGCATGAAAGGGAAGCATTAGTTGGGAAGGGAGTAAGAGAGGGTTGAAGCCTTTCTCCGATATTATTCAATTTGTACATTGAGCAGGCGATGAAGGAAACAAGGAAATATTTGGAATAGGGATTAAAGTTCAGGGTGAAGAAATAAAACATTGCGTTGAATGGAATGGACAGTGTGTTGAAGAGAGCGTATAAAATGAACATTAACAACTGCAAAACAAAGATATTGGAATGCAGTCTTAGAAAATCAAGCGATACTGAAGGAATTAGATTAGGTAGCGAAACAATGAAGGTGGTAGATAAGTTTTGTTACTTGGGTAGTAAAATAACATATAATGGTCGCAGTAAAGAGGATATAAAATGCAGAATGGCAATGGGAAGAAAAGCATTTGTGAAAAAGAGAAATTTGTTAACGTCGAATATTAATTTAAGTGTAAGGAAGTCTTTTCTGAAGGCATTTGTGTGGAGTGTTGCCTTATACGGGAGTGAAACATGTACGATAAACAGTGCGGACCAGAAGAGAATAGAGACTTTTGAAATGTGGTGCTACAGAAGAATGCTGAAGATAAGGTGGGTGGATCGTGTAACTGATGAAGTACTGAACAGAATTGGTGAGAAAAGGAATTTTTAGCATACCTTGACTAAGAGAAGGGATCGCTTGGTAGGACACATTCTTAGACATCAAGGAATCTAAATTTAGCATTGGAGGGAAGTGTGTGGGGTAAAAACGCAGAGAGAGACCAAGAGACGCATATAGTAAGCAGATTGAAATGGATGTGGGTTGCCGTTTTTATGAGGAGATGAAGAGGCTTGCTCAGGATAGAGTAGGGTGGAGAGCTGCATCAAACCAGTCTCCGGACTGAAGACCACAACAACAACAACAACAACAGTACAAATAGGATCATATGTACATGCATCCCTCGTAATAGGAGTGAGGGTAAAGCAGGGGAAATTTATAAGAGGGCGGAAGATTGTGCTGAGAGACTGTTAGCAACTGTCCAACTATACAGTTTTAACATCGTATGTGAAGACTTGCTCTCTGCCAGTGACTATTTTCTCCTCTTTTGATGAACTGTTTTATTTCATCAGAAGAGACATTTAAATTACCGTATATTTCCGCAGATAAGACGAGGTACAAATTTTCATCGCAATTTTATTGTTTAAGCATATATCTGGCGTATAAGACGACCCCCAAGTTACCATATTTACCCGAATGCATAGTGCACTTTTTTCCCCAGATTTCGGGATCTAAAAATACGCCTTGTACTTAGATTCGGAAGTAAAGCTTCAGGAAGTTCCGAAAAGTGCCGTTAGAAGCCGCCGTAAATAGTTTTCTTGATTGGTACACCTGGATTTCACCCTTTGTTGCACTGTTTGCGGTCTGATTTTGAACTTTCGTGCTTTTAGTGCTACGTTGTATCCGATCGGGTAAAAGATTTTTTTTTTTTAAAATTAAACCGCGAAGTTAAAAACAAAGGTAATTTCTTTCGCCGATACCACATTTAATCGCGCCGATGCACATATTATGCGGGTGGAAACACACAAAATTTCCCGAGAACAGAAGATAAAGGATTTCGAAGGAAGCCGCAATGCGTATAGCTCCGAAATATTTTAACCCATTCACAGCTCAGTACGTAAACATACCTTAATTGTTTTTAGTCCGACTCTGTATACCTATATTGAGAAATTATTTTTGACAAGCTACAATGTAAAATCAAGCTGCATTGTAAATAATTAACTCTATTCATGCTTTCTGGCATATAGGTTGTCATATGTACCATTGACAACTCAGTAAATTAAGAAAGCTCGAAAAGCGAATATTTTTTTAAAAAATGCGCAAAACTTTGTTTTCGTAAATCTTTCTAAAAAACTTATCTGTAGCGTAGCCTTAAGGAGGTTAGGTATAGGTTAAATAAGAAGTTTTTGTTTTTAGTACGTGAGGGCGCGTGGCTTCCGAATGTACGGTTCAGAAATAATCGATTCCCAGTTGTACGTTCGATATATATCATTTCAGGCCGAGCTACTTCGATTGTAAGCTTTCTTGTAAATTACCCCGGAAGATGTACTCTTAGGGTCCCGCCTAACTACATCATTTAAAATTACGACATATTCATAAAAATTGTAATATTCGGCTGTTCGATACGTATCGTTTCGATACTTAAGAGCTTTATATCGTTTAGAGGTCGAAGCCGCGCCTTGCAGCACACCTGCTAAATTACCAGTTTCAGACTAAATTTCAATGTAATTTTGCCCTTTTTTACGTTACGGTACTAACACTAAAAGTGGGCCTTCGCGATCGTCTTTTGACAGCTCGAAATTTAAATGAAAGTAACGGCTTAACCATTCATCTGACATGAAAATTGAATAACCGAATTTGTAGAGGAGAAAATTCTCTACAACTTTGTTCCCATTTTTTTTTTTCATATCTCGTATCGTTTGAGAGATATTTGCAAAAATAACGGAGATTTGACACTCTCCATTGGATTAAAGAAAACCAGCCGTTCGGAGATGTCACATGACATTCTTCGCTCAGAACTCTCTCTGGCATACGCCATCTTGCGTTGCGTATTTGACGATTTTCTTATTGTAATGTTGTCATTTCAAAGCAATGACGCACTGAAGAATTAACAAAAACACGCCGTTCTTCGTACGATAAATGATAATCTAGTGTCTACAAATGCCATATTAGCATCAGTTAACAACGGCCATCAATAGTATGGGCAATGCGTTTGTCTGAGACGCTGAAGGTCGGTGGTTCGGAACCCGCCACTACCTATTTTTTTTTCCCTAAAAGGGTTTCAGACACTCTTATCAATTAAGTTTTTAATATTTTGGTCCAAAATGTTTGCAAAAACTTATTTTGGTCTTCAGTTCGCAAACTGGTTTTATGCAGCTCTCCACGCTACCCTGTCCTGTGCAAGCCTTTCATCTGAGAATACGTTCGGCAACCTACATCCTTTTGAATCTGTTTACTATATTCGTCCCTCGGTCTCCCTCTACGATTTTTACCCCACGCGCTTCCTTCTAATGCTAAGTTGACAATTCCTTGATGTCTCAGAATGTGTCCAACCAATCTATCCCTTCTCTTAATCAGGATATGCCAGAAACTCCTTTTCTCCCCTATTCGGTAAGCACCTCCTCATTAGTTACGTGATCTACCCATCTAAGCTTCATTATTCGTCTGTAACACCACATTTCGAAAGCTTCTATCATTTTCTTATCTGAACTCCCAATTGTCCACGTTTCACTCCCATACAATGCTACACTCCAGAAAAATGCTTTCAGAAAGGACTTCCTAACATTTAAATTAATATTGGATGTTAACAAGTTTCGCTTCTTTAGAAACGCTTTTCTTCCCATAGCCATACTGCATTATATATCTTCTTTATTTCGGCCATCAGAAGTTATCTTACTACCCAAATAACAAAATTCATCTACAACTTTTATTGTCTCATTACCTAATCTAATTCCTTCAGCGTCGCCTGATTTTCTGACACTGCATTCCATTGCATTCGTTTTACTCTCGTTATTGTTCATCTTATATCTTCCTTTCAAGACACTGTCCATCCCATTCAATTGTTCTTCCAGATCTTTTTCGGTCTCTGACAGAATTACTATGTCATCGGCAGACCGCAATGTTTTTATTTCTTCTCCCTCCACTTTAATGCCCTCTCCAAATTTCTCCTTCCATTTCTTCACTGCCTGATCAATGTACAGATTGAACAACATCGGGGAAAGGCTACAATCCTGTCTTACTTCCTTCCCAACCTCTGCGTCCCTTTCTTGCCGTTCGACTCTAATAACTGCTATCTCGTTTTTGTATAGGTTTAATGTAACACTTCGCTCCCTATATTTTACCCCTGCTACCTTCAGAATTTGGAAGATATTGTCAAAAGCGTTCTCCAAATCAACAAACGCTAAAAACGTAGGTTTTCCTTTCCTTAGCCTATCTTCTAAGATAAGTCGTAAAGTGAGTATTGCCTCCCGTGTTCCTACATTTTTCCTAAATCCAAACTGATCTTCCCCAAGGTCGGATTCCACAAGTTTTTCTATTCGTCTGTAAATCATTTGTGTTAGTATTTTGCAACCATGACTTATTAAGCTGATAGTTCTGTAATTTTCACACTTGTCTGCACTTGATTTCTTTGGAATTGGAATTACAATATTCTTCTTGAAGTCGAAGGGTATTTCCCCTGTCTCATACATCTTGCATACCAGGTGATACAATTGTTTCATGACTGGCTCTCGTAACGGCATCAGCAGTTCAGACGGAATATCGTCTACTCCAGGGGCCTTGTTTCGACTCAATTCCTTCAAGCGCCCTGTCAAATTCTTTTCGCAGTATCATATCACCTATCTCATCTTCCTCCACTTCGTCTTCCATTTCTAGAATACTGCCGTCAAGTTACAAAACTACAAATCTGTCAGGTGTGTTGTTGTTGTTTTTTTTTTTGTGTGTGTGTGTGTGTGTGTGTGTGTGTGTGTGTGTGTGTGTGTGTGTGTGTGTGTGTACCGCTGTATAAGACGACCTCAGATTTCGGGGCCTTTTTTATGATTCAGTCATCGTCTTATCTGCGGAAATACATGGTAAATTTCCAGCAGGCATGTTGTAAGGCCGGCCGCGGTGGCCGAGGAGACTAAGGCGCTCCAGTCACGGTCTGCACGGGCACTACGGTCGGGGGCTCGAATCCCCCCTCGGGCATGGATATTTGTGCCGTCCTAGTTCGTAAGTAGTTCATAAGTAGTTTGTAAGTTTAAGGACTGATGACCCCGTAGTTAAGTCCCATAGACTATACAAACATTTGAACAAGTTGTAAGTGCGGCCCGCGGTTTACCTGCGTGCGCCTGCCACAGGGAGTTGAGCATGACGTGCCCCTGGCGCAGGAAGGGCAGCGCGATCACCTCCTCGGTGTAGTTGTAGACGGCGGCCTCGGTGAGCAGCCCGGCGGCGGGCGGCGCGATCTGCCACACGGGCTCGGAGACGAGCGCGTCGACCAGCTCGCGGTCCTGGTCGCGCATGCCGTCCCACATGTTCTTGTCGGCCAGGAAGTTGTGCAGGTCGCGCATGTTGGCCGCCGTGCACACCGTGTAGTTGAGCTGCGCCGGCGGCGGCTCCGCGCCCGTGCCCGCGCGGTGGAACGCGAACCTGTCGTGCTGGCCCTCCAGGCACAGCGCGCCGTCGCCGCTCGCGTTCAGCGACACGTACAGCGGCGTGCCCGCGTCCACCGAGATGCTCACGCCGGCGGAGCTCAAGAAGTACCTGCACACACAGCACTGAATTATTAAACAGTCCTGAAAAAGAAAGTTTGGTGATTTGTTAAAAATGGGAGACTTTTGGGGATCAGAGGTGGGGACAAAGCTACTACAAGACGATAACAGCATTTCCACTATATTTTTCTATTTTTCCCGACCAATTTTCACAAAATTATCAATTTTTTCCCTGGACCAGAAACAGAATTTCCATGATCAAAATATTCACAGGTGTACTGTCGGTCTACAGTGTCCAACGTGCACAATATTTCGGCGATCATACATGTCGCCATCATCGGGTGAACTGGCGGACTGAGCTCCTGGAAACGCGCCGGCACGGTGATACGCACGCTACGACGGCTGGGAGGGAACTTGGGTCTAGCCCGGTGGCGGGCGATTTAAATACCCTCCGCCCGCGGAACGCCCCCTCCGCCCCGCGCTGCGGTCACGCAGTGGAACCGATTGCGACGGCGTCTGAGATAACGTCATGTGAGGGCTCTGTCCGCCGTGGTCGTCAAGACGTTACGTTTGCTAATTTACTCTTAATTAACCCAAACGCTGGTTCCCAAGCTTTGCTAAGATTATAGCCACAGTCACGGTTTATGAGGTCGCCACTAATGCGAATTTTAATGACCTCTCTAATGACGCTGTCCGAGTATCTTGACGTCTGTACCAGAATCCTAGTGCGTTCATACTCCATCGCGTGGTTCTCCAACAAGCAATGTTCAGCGACCGCCGACTTGCTCGACTACATCAATCGTGTGTGCCTCTGGTGTTCAAGGCATTGATCCTCGACGGTACGCATCGTCTGTCCAATATATGACTTGCCACACTGACACGGTATTTGGTACACTCCGGCCTTCCTCAAACCAAGATTATCTTTGGCGCTCCCCACAGTGCACGAATTTTATTCGGCGGACAAAAGACAGTTCCAATCTGGTGTTTCTTCAAAATGCAGGCGGCCCTCTCCGAGAGTACGCCGGTATATGGAACGAACGGAGGGTAAATAGATGTTCCTTGACGTCTTCATCAAGAGAAGAGCTGATTGCGCCCTGGGTCATTGTGTGTATCAGAAGACGACGCACGCTGATCTGTATTTACACGCAGACAGCTGTCACTATCCTTCACAGATCTATGGGGTACTTGAAACTCAAGTACATAGGGCGCGCACTATCTCCGATGCAGAAATTGAAACACCTAAGAACTGTATTCCGAAAAAATTGGGTACTCAGAGTAGCGGATTCAGCGGGCTCTCCGCCCAACCACTACAGCACTATCTGTGGAAACGGATGAAAACACAAGGGAGGAGGTAGGCACTGCGTTTATTCCATATACCGGCGCACTGTCGGGGAAGATCGCCCGCAACCTGGTGAGGTTGGAACTGTCTTTTGTCCGCCGAATAAAATTCGTGCACTGGTGGGGAGTGCCAAAGATGATCTCGGTTTGAGCAAGGCCGGCGTGTACCAGATTCCGTATCAGTGTGGGAAGTCATATATTGGACAGACGATGCGTACCGTCGAGGATCAATGCGTTGAACACCAGAGGCACACACGATTGATGTATCCGAGCAAGTCGGCGTTCTCTGAACATTGTTAGTCGGAGAATCACGTGATGGAGAATGAACGCACTATTATTCTGGTACAGACGTCGAGATGGACTGCTTCGTTAGAGAGGCCATTGAAATTCGCATTAGTGACGACCTCATAAACCGTGACTGTGGCTATAATCTTAGCAAAGCTTGGGAACCAGCGATTGGGTTAATTAAGAGTAAATCTAGCAAACGTAACGAAGTGATGACCACGGCGGACAGAGCCCTCACACCGACGTCTTCTCAGACGCCGTCGCAATCGGTTCCACTGCGCGGCCGCGGCGCGGGGCGCGGACCGCGGAGGGGTCGCTCCGCGGGACGAGGGTATTTAAATCGCCCGCTACCAGGCTAGAACCCAGTTCCCTTCGAGCCGCTGTATAGCGTCCGGATCTCCGTGCCGGCGCGTTTCCAGGAGCTCAATCCGTCAGTTCACCTGATGTTGGCGACATGTATGATCGCCGAAATATTGTGCCCGTTGGACACTAAACCGGCAGTACACCCGTGGATATTTTGATTATCAAATACGCCAGGAGAAACTCAAGAATCACAGAACTTTCATGATTTTTCCCTTGCAGTACAAATACACCCCATTTAGCTTTAATAAGTAAACTTAACAGTCAAAAAAACTTGTCTAGGCATGCGTATGCAAAAGAAAGAAATAAAACACGACCTCACCGATATGTAAACACTCAGAGGACGGGGCTGCAGTCGGCGACGCCTATATGACAATACATATTCAGAATCAAACTTTGACTCTGCAGCAGAGCGTGAGCTGATTGAAACTTCCTTGCAGATTAAAATTGTGTACCAGAACCGGAATTCGAACCTGGAACCTTCGACTTTCGCGGGCAAGTGCTCCACCATCTGAGATACCTCGGCACGATCATTTCCGTTTTCATAACTTCTCCTGCTACCTCCCCTCCTACTTTCCAAACTTCACCATATCCTGTCTTCCAGGAGTGCTAGTCCAGCAGGGTTTGCAGGAGAACTTCTGTGAATTCTGGAAAGTAGGAGTTGAAGTACTGGCAGAAGTGAACTTGTGAGGATGGACCGCGAAGCATGGCAGGATAGCTCAGACGGTAGAGCGCTAAGGCAAAGGTCCCAGGTTCGAATTCCGGTACCGGCACACAATTTGAATCTTCCAGGAATTTTCAACACGACAGGTGTCTGGCGCAGGCGTTAGGTCGGTTACTGTTGCTACAGTGGCAGGTTATCATGATTTAGTTAGTATGAACGTGGTGCTAGAGTCAGAGCGCGAGAGAGATTGATCACAGGTCACACAGCATCTCCGAGACAGTGTTGAGAAGGAGTTTCCCGAACGACCATTTCATTAGTACACCGAGAATATCCGGAATCCGGAAAAACATTAAATCTCTGACATCGATGTGGTCAGAAAAAGATCCTGCAATTAGGAGCCTGTAAACCCGAGCTGAACGATCCGTCATTTTTCCCCAAGCTGTAGCAGTCGCCACGTTCCGCACGAAGCTCGCGTGTTACCTCGCGTTTCATTCAACTCGCTCACACTCGCAAACTACTCACTGTATCAACGTGAAACTTTCATCAATGTATTCGTCAAGAACTACACTACATTTTCATTTTAGTTTTATTTATGGCAATAATTTATAAACAGCATATACTGATGCACTTTCTGACGAGGTTATGGAATTTTCGTCATGCGTGACGAGCTTTCGGAGATGTTCAAATGTTTGTTAAGCCTATGGGACTTGACTGCGGGGTCATCACTCCTTAAACTTACAAACGACTTATGGACTAGCTTATACTAAAGATGGCACAAACATCCATGCCGAGGGGGGATTCGAACCCCCGACGGGGAGCGGCCTCGCGCATCGGAGCACAGCGCCTCAGTGCACTCGGCCACTCCGCCGCGGTTTTCGGAGCTCAAGACTCACTCATGTATCCTTGCTGACTGCACAACACAAAACTTTACGTCTCACCTAGAACCCTCAACACCGACATTGGACAGTTGATGACTGGAAACGTTACCTTGTTTGACGAGTATCGCTCCCAATTGTATCGAGCGGATGGAGGTGTACGGGTATGACGACAACTGCATGAATCCTTCGACACCGTGTGACAGCAGGAGACTGTTATAACTGGTGCAGGCTCTATAATGATGTGCAGATGGGGTGATATGGGACCCCCTGATACGTCTAGGCAAGACTCTGAAACGTGTCAAGTACGTACGCTCCCTGGTTGATCACTTACACCCATTCAAGATTGTTGGGCATTCCATGTTCAGCAGGACAACGCGACAACCAAACGTCGTGATTTGCTGCAGAGTGGCTCCAAGAAAACGCTTCTCAATTGAAACACTTTCGCGGACCAACGAACTCCTCAAATCTGAGATGCCTTGCAAAGTGCTGTTCATGGGAGATCACCAGCCTTTCGTACTCTTACGGATTTATCGATAGCCCTGCAGGATGGTCTCAGCTCCCTAAGCACTTCTCCAGATATTATTCGAGACCATGTCTTGTCGTGATGTGGGTGCTCTACAGGATATCAGGCATGTGGTATACTAGTTTCTTTGGCCGTTCAATGTAGAAAAGTAACTGTCGAAATAAAAGGGGAGCGGATACTAGTTAAAGGTGGAGAAAATTTTCGGGGTCATTGTCGGGGATATTACAACTATTAGGAGACTTGACAATAACCCTAATAACCCTAATCCTCCTCCTTCCTATATAACTATAGCAGTAGTTCGTGAATAACGCAACCAGCCATTATGCTATTAAATTATTTTATTTTAAAGCCTTTACCAGTTTCAGACTACGTTTTCTATTAAATGTGCCTTTTCATCAGCAACAAATGATCTGCTTCTTTACTACACGAGAGTATTCATGAGTTCTTTAGTGCCACAGATAATTTGTTTCACTGATGAAAACCGTATGTAAGTGCTTGTATTTACTTAGGCATAAAATAAAAAAGTTGTGCTCACTCAATTTCTATTGGATGGTGAAATTTTCTGTTGGTGTTCATATGGTTTTCTTCAAGACATAAACTATACTGCATCATAATAAGTACATAATATATACCATCATGGCACACTTCAGATTAGTCAGTACGTAATTTATAGCCAAAAAATGTGCTACATATGTGGTGTTTTTGTTTACATAGGAAAGATTATTGTTTACAAAGGTATACAGATACTCTTTCTATGACAAAAGATATACAATATCAACAGTGATGTGTGGAATGTACTTAAGTACCATTTAAGTAACAGAAACACATTGAATTTTGGAAGTTATATGATCCACACACAAATTTATAAAAATGTGCTTTATTACACTTTACAACTTACATCAAAGCGCTAAAAATTAAGATGTATCGGTTATATTAACAGTATATTTAGATTTACATGTCTCATCTCATGAACAGATAACTGAATGTGTAGATTTTGCTAGTTACATAGTGGCATATTTTAGTAAATACTGAAATTAAAAGTTTGCAATATTATGTTACTCTGTCTGTCTTGATTATTCTGTCTGTTTTCTGACTGTTTACTATTAGGTTTCGCATTTTTAATTAGGTTAACCTTTGTATGATGGCGTGTTTTTTCTATGATAACCCAAGCAAATTTTGTAGAAAATGTTTATTGACAAGCCACAGTTCTTCAGTTATGATGTGGTGGGGTGAATTAAGGTTGTGAATATAAATTTGCAATTCTTCTACAAGGTCCTGTTTTATCTTTGTCAGTAATATGTAATGTCTGCAAATTATCATTACACTGTGGATACTCAGGTTCAAACCTATTCTTTTCAAAATATTCAAATGTTTGTAAAGCTTATGGGACTTAACTACGGGGTCATCAGTCCCTAAACTTACAAACTACTTATGAACTACTTACGAACTAGGACGGCACAAATATCCATGCCCGAGGGGGGATTCAAACCCCCGACCGTAGTGGCCGTGCAGACCATGACTGGAGCGCCTCAGTCCCCTCGGCCACCGCGGCCGGCCCTATTCTTTTAATTTGTTCATAGTTGCAAATAAAATTGTACTTACGGGGTTCATGACTAATTAAAACCGAAACAGCTAATTTTATAGCTATTTTGACGTTGACGCCTATGTTTGCCTATTTCAGCTTTAAAATCCTAAGAGGCACTTATTTCTTCCCAATTATATAGCCTTCTTTTGAAAAAATCAAAGTTAGAAACACTGAAGTCAATATTTGAAAAATAAAAGTGCTGCTATTGGTCTGTGCTCTCAGAATTAACATTGTGTAAAAGATATTGTTGACTCAACTTACACGAAAAGAAATAAAAAATTTAAAAAAAGACCGGATAACGTATTTCGGAGTCTTGGATATGGATTTCTGTATATGAAACTCTAACACATTCAAAGGATGATTGTTGGTAGGTTATATCCAGGTATGCCACCCAGAGATTATTTGAATTGTTCAAAGCAAAGGCCAAAGACTGAAGAACAAATAGCCGCACACTTTGTCAACACTGGCTTGAAGGTGCCATATTCAAATGGAGTAGATGAAAATAAAGTGCTTCTGGCTTTGAAAGATGCAACACAAAACGAAGATCCCTCAGTTCAGCTAGACTTGGCTTACAGTAGAGACAACTGCACATTTATGGCGACAGCTAGTTACGAATTTATGACTCAGGTAGAGCTATCTACGAAGGTATTGCTTTTCTGGAGGAATTGGAAAACAAAATGATTGAAGCATAGGTGAGGGAGGAGATAAAAAACGGGGAAAAATTCAATAGGTTTTCCAGAAAAACACTGGCCTTAACGCACTTTGCAAAAAAGTTGCACTAAATGACTTCATTCATGTTTAAAATGTACCGAAAATGAAGTTCGTCCCCACCACATCCGTTGATGTAGAACGTTCATTTGTGGCTTTTCTTTGGAAAATCTACAAAAGGTTCAGTCATTTACTGTGAACCGTCTGGATGTTAGAAACCACTAGCTTATTCAGCATTTATTATGTTGTATGGGCCTGTTACATGTATTTCAACATATGGGTTCTGATCTGCATTGTATTTTGGCCCACTTTAGGTTACGGTATTAACACTAAAAGTGCACCTTTGCGATCGTCTTTTGACAGCTCGAAATTTAAATAAAAATAACGGCTTAACCATTCATCTGACGAAAAAACTGAATAACCGAATTTGTAGAGGAGACAATTCTCTGTAACTTTGCTCTATTCTGTTTTTTTTTCATATCTCATATCATTTGAGAGATATTTGCAAAAAATAACGGAGTTTTGACACCCTCCATTGAATTAACGAAAACCAGCCGTACGCAGATGTCACGTGACATTCCTCGCCCAGAACTCTCTCTGGCATACGCCATCTTGCGTTGCGTATTTGATGATTTTCTTATTTTGACTTACACGTAGTCATTTCGAAGCAATGGCGCATGAAGAATTAGCAAAAACACGTCGTTCTTCGTACGATAAATGATAGTCTAGTATATACGAAAGCCATATTAGCATCAGTTAACAACGGCCATCAATAGTATGAGATTAAAGAACACTACTTGTAACTGTTAGTCGTAGTGTAGTGGGCAATACGTTGGACTGTGATGCTGAAGGTCAGTGGTTCGGAACCCGCCACTACCTATTTTTTTTTTCCTAAAATGGTTTCACACTCTTATTAATTAATTTTTTATTATTTAGATTATTATTTGTCCAAAATGTTTAGAAAAACTTATAAAACTACAAATCTTAAGTGGGCAGTAAATCACGTAAGTGCGATTATTTTAACTGGAAAGGTATGGTGTCAGTTTAATCAGTAATGATGTGTGATGTTTTTGTTATTGTAAACGATTGAAAAATGGCTCATAAGCTGACACTGCGTACTTTATTTTATGTTTATTTCATCTGATGAATTCCTTTTTAGGGCCAAGATTTTAAACAACCTAAACGGGGTAAAGAAAATACACATTTTAGACCCAAAATCCGCGCTGTAGTTATCATTAATATTAGAGATGTTATAGTCGGGCCGAAATACGATGAACCCTGGCTCCGCCTGCTGGGCTGGGAGACAGCCCCAGCCGCGGAAACTGAATGCAACCATGTTGCCAAGTAGTTAGTTCGCTGCCTGACAGTAAAGCTTAACGGTCGGTGCTGTGTGACAGAACTGGCAACAGTGCAGAGCGCAGCCGAGTGAGCTTAGTGACGTCGGCCTGATGTCTTCAGGAGCTGAATGCGATACATCGACCTGTCGACACGAGTCAATATTTCGACACGCAGAAATTGTCTCCGGCGATTGGGAACTCGCTAGCTGTCAGCCAGTGAGCTACGCCATAATACTGACAAACATATGCCAGCAGACGACGATGTTCTGAGTATGCTGTTTTCCTTTTTACAAAAGAAATGAAAGTTATCCTATTAGGATCACTGTTAACCACATACCCTATAATTGTGACATATTCACGAATAAATTGCCAAATATCGGTGACAAGAAAGGAATATCAAGAAAAACCACACTCTCGAAAATTTCCACGTATTCGAAACTAAGCAGCAAAATACTGGGGGCAAACAAGCAATATTACGAGATAATAGAAAATAAACAGCCAAATGTTTGTGAATGTCGCTGATACTTATTTCATTTAGGCCTACCAACAATTTAAGAGTTTCCCATACGTTTGTCACTTACCATTTTCTCAAAAATCGTAATATATTTGGAACAAAGATCAAATATTTTTGTAAAGGAAAAAACAGAAATATCATTGCTAGTCTTATCACTTGCAGCAGTTTAATTCTCCATTTTTTAGTCACAAACAAATTTCTTAATCGATGACACCTATTCCTGACACAGCATTTCGTTACAATTAACATCGAGTACTGTGTAACATACTACTGTAATATGAATAAGAAAATCCCACCATATGTTATGAATAAGTAACTAGTACAACGTGATACAAACAATAAAAGTAAAAAATAAATAAAATAAAATAAAAATCGTTGGGAGAGATTTGAACCCTTACCTCCAAATTGATGATCTATCCACATCTACATGCCATAATCATCTATTGTAGACCTTAGTAGGTGTTTTTTTTGTTTATGTGTGTTTTCATTTACATTTAGTTATAACAAATTGATCTGGATACGATTTTGTTATACATCTTTGATGCGCTGTTAGCCTGAAACACCTTAATGCGAGTTATAAAACCAAATCTGCGAAATATATAGCAAATCAAGATGGCTTGTGTTGGCATGGAAAGAAAAAGTGGAAATCTCTTAGTTTAGGTATACGTTAAACAAGAAATTTTTTTATAGTACGTGAGGGCGCGTAGCGTTTAAATATCCGGTTAAGAAACACACAGCATCACATTGGCCGGAGACAATTTCTGCGTGTCGAAATAAGGACTCGTTTGTTATATAGCTACAGAGATCGATAGCGTCCGGTCGTGGCCACAGTCGAGTTTGTTTGCGAGTTGTGACTGTGACGTCAACACGACGCTTACCGTGGCCGGCGAGAAAGACAAGCCCCAGCGCCGACGGCATGCCACGTAAGCAATAGTTCCGAGCCGGCGCGATCGCTAGCGGATTGGCCGGCCGCTGGGGCACACCCCACTGCGTCATAGCGGGCAGCCACTGAGCTAGCGATCTCTCTGGCTCGGAACTACCTTGCTTACGTGGCATGTCGTCCGCGCTGGGGCCTGTCTTTCCCGTTGGCCGCGGACGCTTGCCTAGCGTGTCACTAAGCTCACCCAGCGCAGCCGAACGTGCGCATGTGCAGAGCAAAGCTCGCGTTTGACTTACTCCAATGGTCTGATGCCGCAGCCAGCGTTCAAAGCTGATTGGCGCAAGCACCAGGGATCATGTTATTTCGGCTCGACTATAGTAAAGCTTAGTGGCTTAAGCATGGGCCAAGGATGGTTCGTTTCGAGAAGACTGGAGCAGGGTTTAGATGTGTGGACGTAGGCCAGAGTAGTATGACATACCTGCTGAGCACGTTGCCCCATGGGTGCGGTCCACTGCCGGTGACGAAGGGCGAGCAGTTGAGCGACAGGCCCTGTGGCAGCGGCCACAGCTTACCCGCTACGTGACCCGCCCCGTACCAGTTGGCGCTGCCCAGCTGGTAGCAGTCGCGCGGCACAGGCTGCCTGCAACAACAACACACCCTCCACTGATGTCAACCACCAACACACTGCCGTCTGCTTGTTGCCAGCTCCAAACTTACATTACCTGGCAGATTAAAATTGTGTGCCGGAACCGGGTCTCGAACCTGGGACCTTTGCCTTTCGCGGGCAAGCGCTCTACCGACTAAGCTATCCCGACACGACTCACGATGCCGCCTCACAACTTTACTTCCGCCAGTACCTCGCCTCCTACTTTCCAAACTTCACAGGTCTCCTGCGAAACATGCAAGACTAGCACTCCTGGAAGAAAAGAAAGGATATGGTGCAGACATGGTTTAGCCACAGCCTAAGGGATGTTTCCAGAATGAAACTTTTCATTCTGCAGCGGAAACATCCCTTAGGCTGTGACTAAGCCATGTCTCCATCATATCCTTTCTTCCAGGAGTGCTAGTCTTGCATGTTTCGCAGGAGAGCTTCTATGAAGTTTGGAAAGTACTGGTGGAAGCAAAGTTATGAGGCGGCATCGTGGGTCGTGTCGCGATAGCTCATTCGGTAGAGCGCTTGCCCGCAAAAGGCAAAGGTCCCAGGTTCGAGTCCCGGTTCCAGCACACAATCTTAATCTTAAAATGTCTGTAAATCTAGCGGGCCAAACTGCATGGTCATCAGTCCTTAGCTTACAATCTACTTAAACCTAGGTAAACTAACCTACGGACAAACACACACACACCCATGTCCCAGGGAGGACTCGAACCTTCAAGGAGAGCAAACGCGCGCACCGCAGCGAGGTGCTTTAGACCGCTCGGCTGCTCCACCGCGGCATTTTAATCTTCCAGGAAGTTTCATATCAGCGCACACTTCGCTGCAGAGTGAAAAGTTTCATTCTGGTTACATTACCTGTTTTGTGTACCACAGGGGTTAATCCCTCATTTATTAATTTATTTGGTATAAATCGCTCAACAGTTGTCGATATTTTTTCTTTGAATGTAAGCCTCATGTGATCTACACTCACATTGTGTTTTGGAAGACTCTAGATTATCACTTAGGAAAGCGTTAAACATATTTTTATCTGCCTTTTTAAACAGATAATATTTTTTGTTTCATTTTGGTGGATTTGGGAACTTTGATATTCGGTCTCACTACCACAACTCTGTGTTTACTAATCCCTGTATCTATTTTAATATTCTTAATTATATTACACCATTGGAAAATAAAATAAAATAAAAACCCATGAATTCGTCAACTCACCAGAGCGAAATTTTATTGACACTTTCTTGAGGATGTATCAATACACGATCACGCAGTCAGAACCATACGCACGTCAGTTCAGTAACCAGAGCGTGGACGATGTCAACGCTAGTATCGTATATAAGCTCCTTTTGCAGTAATGCAGGGAGCAAATTTCTCATGACGACGAGCGTAGAGGTCTTACGGTATGGCCTGCATAGCAGTGATCTGATGCCTCAGTTGGACCAGATCTCGTGCTGGTTGTGTAGAACGCGCCAAGATGACGTTTCATACGGTCCAGACATGCTCAATGGGGGACAGATAGATCTGGGGATAATGATGGACAGGGTAGTTGACGTACACCTAGAAGAGCACGTTGGATTGTACAGCATACGTGTGGACGTGCTTTCTCCTGTTGGAAAAGCACGTCACTTTGTTGGTGGATGAACGGTGACAAGGCGGGTTGAATGAAGGTTTCAGTGTAGCGTATACTGTTCAGTTTCCCCACAACCAATACCAGAGGAGAACGGCCAGTGTAATATATGGCTCCCCACAGCATGATGCAAGGTGTCGGTTCCGTTGGCCTCCGTCGCATACACTCCAGATTTTCGCACTCCCCTGCACGACACCTCACACGCACACGACCATCATTGGCATCGAGGCAGCGACGACTCTCATCACTGAAGACGACATGTCAACATTCAGCCCTTCTTAAGCGCCTACCATGACACCACTGGAGGTGGACTGAACAATGTTGGGACGTGAGCACAGGACATTCTAACGGCACACATGATCGTCCGTCATTGTGAGGGGAGCGATATTCTATACTCGCCATTCTCCTCTAGTGAACGTCTAGAGAACACTGAACAGTGCACGGTACACTGAAACTATCATTTAACCCATCTTGCTACCACTCATGCACCAACAAGGTGATATGCTTTTCCAAAAGGACAATGGAGATCCACATGTATCTCGTCCCATCCAACGTGCTGTTCAAGGTGTACGTCAACTACCCTGGCCAGCACGATACCCAGATCTCTCCCCCATTGAGCATGTTTGGGACCGCATGAAACGTCATGTTTGGCGGCACGAAATCTGGCCCAACTGAGGCACCAGGTGGAAACTGTATGGCAGGCCATTCCACATAACCACATTCGGAACCACTACGATCGTTTCCATTTAAAGAATTACAGCTTCCATTGCTGGAAAAGGAGGGTATACACTGTACTAACACGAACATTGCGGACGCTATGGTGACTGCACCCAAGCGCGTACGGCTCTGCCTGTGTGATCGTGTGTTGCATACATCCTCAAGAATATATCAATCAAATTTCCCTCTGCTGGGTCGACGAATTCATGATGTTCTTTTTTTTATTTTCCACTAGTTGTTAGGTATGATATCAAAGCTATTTACTATTCTAGTGAGTTCTTGAACTAATTGTTCGAGAAAGCCTTCAGTACAATTAGGGACTTGTCTTCAGTTTTGAACATCTATTTTTGCCAACATATCGAGGGTGGGTTAAAGTCAACGCCAACTACAATTGCATGCTTTGGGTACGTTTTTGAAATTTCATCCAAGCTTTATTTGAACAGGTCGGTTAAAAGAACCGATTATTAATTTGTTCCGTTTGTCTGGTATAACCTTTACCCTTACAAATTCTCGGGTTGCAGTGGAGTAGCTGAGCGGTCTAAAGCGCTTCGCCGCAGAGCGCCCGGTTGCTCGCCGTCGGAGGTTCGAGTACTCCCTGGGGCATGGTGTGTGTGTGTTTTGTCCTTAGGTTAGTTTACCTTAGTTTAAGTAGTTTGTAAGCTACGGACTGATGACCACGCAGTTTGGTCCGATAGATTTACAAACATTTGAACATTTGGCATTTTAACTAGTGAAACGTTTTTTATGTGAGTAATATTGATATATGTTGTAAATATATTATTACATATCTAATTGTAATATAAAAATACGTATAACTGTCCTTATTTCTGTTTTAAAGGAATCTCTTGAACCATAGAAGTGGCCAACACTGTAACACGAAGAGAGTGTGAAATTGTGAGGTTATCCTAACTCTCTTGATAGATAACGTGAGTAGCTTATATGTTACATTTTGTATTATTTCATTGTTTCCTGACAGAAAATTTCTTATATATATTTGTTTTCTAGAAAATGCCTCGTCGCAGAACCTGCAGAAATACGCCTGACATCTTCTGCTACATCTGCGGAAAAATATGCATTTGCTAGGCACATGAAGAAGATTTTGCCCATTGTAAATAAAGCCTACAAACATTACTTTGGAATAAAGCTTGGAGATCAACATAAGGATTGGGCACCCCACATTTGTTGCGTCAAGTGCTACGTTACACTGATAAACTGGTGGAAAGGTAAAGGAAACTGCAAATTGTTTACAGTGCCAATGGTATGGAGGAAATTTTATTATTCTTGTTTGACAAATGTTCATGGCTATACAAATCGGAAATCTAGAGTCATTTAGTGAACCCCAAAGTGACTTCTGCAATCAGACCAACCTCGCACTCAGAAACTCTTCCAGTACCTATTAGTCCAAGAAATGAAGGAAATGAATCGGATACCGACAATGCAAAAAGTATGAGAAGAACAGGCATCATCTCCTGGAAAAAAAAGAAAAGAAAAAAAGATCAGTCATATCAGTACACGAGCTCTTCGACTCTACGTTTCATATCAGATGCATATTTGAACGATCTAGTTCGTGATTTAGGCCTAAGCAAACAAAAAGCGGAACTACTGGCGTCGAAGTTGCAAGAATGTAATCTGTTAGAATCAGACACGAAAATAACCGAGTTTAGAAGTAGAGAAACTTTCTTCCTTATATTGTAACTGAAGGCATGATGATATACTGCAGTGATGTTTCTGTCCTCATGAATGCTTTGAACTTCAAATATGAGTCGCAGAACTGGAGCCTTTTCATACATGGCTCGAAAAACACTCTGAAGGGAATTCTCTTTCACAAAGGAAATTCAGTGCCTTCTGTTCCAGTTGAGTATGTCACTCTGACTAAAGAGTCCTTTGGTGTTTTGAAAAATTTCTTGCAATTAATTAAGTATGAAGACCGTAAGTGGAAAATATGTGGCGACTTGAAAATAATTGCAATGGTATTGGGAATGCAACAAGGCTACACGAAATATGGACTTTCCTGTGTGAGTGGGTTAGTCGTGACGGAAAATGACTCTATAAAAGGAAGGTACAATTCTGAACATGGCTGATTAACAGCAACCGTAATCCAATTTTTAAAATAATTTTGTATACCAGCCAACCGGTTGCGTAATTTTTAGGTTCTTGTCCTAGGTTTTGTTGCCACTAACGACAACAAGAATAAAAATAGTTACCTAAAATGATAATAAAATATCTTACATAAGGATAACGATTTACACAGGCGAAACAGTAAAATCACCAGTACTTACATAAAACACATGATGTCAAAAACATTAGGAGCAGGATTTCTCAGGTCAATTACAATAAAAATTAACATTCTGGCAGTTTCTTCATGCTGGTGTAATTTGTATTTTATTTTTGTGGCCAGAATGCTAATTTTTATTGTAATTGACCTGAGCAATCCTGCTCTTAATATTTTTGACGTCATGCGTTTTATGTAGGTAGTGGTGATTTTACTGTTTTGCCTCTGTAAAATTTTTTCCTTGAGTAAGCTATTTACTCTGTTATTATCATTTTTATGTAACTATTTTCATTCTTCTGATGAAGTTGTCCTTAGTGGCAACGAAACCTAGGTCAAGAACCTAAAAATTACGCGACCGGCTGGCTGGTATACAAAATTGTTTTAAAAATATAAAAGAAAGGTTTGACCTCAAAGGAGCTGGAAAGTGGAGGAAAATACAGAATGAGAAATTGGTAGCCAGTGGAGGTGTTCGTCTATGACCTCTTCAAATCAATCTAGGCCTTTTTAAATAATTTGTAAAGGTCATGAATCAATCTGTACAAGGGTTTATGTACCTTTCAAAAACTTTCCCTCGACTTTCTTCAACAAAAGTAAAGGAAGGGGTGTTTGGGGTGCCCACAAAGTAGAAAACTTCAAAAATGACATTTTGAAGAATGCCTTTCACCCAAAGAAAAAAAAAAAAACCTGGATTTCTTAAGAATGTAGCTGAAAACTTTCTGGTAAGAAAAAGAGCTGACAACTATGAAAAATTGGTTCAAGAAATGATAAATGCATTTAGGGATTTAGGGTGTAACATGTCATTAAAATTGCATTTCCTAGATTCACATCTAAACTATTTTCATGACCTGAGAGCTGTAGCAATGTTTCCGACGAACTTGGCGAAAGGTTCCATCAAGATACAATGTTCTTGGAAAAGCTTTATGAAGGGAAATGGATGCCTGCGATGCTTGTCGACTACTGCTGGAACATCATTCGAGAGGACACCACTGTTCACAAGAGAAAAAAAAGAACCGTAATACATCGTTGTTTATTATTCACAGCAGAGACATACAAATAGAATATTTCCTATAACTCGAAAACTATGCCTGACACGGAATTTGGGAGGTGTGTTTCCATATGAATCACGTGTAAAACTCCCAGAAAAACACTTTTTCTCTGAAGACAGCAAGACTGGGAGAGGTCTCAGACAAGTCTGTTGTCTCTCTCCAATTTTATTTAACATTTATCTGGAAGAAGTACTGGAAAGCTGTTTGGATGGAACAAGAGGAGTAAAGATAGGTGGGAGGAAAATTGATTGTATAAGATTTGCTGACGACATGGTCATCCTTACAGAAAATAAAGATACGCTGACTCAAATTCTAAATAATCTGACAAGGAAAGTACATGGGATCGAACAAACATATCTGTATGAACGTTTGGTTACAGGATTTCTACGTACATCTCAATGTGCTGGTGGGTGTTGTTTTTCTACACATCTCTGCGACCATGCTCTAGATAGCATTGTAGATGTAATTGTAGACGCCATACATAATGCAAATATCTTAACTTATATACTAATCATCGTACATGTTCTATAGCGAATTGTCATCAAAAGCCGTGATGATAGTTGCAACTTTAACCTTCTTCCCGAAAGACTGTAGGTATACACTGCCACTGCTTCCATCGCCTCTTCCCGTTCTTATCGTAGCACTACCGCTTGCAATGAGTTGTTCGTCATTATCATCCCTATTATTATTATTATTATGAGTTTCTAACAACAGTATCTAACTTATGCTCATATTTCTGTATCATAACATATACGAGAAAGCATCTTCTACACTAATACCATCTTCACGAAGAAGGGTTCTTCGTAACTTCATGTCAACTAATCGCAATACATTAGCAGGATTGATTACCAATCGCAGCTCCTTCTAACGCTTCACCACACAAATAACATCACAAAACGCAACTTCGGAGGCACACTGCACCGTCCCTACTGGCGAACCGACAGGACAAAGTGCAATGCGGCATGGCACACGCAAAGGCCTCTAAAGGACGACTGCAGAGTTTTGCAGATGTGGGAGTATCACTAGTGCAATAAGGGATCTTTACTTTATCTCTCATACGATTTTGGTGTATACGTGTTTGTTCGAGCCCAAGTACTTTCCTTGTGAGTGAAGCTTGTACAGCATATGGCATGAAAATTAATAAAAAGGAAACGGAAAGCATGGTCATAGGTTTAAAGAAAAAAAAAGTGAAAATCAACTTGGAGTCAGAAGTCATAGAACAGCTGACAGCATTCAAGTATTTGGAAAGTTGGATTAAGAAGATATGAATTGCCAACAAGACATCAAAGTGAGAATGGCTCTGGCGAAAGAAGCGTTCCAGAAGCAAAGAAGACTCCTAACCAGTGGTTTAAACAAAGAATTAAGGAAGAGACTGGTTAAATGTCTAATATGGAGTGGGCCTTGTATGGAGCAGAAACGCGGACATTGAGAAAGCAAGATGAGAAGAAAATTGAAGCTTGTGAAATGTGTATATGGAGTAGGATAGAGAAGATCAGCTGGCTCTATAAAGTCAAAAATGAAGAAATACGGTATAGAGTTGGAGAGGAACGAAGGGTGTCGCTGACGATAAAGAATAGGAAACTAAACTGACTAGGCCACAGTTTAAGACGAGATTGCCTTCTGGTAGAGGCAAGATTAGAATAGATTAGATTAATACTTGTTCCATAGATCATATATACGATATTTCGTAATGATGTAGAAAGTGTCAGTTTAGTAAATGTTTTCTACACTTGACAATATTTTAAGGATATTTATTACATTTTTTGTTGATTTTTTTTTAAGTTTTATCTAAAAATTCATCTACATTGTAGAAGGAGTTGCCATTCAGAATTTCCTTTCATTTCTTTTTAAATACTAGTTGGCTATTTGTCAGACTTTTGATGCTACTTGGTAAGTGACCAAAGACTTTTGTGGCAGCATAATTCACTCCTTTCTGAGCTAAAGTTAGATTTAACCTTGAATAGTGAATACCATCCTTTCTCCTAGTGTGGTAGCTATGCGCACTGCTATTACTTTTGAATTGGGTCGGATTGTAAATAACAAATTTTATGAATGAGTATATATATTGTCGAGGCTATAGTGAAGATCCCTAGATCCCTAAAGAAACGTCTGCAGGATGTTTTTGGGTGGGCTCCAGCAATTATTCTGATTACACATTTTTGTGCAGTGAATACTTTTTTACTCAATGTTGAATTTCCCCAGAATATGATCCCATATGAAAACAATGAATGAAAATAGGCGTAGTAAGCTAATTTACTGAGACGTATACGACCAAATATTGCAATGACTCTGATAGCATAAGTAGCTGAACTCAAACGTTTAGGACATCTTCAATATGTTTCTTCCAATTCAGTCCCTCGTTAATGCAAACAACTAAATATTATGAATATTCAACCTTAGCTAAGATTTATGTTCAAAGTCTAAATTTATTAATGTCGTCATGCCATTTACTGTATGAAACTGTATACTGGGTTTTATCAAAGTTTAATGAGAGTCCATTTGTTGAGAACCACTTAATAACTTTCTGAAAGATATCATTTACAATTTCATCAGTTAATTTCTGTTTGTGGGTGTGATAGCTATACTTGTATCATCAGCAAAAAGTACTAGCTTAGCATCTTCGGAATGTAGAATGGCAAATCATTAATATACAGGGTGTCCCAGCTATCTTGTCCACCCAAAATATCTCTGGAACAATAACAGCTATTGGGGAAACGACTTTCACCGGTATCAATGTTCAGCCGGGGCCCATGAATGTACGTATTTGGAAACATTCTAGAACGAAAGCAAATGTGTTTTTTAACACAAACTTATGTTTTTAATGGACACCCTATATTTTTTCTTCAGCAATCCATAGCATGACAAATCACAAACAATGGCGTTGATTGCATCGCAATATTCCAATTACATCCCGAGATATTGCAATGCGAAGTTGACGCTTGAAATACGCGAAACGCGCGGCTAGCGCACGTCCTGAGACTCAGGCGATAACTCCATGCTGCTCAGGACGTGCGCTAACCGCGCGTTTCGCGTATTTCAAGCGTCAACTTCGCGTCGCAATATCTCGGGATGTAATTGGAATATTGCGATGCAATCAACGCCATTGTTTATGTGCTTTGTCATGCTATGGATTGCTGAAGAAATAATGAGGTGTCCATTAAAAAAAAACATAAGTTTGTGTTCAAAAAACACATTTGCTTTCATTTTAGATTGTTTCCAAATATGTACATTCATGGGCCCCAGCCGTACATTGATACCGGTGTCGTTTTCAAATAGCTGTTATTGTTCCAGAGATTATTTGGGTGGACAAGATAGCTGGTACACTCTGTATATTAAGAACAGGAAAGGACCCAAGACCGAACCTTGTGGGACCCCATTTTTCATAACTCCCCAGTTAGAGGAATTACTTGTTTCATCTATATCATGTGAACTGCTTATTTCAACTTTCTGCACTCTTTCAGTTAACTGTGGTTTAAACCATTTGTGCACTGTCCCACTCATATCACAATACTTAAGCTTATCTAGAAGAATCCATGATTTACACAATCAAAAGCCTTTGAGAGATCACAAAAAATGCCAACTGGTGACGTTGGGGTTGCGTTCCGGGAAAGAGATGGAGGGGCAGAAGAAGGTACCAGATGCTGGATGACGTCAGCAAACCGTTACATGTACATCTACATACATACTCCGTAATTCACCGTAAGGTGCGTGGCGGAGGATACACTGTACCACTACTAGGCATTTCCTTTCCTATTCCACTCCCAAATTGAACTAGGGAAAAAAAGAATACCTATATGCCTCCGTACGAGCCCTAATTTATCTTGTGTTTGTGATCTTTACGCGAAATGTAAGTAGGCGGCAGCAAGATCGTACTACATTCAGCTTCAAATTCAAATTCAAAATGTTCAAATGTTTGTAAATCTTATGGGACTTAACTACGGGGTCATCAGTCCCTAACCTTACAAACTACTTATGAACTACTTACGAACTAGGACGGCACAAATATCCATGCCGGAGGGGGGATTCGAACCCCCGACCGTAGTGGCCGTGCAGACCGTGACTGAAGCGCCTCAGTCCCCTCGGCCACCGGAGCCGGTAGCTTCAAATTCCGGCCCTTTAAATTTACTTAACAGAAATTCACGAAAAGAACGTCGTCTTTCTTCCAGCGATCCCCAGTTGAGTTGCCGGAGCATTTTCGTGTCACTCGCGCATTGGTCAAACCTACCAGTAACAAACCTAGCAGCTCGCCTCTGAACTGCCTCTATGTCTTCCTTTAAACTGATCTGCTGCGGGTCCCAAACACTCGAGCAATACTCAAGACGTGGTCGTACAAGCGTTTTATACGCGGTCTCCTTTACAGGTGAAGTACATCTTACCAAAATTCTCCCAATAAACCGAAATCGGCTGTCCGGCTTTCTCACAACTGTCCTTACATGTTCGTTCCATTTCATATCGCTCTGCAATGTTACGCCTAGATTTTTGAACAACGCGACAGCATCAAGAAGCTCACTGCTAATGCTGTATTCGAACGTTGTTGTTATGGTCTTCAGTTCGGAGACTGGTTTGATGCAGCTCTCCACCCTACTCTATCCTGAGCAAGCCTTTTCATCTCCTCATAAGAACGGCAACCCACATACACTGGAATCTGCTTACTATACGCATCTCTTTGTCTCCCTCTGCGATTTTTACCCCACACACTTCCCTCCAATGCTAAATTTATGATTCCCCGATGTCTAAGAATGTGTCCTACGAAGCGATCCCTTCTTTTAGTCAGGGTATGCCAAAAATTCCTTTTCTCACCAATTCTGTTAAGTACCTCTTCATTAGTTATGTGATCTACCCACCAAATCTTCGGCATTCTTCTGTAGCACCACATTTCAAAAGACTCTATCCTCTTCCTGTCCGCAATGTTTATCGTCCATGTTTCACTCCCGTACAAGGCAACACTCCACACAAATGCCTTCAGAAAAGACTTCCTTACCCTTAAATTAATATTAGATGTTAGCAAATTTCTCTTTTTCAAAACTGCTTTTCTTCCCATTGCCATTCCGAACGTTATGGGATTGTTTTTTTTTTTTTTTTTTTTTTTTTTTTTTTTTTTTTTTTTTCTACTCATGCGCATCACCTTACATTAGGAGGGTAGCAGAGAACGAAGATGATGTCAAAAGACAGAGAAGGCTATGCAGTAGGGCAGACAGCTTGTGGAGCAGTGTTACTGACGCGTTGAGCGCCTGCCAGGAGAGGCGGTAGCAGCGCACGGCGGCGGGCTGCTGCTGCGGCTCGCTGTAGCGCCAGTGCAGGCGCGCGCGGCGCGGCCACTCCATGCAGACGGCGGCCGGGTCGCGGCGGTCGCGCTCCAGGCACTCGTAGGCCGGGCCCAGCCCCAGCTCCAGGCCCAGCCGCCCCACCACCAGCTCGCGCTCCGACTCGTCGAAGATGCGCACCTGACGCTCCTCCTTGTTGTACCGCATCCGCTCGAAGTACGCCCGCTGCCGACACACACAGCACACCACTCCACTCACTAGCCTCACCTCTCTCTTCTGATTATACATGTAGGATATTTAACACATCTTATAAAATAGGCTGCATGTGGGTATGTATGTACGAGGTATGTCCACAAAGTAAGTTCCATTTGGTTATATAAACCAAACGTGAACAGATACAGAAAAAATATTTATTGTATAAAAATCTGCAACTGTTCAACTACTTTTCTACATAACTTCCGAAATTTTGTAGGCACTTGTCATAGCATGGGACACGTTTGTGTGTGCCTTCTTTATAGAAGGTTGCCGCCTGTGTATTCAACCATGTGGCAAACATGTTCTTTCAGGTCATCATCGTTGAAGTGTTGACCACTTAGGACAGATTTTAGGTGTAAGAAGAGATGAAAGGAGTCTCCTCCTTCCCTTCACGTTGCCGCCCGACCTCACAATGCCAATGTGAGCAAAATACTCTTACGGGAATTTCATTGGGACGTGTTTGATCATCCTCCGTACAGTCTCGCTCCTAGCGACTTTCTTCTTACATCTAAAACCTGTCCATGTTGGTCAACACTTCAGCGATGATGACGAGCTGAAAGAACATGTTACCACATGGTTGAATACGCAGATGGCAACCTTCTGTGAAGAAGGCATACCAAGACTTCTCCCACACTATGAAAAATGCCTACAAAATTTCGGAAGCTATGTAGAAAAGTATTTTAATAGTTTTATATACTTGTACAATAAATATTTTTCCTGTATCTGTACACGTTTGTTTTATATAACCAAACGGAACTTACTTTCTGGACATGCCTCGCATGTTCCACATCTACTACTAAACTACTGGACCGATTTCAACCAAACGTGGTACACATGTTCCTTACTATCAGACAACAATAGCTGTCGGGAAAATAATCACCTACGACGTATACGCAAGGAGATGACGTTATAAAAAATGACAGTCGTTAAAAAAGGCCGCATCACGCGATAATATTCTACATCAATTCATACACTAATGGGCCGATTTCAACCAAATTTGGTAGAAGTATTCTTTAAGGTTAGGAATCATTTGTAATGGTTGCAGAAACCACTTACTATACATAGTTCATACGATATCACGTCATAAACAGTGAAAACTGCCTCAGCTTGCGGCGCGTGTAAGCGTGATTTTATTCGTCCACTATTTGACAATGAGAGCACTTAGAGACTTGCATTATACAGTGAAGGCTTTCACAACCGGGTGAAATAATTGCTGTTGAATCTTCCGGGTTATATGGTCGTGGTCGAAGTTTCGTCCAGAGCTGCGCTGCACATCATCAGAGGTGCTACTGGTAGCGGTGAGTCTTCAGGAGCAGATATGTTTCTTCGACCACCACCATATAACCACGAAGATTCAACAGCAATTACATGCATTATACTTTGAACATAATTTCAAATCTTTACGAAACTTTTTCTCGCTGAGAATCCCAACAAATTGATGAAACGAAAGAAAGTTTTTCACTTACTGTATTTCCGATGTTCGTGACGTATATCTATGGCATTTGGCTTAACGTTACAAATTGTTGCATTCGCGAGACAATCCACAGACTGTACACATACATACCACGAAATGTTCCTTCGATATATCACAGTTCGGCGTATATTTCATGAGATATGAAGTCATATACAATTTGCTTAATGAAAAACCGCATCATCACGCAGGAAATTTCGATTTAGTACGTCTTCACTGGTAACACTATTTGCGAGATATTTTTTTAGACAGTAGACAGATGGAGTACCACTGAATGTACCTTCGAATTTACATCACAGTACGATCCATAGTTCAGGAGATATGACGTCATAAATAACGAAATTTCCGAATAACTGCTGCATATACGCTACTTTTCCACATCTTCTCCTAAAATAATGGACTGGTTTCAACTAAACTTGGTACACATATTGCTTACTATCAGACAACAATCGCTGTTGGGTTAAAAACTACCTACGACACATAGTTCAGCAATCTCACGACGTACAGTATCTGCAGCATGCAGATCTATCACTGAACAGATACTTGTTAGGATTATGTCCCCCTCACTCATCTTTGCTCTCTTGTGCACAGATCGTAATTGAATTGCCGTAGTTGAACGATCGAACATTGTAACGTCGCAAATCAATGGCCTCTTTTCTTTTGTTTGTTATCAAACACTTTGTCTTTACAAAGTTTGTTTGTGTGGGCATCTTCCGCAGCAGCAATTTAATCAAGAATGATAGGTTTGGCTGTCTTTTGCTCACTGCACAAGAAAACAGATTTACAGGGTGTCCAGAAAATGGCTCCCTGATTTCAAAATTAAAAATCTCGAAAACAAAGACCGATAGAAGAGTGCAGTAAACGGTATGTTAATTGTGAAAGCTGTAAGAAGTTTATACAGCAGTTTGAAAATAATAGTTACAAAAGCTGCTAACAGATGGCGCTGTACGCTGTACAGCTCATATCAGCATACATAAGTGAAATAATCGTATGAAAACACTCTTCCAAAACAATCACATCACAATGTTTTCAAAATGTTCACCATTGGCACTACAGAGCAAACGAAGAATGAAATTCGCCATCACATTTCGTAGTGTCACAACCGAAATGGTCACATGCCACAGATATCGCCGATTCGAGCTCGTCCAGCGTGGCGGCATGCTTCGGGTAGACATGTCTTTCACTGTGCCCCACAAAAATAAGTCACAGGGAGTCAAATCCGGCGAATATGGAGGCCGATCCATGCCTGTACCAGTAAATTTGGGATATTCCAAAGCAATGACTCGATTCTCGAAAGTATTCCTCAAGAAAGCGAAACACTTGTTCGGTCCGATGTGGTCGGGCTCCATCTTGCATAAACCATTCAGTAGCTGGTCGATCTTCTAACGCTTGCTGTGTGGCGGCAAATTGTTCCAAAATTGCAACTTAACGTGCACCAGTGACCGTTTCTTGAATGAAAAAAAGGGCCAACAATGCCTCTGCTGCATACTGCAGCCCACACAGTAACTTTAGGAGAATACAGGGGCTTTTCGGTACCCCAAAATCGCCAGTTCTGCTTATTCACGTAACATTCAGGTGGAAGTGTGCTTCATCTGTTGCAGCAAACGTCAAATCCTTCACTATCAATCATTGTGAGCATCTGATTAGCAAAGGCAACCCTTTGTTGCATAGCTCGTACGGGTATGGCCTGGTGCGTTTGAATTTTGAATGGAAACATGTGTAGGCCCTTTATCGGTATTTTCTGCGTACTGGAACGCTTCAAACTAGTCTCAGATGCAGTTCTACTGACGGATGACATTGGATTTTCCTGAATAATTCCAGAAACTGGCGATATTTTCAGGCGTAACTGCGGTTTGCTTGCGGCCAACATGCCCCACTAGATCATCAGTTACGCTGCCAGTTCGTTGAAATTTTGCGAAGCGCGTACGAATGGTTTTCGCATCTACTCCTTTTGGAATATTAAATCGTGCTTGAAAACTTCACCTTCTTGCCGTAGGACTCTCTTCTAAACTGTGGTACTCTAGCACCAGAAAAACGCGCTGTTCAACAGAGTACATGGTTTTAATCTCTTCCTTCGGTACGCTAACCTCCTTTCACGTTTCAATAGTGGAACTGATCGCTCTGGGCTTCGGATCACTACTTATACTAGGCATTACGTATGGCGATTACAGCGCCATCTGTTAGCAGCTTTTGCAACTATTATTTGAAACTGCTGTATAAACTTCTTACAGCTTTCACAATAAACATACCGTTGACTGCATTCCTCTATCGATCTTTGTTTTCGAGATATTTAATTTTGAAATCAGGAGTCCTTTTCTGGACACCCTGTAAAATTTATTTATGTTTTCTGTGTCTCTTATGAAGGCTGCAACCGAAAATTTAAAAACTGTGACGATGTGATTACCTCTTTTTATGTGGCTGTCTCCAGCCCAGCGTTCGTCTTTACGATCATATCATTAAATGCCATACATTGAAGAGCCAGAGATGCAAATGCGTAATATCGTGTAGGGCATCCGCGAGCAAGGGGAAGAGCCGCCATACCATGTGGCTTGGACTCGAATGTCTGAAGTAGTGCTGAGAGAATTGTAAACATGCATCCTGCTGCGCTGTCGATAAATTCGTACGAGTACGAGGGGTTGGAAATTTCTTCTCAACAGCTCGTTGCACGGAATCTAGGATAGGGAGAGAGTTTTGGGCAGCAGAAGTGTTTATACTCGGAAGAGTGTACTTGGAGCCACTCTGCAGAAAATCTCGACGTGTAGGGTGTCGCATTGTCCTGCTGGAGTTGCGTAAGTAAGTCGGAATACCAAAAAATCATTTAAGAGATCAACCAGGGTGCGTACGTACTTGACACCTGTCAGAGTCGTATCTAGACGTATCAGTGGTCCCATATCACTTCAAGTGCACACGCGTCACACGTTTACAGAGGATCCACCTGCTCGAGCAGTCTTCTGATGACATACTGGGTCCATGGATTCACGAGTTTGTGTACACGTCCATCCGCAAGATAGAATTGGAAACGAGACTTGTAAAACAAGGCAACAAGTTTCCAGTCATCAACAGCCTAATGCCGATGTTGACAGCCCAGGCGAAGACTAAGGCTTTGTGTCGCGCAGTCAGCAAGAGTACACGAGTGCGCCTTCGGATTCGAAAACCCATCTCAAACTACATCTACATGGAATACTCTGCAAATCACATTTATGTGCCTGGCAGAAGGTTCGTCGAACCACCTTTATATTATTTATCTCCCATTCCAATCTCGAATAGAGCGCCGGAAGAAAGAACATCTGAATCTTTCCGTTCGAGCTCTGATTTCTCGTATTTTATTCTGATGATCATTTCTACCTATGTAAGTGAGAGTCAACAATATATTTCCGCATTCGGAAGAGAATGTTGGCAATCGGAATTTGGCAAGTAGACCACGCCGCAGCGATAACCGCCGTTGTTGTAATGATTCCCATCCCAGATCCTGTAACATTTCCGTGACGCTGTCTCTCACGTATCGCGACAATACAAAACGAGCTGCCCTTCTCTGGACTCTCGATGGCTTCCGTCAAACCCACTTGATAGGGATCCCACACTGGACAGCAATACTCCAAATTAGGACGACCAGTCTCTTTAGTAGTTATGTTGCATCTTTTAAGTGTTTTGCCAGTAAAACGCAGTCGGTGGTTCGCCTTTTCTACGTCATTATCTACATGTTCTTTCCAGTTTAAGTCTGAAGTAATAGTAATTCCTAGGTATTTAGTGGAGTTTACGACCTTCACACTTGATTGATTTATCTTATAAACAAGGTTTAACTGATTTCTTTTGGTACTCATGTGGACGACTTCACACTTCTCATCATTTAGAGTCAACTGCCAATTTTTACACCATACTGACATCTTATTTAAATCGTTCTGCAGTTGGTTTTTATCTTCAGATGACTTTACTAGACGATAAATGACGGCGTCATCGACAGACAACCTAAGAGACCTGCTCAGATTTTCCCCTAAATCGTGTATGTAGATAAGGAAGAGTAGACTACCAATAACACTACCCTGTGGAACGCCGGATATCACCTCTGTTTCAGTCGATGCCTTACCATCGATTACTACAAAATGTGTCCTCTCTGACAGGAAATCCCCTATCCAGTCACAAATCTGGGGCAATATTCCATAACCACGGAATTTGATCCATGACGTTTCGTTGAATGGTTCGCACAATGACACTTGTTGATGACCAAACACTGAAATCTGCTGCAGTTTATGGAAGGATTACATTTTCGCCATGATGAACGATTCTGTTCAGTCATCGTTTGTTCCATTTCTAAGCGATCTCTTTACGATTCCAGCGATGTCGGAGATTTGATGTTTTAGCGGATTTCCGATATTTACGGTGCACACGTGAAATGGTCGTATGGGAAAATCCTCATCTTTATCGCTACCTCAGAAATGCTATGTCCCATCTCTCGTGCGCCGAGTATAACAAAACGTTCAAAGTCACTTAATCGTGATACCTGCTATTATAGCATCAGTAACCAATATGAAGCCTGCGCCAAGCACCTGATGTCTGATATAGGCGTTCACTGAATCGCCAGCCTCTTTTTACATATCTGTGTTAGGATACCCATCCCTATATCAGTTTCTTTGGCTCTTCGATGTATTTAACGTGAAATTATATGCGATTTATTGAGTACTTACCTGGAGGACGTGCTTATCATACATTACGTATGCGAACCCGACCAGGAAGACGATGCACAGGAACAGGAAGCTGACGAACGCCTTCAGCTTGTATTCTCGCGGCGGCTTCCTCTTCTTCAGGTAGGCGGGGAAGGACAGCTGCAACATCGATAACAGAGGGGCTCTCAGTTTCCTGCATCACATTTACTAATAGGGACAGGACAACTTCGCGAAACATTAACTCGAAAGATAGCTGTTTTAGCGAATTACCGCAAAATCTATTTTCACGACAGTGTGCGAAATTTTTGGTTTTTCGATACAAAAAAGGTATAAATCTGGAAATGGTTGTTTTCAATATTCGTAACTGATATTTATGGAATGCGAAAACAACATTATGACTTCAAATCATCTGCAAACTGAGATCTGTTATCTGAAACATATGCTGAACTGTTTCTAAAGTGAATTTTGCTATCACGACAAAAATAGCACGCAAATTTATAGAAAAAAATCAAATTTCCCAAGAAAAGAAACAATGAATTACGCAAAAGCAACAAACACTGAAATTGATTTTTTTTAAATTACGTAATTAGGCAAAATAGAAACAGAATTTTTCAACAATTTACCGAACTTCAGTTTGTCAAGAAAATGGCACTAACTGATTAAAAATTAATCCGATTTTTTGCAGAAAAGAATAAAGACCTGACAAAAATAGGACATGCAGTTTACGCAAAACTGAAGTTTAGCAAAAAAAAATTAACAGGGGTTTCAGCAAAAAATTAAAACGATTAACTTATAAAAATAACACCGAATTTAGCAGAAGAGATAATTTGGTAGCGAGAAGTTATTTTGACCTAAATTAAAACGAGACTTTAAAAAATTAACACCGTATTAAAATAATACACCGAATTTGGGAATAGAATAACACTTTTTCCTGTCATTTACTAAGTATCATTGACAACAGACCATTTAAATTAGCGAACTAAACTAAGGTTACAATTCGAGTTCAAATATGTAAAGCTAAGGTAGCAAACTTATGAGGTCAGGTTAAAGAATGAAGCAGTAAAATATAAGAGCAAATCTCAGGTACTTGGTCTTGAGATGCACGAACAGCATGTTTCGAAAAGATTTCATTCCTAAAATTTTTATAGTGGCTGGTACTACACAGTGGCTTGTAGTCTACCAAAGAAGCTATGGAGAACAAGAAGCACTGTAGTAGAAAAAAGAGAAACACTTACAATGAAGACATCATATATTTCATAATGAAGTCATGTTATAGAAGGAACTGTTCTCCAGCACGGCCACTACGGTCGGGGGTTCGAATCCCCCCTCGGGCATGGATATTTGTGCCGTCCTAGTTCGTAAGTAGTTCATAAGTAGTTTGTAAGTTTAGGGACTGATGACCCCGTAGTTAAGTCCCATAAGCTTAACAAACATTTGAACATTTTATTTGAACTGTTCTCCACTGATACGAAATTAAAAAAAAAAAAAAATTGTAGGTCGCATTTGGCTCCAGAAGTGCTTCAGCGCGTTTGAGCTCAGAATACGTTCCCCGATCCACCAAAACATGGGTGGTAATGATAACGGACTGTCCTTTTGTGGATCACTTCTAGATTCTTCTTGTTCATTGCTGTGGCCTGTGCTTTCTTTCAAATAGTGGGCACATTTTTGTCTCTAGATATAAACGGTAGATGGCTACAGAACTGTCTATTTCATCGGAAACTTCAGTAGCGAATCAAACTGATTCTAACCGGCTTTGGAGCTTTGACCAGCTGTAGAAATTTCTGCTGTTTCTCAACATCACTAATATTTCAACCACATCTTTGAAGTGGCCCGTGTTTTAAATTGCGCCAATTTTTCTGAATTTCGATTTATAAAGGAAAAATTAGAAACAGAGTATAGAGCTTCTGTTTCAGTATCCTCAATTTAACTCACTGTCTCGTCACTGAGTGACTGGAAATTAAGTTTGGTACCAAACAGCCTCTACATATGACTAGATTTTCTTTGCATCTACAAACATAATCCGTGAGCCACCATAAGATGCGTAGCGGAGAATAACTCGTACCACGACTAGCCATTTCCTAAATAGATCGATAATTTCTTGTATCTTATCTTGGTAGTCCCTAGGCGAAACCTAAGTTGGCGGCAGCTGATTCATTTAAGAATTAGTTGCATTATTCTGTACGCGGTCTCCTTAATAGATTAAGCACATCTTTCAAAAATTCTCCAAATAAACCAAAGTCGACCATCCGCCTTCCTCCACAATTGTCCTTACATGCTCTTCATTTCATACCGCTCTGAAACATTACACCTAGATATGTAATCGACGAGACTACGACTGTGTCAAGCAGGACACTATTGTTGTGATATTCATTACAAAGAGTGCTTTGATGGAGCTGTCCACGATAACCTATCCTGTGCAAACCTCTTCAAAAATGGCGACCTATAGCCCTGTAAACCAGTTAATTATTTTCGCCTGTTGGTCTCACTCTGCTATTTTTACTCCACAAACTTCCCTCCAATGCTCTAAATTGATGAGTCCTTGATGTTTCAGAATGCATTGAGATATTACAGAAATTTCTTTTCTCCCCTATTCTGTTCTGTACCTCCTCATTGGTTACGCAATCTAAACATCTAATCTTCAGCATTTGTCTGTAGCCCCACATTACAAAAGCTGTCTTCTTGTCTGAATTAATTATTTATTACAAGCAAACTTTTCGACGTTCTTAAACTGTCAAGTCTTCAACCTCCAATCGACATCAAGAAACATCAATGTTTGCTTACAACTGTTGAGGATCTTTTATGTTGAAATGAGTTATGTCAGCAGTGCACTTTTGTGGTCAAGACACCTGACAGCAAGGGCTTGTATGAATGAAAGAAAGAAATGTGAAAGAAGGAATAAAATAGAAGCTAAGTCTAGAAACGTGAACTGGGATGCTGTATGGCGGAATACTAATCTAAAAGGACACTCCTCGGACGTAATAACAGCTAGGTACAAAGTCATCAATAATACAATTTCCACCAACGAACGGTTCTGTTCAATCGGTATAAATCAAACAGATCTCAGCCAACGATGTAATCTTGTTGATACAGTTATACAAAGATTTACCTGTGGGGGAAACTTAAATAACTGGAAATGGGCGAGAACGCAAATAGCACTCCTCACAAGAACTTCACCTGAATACGGATCTCCGTCCATACTATGTAGACCACATGCAAGATACTTTCCAGGGAAAAAAAACCAATAAACTGGTTACTGGGAAAATACGTGAGCCACGTGTTTAACAATCTTGGACCGGACACCACTATTGACTTCAAACTAAACATGCAGGTCGAATATAAAAAACTTTGCAAGTATATGGACAACAAATCCAAATATGAAAACATGCTTATTATCGTATCTGAACGAATGGGGCTAGATTAATATACATACATGGACTCATTTAATATCAGTTTTATGGATGGCTACAAAAAACTGAAAGTGTTATGAAAATCTCAAATGCTAAGACAGAGTCAATGTTAACTTATTTAAAGAATGAACTGCAAAATATGAGTAAATCTACACGTTGTTTTTGTGATTGTGTATGTGTGAGTATATCATTAAGAGTACCTGCGTAAAGTATCTTACATGTGTGTTATCCTAAGATGTCATAATTGATGTTCACTATATACAGTTGAATGTATAAGAAATAAAACAAAATTTTGAAGAAAAAAAAAAAAAAAAAAAAAAACCTCACCGCGATCTTCTCCTTGAGCAGACTCGCAATACTAGTGTTGCTGGTGATGGAGTTTCCGGGCGACAGCTCCGGCACGTCCAGGTAGTCGATGTCGTCGACTCGGACGTCCGAGGGCGGCGCCGCGGATTTCCGTCGCACGCGTCGAACCGGCGACCTACGCGTCAGAAACAAAAGGGGTGAATTTATGCGTGTATCGTCATCAGGTGAAGGTGGACTCTGCAATAATTAGACAAATACGCTGTTTTAAAATTAATGCCTACTTTAGACCTATTTCTTTTCCGGAACTTATGCTTCACAACCTATTGAACAATTTTCTTGGTGCTTCCTTCTACTGTTTCCAAACAACTGCACGGGTACTGCTGTACACTCTCCTTCCGAGCATTTACGCTCCTGATCAATTAACAAGATTTGCTTCGCAAAAATGTAAATATACTTAAAATATTATATTCCATGTTCACCGATTTCACATCCACAAGGGAAATTTCGTTTGAGATCTGTAGCAGGTATATTACGAGTAGCACATCTGTTCTTATTTCGTAAGCATTTATTATGTGTTATTGTTTTTTGACGTGTTCTACAGATAAGAGGATCTCATCACTACGCATCAATTGGAACGAAACGTACATCTAAAGTAATCTTTGTGTACGAAGGACGTGGATAAACAGCTCTGTAGTCTCAATATTGATTCTCTTAAATGCATACTTTCAACATAAAAAGTGAAGTAACGTAGAAATAGCCGAACGAATGGATTTGATCTAGTTGCTTTTGTCTCACTGTTACTTCTCCTTTAGTAACTATTTTTTTAACTCCAAAAAAACACAGGTTGCCTACGACCGTGAACTTGGGCAACCAGTATTTTTGTGCAGTCTTAAAAAAATAATTATTAGGTCTCCCCCATAGGCTGACCACATGACAGAATGATGTGAACAAAATTTATATTCAGAATGAGGGTTTAGCAATAGGTAGTACCTTATCTGGACTACTACCTGAAATTTTATTAATTAAGTGGAACCACACTTTTGGAGGAAACCAAATAGTAAATTAGTTTCTGCAAACGTTATGTTGATGACACCTTGATACTACACGAAAGAACGAAAACCGTAACAGGAAGCTTAGCCGGGAAACTTAGTGATAGGCCTACACATCGCAAAGTACAGTTGACAGTTTAAAATCAGACATTACAGGTAATCAATTTTCATAAACAAAAACATAACATTTCACCACAACAAATGTAAACCCACTTCATCAGATGTCTTTAATAGATCATGCCTTCCGAATCAGCACAATATCGCACTATTTAGATCAGCATATAATGGTGTAAACAAAATACTGCTGTAAACCTCCTGTAAAAGACGGTGGTTCAAATCTACCTTCGGAACACACTGATTTAGGTTTTCCGGAATTTTCCTACATCACTGCAGGCAAATGCCGGGATGGTTCCTTTGAAAGGGCACAGCCCATGTACTTCCCCATCGTTATCCACAAATCAGAGTGTGAGCTCCATCTCTTAATGAGCAAGCTGTCGATAGGACGTCAAAAACCCTAATATTCCTTCCTTTCTTTCTTCTGCTGTAGAAACCAAAGATCCAAACATCTTGAAAACTATAACCTGCAATAATACTTATGACCCACCCCTAGTTTACAAATAAGATGTAAAATTAAGAACAAATGAAACAGTATCAACAAAAAGTTCATCGGCAGCTGAGAAACTGTAAGTGCCTCTATGACTATCCTTGACGACATACGACCTGAAGCATTGTTTAATCCACACAAAGTCAAAGCAGCGTGGGAATGGCTGTGCCCTCTGGCAACTTCATGGGTTCTGTGTGGCTGCGCGACTTCGGAGGTTCGAGTCCTCCCTCAGGTGTGTGTGTGTGTGTGTGTGTGTGTGTGTGTGTGTGTGTGTGTGTGTGTGTGTCCTTAGCGTAACTTAGTTCAAGTAGTTTGTAAGACTAGGGACCATAGCTTTGCAAACATTTGATTTGAACAAAGTAAAAGTAAAGTGTGAAACAAAAGTAATGGGATAGCGACATGCACATATTCAGATGGTGGTGGTATCGTGTACACAAGGTACGTTGATAGAGATGCCATTAGCAGTTAGGTGACTCATGTGAAAAGGTTTCAGGCGTGAGTCTAGCCACACGATGACTTTGAATGCAGATTGACAGCTAGGGCAAAGTGTCAAGAATGTTCTGAGAACACCAAACTTCGGCCATTGCTGGTTAAGATTCACTGACAGTTTTGAGCTACTGTTCTTAAAAAAATGTTTTAACCAATATGTGTCATATGTGCAACAACTAATGTGATTTTCTTCAAATGTCTTACTGCATTTTTTGGCTTTTATACGTTGTAATTTGGTGACTGGAAGGTTATACTGCCTGTTGGCAGATACAACAGTTGACAAACAAAAGAAATTGATCCAAAGATGGCTCAGAAATGAGTTGAAACCGGTCATCACTGTTAATAAATTTGCGGTCAAGACTATAGATATTATCTACTTAATCAAAAATATTTAGTTAGACCGCCTCCCTGACAACATGTCAAATAACACTAAGATATTCCTTTTAATTTTTTTGTTTTTTGGTAATTTTTGTATAGTGTACTGTTTTTCAGTTTTTGCTTTCTTAATATGCTCTTTGAAAGCTGTTTTATTGTATCGTGTCACTTTGTTTATATTTTTCGTACTTTCGTAATACGGTCTTTTTCTTTTTGTTCCTTACTGAAGGCCCATTAAAGCTACAGATGATATGTTAAAGCAGTCAACGATCCGAAGAATGGTTTGAACTCTATAGTGCTTTACTATGCATGGTCCTTCTTGGAACTGGTATGCTGTCGCCTTCCTCCGACGTTTGAAGTGCCTTAACCCAGCCAGTTATAGGCGGAAACTACAGTTTAACGAGGATTTTGAAACACAGCACAACTCGTCATTTTTCACACAAATATTGTCAGAGATAAAAGAAGTAAAAGGCAGCAGATAAAAATCGTAGGAATAAGCGGGGGTCGAACCCGCGACCTTTGGAGTCTTAGTCTGGCACTCTTACTACCAAACCAAATAAAGACATAATTTGAACCTATTGTTTACGGCTAACAAAGGCATATTTTTGTCTTTGAGAGTTGTGTTGTTGAACCTGATTCCTGATTGGGCTTTATTTGAGAATTTACGTATCTCGTAAAAATAAACAGCTGCAGTTTCATTGCAAAATGGTCTGATATCCCGAAAAGCTGGCCAAAAGTCGAAAATATTTATGTAAGGAAAATTTTTAGTAGTGCACCTGGACTGTATTATGACCGTAAAGAAAGGAGAATCGTCCCTACCTGGCTAAGGAATTCATTCATTCATGAGTATCGTGTAGAATCTCGAAAATTGGACGGATTTGAATTTCGCATAATGGATTTTCTTCCATAATGTAAGTTCAATTGAAGCTTGTCGCTTGATACCATTACAGATTGTGTGTGTGAAGTAGTAAATCATTATTGAAGACTAGCTGCAAGTACCCGGCTTTGCCCAGGTTTAAAATAAGGTTTTCTATTGAAGCTTACAAAACCGTTTATTTGCATGTAATGAAAGGGTACATTTATGTCAAAGCAATGTGATAAATAACATTTTGGCAGTTCCATTTGGAGTATGTACAAAAAAGATTTTCGTCTTTGCCCACTCTGGAGCAGGTAACATACAACTGTCTATGAGAGAAGCGTGGTGTCTGCAAGTCTGTACCAGCAATCCCAAAATTTCATCAAGATCGGAGCAAAACTGTGGATTTTGGCGAAATCTATAAGTACCCTCCACCATGCACTGAACGAAATTTTATATGGACAGTGCCCTTCCTCTTGTTTTGAAGGTCAGTTGTGCACAAATTCATCAAGATCAGTGCGAAGATGTAAATTTACACGGACACTTTGAAAACGCACTTTCAGTTTTTGTCCAATTTCCGGTTGGTTTTCCAAAAAATGGAACGAAACCTGTTTAAGAACCTTCCCCATGTAATTTTGTGTTACGTGTACCAAATTTCACGTTATTTGGTTGTCTGGATCTTGAGTTATAAGAGGACAGACAGACAGACAACAAATGCGTCTTAGAAGTATAGAGATTATGGTATATTCCTTCGTCACTTGCTGAGAAGTCCTGTTAAAAAACGTGTTAAGTCAAAGCCTTACCGATCCCGGTTATTAAACGAACAGACGTCACTTCTAATCCTGTAGTTGTTAATCGTTCATAATCACAGAATACATGACGTCAAACGCAAATGGGAAAAGCTGAAAATGTGTACCCAGCCCGGGTCTCCCGCTTTCTAGGCAGTTGCGCTGGCCACTACACCACTGGGGACACAGGGATCACCACACCTGCGAGGGCTACCTAAGGATATATATATCCCGGTGACGGGCTATGATACTTTCCTTAGTGGGGAGGGGTGGGTAGGTTTATGGCCCTTACTCTTATAGGTACTCATTTCATAACTACGAATTTGAGTACTGTGGGCAGGGTAAAACTGGAAATTTGTATCTGACGAAAGGCGTGCTTAGGTAGTCCTTGCAGGTGCGGTGATGACTGTGTCACTAGTGGTGTAGTGTTCAGCGCAACAGTCTAGAAAGCGGGAGAACCGGGTTCGAATCCCGGCTGGGTACATATATTCAGCTTTGCCCATTTGTAGTTGAGGTCATATATTCTGTGAATATGAATGAATGTAAATTGTTGTTCAGAGATTTTTTTCAAAAAACATCCACAAACGTTCATACCATTTTAATAATGACTGATTACTGCATTACATTCCTCTACTCCTAAAATTATTATCCGCTATTTTGTTTATCCAAATTTTGACTTCCGATTCATAATCAGCGACTCCCACAACTACCGGGTCCAGCCTTTCGGACAAATTTATATCATTTTTGACCTTTTCCTTTGACCAGATTTTCGGGATTTCAGAGTAAGTTTCAGTCAAAGTTGCTTGAGGCACCTCTTTGGACCACGGATATTATCTCCCTTTTGGGTTTAGACAGAAATTGATAATTGCCATCCCCGAACGTTGTTCCGGGAGCTATTTTTTTTTTAAGTCGAAAGTTTACTGAAGACCGTCACATGGGGAGGAAGAAATACCTGCTCCTTCCGACCGCAGCAATTGCTGTTACACGGAGCACTTGAAAGACGATGACGGAGATCTCTCTCATGATACTGTTTTACTGGCCGTTACCGCGGAGAGGAACCCGTGAAGTTCCCCGCAATTAAAATGCCACCGATTTATAACGGAGAGCACAACTACATTCTACAGGTACTTCGAAGTAGTCACCATTTGCAGCAGACAGACGTTGTCCAAACGCATCCTTATGGTCATGTTGTAAAAAAAGACACCGTAACCGCTTCCTTCCACTTTGTGTCTTGCATTCTCTCCTGCTTTAATGTCTCTCTCTCCAGTCTCTCCTATCTTTTGAGATTATGCACCCTCAGCACCATCTACGTATCTCCACTGTGTGTGACCATCGGCCGCTAATATACTCCCAGCCTCTCCACTTCGGGAAAGTCACCGAAAGTCAGGAAGTACTCACATTCGCCACTGGAGCGCTGCAAGCGTGCCCTAACCTGGCTATAAGCACTTAGGACATTTGTTGCATTCGGATTATTTTTCTGTTTATGGGCTTGTTATTTAGATACTTCGCCCGTTCGAAACGTTCAGTCACTTCTGCTCCAATTTTTTTTAAGGTGACTGGTATAACTGTTTTACATATTACCTCACCTAATTTTTCCGTATGTTCTGAAGTTTCACTTGTGCACTGTAAAATCTTCGCAATGTTCAACACAGTGGCAATTGAAGAAGTTAATCTTGTACAAGCTTGAGTACTGACAAATTTGGCAGCTCATGAGCGATTTCATTTTCAAGATGTAAAACTCTAGACCTCCACAATTTAACAAGCAATTTATTTTGTTCTATTTTTATCAGCTTTTCGTCTAAAATATCACACTGTATGTGACTAGAAGAACGGCAACTATTACTGCCATGACTTTCGAGTAGTGGGACATTGGAATTAATGCTCTGATCATGGGGTTCCGCAGTGCTTTCATATTTTCGTTTTTTGAGTGTGATATTCATTATAAGTTTTTTAATAGTTCTACGTACTTCTTTTCTTGTATAACTTTATAAGCTGGATAAGAAGGAAAAACAGAGGGAACAGTAGCATCTAGCAAATTCTTATTTTTAATCCAGACCGATAATGAGCCTCCCTTGATATTGCTTTCAGCCACTGTTCTCTGACATCACTTTTGCTGGGAAATTCGTTAAATGAATCTCCTTTCGCCTTACCACTTCGGTTTGTGCAGCAATACACCAATGCTATTGACAAATTAAAACCTGTAATCAGGCTGAACTGTGTTAAAGTAATATACGTATGGTAATATCATAAAAAGCAACTAATCAGACCAGATATACCGATGGGGTAGAAAATTAGAGAGCGCGTGTGAAGAAACATGAAGTCGGATTTTTGCAAACCCTGTAATGGTGTTCTAATAACAACTACTACTACGTTTTCATACCTTCTTATTATGGAATCAGTCCAGCGTAATTCCCTGATCATACCTCAGGATACTCTTGGTAGTCTGGCAGTCAAACGACAAGAAATTGCACTGTTTACTTAGTTTCTACTGTTTATTACAATGTTCGTGGAGCGCGCGTTTAGGGCACGCTACTAGCGCCGCAGCGGCCAAGACGGTAACTTCTTGATGTACGCTCCAAAACACGCAAGAAGGGGACCTCCCCATCGCATCCTCCCTCAGATTTAGTCATAAGTTGGCGCAGTGGATAGGCCGTGAAAAGTTGAACACAGATAAATCGAGAAAACATGAAGAAGTTGTGTCGAACTATGAAAAAAAAAGCAAAATATAAAAACTGAGCAGTCCATGCGAAAGATATGCAACTTAGAGCAGGTTGCGAGCACAGGAGAGCCGTGGTCTTGTGGCTATCTAGAGGAATTGCGGAGCGAGAGGTCCTTGGTTCGAGCATTCGTACAGGCGAATATTTTAATTTATTCATTTTCAGAAAATTATTATTTCTCCGTCCGTCCGTCAGATACAAGATAACTGCGCCGTATTATGGGGACGCTACGCCTAAACAAACATCTAAACGTATGTTTTGACAGAACACAGGGAAAACTGTGCGACTGTGAAACTGTTGCATTCATTTGTTGTAGTTTATGTGACAAACTCTTATGTTTTCATCATTTTTTGGGAGTGATCGTCACATCTACAAGAAATCCTAACTCGGACAAGGTAGAATCTCTTTACCCAATCACCAAGTGTACAAGTTAGGCGGATCGACAAGAGATTCCCGTCATATGACACACGTACCGTCACCAGTGCCGTATAGAATACATCACACATGTTTCCCTGTGGAGGAATCGGTTGACCTGTCACCTTGCGATCAAATGTTTTAGGTTCCCATTGGAGTGGCACTTCCTTTCGTCTGCTAATCGCTCGATTTTGTGGTGTGCGGTCGTATAACACAGACACTAAACTGATTACAACGAACAGAGACGTCAATGAACGGACGGACAGACCATAATTTTGCACACTAGCCACAGGACCACAGCGCTCGTATGCTCTCTATGTGCTCGACGTTGCATATCTTTCGCATGGACTGTTCAGTTTTTATATTTTGCTTATTTTTTCATACTTCCACACAACTTCTTCCTGTTTTCTCGATTCATCTGTGTTCAATACATGTTTGACTCATGGGGCCATTTAACTCTGGGTGCTGGCCGCGGTGGCCGAGGGGACTGCGGCGCACCATTCACGATCTGCACGGCCACTACGGTCGGGGGTTCGAATCCCCCCTCGGGCATCGATATTTGTGCCGTCCTTAGTATTAGTTAGTTCATAAGTAGTTTGTAAGCTTAGGGACTGATGACCCCGTAGTTAAGTCCCATAAGCCCTAAAAACATTTGATCATTAACTCTATGTACCACCAATGCATATTAGCGGTGGTGAGTGAGGGGGGGGGAGGGGTACAGGATGCAACACCAGTATGATGTTGCACAAGGCATCAGTTTATACCTCTGAATTCAGTGCAGGCAGAATCAGGATTCGTCGGTAAAAACAATGTCGTTCCATTCTGTTTTGCTTTGCTGTCGTCCATCGCTCCATTGCCTGCGCAAGCGCCCTTGGCCGTGACTCAGTGCTCAAGGGAACAATGGGCGCCTTGCGAATAGTGCACTCAGCTGCAAACGGCGTCCAATGGTGCGCGCTGACACTGCTTTTTGCGAACACTACGTATTCGCGTTGTCTTCTGGTTCGTGATGCGACAGGGTGACCCCTCACTGACTTGCGCACAATATGCCTGTCTCCATACAGGACGACAGTTACTGAAACAATACGTAAATTTGTTGCATACTACGGCGTACACACACTTTATTCGGGTTGTAATCGTCAGTGAAGATATTTGGATTTAGGTTACAACAAGTTCGGTGTGTCTACATTCCGTGGCGATGATGTAGCGGAGACGAGTAGCGAAATTCTGTGCGACCCGCTAAAGTGTCGGAACATCAATGTTGTCGATGACCTCCTGAATGGCTGTCTTCAACTCAGGCTAACGCTGTGCGGTTATTTCTGTACACTTTGTCTTTAATACAGCCCCACGAAATTGAGTCGCATGTGCTCAGACCTGGAGAATATGGCGGCCAACAGAAGCTGTTAACAGTGACCTCTGAGTACCCCAGACCTAGAATACGGTCCCCAAAGTTCTCCTTCAGGACATCAGTCTTGTGATTCGATTCTGTCGAATTCCATCTTGCATGAATTACTTCTTGTCCAAGTCAGGGTCACTTCGGATAACGGGGATGAAATTATCTTCCAATACCGTCACGTGCCGTGTGGTAGTCACCGTGCTCTCCGGCATTATCGCCATGATTATTTCGTGACTGGACACTGGACTCTGCAAGCCACACAGTCACCTGTTGGGGGTGGAGAGACTTTCCGATCGCGAAATGCGGATTCTCCGTCCCCAAATGCTCCAATTTTGCTTTTTGACGAACGCATCCACATCAAAGCGGGCTTCGTATCTAAACCAAATCATAGGCGTGCGCATGCACGTCCCACAGCCATCCCTGCTGTTTGAACGTCCTAACGCAAACCGTTCAGAGGTTATGACGGTTTCATTTTATATAACTATGATTTTGAACATCGCTCGTCTAATGCAGCAACCGTAATTGTTTAATTCTCTTTATAAGGAAATACGTAACTCCACAAGTTTCTTCTAAATGATTACACTTCATCTAGATTTCAGCATCATCTTCTAATAATGGTGTTGAAATCTAGATGAAGTGTAATTATTTCAAAGCAACTTCCAGGGCTGCATGTTTCCTTACATATATCATCTAGTTCATTAATTGACACCATGTACACTATCCTCCGTAAGTTTGGAAACACCTAGTAATTATAAACAATGGAGAGGAAATACAGTATAAAATTGCATTTTGTTGTTTTCCAAATGATTATTAAGCTCCAATTATACACAGGAAGATGCAACAATTATATTTTCGATCCCTCAAAGTCACTGCCTTGCACACTCACGGCATGCGCTGCGTCAGTTTTGCCAAGGTTTCAGCTGGAATTAATCTCCATTCTTGCCGCAGGAGCACCCACAATTATGTCCCACTCATGATTTCCCGTTTTCGGATCCTCCTGTCCAGTTCATCCCATAGCAGCTCGATTGGGTTACAATCGGGGGAGTGGGGCGACCATTCCATGTTTTTCAATATTTTACGAGCGTCTTGAGACTTCAAAGTGTTTTGACACAAGTGAGAGGTATTTTTCGGGTCGTTGTCTTGCTGCAAGACAATCAGACGCATGTCCCTGGGAATGGCACGATAATCCTTTTGGTTCAATTTTCCATCAATTTTCACCAAATCTCCGACTTTATTCCCTCCCTATACCATCACAGGCCGCGTCCATGCTTTGCAGTTGGAATTACGCACTAAGGATTCAAGCGTTCATGGGGTAAACGACATACAAATTGACGGCGCTTGCTTCCAATATTTCGACCTTTGATTCTTCGGTGAAAAAGACTCTTTCCCAGTCCCCCGCTGTCCTATGTCGGTGTGTCTTAGCACAATGAGGCCTACTCTTGTTGTTAACAAAGCGCAACAGAGGTTTCCTTGTTGCCACAGTTCGGACATTGTTTGCCAGGCGTCGTCTCACTGTTGAATCACTCACCAGCGTATCCCTCATTGCGTTTAGTTCAGCAGTCAATTCACGGAAGGTTTTAAGCTCATACGTTTAATGGTCACTACAAAATACTTTTCCTGGCGTTCTAATATTTTCCTGGGTGCTCCTAAGCGAAGACGATCTTTATAGGTGCCTGTTCCTCGATGCTGGTGTATGGTTTTGACAACTCCGCTAATGGAAATCTTCAGTTTGTTTGCTATTTACCGAACATTATCCGAAAGAACAGACGTCACTTCTGATCCTGCAGTTGTTATTCTTTCATATTCACAGAACATATGATACCAACTGCGAATGGGCAAAGCTGAAAATGTGTACCCAGCCGGGATTAGAATCCGTGTCTCGTGCTTCCTAAGCAGTTGCGCTGACCACTACACCACTGGGGGCACAGTGATCACCGCACCTGCAAGGTCTACCCAAGCACACCTCTCGTCAGATACAAATTTCCAACTTCACCCTGTCCACAGTACTCAAACTCGTAGTTTTGAAACTAATTCCTGTAAGAGTAAGGGCCACAAACTTGCCCACCCTTCCCCATTAACGAAAGGATCATACACCGTCACCGGCATATTATATATATCCTTAAGTAGACCTAGCAGGTGCGGTGATCCCTGTGTCCCTAGTGGTGTAGTGGTCAGCTCAAGTGCCTAGAAAGCGAGAGACCCGTGTTGGAGTCCCGGCTGGGTACACATTTTCAGCTTTGTCCATTCGCAGTTGATGTCGTATATTCTGTGAATGTGAAAGAATAACAACTGCAAGATTAGAATTGACGGCTGTCCTTTCGAAACAGACGCCACATGCATATAATTAACTCACACAGATCACTTCCATATTACTCCGTTGTAATACGCAGCATGGTGCTCACAATCTTATGGAGGGCAGTGTCTGTACCGATGCAATGGGGTGGGTGAAATAGGTCCCATTAGTCTGTTGTTCCATCACATATGCAGCAATTACAAATCCGCCTCACGGTTTCTTTTTTTTACGTAGGATAGTATCACCGGTTTCTCTTAAGGATGGCCGGCCGCGGTGGCCGAGGGGACTGAGGCGCTTCAGTCACGGTTTGCACGGCCACTACGGTCGGGGGTGGTGGTGGTGGTGGTGGACATGAGGGACCAAACAACGAGGTCATCAGTCTTCAACCCCAAATTGTATACGCCACGGAACCCAACGAAAAATAGGTGAAAGCCAAAAGACCATTACACTAGGAAATAAAATCGACTCGCCAACAAGACTAAGACCAACCCAGGGCAGCAAATGCTACAGTGTCCGATCCCACAGCGCTGGAAGCGACCTCTAGCCTAAACCACAAGGTACTAATGGCACAGTGGTCAACGTATCATAGCTCCAGAGCAGGGAGAAATAAAACTACATTAAAATGTAAAAGAGTGGGGGGGGGGCTGATGGGGATAAGGCTCTAAACCTCACAATCAGCCAAGAATCACAAACCCACTCACCCCGACCAAGCAAGTCCTAGAGTTGACAATAAAATCTACTTTCACGGAGGAAGGCAAGGACGCGATCAACCATCCGTGGGTCATCCGCCAAAACTAAAGGCAATGCAGGCGGTAGGCCATAGTCGCCACGAAGTGTCGAATGGAGAGGACATTCAGTCAGAATATGAGACACGGATTGTACGGCTCCACAATCACAATGTGGTGGATTGTCATTTTGTAAAAGAAATCCATGGGTCAGCCTGCAGTGTCCAAGACGGAGGCGACAGAGGACAATTGATTCTCTCCGGGAAGGGCGTAAACTCCAAGCAGCAGTCATATCTTTGATGGTGCGGAGTTTATTGGAAGGGGCAGTAGCTTTCCAACTGCTATCCCATGAGGAGTGAAGCAAAGATCTGATCTGCACCCACAGATCGGCACCCGGAATTTGAAAGGGAGACGGGCAGCGAGTAATTGCCGATCTAGCCAACTGGTCAGCTACTTCATTCCCTGTAATACCAACATGGCTTGGCACCCAGAGAAAGGTAACGGAGCAGGCAGCACGATGAAGGTCAGCAAGGAGTTCATGGATGGAAATAACTAAAGGATGGGAGGGGAAACAACGATCAATGGCCTGCAGACTGCTCATGGAGTCAGCACAGATTAAACCACGTTCCACGGCAGAATGTTTAATAAAACAGAGGGTTCTATAAATCGCCATCAGCTCTGCCGTAAACACACTGCATGCCTCTGGCAGAGAATGGCATTCCGCCCCAACAGGAGATGTAAAAGCATATCCGGAGTGGCCCGCTGTTTTCGAGCCATCAGTGTAGAAGATAGAGGCTCCCTGAAACTCTTCTAGTACTGGGCGCACCAGACTCCGAAAGACCATGGGGGAAATTAAAGCTTTTGAGCCCTGGAAGAGATCTGCCCGAATTAGTGGTCGCGGCACCATCCACGGAGGTGTGCGTGCAGTAAAATGGGGGGCGCAATCTAGCGAAGGGAAATGGAAATCCCGGCAAAGAGAGGCGAGCCGCAGTCCGACGGGAAGGCCCGCCCGCGGCCGGGTATCAGGGGGTCGAAGCCCTTCATATGCAAAAAGAACCTGGTAAGCGGGATGAGCAGGATATTGCCGGATGGCGATGGCATAAGACGCCAGAAGCTGATGCCGCCTGACCTGAATAGGGCAGATTCCCGCCTCAACAAGGAGACTGTCGACCGGGCTAGTCGGGAATGCATCTGTAGCCAAGCGGACACCATAATGGTGAACCGGGTCTAATAATTTCAGGGCAGAAGGAGCTGCCGAGCCATAAACTTGACACCCATAGTCCAATCGGGACAAGATTAGAGCCCGATAGATACGGAGGATAGTTGTTCGGTCTGCACCCCAAGATGAATGAGCAAGGAAACGTAGAGCATTGAGTTTCCTCATACAACTAATCTTTAGGTGGCGAATATGGGGCACCCAAGTCAATTTTTTGTCAAAGAGAAGACCCAGGAAACGATGCTGTGCTACAACTTCCAGGCGCTGATTACCCAAGAACAGTTCTGGATCAGGGTGAACTGTAGTACGACGACAAAAGTGCACCACCCTCGTTTTTGATGAGGACAACTGGAAACCATGGGACGTAGCCCACACTGAAGCCCGCCGAATGGCGCTCTGGAGCTGACGTTCAGTAGAGGCTAATGAGTAGGAGCTGTACCATATGCAAAAGTCGTCGACATACAATGCCGGGGTTACCAGTGACCCAACAGAGCTCACCAACCCATTGATGGCGATTAGAAAAAGTATAACACTCAACATTGAGCCCTGGGGGACACCGTTCTCCTGTATCCGAGGGGAGCTAAAGGAAGAGCCAACTCTGACACGGAACAGGCGGTGGGATAAAAACTGACGGATAAAAATTGGTAAGGAGCCTCTGAGGCCCCAGTCATGAAGAGAACGTAAAATATGATGACGCCAAGCAGTGTCGTACGCCTTATGCAGATCGAAGAAGACTGCTACCAGATGATGTCTTTTAGAGAAGGCCTGTCTGATCGCAGTCTCCAGTCGAAGTAAATGGTCAATAGGGGATCGTCCCTCCCGGAACCCACACTGGTAAGGTGAGAGAAGTCCCTGGGATTCAAGAACCCAGCATAATCTGCGGGCTACCATCCGTTCAAGTAGTTTACAGGGGACACTTGTCAGGCTTATTGGTCGATAACTGTCCAGCGCCGACGGGTCCTTGCCAGGCTTGAGGGCAGGGACCACAATACTCTCCCTCCACTGGGAGGGGAACACCCCTTGAAGCCAAATACGGTTAAAAACTTTTAGGAGAAATTGTCGTTGTGAGGGGTTAAGGTGTTTCAGCAATTGATTATGGATATCGTCAGGGCCAGGTGCTGAATCACGAGAAGAGGAGAGGGCCAGCGACAGCTCCCAGTCAGTAAAAGGTTCGTTATATGGTTCCACCTGGTGAGAAGTAAAGCCTAATTTGAAGGTTTCGGCCTGGTGTTTCTGAAGGAAAAAGGTCGCCGGATATGAAGTTGTCGCTGATACATTGGCGAAGTGAGTTGCAAGATGTTCTGCAACAACAGATGGCTCTGTGCAGACCCCATCAGGCAGGGCAAGACCAGGGACGGAAGACGGCCGCCAGCTACCTTGGATAGATCGGAGCATAGCCCACACTCTTGTCAAAGGGACAGAAGAACCCAACGAGGAGACAAAATGCTCCCAGCATGTCCGCTTACTTTGTTTGATTAAGTAACGAGCTCTGGCACGCAGACGTTTGAAATTTATTAGACCAGCGAGCGATGGGTGGCGCTTAAGATGTTGCAAGGCCCTACGGCGCTCGCGAATGGCTGCGGCAACAGTTGCATTCCACCAAGGGACAGGCCGGCGAGTAGGAGGGCCTGTCGACCGGGGAACAGCGGCGTTGGCAGCTTGGGTAATCATGTTGGTCATTTGGCTTATAATATCATCTATACAGCCTGAGGGGGAAGATGGGAACACAACCTGCGATGTATATAGCGGCCAATTAGCACGACGGAATACCCAGCGGGGTACCCTGGCTCGTGGTAGGCGTGAGGGAAGTGAAAGGATCAACGGAAAGTGGTCGCTATCGCAGAGGTCGTCATACGCCGACCAGTGAAATAAAGGAAGGAGAGAAGGAGAAGTGAGAGAGAGGTCTATGGCAGAAAAGGTGCCGTGAGCGGCACTAAAATGAGTTGGGGAACCATCGTTTAGAAGGCTCAGATTGTGGTCAGCAAGAAACTGGTCTATGAGGCGGCCCCGGCTAGATGTATAAGCACTGCCCCACAAAGGATGGTGGGCATTGAAGTCCCCAAGGATGATGTAAGGAGGGGGGAGTTGCTGAAGGAGAGCCACTAGGGACGTGAGTGTAGGTGGCCTGTCAGGTGGAAGGTAGAGGTTGCAAATGGTCAATGGAGTGTCCAAGTGAACCCGGACAGCAACCACTTCCAATGGAGTTTGGAGAGGAATCCAGGTACTGACAATATCTGTCCAGTCCAAAGTACAAACCCCACCAGACGCCTGGAGGGGACCAACCCGGTTCCGACAAAAAGCACAGAACCCACGGAGGGTCGGTGAATGTGCATCCATAAACCTCGATTCCTGCAGGATGACACAGGCCGCAGAAGAGAGAGAGATTAGCTGTTTAACCTCCAAGAGGTGACGGTAGTAACCATTACAGTTCCATTGGATGATCACATCACGAGGATCTAGACGGGAAGCGAATGGCATAACGTCTGTCACGCTGCTTTGTCAGCGTCCGTCACCAAAGAAGAAGGGACAACATCCATAAATAGCTGATCAGCCTCGGGCTCAATGGGATGAGCGAGTTGCGAAAGCACAGTCGGCACCTCCGGTGGTACCGGAGGGGCTTTATCTTGTAACTTTGGTTTCTTCTTCTTCTTCTTCTCCTTCTCTTTCTCTTTCTCCTTCTCCTCCTCCTTCTCTCGTGTGGGACGGGCAGGACCCACCCCAGAGAGAGGACTTTTGTCAGTTAGGTCTGGCACTGACGAGGATCGGGCGACCTTTGAACTCACTGACTGGGAGTCCGATGGCCGGCTGGAGGTCGAAGATCTCCGATCTGGGGAACGCCGGGACGGAAGGCCCTGAGATAGGGCACTGTCACCGGCAGGCGACGGAGAAGGGGTGCACTTCTCCGGCTGGGAAGGGGTGGGACACAAAGGGAGGGCTACAGGAGCTACAGGAGAGGGAGATGTGAGGGAGGGGTGTGGACGGGGTGTAGGGGGGAGATGGGAGTGGGAAGGGGAGGGTGAAAGGCTAGACGATAACGTCGTAGCGAAGGTCGTCGCCATTTGCACGGGATGCAGACGTTCATATTTACTGCGGGCCTCAGGGTACGTCAAACGCTCCAGGGATTTGTACTCTTGTATCTTCTTTTCTTTTTTGAACATAGGGCAATCTGGCGACCGTGAAGAGTGGTGTTGTTGACAGTTGACGCACACCGGCGGAGGAACACAGGGGCTCCCCTCATGTAGGGGGCGTCCACAATCACCGCATACTGGGACTGCTGTACAGGGAGAGGACATATGACCAAACCTCATACATCGAAAACACCGCATGGGAGGTGGAATGTAGGGCTTCACTTCACATCGATATATCATTATCTTGACCTTCTCTGGGAGGGTGTCCCCCTCGAAGGCCAAGATAAAGGCCCCAGTATCGACACGGTTATCTTTAGGTCCCCTCTGAACGCGGCGAACAAAATGTACACCACGTCGCTCGAGATAGGCCCTAAGCTCCTCATCAGTTTGAAGGAGGAGGTCCCGGTGGAATATCACACCCTGTACCATATTCAAGGATTTGTGCGGGACAATTGTTACTGGAATGTCGCCAAGGGTGGTGCAGGCGAGCAAAGCTTCAGACTGGGCTTCCGAGACTGTTTTAATGAGTAATGAGCCAGATCTAAGTTTACCCATAGATTCCACTTCACCAAACTTGTCCTCTGTGGTCTCGACAAAGAGCAGAGGTTTGGTGGTAGTAAAAGTTCCTCCATCAGTCCTTGAGCAAACGAGATAGCGAGGAAAGGGTTTTGCTCCTAACCGGCGAGCCTGGCCTTCCTCCCAAGGGGTAGCAAGGGAGGGAAACATCCTCTTATCCGCAGTAGCAGCATTAAACGATCTCTTCCTGTCTTGAGAGACGGCCAATGCACGACCATTTTGGAGTCTAACTCTTTTCATGGGGCTAGACGTCCGCCCTGGTGTCACCCACTCCGAAACCGGGGCTCTCTCCATGGGCGCCACCCAGCCTCAGCAAAGGCCACCTGGCACGATGGCCATTGCCGGGAGTTCTGATACCCCCGAGGACAGGCATCAACTCCTTGGCTTGCATGGAGAGGTCGCAGCTCGGACACCAGTAGTGTGATCCCTGTGGTGTCAGGGGGCTCAGCCAAAGGGTACATAACAGCCCCCCCATACGGACTGGCTACACGTGCTGGGGACCTAGCGGGGGATGGGGGCTACAGCGAGGAAAGGAAGTGGAAAGGAAAGGATAGGACCCGCACTGTAGGGGCTAGGTCGGGAGTTCTTCCCCAATTATCGGACAATTTTGGTATGGAAGGTCAAACCCCGAGGGGGACCAAACTGGGCCAAAAACCGGTGTACACAGCAGACAAAACCAAAGTGCAGGACAATCGGTACCATGGGATAGCCAAGCCGTCATCCAGAGTACCACCGAGAGACGGGGTTGGAGAGGGTGGGAAGGAGGAATTGGGATGGGAAGGAGGGGGAACTAGGAGGGGTAATGCAGCCTGGGGAAAGCAGGAAAAAAGGCTGCAATGGCTCGGGGACCCGTGCGCGCCACACACGTACCCACAAAAGAGCTGTGGGCCCCCTGGGGGGACGGTCGGGGGTTCGAATCCCCCCTCGGGCATGGATATCTGTGCCGTCCTTAGTATAAGTTAGACGATAAGTAGTTTGTAAGTTTAGGGACTGATGACCCCGTAGTTAAGTCCCATAAGCTTAACAAAAATTTGAACATTTCTTAAGGATGAACCGCAATCGCTATTGTCAACTATTCATCCTGGGTACATCTCCTAAACGTTATCGAAAGAGAGAAAATAATGCTAGAACTTTTCCGTGACCCTCACATTCTCCATCCGGTTGACTTACCACCATCAAGGTGCCCCTAATCATCACTGCGAAGTCACTTATTGTTAAATACAGGACACTAGTATGAAGACGTCAGATTTGCTAGTGAAACACACTGATGGAAAGTATCCACACTACTTGGACCCAGCTGGCCCCTCATCAACGTCGACACCCCTTCCCCCCTCCCTCCCCCCCCCCCTCTCTCTCTCTCTCTCTCTCTCTCTCTCTCTCTCTCTCTCTCTCTCTCTCTCTCTCTCTGTGTGTGTGTGTGTGTGTGTGTGTGTGTGTGTGTGTGCGCGCGCTTGCCCAATCTTGACTCTGGTGCTAGCAGTGCCGGCGCGTCCTGTGTGTTCACTGTTTGGCTTAACAACAGCCATACATACATAGGCGAGAAGAATTTGACAGAGCGCTGAAGGACTTGAGTCGAAACAAAGCCCCTGGAGTAGATGACATTCCGTCTGAACTGCTGATATCGTTAGGAGAGCCAGTCGTGAAAAAATTGTATCACCTAGTATGCCAGATGTATGAGACTAGGGAAATACCCTCCGACTTCAAAAAGAATATTGTAATTCAAATTCCAAAGAAAGCAAGTGCAGACAAATGTGAAAGTTACAGAACTATCAGTTTAATAAGTCATAGGTGCAAAATACTAACACGAATTATTTACAGACGAATGGAAAAACTTGTGGAATCCAACCTCGGGGAAGATCAGTTTGGATTTAGGAGAAATGTAGGAACACGGGAGTCAACACTCACATTATCTATCTTAGAAGATAGGCTAAGGAAAGGGAAACCTACGTTTTTAGCGTTTGTAGATTTGGAGCAAGCTTTCGACAATGTCGACTGGAATACACTCTTCCAAATTCTGAAGGTAGCAGGGGTGAAATATAGGGAGCGAAGAGTTATATTCAACCTATACAAAAACAGACAGCGGTTATTAGAGTGGAAGGGCAAGAAAGGGACGCAGAGGTTGGGAAGGGAGTAAGACAGGGTTGTAGCCTTTCCCCAATGTTGTTCAATCTGTTCATTGAGCAGGCAGTGAAGGAATGGAAGGAGAAATTTGGAGAGGGCATTAAAGTGCCGGGAGAAGAAATAAAAACATTGCGGTTTGCCGATGGCATGGTAATTCTGTCAGAGACCGCGAAAGAGCTGGAAAAGCAATTGAATGGAATGGACAGTGTCTTGAAAGGAAGATATAAGATGCACATTAACAAGAATAAAACGAAGATAATGGAATGTAATGTCAGAAAATCAGGCGATGCTGAAGGAATTAGAGTAGGAAATGAGACAATAAAAGTAGTAGATGAATTTTGTTATTTGGGTAGCAAAATAACTTCTGATGGCCGAAGTGAAGAAGATACAAAATGCAGAATGGCTATGGGAAGAAAAGCGTTTCTAAAGAGGCGAAACTTGTTAACATCGAATATTAATTAAAATGTTAGTAAGTCCTTTCTAAAAGCATTTGTCTGGAGTAGCAATGTATGGCAGTGATACGTGGACGATTAGTAGTTCAGATAAAAAGATGGTAGAAGCTTTTGAAATGTGGTGCTACAGACGAATGATGAAAATTAGATGGGTAGATCACGTAACTAATGAGGTGGTACTTAACCGAATCGGGGAGAAAAGGAGTTTCTCGCGTATACTGACTAAGAGAAGGGATAGATTGGTTGGACACATTCTGAGACATGAAGGACTTGTCAACTTATCATTAGAAGGAAGCGTGTGGGGTAAAAATCGTAGAGGGAGACCGAGGGTCGAATATAGTAAGCAGATTCAAAAGGCTGTAGGTTGCCGAATGTATTGTCAGATGAAGAGACTTGCACAGGACAGGGTAACGTGGAGAGCTACATCAAACCAGTCTGCGGACTGAAGACCACAACAACAGCAACAAACATCCAAAGTAGACACCGAGCAGAATAACACCATGATGATCATACCTGGGACCAGAAAATCGACCTGCCCTGGCTCTCCATTCTCTGCAATATAGCATGAGTAACGATTTACGATACGGAGACAGCACGTATACCAGTCGTGCGGCCGCCTAGTACAATTGGTAGTGGCCGCAGCGTTGGAATGCGCATGCGCAGCTGAGGTTCAAATTCTATTCCGAACCCTCTGGAGGCAGCATATGGGCGCTCCCGCGGCAGAGAGGAACAAGGGGAAACGCCGCTATTAACATTGGCATTGGTAGAGACGCCAGCTTCCGGCTATTCGAGCTCTGGTGGTTGTCCACAAATGGTACCAAAGCAAGACAATAGAGCTATTGCGCACCTCGCCTTGCGCAAATCCTCCATGAAGGCAACATCCGCCCATTATATTTGTTTTTGGTGCATTGCAGATTCATCACAAACACGTCATATTTAGTAAAATATATTGTAATATAAATTACAGACGCATCATTTGTAAAAACCTTCAGAAGATCTGATCGTGAAATATAATGTTCGAAACTTCTCAGCTAGCAATAATAGCCGTGTGGTTAGCGGCATCACGTTGCGGTGTCGAAGGTAGTGGGTTTGAGACCGCCTGCAATCAAGTTTTTAAACCCAGTCTTATTTTTAACAGATACGGGAACAACAATTACTTTTGTATTGTTAGTTGCCACATATCTTCGCACTTTTTGCAAATGTGCCGCGATTTTGAGGGTAAATGACATTAATACTCTTCGTTGGAACAAATATTTACCGATTTGAAAAGATGTGGGGGGAGAGCAGCCTTTGTGCATGTGTAAGGTTGGGAAGGGTTGCTGCTTACAGTGTCACGTGACCTGAAGGTAGCTTGTCTCTTCATCGTAACGTATTCATGTTGTTACAGTCACCTAACAGTGTAAACATTTATTTCCTTTGTTTTAGTGTTCATGTGCAAAGTCATAGTTCTTGGTGTTTATTGTCAAAGAAAATCAACAACGTACAGTATCTTTTAGAAACAAATTTCCTAGCTTTAAGCTTGGAAGAAAAGTGCGAAGTAAAGAACCTTAAATTACTGTATGGTGACGAATTACAGTGATAATATTATCATCAATATTTACTCACAATAGCGAATTTCCTTTAGCGTCACTGTATGTTCTACCAAATGGTGACATATGAAAATTTGTGCCGGGCCGGGACTCGAACCCGGGTTTCCCGCTTTTCGCGAGCAGTCGCCTTAACCACTAGGCTACCCGAACACGACTCCATGACCGACCCAAACTTCCATAAGCCACACTGACTGCACCTATGAGTCGACTACATTCATCCCTTAGCACTCGCAGCTTAATCTGTATTTCTGCACCAGGGAGAATGAAAAAAAAAAAAAAAACGAGGTATTAACCTACGCTGTTATCGTCATTGCCTCGCTTAGGCATCTGTTAAATTACTGTATGGTGACGAATTACAGTGATGATAATATTACCAATATTTACTCGCAAAAGCGAATTTCTTTTAGCGTCACTGTATAAGGTGTGCCTCAAAGTGGCGCTAAAAGAAATTCGCTACATAAGGTATGCCTTATACAGTGATTCCGCAGGGACTGAGTCGCTCCAGTCACGGTCTGCACGGCCACTACGGTCGGGGGTTCGAATCCCCCCTCGGGCATGGATATTTGTGCCGTCCTTAGTATAAGGTAGTCCGTAAGTAGTTTGTAAGTTTAGGGACTGATGACCCCATAGTTAAGTCCCATAAGCTTAACAAACATTTGAACATTTTTTATGCAGTGACGCTAAAAGAAATTCGCTATTGCGAGTAAATATTGATAAAGAACCTTAGTAGGCCGTTGCCTTACCTCGAGTTGAAGGAAGCGCAAACAAGCTGAGGTAAGACATTCTCAAAATTTATCTAAAGGGGGGGGACGAGCAAACCGAGGCGCTTCCCCCGGCGTCACTCACAGAAGTGCGCTATATTGTCTCTTTGGACGCCGAGCGGTGGAGGGGGGACGCACCGAGTGGGAAGGGGGGCGGGTGCGCGGTATTATCAAGATCCGGCACTGAAAGAAGTGAAATCGCTGTCATCTGCAGCACCAGCCGCGCTAGTAACCTAATTCCAGTCATTTCTGCTGTGAGGTCTATAGTCGGGCTGAAATACGATGATCCCTGGCTCCGCCTACTGGGCTGGGAGACCGCCCCGGCCGCGGAAACTGAATGCAACCGTGTTGCCAAATAGATAGTTCGCTGCCGGCGAGTATAGCTACCGGTCATTGTTGTCTGACAGAACTGGCAAAAGTGCACAGCGCAACCGAACGGCGCATGCGCAGAGCAAAGGTCGCGTTTGACTTACTCCAATGCTCTGCTGCCTCAGCCGGTGCTCAAAGCCGATTGGCGCAAGCACCAGGGATCGGGATCATCGTATTTCTGCTCGACTATAATGCCAGCCCTTGTTTCTCCAGGCGCTGCTGTGTGGCCTACTATAGATGCTGCTGGCGGTACGTACTTGGCGGAGTCGGTGTCGGTGTCCGAGTCCTCAGTGCCGGTCCCCGTGGCTGTGCCGCCATTGCCGGGAGTCAGGTCGCCGTCCGTGAACGAGCTGTCGCTGAGGTCGCCGTCGTGCGACGTGGTCGGTGTCAACTGCAACACAACAACAGCACCAACAGTGAAATACAACACAAGTACAGCAAGTATGATGGCATGCTATCTGGACTCTAGCGCAGCTGACGTTTCATTTTCTGTTAAATGGCCAGCCGAATCAGTCTCCACATGCTCCGAGCACTGATCCGATGTGCACACGATGACTTAGGCCGTCCGCACACGGGTCGTTTCTCATTCGTCATGGGTGCGACTCGCGTTCGTCCGTCGCGCGTGTCTCGTGCGAACATCGCGATGCCAGCGACGGCCGTCCGCATAGGGGTCGATTGCCACTCGTCGCGGGCGCGATTTTTCTTCAGCCCAAAAAATGTTCAAATGTTTGTTAAGCTTATGGAACTTAACTACGGGGTCATCAGTCCCTAAACTTACAAACTACTTATCAACTACCTTATACTAAGGACGGCACAAATATCCATGTCCGAGGGGGGATTTGAACCCCCGACCGTAGTGGCCGTGCAGACCGTGACTGAAGCGCCTCAATCTCCTCGGCCACCGCGGCCGGCGAAAATTTTATCCAAACAAAGGTTCCACCGAGATTCGTATTCGGATCGCTGGATTCAGAGTCCAGAGCGCTAACCGTTACACCATGGAACCACACTCTTCAGTCCGCTTCCAACAGGGTGCTACTGCGAAAGGTCTATATTCAGTTGGATTTAATATTTTGTAATATTCTGTTGGAATTATTATTTTGTGATTAAGATTCCTGTAAGTCAAAGAGTATATACTGTATAGTTAGCTTTCTTGGTCAGGGAAATAGCATTATTGCCCTGTCTGCTAATGGTGGCGCGCTGGGTGTCGCAGTGTAACGGTGGGAATGGGCAGTCGTGTCTTGTTGTTGTAAAGTAGCGGGCGGAGTAGGAGGTTGAACTGTGAGCTGTGGGCAGACTCGACTGCTGAATAGCATGAAGATGTTCAGACTAAGAATGTATAAGGTAATATGTATATGTCTTTGTAATGATGTTGCTTTTTAATTTTTCAGTATAAGTTTGACAATGAAATTTCTCTTCCATTATTTTGTAGTGTGTAGAAACTTCCATTTTTCCTCCAATAAGTTTTACGACCAGTTAATTGATGTGAGTTGTTAATTTAAAACGTACTTGTACGTGGTGGCTCTGTGAGTGTATGTGTTAACAGATAACTTTCACTAAAATAATTAGGGTCCAGGTTAGGATCGTTGAAAACTATGTTGAGAATATGATAATGATGAGGCAGTTACAATGAGTGAAATATGAAAGGTAGAGTGCTTATCTGTGGGTTAATTCAAATTTTCTGTGCTTTTATTAACTGTGAGTAGAGAATTTCAAGAGATCATTTCTTGATAATTAGGTGATTAACAACGCTCGATAATCAAGTGTTTGACTAAGCGTGATGAGCCAACCACAGTACGTTTCAACTGTTACAAAAATTCAATTTACTTCTCAGTGAAGGTATTGGCATCTTTGAAGTGTCAGAAGGATTCACTTCATTTCACAGTAAAATATTTATGTGCACTCTCAGTTGCTTTTCTGAAACGAGAGCTTAACTTCACCATACACAATAGTAGAGATTTTTCATTTTTGATACTGATGCTGAGAAATTACAACACGGCATTAAAGTGATGCATTCATTTTGAAGTAATTTACGGAAGTAATTAACGTATCAGTTAGAGCTTCTTTTCATAGCAATGCACGACTGAGTTATCCGTTGCGCGGGCCTGACGTTTAAAAAAATTGTTCATTCACATAATTTACTATCAGGGCTTAGTTTTTTATCCAGTGTGTGGAACAGTCACAAAGAATTTGATGTACTTTTCTTATGTGTGGAAAATCTGAATTTTACGTAACCTATCATTTGTTATCAACAGAAATCACTGCTAGTCAAACAAAGTCACACATACACACTCACACGGTCAGATGGCAAATCATGATAATAAATATCAGATAACTTTCACTACAAAACGGTGTTGGTTATTTCCTCCAATTATTACCCTATAATGCAGAGTTCTAGTGGTGAGGGGGACGCTGTCATGTTTTACTGGTACCGGCGCAAGAAAAGGAAGACATAAAGAGTGTTACGGGTGCATCCTTACATAGAGCGTAATTTTGATCATCGGTTGTTCGTTCGTGCTAGAGAAGTGCAAGAAACTGATACAAAATTTTTAGCTTTCTACAGAATATAAGCAACGTGGCTTATGCCCGAAACGAGTCGCCAATAAAAAAGTAAATAAACATCATCAGTTCTGGTTGAGCTATAAAAAAAGGTATTTTCTTCAATATTTGCAAGCTGCAAAAAAACGACATGGTGAAAATATTTATATATTATGTACTTACTTATTTATTAAAAGTTCATTACAGTGATTGCATGTAGGTCTCATGGGCTCTAAAGTGTTTTATGCACTGTAAGTACACGGTAAATTACTTCCATCACGTACGATCCGCTCGTCAAGCTAGACCTTTCCCGTGCACTGCAGGTCGCAAGAGACGAGCGTCGCTCGCGACGACTTTGAGACGATTACGAGACGCGTGCAAATCGACAAGTTGGTGGCCTCCCATTTACTTACGTGGGCAGTCGCAGCTGCGACGAGTGCGAATCGACCCGTGTGTGGTAGGCCTTACTCTGCTAATCTACTTGCATCATTATAATCACTTTGATTTTATCTACAACTAGCTGAAGACCCACTGTTGCCCAGGTGTTTATTTATTCTATTCTCTAGTTAGTCTATCTCCTCTTCGTCTCTTTCTGCTACTCTAGTTCTGAAGTCCAACTGTGTAAACTTTTTTTCAAGTTCAGAATAAAAATGTAGACTGCTGTCGAACTCTTTAAGTGAATTACCCACCGCCATGCACCATACTATTTTATGTAGACAGTGAACTACCTCTTGCTTTCAAGATCAAGGGTGAAAAATGTAATCAAGACTGTAATGAAAAACTGTAGATCCGTATGCAATACAAACACACAATATACAGGGTATGTAAAAAAAGATGGCGCAAAGTTACAAGGTTGAAATTACACGATAATAGAAGCAAAAGTGTCCCAGTAAACATACGTCCGAAAACGAGCCGTGTGCGAGATAATGTATGGTTCCAAGCCGCCACTGACGCGTATGTGTGGTGTTCGAAGTGTCCTTGCATCTGGATGCAATACTGTGCTCGTCTCTGCAATGAATTCCGAATTCTTTCGAAAATTCCTGAATTATTTCGAAGTTCTTGACAAGCGTGTACAACTCTCCGTTCCAGTTCTTCAACTGTGTTCGCGTGTACTGCCCACTTCGCTTCTTAAGTGATCCCAGACATAAATATCCAAAGAATTTAGATCGACTGATCTAGGAGGCCAATGTACACGTCCGCCTCGACCTGTCCATCTTTGGCCGTATCAGCGCTTTAGATGCCGTCTCACAGCACCAGCAAAATGTGCCCGAGCTGCATCATGAGTGTACCACATACTCCGACGCTGCTGCAAGGGATCATCTTCAAGTATTCGAGTGATGCTCTTACAACCGTGTGCCAATTGATTGTTATTCATAGAAAAAAATCGCTTTCGGTTTTTCCTAAATTTTCCTACTTTCCGGATGACTTTTCCAAATTTTTATTTGATGGGAACCTTCCTCTTGCTTTCAACATGAAATGTAAAAAAATTTATCGCAATTTGACGAATGATATGGATAGCAGACTGGAAAAAGCTGTTTGTTTTTCCCGATTTTCCACATTTCCGGATTACTTTTCCATATTTTATCACCGTGTAAACCTTCTATGGACCTTACACTAATATTTCAAGACTAAAATTAGCCAAATCGGTTCAGCCGTTCTCAAGTTTTAGCGACACTAACGCACAGCAATATATATATATATATATATATATATATATATATATATATATATATATATATATAAATTGATAAATCAGTCAATCATTAATACCGGGTGGTAAACTAACAGTGTCCGAGTGCTGCCGTGTGGACTGTATACATCGCAGACGCTGAAATTCCGTATGTTAAGTGCGCTCGCGGAGTAAGAAAAATAGTATAGTTCCCCTTTCTGCCACCTGGCGAAAACATGGCACTGTAAGCAGTCATAATAAGAAATATTTCCTGGTTTGACATCAGTAAGCGGACTGCTTGGGGGCGCATTTTGATTTCGATCTGTGAAGTGACTATTGGTGTAAATGGTTAAGAAGGTTGAAGTTTTCCCTTCGAACTTCAAAAGCTATCGGAAAGAAAGACCCTTCACTGCTGTTGAAGTCGTTTTATCGGAACTGCAGCAACAGCAGCGCTGCATTGCAGTGATATCGCCGAAAGAAACAGCTGCAAAACGGCTCCATCTCAATAAATGAGCTGAAGAATACGATCAATTAATTCGAAGAAAAGGAGATGGCTGATCTGTAGCCGACCGTCGAGCACACGTCTCAAATTCTGCAGCCAGTTCTCGGGCTGTGGCAGGGGAATTTTCCCTCTCCCATGCTCAAAAGTTCAAAAGATTCCGCGGCGCATTTTAGACTGGTAACCACAGGTCTGCCACGCAGGGGATACGGGTTCAATTCCCGTCCCGGTCGGAGATTTTCTCCAGTCGGGGACTGGGTGTGGTGTTGTTCTCAACATCAAATGTTCAAATGTTTGTAAATTTATCGGACCAAACTGCGTGGTCATCAGTCCGTAGCTTACAAACTACTTAAACCTAGATAAACTAACCTAAGGGCAACACACACACCCATGCCTCAGGGAGGACTCGAACCTCCACGGCGAACAAACCGCGCGCTCCGCAGCGAGACGCTTTAGACCGCTCGGCTACTCCACCGCAACATTCTCAACATCACCGACTCGCAAGTCTCCCAAGTGGCGTCACCTAAAGACTTGTCCTAGGCAGACCGAAAACGATCACAGGTGTGGTCCAACAGCCAAAAATGCCACACTAAATCATCATCATCATCATCATCATCACGAGATTCATAAAGTGCTCCAAATGCAGCACCAGGATAGACGGAAACGCCGTGACTTTGCCTTTTATTTTTTGGCACGCACTGAAATGGACGACATGTGGCTACGGAATAGTCTGTGGACGGACGAGGCACATTTTGCTCTGCATGGTGCCGTGAATGCACAGAACTGTCGCATATGGGGTTCTACTCCCCTACACGTTGTGCAGGGACGTTCATTGCACTCCGCTCCTTAATTCTCGATCAGTTTTCCATCGAGGATATGACACCTCGTGAGCCTGTCAGGCCTACAGCTGCATTTTATAAAGACCACCTTGTGCAACTCGTAATTCCGGCTTTCAGAAAACGGAACTGTATCCACACCACTATTTTCATTCAAAATGGGGCGACACCACATGTCTCTCGACGGGTCAAAACTTTGATTCGAGAAACCTTCGGTGACGACTTCATCATCTTGTAGCCAATACGTGTGGCCTTCCCCTCGATCTAAATCCATGTCTACATTTACATGGATACTCTGCAAGTCACATTGAAGTGCATGGCAAAGGATTCATCGAACCACTTTTATGATATTTCTCTATAGTTCCATTGTCTACTAGCTCGCGGGAAAAAGGAACTAAAACTTTCTGTTTTCGATCTGATTTCTCTTACTTTATTGTTATGATCATTTCTCCCTATACAGATGGGTGCTTCGGATAATAAATATGGCGAAAGAAATTTCGCAAATAGCTCTCGCTGCGATAAATAACGCCTTTCGTGAATCATTTCCGTGACACTCTCTCCCCTATATCACGATAATACAAGACAAGCTGTCCTTGTCTGAATTTTCACTAAGTCGTCCGACAGTCCAACCTAGTGTGGATCCCACAATGTGCAACACTATTCCAAACTAGTTTAAGCAGTTTCTTTAGTAGAACTGTTGCATCTTCTAAGTGTTCTTATAATATATTCTGTGTGCTATTTCCAATTTAAGTTCTTCGTAAATGTTACTCCTAGGTATTTAGTAGAATTGACGGCCTGTAGGTTTGACTGATTTCATCGTGTAACTGAAATTTAACACTTCCTGCGAATGGATAAAGTTAAAAATGTGTACCCAGCAAGGATTCGAAGCCGGGTCTCTTGCTTTCTAGGCACCGGGGACACAACGACCACCACAACTGCACGGAATAACTCAAGGACGCCTCCCGTCAGATACAAATTTGCAACTTCACCCTACCCACTAGAACTCAAACTCATAGTCAGTACTGATTCCCGTAAGAGTACGGACCTAGGACATGCCCGAAAGAACGGACACCACATATACAACTTATGAAATTTAAAATATTTCAATTAGTAGTCATATGAATGATCATACACTTATCGTTATTAAGGGTAACTGCCAATTTTTGCACCTTTCGAATATCTTACCTAAATCATTTTGCAGTTGCTTTTTATCTACTACTGACTTCACTAACCGATAAATGACAGTATCATTCGCGAAAAATTTACGAGAGCTACTCAGATTCTTAATCGTTTATAAAAATAAGGAACAGTAGGGGCCCTATGAAACTTCCCTGTGGAACGATAGATATTACTTCTGTTCTACTAGATGATTTACCGTCAATTACAACGTACTGTGTCCTTTCTGACAGGAAATCACGAATCTAATCGCGCAACTGTGGTGATATTCGATAAGCACGCAATTTGATTAGAAGACGCTTCTGATGTACAGTGTCAAAAGTCTTCCGAAAATCTAGAAAAACGGAATCTATATGACATTCCTTGTCGATAGCACTCATCACATCATGTGAGTAAAGGGCTAGCTGTGTTTCACAAGAATGAAACTTCCTGAAACCGTGTTGACTATGGGTCAATAATTGATTCTCTTCGAGGTAGTTCTTAGGAAAGGGTATGTTCTAAAACCGTGCTGCAAATCGACGTTAATGATAAAGGCCTGTAATTTTGCCCTTCTTGAATATTGGAATGACCTGTGCAACTTTCCAGTCTTTGGGTACAGAACGTTCTCTGAAGGAGCAGTTGTATATGATAGTTAGGTATGGGGCTATCACTTTTTGTTGTGGCGATATTTGAAGGATCGTGTGTATCAGGGATATATCAGAGCTCTTCCTGATCAGAAAAATAACATACGATGACATATCGCCCACCTTACACCGGATATGCTGCGAGCAATAATACACCATGCCGTGTTACGGATGCAGCATGTTCCTGAGTCGAGAGACCACATTTAACACATGTTGCAACCTGTTAACATATCCTAATAAATTTGCCATAAACACGGTTATTGTGTGTTTGATCGTTCCTCCCCTATTCATGCACCCATGCCACATTCCAAATGCTTACAGCACTGTATATTGGAAAGTTGGCAGAAAAGGACTATATTTTTTTTCCATCATACTCCGCGAGCATTACCGAGATTACTGAACATACCAAAACATGACTAACATTCATTTGCTGAAGGGAGTCAAGTCGGACCCAAATGGATTTGAAGATGTCCCATTAATAGGCCGAAAGCGGTCATCATTTCTATAAATGAATAATGCGATCATTGATAAATCAATTACTAAGTATTATTTTGTGACCGACAGATCTCGAGGATTTTAGTTCAATAATCGATACTACTGTCGCCATCTGCTCACTACGTTAGGTGGTCTTGCTACAGTGATCGTAAGAGTAAGAATGTTTACTTGTTCCTCGGCCAGTAGTGAGAAAACACTGATGCGCTGGCCTCTTGCCAATTAGCAGCCGTGGCGTAAGAAACACAAGGAAATAACAAGGACGTTCACGTTTAATCACACCCGTTATATATGTGTATTTGTCAGGTGACTCGTACAACATCATTCCGCAATCATTGAGAAGGGCCAACACTGATAGATCGATTCAGTTGCCAACAATCGAAAACACAGGATTAGGTAGATTATTTCAAGTCTCCGTGCTTTTTGTTTTTATTCCTAGTGTTGCTATTGTACAGTGAGCTACTGGTTGATAAAAACTGTCATACTATTCCCAACAAAATTTATTATGGAAGCAATATAGCGAGAACACTAGTTAATATATCCAATTCATCCAATGGATTTCAGTACGCTGTTCTTGAATTTACTGAGCAAGTGAGTGTCATTGCACGCTACAGCACTAAAAACATTTCTCCATTTCTGCCAAAATACGAAACCGTATTATATATATAATAAAAATAAGGAAATTACGCATTTTTTATATCCCCATTGAGCCATTCTCTCTTACAATCGTGGGCAGAACTCTACCATCTCCCTTAAAACCGTGACCAAATGTCATCATAGCTAATAAAGATATAAATATGACTAAATATAGTGACATGTAGTGATCACTTAATCTGTATTTGTGTCTTCCTAAAATGTGTTACCAAATACTTCATCCGATCGATAAAATAGAGTAAAATTAATCGGGTACTCAGTGTTAAAGATCGTCAAATTCACAGCTATTAGGGTGCACTAACCATACGATTGTATACCTCAAGGAACAAGGCACCCGGAATACAAACCACACAACTAATGCGACTGAGCACTTTGTACAGGTAATCAAAGATGAATGTATACACGTACCTATTAACAGTGGTTATATTTTTTAAATCAATCATCTTAACCCTTCAGCTGTATATTTTCAGCTTAATGTCTCAACTGTTTCGCTTTTAGCAAGCATCATCACAGGGGAAGACCTGTAACCGTGGTGGAGTGGCCGAGCGCTCTAAGGTGCCTTGCTGCGGAGCATGCGGTTGCTCACCATCAGAGTTTCGAGACCTCCCTCGTGTGTGTGTGTGTGTGTGTGTGTGTGTGTGTGTGTGTGTGTGTGTGTGTGTGTGTGTGTGCGTGTTTTGTCCTTAGCGTCAGGTTGGTCCCTCAGTTCTACAAACATTTGAACATTACAGCAGACACAAGACAACATCATCATAAACGTGGATATGATCACAAAAATGTTTTGGGGAATTTTTTTACATGGAACACATGATCATGTCCAATTTGAAGATAAAACTGTCTTGTTTCTTCACTATGCAGGTTTCCCTCCGGTGATAATACGCGCTAGAAGCGAAACCGGTTGAGAAAGTTTAAAACGTACAGCTGAATGCTCAAATTGATTTATTTTTAAAATCAGGGAGACACCAATGACCAACATAGTGGCCACCAGCAGCAACAAGAAAAGGAAATCGCAACGAATGAGGTCATTTTTAAATTCCATTTATGTCATCAAATGTCCAAATTGGTTCCCATCTACTGGAACATGTGTTGCAGCCACTGGTGCAACGCCGGTCGCGGTGGCCGAGGGGACTGAGGCGCTCCAGTCACGGTCTGTACGGCCACTACGTCGGGGGTTCGAATCCCCCCTCGGGCATGGATATTTGTGCCGTCCTTAGTTGTAAGTTGTTTGTAAGTTTAGGGACTGATGACCCCGTAGTTAGGTCCCATAGACTAAAAAAAAACTGGTGCAACGCCTTCTCTACGAACTGAAAATTCGTAACCCCTCTCCGGTCGTCAGAAGTTGCGCATAAATTTTGACTTCATTTCTGAGAAAAGACTGTAGCTGATCCACGATTGAAGAGGATGAAGAACCTCGGCATGTTATTGAAATAACCAATACCAACAGCTATATTTTTACAAAAGTTTTATACGACGAGTTTCAACAATCCATTCGTGAAATTTCACACAGTATATAAAACAGTCATGTCTGAATGTTACTGCATTTGAGTAGTTGAAGTGTAGACTACGTGCCCAAAAAGTAATGCACAACGAGTGGTTGTAAGTGAAAAAACTACAAATGATGAAAAATCGTTTGACTTTATTGAAGTGTCGACAATATAAGCTGAAGGCAGCGCCAGCGGCGGTTACAGGTGGAACTATGGTCGAATGATAAACGGACGTTTCATCCTCCCAGGAGACAAGTGTGTCCATCGTCGTTGCATCTGTGCCTCCAGATCCCGCAGGTTGGTATTGGGACGGAGGCCGCTTCTAATGTGATCCCACACCTGCTGTGTGGCGGAAGGTTCAAGGATCCTGCTGGCCACGGGAGGACCTTCGACAAGCTGTAGGCAGTCCACACTAGAGTTGGGCAACACGATTCTTTTTCAGGAATCGATTCTTGCGACTGTATGCCACATTGTGAATCGATTCCTACGATTCGTTCACGATTCTTTATAGTCTGCAACGGCACGATTCTTACAGAATTCCAAAATGTTTTACATTCTGCTCATAGATAACGTATCTGTGTCATGGATGTCGGAACCTAAACTTGTGAATCTTTTACTACGATCCGTTCATGATTCTTTATGGCCTGCGCCGGAACGATTCTTACAGAATGCCAAAAAGGAGACAATACGAATATCGGATTTTTTTATATATATATTTATGGTGCTTGAAGTTCGGACTTAAAATAATGACAAGCCAAAGCCTTTCGATTCAACTCTCAATAATTCTCGAGAAAATAGTCTTTGAAGTTGTGCAAGCGGATGTAAATATTATGGAACTAATATTTTTGCTGTTGCTCATTTGGTAGCGTCGTAGGTTGTCAAAATAGTGACTGTAAGTCACGTAATTCGAATCTTGCTGTAACTTACAATTTTTTTTCGTTCTGTTCGAATACCTCAGCCATTTACATATAAACATTAAATGTATGGTAATCAACACATATCTAATTGTTATAAAATACTTATTATGTAAAATCACGTAGTTTCTTGAAACTCGTCTCTATAAACAAACTTTAAAAAATCAAAATCCGTCGCTAAGTACTAACTAAATTGAGTTTTTTTTTCTTTACAAAAACTACAGCTATGTATATGAACTCAAAAAGCAAAAATCTCTCCGAGTATAAAATATAATCCAAATCGTTAGAGCCGTTGCCGGAATACGCAAAATATAAATGTACAAGAATTGCTCGTTTAAATATATTGTAACTAAACTGTATAAACGCAGTGTATGTGTTGCACTGCGTCTGCAAAGCATAAGCAGTACGTAATTTTTCATCATACTTTGATTTCGTGTTGTTCATCGTGTATATTGGCAGCTTTGTAATTCGCTGCGTTTCGTTTCTGTCATACGATTCTTTATTTGTATTCGTTCGAATGAACGATTCATTCACGAATCGCCACAACTCTAGTCCACAGTCAAACGTGCTGTGAGTGTGGTCCTGCATTATCTGGATGGAAAATTGTCCTAGGGTCCTGTGCCATCTGGGCTAACACTTTTAGACTGTGATGTATCGCAGTACCATCAATGTCTGCCTATGCAATGCACGACTACAGATGTCCTGAACGCGTATCCGGTGTCTCCCCTCACCATGATGCCTATGTGTCTCTCTCCACAATTTTGGTAGAATGTGTCCTCTGCCCTTTACGCAGAAGTTGTGGAGTTTACCGGAAGTTGTGGAGAAGCGGAACTTGTTACTGAAAGCCATGCAACGTTCTTCGTTCTTTGCCCACGCCTCCCGGACATGGGTCCGATACAAACGCCGGCGTTGGGGTTCTGATGGAAATGGCAACCAACGCATGGGGTAGTAAGAACATCAATCCGGCAGATTGGAGTCGTCGACCGAGCGGTCTAAAGTGTCTCGCTGCGGAGCGCGCGGTTGCTCGCCGTGGAGGTTCGAGTCCTCCCTGGGGAATGGGTGTGTGTGTGTGTGTGTGTTTGTTTGTCCTTAGGTTAGTTTACCTAGGTTTAAGTAGTTTGTAAGCTACGGCCTGATGACCACGCAGTTTGGTCCGATAGATTTACAAACAAACATTTGGAGTCGTCGAGAACACGTGCGGGAACTCACAGGATGTTGCAGGGTCTGCAGTTCACGTTCGCGAATGTCGGGTGCCGATGTCATGCGAGCCCTCTATATTTGGCGCACCATACGACGGTCCTGCCTCTTGACTGGTTGGCCCGTGTACCCATTGACTTCCACATGCCCGTAAATTGGACAACTACCACGATTAAACCTCTGTCAAATGCATTCAGTTTGTGGATAGGCTGTCCAACGCGTCTGCGAGGTATCACGAGGGCTTCATACTGGACGAAAACGTCTTGCTTCACTGTCTGACTCACGGGTACCAACTTTGCAACAAGACCGTGATATGATGGCCGTGTGGTGTAACGCGTGGTGATACGGATTGGGCGGCCGTTCCCGCCGAAGGTTCGACTCTTCCCTCGTGTGTGTGTGTGTGTGTGTGTGTGTGTGTGTGTGTGTGTGTGTGTGTGTGTGTTTTGCACTTACAAAGAGACCACATGGCTATCGGTTTTTAGAATTTTTTTTTTTATATATTTATGGTACGTGAAGTACAGAACTCAAATAACAACCAGCCGAAGCCATTCGACGCAACTCGCAAAAATTCTCGAGAAAATCGACTTCTAAGTTTATCAAGTAAGCGTAAGTAGCAATCATTAAACGAATTGCAGCAACTGTCGGTGTAGCTCAGGTGGTAGTGGCCTTACAACCCTGGGGTCGGTGGTTCGTATTCTGTCGCGACAGTTTCTTTTTAAAAAAATTTCTCCGTTGTGTTCCAGTACTTACACAATTTTAATATCTAATGGTAATTGTTACGAAAATTGCAGTTATTTTTGTTTATTCGTAACTTCCTATATTTTGTAGAAGGTTGTCAATAATGATGGTACCAATAAAAAAAGATAAATTACATTTTTTACAGTATTGGCTTCACTATTTATATCTACATAGATGCTCTGCAAATCACATTTAAGTGCCTGGCAGAGGGTTCATTCACCACTTTCATAACCTTTCTGTACCGTTCCATTCGGGAAGAAAGAACGCCTAAATCGTTCCCTTTTCAATCTGATTTATTTTATTGGGATGGTCATGTCTCTCTATGTAGGTGGGTGCTAGCAAAATATTTTCACATTCATAAGTAACAGTCGGTGATTGAAATTTATCAAATAGATCTTGCCGCAACGAATAACGTCTTTCTTTTAGATTTCCACCTCAAATCGTGCACCACTTCCGTGACGCTCTCCCCCCCCCCCCCCTGTAACGAGATATAACAAAGCGAGGTGCCCTTCTCTGAAACTTCTCAATGTCCTCCATCAGTACCACCTGTTGAGGGTCCCACACTAGGCAACAGAACTGCAGGAGAGGACGCGCAATTGATTGTTGAGTTTGTGAAGAGCTACGACACTTTTTGAAAAGTCATCTCCATAGCTCAGTGCTTTCCAAACTTTCCCTCATGGTGACACCCTTTTTATAGCTTACAGTTTTGCGCGACACCGTTTCACTAATATAAATACATATGGTAGAATTTAGATGGTTCTAGAGAGAGGGGTGGGGCGGAAATAAAGTATCGCTAAAATGTAGTTTGTAAACGAAAGTGAAATCCTCGTACGCATTGACATGTTTAATGTTGATCCTGACTGTAGCAATTATGTACACTCATCGCAAGAAAAGGAAACATTATGAACTACGGAGATGTACAACAGAGTACCACCGCAGACAACATTGCCTAACTCACACAGTAATACTTGCTTCTTCTACATGCGATCCAACCTCCGCAACACGAAAACTTAATTTCGGAAACCGTTTTTCGCTGTCGTGTGTACATGTCAGGGCCAGATACGGTTTTTCTGGATCGACTAAAAATGGCATCTGGAAATTAGCTGCTCGGATTTCTGATTTAGACAGCACAGTGGCTGTTCCCTTTCAGTTCAATACTATCACATTATTTTCAGAAATAAAGAAGATATATTTATGACAAGTGATGAATTATTATTTAAGTTCTATTGTTAGGTTCTTGCTTCACCACGACCTCGGAAGCCCCGACATATTCTGAAAAAATGGATAAATATTTGCGACAAGTAAGAATATGAATGTCATTTCTGGTCCCAGAATCTGTTACATACAGGAAACTGAGAGAAAAAAATATTAACGCATACCAGGGTTCGAACCAACGATCACTGCATTTAAAATACTGAACTCCGTTAATCACCCGGCCATACTCCATATTAATCATCGCTACTGAATAGCTTTAGTCAGTGGACAATTGTGACTGCTTTCACAATCTGTGAGAGCTTTTATAGGCACTGTGTCATTGATTGTCATTTAATTGTAAGAAACGCTACCGAGGGTGCAGTGGCTTTGATAAATCCATTAAGAAACGCTCAGGAGCAGCTTTTCGAGAAGGAAAGCAGACTACAGTGAAGGTTCGTTCAAGCAGCTGCCAGTTCCAGCAAACTGCGCATGGGAAGAGCTGTTATCGAGTATCAGCAGCAGATCTATGGTTCTGAGGCCAGAACGCTACCACCTGAGCTAAACCGACAGATGCTACAATTCGTTTATTGATTGGTACTTACGCTTACTTCGAAGTCGATTTTATCGAGAATTTTCGAGAGTGGCTTCGAATGCCATTGGCTGTTTGTTATTAAGTTCTGAAATTCACGTACCATAAATATAAAGAAATTCTAAAATCCGATATCCATGTGGTCTCCTTGTTAGTTTGTAAGTCTAGGGACTGATGACCATAGCAGTTTACAAACATCTGAACAGTTTGTGAGATATGAATGGGCTCTGGTGGGCGTTTTACACGTTACAGAACCGCAAAAATCTAATATCTCCTCACCCATCAATACAATGCAAGTGTTCCGAAATAGGATATCATTATGCGCATCACTTTTTTTGTCCGACGATGGATATTCCACTGGTATCATAGATTTCTAGAAGGAAACATTTACACGATGTGTATATTCCATCCATCTAAGAACAACCATTACGTCGTACTCGAGTGATTCTCTAGTAAAGTCGTCAGTACTTCGGTATGAAACTGAGCATATCGCTTACCTGTACTGCTTTCTTCAGTGATGTAAGAGCCAGTCCCACGCCAAACGTTCACATTCCATTGACTGGTGTTCAGGCTGCCTCATTGTGAATTCTTAGCTGCCCAGTAAAGCGTATTTCTTCGGTGCGGCTTCCCGTCTGTTGCAGCCCTGCTGGTTAATCTAGTGGTAAAGTGATACGAATGGAATGTGTATGCGAGCAAATTGAGGAGAACGCTGGGATATCATATACCAGGGGCACTCGCTTTTTCTCAGTATCTCACATGTGCATTCCACACGTATATCTACATACAATCTCCGAAAGCCACTGTATGGCACGCGGTGGAGGGTACTTGTTACCATTATAAGACATTCCCTTCCATGCCCTACGACCTTTACAATTGATGTTTGGATTTTGTACAAGTTGTATATAAGTTTTCGTAGCGTATATTTTTACGTCTTCTAACTAAAAAAAAAAAAAAAAATTGCACATACAATCACCGCGTAATTCAGAACGTACACGGATGAATTGCAATTACGCATCCAGTCACAGGGAAAAGGCGTCAACAATCTGATCTAATCCGAACAGACGATGATGATGATGATCGATAATGCAGGTCACAGACATCACCCGTTGACGACAAATTAATTGAAGATCTGATTGACTGCAATCCAAGATCTTCCGGCAGTGAACAAGAAGGAGCGGATTTCTACCGCTGAGAAACTGGTTGATAGAACGTTGTGATCTCTATTTTTTTACGGGAATTTGGTAACAATGTCGAAAAATAGTGTCATTTATGTATGTATGTATGTACTTATTGCAGCAGTCAATGGAGGTTGTTTGGTCAGCCATATAATATTTTTTTTAATCTGCTACATAAAAGTAATGGCGCCTAGCGAATACATTGTACGACATCAACATTTATATCTACTTTGCGAAGCACATTTAAGTACCTAGAGGACATGTTATCGAAACATTTTCATGCTCTTTCTACTACCGATCATCTCTTGAATAGAGGACAAGAATACGAAAACCTAAATCTTCACATTTAAGCGCTCAGTTTTATTATCATGATAATTTCTTCTTAAGTACGTTGGTGTCAACAAAATACTTTCGCATTCGAAGGACTAAACCGGTGATTGAAATTTCATCAATCGATCTCGCAGCAACGAAACACGCGTTTTTCTTTGCCCCTCAAGATCGTGTATCACATCGATGAGACTCCCTCTCCTGTTGCTTGATAAAGCAAAACAGGAAACTTCTCTATGTCCTCTGTTAATCGTATCCGGTATGTAAACCACAAAACGCAGTAACATTCCAGCAGAGGATAGCAAGCGTTGTTCAGGCTGCTCATGTTGTGCCTTTGTTCCATCTTCTGTTATGCCATCAAAGTGAAGTCTTCGGTTCGCCTTTCCCAGATGATTCTACATATTAGGTGTGTGGATTGATGAGAAATTAAACTGGAAGCAACACATTGATGGTCTGCTGAAACGTCAGAGTTCCTCTACCTATGCTATTAGGGTTATTGCAAATTTTGGTGATAAGAACCTCAGTAAATTAGCTTACTTTGCCTACTTTCATTCACTGCTTTCGTATAGCATCATATTCTGGAGTAATTCATCATTGAGTGAAAAAGTATTCATTGAACAAAAGCTTGCTTGTGCCCACCCAAGATCTTCCTCCAGACATATACTCGTATTTAATGATTTAGTTATCCTCACAGTAACTTCACGGTATATGTATTCACTTGTGAAATTTGTTGTTAATAAACCGACCCAGTTATAAGGTAACAGCAGTGTAAGTAGCTGTGACACCAGGAGAAAGGATGATATCATCTATGCAGGGTTAAATCTCACTTTGGCACAGAAAAGGGTGAATTATGCTGCCACAAAAGTCTTCGGTCACCTACCAAACAGTATCAAAAGCCTGACAGATAGCCAACTAGCATTTAAAAATAAAAGAATTTGTGAATGACAACTCCTATTCATTGGATGAATTTTTAGATATAAATTAGTAAATCTAAAAATAAAAACATAAAAAATTGTGTCATGTAATATTTTGTGTAATGTAATATCTTGTATGGACACCTTTTATTAACCTGACACGTTCTACATCATTCTAAACTGTCGTATTCATGATTCACGAAACAAGTATTGATCTAATCTAATCTATGTAGTTGTTATACCAGCTTACTCTGAAAGGAAACTAGTTAGTATACAGTCTGGTCTGGAAGACTTGCGTTCATTAAGTGATTTGCAAAGCAAACACATAGGATATCTACTTCTGTGTCACTCATGCTAACAGCTATTCTTCCTTCTAATTACTATGCCTTTGTTGGTGAAATAATTTCGGACTTTATATACAACCAGAATCTTTCTGGGTTTTCTACCCTATTTCGAGACGTGTTTCGTTGAAAAAACTATTAAATCGTCTCTCACTGAAGTCCACATAAAATTTCGATCCAGTCTTTGGGATTAAATTTTGCATGCTTTTTTAGTTGCTTCTCCGTGTTCTGACTTGTTTTGTTCTGTGTGATACACAGTCTCTCCTTCACGATGAGGTGGAAATTATTATTATGAACAGTGCGCTTAATTTTAGTAATTTTAGTACTTGTTACAAGTACTTACAGGAATAATATGAACACTCATCACAGAATATATGTAACAGCTGCAACTCTTCGAAGAACAGATTAGTAAAGAGTCTGTGCAACAACCTATCTATTCTTGTACTAAAACATACGTCAATTATTTCAACGCTGCTGAAGTTGTAAACTTTGTCCTCAATGTCTGCTTTAACACTCCCCATAACGATTAGACTGTTGTGAGACAAGGCGATTTTGCTGTCCAAGGGATATGTCTGCCAATTTTCTGATACTATAATAAAGCAAGTTTGTACTTTTTTGCTGTGGGTGTGTGCGCACATTTTGTAATGTAGAAGTGTTGTTAGCAATATGTTAGTCATAGAAAGTAGTTTTCCGTCAAGGATGGTGAGATATTCTTTCACATATATCCAACTAGTGAGAGTAATGGTTCGAACAATTGAATACTACATTATAGATGCCCAAGTCCCTTGCTTGTCCAGTGAGAAGGCTTGCCGTTTCTTTTGGGATTTTCAATATATAGACCTGGTTGTTTGTATGAAGCAATGAAACGATCAATCGTCAGACCATATCACAACTTCTAGTCATCAAGCGTCAAGGTTTTATGACGATGACGACGACAACCACGAGCTCAAACTCGGAGTTTTGTGTAAAGATGTGGAGGGAAATCGGCATTTGCCTGGAGTGATTTAGGGAAATCACGGAACACCTAAATTTCTAAGGCCGGAGGTGGATTTGAACCACCGCCCTTCCGAAAGCGAGTCCAGTGTGTTACCACTGCGCCACTTCCCTCGGTAGGCTAGCAGTACTTTTTTTTTTTTAAAATATAGAAACAGCTTCATTCCAGGGAATCTGGACCAAAGGGTCATCAGTCCCTAGACTTATAAACTAAGTTAAACTAAGGGCAACACACACAGAACCATGCCCGAGGAAGGATTCGAACCTCCGACGGTGGAGGCCGCGCAATCCGTAACGGGGCGCTCCAGACCGATCGGTTACTCCCGCGCGGCAGTCACTTTTGCTGTCTTAGTTCTATCGTTCTTAATGTTCATCTGTCATTATCAGTTAACTTTGAGTTTCGACCGTTCTCTCTCGTCACCAATGATTGTTTTACTTCTTTTCGTATACTGTCATAAGCGAGGATACTGATGATGTAGTCATGTATGGGTGGGTGCGTCATTAATTGACTGCAATAGCATACATGAAGATTTAGACAATATTTCTAGTTGGTGTGAAGAAGGGCAGCTAGCTCTCAATGTAGAAAAATATAAGGTGATGTACATGAGTAGGAAAGAAAATCCCATAATGTTCGAATACAGCATTATTAGTGAGCGCCGTTCAAATATCTAAGCGTAACATTGCAGAGCGACATGAAATGAAACGAACGTGTAAGTACAATTGTGAGTAAGGTGGACAAACGACTTCGGTTTATTAGGGTGAATTTTGGGAAGATGTACATCTGTTCAGGAGACCACTTATAAAATGCTTGTACGACCACTTCTTGACTATTGCTAAAGTGTTTGGGACCCGCATCAGATGTTTAAAGGAAGACATAGAAGCAGTTCAGAGGCGAGCAGCTAGGTTCGTTACTGGGATGTTCGACCTATGCGCCAGTGACACGGAAATGCTCCGGGAACTAAAATATGGGGATCGCTGGAGGAAGGACCAAGTTCTTTTCGCGATATTCTGTTGAGGAAATTTAGAAGGCCGGAATTTGAAGCTGATTTAGAACGATCTTCCTGCCACTTACTTTCATTTCGCTTGAAGACCACAAAGACAAAATAAGAGGCTTGTACAGAGGCGTATACTCTTTTTTCCCTCGCTCTATTTGGTAGTGGAATAGGAAATGCCTAGTAGTGGTACAGTGTACCCTCCGTCCTGCACCTTATGGTGTATGTATGTATGTATGTAAGTAGATCTAGTGAAACGTCAAACAGTAGCCGGCCACGGTGACCGAGGGGACTGAGGCGCTTCAGTCACGGTCTGCACGGCCGTAGTGGCCGGGGGTTCGAATCCCCCCCTCGGGCCGTGCCGTCCCTAGTTGTAGCTAGTTCATAAGTAATTTGTAAGTTTAGGGACTGATGACCCCGTAGTTAAGTCCCATAAGGTCTACAAACATTTGAACATTTGTCAAACAGTACAGCCGTTTTTGTCAAAGATGCTTCCACTAACTGCGCACCACTCAACAGGGCTCTTTGGAATTCCGAGAAATCGCGCCTTTCAACGATCATATGCGTTGACCGTCGCAAAGCAAATATAGCAAGGTAATCTTTAAGACTATTTACGCCAATTCTGCGCTGCTCTCGCGTCTCACTGTTAACTCGTGCGCAGTGGTGCCAACTTGCAACTATTATTTTGTCCTACTCTGGACAGTTGTAAGTTTCCTGCCGTCCTCTGCCTTATTCGTACGTGCTTGTGCGCAGAAAACAAATGCCACATTACTTAGAACTCAAACTGCGCACTTACAATCGCCTGTTGATTGGCATGCAGCAGAAGACATGCGACCGTCATTTGAACTCCTGTTTTCGTACGTTGTTCAGTGAGAAGTCACAGAACTAACATCCTCAGAAGTGAAACCGAATTGCTTACACCAGATCCAGAGATGTGGGCAGCCTCAACTAGAGGAACAGACCACGCAGAGCTTGCAGACCTGCCGCGACACCGCGCGCCACTGAAGGACGAAGTATGCGCGCATCAAGGTCAGCGAAGGCGCACATGTGAGTTCCGCGAATCCCGCGAGCGAAGTGCACAAACAGGCTGCTTCCTCGTATACGCGAGCTAAGGTTTCCCGACAGAGTCCAATTAATTAAAATTTCTTGTTGGTCTCTACCGCGTCATAGAACAAAATCCATAAAACTTGCTAGAATATTGAAAAATTATGCCAGACGGAGAATCGAACTCGGGACCTGTGGCTATTTAAGTGCTTTAACTGCTGAGCTATCCTACCACAACCCTCCAGCGCTCCTCCACTCCCCCCCCCCCCCCCAATACCCCCATCGCAACTTTACTTCTGGAGTACCTCGGCTCCTACTTTCCAAACTTCACAGGAATTTTCCTCCTAAACTTGCTGTACTACCACTCTTTCAATAAAGGGTACTGTGAGGATGTGTCCTGGATCGAAGCTAGCACCTTCTTCTTTCGCGACCAAGTCCTCAAATCACTGAACTACATAACTAGTCTCACGATTCGCTCTCACAGCTCTAATTCTGCCAACACCTCGCCTCGTACCTTCCGATAAATTCTTTTGTAAACCTCGCAGTTCTACCACACCTGGAAAAAGGATACTGCGGAGACATGGCTTAGCCACAACTTAAAAAATGTTCAAATGTTTGTTAAGCTTATGGGACTTAATTAAGGGGTCATTAGTCCCTAAACTTACAAACTACTTATCTACTACCTTATACTAAGGACGGCACAAATATCCATGCCCGAGGGGGGATTCGAACCCCCAACCGTAGTGGCCGTGCAGACCATGACTGGAGCGTCTCAGCCCCTCGGCCACCGCGGCCGGCGCCACAACTTAAGACAAAGGTACTAGTTTCGAGTTCCAATGTAGCACACGATTTTGATCGACGAGGGAGGTTCATATCAACACACACTCCACTGCAGAATGGATATTTCATTCTCGATCAACTACTCTGCAACCCAACCTGCGGAGTGGAGAAGTTCCGATACATCTCTTCCACCTTTCTCTGTGTCATTTGCGACTGTCACTTGGGAAGAGTAACAGTTGGTAGAGCTCCGTGTAATATCCAATCCACGCTGATTTTTCGGCATGGTCATTTTACATGGCGTATGTGGGAGACAGTAATTTGTTGCCGACATTTCTTCGAACGTAATCTCTGGAAATTGGAATAAATGTTCAAATGTTTGTAATTCTAAGGGAGCAAACTACTCTTGTCACGCGGTGGAGTAGCCGAGCGGTCTAAAGCGTCTCGCTGCGGAGCGCGCGGTTGCTCGCCGTGGAGGTTCGAGTCCTCCCTGGGGCATGGGTGTGCGTGTTGTCCGTAGGTTAGTTTACCTAGGTTTAAGTAGTTTGTAAGCTACGGACTGTTGACCACGCAGTTTGGTCCGATAAGATTTACAACCATTGTTGTCACCCATCCCTAGGCTTACAAACTAACTTCAACTAAGGACTCGACCCTCCGACGCGAGCCGCCGCTCGTTCCGTTACATGGGGCCCCACATCGCACAACTATTCCCATGCGGCGAAATCTGAATAGTAAACTTCGCCATACGCCTCTATTGTTCTGAATCTATGTAATGAATTTCGTCCTCGGCATACGTTGTTGACATACCTACCTCACCTCAAAGCAAATGGACTCGCCCGTCCCATGTCACCGGCGTGTGCGCAATCGAGGGAAACACAGTCACTTGTGAGCGTGCAGTCTAACGTAACGGTGTCACCATGTTTTCGCATTCACAGGAAGGCCTGGACAGGCAAAAAAAGGCATCACGATGGGTTCCGCATGAATTGAAGGAAATGCAGAAATGGATGCTTTACGACGCTGCTCAGACACACGAGGAGCGCTATGAGCGCGAAGGAGAGGCTTTCTTACGCAGTATGTTAACACTGGATGAGACCTGGGCCACATCGTACGAGCCAAACCTGAATCGTCAGTCCAACGAATGGCGTCATTATGGGTAGCCGCGAAAGTCGAAAGAGTGTCAGAGCGCAGTATGATGAAAGTTATGGTGATTCTCGTGTGCGACTGTTACGGTGTTATCCTAACGCATTACGTTCCTCCACGGCAGACAGCCAATGCACAGTATTACTGTTCGTTTTTGGAGCATCATCTGCAACCAACTTTGCGAAAGAAGCGATAACACTTTCTGCGAAACCCACCCATCATATTGCACGACAAAGCGCGAGCGCATACAGCGCAAACTGCGGCTGCTATGTTCGGTCGATGGGACTGGGGAGTACTGTACCGTCCACCGTATTCCCCGGGATGAATCCTTGTGGCTTTCATTTGATTGCCAAGATTAAGGAACCACTTCCTGGCATTCGCTGTTCCAGCGATTCGACAGGCAGTAGCATCATCAACAGAACTGGCCTTCCTAACGGTATACTACGCCTTCCACATCGCTTGCAACGGGTTCTACACAACGCGGGTGACTACTTTGAAGGACAGTAACAGGTGCAAACATGTAACGCTTTTGTGTCGGTTGTGAATAAATAAGTTCCAACTCTCGTATGTTTCCCTATGTATAGAAATCTAAGGAAGTTCAAAGTGCTTTAAAATCGAAGTTGCAAAATAATCAAACTCATATGCCAATGGATTCTTAATCTTCCCGAAAGATTGACTCCTAAATTCGTTTTCTTGCTTATGACTTGAATCGTCTTCGTTTCCCCTCTATGCAACATAGAGGCGGGTTGGGGTATCAATAGTACTTCTACACTTCCCCCGTCTTTCCACTATTCTTCTTTCACTATTTGGTTCCATACCAGGTTCCTACTCCTCAAACTCGTCTTTATTGTGTCGATCCATCTTGTTCCGGTCTTCCTCTTGCCCTCAATCCCTAAGTCCATAGTTGTTACTGTTGTTGGTTTTTAGAGGACTAAACGGCTAGGTCATCAGTCCCCTAAACTCCACATTTCTTCTAGATATTCTTCCCTCACAACCTCTTTACGTGCCCAAACCATTTTAATCTGTTCTTTTTCCATTCTCTCAGTCTTCAATTTCCTTCCTAAAATCTTCAATTTCTCTCCTCGTCTTTCAGGAACTTCATTTCACTCGCTTGTATCCTACTCTCTTCTACAGTCGATGTCTCTGATCCATATCTTAATATGGGTGTGAAGAAGGTCTTATATAGCACCAATTTCCACCTCATTGTCACCTCCATGCTCGATACCAAGGTTCTCATATACAGGTAAAATGTATTACTTTGTTGTATTCTTTTACTAATTTCTGCCTCTATACGAGCATTCTCAATTAATACACTTCACAGATATTAAAAGTTGTCCACTATTTCAAATCCTGTCCCTTAATATGGATATATCCCTTGCCCTCTCTGTCACCACCGGTTTTCATGATCTTGCTTTTCTCCATAGTACATTTAATTCCATAATTCTTGATCTTAACAATCAGGATTTATATTTGTTGTTGTACCTCCTTACTGTTTGTTCCACACACAACAATCTCGTCTGCAAATAATAACAGCTTTGATTCCCTGTCTCTATGGGCTTCTTTTGTCTCTGACTATTTATCCAGCACCGTTATGAATAGTAATGGTGATATCACATTTCCTTGTCTCAACCGCATAACATTTTGAAACCAGTAAGTTCTTCTAACTTGTGTCTGGACACAACTGGAACTTTTTTCATATATTGCTTAAAGGATTTCAATTGTTTGTTTTCCACTCCCTTTCTCTCCAAGGCTGCCCACACCTTTCCCTTGGGAACACTGTCATATGCCTTCACTAGATCGAGAAATGTCATCACTAGGTCTTTTCTTCCACTTTATCTCTTACTCTAACTGAAGACATGCATATGAGCTGAATTTGAGAAGAATTTCGGTAGATATATATTTGTCATAATAGTTTAAGATCATAAGATAATAATTTAAGATAAGAAAGGGAGGGATGCTCGCCCGATAGTGAAGGGAACTTTCCTGCTGCTTACATAAAAAATGTTCAAATGTTTGTAAATATATCGGACCAAACTGCGTGGTCATCAGTCCATAGCTTACAAACTACTTAAACTAAGGTAAACTAACCCAAGGACAAGACACACACCCTGCCCCAGGGAGGACTCTAACCTCCACGGCGAGAAACTGCGCGCTCCTCAGCGAGGCGCCTTAGACCACACGGCTACTCCACCGCAGCTGCTTAAATCCCCAGTAAGTATTTTATATATAAAAAAAGTTTAGAAACTTTTTAAATTATTCTTCAACGTTTCTAGTTTGTAGTAGTACTACTAAATAAAATATATAATGCAAGTGGATAACGCACCTGCATATTCACTTTATGTGCGTATACTCTTCCTGAAAGAATTCACAGAGGTACGGTCGGCAATATCACTTCAAATCATTCACAGAACGCCGTGGAATTAGAATTAAGCTATCCGATGCAACACTGGTTTCAATTTTATTATGATGTTCTTGTGAACTTGTCATAAATGTAAGCCATGTTGTTTTATTTCTTTGACTTCTCTATTTTATTTGTTCTGTTGATAAAAACTGATATTCGTTATACTGTAGAGGACAGCACATGTCCAAATGATGTTCTATGACGTCACCCACTTTCGTTTTTGAAATAGTGTTTGTGTAGATTTGAAACGGCAAAAATGTCCAGTTGTCATATTTGGCGTGGTGTCAGTTATCCATATTAGTAACATCTTCAGTTAAACACATGGTATATATAATTAATTAAAACATTGTTATGTCTGTTATAATGTCAGAAGTGGTACTGATGTAACATTTTCATGTAGTAACAGTGTGTTTCTCTTGTACCTTTTAGCATTGTTAATAGCCAGTTACTGGCCGAAATCATGATTTGCTAATAAAGAATTAAAAAAGAAGATCGACTGATAGCTGAAAATCTCAGAGTATTGGAGATTGATACCGAGTTTTCTGATATCTTATCTTTGACTCATTAGATACTTACACGACCGAGACATTTGTCTTAGTTGATAACAGAAAGTGTATGAAAATAAAAGTTTAACAGGGCGACAGAAAAAGGGAACTGAAGGAAACACTGGCAGATATTGTTTGCTTTATTTTTTATTAATTTAGACTGTCAAACAGGGAAATATTACTCTTATTATTAACGTAAATTATTTCAGGAATCTTTCCCTTTGTCGTGCACGTGTTATCATCTTGAGACGCAATCACCAGTTTAACAGTAACTTCTACTTATCCATCTACATGTACAGCCTGCAAATTAATGTATGGAAAATACAAGTTATAGTGCGATTAGAATTACTCGCTAGTTGATGTTTGTGGCGTGGCGGTGCAGTGTTACCACATAGGCAGGCGGCTACCGCTCGGCTGTAAGTGACACACAAACACGGTGAGACACTTCACAAATGCTGCTAATATGGCGTACTTTACAACACGGAGCAATGTTGGAAGAGACCGGTAACATTTAACGGCGGTACTGCGACAATCTCTGGCGACATAAATATCTAAATTATATATTTTTTGACGACGTTACAGCGTTCAATGAATGAAATAAATCGCAATTTGCGATCAGTTATGGCTTCACTGTACTAGGTTCAGATGTAATACCAAAGTGCTGCGTATGAAAATTTGTGCCCGGCCGGGATTCGAAACCGGAATCTCCTGCTTACTAGGCAGAGCGTTGACCACTCCGCCACCGACGACACATTGACCAGCCCGACTGCAGAGGACTCTTCCCTGCACGTCTCCCGCCACACCCAAATCTCCATTCGCCACGCTGCCTCTTTCCTGTTACCACAGCCTATTTTATTCTGTAAAGCTCTCAGCCACAATACTGTATTCCCGCATCAGGGAGAACAGACCATGAGGTATCGAGACACATTTAATTGTCTTCAGGAGCCCAGCCTCGGCTTGTATACAATTATATATTTTTGACGATGTTACAGCATTAATTTATATTGAAATAAATCGCAATACCTCAAATTTTCATTCGCCGCACTCTGGTATTCCATCTAAACCTGGTACAGTGAAGTCATAACTGATCGCAAATTGCGATTTATTTCATAAATATCTCAAGATAAGGCACAGAATTAAAATTTTTGCCACGGCCGGGATTCGCACCGGAACCTTCAGCTACTAGGCAGGCGCTATACCACTAAGCCACCGTGACGTAATGGATACAGCGATTACACTGTCTTAACCCTTTAAGTCAGAAAAATACTTTTGGATATGATAGGCATTGAAATTTGGTTTTATCCTTCTTTATCGCCTTACTGGAGAACACAATAATTAAAAAATTAGTCTTTATAATTATTATATACACACACAGGTGGTTTCCCTGTGAAACCACTGTGATACAAGGTATTTTTCAAGTCTTTCAAGGAGAACACCACTAATATTACATTTTGTTTCATTTTTATTGTTTTATTTTTATTTTTATTTTATTTTTACAAACTAAAGTCAATTTTTTTACGTTTTATGCAAAATTTCGAAGTACATTACATACAGCACTTCTTTCTATTTCTTTTTTTCTTTACTAGTTAGTCACAATGTGACATCAATCACTTGGCATGGCCATCTCGTCTTATGTGGCTTCTTTTTTGAACTACAGTATGCACATCGTTCCGATTTACTCTGAACCAGTTCACTGGATTGTCTCTTTCCACAGAAACTCTCATTGTGAAATTGTTTTTAGGTCTTTAGGATGAGACACTGGTTTCACAGTCACCCCGTTTACATGGACTCCCAAAACCGGATTTCGTAAACCGATTTCCCAATTCCGCTTTTGGTTGGTCATGTAAACACTCCAAAATCGATTCTGGAAATCCGCTTCTCTAAAGCGGTTTTCCAGTTCCACAATCGATTTTGGGGCCCACGTAAACACAGCCGTTTTCGTAGCGTTCGTGGCTTGTCAGATTGTGTTTTCTTGTTAAGTATTTTCGGCACATATGGAAAGAGTGATATTTTCTAATGTGAAATAAAAATATGAATATTAGAGTGAACATAAATATCTATATTTAAATAAAGAAAAATAGCGAATGTGCGGACTAAATCAGTAACTGAATCGGCTTTTTTTCAGCCGCCATATTAAGTGGGCCAGGAAATCCAAATTAGGCTATGCCATGTAAACACGAGAGCGAAAAACGATTTACGAAAATCGGTTTTCGTCTTCCGGAAGATGTGTTGCATGTAAACGTAGTCAGTGAGTCACCTGTGCCACATGGGGTTACGACACAGCAAGAAGTGGTTTCGCAGTAAAACACGGTGACCCATTGGGTTAAGGCACGTCTCCCTCCGATACACAAACTTCAATTCTGCCTCATGATCCCCTACATAAGTACGTATCGATGTTGCCAAGGATCTCCAAAAGCGGAATGACTGTTAACCCTTTCAATCCCACATTATGAAATCAGCTTTGGAAAACTTAAAATTCAGTGTTTTCTGTATTAATAGAGTGCAGTAAACATCGAAATATGAGTTTCAGCTCGCCGTGGAGGTTCGAGACCTCCCTGGGGCATGAGTGTTTGTGTTTGTCCGTAGGTTAGTTTACCTAGGTTTAAGTAGTTCGTAAGCTACGGACTGATGACCACGCAGTTTGGTTCGATAGATTTACAAAATTTGAACATTTGATGAGTTTTAAAATCTTTGCTCGAACTATTGATTTTTTTTTAATATCATGCACAAAACAGACGTTTGTATCGAGGTATTTTAATCAAAATGTTCAAAAGTTTGCAAAGGTTATGGGACTTAACTGCGGGGTCATCAGTCCCTAAACTTATAAACTACTTATCAGCTAGCTTAACCTAAGGACGGCACAAATACCCATGCCCGAGGGGGGATTCGAACCCCCGACCGTAGTGGCCGTGCAGACCGTGACTGGAGCGCCTCAGTCCCCTCGGCCACCGCGGCCGGCCCTGGGGCATGGGTGTGTGTGTTTGTCCTTAGATTAGTTTACCTAGGTTTAAGTAGTTTGTAAGCTACGGACTGATCATCACGCAGTTTGGTCCGATAGATTTACAAACATTTGAACATGCCCGAGGGGGGGATTCGAACCTCCGACGCGGGAGGCCGCGCGATCCACAATAAGGAGCTCCAGACCGCTAGGCTACTCCCACGTGTCGGTATTTTATTACTTGGACGTTATTTTGTTGATAGTCAACACTGTCAGATGAATAATACTCTTCGCAACAGCGCCAAAGACAAGACAATTCACTGCTGGAATAAAAAGAACCACACACTCACGCTCACACTCTCAGCCAGGTACAGAGGACAACGCAACACAACCTCCACGATGGATAGATTAATGCCTCAGAAGTGGCTACACGCCGTATCAAGCGGCAAAATGTCGTACTAGAAGCATGTTGCTCATGAACAAAAATGCAGCTTTAAGGATTGATAATGAAATACGGTATAAATGAACTTTTAATACGTTGTTGTGTCCAGGAACAACACTGGGAATGAAAGGGTTATCGGCAACGATCCAGCCTCGAATCTTAAGCACAGATAATGTCAAACAATAAATCAATATTCAGAGACAAATTTGGTCGGGATTGGAACCCGGGCCTACTTGCTATTAGAGAGGCGCTATACCACTAAACCACCGTGACTTAATGAACTTAAGGCAAGTATCCCTCCACAATACACACCATACATACTATTAATCCCGGCCGAGGAACTAATATTAATTCAATGCCTCTCCTTCAGATTGGTGTTGCTCCCGTACTTATTTATTGCAGTCTTCTGTTAGTCCACATTCTCTTGCTCCCTCTCTCTGTCCTTCTCATGTTTCCTCCTGTCCATCTCCTCCTCCTAGTCCCTGCCTATTCATCCTCCGCCCCCTACCTCTTTCAAAAAAATTCAAATGTTCAAATGTTTGTAGAACTTTGGGACTTAACTACGGGGTCATCAGTCCCTAAGCTTACAAACTACTTATGAACTAACTAAGACTAAGGACAGCACAAATATCCATGCCCGAGGGGGGATTCGAACCCCCGACCGTAGTGGCCGCGCAGACCGTGACTGGAGCGCCTCAGTCCTCTCGGCCACCGCGGCCGGCCTTACCTCTTTCCTCCTCCCCTCCTCCCCTTCCTCTCTCTTTGTCTCGTCCTCTCCGTTCTCTCTGTACACTCCTCTAAAGGGGACATGGGTAGAAAGACTCTTTGAGATTTCTGAGTAGTGACGAAATTTTATTTTTTTACTTTTTATTTATTTATTTATTTATTTATTATCTTTTAAAGTGTACCACATACGTCTTCAGAACTTGTTTCTAGTTGACACGCACTCGGTTTGCTTAATATTTAGTTCAATTTTTTTTCTTTTTCTTCCTTCATTCCCACCCCTGACGAGGGTGGCCGGGCAATTTTAGTGCCTGCATTGTTCTTTCTATCCAGGAAAAGGTTTATTACATTTATATTTTCTTTATTACGTTTTCAAAGGCTTGCATTTAGTGCTGTTTCTTCATTTTTGGACATTCATAATCTCATATTTTGATTAAAAAAATACAATTTCAGTTTCAACAAATTAGATGTTCATGATTTAAACTTATTTAGTTCTCACAATTTGAGGGCTAATTATATAAGTACTGCTAATGGTAGAGAAACTATTTACAATATGTGTATATATTTATATCTGTATATTTGGTGCATGGAATGTGAAAGATTGTTTGATTTTTGGGAGTGCAAATTACAATTATTTCGGGGGAGTATTTGAAAGTTACTCCTTATTATGTATACTATGGTCAAAAGGGATTGACGGCGCAGTAGTTTTGGCTCATTTGGCTGGTGCTAGCCCTGGAGGGGGGGGGGGGAGGGGGGTACGAGTCTACAGTGATGGGGTGTGGCTGTTTTGTATGTGGGCGTAGGGCGCAGTGTGTGTGTGTGTGTGTGTGTGTGTGTGTGTGTGTGTGTGCGCTCTTGCGTGTTTATTCATATGTTAGTGCTTCCTATGTGTGTTGAGGTTGGGAGTTCAATGTATATGGGACTTGTTATGTAGCGCCGAAAAATTTTTTAAACAGTCAGAGCACATATGCCCTGGGAATTTATTTATTCTCCAGCCAGGGTGCATATTTAATACTTAATACTTCGATGTATGTTGCGAAAATGTTTATTGCGAGTACTTAATAGTCTAGACATCGATGTATGAGGGAAACTGTTTAAACAACCTGGTAAATTTGCAATCTTCTGAACTCCTGGGCACCGCACATAGTGAACTCCCAAGCATGAGGAGGAGGAGGAGTAGGAGGAGGAGGAGGAGGAGGAGGTGGTGGTGGTGGTGGTGGTGGGGATAGTCAACAGCGTACAATTTTTTAAATCAAATTTCCCGCCAAAATGGGGGCGTGATAGGATTTTCCAATTTACCGCGGTCGTAATCTTGGATGACATCATTGTGTCGTTGTACCGGAGTGGCTGAAGAGTAGAAGGAAGAAATCTGGCAATATGGCAGACTACTCGGGGCACACTTGCTGATGACTTGCCACTTTATGGTTATCTTCCGCCCTTACCATAAAATTAAGTCAGTTCATAATTTTTAGTTTCTTGGTTTTCAATGGCTTGGACGACTGAAAGTGGAATTAGTCCGAAAAAGGGGGATGTGTTGGAAGGAAGGGAAGTAGGACAGGACCACAGGCGGTTTTTATTTTTAATTAATTTATTTATTCATCTCAGGAAGGAGGTATATCTAGAGGGTGTGGGGATCGATCTTCAGAATGTGGTAAAGATTGCTTTTCTCAAGTTATACATCGAATGCACTACAGTCGGAAAACTGTCCAATCTGCATGTTTATGCAGAAATGGAAAACAAAATTAATCGACCCACTGGTTTAAAGATGTATTATTTTAAGAAAAAACTTTGTTTTCTAACTTTACTCCAATGTAACAGAAACGTATAGTGTGTTCGAATGAATTATTTTGTGTCCTTTTCCGTATCTACTTTCAATAAATCCACAACCGATTGCTGCACCAGACCTGAACATGGAATGAAAACAACTTTACTAGAAGAGAAACGTCGATAAAGGATTTCCCTAATGCAGCTGCAAATATTTCAAGATTCTTATTGGCATAGTATTTACCAATGGAAACGACTAGTCGCGAAATGACGATGCTGCATGACCTCTGATGTCTAAATTACCTTTTTTGTCCGTCTGCAGATAATGATGATAGTGCTGATGTGTTAGATGAAGAAGCTGGCGCTCATTCCGAAAACATTACGACACATACAGAGCCCATACATGGCTTGACAAAACAATTCATTTAGAATTCCAGGCGTAAATAACTTCGACCGAACTAATGATGGTGATATTGCTGCAAGTATACTGCAAACTATAATAATGCTCGAAAGTAACTTTTTTATTTCAGGGTGTGCTACTCATTATATATTTTTTTCAATAATTGGTCAAACATCATTTGTATTACTAAAAGGCCATTCTGTGGAATGATTTCCACCTGTTGCACGCCCATTATTCAACGAATTCCATGGCGAAGAAAAAATTGCAGCGGTGGAATGAGCGTGCGATGCATTTCTCCACGCTATCCTGTGCAAGCCTTATCTCTGATGTTCAAATGTTTGTTAAGCTTATGGGACTTAACTACGGGGTCATCAGTCCCTAAACTTACAAACTACTTATGAACTACTTACGAACTAGGACGGCACAAATATCCATGCCCGAGGGGGGATTCGAACCCCCGACCGTAGTGGCCGTGCTGACCGTGACTGGAGCGCCTCAGTCACCTCGGCCGGCCTTATCTCTGATGAAGAACGGCAACCCGCATCGATTTTTACCTACTTACTGCATTCGTTCATTGTTCTTTCTCTGCGATTTTTACCCCTCACATTCCTATCCAATTACAAACTGACAATTCCTTGATGTCTCAGGAAGCTCCCACCAATCTATCCGTTCTCTCCAATTCAGTGCCACCACATTAGTTACGTGATCTACCCAAATAATCTTCAGCATTCGTCAGTAGCACCACATTTCAACAGCTTTAATCCTCACCTTGTCTGAACTATTTACCATCCATGTTTCACTCCTATACAACTCTACACTCCACGCAAATGCCTTCAGAAAAGAAGTAGTAGTAGTAGTTGTTGTTGTTTAAATGGGACTAGACTACTTTGTCATCAGTCGCCAGAAAAGAGGTCATAAGACTTAATATTCGATGTTAACCCATCCCCCTTCTTCAGAAACGCTTTTCTACCCATTGCCATTTTACATTTTATATCCTCTGCACTACGACCATCGTACGTTATTTTACTGCCCAAGTAGCAAATCTCATCTGACACCATCATTGTCTCATTATGTAATTTAATTCCTTCAACTCGTCTGATTTTCTTTGACTACATTCCATTACCCTTATTTTGCCCTTGTTAATGTCCATGTCATACGTCCCTTTGAAGACACTGTCCATTCCGTTTAGTTGCTCATCAAGGTCCTATGCAGTGTCTGACGGAATTACAATGTCATCAGCAAAACGCAAAGTTTTTATTTATTCACCCTGATTTTTAATGCCTTCTCCAATTTTCTCTTTGCTTGCTTTCACAACTTGCTCAATGTACAGATTGAATAAGACTGGAGACATGCTACAGCCCTGTCTTACTCACTTGGCAACCAATGCTTCCCTTTCATGCCCTTCGACTTTTGTAACTGCTGTCTGGTTTCTGTACAAATGAAAGATTGGAATTACGAATAAGAAATTTGTATTGAAATGCAGGAGGATCTGTATCGAAATGACACATAGCGCAGGGAATGGCAATTGAATCACAATGTAGACAAGTGTAAAGTGCTACGAATACATAGAAAGAAAAATCCTTTATCATTTAGCTACACTGTAGCAGGTCAGCAACTGGAAGCAGTTAATTCCATAAATTATCTGGGAGTATGCATTAGGAGTGATTTAAAATTGAACGACCATATAAAATTTATCGTCGGTAAAGGAGATGCCAGACTGAGATTCATTCGAAGAACACTTAGGAAATGCAGTCCGAAAATAAAGGAAGTAGGTTACACTACACTTGTTCGACCACTGCTTGAATACTGCTCACCAGTGTGGGATCCGTACCAGGTGGGGTTGATAGAGGAGGTAGAGAAGATCCTACGGAGAGCAGCGCGCTTCGTTACAGGATCATTTGGTAATCGTAAAATCTTTACGGAGATGATCGATAAGCTCCAGTGGAAGACACTGCAGGAGAGACGCTCTGTCGCTCGGTACGGGCTTTTGTCGAAGTTTCGAGACATACCTTTACCGAGGAGTCTAGCAGTATATAGATCCCTCCCACGTATATCTCGCGAAGAGATCATGAAGACAAAATCAAAGACATTAGAGCCTACACAGAGGCATACCGACAATCCTTCTTTCCGCGAACAATACGTGACTGGAATAGGAGGGAGAACCGATAGCGATACTCAAGGTGCCGTCCGCCACACACCGACAGATGGCTTGCGGAATATGGATGTTGATGTAGAAGTAAATATCCCATTTTTAAAACCTAAGTTAACATAAAACAGTAGTTTAACCTCTTTATGTTAAATAATTAGTAACATTCGCGAAAAGTTATCTGAAGCATAATCAAACTTAAGGGCTTACATCTTCATAATCGCTGCTCAAAAAAAGAAAATTATTTATTTGTTAATCGAAAATTTCGTAACCCCAGCAAGGTAAAGAAGAAGTGTTAACTGAATTATCCAGAATAAGGTAATATTTGTCACTGTAAGCAGGTTAGTTTGTAAATAAGAGAACCATTAAGATTTGAAGTCTTAAGAGGTTTCGCTAGAAATTGATTCATTATCTTGATTGTAAATTTTGTGGAAACATGATTTCAAAGACAAGTATGTTCAATTACATTAAAGAATTGTAAATTTTAAGAAAATAATAAAACTTGGTCCTATTAGTTACGGGATAGTGGTAATGTAATAAATTATTTTCAGTCAGATGCAGTGTTCTACAAGCTATTGCAATAAAAATTATGTAGTGTGCCTTCATTTTAGCCAGTGTTAAAAAGAGACAGGGCCATTGATTCACTACTTTGTAAAATTAATTTTTCTTGTTACTTACAAGTTGTTTACGTCATTGACAAAAAGACAAGATCCCTCTGCAAGGACCAAGAGAGAACGAGATGTGTAGCTTAAAGCAACACTGACCATAATGCCTGGGATGGCCCCAGTGTGTTGGACGAATGCACTCTACAATACAGCGCTCGCCACGTGTGCGTCGTACTCGCAAACGACCATCACTTGACGTACTGTCAGACTCTAGCTTCATCGCTGAAGACCACGGCTCGGCATTGCTTCTTCCATCTGTGACGGCATCAGTTACGACATGCTGCGGCACGAATCGTTTATAAAAATAAGGAACAGTAGGGGCCCTATTCCATAATTTTGAAGATGCGAGCGTGATACAGAGTCAAAAGCATCCGGAAATCTAGAAATACGTAATCTGTTTGACATCCCTTATCGATAGCACTCAATACTCATGTGCATAATATAGCAATTGTTCGTGTCGCAAACGGAAAAAATGAAATGCGGAAATTGATAATTTCTGTCTGCGTGGTTTCCTTGTGTAAAACTGTTTGGTAACAATATACGCGGCTTGTTTGTTCTCTTTACCAGGTCGTAACACAGAGATCATTACATTTCGAGTTAGAAATGTACTGTCACCTTATGTGCTATATACACATCATCTCGAAGTGGAGCTTACGTTGTTATAACTTTAACAATGTAGTTCCATCTGTGTCAAAGTTTTTTTATTCCAAATGTGGTTGGAAAGAAGCTCGTCTTCCTCTGCTGTGGCCTGAAAATGATCGAAACCGGTAGCTTTGAGCAACAGTGGAAATTTAAAAATTATTTGATAACTTTAAAGCCCAATCTTATCAAGAACTTAAATGCAATAATTATATTTGCGATTCTTTTTCGAGATACGACGATTTCAATAGAAAATCAATTGTTTGTAAACCTATCGAACCGAACTGCTATGGTCATCAGTCGCTAGACTTTAAAAACTACTTCAACTTACACTAAGGACAAAACACACACACACACACACACACACACACACACACACCTACCAGAGGGGGGATTCGAATCTCCGCCGGAAACGGCCACCCAGTCCGTGGCATGACGCTTACACCACGCAGCTAACCCGCGTGGTAGGGTAAAATTTTACGACGCTTCTAGCCGGGCTCCAGTGCTTACGTTGGCAACAGATAAACAATGAAGTGCCGAATTGCGTTAATATTTTTCACGAGCTACAGAGTAAATGTTATTGCTGCTCGTTTCACTCGCAGCAAAACTAATGCTGTACCTGTTCTATGGTTGACAGGTTCTTGTATGTACCCTTGTCCGTTCAGAAAAAAATAATTTTCGTTTAAATTGAAGTTGTTACGAAAAAATATTTATAGGTCATCTGAGTTGCCGTTATTACCATTGGTGCCAACATAACACTGCAGCCGGCGAGAAGCGTCGTACACTTTAACCCGCATGGCTTATTTAAATAGAAAGCGACGATATACCGGTTCGTTCCATTTGGAACGATAGAATACATTACACAGAAGTGTAACGGTCTTAACGTACACTTCTACAGTGTAAATTTCTCTCTCCGTTTCGGCATCAAACACGTGTTGTGCGTCTAGCGCGCAGGTAATCAACGTTCGCAAAGACAAACATTCCAGACTCCCACTGAGCCAAGATTACTTGCTTCGCTAGAATGCGCTTGCGTGCTACAGCATCTCTGGAACGTCACGGGGAATTACACAACCGGGCTGCCTCCGGAAGCGATTTACATACCCTGACCCTCTTGCCATTGCTGCGTCGGGGCGTCGGCTGCAGGAAGGTGACGCAGGCGCGTGCGGCGGCGACGTCTGCGTCTTTGGTGCTGTTGTTGTTCTCGTCGCCCTGGCCCGTCGCCGCCATGCCTCCGTCTCTACTCCCGGCGTGCCTCGCGCGGCAGACAAGCCGGTGCCCCCCACCCAGCCTCCCGCTGACGTCACAAGACGCTCCGGCTGCGGGCGACCTATCGCTTTCACGAGACGCGCCACGCGGGTTCAGCTGTTCGTCTGTTTCTGTCTGTCACTGTGCGCGTTGCGCAGTGCACCGAGAATGCGAACTGTCGAGGTCAACAACACTGTCCTCAGAGGATTTCTATCGTATGTGAATGAAGGCAGTTAAAAAAAAAAAAAAAAAAACTTCAGGAACAACAGGTCTGGGACGTCGAGGTCCGGAAAAGTTGCAACGTAACTCGTGCGTCATCTCGCATTTCACTCAACTCGCTTGGACACGCTAACGATGCTCTGTACAAATATAGAACTTCCTTCAATGTGTTCAGGAAGAGATGCATTTTGTTTCCATTTTAGTTTATTTGATTCAACAAATGTACCTGGCGACGTTTCCGAATTTTCGTCATGCGAGAAACTTTTTTCGTTATTGAAGTTAGGTGACTACAAGATGAGAACGTCAAGTTAACAGTCCATAAAATTTTCATCTCCTCTAAACAGGAAAGGCAAACCTACATTTCTAGCTTTTGCAGATTTGGAGAAGGCTATTGACAATGTTGCTTGGAATAAACTCTTTCAAGTTCTTAATCAAACAGGAGTAAAATATAGGGAGCATAAAGTTATTTACAACTTGTACAAAAACCAGACAGCAGTTTTCAGAGTTGAACGACATGAAAGGGATGCAGTGGTTGGGAAGGGGGTAAGACAGGGTTGTAGCCTTTCTCCGAAGTTATTCAATTTGTACGTTGAGCAAGCTATAAAGGAAAGCAAGAAGACATTTGGAGAAGGAATTGCCGGCCGCGGTGGCCGAGGGGACTGAGGCGCTTCAGTCACGGTCTGCACGGCCACTACGGTCGGGGGTTCGAATCCCCCTCGGGCATGGATAGTTGTGCCGTCCTTAGTGTAAGCTAGTTCATAAGTAGTTTGTAAGTTTAGGAACTGATGACCTCGTAGTTAAGTCCCATAAGCTATACAAACATTGGAACATTGGAGAAGGAATTAAAGTTTAAGGTGAAGAATTAAAAACATTGCATTTTGCGACGACATAGTAATTCTGTCAGAGACAGCAGGAGAGAAGTTGAATGGAATGGACAGTGTGCTGAAAGGTGCATATAAGATGAAGAAGATCAAAACAAGGGTAATGGAGTGCAGTCTAATAAAATCAGGTGATGCTGAAGGAATTAGATTAGGTAACGAAACAATAAAGGCGGTAGATGAGTTTTGTTACTTGGACAGTAAAATAACAAATGATGGTCGCATTACAGAGGATATAAAATACAGAATGGCGACGGGTAGAAAAGAATTCTTGAAAAAGAGAAATTTGTTAACATCGAATATTGATTTAAGCCTAAGGAAGTCCTTTCTGAAGGCATTTGTGTGAAGTGTTGCCTTGTACGGGAGTGAAACATGGACGATATATAGTGCGGACAAGAAGAGGAAGAGGCTTTTGAAATGTGGTGCTACATAAGAATGCTGAAGATTAGGTGGGTTGATCGCGTAACTAATGACGAGGTACTGAACAGAATTGGGGAGAAAAGGAATTTTTGGCATACCTTGACTAAAAGACGGGATCGGTTAGTAGGACACATTCTTAGACATCGGGGAATCGTAAATGCATTGGATGGAAGAGTGTGGGGGAAAAATCGCAGAGGGAGACCAAGAGACGCATATAGTAAGCAGATTCAAATGGATGTGGGTTGCTGTTCTTATGAGGAGATGAGAAGGCTTGCTCACGATAGAGTAGGGTGGAGACTTCATCAAACCAGTCTCCGGACTGAAGACCATAACAACAATACAGAAATAATTTTAATAATACAAATATTTTTCATGCTGATTTCTTACAGATTTTGAAAGTTGCCGAAATTCGTGTAACAGAGTTGACGAAACTGCAATATGATCCGCACATGCTTCAAGTGGTCGCGGTATGGTTTTGTTACGAGAAACGGATCGTTAAGTTAATATTAATTTTGTGATACAATATTCGTATTTGTTGCGGCGAATGTAAGGAACGTGGAAGAAGGCGAAAAGGCGATACAGAAAATGTTTCTTCAGCATTACAGTAGTTATACCGTAGAAAGGAGTAATTTTTGTGATATAGAATGAATTGCTGAGGCGAATTTTAGTGGGATTTAGTGGCTGATGAGACATTAAAATATTCATACTTTTGAAAATACCATTTCTTTTTGTAAATCACGGGCGTCAAACATGCAGCTTCATTCATCTATGCTCCATTTTTATAATGTTAATCGCATGTAACTAGTTATTTAATCAAATAATCATCTCATCCACCGAACTTTCCGAAACAGCCTCATTCTGACGTGTCCTGAGCATGATTCTCTATCTTCGTTAGCCAACTTTCTGGGAGGTGACATGACATTCGTAACACTGTTTACTCTTAAGTGCTTAGACTGCAGAACGGATGAATTTTATATTATTCTTGGCAACATGGGCTTCCATTTGGGCTGATTTTAATTCTATTATGTTGGAATAGCTTTGGATGTTTTTGGCAGCTCAGATTTCACGTGTGACGTTAACGGACTGATTTTATTGCGACAAGCTCAACATTTATAATGTATTGACTTACAGCAATGTTACATCAATCAATATTTTTTTTTCAATCGCTTTGGAAAGGTTGGTGTCTTGTCAACTGTAACTGAATGATGAAGGGCACCGTCTAGAAAAAAAATTCTGACAGTTTCTCACGAATTCACAAACAATTCCGTTAACGGAACGTGGTTCATTTCTTTATGATAATCTCCTGTCGCCTTTGATTTTAAAAGCAGGGGACAGTTGAAGGGGCAACCTTGTGAGGTGGCGGCATAACGTGGAATACGTCTGTTCCTTATTGCCATAGGGCATTCCCTTTTTTTCTTTAACTGTGTGATCTTGTTAGAATTGTCCCGCGTTTCATCAGGCCACGGCACTTCGTCGACATTTATGTCAGGAATCTGTCTTAAAAATCGACATCGATTTACAGCTACATCCTACCTATCAACAGCTTGCGGCCGTAAAAATGTCCACAGTGAAGCCGTAGGTTGTGCAGAACAGTATATTCCTGCCTTGAAAAAGAGAGAAAAAAGAAACTGTTGCTTTAGTTAATGGTAACCAGTAACTTGCTGAGTGTCATAATTTCTTCGATAGTCATAAAAGAGATGACAAACCGCAACCGCAGTAAGTTCATATATTTTGGAAATTCGCTTATCCATACATCTTCTTGTTTTCAATATAAAATTTCAATGCTCTTCTAGCTTTCTTTTATTTCTCGACTACTTCCTTGTCATCTTCGCTATGATGTTTTTGTTTATGTTAAGAGCAGTATCAGCGATGTTCTATAGATTATTTTCATTTCAATAGCAGCTATAATCCTGTTATTAATGGTTTCATATATTTTTTCATTGCGTTTGCTTTGTTTTAATGTTTTCACTTCCCACAGAGAAGTTGGCGATTTGTAATTACCTGTAAAATTTACTTAGCGTATTGGTTGTGGTCTACGTGACATGTTTGACTCGTCAAAACCTCTTCTGATGTTTTATTCCTTTTCCAAAGCCTTGTTCAACGAACCATTTAAAATAATGTCTATTAATTAAGCACAATTTATCGATGACAATCCCGGCAGGAGGTCTTACGACAAATCCCACCAAATGTTTTGTTCCCCTTTGGAAGTTAAGTAAACTCTCTGACTGCTTTATTTCGTGAAGATTTAACTGTCGTAACACAAGTAATATAATTCATTACGTTCGTCACATTTTTTCCTTTTCTTTTTTTTCCTTTTTTTCACTTAGCCAATTAACGGATTTTAATTTTTGTGCAAAAGATCCTTGATCTTCTTAACACGTTATACTCGTATAGAGCAATATTAATAATGGATTGCCGTGTTGGAGTAGCCGAGCGGTCTAAGGCGCCTCGCCGTCGGAGGTTAGATTCCTCCCTGGTGTGTGTGTGTCTGTGTGTGTGTGTGTGTGTGTGTGTGTGTGTGTGTGTGTGTGTGTGTTGTCCTTAGGTTAGTTTAACTTAGTTTTTAGTTTGTAAGCCTAGGGACTAATAACCAAGGCAGTCCCATAGATTTTCAAACATTTGAATGAAGGACTTTTATCTTTGATCTAATGCAAAGATAATTGCAGCCTGTGATCTGTATTCACCCTTGGTATATACATATATACTAGAGTGGCAATGCCGTATACAGTATCACTGGTGTCACCGAAGTATCGCCACCATATTTCTATCCTACATACGCTTGAGGAGCCGTAAGTGTAATTATAGGAAACAGTCGTAAAAATACGGAAGAACTGACGTAAGTACACTGACTGTAGAGTTTTACATAATGGTCAATTCGTGTGTTGTATGTGGCTGTAATTTTTCGTACAGATGTTTGCGGTTAATAACAATTTCCTTTATTTGTTTGGGTGTGCATACGAAATCTATAGTAAGCTTTGGCACATACATTAATGAGTAGCATTGAATTTATATTTTTTATTTATCTGACACCAACTTCATTCAACTTCGGCGCTTCCGTCAATAATATGAACGTTTTAAAAGTGCTATTTGTCATGGATAATACGCATCTTTATTCTTTCAATGTTTTTCCCGACACCGTCACTATGGTCTGCTTTAAATGTGTGTAACACATCCTCATAACATGAGTTTAGAATGTATGTGTTGTTAAATTTAACTACTAAAGAAGTATTAGCTCAAATTCAAAGCATGTATAAACTAACTAGCAAAGCTTAAAACGTAATTTAGTATCAGCAGAACATAAAACAATTTAAGATATAATTGAAAGAGAAACAGTGCAACCAAGTGCACGGGAGACTGTATTTACCATTAAAATGAATGAAAATTTCAGTAACAAGAAGTCAGAAGTAAATTGGACTAATTGTTTAACATTACCGCGAGACCCGAAGTTAACCAACTGCCGACGTGGCGCAATGGCTAGCATCACAGATTGCGGTGCTGAAGGTCGTCGGTTCAATCCCGTCCGACGGCAAAAATTTATTTCTTTGTAATTATCATTTCCAGAATGTTCTACATATGTCTTTGTTCACTTGTAAATTCTACTTGTTTCTTATGTTAACTGTTCTTCTAATTTCTGGTACATTCTGTCTGTGTATAAATAGCAGAGCACTCTGCCCGAGAGGCAGTCAGTGCTACTTTCAGTATCAGTGCTGTGTTCAGTCGACAACTCTGCCTTCGAAGTCAAGCCTGCTTCCATATCAACGAGACAATATAATGGTAAAGCTATTAATGGAAGAGGCCATACCTATGCAGTCTGACAGAAATGAAATTCCCCACCTTTCCCTTCGATATAAAGAAAAATCACTCGAAAGTAAAATCTCGTATGGAATTGATGGCTTTTCTAGCAGAGTACTAAAAGCTTGTTCTCAATAGATGAGTGGATGCTCAGCCACATGTGTAATAGCTCTGTGAAACACGGTTTCTTCTCAGATAGACTAAAATATGGTATTGTTAAATCACTGCATAAAAAGTAGATACGTCCGATTCAAGAACTAATGCCCAATCTCACTTCTCATAGCTTTATCCAAAATTCTTGAGAAAATAATGTATCCAAGAGTAGCTTCTCATATTTATTTATTTTAATAAGGCAGTAACAAAATATCAGTTTGGTTTCCAGAAAGGCTGTTGAACAAAGAATGACATATAAGTTTTCGCTGATCAAATATTAAATGCTCTGAATAATCGATCACCCATTGGGATTGAATGTGAACTCACAACGGCTTTTGATTGTGTAAATAGTGGAATTCTTCCAGATAAACGTAAACATTGTGGTATTAGTTGGGCAGTGCACAAATGATTTACCTCGTACTTAACTGGAAGCATGCACACAGTTGAAATAAATGGTTCAGGTAAACTGCAAAAAATCAGCCGATTACTCAAACTGGGTATCTATGAAGAATGGTGTCTCACAGGGTTCGGTCTTGGGTCCTTTGCTGTTCTTGATATAAATTAAAATTTGCCATTTTATTTTCACGACGATTGAGAGGTAGTTCTTTTTGTTGATGATAAAAGTAATCTACACTTGACAAACAAGAATTAACTGATAAAATTGTAAATAATGTCTTTCAGAAAATTAAGTGATTTTCTGCAAATTGACTCCCATTAAATTTTGATCAAACGCAATATGTCCAATTCCATACTGGAAATGGCTTGACACCATTGTTAAATATAGTCTGAAGAGAAGTCTGAAGCTAAGGTAGAATATTCCAAGTTTATATTTTCATTCACTGGTTTCATATATCATCATACGTTGAGGTAATTCATCATTGAGCAAAAAGTACTCATTGCACAAAAGTGTGTAATTAGAAAAAATTCTGGAACCCATCCGAAATCATGTTGCGGACACTTCATTTTCTGTGTATGATAGCTTTTCTTTGGTAGTTACTATTCCTTGTCTAAATAATCACTTGTAATTTCTACTTTTTATTCTGTAATGAAAGAAATGATGCTCATTACATTTAGTCATGATTTATAACAATATCGAATACATAGTGGGTGAAGATCAGCGGGCCATCAGTTCAAGTTTTTCCCTCTTATAGTAGGCACCTGACATGCTAATTATATCCCTACTTTTGCGGCAGAACAATGCGGTAGTTTTCTGTTCGATTGAGATCCGACAATGAGTACCACAAAATAATATCAGTAAGAACAAATAAAATGAGGATTTTTACAACCTTAAAAACAATTACACACATTAAAAGAGGATGCAACGACCATGCAGGACATCGTGCAAACACGGTGCAAGCCCTTATTCTGGTACAAACCCAATACATATATCCACTGCTATGTAAGCAATGCTTTCGTCGGCCGCGGTGGCCGAGGGGACTGAGGCGCTTCAGTCACTATCTGCACGGCCACTACGGTCGGGGGTTCGAATCCCCCTTCGGGCATGGATATTTGTGTCGTCCTAGTTCGTAAGTAGTTCATAAGTAGTTTGTAAGTTTAGGGACTGATGACCCCGTAGTTAAGTCCCATAATCTTTACAAACATTTGAACATTTGAACGCTTTCGTTCCTCGTCGAGACTCGATCAAGAAAAAGATCGTCGCAACTAACCGGACAGGGAGAGGTAGGAAATATCAAAGTTTTCAAAAGTATCAGTTTGCAACTGTAATCTTGATAAGAAAATTGTATTTTTTTTTTAAATGGACCCAGGATACCTAGCAACGCCTAACGCTTCCTGTTAAACTACGGAAGACGTTAAATATATCTTGATTCAAACGTAACGAAGTAACCCAGAAATTTGGTGGGATTATTAATTAAATAAAATCGGATGTAAGCTATATAATTTTTTCACTAGCATTCGAATCAACACACATTCCATTCGTAGAGACCTAGACGAGTTTGCTGTCTTGGAGAGAGCAACAAAATGATCGCAATGTATGGTTTCAAGAAGATCAAATACCGCGAAAGAGAAGATCCGAATTCAAAGTCCCACTGTTAAACGTCAATCAGCTCTGACCCAGCTGGTAGCGAATAGATGTGTAATGCAGAATTTCTATTATACTGAAATCTGATGTTCTTCGCTTCCCGTTATTGGAGGTGACATACACTAAAGAGCCAAATAAACGTCTCTTACACCTGACTACTATCTTATAGCCGCCTCCTCCCCACTCCCCCGAGTATGCAGAAGTGCCGCTACACGACATGGCATGGACTCGATTAAAGTTTGAAGAAGTGCTGGAGGGAACTGACATCGTGCATCCTGCAGGACTGTCCATAAATCAATAAGAGATCTCTTCTGAACAGCACGTCTGGGGAGTTTGGTGGTCAGCAGGGGTGTTTAGATTCAGAAGAATGTTCCTGGAGCCACTCTGTAGTAGACTTGCGCATAATAGTTTGAGTTTGCGGTCGGGAGCCGCGAACTAGTTCGTTCTTTTAGTTCGTCCGCTCCCAGTGACGGCTGATCAGCGTGGTCTGCGCATGCAGGTGGAGGGCGAAGTTCCTCCACCCAGCTGCTTCAGCCGCTGACGATAACGATATCAAGCAAACCAAAAGAAACAGTTTGTGGATAATTTCTCGCGTTTAAGTTTAGAGTTATCTCTATATCTCGGCATTATGGAATTTATTAGTCAGATATTGCTGATTGCAGAATACTTCAAAACAGAAATTTTGTAGCACTGAACTATGTAACCTGGCAAGAAGACGCTCACCTCGAAATGGCTCTTATCAGCAGAAGGCAAACACGTGATCTTTAATTTTGCTGCGCGCCGTCTCGCTATTGCCCGTCGGTCTTCTGAAAAGAATCTAACGAAGAAGCGAGACACGTTTGGCTTTACAGTTCGCGACCGGTAACGCATATTTCACTTCGCGACCGATCGCGCTTTCACTTAGAGACCGATCGCTCATATTTTAGTTCGCAGCTCGGCCGCGAAGTAGGTCGCTCTTTTTACTTCGTCCGCTCTTTTTAGTTCGTCCGCTCTTTTTGCCTTTTGCTACCGCTACTAAAAGAGCTCTTCCTTTTGTTATGAAAGATTTTTTTTTTAATATAATGATCAGTGTTGCTCAAGCGTGTGCTGCCGTGGAGTAGCCGAGTGGTCTAAAGCGCCTCGCTGCGGAGCGCGCGGTTGCTCGCCGTGGAAGTTAAAGTCCTCCCTGGGGCATGGGGTGTGTGTGTTGTCCTTAGGTTAGTTTATCTAGGTTTAAGTAGTTTGTAAGCTAAGGACTGATAAAAACGCAGTTGGTCCGATAGATTTACAGACTTTTTTTTTTATCAAGCGTGTGCTATTACCCGTATTTTTGGGTAATTAGACATCAAATACTTCAGCGAATAAACCAGTTATTTACACGAATGGGTGATACAATGGTATTCAACTACTTTGCATACAGAGTACTCGTAGTATTTTATTTTTAAAATGGATTTATTTATTTATTTATTTAATAGGTCATTGAGGAAACATTACCTACAAAATATGCCAAATGCGTCTATTTTCGTGAATAAAATTCACTTTTATAAATGACTTTTTAATTTTTATAAAGTTTTGGAAGTGATCAAAAAAAATATTACTCATATGGTACAGGCCAAATATTATATGGCACAAAGAATATACAGACTCAGTGAGCTGCATCTCGGCTCGAAATGAAGGTAACTGGCAGAAGGGAATCACGAGATTCTGCGCACTCTCGCGTCCTCTCGCTGTTCCCCGTCAGTCTTCGGAAAAGGAGCGGACGAACTAAGAGGCGAGGGATCTGGGTACTAGTTCGCGTAGTTCGTCTGTGGGAGCGCTCTTCCAAACTAGTTCTCTCGCGAACTACACAAGACTACTCTGTAGCAATTCTCGACGTGGGGGTGTAGCACTGTGCTGCTGGAACTGTCCAAGTTCGTCAGAATGCCCAACGGACGTGACTGGGTGCAGGTGATCAGCCAGAATGCGTACGAACGATTCATCTATCAGTCGTACCTAGATGTAGTAGTGATCCCATATCACTCCAACTGCACAGACCACACACCAACGGAAGGCCTGTAAGTGTTATGCGTTATTCTACTTTTAATAAGTAAATGAGAGTTAATCGTATTTCTGTGAGTCGTGACCAGTTATTATTTCAAAAGATATTTATTTGTGTGCACTGAAGGATGAATCTGATCAATCTCCAATTGAAAATATTAGACTTCTCCTTTTAACAATCAATATTTCTCATGTCTCAGCTCAGTAGGTTGTGGTAACAAATGAAGAACGAAAATATAAATAGAAGCGAAGATTACTGATATTTCAGCAACTTAAAGCTCTTATTATCAACAAACTGGCGAAACACGGTGAAATTTGAGCTATTTAATTGCTTGAAGGCTAGAAGAGGGGTGTATGACGTTCAAGAAAATTGAAATCGAAGTCGGATGCTTTTCTTGAACATTTCAAGAAATATAAACACATATATTGTTTTTGAAGGCCACTGCTACATTTAAAGGAAAATAGTGCTTACAGTTTTGTCTTTTGAACTAATTTAAACAACACCGCATCTCCCACTCCAAAACGACTATGTTCACAGAACAGCTTTAAGGAATTTTATAAGATTCTCGCGCTGGACTTCTCACTAAATTTTGAGTCTCTCTCTAAAAGATTGCCAGTGTTGTGAATAATGTCTCTGTTTGAATTTGGCATGTGTTTTTCTTTGCCTTTGCAACAGTCGTCTGACCTGTTTTGTTTACCACAGGGGATCAGCCCCCTCTGTTGTTACCTTAGATAGTATAAATTTGTAAATTTCCGACGATTTTATTTCTTCGAATGTTCGCCACATCTGATCTACATTCACATGGGCCATTACGAAAGACTGTAGCCTGTTACTCATGAAAGCGTTAAGCAAATCTGCTTTTTTGAGCAGATATATTTTTCGAGATTCATTCTGGCAACAACTCCTCGTTCACTAATCCCTATATCTGTTTTGATGCTCTTCACCATCTCCGGATTATTTGTTGTTAGGAGGTCAAGTATGTTTCCAAGGCCATTTACTAGTGGGTTCATAAACTAATTGCTCGCCATAGTTTTCGCAGAATGAGATCAATACATTTTCGGACGATGATTTATGCTTGCCTCCGGCTTTGAACGCATGTTTTTAGCAACATTTCGAGATTAAGTAAAAATCACCATCAATTTATTTAGAAAGGAAGAAGAGAGCTCATGGGGAAACAAAAAGAGAATTGGCTTTATTATTAGACAGAAAGGAAGTTGACCGAGTACGTGAATTTTAGGGTAGTTCAAAAGGGATGACAGAAGAGTGACTTGCTTTGTCGTAGACGTGGCAAGAGGACTGAATAGTGCGAAGAGAGCATGGCAACTTTTCCAGAGGCGGACAGCAGGGACAGCGAAGGAGTTTGCAAATGTCTTTGTGTTATGAACCGGTACAGCTGGGATACTAGATAGGTAAACTCTGGGGCGAGGTAATGTGGTGCTTGCGCACTCAGCGGTTGATGGACTTACACTGGGTGTGGTAGACAGTAATTTATTTGGCCATATCCTCTCTAACTGGGCATATAAAGTGATGTGTCCGGCTTGGAACTCGAACCCTTTATTTAGCAATTCGAAATATTCAAATATCTTGAATGTTATAGGGCAGTGAAATACATTCGATTGCGAAGTTGAAAGTTTGTTCTACACCGGGATTCGAACACCGATTTCCCGCGTTCGGCCAGCGCTTGCCTTGACCAATTAGGTCATCCAGGCACGCTTCCCGGCATGCCCAAATTTTCAACTTATCACACACTATGATTGCTGTGTCATTTACGCTACCTTACTTCCTCATGCACGCAGCTTCAAGAGAATTCTGCAATCCGGGCGTAATTGTGCACCCGTACAGAAAGTGAAGGAAGGAAACTTAGGGTTTAACGTCCCGTCGACAGCTTGGTCATTAGAGACGGAGCTAACGCTTGGAGCTTTGGGTAAGGATGGGAAAGGAAATCTGCCGTGCCCTTTGAAAGGAACCATTCCGTCATTTGCCTAGGGTGATTTCGGAAAATCATGGAAAACCTAAATCTGGAGTGGATTTGAACCACCGCCCTCCCGAACACGAGTCAAGGACGTTAACTCGCTCGGTACAGAAAGTGACATTTACCTGTTGGTGGCATCGTACGATTATAGACATCGTTTATGTTGTTTCGTTCATGTCTACCACTGAAGTAGGTTGGAAATGTATGTGAGCGTTTTGCGTTTTATTAACGAGCCTGTGAATGTCTTTATCAGTCTCCCCCCCCCTTCCCCCTTCCCCGACTGACGACCAATATTCATCTCAGAATGACAGTTTAACTCTCCAGCAGAGTGTCGATGATATGAAACTTCCTGGCATATTACAACTGTATCCGGACCATAATTCGAATTCGGAACTTTTGTATTCCGCAGCTCTACCGAATGAGCTATCCTGGCACGCCTCAAAGCCCGTTCTCATTGCATTTTTACCGCAAGTATCTCGCCTCTCACCATTCAAACTTCACAATAGCTCTACTGCGAACCTTGCAGGTCTAGCACTCCTGAAATCAAGAAAATTGTGGGGATATGCCTTAGCCACAGCCTAGGGTATGTTTCCAGAATGATATTTTTCACTTTGCAGAGTGCGTTGATATGGTTTACATTTAACGGCTGTGACTGTTTTCGCACTCGAGTAACCATACAATCTACATCTACATCCATACTACGCAAGCCACCTGATGGTGTGTGGTGAAGGGTACCTTGAGTACTACTATCTGTTCTCCCTTCTATTCCAGTCTCGTATAGTTCGCGGAAAGAAATATTGTCGCTATGCCTCTGCGTGGGCTCTAATCTCTCTGATTTTATCCTCATGATCTCTTCGCCAGATATACGTAGGAGGGAGAAATATACTGCTACACTCCTCGGTAAAGGTATGTTCTCGAAACTTCGACAAAAGACCGTACCGAGCTACCGAGGGACAGTGTCTCTCTTGCAGAGGCTTCCAATGGAGTTTATCAATCATCTCCGTAACGCTTTCAGATTACTAATTGATCCTGTAACGTAGCGCGCTGATCTCCGTGGGATCTTTTCTACTTCCTCTATCAACCCCACATGGTACGGTTCTCACACCGGTGAGCAGTACTCAAGCAGTGGGCGAAAATGTGTACTGTAAACTACTTTCTTTGTTTTCGACTGCATTTCCTTAGGATTCTTCCAATGATCTCAGTCTGGGATCTGCTTTACCGACGATTAATTTTATATGGTTGTTCCATTTTAAATCACTCCTAATCCCTACTCCCAGATAATTTATGGAATTAACTACTTCCAGTTGCTGACCTGCTATAAATGATAAAGGATCTTTCTTTCTATGTGTTCGTAGAACATTACACTTGCTACATTGAGGTTCAATTGCCATTCCCTACACCATCCGTCAATTCGATGCAGACCGTTCTGCATTTCAATACAATTTTCCGTTTTTACAACCTCTCTATATACTAAAGCATCGTCCGCAAAAAGTCTCAGTGAACTTCCGATGTTATCCACAAGGTCATTTATATATATTGTGAATAGCAACGGTTCCACGGCACTCCTCTGTGGCACACTTGACATCACTCCTACTTCGGAAGACTTCTCTCCATTGAGAATAACATGCTGCATTCTGTTATCAAGGAACTCCTCAATCCAATCACACAATTGGTCTGATAGACCATATGCTCTTACTTTGTTCATTAAACGACTGTGGGGAACTGTAACAAACGCCTTGCGGAAGTCAAGAAACACAGCATCCACCTGAGAACCTACGTCGATGGCCCTCTGAGTCTCGTGGATGAATAGCGCGAGATGGATATCACACGATAGCCCTTTTTTGAAACCCATGCTGATTCCTATAGAGCAGATATCTAGGCTCCAGAAAAGTCATACTCCAACATGTTTATCACTTGGTTCATGAAACCTTCAATTTTTGTGGACAGCGACCATACGTTGGCATGCATAATTTTTTTTTGAAATGACTTGGTCGCACTGTTTTTACTTTATCATTAAGCGTTTCGATACATCATCATCAGATAACTTTTTTAACAACGATAGTAATTACCATCGTTTTTAAAAAAGTTATCCGATGATGATGTATCGAAACGCGTAATGATAAAATAAAAACAGTGCAACCAAGACATTTAAAAAAATTATGCACTCTAACATGTGTTCCAAAATTCTACAACTGACCGACGTTATAGATATAGGCCTACAGTTCTGCACATCTGTTCGACGTCCATTCTTGAAAACGGGGATGACCTGCGCCATTTTCCGATCCTTTGGAAGGCAACGCAGTTCTAGAGACCTACAGCACACCACTATAGGAAGGGGAGCAAGTTCCTTCGCGTACTCTGTGTAAAAATCGAACTGGTATCCCATCAGGTCCAGCGGCCTTTCCTCTTTTGAGCGATAATGGTTCATCTGAATATTTAAGCACAATACGTTACCTTTTTTATATTGGAGGTCAACTTCCAATCCCTGTAGCATGCTTCGATCCTCTGCAGGTATTTCCACATTTCGCCACTGTTTCTAGCGTTACTTGTTCTCAGTGCGTAATAGCATTATCCACGAAAAACTTCATGGAACTTCTGACGTTAACAACTAGAACGTGTATATATTATTATAGATTCTATGACTTAAATTGTTTCTTACTTCTTCGTTCCTTAGCTACTCAGCTGATCATCACGAATTTTTGCATGTACTCGTACGGTGTCAGGTTCTCAGAAGAGGATATAAGACACCATTCATCCAGAAAAGATTTGTCAGGTTCATGGAAAAGGAAGTAGGGCACCATTCATCCAGGAAAATGTGTACTGTTCCAGATAGATAGAAAAATAAATTTTAGACGGTCGTTCGATATAACTCGACCTAATGACATGAATAAATTGCAACGTGATACCTGGGTTATAGAAGGGATCGATTGTACGCCCTGAAAAAAAAAAATCATCTTCCTAGTTACACTAAACACATCTTAAAATGATGCGTGATAGCGGGTTCATTACAGACTTCTACACCGTTTCACCGATAACCACTGAAGTTGAGTCATATGAGTGTGTTTTCATGTAGAAACTAATTACATTTCGCAAGCCACAGTGTGGTACATGGAGGAAGATACACTACTGGCCATAAAAATAATTACTACACCAAGAAGAAATGCAGATGGTAAAGGGTATTCATTGGAAACATATATTATACTAGAACTGACATGTGATTACAGTACCCAGAACAACCACCTCTGGCCGTAATAATGGCTTTGATAGACCTGGGCATAGAGTCAAACAGAGCTTGGATGGCGTGTACAGGTACAGATGCCCATGCAGCTTCAACACGATACCATCAAGAGTAGTGACTGGTGTATTTTGACGAGCCAGTTGCTCGGCCACCATTGACCAGACGTTTTCAATTGGTGAGAGATCTGGAGAATGTGCTGGCCAGGGCAGCAGTCGACATTTTCCGTATCCAGACATGCGGTAGTTCATTATCCTGCTGAAATGTACACTTTCGCAGGGATTGAATGAAGGGTAGAGTCACGGTTCGTAACACATCTGAAATGTAACGGCAACTGTTCAAAGTGCCGTCGATGCGAACAAGAGGTGACCAAGACGTGTAACCAATGGCATCCCACACCATCATGCCGGGTGATACGCCAGTATGGCGATGACGAATACACGCTTCCAATGTCCGTTCACCATAATGTCGCCAAACACGAATGCGACCATCATAATGCTGTAAACAAGACCTGGATTCATCTGAAAAAAAAAAAATGACGTTTTGCCATTCGTGCACCCAGGATTGTCGCTGCGTACACCATGGCAGGTGCTCTTGTCTTTGATGCAGCGTCAAGGGTAACCGCAGCCAGGGTCTCCGAGCTGATAGTCCATGCTGCTGCAAATGTTGTCGAACTGTTCGTGCAGATGGTTCCCATCTGTTGACTCAGTTATCGAGACGTGGCTGCATAATCCGTTACAGCCATGCAGATAAGATACCTGTCATCTCGACTGCTAGTGATACGAGGCCGTTGGGATCCAGCACGGCGTTCCGTATTGCCCTCCTGAACCCACCGATTTCATATTCTGCAAACAGTCATTGTATCGCGAGCAACGCCAGCAGCAATGTCGCCATACGATAAACTACAATCGCGATTGGCTACAATCCGACCTTTATCAAAGTCGGGAACGTGATGGTACGCATTTATTCTCCTTACACGAGTCATCACAACAACGTTTCACCAGGCAACGCCGGTCAACTACTATTTGTGATGAGAAATCGGTTGGAAACTTTCCTCATGTCACCACGTTGTAGGTGTCGCCAGCGGCGCCAACCTTGTGTGAATCCTCTGAGAAGTTAATAATTTGCATATGACAGCATCTTCTTCCTGTCGGTTGAACTTCGAGTCTGAAGCACGTGGTGTACCAATTTTAATGGCCAGGAGTGTACTTTTTTATAATTCGACACCGTTTGTGTCAGAGTGGACTGATCCAAAGCGTCTATTGCTGCGTTTACCACTTCATCTGTGGTATTTATACTTATTCATAACAAACTCACATTTTGTTTCTACCATCACCTGCTGACAATACTTTCTTATAAAATTACACAGTTTTAATATTTTAATACCATTGTAGCCCAAGATATGTTCATTTAAAATCTATTTGTTTTGTAGGAGTACGTTTTTATCTATTAATAGACATAATTAATTTGCAGTTCACATATCTTTAAAAAAAAACATCTTTGTGTATGTAACCTCAATGTTACGTGTGTACTACCTGTTTAGTATGAAGTTATCTGACGATGGCCTAAGAAGCCGAAAGCTGCTAATAACAAGCAAATAAATGATACTGCGGAACAAAAATACTAGTATTTAAGTTTTTAATATTGCTTTGTTCCTCCAAGCACCGACGGAATATTCCATAAACATTTCTGTGTTCTGTTTGTTAGGAATTCTTCAGTCCACTCACACAGCTGTTCTGATACTACATTCACATATATCTTGTTCATTAAGAGTCAGTGAAAAACATATGGGATGCATTTTCTAAGTCCTCAAATCTGGTATCCGATACGTACAGCCTTCTTGGTTCGTGGACGAATACAGAATGTGGACGAAAACAATGGAAACAGTGTTGGACGATTAGTAGCCGACAAAGGCGAGAGTCATTCTTCTCTTTGTGGGTGAGTCAAGCTTGCTGTACTTCAAGGAAGGCGTAATTCCTTAACACCAAAGGGTAGAGAGGTCCTTCGATACATGAACTATTCCAGAACTATCCGACGTAACAAACTACTATCGTGTTGCCAACCTAAAACGTTTATGTTGTGAAACTGACGATGCTACGTTGTTGGTTGTTTCTTTGGCAGCCATCAATAGCGATAGCTTTCATAGAATTTGTGAACTAGGATAAAACTGGTTATCAAAATGTGACACGGTATTTTTATTTGAATGGTTTTAGGTGAATTAACATTAAAGCGGAGCTATATTCCACTCTGGAGAAGTCTGTTTTCTCTTTTGTAGGTGTAAAATAGTGGGAGGCCGTACTAGTTGCTAAGACGAATATGCAGTGGTTGATCTAAGAAAGACATCACACCAGATATTGCAAGAAAAGCCACAAAATTCTATTGACAAACTGTTGAATCAAGCGTAGGCATTTCAAAAAGTGCTGTATATGGCATAATGGCTGCAAATTTGAACACAAGATAGTTGTAAGTGATATCATTGACGCCTTTACTTGCAACAGAACAAGAAAAGTGCCGCAAGAATGTTTCAGTCGAGTGTTTTGCCGATAGAGTGTTTGGTTTATGCGTCTATTAATAACCATAATTTAAACATGGGAACATAATTTCACGCTTGAGACGAGAACTAATGAAATCTCAGCTTCAAAAATGAAAAGTGATGAACAGCAAATTATATGAAATAACTGTAACGTTCGAGGAGGAAATCGAGCAAAAATGTCCGCATTTAATGAAAGTTTTGTTTCAACACAACAATGCACTACACCCATAAACACAATTGTTATTTCCACTGCCAAATTGAATGAGTTATGTTTCGATTTTCATCCTCATACACCCTGCATCGTATTCACCAGACATTGGACACCGTAAATAACCAAAATGAGCAAACTAGAAAAAAATAATTTTATGGAAAAAGATTGGACAAATGAAAGAGGTAAAACCTGTAGTTGATGGCTATTTTGTGGATCTCGGCTGTTATCACTGTAACAGGATATTCAAGCTATTGATCATCGCTATCAAAAGCGTTTTATCTGAAAGAAGACTATGTGGAGAAATAATGATGCTTTCCCAAATAAGACAGTAAGACAAAAATCGAGATACTCGGATTAACAGGGATATAACGCAATGATGCAGTCTTTCATCTCTACTGTTTAATCGAAAAAGCGATGACGGAAATAAAGAATCAAAATTTGTATCAAACGTCAAGGTGAAAGGAAGTCAATAAGATTCGCTGATGACTCTGCTTTCCTCAGTAATTACGAAAAGAAAAAAGGAAAAAAAATACTAAGAAGAATAACATGATATATTCTATTGACTGAGTGGTCTACTGAGTGCATATTATGGGTTGAGTATAAAATGACAAAATGTTATGAGAATGACTAGAAATGAAATTAGTGAGTAACTCAGAATCGAAATAGGTGCTCATTAAGTAGATGAAATTAATATATTCTGCTATTTTCGAAGCAAAATAGCCCACGACGGACGAACCGAGGACACAATAGGTAGATTAGTAGAAGCAAGGAAGGCATTCATGGTCAACATGAGTCTATTGATAAAAAAAATGACGTTAATATAATGAAGACATTATTTAGAATGAACAGGTAGGGCACAGCTTTCTATAACAGTGAAACATCGACGTTTCACATTCAGCGATTTGTTTCCCAGAGCCGAAAGTGCCAAGAGATGAACGTTGATCTCTTGCAACATCTCTGTCAGGTCAATTCCATTCCTCTGCTAGTTTCATTTTACCCTGGAACTCTTCTCTGAGCTACTTTTATTTGCCCTCCTCCCCCAAACTTATTAAATAAATTTAGCGAACCCGAAAATTGAACCTAAATGTACAACCGTCAAAACCACAACACCTGAAATAAAGGTACGTTTCACCCCATACGTCACAGAATTGCACTTCAACAGAGAAATTCGCTGTACGCTGAGACTTACCAATACATTTCAGAGTTCTCCCGCACACCACTGAAAAATTAAAAACCAGTCTGAAAAGAACTGTCAACCTACCCTACTCACTATATAAATGTTTTGCACAGAGTGTAAAGCCAATTTCATATAGGCTGCAGCACGAATATTTCATCATCATCTTCCTTTCAGGGGTTAGGCTGTTGTCTCTTCCGAACTCACAAACAATCATTTCCATCTTTTCTCTTTTATCATTCGGTTTGAATTTCAGGATCGTCTAGGGGATTCTGTGCTCTGGCATTCTAAGACGGTGTTAGCTCCAGTTTTCTCGATATTGCTGTATTTTATCGTTGACGCCGAAAATATTTAATTCTTTTCTGATGTCATTCCTTATGTCTCTTCTAGTGCAGCTCTTTGTCTTTCTTAGGAACCTTATTTCTGCGCTTTGGATTTTATTTTGTCTCTTTCTAGTAACGCAGTTTTCGCTTCCATAGGATAGTACAGGAACTGCAATCACTTTACAAAATTTTAAAATACTATCTTCTTGTACTCGATGGCCAAATGATCTGCTTATGGTACCACAGACAGCTTGGAATTTTTGTATTTTATTTTCAATGTCGGAACCAAAATTGAAACTTACATCGCAGCCTAAATATGAGATATGTTCTAAAGGTGAATTACCCAACACAATTTTTGATCTGATTGGGTATTTTCTTCGGAAAGCCATTATTTTAGTTTTATTACTAGAAAATTTGAAGGTATATTCCTGCATATTTCGTTCAGCTGATGTACTAATCTTTGGAAGTCATCTTCATTCTTATTTCGTACGTCCAACCGTCAAAACCACAACAACAGAAACAAAGGTACGTTTCACTTCATACGTCAAAGAACTGTACTTTACCAGAGAAATTCATTGTACGCATGATTGAGGCTTACCAATACATTTACGAGTATTTAGTATCGGTTAATATACACAATCATACTGTTTTAGTCTATTCTTAGATCATATCACTTGTAAAAACATACATCATCAAGAAATCGGAGATTGAGTACCCTGTAGATCATGGGTCGACTTCGCAATGCTGCTCCATACATGGCGATCTTGTGGACTATGAATCCAGTTTTCATGGACACCTAGCAGGCAAAAATCTTTTCGCAATTCGTTCCAACTGGGCAGGTAGCATCAGGTCTTCCCGTGAGTATAGCTTATTCCCGAGACGTGACATTATGACCTGCCAGGCTTACATTCAGTTTTTACACGATGCTTAGTTGCCGTATCAGGTCACACAGTTCTTGGTTCTTTCTTCGACTCCATGAGTGCTAATCAAAGACTGAACCAAAAATGTTGCTCATGAGCAGAAGTGGAATGACCGAACGCTCTAAGGCTTGCTCCCCGTCGGAGGTTCGAGTCCTTCCTCGTACACGTGTGTGTGTGTGTGTGTGTGTGTGTGTGTGTGTGTGTGTGTGTGTGTGTGTGTGCGTGTGTGTGTGTGTGTGCGTGCGTGTTCCTTAGTATAGTTTATGTAAGCGTAGGGAATGATGCCCACATTAGTTAAGTTCCGTAGATTTATAAATATTTCACCTTTCTCGTGATTTTTCTTTCATAGAATACGGTTCTCTTCGTCTTTCTTTGTTGTGGTTACGTTTTCTGGTCCATAAAACAACGCGTGTACTAACACTGCATTGTATACATATTTGGTCTGTACTGACAGATCTTTGATGACAATATGTACTTCACGCTGAAGTAATTTGCCTGTTGAACCATGTACTCAGGTAGTTAAAATTTTCCACTTCAGCAAAGTTCCAAATCCCCTCCTGTAATGAGATGCCATTAGGAATTTCCCCGGATACCTCAGTTACTTCAGTGTTTCTCGCATTATTTCGCAGCTATATCGTATTTGTCTTTCATGATAGGTCCTCCACAGTTTCTGTCATCTCTTCCTCTGATTCTGCTACCATTGCAATGTCGTCTGTATACCTCAATCTGTTTTACTGCTTTGCTTCATTCCTTTGCTTTACCTTTTCATTATCCGGATTACCGTCTCTAGGACCAGATTTAACAGCAGTGGTGAAAACATCACTTTGTCGCATACCTATTCTAATATTAATTTTTTTGGACAGCTGCTCCTGGTATTTCTCTTAGGCTTTTGTTCCCATTGTGCACACCTTCACCATATTTATTAATTGGTACACAACGCTCACTCAGGATGTTGAACATACTTAATTTGTGGCTACTGTCATAAACCTTTGAGAAAACCACACATGTAACCAGAAACCGATGGTTCAATTTCCAACACTTTTTCCCGATTTGGCACATCGTAAAACTTTGCTCTATCTTCTTGCCTCGAAACCTGTCTGGTACTCCTGTAGTATCTTCTGCAAATGGCTTAAGCTTTCCAAGAATTATTAATGACATGATTTTATATTGTATACTTACGAGACAGATGCCTCTGTAGTTGTTATAATTCCCATTACTATACTTGTTGCGCAGTTGGATAATGATGCTGATTTCCCCTCCTATGGAATTTCTTCCTTTCCCATATTTCTTTTATTAGTATAACACTTTTTGAAGTGTTTCCTGTCTTCAGCATTCCTGCCGTTCTCAAATCTTTTCTTGGCATCTTATTATTTTTTTTAGTTTACTCATTGCTCTTTCTACATCCTGTTGAGTCCCATCAGTTTTTGCTTTTATCCTTTTGTACTTTCTCTCTTCTGGAAAAATACTCCCAGGATATTCAGCATTTAAAAACTTTTCGGAGTATTCTCTCCATCTATCTAATATATAAAAAGTAATTTTATGCTCTGCCATGAAACTTTGTTAATATATTGTTTGCACTTTCGCGATGGTTGTAAACATACTTATATCACAAAAAAATGTTCAGATATTTATAGAGCTTATGGAACTACGGGGTCATCAGTCCCTAAATTTACAAACTACTTATGAACTAGCTAATACTAAGGACGGCACAAATATCCATGTCCGAGGGAAGATTCGAACCCCCGACGTTGTGGCCGTGCAGACCGTGACTGGCGCACCGCAGACCGCTTGGTCACCGCAGCCGGCACTTATATCACAGTACGACACATAGTTCAGGAGATACGAACAATGAGATACGTCAAAAACTGCCACATTATACATGACGTTTAAATGTATTACTTCTTTGCTACTAAATATATTCACAACATGTTTTGCAGACAGTATTGATTTATGATAATGAGTGTATATACAAAGTTATTTCATTGTACGACGTAGGGGAGACCAGGGTAACGGCGCCACTCTGGATAATCGCGCCACCCGTTTTATGACGAGTGGTTGGCAGTACGAGTACGCTTGCCCAGTGTTCTATCTCCGTTACCTACCGCGGAACTAATTCTTGTGGTCGCAGTCCGTGATTGTTGACAGGTATTAATAATGTGAAATAAATTGTTAGTTTCGATGTTTTGAATCTTATTTTCGAGCCTGTATTTTATTGAAATAAGTACCTCTATAGGCTGTCAGTGCTTTTTAAATCCCGTATTAACGTACCTGTAGATATTTAGCTTCGATTTCGTGTCTCTAACCGAACTGTTTCGCAAAATCTTTGCCTTTAAACTGACGTTCTTAGCCATATTTTTCATCTGGGGCAGTGACGCTATGGTGAAGATTTTCGCCAAATGAAGTGTAATACAGATGCATACATTTTGGGAAATGGGCACTTGTAGAAAGAAGAGAATGTAGTAGGTTTGAACTTCCAAAAACTATATCGGTATTTCTGACTTTTGCGGTGTCTTAGTCAAGCCTAAATTTTAAAATGTATTTTTATTCCAATTTTACATAGACAAGTACTTGAAGCCTTCTAAATGTCTAATACAGAAGAGTGATAAGTATCAATTGCAACGGTTGTAACACTTATTTACTACTTCTCATTCATTGTGTAGGTTTATCCTTGAATTTCAAATGTATGGCGTCATTACCCCGGAACCCAGGGTAATGCCGCCACTGCGTACAGTTTCACAATATATTTGTTACAAATACAACTTAACAAAATACATGCCTGAAAAAAATAAATTAGTATTACCTAGCAAAGCTGTAGTATTATTCTTTACGAGAAAGATACACCTTTAATAAGGTAAAAAAAAAAAAACAGGTTTCCCTTAAGGTGGCGCCATTCCCCTGGTCTTCCCTATAGTTTAGGAGATACGACGTCATAAACAATGAGACGCTTGGGGAAACTGCCGCTTCATGTTTGTTGGTATTTTGTGTGTTTATCAGATTGCGACGAAACTTGGCACACGTGATCTTCAAATTTTGTGTAGTGCTCGGCAAAGGGTACTTTGCCTACGAACTTCGACAAAAACTACGGTTCTATTCTGATCTTAATGAAATTTTGTATACTTAACACTTGACCTGCATGGCGGAGGGTACTTTGCACTGATCACCATGAAAGTTAGGATCTGTATAATTTTTCACAGATGGACTGAGGAGATGGAGGAGGAGTTCGATAGAGAGACAGGGAGGTGATTGGCAGAGACAAAATAAGGTGGAGTTGGACAGAGAGAGAGGTAGGAAGAGACGAACAGAAGGGAGAGGAGGAGATGGACAGAGAGAGAAGGAAAGAGAAATAGAGGGGTATAAAGAGAGAGAGAAGGGAAAGAAAGATGGACTAAATTAAGATTGGAAGAAATAGGTACTGGGTCGACGCCAGGTTTTCACCTAATTCAGAATATTTTTCTTATCTGTTAGCATATTTCTATCCTTACCATCAATAACTAAAAGTTCGTTTTTGTAACCATTCGTCATGTTTTTCCTGCTGATATTATATTTGTCCTTTCAATGTGGTATACGTATATTTAATCATTTGATATTGAATACAGTTTATTTATTCGTCGATATCTTCAGTTGACACGTACACAATCGGATCATGAGACGGAATCGCAAATTTCGTTAAACTAGAAATAATACTGCAAACTTTGGTTGACATAGAAACCTACAGTCGTGATCCATTACAATGGGAGATGGTGACAGGGGTCAGAGAGAGTGTGGCAGCGCCACGTGAGTCACTCTGGACGCCCCTGGCGCGGCTGATGAAGAGGAACCAGCCTTGATGGGCTAATGAGGGCCGCCTCCACGGGAGACCGCTGCGGCCCAAACTATGCAGCCCGTGGTAGACTGCGATGCCTCGCCCAGCTGTTCCACAGCACTTGCAGTCACAGGTGGGGGGAAAAACGGAGAGAAAAATTTGCGAACAGTGTAATGTTAATGGACTGCTGGTGTTTCTAAAACAATTGTATTAAATCCCATTGAGATACACAGAAGCAAATCGTAGATTGCTGAACCACGAGGTAAAATAAAGGCGTAAAGGGGGAAAATTTCCTTGAATCTCTCTGCATCGCTGGAATGCGAGACACTCGAACTCACCTATAGCAAAGCGAGGTCGTGCAGATACTGTGAAAAACATTATTACTGTCTGTGTTTCTACAGGGCGACCGTGTCGATGCGTTCAAATAAAATCAAGGGCGAAGTTGAAAATTTGTGCTGCACCGGGATGCGAACCCAGACTTCCCGCTTCGGGCCAGCGGTCGCCATACCATTTAGGCTACCCAGGCACGCTTCCCTTCTAACCCGAATTCTCATGTACACCAGTGGAGGACAGCAGTATTATATTTTTTAAATTTTTTCCGTGACTTTCGACATAATTCTTTGTCTTGCCGCACCTTCCTTAGGACAGAGGGAGGCCAATGGCCCTTGCCATACATTTGCGTCACGCGCGCCACATTTTCGCTACCGCGCGCATTCGGAATTCCCTGGCCCGATTCGATTTGTGCTCGGCAACCGGCAAGTGTCGCCGACGCCTGCAACTGCGGGGGCGGAACCCGCTGATCAGAGCACCTGTGTCAAATTCCACACCGTGGATTGCAACCAATCGGAGCATGAATGCAATTACGTAGATTCAGCACTGTTGGCTAGGTGCGGGATCGTTGCAGACGGTAAGATCTGTCTGCCGCCGGCTCTCGCCCGATAGCACGCTCCCCGCTCTGCAGCCCCCTGGGCTCGCTCTCCTACTTGAATCGTCATAATGATTACTTCTGTTATACACTGGTGGCTCTCCTGAGGCAGTAATCTCAGATATTGTATACCCTTTTCTGAAATATAACCATTTCGTTACACCGCAACATTCGTGTTCGAGTATGATTTGCTCGCCCTATCGAACTCCGTCCGGAAAACGCCCACAGAATTTTCCCGTTCGTCTATACCTCTTCTACACTCAGCTTCTAGCCCCCTGCCTATTGCTGCTCACACGAACTGAGCAACTTTTAGCTGCTAGACATACGAACTGAGCAACCTGCCCCAAAAAGCCCTGACCGACAGTACTCGAACTGCGCAATCTGCTCATCTGCTCAACTGTGCACCTGCAGGCTCCTTTCCTCGTTTTAAGAATTTTGGCATTACAGTTTGTAACGATACACTTAATTTATTTTTATCAGCGATGCTTATCGCCTCCGGTTCCCTCTGACTCGTAATGCAACTAATTTAATTTCGTTCGGCATTTTTTACTTCCGGACAAATGAGAAGACGGAACCGCGATCGTAGTTTCTATCACTCTCTTGTCTTTGTTTGTGCTGTACGGACGTCTTCCATTCATGTATCCATTCAATGCAAGTTGTTGTTAAAATATATTACTTAAATTTAAAATCATCCCCTCTCTTTGGCTTTTATTTAAATGAATCCCTCCACGTCAAACATTTATTTTTGAATGTTTTCAGCTCCTCGACAGCCGTAATAGTTTAAAGTACAGACGCCATTACGATCGTTTCGCATGTCTTCAAAATTTCACTCCCTATTAGTCATTCTTATACAACACCTTGCTTGATTACAGAACCTTCAATCATTTCTTTTGTAATTTTACGAAGCCCGCTCTTTTTTTTCTCTTTATATCATTACTATTAACTTCATGTTTCATCCACGGTCATACAACAATGAAAAGCGAAGTGAACTGTCTGAGCATTAGTCCAGTACGGAAAGCATCTCGAATAATCTCATATTAAATAAGAAAAGATTAACATTTTCAGCTTCTGCAGTACGAAGCATAGGATCCAGCTAGATGCTTTTCGTAAGTCTTACAACGTGCCGTTGCTTTGTGTGGTACCCGACTTTAACATTCAACCCGCGGTGTACTTGGCTTAATGTTTATTAATGTTAATTTGTTCTGTGTTTTAACTAAATTATCCCAAATTGAAAATTCCGATACAACCAATCCTTTGTCCAAATTACAATAGCAGAATCAATTTTAACAACTTATGGCCTCATACGACAGCAAGAGTAACGTTATATGTTCATTCGGACAACTTCAATGCGGACGCATTTAAACGCATGATCCCTTGCGGGAATCCAATTTAGACTGCGAGCAAGAGGATTCAACGGGCAGGGGGCTGAAAGTCAAGAATTTGGGTTGGATGCCTGGATAGCCTATTTCGATAAGGCGACCGCTGATCCAAATCCGGAAATCCGGGTTCAAATCCCGGTCCAGAACAAATTTTCAACTTCGTCGTTGACTTTATTTCAACGCCCCCAAAATGTCGAAATGTTCCATTATTTCAAATTCGTAAAATTACGACCGTTGATGTCAACAAAAGATACCATGTCAATAATTTCTACAAGGCGACTGAGGCAATATGGGTGGGCTACAAAAAAAGGACGAGGCAGGGTGGGACCAGGGCTCGAGAATCAAGGGTTAGTACCCACCTTCAGCTGGGTATTTGTTTATTATAATCTTTGTGTTTGTAGAGCTTATGGGACTTGACTGCGGGGTCTTCAGTCCCTAAACTTACAAACAACTTGTGAAGTAACTTATACTAAAGACAAAACAAACATCCATGCCCGTGGGAGGATTCGAACCTCCGATGCGGGGGGCCGCGCGATACGCAACGTGGACCTCCAGACCGTTCGGCTACTCCCGCGCGGCTTTACAATCGGCTCCTTCCACCTCACTTTGTTCATCTCGTCGTACCTCCTCTCTTTTTCCGTCTTCATCTCCTTCTCCGTCCTTTTTTTTAGCCCACCTGTTCCTCCCCCATCTACCACCTCCTCCAAATTTTTCCTTCTCCATTTCCCTCTCCTTACTTCTTCTTACTTCTTTTGTCCATCTCCTCCCCTCAACCGGAAAATTTGTGCTGTATTTTCTGTGCCCTTTCAGTGCCTTAAGCGTTTAGAGTATCTTACTCTAATATCTGTGTGTGTCTTTTAGACGTATGTAGAATGACATTCAAAGGTAGTAAACATACATCTGTTTTACTGGATTTATTCGGAATTCTGCAGAATGTAATCTTGTTTTTGAATATCAACTTGAATATAATATAAATTTTCTTTCCTCCTCTAATATTTTCCGCAAAACCTTAATTGAAGAATCCAAGTGAAAGAATCCAAATTAAAGTTGCAAAATTTCAAAAGAAAATATTAAAAAGTTGATATTGAAATATTATGAAAAAGGGTAAAAATAGGCCTATTGGAAAAAAATAAGTGGAAAATGTTCGGAAGGTTAAAGAAACTTCTGACAGTCAAGACTTGTCAGAAGTAGTCCTGCACAAAGACTACTAAAGTGACGGTCTTCGTAGAGAAGAGGAAGAGTGCGTTGGATGCGGGGAAAACTATTCGAAAAAAAAAAAAAATAATAATAAGAGTCACTGGATTAAGTATATCAGTTGTAAGTATTGGTTACACGAATCCTGCATAGCATATGTGGATGTTTGCCATCAATGGGACAATGCCATTAAAAAAATCAAATCCTGAACAGTAAATCTTCATGTTTATAAATTAAGCGTAGCTTTAAGGTAAATTAATTGAATGACTGGGGTGATTTCTTGTTATTTTCTATATAAAACTAGTATGTTGCATTGAGTAATAAAATTGTAAAAAGAAGCAGTAATTTAACATGGCTTATTACAAATGAGTTTCACTGTAAGATAAAAATTAAAAACATTTTAATACCTGTATAAAATACTTTATACTTCAAGAGATTAGTTAAAACGTGTTTATTGTCCTACAAGTTGGATTTAGCGACTTATTCTTTAATTTTAAGACGTTTATTCCGATGGCCATCTATCCCTTAAATGCCTGGCCATCTTACCCTGGCACTCAGGAGAGATTGCCAAGTCGTACATTTTTAAATATGTGTTTTAGATAGTATAAAATTTAGCATGCCTTTGTGAACAAAGTCGACTTTTGCTTTTTGTTGTGGTCTTCAGTCCGCAGACTGGTTTGATGCAGCTCTCCACGCTACCCTGTCCTGTGCAAGTCTCTTCATTTGAGAATACGTGTGGCAACATACATCCTTTTGAATCTGCTTATTGTATTCGTCCCTCGGTTTCCCTCTACGATTTTTACACCACACGCTTCCTTCTAATGCTAAGTTGATAATTCCTTGACGTCTCAGAATGTGTCCAATCTATCCCTTCTCTTAGTCAGGATATGCCAGAAACTCCTTTTCTCCCCGATTCGGTTAAGCACCTTCTCATTAGTTACGTGATCTACCCATCTAATTTTCATCATTCGTCTGTAGCACCACATTTCAAAAGCTTCTATCATCTTTTTATCTGAACTCCTTATCGGCCATGTTTGACTCCCATACAATGCTACACTCAAGAAAAATGCTTTCAGAAAGGACTTCCTAAAATTTAAATTAATATTGGACGTTAACAAGTTTCGCTTCTTTAGAAACGCTTTTCTTCCCCAAAGCCATTCTGCATTTTATATCTCCTTTACTTCAGCCATCAGAAGTAATCTTGTTACCCAAATAAAATGCATTTACTACTTTTACTGTCTCATTACGTGATGTAATTCCTTCAGCATTGCCTGATTTTCTGACACCGCATTCCATTACCTTCGTTTTACTCTTGTTAATGTTCATCTTATATCTTCTTTTCATGACACTGTCCATTCCATTCAACTGCTCTTCCAGATCTTTCGCGGTCTCTGACAGAATTACTATATCATCGGCAAACCGCAATGTTTTTATTTCTTCTCCCCGCACTTTAATGCCCTCTCCAAATATCTCCTTCCAGTCCTTCACTGCCTGCTCAATGTACAGATTGATTTTTGCTTTTTATGTAGTAAAATGCATTTTGTCCGAGGTTTTAGGTTGTTCTTATGAATTACGTTTGTGATACTGGTGTTTGAAAAAATTATGGCCATCTATCCCGGAATGACTGTTTTCCCACATTTGCTTTATTTATTTATTTTGTAATATACCTGGGGTAAGAACATTGTGGTCTCATTTGGCCAGTCAGATCGCCCAGCGTGATATATATCGAACATTCATTGGACATAATGGAGGTCAGTTCGTGCACCACCGATACTTTCGTGATTTTGCACAGCTATACAGACAGCATGGATCAAGTACTCGTGCAAAGGACCTCCATCTACTTGAATCCATGCTGCGTGGAGTTGCTGCATTTCCCCAGGTAAAAGGAAATCCGACTCGTCCCTCCCTGCTACTGAGCTGTCTACTAGAGGTCTGCAAATCGCCGGTTTCGCTCGCTCGTACTTGGTCGAGTGCGCAACGCTCGTCGGTGGCGCGGCGAGCGTGTTCGCTCGGAGCGAGCGTGTTGACACTCGAACGAGGCTACGTGGGGCGGGCCGGGCACAGGCCGCACAGCGTGGCGCTGCCGCTGTACTCACAAGGAAACCTGCCCAAGTCACTCTCCGATTTTTATGAAATTTGCATATTTTATAATATATGAAAACTATGGGACACGTAATTTTTTTAGCGGCGGAAAAACATATTTAAGGGGTGAAACGGCCCCTCCAAAATTGGGCTAAATTAGAAAAATGGCGATAACTTAGAGATTAGTGAAACGATTTTAATGAATTTTGGTATGAAAGTATATTTTGATAAAGACAAATTTCATAGATTCAGCTTCGATTAAATAAAAAAAAATTTTTTTGAGTACAAAAAATTGGTCACTTTAGGGATAGTTGCTCCCCTAATTATCACTTCCCCTGCAATGTACCTAGGCCGATCTCTTATCAAAAGATACTTTCATACCAAGAAATCATTACAATCGCTTCATTAATCTCTAAGTTATCAAGATTTTTCTATTTTAGCCCCGCTCTGCGGCGCGCCAGTCACGGTCTGCACGGCCACTACGGTCGGGGGTTCGAATCCCCCCCTCGGGCATGGATATTTGTGCCGTCCTTAGTATTAGCTAGTTCATAAGTATTTTGTAAGTTTAGGGACTGATGACCCCGTAGTTAAGTCCCATAAGCTCTACAAAAATTTTATTTGTACGGGTCCCACAGTTTTCATGTATTATAACAAATCCAAATTTCATAAAAATCTGACACTTGGATAGGTTTCCTTGTCAGTCGCTACGGCAGCGGCTCTGTGGTTCTGAGGTGTGGGCTGCTGTTGCGTCTGACGCACCCCAACTAACTAAAGGAACTAAAATCAGTTATGCTGTAGACGTGTATTCCTGCATGTATTTGTTTTCACCAACTACAAAATTTGAAAGTATTGTAAAGGATCTAAAGAGAAACGACGGAACGAACAACGTTTTTATTGCAATTTACAAAAGTGAAAATTACCGTACAAAAAAGTATACATCGAAAAGTAACATTATCCCCAAACTATTGGTTAGTGGCATTCAAAATTTCGCAGTCAGGATGTATTCTCTAGCGTCTAGTTTGCTCCCGACACTCGCCTTGGACTCGAGTGGCGGTGCGGTGGGCGACCGACTGGCGAGCGGGCAGTGTGGACGGTCGGGCCAGTCGAGCGTGCGCCGCTCGAACGAGCGTGGAGGAAGTCGAGCGCAGCCACACGCCTTGCCGCAAGCTGCAGTACCGACACCTGTCGGACTGTCATAGAACGACATGTATCACGCGATTCGAGCGAGCAACCGAGCGAGGTGCAGACCTCTACTGTCTACGTTCTATGGCGCGACGGATTAGCCGCGCGTATTGGAGCGCCTTGTTGCGGTGCGCGCGGCCGTCCGCCGCTGGGGTTTCGAATCCCACCTCGGGGATAGTTCATAAATAGTTCGTAAGTTTAGGAACTGATGACCCCTCAGTTAAGTCCCTAAGACTTTACAGACATTTGAACATGTCTACGTTCTATAATAATATCTGCATCTACATCTACGTAGATACTCTGCAAATCACACTTAAGTGCCTGGCAGAGGATTCATTAACCGCTTACATAACTTTTCTCTACCGTTCCATTCTCTAATAGCTCGCGGGAAGAAAGTAAACCTAAATCGTTCCGTTTTCGATCTGATTTCTCTTATTTTATTGGGATGGTCCTGTCTCCCTAAGTAGGTGGGTGCTAGCAAAATATTTTCACATTCAGAACTAAAAGTCGGTGATTGAAACTTCGCAAACAGATCATGCCGCAATGAATAACGTCTTTCTTTTAATTATTTCCACCCCAATTCGTGCAACATTTTCGTGAGGCCCCCTACCCTCCCCCCGTAACGTGATAAAACAAAACGAGCTGCCCTTCTCTGAACCTTCTCAATGTCTTCCGTTAGTCCCACCTGGTGAGGGTCCCACAATTGGCAACAGTACTCCAGGAGAGGACGCACAAGTGTGATGTAGGCGGTCTCTTTGGTGAAGCTGTTGCATCTTCGAAGCGTTCTGCCAATGAAACGTAACCTTTGGTTCGCCTTCCCCACAATATTTTCTTTGTGTTCTCTCCAGTCAAAGTTGCTCGTAATTGTAACTCCTACCTATTTGGTAGAATTTACGTCCTCAAGGTTTGACTGATTTATAGGGTAATTGAAGTTCAGCGGATTTCTTTTAGTGGTCATGTGTATTACTTCACACTTTTCTTTATTTAGTGTCACTTGCCAATTTTAGCACCATGTAGAAATTTTGTCTAAATCGCTTTGCAGTTGCTTTTGATCTTCTGTTGACTTCACCGATAAACGACAGCATCATCCGCGAACAGTCTAAGGGAGCTATTCAGGTTGTCTCCTAAATCGTTTATAAACACGAGGAAGAGTAGGGGACCTGTGACGCTTCCCTGTGGAACGCCAGATATCACTGTTTTACTCGATGACTTACCGTCAATTACACCGAACTGAGTCCTTTCTGATAGGAAATCGTGAATCCAATCGCACAATTGGGGAGATATTCCATAAGCACGCGATTTCATTAGAAGCCGCTTGTGGGGTACAGTGTCAAAAGCCTTCCTGAAATCCAGAAATATGGAATCGATTTGAGATCCCTTGTCGATGGCACGTAGCACTTCATGTGAATAAAGGGCAAGCTGTGTTTCGCAAGAGCGATACTTTCTGAATCAGTGTTGACTATTGGTTAATAGGTCGTTCCCTTCGAGGTTGTTCATAATATTCGAACAAAGTATATGTTCCAAAATCCTACTGCAAATCGACGTCAATGAGATTGGCCTGTGAGTTTGGGCATCACTCCTATTGCCTTTCTTGAGATTATAGAGCGGGTGTTGCTACCATATCTGCGTTGTCTAGCCGAGAGCGTCGGCCGCGATGAAGCACGCGGCAACAGCCTCCTCGTTGGCGCCTATTGTGTCTGAACAAGTGGCCGTGGCTGACTCACTCCCCCTGTCTATTCCCCCACAACCTGCCGCAGCCAGTAGTACGGCCGGACCGGAAGTGACCGCATACATTTTTTTCACGTTGTGCTCGCGCCGCGAACAATACAAAATAACACTGTGGACGCTCTGTAGCCGGGGTCTATCGCCAGAAATTGAAGCTGTAGCTGGTTTCCACTTGTGCATTTTCCGAAGTTCATTACCAACGTGATTGAATTCACAGCTAACTTTTATAAATTCTTCACCAAGGCGGTTTGTACCATATTGTACAATTATTTGAATTTTCAATTTTCGCATGCTTCCGCTCTATATGGATTCGCATATACCCACCTGGCAAAGCTCAGAATCAGTTACACATTGAATTAAATTCAGAGCCTTAATGCCCAGTGTTCAGCTGTTGGCAAGCGTTTCATCCTTTATGACGATGAAGAATGAAACAAGTGTGCCCACCGCTGAACACAGGGCATTCACGCTCTAAATTCTGTTTTTTCTTTTTTTTTAATTTTCTAATTTTTTATTTTGTGCTACATTTAGAAAATTTACACTGTTTAATGTGATCGAATGATTGTAATATTTTTGTGTTCATAGACATTTGAAAATGACGCCTTAGTGCGCAGAAACTAATAGCCCATTAGATGGAAATAAATTTAATTTTCTTTTCTAGGAAGCGACTGTGGCTTTGGAATATATTTTGTGTGTTTCCTATAGCGGTTGTATGTGACAATAACTGTGATATGTGTTTTAAATTAGTCTCCCAAAGCCCTTAAGATGTTCACCCACCTCAGGCTCGTGCCGCCTCCCCCACCTCCCAGAAAAAAATATTGGTATCCGCCACTGATATCGTTTTGGCCCATTTTTTGAGAACAGGTTACTTCTAACCCTATCAGTTACTCTGTTCTGCTACTTATCCGTTAGAAGACATCACCTTTCAACCTTCCCTGTAAAAGTCTGGCGACCCTGGCACGCAAAATACGTGGCCAGTTTCGTCTATCCATCTCCCAGAAAAGTTAGATTTACAGGTTTATTATTTGAGGACTAGAATATGTGCAAGTGTGGAGTTATTATGTAGACAAAAGAAGCTCAAAAATCAAATGTTTGTTAAGCTTATGGGACTTAACTACGGGGTCATCAGTCCATAAACTTACAAACTACTTATGAACTACCTTATACTAAAGACGGCACAAACATCCAAGCCCGAGGGGGGATTCGAACCCCCGACCGTAGTGGTCGTGCAGACCGTGACTGAAGCGCCTCAGTCTCCTTGGCCACCGCGGCCGGCGAAGCTCAGAAGCTTGTTTTTAAGAGAGTATTAAGCCTGCTGTAAATAGTAAGGATAGCGACCTAACATATGCATACTCAGCCAAATTCCTGACCGTGCAACACAGATACCTGCTGAAATTCTGCGTGTGTTTGCTGAAGGAATACGTTCCACCAACTGAATATCACCTACTTCATTCAAACGTTGTTCTCAAATGGGGGCTCAGAGCAGCCGCAGCTGTGGTAATACATTTTATAACATTGACTTCCCAAACAGTTGCAGCTTGTACCAGTTTTATTGAGGTACTATCGGTTTCGTTGCTTAGAGCCACATTATCGGGTGCACATAATAATAAAACACAGTAAGCTATATAGTGAAAGATACACGTCCGACAGTCATCGTTAAAAACCATGTTATCAGTAGAGCACATCGTAAATTTTGGCGAAAAAACACAGAGCTTTCCTCTGTAAAAGGTGCTCATAAATTTTTACCTATTTTCAATTACCTGTTAGCGTCTTAGCAAAGTTTCTGTTACCAAAATATTAATTTATTTCCCATCCGCCAAATGGAAAGTGTGCGACTCGATAGTACAGTGGTAGAGTGACAGACTAATAAATCCAAAGGTCACGGGTTCGATCCCCGCCAGGTCCTAGGATTTTTACCTGTCACTTTCCACTTCTTTCACGTCTGGCAGTGTTGCTAATGTGAAAAATATCGAGTAGCACCGTGGTTCGGAACCCACGTTAAACTGTAGGTCCGCCTATAACTGGCTGGGTAAGCCATTTCGATTGGTCGGAGGAAGGCAACGGCATACCACCTCCAAACAGGACCATGCCTAGTAAAGCACTGTGGTGTTCCAACCAACCTTCGGATTGTTGACTGCTTTGCCTTATATGGGAAGTATGCGTTTAACTGTAATGGTTGCGGGGTAGTGCTTTGATGAAACTGGTTTAAGTTACACATGTTTGTGGATGGAATATGTCAGCTGGAACTGTACCAGTCTCAGTTTAGCGAAAATAAAAGTAATCACTATTCTGCGATTAGGAAATATCTACTAGCAGCAACAGCATTTCTATTACTCAATTCCTGCAAGTGCTTTTTAATCCCTTTCAATCCTCTCCTTTGTTTGCAGATACAATGTAGTCACACCAAGGGTCGGACGATTGTATGCATCCACATTGAACTTAATATGAATGAAAAAGGAAGAAAGATTTTGGTTTGACGTCTAATCGATAACTTGGTCAATACAGACTGATAACATGGATGATAGACATCTATCTTTATCCCATCTTGATGGTCAGTCCGAGTTGCAGATCCGCACAGCCATCACGCTATTTTTGAGATGGCCATCAGTAATGTTTTTTTTTATTCATTTATTATGAAAATGGAACACCCAAATGTACTGCGGTGGAATTGCCAAGCGCTCTAAGGTGCTGTAGAACGTGCAGTTGTTCACCATCGGAGTCGCGCGCTCGTTTGTGTGTGTGTGTGAGTGTGTGTTTTGTCCTTAGGTTAGTTTAAGTAGTTTGTAAGCCTACTGATAACCTCAGTAGTTGAGTCCCATAGATACACAAACAATGGAACATTTGATTTGAACATCGTAATGTAGAGGATGTCTGCGTTTAGAGCAATGGTATGCCAACACATTTTGTGTTAAACTTGGAAAATCCGGAAGGGTGACATTTGGAAACAGGCTTGAGGGTCACATCCTTCATTAAAAGCACAAGTATTCCGTTGGCACAAATTACTTTTGAAAGGGAGAGAAAACGTTTAAGATGAACCTCACTCAGGAGACCATCTTCAAAAAACGACAAAAACTTTGAATGTGTGAGGGCTGCTTTGAGAAGAGATGGCCTATTAAATGTGCACACTTGCACTTTAAGTCGAACTTAAAGGGAAGATTTACACCTGCAAAAGGTTTGTGCCAAAACAGGCCGAGAAACCTCAAAGCTGAGCAGGAGGACTCTCAAACATATATGTAGATCATCTTCAGAGACTGCTAATGACCACGAATTGTTCCATTATGTAATCACAGGTCTTCGATCCTTAGTAAGATCCTTAAGCAAAGCGGCAAAGTGGGGAGTGAGCGGTAAAATGACACTTGTCGACAGAAAAAAAAAACCACACACACACACTCTCTAATCAGCAAATCAAAGTTAATTCTGATCTGCCTTTTTGACCGTATGTGTCTCGTGCGTAAAATGGAAAATGAAATAAATATAACTAGTTAACAAAAAATAAACCTTTTTGCGTTCTTTCATATTTTATATGAAGGCTTAAAATCTCCACTGTAGAGATCGCAGAAAAATTTATTTTATTTGTGTTAACTAGTTTTGGCTCCATAAGATCACCAATAACTGTGGTTGTATTCATCAATGATTTGGTATACAGTTAAGAAGTATTTTTGCATCATAACACCCATAAAATGGAAAAATAAAATACAGTGCATCATCTATATATGCAGATGTTACTACTGCTTACACCATTTTATGAAAAGTTTAATATCTTCTGCAAACATTGAATTAGGAAGCTGCTTTGAAAATGACAGATTCACTCACAATGCCGCTCAGTTAAGTATCTAATGCCCCAGGGTTCTGCTCCGGGGCTACTTTGTTTCTCATTATATAAATGATATGTCTTCTAGTATGACAGGTAATTCTAAGATATTTCTGTTTGCTGATGATACTAGCTGGGGTAGTTGTGGATGTTGGCAATATTGATGCAGTATCAAACAACGCACTTCCAGAAATAAGTTCATAGCTTGTATAAAATAACTTTATGCTAAATTACAGTAAGACTCAATTTTTGCAGATTATAAGACACAAATCAACAAAAACGGACATTTCAATTGTACAGAATAGGCACACGATCAGTTAGACTCAAACTTCTAGGCATTCAGATAGGTAGTAAGCTATTGAAGAGGGTCATGATCTGGATCTTGTTCAAAAGTAGTTTCTGAAGTAAGTGGCAGTTCAATAGGAAAAGCAGTCTACTATCCTTACTTTCATTCCCTTATGATGTATGGTATTTTTTGAGGCAACAACTGTGATTCAAAAAGAGTACTGGGCAGAAATGGGCGGTTCGAGATATATGTGGGGTAAGCTCGCATACCTCTTGTTGACTGCTGTTTAGTAGCCTGGAAATTCTGACATATTTTCGTAAATGTCGTTTGTTGTTAATAGCATTAGGCTATTCCCAAGACTTAGCAGCGTTCACTCAGTTAATACTAAGAAATCGAATCTGTATTTGCATCACACCTCCTTGACCCTTGTGCAGAAAGGTGTGCAGTATTCTACCGCAACAATTTGTAATTTGTCACAAACATTCAGTAAGCTTAGTAAGGAACCACGCACTTTCAAGACAAATGAAAAGTTTCCTCATAGGTCACAATTTCTATTCTGTCAAGGAACACATGAAAAAATATAAAAATTAGCGATTTCTGTGTGCAGTTTTTGGTTCTTATGTGCTTACGCTTTTCGTGTGTATAGGATTGCTATGTGTTCCGCTTCATCAGTTACTAAACCTTGGTTACAAACTGATGTGATGACTCTTTCCATAAACATAGAGACTTGCTACTCAATTCAGTCCTGCAGAGCATGGTAACTATAAATATAAATAAATTGAAAACAGAAGTACGTTTAGTCACTTGACTTTCATCCCAGTAAAACTCTACACCGTATTATATTTTCCCATTTTATGGGTATCATGATGCAAAAGTACTTCTTAACTGTGAACCCAAAGATGGCTCGAATGGAGCGAAAACAAGTCATCCATCCCAAAAATAATAATAATCTTCATGATCTTGACTGTGAGGTATTAAGCCTTTTATATCATATAAAACACAAAAGAATGTGAACAACCACAGCCTAAAATTAACCTTGTGCCTGAGGTGAAGACATGAATCTTAACAGCTGGGTGATAAAGATATCATCTGCAGTCTAATGACTGTAGTTATGGTAGCCATGTTTATTTAGGAGGTAACACGTTGTATGAAAGTTAAAAAATACAACCCACTGTCAAGTGAGCAAGATGATGAAGTCAGTAGTGAATGTTGCCATCTTTGCTGGCTGTAACCGCTGCTACATGCCTCACCATTGAAGAGGCTCTGGATGTGTTGTTGGGGTGTAGTTGATGTGAGGGATGGTAGCTAGTTCTAAATGCAGAAAAATGTAAGATCAAGCAGATGAGGAAGAAAACAATTCCATAATTTTCTAATACAGCAGTGTCTGACACAGTCACATCGATTTATACCTAACATTGCAGAGCGGGAAAGCAGACTGCATACAAAACGCTTATGCGATCCCATCTTAAGTACTGCTCATGTATTTGCGATCCTCACCACAGCCACGGCTGGGTGGCTGAGCGCTGTAAGGCTGCGTTTATAGACTGCGGATCCTCCACTACGAAGGAGCCTCCGTGATTTTGCAGAGGATCCGCATGTCAATCGCACAGCAGGCGGTTCAGTCACAGTGACCTTGAGGACCCTGTTCCTGCTGCAGCGGAGTGGCCAAGTGCAAAGAGACGCTGGGTTCTGATGCATGAGGCCATTCCCCATTGGGGGTTCGAATCCCCCGTCGGGTTAAGATGTTTGTGATGTCTTTAGTCACAGAGTAACATATACAGAGGAGCAGCCCCTCCTAAACCACTGTCCTACGCTCCCCTCGTAGTTCTGTAAGATGCTAGCAGGTGTCAGGCGGATCGCTGGCTTAGGGTGCCTCTCGCACGTCAGAGGGTAGCGTGGAGGGGAGGCTGAAGGGAGAGCTTGTGCCGCCTGCCACGAGGCCACGGCTGTGTCCAGTGTGCCGGCGTTTGAGGGGAAGTGGTGGTGGGGACAGCCACTACCTGCCGCCTGCTCTGGCCAGTTTAAAGAGCTGCTTCTGACTGCAGCGCCGTCATGGGACATCTTACGGAACTGCTGGAAATCCTCCCTCCCCGCACCCCTGAGCGTAGGACCGGGCCCTTACGGAGGTTTCCCGTCTGTATATATTTGTCTGTGCTTTAGTATATGGTAGTGAAGTCCCTGAAGCTTCACAAACATCTGAACACTTTTGACCCTGTTCCTACCTGGCAGGGGAGACAAAGGCGCACTGACAAAGGGCGCGCGGTTCCGCCGCACGCACTTGAAAGTCCCATACGCCGCAATGTAAACAGACGCCTCTGCCGTACCGCACAACCGCCGCGGTTTGCAAGTGCTGCCGGAGCGGAGGTGCAGAGGGGCCGCAGCTCCCACGCTGCCTTATGGGAATCGACGCACTGGCAAACCACTGCGATTCCTCCGCAGCGGAGGAACCGCAGGATACCAACACAGCCTAAGGCGCCTTGCTGTAGAGCGTGCCATTTCTCGCCATCAGAGGTTCGAGTCCTCCCCCTCCCTTACGTTAGTTGAACTTAGTTTAAGCAGTTTGTAAGCCTAGGGCCTGATAACCAAAGAAGTTAACTCCCATAGATTTACAAACATTTGAATTTTTCCCCATCACATTGGAACCACTGTACTTCAGTAGCCTTGACACTGAAAACAAACTCCAACAAACAAAAAGGTACAAATGTTGGAAGTCTGGTAAATTTAAAACAGTTTGAGTTTGGGAAAGTGTTGACAACAGTTTCAATTTCTTGTAAACACATTCCGCATTTATCTTTTAATAATCGTCTATACAACAGCATTTAATGTTTCTGATGAGTGCATTCCTAGAAAATAACTGTAGGTAAAACTATGGAATTATTATTAAATGTTTGTAAATCTATGGTACTTCTTTTGTTATTAGTCCCTAGGTTTACAAACTAACCTAAGAACAGCACACACAATCCTTCCGCAGGGAGGACTCTAACCTCCGACGGCGAGGAACCATGCGTCCCACAGCAAGGTGCCTTAGATCGCTTGGCCACTCCACTGTGGCGTGAAACCGTGGATTGACTAATTTTATATGGCAAAGGAGGAATAGTAAAGTAAACGAACGCACAAGTTCGGAGTAACTCAATGCAGCTGACTCTGCAATTTATAATTTCTAGGACGAGTTCCTTGCACGTGTAACACTACATATAAAAACAACTACAAATTTTCATTCGCCACAGTTTGGTATTCTATCCAAATCTCATACAGTGAAGCCATAACATCGCAAATTGCGATTTATTTCAACTACAAATGAATTTGTGGTAAAACGATGATCAGTTTGAGAGATAATCGTAAAATTAACACGTTCCCTGCCGTTCACGCTCTGGCGCGTGTAAACGTTACTTGAGTCAGGTGCCGCTCACGCTGTGGCGCGTGCTGCGACCTAGCATCTTGTAAACTAGCATCGTCTAATAAAGCTGTATACTCTGGTAGGCACTCAGGGAAGAGTGTAACTGATATGCACACGTATGTGGTTCCAGATTTCCGCGTTTGCATTACCGGCTACGAGACACACACGCTTCTCATGATGTCATGATATATTTATTGGATTCTTATGTAAACAAGCAAGCAAGCTTTTTATTATTTTAATTTTATTTCTATTAGTTACCAGTTTATAAAAAAATACTTCTTATTTTTGACATTATTCATACTTACACTGCTTATATTGTTCATTTGTTGTTTTCACAAAAACACAAATGTAAATAAAAAAACCATATCAAAAAAACTGCAAACTAAAACCAAAACATTCAGTGGCTCAAAACTATGAAAAGATACTAGCGTGAACGGCAGCGAACGTGTTAAACCATGTCTTCCCAAAAATAGAAATTGTAAAAAAAAAATTATATTTGGTCATCGATTTCTCTTCAAAATAATTGAAATAACATTACAAATTCGTATTCGTCTTATTTAAAAAACAGATATAATTCTTAAACTTTCAAAGCCTTTAGACTACAGAACACTACGTTAGCTTCGAATACTCAGTCAGAGATATTATCTTTGACTGCAAAGATCATAACTTGTCACAGAAGAAAACCACAGCCAAACAACCATAGAGTATGAATATATGTAGGCAATTCCCAACGTTGCGTTAACGCAACGGAAATAGAAATCATTCTCTGCCTAGTCAGGAGTCCAGTATCTACAAGAAAAAAAAATAAGTTTGTGACATTGATATATAAGAATCTCGAATATGCACATAAAGGTCGAACAAAATATATTCTAATACTTAAAATAAATTATTGAAAAATATTGAAAAAAACATTATTGATAGATCTGAAGCATTGAATTAAAATTTGTGGTGCGGCCGGGAATCGAACCCGAACCTCCATGCCTGCTAGGCAGACGTCTTAAACGTTAGTCTACCACACCACTAACGATTAAGGCGCCTTGGAATAGTCTATGTACTATTTCCCTCCACAACACAAACTTTAATTCAGCTTCTTTGTTCCAAAGATAATTGCCACTACTGCCAAGGCTCTCCATGCAGCGGAATAGCACCTCAGCAATGGACATGGTGGAACAATCCTGTTATGGTGATATAAATATCAATTAATTCGAATAAATAATCCCAGAGACGGATTTACGTCTCAAATATGTCAAAGACAAATTTTAATTCAATGCTTCAGATCTATCAATAATGTCTTTGACATATTTGAGATGTAAATCCGTCTCTGGGATTATTTATTCGAATTAATTGATATTGAAAAAAGCATGTGATCCCTAATTAATTTTTTTTCATGAAGTGTTAAGGTAATTGTGCAACTTAACCACATAGACAGAGAGCTCTGTAAATGCCTTTTAACACATGCATGGTGAGTTTTGTATAGTAAGTCCATTTCGACTGCATTTTGTAAGGCTAAATTTTGTGTTGCGTGTACGCAACGCTGGGAAGAAATGATGGGTTAAGGTATGTAGCTGATCAGCTATACTGTGCATTAGAGGGTTAAGGGCCGGCCGCGGTGGCCGCGGGGACTGAGGCGGTCCAGTCACGGTCTGCAAGGCCACTACGGTCGGGGGTTCGAATCCCCCCCTCGGGCATGGCTATTTGTGCTGTCCTTAGTCTTAGCTAGTTCATAAGTAGTTTGTAAGCTTAGGGACTGATGACCACGTAGTTAAGTCCCATAGGTTCTACAAACATTTGACCATTTGAAAGGGTTAAGGTTTGACGGTTACATACTAGTGTTTCAACAAGATTTGTCACGTGAGTGAGTATAAAGTGGCAGTGATCAGAATGCTGTGCTGGTGAACGTAACTGTAGGTCTGATCAGCTACACTGTGCACTAAAGGGTTAAGGTTTCACAGTTTCATACTAGTGTTTGAACACGATTTGTCACGTGAGTGAGAATAAAGTGTGCAGTGATGAGAATGGTGTGCTGGCGGACGTACCTGCAGGTCCGGCGAGTCCATGACGTCTAGCCCGGCGGGCAGGGAGACGGAGGCCCTGCGGGCGCGCCTCTTGGGCACGGCGCCGGTGGCTCTGGAGGGCCTGGGCGGCACGTGCAGCGTCACCACCGTCTCGTACGAGGCGGACGGCCGCAGCGGCTCGGGCAGCTCTTCTGGCTGCTGCTGTTCTGGCAGCGGCGGCGGCGAGGGCGCGCTGCCCACTGAGCTGGCCGTGGCCGCCAGCGATGCGGTCGACGCCGTGGGGGGCGTCGGCGTGGGCGGCAGCGCCACCGACAGCGGCGGCTGCGAGCACTCCCCATCATCCGCGTCCGCGTCCGCCCACGGGATGCCGTCCTGCGGGCACAACAACACTGCTCACTGCAGGCGCCACGCCGCATGGCTGCAGTACACACCACACTCAACAGATCGACATTACTAATTTATAAAATACTGATCACTAGCTTAACCCTTAACTGCCCTGGCGGGGTCGTATTTGACCCCCAAGAGTTTTCACTTTCATATTTTTTCGCTAGGTGACATGGTGGGCAGCTCTTACGAAAGCTGCCAACTCTACAGAAGGTAACCAACATATTTTTTTGTACAAATTTGAAAAATTAGAAAATAACATAAATCAATATTCAGCATGTTGTTGTTGTGGTCTTCAGTCCGGAGACTGGTTTGATGCAGCTCTCCACAATACCCTATCCCGAGCAAGCCTCTTCATCTCCACATAAGAACGGCAACCTACATCTGTCTGAATCTGCTTACTCTATATATCTCTTGGTCTTCCTCTGCGGTTTTTACCCCACACACTTCCCTCCAACGCTAAATTCACAATTCCTTGATGTCTAAGAATGTGCCCTACCAATCTATCCCTTCTTTTAGTCAAGGTATGCCAGAAATTTCTTTTCTCCCCAATTCTGTTCAATACCTCCTCACTAGTTACGCGATCCACCCACCTAATCTTCAGCATTCTTCTGTAGCACCACATTTCAAAAGCCTCAATCCTCTTACTGTCCGAACTGCTTATCGTCCATGTCTCACTCCAGTACAAGGCAACACTCCATACAAATGCCTTCAGAAAGGACTTCCTTAGGTTTAAATCAATATTCGATGTTAACAAATTTCTCTTTTTCAAGAACCCTTTTCTACCCATTGCCATTCTGCATTTTATATCCTCTGTACTGCGACCATCATTTGTTATTTTACTGCCCAAGTAACAAAACTCATCTACCTCCTTTATTGTTTCGTTACCTAATCTAATTCCTTCAGCATCACCTGATTTTCTTACACTGCACTCCATTACCCTAGTTTTACTCTTGTTAATGTTCATCTTATATGCACCTTTCAGCACACTGTCCATTCCGTTCAATTGCTCTTCCAGGTCCTTTGCTGTATCTGACAGAATTACTATGTCATCGGCAAAACGCAATGTTTTTAATTCTTCACCCTGAACACCCTTGATACACTTCGTCTACAGCGCATGTGCGGAACTGCAATCGCAGAGCTGCATCGGAGATAAATTGAAACGGAACTTACTTTCTGGACGCGCCTCGTATTTTTTATAAAATTGTAATTTACTTGATGTTGCTAGATTAGCATTTTGTTAAAACTAGAACCCCACCCCTTTCAAGGCATGAGGAATAGCATTTTTTATTTCATGTTTTAAAATATTAATTTCTGACATTTTAATTAATATTGTTATGATTTTGTTATTTTAATAATTTATTATTGTGAGAATGTGTACTTGTTTTAAGTGGATATACGAGAATCTAATAGCTGTCTGAATGTCGGTATAATAGCTCGCTTTGCATGATTCTCTCTGGCTCAGAATCGATAGTTAGTCGTTACCAACTCCTGCTGCTGATGCGATCAAAGAGGTTTCTACACTCTTTGGTTACAAGCTAGTCGACGAGCCTTCTCCAGAGCGAGTCTCATGATCTTCTCTCCCCACCACCGCTGGGTTTCCCAGTTTCCGGTAGCTTTCCGGCCTCGTGGCCGCTCGGGCTTCACTTTGTGCTGGGATCATGGTGACGTAAGGTTAGTTCTTGTGCTTGATATGGTAGGGATTTGTTGTCTAGCATGTTTAACTTAGACTCTTGAACTTAGATTCATTTTTTGGAATATTCCTTCCGATCCTGCACGGAAATGTGTTCTAGTTTTTCAATCCAGTGATTTCCATCAGATAAACGCGGTGTATGTGCTGCTAGTTGCAGTTTGATAACGGTCTGGTATATTCAAACCTTTTGTGACTATGTAGCGGTGTAAGAACTCTGTGTAAATTCTTTCTAGCTTTGTGGGGCTAGACGATATGTTCATTTTTATTCAGTGCACGTAAAACATCTTTCTTATCGTTTCCTTCCTTGAGTTATATGTGTGTTCCATGTGGTTGATTCTTAGAACAAAGCCTTCAGCTTCCACTATTGTTTGTTCCATACCCATCAGGCAAGTAACTATCCGTGTATCCTTCTGATTTCGCTAATATTTCGCGATCTTCTCTCCCAGCTTATTTATTAATTTTGCTGTTTCTTCTCCGAACTTGTAGGCCAGCACCAAAATACATAAAATATTTCTAACATATTGAGAAAAAGAAGACTTAGGTCTATAAGTTTCTGTCATTTATTTCGAATGCAAAACAATAGGTTAACAAATAAGATTTTTGAATATATAAAAAAAAGGTAAAAGGTAAAGCAGTCAACAATCCGAAGATTGGTTTGAACACCACAGTGCTTTACTAGGCATGGTCCTGTTTGGAGGTGGTATGCCGTTGCCTTCCTCCGACCTTTGAACTGACTTACCCAGCCAGTTATAGGGGGACCTACAGTTTAACGTGGGTTCCGAACCACGGTGCTACTCGGTATTTTTCACATGAGCAATACTGCCAGAGGTGAAAGAAGTGGAAAGTGACAGATAAAAATCCCAGGACCTGGCGGGGATCGAACCCGGGACCTTTGGATTTGTAGTCTGGCACTCTACCACTGTGCAACCGAGGCGTGGAGTAAAATATCCACACAAGCAGCTGGGTCAGTGAAGTAACAAATGATTTAGAAAGAAACAATAGAAAACACATACAGCAGAGGAGCCTTTCGGGAAGAAGTACTGAAAATGGAAGGATTTCAAGGCAGGGTGGTTAAAAAGACTGGTGCAAAATGGTCTGAAGATAGAAAAATGTAGTGAACAGATGTAAACATGCTGCAAGAAAAGAGCACAGGATGAGGAATTTAAATTGGGGCGTCGTCCTCAGATGGTCTATTCGCAGCATAAATACGTAAATAAAATAAAATAAATGTGATTTCAGATTTGTATATATTTTCGTGAATTATACTTATGACTGTGTAATTACATATTCAACATCTTTCGCATATTTTTCAGTGATATATATGAATGAGGGTTACATAACGAAGACTTGAGAACAATTCCATTACACGGTGTACCAATTTTTTGTCTGAGCCCTACCAATGAAAGTAGCAGAAACAGCCACTGGTGACAAAACAGCTCATTCAGGGCTTTGTCCGGGACGTTTTTCGCCATCCTACATTCAGTTCCGACGTCACTCGTAGCGTTTATCATCGCTTTCGGCATTTTACGTGGTTCCTTGCTGGTAAGCTTTTCAACAACCATGAAGAAGTAAAAGAACATGTTGCCACATGGGTGACAACAAAGGCGGCAACTTTCTAGGACAAAGAAATACGTAAGCTTAAATCACGCCATGAGAAATGCTTAGAAAATTGCGGGGCGGGGGATGTTGGAAAGTAATGTGTTATATATTGCGGCGAATTTATTTCTTTCTTTATCTGTGCTCGATTTCTTTTTTATCACCAAACGGAACTTACTTTACGAACTCCCTCGTATACACAATTCCATTCTCGAATAACTCATAGGAAGAACGAATACCAAAAAGTCTCTGTTCTAACTTTCCTTCTTGTTACAGTGATGGTTTCTCTCGATGTACGTGAGAGTCAACAATGCATTCAAAGAAGAAATTAGGTGATCGAAATTTCGTATATCTCGCCGCATCGAAAGACGTCATCGTCGTTATGATTCACACATCCAACTCGTATATCATTTCCATGAGAATGATTACAAAAAGCGAAAACGTGAAACGCAAGAAACCCCCAACAATAGAAGAAACAAACTCTTCAAGAAATTGTCATTTACTTCGAATAATGACCAAAGTGGCGACGATGAACCTTTTCAGTGTGATGTACCACCTAAAATGGATTTCACACCATTTACTGTACTGAAACACGACGCTAATGCTTTTTATGCAATGGATTTTTTCCCGAAGTTTGTCAAGGGGAGATCTGAGTGTATTGGTGGTTTGTACTTAGCGGGTCAGCTCTGATTTTGTGCTTGTAGAGAGAGGGGGGAAGTTACATTTGTGACTAAACAAACTAAATTGTCCTTGTAACAAAACAGTCTTGGTCTTATTGCAACAAACAATTGTTTTATTTGTAGTTTCATTTTATTGATAGCTCTACGCCGGCCGCGGTGGCCGAGGAGACTGAGGCGCTCCAGTCACGGTCTGCACGGCCACCACGGTCGGGGGTTCGAATCCCCCCTCGGGCATGGATATTTGTGCCGTCTTTAGTATAAGGTAGTTGATAAGTAGTTTGTAAGTTTAGGGACTGATGACCCCGTAGTTAAGTCCCATAAGCTTAACGAACATTTGATTGCTCTACAAGACGGCCTGATAGAGTGGAAGATATTTTACAAGCTAAACTGACTTTTTAACAAGTAGGCAATTTCAATTTGGGAACAGGAATTTTGAAGTCTTTTAGAATAAGAAACCACTCGTTCTTTTGGACGTCAACCTTCAGCCGCTTCTGGAGGTAATCGGTTTGAATAACGTGATGCGTTTGATATAATATAAAATAAAAACACTTTACAGAGAGAGAGGTATATGTAGTCCCGACATGTCATAGCTGACGATTATATGACGAGGCACTGAATTACAATTTGTACCACGGCCAAGATTCAAACTACAGTCTCCTACTTAATAAGTAGTCGCTTTATGCAGTCTGCCAACGTAGCATTATGGATAACACGAATGCATGGAATAAATAAGAACATTTTCCTCCCCAACACAAACTTCAAATCTGCCTGAAGTTCTCCTTAATTCGTATCCAATGCTGGGTTGTATTCCACTACTGGAGAGCCTCTGCTATATTGATGCGCGTTACAGAGGGGAACATTGAGGCAGAATTGAAGTTTGCGTCGTTGAGGAAGACTGACTTAGACTAACTTTGTCCATCTTACGTATGGATGCTAGAGCTTCAGCCGTATATATAGCAATGAATAATAACATCGTCAGCTTTATTTTCATTTTATTATTTATTGGAAACGAGTTTCGATGGACCAAGCCATCATCTTCTGGCCCTGTATAAGGAACAAATACATAAATGTTATATAAGCAACTGTTACACAGAATAAACAAACTTACCATCTCATCCAATACTGTGAATTTTGTGATTACACTTCTGAGTTTTAAATTATAATTGCCCCATATCTAAACCTATACTTACAGATTATACGTATGAAATATTGTTCAACTCTTGCCATCTTTTCATCCATCACCATGAGCTTTCGGTTCCACATCTGAGATTTAAATCATAGGTGCCCATACTTAGACCTTACTTACAGTTTTCACGTAGGAAGTTATTTTTTTTTTTAATTCCTGTCATTTCTTATCCATTACTATGAGTCTTGTGATACCATTTTTGAGATTTAAATGATAGTGGCCCCATACTCAGACTTGTACCTACAGTTTCTATACATGAAGTATTTTTTTTATAATTGATAGAATCTCATCCAAGACGGCGAACGTTTTGACTCCCCATCTGAGGTTTTAACTATAGTTGACCTCTACTGACACCTATACTTACAGATTACATACATAAAGTATTGCTTATCTTCATCCAATACTAATTTCCTTTAGATTTTACATCTGACATTGAAGTCAAATTTACCTCATACATTACTCACAGATTACACACATGAAATATTGTTCAAGTTTTCTCATCTCCTCACCCAATGCTGTGAATTTCAGATTCCACCTCTGACAAGAAAAGTACATAGGCTCTAACAAACATATATGTATGAACGTTTGCTTACAGGATCTCTACGTACACCTCAGTGTGCTGGTGGGTGTCGACTTTATCCAAAATTTTGCAATCATGCTCTAGATAGCACTGTAGATGTAATTGTAGACGTCATACGTAATGCAGATATCTTAACTCTAACTTATGTAATAATCATCGTACATGTTCTCTAGCGTATTCTCATCAAAAGCCGTGATGATAGTTGTAACTTTAACCTTCTTCTCGAAAGACTGTTGGTATTCATTGCCACTGCTTCCATCGCCTCCTCCTGCACTTACCTAGCACTACCGCTTGCAATGAGTTGTTCGTCATTATCATCCCTATTATCATCATTATGTGTTAGTGTTACAACAGCATCTAACATATGCTCATTTTTCTGTATCATAACAGATACGAGAAAACATGCGAATGATTCATCTTCTAGACCTGACCATCTTCACGAAGAAGGGTTCTTCGTAACTTCATTTCAAACAATCGCAATACATTAGCAGGATTGATTGCCAATCACCGCCCCATCTAACGCTTCACCACACAAATAACATCACAAAACGCAACTTCGGAGGCACACTGCGCCGTCCCTACTGGCGAACCGACTGGCAATGTGGCAAGGCACACGAAGAGGCCTCTAACGGACGACTGCAGAGTTTTCCAGATGCGGGAGGATCACTAATGGAATAAGGGATCCTTGCATTATCTGTCATACGATTTTGGTGTATATGTGTTTGTTCTAGCCCCAGTACTTTCCTTGTGAGATTGAAATCATAGTAATCCGATACTTAGATCTTTACTTACATAGTACACTCATGGAGTACTATCCAAATTTTGTCATTTCCTCATGTAATGCAATGAACATTTTGATCCCAGGTCCCAGTTGGACAGTTGTCCCATACTGTGACTAGTATTTACAGATTACACACATGAAGTGTTATTCAAATTTTGCCATCTCATCCAATACTATGAATTGTTTTACTATACATGTGACTCAGATGAGGTTCGGTTGGGCTGTTTGGTGGGTATAGGGGGACTGAACTACTGAGGTTTTCAGTCCCACAGTGCGAAGGGGAAAGAGTGGGGATAGGAAAGGAGGGGAGGGGAAAAGGAACTGTAGTCCGGGAGGTAAACAAGGAAGGAAGACTGCATTAGCTGGGGGCCCCCTTGCTCGCCACGCACGTACTCACAAAAGAACCGTGAGCCCCCTGAGGGACTCAGATGAGGTGTTCTCATTATCTCCACTTTGTTAAAAAAAAAAGATGTTTGTATAGCTTATGGGACTTAACTACGGGGTCATCAGTCGCTAAACTTACAAACTACTTTCGAACTAGCTAATACTAAGGACGGCACAAATATCCATGCCCGAGGGGGGGATTCGAACCCTCGACCGTAGTAGCCGTGCAGACCGTGACTGGAGCGCCTCAGTCCCCTCGGCCACCGCGGCCGGCGAACCAAGAACTCAGCGATCCACATGGGACATAGACAAAGCACGTCCGCACGAATGCGCAGGTAGCTCGAGCCTTGGCTGACGTCTCGGCGTCCGCTGTAATAAACAAACTGATCGAAGAGCTCACACAACACAGAACTAACATGATACCACAATCGCAAAGAAACGATGTACAGGGGGGGGGGGGGAGGTAAGCGGGAGAGCCAGGTTCGAATCTTACTGTTGCGTAAGCAATCGTCAACGCTGTAAGACTCAGGAGAAGAGCATTCGATTGCTATCCGGGAGATCGGTGTTTTATTCACGTACTTAGCTATCATTTATAACCGATCACTCAGAGAAAGATCCGTACCCAAAGACTGGAAAGTTGCCCAAGTTACTCCAATATTCAAGAAAGGCAATAGGAGTGATCCCCAAAATTACAGGCCAATCTCATTGACGTCGACTTGCAGTAGGATTTTGGAACATATACTTTGTTCGACCATGAATTACCTCGAAGAGAACGACCTATTAACCAATAGTCAACACGGATTTAGAAAATATCGCTCTTGCGAAACACAGCTTGCCCTTTTTTCACATGAAGTGATAAGTGCCATCGACAAGGGATCTCAAATCTATTCCATATTTCTGGATTTCCGAAAGGCTTTTGACACTTTACCTCACAAGCGGCTTCTAATGAAATTGCGTGCTTATGGAATATCTCCCCAATTGTGCGGTTGGATTCACGATTTCCTATCAGAAAGGACACAGTTCGTTGTAATTGACGGTAAGTCATCGAGTAAAACAGAAGTGATATCTGGCGTTCCACAAGGAAGCGTTATAGGTCCACTTCTCGTCCTTGTGTTTGTAAACGATTTAGGAGACAATCTGAGTAGCTCCCTTAGATTGTTCGCGGATGATGCTGTCGTTCATCGGTTAGTGAAGACAAGAGGATCAAAAGCAACTGCAAAGCGATTTAGATAAAATTTCTACATGGTGCGAAAATTGGCGATTGACACTAATAAAGAAAAGTGTGAAGTAATACCCATGACCACTAAAAGAAATCCGCTGAACTTCAATTACGCGATAAATCAGTCAAACCTTAGGGTCGTAAATTCTACCAAATACCTAGGAGTTACAATTACGAACAACTTAGACTGGAGAGAACACATAGAAAATATTGTGGGGAAGGCGAACCAAAGATTACGTTTCATTGGCAGAACGCTTCGAAGATGCACCAGCGCCACCAAAGAGACAGCCTACATCACACTTGTGCGTCCTCTCCTGCCCATTGTGGGACCCTCACCGGTGGGAGGGTCAGAGAAGGGCAGCTCGTTTTGTTTTATCACGTTACGGTTATTTTGTTCTACTTTCGTCTCTGTAACCAAATTTAGTCCACCGAAGTTTACAACCAAACCCTTTAACAGCAATTTTACAAGTTTGTAGAATTAATAGGTTCAGTAAATACAAGATAAGTCTATATTAGAGACTTTATGAAAGCAGTTGTTACAAGACGTTAACAGCAGATACAAATCCATGGTCACGGTTGTTCGTCATAGCAATTACTGTTCGCCGGCCGCGGTGGCCGAGGGGGCTGAGGCGCTCCAGTTCAAAAATGTTATGAAAGCAGTTGTTACAAGACGTTAACAGCAGATACAAATCCATGGTCACGGTTGTTCGTCATAGCAATTACTGTTCGCCGGCCGCGGTGGCCGAGGGGGCTGAGGCGCTCCAGTTCAAAAATGTTCAAATGTTTGTATAGTCTATGGGACTTAACTACGGGGTCATCAGTCCCTAAACTTACAAACTACTTACGAACTAGGGCGGCACAAATATCCATGCCCGAGGGGGATTCGAACCCCCGACCGTAGTGGCCGTGCAGACCGTGACTGGAGCGCCTTAGTCCCCTCGACCACCGCGGCCGGCGGCGCTCCAGTCACGGTCTGCACGGCCACTACGGTCGGGGGTTCGAATACTCCCTCGGGCATGGATATTTGTGCCGTCCTTAGTTGTAAGTAGTTCATAAGTAGTTTGTAAGTTTAGGGACTAATGACTAGTTTAGACCCATAGACTCTACAAACATTTGAAACAATTACTGTTCACTGTATGTTTCGCAGCTCGTTCAGACCATGTACATGCATTAAAATCAATACAAATATTTTCGCAGCGACACCATCGTTGTTATTGCAAACCTCATAACTGTTATTCTCGAACTGGAACTGTATTAATGACAGGTTCGCGATAATTTACTATCGCATTTTTAGGAAATTTACTGCTAGGCTCGTCAATTCGCAGCTTCGAAAAAGTCTGACGGAATTTGATGCACATCCGTATTCAATAGTCAGTCTATATTTGAAACGTGTAACTGTAAATAGTTGGGTGTGTCATACCAGCTGTCAACCGATGCCCCAAGTAACATGGCGGACTTTTGTTCAATTTGCCTCAAACATGGCGGACCTATCGCCACCAAAGACCTTGTATCGCCACTCTATGAAATTCAAGCTTGTTGGTTAAACAGTTTGAAAAAGATATGAAAGTGCAGGCACGGTATGAGTCTACGCTCAGACGCCAGTTATACATCCAGATAATATACCACTGATCAATACCGTCAGTCACGGCCACGGAAAAACAACCGGCAATAACACTTGCTACATTGCCATCAGGCACCGCACAGTACGAACACTGTCACGTGTCACAAGCTGATTGGCTGGATTGTTATTAAGCAACCTGCGCATATGGCTTATTACACACTGCCCGTCCGCTCTCGACAGAGTCCAGCGTTTCGACAAGAGAGTGTTGCACATGGTATGACTCCTCACCTTGATACAGTATTTCGTAGTACCTCAAGAATTGTTGACGTATCGAGACTTGGAAATTATCGCGTACGGTTAGTGGAACGCTGCATTATTTATTTACAGAGATATGTGGACTATAACTCTATCAGTCTGGAACGAGTGTCCTCCAGCGCGTAAAGTTGAGTACTCATTTGTTTGTAATAAATTTCACGTGTTACTGAAGTCGTGAGATCAATCTGTTAGTGTTCTACGCATGCCTGACCAATAACACTCCCACAACAAGAGACAAAAACAGTCGAAAGTAAATAATGACGATTAATATTGTCCCCCGTCCACAGATTAGTTGACAATATCATCAAAGAATAACAATACGTCAACGGACTGTAACAGAAAATAGTGGAAAATAAGAATAGTGTACGGGCCAGGAATCGAACGTGGACTACCCTGGCAGTACTCGTGTGCCCACTGCGAGAGTGAAGGTCGGGGTGAGAGTTTAAAATAGGGAAAGATTAATTTTTAAAACTCACAACCACCAACTGCGAACCAAATTCCTAAACATGCAAGAACATTGGAACTGTGATTGCTGCTGTTTGACTCGTTTTTTAGGGGATGATTTCACACATTCGCAGCTTTCCTTCCCTGCATATGATCAACAAAAAAATTCGTAATCAAGTCAAGTTCATGGGAGAAAAGGGAGTACTAACTACTATTTTTGAAAACACGTAAAAGTTCACTTTATGTTGTTTATTTCACAATATTAGAACCCTGTGGCTGATACGTCTGTGCATCGACACATTTATCAAATAAAGTTATAGCTCGTGAGCCCCCAGACAAAATGAATATTTGTCGCAAATTGTTTTCACACCATGTGGCTGTCTCAAACACCATTTATGTTCATGCGACGACATGTGTTACATTAACAAATCACAGTCACTTTAATTCAATGCGATGCACACCTTGTTCCACCGGCTAAATATTCACAGACACACAGTAGCACTCGATTCAACTTGGTGCAGTCTACGACGAGCAACCACACGTGGCGATTGCCACACACAAATCTATCACCTCCACCTGGAGATCCACATGCCGACTGATGCAGAGCGACGCCGCCCGGCCAGCTATACCACTTGCTCCCGCCTCGTCACTTCCTGCACACGCGCCAAAAGCTCAACTGCCGGGTTTTTTCCCTACGTCATCAACTTCCCCATGTGAGCTGTTCTAACCGATTTGTCAACGTACAGCACTCAGCCAATACATTTCTAAAACTTTACTTAAAATCAAAATAATTACACTACACATTAAAGAAATTTCTTCTTAGGTTTTTATATTGGTATAAACATCCTTTGTACTGTTTATCATAATCGTGCAATTTCTTATATCACAGATAGTGATTTAACTGAATACTTCAAGATAAAATACACAAGATTAATTGAAAATAAAATGAGAAATGGTTAATATATTATTTTTATAAACAAACATTGCCATGCTAGTTGTGTAACTGTCTTGTATTCATTGGTAATTTATTACTTTTCATTGTCAAACATATTACGTCAGATGTGTCTATATCAGCTAATGTATTATTTATTTATCAACATACTGTTTTGTAATGAGGGCCTTAAAGGTTCCTAACTGCATCGTATTACTTCAAATGCCAGTAGTATTAGAATATTTTATTTCACGCTGTGCACTGCACTGTGCCTGGCACTCGCCATTGTCCCTCTCTCCCCTCACCGGAAACGAAACTGGGATATCCTAAGCTGGAACAAGCCACCAGCGTCGGCCTGCTCGCTGGCCTCCCGTCAGCTATAAGCACACAACAAATCTCAACGTGGAGAATTTCTACCTATGGCCTAACTATAAATATTGTCACCCAACTGTGTACATACATTGCTACCATAATTAATAAGATTAAAATTGTGTAACATTTAGTGCATTGGCATGGTCAATGTTTGCAGTGAACTTCATACTGTTTAATTATCAAATGCTATTAATTAACAATATTTCTATTGGGCGGTAATCTCACACCACCCACTGCGCCGCGTAGCCTTGACGATAGATTACGTCACGGATACGAGAATAGATCTAGTATTCGTGGATTACGCAAGAAGTACGCGTATGTGGAGGGTATATGAATCGCGTCATTTTATTTAAAATAATTTTGCTCCAAACGGCTGATCGATGACGCCAAAAACGAAGGCTTATTTTATTTATAAATACTACTTTATCCCAAAAGGATTTTAAAATTTATGGTCCCAGTTGAAGATTGTCTCCTTCTTTGCTGCAAAGCTAAACTATGAATTATATTACATTTAATGTGTTGTCTAAGTCTCTCTCTCTCTCTCTCTCTCTCTCTCTCTCTCTCTCTCTCTCTCTCTCTCTCTCTCTCCAAATGTAGTTTGTTGAAAAAACACCTTCCTTGAGGTTACTGAGCCAAGATCGTAAATATAATATTACTCATTTGTTATTGCCAGTTTCAATGATATATATCATCATCTTCAGAAGGTTGCATGGCTTTACAACATATTCCCTTTAGAGACCTTGTAAAATAAAGGGTTCCTCGTCGAAATATAACGTACATAGTCAGATCGTTAAAGTACACGTCACCAAAATAGATCATCGTTCCTGATTAAAAGATAAAATATGTTCACTGCCTTTCACATAAGTATAAGGTGGGGTTATGTGAGAACCATTTGTGATATTTGCGATCTTGACTCAATAACCTCAAAGAAAGTATATTTTATGAATATCCAGATAGCGCTCCATAGGCATAACATGCCAGGTAACCGTAGTTTGTTTTGTTTACAAATTTAGTTTGAGACCAGTTTCATCTAGTATGTTGCACTATATTAGTTTTTTTTCTGTAACACAAGTTTAACGATTACGAGTCTACAATGCTTACGTGAACAGCGCCAAGGGCTAACTGTTCAAATATTTGTTAAGCTTGTGGGACTTAACTGCGGGGTCATCAGTCCCCAAACTTACAAACTACATATGAACTAGCTTATACTAAAGACAGTACAAACACTCATGCCTGTGGGAGGATTGGAACCACCGACGCGGGAGGCCGCGCGATCCGCAACGTGGCGCTCCAGACCGCTCGGCTACTCCCGCGCGACCAAGGGCTCTTATTAGCTTGATAGATGGGTACTTTCTTGTGGATCAGGACAAAATGTAAGAAATTCTTAGCAGATGCCAACAACAAAGGAAATCTAAACAAACTTCTACCTGTATATGGCCACTCTGCAAATTACACCTAAGTGCACAGTGCAGAATTCATCGAACCACTTTCACACTAGTTTTTATCATTCCATTATAGAATAGCACGCGGAATGAACTGATCACCTAAATCTCCCCGGCCGAACTCTCATCTCTTATTTTGTTCTGATGGCCATTTCTCCCTATGTAATACGAACACCATGCAGTATACAACATTTTGTTGTAAGTTATCATCACTGTGTAAGTGTTACCACTTAAAAAAGGTTGTCATATTTGGGGGGCGACCTTTTCAATCAATTTATTAAGAACAGCAGCCAAGATCGAATTTCTGTTTAGATTACAGGTTTCGGCAGATTAAACTACCATCTTCGGATCGAGTAGACATGTAAAATCGTTTTCAAAATGCTATAGTAAAACAAGTCAAGGAAATGCATTTCTTTAAATACATCCACTTCCCAAAACCACCTTTCTTTTCATTGATCACATCACAAATAAAAACTTTTAGAAACACTCATATTCACCAATATTATTGTAAGCTTGTCATCATGCAAAGGGAAAAAAATCAAAGCCTCATGCTGTCATGTGGCCACACTTATTTAAAACAAAACTAACCAAATTAGCTGCCCAACGCAAAATATGATACCAGATGGCGCTTTAGACATTTGAGCATCACACTTTCCTGAGGTCAAGATCAAAGCTCCTCTATACATGCAACGACATTGCCGCGGTGGAGTAGCCGAGCGGTCTAAGGCGCCTCGCTGCGGAGGGTACGGTTGCTCGTCGTCGGAAGTTCGAGTCCTCCCTAGACCTAACACGACTCAAGACCCGTCCTCACAACTTTACTTCTGCCAGTACCTCGCCTCCTACATTCTAAACTTTACAGAATTTCTCCTGTGAAGCTTGCAGTACTAGCACTCCTAGAAGAAAGGATATGATGGAGACATAATAGTATTCAAGTTTGGAAAGAAGGAGGCGAGATACTGGCAGAAGTAAAGTTATGAGGAGGGACCGTGAAGCGTGCTGCGATAGCTCAGACGATAGAGCTCTTGCCCGCGAAAAGCAAATGTCCCAGGTTCGGATACCGGTTCCGGCACACAATTTTAATCTGCCAGAAACTTTTATAACTCAGCATGTTTCCTATGTGCGAAATAGGATTTCTATTTTGAAAGTTGCAAATCATGAACTCTAAATTGTATTAACAAGGTAAAGCGGTCAAGAATCCAAAGATTGGTTTGATCACCACAGTGTTTTACTAGGCATGGTCCTGTTTGAAGGTGATATGCCGTTGCCTTCCTTAGACCTTCGAACTGACTCACCAAACCAGTTAGGGGGGGAACTACAGTTTAACATGGATTCCGAAACACGGCGCTACTCGATGTTTTTCACATCAGCAACACTGCCAGAGGTGGAAGAACTGGAAAGTGACAGATAAAAATCCTAGGGATTGTTCCCGACACCTTTGGATTTATAGTATGGCACTCTACCACTGTGCTACCCAGCCCAAATTGTATTATCAGTTGTAAAATCACGAGGAACCGTAGAGGAGGCAGAACAGGACATGTTTATTATGTTAATTTCTGCAGTAAAAATCAATGTCCCGAGGCAGTACCCCCGGCACATACTAAAAAGTCAGAGTTAAAAATTATGAATGTGTGGTTATTGTTGTTGTGGTCTTCAATCCGCAGACTGGTTTGATGTAGCTCTCCACGCTACCCTGTCCTGTGCAAGTCTCTTAGTCTGAGAATACCTTCGGCAACCTACATACTTTTGAATCTGCTTACTGTATTCGTCCCTTGGTCTCCCTCTACGCCGGCCGCGGTGGCCGAGGGGACTAAGGCGCTCCAGTCACGGTCTTCACAGCCACTACGGTCGGGGGTTCGAATCCCCCCTCGGGCATGGATATTTGTGCCGTCCTAGTTCGTAAGTAGTTCATAAGTAGTTTGTAAGTTTAGGGACTGATGACCCCGTAGTTAAGTCCCATAGACTATACAAACATTTGAACATTTGATTTCTCCCTCTACGATTTTTAGGCCACACGCTTCCTTCTAATGCTAAGTTGACATTTCCTTGATGTCTCAGAATGTGTCCAATCAGTCTAGCCCTTCTCTTTTAGGATATGCCAGAAACTCCTTTCCTTCCCGATTCGATTAAGCACCTCCTCATTAGTTACGTGATCAACCCATATAATGCTTTCAGAAAGGACTTCCTAACATTTAAATTAATATTGGATGTTATCAAGTTTCCCTTATTTAGAAACGCTTTTCTTCCCATAGCCATTTTCCTTTTGTATCTTCTTTACTTCGGCCATCAAAATTTATTTTGCTACCCAAATAAAAATTTCATCTACTACTTTTATTGTCTCATTTCCTAATCTAATTCCTTCAGAATCACCTGATTTTTTTGACATTGCATTCCATTACCTTCGTTTCACTCTTGTTAATGTTCATCTTATATCTTCCTTTCAAGACACTGTCCATTCCATTCAATTGCTGTTCCAGATCTTTTGCGGTCTCTGACAGAATTACTATATCATCGGCAAACAGCAATGTTTTTATTTCTTCCCCCTGAACTTTAATCGCTATTCCAAATTTCTCCTTCCATTCCTTCAGTGCCTGCTCAAGGTACAGATTGAACAACATTGGGGAAAGGCTACAACCCTGTCTTACTCCCTTCCCAACCTCTGCGTCACTTTCATGGCCTTCGACTCTAATAACCGCTGTCTGGTTTTTTTGTATAGGTTGAATATAACTCTTCGCTCCCTATATTTTACCCCTGCTACCTTCAGAATTTGAAAGAGTGCATTCCAGTCGACATTGTCAAAAGCTTTCTCCAAATCGACAAACGCTAAAATCGTAGGTTTCTCTTTTCTTAGCCTAGCTTCTAAGATAAGGCGTAATGTGAGTATTGGCTCCCTTCTTTCTATATTTCTCCTAAATCCAAACTGATCTCCCCAGAGTTTTTCCATTCGTCTGTAAATAATGCGTGTTAGTATTTTGCAGCCATGACTTATTAAACTAATAGTTCTGTAATTTTCACACTTGTCTGCATTTTCTTTCTTTGGAATTGGAATTACGATATTCCTCTTGATGTCCAAGTGTATTTCCCCTGTCTCATACATCCTGCATACCAGGTGATACAATTTTTTCACGACTGGCTCTCCCAACGATATCAGCAGTTCAGACGGAATATCATCTACTCCATGGGCCTTGTTTCGACTGAAATCCTGCAGCGCTCTATCAAATTCTTCTCGCAGTATCATATCTCCTTTCTCATCTTCCTCCACTTCATCTTCCATTTCTATATTACTGCGTTCAAGTTTACTTCCTTTGTATAGGTCCTCTAGTCACTCCTGCTTAGCCAGTCTGCATTTCCTGTCAATCTCGTTTTTCAAACGTTTGTACTCCCTTTTTCCTATTTCACTTGCTGAATTTTTATATTTTCTCCTCTCATCATGTTCATGAGGGTAGGTTATGAATGTACAAGCCCAATATTTAGTTTGTGAACTGGCTGACAGCTTCAGGCGATGACAGTCCGCGAGCAGAACGGCCGGCCGGTGTTTTGGTAGGTATGTATGCTGTTGTGTGCGCGCGCCCATGACGCAGACATACGTCACTTCCGCAATTTCGGCGTCCACCGTGATTCCGGCAGTCTCTGCTCTGTCAGCTTTACCTCGACAAATGGAGTATGCAGCTATGCACGTTAGGCTCTTTCGCGTCCACGCTTTACTCTCTGAGTAACTACTGCAACCCAGGGCTAAACCGGGGGAGGGAGGGGAGGGGGGAGGGAGTAATGGATTTGTGTTAAAAAACATGATTTTTCAAAAAAAAAAAAAAAAAAAAAAAAAAAAAAAAAAAAAAAAAAAAAAAAGTTCAAATGTTTGTAAATCTATCGGACCAAACTGCGTGGTCATCAGTCCGTAGCTTACAAACTACTTAAACCTAGGTAAACTAACCTACGGACAAACACACACACCCATGCCCCAGGGAGGACTCGAACCTTCACGGCGAGCAACCGCGCGCTCCGCAGCGAGCTGCTTTAGACCGCTCGGCTACTCCACCGCGGCCCATGATTTTTCAAAGATATTATTTCATTAAGGTACAGCAGTAATCTCCAGTCTTTTTAGTTACGGAACCCACAAAATTTATAGAAACATTTTCGGGGCTAAATATAACCACTACAGCGACTTAACAGCAATAGTGAAGTAAAAATAAGAGGCACCATGAAAGTGACGTGCTGGTATATGTGTAAAAGCGAATGATAAGTGGTAAACTCAAAAGAATTTCTGATATCGGTTAGTCTTTGTGTTAATGCTAAGTTCTATTCCTGGGTTGGAGCTTGCTAATATTAGACGATAATTGTCTTCACAAGAAGCTTCCTTTTTTTCTTTTTTCCTTTTCATCTACAAAATACACTCTCGCTCAAATAGGTAGTGATAATCCCATTAATTCCTTAAAATTCATACTTGTTAGTAATCTATACTTTCCATTTACTCAGATTCAAAATGGGATAAAGTTTTAATCTTTTCAGAAAGTCTTTCAAACAAGCAAATATTAAATGACGCCAAAATTAGAGTAAGGGCTTCCATGCAACTGGCGTTCGACGACTTTGAAAGTAATATTTTGTGTACCGACTTGTCAGAAAACCCTAAGAAATTACGGTCCTACGACAAATCGGTAAGCCGCGACGGAATAGCCGTGCGCGCTAAGGCACCTTCCTATGGTGCGCGCGGCCGTTCCACGTCGGAGGTTTGAGTCCTCCCTCGGGCATATCTATGTGTGTTCTTCTTAGGATAAGTTAGTTTAAGTAGTTTGGAAGTTTAGGGATCACTGCAGTTATGTCCCATATCTTTACAAACATTTGAACAAATCGGTAAACGAATAGAAACCAGATATCCTGACAGTCTGTGACGGTGTTGAAAGAGAAAGGATGACACACTAAATAGGGAAATACTAAAGGTCTTTTTCCAAAGCGGTTTCAAATGTTCAAATGTTTGTTAAGCTTATGGGACTTATCTGCGGGGTCATCAGTCCCTTACAAACTACTTATGAACTACCTTATACTAAAGACGACACAAACATCCATGCCCGAGGGGGATTCGAACCCCCGACCGTAGCGGCCGTGCAGACCGTGACTGGCGCGCCGCAGACCACTCGGACACTGCGGCCGGCGAAGCAACTCATCCCCCTTCTAACAGCACTGTAACGAAGGCCTTTAGAGGAGCGAAGCGTTCCTAAGGTTTGGGAAAAAAAGCGCAGGTCATTTCCGTTTACAAGAAAAGACGTCGATCAAATGCGCAAACCTACAGGGTGTTTCAAAAAGGTACGGCCAAACTTTCGGGAAACATTCCTCACACACAAAGAAAGAGAATGTTATGTGGACATGTGTCCGGAAACGCTTAATTTCCATGTTAGAGCCCATTTTAGTATTTCTCTTTAAATGTATATTCAAATAATTCGTGCAGACAATTTTAAAAATACCCAATTGTTTCGTTAGTATGTACTGTACTTCCTCGATTCACCGCCAGTTGGCCCAATTGAAGGAACATAATGTTGACTTCAATGCTTGTGTTGACATGCGACTCATTGCTCTATAGTACTAGCATCAAGCACATCAGTATGCAGCATCAAGTGGTTAGTGTTCATCACGAACGTGGTTTTGCAGTCAGTGCAATGTTTACAAATGCGGAGTTGGCAGATGCCCATTTGATGTATGGCACGTTCTGTTGCTGTGTGTTTCCATTCCATGGTTAATGTGATTTGAAGAGAAGTAATAAAATGAGCTCTAAAATGGAAATTAAGCGTTTCCGGACACATGTCCACATAATATATTTTCTTTCTTTTTGTGTGAGGCATTTTTCCTGAAAGTTTGGCCGTACCTTTTTGTAACACCGTGTATATGCCTATATCTACAAAAATGTTTAAATATTTGTAAAGTTTATGGGACTTCACTGCGTGGTCATCAATCCCTAAACTTACAAACTACTTACGAACTACCTTATACTAAAGACGACGCAAACATTCATGCTCGAGATAGGATTCGAGCCGGCCGCGGTGGCCGAGGGGACAGGCGCTCCAGTCACGGTCTGCACGGCCACTACGGTCGGGGGTTCGAATCCCCCCTCGGACATGGATATTTGTGCCATCCTTAGTCTTAGCTAGTTAATAAGTAGTTTTAAGCTTAGGGACTGATGACCCCGTAGTTAAGTCCCATAAGTTCTACAAACATTTGAACATTTGATAGGATTCGAACCTCCGACGCGGGAGGCCGCGCCGTCCTCCGACAACGGTCAGTTGGAAAATTTTGGAACACTTTTTACATTCGAATATTGTGTCATTTGTGAAAAACGGAAATCTCCTTTGTACGAATCAACGAGATTTGGGAAAGCAACGATCGTGTGAGACTCAAATCGCGCCATTCATACAAGAGATCCACAGTGCAGTAGATACAGGGTCCCAGGTATATGCGGTGTTTCTTGACCTCCGCAAAGTGTTCGATCCTGTTCCGCACCGTCGCCTGAAGAACAAACCGCAATCATATGTGTAATGTCAGACTAATGACATTCCCAATGGAGAGAAGTCTTCAGACGTTAATGCGATGTCAGGTGTGCACCAGGGGAGTGTTATAGGATGTATAAATGACCTCTTAGATAACATTGAAAGTTCCACGAGGCTTTTTGCGGTTGATGCAGCAATTTATCGAGTAGTCTGAATATGGGAAAGGATAACGAAATGCAGGATGATCTACAGTTCATCGATACTTAGTGCAAGGAATGTAATTTTACCTCAATATAAACACGCGTAAAATGCTGCGTTTACATGGAACTACATATACCTACACGATAGCAGGTCGAACACTGGAAGCAGTTCTAAAAAAATATATAGGAGTGGACATTAGCAGCGATTTAAAATGGAATGACCATATAAAATCATTCGTGGGAAAGGCAGATGGCAGACAGATTTATTGGAAAAAAATCTCCTCTATTCTACTGCCTAATTTTGATACGTGGGGAGTGTGGTAACCTGCATGTGATTTTGAAACGGCATATTATCACATAAAATTTATTGAGCTACCATATCATTTTGGCAAGGGCTAAGTTTTAATACATTGTTTTCGCACTATTGGGTACTTTAATTGAAAAAAAAATTACCTTGAAATTAGAGTTATGGAGATATCATTAAAGGGCGACGTAAAATTTTACTTATCATCCCAGTAGCCTCGCGTGATTATGTTGGCAACATCAACACGATACAAAAATCTTTGCCATCATTTTAATATTCTTAGTAATCCACATAGAATGATTTGATTAATGTTCCGTACAGACCATGAAGTGCCCTCGTAAAACGAAGATTTCATGACAAAACATTTGCGTTGTCACGCGATTAGCCAATGCCAGCGTCACGGTCTTGCCAACATTAGTCACTCAAAACCACCAGGCGAATAATTAAAATTTAACCCGCGAGAACTCGCGCTTTTTAAAGTTACGTGATCGATCTCTTGTATAGCAATTTTCTGTTAGTAAAAGAAAAGTTTGTAATGTACTTAATGTGTCTAAATAAGTACTTCGAATTGCATTTACAAAAAAAGACAAATATTTGACTATTGACTATTTAACTATTTGACTATTTAAAATTGGTAAAATGCCGTTTTTTTAATTACTGTGAGCAAAATGCTCACGCGCGAGTCCTCGCGGGTTAACTATGTGCGGTTTCATTTACCGTCTACACTTTCATAAGATGCAAGTATAAAAACGAAATTCGTCAAACACGGCACAATATGTTACTTTTGCATGTATTTATATCTTTTAAGAAATGTTTTTCCTTTTTCATGAGTCGCTGGGCAACCCTGTGACGATGATAGGTAACTTCATTTCCGTTCACAAGGAAGTAATGACAGGGGGAAAAATTGACTTCTTTAATACGAGATTATATTTGCGATCTCCTCTTGTCATTTTAGGCTTTATGTTTCTTTTAAAAAAAATGTAAATTTTTGTTGTGTGTTTTTAATATGATTACTGTACATGGAAAGATAAACCTTAAATTGTACAGTGTGTACAGTGTTTATACCAACGGCACTGACCATTTAAAGTAGACGCAATTCACTCCATTACACCTGACATCCTTCGAAGTGTGTGGAATAACTACAATATAATTTAGATGTGTGTATAGCAACAAATCGAGATCACATCGAACTGTACTGAACATGCATGAAATCTTTGAGAGTTTTTCCTTCACTTGGCGAGGGTTTCACATATATCGGGTGATCAAAAAGTCAGTATCAATTTGAAAACTTAATAAATCACGTAGTAATGTAGATAGAGGGGTAAAAATTGACACACATGCTTGGAATGACATGGGGTTTTATTAGAATCACATCTACCGTTATCGGGCCTCTTTTCTTCGAGGAACTGCGTGATTCTGGTTTTGTAACTGCTACCGTGACGGGTGAGAGAGAAACCGATATGTTACAGAATCGCATCATCCCCAGCCTGGCTGATAAACACCTGCTGTAACGTACTATTTTTATGCAGGATGGCACTCCACCCCATATTGCTAGACGCGTGAAAGATCTCTCGCGCGCGTCGTTTGATGATGATAGTGTGCTCAGCCGCCACTTTCGTCATGCTTGGCCTCCCAGGGCCCCAGACAGTCCGTGCGATTATTTTGCTTTGGGGTTACCTGAAGTCACAAGTGTATCGAAGACAACATCCGATGCCAATACCTCCGGAAATGCTTTACAGTGCTGTTCACAACATTATTCCTCGACTACAGCTATTGTTGAGGAATGTTGGTGAACTTATTGAGCCTATCCTGTAAAGAACATCATCTTTACTTTGTCTTAATTTGTTATGCTAATTATTGCTTTTCTGTCCAGATTAAGCGCCTTCTGTCGGACATTTTTGAACTTTTCTTTTTGTTCTAATAACAACCTATGTCAGTCCATGTATGCGTGTCAATTTTTACTTCTCTATCTACATTATATCGTGATTTAGTAAGTTTTCAAATTTATACTGACTTTTTGATCACCCGGTACATATTATTTCGTGGCCTTTCTGTGACCAGATAGCAAGCGGTAGAACCATCACATTGAAATGTAGCCTCCTGTGAATTGAGGAAGAAGGTGAAATCAGTGCTAAGTTTTGCCGCCATTGTTGGCTATGACCGAAACTACGCATTGAATCAGAGATGCTCTGGCTGTGTTGTTGGGATATAGCAGTCCACATTGCGTTCACATATCGACATAGCTGATCTGGTGTAGCAGTGGGTGGTTTATGCAGGACCCATTGTTCCGCAGTCACCGACCAAGCGTTTTCCATAGGCGAAATATCGGGAGGACAGGGAGGCCAACGCACCAGTCCAAACCGATGGGTCAGGACGAAGTGTGCTATAAGTGGTTGCCCATTATTGGACGTCGAGCGAGTTCAGAATGTGTAGCAGGACAACAGCCTCCAACACTAAACGATGTAACGGTGCCTGACAAACTAGTAATGCCTAGCAGGGGAATAGGGCAGTGGATTTCATTACCATCCCAAGAGGAGCATCACCAGTTTAGCAGTGCATAAGGCAACCGTCCAACAGTGTTTCACCAAGGTGTCTCCAGTCTCTAATCCGACCATTGAAGCCACAGGCAAAACTGGCATTTGTCGGTAGAAACAATGGTAGTCTAGTCGGTTGTCCATGTCCGTAGTTGGCACCGTTGTTGGCGCTAACTCGTGTCACCTTGTGGGTAATGCGTCAATGGACGCCTTTCGGATAGTTTACTCTGCTGAAAACGACATCGAATGGTGTGCACTGCCACTGTCTGTTGAGCAACACATCGAATTTGTAATGGTATGACTCGTGATGTGGCAGATCTACATTTACATACATAACTAGCAATACACCCAAAGGTGCGTGGCGGAGGGTATTACTATCATTACCAGTTACTTGCTTTGCTGTTACATTCCTATATCGAACGAGGAAAAACGAATATTTCTATGAATCCGTACGAGCCCTAATCTCTCTAATTTTATCCTTGCGATCTTTACGCTAATGTAGGTTGGAGAAGTACAATCGTTCTGCATTCCGCCACAAATTCTGGCCCTCTAGCCGGCCGCGGTGGCCAAGGGGACTAAGGCGCTCCAGTCACGGTCTGCACGGCCACTACGGTCGGGGGTTCGAATCCCCCCTCGGGCATGGATATTTGTGCCGTCCTAGTTCGTAAGTAGTTCAAAAGTAGTTTGTAAGTTTAGGGACTGATGACCCCATAGTTAAGTCCCATAGACTATAGAAACATTTGAACATTTTAGTGGTAATTTATTCAGCAATCAGTCGTCATAAATATAAATTCTTTATTTGTTGGCAAATCCGGATTTCGACCACTGTGTGGTCATTATCAATGCTTAAAATAAATTAAAATACTTAAAATATCTCGACCTCCATGTAGGAGGTTGCGTTTGTACTGACAGTACAAACGCAACCTCCTACATAGAGGTCGAGATATTTTTAGTATTTTAATTTATTTTAAGCATTGATAATGACCACACAGTGGTCGAAATCCGGATTTGCCAACAAATAAAGAATTTATATTTATGACGACTGATTGCTGAATAAATTACCACTAATCAAATACAGTCGTGGAGCACCCATGCCAATATAGAATCAAGCCTGATTTGAACATTTTTCTGGCCCTCTAAATTTCTTCAACAGTGTTTCTCGAAAAGAACGTCGCCTTCGCTCCAGCGACTTCCTGTTGAGATCCCGAAGCAATGCAGTAACACTCGCACACTGATCGCATCTACCAGTTACAAACCAAGCCGCCAGCCTCTGAACTGCATCAATGTTCTCCTTTCAACAGATCTGGTGGGGATTCCAAACACTTGAGCAATGCTTAAGACGGGGTCGTGCAAGCGTTTTATATGCGGTCCCCTTTACAGACGAATCACACATTCCCAAAATTCTCCCAATAATAGTCCAGTCAATTGGTGCTCAAAACAGCCTATTTCGTAACAAAATTCCGAAAGTTTTTTCTCAACAGTTCTGTATGTTTTTGGAGGTGCTGAATTCGAATTTCAAGCTTGCTGCCTTGTAGGAGGTCGTCTTCACAACGAAAAACTTAAAAAAACCTCAAAGTTTTCGCACTTTTTTCCAGTTTCTTGCTTATATCTCGAAAAACGATGCGTTTCTCGAAGATGTTCATTCTGAGCAAACGTAAAGTACATAAAATTTCGTACAAAATGCACTACTCATGTTTGATTTTCTGACGAGCAGTATAAGCGCTAGATCTCAATGAAGAAAAGCAAAATTTTGGCCCTTCTGCGAAACGTTGAAAACGCACACTTGCACGCCATACAACTTGAGAAATTTACATGTTATCAACAAAATCCCTACGCCACGTGAAAGTAAATTAAATTTCCTGCAAGGGACGTCTATAATATTCCATTTTCTCGTAATGGGAGGAAGCACCAAAAAGAAAATTGCGAGCAATGCTTTCTGCACCCTATAGTGTAACGCCCCCTCCCACCTGCCTATCTCTCGCCGGCGCTATATTTTCGATGTGTTGCACTGAAAAGTGATGTTTTGAATGGATTAAAGAGAAAGTATGTTTAAAAAAATGTTCAAATTATATTTAGCTCATATTAGGTACATGCCATTGAACAGAAAGTTGAAGTTACATAGTAACATGAAGTACATGTATCATGAAATGAATGACTAGTTCAGGTTTTACAGCTGAAAAAAAAAGAGAGTGCCTTTAGTGTTACAATATGGTTACAAAAGACAAATTGTGTAGCGATACTTTTATGAAGAAATATCTGTACTGATGTCATATGAGCAGTTATTTTACTCGTCTCCATTGGCGAGCTCTATTAGAAAGTACAAGAGCGACAGCTTGAAAGAACAGCTAGCGCAAAGTAGAACCCAGTATAAAAATAATTTCGAACGGGTAGTCGACCATATATAAGCCAACTTTTTTCTATCGTAGTGTCGTATCAGTCTGATGCATGGAGCCTGTTCGTAAAATTACAAAATTACCTGCAGTTCATCCTACGCATTATGAAACAATAACCGCATTGTCACATGTACGGTACTGTTCGTAAGTCACAGATTCGGGGATTTTTGCTCGCTGTTTCACATGCTATGCACCGTAATGAATTATACACCTAAATCTCCCTCATGAATCACACCGTCCATTGGTGCGAACCGTATGAAAATAGGTTCAGCAGATTTTGAATTTATCGACAGACAGGCAAACGCAATAGAAGGACTTTATTATATTTCCAAGTCAAATATTCCCAATAGTTCCTGTGTTTTATGCCGTTGTTGAATATACATTTACTATTTAAACTGCGTCTTCTGTAACATTTTCGTTGTATAGGATTGCTTCACAACTGAAGCATGCTTGTAATTGTTATCTCGTTATTCTATATATATATATATATATATATATATATATATAGAATTGCTGTTCGTTAGTCTCCCTAAACCTCGAGAACGGCTGAACCGATTTGGCTAATTTTAGTCTTGAAATATTCGTGTAAAGCCAGGGAAGGTTTAAACGGTGATAAAATATGGAAAAGTTATCCGGAAAAGAAGAAAATCAGGAAAAACTGAAACAGGTTTTTCCAGTGAGCTATCAATACCGTTCATCCAGTAGCGATAAAATTTTGTACATTTCGTGTTGAAAGCAAGCGGAAGGCTCGCATCAAATAAAAATTTGGAAACGTCGCCCGGAAAGTAGGAAAATTTAAGAAAAACCAAAAGCGAGTTTTTCCTATGAATAAAAACCAATTGCCACATGGTTGTAACAGCATCACTTGAGTATGACCGGACAGGACAAGATTTGTATGAACATTTTTTTTTGTAAAATCTGCCGGAAAATTGGAAAACTTGAGGAAAACTGAAAGTTCGTTTTTAATTTGTGATTGAATTCAGCACTATAACTGTGTATTCGAACGACGTAGAGGGGTAATTCCTTTTTTGTTCTGTTCATTATGGTCTTGGAAAAGTTTTCAGTAAAAGAAATAGGGACAGTTGAAAAGCACAGTCACAAAATTTGAACAACGTTCCTTTTTCAGTGTGTTTCTAAATGTACTCAACACTAAGTTTAGAACCGTTCATCCGATTCCGATAAAATTTTGATCATTTGAGTTCAACGAAAGATGAATGTTCTTACGAACTAAAAATTTGGGAAAGTTGCCCGGAAAATTTGAAAATTTGCGATAAACTAAAGGGTTGTTTTCAATGGGATGTCATTATCATTCGTTTGATAGTGGCAAAATTTTTCATATTTCACGTTCAGAGCAAGAGTAACGTTCTTATGAAATAAAAATTTGGAAACGTTTCCCAGAAAATTGGAAAATTCAGAAAAAATAGAAAGAGATTTTTCTATGAAATATCAATACCATTCATCTGATTGCGATAAAATTTTGCACATTCGACGTTCAAAGCAACAGAAAGGTTTAAGTGAAATAAAAGTTTGGAATAGTTAGCGAGAAAACAAGGAAAGTTTGTGGAAAACTGAAAGAGCTATTTTCTTTGGGGTATTAAAATCATTCGTACGATTGCGATACACTTTTGCTCATTTGACGTTCAAAGAAAGAGTACATACATATTAGCAATTGCGAAGCATTGCCGGGTCGACTAGATGACCCGGTGAACTTCGTATCACTTACCTCTTAATATAAACCACATTAAATCATATGTATTTTAGACCCAGTAGCTTTATAAAGGCATCATCAGATACTCTAAGTATGGGTTCGATAGTGGGCGGAAAGAGTGGGCCAATGGATAATGTTCATGTCACATTCGTGGAAGTTCAGGGAAGGTTTAAACGGTGATAAAATATGGAAAAATTTCGAGGAAAATTTAGGTTTAAAATAAGGAAAATAATGACTTGGTTGTTGTGCTGGGTACGTTCAGAGATATACTTTGAAAGAGTAAAGTTCACTTTACACGATGTGAACCCGTATATGAACTGTCAAAGATAAAAATGAATTGCTGTTCGTTAGTCTCGCTAAAACACGAGAACGGCTGAACCGATTTGGCTATATATCATTACATAAACCACTGAATCTATTGTGATGAAATCTGGTGTGGTGATAGCTTGAGCGCTGAGTACCGGATAAGATACTTTATAAAGTGTGTAATTCAATATATCTTTTGATTTGAAGTATATAAAGAGAAATATCGAACAGTAATTACTCTCTGAATAAGCTATTTACTTCTTAACTTTACCGAATCTCAGAAAATGCTTTTAACTGCTGGTTCTAAAATACATATAATTTAAATTAATATAGTTTATATTAAGAGGTAAGTGATACGAAGTTCACCGGGCCATCTAGTCACGGCTAAAATGGCTATGTGAATGTTTCCGAGGCAATGTTCTTTCGACAGGCCCATGCTTTTTATTAAAAGCAGTTCAGTCATATTCCAATAAGGGACGCTAGTCGCCCACGAGGCGTTAAGTAAGAAGTCTTACAATAGGCGGCAAAACAATCCCGGATAAAATGCTTTACCATTATTTCCATTTTTAAAAATGTATGTTACATTATACGAATGTTCCATATCTCTTCAAACACTAATGCCCATAATTCAACCAAACATTGCAGAAATATTTTTGAACATCAGGATACAATCGTTATGGGGAACAGAACATGGGTAAATGTGATAGACGTCACAGTGAGTCACAAAAAACTGTCCCATCATTTGACACGAGAATAATGAGACTTTATTCGTCCAAATAGCGCCATCACGCATGAGATAATGTATTACATCTTTACTACCACCTTCATTCACAACCAATTTGAAAGATATTTTCCTGATATCCCACTCTAAGTTTCTGCAAAATTATATTTTTTCAGTACACAATCTCCAAGAGATGAAGATTGAGTTACATAAAAACGAAAGGGAAATGTACTGAGTATGGGGCAGAAGGCTATGGAGAGAAGGGGGAAGATATTTCACAAACATAAGAATGAAATAAATACACACAGGGGCAAATCCGCAACTAACGCTAATTTCTTAATGAACATGACATGTTTCTGCTTCTAATTAGTGGCTGTAGAAAAGTAAAAAAAGTTCAAATATTTGTAAATCTAACGGACCAAACTATGTGGTCATCAGTCCGTAGCTTACAAATTACTTAAACTAAGGTAAACTAACGTAAGGACAACATACACATGCCCTAGGGAGAACTCGAACCTCCGATGGCGAGTAACCGCACGCTCCGCAGCGAGGCGCCTTAGACCGCTCGGCTACTTCACCGCGGCCCACTTCCAGACTTGAACTTACCGTCAGCGGCCAGCGAGGCTTTCTAGAACAAATCTTACGTTTTTTTGTGATAAGGGGTTCTGTTTTCCCCCCTGTTTTGTATAAATTACAACATAGAGATCTGCATGACTGATCAGACATTCTGAAGATGAGCTAGAATATCATTTACAAAGAGGGTCACTTGGTTTACTAGTTATTGTTCTCAGAATCCGCTCCGTATATAGACGCCAAATATTATTTAAAGCTTTCGCAGCAGTTAAAATACTGCGACTGGTCTTCGGTATGGATAACAGACAGGACGGTGTGTAGCAGGGCAATACGCCAGCCGCAGTATAGTTCCGCAAAAGACTGACTGCACGGCATGTGCTGCCATCTAGTGGGCGTCAACGAAACTGCTTGTCCGTTGCGATTCCTCCAACGGTGGTAGGTGGCGCAGATGTGAAGATATGTATATCTCGTTACAAGGAGCGAGATTCAAATCCACAACTTGCTGTCCGACTTTGGATTTTATGTGGTTGCTATAAATATATTGCGAACACCTTTACTGCTTTTTCATGGTTTCGGCCGATTGTCTTGCCCGAACCTGACCAATCAAGAGTTGTCTCCACACTTTGATAAACTCCTATGTATAGTGTTCAGTGTTCGAATCGATTTGATGGTTTGTAAGTATAAAACGATAATTTGAAGTTTCTGAATTCGAGTTTCTTGCCCACATTCAGGGAAACTTTCAATAAATATGGGATTGTGCACCATTTACTAGGATCTTGAGATGTTAGGGTGTTAAGAAAAAGGGTAAAGAAGGGGAGAGACATTTTTCTGTCTTTAGTGCATTACAGAATCTACCAAGGTGGGATAGGCATTATTTCATGCTATTTGTCTGATGGTAGTTAATTCTATTTAGAAGCTTTATTTACTCGCGGGTACAGATAACAAGCGATGTATCATGGAATGAAATGCTACATGTTTATGGGTAACTGGATTTTGTAACTGGACAGGTATTACAGTGTCTGTGGTGGAAGTTTTGCAACCAATCTTGAAGGTATGGGAATGACTGCTGATGTCTAGGTAGATCTAAATAATTTACACAGTTACAACCAACCTCCATCGTGAAGTTGATACTTGTGAGCCGAATTTAGCTGCTAAAGGAATGTTTGAAGTTGTCTGGTAGTTCCTGTCGATAAGCACAACACATCAACATATCTGAATCAGTATCCAACGCTGGAAGAGACTGCGTTGCTTTCCGAGCACTGATTCTCGAAATTGTCCATGAATATTTCTGCAAGTATTGAACTGAGGAGGGGGGAGGGGCAGACCCATAGCTAGACTATCCAACTTTTTGTATAATTTGCCACTGAAACGAAAGTAATTTTGTGATAGGCAAGTATGTGTGGCTAACTTTGTCATCTGTGACAAGTGGATTAACTCCCGATTTCTCCAGTATGTCTGTGGGATGTTTAGGTACTCGCCAACTGGTATATTAGTTAACAAGCTGCTGGCATCAAAAGAAATTAGCTTGACACTAGGGACGTCTTTTTAACTTGTTCACTAAATCAATGGCGTTCAGAATACCGTGGTTTGGTTTAAAGTTGGTTTTAGTTGTGATAAGGTTATTTCCTTCTTTGGCTAATTTGTACCATGGGACTGAAAAGGAAGATACTACAGGGCGAATTAAGAAAATTTTCTTTATGGAGTGTAGGAAGACCATATAGTGTGGGAGCTATTGGTTTCATGTTGGTGAGGAAATAGGTGGGATTTTTCTGCATATGTAGGAAGGTGGAGTTGTAAGGCAGCAAGTTGGGATTTATTCCCATCTGCTTGCATTACGGAACCTCCCAATATCACTGTTGCATAGTAATAGATATGAATGCAATAGTGTATTATCATTTTCTTTTCCAAAACTTTCATTATTCTTTTTTCTAACGTGACTAGCTGAAGTTATTTTCTATTATTTGTGTCGCAGAAGTTTGTTTAATGAACAAGTATTTATTAGTTCGTGACGAGCTATTTGTTACAGTTCATATAGTATACTAATTAATATTTCTGATAAAACTAAGTAAATTTTTGTCTAATATATTGTTATGTTTCACAATTAATGTTAGTAAAGCTTTGCCCTCATTAATTTCTGTATAATTACCGTTAATTACGAAAGTATTGTTGCAAACATATTTAATTAAATTCGTAAATGAAACACTATTATCAAAATATCCACGCCGGCCGCGGTGGCCGAGGGGGACTGAGGCGCTCCAGTCACGGTCTGCACGGCCACTACGGTCGGGGGTTCGAAACCCCCCCTCGGGCATGGATATTTGTACCGTCCTTAGAATTAGTTAGTTCATAAGTAGTTTGCAAGTTTAGGTACTGATGACCCCGTAATTAAGTCCAATAAGCTATACAAACATTCATTCAAAATATCCACGGGTGTACTGCCTGTCTACAGCGTCCAACGGGCACAATATTTCGGCGATCATACATGTCGCTATCATCAGATGAACTGACGGACTGAGCTCCTGGAAACGCGGTGGCACAGAGATCCGCACGCTACAGCCGCTCGAAGGCAACTGGGTTCTAGCCCCCCCCCCCCTTTTTCTTTTTCTTTTTTTTTTTGCACTTTTCATTCCTCACCCTTAGAGCTAGCTGATACTCTTTTCAGCCTTGGGACGGTTCCTACACGTGTGGGATATCTTGTCTCTTTATTCATTAGTCCAATTCTTTTGCATGGTGCAATAATCATGTGTGTGTATGTTTTCTTGCGTGAGGGGGGGTGGGGTGGGGGGAAGGTTTGTCCCAATTGGGAATATTCCGTGGGCATGGGGACAGCTCTGGTATTCACCTTACAGCCAACAGGAAACCACGGAAACCTGGGCCAGAGCTGCTGGTGGTAACCACCTTATGTAGCGATGGGCCGGTTTGTTTGTTGTGTTTTTCTTCTCAGGGTCTCCTTCGGCGTTTGCCGTAGTATCCCCTAGTTTCCTTTTTCTCCTCTTCTTCTTGAAGCCGCTTCAGGGCTTCTGTTGTGACGGCGTCTCAAGGAGGATCAAAAAATGTTCAAATGTTTGTTAAGCTTATGGGACTTAACTACGGGGTCATCAGTCCCTAAACTTACAAACTACTTATGAACTACTTACGAACTAGGACGGCACAAATATCCATGCCCGAGGGGGGATTCGAACCCCCGACCGTAGTGGCTGTGCTAACCGTGACTGGAGCGCCTCAGTCACCTCGGCCACCGCGGCCGGCAAGGAGGATCACCATAATCTTCCTGTAGGTGGTATGGAGCATAGTCCTTCCAGTAAGGCTTTTGGAAAACCTTTCTCTGGGGCCACTGGCCATCAGCCTTTTCTTGGTAGAAGCGTTTCCTATCCCGATCGAAGGTCTCTATCGATTGGAGCTGATACTTCCAATTAAGGACCTCCTCTGTCATCACTATTTGGTTCGTCATCTTCCATGTCTTCTTTGCTGAGGGGGCAGCGTCTTCCATCTGCGTCCCTTTCTCAGCACAGTCGATGCTGGCCGTTTGTTCTGCCAGCGTTCGTGTCTTCAGGCGGGGCGTTTGCGACCACCTGTCTTCTTTCATTTCCGCTCTTTCGGCGGCGCCTTCCATCATAGTGTCGGCGTCTCGCGTCGTCTTCCGCTGTTGCAACAGCAGAGACTCACGAAGACGGAGATATGCTGCCTCCATCCCTGTGTGGAGGGCCATGCGGAATCTCCATTCCGCTTCCGTGACGGCCGCCTCCACTCCGTTGGTGCTGATGTCTTCTCCTCCACGTGGCGCGCCGTTGCTGCCTTCTGCCACTGCAGCTTCTTTGCCTTCGTGGCGGCCGGTCGCGGGGTGCTGATGCGCTGGAGAGCGCGCTAGGCTCCCCGTCCACCGCTCTCACCGGTGGCGGGGTCGGCCGGGCGCACGGGAGCGCTGGCACCTGCAGTCTTCTTGCCCTTCTCTGCTAGCGGCTGGGCTACACCGGCGTGGTTTCCCGGCCGTTTCCGATGCTGGGGCGCTGTTTCCTCCAGTCGGGGGTTCGTTGTCCTCTTGTGCCTTCCCCGTCGTCTTCGTCGCCGGCGCTTCTCTGTGGTTGTGGTCGCCACTGCGCCGCCAGGTTGGCCGCGGCTCGCAAAGGCCGGGCAGCCCCTCCAGTTTGCGACGTGGGGCCCGCCACAACGAGCACAAAGTGGCGCGTCCTCTCGCCGTACATCGCAGATGCGACTATCGTGTTCCCCCGAACACTTGACGCACCTTGCGGTGTTGCGGCAGTACTTCGCCACGTGGCCTTCACCCTGGCATTTGTAGCACTGTGGCTTACAGTCCAGGTCTGGCGGGAGAGCTTTCGCTTTCACAGCAAAGCCTAGGAGCTTCTGCAGCTCGACGATGTCTTTACGGTCGCCCGCCGTTGGAATAGCAACGACAAACAGGGACGGCCTCTTCTTGTTCGTCCGGTTATGTAATCGGACGACTGCGTCGCCGTACCCTGCACGTCGCAGCCCTTCCGAGACGGCGGCTTCGTCCAGAATCCATGGCAGTCCACGTAAGAGTGCCTTGGTGAACTTCTCTCGCCGCTTCGGCGGCGTGGTCTTCCTGAGAGGCGGCTCAGTAACGATGTGGTTGCCCACAACGTCTTTGAGCGCCTCGCGGTCGATGGTGTTTGCCGCTGTGAGCCTGATGGTGTCGTCGAAATCTAGAGATTCAACGGTAACCTCCAGTGCACAGCAGTTCCCGATCCGTTCGTACAGGTCGAGCCATTCAGCGCCCTTGCACGGGATGTAAACCGGGAGGGCGACTGTGCAGTTCTCTTCTGTATGCCTGCTTCCCTCTTCGTCTGCCGGGTCAGTGGCCTGTACGGCTGCTGACGTCTTCTCGCCCCGTTTCTGTTGGCCGCCGCTTTTTCTCATGTTGTGGTGCGCTGACACGACAATTATGCTTTTGTCGTGAAAACGACAAATGACAACGACAATTTGCTAAGCGCTTCCACCAAACGTGCTCGCCCTAACAGCTCTCGCGCACAGCCGAGGTTCTAGCCCGGTAGCGGGCCATTTAAATACCCTCGGCCCGCGGAGCGACCCCTCCGCGGTCCGCGCCCCTCGCCGCGGCCGCGCAGTGGAACCGAATGCGACGGCGTCTGAGATGACGTCGGTGTGAGGGATTTGTCCGCCGTGGTCATCACTTCGTTACGTTTGCTAGATTTACTCTTAATTAACCCAATCGCTGGTTCCCAAGCTTTGCTAAGATTATAGCCACAGTCACGGTTTATGAGGTCGTCACTTGTGCGAATTTCAATGGCCTCTCTAACGACGCAGTCCCAGTATCTCGATGTCTGTATCAGAATCGTAGTGCGTTCATACTCCATCGCGTGATTCTTCGACAGACAATGTTCAGCGACCGCCGACTTCCTCCGATACAACAGTCGTGTGTGCCTCTGGTGTTCAACGCAACGATCCTCGACGGTACGCATCGTCTGTCCAATATATGACTTGACACACTGACACAGAATCTGGTACACACCGGCCTTCCTCAAAGCGAGATCATCTTTGGCGCTCCCCACCAGTGCACGAATTTTATTCGGCGGACAAAAAACAGTTCCTACCTGGTGTTTTTTCAAAATGCGGGCGACCTTCCCCGAGAGTGCGCCGGTATATGGAACGAACGCAGTGCCTACATCCTCCCTCGTGTTTTCACCCGTTTCCACAGGTTGTGATGTACTGGTTGGGCGGAGAGCCCACTGAATCTGCCACTCTGAGTACCCATTTTTTCGAAATACAGTTCAGGTGTTCCAATTCCTGGGGTAGACTCTCTGCGTCGGAGATAAAACTCTAGTACATAGTGCGCGCACTAAGTACCCCATTCCTCTGTGAAGGGTGGTGGCAGCTGTCTGCGTGTAAATACAGATCAGTGTGCTTTGTCTTCCGATACACACCATGACCCAGGGTGCCATCAGCTCTTCTCTTGACCAAGAGGTCAAGGAACGGCAGTTTAACCTTCGTTTCAGTCTCCACAGTGAATTTGATGTTGGGGTGTATGGAGTTCAGATGTGTAAGGAAGTCAAGCAGTTTACCCATACCATGGGGCCAGATGACGAAAGTGTCGTCCACGTAACGGAAAAAGCAAGTAGGTTTCCATTAAGATGACGCCAGGGCTTCCTCCTCGAAATTCTCCATGTACATATTTGCGGCCACAGGGGAGAGTGGGCTACCCATGACGACTCCCTCCGTTTGTTCGTAGTATTCGCCATTGAAAATAAAATACGTGGAGGTCAAGACATGCCTAAAACGTTCGGTGGCCTTCTCGTCAAACGTCTGACCAATCAAATCTAGTGACTCCCGAAGGGGTACCCTCGTAAATCGGGCTAGAACCCAGTTCCCTTCGAGCCGCCGTAGCGTTCGGATCTCTGTGCCGGCGCGTTTCCAGAAGCTCAGTCAGTCAGTGCACCTGATGATGGCGACATGTATGTTCTCCGAAATATTGTGCCCGTTGGACACTGTAGACCGGCAGTACACCCGTGGATATTTTGAATATCAAATAGGCTGGGAGAAACGCAAGAATCGAAACAGTATTTATTTAACTGAGATTTATACATTACTTAGTATTATTTACGCTATCTTTTACTATATCTAATTGCACGTAATTGTTTACTTTTCCATTATAATTAATGCAATGATCTCAATTAAAAATACGTAATTTTCAGTGACATTGTTTGGAGGATACAAATAGGATGCGTTCTCGCCAGTAATTGATCATTGTTTCATCCTCTATCCGAGTCACAATCCACGCTAATATGTAGTCTAATTTGAACAATTATGTAAAAGTTCATCAGTTTTAGTCGTGTGGAAAGTGTTTCTACTCTTTATGATTAAAATCTAAATTCTTCCGTGCCACACTGCACTTCTCGGACTTAGTATTCCACACACGAACGGTGTACACTCGTATTATTGACGTGTGAAATGTACTTACCTGGTCCTAGTGATTGTAATTAATGAGATTTGTACGCTGCCCATAATTAGGGACCACTGGGCACTAATAATAAATTAAAATGACAATGAACTGCAATCCTACGTGTCGCCTACATCATTCGTAGTGGATTAGTTTTGCACCATGAAATTTCAGCCAGCCGCCACCGAGAGGGCCGATCAACGAGAACTTAAAGATCCATCGATCTACGACCCGTTACATTGCAGAGTCAAGGAAATCTTCTACTATGTTTATATATTCACATTTGTTCATTAACACAAGGCTATTCCTTTTGTCTGGGCTAGAAGCTGTAACATTGTCACACATTTTCTTCTTAAAGTTGTGTAAAACTAGTCTTTCTTTCGGTGATGGGGCACTGAAAATGGGGTTAGATGTTTCCAATTCGTGTGGAACCAGATATTTGGTAGAGATGTCATTAACTAATGCAGATTCTAGGTCTGCTTTCATTGTTTCTTGTTGCTTTTCAGAAACTATTTGTGGTGGGGCGTCTCCCTTAGTGTCTCACTTAAAAGTTATATATCTACCATCTTAAGATCTTTGAAACTTAAACTTGTATTGTTTACCTAATGATGGCGTAACAGCCGAAAACCAATAAATTTGCACAATATCTCACAGTTGTGTGTTTCGTTCATTATGTATAAAATATTCTGTCAAGAACCGACGGAATAGTCAGTAAATGTGAAGTTTTTCAACGGTCTATTTGCAGAAGTGAAATGAGTCACTGCACATACCGAGCTACGAAACCACAGACAGAAAAAATGAAGTTCGAAGAAAAAGATAACCGAGGTAAGTGATGTGCGCGCCTGCTCTCGACTCGTGAGAGCATCAAACATCAAATTCGTTTTAAATTTGGTTAAAGGCCGTAACCGGAGGGTTTTCGGGTAGCTGAATACGAATACGAAAATAAAATTTGAAATAAAGTGGTTGAGCTAACATGAAATACCGCAGTAGAAAAAGTACCAACTAAATCGTTGTTGTTGTGGTCTTCAGTCCAGATACTGGTTTGATGCAGCTCTCCACAATACCCTATCCTGAGCAAGCCTCTTCATCTCCACATAAGAACGGCAACCTACATCTGTCTGAATCTGCTTACTGTATCCATCTCTTGGTCTTCCTCTGCGATTTTTTCCCCACGCACTTCCCTCCAGCGCTAAATTCACAATTCCTTGATGTCTATGAATGTGTCCTACCAATCTATCCCTTCTTTTAGTCAAGGTATGCCAGAAATTTCTTTTCTCCCCAATTCTGTTCAGTACCTCCGTCTGCCCACTCTCCGTCAATTTGACGTAAATATGTGAGGAAGTTCACACTGTAGGTTCCTTTCCACATAGCTCAATTTTTGTGATGTCATATCTCCTGCATATTGTGCTATACAACAATATAATTTTCGAAAAGCGTAGCTTGGCATATCAGGAAACTGTCTGCGAAATGTATTCCGAATAGATTTAACAGTAAAGACGTAATAAACAAATCCCTAGTTTGTAATAAGGAGGTTTTTCATTAATTTTATGGCCTCATATCTGCTGAACTATGCATCATACAACAAAATAGTTTTGAAGATATACCCACAGTGGTCTATGAGCATACTGGTTGTGAAATTAAAACTAAAGAGAGTTCAGACCGCAAAATTGTTGTTTTCATTTCATTGTCGGTTTCTCTACCGCCAGTATCCTCGTTAATGACAGCGTCACAAAGCAAGATAAAATATCATTAGCAAAGAGGAGTAGTAGCGAAACCCGAAGGTAAACGACAACGATGGACGAGCATTAAGCCAGACAACAATAAACTACCAACGCAGAAGAGACTGCATGACTCAACACTCGAGTAATACTGTTTCGATAAAAAAACATTACGGTATTACGTTCATGGAAGACCTGCAGTATCTAAGCTCCTAATAAAGGAAGCTAGCGTTAAGCTGTGAAGAAGGTTGTGCCATGATCATAAATACTGGATACTTGCTGGAAGTTGTGGTATGGTCCGATAAATCAAGGCATACATTTCTTCCTATAAACAACGCGGTTAAAGTAATGAAAACCCCAAAAGAAGCTTAGGCTACGGTACGTCTGCCTCCTGCAGTCAGGCATGAGAGATGGAAGGACGAGGAAGGAAGTTTGGAGTTTAACGTCCCGTCGACAGCATGGTCATTAGAGATGGAGTTCACGCTCGGAGCTTTTGGAAATCGGCCGTGCCTGTGAAAGGAAACATCCCGGCATTTGCCTGGAGTGATTTACGGAAATCACGGAAAACCTAAATCTGGATGGCCGGAGGATTTGAACCACTATCCTCCCGAATGCGAGTCCAGTGCGTTACCACTGTGCCACCTCGCTCGGTCATGAGAGATGTTCCGTCGTGATTTGGGCATCTATAACTTAGTATTCAACTGTTTCTATCATTAGTGTCACTGTTCTTATAAGTGCGATTGAATCTCTCACGCAGGCCGCGGTGGCCGAGGGGACTAAGGCGCTCCAGTCACGGTCTGCACGGCCACTACGGTCGGGGGTTCGAATCCCCCCCTCTGGCATGGATATTTGTGCTGTCCTAGTTCGTAAGTAGTTTGTAAGTTTAGGGACTGATGACCCCGTAGTTAAGTCCCATAGACTATACAAACATTTGAAACATTTTGAATCTCTCACCATCTTCGATAACAAAGGGCTTACTCTGACTAACACAATGCTAAGAAAAACTGCCACATTCCAAAATGATGATGCGCCCAGAAACGCAGCCAGAATGATTCGGAGTACTCTGTACAGCATCAGAATATTAAACATATTCGTTGAACAGAAAAACTGCCATGTCTCAACCTAACAGAACCGTTATTGGTAGCTTTAGAGCGGATGGAGGATAAGTTTACAGCTCTAACTTTGTTGAAGTAATTGGCGAATGTATTGGTACAAGAATAGAGAAAATTCGGTTGGAAATTGTAAAGAAACTTTAAGAATTTTTCTCAAAATCAATGGTGCGCCAAGTTCCTAGTAATAAATAAATATTATCTGTATGTTCGGGGCTCATATGATTTTCTCTCGCCCCTCCCACCTAAATCCCGTCCAGTATGTCGTATTCCTGCGAGAGTTTCCGTAGGACATGCCGATTGATATTTCTTACTACTGAGGAATCGAAGGGGGAAGGGGGCTATGAGGTTGCAGCCCTGCATCAGGTCGGATGAATTTATGACTTTTCTGAAAACAGCATAATTAAGTATGGATGCCACAAATTTCTACTAGCTGCTCCCAGACCAAAATCCTGGATTCTCCACTGTTCCATACGTATTCATCACATTCGTCTTCAGCAGACAAATGAGTGCATGTCTGCAAGCAACTTTTCTCTCGGGGTTTGTCGCGGCGGGATGGTCTTCCAATCTATCCCCAATCGATTTTTTTTCTTGTGGAACCCTTGTATATGAAAAACCTGTTACATCGCCGTAGGACCTAGTGGGCAGCTTCAAACTGCTGGAAAGACTCATATACAACCGTATAGATGAAGTGATACACCATTCCAGGCAGGCTTCCGCAGAAATCGCAGCTGTTGCGAGCAGGTACTGGCTCTGACATCATACATAGTAGCTGGCTTTCAAAGAGGAATGAAAACATCAGTCGCATTTGCAGACTTAACAGTTGCCTATGATACTGTATGGCTGAATGGACTCATTCTGAAACAAAGTGATTCCATGCCTTCGACTCACGACTCTCCTTAAAAACATGCTTTCAAATCGCTGTTTTAAAGTAACGAGTGGAACAGAAATAAGTAAATCCCTTAAGATCAAGAATGGATTACCTCAAGGCTCAGTACTGGCACCATTACTATTCAACCTCTATACCAGTGATATGCCTTACACAGTAAGCCAAAAATTCGGATATGTGGATAATCTGGCCATAGCAGTGCAAAGCAAATCTCTCGCAGAAGGTGAAAAGACTCTAACGGATGACCTTGAAGTCCTTAGCAAATAATACAGAAGGTAGCGTTTGTGCCCAAATCCGGCTAAGACTGGAATGGAATAACTGCTATATAAGAGGTCACTTTCAACCTAAAAGAGGAGTGGGAAAATTCAGTCTGTAATCATCATCTCATAAGTGATCCATCAAAAGAACTAAAAGGGTCCAACTTCGCAAGAAAAGACGGAACTAAGCTCAATCGCATCAGAAGTGGCCATACCAGATGTAACGCCATGCTTTATAAGTGGGGACTCACGGACAGCACAAGTTGTGATTGTGGAGCACCTGAACAAACGCTGTACCACATCATAAGAGTGTGTCCAAAAAGAAAATATAGTGGCTCTGCTGAGGACTTTATAGAAGCAACACCTCAGGCTATGAAGTGGATTCAAGATCTGGACATTGATGTGTAGCCAATAGCTTGTCTCACATGACACATGTATTTCCAATGTTCTGTCATAATATATCATTGATCACTCACATGTACCGAAAATGAGCTCTTGTACAATCTTTTACTGATATTTGTATGTATATTCTTGCTAAATGCAAACGTAGGCTTCCGCGGTTGTTGTCACTATCAATAAAATTCTTCCGGGTATGAGACCGCGTCGTCATTTTATAAACTATACCGAAGTTTCGGCCACTGTTGCAGGCGGCCTTCATCAGGGTCTGACTGCTGAATATACGATAACTTGGGGTTTATATAGAAGCGGATGAGGGAGATGAAGGGGTACGTTGGTTTTACTTTTATTGGTGGTTATATTATTACATGCCATTGGTGGAAAGCGGCAATGCTGATTGGTGTTTCAAAGGCTTGTTTTCCATATGATTGGAGGTTGCATTCTTCCCCCTTATTGGTCAAAATGGACGTTTCCTATTGGCTATTGCATTACAAGTTGCTATTGGCGGAATGGACCTGAGAGAACGGACCGCGGTTGTGGCGTGCCGCTGTTGACGTGTCGCCTGGCGCACACGGCGGGCCGGCCGCGGTGGCCGAGGGGACTGAGGCGCTCCAGTCACGGTCTGCACGGCCACTACGGTCGGGGGTTCGAATCCCCCCTCTGGCATGGATATTTGTGCCGTCCAATTCGTAAGTAGTTCATAAGTAGTTTGTAAGTTTGGGGACTGATGACCCCATAGTTAAGTCCCAATAGACTATAAAAACATTTGAACATTTTGCAGACGGCGGCGGGCCGGTGCTCTGCTTGTTCGCGGCCTCTAGGGTCTTTGGGGCGCTTGCGCGAGTCATTCCGCGCGCGGTGCCGTCACGTAGCGTTGCAACTGCTGGCAGCCAAGACGCCGGCAGCCTGTAGCCATCCTCCCTGTTCATATTGGCGGGACGCTTCGCTAGTTCTATAGCGTCTCTGATCTTCCTCCTCGTTGAGAATGGTTGTTTCGCCAGCACGCGGGCCTCGCTGAAAGATAACTGTTTTCAGCACTGATTGTGATGCTCAGAAACCGCTGACTTTGTGTGCTGTCCAAGCCGTATGTATGTTTCATGTTCGGAAAGCCTCGTGGAGATTGCTCTTCCGGTCTCTCCTATATAAACCAGCCCACACTCGCAGCTTATTTCATAAACGCCGGAATTACTCAGTTTGTCAACTGCGTCCTTAGTTGAACGTATGAAATCCTTAGTCTTATTGGTGCTGCGGAAGACTGGCTTGATGCCTGCCCGACGTAGAACTTTGCCCACACGCTCAGTGACGTCCTGCACGTAAGATAATATGGCGATGCTTTGTGCTTCCTCCTGCTCCCCTCTCTTCCTTTCATTCCTCCTGGACATTGTTTTATATATCTCGCCCAGTCCATAGCCATTAGCCGCAAAGGTGGATCTAAGATGTCGCAGTTCCGCCTATAGGTGATCGTCATCGCTGATCCTGTGGGCCCTCCTTGTTAGTGTTTGTAGGGCGGATTTCTTCTGCATGGGGTGGTGGTGAGAGGAGGCGTTGAGGTACCTTCCCGTGCTGGTAGCCTTTCTATACACCCTGTGGCCGAGTTTACCGTCAGACTTTCGGTAGACTTCGACATCGAGGAAAGGCAGCACCCCATTCTTTTCTACTTGTGAAGTGCATTTTGCTGTGCTGCCGATTGAGATGTTCATGAAAGTTCTTTAGCTCCTCTTCCCCATGTGGCCAGATGACGAAAGTGTCATCGACGTAACGCAGCCAGCATGCTGGGCGTAGTGGTGCTGACTGGAGAGCCGTTTCTTCAAATGCTTGCATGAAGATGTCAGCTGCAATTGGAGAAAGTGGGGAGCCCATAGCTACACCATCTGTTTGTTCGTAAAATTCTTCTTTCCACTTGAAGTAAGTGGTCGTCAGGCAGTGGCGAACTAGGTCACAGGTGTCAGGTGCTAAGCGTTCTTCTAATATGTTCATTGTGTCTGACACTGGTACGTTAGTGAATAACTATGTCACATCAAAACTAACCATCAGATCCGTAGCTGATACACTCTTCTCTTTTAAAAGTGCCACGAAATGGGTCGAATCCTTCACATATGTCTCTGTGTGGCTCACTAGATGTCGGAGCTTTGGTAGCAGGAAACGTTCATTTTGACCAATAAGGGGGAAGAATGCAACCTCCAATCATATGGAAAACAAGCCTTTAAAACACCAATCAGCATTGCCGCTTTCCACCAATGGCATGTAATAATATAACCACCAATTAAAGTAAAACCAACGTCCCCCTTCCTCTCCCTCATCCGCTACTATATAAATCCCAAGTTATCGTACATTCAGCAGTCAGACCGACCCTGATGAAAGTCGCCTGCAACAGTGGCCGAAACGTCAGTATAGTTTATAAAATGACGACTCGGTCTCATACCCGGAAGAATTTTATTGATATATTCTTGTTTGTTTAATTATATTTGTATATATGCTGCTGTCATATGCCATACTATAAATAAATAATTAAATAAATACATAATGATGGGTTATACCAGTAGGATGAGGTAACTTTGAGGTGGTGTGCCATTTGATGCAGCACCGACGTCAGGCGTGTCTCAATGCATCTGCACTTTGAGCATTTACTGCGGACTTTGTTTGAAGTATGTGACTAAACGACTTTAACGACATTTAGTAGCCCAAGAAGGCCTTTAATACCTCACGTTTACTGATCCCGATGTCCCATGTCATTTTATAAACGTTGTGCCAGGATGTTCGAGTGAAAGAATGGAGTTAAATGCGAAAGGCATGAAGCTATGGTAACATCCAAATGGGCTATATTGACGCACTTTCCAAGTAAAAACGTGTACTAAGCATGGACTATTAAACGAATACCTGCATATCTGTGAGAACTTCCACATCCTTGCCATTGTGATACAAATACTGTCTCCTGCAGGCACTTATGGTTTACATATTTTGGTAGGACCAAAGCAAGGAAAAAAAAGTCTCGTAAATGTAGACTCTGCGTACCTTATGAGTTTAGAGCATCTGACATCGTATTCAGGTTGTTTTATAGGAGGCGATCTTTAATGTAATGGTTATGAATCGCTTTACGAGATCTTTATTTGCCATAGATCGCCTACTGATTTTACATTGATGACTAGTTTCGACTCGTAAAAGAGTCATTATCAAATCTTAATTGTCCAGGCATGGTAAGAAATATGTTTCAAATGAACCAAAATTATAGTGGCAAGTTATAAATGGTATGCACATCATCAGTCAAATATGCCTTTGGGTCATGCTGGTCAAGACCCTGTGTTATACTGGCCCACATGTGCAGGTAGTGTGTATAACATCAAGAACTGTTGCTTATATTTCTGACCATGCCTGGATAATTAAGATTTGATACCGACTCTTGACGTGTCGAAACTAGTCATCAATGTAAAATCAATAAGTGATCTATGGCAAATAAAGATCTCATAAAGGGATTCATAACCATTACTAAGAGCACTTCTTCAGTAGACAGATGTCTCACAGCAGCAAAGCTGAAAACTGGCCTTGCCGAACAAGGACTGGCAGCAGTCTTGTCCATTAAGTATCTGATAGTAGCAGACGGAACAGTTTTTACAACCTAATAAAACTAAAAGCAAGGCAGGCAAACGTCAGATTAAGTTTCACTTGAGGACTCTTTAAGGAGTATTTACCACTCATGCAGAAGGTAGCTTACAAAGCTTTCGTTCCGCCTCTAGTTAAAGATTACTGTTCCATATGAGGCTGGTATCAGTAACAATTGATAGAGGAAAATAGAGAAAGATCTATTGAAAAAGCAGCGCGCTTCCTCGCAGATTTGTTTAGCAGGAGTGTGTCACGAATACTTGTAACTAATTCCAGTAGCTGAAGTTACAACAGACGTGTTGACATTACATTGTGGTTTATTGTGGACATTACGTGAGCATTGTAACAAGAATCAAACTGAAGACAACGCCTAAAAATCCAACATTTGCACTGCGTACTCCCATCGCTAAATATCGAAAAGACCATAAACAAAGATTTCGAGCTCACGCGGACACTTACCAAGAATCGTGCATGAGGGGTATCATTCGTGTGCCTAAATGGGAAAGGTCGAATTGACAAAACATGCTTCTGTATACACCTTACTGATATGACGAATGTCACGGAATACTTCCTAATATCCTATGAGACCTTTCTTCCAGACGAAAATGTAGCAGTTCGACATGGCATGGAGTCAACTTCGGTGTAACCCTGTAGGAATACTGAGGTATGCTTCCTCTGCATCCTTCCTGAAAGTAGCTTGTTAAATTTTTTATTGAAAAATCTCTGGCGGTAGAGATAAAATAGGCAAGTTAAAACGTTCACTGCTGCTCCAAATTACTTTGCGAATGGCCACAGTTCTTGCGCAACAGAAATTTATCTGTCTGCTTACTCTTAAGGGAGCAGCCAACTTTTAAAAAAACAAAAAAATAATATACAAGAAGGAATAGATAAATAACCATGGGACGGGGAGCATGAAAAGGAGGAGTTTGATACTTCATTTTTTTGAATAGATAATAACTAAACAAGCAAAAATGTGGGGAGAGCAAATAAGCACGATGAAGTGCACACCTTGTACAGCACTGAAGTAAATTATTAAGTTGCTGCCCGTAATAAAATGATTTCTGCCCTTTCTGAATATGGAGGGAACGTGGAAGGATCTTTGCGGATACCCAGGGGATAAAGAAAGCACACTCATTCACTCACAGACACACGCATAATGCTTGCGACACTTACTCAATCGGCAACAATTTATGGTAGTTGCAGATCGAAGCACAATTTAAAAGTATACTATGTACAAACGAACTCATGTGCAGGGAGGCAGCAGCATACGATCCTCAAGTATGTGTACAAACACGGCGAATTACATAGAATTTATAAAAAGAAATTAATTTAAAATAAACAAATAAAGCACATGCGAGAATTAAACAGAAGAATGCTGGTATCAATAAATAGCATGGTTGAAGGCCAAAGTAATGACTGTTACGAAAGCACATTGTGTAATTGGTCATGCCAAGATATGAAAGACAGAATCAATCCAGAAATTTCGAGAGAGAATTTAGCATGCTTGCACAAACAGACACCACACGAGAATGTTATTTAAAAGCAGCAATGAATTCAAATATACTAAGTTTACACAAAGGCTGAAGGCCATACACGTGTATTCTAACTTGAGAAAACAACACTCGAAAATGATTACCAGATTGAAAATACAAACACTAAATTTACACTAAATTACTCGAGTTCTGAAAAATAAGAAACACCTCACACCGCATAGCGAAAGAATTACTTAAGAAAAACTCTCAGTATTAATCCAGGAATGCCTGCTCACAAATAAAGTAAAGTTCTAACAGCATGCCATCCCTTCAGCATGATTCGACGAAATTCATCGGCGGTCGCAGCAAGATTAAGTCTGAAGGCCATGGACATAGCGTTCCCTGGCCATACCGGACGTTAGGGTGCATTCCAAGCCTACTTTCTACCAATCCTCGCTACCTGACGGAGATAATACCCTCTACTACTGTTCCAGAGGGGTCTCCTTTGTTACCACATTGGTTCATGATTATGTTGGTACCACACTAAGAACAAGCCACCTCGCCATCTTGTCAAGTAAGGGTGTCTCTTGCCACATAGACGGCAGTGTAGACAACATACGAAACCATGCGTTTTTAACCATAGTAAACGAGGCCTAACGCGCGAAGCGGCGACTGTAAGCCATTGCGCGGCCGTCAGTCAACATTAAAAGCAACCTTCCACATTCATATGAACACACAAGTTCAATCATACAGGTGGAAACATGAAGCATCGATCATTAATAAAGGAATAAAATAATTGATGTACAGATAAATAAAAGTAATGGTGGAGAAGCACTTTAGAGTAATGAAAGTAGACCTTTTTATAGTTCAAAACTCAAAATGGAACACGACCATACATTCAGTGAAAGTGTTTCATCCGACCATAATTGGAAGGTGTTACGCGTGGCAGCGTTTTGCACACGAACTGACCTCCCGACTATGTCCCGTAAAGGTTTGATCAAATTCACGAATGGCTGTCTGGGTGGCCAAATAATTCGCTGAAACAGTCTAGAATGTTCTTCAATCGCGAACAGCAGTGGCCAGGCGACTTGGCGAATTGTCCCCTATAAAAATTCCATCGTCATTAGGAAACATTAAGTACATGAATGGCTGCAAATGATCTTCAGGATCAAAGCCATTTCCAGTCAATTATCGGTTCTGATGGACTAGGAGGCCCAGTTCGTTGCATGTAAAAACAACCCACTCCATTTACAGAACGACCACCAGCTTGTACAGCTTTGATAGCTTCGTGCGGTATTCGGCACACTCGAACCTTCTTACAAATGGAAACCGGACTGATCCGACCGCGGCACGGTTTCCCTGGCGTCCAATTCATACCATCACGAGCCCGTGAAAGGCGTTGTAGGCAGCGTCGTCCTGTCAAAGGTCATTAACGCTAAAATGCGCCGCACTCTTCTAACATTTACATTCGTCGCACGCGCCACATTGATTTCTGCGTTTATTTCACGCCTCATTGCTCGTTTCTCAGCAGTTACTACTCCAAGCTAACGCGGTAAACTGTGTGCATGCCGTTATAATCGTTTGCCCGCGGTGAGAGTTACCGGTACTTGCTTAATTTGGTACTCTCGGCACACTGTTTACACTGTGCATCTCGGAATACTGAATTCCCTAGCGATGTGCGAAATGAAACGACTCATACGTCTAGCTCCCACTACCATTCCGTCGTAGCGCTATAATCATCGGTGGAAACTTTTTCACTTGAAACACGGGAGCACAAATGATAGCTCTTCTATTCTCATCCTCTGATGGGAGTGGGAGGACTTTAGAGCCTGCATCGCACTTACTAGCCAGGGACAGCTTTATAACTTTTCTTTTCTATAATACATTATTGAAGGCTTGCATTTACTGCTGTTCCTTCATAAATTCATATTTTGATAAGTAAATTACAATTTCAAATTAAATTATCACGATTTAAATTTTTATTTCGACAATTTGAGGGCTAATTATATAAATATTGTCAATGCTATAGAAAACTATTTACAATATGTGTATCTACATGTACATGGCATACTCTGCAAATCACATTTAAGTGCCTGGCAGGGGGTTCATCGAACCACCTTTATACCATTTATCTCCCATTCCATTCTCGAATAGCGCGCGGGAAGAAAAAACACCCCAATCTCTCCGATCGAACTCTGAATGCTTGCATTTTATTTTGATGTAAGTGGGAGCAACAATATATTTTCGCATTCGGAGGAGAATCTAGGCGATTGGAATTTCGGAAGTAACCCACGCTGCAGCGATAAGCGCCGTTGTTGTAATGATTCCCACCCCAGGTCCTGTATCATTTCCGTGACGCTGTCTCCCCTGTATCGTGACAATACAAAACGAGCTGCTCTTCTTTGGACTCTTTCGGTGTCCTCCGTCAAACCCACCTGATAAGGATCCACACTGGGCAGCAATATTCCAAAAAAGGACGGACAAGCGTAGTGTATTCAGTTTCTTTAATAGAATTTTGTGGAGTTTACGGCCTTCACTTTTGATTGATTTATCTTGTAAACAAAGTTTAACGGATTTCTTTTTGTATTCGTGTGGGCGACTTCACACTTCTCATTATTTAGATTCAATTGCCAATTTTTACACCATAGTGATATCTTATTCAGGTCGTTCTGCAGTTGGTTTCGATCTTCAGATGATTTTACTAGACGGTAAATGACGGCGTCATCTTCAAACCTAAGAGAGCTACTTAGATTTTCCCCTAAATCGTTTATGTAAATAAGTAACCGTAGAGGATCAATAACACTACCCTGTGGAACGCCCGATATCACCTCTGTTTTAGTCGATGCCTCAGGATATATTACTACGAACTGTGTCCTCACTGACAAGAAATCTATCCAATCGCAAATTTGAGGCGATCTACCATAACCACGCAATTCGATTAAAAGCCCTTTGTGAGGTACGGTGTCAAAAGCTTTCTGGAAATCAAGAAATACGGAATCAATTTGCGAACCCTTGTCGATAGCGGCCATCACTCCGTGTGAGTAAAGAGCTAGTTGTGTTTCGCATGAACGATATTTTCGAAATCCGTGTTGACCCTGGGTCAATAGACCATTCTGTTCGAGATAATTCATAATATCTGAATACAGGATATGTTCCAAAAACCTGCTACCAATTGACGTCAATGAAATAGGCCTGTAGATTAGTGGGTTACTCTTACTGCCTTTCTTAAATATTGGTGTGACCTGTGCAACTTCCCAGTCTTTTGGTACAGATTCTTCTTTGAGAGAGCGGTCGTATATGATTGTTAAAGTAAGGAGCTATCGGTTCAGTATAATCAGAAGTATTTATATCCGTAGCCGGCCGCGGTGGCCGAGGGGACCAAGGCGCTCCAGTAACGGTCTGCACGGCCATTACGGTCGGGGGTTCGAATCCCCCCTCGGGCATGGATATTTGTGCCGTCCTAGTTCGTAAGTAGTTCATAAGGAGTTTGTAAGTTTAGGGACTGATGACCCCATAGTTCAGTCCCATAAGCTTAACAAACATTTCAACATTTATATCCGTAAATTTATTACATCGATTATATAAGAGGTTATTTGATTTTGTATTTTACGGATGCAATTTACACTTATTTTGGAGAATATTGGAAGGATACTCATTGTATATACTGTGCCCAACAGGGCGAGTCAGCGCTGTAGTTTTGGCTTAGTTGCCAGGGGCTATAATGCTTTCTTGTCATTGATTGTGTTGATCAACATTATTGTAACCCTTATTTGTCGTATGGAAGGATTAGTCTGCAGTGACATGGTGTAGCTGTTTTGGATGTGGACGGAGAACGCAGTGTGTGCGCACGCGCGCACGCACGCACACACACACACACACACACACACACACACCACACACTGCGTTCTCCGTCCGTCGCTGGTAGATGTGCATGATTGGGTGCACGAGCGTTAGAAGTGAGTTGCTGTTTAAGTTGGCTGTGAGGGTCTGTTTTGTCATCGGTCTTCTGTTTCTATCACCTGTCGTGTGTGCGCGCATACCTATGTGCGTGTTTGTTCATATGTTAATGCTTCCTGTGTGTGTTTCGGTTTATTGCCTCATGTCTAGGTGCATCTCTGACAACGCACCACCTGTTTACACGTTGCGTCCGCGACAGTAGCGCCATCTGACCATTGCTATTCTATCATACTCGTCACGTCAGTGTACATGTAGACGTAGATGAGGTCAAATGTTAGTAAACAAACACCAGATCAGCTGTGTAAGGAATTTATCGTACGCTCAAATGTTCAACTGTTTGTAGAACTTATGGGACATAACTACGGGGTCACCAGTCCCTAAACTTACAAACTACTTATGAACTAGCTAATCCTAAAGACGGCACAAATATCCACGCCCGAGGTGGGATTCGAACCCCCGACCGTAGTGGCCGTGCAGACCGTGACTGGAGCGCCTCAGTCCCCTCGGCCACCGCGGCCGGCTATCGTACGCTCGCTGACGGGAGTATCCAGTCAATCTGCTGCAATAATTCATTTAAGTTGCTGAAATGTTGATCACCAAATACCGCTCAGAAATTGAAGGTCATATTCGTTTGAAAGACAGTTCTATTTTTTAAGCACAGCGCACGTCACTCGGTGTTGCCAACATAGCGCTGACGGCACCGGTAAGCAGATGCGCGCCGGCACCTTCGGGCGAGCCCTGAATACCTAATACCAGGGTTACCAACTTCACTGCGCCTGTCTTCTCCATCACGTGGGTCCCACTGGACACCGTAGCTGCTCTGATGATACTGTGGCCAAACATACAGAAGCTAATACCTCCACACTAACCATAGGACTCAGGACATATACAGGGTGAATCACCTAACACTTTCACCGCAAATATTACGGAAACGGTAAGTGCGATTGATGTGCGGTTTTCACAGAATAGATTGGTAGTCGGGGGCTCGTATTTTTAGCCAACAAACAGATTGTAATATTACTTAGAAAGTATTTTTATGCAAACATACAGTTTATGAATGGAACAATGCCTGTAGATATTAAGAAACTAAAAGTAGACTGCACTAGACTATCAGTAGTGTTTGTTACAGGATTCTAGTGCAAGTCGTTTACGAGATATCGTCTTTTGACATTTGCGTATGCCAGTCAACCCGCATAGTTGCTAGGTACGATGATGTTATGTTTGCTTACAGCGTGCTTATGTGTTCCTTGAGTGCGCTGCGGCTCGCTAGTCAGCGTGTAAGAGTCAAAGCGATAGGTCGTGAGTGTACGATGGGTTTTACCAATGCAGAAAAAGCCGACATGCTCATGGTGTATGGAGAGTGTAGGAAGAATGCCGTTTGTTCTTGTACGGTGTATGTGGCAAGACATCCCAATAGACGTCACCCATCTCGGCATTATTCATAAACCTCTTCAACCAGTTACGTGAAAGTGGTAGTGAAACACTGAGACAACGTAACAGAAGGAAACAATAGACGACAGACGAGGGGGAAATTTATGTTCTTGCTGCTGTTGCAGTTGATCCGCATGTCAGCTTCCGCGCAATCGTACGAGGAAGTGTTGTGAGTCAGACAAGAGCCCTACGCATTCTCCATCAACATAGGTTTCCATCCCTATCACATCTCTCTCTATCAAGAGCTGCATGGAAACGATTTTGAAAATTGTGTTAGATTTTGTAGATGGGCTTTACGACAGTGTACTCCAGATGTGTCGTGTATCATGTTTAGGGATGAAGCCATATTAACCAATCACGGCCAAGTAAACCTCAGAAACATGCACTATTGGTCTGCTGGGTATCCCTCTTGGCTTTGTGAGGTGGACCGGCAGCGTCCATGGAATGTAAACGTGTGGTGTGGGATAGTGAACCAGCAGCTCATAGGTCCGTATTTTATAGACGGAACACTGACCGCACACAAGTATCGCAGCCTTCTAACAGACCATCTTCCACGAATGCTAGAAGACGTTCCTCTGCAGACTAGGAGGAATCTGTGGCACCAAAATTATGGCTGTCCAGCCCATAGTGCACGAATTACTGCAGCATGTCTTCATGAATTGTTCCCAATCGATGGATTGGACGCAGAGGACCTGTACCTTGTCCCACCCATTTTCCGGATTTCACGCCTGTAGACTTTTTTTGTGTGGGGAAAGCTGAAAGATGTTGTCTACAAGGACAAACCAACCACACCCGATGATATGCAACGACGTATTACTGCAGCCTGCTCGGATATATCCGCTGAAATGCTAGCACGTGTGCAACGGTCGTTCCATACTAGAATGACAGCGTGTATTTCTGCTGCCGGAGGTAATTTTGAACACAACCTGTGATGGTCATTTGTCGCGTTACTGGTAGGAATACACATAACTAGTGAATGCAGTTGTGTTGTTCTTTAGTCTGTGTCACCACAGGTATTGTACAGTTGTCGGTGTTGGTGTGGGAACGTTTCAGAAGGGAACGATAACTCGTAAACGACTTGCACTAGAATCCTGCAACAAACACTACTGATACTCTACAGCACCCTTAGTTTCTTAATGTCTGCAGCCATTGTTCCATTTAAAAAACTTTATGTTTGCATAAAAATACACTTTCTAAGTAATATTACAATCTGTTTATTGGCTAACAATACCAGTCCTTGAGTACCAATCCATTCTGTGAAAACCGCACATCATTTGCACTTTCAGTTTCCGCAATATTTGCGGTGAAAGTGTTAGGTGCTTCACCCTGTATATACATGTGGTGTCTATTCCGAAAGAACAGACGTCACTTATAATCTTGTAGCTGTTATTCTTTCATATTCACAGAATATATGACACCAACTGCGAATGAGCAAAGCTGAAAATGTGTACCCAGCCGGGATTAGAACTGCCTAGAAAGCGGGAGAGCCGGGTTCGAATCCCGGCTAGGTACACATTTTCAGCTTTGCCCATTCGCAGTTGATGTCATATTCTGTGAATATGAAAAAATAATAACTGCCATGCGCGCAAACTATGTGCTGGAGCACACACAAACAAACTTGTTGGTGCGCTGCACCCACAAAAGCTTTACTTTCATAAAAATAAAATGATCGTTTCTCATTTGCCTTTATAAACAGTAATGTGCTACTTCAACACCGAGATAGAAGTAAAAATTTCTGACCTCTTATTTTTTTATTAATTTTTTTTCCGAAAACTTTTTCCAGCGAATGGAATCCCATATCTTCGGCTTGTTTTCACGTTTCTTGACTACATGCCTTATTCCATTCATCAACAATTGTTTACAAATCTCTCCTGGCGGATATCGAGCAATAATAAAGAATAATCCGAGATACAAGGAAGCAGATTGGTATTAAAAATATAAAATAAAACAACGTAACAGAGGTCTGCTTTAAGATTTCAGTGCAATTGTTATCTTCTGTTTGTTTAGGCCATGGTATGAAGGATTTGTTTGTAAACCTATTAGACAAAACTGCTATGGTCATCACATGCTAGACTTACTTACAAACCACTTCAACTAACGCGCGCACACACACACACACACACACACACACACACACACGAGGGAGGACTCGAACCGCCGCGGCGGAGCGGCCGAGCGCATTGAGGCTCTGTGCTACTATGCGCGAGGCCGTTCCCCGTCGGGGGTTCGAATCCTCCCTCGGGCATGGATGTTTGTGCTGTCTTCAGTATAACGTAGTTCATAAGTAGTTTGTAAGTTGAGGGACTGATGACCCGTAGTTAAGTCCCATAAGCTCTACAAACATTTGAACATTTTTTGAGGACTCGAATCTCCGGCGTGACGCCTTTGACCACCCGGATATCCCCACGCAGCTGGTTTGCAGGAGAGCTATTGTTGGCTGGAGTAGTTGTAAGCTCTTATTTAGAAGAGATTTTTATTAAATTCTTTTCTTACGTATTAACAATGGTATGACTCCACGAAAATTGCCTTGCGTGGCTTAGAACAGTTAAGCAGCGCAAAATAGCTGTTTTAACAGTGGCTGACTGCAGGTTTTCACATTGTAGAAGGTACGAGGAGGACCATTCTGCATCAGTGAGTCAGAAGGGCTAGAGTAGCTGCCGAAACGTTAGAAATACCCTTTATGTCGACAGGGCTACGGATGAAAAGTACTGTATCTATGGCGCGAAGTGTGTAAATTTCATTTTTATCAATTAACAGAAACCGTATTTTCGTATACAAACATTACCAGAAGCCTACTGGTCATCAGAACTATACAACAACAAATTTTCAAATCAGTTTAAACAGATGCATAATTATATGTCAACGAAGAGACACGTAACAGTTTAGAGGATGTACGACGTATGAACGAGGTCTCTGTTTCACAACAATCCAGTCATCCAACAATAGAACCTAATATGAGTGTCATGCAGCGAACATGCTCTAAAAGTCTCTTTTTAAAAGTGACTTTTAGGGCAAAAGTGTAATGTTACTTTTTACTATGGTGTCAGCAATAAACGCCCAGTAATTGGCATCCCAGAATTTATTGTGAGAAGAATTGTTGTTGTTGTTTTTGTCTTCAGTTCGCAGACTGGTTTGATGCAGCACTCCACGCTACCCTGTCCTGTGCAAGTGTCTTCATCTGAAAATACGTTCGGCAACCCACATCCTTTTGAAGCTGCTTATTGTATTCATCCCTCGGTCTCCTTCTACGATTTTTACCCCACACGCTTCCTTCTAGTGCTAAGTTGACAATTCCTTCATGTCTCAGAATGTGTTCTACCAATCTATCCCTTCTCTTAGTCAGCATATGCCAGAAACTTCTTTTTTCACCAATTTGGTTAAGCACCTCCTCATTAGTCACGTGATCTACTCATCTAATCATCATTCGTCTGTAGCACCACATTTCAAAAGCTTCTATAATCTTTTTGTCTGAACTCCCTATCGTCCACATTTCACCGCCATACAATGCTACACTCCAGACCAATGCTTTCAGAAAGAACTTCCTAAAATTTAAATTAATATTGGATGTTAACAAGTTTCGCTTCTTTAAGAAATGCTTTCCTCTCCATTAACCGTTCTGCATTTTATATCTTATAAATTAATTTATAACCTGAACAGTTGCTGAAATGGATAAAGTACTTCATTTTATATCTTCTTTACTTCGGCCATCAGAAGTTATCTTGCTACCCAAATAACAAAATTCATCTACTACTTTTATTGTCTCATTACCTACTCTAATTCCTTCAGCATCGCCTGATTTTCTGACATTTTTCCATTCCATTACCGTCGTTTTACTCTTGTTAATGTTCATCTTCTATCTTCCTTTCAAGACACTGTCCATTCTATTCAATTGCTCTTCCAGATCCTTTGCAGTCTCTGACAAAATTACTATGTCATCGGTAAACCGCAAACTTTTTATTTCTTCTCCCTGAACTTTAATTCCCTCTCCAAATTTCTCCTTCCATTCCTTCACTGCTTGCTCAATGTACAGATTGAACAACATTGGGGAAAGGCTACAACCCTGTCTTACTCTCTTCCCAACTTCTGCGTCCCTTTCTTGCCTTTCGACTCCAATAAGCGCTGTCTAGTTTTTTTTATAGGTTGAATATAACTCGTCCTTCCCTATATCTTACCCCTGCTACCTTCAGAATCTGGAAGAGTGTATTCCATTCGACATTGTCAAAAGCCTTCTTCAAATCTACAAACGCCAAAAACGTAGTTTTGCCCTTTCTTAGCCTACATTCTAAGATAAGTCGTAATGTAGTGCCTTCCGTGTTCCTACATTACTCCTAAATCCAAACTGATCTTCCCCGAGGTCAGATTCCACACGTTTGCCATTCGTTTATAAATAATTCGTGATAGTATTTTGCAACCATGACTTATTAAACTGATAGTTCTGTAATTTTCACATTTGTCTGCACTTGCTTTCTTTGGAATTGGAATTACGATATTGTTCTTGAAGTCTGAGGGTATTTCCCTTGTCTCATACATCTTGCATACCAGATTGAACATTTTTTTCATGACTGGCTTTCCTAACGAAATCAGCAGTTCAGACGGAGAAGCATTACCTACCGTAAAAAGCCAGTGAAGAATCCTGTGCCTTGGTCTGGGGGTTGGGGTTGGGGCTGAGGTCATAGAACTTTGGTGTCATTTTCTTACACATACATGACCAGGATCATGCAACGTGTAAGCGAGGTTGGATCCCAATAAGCACAACAAGGATCTCTCTCTCTCTCTCTCCTTTTTTATTTTTTTTTTTTTTTTTTTTTTTTTTTTTTTTTTTCACAACACCCACCGACAAACACTCAGTATCGTGAAACAGATCCTGACGAAAAGAGGGGGTGGTACAACTTGAACATCCACCATACTCGCCGGATCTCAATCCTCCAGACTTCTTCCTATTCACTCGACTCAAACTGGCTTTGAATGGAAAAAAAATTTGACGATATTTCTGACATCTAACGAAACCTGACGAGGATTTTAAACACCATCCCAAAGGAAAATTTGTGCAAAGTTTCCGGGACATGTATCGCAGAGCTCAGGGATGTATAGTGATGGGAGTTGACTATGTCGAAGGACATTAAGGTAACTGTAGTTAATAGTTTATATAAGATATAAGATGAACATTAACAAGAGCAAAACTAGGGTAATGGAGTGCGGTGTAACAAAATCAGGTGATGCTGAAGGAATTAGATTGGTAAACGAAGCAATAAAGGAGGTAGATGAGTTTTGTTACTTGGGCAGTAAAATAATAAATGATGGTCGCAGCACAGAGGATATAAAATGCAGAATGGCAATGGGTAGAAAAACGTTCTTGAAAAAGAGAAATTTGTTAACATCGAATATTGATGTAAGCCTAAGGAAGTCCTTTCTAAAGGCATTTGTATGGAGTGTTGCCTTGTATGGGAGTGAGACATGGACGATAAACAGTGCGGACAGGAAGAGGATTGAGGCTTTTGAAATATGGTGCTACAGAAGAATGCTGAAGATTAGGTGGGTGGATCGCGTAACTAATGAGGAGGTACTGAACAGAATTGGGGAGAAAAGAAATTTCTGGCATACCTTGACTAAAAGAAGGGATAGATTGGTAGGACACATTCTCAGACATAAAGGAATTGTGAATTTAGCGTTGGAGGGAAGTGTGTGGGGTAAAAACCGCAGAGGAAGACCAAGAGATGGATACAGTAAGCAGATTCAGACAGATGTAGGATGCTGTTCTTATGTGGAGATGAAGAGGCTTGCTCAGGATAGGGTATTGTGGAGAGCTGCATCAAACTAGTCTCCGGACTGAAAACCACAACAACAACAGTTAATAGTTCACCAACGTTAATGTTACAGGACCGTTAAATGAATTTTGGCAGAGGCTGTAATTATGCCTGTAACCTTCAGGAATGTGCAAGCAATATGTTGACAAAATTTCATCGTAATTGGATGAACGGAACGGCAGTGCATAAAATACGAATGAACATACAAACAAATATCAATTTTTGTGTGTTAGGTAATGGAGACGTCATTTCATGCACAAAATCCTGCAACGGCAACACGCCTATATTGCGGACGGCTATAGAGTCAGCGTGGAGAATATTTCTCTGAGCGACTCGTTAGTTGCTGCTGTTCACCGAGCGAAAGGAGCTCTTAGCTTGTACGAGGAGAGCGACAAAATAATGAAAGTCTCGCGCAACGAGAGAGGTGATTCTTGTTTTGTTTACCAATTTTAAGTAATTTACCGAGTTTATGGAACCTAAGTGTCCACCATCAAATTGTCCTTTACTTCTTCTACACTAGAGACGTAAATCTGGCGGCCCCCTAAGCGATTTTTCTAGTCCTGTAGCCACAAGGGCCGGCACTCAAATGAATTCCTAACGTAAATATTTCTTAGGATATGTTTTTATGGCGATGAAGCTATACAAAACAAATAATGAAATAAATCTAAATTTGCGATCAGTTATGGCTTCACTGTACTAGATTTAGATGCAATACCCAAGTGCGGCGAATGAAAATTTGTGCCCGGCCGAGATTCGAACCCGGGATCTCCTGCTTACTAGGCTGACGTGTTGACCACTCCGGCACCGAGGACATAGTGACCAGCCCGACTGCAGAGGACTCTTCCCTGCACGTCTCCCGCCACACCCAAATCTCCATTCGCCACGCTGTCTCTTCCTATTATCACAGCCTATTTGTTCTGTAATACTCGCAGCCACAATACTGTATTCGCGCATCACGGCGAACAGACCATGAGGTATCGAGATACAATTAATTGTTGTCAGGAGCCCAGCCTCGGCCTGTATAATTTCTTTTACGACTTTACAGAGTTCATCTAATGAAATAAATCGAAATTTGCGATCAGTTATGGCTGTGCAGAAATTTTCATTCACCGCACTTGGGTATTCCATCTAAATCTAGTGCAGTGAAGCCATAACTGATCGCAAATTGCGATTTATTTCATTAGATGAGCGCTGTACACAAAGAACTGTTAGTTATCCAAGGCTATTATTTTGTAGTTTGTTCATAAGTCAACCGGTATTGCGTGCCAAGTTGAGATACTTCGAGACGTCAGCTGCCAACCCCTGCAAGCTCACCGCTGTAGTTAGAAACGTTGTTACTTCCATTCAGCTGCAAAAATGTCTGAGTTGTCAATAATGAGAAACCGCAGTGGCGGACTAAAAAGGCTATCGGAGGGAGGCCCGGAGCGAAGGAAAAACAAAATGAGCCCCCTCCCCCCGTCCACTTGGAAATACATGTTTTACTACAAAAAAAGTAAATTTTGAGATTCGGAGGCACCATCTGGTGCAGAGGCAAGGGACAATTCAAAAAGAATAGCTTTCGAGATTTGTAGGCCCCAGAACGAAAAGGGCGCTAAAAGAAGAAGAAGAAAAAAAAAAAAAAAAAGAAGAAAAAACCTGCGCTTTCCAGGCACTTTAGAGGCCACCAAGACGAGAGGCCTGGGGCGGTCAGCCCCCCCTCCCCCCCCCCCCCCCCCACCCCTCTTAGTCCACCACTGAGAGAACGATGAAGGTTGCCCCTCTGTCGACCCTTCACGCTGCGTGGACAATGCCCTGAACCAATATTTGAAATCTACTGAAACAATCGAGTAGCTTATCGTAAAATAAGTACTATAGAGGTTGAGTGCCTCGGCAGTGTCTTTCAATCTTCAGTTTCGATACTCCGGTGCAGTGGCGCAGCAAGGATTTGGTTCTGGGGGGGGGGGGGGGGGGGCGAGGGGCGCATTTTTTAAAAATAAAGCCTGTTTAATTTGTTAATCTATGACGTATTTTTACCCTTTTATAATTTAACCAATTATACTTCGAAAACAATTGCACAAGAAATGAAATGAGTAGGCTTGCATTAATTTGAAAGTGGAAGACGAGTAACGTGGTGGAAATAGTGTAATCAGCTCGTAAAATAATTAAACACCTTATATGTCACTAGCCAAAGAGAAAAGTCCTTACAGTTTAATTAATATGAGACTGTGTGTAAAAACTGAACTAAAATAACACTGTTGTTGTTCATAAGACTCCACTCGGTAACGCGGCTGATCGCCGCTTATGAAAAATCGGCTCGTAACTTCAGCGTAGCAGTAGGGATGGACGATTAATTGCAATTAACCGATCAATCGTAATTTTTTCGGTAAAAGAATATAGAATAATCGATATTTCTTTTACGGCAATTAATTTTAAGAAATCGATTATTCTTTCGATTTATTACTTCAGTGCCTTTGAAATCGCAACGTATGCAGCTGCCGCATCAGATCGACTTGTACCCATCGATCAACAATTATTGAGCGTGACGTCACTTCCTTTGGCCATTCGGCTGGAAACAATGTATTCTTCCGCCTAAGTGGCTAAGGAGTCTTATTGTTGTGTCCATTTTCCGATCCATCTTGGAGACACGGGCTAAAGTTAAAATCATGGCACCAAAGAAACCAAGTGTAGTGTGGAAGTATTTTTAGGAGGGTGACTAAACCGTTGGTACTGTGCACAATTTTTGATTCTCGTTTAAAAGACTACATAAATTAGCGATTCTTAGTTCACTTTCTGAAACATTTTGGGGCTTGTAAACATTTTCTGCAGCTAAGAGCAAGTAAAGAGTTTAGAAACCGTAAAGAGTTTGGCTGCCACGTTCACATTAGGTGGCGTGTATCCCAACCATGTGTGCCTGGAAATCGAAAAATTCGACCCGAAAGGTAACGTGCACCCAGTGATTTTCATGGATGCGTGCAGAAAGATTATACCTTCTGCGTTATCTGAGGAAGAGCGTATTAGAATCGCGAGAACCAGGCTAAGCGGTGACGCTAGTAGCTGGGTGGTTCAAGCGACAGATAATTGCAGGACTTTAGAGGATTTTTTGGCAAAATTCGAAGAGAAGTACTGGTCCGTAGAAAAACAGGACGAAGTACTTCAAGAATTTATGCACGCTCCTCCGTACCGACCGGGTAAAGATACAGGCATGAAAACGTACTGCGAGAATCTGTGCAGGAAAATTGAGCATGTAAAAGGTCAAATGTCCGAGCGAAGCACGATGACCGTGCTGCGCGAAAAGTTACCGTGGAGTGTTCGCGGTTACTTAATGGGCGAGAAAGACAAAGCTTCTTTCTTAAGGAAAGTGGGCGACATGGATGTGTGGTATCGGAGTAATGACAACCGGTACCACAGTAACAGTAACTCCAATCAAAATAAAAATAATTACGGTAACCAGAAGTATGACAACAACCAGGTTAACGAGTTTGAAGTACGGTGTGCACAAGTGGATAGAGGAAGAGGAAGGGGCAGAGGTAGAGGTAGAGGCGCCCATCGCGGGAGAGGTTGTCACCACTCGTATCCGTGTGACGATCAATTCCCAAAAAACGAGGAGCCGCAACAGTAGAGGGGCAAACTGTTGCGGGTAACGAGGTGCGGCCCCATCAACAAAGGAACGGTTGCTGCGAAAATAATGACAAAGTGTCCGGCAACCGCCTAAATGAAATAAACGACTGCGAGCGAGTTCACGCGGAAGGAAATAGGAGCGAACATCTGCGCAAAAGGAATGTACTTCGTACGCATACAGAATCAGATGTAGTAGCTAGCGAAGTCGGGATTGTTATCGAAGCGGCAAAGGATGATGCGCGGCAACATAAAGGGCCGGCGCAGATTCCGATGCAGCTCCCGGTCACGAAAGTGCCAAATGCCATGTCTAGCGTGTTCGATGTGGAAGTCGATAACCGGGATTGGCTGATACAAGCTGGTAAGATATATGAAGGTATAGAAGCATGGAAAAGGGAAGGTAGGAAAGTAAATTTTACAATAAAGGAATATGAAGTTCAGCATTGCAATACTGAAAAAAGTTGTTTGAAAGGAGCGGGCACGCTGAGAGAGGTGTCACGCAATATGAATAAAGTTAATGTATGTATAATTGGAGATAATGATGATGTTATTGAGTATAGGAAAGAAAAAGGGACACGGGAAGTGTCGACAAACAAAGCTTGTATCGATGCCATTCTCGATTGCGACGAAAGCGACCACGTTGGACGGGCAGCCGGAGGTGATGTGTCGGGGAGTCCTTGCTCGTTTTGATGACCGAACGACATTAACGAGCGAAACAGATTATTACAATGTGTACGAGGTTAAAGCAGACGTGATACGACCGGACGAAAGTGATAGTGAAGATGAACTCGCTGAATTATCAGAGGTGCGTGACATAAAATGTGTGTTATGTCAGTCTGAGGAAAAAGATAGTAGGAGGCAAAAGCAGGTTACAAAGTTCGAACAGGACGGTTTATTATGGGATAATTTAGACGTGGAACAGGATTTGTTGTGGGAAGACAAAGGTGATGAAAATAAAAGGTACGATCAAATCATGGTTCCGGTTAAAGTTCATGGAACGAATGTACAAGTTTTAGTCGATACTGGAAGCCAAATTAGTGCAATGTCTCAGTCATATTATAACCATTAAAGAAATTAACGGAAATAGTGTAGATGCCTGTAAGAGGCGTAAAAGTGATAGGTGCTACCGGAGCATGTAGCAAACCAATTAAATCACAAGTGCTGTTACAGTTTTCTATTAAACGTTGTGTATTTGAACAGGAGTTTTTAGTAGTACCTCAACTGAGTACTGATATGATAGTAGGAATTGATTGGATGCTGAAATATAAAGTGACAATTGATTGTGGCAGAAAGGTTATATCGTTTTCTGTGGAAGACAGTAAAATGGAAATAGGTTTTGATGAGATGAGCAGGGTAATAAATAATGAAGATTTGCGGTTGCGCTTAGTTACGTTGCCGTTGTATGCAGGATTAAGTGACGGTTCAGAATGTTATCACATCAGAAATTTAAACGCACTGCAACCGACTGACGATGATTTCAAAACCATAGTAGAAAATGTTTCGGATATTTCATGTGAACAGAAAGCAAAATTATACCAGATTTTGGTCAACATTAGGAAGGTGTTTTCAGAAAAACCTGGTAAAGTACGGGGATTTGAATATAAAATTGAAACTGTACCACATGAGCCGTTTTTTGGACCAGTATATAAGGTGCCGTTAGCTCGGAAGGAAGCTGTACAAAACGAAATAAACAAAATGGAAGAATGGGGAATTATCGAAAGATCTAAAAGTCTGTACAACAACCCAATGGTTTTGGTTTTTAAGAAAGATGGCAGTGTTAGAATAGTAATAGACGCGAGAGAAGTGAACAAGGTAGTCAAATGTGAAACTGATCGTCCGGAATGTATAGACGATGTGTTGCAAAAGTTTCACAACGTGAGGTACATGACTAGCCTTGATCTAACGGCAGGGTATTGGCAAATTGCCATGGAAGAAGAGTCGAGGAAACTGACAGCCTTCCTATTTGCAGGAAAGTGTTATCAGTACAAAGTCATTCCGTTCGGATTGAACACGTCAGTATCGGTGTTCATCCGTGCGTTAGACAGTGTATTGGGTAAAGAACTTGGTTCTAGAATTACAATGTATGTCGATGACATGTTAATTGCAACTTCTTCGTGGGAGGAGCACTGCGAATTGTTGAATAAAGTATTAGACGCGCTGATACACGGCGGGATGACTTTGAAAATAAAGAAGTGTGAATTTATAAAGAAAGAAGTAGAGTTTTTAGGGCATATTATAACAACTTCTGGAGTAACTAAGGATCCGCGAAAATTAGAAGCCATTAGGAACAGCCCACCACCGAGAACGAAGAAACAATTGAAGTCGTTTCTCGGTCTCTGTAATTTCTATCGAAAATATGCGAAGGGGCAAGTTTTTAATGATCCGGACTTGTGTAATTTGTTGAAGAAAAACAGTGCATTTATTTGGACGGAAAAGTGTCAAATAGTTTTTGAAAGATTAAAGACAGAATTACTAGAAAATCAAATTTTGCACCATCCAGATTTGGCAATACCTTTTCATATGGGATTGCAGTACATTTTTTCCAAGAAGTAGGAGAAGGCGAAAATAAAGAGGTTCGCTCGATAGCTTTCGCGAGTTGGATCTTGACAAAATATGAAAGAAATTATAGCGTGTCTGAAAAGGAAGCCGTAGCTATTGTCTGGGGCTTTAAAAAATTCAAAGGTTTCTTGTGGGGGCACAAGGTTATTGTGCACACTGACGTTGACGTTTTTGAAAACCTGTCGATTGTTGCACGACCGATTAAGGAGATGGGTGCTATTCATGCAACAATTTGATTATGAAATCTGCCATATCAGGGGCGTAGACAATTGCGTGGCCGACGCGCTGTCGAGAATGCCGTACGACCCGGACGGTGTCGTTAATGAAGAACAATCAGAAGGCTTATTTAAAATGATGTATTTGAAGGACGTTGAAGGCAGAAAGAAAATTGAGAACATTTGTAAGAACATGCGCCGACATCAAAATGATGACGAAATTTGGAAATTAATTAAAGTCGAATTCGACGCGAAAAATGAGAGAGGCGAAAAACTGCGCAAATATTACAAGATTTACGACGGCATATTGTACCGGCGTAAGAAGTTAGATACAGTGGCGTAGCTATGTCACCAAGGGCCCCGGGGCAAAAATGACATTGGGGCCCTCTTTACACAAATACTGTACAGATGCAAAACTACTTCATCATCAGCTTCTTACTGCCCACTGGAAGACATAATAAGGCAAACCTAAATACTACTAAGTAAATTATTACGTGCCACGCAGCAGATAATATTTAATCGTACTCTCTAATATAATTGTGAAAGTTTGTTCGTTTGTTAATTTTTCCACGCAAAAATTACTAGGTGATTTGGATGAAATTTTGCAGAGGGATAGAGTTGGACCTGGGTAGGACACACAGATGTAAATGCCCCATGGGATATTTTTCGTCAGCGGTGACAGCAGGCGGACTTTTGGCAGTGCCGACGACTCACTCTCGTTAAACTACTGCGCTGTTGGCTCATTTCGTTGACAGCCCAAACAAAGAAGGAAAATAAGGGAAATATTCGTGTAGGATGGTTTCATCAAAAGTAAGTTGCCGGATTTTGTTTGATGAAACACTTTGGATTGAGCAGTGCCCCTACCAGGCTTCTTGAAGTATGTGTTAGTGACTGGCCAGGAAAAAGTAATAAGTAAAATAACTAAGTCGATATCTTCGCTTATTATCGTGACAGTGGGATAGAGGGCAGTGTCTTGATTCACAATTCACTATTGAGTCAAAGTAATTATTTCATGAAACTTCTGATCCGTGAATGTCATTAAACTTTTAAATGGCAGAATAAACAAATATTGTGCGGGTAGACACGTACCTTAAAATATTGCGTCAAGTGCTGAATTCTCACCACAATGAATTTGTGGCGGAGGGTACAGTGTTAGTATGAACGTAAATTGAAGAGCGAATAGTTCTTATGGTATGGGAAGGCGCCGTTTCCAGAAAAAGTCACAGATTGCCGAATCCATTTCCCGCCTACCATTGCAAGGTAATGTGTAGAAAGACATGTAGATCCTGTTCGGTATTCATTACAGTATTACGATATTTGTGGGAAAAAGAAACACATGTTTGTTTCTTGGCGCAACGCATTTTGTTGTTGTTGTTGTTGTTATTTAAAGGGGACCAAACTACTGGGTCATCAGTCCCCTGTTCCCAACAAAGAATGTCCATTTAATTGGAAACAACCATATGAATACTCAAGAGGAGTACATGTCACCGATGAAATTTGACAAACAACACACATAGAAAAACCAACAGCACAGATACAAAAATAAAACAATAAAACAAGTTAGTTAATCATGCTAAAATTTGAAATGAGAATCCGTGGCTGGCTGGTCACTGAGATAAAAATGGACGGGCCAGTCACGAATGTCACAGCAACACGAATTTCTGTTAGTCAGAAGAGATAAAACATTAAAATACGGTTAAAAAGTAAGGAGAAATCACCCTACATTAAATAGAATTGTAAAAACCGGCTGCACGGATAAAACGGAGCACTGACTCAGCCATGGAGGCATCGTCCCCTAGCACTAAGGATAGGGTAGTTGGAAGATTAAACGACCGCCGCAATGGGGCCAACACAGTACAGTCCACCAGGAGATGAACCACCGTCAAGGCGCCACCACAGCGACACACGGGCGTTGGCTCACGGCGAAGTAAATAGCCATGTGTCATCCAAGTGTGCCCGATACGGAGGCGGCACAGCACGATGGAGTCTCGACGATGGGGTCTCAGTGAGGTTTTCCATGTGGCTGTGGATGGTTTGATTGCGCGAAGCTTGTTTGGCACACTCAGTGCAGACCATTCCAAGCCCCAAGCGTCTCGCACCTTCCGGTGCAGCATCAACCTAAGGTCCGTTTCCACGAGCCCAATGTCAAGACGGCGTGAGGAGGTGGCCTGCTTGGCCAACTGGTCCACACGCTCATTACCAGTTATGCCGACGTGCCCTGGGGTCCATACAAAGACCACTGAGCGACCTGACCTATGGAGAGCTGCAACAGTGTCTTGTATACGCTGCACCAGAGAGAGTTTGCTGAAGCACTGGTCGAGCGCTCGCAAAGCACTCAGGGAGTCGCTACAGATGACAAACGATTCCCCAGGGCAGGCTCGGAGATGTTCCAGAGCTCTAGAGATAGCGACCAGCTCTGCAGTAAAAACACTACTCCCACTGGGCAAAGACCGCTGTTCAAAAAGGTCACCATGGAGATAGGCGTACCCAGCATGGCCATCTATGAGGGAACCATCAGTATAGATGACTTCTGCACCATGGAAAGAATCAAGGAGTTCCAGGAACTGGCGACGAAGGATCGATGGTGAAGTGGAAGCTTTCGAGTCCCGGGACAAGTCCAACCGTAGCTGCGGACGAGGAATACACCAAGGAGGTGCACGGGAGGAGTAGAGGAAAGTAGGAGGGAAGGGAAGGGAGTCAAGGGAGGAGAGAAGGGAATGGACACGGACTGCAATTGGGAAGCCCGACCGAGGCCGTCTGTGAGGGGATGGGAGTGCAGCGGTTGGGAAGAGAAGTCTGCGATTCGGATGATGGTTGGAAGTGCGCACACGAGCAATGTACGAGGCCAACAACTGTTGCCGACGGAACCGCAGTGGGGGAACCCCGGCCTCAACAAGGAGGCTCATCACCGGGCTCGTTCGAAAAGCTCCTGTTGCCAAGCGAACACCAGCATTGTGGATGGGGTCTAGTACCCGGAGTGCAGAAGGGGCTGCCGAGTCGTACACCTGGCTCCCATAATCCAGGCAGGACTGGATGAGAGCCGTATAAAGTTGTAAGAGGGTTCGACGGGCGGCTCCCCAGGCAGTGTGGCTGAGGCAGCGCAGTATGTTTAAACGCCGCCAGCACTTTTGTCTAAGCTGTTGTAAGTGGGGGACCCACGTGAGCTGAGCATCGAACACCATGCCCAAGAAGCGATGCGTATCTTCAACATGAAGGAGCTCATCACCCAAGTACAGTTCCGGGTCTGGGTGCACTGCTCGCTGGCGGCAAAAGTGCATAACCCGGGTTTTGCGGGCAGAGAATCGGAATCCATGTGCTAAAGCCCAGGAATAAGCCCTTTGAATGGCTCCCTGTAGTCGCCTTTCAGCCACACCAATACTAACTGAGCTGTAATACAGACAAAAGTCATCGGCATACAGGGAGGATGACACTGATGACCCCACTGCTGTAGCAAGTCCATTAATTGCAATCAGAAACAGTGGAACACTGAGAACGGAGCCCTGTGGGACTCCATTCTCCTGGGTGCGTGAAGTACTGAGGTGGGTACCTACCCTTACCTGAAAAGTGCGAAGTGAGAGAAAGTTCTGGATGAACAGCGGAAGCGGTCCTCTCAAGCCCCAGTCATGCAGCGTAGCAAGAATATGGTAGCGCCAGGTAGTGTCATAAGCCTTTCGGAGATCGAAAAAGACTGCAATCAGGTGCTCACGCCTGGCGAAAGCAGTGCGGATGGCCGACTCTAGCGGAACCAGATTGTCTAATGTATAACGACCTCGGCGGAATTCCCCTTGTTGTGGGGCGAGGAGTTTACGGTCTTCAAGAACCCACATAAGCCGCCGACTCACCATACGTTCCAGGAGCTTGCAAGGAACGTTGGTGAGGCTAATCGGGCGGTAACTGTCTGCCACCTGTGGATCAGCGCCAGGTTTTATCACTGGGATGACGATGCTGTCCCGCCATTGAGATGGGAAAACACCGTCAACCCAAAGGCGATTGAACAGGGCGAGAAGTTGGTCTTTAAACTCCTGTGACAGGTGGCGCAGGAACTGTTTGTGGACTCGATCTGGCCCTGGTGTGGTATCAGGGCAGGCAGTGAGGGCACTCTGAAACTCCCAGTCAGTGAATGGGGCATTGTATGGTTCTCGCCGACGTGTGTAGAAAGACAACTGCCTCCGCTCGAACTGTTCTTTGCGAGTGCGGAAGCCCGCAATATACGCAGATGTCGCAGAGGTGCTGGCATAATGGTCCGCCATGTGTTCGGAGATAGCAGCTGGATCCATGCATATAGTACCCCGAATGTTCAAGCTGGAGATTCCCGCCTGTGGTCGGTACCCAAAAAGGCGCCGAAACTGTGACCACACCCGAGATGGGGCGGCACACGAGCCAATGGCAGCGACATATCTCTCCCAACAGTCCTGCTTACTCTGGCGTATCAGCCTCCGAGCTTGAGCCCGAAGACGTTTAAAAGCGATCAGCTCTATACAAGGGTGGCGCCGGTGGCGCTGGAGTGCCCTACGACGTTCCCTGATGGCCTCAGCAATCTCTGCAGACCACCATGGAACCGACTTGCGCCGAACTGAGCCAGTGGTGGTCGGAACACTGGCTTCAGCAGCGGAAATGATGGCGCTAGTAATGTGATGAACAGCCTGATCAACTTCATCCGGGATTGGAGAATCGCCCTAGTAGCTGAGGTGTAAGCAGGCCAGTCAGCCTTACTCAGTGACCAACGGGGCAAGCGAGTTGGTGGTTGATATTGGAGAAGAGAGATATGGATGGGGAAGTGGTCGCTACCACATAGGTCATCGTGGACCCCCCAATGAAGCTGTGGTAGAAGACTTGGGCTGCAGAGAGAAAGGTCTATAGCCGAGTATGTGCCATGCGCCACACTGAAATGTGTGGGGGCACCGGTGTTAAGAAGGCAGCAGTCCAGCTGTGCTAGTAGAACTTCAATGTCCCTACCGCGACCTGAGAGCCACCCCACAAGGGGTTGTGGGCATTGAAATCCCCCAGTAGAAGGAATGGTGGGGGAAGTTGTGAGATCAAATTCGCAAGGTCTGCAGAAGACACTGCCTCATCCGGAGGAAGGTAGAGTGAGCAGATGGTAACGTCCTGTCGTGCCCGAATGCTCACGGCCACCGCCTCGAGCACTGTGGTAAGTGGCACTGATGAACTGGGGACAGTGGCAAGAACGTAAAGACAGACTCCTCCGGATACCCTGTTGTGTGTTGTACGGTTTTTATAATAACCCCTATACCCACGAAGGGCAGGAGTCCGTTCAGCAGGAAACCAAGTTTCCTGTAGAGCAACACAGAGGGAAGGGCAGTGACAGAGCAACTGCTGTAACACGGCCAAGTGGCAGAAGAAACCGCCACAGTTCCACTGCAGCACCACACTATGTCCCGACGTACTGGGCATATTTATGTAGGTGGTAAAGTAGGGCCCACAGGTTTCTCTGCAGCCACTGATGTAGGAGGCAGAGCCTCGGCGTCCATAGCTTCCAGAGTCTTCGCAATTGCCAAATCTTCAGGGGACGCGAGGATTTCCACCACGTCCTCGGAAGCAGACGGTTTTTGTGGTGGCATGGTAGCCACTTGAGAATCTTTTGTTTTGGTTTTCTTTTGTTTCTCGCGCTGATCCTTCGGCCTCTCACGCTGGGAGGGCTTGGCAAACTCAGTCTCAGGGACGGAGGTTGTCCTTGCGGCCCTACGACCAGCTTTGGGTGGCACTTGCTGCCACTCACTGGCATCCACTGAGCCAGTGGGAGAAACCGAGGGAGAAAGGGATTCAAGCGATCCCTTCCTCGCGAGAGGAGCCAGAGCAGGCTGTGGTAGCTCTGGCTCACGTGTGGGGACCGATGTCCCCATTTGTTGGGGGGTTTTTGCTTCCAACGCAGGGGCTTTGGAAGCAACAGAGTGAGATGTGCCCCCTACCACCAAGGGGGCCGATGGTGACGGTTGGGCTCGAGGGCCCACTGTGAGAGACGGAACTGGCGGTAAACTAGTCTGCGGAGATGGTTTTGTAGCTACTGCATAGGATGTTTTGATGCTGACCGGGTGGAGTTTCTCATATTTCCTCTTGGCCTCGGAATAAGACAGCCGATCCATGGTTTTGTATTGCATGATCTTCCGTTCTTTGTGCAGTACAGAGCAGGTAGGCGAGCAAGGTGGGTGCTGCTGTCCACAGTTAACACAAATGGGAGGTGGTGTACAAGGGAGGTCCGGGTGCGATGGACGACCACAGTCCCGACAGGTGGAGTTGGCGGTACACCTGGAGGACATGTGCCCAAACCTCCAGCATTTAAAACAGCGCATAGGGGGAGGAACGTAGGGCTTTACGTCACACTGGTAAATCATCACCTTGACCTTCTCAGGCAATGAGTCGCCCTCGAAGGCCAAGATGAATGCACCAGTGACGACCCTGTTGTCCTTCGGACCCCTATGGACTCGCCTTATAAAGTGGACACCTCGCCGTTCCAAGTTCTTGCGGAGTTCGTCATCTGACTGCAAAAGGAGATCCCTATGAAAAATCAAACCCTGTACCATGTTCAGGCTTTTGTGTGGGGTGATAGTAACGGGAACATCACCCAGCTTGTCACAGGCGAGCAAAGCCCGTGACTGTGCTGGGGATGACGTCGTTATTAAAACCGATCCCGATCGCATCTTCGACATGCCGTCTACTTCTCCAAACTTTTCTTCCAAGTTCTCGACGAAAAAGAGAGGCTTCGTGTTCACGAAAGATTCACCATCAGTCCTAGTACATACTAAATACCTTGGAGCATATTGTTGTCCTCGGCTACGAGATCTGCGTTCCTCCCATGGCATGGCCAAGGAAGGGAACGACTGGGGGTCATAAGTCTCAGCATTGAAGTCTACTTTTCCTCTCTTAGAGACGGTGGTTAAACGCCCACCAGCGTTGCTTTGGGTCCTTTTCATCGTGTTCCCACGAGCAGCTCGGGAAATAAAGGTCCACCCAGGCAGAGCCCCGCTTGCCTGGGTAAGCCTTGTACAACTGAGGTGCGGCAGGTTCCTCAGAGGTTGCTCGCTAGCGGCTGTTCAACCTCAACAGCCATGCATCTCCTCGGCACGTAGCACACCTTGAGATTGAGGGTTTTTTATAGAGGTTTGTACCATCCTCGCGACCCGGGCGATGAAGCCAAGATCCCCGGGCTCTGAAACGTACAACGTTTCACCGTCGCGCCGAACGATGGACGCTGAAGCACGCACAGAGCTTACGGTGTAGCGGACTGTTGGCGCGACACAGCCCACAGCTCAGGACCCCGGGTTCACCAAGCCCGTACTCAGCAAATTAATGCTGAGCCCCTGAGGGGCAACGCATTTTGTGGAAAATGCGCACTCCCCAAGTCTGTCTGCGCAGTACGTCATCTGTGATTTATGAGGTGCACTGTGGAAGGGTCGGCAGTGGCGTAGCTACTACACCAAGGGCCCCGGGGCAAAAATGACGTTGGGGCCCTCTCTAAACTAAAACTATACCACAGGCTCGGACTTTTGAAAATCTTGGGGCATGCTCAGAGGCGTTTCCAATAGGGGAAGTGGTTGCCGGCATGCAGCCGCAGCCGCCGCCCCGCCCCCCCCCCCCCCCGGTATTTCTAAAAATATCTTTATTATATTTTTCTAATTCCAGGTACAAAGGTAAAGTAATATTTTTTTATTTTAGTAGTATTTCTTCTTTTTTGCTTCATCTGGTGTTAATTAAAGACAATTTTAATCTCTGAAAGGAGAAAAGTAATTTTATAATACACAGTAAAGAAATTAACAGCCATTAATTTCAATTTTACGTTTCAGAACTACTGGGCGGCTTTTGCGACCATTTGAACCTGCTTTCCCGTTGTAGTAACTACTGAAATCATTTTCAGAGTTTTCGTCTTGTGACACATGCATATCAGATAATGATGTGTCTGTATTGTGAATACTGTGTTCATTATCGCAAAAACTAACATCGAATGGTCTTCCTGCCGTCTTTCTCCTGCAGGTTTATTTTCTATACAATATTACGAAAATAGTCCCTAACTACTTCTGCTGTTACACCATGTTTGTCGATACCAAAAGGTTCACAACCCATTGTTACATCACACACCAATTCAGTAAACAGGATAAAAAATGTCATGACTTAACACTAACACGATTCCTTGAAGACAATTGACTTCTAAGAGGATACATAAACGTTAAATTAGTAGTATACACATTTTCATCGTATCTACCAAACCCACTTCATTTCTCGTTATTTAACACGACAATTAACGGTTACCGCCTTCAGTTTACGATATTGAACATACAAGCAGCATTCCATTAACATTCGGACTATTTAGAAAATGATCACTTCACTCACATATCAACATGAATTTTAATGCCTACGAATTTAATTTTGTTTTAGATAATCTTTTTACAGCGGTGTATTAAAAAAGTCAGCCATCCATCAATGGAATGAGAGAGTCGAATTTAATTACAATCAAGAAATATAACGTAAAGGAAAAAAATAATACCAAAATTTCAGTGGTGTATGCCGTGCATACCCACTCAAATTTTGGGGTACGCTTGAGCGACCGAGCATACCCGTAATCAACGCCTATGAACTATATAGCCGAGGTGACTGAGGCGCTCCAGTCACGGTCAGCACGGCCACTACGGTCGGGGGTTCGAATCCCCCCTCGGGCATGGATATTTGTGCCGTCCTAGTTCGTAAGTAGTTCATAAGTAGTTTGTAAGTTTAGGGACTGTTGACCCCGTAGTTAAGTCCCATAAGCTTAACAAACATTTGAACATTTGATATGAACTATATAGATGCAATACTACTTCATCAGGTCCTTACCGCTAGCTGGAAGACATAATAAGGCAAACCTTCTCTTAAGTAAATTACTGTGTGTCACGCAGCAGATAATATTTAATCTTACTTGCCAACGTAATTACAACTGTGAAAGTTAATTATGCTGTCAAGCAGAAACTACTGGTTGGATTTGGATGAAATTTTGGAGAGGGATAGAACTGGAGCTGGGTAGGACATACAGATAAAACTACCATGGAATAGTTTTCGATGTAACTCTATACTAGGCAGATGGAATCGCATGCAGAAGCTAGTAAAAATGAGTAATGAAGTTTTACTCAACCACGAAAATATGGCCCCCTGCCGCGAATCAAACCATGAACAGTATTGTCACACACTGCTAGTAATTCAGCACGTGGCAGGGTGCACGTCTTAGCGGACAAGCAATACCTTTTTATGTTTATATTCTGAGATGGGAATAATATTTGGATTTCACTTCGTGCATTTGAAGTTTGTTGGCAGTGTTCAAAAAGTTTAAAGTGGAAAATCCTTCATTCAGGTAAAATATTATATACAGTAGAACGTCGATTATCCGAAGTGTAATTGGGGAGCATGGATGTTCGGAAAAACGATTATTCGTAAAATCGAACTGTACACTTCTACTTGCCAATAAGAAGTACTTACAGTAAATTTATTTATACAGTATTTGGAGTCGCGCGATCCTTCACATTGTGCCGAGCGGCACGCCGCAACACTTGGAAGGCGCAGCTGTTGCTGTGAACAGCTTTGATGCTGCAGCTGCTTCTACCGACTGGAGTGTGCCGATTGTTGTACTCAGCGACTGTCGGCTTGGCCTGTCAGCAGGCCCCACTAGAAGCAATGTTCCGTCACCCTCTGGCCCAGTGCGGCTACTGTGGGCAGCTTAGTTTGACGGGAGGGGGAATTGATGGACGGTAGGGTGGGAAGGTAAAAATAAATAAAAATAAAAAAAAACGACGCTCTACTGTAACTTTTTCAGAACTTTGCTCACGTAGGCCGAGGGGCCCCTTGATCTTGGGGGCCCCGGGGCACTGCCCCGCCTAGCCCTATGATAGCTACGCCACTGAGGGTCGGTATAACTTTGTAAAACACCTTGTAATTTCCTTTTGCGACGTAATGGGGTAGACAGAGTGGGGGCTCGCTTTCTCGCTATTCGTTTTGCAGGCGCACAAAGAACGGCAATGCCTGACCATTCCAGCGGTCTGCCCTTTCCCACACCTTCCATTCCCCCCCCCCCCCCCCCACCCTTTCCTGCTGTCACCTGTCATATCCCCACAACAAATCAAATGCCAAATACTGTTCTACTGTACTTAAATATGCTGTTTACATTTAATATTTTGTCTTAGTCCATTCTGTTTAACAATAACTGTATTAATATATTGGCAGCCAAACGTGTATTTGGATCACCGACCCCTGGGCACCATTTACTTTTTTTCCATATTCTGCTTTAGTTTGCTTGAAGTATGCTATTTAAATACAAATAAGTTAAAAATATTACAATTTAATATCTTAGTTCATGTTTTTTTGTGTAAGTTATATATGACTCACATGGCGCCAGAGTAAAGTGCCAAGTGTGTCATTTGCTATGTCCCTAATAATTTTGTGGTAGTACTCCTGTAAGTCTTTCATTCCACAACATTATTTGCGTAAAGTTCCATTATCGTTTTTCTGCATTGTTACTACAGTCGTTATTCAGTGCTGTTTGCTCCGTAACACAGGGATATTGTAGCAGGAGAAAGTGTCGCGTAGAAGTTATGTAGATGAACAAAGGCATGTACAGAAGCTTTTAGATGAAGTTATGGACATAAGTTACGAAGATGAAGATAATACTGAAATTGAAAAATAAGAGGAATGTGTTAAACTGGGGTACTGTTCATGGAGAGGAAGAAGCTGAAATTCAAAGCAAGAGGGGCACAAAGAAAAAACCAGCAATGATAACTGGCTATAATCAGTCATTTATAGATATCTCTCACCAAATGAAGTCCTATACTGTCTAAGGCGGGGTGCGAAATGGTACAGGAAGCTTGCAGTTGAACTGTTGACAGGGTCAGCACTGGTAAATGCTCTTGTGATTTACCGATACATCAACAAGCTCATCTCAATCACAGAATTCAAAGAGGAAGTGACTTTGAGACTACTCCGTACAGAAGATGTCGATGCCCCTGAGAAATCTCTCACCGTAGCCTGCCTGCAGATTGTGCTCCTGTGAACATGGGAGCAGCAAGTCATAGATGTATAGTTGCTACGAAAAAATGAATGAATTTGTACGAGAGCAAGCTGTCAAGAAATGCAAGTAAACTACATGGAAATGTAAGAAATTGTGACTCATATTTTTGCGAACAGTGTTTCTTCATAAAGCACAGTGCTTGCAGGTGTTAGAGTTACAAATTGGAATTGCCCAATTTTTCAGTCTATTTCTCTGTTGTTGCAAGAGTTGGAGAATGTAATTAAAACTGTATGTGATATACAATCTACTGTATAAGTAACATGTAACACCAAGTAATAAATTATTAAAAAAAAAAAGGAAACTGGAGACCACGAACATGATTTGTTACTGGGGCCATAACATACTGTAACACCAAGTCACAGCACGCTACTGTGAGTTACAATTGCACCATGGAGCTTTAAATAGAAAAATGTCCGTGAGTTGTATTTACTTCCTGACTTCCTGTGGCTTATATTTAACTCAAGTGGCAGTGAATTTGTTGAGACATTGTTTTCTAAAAGTTGGGAATTTTTCTATTTCTTGTAACACGAATACTATTAGTCCTTGAAAAAAATTCATAATTATTTTTCGCGCCTCACTGTGTATCGCTAACTTAATGAGTGGCATGTTCAATACCACAATAATTATAAATTATTTTAACACTGCTTTAAACTTTATTAACTCTGTTAATAAAGTGAGTTAATAAAGTTTAAAGCAGTGTCAAAATAATTTATAATTATTGCGGTATTGAACATGTCAATCAAAGACATATTCCACACTGCGGGCCCCATAGAAGGAAAAAAATAAATAAATAAATATTTTATGAGTGGCGTTTTTCAAGTCGTGAGGATTTCGTTCGTGTTTCCTCACACACCAAAGTCAGAATGAAAGAATACCTACTGGAATAATACAATGCTTCAAACTGTTAGATTGCAGATGTTGGCAAAGATATGTTTCCTGATCGGTAATTATCGCTAAGCGTTTTCGTGACTGCATTACATTATAGTAATAATATGGGTACACAATCACAATTATTTTACAATCTTTTCCTGGCTCTGGTTTTTGCAAAATCATCAATAAGGTCTGTTAAATCTAGACTTGATGCAGCCTTGTTTTCGATTGCTATGAGTGCCGAATGTCTGAGTTGAGCTTGATCCATCCTGTACCTCAGATGCGTTTTGATAATTTTTAATTTGCTAAACGACCTTTCGGCTGCTGCAGAAGAATAAAACTAAATACTTCCGTAACCTCACATTCTAATAATGCATATTTTGTTATGATTTCCTTGCATAATTGGCGAACTGTCTATGTTGGGGTCAATTTCGGCAGGAGAAATTAAAAGTCGTAATTCCACCATTCAACTAAAATATTATGTCTATCGTCCGAAGTAGTTTGGGGACATAGATATTCGGTTATTCGAACTGTACATTTCTGTTCGCCAATAAGAAGTACTGTACAGTAAATGTATTTATACAGTATTTGGATGAGCGCGATCCTTCACACTGCGCCGAGCAGGCACGCCGCAACACTTGGAAGTTGCAGCTGTTGCTGTGAGCAGCTTTGATGCCGCCGCTACGTCTGCCGACTAAAGTGTGCCGATTGACTGGCAGCTTCGCTTGTCGGCAGCGCCACATAGAGGCGTCTTGTGAAGGCCCAATTAGGAGGATTGTTTCGCCAGCCTCCAGCCAGTGGCCCAGTGCGGCTACTGTGGGAAACTTGGTTTGAGGGAAGGGGGATGGACGATAGGGTGGGAGGGTAAAAAAAAATTAAATAAAAAATTAGCCGCTCTACTGTAACTTTTTTCGATAGTCGCTCACGAAGGCTGAGGGGCCCCTGGAGTTCGGGGGCCCCGGGGCACTGCCCCGCCTAGCCCTATGATAGCTACGCCTCTGCTTAGATACGGAAGAGTGGCGCGTCTGTTGGCCGAATAAATACGTGACGGAGCTCATTGACTATTTCCATTTAGCTTACGGTCACTGCGGAGCGAAAAAGTGCGCAGACAAGATAACTGAGTCTGTGGTTTTCGACAATGTGATGAGAAGTGTAACGGGATGCGTGAGAACTTGTGACAGATGCCAGAAAGTAAAAGTAGCTAATATGACAAACCGAGGACCGATGCAGAGTATTCAGTCCAAGGATAGCCTGGAGATATTAGCTACAGATTTATATGGTCCTCTCTTCCGAAAACAATTGGAAATTTCGCATACATTTTGGTTGTATTAGATACGTTTTCTAAATTTGTTAAGCTGTACACATTACGTAAAGCTACTGCTAGAGCAGTTTACAGTAAGCTGATGGACTATTTTCAAAAAATAGGAAAGCTAAAATCAATATTATCCGACAACGGGCCTCAATTCATTTCTAAGATTTGGACGGAAGGTATGAAAGGTGAAGGGGTGGATGTCATCCACATATCAGTCTATCACCCTTCAAGTAAACCTGCAGATCGCTATATGCGTGAGCTGGGCAGGTATTTCAGAACATACTGCCACAACAATCATAAAGCGTGGGGCAAATATGTGTCTGACATTGAGCTAATTATGAACTCGCTGTCCCACGAAAGTACTGGGTTCACTCCTTATGAGATTATGCTAGGAATGAGACCGAAAAGTGTAGTGGAGGAACTCATTAATTTTCCACCGCGGTAAGAATTAAATCTCGCGCAGAAGAAAGAAATGTTGAGAGATCAAATGAATAAGCGTGCTCAAGCACGGATCAAAAGGCACGACGAGAATTTGAAACCAATAAAATTCAAAATTCATGACAAGGTTCTCGTGAAAATGCACGAGAAATCTACTGAAATAGATAATGAGATTGCAAAATTTAAATTTATTATCTGGTGTATCCGCAATCAGGTAAAAAATTCGGTGTGCGGAACATCACTGATTTACAACCATAGCAGAGTAGGGATAATTAACCAGTAAATAAAGAAATGTAATTTGTGAAGGATCATTAGCGAAATGATGTTGCCTGATAGGCTAAGCTTTCCCTAGGTGTACTGAAATTAAGTATGGACTGCTTAAAATGCAAACTATTCAGTGACCTCTCATTAACGTAAATTAGCAAATTTGAGTGCTTAATTAGAGTATGTATAGTAAATGTTCCTGTGAATGATTGTTTTATTCTCTGAGTTCAACTGTATGAAGTGTTTGTGACTTCAGATGTACTTAGACTGGTTATTTAAGTTGCAGGTGACCGATAAAAAAAATTACAAAATTTTAATCAAAGTTGTTCATGTTGTTGTTGTTATTGTTAAGCTTATGGGACTTAACTACGGGGTCATCAGTCCCTAAACTTACAAACTACTTACGAACTAGCTTATACTAAGGACGGCACAAATATCCATGCCCGAGGGGGGATTCGAACCCCCGACCGTAGTGGCCGTGCAGACCGTGACTGGAGCGCCTCAGTCCCCAGTTGTTCATGTAATGAGGCAATTTAAGCTGAATTTGAAGTTGTGTGCCTTTGGACATAGTGCAGAAATAAAATGAAAGTGGGGCACAACACAGTGCTGATGCCAATTATTTCAATGGTAATGAGAGCTTGCGAGAAATTTAGTACTGAGCAGCAAATCAGTGCCTGAAAGAAAAAATGATTGGTTTTATTATTTGAGGACGCAGATAATTTTATGCTGTGTGAATAAGATTTTAACTGAGTGTTAATTGAATAATGTGTAGGACATAGTGATTTATCCTATGTGAGTTGGTTAATGAAGTATTTCGGTTAATTAGTAATTGGTGAGAAAGGACACAGATAATTTTTCTGTTTGAGAAAGGTATTGGTTAGTTATTGTGTGAGGACATAGCGATTTCAACCTATGAGATTAATTAGACTAAGAGCTGTATTTAATGAGTAGATGATAATAATGGACACAGTTGAATATGATCCTGTATGATAATCTCTTGATGTAGTGTTGACTAAATTGATTTCTTTTGTGTTTTTCTTGCATGTCGTTGATCACTGTCTGTTTGATTCTGGTCGTTTCCTTGGATCTATAAGACATTATAGACCAATGGAACGGGGGGCATATGTGACAACAACACAGTGACCAACGGTGCTTTCCAGTCATGTGTGCGTACAGGGTGATATATAAAACGATGCTTTATGCATTTTTCCTCATTATTTGTATTTTTTGTAATTTATTATTTATTTGTATATTTTGTTTGTGATATATTTGCATTGTCCTGCTAATTTCCATATATGTCAAAAATATTGTAAATGTAGTAGACACGCTGGGTTAGCAAGGGCTTTGCTATTGTATAGAATCATCTTTGAGTAGGGAGCTTTTTATCGCTGGTAGCGCAGAGGCGCACAGCGAGGAGTCGTTGTTGAGAAGTAGCGGAGGACAGACGCATTATTTTTGACAGTGCGCTTAGTGGTGTACGGCACAAGTACGTGGATTGGCACTAGTGGAGGAGACGGCGAAGAGGCAATATTATTTATCCATACGGCCACAGCTCAGATAATTAATAAATGCATCAAGAGGAATGCTGTGGGCCGTAAATTGTAATTAACATTCGTCGCCAAGAAGAGCCTGTGTTTGCCAGTTGTTAAGTGCCAACAGTCTTCAATCAGCAGCACCACGTCGCACACCAAATTCAGTAGGATCTGTCCAGTTTGTTTTAGCATGTACAGCTAACCAGCGTATTAGTGATGATTTGTCAATAACGAACACTGTTATTTGTGAACCTGTGTTTAAAAATCATTACCCATAGTCATTGTCCAGACAGATTCCTCCCTCATCCATTGTTTTTCCGAGGATATTCACAAAGTTATAGAAAACTAAAAATCAGAGTCATTAAAGACAATGTGACAGTCGTTAATAAAAAAAATGTGTTCAGAAAAGTATTACTAAACGTAGCTTATGCCAGTGTTGCTGATCAATAGGTTTGCTAAGTTGAACGAAACTGCTAGATTAACTGTCAATTTCAAAAGATATTTCAATAACAGTGTGAAAGATTAATTGTTTTCCACTGTATATTATTTTGAGGTAAAGTTTGTTTTAACTTGCAAGTACTGACTAGTGAGAATAGTAATTGTTTACAAGTGCTTGAATGCTAATAATTCCTGGTTAAAGATAGAGCAAAAGTTGATCAGAAGGTTAAATGGTTCTTTTCTAGATATTCAGTGTTATCATGACAAGTCATTAATTAATTTTTTGAGCTTGCCATTAGTATAGTTAATAGTTCAGTTACTACTTGATTATTGCTAAAGCGCATGGCATACTCGCTGTAGAATAATTTCTGGTACTTATATAAACAATTAATTCTTTGAAACTGTAAATAGTAAGTATTAAGGTGAGAGTTTTTCATAATTAGCTGCATGTTGCATTTGCGCGGCTATGGCTTGCATTTCGCTGTCTTACATTGAACCCTGTGTTAGGGAACTGTTTCTTAGTAATTAGTATATTGTCAGTGTCTTTTGTACCGAATTTGAAGCACATACTGTGATTTTCTGCCCACCCAAATTTTACGTAATTTTTCATGTTTTTAATTAACTTTGCCATTATTGACATCCCACCAAATTATTTGCTCGAACATCGAGCTGGCGACCGTAAATCAATAAGTTATTCACTTTTTCCAAATTAATGCTGTGTTCCGTTTGTTCCGCAATTTTTTTTTTCATTTAAACATTAATAATTTTATTCCAAATTTTACCTTCCACTTTCTTTATTCCTATCGATCGTTGTTGTTTACCAAAGAGGTGCAGCAACGTTCCGGTTATAGCCTCCACTACATCATCGGCTTCATTGCCGATAGCTTTACCACCAAATTAAGATAATTAGGCACACGGGTCATTTTTCTAATTATCATATTCTAACCGGTGGTGTAGGACGGGTAGGGTTATAGACTTCAATTTCAGGTGGAATAAATAAAAATTTTGCAGGTCGCCGATGACATTTTAATTCTTTCAGCGACAGCAAAGAACTCGAAAGATTAAATAAACAGAATGGATTTTTTCTTGCAACGAGGGCATAAGGTAGACATTAACAAGAGCCGAACAAAGGTAATGGAATGCAGTCTATGGAATTAGATTATGTAACGAGATAAAAAAAGGGAGTAGGTGAGTTTTGTTATTTTGGTAATAAAATAACTTCCGATGGCCGAAATAGAGAAGATATAAAATGCAGAAAGGCCATGAGAAGAAAACCATATCTGATGAAGAGAACTTTTTTGATAATGCATATTAATTTACTTGTTTGGAAGCGTTTTTTGAAGGTATTTGTCTGCAATGTAGCTTCGGACAGCAGTGAATAGACGATAAGGAGTTCATATGGAAAGGTGATAGAAGCTTTTGAATTCTAGTGCCACGGGAGAATCGCGAAGATTAAATGGGTAGATCGTGTCCCTAAAGAGGAGTCAACGAACATAATTTGTGGGAAAAGAAATTTCAGGCATATCTTGACTAAAAGAAGATATCAATTGCCGCGAGACATTCTGAAACCTCAAGGAATCGTCAGTTTAAGAACTGGATGAAAGAGTGCGACGTGTAAATCGCCGAGGGAAACCGAGAAACGAAAGCAGTAACCAGTTTGAAAGAGACTCCTATTCCATTTTTGCGTGATATGGTACAGCGACCGTGATAAGTCGAATCCTTGAATAAAAGAATGTCTTGGTTGCAAAAACTTTTATTTAAATGACACATTTCGCTCGGTTAGGGCATCTTCAGATATCCGACAAAGAATAAAAATGAATCAGAGCTAACAATACTTGCATGCATGACAATATTTCAAAAAGTTGTAAATTTTTTTTAGCTTAAAAACAATGCTGAAATAGGTAATAAGGAGTGTAATAATGTACTGTACTAATGTTTTACCTACTCTGTGATAAGGTAGGATTGCAGCTAGGATTGTCTCTGCAAGATATCCTATGGCTGCATTTTAATCTAAACACCCTCTATCACAGAATAGGTAAAATATTAGTACCGTACATTATTACACTCCTTATTACCGATTTCAGCATTGTTTTTAAGCTAAAAAAATTTACAACTTTTTGAAATATTGTCATGCAAGTATTGTTAGTTCTAGTTCATTTTTATTCTTTGTCAGATATCTGAAGATGCCCTAATCAGGCGAAACGTGTCATTTAAATAAATTTTGCAACCAAGACATTCTTTTATAAGAGTTTCAAAGGGATGTAGGTTCTTATTCTGAGTTGAAGAATCTTGATCAGGATAAGGAACCACAGAGAACTGTATCAAACCAGGATTTGAACAGGAAACAACAACAATTTTTTTAAATCTTACCATTCCATATGTGTATGTTGGTGATAGTGGTGGTACAAAAACCGACTGTAGTAACTTTTTTAATAATAATAATAAAACTGTCTTGGCTGTAAATTAGTGGCTTAAGTCTCTGACTCAAACGACTAAATTGGAACCAAGAATTTTATGTCATCTGGACTGTGTACTCTACAAGCAAGTTTACAAAATACGTTTCCTAATAATTTTATTTTTAGTTGTGAAGTTTTGTGAGAACTATCCTCAATAGAGAGTCGAAACATTGTTCTCTTCCGACCCTAAGGTGAACTATCGGGTGAAACTGCTAGACATTTTTGAAAACCAGCAATTTTCTCGGCATCCTCTTTAACGGCATCAGAAATACCGAAACCTGTTTTGAAGCAACGCAATTACAGCGAGTAAATCCGCCCACATGCCAGAGGTAGGCTGCGGCGTCGGCGCCTCAGGAGTCTTGGTGGAGGGGGAAAGGGGGGGGGGGGGGAAGGACGCCTCACGAACCGTGCTTTGCGAGGCCTGCACTGCTATTCACCAGTTTCTAAGTTACTGCTAAAGACGGCAACAGCAGACGTCAATATGTGATATTTAACCAGAACAGGTGGTAATAAACACGATGCGCTTTTGATAAACCAAGGCGCTGTAACGTTGAAACAGAATCCTTTGACACTTGCAAGGTATAATTCAAAAAGTCACCAGATGGAAGAACGTTTCGACTATCAGTATGTAATTTGCCGCCATTTATTTTAACGAACCGCAGCAAAAATGGCTTTTTTGAGAGATCGTGGTTCTTAGAAACACGTTATATTCGAAGCACGTGTGTTACTAACGAAACACCATGAACTACGAAGTTTAACTCCATATGATTTGTCCAATATGGCAAGATCTTGTGACGTAAACCACCACCACACACACACACACACACACAGGGCACGTTGTTCTCCATAAGGCAAAACTCTGACTTGGCAGATTCTTGCCTTCACGCTTCGCAGTGTACTAGATGAATTCTACGCAGTGGCATCACTAGCCGTTATCCGAGGACGTACCGTAAGAGGATTCCATTACTGTAAATCCGCTGAGGGCAACGAACTGCAGGAATACGAAAACTACCGAATTTGTAACTACTTGCAAATTGAAATCGCCATACGAGTTACGCGAAAGTGTTGACACTTCATTAACAGGTATTGGCACAATTTTACGACACGGTTCCATATTCGTCTCAACTGACACCATGACGGCATAAATATGTCTGAAAACTCTTATTTCAGTCGTAGCCACCTGCAAATAATCAATGTTTGAATTTCAGTTTCAATGTTTGAATTAAAACCCCTAATCAATTCAATCACAAGGCTCGTTAATATTTTACTGGTAATTTGGAAGAAGCGTTGGATGTCGCAGTTGCGGCCTACTATCGGTACATTTCGAACACGCGCATCGCAGTGCCTTGTTGCATATTCACTCGCAACAATTGAAGCTGTACTTTTAGGTTCCTGTCTAACAACATTCTTTTAAATTATGAGATATTCGTAGAAAATATTGCTTTTGTCACTCATATAGACATCTACAGTCTAGCTTGTCAAAAGTATATTTCCTACTAAACGACACGCCGATGCTACGGCTGAAAGGCAACGGATGCAATCTCGTCCCGGTCAATTGAAATCCGCGATATGACCTGTCGGCTTTGAACAATGACGTCATATCTAAGTTAAAGACGATAGTTTGTTTACAAGCAGATTTTGTGTTTAAAAAGTGATCAGTAGCTTCTCTCTGATAGATGTAGGTTAACAGAGAGGTTTTTGTTTCGCAAGTGAGCGCCGAAGGCGGGAATTTTGGGCTGAGACCTGTGATCGATAGTACATTCTGTTGTGGTATCTGTAATTTACGAAAATAGTCACAGATTATTATTACAATATATAAATGTTATGATATTATCCCGTATGTTTATAGTCATCGAAAATGTTTATTTTGCTAGTTGGTATGTCTATGTAGCGTATCTTGTGAATCTCAATATGACGTCATTGTTCAAAGCCGACGGGTTGTATCGCGTTATTCATTTATGCCTCGCGTCCTATAAATGACCCGGCATCACTCAAGACCTGGATACCACCGTCAGCTTTGACCGATGACGTCATCAACACGACCAAATCCCGTATACGGGATAACATCTTAATACTTGTGTATTATAGATAGTATATGATCTGTGGTTATCCTCGTAAATTACAGCTTACGGCAGAATGTACTATCGATCACAGGTGTTATGCCGGCCGCGGTGGCCGAGGGGACTGAGGCGCTTCAAAATGTTCAAATGTTTGTTAAGCTTATGGGACTTAACTACGGGGTCATCAGTCCCTAAACTTACAAACTACTTATGAACTACCTTACACTAAGGGCGGCACGAATACCCATGCCCGAGGGGGGATTCGAACCCCCGACAGCAGTGGCCGTGCAAACCGTGACTGAAGCGCCTCAGTCTCCTTGGCCACCGCGGCCGGCTGAGGCGCTTCAATCACGGTATGCACGGCCACTACGGTCGGGGGTTCGAATCCCCCCTCGGGCATGGATATTTGTGCCGTCCTTTGGATAAGCTAGTTGATAAGTAATTTGTAAGTTTACGGACTGATAAATCCGTAGTTAAGTCCCATAAGCTTAACAAACATTTGAACATTTTTGAACAGGTGTCAACCCAAAAGTCGCACCTTCGGCGGTCACTGGCGTAAAAGGAAAAAAAACACGTCTCTCTTAACCTCTACCTCACTTTTAGTGTGAAGCTACAGATCACTTTTTAAACACAAAATCTTAATCTATAATCTATGTTCCGTTTGTAAACAAACTATGGTAAAGGTTTCATACGTGTAGGCATAATTTCTCCGTACTTAATTACGACATACCTTACCTTAAAATACGTGTTTTGCCAATGTATTTCAAGCGCTGTTACATTTAAGCTGCCAAATTTCGTAATATTGATGTATAAATACAAAATCCACCAAATACGGCACATTTGCTTCCGATCGCCTGAATTGGAGGCTGCGCAAAAGGGATATTCATTTGTTGTAAACCACGTGATTATGTGGCTACCGAATCACAGCACAAAGAAGAGTATTGTCGTCAGCCACTGGTAACCAAACCTCACCGCCGCGCAACGTGCATATAAGAATTTTTGACGTTGAAAATTAAACATGCGGTAATGTTTTTATACACAAAACCGCGCAATGTTTACAAGATGTGAAAATTGACGTGTTGACATGAAGTCTCTATTATTTTATTTTCGAAATCACTTGATTACACTTTCAGTCAGTCGATAAAATAAATGAAACATGCTATACCTGTTCTAAGGTTGACAGGTTCTTGTATGTACCCTTGTCCGGTCAATAACTGTAATTGGCCTCGTAAAATGAAGATTTGGAATTAGTTGATGGCGGTTTGGCACATATAAGTAAAACATGCTATAGTACTATATAGTTGAGAGGATAAAATGATTCTAAATCTTCATTTTCCGAGGCCAATTACTTTTACTGGTCAGACAATGGTACATACAAGAATCTGGCAACCATAGAGCAGATATAGCATGTTTTATTTACGCTATGATCTGTACGAAACAGTCGCCAACTAATTCTAAATCTATATTTTACGAGGCCAGTAACTGTTACTGACCGGACAAGGGTACATACAAGAACCTGTCAACCATAGAGAAGGTACAGCATGTTTTATTTATTTTATCGTCTGTCTGAAAGTGTAATCAAGTGACTTCGAAAATAAAATAATTGAAACTTCATGTTAACACGTTAATTTTTACATCTTGTAAACATTGCGCGGTTTCGTGTATAAGAACATAACCGCATATTTAATTTCCAACTTCAAAAATTGTTACTTGCTTGTTCGCGGCGTTGGGGCTTGGTTACCATTGGCTGATGACGATACTCTTTGTGCTGACGACATAATCACGTGGTCTGTAACAAATAAGTATCGCGTTGCGCAGCCTCCAATTCAGGCGATAGGAAGCAAATGTGCCGTATTTGGTGGATATTGTATTTATACATCAATATTACGAAAGTTGACAGCTTAAATGTAACGGCGCTTGAAAGACATTTGCAAAACACGTATTTTAAGGTGAGGTATGTCGTAATTAAGTACGGAGAAATTATGCCTACACGTATGAAACCTTTACCCAAACTATCGTCTTTAACTCAGGCATCACATAATTACTCGCGCCACCTACAAACACGCACGCACTCGACAACATGGCGATGCCAGAGGTCAATCGACGAGCGGTATCCCCGTCTTCAGATGAGCCAATGACCCCAGGTATGTAGAAGAGACAACACATTTTATCACAAAAACAATGTACTTACAAATATTTACACACAGTCACTGAAAGCATAAACACATACGCATTCCCCAACAACATGAACTTCAATAACAATTCTGTCAACAACTGCTCCGTTCACACAGAGATTCGTAGCCAAAACCAAATGTGCACACATTAGTACGCGAGAAAGAAGCTTCTATTTCATATGAAACAATCTCACACGGAATTTTACCACCTCGAGCAAAAGTAGATTGCGTGTAACATATTACAATGCGATGATCAGCGCGCGCGCACACACACACACACACACACACACACACACACACACACACACACACACAAAATCGTAAGCAGGAACACGGTGTTATGGATCCATCTTCTGTTTTTGACGAAACCAAAACAAATAAGGAGGACTAAAGTAATCCAATGAGAAGTTGATATGACAGGCTGATAACGTTGCAGTGCTCCCCCCTCTGTTTACAGAGTATTGCACCAGGGGCGCTGTCAGACGCGTGAGGTTCCTTCACACTGCAGGAGGGCAGACGGCTGGGTGGTGAAGCGCCGTTTACCTGCGTCGCCGGCGACGGCCTCCTGCGGCGGACGCGGTCGCTGGGCAGTCCCCGCGCCTTGGGCATGCGTCAGGCAGTCTGCCTCTGCCGCCTCCGGAGCGTCTGTCGGCACACGCGCGTTTGGCAGCCGGCGGCCGTCTGGTGGCTTGAAATAGCAGCCAGGTCCCCCGTGCGATCGAGAACACCACCTTTGCTGCGCCATCTTCCGCGCCATGCCGATCGCTACAGTAGCGAGCCACCGCCTGCTTTTATTTACTCTCTCTCTCTCTCTCAGAAAAACGAACACACACACACACACACACACACACACACACACACACTAGGGCGACCAACTCGGCTCACCTGAAGACGGGGATACCTCCCGTCAGCTTTGACCCGTGACGTCATCGCAGCGCGGTAGTTTTGAGCTGCGTGCGTGTTTGTAGAAGGCGTGAGTGATTATGTGGTGGTTGAGTTAAACACGATAGTTTGTTTACAAAAAGAACAGATTAATATTTTGTGTTTAAAACTTGATCTGTTGCTTCTCTCTGATGGTTAGGTGTAGGTTAACCGACAGATATTTTTTTTTCTCCGTATGTGAGCGCCAGGGCGCGAATTTTTGGTCTAAGACCTGTGATCGATGATACATTGTGTTATCTATAATAACTACAGATACAGAAGTGTTAAGATATCCCGTATACTGGTTTTCCGACGTCTTGATGACGTCACGGGTCAAAGCAGGCGGGTGGTATCCGAGAGTACAGTTTTGCCACCAACTCTCCCGTATTGCCCGGGATCTCCAGTTTATCAATACGGTGCAGTAGCACTATATAAGTAGGGTCATTTACAAGACGCGATTCCACCCGTCCGCTTTGATCCGTGGCATCGGAGTGTTGGTAGTGTCAGACGTTATAGCTGCGCGGTAGTTTTGAGGTGCGTTCGTCTTTGTAGGTGGGGTGAGTAATTATGTGGGGGTTGAGTTAAAGACGATAGTTTGTTTACGGGCAGAACATAGATTATAGATAAATATTTTGTTTTTAAAAAGTAATCTGTAGCTTCACTCTGATACTGTGGTAGTGGATAACAGAGTTTTTCTCTCCTTTTTTTCCCCCTTGCAAGTGATGGCCGAAGGCGCAAAATTTTGGTTTTTGGGGTGTCACCTGTGATCAATGGTACATTCTGTTGTTGTAATCTGTAATTTACGAGGATAACCAGAGATTATTTATTACCTACAATTCATAAGGTTTACGCTCTTATCCCCTATATGGGTTTTCCGCCATGTTGATGACGCATGGGTCAAAGCAGGGCGGAATCGAATTATAAAATATTGCCCATAAGTATGTAGGGAAACGACTGTATATTGTGCAGTTTTTTTACACAAGTTTGTGACATATTTTTTGCACCAAAGTTGTTACATTTTTGTACAAATTAATGACATTTTTGCACAATGTTGTTATATTTTTGGTCAAGGTGATATTATTTTAGCGAAATGTGGTCTTAACTTCTGTCACGTTTGTTTAACATTCAGCTCATTGTTTACATTTGTACGTAAGTTTCTGTTTGTACCAAATTCAGTGGTTACCTTCCAAATTAGGTTTTCATATGCAACATTCGCCCTTTTAGGCCAAATTTGGTGTTGAAATTTCCTAGTATTGCTGCTAGCTTTCTGCCATATTCTGTTCTTTGGTAAATTTGGTAGTTTTTCGCTAAATTGGTGATTTTTACCAAATTCTGTGATTGCTCATTAATCTAATCGTTATGCAAATCTGATGCTTTGTCAAATTAAGCGATTTACGACTTTTGGTGTCTCTCTTAATTTTGACGTGTTTGCCAAATTTAGTCTTTTAACTTTTTACTTTTACAGCAGTTTTTATATTTGATGTTGTGAAATTTAGTGTTGTTAAGCCGCGATAGAATGGTTCTACGGTTATAGCCGTCATGTTAGGGACAGTACGAGTACTCCTGCAGGAGGTTGGAATCCTCCCTCGGGCCTGGGCGTGTATGTGTTGTCGTTAGGATAGGTTTAATGTTCAAATGTTTGTAAATCTGAGGCTTACAAACTTAAAGTAAATTATTCTAAGGACAACACTAACACCCATGACCGATTGAGGACTCGAACCCCCGCCGGCGAACGGCCGCGCGCACCGCAGCAGGGTGCCTCAGTACGCACGGCCATCCTTCCACGCCCAGAATAGGTTTAGGGTAGTTTCAGGAGTTTGTAAGTCTAAGTACCGATGGCCTCTGGACTTTGGTCCCTTAGATTAAAAGAACATTCGAACATTTGGTATTGTCTAGACATTTGGCGTCGTCGTGAAACTTTGTGTCGTCTTGAAATTTGGCGTCGTCATTAAATTTAGCGGTTTTTGTTAAATTTGGCATTTTACTGCCAAAGTTGGCGCTATTTATTGTCAAATATGGAATTATTTTTGCAAAAGTTGGTGTTTTTTATTACCGAAATTGGCAGATATTTTACGAATGCTATACATTGTGGCAGAATTTGTTGTTGTGTGTTTCAACCTGGCTTTCTTTTCCTCCAAATTCTACCATGGTCGCCAAATTTTGTGCTTTTTTGAGACATAGATCGGTGTTTCTGGTTACATTCGATTTCCATTTTTTGCCAATTTCGGTACCGATTTCCTCGTCACATCGAATTTGTTTACACATGAACTCTTTTATTTTAAGTTTATACCCGAAAAAAAACCTCAAGTACCCCCGGTATTGCCTTGTTAGGCTATCTGAAGACATACCTGACCGAGTAGTGGCGTTTTCAAGTGAAGAAATCCGGCAACGGCTGGGCGAGTCCTTTGTTGATTACCATAACCTCTATAGTGCATCCATGGACGCCATCGGCAAAGGACGGTAGCGCGCTATTGGCCCACCTAGGGCCGTAATGCGAAAGAATGTCTTGGATCTTTAAGACATCACAAATAAAAATATAGTTTTAACGTTCAGTGACTGTATAAAAAAAAAGCCTACTGTACCTACACTTCCAGCATTTTTGAGTGAAAAAATTACAAATATTGCGATTTCATGTAAAAATCTCAGACTTTGCGTTATTTCGCTGAAAACTCGCAATGTTTGCGTTATTTTTCGCGACATTTTCCTGTCGCTACAAACACGTTTGAATTCGACGAGAGAGTAATCGCGGTTTTGGTGCCCGGTTCCTGCTTTGCCGAGAACCTCTCGGTGAAAATGTTTTAGATTGGAGCAGCGCCAATTTGTACTGCTATTGGCAAATTCTGAACGACTAACGGGGACTGGCGCCGACGCAAAAGACGTCCATTGCGCTGAAAGTAAAGCTCGGCTAATAGCTCCAATTCAGTGTACAACATTTCGATTTTAGATGCAACAAACCTCATTTTTTCTGGGAGGTTTATGAAGCACACTTTAAACCAGTTCGAATCGGTCCAAACATAGCAGGGTAGTAAAGAAATCAATGTCGAATGCTGATCATCCGTTGTGCGAATGTCATGGTCAAAACTAGCTAAATTTATCCCGTGCTGAAACTCGCTGGACGGCCATACAATAGTGGACTTGACAGTATTTTCGCAATTATCGTTTCTTTCTTTATACTAAATTGCGGAAAGATTTTTAAACAACTACAATAAAAAAAAACTCTTAACAACGGCATTCATATAATTTTTCGAGCAGTTTAGTACTTTAGATTTACAAACTATTAGAACATGTGAATTTGAATTTTTCGTGAAGAAATTATTAAAATTCAGAGGAGGACAGGCGTCGGTGTGACGTCAGCCCAGACCGCTCTGTCGGCTCTTAAGGAAGGAGAGAGGACCGTGTGACGTCACACGCTCTGTACTGCTGCCGCGAAGAAATAGAACGTAGGGTGTGGAGAGCAGCAGTTTTGGAAACACAGCGAACAGATCTGGTGTGAAAAATACTGTGAGGTCTTTGATATCCTAATTTTCAAACATACCGTTTTAATTAAATAATAGACACAGGTTACAGACAATTGTATATCGAGAACATTAAAATACACGTGTAATTTAATGTGAGGATGGCACTGTCAAAGAGAATGGAACATAATACAATTTTCTGTACAATTTAGAGCAAACCTGGACATTACAATGAAGTAGACATTTTCCTACAGTTATCAGTACCTGTATTAAAAGAAATGCTGTGTTGCTCGTCGGATGTTATTGTGGTAACTGCCCAATATTTAACCGTCGCAAGTGGGCGACGTCTTCAGGTGCGATGGACACAGGAAGGAATGCGTCGCTCATTGGCCAGCAGTATGTCCATCGTACCTGAAGACGTCGCCCAGTAGCGCCGGCGAAATATTGTGCAGTTACCACAATTACATCCGCTGTATGGCCCGAGAAACATTTTTACAAAAAGAAAAGAAAACAAGTTTTTTTTTTTTTTTCAAATCAAACCAAATTTCCCAGGGCAGTGAGCGCTCGAGGGGTGCACCTGCATTGTCTGCTCTGTGACAACTCGAAGTTACTGCATCTTCTAGTTAAAGACTCCTTTTCGTTACGCCCCTATGCAAGATAAATTACGAATTCTGTTGGTTATACGTGCAGGGAGAAATTCCCGTCGGAGGTTCGAGACCTCCCTCGGGCATGGCTATTTATGTTGTACTTAGCATACGAGTAGTTTGTAAGTTTAGGGAGAACTGACCACTGCAGTTTGGTCCCATAGTTTTACAAACATCTGAAAACATTTGGAAAGAGAAAAAAAGTACATAACAAGTATTCATGAGTGGCATTCATGCATCTTTAACTTCAATGGATGGTCGTCATATTGCGCGACGCAAGACTTACCATGTTACTTCGCTTTACGACATTCAACATGTTGAAAGTAGCCTGTTATTAAAATAATCAAGATCTCGGGCAGTGAGATCTGCAAATGTAAGTTAATAGGCTCACTGCTACTCTAAATTACTTTGAGTGACCACAGTACATGCGCAATGGAAATTTATCTAACTGCTCACTCCTTAAGGGAGCAGCCAACGTTTTAACAAACACAAAATCAATGTTAAAAATAAATGAATAGATAATTAAACATGGGACAGGGAGCATGAAAAGATAAAGCAGAGGTTTGATACTTTAAAATCATAATCTATTCAGGAAAATGAACAAGCAACTAAATGTGGGGAGACCAAATTAAGCACACACCTTGTGCAAAAGTGACTTAAATCATGAAATTACTGCCTGTAATAAAATTGTTTCTGCCCTTTATGAATATGGAGGTAATGTGGGAAGAAATTTGCAAACACACAATGGGTAGCTGAAAGCACAGTCATTCATTCACAGACACGTGCATAATGCTTGGCAGTACATTTTCTCTGCGTGAACACTCAATAACAGCGGCAAAACGAAGCATCGGCGGCCTCTTGACGAGGTGGCAGGTGTCTTGATCACAAATTTTAATTACTCTGTGCACTAAACAAACTCATGTGTGGGAAGGCAGCGATATACTACTCTTAAGTACCAAGTAGTGTGTGACCATGGTGAATTACATAGAATTTAAAAAATAAATTATTTCAGAATAAGCGAATAGAGCACACGCGAGAATTCGTATAGAAGAAAGCTAGTATTAAAAAAACCATGGCCAAAGGCTGAAGTAACTACCGTTACGAAAGCACGTGGTACAATATGTCATACAAGACAGGAAAGACAGAATCAAAAATATGAAAAATATTTAGCATACTCGCATACACCGGATGTAGAACGCACTAAAAGCGACGCAGAGTGCGTTCAGAGACTAATGTTTACCAACTCTTGCTACCTGGCCAAGACAATTTCCTTTACAACCGCTCCCAGAGAGGTCTCCTGTCACTTCTTTCGTCCAAGATTAGGTTGCCATGACACTAACAACACGGCCACCTTGCCAAGCAAGCTTGTCTCTGGCCATCCAGGAGACGACAGCGCAGACGACAAACGAAACCATGCGTTCTTAACTACAGCAAAACGAAGCCTAAAGTGGGAGGCGGCGACTGTAAGCCACTGCGCGGCAGTCAGTCAATATTAAGAACAAGCTTCTACATTCACGTGAACACACAAGTTCGATCACACGGGTGGAAACATATGTAAATATGGGGCAAACATATATAAACATGGGGCATTGATCATCAATAAAAAGAATAAAATAATTAACACACAGATAGGTAGCATTAATGTTGCAGAAACACTTTAGGTTAATGAATCAATCAAAATGGAACACGACCACACATTCAGTGGAAGTGTTTCAGTGTTATAGAACACGGCAGTATGAACAGTATTATTTAACATATTTATGTATCACCGTTTTTTGTTTCGTATAAGTGTTTTTGCACCCGTGTGTTAGCTCGATAAGCGAGTGCTCTTCTTTTACATCTTTAGTTCTGGTCAGGACATACATTTGCCTTTTTTGTATAGTGGTATCTGGTATTGTTTATTCTGGTAACTACGAACACTGAAGATTTGAAAAACTACATATGTAATAAATCACACCGTAACTATAATTTGCCAAGCACAAGTAAATGTGACAACGGGTGGCCCATGTGATGCCGCCACTGAGAACGTGTGCTGCTGTTACTGTGAGTGGTTTTAATGCCGCCGCTTTACAGCAATAACCCCAAAACCACTGCTACGGTGAAAACAGCTATTCAGGAGGTCATCATCGAAGTTACGACACTTCGATGAGTAATGCTGAATTTCGCTATTCGTCTGCGCCAAATCATCGTCCTGAAATGTATCATAATGTAAATCCTAATATCCATAGTGACGTTTACATGTTGAATAATGTGGGTACACGTCGTAGTCGGTACCTAAACGTTTTGTTTAATATAGTTCAATGACTGTCACCCTTAATTTCGGGGAAAAGATCAGAATGATGAGAGAAGAAAATTCTTGATTTTCTTCTTAAAAGAAACGAGGCATTGAAATGTGTGTAACGCTCAGGATATATATATTCGTTAGCAGTCTGCGGTCTGCTCGACTGCAGTCTGCGGTGCGTCACCGTCACGAATGCCTTTCGAAAGTCGAGAAATATGTAGTCAGCGTGTTACCTTTAATCCAAAGCTCACAAGATGTCACGAGAGTAAAGGGAAAGCTGATCGATGCTTCTTAAAGCCGTCCTAATGCACGTATAGAAGGTTTTCCGTTTCAAGGAAATTATATATTACTATAGTTCAATAATTGTCTCTTTGTAGATGGATAGTTTTTCACTCTGAAATCACATGTTTACTCTTCTTTTCCTTCCTCAGTCATGTTTTCTATATTACCAACAAGCGACTAGACTGGCCACCCATATTCGTCTATCATTGATCGTTTTAATTACTCATAATTCAAAAGAGATATTTATCAATAGCAGCAGCCAAACGGATATTCGCGGACTCTGAGTTCGTCCTCTCTTTGCACCGCCATGCCCGGTAAACTGACGTATGTTCTTTGGAGGCGAGGCAGATTTTAGCAACCCTTCCTTTCCTTGTTGGCTGGTGCTGTGATCCTATATCGAGAAGTGACCACCTAAAGCCGCAGATCACGTCTTTCGCTGCTGCCACCTACGGAACAAGTTAGGCATTATCCTGTTATTATCATAATTGCCAGATGCTGCGCAGTCAATCTTGTGCCAATTCCAAACCAGCGATCAGATACTAAAATTACATATCTAAGCCCTAAACTCGTGTGTGATCGCCACTGTACGCGGGTCACAGTAAAACTTGTTCTTACTGATTTATTTGTTTATTTATTACTATTTTTATACGAAAGACTTGACAAACAAGTATTGTTAAATGACGGACAGTGGCTAATACGTTTTCAACTGCGCAGTAACTGCGCACGCTAGTCCTTCAAGAATAAGAAATATGATGTACAGAGACCGTGCTTAAACGAAGTAAGCATATGCAAATGCCCTTCAGGAATGTATGCACTTCTGAAGGAAACGGATACTGCGGTGACTACAACAGTGAAGGACTCAAGAATTTTATTCATAATTGCGAATACATTTATCGTAATAAGAATTATTACTCTGTTATCAAATTGTGGTAATTTGCATAATTGGAACTGAGAGTCTTTTTAAAAGATCGCAACCCCTTCAAACATTTACTCGTGGAAGACATAAAAAGAGAAAATTTTCGTATGGTTCAAGTAGGTCATAGATAACCCACAAAAAAAGCACGACAGATGCAAAATTGAATGAAGCTAAAAGCAGAGTAACGTCATTCAAAGTCGTCGAACAGTAAATCGTAAACACGCGCCAAAAGGACAAAATCAGAGGATTATTCATGAGAAGCCGTACGCAGTCAACTTAGCGCAGTACAGTGCAAAACCCAGACATCTGACCCGGTCATCGTCTATTTCTCTGATCGGTGTTCAGTGACGTCTGCTGGGGGGGGGGGGGGGAGGTGAAGTCAGTAATCGTCTGCTGCTGCTGGGAGGGGGGTGGGAGGGAAGTCAGTCAGCGTCTACTGGTGGGTCAGTTGTCTTCCGCAGGGTGGGGGACACAGGAAACTGCTCTCAGGTTCATTCACGTTAGTATCCAAAGTATCTGGAGCTGAACTGTCAAGTCGTTTCACCGTTTAAATATGATATATAGGTTGCATTCCGAGCGCATAAAGAGATTATAAAACCTCTATGGATATTTACCTCACGGGGAGAAAGCTATTGTTCAGTCCATACATTAATAGAAGGCTTGGAAGCACAGTTATAGGATGAGAAGGTCGGCTTAAGCCATAGATCAATTTTGCCGAAATTTCTTTAAAGGACGTAACAATGTTCAGAGAGTAGCTTATTATGCAGTTAAATAGCTTATAATGTCTGTGAGCTAGCACAGGTAGAGGTCATACCTCAAAACCAGAATAATGATAATAATAATATTATTTGGTTCCTTTTACCGAAATATCCGATGGAAGAATTGCAGAAAGATTAAAAAATCGAATCTAATTTCAATTACATACACGACTTATTCAATTTTAGTTGGTGTTGACTTCAATTTATCAAAGTAAATAATGTAAATATACCTGGTTTCAGATTAAGAATAGCTGCAAACAACAGTAACATATAAGTAAATATCTTCAAAACAGTGAAGCAACTTCAATCTCCTAATACAAAAAATGTAAATCTATCGGACCAAACTGCGTGGTCATCAGTCCGTAGCTTACAAACTACTTAAACCTAGGTAAACTAACCTAAAGACAAACACACACACCCATGCCCCAGGGAGGACTCTAACCTCTACGGCAAGCAACCGCGCGCCCCGCAGCGAGACGCTTTACACCGCTCAGCTCTCCACCGCGGCAATCTCCTAATACAAGTAAATCTGCTCCACATTCTATACCTATAACATTTACATCAGATTATGCGGATGCAAAGGTCCATCGATATTCTAGAGAGGTAAGAAGTAATCAAAATGTTCAAATGTTTGTATAGTCTATGGGACTTAACCACGGGGGTCATCAGTCCCTAAACTTACAAACTACTTATGAACTACTTACGAACTAGGACGGCACAAATATCCATGCTCGAGGGGGGATTCGAACCCCCGACCGTAGTGGCCGTGCAGACCGTGACTGGAGCGCCTTAGTCTCCTCGGCCACCGCGGCAGGCTAAGAAGTAATCCAATAAATCACTCACCTAGTTCATCGACGTCGATTTGCTGTAAGGTTTTCCAAGATATGCTATGTTAAAACATTTTGAATTACCTCGAAAAACCTCGAACGATCTAGTGACCCTTAATCAACACGCATTTAGAAAACACTTTACTTATTAGCATGTAGTGATGAGTGCTATCGACATGGGATCTCTAATTGATTCTGTACCTTATTCACGATTTCCAGAAGGTTTTAGACACTGTATTACACAAACGGCTTTTAATCAGATTTCGTGATGAGGAAATATCTGGTCAATTACGTGATTAAATTAATAATTTCCTATCGCACGCAGCGGTGGAGTAGCCGAGCGGTCTAAGGCGCCTCGCTGCGGAGCGCGCGGTTGCTCGCCGTCGGAGGTTTGAGTTCTTCCTGGGGCATGGGTGTGTGTGTGTTTGTCCTTAGGTTATTTTAATTTTGTTAAACTAGTCTGTAAGCTACAGTCTGATGACCAAGCAGTTTGGTCCGATAGATTTACAAATATTTGAAGACTTTCCTGTCGCACCTCGCTGTTTGGTCCCATCCACCCAACAACCAACCAACCACCCACCAGCCTGTAGTAACTGAGGGAAAGGCGTCGACTATAACAGGAGTGAATCTCGCGTTCCGCAGGGTAGTGTTGTAAGCCTTCCGCCGTTATATGAAAGGTTCACAACCTAATCTGAGCAGTCCTCTATTTTTTTACTGATAATGATGTCATTTATCGTCTAGTAAAAGTCATCGGAAGATTAAAGCTAAATGCAGAACGATTTACATAAGATACCTATAAGGCGCACTTAGCCCTTGGTCTTTGTGAGTCCAATAGGGTATTTTCCTGTATTAAAAATATGATTCTAATTGTTGTTAGTCTAAATTATTATAACATTCAGATAGCATTTTCGCTCATTATTCTTACAAAACATCTCTTATTTTTACGTAATTTAATTTCACGATTAGATCACGTGATTATTGGCTGAAGTACTGGTGACGTCACATACCACTAGGAGGCGGCAACTAGTAGGCGGAGCTGTATCGTTATTAGCGTTTCCTTAATATCTCAGCGTACAGTTTAGTTTTTTCGTGATGTAAAAGCCTTTACAGCTTTTATGGAAAGATGGAAAAGAATTATTTGATGTCAGACGGCCGAAACCTCCCTTCAGTTGAAGCATTTATGGTATCTTCATTCTTCAAAAGGAATACAAATTTTTACGTGCCACAATTGAGAAATGTGAAAACTGCATTGCAAGTAACGCATACCTACAGTTCCAAGGTAATTATTGCTAGAGATATTTTATGACATTGGAGAAAGTACTTTCTATCCAGGTGGCCTCTAGTGTTTATGTTGGCAACATCAACAACACGATAGAAAATCCTTGCCAAGATGTTCGGACCTCGTAGAACGACTCGATTAGTGTATCGTACAGACCATGAAGTAAATAAATAATGCTGTTGTTGCTCTATGATTGACTGGTTCTTGTATGTACCCTTGTCCAGTCAGTAAAACTAATTTCCCTCGTAAAGCCAAGGTTTCATGACAAAACATTTGCGTTTGCGCGCGATTGGCTAATGGCGACGTCAAATGATTCTCGCTGTTCAGCATCTGTTGCCAACATTATCACGGGATGCCGCCGGGATAGTTCGTAAAATTTAACCCAGTAAAGCACGCAATTTAGGGAGTAATTTCATTTTTAAATACTTCAGTAATTGTAGTATGGTGTAACTTCAAAACCTGTAAAATACAGCAAATGCCTTCTTGTGTATATTTATACAAATCTCTAAAGTCTCGAACTGGGACAGCAGAAGCGTCGGCGGAGTTTTCATATCGCTCGTAGGTTGGCAACGAACATTTCGCGTAGCCAAAGGCATGTCACGTAGAGAAACGATGGAATAAATTTATAGTGCCGGAATTAAAGCGATTTTCTGGTTTGTTGTTTTTGCGAGTGGATGTTTGCGATTGTGTGCCAATTTCTGCCAGTTTCAGTTACAAGTGACAGTACACCTCAGAATTTGTTGTCTAATCTGGTGGTTCTTGATGATCTAGTAACTAACAAACGTTGTATTCTGAATTGGTTAGTGATTAATTTTTACGAATTAAACGTCACAACATGACATTACGACGATTTTTGCTTCAATAAACGCATTTTTGGGTAACACTTTTAATAGCATTTAAACTTGCATATTACGAAAGTTTAAAGGCTAAATGAACCGGCGCATTAAAGACCTCTCCCATATACGTATTTTACGATAAGGTATGTTGTAGTAAAGTAACCAAAAGGGCGTTGTCGATGTATAAAACGATTACCCATTATTGAAACGGTTGTTTGAATAATACCTACCGGCGATAGAAGTGCACTTACTGGAGATAAATAATCAGTGTTATACTTTATAGTGGGCTAAAACAATATTCGTGTTGTACTTTCACCAAATATATTAGATACCGATTTTAATTACATATAAATCGTGGGCGTGAACATCACGAAGTTATACTTCGCAAATGCAAACATCAGCTCAGCAACATGCACATAACACTAGTTTACACGTTAACAGTGAACTAATGGAATAATATTAAGTGTTTGCTTACATCAAAATAATCCTCACAGAAATAAACATGAAGTGGCCGCTATTTTATTTGAACCTCGTCGAATGAGTGTCAACCACATTTTGCGCATCTGCTCACGCTTTGGAATTCGCAAAAACAATTGTTTTGGTGTCTTTATAGACGTATTGCTACAGTGCGGAACTACGCAATATTTATAGGTCTTTTTGCGAACGTGTATGCCCAAACAATACAACACTATTTGTGCATGTTACGAGAGCAGCAGCAGCTTCGTGATTTGTGACGTCACAGGCATCACGTGACTCAAATGTAGCGTTTTAGCGGTCTTTCAAATTATTTGAATTACTTTTCGTTTTTCTTTTAAAAGTATTGATATTAAAGGGGTAAAAAAGCATGTTTGGAGCATAATATGACGTAATGAACAATTTAAACGATTTCCAGAAAACAGTCAAATACCCTACTGAGGAGCTACTTCTTTGAGAAGCAGCGACTCTGGTCAAGAGAACCGACACAGTGGCCAGGAGTGCGGGGCGCTGACCTTGTCTCCCTTCACACCACATCCGTTGACGACTTCGCGTGGAGGATGACACGGCGGTCTTTCGGTTCCTATTGGACCTTTCGAGGCCTAAACGGAGGAGTTCAAAATGTTCAAATGTTTGTATAGTCTATGGGACTTAACTATGGGGTCATCAGTCCGTAAACTTACAAACTGCTTATGAACTACTTACGAACTAGGACGGCACAAATATCCATGCCCGAGGGGGGATTCGAACCCCCGACCGCAGTGGCCGTGCAGACCGTGACTGGAGCGCCTTAGTCCCTCGGCCACCGCGGCCGGCAAGCATCGTTAAACACAATAACTGTGTACGTACATTGTCAAAAATAAAACTTTAAGGTGCGGTTTAAAGAGCACAGTAATAGAGAGAATGGCTCATCTACAGTGGCAAAACACCTAAAAATTGAACGAAATTCGTTGGGCTCCATAAATGATAGTTTGAAAGTCATGCACTATGAGGACAAAGGTTGGTTATTATAAAATCTCGAAGAAATTGAGATCTTTTGTGCGTTGAGAGAGGATTCCAGAAGCATGCTCAACGAAAAGACAGAACTATCTAAAAACCATTACTTGGCACATTTTAGCAACCTCCTCCTTGAGAAACACTGATGTATGTGCACGTATTAAATATCGATTTCTTGCTTTTAACTTCACTGCAAAATTTAGTGCGTAGTTCCGTTACAAAATCTTTAATTTAGTGACTGATTTTATGAATAAATGTTAAGTATCTTGACTAGAATATCTTTGTCCACCAGTGACAGCGGTTAACCAAATGGACAATCTTTGAAGTTGGATCAGCTGTCCGTTAGCGCACAACTTGCTGCCATCTGAGAAACATGTGGTACTGCGCAAAGTTTTATTTTTGACAATGTACATACACAGTTATTATGTTTAATCATGCTTCCTAGCAGCAGATAAGTTTTATGGTAGTAGGAGGTTAGTTTTATTGAAATATTTGTGGTACAGTCCTTTGTATATAGTGCCTTTATTATTCTACGTTTCCTTGTTTTACAGAACTTGATAATGGGATAAGGTCGTCCCGAAACATGTCGTGTTGACATATATATTTTATTATCGACAACTGGTGCGTTAGGTACAGTAATAAGAACCCAGTGCGTTATCCTCGATGGCGAGTGTTCATCACAGACAACATTCAACCGAAAATTTACAAAATATACAAAGCAAAAAGTGCAGAGCATAATAAGTGAAATATAAAATCTTTAAACCTTCAAGAATGTTGCATTGGTTAAATGACATGTTTTTTGGATGGTATATGACAGGAATGTTCTTGAGAGAATGGTGTGGCTCAAGGTTTTGCGGGTGTTTCCGGATCTACATGTGTTATTGCACGTACGTGAAATCTTTCACTTTGGTCACCACAAATTTATGATGTTGCATCTGTTGGGACTATTGTGCGTTGTTGATCTAAAAAGAGTTACATTTGCACATTTCGAACAGGCTGTTACATTATATTATTTTAATGTCTGTTAGCAACATGTTATTGTGTGAATCAGAGAAAGATTCAATAAAATAAATAATGCTATTCTCTTTGTAATGATAATGTCTTTGGCACTCGAAAGATCATACGATTCACACGCTAATACCGCTTTGTTCAGATCGCTGCAGTTGTTTTGACATGTGTACGTGAGAAATGCAGTTTCAAAGCAATGTATTAATTACGTATTACAGATCGATGATGTCTCCTCTCTCTCTCTCTCTCTCTCTGCAGAAATACAACTATGAGTATTTGTGATACTTGAAAACTGACTCTGCAAGACCAGATGTATGGTACTTGAGCTAAGACGTGGCATTCATGCATGTCTGACATTTTCAACGAGTAAATAATGTTCGTAAAAGTGTACTGACATTTTATTTTACTTTTTGATTTGTGTTATTTATATGTTTTTATTTGATTTTGTAATTAAAATGTCTAAAAATCCGGAACAATGTTGGAGTACTAAATGTACAATAATCCATAGTCGATTGAAGGAAACTGTTTTACAAGACTGCAATCCCGCACAAACAAAAGTCATAAATGTTATCTCTCCTTAGTCATGACACTTCCACATTCGAGAAACCAGAGAAATCTCAAAATAACGGCGCCATCACTTAGCTGTATAATATGGCACAGATACAACGAATATTATTTTTGACTATTATTTACTCTCAACTCTGAACTGAAACAACCATATTTACTCGCAATAGGTCTAGTAAAACACTGGGACAATCCCTACGGAAGCTGAGCAGTACATCCTCAGACATTTTTACTCGTAGGCGTTGGTGTCATTTCTTCTTTCAGTAGTCGTGAAATCCGGATCACACAAACGTAATCCATTCGCTCGATTGGCATTCAAACTTTTGTCATGATCGTATGCTTCGTGATCTCGCCCGTCACGATCCAGCTGTCATTCTGGGTAACTCGGCCATTCTTTGTCGTCCCGCATTGGTTTTGGATTTCGCAGTTGCCACACTTGCATCTAGGGAGCCGTCAGAACACACCATACACCGATTCATTGGTTTGTCGCCTCGCGCTGACAACTACTTACTGTTCGTATGGAACCTCCGGACATGCAGGGAATTCCGCCGCTGCACTTTGACGTAGTAGCCTGTCACGCCAAACATATATGCTGGCTTACCTGAAACAAAAGAAGACAAAAGTTTAACCACTAAATGTAATGTTTCAATGCCGTTTGTTGCATTATTGTTGGTATTATATTTTTGGGATTAATGCGACTTCGGAGGCTTTGCAAACACAAAACGCTGGTTCACATTGAAGTTAGCTCAGCAAGCCGTACTGTTTATGCTTACCTACATCTACATACATACTCCGCAATACACCGTAAGGTGCATGACGAAGGGTACACTGTACCACTACTAGGCATTTCCTTTCCTATTCCACTCCCAAATAGAACGAGGAAAAACAGAATGCCTATATGCCTCCGTACCATCCCTACTCTCTCTTATCTTGTCTTTGTGATCACTACCCGAAACATAAGTAGGCGGCAGGAAGATCGTACTACACTCAGCTTCAAATTCCGGCCCTCTAAATTTACTTAACAGAAATACACGAAAAGAACGTCGTCTTTCTTCCAGCGATCCCCAATTGAGTTGCCGGAGCATTCCCGTGACACTCGCGCATTGGTCGAACCTACCAGTAACGAACGAACTGCTCGCCTCTGAACTGCTTCTTTGTCTTCCTTTAAACTGGTCTGCTGCGGGTCCCAAACACTTGAGCAATACTCAAGACGTGGTCGTACAAGCGTTTTATACGCGGTCTCCTTTACAGATGAAGTACATGTTTCCAAAATTCTCCCAATAAATCGAAGTCGGCTGTCCGCCTTACATGTTCGTTCCATTTCATATCGCTCTGCAATGTCACGCCTAGATATGTGAACGACGCGAAAGCGCCAAGAAGCTCACTACTAATGCTGTATTCGAAACTACGCAATACTTGGTTCGTGAAATCATGAGACTGTTGCTTCTGATCGCATAGTCAGTCGACGTTATGCTATACACCAGTGGTTTACAACACATATATATTACTAGACTAGCAATGCCCTATACAGTATCATTATGACAGTGAAGTCTCGCCGCCATATTTCTATACTATAAAAGCGAGAGCAGTCGTGTGTGTTATTACAATAAGAAGTTGTAATCTGACGTAATTTAGCTATCTTTAGAGTTCTGACATAGAGGGAATCGTTTGCAATATATATATGTATATATCTGTAATTTTTTTCAGCTGGACTAAGCCTTGCCGAGATGTTAATTTTCTAAGAAATCCGCAAGCTGACGAAGTATCCAAATGCTGCCAGTATGCGTCGGGCGATCATCTTTGGCATCGGTAGAATCTGTGCATAGTGTGGAATGCGTGACGCCAAGTATATATTTCTATAAGCGTCACGTTGAATCATATTTAATTTACGCAGTGGTTCGCGCTGACACCATTTTGTATGGCTATGAGCAACCTCTTGAAGTTGACCGCCGCCGTGCGTCGTACATCATTCGTGAAGACGATTCTCAGGTACTTGATCCTGTCCCGTAACGGGAATGGTGCAACGCAGTCGGCAGGTAGTCCTGTGCCTATATTCAAGGCGACGGATTTGGCCACATTCATGCGGCTACCCGTAGCGGCACCGTATCGATTGATCCAGTCCAAAGCCGCGTTAACGTCGTTGCCGTTGCTCACCACCAGTATAAGGTCATCGGCATATGCTTTGCAGTGAAACGTATAACCATGCATCGTAATGCCTGTCAGGCTTTGGCAGAGGCCGCTGAGAAGTGGTTTAAGTGCCATGACATATATGATCGTGGACAAAGGACATCCTTGTCGAATTAATCTCTTAATAGTAAGGGGACCAACCAAACGGCACTTTAGAAGTGGCCCCGTGTAATAGTCGCATCACTGTGGTTATGTAGGGCTGCGGGAAATTAATTTGCGTCATCAGGTCCTTAATGTAGGTGTGTGTGTGACCCTGTCGAAGGCACGATCTAAGTCTATGGAAATCAGAGCTCCACGTAGACAAGCTTTCACCAGTGCGATCGAATCGCGGTATTCACTGAGTTCCGTCCGGATGTTGTTGCTGCAGCCGAGGGATGTCTGGTCAGATGACACCACGTGATGCAGATCATTTTTAATTCGTGCCGCCATCAGTCGAGTGAAGATCTTAAACTCACAGTTAAGTAGTGTTAGGGGGCGATATTCTCTGGTTATTGTGCTGCGTGATTTAGATATTGGGATGATGATGCCCTCTACAAAGGCTGGCGGAATTAGTGCTTCAGGAGACATGAGTTTGCGACAAATTTCTGTTCAACAGGGAGCAATGAAATGTTGGAAAGCCCCATAAAATTCCAAAGGTATTCCGTCAGGCCCCGGTGCCTTATTGAGTGCGCCCTTGCCTATGGCACCAATCACTTCGTCGTCAGTGATTTCGTCCAGCAGAATCGCCTCCGCCTCTTGATCTAGCGTCACGAAGAGCGTAGTAATGACTTCATGGAAGGCCTCTTCGGTGTCTAACCGAGTATAATAATCGGCGAAGGGATGTACTATGTCATTTTGTGTCGTGAGATGGAAGCCATCTTCTGTGTCAATGGTATGTATCAGGCCTCTGCGACATCGCTTTTGTTCATGAATAACATGGTACATCGATGGATATTCGCCCGCGAAACGGTCCAGGGTACCGCGCGGGAGTGGCCGAGCGGTCTGGAGCGCCAGGTTGCGGCCCCCCGTGTCGGAAGCTAGAATCCTCCCTCGGGCATGGCTGTTTGTCTTTAGTATAAGCTAGTTCATAAGTAGTTTGTAAGTTTAAGGACTGAAGACCCCGCAGTTAAGTCCCATAAGCTTAAGAAACCAATTTATTTAATTTATTTTTTTAATTTTATTTTACTTTTATTTATTTATTTATTTATTTATTATTATTATTATTATTTTTTTTTTTTTTTTTTTTGAACGGTCCAGTGTCCGCGCGCGGACAGCTGCACCTTCCACATGAGAGCGCATAACAGCTACGATTTTAGCCTTTCCTCGTTGATCCATCATTTGTCGGTCCAGTGAAAGGGCCTGATATGTGCATTCACTTAATATCGTGAAATAAAAGTTTATAGTTTGCCATTTCCATTGTGATCGTTCGGCCCGCTCGGCTACTCCCGCACGACGCCTCAACCTACATTGGTGTCCTGACAAAAGCACCCAGTGACATTAGCACCCAGTTCTGGTCGAGGGGCGGCCCGCTAATCTCCCCGTCCGGTCTCTGCTCGGCAGGTAGAAGAGCCGAGGGCTGTGAGGTCGCATTGACACAAGGCCGTACTTGACGGCAATAGCATTGCTGCAATTTATAATGGAAGCGAGCCTAAAGAATAACCAAAACATATTAATAAGATTTGTGACCTGGAAAAAGTCTTCGATAATGTAAGGTGCTGGATGATGTTCGCTATTCTGAGAAAAATAGGAGTAAGCTTGTGGGGAAAGGCGGAAAATACATAGTTTGTATAAGAACGAAGTCGATACAATAAGCGTCGAAAGTCAAGAACGAAATGCTCAGATTAAAAAGGGGGTAAGAAAAGGTTGTGGACGTCGCCATCACTGTTCAACTTGCACAATGAAGAGACTTAATGTAGAAAATAAAGATGTTCAAGGCTCTGATAAAAGTTCTGGGTAAAAGGATATCAGTGATAAGATTTGCTGATGGCATTGCTATCATCTGTGAAAGTGAAGGAAAATTACAGGGTCTGTTAAATAGAATGAAAAGACTAATGAGCACAGACCATGGACTGAAGGTAAACCAAGGAAAGATGAAAGTCATAAGAAGTAACAGAAATAAAAGTAGCGAGAAAATAACACCCGAATTGGTGATCACAATGCAGTGCTGTAGCCGGCCGCAGTGGCCGAGTGGTCTACGGCGTGCCAGTCGCCGGTCGCGGTGGCCGAGGGGACTAAGGCGCTCCAGTCACGGTCTGCACGGCCACTACGGTCGGGGGTTCGAATCCCCCCTCGGGCATGGATATTTGTGCCGTCCTAGTTCGAAAGTAGTTCATAAGTAGTTTGTAAGCTTAGGGACTGATGACCCCTTAGTTAAGTCCCATAAGCTCTACAAACATTTGAATTTAATCACAATTTACACCAAGACAAGGAATTCTGCTACCTTTGCAGTAAACTAATTCAAGAGGGACATAAAAAGTAGATGAGCACAAGCAATGAGGACATTCGCGGGAAAGAGAAATCTACTGCTGTCCAACATCGCCCTGGACTTAAGGCAGAAATTTCGCAGAACTTAAGTTTGCAGTATAACAATGTTCACATGTTTGTATAGTCTATGGGACTTAACTACGGGGTCATCAGTCCCTAAACTTACAAACTACTTACGAACTAGGACGGCACAAATATCCAAGCCCGAGGGGGGATTCGAACCCCCGACCGTAGTGGCAGTGCAGACCGTGACTGGAGCGCCTCAGTCTCCGCGGCCGGCGCAGTATAACATTGTATGTAACTTGGACTGCTGGGAAATGAGAACAGAAGAGAATTGAAGCATTTGATATTTAGTTTATGGAGTAGTACAAAATATCACGTAATTTTTTGGTAGGTACTGCTTTTAAGTTAATGTTTTAAAGCCATAAATGCATGGGTATTTATGAATTTTGAGCATTTGCCCAAGCATTCATTCTAGGCATTTGCCCAAACTTGCAAATGTCGAGGCATTTTACATCACTAGGGGAAAAACAGAATGGAACATCAAGCAAATAATTGAGGATGTCGGTTGCAATGGTACTCTGAAATGAAACGGTTGGCTAAGGATTTGGTGGCAGGTCGCATCAAAGCAGTCAGAAGACTGGTGACTAGGGATGCAAACGATAAATCTACGTTTTGAAAACATCGACGTCTTGCCCCAAAACATCGATGTCAGCAGCGATGGTTTGAACATCGATATATCGCCTATGTATCGGCGATAGAAGTCGAAAACTATCAACACCGTTAAATTCAGGTTCTAAACCTTTTTACTGTATATGAAAAGGATGTTCTACAGTATTGTATGTTACGTTTAGAAAACAATGGAAGAAACAAATATCTGGGATTTATTTCCGAAAAAGTGATAATTTGCGAATGTGTGGTTACGTTACAAAAAAAAAAAAAAAAAGAAAAAAAAAAACCATATTCACAAGCAGACTGTGTCGAGAGAGCGTTTCCGGTGAGCGAGGACTGGGCGGTGTGGCATTACCGCGAAACCAGGAACGGCTTAGGGAGGGTACGGGCTGCAGGTAGGTCGTGACGTAGTAAACAGGTCAGACTGGGTGCAAATGTCGCAGATTTAGGGTTGGGTGCAAATGTCACTGGGTGCTTTTGTCACATATCCCCTACATTTATGTTCGAGAGTCTGGAGACACAGCGGTGAGGGACCTATGACTCATTCACTTATAGTTCGAATACTAGAACGGGATCTGTATTTTCAATAACAATAAACAAGGTTTAAGATATGTGTATGCTTGTGTGTGTCAGAGGGAGAGAGAGAGAGAGAGAGAGAGAGAGAGAGAGAGAGAGAGAGAGAGAGAGAGACAGAGAGAGAGAGGGAGAGAGAGAGAGGAGTAGATGGAGAGAGAATGGAGGTAGAAGGATATTACTACATACCAGACACCTGAACAGTATTAGTAATGACCCAGAAAATTAGTTCAGATGCCAGGCAAGATAATTATGAAAAAAGACTAAAGTGGCTCAGTATTCTTCATTCATTATCGCTGAATGTTAATTAAGAGTAGTAATAATAAATGTTTAAAACAATATTGACAAATAATGCTGACATAGAAGCAAACGATAGGAGTGCAAAGCAACGGAATAGTAATCGTTCAAGAGGAAAGCGTCTGTATCCTTTTATTTGCGTGTCATTGTTAACACTGTTGCGCAAGATCCTCATTACCGTTTTCCTGTTGCCAGAGTCTCTCGAACAGCACTGATGAGCGATAACCAGAGAAAGGAAGGAAGGAAGGAAGTAGCGAAGGGCACTTGCAGAGGAGTTATAAGCACTTCAATACTAATCATTAATTTGTTTCACAGACTCATTTTTGACTTAAGGAACATCAATAAAAACACATTTTTTTCTGTGCGGCCTTTGTTGCACGGAATGTGAAGCTGAGGTTGGAAGGCAATTTCTTTTACTTGAGAAAGTGGACCAATGTACACGGATTTAGAAAATATCGTTCATGCGAAACACAACTAGCTGTTTATTCACACAGAGTAATGGGTGCTATCGACAAGGTTTCACAAATCGATTCCGTATTTCTCGATTTCCAGAAGACTTTTGTCACCGTACCTTACAAACGGCTTTTAATCAAATTGCGTGGTTATGGTATATCGCCCCAAATTTGCGATTGGATAGGGAATTTCCTGTCAGAGAGGACACAGTTCGTAGTTATCGATGGTAATGCATCGACTAAAACAGAGGTGATATCGGGCGTTCCACAGGGTAGTGTTATTGGTCCTCTGCTGTTTCTTATTTACATAAAAGATTTGGGGGAAAATCGAAGTAGCTCAATTAGGTAGTTTACAGATGACGCCGTCATTTACCGTCTAGTAAAATCATCTGAAGATCAAAACCAACTGCAAAACGATATAAATAAGAAATCACTATGGTGTAAAAATTGGAAATTGACTCTAAATAATGAGAAGTGTGAAGTCGTCCAAATGAGTACGAAAATAAATCCGTTAATCTTTGTTTACTAGATAAATCAATCATGTGTGAAGGCCGTAAACTCCACAAAATACCTAGGAATTACTATCACTTCAGACTTAAATTGGAAAGAACACGTAGATCATGTCGTGGGAAAGGCGAACCAGAGACTGTGTTTTATTGGCAGAACCCTTATTACATGCAACAGAAAAGAAACTGCATACACTACGCTTGTCCGTCCATTTTTGGAGTATTGTAGCCCAGTGTGGGATCCTTATCAGGTGGGTTTGACGTAGGACATCGAAAGAGTCCAAAGAAGGGCAGCTCGTTTCGTATTGTCACGATACAGAGGAGACAGCGTTACGGAAATGATACAGGATCTGGGATGGGAATCATTACAACAACGGCGCTTATCGCTGCGGCGTGGGCTACTTACGAAACGCCAATCACCAACATTCTCCTCTGAATGCGAAAATATATTGTTGACTCCCACTTACATAGGTAGAAATGATCATCAGAATAAAATACGAGAAATCAGAGCTCGAACGGAGGAATTCATATGTTCTTTCTTTCCGCGCGCTATTCGAGAATAGAATGTGAGATAAATAGTATAATAGTGGTTCGATGAACCCTCTACCAGGCACTTAAATGTGATTTGCAGAGTATCCCACGTAGATGTAAGAGGCGATTTGAAACGGAACGACCATATAAAATCAGTCTTGGGTAAGGTAGACGCCAGACAGATTCATTGGAAGAATCCTCAGCAAGTGTAGTCCGTCAGCAAGACAACTGTCGTTCGGCCAGCGCTTGACTGTTGTACGATCCACACCAGTAGGGTTAACAGAAGACACAGAGGAGACCCAACTGAGAGCAACACGCCTCGTTACGGACTCATTTAGTAAGCACGAAAGCGTCACGGAGATGATTAGAAAACTCCAGTGGCAGACGCTGCAAGAGAGACGTTCTGTATCGCGGTAAGGGCTTATGTCAAAGTTCAGAAAGTGTATGTCTCACGAAAGTCAACCAATATATTGCTTCCCCCTTCATATGTCTTGCGAAGCGACCACAAGGGTAAGATTAGATAGATTAGGGCCCACACGTAGGAAAAGATGTAATCATTTTTTTCCGTGAACCATACAATACTGGAATAGGAGGAAGTGACAATCGTACGCAAAATACCTTCAGCCACACAGCATGAGGTGGCTTGCGGAGTATGGATGCAGATGTAGTAGATGTATCTTCGTTATATGTACTGTACAGTGTTCCTATGTTTGTGAGTTTTTATTGCATAAAAATCTATACTTTTGTTCCAATCTTGATGAAATCATTCACACGTTATCTTCAAACCAAGAGGAGGATCTTGTGGGTGTAAGGATATCTTACAACACATACTTTACGAAATATGACATCATAAACATTGACATACATGATAAACCGCCCACTCGTGCATGAAGTTTTTCGTAATGCGTGCAAATACACAGTTTTATTACCGATCTTGTTGAAATTTTGCACACTTCATCTTGAAAATAAATGAAGGACCACTCTCGGCATAAGATTTTGTAAGCGCATGGCGGAGAGTGCTTTACAACAGATTTCGACATCGATGTCTTGTTTTATTCCGATCTTGATGAAATTTTACACGCTCGATTTCCAAAACAACAGATTTCGTAAGGTGCGTGGCGGAGAGTACTTCAGACAGACATCGACACCAATTAATTAAAAAAATAAATACCCGGACAACTAGCTAGTCTAAATTTGAAGAGGAAGTAAGTCCAAGGATTTATTAAGTCTGACACCTGATGCCACTACTTGTTAATTAGTACCCTAATTGCTATAAAATTTGAGGCTGTTGATTGGTTCGTTACAGCCGCTGTTCTACAAGTTCGTGCTGTAAAATAATGCCTTAACTTTTTCTTTTTTAATTGTGTTCTTAATACTAGTAGAGGTATTACATGTCATGCCTATTACCGGGTCGAACTTTCCTCTTAGCTGCTGCAAGCTACACCTCTACCGTTATAGGACTCAAAATTTTACCGTGTGATTTAGATTGGATAACGTAACTAAGTCGTTGCATGATAAACATCGTGCTGCATCCGAGTTTCTAATAGCAGAAAAGTGCCTCCAACTGAAACCCATTGAAGAACGGCGTAGGTGGACGTCTAGTTCTGGACGACGGTCTCCGTGTGGTTCTGTGGATTGCAGGCCCTGATTAAAACGGATTGAGGACTGAGACTAGAGTCTCCAGGTGGATGAAGGATCTTCACCGAGATTTATTAATGCTTTTGGAAAATTACATATAATGCATGACATGATTGACGTCATAGAACCGAGTACGTTCCCTTTATTCTGCTACACTTTCACACACATTTATTAGGCCTATGCGAAGTCAACAGAGACCACAAATTTTTAATCCAGTTTGAATACAGAAGCGAGAGTGTCACACGGAATTGATGCGCGAGTTGGAGGTGGAAATCAATAAAGAAAAGTCATTCTTCGTTACGACGAGATCCACTTGCAAAATTTCTTTTACCAACTTTTTCCTCCGAATGCGAACATATTTTGTTAGCACTCACCTACAAAGAGAGTCATGTCCCTCATAATAAAATAAGAAATATGGGATCGAAAAAGTTTACGTGTTACCACGCGCTGTCAGAGAACAGAACGATAGAGAAATAATGTGAAAGAGGTTGGATGAACCCTCTGATTAACACTTAAATGTGATTTGCAGAGTAAATATGTTCTTACAGATTAGATAGACTATGTCTCTCGTGCTATCCCAGGCAAATATGAACACACAGAACCTAAATCGATTTTCCAACTGTCTGTTGACTGAACTGTATCGTAAGAATTAGAGGGGTAACATTAATGTTATTTAGTTGCTTGTTTACTGGAATAGTTCGAGTGACAGCTTTATATCATTTGAGTTTTGGTGCTAAGAAAAGTACGCTCATATTACACGGGGTATTTGGAGAGCAGTTCTCCACTTTGTTCTGCATTGGGCATTATTTACCAGACAGTATAGGCAATTGTTGAGTCGTATTTACAATGATACGTTTGTTCTTAAGGAACACATGTTGCTGATAGTCCGCAGCTATAAATGTTAAATATACATTCATTACTTCGCAATTTGCGAGAATTTCCGACTTTAGCTGCGAGCTCTAAAGGGAAGTAGACAACTGTAACATATGGAAGTTTCGGTTTGGACGGGGAGCATGCCCGGGTGGCCGAGTGGTTAAGGCGACCGCTCGCGAAAAGCGGGATACCCGGGTTCGAGTCCCGGTCCGGTACAAATTTTCATATGTTACAATATGATAGACCAATTGAAGAAGAGCAACTTAAGTCGGAAATTCTGGCAAATTGCGAAATAATGAATGTATATTTAATTGTGAGTCATGTTTGACGTTTATCTAATGCAATGTGCATGCAACTTTTTCCCTTTTTGTAAAAGTGAAAACACGTGTGATGTGGTATCTTGACTACCGATTATGAAACAACAAAAGATGTGAGTTGCCTAGTAACGGCTATGTTCTAGTTGTTGGTTTCCAGACTTGTTTCGAGGAAATGAAACGCGCGGACGTTTCCAATATACGCTGTTGTGTAAACAACTAGGCTTATTTCGTGATGCGTAAGACAATTGATCTCACGCTTTCAGTCGACGATCTTAGACGCAAAAGAATGGAAAACCATCATTACTCATATTACTGAAACGGAAGCTTTCTGACTAGAGAACAAGACATCATGTCCGAGGTTGAAGAACGCAGCCGTCCCTTGGCAAACAGAAGACTGTACCCAAACAGCGTTCGTCCGTGACCACGAACAAAGCAAGGTATCGCTCGTGTTCAATATCAGTGAGTAATCTGCAACTCCAAAATATTTTTTCTCCAATTTTTTCCCCTATTTATCTTTGTTTAAGTGCTACAATGTAATCTGCTCCACTTAATACTTGCAGCGTTAAATTTCCTAATGTATAATTTTCATCATCATCATCATCATCATCATCATCATCATCATCATCATCATCATCATAATCATTAGAGATGATTATGCCTTTCAGCGTTCAGTCTGGAGCATAGTACCTCTAATAAAATTCCTCCATGATCCCCTATTCAATGCTAACATTGATGCCTCGTCTGATGTTATGCCTTTTACTTCAAAATCATTCTGCACCATTCTTCTTGGTCTGCCTCGACTCCTCTTACCCACCGCTGCCAAGCTCATGAGTCTTTTAGGTAACCTTGCTCCTTTCATGCGTGTAATATGACCCCACCATCTCAGTCTGTTCGTTCTAACTGCTTCATCTATGGTGTTCATACCCAGTTTTTCCTTGATTTCCTCATTATGGATACTCTCCTGCCATTGTTCCATTCTATTAGTGCCTGCAATCATTCTTGCTACTTTCATATCTGTAATCTCTATCTTATGAATAAGGTAACCTGTATCCACCCAACTTTTACTCCCATACAACAACGTTGGTCGAAAGATAGAGCGGTGCACTGCTAACTTAGTCTTGGTACTGACTTCCTTCTTGCAGAAGAGAGTAGATCTTAACTGAGCACTCACTGCATTAGCTTTGCTGCACCTCGATTCCAGTTCTTTCACTATGTTGCCATCCTGTGAGAAAATACATCCCAAGTACTTGAAACTGTCTACCTGTTCTAAGTTTATTCCTCCTATTTGGCACTCAATCTGCTTAAATCTCTTTCCACTGGCATTACTTTCGTTTTGGAGATGCTGATCTTCATATCATAATTCTTGCACCTCTGATCGAGCTCTGAAATATTAGTTTGCAACCTTTCAATTGAATCGGCCATTACAACTAAGTCATCCGCATATGCGAGACTACTTATTTTGTTTTCACCTATTTTAATCTCGCCCTGCCAGTCTACTGTTTTCAACATATGATCCATGAATAGTATGATCAACAGTGGTGACAGGTTATAACCTTGTCTTACCCCTGAAACTACCATGAACCATGAGCTTAATTTGCCATGTACTCTAACTGCTGCCTGACAGTCTACGTAGAGCCCTTTAATTGCCTGCAGAAGTTTGCCTCCTATACCATAATCTTGTAGAACTGACAGTAGCTTCCTCCTAGGGACACTGTCATAAGCCTTTTCTAGATCTATGAAACATAGATACAATTCCCTGTTCCACTCATAGCACTTTTCCATTACCTGCCGTAAGCTAAAGATCTGGTCCTGACAGCCTCTAAGAGGCCTAAACGCACACTGATTTTCATCTAACTTGTCCTCAATTAATACTCGCAATCTCCTTTCAATAATACCTGAGAATATTTTGCCTACAACGATAATTAAAGACATACCTCGATAGATGTTACAATCTTTCTGTTTCCATGTTTGAAAATTGTCTAATTTTCACATCAGTGAAAACTGATTTCAATAGGCGGTGTCCTTGTAGAATTGATACGTCGTCTCCGTTTTCTGGCGTTAATTGCTTCTTTAGTCTATCCACTGGTTTGAATGATATCTGCGAGGTATTTACATTTTTGACTTTCGTTAATTATTCGGAAATGTTTCCAAAGATTTGGGGATACCACCAATATTCGTTATGGATTCCGGTTTGGATGTAGAAATATTTAGGCCTGCATTGTCAGATATTGGTATAATTGATTCTATACCTCTGGTAAAGATCTCAAGGTCAACGGAAAAGGGGAGAGAGCTAATTTTTATTTCTTTGCATTTTGTTGCAAGATTTAATTGTTGATTTATTCCAGATTGTCAAAGCGGATTTTCCCAATCTCCAACGTTTTATCCCGGAAGTCGATTACCAAGTGTAGTGTAGTCAATCCATTTGTCGTATTAATATTCTGGGTCCATTCGAGATGGGGATACCACTCCTCTGCTATGACCCGTGACGTAGTCGTGTTGTGTTGTATGACGTCATAGCTGCGCGGTTGATTTGAATATAAGTAAATAACATCTTTGGAAATTTGTTATTAATTTAATTTTTTATATGTTCCTTTCTTGTATAATATACGTAGCTTTTGAAGTTGTAGGTGTTATTTTTTCTCGATTTGTTGGTATTATCGAGAGTTTTGCTTCGCTTTCACATTTATTTGAAAGTGAGTTTGCTAATGGTTATGTTTCGTGTTAGCGTAATTACACGTCATAGTTATGCTATTTCTTTCGTGTATTTTTTCGTTTTACTTGGGTTCTTGGCATTTTGAAGAATTTTTCCCTATCGAAATAACCCTATCTCGTTCATTATTAATCGGAAACATCCCTACTCTGATTTAAAATGGTCCTTAAATTCGACTTCTGTCATTTGCTTTGTCTACTTTTGTGTAGGGGCTGGATTAAACCATATTTCCATTTTAATTATGTTTCTTTTTCTCTGTTTGCTCTTACCTCTTAGATTGTCTGTTCCAGAGTCTCCATCCACTTTCCCGTATTGTATTCATTTTCGTATTTTTAACTGCCCGATTGCTCCAGAATGTTACGTTTGCTAGAATGGTCTATTCCACCTCGGGTCGCTGTATGACATTCCACATCAAATTTATTTTTATGATATTGGTGTTACCTAAGTACCCCAAATGTTCTGTGCTTACACTTGTAAGATGTAACACCCAGTTAAAATATGCAACCGTTATGTCACTTATTTTATTGGAACTGTTAATTTTATTTAAAAAGGTTATGTCCTGTACATTAATTTATTTTTAACTTTTACATTTTCAATTGTACTACCATAGCACGGTTACAGATGTGATTATACTATGTGTTTGAATCATAGTCTAGTCGAATAACATCTCTTCCAAGAGTGCAACAAATAATGAAACCTCTTCATCTGCTTTTTATTTTATTTTTTCCCGAATCTGAAGAAAAGGGTGCTTTCATTTCAATTAGGTTAAGTATGTTTGTCATTGAGGTTTCTGTCTGCTATTTTCTGCATTCATGCTAGATGCTTCATACCTTTTTATTATTTTGAAAATTTCTTCTGTTTATCCGAAATGAGGTGTGGTGAACTTAAGTTTTGGATTTCACATTTTAAGGTCAATAATTACTATAGTCACTCACAGTTTAACCGTTTTTCAAAGTAATCAGCTAGTTCATAGTTGTTTATGTTGTTCAAAGTTATGTTCTCATTATCTTTCCTGAAGTATTGTTTGGAGTTTATTGTTGTTGTTATTTTTAAAGGAGAGTTCGATAGATCCTAACTACGTCACTTGTCTTTTTTTCTCCCCTTGTGTTCCCTAATTTTTATAGTAGACCTCTTCTTTTAGTATTTATAATTTTCTTGAAATCTATTGCTACACTTTTTTTCATGGTAGCATTCTCTTGTATAGAGCTTCATCACAATCTCCGTTCCACCATCTATCTTAATAATAACAATAATCCCATAAAGTCATACAACAATCAGTTTTAATGTGCCCCTGATCTTGTTGCAGATCGAAAATTGTCTACCAAAAATAGAAGGCGTCAGTGATATTCGCTGTAGGTGAACTGTATGTGTATGACATGAGGAACCTATATGCACAAAACGTGTTACAAAAATGTCACTTGCGTCAATTCACGGCTGCTGTTTAAGCCGCCATGTGAAATTCAAATGTTCGAATGTTTGTTAAGCTTACAAACTTACAAACTACTTATGAACCAACTTATACTAAAGCCAGCACAAACATCCATGTCCGAGGGGGGATTCGAACCCCCGTCGGAGAACAGCCTCGCGCCTCGGAGCATAGCGCCCCAATGCGCTTGGCCACTCCGCCGCGGCCCCGTCATGTGATATAGAGACGACAATCCATTCATTATGAAGAGTACCAGACAAAAGTTGGCAGTAGCGATGTGGATACACTAGAATTCAGACTTGCTGACCAGCGATCTGGTAGTCGTGAGGACGTCATCGTATCCCACTATGGAGATTCAGTTAAATTACAATCATTACTTGGAAATGCAAATCTCATACACGCGTTGGAAATTGAACACTCTTAAAACCCAAATGAAACTTGAGGGATGAAGTAGTTCCACAAATTGTCACAAAAAATTAAAGGATACGCTACAAGAAGAGTGGAATTGTTTTGATACCTAAGGCTCTGTTTATAATTTAAGAGATGGAGCTGTGTGTTCGTACATCCCAGTTTTCAAGCAATTAGTATAGGGCGAAGGAGTAAAAAGACAAATTGCGGAAATATTATGAACTTTTGTATACAGTTCGGAATGTAAATACCAGCGGAAAAAAATATTTCATCACTTACGAATCTAAAATAGCCTTTCATCATTTACTACAACTTGCGGATTACCAAGCAAGTCAATACAGCATCGTCAATTACGTAAATTGTAGTTGATTTAGTAGCCGTCCTATGACTGGTTAATTTAATGCAGATCGGAGAAAGAAGAGCAGTTTACGTAAGTCTGTAAAATTCACCGCCTGGCGGTGGACATAAATCTGAAGTCTTATTTTATGATCTCGTTCAGAGTCAACGCTATTTTCGATCTTCTGGCGCCGGATGGAACAGGAAAGGCAGTCTGTGCTCGACAGGAGTCAAGGGCACCAACTGAAATATTGTGTACTGCCGGTAGTGTTTTAGGAAACTTGAGGAGGGTGCAACATTTCAGCGAATAGTTTTAGGTAAGATCAGTCTTGGGTTATCCTTAAAAACATGTTACAGAAACATATAATCACTTCTTGTAAATTAAAAGCTGAGTTTTTAGGCACTATGCCCATATCTGAGGTCAATTTTTTTTTTCATGTCACATACAATTTTGTTATAACGAAATTCACAAAAACTTGTAATTTGAGTAAAAATTAATTTAACATTTAGAATGGACGAAGGCTTGGGACCTGAGCCCCAAGGGTATGCACTGGATATACACCACGGTGATTAGACCCAGGATCACCTATGGGGCGGTCGTGTGGTGGAAGAAGGTAGAACAGCAGGTTGCTGCTAAGGAGCTTGGTAAGGTGCAGAGATTAGCCTGCTTAGCCATAACAGGCGTAATTAGCAGCACACCAACTGCTGGGATGGAAACCACGTTGGATATGGCCCCATTACACCTTTGGGTCAAGATGGAAGCAGCGGCTGGTGCATACAGAGTCAAAATTGGCAAAAACGGAACTCTTAGGAATATCCAGAATCACACACTAAAATGTGAGGTAAATATAGGAAAGGTTGGGGAAATGCCAGCCGACTATATTATAACCCCAATACTGCTTCAACAAGCCTTTCAATATAATAATTGGAAGTAGGAAGCAGTGGGAGAAAAATAGTTCGACACCGTACGGGGGATATTGTCTGGTTCACTGACGAATCAAAATCAGACCAAGGCGTTGGGGACGGGGTATACGGGGTGCAGCCAAGACTGGAGGGCGTCATCTCTCTAGGGAAACGGGCCTCAGTATTCCAGGCCGAAATCACTACCATCATGGCGTGTGTGGAGGAGAATTTGCGTAGGTGCTACAAAGACCGTAGCATCTATATCTATTCAAACAGCCAGGCAGCCCTGAGATCACTGGCAGCTCCTGCAACAAGGTCTAAAATTGTTGCAGAATGTCACAGGGTTCTGGTGGAGCTAGGGGAAAGCAATAGAGTAAACCTATTGTCGGTCCCTGGCCACTCGGGGATCAGTGGCAACGAACATGCCGACAGATTAGCCAGGATGGGGGCAGAGATTCCATTTATTGGACCGGAACCTGTCCTGACAATCACCAAGGCAATGATCAAATTGGAGCTACGTGACTGCCTCAGAAGACAGCACGTAGAATATTGGACCCAAGTCTGTCAACAAAAACATGGCAAGGTAATGATGCCAAAGCCATGTTTTAAAAGAAGCTGTGCAATCCTGGGCCTGAACAGGAGAGAAATTAGATTCAGACCATGGGAATTTCAAAAAACACTTACGTACAATGGGAATAACAGAAGAGGACCCTAAATGTAGGATCTGTGATGACGGTGATGAAACTGCATCACATCTAATCTTTGAATGCATTGCACTGGAGAGTAAAAGGCACAGAACATTTGGGACAACCAGACCCGAAGCAATTGTGTGTAATAAAGAACTGTTTAAGGCACTCCTTGCACTGTTCAAGGGGATTGGGTGGCTTTACTAGATATACAGGGAGCGATACCGCACAATAAACTTAGTTTCGGTGCGGGCAGTGGCGGGTTGGACCAAGACTGTTTTGGCTTCCCTGAGAAAATCAATCAATGGACGAAGGCTACACTTAAGTATACCGGTGGTCATTGAAAATGCAACAGTAAGCAGTACCGGAGATATCACAGCCAAATTTATTTGGGAGATAACTGTACAAAAGATTACATGACTGAAAATACAGTCCAATGTGAAAATTAGGAAAACCATGAAATCACTATTGAGCGTTGCCATCATTGCTGGCTATAAAAGCCGCTACATGTCGTGCCATTGAAACAGAGACGCTTTGGATGCGTTGTGGGGATATAGTAAGACATGCTGATTCCACATATTGCGGAAGTTTATTCTGTGTAGTAGCTGGTGCTGTCTCCGGGGCCAGTTGTTCCTTAACCCAGATGTTCTTGTTTTCGGTTACTCCTGGCTTAAAACATAATTTAATACATCACTAATAGATCGTTCAAACGCTCTCACATTGATTTTACACAAATCGCACTCTTAGTCTATTGTATTATAGACCGTCCTTGCGGAACAAAGAAAAAATGAAAAGTAGTATATAATAGTATGTAATTTTAGATGTAAAGCCAACCATGTTTCTAAATGAAATAAAATAAAATTGATGTTTAAATACTTACCCATCCAAATTCATAACCATAAAATCCTATATGACTAACATACAATGCTCAAAACACATAGAGGATCAGGTGAGATAACATACACAATATATGTATGGTAACGTATTTTATTCAGATATTGGTTACAATTGTAATTTGTATGAGATACAATACGATATTATGCTGTCTCAAGTCTTTAATTGAGGTAAACATAGCGTTTACTTAGAGCGACGCACCATGTGTCTACCACAATAGTGAAAAAGTCATTCTCGTTGCACTGTGATATGGTGTATGACCATCTAGGATGGCCAGTACATTTGCACACCTGCGTGGCATGGACAATATGACGTTATCAATCAGCTCTTGATTGATATTTGAAGGAAGGAAGAAAGCTTGGAGTTTAACGACCCATCGACAGTGTGGTCATTAGAGACGGAGCTTACGCTCGGAGTGTTTCGGTAAGGATGTGGAAGAAAATCAGCCGTGCCATTTCAAAGGAACCATCCCAGCATTTGCCTGGAGTGATTTAGGGACATCGCGGAAAACCTAAATTTGGATGGCCGGAGGTGTATTTGAACCACCATCCTTCCGAATGCGAGTCCAAGGTGTTACCACTGTGCCACTTCGCTCGGTGATGGATATTGGGGCATTCTTCCATGTATACAATATCCTGCTCTGAAATCGTTGTGGAAGGTGCTGGTCTGGCTGCAGTGCGTCTGCCAAGCGCATTCCAGACATGCTCAATCGGGTTCAAGTCCGATGAACAAAGTGGTCACTCCATTCGTTCAGATCTCTCAGTATGTCGTCAACCAGAACATCTCTGGGAGGACGAGCGTTATCCACCAGAAGGAACGCATCTCCAAAGGCACCAGTGTAGGGCACAACAAAAGGTCGAAGGATCTCGTATCTGTACCTCTAAGCAGTAAAAGTGCCATTCTGAACGACGTAGAGGTCCGTACGACAGTCAATAGCGACTCCTCCCCACTCCGTTCGTCCACCACAATGATATGGTGATATTACTTGTACATAAACAGGATTGTTCCGAATTCCACGTTCTTTCCAGATAAAGAAACGACGATTGTTCGACTGTACACAAAATCTTAACTCATCTGTTTACAGAACACTGTCCTATTTCATACTACTCCTATCCACAGGTACCTTCGTCCAGTTTCTGCGAGCTTAACGGTGTCGTGGTTTTAATGGGACACACACTATAGGCCTCCGTGCGTACAGGCCACATTGCCAAAGGCGATCTCAAACTGTGTTCGTATTGCGCGTCCTATTACTGCATGGAGGATGCGTTACAGCTGAGTTGCATTCTGCCTCCTGTCACTATAGGCTTTTACCAGGAGATGACGGTCATCTCCTGCTGATGTTGCCCATGAACGATCTTGGTCATCCCTTGTTTTAACGGTTTCTGTAGTCAGAAATCGTAATCAGGTCCTGGGACACTCGAGTAGCTGTACCCATCCCCCTCTGTGTCTGTCCGCTTCCAACCTTCCTATGGCTCTCCATGCCATAGCTCCTGTTAACGTGACGTTTTTGCATTGTACTACCTGCCCACTACATATCTGAACCCAACTGCTCGAGTAATTTGTTTAGTTGAGTAAACACAAGTCAGCATCAACCCTCTCTGCAGCAACTTTCTGTTATTACATCTTTCTCGGTTATCGTAATGTTGTTGTCTCCACTCTGTAGAACCGACAGAAAGACATCGAAAGATTTTACTTCATACTGCCGATGACAATACTTCAAAAATGTTCAATTGTTTGTTAAGCTTATGGGACTTAACTACGGGGTCATCAGTCCCTAAACTTACAAACTACTTATCAACTACTTACCAACTAGGACGGCACAAATATCCATGCCCGAGGGGGAATTCGAACCCCCGACCGTAGTGGCCGTGCAGACCGTGACTGGAGCACCTCAGTCCCCGCGGCCACCGCGGCCGGCGACAGTACTTAGACCTACGTGTATCATCTGATCCCGTAGTCATTTTACCACTGTAGAATAATTCTGGCTCTCAGTAACTGTGTGGCAAAGGCTTGTTTGCTGATGTTACAAGGTCAGCTCTACCAGACTGTTGCCCCTGTAACTACTGGAAAGGCTGCTGCCCCTCTTCAGGAATGACACGTTTGTCTGGCCTCCCCAGAGATACGCCTCTGGTGTGGTTACACCTACGTTACGGCTATTTTTGTATCTGAAGCACGTGAGCGACCCTACCTCGGCAATGTCTGTGGTTCATAATTATTATTTAAATATTCATGTTTGTGATTTAAATATCACATGGTAATTTTTAGTAACGTTTACGGAATTTGAGTAAGTGGAGAATAAAACATTGCCGCGGTGGAGTAGCCGAGCGGTCTAAAGCGTCTCGCTGCGGAGCGCACGGTTGCTCGCCGTGGAGGTTCGAGTCCTCCCTGGGGCCTGGGTGTGTGTGTTGTCCTTAGATTAGTTTACCTAGGTTTAAGTAGTTTGTAAGCTACGGACTGATGACTACGCAGTTTGGTCCGATAGATTTACAAACATTTGAATAAAACATTTTTTGTGTCTATTATGAAGTATGTTGCACTCATATCGCAAGCCCATCACTCACAACGGTTGTTTACAAACAACCATAGCTTGTTACGATGTGGTATCAAAGATTATAATCGACACATGCATTATAAATCGATGTACATTGCATATTAGCAGATACAAAAAGTTCTGTTGTCACTTATCGTATTTTAAATTGTCTGTTTCTGGAGGTAAATAGGTATATAATAGTGATACAAATTTATCCATGACAACGTAAATACAAAATATCTGTAATTTTACAGTAAATCCACTATCAAGATTTCATTATTTTATGCAGGGTATTTTAAGATTTAAGATTACTGAACGTAACTGACCAATAAACATCGATTATATAACGCATGTATCGATAATAGAATATATTTGATACCAATTGTAACAAGTTATTGCTTGTTTGTAAACAAATGTTCCGAGTGGTAGGCTTGCCATATTGGTACTACATATTTTATCATAGACACAAAAAATGTTTTATTGTGGACTTACCCATATCCAAGAACAGAACGTAAAAGTAAACATTGCGAATTATTTAAATGTTACGAGGTATGTAATTATGTTAATTGTGCTATTATGTTACATACAGTTGTATAAACTCGTGTTATGTATGTCCTACAGACTTTAAGATGGAAACATAGAATTTCCGAAGTCGGTCTAAATAAAGCAATTTGAAACGCGATCTTTACTCCCTCCTTATGTAGATTCCCATTACACGATATTAGATTGCACCCCAGCTTGAATGAAGTCAAGCACATACAACAACTAAGAAATCAAATCATAACTCTGTGCTTTGTTTCACACTTTATAAAAGATAAGACTACTCTTGACTCGCTCTCATTTGTCCTCACATGGTAGGTCAATAGGTGGCTAAGTCGCTTTATGAACTGTATCTTCATTGTATTTAATGTGAGACGGGAACTTTTGGACGAAATACTAAAATATTTCATCATAATTTTGTGTCGCGAGTTACTGCACTTCACCTCCTGTCGTCAAGATGGCGAAATTCTCTTGTCAGAGAATATAAGTCACGCACATTATTTAAACGTCTCTGAAGTAACTATTTCACTTATCAAGTGACTTTAATTCATGTGTTTACTTTAATCCAAAAAATGAGTTACACATTCTGTAAGTTTTGACCACAATATTAAATATTATATTATTATTTTTTTCTTTACAGAATATTGCGCCCACACAGAATCAGTTGTCTAGTTAGGAAATGTTCAAATGATTGTACAGCTTGAGAGACTTAACTATGGGGTTATCAATCCCTAAACTTACCAAACTACTTAGGAATTTTAGTTCCAACATCAATAACAGCTCCAGTGTAACTTTTCATCGAGGTAGCTGGTAATTTTTTTTTTTTTTTTTTTTTTTTTTTTTGTGTCGCTGCCTCGTCGCCGCTTTTGTGTCTCGTTTTCGTCGTAGGTGTCGGTGGCCGAGTAGGAAGACCGACACAGGAATAAAGGTAGCACGCTTGTGCAGGTAGGAGGTGACCAGCCAGTGGGACAGCAGTATCTAGAAACACTAGAGTAAATTAGAACGAGATATATATTGCACAGAATTTATACAGTACTTAACTTTTACATAACTCAGTACTGCAGAATGCCGATACATAGTTGAGCTAGAGGCCTGCCTAGTGTCTATCCGATAGCTAAGTCTTCACTGGTGCCTATCTGATTCCGAAGTGTTAACTGGTTGCTATCTCAGTCCCAAGTGCCGGCCGCGGTGGCCGAGGTGACTGAGGCGCTCCAGTCACGGTCAGCACGGCCACTACGGTCGGGGGTTCGAATCCCCCCTCGGGCATGGATATTTGTGCCGTCCTAGTTCGTAAGTAGTTCATAAGTAGTTTGTAAGTTTAGGGACTGATGACCCCGTAGTTAAGTCCCATAAGCTTAACAAACATTTGAACATTTCAGTCCCAAGTGAACGATGTCGTTCAGTGGTGGCCACGAGCGGAGTTGTCACAGAGGGCGCTCGTGGCTAACGTCGTAAGAACGCCGCGCCGTGCGTGCATGACGGCACGCGGCGAAAGTAGGTGGCGCGCACTTTGGACTTGTGCGACACCACACTTTTTTCTCAAAAATCAAACAGTCGCGATAATTAACGCAGCATTAAATAAAATGAAGACTTTCACGAATATTTTCACTCAGCTGCACTACACATTTTGCAACTCGCAATTTGTTACTCGGCGTCCTTGTTGTTATCTAGCATGAACGCAACGTTACTAAACGTGACGCAGAGGATACCGTGCTCGTCCGTATGTTTCCTTACAGGGTGAGGCTCGTCCGTTGGAATTTGGTCGATCTGATATCTGCGAGAATACAAGAAAAACTCATGCGCCTCAATTTTGTCTGTCGTGGCTACACTCGTGTTGATGATCAATTTTTTGTCTGAGACAACGTCCACAATAAATAAATAAATAAAAAATTATAAATAAATAAATAAATAAATAAATAAATTGCTCCCAATCCTCCAGTTCCGATCAAGGTTTTCAGGAGGCTTTCCTTGGTTGTAAGGCATATGCTGGAACTGGTAAGGCCCTCCCACTTATTCCCAACTGGAAAACCCTTTTTGCCTACTATCAGCTTGTCTTGTAAGTGGCTCAACAGAACCGCGACTCTTTATGGGCCGAAAGTCATACAGTTCGCTCCATTCCTGGTGGAGACTGAAAGGAATAAAGTTTTTTTAACCTAAATAAGTATCAAGCTACGACTGGTTAGGAACGTACTGAGTGCTTTGGGGAGTCCTGCACCAAATAAAAACAATAGCAGAGCAACATTAAAATAGTCACAAGCAAAATTATTTACAGCAGCCATAGAAGTCCATTCCCGGGCCGCCGCAGTACTCAAGAAACAGGAGGGCAAAAATGTTCAGATGTTTGTAAATCTGTGGGACTTAAGGGGAGCCGTACCGTTCTATTTAGACTATGTTAAATTGGCTATATAAATGCCCCGTTTTCTCAGCAACTGTCGATTATATAAATGTTTTTTTATCACAAGTGGCGCATGTTTTGTGACTGTATTCCCCTACAATCACTTTAAAATAACAACTGGAAAAAGTTAGTATTTTTTCCTAAACATATAATTTTTTGGTGTAAATTTTCACAATTTTAATTTCTTGGATTTCAACTATTACAGTAAATACAACTAAAGGAGAGCTACAATATCATTGTACTACCTACGTTATGTGGTAAATAATTCAACGATGTAGATTCAGAAGTTTCTCAGAAAAAGGGGCATTCGTACTGAAAAATGTTAGTTTGAGAAAATTGCGTTTAAAGACAAAATTTTAATATGCAGCCAATACTGATACAATAAGAAATACGTTAGAATCTTCCTGGATGGTAGTCCTCATCTCCTCGTTCATCTTCCTCACCCAGTGCTACCCTCCTTCTCTTGGATCTGGTTTCTTTCGACATATTGTTTGTTGCAATCTCTGCCTTCATGATTCGCAGTTGGTCCAAGTTCAAATGTTCACATGTCAGTAAATCTATCGAAAAACTGCGTGGTCATCAGTCCGTAGCTTACAAACTACTTAAACCTAGGTAAACTAACCTAAGGACAAACACATACGCCCATGCCCCAGGGAGGACTCTAACCTCCACGGCGAGCAACTTGGTCCAAGTCCATCACACTTTTAGTAGTATTGTAACCTTCATGACCGAGCGAGGTGGTGCAGTGGTAACGCACTGGACTCGTATTCGGGAGGGTGGTGGGTCAAATCCACCCCCGGCCATCCAGATTTAGGATTTCCGAGATTTCCCTAAATCAATCCAGGCAAATTCCGGGATGCTTCCTTTCAAAGGGCACGGCCGATTTCCTTCCCCATCCTTACCCAAATCTCCCAGCGTTAGCTCCGTCTCTAATGACCACGTTAAACTCCAAGCTTCCTTCTTAGTGAAACCTTCAGGAATTCTGAGATATTCCAAAATCTGTAGTCTTTCGGAATACCCATCACTGAAAGTAAGAACACTAATTTTAGTTTAGTCATGATGAAAACTGTCACAGGAAACACACAAACTAAAACACGGCTAGTTGATAAATGTTGTCGTCAAACACAAACAAATGTACAGTTCAAAGAGCTTACTGAGAAGCACCACTAGTGTAGGCAACTTACGAAACGGACAGTTCTCTACAAAACAAAAGAAACCACAGCCTTCTAGACTATATGGTTTAAGAGAAAAATGCCAATATGCGAAATGATGGAAAACAAAATTCTCAGATATGTTAGTGCAATATTATTTTCAAATATTTATTTAAAATAGTAAATAATCGAATATATCAATTAAATGAGCACCAAATTAAGCATAAATATCCATATTTTCATATTTTGCATAACATACACTAGTCCTGTGTAGCTCGCGAACGAAGTAGTTCGGAAGAGCCCTCCCACAGGCGAACTACGCGAACTACTTCGCAGATCCCTCGCCTCTTAGTTCGTCCGCTCCTTTTCTGATGACTGACGGGTAACAGCGAGAGGACGCGAGATCGCGCAGAATCGCGTGATTCCCTTCTGCTAGTTTCCGTCATTTAGAGCTGAGATGCACCTCAGCTGTAGTTTTAGTAGCGGTAGTAAAAGCCAAAACGAGCAGACGAGCTAAAAAGAGCGACCTACTTCGCGGCCGAGCTGCGTACTAAAAGGAGAGCTACCGGTCGCGAACTAAAATATACGCGATAGGTCGCGAACTAAAATATGCGCGATACGCCGCGAACTAAAATATGCGCGATAGGGTGCAAACAGAATTAAAAATAACGTGTTTGCCTTCTGCTGATGAGAGCCATTTCGAGGTTAGCGTCTGCCTGCTAGATTACATAGTTCAGTGCTACAAAATTTCTGCTTTGAAGTATTCTGCACTCTGCAATATCTGACTAATAAATTCCATACTACCAAGATATAGAAATAACTCTAAACTTAAACGCGAGAAATTATTCACAAACTGTTTCTTTTGGTTTGCGTGATATCGTTAGCGGCTCAAGCAGCAAGCGCATGAAGCAGCTAGGTGGGGGAACTTCCCCCTCCACCTGCATGCACAGACCACTCCGCTCAGCCGTCACTGGGAGCGGACGAACTAAAAGAACGATCGCGAACTATTATGCACACACACACACACACACACACACACACACACATACACACACACTCACTCACTTACACGCGCGCGCACGCTAGCGCGCGCGCGCCCACATGCCCTATGAAGGTCTCGAACCTCCAACGGGGAGCAACTGCTCGCTCCGCAGCAAAGTGCCTCAAAGCGCTCAGCCATTTCACCGCGGCAAACAGGAGGGCACGCTTCATCCGGTGATTCATGTGGAAAGGGTTCCGACGAGATTATGGTCATCCAGGTGCGGTCACTCACCTCAATGATGCAGCATGTTTATTGTGCTGCTGAAGAAGTGTACATGATACATGTTTGCTACGTCATCGCGGGATAACCTTGCATAAATACAAACGGGCTCAAGTCCTACTCAGCTTCTTCCGTGTGTAGCCTTGTAGAAGGCAACATCATAAGCAACAATATAATCTCGCTAGATCAGCTGAAGCCACAAGATTCAAGTGGATTGAAAAACAGAGAAATTGTAATAAACTGAAAGAAAAACGAAAGCAGTGTGCCCTCGTTCGCGGCGCGTGGCTGCCGGCCGCAGATTACTGGGGATGCGGTGGCATTAGCGGCGTTAATGACGCAAGCAGACGGCGGAAGCCGCGCTAAGCCCTGCAAATATTGGCCGAGGCGAGAGCGAGGCAAACAAGTGGCGCGCCACTTAGCGGGCCGCTCCTAACCACAACAGCGGCCTCGCGGCTGCTGTCTGGGGCCCACCGCAAGCCGAGCACTGCCGACTCCGCCAAAAGTCGCTGTCACCATTCGGTAGGTCGCGTAACTAATGAAGAGGCCCTCAACACATCTGGGGAGAAAAGGAATTTTTGGTATGCCTTGACTAAAAGAAGGGATCGATTAGTTAGCTGTCGCCACACATGATCCCCCGTGGGCACCGCCGCCAGAGGGAGGAGCTGGGCCATCCTACACCCACCTCATGGCACACCCACTACCCCGCACTATCAGAGAGCTAGCTCAAGAGTGTGCCAAAAAAGGACACGCGTTATGCTAATAATACCAATAAATTTCTTTGAAAGGAATATGAAAGTAAAATAAATAGGGAGGAGCTTTTACCACGTGTACCAGGGGTGCTTTACTCTCGTAGGGTTATTGGAACTCAATGAATCGTAAATTGAGCAATGGAGGGAAGTGTATGAGGGAAAAATCGCAGAGGGAGACTAAGAGATGAATATAGTCAGCAGATTCATATAGATGTAGCTTGCCGTTCTTATGAGGAGATGAAGAGGTTTGCTCAGGATAGAGTACGGTGGACAGCTGCATCAAAGCAGTCTTTGGACTGAAGACCATAACAACAACACACCACCATTTTATCGACAAATAGGAGAATGACTGCAGTTTTGCAAAAGAGGAAACGTCCCTGGAGATGTCTGGATGTCAAATATACGCATAAAAAGTGGAGGATCATCACGGTTCTAGGGGTTCATAACCTCTTTCATAAAAAATGGCTTGACGGATATGAATGAAATTTGGAACAGAGGTAGCTTTCACCCTGATTGATACATGCGATACCTTTCGTAAGTCACCGTATGGTGCATGGCGGAGGGTACCTTACAGTGGGTTAATATGTTTCTTGCTCTTCACGCTGAAACGGCTGGACGCAATTGTATGAAATATGGAAACAAGATAACTTATATCTTGAATTAATACATGAGCTACCTTTCCGAAGCCTCCGTTGGTGCATGGCGGAGGGTACGCTAGAACAACCATCCAAATTGTTTTACTGGTTACCATGAAAATAAGTGCATAAATGTATCTTTTAAAGGAGATTCTTATAATCTGCAAGCCAGTGAATTTAGCATGACGGAGGGTCCCTTGCGACTTTGACTCCGTTTGACCAGTCCAAATGAACATATGAGGAACAGGAGTAGGTGGATGAGGAGACGGACAGAGAGAGGGTAGGGGAGGAGACGAGAGAGCGGAGAGGACGAGAATGAGAGAGGGGAGATGGTGGCAGACAGGTGGAAGGAGATGAATAGAGGTAGGGGGAGGAGTAAATGGACAGAGAAAGGGACAGGAGGAGACGGGAGGAGGAACAGGCCGAGTGCATTGAGGCGCTAAGTTCCGATGCGCGAGGCAGTTCCCAAATGTTCAAATGTTTGTAAAGCTTATGGGACTTAACTACGGGGTCATCAGTCCCTAAACTTACAAACTACTTATGAAATACTTACGAACTAGGACGGCACAAAGATCCATGCCCGAGGGGGGATTGGAACCCCCGACCGTAGTGGCCGTGCAGACCATGACTGGAGCGCCTCAATCCCCTCGGCCACCGCGGCCGGCGGGGCAGGTCCCCGTCGTGGGTTCGAATCCTCCTTCGGCATGGCTGTTTGTGCTGTCTTTAGTAATAGTTTATAAGTAGTTTGTAAGTTTAGGGACTGATGACACCGCAGTTAAGTCCCATGAGCTTAACAAACATTTTTTACAAAACACTCATCAGTGTACTATCGGTACCAGACAGGATTGATAGAGGAGACGGGGAGATACGAAGAAGAGCAGCACGCTTTGTTACAGGTTTGATTGTCAAGCGACAAAACGTTATGGAGATGATCGCAGTCGCGCGGAATGGCCATGTTGTTCTAGGTGCCATGTTAGGGGCTGCGCGGTCGATACCGCCGATGGTTCGAGACCTCCTTTGGTCACGGATGTGTGTGTGTTGTTCTTAAGTAGTTGTTCTAAAGCAGTTTGTAAGCCTAGGGACTGATGACCCTGATGGTCCCATCCATTTAGAAACATTTGATGATCGGCAAACTCCAGTGTCAGACGCCGCAAGAGAGGCGTTCTGCCTCATACTGTGGGATAATTCCAAAGTCCCGATAACATAGGATTCTTGAAGAGTCGACTAATATAATGCTTCCGCCTGAGAGTATATCGCGAAAAGACCACGAAGATAAAATTAGAGACTTTCAAGCTCACACAGACGTTCATCAGTAATCATTGTTATGTAATTTTGGTAGATAGCAAATCATTGTTAGCAAAATGTTTGTTACTTTTACGTGTGTACGAATGCAACGTCAAATAAGTCGACAGCGAGTATTGCGTGTAGCTAGTAACACTGCCGTTACGGGCTTACGTTCGTAATAAAACGACGTTTCGCTATGGGCCTGTTTGTTTTGCAGTGTACATATGGCTATCAAAATATTTCTAATAAAAATTTTAGTTCAAGGAATGTACCCCACATGATTTATGAGTAGTTTATCTCTAAGAAGCACACGGTCACGCACAGGAAAAATAGATCAATATTCCTTCTTAGATGTGGGTAATTAATACATTAGTTGCTTTTTACACCGTATAAGGCCTTTCATGTTTGTTTAACTCACGTAAATTTCGGAAGATCGACGAATGTGAAAACGTTTTCGTAAGCCATTTGTGATGCGGTGGATACTAACGTCGTATTTTCTAATATAATGTTCATAGCTGACCCTGCATCTAGGTTTTAAGTTGGTTCAAGAGGAAGTAAGACTTTATTCTAGTATCAGGCTTCCATTCCGCTATAAAACTACGCAACCTGGTCCGAGACGCTTGCTTGGCAGTATTTACACCGCAAATGACGCTGCCGGCCACTGTGTTCTCAAATTGTTTTTACGACAGGTACATCACTGTAATTTTTTTGGTCTAGAACTATGAAGTGCAGTTATAAAAAGCATACGTATCTGTTAAAAAAATTACTTGCTTAAACATCAGTTCGTATCAGCACTAAAAACTTTAACCGCAAAAAATACTTGCCCCATCGACGTTCTAACATTTCATAAAAAGCATGTTTCGAAATAAGAGTGTTAGCTCTTACGAGACTCACCATATGTACTGAACGATACGTACTTATGTTCACTACAGTACTATCCAAATCGTTGTCTGTGAACATAGGACACGTATGTCACACAATAACTACCTTATTTAAGGTAAAGAAAAAGAAAAGACGTCTCCATACGTGCTGATAATGGGGAAAAATCACACAGACGCTATAATAAAACACCAATAGCAATAAAATTGTTTCTCGTTAGATAAGAAAACAATTCCGCAGTTTTTACTAGAATGTTACAAACGGCAAGGATCTATACCACACTCGCTTCTGAAGGAAACGTAATGTTATTTATAAAGATATTCGTTTGTTAAATATAAGAATGTAAATGTCATTAACCGCCATAAAAATATTTTACGTATGAAGAAAAATGCCAATCATCATTAGACTAGACAATGACAGATATAAATGATTCTCATGCATGAAATATATGTTCAAATTCTGTCGGTTGCAGCAGAATTATCTCCAATTACACCCATATCAGAAAGTATGTTTTCATTAATCAGTTTTATCTAATATTGATGAATTAGTAATATTTGGTTGGTTTCATAATAATGCTTGTCTCTTGGTAACAGTCTAATGCACATAATGTAAAAATATGTCAACTATTTCGTTAATTAAGTCGAAAGTAACTAAAAAAAGTCTCCTGCGTGTATCTTTTCGCACCGCTTGGAGATCTAGTGTTGCACCACAAATTACACATCACGAGAGTGACGCGACTGTATGTAATTACACTGTGCTTCTACAAGAATTCTACCGAGATTAATGAAACACTATTAATTATCAATCGTCAATCAATGTAAATAAAAGAAGATACTATATTCGCCGGCCGCGGTGGCCGAGGTGACTGAGGCGCGTCAGTCACGGTCAGCACGGCCACTACGGTCGGGGGTTCGAATCCCCCCTCGGGCATGGATATTTGTGCCGTCCTAGTTCGTAAGTAGTTTGTAAGTTTAGGGACTGATGACCCCGTAGTTAAGTCCCATAAGCTTTACAAACATTTGAACATACTATATTCGCCTTCATGTCATATGGGTTTGTGTGCAAGACACGGTCGTATTTGTGGACCTACGAAACAGAAATAAACTCCAATGTGTTTCCACTTCAGCAATAACACAGGATATTTATTTGAAACTGGTGAAAACCCTTTGTTTTCTCCTCTACGCGCAAGCATCGCCGCCTTGACAGAAGATCGGTATCTGATGGACATGTTACGGACGGCCCTAGAACAGCAACAGCCTTCATGGCTTCGTCGGGGTTCCATAGCACAACTGACTGATTAATGAATTTCCACGAAGGAGTTATTAAACTGCAACATTCCGTCGAAGCTTAGTACCATGATTCATCTGACTAAAATTTGTGGTTTTGATGTTTAGTCATTCAGAATAATTATGATTGAAATACTATGACTACTCACGCTTACAAGTCACTAAGCCAACCTTGATTTTCCAAATAAAATTAAATTACCATAAACTTCCAGCATGGTTTTCCATGACAACACTTTCCAAAAAAGTCTTCAAGAAACATACGTACATACGTCATAGCGTATTTTCAATGTTATTTTCAAATGTTGGCTTCTTAAAAATGTATGCCGCCATAGATGTTTCTTGCAGTTCTAAAATACATCTGTGATTCAAGACAAGAGAGGAATTAAGACTGCTGCCAATGGGCAGTGACTTGCATCAATGAGGAAAGACTGAAACAAGGGACTACTGCTCACAGGCAGGTGTACTGATCGCTATACCGTGGACACCATAACTGCACGGGCTTCCCTCAGACCCAAATGTTCAACTCAGCCACCCAATGTTGTGGTCTTCAGTCCGCAGTCTGGTTTGATGCAGCTCTCCAAGCTATCTTGTCCTGTGCAAGTCTCTTCATCTGGGAATACGTATGGCAACCTACATCCTTTTGAATATGCTTACAGCATTCGCCCCTCGGTCTCCGTATACCATTTTTACCACAGACACTTCCTTCTAATGCTAAGTTGACCAATCCTTGATGTCTCAGAATGTGTCTCACCAACCTATTCCTTCTCTTAGTCAGGCTATGCCAGAAACTCCTTTTCTCCCCTATTCTGTTGAGCATTAGTTACCTCATTAGTTACCTAATCTTCATTATTCGTCTATAGCACCTCATTTCGAAAGCTTCTATCATCTTTTCGTCTGAACTCCTTATCCTTTTCCACTACCATAATATGTCACACTCCAGACAAATGCTTTCAGAAAGGACTTCCTAACATTTAAATTAATATTGGATGTTAACAAATTTCGCTTATTCAGAAACGCTTTTCTTCCCACAGCCATTCTGAATTTTATATCTTCTTAACTTCGGTCATCAGAAGTTATCTTCTACCCAAATAACGAAACTAATCTACTAGTTTTATCGTCTCATCACCTAATCTAATTCCTTGAGCATCGCCTGATTTTCTGACACTACATTCAATTACCCTCGGTTTACTCTTGTTAATGTTCATATCTTCCTTTCAAGACACTGTCCGTTCCATTTAATTTCACTTCGTTTCCCTTGCTGTCTCTGAGTTTGGCTCAAGGGTGGGTCAGCTTAATTTGCAGATCCCTGGTGGACGGCGTGTGCCAGTAAATCCGTATACTCCTACACCATCTTCTACGGACTCTTAACTACGCCTACATTTTCAAGATACGTTTAGTCACTAGGAGGGGGTTCTTGCAATCCCCACCACACATTTCTGTCCTAGCACTAAATCCAGAGGGTAGAGTGCTGCGATGGAGAATTCCCCGTATTATAATCGGTGAAACGGCGTTAGCATTGAGAATGATGGACAAGGGCACTAGGTCAGTAGTGAGTAGATACGTTGAGACAAACTATCATAGAGAGGCAACAACGTGGCCAGAGTGAAGGAAACTGAACAACCGACCGCCACGTCATAGGAAGTCTAGAGGCGCGTGTTACATGACAGTGTTGTTGTTGTGTTCTTCAGTCCGGAGACTAGTTTGATGCAGCTCTCCACAATACCCTATCCTGAGCAAGCCTCTTCATCTCCACATAAGAACGGCAACCTACATCTGTCTGAATCTGCTTACTGTATCCATCTCTTGGTCTTCCTCTGCGATTTTTACCCCACACACTTCCCTCTAATGCTAAATTTACAATGCCTTGATGTCTAAGAATGTGTCCTACCAATCTATCCCTTCTTTTAGTCAAGGTATGCCAGAAATTTCTTCTCCCCAATTCTGTTCAGTACCTCCTCATTAGTTACGCGATCCACCCACCTAATCTTCAGCATTCTTCTGTAGCACCACATATCAAAAGCCTCTATCCTCTTTCTGTCCACACTGTTTATCGTCCATGTCTCACCCCCATACAAGGCAACACTCCATACAAATGCCTTCAGAAAGGACTTCCTTAGGCTTAAATCAATATTCGATGTTAACAAATTTCTCTTTTTCAAGAACGCTTTTCTACCCATTGCCATTCTGCATTTTATATCCTCTGTACTGCGACCATCATTTGTTATTTTACTGCCCAAGTGACAAAACTCATCTACCTCCTTTATTGCTTCGTTTCCCAATCTAATTCCTTCAGCATCACCTGATTTCCTTACACTGCACTCCATTACCCTAGTTTTGCTCTTGTTAATGTTCATATTATATGCACCTTTCAGCACACCGTTCATTCCGTTCAATTGCTCTTCCAGGTCCTTTGCTGTATCTGACAGAATTCCTATGTCGTCGGCAAAACGCAATGTTTTTAATTCTTCACCATGAACTTTAATTCATTCTCCAAATTTCTCCTTGCTTTCCTTTATAGCTTGGTCAATGTACACATTGAATAACAGTGGAGAAAGGCTACAACCCTGTCTTACTCCCTTTCCAACCACTGCATCCCTTTCATGCCCTTCAACTGTGACAACCACTGTCTGGTTTTTGTACAAGTTGTAAATAACCTTACGCTCCCTATATTTTACTCCTGCTTGCTTCAGAACTTGAAAGAGTTTATTCCAATAAACATTGTCAAAAGCCTTCTCCAAATCTACAAAAGCTAGAAATGTAGGTTTGCCTTTTCTTAATCTATCTTCTAGGATAAGCCGTAAAGTGAGTATTGTCTCCCGAGTTCCTACATTTCTCCTGAACCCAAACTGATCTTCCCCGAGGTAGGCTTCTACCAGTTTTTCCAACCTTCTGTATATAATCCGTGTTAATATTTTGCAATCATGACTTATTAAACTGATGGTTCTGTAGTTTTCACGCCTGTCTACTCCCGCTTTCTTTGGAATGGGGATTATTACATTTTTCTTAAAGTCTGAGGGTACTTCGCCTGTCTCATACATTTTACACACCAGGTGAAACAGGTTTGTCATGGCTGGTTCTCCCAGAGACTTCAGTAGCTCTGAGGGAATATCATCTACTCCAGGGGCCTTGTTTCGACTTAGGTCTTTCAGGGCTCTGTCAAATTCTTCTCTCAGTACAGTATCTCCTATTTCATCTTCATCTACATCCTCTTCCCTTCCTACAATATTGTCTCGAACTTCATTTCCTTTGTAGAGCCCCTCTATATACTCTTTCCACCTTTCAGCTTTCCCTTCTTTGCTGAGAACTGGTTTTCCATCAGTGTCCTTGATATTCATAGAGCTGTTTTTCTTATCTCCAAATGTTTCTTTTATTTTCCTGTAGGCGGTATCTATTTTTCCCCTATTTATTCATTGTTCTACATCCTTGCATTTGCCTTCTAGCCACTCCTGCTTAGCCCTTTTACACTTCCTGTCAATCTCATTTCTTAGTCGTTTGTACTCCATTTTGCCTGTTTCATGTACTGCATTTTTATATTTTCTCCTTTCATCGATTAAATTTAGTATCTCCTGTGATATCTAAGGATTTTTGTAGGTCTTGCCTTCCTACCTATTTTGTCCTCTGCTACCTTCACTATTTCATCTCTCAATTTTACCCATTCCTCATCTACTGTTTTATTTTCCCCTGTTTCTGTCAATTGTTGCCTAAAGCTCCCTCTGAATTTCTTAAGAACCACAGGTTCCTTCAATTTATCCAGGTCCCATCTCCATATTTTCCTACCTTTTTGTAGTTTCTTCAGTTTCAGCCTACAGTTCATAACCAACAAGTTATGGTCGGAGTCTATATCTGCCCCTGGGTATGTCTTTCACTGTAAAACCTGGTTCCGAAATCTATGTCTTACCATTATAAAATCTATCTGGTATCTTCCGGTGTCTCCTGGTTTCTTCCACGTATACAACCTTCTTTTGTGATTCTTGAACCAGGTGTTTGTTATAACGAAATTATGTTCCGTGCAAAATTCTACGAGGCGGCTTCCTCTTTCGTTCCTTTTGCCCAGACATATTCACCTACTGTCTTCCCTTCCCTTCCTTGTCCTACTACCGAATTCCAGTCTCCCATAACAATTCCGTTTTCCTCTCCCTTAATTGTCTGAATAATTCCCTTTATCTCCTCATATATTTCTTCGATTTACTCATCATCGGCAGAGCTAGTTGGCATATAAACCTGTACTACTGTTGTCGGTGTTGGCTTCGTATCTATCTTGACAATGATAATGCGATCACTGTGCTGGTCATAGTAGTTTACCCGCAGTCCTATTTTCTTATTCATTATCAATCCTACTCCTGTCATACCCCTAATTGATTTTGTATTTATAATCCTGTACTCACCTGACCAGAAATTCTGTTCATCCTGCCACCGAACTTCACTAATCCCCACTATATCTAGCTTTAACCTATCCATTTCCCTTTTTAAATTTTCTAATTTTCCTACTCGATTAAGGGATCTAACATTCCACGCTCCGACCCGTAGAATGCCAGTATTGTCTTTCCTGATGATCACATCCTCCTGAGTAGTCCCCGCCCGGAAATACGAATGGGGGACTATTTTACCTCCGGAATATTTTACCCGAGAGGATGCCATCATCATATGTTCATACAGTAGAGCTGCATGTCCTCGTGAAAGGTAACAGCTGTAGTTTCCCCTTGCTTTCAGCCGTTCGCAGTAGCTGTGTGGCAAAGCCACATTAGCTGATGTTACAAGGCCATCTCAGTCAATCATCAGACTGTTGCCCCTGTAACTACTGAAAAGGCTGCTGCCCCTCTTCAGGAACCACACGTTTGTCTGGCTTTTCCACAGATACCCCTCCGCTGTGGTTGCACCTACGGTACGGCTATCTGTATCGTTGAGGCACGCAAGCCACCCCACCTCGGCAATGTCTGTGGTTCATGGGAGTGGACATGACAGTAGGTTATAATATTATTAAAATGTAACTGTTTGCGCCTTTCAGTTATAGCCAGAACAATTTTACCGCCGTGTATCGTTCATAAACGCTTTATATACATCGTGTCTCGAAAGTGTCAGCAGCTTTATTTTAAGTACAGTATCCCGGACGATCAGCTGCATATGCAACTAAACGATACGGCCTGGGTGTTTAAGGCCAATCGACGTTTATTTTTGTACGCCGTTTCTAACAGAAAATTTTCGAAGAATGGTAGACGTTTCAGACTTTTCACAGTAAGATTACCTTAAATTCATTTAATGTTAGAAGCAGGAAATATTTCATGGGCCAAGGAAATACAATCCCACACTGAAACTTTATGCATAAACTACCCAGTTAGTAGGATAAGCAATGTAGTTTGCAGTTTGTCGCAGGTTTAATGAAGTAGTAGTCAAAAATACGCTTGTCTTTCTCATGAATCAGATTACGGCAGTGGCGGACTTAGAGTGTCGGAGGACCGGGGCGGCGGCAAAACAAGATGAGGTCCCCTATTGTGACGATTCATATGAAGCATTAAAGATCCTGAGTTAAAAAAAAAAAGAAGAAAAAACCCTCACAATAAAACAGTCACTACTAAGATTTTTTAGCGAGAATATTGTAAATTTTACGAACCTAACAGTTTGTCTAACTATTATGTCAGTATCGAACTATTTACGAAAAACTAGAATTGTCATCTATTAAGTTTTTATAAACCATGCACCTTTATGAACATTTTCTCACTTGTAAATTATCTTTACCTTAAAATTTTGGTAAAATCTTGAATTTGAAGATCGATCATAAGACGTCAGGTGCGGACTCGTTTATTTACATGAACTGACAGCGCAAAGGTTATTCTATCACCTAGCGGCCGTGTAGCGAAATACGCACCACTTACCTTTAAATAATTTATTGCATGAATTGTAACCTTTTTTTACCAACTTTTGTGACCAGTTATATTATTTGTTAACCACCAAATCGAACTGTATAAATTTCTTGAAAATTTGTAGTCAATTTATTTGAAACAGAATGTGTAAACGTCACGTCACGTCACGTGACGTCACGGCACGTCACGTGACGTCACGTATTCGCGACTTGGTCTCCAAAATCTATGTATTTAAACATGCCGCTACTGACGGCAAAGGGTAGTTGATGGCAGTTGTAAGTTGTAAGCTTTAGACCAGCTGTATACAGTGCTGTAGTATATGAAAGACTGAATAAAAATCCGTTCTCATCTAACAACGACTTTATTTTGGTAGAAGACCCTTGAAGAATGTACTGCTATGTACTTTCCTTCCTAATTTTCAACCTCACACTTGAAATCGGGTATTCAGACAAGAGGTTCCCATCACTATTAGTTTGTACAATTGTTGCGGTATGCAGGTGATTTGGATTTAATGAACAGAACACTTAGAGATTTAAAAAGTACAATTTCAGCTCTAAAAGTGAATTCAGAGAAGATGAGCCTAAGAATTAATGATGGGGAGATCAAGTATATGTGTAATAGCATTAACCACTCCTTACAGCCCACAATAACCCTTCATGGAATGACAATTGAGCGAGTTGGAACGCTTCAACTGCCTAGACTCAAATGGCACCATACTTACTGATATTATGGCTCGCGTAAGTGCTTCTAATCGATGCTACTTTGGAATGTGGCGATGTATTAATATATACAAAAATTGACGTGTTTTGTCTAAATTTCATTCTGCAGCCAAAACTACGCATCGCAAACGAATAGTGTTTGTATGTGGTAGTAGGTATCAGTCTCCCATTGTGCACTATGTGGTAGAGGGTTGATAACGATAAGGGGGTTGAGGATATGGTAGTTGAAAGTTACCAACTTACATAAAATTCTACTTGTGGATGTCAATATTTTGCTCTTCTGTAAAACCTACGCAATGAAGAAGAACGATCTGTGTTGTTGTACAACGTCTCCCGTTGTACCCAATAACAGTTCCGTATAGATAGCTATAGTAGGGTGGAAGATATAGTAGTTGAAAGTCGTCAGCTTATATAAAATTCGGACTGAAGACCAGTGTTGACTTTTGACACGATAATAGCATAGAGGTTATGTCAGCAAAACGTGATGCACATTCTTCAGTTTTTTTTTTTTTTTTTCAACAAGCGTACGATTGAAGAAAAATGAGTGAGTATTGCAGTTTGAAAAGTAAAAGTACAAAGAAACATGCCAAAGCATAAGAAAGTAATTTCACGTTCTCGATCCGTTTCTAAAAGACAGAAAACGGCGCTGAAAATCGAATCTTCAGACGATATAAACTGGAAATTTATAGATGTTGTTTATCTTACACTGTAGGCATCAGTGGTTTTTCTGTATTCCCCTCCATAACGGGGTGAAATAGGGGATGAACTTTTTTTATATACGTTGCTGTTAAGGCAATTTTTATGCAAGAAATACAAAAGTTCGGATCTAGATTTTTGATTAGAAGTTTAAAAACACGTGTTACGATATTTGTGGAAATTCAACCATTAAGCGGGTGAAGTAAGGGAAAATCTCTTAAGGGACTATTTTGATGCTAGAAATGAGAAAATTTGGGTTTGCAACCATGGTTAGAATTTAAAAAAATATGTTTCGGGATATTTTGAATTCTGCCATCAATGGTGCAATAGGGGGTGGCAAGTAGTATAAAAATACTTGATTAGGAAAGCATTTTTAAAGTTAAATCTTTGAACATTTATAATTAGAAATAGAAAAAAAAAACAATGCAGACCACCCAGTCTACGCGTGCGAAGCAGCGGGAATTAAGCTAGTTTTAAATATAAGCTTCTATCACGAGGGACTAAGTGTCGACGTCATAATACGCTGATACGCTCAGTACTCACTTATAGCTCAGAAACATGGACAATTACAAATCAGGATGAAAACAAACTGATATCACTTGAAATAAGTATAGTTGGTTGGTTGATGGGTGGATGGGACCAAACAGCTAGGTCATTAGTTCCCATGAAAGAAGTATATCGAGGAGGATATTTTGGATCTGTATATGAAAATGGGAATGCTGTATATATATGGAGATGACTTATAATTTTTAAAATTTTAATGTAAAATGTTTTTAAAACTGACTAAAGTACACAATAATTTATCCCAGCTTCATGCGCATCCTAATTCCGAACAGACAGTCCTGAAAATTTCTGCTTGTCACTGTTTTTTATGATTCTGACAATACTTGCGCCGCGTTACTGCAGTTACGCGGAGCATTTAGTTACTTTAATAAAAAGTCCACCTGTCACTAACAATGTATTTGCAATACAAAACTGTGAACTGTTGTGGTTTTTCTCAAGGTCAGTTACTCTGAACTCTCATAATTATTTGTTGCTAGTGCCTTACGGTTTTTGTTTTAATGTTACAAGTATTCTTACACCTATTAAGACTAACGAATGCACAAATTTGAAAGCCTATCTGTATGGAGTTACGATCTTTAAGGTGCTATCAGACATTACTTTAAACATATTTGACATGTATGCCTGTGGAGACCGATCTTAATGTGTATGAAAAACACATCTTCTTTGAGGATTTTGAGCCAAGATCGCAAGTATCATTTTATGTATTTGTCTTGACCGTTTTCGATTATATATATCATCTCCAACGGTTTGATACATATTTTTTAAAATATTATTTCACTTGTGTACAAAAATACGCTAGAGATTGTAACCAGAAATATATAATTCTTACAGTAAATATGCTATAATTTCATGCAACCTTCTGAAAATGATGATATATATAATCGAAGTCGGTTATGACAAACAAATAAAATGTTCGCACTCTTGGCTTAATAATAACAAAGAAGATGAATTTTTATATGATTTTAAACCCTCTAAGCTCCTTTCAAACGTGTTATATTTAGGATTTTTAACTTCAATAATATTGTTTGACTTTTTAGTCTTATCTATGCGAAATTGATCAAACATTTTGAGGAGATTACAAAAGAGATGGGTTAAATTATATGTTTATTTGTACGCTCGAGTTAATATCTCATTGTTATCTAGTTCTGATTTATGTAGAAACTTTCTAGTATCTAGATGATGGAGAAGTTAATTTCAAATCAAATGCAAAATTTGTACGGAATAGAGGCAGAGAAACAGAGTACCCTCCAAAACTCATGAGACAGGAAACTGAGGTAATACTGCATTTTCACCCACTTGCTCTCTATGTTGAAAGTTTCAAGTGTCAGTTCATTATGAAGTTAGCTTCAAATCAAATGCAACATTTGTACCGATCAGACAGACAAAAAAAGTCAGCGATATAGAAAAAGTAAAACAAAAGAAACTCAACTGGCATCTCTCATATCTCCAGGTTCATTGCGTGCCGAAAGGTATGGCACATCACACACACACACACACACACACACACACACACACACACACACCAAGCCTAAGTTTGTATTGTGGTTTACCTTGCAGAACTAGTAATAAAAATTGTGATGTGACAGCGAAGTCTTTAACATTTTTTATAACCGTTCCTTCGTGAGAATGTTAAAGGCATGGCCTCTTGTTTGCGTGTGTGAGATATTCGGATCGCCTGTCTAGTATTTTGTTTACAACCTGTTCTACGGCCATTTGAGGGCAAACAATACCAGTATAATTCTCTCGCAGTAGACTGATGCTGAAGGTTTATAACAATTCATGTTTCTTTATGGCGGGACTGGAGATTCAAAACGTCTACAGACAGGTAACTAACTTACACTTGACTGTGTGACATTTGTAAAATTTACCGTGTTGGCCGGTTGCCTTAGTTAATATAAGTGTCAGCTGGGAAACACGTCCGACGACAGCCATAAACGATAGAGATGAACGCCACCCAATGATTATACAGTCTTGTTTATCTCGTTACACCTGTTCAGATAAACATGATACTGAATTTCAGTTGCGGCTTGCGCCTTCTAATTAGAAGCAACACCAAGAATTCCATTTGCAGGAATACACTTCCCCTATAGTTCAGGTAACGGTTATACTTTTTTTTTTTTTTTTACGTGCCCTCTTCCTCCACTTTACGACTAACCCGCTGTCTGGAGCAAGTCCAACTGTTCTACGATACAGCTCTGCTACTCTGACCGTTCAAAGTAAGAGGTGTATTGACATTCAATATAATATACGTTCTGAGATTTCATATACCATTACGCAGAAAAGATGAAATTGTTGACATTACTTTAACCTTTTGAGATGGTAAGAGACAAGAACTGCGACTGTCACTACCCGCCCTAAAACATAATCCATTTGTATTAAATTTTACTCATAGGTAAAGGAACACAATATGATTATCTTTAGATGTTAATCTCATACAAAAATAACTTGTCACACATGTAACAACTGAAAGAGGCCAGTACATAAATTAAATTACGAAGTAAGTATCTTTACATAAAACATACTAGTCAAATACATAGATTAAAAATAGAACATATAGTAAAGGTGAATTATATTTCGCTCGTCCAGAATTCTGTGTAAGCTGTGACTGTCTCAGTCTATTTTAGGAGTTCCTCTTGAGTGCACTCTCTAGATGTCTCCCCTATAGGGCAATTTTGAATGTGTACCACCGTCTTTGTTTCATCACACTCACACTCCTTATTGTCTGTGTAGTCCCACCTTTTCATAAGTTGTTTTGATCGCCCCATGCCGACACGATGAGTGTCCAGTGTTTTCCAGTACTGCCAGTCTAGGTGGAAGCCCTGGGGTAAAGCTTCCTCTGTGATAAGGGCTTCAGGGTATTGTTACTGCCATAGTGATTTTACGAAAACTACGGTTGCTTTCACTAAGTATATGAAACTTCGTCTGGATTTAATCGTTTTCGGCACAGGCTGGCGTTTGTACAGTCGATGGTCGTTTATTTATTCCTTTCTATCTTCTAATATTGTTGAAGATTTACCCGATAAGGAATATAAGTAGTTCACTCTAGGAGGTTTCAGGCAGCCAGTTATCTTCCTGTAGGTGTTGTTTAGGTCCGCAACCAGTTTTCTGGTGTGATGAGATCTTTCCCAAACTGGGCATCCATATCCAGCAATAGAAAATCGTGTGGCTATTGCTTTTGAACGAAGTACTTTTGCCTTAGCACCCCACGTAGAATATATCAGTTTGATCAATATGTCATTACGTGTTTGTACCTTACCTTTTGTTTTTTTTCAATATTTTTGTTATATGTCAGGTTTCTGTCGAGAGTAATGTCCAATGGGTAGGCTGAGAACAATTGTTCAAACGCATACCATTCCAGTTGATACCCAGCTCCTTTCCTGCCTCCTGTTTGTTAAGGCGAGTCAGACTTGTGTTAACTGCGGTTTAGTTTCAGGTGGTTACATCTATACACTGTCTGAGCTTTGTCAGGTCTTCACTGAGGATTGTTTCCAATTCATTAGAAGATTTTACTTTGGATGCAATTGCCCCTGTCATCTGCGTAAATACAAGATTTGGTCTTTTCGGCAATAGGTTGGTAATTTGTATACATGTTAAACATCAGTGGCGACAGCACGCTACCTTGAGGCAATCCATTCTTCTGATTTCTCCATCTACTTTTCTTCCGTTGGAAATCGACGAAGGATAATCTATTAAAGAGTATTGTCCTAAGAACTTCTACCAATCTGACGGTATTGGTCATTCAATGTACTTGGGAGATGAGAGTTCTGATGTACACAGAATTTCTCACAATAATAATTAATGGGGATTCGAGGTAAATAAAAGCAAAGCAATACTGAAACCATACTCCTTTCAACAGCTGTCGTATTGCAACTTGTTATACACCAAGGTGACCAAAGTCCTACAATTGTCTGACGGGACTCAAGTCAATTGATATGGATGACCAAATTATTCGCTGCAATTGTCCATCATGCTGTTCAAACCAATAGGGAATAACATGACGCATTGTCAATCAGAAAATTTGCATAATGGTTTAAGAATATGAAATCCATGAATGGCTGCATATGGTGTCCAAGTAGCGGAACATAACTATTTCCAGTGAAACATAGATTTAGTTTACCAGAAGATCCAGTGCATTACTTGTAAAAACAGCCCACATCATTGTTCAGCCACCAGCAGCTTGCACAGTGTACTGTTGACAATTTGGGTCCATGGCTTCGCGGGTGAGGCAGCACACTCGAACCATACCATCAGCTCATTCCAACTGAAATCGGAACTCATCTGATCAAGCCACGGTTTCCAGTCGTCTAGGGTCCAACCGAAATACACTACTGGACATGAAAATTCCTACGCCAAGAAAAAATGCAGATGATAAACGGGTATTCATTGGACAAATATATTATACTAGAACTGACATGTGATTACATTTTCACGAAATTTCGGTGCATAGATCCTGAGACATGTTTCCCAGAACAACCACACATGGCCGCAATAATGGCCTTGATACGCCTGGGCATTGAGTCAAACAGACAAACAGGGCTTGGATGGCATGTACAGGTACAAATGCTGATGCAGCTCCAACACGATACCACAGTTCATCAAGAATAGTGACTGGTGTATTGTGACGAGCCAGTTGCTCGGCCACCATTGACCAGACGTTTTTAATCGGTGAGCGATCAGGAGAATGTGCTGGGCAGGGCAGCAGTCGAACGTTTTCCGTATCCAGAAAGGCCCGTACATGATCTGCAACATGTGGTCGTGCATTATCCTGCTGAAATGTAGGGTTTCGCAGGGATCCAATGAAGGGTAGATCCACGGGTCGTAACACGTCTGAAATGTAACGGCCACTGTTCAAAGTGCCGTCGATGCGAGCAAGAGGTGACCGACACGTGTAACTAATGGCACCCTATACCATCACACCGGGTGATACGCCAGTATGGCGATGACGAATACACGCTTCCAATGTGCGTTCACCTCGATGTCGCGAAACACGGATACGACCATCATGATGCTGTAAACAGAACCCGGATTCATCCGAAAAAATGACGTTCTGCCATTCGTGCACCCAGGTTCGTCGTTGTGTACACTATCGCAAGTGTTCCTGTCTGTGATGCAGCGTCAAGGATAATCGCAGCCATGGTCTCCGAGCTGATAGTCCATGCTGCTGCAAACGTCATCGAACTGTTGGTGCAGATGGTCGTTGTCTTGCAAACGTCACCATCACCTGACTCTGGACTCGAGACGTGGCTGCACAATCCGTTACAGCCATGCGGATAAGATGCCTGTCATCTCGTCTGCTAGTGATACGAAACCGTTGGGATCCAACACGATAAGCCGCAATCGCGATAGGCTACAATCCGATCTTGCCGACCGCGGTGGCCGAGGGGACTGAGGCGCTCCAGTCACGGTCTGCACGGCCACTACGGTCGGGGGTTCGAATTCCCCCTCGGGCATGGATATTTGTGCCGTCCTTAGTGTTATCTAGTTCAAAAGCAGTTTGTAAGTTTAGGGACAGATGACCCCGTAGTTAAGTCCCATAAGCTCTACAAACATTACTTTTGAAACAATCCGATCTTTATCAATGTCGGAAACGTGATGGTACGCATTTCTCTTCCTTACACGAGGCATCACAAGAACGTTTCACCAGGCAACACCAGTCAACTGCTGCTTGTGTATGAGAAATGGGTTGGAAACTTTCCTCATGTCAGCATGTTGTAGGTGTCGACACCGACACCAACCTTGTTGAATGCTCTGAAAATCTAATCATTTGCATGTCACAGCATCTTCTTCCTGTCGGTTAAATTTCGCCTCTGTAGCACGTCATCTTCGTGGTGTAGCAATTGTAATGGCCAGGAATGTATTTTGATTTAGAGACCGTAATCCATCGGCGGCGGACTATCCGGGGCGGGGGCGGACCGCACTGGGCCTCTCATCTGGGGCCTCCAAATATCTCGAAAGCTATTTTTTTTAGACTGCCCTGCGCCTCTTGTCCTAGGGGGCCTCCAAATCTCAGAAGTCAGAAGATACATGTATTTGTATTTGCAAGTGGATAGTAAGACGTTGCGTATCAAATGTTTGTAATTCTTCTGAGACCAAACTACATTGGTCATAGTCCCTTAAACTAAGTTAAACTAACCTAAGGACAACAGACACATCCATGCCTACTCCAGACCGCCCGGCTACTCACGCGCAGCTCTTAGGATTAACAGCCAATCATAAACAAGGCAGTGGCGTGCGTCATTTCCAAGCAAAACGTTGCATTGTACCTCAATTAACATTTTAACACAGAGAAACAAAGTAACAAGTACCATAGGAAGGAAATTATATGTATTTAATGGCATCAGTGTATCATTACATATTCAATCAGCAGCGCCAAAGACACTCTGCTTAAAGTACTTATGAGAGCGCGAAACACATATACAACTGTAGCACACACCCGAAAGTGCTTATATTAGTCGTCTAAGTGCAGATGAGAGATTTAGATGAAGTGGTTAAAGCAAAGTGAGAGAGATCGATGCTCAAACCTTACTAAAGCCACGTCACCACATTCCAAATCACTATCGCATTCACTCAGCCCGATATCAAAAGCCAGACTAATTGCATTTTCAAATGATGATGTTGCTATGTCAAGCCTACATCTACATTTACATACATACTCCGAAATCTACTGTAAGGTGCGTGGCGGAGGATACACTGTACCACTACTAGGCATTTCCTTTCCTTTCCTGTTCCACTCCCAAATAGAACGAGGAAAAAAGAATGCCTACACATTGGTCGAACCTACCAGTAACAAACCTAGCTGCTCGCCTCTGAACTGCTTCTATGTCTTCCTTTAAACTGATCTTCTGCAGGTTCCAAACACTTGAGCAATACTCAAGACGTGGTCGTACAAGCGTTTTATACGCGGGCTCCTTTACAGGTGAAGTACATTTTCCCAAAATTCTCCCAATAAACCGAAGTCGGCTGTCCGCCTTACTCACAACTGTTCTTAAATGTTAGTTCTATTTCATATCGCACTGCAGTGTTACGCCTAGATATTTGAACGACGCGACAGCATCAAGAAGGTCACTACTAATGCTGTATTCGAACATTATGGGATTGTTTTTCATACTCAGGCGCTTCACCTTACATTTTTCTACATTGAGAGCTAGCTGCCATTCTTCACACCGACTAGAAATTTTGTCTAAGTCGTCCTGTATGCTATTACAGTCAGTTGAAGACGACACCCTCCCATACACCACAGCATCATCAGCAAACAGCCGCAAATTACAAGTTACTCTGTCCATCAGATCATTTATATAGATTGAACAACGTACTGCGTTCTATTACTTAGGAAGTCTTCCAGCTAGTCACAAATCTGTGAACCTATTCCATAAGTTCATATCTTCGTTAGCGGTCTGCAGTGTGGCACCGCGTCGAACACCTTTTTGAAGTCGAGAAAAACACAATCCGCCTGTTGCCCTTCATCCGTGGCTCGCAAGATGTCATGTGAGAAAAGGGCAAGCTGAGTTTCACATGAACGATGTTTCCTAAACCCGTGCTGATTCATAGAAAGAAGCTTTTCCGTTAGAAGGAAATTTACTGTATTCGAACTGAGAATATGCTGCAAAATTCTACAGGAAGCTGATGTCAACTATATTGGCCTGTAATTGTGTGGGTCAGTTCTCTTTCCTTTCTTATAAACGGAAGTCACTTGCGCTTTTTCCCAATCACTAGGAACTTTGCGCTGAATTAAAGATTCGCGATAAATGCAAGCCTAGGGGGCCAACGCCGCAGAATACTCTTTCTAAAGCCGAACTGGTATTCTATCCGGACCAGCAGACTTTTTCGTATTTAGCTCTCTCAGCTGCTTCTCTACACCGGAAATACCTATTACTATGTCCTCCATTTCGGAATTAGTACGTTGATCAAATGATGGTACATTTGTGCGGTCCTCCTGCGTGAAAGATTTCTTAAAGGTTAAATTTAGAACTTCAGCTTTCTGTTTGCTTTCTTCTGTTACTGCCCCGGAATGATCGAGTGACTGGATAGTGGGCCGGCCGCGGTGGCTGAGGGGACTGAGGCGCTTCAGTCACGGTCTGCACGGCCCCCCTCGGGCATGGATATTTGTGCCGTCCTTAGTTGTAGGTAGTTCATAAGTAGTTTGTAAGTTTAGGGACTGATGACCCCGTAGTTAAGTCCCTTAAGCTTAACAAACATTTGAACATTTGAACTGGATAGTGGGCTTTGACCCGCTTATCGATTTTACATTGGACCAGAATTTTTTCGGGTTCTTGGAAAGATCTTTTGGTAAGGTATGGTTGTGGTAATTATTGTATGCTTTGCGCATCGATCTTTTTATAGACGCACGAATCTCTAATAACTTCTTTCTGTCATTATTTGCGTGTCCTTTTTTGAATGGAGAGTGCAACAGTCTTTGCTTTATCAGCAGCTTTCTAACATTATTATTATACCACGGTGGATCGTGTCCATGCTTAATCGTATTTACTGGCACATATTTCTCTAACCCTTTATTTACAATGCACTTAAATTTAGTCCACAATTCCTCTACATCCATAGTCCTGGAATTAAACAATGCCCATTCGTTTTCTAAGTGCGATCCTAATATTTGCTTATCTGCTCTTCCCAATAAAAACACGCTCCTAGCCTTCTTGATTGGTTTATGAACTTTGGTCACCATCGACGCTATGACGATATCATGATCAATAATTCCTGTCTCTACACAGTCATACCTGTTTCCTCCTGACCTTCAAATTCCGTGTATCTATCCGGCGTAAAGTGTTGTATTTTTGTGTCGTTGCCATTATATTTCTGAATGATTATGTTATATATCCGCGAACAAACCCGGTCGGTTAGGCTTGTGGTCTAACTCACCGCTTAACGAGATGGGGAGGCGTGCCGACCCCGTTTCGAATCCACCTGGTGGATTAACAAAGAGGGTCGGAGTGCCGGCCAGCCTGGGTGTGGTTTTTAGGCGGTTTTCCACTTCCTTCTAGATGAATACCGGGCGGGTTCGCAAGTCCCGCCTCTGTTACACGTTTCGCAAACATTTCGTACAACTTTACACTTTCACATCTATAACACTATACACAAAACATTTGGGGTATACATTTCCTCCCTGGGGGCATGGGGTGGCGACAGGAACGGCATCCCGACACCCCGTAACTAGTAACACGCCAAATCCGATTAACAAAGCCGACCCTGCATGTGCGGGAACATGGGTCAGGAGAAAGAAAGAATATATCCGCGAAGTCCATATCCTCGGCCTCGATGTCATTTCCATATGCAGTACGTCGCAAATTGGTGCCTAATATTCGTACTAAATAAATAGGAATAATTCTCTTCGTGATATCACTGCACTGTATACAGTTTACACAGTACCTCGTTTGTGAACACTCCTATAGACAAATACGTACTGCAGCTACATCACTCACGCAACTGAAGCACTGGTTAGTGCAGCTACACTAAGCCACCATCTAGTGGCGATAGCGGACAAATGCTGCGTTTTTCATGGAAATGACGCACACCACTGTTCTGTTTACGATTGCTTGTTATTATAAGCATGGTTTCGTGCGATTCCGAACGTTCGATATCAAAGGTGTTCCTTGATAGTTACATACACAAGACTCTTTTGTAAAAAAAAAAAAAATCCGTGACGTGGTAGAAGAAAATATTTTCCTGAATCAGCATTACACTCTTGTAAATATGGGAACAAAGGACAAACGAATCAACATCAGATGCCTGACGACCTAACAATAAATATGCGGACTCACGAGGAAGTCATACTCGCCATCGAGATCATGGATGAGGTTGCCATCAAAACAGGACTCCAAATTTCTTATGAGAAAGCACAACTCATGGACTACAAAACTTCAAATTTGAAAACACTTATAACAAAATATGGTTACATCAAACAATTTAAGTATTTGGGTGGATTGATACGTAACAGTGGCAACGACAAAGTAGCTTACAAAACACGAAAATAAAAATTACTAAAGCTTATACAATAACCTAGAACACATACAATACGAAATATCTATCGCCCGCGAAAGGCAAAGGTCCCAGGTTAGAGTCCCGGTTCCGGCACGCAATTTTAATCTGCTAGGAAGTTTCATATCAGCGCATACTCCGCTGCAGAATGAAAGTTTCATTTTGGAAACATCCCTTAGGCTGTGGCTAAGCCATGTCTCCACCATATCCTTTCTTCCAGGAGTGCTAGTCTTGCAAGTTTCGCAGGAGAACTTCTGTGAAGTTTGGAAAGTAGGAGGCAAGGTACTGGCGGAAGTAAAGTTGTGAGGCGGCATCGTGAGCCGTGTCGGGATAGCACAGTTGGTAGTGCGCTTGCCCGTGAAAGGCAAAGGTCCCAGGTTCGAGTCCCGGTTCCGCCACACAATTTTAATCTGCTAGGTTTAAGTAGTTTGTAAGCCACGCAGTTTGGTCCCATAGATTTACAAACATTTGAACATTTTTGAACAGAATGTGTCGCATCAACCTACCCCTTATCTTAGTAAGAATATGCCAGAAACTCCTTTGCTCCCCAATTCCGCTGAGCACCTCCTCATTAGTTACGTGATCTACCCATGTAATCATTATTCGTCTGTAGCATCACATTTCAAAAGTTTATATAATTTTTTTGTTTGAACTCCTTCTCATCTTCATTTCACTTCCATACAAGACAAATGCTTTCAGAAAAGACTTCCTAACATTTTAAGTAATATATTAACAAATTTCGCTGCTTCAGAAACTCTTTTCTTCTCATAGCCATTCTGAATGTTACATCTTGTTTACTTCGTCCATCAGAAGTTATTCTGGTACTAAAATAACAAAACTCATCGATCACTTTTATTGTCTCATTAATGGAATTCCTTCAGCATCGCATGATTTTCTGACAGTACATTCCATTACCCTTGTTTTACTCTTGTTAATGTTCATCATATACCTGCCTTTCAAGACACTGTCCATTCCGTTTAACTGCTCTTCCAGGTGTTTTGCTGTCTCTGACAGAAGTTCTGTGTCATCAGCAAACCGTAAAGTTTTATTTCTTCTCCTTGAATTTTAATTCCTTCTACAAATATCTCGCCGGCCGCGGTGGCCGAGGGGTCTGCGGCATGCCAGTCACGGTCTGCACGGCCACTACAGTCGGGGGTTCGTATCCCCCCTCGGACATGGATATTTGTACCGTCCTTAGTGTTAGCTAGTTCATAAGTATTTTTTAAGTCCCATAAGCTATACAAACATTTTAACATTTGAAGAAATATCTCCTTGTATTCCTTAAAAGCTTGCTCAGTGTGCAGATTGAACAACATTGTGGAAAGGCTAGAACCCCGTCTTACTCCTTTCCCAACCATTACAACCCTTTCATACCTTTCGACTCTAAGCTCTACGCAACTAGTTGGACCCCAGCTTTCAAGATGGTATCTGGATGCGCAAAAGCTCTAGAAAATGTATTCGAGCAGTGAACGTTTTTAGTTACATAGGAAAGATGGTTGAAATTCTACGGACATTTAGGAAGAATAGACGCCTCTAGAAAGACCAATAAAATCTTATTTATCATCAACGGAACTTGCCAAACCAGGACGCGGTGGCTAACAGAAACCCAACATGACCTCACGCAATTCAGTATTGACCCACTAGAAGCCACACGAACTGCGTACAGTGTAGCGTTACCATAGGGATAAAAAAAAATTATAGATTAAGAGCGGTAGAAAAATTAATGTCTTCTTACAATATTACAATAGGAGGGGAGAAAATAAAGGAGTAACAAAGTTTTAAGAAGCATATTAGTTAAAAAATTTAGCTTTTGGAATATAAATGCTTTGGATCCACTATTGTATTGCCAAAATGAGGCCTCAGCCATCTCTCGTGTTAAATAAAGCATCTTGTAGCAATTGTTTTTTCAATTCTATTTTTCTCTGTACAGTAGCCTAGTTGTATTTGCGGCTACTAGATGGCACTACTGAGGTAACGTCTTCCTGTTCACAACTCCACTTAGCACACGCCAGTCTGATGCCTCCGTGCAGGCGTGCAGCCCATAGTGGCCAGCTTTTTCTAAAAATTCCTTTTTAAACTTTGTGGCGTAAGCTATACAGCTGAGTAGTGTATTTTATTATGTGACTTGTTTTGTTTTATATTTTCTGATGAAGGCAATCTTAAACATTGCCGAAACCTGGTCAAATAATTTTTAATTTGCGACCGAGGGCTGCTTGTTTATCCAATTACAGTCTTATTTTGACGCAGCTGCTTCTCAGAAATTCTGAAACGAAGTGTTTAAAAAGTCGTATAGTATGTTGCAACGATTCCAATTCAACGCCTCAGTAGGCAGATATGAATAATGTAAGCGAGTCGGTAAGAGATAGCGAATGAAATAGAGTTAAGCCTCACGCTGGGCATTATACGGACTGACAAGCCGGTGAGCGGAGCCGTCGGAACAGGCTCCTCCAATCATCGTGGTCCATCGACCGTCTGCCCGGTCTTCCGTTCTTTCTTTTATTTTTAACGCACTCTTAATCGAAAACTGCGTTCCCGCACGAAACGTGGGCGGCGAAATCTGGGCGGCGACGCCGTAAAAACGAAAACCTGAACCGGAGGAGGCCGTAAGCGGCGGCAGCGGGGCGCGGCCTGCATCATTAATGGGGCGGCATCGGCAGCGTGGCTGGGCCGAGCTGAGCTGAGGTGCAGGCATCGTGAGGCGAGGCGCGGTGGCGGCCAACAGCCGCAGGCGACAGGCGAGGTGCGGCCATGCGAGCACCGGCAGGCCGTGGCACGTCACACCGAGCGGGCCTGCGTCACAGAGTAACGTATACAGAGGAGCAGCCCCCCCTAAACCACTGTCAAACGCTGCCCTCGTAGTTCCGTAAGATGCTAGCAGGTGTCATGCGGATCGCTGGCTTAGGGTAGCACATCAGAGGGTAGCGTGGAGGGGAGGCTGAGGGGAGAGCTCGTGCCACCTGCCACGAGGCCACGGCTGTGTCCAGCCACGGCTGTGTCTGTGGCCAGTTTAAAGAGCTGCTTCTGACCGCAGCACCATCATGGGACATCTTACGGAACTGCTGGAAACCCTCCCTCCCCGCACCCCTGAGCGTAGGACTGGGCCCTTACGGAGGTTTCCTGTCTGTATATATTTGTCTGTGCCCGCGTCTAACGGGAAAGACAGGCCCCAGCGCGGTCGTCTTGCTACGCAAGCATGGTAGTTCCGAGCCGGCGCGATCATTAGCTCAGTGGCTGCCTGCTATGATGCAGGGGGCCGTGTCCCGGCGGCCGGCCAATCGGCTAGCGATTGCGCCGGCTCACAACTACCTTGCTTATGTGGCAAGACGACCGCGCTGGGGCCTGTCTTTCCCGTTGACCGTGGAGCAGGCCATGGCCTACTTGAAAGACTGGCCCCAGCGCAGTCGTCATGACACGTAAACAAGGTAGTTCTGAGCCGGAGCGATCACTAGCTCAGTGGCTGCCCCCTATGACGCAGTGGGTTGTGCCCCAGCGGCCGGCCAATCGGCTAGTGCCGGCTCAGAACTACCTTGCTTACGTGGCATGACGACTGCACTGGGGCCTGTCTTTCTCGTAGGCCTTGGAGCAGGCCGCGGTAACTGGCTGAGCAGCTGGCCGCTGCGGCACAGCCCTCTGATGCTGGCAAAGCTTCCAGGTACTATGGCCGTAGTCTATGAAACTCTTCTGTTCCTTGCTTTTCGTCCAAGACTGCGTTGGACATCCTTAGAGGCGCTTCCTCTTTCGCTGAGTCTTGCCCAATGACGGATCGTGTGGGGGTAGACAGAGGGATTCAAGACCAGATGTGTCGAAGGTCCAGGACAGCGTGCTCTCATACCTTATGTCAGAAAATAGGGGTTCATGCGGAGGGAATGCAGAAATCGGAAATGAGGAGATAGACAGAGGGCTTAAAAGGAGGGAGTGCTCAAGGATGAAGCGCGGATTTTTATGTGGAGAGTCAAGAGGTAATCAGCCCAAGGAGTGAAGTAGATGGTGGGGGGGAGGCCCCATTGGAGGCGTAAAACTGACGTGCATGGCGTTGAAAGACAGCGGAGATGAGTAAGATAGCTTAACGTCCCATCGACACCGTGGTCATTAGAGACGAAGTTACATTAAGAATGTTTGGGTAAGGATGTGGAAGGAAATTGGCCATGCCCTTTCAAAGGAACTTTTCCGGCGGCCGGAGGTGGATTTGAACCACCATCCTTCCGGAAGCGAGTCCAGTGTGTTACCACTGTGCCACCTCACTTGGACGGAGAGGGATGGGAGACGGAAACGGTATGTAGGACAGAGTTCAGCATGTAGCAGGGCGCATCGTCGGCGATGGGCAGAAATTTGTTCTGGATTACTTGAAAGTGCCAAAATTAAGTATCAGCAGTGAAGGACCAGACTTCAAAGTCGTAGATGGTCATGAGGAGGAGGAGAGACATACATCTTCAGGTTGGTCCAAATAGATGAAAGGATAGAGCTGAGTCCGAATGACATTCACCTTGTCACGTAGATTATGTGAGGACGGAAGTTGAGATGGTAATCCATGACTAGACCAACATATTCGACTTGGCGTTTTCGGACCATGGTTGCTCGATCGACGACAAGGTGGACACCAGGAGATACACGTTTGTGAGTGAAGAGGATCGGTTGCGTCTTGGCAGCGTTGACTGAAATCTTCCAGAGGAGGGTCCAGCAATGAATGTTGTCAAGGCGGTCTGAAGCTTCTGCGTGATGAACGGAGTGTCGTAGCTGCTCCGGTAGATAGCGGTGTCGTTGGAGAATAAGGAGAACTGGCCACCCTCCCAGTGGGGGATGTCATTTGTGTACACGGAGTACAGGAAAGGGCCCAACACCGATCATTGGGAGACCCCAACCTCGACCCTGTAAAGGCAGCTAGTGACTCAATGAAGATGGGTGTAAAAGCTACGGTGGGAAAGGAAGGAATGAATCATAGATAGGATGTGGCGAGGTCAGTTGTATCGCAGGAGTTTACAGAGAAGGCGTCAATACCATACCTTATCAAAGGCCTTCTCAGTGTCCACAAAAACGGCACCCGTGCTGTGCCTGAGACGACGGGCCGCGCGGATGTGCTCAACGAGATGTAAGGCCTGGTGGACAGGAGAATGCTGCTGTTGAAAGCGAAATTGCTGACACATGAGGACATGCTGGGTTTGGCCAACGGAACGGGAGGAGGATAACGCGCTGAAGGAGTTTTCCAAGGCGGTAAATGCGGTAAATGGGACGGTAATTCTCCTGGAAGAGGGGATCTTTACAGGGCTTGGGGAGGGTTATGACTTTAGCAATCTTCCACAGCCGGGGGAAGTAACAGAGGTGGAGACAGGAGTTGAATACGCAAATAAGGCAGGAGTTTGCCGAGGAAGGGAGATGGCGAAGGTGGAGCAAAGCCACAGCGTCATGGGCAGGCGACAATCGGCCAACGGACGATTGAGGCTGCAGACGTCGTCATCGGTGACAGTGATGGGTGGCACGTCTGAGAGCCAAATATATAGCGTAGAAAAGTGGCGTGGTCGAAATCGCACGTGATGAAAAGAGAGAATCCTTGTCAGAGATAAAAACTTCACTATCGATTATTGCCTAGTCAAAGATAAAAACTGCATAGCGATTTTGTAGAAACAAGTCCCCTGCAGTAGATGATGTTTCGTCTGAACTGATATTATCGTCAGGAAAGCCGTCCATGAAGAAATTGTTCCAGGTGTATGAGATAGGGGAAATACCCTCATAATTTAACAAGAATACTGTGATTCGAATTCCGAAAAAGCAAGTGCAGACAAATGTGAATGTTACAGAACTATCAGTTTCATAAGTAATAGTTCCAAAATACTGACACGAATGGAGAAGATCAGTTTGGATTTAGGAGAAATGTAGGAACACACGAGGCAACACTACATTACGACTTATCTTAGAAGATACGTTAAGAACAGGGAAACCTTCGTTTTCAGCATTTGTAGATCTGGAGAAACCTTTTGACAATGTTGACTGGAATATACTTTTCCAGATTTTGAAGGTAGCAGGAGTAAAATACAGGAAGCGAAGAGTTAAATTCAACTTGTACAAAAACCAAACAGCAATTATTAGAGTCGAAGGACATGAAAAGGTCGCAGTGGTTGCGAAGGGAGTAAGACAGGGTTGTAGCCTTTCCCCAGTGTTGTTCAATCAGTACATTGAGCAGGCAGTGAAGGAATGGAAGAAGAAATTTGGAGAGGGAATTAAAGTGCAGGGAGAAGAAATAAAAACATTGCGGTTTGCCGATGATGTAGTAATTCTGTCAAGACAGCAAAGGACTTGGAAGGACAATTAAATGAAATGGACAATGTATTGAAAGGAAGATTTATGATGAACGTTGACTAGAATAAAACGAGGGAAATGGAATGTAGTGTCAGAAAATCAGGCAATGGTGAAGGTGTTAGAATTCTGTTATTTAGGTTGCAAGATAACTTATGATGGCCGAAGTAAAGAATATATAAAATGCAGAATGGCTATGGTAAGAAAAGCGAGTGAAACGTGACGATAAGGAGTTCAGAAAAAAAATATGATAGAAGCTTTCGAAATAAGATGCTACAGACGAATGATGAAGATTAGATGGTAGATCACGTAATGAGGAGATGCTCAAGAGAATTGGGGAGAAAAGGAATTTCTGGTATATCCTGACTAAGAGAAGGGATAGGTTGGTGGGACACATTCTGAGACATCAAGTAATCGTCAGCTTAGCATTAGAAGGAAGTGTGTGGGGTAAAAGTCGTACAGCGAGACCGAAGGACGAATACAGTAAGCAGATTCCAAAGGATGTAGGTTGCCGTTCGTATTCTCAGGTGAAGAGGCTTGCACAGGACAGGGTAGCGTGGAGAGCTGCATTAAACCAGTCTGCGGACTGAATACCACAACACCACCACCCTGTATATAAAAACATGGAGACTTAGAAATAAATTGTCTCATCTTTAGTGATATACATAATTTGTTTTTATAAGCATCACCCCCTGCTGTTTCAGGTGAAAAATGCTTCAGTCGGAATAAAAAAAAAGGCAAATATGTTGCTATGTAAACGACACTGTCAGAAAAATGGGGAACCTGTAGCCTAAGTTCTCATGCTGGCTCCTCTACAAAAATTTTGGAATGCCTTGTGAACATATTTGCACTTTTTATGCTGAAAGAGATTAACAGAGTGGTGGTGGAAGAAAGAAAAGGCGATCTAAGTAGGAGAGAAAGAGAGAACATATACTCATCGTAAGAGTGAAGCAGTGACAATGAAGGTAAATCGATGGAGACAGTAACGCTGAGAGCAAAAGTGTCGGCAGTGAAACTGGAAAAAAGAAATGAATGAAGACTGTACATAAACTTTGGGACCTGCATCCCCCAGACAGGCGTCCTTGAACAACAACAATTTGCACGCTTTCCCCTCATCTCCAGAACCTAGGTGTTAGTTCCTCGGTTAAGGAATCAGAAACCCAAGAAAATCATTCGCAAGGATAGGTGTAAAGCGGAAATAATCGTGATTGAAGAAACAGAGAACACACTGTGAGAAAGAAAGGGGCAGTAGCACTGTAAGAGAAATAGACTGGGATATAGACAATTGCAGAAGAAGAGCAAGGGATGAAGGCAGTGGGAGACACAGACCGAAGAAAGTGCTAATGGGGGAAAAACGAGACAGTGAGGGAGAGACATAGCTAGGCAGTGGCAGAGAAAAACATTTATTGTGTATGAAACCTTTTTTACGATGGGAGACTGGATAATAGTATTTAGCATGTTCTGTGTTAAAAGTACACGAATATTTTTGCATGCTAAAATTTTTGGCGAGGTATGAGGATTGAGACAGCTGTTTCTCACTTTTCTGCCATTGTTGTTTAAACCGGAAAATATTCGCCTTTTTGTGCTCCGAGAGGAGCGTTTTTCAGTTTGTACTTGCTCTTCCCTAGGAGGACATACCAGTCTCATAACGTCAAATATTCACTACGACCACAGAATGCTAACAGAAAATAATAATAATTTGTAGTTTCAGGTCTGCTTCGGTAGCAACTCGAAAATCAGAAAATATAGTGCAGTTTTATCGTGAAATGGAACTGGCAATTTCCAGCTGATAGTGTACAATTTGTACTGTAGTATGTGACTGCCAGGTCCAAACCTAATATCTACATCTACATCTACATACATACTCCGCAATTCACCGTAAGGTGAGTGGCGGAGGTTACACTGTACCACTACTAGGTATTTTCTTTCCTATTCTACTCCCAAATTGAACGAGGAAAAAAAGAATGCCTATATGCCTCCGTACGAGCCCTAATTTCTCTTATCTTGTCTTTGTGATCTTTACGCGAAATGTAAGTAGGCGACAGCAAGATCGTACTACACTCAGCTTCACATTCCGGCCCTCTAAATTTACTTAACAGAAATTCACGAAAAGAACGTCGTCTTTCTTCCAGCGATCCCCAATTGAGTTGCCGGAGCATTTCCGGGACACTTGCGCATTGGTCGAATCTATCGGTAACAAATCTAGCTGCTCGCCTCTGAACCGCCTCAATGTCTTCCTTTAAACTGATCTGCTGCGGGTCCCAAACACTTGAGCAATACTCAAGACGTGGTCGTACAAGCGTTTTATACGCGGTCTCCTTTACAGGTGAAGTACATCTTCCCAAAATTCTCCCAATAAACCGAAGTCGGCTGTCCGTCTTACTCACAACTGTCCTTACATGCTCGTTCCATTTCATATCATATCAATGTTCAAGCTAAGGCGAGTCATCTAAAGCTCGTTTGGCAATGCGGCAAGTGATGAAAAAGACGAGAAAAAGAAAACTTTAGAAAGTACTTCCAGGTATCTAAAAGTATTAATGTTACAGAGAGCTGTAATTACTGACGATTCTAAGCCATGTCGGCAATAGTTAACAATTGAGTTCGACAAGACGACACTCCTAAACATGTTTCGGACCGGTAAACGCAACATTCACCCGTGTTTCAATAGAAAATATGTACTTAGTTGACATTTACCGAAATTATACACCACATTAAATATAAGTCGAACAACTACCATTTGCAACGTAACAAATACACTTTTGTTTGGCTGAAGTTTTCTTTTTCTGTGCACTCCTTTCGATAGTGTTTCTTATTAATTCGAAGGAAGCACAATTTTAGTTCTAAAAAAAAAAAAAAAAATTTAAAAAAAATTTAAAAAAAAAATAATTATGACGACCGGTTTCGGAGGACTGTGCCACCATCATCTCGTCATATACATTTTATAAGCTGGTCATCTTATTTTAAAAAATGGATATAAAATAGTAAGTGCAACATAGCACTTAGTCAACATATAAAAATACATAAGTTAAAACATGACAGCTTACAAGATACAAGACCGCCTCCTAAATTGGCAATGTCAGGTAATGTTAAATCAAGACTTCTTTTTTCTTCAGTGAATACCGTTCATACCATTTCAGGACTTTAAGTTGGAGGCAACAAATACAGAAACACATGCCTGTCTCAAAACTACATAGTGGAAGATATTTGACGACTTACCAATTTTATCAGTGTTAGCAGAGCTTGATTTAGGCAGCCAGCTTACCTGAAACATAAAGATAAATTTATTATTGATACATTGCGTCGGGGCTTTTCACTTCATAACACCTGAACAGTATAAAACATTCCATTTCTATTATTTCAAAGATATTTAAAAACAATTTACACAGTGAAGCCTTACAACCGAATATGAAGTTTTCTTACACATGATGGTTCAGGAGAATGCCTCCGATGACATCGCCCACCCCCTCTTCCGCCCTAGAAATGATATTTTAAAGCAAAAACAATACTTCTCAACTCGTTAACTATGCGGAAACAAATAGCGTCAGCTTGGGCCGTGAAATCTTTCACATCGATTTACTGAGTGTCAAGTACGATTAGCAATATTTCATTACACCGGATGAAAAAGAGAATGGATCCACAGTGTTACCTTAAGCAGGTAACCATATTTATGTGTGATTTCATTTTTATTTATTTATTTATTGCTTTGGGACAAATCAAATGCACATGATATTGACATCGGACCGGGAAACTACTAAAGAGCATATCTTCTGAAGATTAATGTATCTTTCATGTTTCCTTTTGTCTATCTTATTCTCATCGGACATTCAAAGAATCGAAATTAGTAAGTAAGAGTCCTCAACTGGTGTAATCGACTGCAGACGTAAACGTCACTCAAATATACGCAAATTCAGCGAGCGCCACTCCGAGCTGATGACTCTTCTTCGTCAATGTGAACGGTTTGCACTTTAAGCGACCTCTTCAGGTAATTTGACAATGTAAACATTGGACACGAGACGCTTTGATCCGTTATCGACTATAGACACCGCCTTTTCCAGAACTATACTGACAAAGTTAAGTGCATGACCTCTAAAACCCTCTGCCAGGCACTTAAATGTGATTTGCAGAGTATCCCATGTAGATGTAGAACACTCAGAAAGGCACACGTGTGCCCTTAGAAAATAAAGAGCTCCCCCCCCCCCCCAGAAATAGCTTTTTGTCCCATTTGCACGAGCATTTGTGCGTCTTATTACGAGATTTTATTTTTTTCAAAAAAATAAATAAAGAAATAAAATGCTTAAATGTTTGTAAACCTTTGGGACCTAACTGCAATGGCCATCGATCCCTAAACTCACAAACTACTTGGTAGGAAACTTTCTTAGTCATCGAGGAATCTTAAGTTTAGTACTGGAGGGAAGTTTGTGGGGTAAAAATCACAGAGGCAGATCAACTAACGCATGTAGTAAGCAGATTAAAATGGACGTGAGTTGCCGTTCTCATGAGGATATTAAGAAGCATGCTCAAATAGAATAGGGTGGAGAGCTGCACAAAACCGGTCTCTGTACTGAAGACCACAACAACTCCAAATCATTAATCAATTTTCCTTAGAAAGAAATTTATTATTAAGCTGGTGAGACAATCATGGTGTTCACTGGACGGTTTTCTTCGGCAGCCAACACTGTGCCCTTCGGCATACCCTCTTCTACTTAGCTGGCGTGGTCACCGCGCGACCAGCGATGATTACTAACACTCTCCAAAGATATGCTCTAGACAAAGCGACCGAAGCCGTTATCTTAGCAGTGGTAACACATCAATCTGAACACTTTACTTTTTAGCAAACACAGAATTCGGTTATGCAACTCAACACAATTTCGTTGTGGGTCGTGCAAGCAAGTGACTTAAATCAATAATATAATCTTGCAATAGTCTTGTGCAGTTCGCGAACTAGTTCGGAAGAGCGCTCCCACAGGCGAACTACGCGAACTAGTTCGTAGATCCCTCGCATTTTAGTTCGCCCCCGAAGACTGACGGGGAACAGCGAGAGGACGCGAGAGCGCGCAGAATCGCGTGATTCCCTTCTGCCAGCTACGTTCATTTCGAGCTAAGATGCAGCTCAGCTCTAGTTTCATAGTTCACTGCCACGAGAAATCTATTTTAAAAATAAAGTACTACGAATACTCTGTATGCAAAGCAGTTGAATACCATTGTATCACCCATTCGTGTAAATAAATGGTTTATTTGCCTAAGTATTTGATGTCAAATTGCCCAAAGATACGGGTAATAGCACACGCTTTGGCAACACTGATTCATTATATAAAAAAGCTGTCATAAAAAAGAGCTCTTTTACTAGCGGTAGCAAAAGCCAAAAAGAGCGGACGAACAAGAAGGGACGGACGAACTAGGAGCAGAGGACGAACTAGGAGCAGCGGGCGAACTAGAAGCAACGGGCGATTATGCCAAACGTATCTCGCTTCATAGTTCGTTGGATTCTTTCCAGAATACCGACGGGCAATAGCGAGAGGTCACGTAGCAGAATTAAAAATCACGTGTTTGCCTTCTGTTGATGAGTCATTTCGACGTGAGCCTCTGCCTGCTAGATTACATAGTGCAGTGCTACAAAATTTCTGTTTTGATGTGTTCTGCAATATCTGAGTAATAAATTCCATAATGCCAAGATATAGAGATAACTCTAAACTTAAACGCAATATCTGAGTGATAAATTCCATAATGCCAAGATATAGAGATAACTCTAAACTTAAACGCGAGAAATTATCCACAAACTGTTTCTTTTGGTTTGCGTGATATCGTTAGCGGCTCAAGCAGCATGCGCATGAAGCAGCTAGGTGGGGGAACTTCTCCCTCCACCTGCATGCGCTGACCACGCCGCTCAGCCGTCACTGGGAGCGGACGAGCTAAAAGAATGAACTAGTTCGCGGCTCCGCCGCGAACTAAAGTGAGCGCTCCCGATCGCGATCTATTATGCGCAAGTCTATCTTACAGCTCTTTACGCTGGTATCAATGCAGATGTAGCAATGAGCATTCCATTATTTGTATCATGTGTTACAACAACAAAAAATTTGTCTGTTGGGAACTGTATGCCTCACCTTGAGTACTTGAGGACTCAATACCATTGCTTAACATAAGATTTTGCACTATTCTCAGTTGAGAAATTATAGGAACAAAGTTTGCAGAAAGTTTCCGCACCCCCTTTTTATTTGTCATATCGCTGTGTAGGTTTATCCATCATTCCAGGGGACACACACTACAACAACATGTACAGATAATGTCTTTGTTCAAATGTCGACATTGTCCTGTCCCAATTTCCTTTGATCACTTCATTTAAATCACGCACCTGCACTTCTGTCCGTTAAAATTATTGAAAAGTTAGTACTTCACGGAACAGAACAAATTGGCACACATGTTTGGAATGACAATGTGTAATGGAGCCAAACACAGTGCACAAAATGGCCAACAGATGGCGCTTCTTATGATACAATATAAATAATTAACATAATTGATTGATAGCAAATACTATGTTAATCATAACAAATGCTTCCCCTTTAACGCACGATTTTTTTATTTGAACCTATAAAAACTACCACAATTAATGTATACTGCGTATATACTGAGAAAATATAAAAATTATTATGCACTACTAGCAACAAAAAGTTCATATGCACTAAATGTCACTATTATGCCTTTGCCGGCCGCGGTGGCCGAGGGGACTGCGGCGCGCCAGTCCCGCTCTGCACGGCCACTACGGTCGAGGGTTAGAATCCCCCCTCGGGCATGGTTATTTGTGCCGTCCTTAGTATTAGCTAGTTCTTAAGTAGTTCGTAAGTTTAGGGACTGATGACCCCGCAGTTAAGTCCCATAAGCTCTACAAACATTTGAACATTTTTATTATGCCTTTCACGTTTGCAGAAAGTACCTCATAATGCATAAATAGTATGTGATTGACTACATTTACGTGACAAAGGAGGAATACTAAAGTAACCAAACGCACATGCTAGGAGTCACTCAATGCAGCAAACTGTTAAAACGATTCAGTAGCACTCTGCAATTTATAATTTATAGGACGAGCTACTAGCATATGTAACGCTATGTATACAAGCAGCTACAAATGAATTTGTGGTAAAATGTTCATCAGTTTGAGAGATAATGGAAAAAATAAGGCATGTAGCTGATCAGCTACACTATGCATTATAGATTAACATGTCGGTTCTCATCAACACAATCAGTAGTCTAAGGAGAATGATGTAAACAACATAACTGTACAGCATAACAGCAGGTAGCGTTGGAAACTGCCATCGGATGTTGTCTGTCAACATCTTTAGTCAGTCAGACGATCTCGATAGACTTACTACTTCAGGTAACTGCACAGTAACATCAGAAGGGCTATGATCTCGGGGGGGAGGGGGGCTGGCAAGACAGAAGTGCCGGGTGAGCTCGAGATGCTCGCCAAACGATTTACACGGGAGGTGTTTTACACGTGTAGAAATATGGAGTGGAGCGACACCCTGCATTACATCGTACCTACCAGGAGGTGTTCATCGGCCAGCCTAGGGTGATGTACTTTGTCACAACCGGACTACCTCGCAGCCGTCACTGTGATGAGCAATAAGGCGACACTGACGGGTGTTGCTGTAAGGGCCATCTGTGGGCGTTTTAGTGTATTCGTAGTCGGTTTCAATATATAAAAAACGCCATTTCAAATACATGCGTCAATTTCAACCTCTCTTATATTGACGATTATCACTTTCATCTGACTTTTGCAACTTACATGAAGCAATATTTTTGATTGCCATACACGTTTCGCCTTTATGGGATGCAAGTCAGCTTCAGAGACGTGAATTATAAATGGATATATAGAAAATATTTTCACTAGGTTTTTTTTTCTTTTTTTTATGGAGGTTAGAAGCAGTTCTGGCACATTCTGACTAACTGTAGTGTAGTGCTAAATAAAACTGGACTTACATTTTTTATAGATATTGGTGTACATGTATACTAGAAGTACTGCATTCCCTCCTCCTGAATGTGTTAACAAACGTTGAGTGTGTGTATGCGATATCAGCGATCTCCGTCCTTCCCTTCCTTCTGTCTCAGTCTTTACATTTTTTTTTTTTAATTTTGTGTTTGTGTGTGTGTGTGTGTGTGTGTGTGTGTGTGTGTGTGTGTGTGTGTGTGTGTGTGCTCATTAAGATATAAGCTTGAGTGGTAATGCGAATCTTCTTCCTCACCCCCCCCCCTCATAGCACGAAATAAGCATGTATTAAATGAACAGACACTGAGTACACAGTACTAACTGAAAGAATGGAAAGTTGCAGAGAAAGCCATGCAGCCGCGGTGGAGTGGCAGAGCGCTCGCCGCGGTGGAGTAGCCGAGCGGTCTAAGGAGCCAAGTTGCCGAGAGCGCGGTTGTTCGCCGTCGGAGGTTAGAGTCCTCCCTGGGGCATGTGTGTGTGTGTGTGTGTGTGTGTGTGTGTTGCCCTTAGGTTAGTTTACCTTAGTGTAAGTAGTTTGTAAGCTACGGACTGATGTTCAAAAAAGTTCAAATGTTTGTAGAACTTATGGGACTTAACTATGGGGTCATCAGTCCCTAAGCTTACAAACTACTTATGAACTAACTAAGTCTAAGGATGGCACAAATATCCATGCCCGAGGGGGGATTCGAACCCCCGACCGTAGTGGCAGTGCAGACCGTGACTGGAGCGCCTCAGTCCCCTCGGCCACCGCGGCCGGCACGGACTGATGACCACGCAGTTTGGTCCGATAGATTTAAAAACATTTGAAAGCCATTTATATGTATAAATAACGAAAGACAAGGAAAAAGAACAAATAAAATACACTATATTTTGGTCTAAAATGACACAAAGTTAATGTGCATGTAATATTAGGCCACATCTTTTGACAATAGGATAAAAAAGAACTTTTCATCAACTTCCGAGCCCTACTCATAACTTAATAGTGAAAACGCAGAGAATACAAGGGCAAAGTAACGTAACAGAGCGGTAAGACGGGCAGGCAACCAAGTTTCCCGCTGCATGCTGGGATTAGGCTTAACTTGGTATAGCTGGCACTAAAGCAGCCAGCCCGTACCGTGGACAACCTGCGGCAGCTAGTCCCCCCCCCCCTGGCAAAAATGTTCAAATGTTTGTATACCTTATGGGACTTAACTATGGGGTCCTCAGTCCCTAAACTTACAAACTACTTAAGAACTAGCTAACACTAAGGACGGCACAAATATCCATGCCCGAGGGGGGATTCGAACCCCCGACCGTAGTGGCCGTGCAGACCGTGACTGGAGCGCCTCAGACCCCTCGGCCACCGCGGCCGGCCCGCCTGGCATCCAGCAAGCGTGCGTCCGTCAAAAGCTGGATGTGTACGTCTCCAATCCTCTCCCAAAGAAATTTCAAACATCGCTCCCGGACTATGAACTCCGCCACGACGTATACCAGTCCTAACACCTATGAGTCCACACCCTCCTCATCCCAGCCCCAAATAATCCCTCCCCGTCTCCTCATATCACACTCCTCTCCTCTTTTCGCCTCAACACCTTTTCATCTATATAGTTCTAAACCAAGTACTCCTCTCTCCTTTTTCACCAACAGCCACTCTTTATCTCGTCAACATCTCGTATCAGTCCTGCTGCCCACAACATGACCACTCTCCCATCTCCCTCAAACTTTTCCTTCCATCAACAATTCACCATCCGAGGCCAGGTTTTTCCACTTTGTAATGTAACGACTAGTGCAAACGTCTAGTGAAGCACCCGATTCCCACTTCCTATTTATCCACCCGATACCCCAACATTTATTCAAGAATCTGATACCCTATACCTTTCTGAAAAAACCTTATATCCCACAGTTTCTCTACACCTATCCTTCAATTACAGCACATTTATAGCTCAAACTAAGACATCTGGTGTAATTTAAATAATTTTCACATATATTTATCATGAAACTTATCATTGTAGTTTAAAAAATGCAGACCTCTGATTTCTAATTAACACTTTTTATAATAGAATGTTATACAAGAAAGCATTGTTATCCATTGTAGGGACAACAGTTGATTACAATATAAATTATGCAAATAATGGTAAAGTTTGAATGTACATCAGTGCTAAATAAATAATGAATCAATCTATACTAATTTTATATTCAAACACAATTATTCCACCAAGAAAATATTTAAATTATGTATATCGTTTGTTAATGACAAGTACTCATATTTAACAGAATAGTTTGTATTTATAAATTAATTCTGACGAAATTCATTATGTAATATTAACTAATTTCAATATAAAATTATACACAAACATTTGTATTACTAAAAATTATTTATCTATCAAATGCTAATTGTTTACACAATATACAATAATGAAGATAATGGACGTTAATAGTAAGAAATGTATAAATACAGGATGCTCAGGGCCTATCAATTCAGTAGTCAATAGTAAAAAGGAAGGAAGCTTCGAATTTAACGTCCCGTTGACAGCGTGGTGATTAGAGTCCAGTGTATTACCATTGCACCACCTCGCTCGGTAGTAGTCTATACTGAGTAGATAGTTAGTTAGTTGTTGGAGTAATTATTGTTGCTGTTATCAGTAAATGTGAACAGTTTATAAAAATTAAATCATCTTGACTTTTGAGTTACACACCCTACTTCAAATTAAAAATCAAAAAATCAATTATTACTGCTAAAATAAGCAGTTTTCATTCTAAGAAACAAAGTAGAATTTAACTCTCCTAAACCAGGACGGGAGGATTAAAAATTGTAGTGAAAATGCTAAGGATTGATGAAGGAGAGGGTACGAAAATGCATGGTTTTCATACTGGAGAACAACTATTGGATAACACATTCTTACGGAAACTACGGTCTAATAAAATATCGTCCAAAATTGTACTGAACGCATTCTCCGAAAATTATCTCGAGCAATTACTTCAACGAACCCACTAGAATAGAAAATGGTTGTGAAAACATATTTGAACTCTTAGCAATAAATAATCCGGAGCTAACAAAGAACATCAAATGTTCGTAGAACGTATGGGACTTAACTACGGGGTCATCAGTCCCTAAGCTTACAACTTACTTATGAACTAGGTAAGACTAAGGACGGCACAAATATCCATGCCCGAGGGGGGATTCGAACCCCCGACCGCAGCGGCCGTGCAGACCGTGACTGGTGCGCCTCAGTCCCCTCGGCCACCGCGGCCGGCTCGAAATAGGTACCGGGATTAGTGAACACAGAGTTGTCATAGCGAGACAGAATATCGGGCTTTCCAAATCTACCAAAATTAAAAGAAATTAATATTTATTTAAACATGCAGACAGAAATTCGATTAACTCTTTCCTGAGTGAAAATTTGCGGTCTTTAGAAACTAACAATATGAGTGTAGATCATATGTGGCTTACATTCAAAGAAATAATATCGACAACCATTGACAGATTCATACCAAACAAATTAACAAAAGAGGGGGCTGCTCCGCTGTGGCACACAAAACAGGTTAGATCACTGTTACAACAGCGAAGAAAAAAAGCATGCAAAATTTAAACGCACAAAAAATACCCAAGACTGACGATCTTTTGCTGAAACTAGAAATGTAGATCGAATTCCAACGAGAGAAGCTACAATAGTTAACACAACGAAACCCTGTCACGAAATTTAGTAGAGAGTCCTTAAGAAATTCTGGCCGTACGTAAAGTATACTAGTGGCAAAACTCTAACAATACCTTCATTACACGATAGAAATGGTGATACTACTGATGACAGTTCTGCTAATACAGAATTGCTTAACGCAGCTTTCCGAAATTCCTTCACTAGAGAAGACGAAGCAAATAGTGCAAAATTCCTATCAAGAACAGCTTCCACCATGCGTAATTTAGAATATCCCTGGAGTATTAGAACAACTTAAATCACATAACAAAAGTGAGTCTCCCGGTCATTACTGTATACCAATTAGGTTCCTTTCAGAGTATGCAGATGCAATAGCCCCGTACCTAACTATCGTAAACAAGCGCTCGCTTAGCGAACGTTGCGTACCCAACGAGTGGAAAGTTGCATAGGTCACTCCAATAATCAAGAAAGGAAATAGGAGTAACCCGCAAAATTACAGGCCTATATCATTGAAGTCAGTTTGCAGCAGGATGTAGGAACATATAATTTTCTCAAATATTATGAACTACCTCGAAGAGACTGACCTATTGATCCAAAGTCAACACGGATTTATCAAGTATCGTTCTTGTGAAACAGAAATGTTCAAATGTTTGTTAAGCTTAAGGGACTTAACTGCGGGGTCATCAGTGCATAAACTTACAAACTACTTATGAACTACCTTACACTAAAGACGACACAAACATCCATGCCCGGGGGGATATTCGAACACCCGACCGTAGCGGCCGTGCAGACTGTGACTGGCGCGCCGCAGACCTCTCGGCCACTGCGGCGCGGCCATGTGAAACAGAGCTAGCGCTTTACTCACATGATAAGTGCTATCGATAAGTGATGACAAATAGATTCCGTATTTCTAGATTTCCGGGAGGCTTTCGACACTGTACCTCACAAGCGTCTTCTAATGAAATTGCGTGCTCAGTTGTACGATTGGATTCGTGATATCCTGCCAGAAAGAACACAGTACGTTATAATTCACGGTAAGTCATCGAGTAGAATTGAAGTGATATCTGGCGTTCCTCAGGGAAGTGTTATAGGGAGACAATCTGAGTAGCTCTCTTAGACTATTCGCGGATGATTGTGTTATTTATCGGTTAGTAAAGTCACCAGAAGATCGAAAGCAACTGCAACTGCATCTGCATGGTGCAAAATTGGTAATTGACCCTTAATAATGATAAGCGTAAGGTCATCCATATGATCACTAAAAGAAATCCGTTAAACTTGAGTTACAGGAGGCCATAAATTCAACTAAATACCTTGGAGTAACAGTTGCCGGCCGCGGTGGCCGAGGTGACTGAGGCGCTCCAGTCACGGTCAGCACGGCCACTACGGTCGGGGGTTCGAATCCCCCCTCGGGCATGGATATTTGTGCCGTCCTATTTCGTAAGTAGTTCATAAGTAGTTTGTAAATTTAGGGACTGATGACCCCGTAGTTAAGTCCCATAAGCTTAACAAACATTTGAACATTTGAGTAACAGTTACGAAGAATTTAAATTGGAACGAACACATAGAAAATATTGTAGGGAAGGCGAAACAAAGACTACGTTTTATTGGCCCAACACTTAGAAGATGCAACAGTTCTACTAAATAAACTGCCTACACTACACTTGTGTGCGATTTATTTTGGCCGGCCGCGGTGGCCGAGGAGACTGAGGCGCTCCATTCACGGTCTGCACGGCCACTACGGTCGGGGGTTCGAATCCCCCCTCGGGCATGGATATTTGTGCCGTCCTAGTTCGTAAGTAGTTCATAAGTAGTTTGTAAGTTTAGGGACTGATGACCCCATAGTTAAGTCCCATAGACTATACAAACATTTGAACATTTTTTCTTTTGATTTATTTTAGAATATTGTTGCGCATTGTGGGATCCACACCAGGTGGAACTGACGGACAATTTAGAGAAAATTCAGAGAAAGGCGGCTCGTTTTGTATTATCACGATATAGGGGAGAGAGTGTCACAAAAATGATGCACGAGTTGGGATGGAAGCCATTAAAAGAAAGGCGTTATTTGTCGCGACGAGATCTATTTGCGAAATTTCTTTCATCAACTCTCTCTTCAGTATCCGAACATATATAGTTAACACCCACCTACATAGGGAGACATGACCATCGTAATAAAATAAGAGAAATCAGATCGAAAACATAATGATTTAGGTGTTTTTATTCCGCGAGATATTAGAGAGTGAAACTTTAGAGAAATGTCATAAAAGTGGTGGGATGGCCCCTCTGTCATGCACTTCAATGTGATTTGCAGAGTATCCATGTAGATATATCAAGCAGCCACAGTTACAGTATAGTTGCCATGTGCCTCAACGCACGCGTATTCATGCTGCTTTTGACACAGGAGTGCTAAAATGGCAGCTGTGTCAACGCTTTGTGAAGACGCTGCTCCATAGTCTGCATATCTGGAATGGACTCTGGATGCACGATGCTTTTGTGATGGCCCGATAACCAGAAATGGCACAAGTCAAGATCTGCTGAACGAACAGATCATATAACTGGACCACTTCGTCCTATCCATCGACGAGGAAGATGACTCAGATCCGTCCGGACGTTAACGGCGGTGTGTGTTGTAGGTCCATCATGCATCAGTAGAGCGCTTGCCCGCGAAAGGCAAAGGTCCCAGGATCGAGTCCCGTTTCCGGCACACAATTTTAATCTGCCAGGAAGTTTCATATCGTCGCACACTCCGCTGCAGAGTGAAAGTTTCATTATGGTAAATGATCTCTAGTATGGAAACCATACATTTCTGAACGGAAGTTCATTACACCTTTTTGTTTCTGTATCTCTACTCGATCAGTTCTTAAAGTACGTACACCTTGGGAAAAAATCACCCTGTATAAAAACCATCAGGTGTGTTTACGCTATTGTAGTTACTTTTTCAGATTTTTTAAATTTTTTAATAATTTTTTATTTTATTTTATTTTTCGCACTGTTGACTGAAAAGTAATAATACAATGGTTGGAACTTAATTAGTGGCAACTATTTATTCACAACCGATACAAAAGCGTTACATGCTTGCACCTGTTACTGTCCTTCAAAGTAGACCTCAGCGTTGAGTAGAACTCGTGTTGCCAGCGATGTGGAAGGCGTAGTATACCGCTAGCAAAGACTGTTCTGTTGATCGTGCGAATGGAGTGGTCTACTGCCTGTCGAATCTCTGGAACAGTTCTGAAGCGAATGCCTCGCACCGGTTCCTTCATCTTCGGAATCAAATCAAAGTCATAAGGACTCAAGTTCGTGGAGTATGGTGGATGGTACAGTACTTCCCAGTCCCATCGATCGAACAGAGCAGCCGCAGCTTGCGCTGTATGTGCCCGCACACTGTCGTACAAAATGATGGATGGGTTGCGCAGAAAGTACTGCCGCTTCTTTCGCAAAGCTGGTCGCAGGTGATGCTCCAAAAACGAACAGTAATACTGTGCAGTGACGCTCTGCCGTTATACTGTTTGATGGGCCGCCATGACTTTATTTCCATATTTTATTTATTTTTCATAATTAATCTGTTGTATTATTAGGATTATTCTGTATTTATTTCATGTAAATTACTAAAGAACCGCCAAAGAAATAATTTATGTAACTAAAGTATAACACTAACCAGCACATTTTTATCTGTCTAAACAAAAGTATATTTTCGTTTATCATTTGTTTTACTTAATAAGAAAGAGTAGCAGTCTCCATTCTTTCTTCTTCGTGCTCTAGCATTCATTGGTTTCGAACACAATAGCGTGTTGCTCTGAGTTTAATTTATTTGAATTGCAATTTCTTTTGGTGCCCAGAATGGATATTGTAAGCTCTTGTAAGTGTGTATCTTCAATCGCTATCAGAATATAAGTCAGCTAATTTTATTTAAAAGGGAAATTGCGTTTTTCATTATTTTTGTTTAAGCAGCCATCTCATTATTCCTAACTGTACAATACATTAGATATGTGTGATTTTTTCTTACAGATTACCACCAGCCGCCATTTTCTCTGCAGTGTACGAAATTAAATGTTGGAAGGATGTACAATTCGCAATAGTTATTTCAGAAACATTTGTTCTGCACTAAACGACCCTGAGATATACAAAGGTTTATCTAAATTTAATTATTTTCAATTTTTTTGCTAGCCGAGGACTTACGAAAAATTGGTGTTTTAAGAGTGCATTCCAACAGTTAGTTTCTGTGCAATGCATTTGTGGCGAGCTGCTCTTCTACGAAATCAGACAGGTTTTTAGACACGTTGCTAGAATTAAATATTTTATGTCGTTTTTCAGCTTTATTTAGTTAAAGTAAAAAATTTATTGCAGACACAATTTTGAATGATAGGCCTAGTGATTTGCAACGTGACCACTAAATTGAGATGTTTCTCCCGCCGTAATTTCAGCGCCAAACTTTTCATTTAAAAATTATGATTGATTTCAAAATTTATTTGCTTACTGTGTTAATTTTTATTTCTTGGAACACTATTTTGTCAGGTGCCACTTTTCTAAATTTGCATTAAATTATTACCTTCTTTTCTTTTTAATAATAAAATATTTATTATTTTTTTCTGTTAGGGAGAAATATTTCACCGTGGAGGAACTTAATGCATTAGGATCTACATCTACATGGGATACTCTGCAAATCACATTTAGGTGTCTGGCAGAAGGTTCATCGAACCACCATTATACTATTTATCTCCCATTCCATTCTCGAATAGCGCGCGGGAAGGAAGAACACCTGAATATCTTCGTTCGAGCTCTGATTTCTCGTATTTTATTCTGATGGTCATTTCTACCTATGTAAGTGGGAGTCAACAATATATTTTTGCATTCGGGGGAGAATGTTGGCGATTGGAGTTTCGTAAGTAGGATAACACCATCACAGTCTTACACGAGAATCGCCATACCTTTCACTATACTGAAGCTTCCCCGCACGCCTCTTGAAGACCTTGATGACAGTGTTGTGCTGTAGGACTTCTGGCGCATTCAGTCTTCATCCAACTCCGTTGTTCCTGTTTAGGAAACATCGTGACACCATTACGTCAGTTCTCTTGCTCTCAAGTGCTTCTGTGCTCGCTGCGTGGGACTGGGGATTCCATCTGCTCGGAGGTAAGGTATGTTTGTCAACAACGTCTGCTATCAGCGACAATAGTAGATTCCAGCCGCGGGGGAGTAGCCGGGCGGTCTAAGGCGCCTCGCTGCTCGCCGACGGAGGTTCGAGTCATCCCTGGGGCATGTGTATGTTGTCCATAGGTTAGTTTTCCTCAGTTTAAGTAGTTTGTAAGCTACGGACTGATGACCACGCTGTTTGGTCCGATAGATTTAGAAACATTTGAACATTTGTTTTCAGTAGATTCCATTACGTAGTGTCTCCACAGCAGTGTTGCCACTATTTAAGTTACAACCCTCGTATAATCAAGTCATTGAATTACGCGTAATTGCCCTATTACGGTACTGACGTCTTGTTACTTTGTTTCTCTCTATTGAAGTGTCTCTTGTAGACTGCAACGCTTTGTATGGAAATGGCACAGACAACTTTTATCCTTGTGATCGAGTTGCATTCTAAGTTTGGTTTCGTGCCGTTCCATACTATCGACGTGAAAGGTATCGATTGTTAGACCTTAAATAGGTGACCATTTAAAATCTGTTGCGGTTAGGCGCTCAGTTTTGCATAAGAATGGCCCATACCACTGTTAGTGCGATGAGCTATTTATATTCTAAGCGCATATTCGTGCGGTTCTCAGCGATCGAAGTCACGCACTTCCGCTGTAAGGATACACGTGTACATCAGTTCTGTTATGAAGGCAAATTTATGTAGCAGTTTACTGTCGCCGAGAGAGAGGTTTCAAATAAAATCATAAATAATATAAAATAAAAATACTCCCTATGTAGTGAAGCAGCTGTTAGAGCTGAAAACAAGTAAGTCGCCAGGTCCTGATGAAATCCCAATACGTATTTAAAAAGAGAACGCCACCGAATCTTTGATCCAGCTCAAAATCCTACGCAATTCCAAAAAAAAAAAAAAAAAAAAAAAAAAAAAAAACAGTTTGGTAAGTTTATAAAACGGTAAAAGAACGGATCTGCATAATTACAAACTAATATCATTACCACCACTTTTCTGCAGAACTCTTGAACATATTCTCAGTTCTAATACAGTTAATTTCTTTGGCACCGAAAATCTTCTGTCCACGCACCAGCACGACTTAAGACAGCATGGCTCATGTGAAACTCAGCTTGCCCTATTCTCGCCTGGCACGTTGCGAGCAGTGGGTGAATGGCAACAGGCAGACTGCATATTTCTCGATTTCGGAAAGACGTTTGACTTCGTGGCGAAGGTACGAGCATATAGAGTAGGTTCTCAGATATGTGATTGGTTCGAAGATTGCTTAAGTAAGAGAACCCAGTACGTTGTCCTCGATGGCGAGTGTTCATCAAACACAGTGATATCGTCAGGAGTGCGCGAGGGCGATGTGATAGAACCGCTTTTATTTTATATGTATATTAATAATATGACGGTCGCAATGAGTAGCAATCTGTGGTTGTTTGTTGATGATGCTGTGATGTACGGGAAGGTGTTGTCATTGAATGACTGTGTTAGGATTTAAAATTTCTGCTTGGTGTGAGGAACGGCGGAGAGCAATAATTGTATAAAATGTAAGGTGATGCTGATGACTGGTAAAAAGACTCCCATAATGTTTGGTTACAGCACCACTAATGTTCTACTTGACAGAGTCGTGCCGATAAAATATGCAGGCGTAACTTTACGGAGCGACATGAAATCGAATGCGCGTGTGAAACCATTCGTGCGCAAGACGGATTTTCGAATAAGGTTTGTTGGAAGAATTCTGGGACGATGTAGTTTGTCTGTAAAGGAGACCGCATATGGTACGCTTGTGAGACCCCGTCAGATCGAAAACGGAACGATTTAGGTGTTCTTTCTTCCCGCGCTCTATTAGAGAAAGGAACGGTAGAGAAAAGTTATGAAAGCGGTTGATGAACCCTCTGCCAGGCACTTGAATGTGATTTGCAGAGTATCTATATAGATGTAGATGAGTACGGTGCCGTTGGAAGCCTGATCTGGTGCTCGGGCGGTTCGCCACTGCCTTGTGAGTGGCTATGTCGCGCCCAAGTTGCCTACAGTGCCTCCCAGCTTGTTACACGTACCAGAGGCTCACTATTTAAATCTGTTCCTACATGTAACAGTTTTACATAATCACAAAATGCACACGATGATGTGTCTCGAAACTCGGGTAGTGCATACAAATAAAAATGTTTAAATACAGACGACTCCATCTGGAACCACGTACAGAGTGACCACATTAACAACATTAAAAATGTAAGAAGCAGCTTTAGTCGTATGAAATAGAGATTTCATGCGACTAAAGCTGTTTCTTATATTTTAAAGAAAAAGTTTAAAATTAACAACTGTTGCGGATCCAATTATTAAAGATGAAGATGGACGGTTGTGGATGTCCCGAAGGAAGAAAAATGCATTGTTTGGGATCCCCATCAGATAGGTTTAAAGGAAGGCATAGTAGCTATTCAGAGGCGTGCTGATAAGTTTGTTACTGGGCCACAAAGATAAGATAAATTAGGGCTCGTACAGAGGCGTACTGGCATTCGTTTTCCCCTCGTTGTATTTGGGAGTGGAGCAGAAGGAAAAGCACCCGCAGCGATGCACCTTGTGGTAGAATGCGGAGTATTTATGTAGATGCAGATGCAGACGTAGAATTCATTACACTTGACATTTGCATAACGCCTTTTCAGCATTTCTGAACTCTCAGAGCAATGAATTAAATCGTAATTTGCGATCAATTATGGCTTCACTGTACTAGGTTTACATGGAATACCAAAGTGCGGCGAATGAAAATTTGTGCCCGGCCGGGACTCGAACCCGGGATCTCCTGCTTACTAGGCAGACGCGTTGACCACTCTGCCAACGAGGACACACTGACCAGCCCGACTGCAGCGGACTCTTCCCTGCACGTCTCCCGCCACACCCAAATCTCAATTCACCACGCTGTCTCTTTCCTGTTACCACAGCCTAGCACAAATTTTCATTCGCCGCACTTTGGTACTCCATCTAAACCTGGTACAGCGAAACCATAATTGATGGCAATTTGCGATTTAATTCATTAAAATGAACGCTGTAACGTCGTCAAAAATATATAATCTCAGAGCATGGGGAGCGTCAGTGGGTGGGTACAGTCACAGGCGGCAGTTATTTACGCAAAAGGAATTTTGGGGATTTTGAAGGGCTATGACGACTGTTTGAATGTGTGTGGAAATTATTCACAAAGAGAGTACTACTCACTGGACTGTCACAAAAGTCCCCACAGTAAAGTATTATCTGAAAAACAATTGAAACTTACTTTATCTGATAAACAATTGGAACTTAGATTCCCAATCGCCCTCGTAACATCCCTGAAAACTACACCGAACAAATATTTAGTAAAGGGCAGGCAATACAAATTCACATCAGAGAAAACGAAGGCAGATAGAAGTTACACACTATCTGACCAAAAGCAACATATTAGCCCACATAGATGTGAGATACAAAATCTCTGCTTGGGACACTTTCAGTGAGGTGTCGGAATGTCTGGGAACGTAATACATTCTTCCTCAAGAGCAGAAACTAGGGAACATATAACTCTTGTTGTGTTGACAAGACGTGCCGCAGGCTCTGGTTGTGCCACAGTAACTGTACACCTGAGGTTGCGGTTGGGGACGTGCAAATCCGCCACATCTCGGAACTGATCCTGAAGCTACCAACCTTGGGTTTGCTAGACCGTGTCCCAATAGCTGCATTGGATGCACTGCTCACTGGTTTGTACCGATGTGGTGGAAGAGGCTATAACTGTGATGTTTGGGGTAACCTTATCTATTCACCTTACCGTAAAATGGACACACTCAACACGATTTTCAAAGGATGCCCTTTACTTACACAGCGTGGACAAAATAATATGAAAACTATGCAGTATACTACGTCTTACTGCAAGTTAATAACTCTGCCTTCGTATTAAAACTGAGACGTAACCTTAGTGCATAAATGACTTACGAAATTCAGGTGACTATCTTGCAGTATGTTTTACGAGGTGCGCCTGAGAAGTTCGACAAGTGGTCCCATATTTTACAAAAAGCGCTGACGAGGATGAGGTGCCGCGCATGCACATTGAGGAACATGTCAACAAGCGCCCCCTATCGTGACTGGCCAACACCGTCTGTAGAGAAGGCCGGTGTGAGGCGGTGGGCTGCCCCCCCCCCCCCATTGGCCAGCCAGTGAGCTACGCGACCGCGGCCTACTCTGCGTGACGTAGCACGCCAGCGCGGAGGCCTTCTCTACAGACGGATAATTGTGCCGTCCTTAGTATTAGCTAGTTCATAAGTAGTTTGTAAGTTTAGGGACTGATGACCCGCAGTTAAGTCCCTTTAGCTAAACAAACATTTGAACATTTAGAAGCGATGCTACACACTGGGACCCAGCTAACAGGGTTAGTGTGAGAACTCGTGTCATTGCAACATGAAGCGCAAAATGGAGCAATGGAACAAATAGTGGGTTTTCTTGTGATATCCCGTACGCTGTTTAATGGTACAGTATTGTGGGTGGTATCAATTTGTTCCTTATAAGGTAGGGATTGAGAAAAGTGATGGTGGCCATCTCAGACCCGTGACTGGGAGGGGGAAGGAGGTGAGGAAAGATAGGAGTCAACCCTTGTAACTTCGATCCTAATCATTCGATTTTAATTTTTGTTTTTAAAAAGAAAGGTCTAACTGGTAGTGCACATTATGTTATTAGCAATTTATACGTAAATGAAGCCGTTTTGGTTAAAATTTCAGAAAAAGAAAAAGGATTCCATCAGAGAAATAATTATTACATTTGACAAAATAATCATTTTATATTAATTGTTTACACCAAATTAGTAAATTAAAATATAAAAGGAGCCTGAAACATCAAAACATTTTTATTTTGAAAATAGTTTTTATGTAACACTTCACAAACAGTAAATGCATTCAAGAGGAACAATCGGTATTATTATTTCTGTAGATGTTCATTATTATTTTAGGAATATACTTTAACTGTCACGGAATAATTAAACCAGTCTTGTGTGTAATTATTACATTCATTTGCTAAAAAATAAAGGCTATTCTTCTTCTGTAGTGAATTCACAAGTTAGTCTCCTTCTTATTTTATTCTTCGCATTTCATTACTATAACTGAAGTTCATCACCATCATCATTAACATTAGAATCATCACAGAAGTCTGTTCCATTTAATAGTTCATGATAATCTTCTTCTTTGCTCACATTGCAGCATTTTTGTGGATTTGCAGAACAGGAACACATGTCTTTGCAAGGAAGTTTATTTAATGCACATTTGCAAGGCGGAGCACATTTTGATGGATCACGTGAACATTTGACGACAGAGAAGTTTTATAGGTCCACAAGGAATATCATACATTACTGACTCGTATATCCCTTTCTCAATTACAGTCCAACCCCACTCAGTAACTGCAGGTAGTTCAGGATTGGCAATATGTGCTTTCCGCCATATTAGGGCTTGAAAATGTGCTCTTTTTATGGCCGGACGCAGAGTACCTTGTTATGGAGGCACGCATGATCAATTGACTTGCTTTTTGGTATAAAACCACCATCCCAGTTCTTTCAGGGATATCATATTCGGGTTTCTTAAATGTACAGAGCATATAAAAGCTTCCAGAACTCGGATCGTTTCTTCATTAAAATCTTCTTTTCCCAGTGATGACAGAGCGTCAAGAACTGTCTCATCAGCTTCTATAAATGTATAAAAGAAACTTGTTTTCGTTTTAGCATAAAATGAGAGAGAATGCAACCCAATCAAAGCATCAGTTCGCTTGTGACCTAACGCTTGATATACCATACGAATAGGTGCCTCACGTGTGCTGTGGGAGATGAGTGTACAAATTCGTCGCTAGCACTAGGACATTAGGATCAGAAGAAAATGTTATGAGTTTCTGCTCCGTTCACACTTGGGAAGAGAACATGTAGTATTATTTTCGTATCGGCCTCTTCTTGTGTTGTTACTAGAGCTCCGACACATCAGTTGGTAGCAAGAGCCTGATTCCGATAGGATACTACAATATTTTTCTCAGTATCCATGCTGCTTTCCGCTAGAGCAGTACTGAAAACCTCTGTTAGTCTATCCTTGATTTATCATTAGAAAGAAGTTTCTTCGAAGGATAGTTTTTAATATTTGTGTTGGATTTTATCTTGTACATGACAGGAACAGTACCTTGTTGTCTTCGATCTCTTACTGCATATTTCAGAGAATTGTCTACATATGTGTCAAAAACAACATGAATTTCAGAAAATTCGCCATACTTCGCAAATATTATTTTGCAGAACTGATTTGTTAAATAAAAAATTGTTATCGTCTCCTTTCCTACTTTAAGTTTGTGGACCTCTGCCATTGAATCAACAACTGCGACTGAATATTTCTTTCCTTCAAATTGAGTTGAAGTAGCCATAGTTGTAATTTCTTCTACTTCTGATTCAGAATCTGTCTTTTTAGATGCAAGGTTTTGTAAATAGTACAATAGCTTACTTTTAACTTGTATGAAGTCATTGTTTCATCAGCTGCGAACATAGAACGTGGAACAGCAGATAGTTCATACATTCCAATGCATTCCTTCGGGTTGATTTACGGACGTAATTGACATAAAACTATGAGGCGGTTGAAGAATTTTTTTTATCTTCTTCAAGTTCCAATACGCCAAGTTTTGTTTTCAGTTTTGTTTTCTTGCCCAATGTTCCGAAAATCTCCAATTTGTTTTGTGGAAGAGATTCCCAGATATTAACAGAAACAATTAATAATTCGATCAAGTTCAAAGATTCTCCAGACCTAATTCTGACATTATACATTGTCACAATATTAAGCAAATCATAACTCGTGCATTCATATGGATTGATAAAAATTTTTTAACACTTGATGACAGTCAGAACATTCTTTTCATAACTATTTGCTGATGTCTATGATACATTGTGATGGATTTAAACTTTCACTGGTTCTTTATTACGAGAACGAATCTTCGACGGCTCAGGAACTATCAAGAAGAATTTATTTAGAGCTTGTGCTGTTTGTGTGATCCCTACGATACCCCCGCAAACTTCCATTTTTCTGTTTTCCAGCTCAAGTGCTTCATTTCCTCCTAAGGAATACGTGTCATAATCAGTTTCCTGCAATCTTTCCGTTTTGGCTACGCGCCATGCACACAGTGCACTGTAGTTGCGAAGGTCCATTAAAAAAACTAGTGAACTGTGCACGCAGCTTTAGTTCTGAGAATCTCTGGTAGGTGTTTTCTCCAGGATTTTCAACCACCATCTCTTTTGCTACCGTATTATAAATAACGCATGTTTTACTGATCCTCCTTCGTTTTCCTCCGGCTGGAGACTCTACTTTTGCAATTGACCTTAAGCTTTTCTGCTAACTGCAACGAAACTACCAACATGTGAGAAGAGTATATAAAGTAAAATGAGGATTTATAATCAAACATGGGTTATAATTTAATAAACCTACACATGTACTGACAGAGAGACAGACTGACATATTTTTTGAAATTTTAACCAAAACGGCTTCATTTACGTAACAATTGCTGATAACGTAGTGTGTAGTACGCAGTTAGACCTTTCCTTAAAAACAAAAGAAAATTAAAATCGAATGATTAGGAGCGAAGTTACAAGGGTTTAAGCGCGGGAGGACTCCCCATCTTTCCCCAACCCCTCCCCCCTCCCAGTCGCGGGTATGAGATGGCCACCATCACTTTTCTCAATCCCTACCTTTTAAGGAACAAGCTGATACCACCCACAATACTGTACCATTAAATTACACACGGGATGAAAAAAGCGACCATAAGAAAACTGACTAAAAACATTAACGTCAAGTTTTCTTTCAGATTAGGCAAAACGGCGACCCATGGGATGTTAGTTCAAGTGTATGGCGTTGAATAATCGAGTAAACGGTGTGTCTGAGTGGTTGCAGAGACCCAACAACGCGTGATCTCAGTGCTTGGAGCGATTCCACAAGAAGCGTTTGCTGGCGGTTTCCAACAGTTGTACAACCGATGTCAGAAGTGTATTTAGCCAATGGCGATTACGTTGAAGGCCAGTAAATTTACTTTGTTGGAACTCTTGTTTCCTATATTTCCTGAGACCCTTCACCGAACTTTCCAGGCGCAATTTGTACATTTGCTTCTGCGACGGGCTAATTCGATGATGTGCAGTTAGTGGGAATATCTGTAACGAAAACGACTGCACTGTTCAACGTTTCACTAGTGACAGTATCCTCGGTAATGATAGCGTACACAAAAAAGGTGAAATATCATCAGCGAAGAGGAATAGTGGGCGAAACCGGAAGTTAACTGACAACGACCGACGAGCATTAATCACGATTGTGGTAAAGAACGTAAAACTACCAAGGCAAAAGTGACTGGAAAACTCAATACTCACTTGAGTAATACTATTTTCGATCAAAACTGTACGGTTAGAACTTAACATTCATGGAAGGGCTGCTGTTGCTAAATCCTTAATAACGGAAGCCAACGCAAAGCTGCGAAGTAAGTGGTACCCGATCATAAAACCTGTAGACTTGATGACTAGATGCATGTGGTATGGTCCGATGAATCATCGTTGACATTTCGTCCTGCAATAACCGCGTCCATGGATCGGAAATCCCAATAGAAGATTACAGTACGGCAAGCCTGCTTCCTAAATTGAAGCTTGGGGGCACTCAATATCGTGGTATTTAACAACTGGATAACAGTGAATGACTATCTCACCATTCTCGACATCAAACTGACTACTAAAATACTCCTAACAAATACCGCCATATTCAAAATGTTCAAATATTTGTAAACCTATTGGACCAAACTGTTATGGTCATCAGTCCCTAGACTACGAACTTCTTAAACTAACTTAAAACGTTGACTGCCGCGATGACGTCAGAGGCGCATCAGAGCTGTGACAGCGGGCGGCCACACGGCAGCCAACGTGTTAAAGTAACCTAAGGATAACACACACACCGCGCACACGCACGCACACACACGCACACACACACACACACACACACACACACACACACACACACACACACACACGTCCCAGGGAGGGCTCGAACCTCTGACGTCGAGCATCCGCGCGTTCCACAACAAGGCGCCTCAGAGCGCTCGGCCTCTCCACCACGGCCGCCATATTCCAGATCGGGAATCACACACAGGCAAACAGGTTGACACGAGCTTTGTACAGAATCAGAAAATTATGAAACATCTTCCCTGGACTGCGCAAACGCCATGTTTCAGCATAACTGAACCTTTATGGGGAGTTACTGCTGAGAATGAGGACCAAATTTACTGTTAAAATAAAATGGGTGGCCGAGGGGACTGAGGTGCTCCCGTCACGTTCTGCACGGCCACTACGGTCGGGGGGTTCGAATCACCCCTCGTGCATGGATATTCGTGCCGTCCTTAGGATAAGCTAGTTGATAAGTTGTTTGTAAAAATGTTCAAAATGTTCAAATGTTTGTAGAGTCTATGGGACTTAACTACGGGGTCATCAGTCCCTAAACTTACAAACTACGAACTAGCTACAACTAAGGACGGCACAAATATCCATGCCCGAGGGGGGATTCGAACCCCCGACCGTAGTGGCCGTGCAGACCGTGACTGAAGCGCCTCAGTCCCCTCGGCCACCGCGGCCGGCAAGTTGTTTGTAAGTTTAGGGACTGATGACGCCGTAGTTAAGTCCCATAAGCTATACAAACATTTGAACATTTTTTGAAATAAATGGCGTTTGTTTTACTACAAGGGTGGATAACATTCTATTATCTCTGTATATAAAAATGTTGTGTTGGTTTGTGTGAGTCTCAAAACGTCCTTCACCGATTGAGTTCTAAATTTGTCACAACTTTCCACTGTAACAAAGGAAGGTTTTTAGATATCAACGTATTTCATATATTACACACATGACACATTTACGATTTTTGTTAACAACTTTTACACATTGTAAAATTTATATAAATTCATATATACATATATTTAAAACTAGGTAGTATGTAAAAACAGCCGCGGTGGAGTAGCCGAGCGGTCTAAAGCGTCTCGCTGCGGAGCGCGCAGCTGCTCGCCGTGGAGGTTCGAGTCCTCCCTGGGGCATGGGTGTGTGTGTTGTCCTTAGGTTAGTTTACCTAGGTTTAAGTAGTTTGTAAGCTACGGACCGATGACCCACGCAGTTTGGTCCGATAGATTTAGACATTTGAACATTTATGTAAAAACATGGGCGTATTCCAGTAGTACGTTGTATCAATAATTCAAAACATTTGGTCAAGATTTTTCGGAAATATAAGATTTTGAACGTAACACTAAACATGGTTATAAGTTAGAGCTCAAAGACGAGATACAGGAAGGGTAGCCAATGACGATGAGGGGGAGGGGAGATACACACGTACTTTTTTAATTGTAACCAAGACTCCCGATACCAACAGTCTTAGTTCAGGCTTCTAAACTGGCGTAATAGCAGCATTTTTCAAAAATAATTTCTTGCTCTATTTCATCCCCTTTATGGCTGATTTTCAAAAAAGCCGAAAGACGCCTTTTTAAAATTCTAACCCAGAATCCATATACCAATGTATGTAGGTCTAGCTTCAAACTTGACTTGATAACGGCGTATTTTCAAAAAACTTTTCATCCCCTGTTTTTCACCCCTTTATGGACGAAATATTGAAAAATAGTTCTTAAGCAACGCCAACGGTGTAAGATTAACACCCTCCGCAAATTTCAAGTTTTTATCATCAGTGGTTTTGATTGGGCGATGATGAGTCATTCATTTAATCAGCCAGTCAGTCAGTCGGAACATTGCTTTTCATACATAGAAAAGCTTAATTCCCGCTGCTTCGCAATCGTAGACTGGATGGTTTGAATTGGTTGTTTTACTTCTAAATATAAATTTTCATAGATTTACCTTTAAAAATGCTTTCCTAATCAAGGATTTTGATAAAAATCGCCACCCCCTATTGCACCATTGATGGCAGAATTCTAAACATCCCGAAACACCCTTTTTTAATTCTAGCCAAAGTTCCAAAAAGAAATTTTCGCATTTCTAGTATCTAAATAGTCATAGTAGCACTCTTCTAAGATTTTCCCTTATTTCACCCGCTTAATGGCTGAATTTCCAAAAACATCGAAATACGTGTTTCTAAAATTCCCATCAATAATCTAAATCCGAAGTTTTGTATTCCTTACTTCAAAATTGCCTTAATAGCAACGTATTTTCAAAAAACCGTTCAATTCCTATTTCAGCCCCTTAGGGATGAGAATATCGAAAAATCGCTGATGCCTACAGTGTAAGACAAACAACGTCTATAAATTTCAAGTTTCTATTGTCTGTAGATTCACTTGTCAGCGCCGTTTTCTGTATTCTAGAAACAGATCGAGAACGCGAAATTTCTTTCTTATGCTTTGGCATCTTTCTTGGTAGTTTTACTTTTCAAACTGCAATAACCACTTATTTTTCTTTATTCGCACGCTTGTTGCAGAAAAACAACTGAAGAATTTGCATCACGTTTCGCTGTATATAACCTCTTTGCTATTATAGTGTCAAAAGTCATCGCTGGTCTCCAGTCCGAATTTTATATAAGCTCACGACTTTCAGTCATTATATTTTCCACCCTCTTATAGCTATCGACACGGAATTGGCTATTGTGTACAACAGGAGACTTTGTACTATAACAAAAAAGAGAGGTCCTTAGTTTTCATTGTGTAGTTTTTGCTGAAGAGCAAGATATTGACACCCACACGTAGAATTTTATATAAGTCGGTAACTTTCAACTCCCATATCTTCCACCCTCTTATTGTTATCAACCCTCTACCACGGTAGTGTACAATGGGAGACTGATACCTACTACCACATACAAACACCATTCGTTAGCGATGTGTAGTTTTGGCTGCAGAGTGAAATATAGGCGCAAACGCCTCAATTTATATATATATTAAGTTAAGATATTATGCCTTACAAGCTGTTGTGATCTGGAAGGAAGGAATCTTGGGGTTTAGCGTCCCGTCGACAGCGTGGTCATTAGAGACGGAGCTCACGCTCGGATTTTTGGGAAAGGATAGGAGAAGGAAATCGGCCGTGCCCTTCCAAAGGAACCATCCAGGCATTTGCCTGGAGTGACTTAGGGAAATCACGGAAAACCTAAAGCTGGATGGCCGGAGGTGGATTTGAACCACCATCCTCCCGAATACAGTACGAGTCCAGCGTGTTACCACTGCGCCACCTCGCTCGATGTTGTGATCTCTCTCCAAGGTTAATAAATATAAGGTTGGGCAGTAGGCGCTCTGCCCTGCCTAAAGCACTAGATATACCGAGCTGAACAATCCGCCATTTTGAATCCCAATCTGATAACATTGTTATATGCTTTATGTAGTGTAGCGAAGTGAATCAGCGAATGTTTCGTGATTTCATTGTTTCGCAGTGTGAAATGGTTGGTTATGCAGCTCCAAACTGCTCAAATAATATCAGATATGGTCGCTATAAGATTTATCGCTTTCCTTCAAACATATATCGGTGTCAAAGCTGGTTTGTAAATACCAGACGCCAAGTATAGACGCTAAAATCGAGCAATTATCTGCGTAACGTTAAGTACAAAAACCTTTTCTTTATTTGTATTAGAAATAGTTATGCTTTCAGAGAGGTAATAATGAAAATATAGGCCTATACATGTGAGCAATGGTTTAATTTTGCTACATTTTGCTAACATAAAACGACATAATGTTTGTTTAAAATAAGCTACTTTTCTTGATTTTATTTAGACCAACTAAGGAACTATTCTGAGGGCTGTTAATTGTATTTTAAGTGATGCATAAGTGCAGCTGGCTTTACCCAGCTAGTAGTTATTAAATTATATTATTTCTCATTAGTTCGGTGTTTAAATGTGACTCTCAACACTGGAGTATGTAGGTGAAGCTGTGAAGAAGGACGTCTGAAAAAATTTAAAAAAAAATTAAAAATTGAACTTCGCAAAAACTACGAACAGGAAAGAAGTCGTACATAAAGACATTAAATTCAAAACTTTCACTTTATTTCAAAGTGAATGCTACCAGAGAGTCTTTATTTAGTCGTTTTCTAACGAAACGAGACGTTCAAAGATATTAAACACATTTTTGACGTAAACTCTTCTCTGAAATATGGCGTGTGTAAAATATGCGAAGCATTAGAGGGGGGGAACGTGAAGTACAATATTGCAATTTAAGATTATTCCGTAACTGTTTTCGAATGCAACTCTTAGTTACCGCAAACGTATGTGGACTTACCATTTACAATCCAGAAAATACGGTAATTGTATTTTAACAGTATGTAGTAAACATTTAGAATGCATCATATGCCTTCCTTTAGAATATAAGTGAATATATCATATCTCTAAATATCCATTTAGGGTAGTATATTAAATGGCCTTAAGAGCATATTAAAAAGCGTAAGTGTTCCCTAGTCTTTAAATGCGGACCTTTAACGTGGGATTCAAAATGACGGATTGTTTTGCTCGTACTACACAGTGCTCTAGCCCTGTCATTGGCTAGCGCTGTGACGTCACTGTGGGACTCCGCGCTCCCAAACAGCATGCACAGGCTTAGTCCGCTATGGCACGGAATGTGCATTTATATTACGTTTTGGCGGAAGATATTGTTTCTACCTTAAATACATACTGCTAGTCTGCTGAAAAATATTGCAGTTAAGACTGCTGGTTATATTCTACAGTAAATTTACACGTTACGTATCAAAATGTTCAAACGTTTGTTAAGCTTAAGGGACTTAACTGCGGGGCCATCAGCCCCTAAACTTACAAACTACTTACGAAATAACTTATATTAAAGATGACACAAACATCCATGCCCGAGGGGGGATTCGAACCCCCGACCGTAGCGGCCGTGCAGACTGTGACCGGCGCGCCGCAGACCGCGAGGCCACTGCGGACGGCTACGTTACGTATCAGTAACATATCAGATCACGAATATATCGACAATGTCTATAATATGAACTGCTGACTTTAGAAGAACATGAATCTTTAAGAAACTTTTTTCCGTGGTGAATTAAGCAATTCCGACTGTAAACCACTTATATGACCGGTTTCTTAGAGATGGAGCGTATTCGAAAATGTACAATGTTTACAGTGTCCTTCCTGTAGTATTTGGAGAGCCACTCTTTCTTTAACGTTTCATCTCGAGGGAAAATATGAAACTTTATTTCAGTTCCCTTTGTGTTTCGGCTGTGGAATTATAACCCGTAATATCACATCCTGGCTTGTATAAATAACAACAGAAGTATTTCAAAGAATTACAGCAGAAACTATAGCACGCGCGACAAGCACTCGGGAAATCAGTATACTTTCCACTATAAACTTTTTCTTCCACACTATGAAGCGAAACGAACTATTTAACCCATTCATTCCCAGAGTTGTTCCTCGACAACAACGTATTAAAGATGATTTATACCGTATTTTGTGTATCAATCCTTAAAGTCGCATTGTTGTTCATGAATAAAATGATTCTAGTACGGCATTTGTGCCACTTGGTACGGCGTGTAGCCACTTCTGAGGCATTAATTTATTCGTCTGAACGTGGCTGTGAGTGGGAGCGTGAGTGTGGTTCATGTTATTTTATTTCAGCAGTGAATTGTCTTGCCTTTGGTGCTTTGGCGAAGATTATGCTAGTATTATTGATCCGACAGTGTTAACCATTAACAAAGTTACGCCCCAAGTAATAAAATACCTCGATACAAACGTCTATGTTACGCTTGAAATACATGACTTAAAGAAAAACAATAGTTCGATCAAAAGTTTGATGTTTAGTTCACTGTATTAATACAGATAACAGTGAATTTTAATTTTTCCAAGGCTGAAAACACCGTATTTTAATTTTTCCAAAGCTGAATTCATAATATAGGAATTGAAGGGTTAAGCAAATACAGCAGAAACGGTAACACACTCGCACACATGTTAACAACCAACACTGCCTTTTACTCCCAGGTGTCCCACAGTGACGTCACAGATCGGCGAAAACGCGTTTGCTGCGCATCGCTTACTACCCCCTCCCCCCTCCCCGATCTTTCTCGATGATGGTCTGTGCAGTGTCCCCTGTTATACACTGAGTATTACCAACTACCAAGTGAAGCGCAACGGAGTCGCTCACAGACTGGGAGGACGACACTGCTACTCAGGGAATCGATGTACGATGAACATTTAATTGTTGAGTGCCAAATAATAGCCCCCCACCGTGCAAAGAATCATTGGTGATACTGGATAACACAAACGTAAGGGATATGTATAAACATATATAATTTCGTCACCTTTGGAGTTTTGAGTTAATGATTAAATTTTACCTGGGGCGGCGGCGTAGTTTGCTAATGTTGGCAACGGAATGTTCGTATCATGAGAATTATTAATTTACTCTCAGGACAAAAGTACATACAAGAACATGTCAACAGGAGAGCAAGCACAGACTTAATTATCTGTTAAACTCTAAACATAGAAGAATGTTCCCCTCAGCCTATGTTATTGGTTGCTCGGTTAAATTTCACTTATGGTGTCATCAGCATAGAGTAGTAATGTTGGCAACGAAATGATCAGTTTACAGGGATAATTCATTTATTGACCGGACAGTGGTTCGTACAAGAATGTATTAAAGACAGAGTAGAAACTGCATTACATGGTTACTTTATGGTCAACAAAACGATTCATTCTGAGTGATTGGATTTCCAAAGAGCTTCAACCGTTTTGCTAACCTCAGATATTTACTTCATGGTGAAAACGCAAGAGTGAGTTCATTTGGCGATCGCTTCCAAATGTTCAAATGTTTGTGAAGTTTAAGGGACTTAACTGCGGGGTCATCAGTCCATAAACTTACAAACTACTTATGAACTACCTTATACTAAAGAGGACAAACATCCATGCCCGAGGGGGGATTCGAACCCCCGACGGGGAACGGCCTCGCGCATCGAAGCATAGCGCCTGAATGTGCTTGGCCACTCAGCCGCGGCGATCGCTACCAACTTCAACACAATATTCTATACCCACAAGTATTGCAAAATAAACGTCTACGCAAGGTACGCTTTGTTTTGTTCCTTATTTATCATCGCCGCGGCGGAACGGCCGAGCGCATTGAGGCGCTATGCTACGATGCGCGAGACGGTTTCCCATTGGGGGTTCGAATTCCCCTCGGGCATGGATGTTTGTGTCGTCTTTAGTGTAAGATAGTTCATAAGTAGTTTGTAAGTTTAGGGAGTGATGACCCCGCAGTTATCCCTTAAGCTTTACAAACATTTGAACATTTATTTATCATCCAGGCAATCACAATGTGTCACTATGAAGCGTGGCTGGGTACAGCTAGGTTATACCTATATAAATTTCGCATATCTCGGAAACGGTTCTAACGATTTTGAGGAATTTTTTTATTTACGCAGGTTTTTGCTTGCTTACTCCATATGTATACGCGTCACTAAAAATAAAAATAAAATTTTTTCGACAAGCTGTGTGTGTGTGTGTGTGTGTTTTATACCCCAGTTATACTTTATTGTTTCATGTATCTCGGAAACGGCTGTGACGATTTGAATCAAATTTCGTAGGTAGATCTTGTTGTTGTTGTCTTCAGTCCGGATACTGGTTTGATGCAGCTCTCCACAATACCCTATCCTGAGCAAGCCTCTTCATCTCCACATAAGAACTGCAACCTACATCTGTCTGAATCTACTTACTGTATCCATCTCTTGGTCTTCCTCTGCGATTTTTACCCCACACACTTCCCTCCAACGCTAAATTCACAATTCCATGATGTCTAAGAATGTGTCCTACCAATCTATCCCTTCTTTTAGTCAAGGTATGCCAGGGTTTTGCTTATTATGTTTTTCAAAAGTAATGGTATTATTCCTGCCAAAGAGCATGGTTCAGATAAATAAATATATGCGCATACACTAATTTAAAGTATCCGACAAACGGCGCTAACGATTTTCTTTGGTTAGAACAAGGAACTCATGCGTGTGTATATTAATGGTTACAAGAAGAAAATCATAGGGTTTCGTATCGAATCTCCGATAAGAAACTCGCACCATCTCATTGGCTGACAGCTAGCGAGTTCTCATTGGCCGGAGTCAGGGATATTCCTTAACTGTGATGGCTTCGAATTTAAGCTTGAAGTAACCGGGTCTCTAACGATATATATATCGAATGTGCGCTTCTAAATCCATGTTGACTACAGATGGACGTTTACCATCGTAGAATTACTTAGAAATGAAGGTTCAGTTTTACTTACGGCAGCTGCGGCATTCGGTGCTAATGTAATATTTCATGGAAAACATGGAAGATTATTAGCCTCAATTTAAGTAACTGAGTTATCAAAGAGCATTCAAGAAATTTTGGCAACATCAGCCGCTGCAGCAAGTGAAATTTTAACGAAATCATTGTACAAATACATCAACATGAAAAATGACGCATCGATTTTCGGTTATAATTATACAAGGAAGCCAATGAAACCTACATAATTCAAAAGGCGCTTTGCCATAGTTGCGGGCAAAACGAAAATCATGTGTATACGTAGCCATTAAGAGAGGCAAAACGAAGCAGATGTTTTCCTATCTATAGCCCTGATCATGCTTTAAATTCTCCTACTGCCAAATACGTGAGCGTCGAAAATTGAAGTGGTACCTGCATACCGGTCAGGTGCTATGGTAAAAATTCGACACGAAAGTAACAACTTTTCGTGGAAACGCATTTTAGGTACGTACATTCATGTTTAATGGTTAATTTTCAGTAAGATCATTCATGATATTAACACTGGAAATAAAAACACCATAGAAGCGAATTCTGAACAAAACGTTGTTTCTGGGCGTTGTTATTTCATTTAATTTTATGTAAAAGTTACTTTGTGATAGTTTACAGCAGGTAACACACAATTTGAAGCACTTTCCTAATTTTTAATTTCTTAATTGTATTTAGGTACGACGAACGCATAGAGAGAGATGGAGGAGGAGATGGAAGATGGATGGAAGGAAAAGGAGTGATGAACAGATGCCGGGGATTAGATAGAGGGAGGATGAAGAGGTAAATAGTGGGGAAGCAGGGTATACATAAAGGATGGGAAATAGATGGGAAGAATGTAGAAAACAATAGCTTTTTACTAAGGTGAGTTATACGTCACATAGTCCAAAGTCGATAAACTGGTCTTTATGTTTGTGCAAGAAACGAACGACAAAAAATGTAATCTATCTTATGGATTTAAAATAATGAGTATCTGCGAAACTATATTTTTTATAACTTTCGTTTCACATAGCCACAGTAGCCCAACGAACGATATTGATTTGATTGAAGCATTCTCTCGGTGATTCTATGTTGACATGAATTACAGTATATCCTTTTCTATTTACTTCATATGAGATTGAGTCACAGCGAAGTGTGACCGGGTTTAGCTAGTAAACTATAAAAACACTCTTACAGATATGTTCCTGTAAGAGTTGCATCAGTTCTAAAAGCCAAGAAATAAATGTTGTGTGTATGTTTGGTGTTCATATTATTTAGTTCACCTCTGTATAATGGAAGACTTTTACCAAAAAACTGTACCGAAACACTTATTAAACGTAAAGCACTTTTCTCTGCGACCGCTCTAGAACCAGTTTACGCGTATGAAACATTTTAACAATAGTTTTATTTAACTTTACTCGTAATTTTGTAGAGGCACCTCTAACACGACCCAAGGCCCTACAATTCCGTAAGCGACCGACTGCTAACAGCCGGCATATTGAAGAGCGCTTCGGCGGCCGTTATGGTGGAGAACTTCCGCGCGAACTTTTAAATGTGCGTAAGATCTCTTGATTAGCGTGTGTATTCATTCGAGTTAACTCGCGAAAAATATGTCTCATTTAAATATGTAACTACAAAGCAACTTCAGACTCTTTGAAAATACAGCAACTATCGGTTGTGTGTAAATTTATCACACGTCGGTGTAGAAATCGGCCAACAGCTTTCCTTCTTCCTAACCAAACCGAATAATAAGATTTAGTTTTTTAGCGTTCTAAGTGCAGCATATGAACGGAATTTATCGTCAGACACGGTTTTTGGCACTTTCTCAGTATATTCTACGATGGAATAACTTTTGTACAAACATTAATTTCGGAACAGTTTCACAACACTTTAAGTGAGACTTTAACTTTTCCCGGCGTAAGGAATGTTCAAACAACTTACGGGTATGCTGCCGGGTGACGTCGTCGACAACCGCCGATATTTCGGCAGGAGAACACCCTGCCATTCTCAAGGTACAACTGCACTTAAGGAAGCAATGTGCAAGCGTATTTAATACCTCGGTTTGCAAAGTGTAAACAAGGAAGATAACACACACAGTACAAGTCACAGCAGAGTCAACACAACCAAAGGTGACCAAACATCAAAAATATCGATAGTGACTTAATCAACAGGTGAGGCAACATTAATTTTATCCCTCTGTTTTTTGACGAGAGACAGTGCCGGATTCCAAGCAGAATTTAAACAAAAACCACCATCTCTGTTTATAAGGTCGCTTGCTAGTTTAATTTCAACAGCTTCCTTACTTTACTCGTCGTCAATTAGATTTTGTTTCGAAGGAGTTATTTCGGCTTCATTTGATGATTGCTGCTAATGTGTCTCAATTTTCTTGGGATTGGTTGGACGGTGCCTCTTCGACACAGTCTGATTGGGAATTTCAATCTGTAACGGCACGGCATTCGGCGAAATTTGAACGTTTCCTTGGCTCAGTGTCTGATTCCAATGTAGTTTCGCAACGATCTGTGATCAATCTCACGGAGAATACCTATGACGACGCAGCTTTATCTGTGTTGGGGAAGGGTTTGAATTTCGCACCGACGCCTAAGCGTTTGCCGGTCGTTGATTTCATAAGTTCTATTGAACAGGCTGTTTCCAAACTACCTTCCGATTCTGCAGAAGAGGCTAGGAGGGAAGCTTGTCGTGTGTTGACTGGGGCCCGTCCACCCAAGTGTAATATAACAGCAGCTGAGGCGTCTGCTTTACGGTCTCTCAGAATGGATCCTGATATTGTTATCTTACCTGCGGACAAGGGAAACGCCACAGTTTTGATGAATAAAGATGATTACATTCAAAAGATGCTTTCTGATTCGACATATCGTAGGATCGGTGCTGACCCCACAAAGAGTGTTAAGAGAAAGACTAATAACCTCCTGAAGAAAAGTCCTTTCTCACCGGAGACCATCAAAAGTCTTAATTCTTACTGTGCTGTTCCACCTAGATTGTATGGCCTTCCTAAGGTTCACAAACAGAACATTCCTCTGAGGCCTATAGTGTCTAACATTGGTGCTCCGACATATCGTGTAGCTAAACATCTTGCTAGTTTGTTGAGTCCAATGGTGGGCAGGTGTGAACACCACATTAAGGACTCGGCGGATTTCTTACGTCGATTGCAGGGATTGCGTTTGAATGACTCTGATATTTTAGTGAGTTTTGATGTTGTGTCTCTCTTCACTCGCGTTCCTCTGTCAGATTCGTTGCAGCTAATTGAGGTTAAGTTTGGTGTCGAGTTAACAAACCTTTTTCGACATGTGCTGACTTCCACTTACTTTTTATTCAATGGTCAGTACTATGAACAAACTGATGGAGTTGCAATGGGAAGCCCTTTGTCACCTATTGTGGCCAATTTGTTTATGGAGGATTTTGAGGAACGTGCTTTAGCGTCAGCGACTCTGAAACCTGCGTGTTTTCTCAGATATGTAGACGACACTTTTGTTGTTTGGCCTCATGGTAGTGAGAATTTAAATGGTTTTTTGGAACACCTAAATTCAATCCACCCGAATATTCAGTTCACAATGGAGGTGGAACAGAATGGCTGCCTTCCTTTCCTTGATGTGTTGGTCAGAAGGAAGGTTGATGGTACATTGGGACATTCTGTTTATAGGAAGCCTACTCACACAGATCTGTATCTGCGAGCTGATAGTTGTCACCATCCAGCTCAGCGTGAAGGAGTACTTCGTACTTTGGTTCACAGGGCACATGTCATTTCAGACCCTGACAGTTTGTCAGCTGAGTTGTCCCATCTCGAGGTGACCTTTCGTCAGAACGGTTATAGTGAGAGACAGATAAAACGTGCATTGCGCTATCAGCCTTCTGTGCAACGGGTGAGTGACGATAGTAATGAAGTGGCACCTAAATCTATGGCCTTTTTGCCTTACGCAGGAAGTATTTCCAACAAGATTGGTCGTATTTTACGGAAATATGATGTGAAATGTGTTTTTCGACCACCTTCTAAGATAAAGGCCCTGTTGGGGTCCGTAAAGGATGATCTTGGTTTGAGTAAGGCAGGTGTATATCGTATTCCTTGCAGTTGTGGCATGTCATATATTGGTCAGACAATCAGGACTGTGGAAGACCGGTGTATTGAACATAAACGTTACACGCGCTTACAACAGCCCAACAAATCCGCTGTTGCAGAACACTGTCTTGACACCGGTCATCCTATGGAATACAACAACACGGAGATCCTGGCATGCACCTCCACCTATTGGGATAGTGTTATTAAGGAAGCTGTTGAAATTAAACTAGCAAGCGACCTCATAAACAGAGATGGTGGTTTTTGTTTAAATTCTGCTTGGAATCCGGCACTGTCTCTCGTCAAAAAACAGAGGGATAAAATTAATGTTGCCTCACCTGTTGATTAAGTCACTATCGATATTTTTGATGTTTGGTCACCTTTGGTTGTGTTGACTCTGCTGTGACTTGTACTGTGTGTGTTATCTTCCTTGTTTACACTTTGCAAACCGAGGTATTAAATACGCTTGCACATTGCTTCCTTAAGTGCAGTTGTGCCTTGAGAATGGCAGGGTGTTCTCCTGCCGAAATATCGGCGGTTGTCGACGACGTCACCCGGCAGCATACCCGTAAGTTGTTTGAACAACACTTTAAGTCTTTGTTCGACTGACTGCTGCATTCTCCAATATTTAGATACTAGATTAAACCCGCGGCTCCGCTCGCGTTTTGGCTGATGATAGATAATGCGCGAAAGGTCAAATCGATGTTTTTAAAGAAATTTCTCTTTCACTGCTTTACTTATTTTTATATTTCCTTATTCGTATTCTTATCCTTACAGAGAAAGAGCTGAAGACATTGTAGCACGCATAGACCAAAGATTTGGTCTGTGGCATCACTTTTCGCTGTATGTAACCTCCTTGCTCTAGAGTCGCAAACGTCATCGCTGGTCTTCAATCCGAATTTTTTTATAATTAGATGACTTTCAACCATCATATCTTCCACCCCCTTATAGCTATCGGCATGGAACTGCTATGGTGTACAACGGGAGACTTCGGACAGCAATTACACACAGACCATTCGTTTGCGGCCTGTAGTTTTCGCTGCAGAGCGAAGTATTTCACACACACACACACACACACACACACACACACACACACACACACACACACACACAAACACGTAGAATTTTATATACACCGATAACCTTCAACCAACAATGCAACCAATAAAACCATTTTCAAAGAGTAAATATAATTATCAAAGAATAATTATTGTTCCGCATTTCGCGTTATATTCTTGAAATTACGAAATATCCAGCAGATCACTATAAAACCGTGCCTAAAACCTTCCTCAGGTCTCAATTAGTAACTGTACAAATATGTAAGTCTCTGCGTCTCCTCGTTCTGGAGTGATAAGCGTACACCGAACAGACATTCACATTAATATGTATAGATAAGTAGCTATCCGATCGCCATAAACCGTGCCTAAAGCCTTCCCCGGCTATACATTAGTAAACTGTACAAATTTTTAGGTCTTTATGTCTTGTGGTTCAGACGTGATAAACGTACACCGAACAGACATTCACATTTATAGATATAGATTTTATGCCATCAAAAAAAAACATAGTTGCCTGAAACAACTAATGTTAAAAATAGACTCTAAAATGAAATATCCCACCAGATACATAAGGATAAAATAGCTTCTTACCTTGTGAATACAGCAACTAGCCACTACCAAATTCTTTTAAGAACACGAAGTATGCCGTAACTTTTTCTTAACTGAGTGCATGTAACATTAACATTAGGGCATCTAGCACGAATATTAGCATTTTTAATGCTGTGAGCCAAATAACTTATAGTAGCGTGAACTGCTCAAAAGTCGGTAGCTGTCATCATAGGGTTCAACTTCGAAATGTTCATCCACTGTGGCTATGTGTCATTCATATATGGAACTATACACAGCTCTGCAAACTACTTTAATTTGTTATACTTTATGTAAAGCAGATGATCAGTAAGTTCTGTGTTACAAGTTGCCATATTATTTTCATAAACAAAAATTCGAACTGCAGTGAGGTAACTCATCTTGTGCCTCCAATAGTCATTTTACACATCATAAAATGAATCTTTTTCAACTTCTTGTCCACCAGTACTGCCTAAAGTAACTCGTTTCTAAGATCTACCAGTATTGTAAAAGCCTGTTATTTATTTCATTCAATCCTATATTGTCTTAACTAACAGCCTGTGAAGCAAGAGTAACACAAGTAGCAGTGCTACTTGTATTCTTGGCAAATATAAATGGGAAGACCGTTCTTTTTATTCCTTTCTTAAATCGATTTGTGCAATTACACGCTAAGCAGCACTTCCTCATCGTGCTTTATGTACACTGCAATAGTAAAACAGTACAGACGTGACTGTGAATTGAGTATATATACCGCGGTAGCTATATAATACACGATTTATCTCCTAACAACACTCGTATTTATCTGACGCTTACCCCTATCTAAATTGTACCAAATGATGCATGTATCGGTACTCATACTATATTTGTATTATTATATAATCAGCTAAAAAACACTTTAAAAATGACTGTATATGTATTTATATTATTAGTATTATTTATCTATTATTCAGCTTGTAAATTTTGTTTCTTGAGATGTTCCACATCCACAAGGATTTCCTCAACATGGATCTACGTAACGAAAAATAATCTAATAAGGTTCAAATTATCCCGCGACAGCAGCGCCGTTGGTTAGTGTAGTTATTTTTACATGGTCTTTGAACACGACCTCTGGCTCTCCTCAGTTCAACTGCCAAACTGTGGTGACTAATTGTTTCACTTTTCTCGTGCCCTTATTTTGGCATCTTGTCAGAAACTTGGTGCTTCTCGTGTCTAACCCTATCGGCCAATTCTACGCCACATCCTTATATGGAAGTCTTGCTCTCAGCCACTAGCTAACAGTACCAACTTGCACTGTCGCATTGTCCTCGCCTCCTCCTGAAAATAGTAGAAGCAGAGGATCTTCCTTGGATGCCCAAGTGTGCGCCACATTCGACAGAAGCCGTTGCTCATTATGCTGGTCTTAAGGAACAGTGATCGCCTCAGAACTGGTCCTTGAACAGTAAATTGCACGTCTTGTGCTGTTTCATTCAGAAGATATTGCCTTAGTATAAAAGTCAGAGCGTTTCACCATAAAAAAACGTCATTTATGCGCAAGCGACACGGATCCTAGTTAAACGGCTTTCGTCGACTGGTAAGTAAATAAGCGAAGCACGCGTAGGCGTACTCACGACATTTCTTATCTTCTTACCCGGCTGTCAGGTACATACAACATTAATTCGGTTCTTAATCGGGTGAATAAAAGTCTCTGAAGTTCTCAAATGCCAGCTGCAGTTAGGAGTAATCAGATATTGGGAGCTGTTATCGCGAACAGCTTGAGACGGGAAAACGGATTAACACCGCTTACCGTCTTGCTCAGAGCGCTGAGTCGACATTTTACAAGCTAGCGATTGCTCTCGGAGAACAGAACGCGGTAGTATTAAGCCTTCTCGTCCTAAGGAAATGAATTAGTCGTGATATATATACAGCCACTTGTTGCTCTGTTTCTTCTGCTGACTTAATCCAAGGGCGTGCAACCAGACCAAGATAATCTCGGATAAATACTGTCGAAAGAATGCTATCCTTTTAATGTACACGATGTTCAATAAAGTGTGTAACATTTTGAGACGTGGTAGTACTCTTCGAAACAAGAAAAATACCGGGTGATCAAAAAGTCAGTATAAATCTGAAAACTTAATAAATCACGGAATAATGTAGATAGAGAGGTAAAAATTGACACACATACTTGGAATGACGTGGGGCTCCATTAGAACAAAAAGAAAGTATTGCCAGACGCGTGAAAGATCTCTTGCGCGCGTCGTTTGGTGATGATCGTGTGCTCAGCCGCCACTTTCGTCACGCTTGGCCTCCCAGGTTCCCAGACCTCAGTCCGTGTGATTATTGGCTTTGGGGTTACCTGAAATCACAAGTGTATCGTGATCGACCGACATCTCTAGGGATGTTGAAAGACAACACCTGACGCCAATGCCTCACCATAACTCCGGACATGCTTTACAGTGCTGTTCACAACATTATTCCTCGACTACAGGTATTGTTGAGGAATGATGGGGAACATATTGAGCATTTCCTGTAGAGAACATCATCTTTGCTTCGTCTTAATTTGTTACGCTAATTATTGCTTTTCTGATCAGATGAAGCGCCATCTGTCGGACATTTATTGAACCCCTTCCCTCTTCTCTCTCTCTCTCTCTCTCTCTCTCTCTCTCTCTCTCTCTCTCTCTCTCTCTCTCTTTTCTTCTTTTTTTTTTTTTTTTTTTTTGTAAAAAAACGCCATGCCATTCCAAGCATTTGTGTCAATTTTTACCTCTCTAACTACTTTATTCCGCGATTTATTAAGTTTTCAAATTTATACTGACTTTTTGATCACCCGGAAACGCATACTTTCGGAGATAAACACTTGGTTATGTCTGCACGACACTTGTTTGCTGTCTAACATTAGTTAGTCTGCAAATAACTGTGTGTTTCGAATCGTGTTGTATGATACGTTAGTTTTAGTTGTAGTTGTGTGTCTAATGATAAAGTACTGTGAAACCTGGATATATATCATGGTATTTTACCTTATTACAAAGAAAATTGTGTTTACTATAATTGTGGTATCTGGCTGTACAAATTATGTAGTACATTATTTTCTGCAGGTCAGACTTGAAATCTTGATGGAGGTGTGCAGCCATAATTATCAATGTAACAAGAAAGAAGTTAAAAAAGCTGATTGGCTGCTGACAATAAATCAATGCAGGTAACGATAAAATCTTTATACCTTTTGTACTGACGCGTTTCGGGCGTTGCCCATCTGCAGAGTACCTAGTAAGCGTAAAAAAACAAATATAATACATGTTCAGTCAAACAGTTAAAAGTAAACGTGGTACAAAAAGAGAAACGACAGAATATTGAATTTATACGTTCCAAAACATTACCCATTTAGGTATACACAAAACGTAATGGCCATTAGAGGCTGGCCACTCATCAAACACTGATAACATTAATAAGTGTGTACAAAACTTAGTACATCATCGAAAGCTACGAGTAAACTGAAATAATTTTTTTTTCAGTGCCGTTAGGGCGAACACAAACCACGCGAGGGCAGCGCGTCACCTAAGACGTCATAGAGATATATGAATATAACAGTCCATGTATACAAACAAAATAAAATATTTAGTTTTGTACAGATATTTGCAGAATATTAACATGGACAAACTTAAAAATTTCCTAGAATCAGGTATTAACATAATTGTGACAGGCGCAGCGTATGAGAGCCGTTCGCCAGAGGGCAGCTGCTGTCTGAAAGAAGTTTACAAACATGGTGTTAATACCATGTTTACTCGTAGCTTTCGACGAATGTACTAAGTTTTGTACACACTTGTTAATGTTACCAGTGTTTGATGAGTGGCCAGCCTCTACTGGCCATTACGTTTTGTCTATACCTAAATGGGTAATGTTTTGGTATGTATAAATTCTATCTTGTGTCATTTCTCTTTTTGTATCACGTTTACTTTTAACTGTTTAACTGTACATGTGTTATCTTACTTTTTTACGCTTACCAGGTAGTCTGAAGATGGGCTACGCCCGAAACGCGTCAGTACAAAGGGAATAAAGATTTTATCGTTACCTGCGTGGTTTTATTGTCAGCAGCCAATCAGCATTTTTAGCTTCTTTCTTATTACATTATTTTCTATCTTGCACCATGCGTTACCAATGGATGATACTACACGACAAGTGAAATGGGTGATATGATATTCTGCTATTGTTTAGCTACTGCCTGCGATCCCGTGTCCACTAGGCTGTAAAATAACTGAACTGTGCACTATGTCCTCTGAGAAGCCATTTGGCAGACTTTTCCTGCCTGTTAGGTACCCCAGCCCCTCAGAAAACCGACAGTGTGGAAGGCCCCGTTCAGTCCATACGTCTGAAATGTAGGAACGTGTACTACTTTCAATGGAAAGAGGGGAGGGGGAGAAGGAAGCCTGGAACGAGTGAGCGACGTACACATATTTTCTACATATTTTTTATGTCATTAATTAATAGTATTCGGTTATTCTCGAGGGTTAGCAGCTTTTGCAAATATCTCTGAAACGATAGGAGATATGAAAAAAAAAAAAAAACAATAAGAGAGCAAAGTTCTAGAAAATTTTCTCCTCTACAAATTCGGTTATTCATTTTTCGTGTCCGATGAATGGTTAAGCCGTTATTTTCATTTAGAACTGTCAAAAGACGATCGCAAAGGCCCACTTTTAGTGTTACTACCGTAACCTAAAGTGGGCCAAAATGTCAAACTTTCGACATCGTCGTTGGAAGCCATCGAGAACTGATACAAATTAACATGCTGAAGTCGCTACTTGTTGGATCATAGAAGTCCTCAACCATGTCCTGAAGTCACATAGCAAGGTCGCGCATACATTTGCCGATACAAATCCCAGTGTAAACTTACCTTTAGGAATACGAGTGTGAAGTATCAGGTGTGGAACGATATATGAGACATAAGGAGAGGCATAGAATTAAAATGATTCTGTGGCAGGGATTCGAACCCGGGTCATCCTACTTACTAGATAAGTGCTTTAGACCACTCAACTAACACAGCGTTGCAGCCAAAGCAACTAGACGGACTGTCTTAAGCACGGCTCCATCCACACCACATACTTTATTTCTACCTCATGTTTCCTGTGAAATGCGTATCAAATTGCCAGGGCTCTCCTACATCGGAATAGCACCCCAGCAGAGAACGCGAATAGGAACTATCCCGCCTTGTTCCTCAGGCCGAGGTGATATAAATATCGACAAATAATACAGTTCCTTGAGACAACATTGTCTCGTTATACCAAAGGTATTAAACATAAGGAGAGTCATTGAATTAAAATTTATGCTGTGGCCGGGGTTCGATCCCGGGACCTCCTACTTACTAGGTAGGTGCTTAGACCACTCACAGGGAACATGAGGCAGAATTAAAGTATGTGGTGTGGACGGACACGTGCTTAAGACAGTCCGTGCAGTTGCTTTGGCTACAATGCTGTGTTAGCTGAGTGGGTGCCGGGCGCCGTGGCTCAGCGCGCCCGGTCAGGGGGCTCAACGTCCTCTGTAATAAAAAAGCTGAGCCAACAACACACCGAACAAGAACGAACAAAAACGATCAGCGTCCGCAGCGAAGAGAACTACCCATAGACAAAAAAAAAAAAAAAAAAAAAAAAAAAAAAAAAAAAAAAAAGTGGGCTGATGCACGTACCTAGTAAGTAGGAGGTCCCGGGTTCGAATCCCAGCCACAGCATAAAATTTAATTCTATGCTTCTCCTTATGTTTAACACCTTTGCTATAACAAGACAATGTTGTCTCAAGGAATTCTATTATTTGTTGATATTTATATCACCTCGGCCTGAGGAACAACGCGGGATATTTCCTATTCGCGTTTTTTGCTGGGGTGCTATTCCTCTGTCCGTGGTGGCCGAGCGTACTGCGGCGCGTCAGTCACAGTCTGCACGGCCACTATGGTCGGGGGTTCGAATCCCACCACAGACATGGACATTTGTGCCGTCCTTAGTAGTAGCTAGTTCATAAGTAGTTTGTAAGTTTAGGGACTGATAACCCCGTGGTTAATTCCAATAAGCTCCACAAACATTTGAACATTTGAATTATTCCAATGTAGGAGAGACCTGGCAATTTTATAAGCATTTTACAGGGAACATGAGGCAGAATTAAAATATGTGGTGTGGAGGGAGATGTGCTTAAGACAGTCCGTGTAGGTGCTTTGGCTACAATGCTGCGTTAGCTAAGTGGTCTAAAGCACCTACCTAGTAAGTAGGAGGTCCCGAGTTCGAATCCCGGCCACAGCATAAATTTTAATCCAATGCCTCTCCTTATGTTTGATACCTTTGGTATAACGAGCCAATGTTGTCTCAAGGAATTGTATTATTGGTTGATATATATGAGACAGTTACTCTGTGAAAGTGGCTACCCCATGACTTTGGTCACCTCATCTTAGTGTGTACTTGAGTTTGAGTTGAGTGTTACGGCGGGAGGACAGGAATCTTTGGCGCCCCTGGCTCGCCCGCCAGGCGCCATCGGCCTGCTGCCGCCTCTATAAGTGGGTGCGGCGCCTGCTTCGTGACCGGAGCGTCGCTATCTCCATCAGCCGCCTGCTCGCGTCCTGCTAGCCGCGAGCCACGGCTATTCACTGCTCTGGCACGATCAGCACGGCGCCTCGTCAGGGCGCATGTCGTGGGGAAATGCCGACATGTAACGAGACGGGACAGGCCCGACCACAGTCACGTTGAGGGTACGCTTACTGTCCGATGGGCGTTGTCCTAAGGCGATCGCCACCGTTAATTGCGAGGACGGGTCTTTCAGGTCTATAGCAGAAGGACGCAACACGCAAGATCCCACTTATCTGTTACCCTACCAGTGCCCGTTCGTAAAACAAAAATATTTGCAAACTCCTTCGCTGTCACTGCTGCCACATCTGGAACAAGTTGCGTTGCTCTCTTCACACATTTCAGTCTTTCAGTTGCGCACATTTCACTCTTTCAGCTACATTTAAGAAAAAGTTGAAGCATTTCAAAATCAAAAAATGTTCAAATGTTTGTAGAGCTTATGGGATTTACCTACGGGGTCATCAGTCCCTAAACTTACAAACTACTTATGAACTAATAACACTGAGGACAGCAGAAATATCCATGGCCGAGGGGGGATTCGAACCCCAGACCGTAGTGGCCGTGCAGACCGTGACTGAAGCGCCTCAGTCCCCTCGGCCACCGCGGCCGGCTGAAGCATTTCCTTCCATCATCAACATAAAACTTTTCCCGAAACTCATGTATACGGTCACGAATAGTAAACCTGCGAAACACAACTAGCCCTTTACTCACACGAAATAATGAGTGCTATTGACAAGGGTTCGCAAATCGATTATGTATTTCTTGGTTTCCAGAAGGCTGTAGGCACCGTACCTCAAAGACGGCTTTCAATCAAATTGCCCCAAATTTGCGATTGGATAGGGGATTTCCTGTCAGGGAGGACACAGTTCGTAGTTATCTATGGTAAGGCATCGACTAAAACAGAGGTGATATCGGGTGTTCCACAGGGTAGTGCTATTGGTCCTCCGCTGTTCCTTATGTACATAAACGATTTGGGGAAAATCTAAGTAGCTCTCTTAGATTGTTTGCAGATGACGCTGTCTTTTACCGTCTAGTAAAATCATCTGAAGATCAAAACCAACTGCGGAACGATCTGAATAAGATATCACTACGGTGTAAAAATTCGCAATTGACTCTAAATAATGAGAATTGTGAAGTCGTCCACATGAGTACGAAAAGAAATCCGTTAAACTTTGATTACAATATAAATCAATCAAAAGTGAAGGCCGTAAACTCCACAAAATACCTGGGAATTACTATTACTTCTGACTTAAACTGGAAAGAACACGTACATAATGTGGGAAAGGCAAACCAGAGACTGCATTTTACTGGTAGAACCCTTAAAAGATGTAACAGAACTACTAAAGAAACTGCATACACTACGCTTGTCCGTCCTTTTTTGGAGTATTGCTGCTCAGTGTGGGATCCTTATCAGGTGGGTTTGACGGATGACGTCGAAAGAGGCCAAAGAAGGGCAGCTCGTTTTGTATTGTCACGATACAGAGAGACCGCGTTACGGAAACGATACAGGATCTGGGATGGGAATCATTACAACAACGGCGCTTATCGCTGCGGCGTGGTCTACTTACGAAACTCCAATGGCGAAGATTTTCCTCCGAATACGAAAATATATTGTTGACTCCCACTTACATAGGTAGAAATCATCATGAGAATAACATACGAGAAATCAGAGCACTAACGGAGAGATTCGGGTGTTCTTTCTTCCCGCGCGCTATTAGAGAATGGAATGGTAGATAAATATCATAAAGGTGGTTCGATGAACTCTCTGCCAGACACTTGAATGTGATTTGCAGAGTATCCCATGTAGCTTTCTCTCTGTCTAATAGTGAAACCAATGCTCTTCTCTGCGTTACTTCACTTCCTCTTCTTTCGTTTACCATAATTCGGACTATCTGCTCTTGCCTTACATTTCTTGATCTGTGTGTCATCACACTCACTGTTGTCATTTATACAATGTGACTATACACTTTTTGTGCTGCTTTATATCTGTATTGGCTGAAACTTAATTTTTTTCTAAATTTAGTGTATCTACCGTAAAATTGTCAATAGTGTTGAGGCGTCGCTACTCGACACAACCTCGGCGGGCTACACACGTCGCCGCCCAACTTCAAGTAGAGCGATAAGTCGCTGCATAGTACTTTGGCCGCCAGGGGCGCCCGCAGTCTCGGTACCTTAGAGAGCCTCTATAGGGAGATTGGCCATGCGTGTGACCGCTCCTGATTGGCTGAGACCCCAGGACGCCATGTTTTTGCCAGATTTAGCGGGCTTTACATGTGTGTGAATAGCTACAGTGTGCGTTTCTGTACTGTGGTGTGTCTTAAAAGCTTCTGGCAGCAATTTCACTGTACAGTTACATACAGGCTGTATTACAGTAGGCACTGCTAGACTTTTGCACATCCTCTGTCGGTTCCATTGACGTAAATTAACGTGTTGTTTGTGGTCTTTGACGATAACTTTAGAACTTCGCGGCAATTTTTATGACTGGATGTTGATTTGAAGTGTTTTACTGACTGTAATTAATAACGTGCGTTACATAATCACTAAGGACAGTCAAAAGAAATGCCTCGTTCTTCCCCTGTTGGCTCTAAAAACCGATGTGGAAATTATTATATGATGCTTATGTTCTCAAGGAATGAGTAAATACGGAAACAGGCGGCAGTGAAAGTTAACCGACAAAGCGTGAACTGTAAAGGCGACTTATGGAAACCAAAGAATTATTCATGTCTGCGTGAAGTACATATTTTCTGCTTCCGCTTCACCCAAAGCAAGAAAAGTATTAATGAAACCAGAAATTGAATCTGTACCTGTGTAATTTTTGCATGGTGTAGTGGTTGTGTACTGAATTCGTAATGCAAACATCGCGAGTTCGAATCTGGTCAGGGGAAAAAATTTTAAACAGTATTTTGTAGCTTTTTTTCAGTTCATGGTTTTGGTTTTTGACATGTCTTGCGACAAGGTATGTTTTAACATGACTGCGGCACTTCCCCCTTGGTTGTGAATTATTAGTTATTCACAATCGTAGCCGCCGCGACGGAGCGGCCAAGCGCATGTAGGCGCTATGCTGCGATGCGCGAGGCCGTTCCCCGTCGGGGGGTTCGAATCCTGCCTCGGGCATGGATGCAGTATAAGGTAGTTCATAAGTATTTTGTAAGTTTAGGCTCTGATGACCACGCAGTTAAGTCCGTTAAGCTTTACAAACATTTGAACATATTCACGATCGTATAATTGGTTACAGGTTGTAACAAGAAAAAGTGACGTGGGTGGGACTATTGACTCTTGCGACATATTCAGTTGCCTATTTTGTGTTTGTTTCTGCTGTTTCAGTAGAGATAGTATAAGTATTTTTCCGACTTTCTATGGTACTGTGTTCCTAAAAGTCTTTACAGGATGGCATTTCTTTTTAGTATTTCCCACTGTAGGAAAATGTTATAAGATCGACAGGAGCACACCTAAAATGCATCATATCTGGGCGAAAAGCGATAATAATGTATTAATTTCAGCGATGGATATGCAGACAGAAAATTTTGAAATAACATCATTTTCTTCAACGCAAATAACATGAGTTCTTACTAATCAAGTGTCAACTGTCGAAGTTACCAGACTACCGTAAAAAATGGTATTAATAATCGGCAGAAATAAATACTGCTTCACGAGACTTATTAGCTTACAAATTTATGAGGCCTAAATAGACGTAGGCGAATGGCGTTTGTTTTACCCACATACTGATCAGTAAGCTAGAAGATGTGCTTTGGTGTTATGGGTGGAAATGATGGCTTATTTCAGTCGTCAAGTGGCTGATTTTCTGCCTGGGTTGCTATGTAAGAGCACGGTCCGCGCACAGTCTGGTAAAAACATGGCGGCCACCGGCCGGTTGGCCACTACCTCCCTACACAGGCTCTCTACGGTACCTCTCTGCCTGCCTCACGGTCAGTGGAAAGAAGGGGGCTCCCTAGATATGCCACTGCACCACAGCGACGACAGACAGTACGGAGTTCCAGTCAGTACGAAGACAGCCACGAGTTCAACAGTCCAGGAAGTTCAACGGAAGAACACTGTCTACTTGAGCCAGCAGTGTACACTACTACTGCCGTTATAGTACTGCATAGCAGAGCTGAATAATCGTTAGGACAAGTTGTACCACCACAAGCACATCCTAGTTCAGCATCTGTTTCACCTAATAACTAGTTCATGTGGACTAATCAATTGTTTTAGTTGCAGGCTCAAGTCCACATGCTTCTCGTCACGGACCACCTCATTTTACTGCCACATCTGGAAGTAACAACAAACAGAAAATATGTAAAACGTCTGTTTAGGTGTAAGAGGGCCCGTGGCACTACCCGTTACAGAAAGCGGACAGGAAACTATGAAATGAAAAACGTACGAAAAGCACACCGCGGCAGTCAGCATTGAGGAAACCTTCCTCAATGTGTAAAAAATGTTTGTACAGTCTATGGGACTTAACTACAGTGTCATCAGTCCCTAAACTTACAAACTACTTATGAACTACTTACGAGCTAGGACGGCACAAATATCCATGCCCGAGGGGGGATTCGAACCCCCGACCGTAGTGGTCGTGCAGACCATGACTGAAGCGCCTCAGTCCCCTCGGCCACCGCGGCCGGCCTCAATGTGTACTAAAGCTACAAACGTAGGTTTGTCTTTCGTTAAACGATCTTCTAAGATAAGTCGTAATATGAGTATTGCCTCCCGTGTTCCTACATTTCTCCTTAATCCAAACTGATTTTCATCAAGGTCGGATTCCACCAGTTTTTCGATTCGTCTGTAAATACCGAGTGTTAGTATTTTGCAACCAAGAGTTATTAAACTGATATTTCTGTAATTTTACATTTGTCTCCTCTTGCTTTCTTAGGAACAGAAATCGCTATATTCTTGTTGAAGTCTGAGGGTATTTCCCCTATCTCATACATCTTGCATACCAGGTGATACAATTTCTTCATGACCGGCTCTCCCAACGATATCAGCAATTCAGACGGAATATCGTCTACTCCAGGGGCCTTGTTTCTACTCAAAATCTTCAGTGCTCTGTCAAATTCGTCTTGCAATATCGTATCTCCTATTTCATCTTCCTCTACTTTCTGTCCCATTTCTAGAATATTGCCTTGAAGTTCATTTACTTTGTATAGTCCCTGTATATGTTTTACCTTTCAGCTTTCCTTTCTTTGCTTAGTACAGGTGTTCTATCTGAGCTCTTGATATTCATGCAGATGCTTTTCTTGTCTCCAAGCGTCTACTTTACTTTCATGTAGGCGGTATCTATCTTTCCCCTATTTATACATTCTGCAATGGTCTTACATTTGTCCTCTGGCTACTCCTGTTTAGCGAGTCTGCACTTCGGGTCAACTCAATTTTTAGCCATCTACTTCCTTTTGCCTGTCTTCACTCTATGCATTTTTATATTTTCTTTTTTCATAAATTAAGTTTAGTATCTCCTGTGTTATCCAAGGATTTCTATTAGGTCTCGACCCTCTGCGGCCTTAATTACCCTATCTCTTGGAGCTACCCATTCATCTTCTACTGTATTACTTCCCCCCCGTTTCGGTCAATCCTTGCCTAATTCTCCCTCTCAACTCTCAACCACATATTGTTCCTTCAATTTATCGAGGTTATCCTTAATTTTCTACCTTTTGGCGGTCTCTTAAGTTTTAATCTACAGTTCATAACCAATAAATTATGGTTATAGTCTAAATCTGCCCTTGGATGCGTCTTACAGTTTAAAACCTGTTTTTCTATACCTATGTCTTAACATTGTGAAGTCAATCTGGTACCTTCCAGTGTTTCCTGGTCTCTTCCACGTATACATCCTTCTTTGATGATGATTTAACCAAGTGTTTGTGATGATTAAATAGTGCTCTACGCAAAATTCTGCCAGGCGATCTCCTCTTTCTTTCGTTTCCCTCGGTCCTTCTCTTCCCTTTCCTACTACCGAGTTCCACTCCTCCATCAGAACCAAGTTTTCGTCTTCCTTCACTGTATGAATAATTTTTTTTTTATCTCATATCACATTTCTTCTATCTTCTTATGATTTGCAGAGCTAACTGGCATACAAACTTGTACCACTGTGGTCCGTGTTGGCTTCGTGTCTATCTTTGCTACGATTATGCGTTCACTGTGATGTTCCTATCTTTTTATTCGTTATCAAACCTACTCCTGTGTTATCACCAAATGATTTTGTATTTATAACTCTGTACTCACGTGATGAGAAATCCTGTTCACCTGACACCAAAATTCACTTATACCCACCATATATAACTTTAACCTATCCATTTCTCTTTTCAAATTTTCTAAATCACGTTCACTATTCAGGAAGAGAACATTCCAAAAAAATGTTCAAATGTTTGTAAATCTATCGGACCAAACTGCGTGGTCATCAGTCCGTAGCTTACAAACTACTTAAACCTAGGTAAACAAACCTAAGGACAAACACAAACACACCCATGCCCCAGGGAGGACTCGAACCTCCACGGCAAGCAACCGCGCGCTCCGCAGCGAGACGCTTACACCGCTCGACTACTCCACCGCGGCCCAGAGAACATTCCACCCTCCGATCCTTTAGAGTACCTGTTTGTTTATTTTTTTCCTCTTCTTGATGACGACGTCCTCCTGAGTAGTCACGCCCAGAGAAACGAATGGGGAACTATTTTAACTCCGGAATATTTTACTCAAATAGAGCTGCATGTCCTCGGAAAAGAAAAGACTATAGTTCCCCCTTGCTTTCAGTCGTTCGCGGTAACTACATGGCAAAGCCGAATTAGGCTGATGCTAAAATGCCAGCTCAGTCAATCATCCAGACTGTTGTCCCTGCAACTGCTGAAAAAGCTGCTTTCCCTCTTCAGGAACCACACGTTTGTCCTCTTCACAGATACCTCTCAGCTGTATTTGCACCTACGGTACGCCTATCTGTATCGGTGAGGCACGCAAGCCACCCCACCTCGACAATATCTGTATTATCTAGCTTAAAGGTTGACCACTGTACGAAATAAAAGCTTAAGTCTGGTAGGAGGTACCCAGCTAAGAGTTTACTGTTATAGAGAAGCTTAATTTTAGCAGTAGAATTAGCAAAAGGTCCGTGTGAAATACCGGCTACACCCTGCTGCAAAACCTTGTTCCCTGGCCCAAATTGCAGGCCGCGGTGGCCGAGGGGACTGAGGCGCTCCAGTCACGGTCCGCACAGCCACTGCGGTCGGGGGTTCGAATCCCCCCTCGGGCATGGATATTTGTGCCGTCCTTAGTGTAAGGTAGTTGATAAGTAGTTTGTAAGTTTAGGAACTGATGACCCCGTAGTTAAGTCCCATAAGCTTAACAAACATTTGAACATTTTTGGCCCAAATTGAGAACTGACTTGGTTCAAATTACTCTAATAACAGGAAGTTAACGATACAGTGGCCAATATACGAAGCAGCTCACACGAAATTACACACAGGCATTGACAAACAAGCCACCACAATTAAAGTTATTTCATAACGGTGGCTAAGAAAAACATTTATGGCGCAATGGAACTTAAACATTAAACCAATTGCATCTGAGCTTGTTCTCGGCAGTGGTGAAAAACAATATTAAATAAAAGGTGGAAGGTGCTCGAAAACTACAATTTATAGGCAAGTCAAAATTATACTGAAACTTAACTTGTTTATTCAGATCGAACGCAAGGAAATTGGGGAACAAATTTTGTTAATACAATAATATATCTCCTTACATGAGCTAATACTGACGGTGCCCAGCATTGAATTTAAAATAAATTACACAGAATTTAATGCTACTGGAGGGAAGAATTTAGAAACAACACTCACTCGCTCACACACACGCAATGCAAAAGCGAAACTCACCAATATCAGCGCGCTGAAACGAGGCAGAAGCAGGCGCCGCTATCGTAGGCGAAATTCAGCAAACCCGGAGGTACCACACAACACAATATACAATAAAACTGCAAATATGGCTCTGGCCTGTCATGCCTGATTCGAGATGGTGCGTGAGTATAGCAAAGTTAAATTGCATTTAGATTAGATCGCGAGCAAACACGCTAACGGCAACACACGGCTACGTTACATGATCGCACTCCACTGAAGGGGAAGTGGTTAAAAGTCGGATCCATTACACATAATCAGGGCGGACTCTTAAGTTGCAATCTGAGAGTAAACTATCTAGGCACTGGTTTTATGAGAAGTGGCGTGAATTCAGGCGACTAACTGCAAACACCTGAAGTCGGAGTTCGGACCCATGTGGTTCCAAAAACCGATAAAAATGTATAAATTCAATTTCCATAAAATAAAGAAAATTAACTACGGTATGCAACCCCTACAACTGCGAAGAATTCCATAAAGAAACTACTGAAATGCAGCAACATGCGATTGGGAGCGTTCACAGAGACGGAAGAAGTCCAGTCTCAAAACCCTGAAAAGTGAAATAATTACAAAGACTGAAAAATGAGAATAAAAACTACGGCATGCACCCCTTAGAAATGCATAGAATTTCATAAGCAAGCTATTGAAGGAGGTTGTACAAGGCTCGGAGAGAATTACTGACAAAGACTGGGAGCATACTACAAGTTTGGAGAAGAAACAGCAAAATTAAAATAGACGGGGAGAGAAGATTGCGAAATGTTAGTGGAAATCAGAAGGATACACGCACAGTTACTTGCCTGATTGGCGTGGAACAAACAATAGTGGAAGCTGAAGGCTTTGTTCTAAGAGCCAACCACGTGGAACACACATCACTCACGGAACGACACGATAAGAACTGTACAAAAACGAACATATCGTCTGTTAGAAATCGGGATCCACAAAGCTAGAAAGAATTTATACAGAGTTCGTACACTGCCACCTAATCACAAAAGGTTTGAATATACCAGGCCATTATCAAACTGCAACTAGTAACACATATACTGCGTTGACCTGTTGGCAATCTCTGGACTGAAAAACTAGAACTCATTTCTGAGCATGGTCGGAAAAAATATTCCGAAAAATGAATCTAAGTTCAAGAGTCTAAGTTAAACATGCTAGACGCTGAACAGCTACCATCTCCACGGACACAAGAGCAGAACCAACCTTACCTCACCACAATCCGAGCAAAAAGTGACCACCGAGCAACTAGGAGGCGCGAAAGGTACCGGAAACTGGGCAAAACCCATGAAAACAGCAGTGATGGGGAGAGAAGATCCTGAGACTGGCCCTGGAAAGGGCTCGTCGACTGGCTTATAGCCGAAGGGTGTAGAAACCTCTTTGGTCGCATAAGCAGCAGGTGTTGGTAACGACTAACTGTCGACTCTGAGCCAGAGAGGACCATGCAAAACTAGCTATTACTACCCACATTCATACAGCCATTAGATTATCCCACATCCACTTAATAGTAAAACAACTACACAGTCTCACAGGGACAATAATAAATTATTAAAATAACAAAATCCTAGCAATATTAACTAACATTACAGAAACTAATATTTTAAAAGATGAAATAAAAATTCTATTCCTCATGCCTCGAAAAGACTGGGTTCTAGTTTTAACAAAATGCTAATCTAGCGACATCAAATAAATTACAATTTTATTTAAAAAATGAAGACGACAGACGGTCGTCTTTCAAGCTGAAACACCGGTGTTGCTCGGATACTTACCTATTCCCTATATTCAGTTAATTCATGTACTCCTTTGTCTTTTCTCTGTCCATTGAGTCCTCCCTCATTTCTCTGTCCCTGTGTACCTATCTGTATCACCTTCTCTTCCTCCTCCTCCGCTACCCCCACTTCTTCCATTAACTTCTTTATTTCTCTCTTCTCTATCCACCCATCCATCACTCTGTCATTACCTCCCCCACTCTCTGCCAATCTCATCCTGCCTCATATCTCTGTTCATGTCCTTTGTCCACTGTACATTAAAATTATATATATATATATATATATATATATATATATATATATATATATATATATGCAACATTTGATGATAATCGCTCAGACGGTATCGACGTCTGGCGTAAATTACCCTCCGACATGCACCATGCAAAGTCTTTTGTTGACAATGATGTTTCTCTTATTTGAAGGCCAAATGTGCAAAATTTAATAAATATCGGGATGAAACAACATATTAATGTGGAAGTCTGTTGTTCAGTATCCTCCACCATGCACCGCACTAATTATTATGTAGTCAGTGTCGTTCCAGATGTTCTCAAGGTCGAGTATACAAAATTTCATCGCTATAGATGAACGGTATGGAAGCGCATAAATTACGAATCTCATCTGAAGTGGTGATGACAATTTCGATTTTTTTCGATTGGTCATATCTTCCTTTGGATTTTCCGTATTTTATATAAACCACTCTTGTAAAAGGAAATAAAACGAAATTTTGTTGTATGCTGCAGGAATGAGAGTCAGAGTGTAATAGGACAGAGATGGCCAAATAATCTGCAACAGGTCAACGCTTACTAGTTATCAAAAATGTAAATAATTTGTTTCCAGAATAGTTAACTACAGTTAGTTGAACAATAGACAGCAATAACTGTGGAACATAAAATATCAACACTGAATACAGTACAACTATAACACGAGATTAAATATATATTCGGCCAAGCCTCAGACTATCATGACTAGTTGCCATATACTGTCAAGCAAAGTATACAGAGCCTGCTTGTCCTAGATTATGCCTTAACCTAATGCAGCACAGATATGAAAACGATTCTTGAAGTGTTTTGCCAGATAAAACCTCATGATGCTATAGCGCACAGAAGTGTCCAGAGTCGTGGCCTAACACGTTGTCAATCATTGATAGGTACATTTCCATTGTATGCGTTGATTCACTGTCTCGATCGTGTTTCCAACTGTTGTATTGTCACACGCTAGCACTGTAAAAATCACTAAACAAGAGTTAATGAACTCGGTCAAGCTATTTCCGAGTTCCAGTGAGATTAACAAAAACGTACAGCAATTTATTTTGATGTATAGAAATAACTTAATCTATTTGGCTCTCTAAAAAAATAAGGGACTTAAAAAGTAAATGTCGCACGAAAATTTGCTAAATAACATCAAACTTTATAGGGGGCAACTAATCGAATGGCTGTTGCCGTGAAGCATCTGAGGCTTTGAAGACAACAGGTTCCTTTAGCGCTTTGTGGCAAACCTGATTTCACCACAGGGCATCGGAGTAGAAACCTGGACGATGTAAATCGTCCTCTAGTTCCACAAGTTCAAGACCTAGCCACCCGCTGCAACGGTGATACTCATTGTGCTGTTTTGATTACCGGGGCCAATGTTTTATTGATTTCAAAGAACCTGGCATCTCTATCACTGGGGTACTGTTCTGCATAATGTTGGAGAAGTTACGGCGTGCAGTTAAGACGAAACGACGATAACAACTTCGACAAAAAGTGCTGCTGCTTTAAGATAACACAGTTACGACAACTCGAATGAGCGGCACTCGAGCACCTATCCCTCAGTCCTATCATCTCTCTATGTGATTATAACGCCTTCGGTTCGTTTGAAAAAGGACTGTATGGCTTGACATTTCCCGTCGTACGAGGATGAGCAGCAGGTATTTATGGTCTGTCAGCTTTCAACGTTTGCAACTTGTTACCACAAAAATTTTAGAAATACTCTGAGACGCGATCATTTTAGATAATTGGAGCTTTTGCGAGACCCTTCAGTGACCTATGCGGTGGACACTGCAAACCCACGTGTGTGTGTTGAATCTCGGCTTCAGGTGCCTCTATTAGAATTATTCTAAAAGTGTGCCTATGCGAAACTGCAGTACCACTTAGATTTTGCTTTATTATTTCTTTGAAACTGAGTTCAGATTTCGTCAGAATTGGATTATCTATCGATTCTTAATCGATATACACTGTCTCCAAATTTACAAAAATGTTCAAATGTTTGTAAATCAGTGGGACTTAATTTCTGTGCTTATGAGTACCTAGGCTTACAAACTACTTAAACTAACTCAACTAATTCAAACTAACTTAAAGGCAATGGACCCACCCTTGCCCGAGAGAGGGCTCGAACCTCCGACTTGGAGCAACGGCGCGCCCCGCAGCAAGGCGCCTTAGAGCACTCGGCCATTCCACTGCGACGTCTTCAAAATTACGTGATTTTGTGGTCCTCACCTGTGGAAAGAAATACTTCCATCATGTTTCCATTTGGAACTGTACCTGCGACAAATTTACACCAGTGGTGTTACTAGTAAATAGACGAGTAAAAACAAAACAAATTATCATTTTTGATGTTAGTACCAAATGTAAACAAAGAGCTATGTGTCGAAATCAATAATAGATTTCGCCGGCCGCGGTGGCCGAGGTGACTGAGGCGCTTCAGTCATGGTCAGCACGGCCACTACGGTCGGGGGTTCGAATCCCCCCTCGGGCATGGATATTTGTGCCGTCCTAGTTTTTAAGTAGTTCATAAGTAGTTTGTAAGTTTAGGGACTGATAACCCCGTAGTTAAGTCCCATAAGCTTAACAAACATTTGATTTGAATTTGAATAATAGATTTCAGTTTCATATTGGCGGCGTGTGTAGCATTGATTAAGCCACAGATATCGCTAATTTGTTGTTGATTTTTAGGGGACTAAACAGCTAGGTCATCAGTCCCTCGCTAATTTGTATAATAGTCAATCAACAAAATTCTCCCATTGTTTGAGTTGTCATTGAGATACACATAGTAAGTTATCTGAAACATGCACATACAGGAATCTTTTGTTTATTATCACAGAAGCTTCATATGCTGTTGTTGTTGCTGTTGTAATCTTAAGTATGAAGATTTGTAACGAAATAAATATTCAAATGTTTGTATAGCTTATGGGACTTAACTACGGGCTCATCAGTCCCTAAACTTACAAACTACTTACGAACCAGCTAACACTAAGGACGGCACAAATATCCATGCCCGAGGGGGGATTCGAACCCCCCGACCGTAGTGGCCGTGCAGACCGTGACCGTGACCGTCCCCTCGGCCACCGCGGCCGGCGATTTGTAACGCACAGACGTTTTGAGGGCACACAATGCTTGGCCGCAACGGCTGTGCCATAAGAAAGAAACCAGAGCAAAATAAAATTAAATATTCTATTCCGATCACGGATTCGAGTTGCCAGTAAAGTTAAGAACTCCCAGATACCAATAACAGACCGGACGGGTCCTTAATTACAAAGTAGCAAAATTTAATCAATTACTTTAGGACGGTTTATTAATTTTCACCAACCATGAAGCATCACAAAATGATTGCTTACTTAGAGGACAATCGAATGGAATGGACAGAGTAATTTCTACATTACCCGTTTGGTTAATCTAGAAATTGCTCAAATGGAGAATTTCCTGTAGCCGTTAAATTTAAAAGCAATCGGAAGCGACACCTTGGCGGAGGCATACCAGCTTTGTCCCGCGCTCCAAACAGGTGTCCCAACCTGAGTGTCCGAAACAGTGCCGCCCGCAAGGGCTAAGCTTCCCCAACGGTTTCTCTCCCCTACCTGTAAGTTTGGCTACAGGGACTACTTTTGAACAGGGGAAGCACACTGCGGTGCCGTGCTCGGCGAACAGCTACCCACTACCATTCGGTTGCAGAGTTTCGAACTATCCACCTCGCGGACAGTCTAGGGCGGAAGTTACCGCCGTATTAGGAAAGTGTGACTTTGAGGACCGTCCGCGTCTGTTACTATCATGGGCGAGTGGAAGCATCCGGCAGACTTACCATTCAGTTTAAAGTGAGGAAAGCTAGGCTGTTTGGCCTCTGCTCTGATTTTAATATTACGACTTCATTGCTGGAAACATTCTCTCTGATTCAACCACTCTCCGCTCTCTCTAAGGACTGCAAATGTATCTGTATAAAATGTGCTTATTTCTGGACTATTGTTAGTAATTCCTTACAGCAACGTGGTTTCGTGGCAAAATAGTCTTAATTGTGAAATAATATTAAACGTATAATAGGGCTACCTCAAATTCGCCATATATTTATGCATACAGATTTCACCACAATTCCGCCTATTTGTTCTGTAACTTCCCTACTGTCCTATTTTCAATTAATGAATCTTCAATAAGACGACGAAACACCTACCAAGACAAGACGTCCGACGCCTTTACAGTCCAAGGACAGCAGATCAGCAGGTGAGTGAAACTTCCTGTCTGAGAGGAAAGGCGATAGGCAACAATCCTTAATGCTTAATCTTCTTTCGAAAAACTTCATCAGTTACAGATTGATTTGACGTATCTTTCCACGATACTCTGTGATGTTCAACCCCCTCTGTCTCCGAATAACGCATGCATTTCAACCAGCCCGATCCTTCGCGGGAATACAGTTAAAGATGCGAGGAACAGGAAGTAATGCCCATGGGGCGCTACAATCTTCGTGTGCGATAAGTTGAAAATTTGGGCGGGACGGGAATGCGAGCGCTGGCCCGAAGCGGGAAACCCGGGTTCTAGAAAGCTGCCTATCGCACTTGGGACCACGAATGGCACGTCTCTCGAGCATTTAAGGGAGGACACCTGGCAGCTATACAACCAAATGTCTCCTCTCGACCATGGTTTTCGTCGATGACGCTTAGTAGACGTCATGCAACGTCTCTCATTCGGATGAGACTGGGACATGGATGTTACCCTGCCCACCTACACCGTTTGAAGATCATCGCTTCTCGGCATTGCGACAAAGATCCAACGGCAGTGGCTGATCTCAACCACATTATACTGGCATGCACCAAGTACACGGCCGCACAAAGTGTCTTCTACAGAAAGCTGGTTGCGAGGGGTTACCCCCTCTCCACAAGTGTCACTGTCTTCCTTCATGGATTCGACAAGTTTAAGTACAGTTTACTGGAGGACTACCTCAAAGTCACCGGCATACAGCTGTAATTTAAGAGCTGGTGTGTTTAACTTGAACATGCACAGCTTGAAACTGCACGAGTAATTCTACATTATATTTTGACTTTTATATGTCTTTGCAACTCATTTGGTCTTACGCTGTTTGCACTTTCGTTGTATTACATCTGTCACTAGTACTGTTAAATATGTATTGTTTTATATCTTGTAAACATGTTTTTTTCTACTTTTATTCTAATATAATAATTTCATGTGGCTCATTGGCCTGGTGCAAGTGTTTCAATTGGACGCTCCTTCGGCGACTTGCGTGTCCCTAGCCTACCCCAGTTATCCAACCGGGGAAAGAGGACCTACAGCTTAACGTGGAATCCGAACCACGTGTCGTTTCTGGCGACTCCTCACATCGTTGAGAGGTGAAGGATGGGTTGAAGTGTAGACTGAAAAAATCCGAGGTCCGACCGGGTTTTGAACCTGCGACCCTTCGGTTTCCAGCCCAGCACTTTACCCCAAGACCACCGGGTCCGACACTTTTATTCTAAGGTTGTATGATGTGAGATACCTACTAATATTGTGACATACATTGTAAGAATTTCAATTCTATGTTTCCACTGTAATAACCGCTGGCTGTGTGGTCACTGTAACAGTAATAAAGAATAATAAAGAAGAATTTATAAAAATTATTAACCCGGGTTCGTATCTCGGTTCAGAGTAAATTTTCAACTTCGCCACTAAAATTATTTTAATGCCCTGTTACAGTTGTGAAGTCTGAATATTTATAGTTCGTAAAGTTACAACAGTAGTGTAAAATATGTTCTGCTTTCAGATTTTGTCGTGGTTGACTTTCCCAAAAATACCACTAACACTAAAGAGAAGTCTACGGGTCGGTCTTGTTTCGACTTTCACTTTTGACGCTATCACATATTATTTGATATTTACGTTTTGACAGATCCTTTATATGGATATCACAATTTGACTCGATATTTTGAAGCAACTGGATGGAATTCTTTCCTTTTTTCCTCACCGTTACTTAAAAACAATCGTTCACTGGCAACGACTTCTTTAAAAATGAGCGTATGCACAGTTGTGCACTGACATCGGACTGGTAGCATTTGGAATTCCCACAGCACAGACTACATAAAAACAGTCCTCTCGGTACAACGGGCTGCCATAAATTTCTGGTCGCTGCTGCTTTCGTTTCTGCGGTGACACAGGACCCGTTCGTCCGCGGCCTTGCAGACATTCGTGCACTGTCAGCGAGTTGCTTGTTTTTTCCTTTTTGTAGAAGCGTCACTGGTACCAGTGACGAGGAGTGGGGATGAGGCGTTTTAATTGCTGCGACGAGCGTGCCAAAAACACGCCCGCGTGCCCTGCCCACAGCCGTAGCTCCAGTGCTGTATCCGGTCGCGCTCGAGGACGTACGGACAACTGGTGTCAAAATTTCTATCATGCTCAACCCTATCGTGACCGAATTAATTCAAATTTCGCATATTACTGTAAGCAAATAATTTAGTCGCAGCTTAAAATGTTATGAAATGTTTCAAAACATGGCTAAATACGTAGTGGTATATTGCAACAGCTAGGTAAGCAATTAGTCCTTGTGCAGCTACTTGGAAAGAGTTTTCTAAATGGGTACAACCACATATCAACAGGAACTTCACTAACTCGTGGCTTGTTTTTTTGTGATGAACGCTTGCATTCTTCTTTTCTTTATGTTTCTCATATGCATGTTTGTAGAGCTTATGTGACATAACTCCGGGGGTCATTAGTCCCTAAACTTACAAACTACTTATGAACTAGTTTATACTAAAGACGGCACAAACATCCATGCCCGAGGGGGGGATTCGATCCCCCGACGGGGAACGACCTCGCGCATCGTAGCATAGCGCCTCAATGCGCTCGGCCGCTCCGCCGCGGCTTTTATGTTTCTCCCGGTTGAAAACCACCTCACTAGAGCAAGGGGAAAAGGAAGGTGGTCAGCCGCGTGGAATTGTCCGTGCGCTTTGGGGTACCATGTTATGGATTTCGCAGCTGCTCCCGTTGGAGGTTCGAGTCCCCTTTGGGCATATGTGTTTTTAAGTCTAGGGACCGATGACCTTAGCAGTTTTGCCCCTCAGGATTACAAGCACTTCAAAATTTTTGAAATTATGCACATATTTCACATATTTCTTTCCGCTGGTCGAACCAGACTAGGACATCGAATAATACATATGCATTTCAATAGTTAAATAGAAGTATGAAACCTGGGTGCTAGATGAGTTTTTCAAATTTATTGAAACTATTAACAGCTCCTAGGTCTCAGTAAGAACCATCGGCAGATAAATGAAGTCATACGAACGAGAACAGGAATTCAGGATATTGTTAAAAGAGTAAAACCATCGGCAGATAAATGAAGTCATACGAACGAGAACAGGAATTCAGGATATTGTTAAAAGAATAAAACGGAAATAGGCAAGATATGTCACAAGAAGAAATGACAGAACATGAACAAAGGCCAGAGAAAGAGTAAGACCACAAGGACGACGATCGGAACGTATGATAAAGAACTCAATTCTATCAGACCAAACTGCGTGGTCATAAGTCCGTAGCTTACAAACTACTTACACCTAGGTAAACTAACCTAAGGACAACACACACACACACACACACACACACACACACACACACACACACGCCCCAGGGAGGACTCGAACCTCCACGGCGAGAAACCCCGAGCTCCGCAGCGAGACGCTTTAGACCGCTCGGCCACTCCACCGCGACGATACAGAACTGACGAAAGTTTCAGACTTCAACTAGCAGAAGACATCGGGAGAAAGAGACGCTTGGAAAAAGCTAATGATATTGTAATCGTTATTTTGAAAAGGCTACACGTTATACAGGTTGTATTATCTGAACAATAAATAAATAAAAAAGACCACAAATGGCAATTACATACACACGCTGCCCACGAGAAGAGACCATTACGAATTTGAAAGTGTTTTATCATTAAATAACTATATAAATCTGTACATTTCTACCAAACAATGTAAAGAAAATAACTGCTCTTACTGACCTTAGTTGCTGCAGACAGTAAAAAATCCATCTAACAGCCAAAACACAAGGTACTGTACATAGTGAGCAACAGAAACAAGTGACCAATATCTCGCGCATTTGACGCCAAACAATCTCCCTAACGGCTCCAAACAGTTGACACTAGTCTTGTGTAGTTCGCGAACGAACTAGTTCGGAAGAGCGCCCCCACAGGCGAACTAGTTCGCAGATCCCTCGCCTCTTAGTTCGTCCGCTCCTTTTCCGAACACTGACGGGGAACAGAGAGAGGACGCGAGAGCGCGTACAATCGCGTGATTCCCTTCTGCCAGTTATCTTCATTTCGAGCTGAGATGCAGCTCAGCTGTAGTTTCATAGTTCACTGCCACAAGAAATCTATTTTAAAAATAAAGTACTACGAGTACTCTGTATGCAAAGTAGTTTAATACCATTGTATCAGCCATTCGTGTAAATAACTGGTTTATTTGCCTAAGTATTTGATGTCAAATTGCCCTAACATGCAGGTAATAGCACACGCTTTGGCAACAGTAATTCATTATATAAAAAAGCTGTCATAAAAAAGAGCTCTTTTAGTAAGGGTAGCAAAAGCCAAAAAGAGCGGACGAACAAGAAGGAGCGGACGAACTACGAGCAGCGGACGAACTAGGAGCAGCGGACTAACTAGCAGCAGAGGACGATTATGTCAAACGTATCTCGCTTCATAGTTCGTTGGATTCTTTTCCAATAGCGAGAGGGCGCGTAGCAGAATTAAAAATCACGTGTTTGCCTTCATCTGATGAGTCATTTCGAGGTGAGCGTCTGTCTGCTAGATTACATAGTTCACTGCTACAAAATTTCTGTTTTGATGTCTTCTGCACTCTGCAATATCTGACTTATAAATTCTATAATGCCAAGATATACAGATACCTCTAAACTTAAACGTGAGAAATTATCCACAAACTGTTTCTTTTGGTTTGCGTGATATCGTTAGCGGCTCAAGCAGCAAGCGCATGAAGCAGCTAGGTGGGGGAACTTCCCCCTCCACCTGCACGCGTAGACCACGCCGCTCAGCCGTCACTGGAGCGGACGAACTAAATGAGGGAACTAGTTCGCGGCAGAGCCGCGGTCTAAAGTGAGCGCTCCCGATCGCGAACTATTATGCGCAAGTCTAGTTGACACGGCTCACGCAACGCCACATCCCAGCACTCTGCAGATGTGCAACAATCATAACACTGTGGACTCAGGGAAATAAATTAGTATCTGGGACACACACGTCCCGCGTTCTGCGAAACGTTGAATACTTTAAATATCACCAAATGTTACTTCAAAAGGAGAAAGTCGGTACTATGTGCAATATGAGGCCTATAAGATTAAGCACGATTTAGACGAGACGTGGACGATACTGGGTTTAATTTCTATAGCGAACTTCGGAGGTTCTATGGCTCCGCACAAAATTGCGAAAAATAACACGAAATTGGCGGTTTTAGGGAAATTTCATGCAGTTAGCTATTTTTATAAAATATACTAAATTTGTCATTTTTCGATGGGATATGTTGTAAATTTGATAAATAAAGTTAAACAATATTCGTAACTGACACTGAATCTCGAAATTGCACTTTGGCATCTTCTTTCATCTAGGTTACGTTTCATGACAATCCGTTTCCCTTGTAATTAACTATGATGTGACGTCAAAACAGCAAAGAAACAGTCAAACAAATACCGAACATAGTAATAAACAGACCGAATTTAGAAACAATTTTCTCGTTGCCAACCATAGCAAAATGATGAAAGTAAAAAGGTTTCTCGCTTACTACTTATCCGTTGTTTATGGAGTAAAACTACGGCATTCGGTATGAGGTCATAATTTGTAATTTCTACACTACTAATTGTAGCCGCAGTATATTTTACAGATAGTATACACGCATATAGTTGGGTGGACCTTCTGTATTGTATCACAGTACGACACGTAGTTAATGAGATATGAGCATGTAAACAGTAACGTTCATGGAAAACCGTTCATTCCCGCACCAAGTTATAAGCTATTACTTCTTAACTACTAACTGTATTTCCAAGATATTTGAAAGACTTACAGCCCTTATACAAATGAATATACACCTGAAAATGGCAGGAATAATAAATAAATACCCGGGCAATGACAGGTTTTCACCTAGTATAATATACTCGCGAACTTCATATCCTCGGCCACGATGTCATTTCCATATTCAGCACGCCGCAACCTGGTCCCTAATATTTGGACACATATGTAGGATTAATTCACTTCATGATATTTCTGCACTGTACACAGTAACTCGCTTATGAACACTCCAAGAAACAAATACGTACTGAAGCTATCCACTCACGCAACTGGAGCAGTGGTTAGTGCAGCTATACTACGCCACCATCTAGTGGCGCTAGCACTCAAGTGCAGCGTTTTGCATGGAAATGACGCACATCACTGTTCTGTGTACGATTGTTTGTTATTTTAAGCATGGTTTCGTGCGTTTCCGAGCATTTGAGGTCAAAAGTGTCTCTTGTCAGAAAAAAAAAAATTTTTCCCTATCGGGACATAAACTATAGCTAACTACTTTCGGTATAGATCCCGAAGTCCCACAAAGTAAGTGAAATCAACTGCCGGAAAAGGGCATTGGTACACCTTCTTAGAGTTTTCCATTTCACTTAAGATATTGCAAAATTGAATATGGAATACATGAACTGATTGCATTTACAGATCAGTAGCTCAAGCGGTACTGAGGTACCAGGAGCCGATCCCTGCAGAAGCATCCGTATTAGTAGGTGGTGTCGCCTTCACGGGCGGTAAAGAAAGCGCCGATTCCAGCCTCCATTCAGACACACGGGTGGCGAATACTGAATTGGGATAAATTATTCCACGCCAGCTCGACCTGTTCGCGTAATTCCGAAAAAGTTGAGGAATATCGAACGACACGTGTCAGAGGCTTCTCACTAAAGCTACATATGTCGATTTTTCTGTGCGTTCCTCACTTTAGGTTCTCAAATTTTTCCTGTTATTGCGTGTATATTGCATCAGTGTATTCTTCCGCCGTGTGAATGGCGACAGTTGTCCGTTTTTGTATCGTTAGTTGCTCACTGCAGAGTTTACAGGGCGACTTTGCAGCCATTCGTTTGTCTAGGTACTACAGTTATGGACAGCAACTATGACTGCTGTGTGAGGATGCAAGCTGAGATCGTGACAGCTTCAGGCGGTGTTAACCTTGGTTGCGCCAGCGAGCACAGAATAACATAGAGAGGCCATATCGCCCACATACATGCAGTGAATCCCGGCAGCCATCTTGGTTGGGTGTAGAAACGGAGTTGGGCCGATAAATGCGCTCGCCTCAATTACATTGTCATTTGAACCCCTTAGGATAGGAAAAAAAATTACCAAATTTTTCACGCATACAGGTGAATACTAAAGGAATTTAACAGTGTTCTGAGCAAGTACAATATATTGTGTATAAAAATAATAATTGAAACTATCACTTTTATATGAAATAAAAATTGTGATGAGAAAATGTTAGTCGCCTACCACTTTTTTTGTTTGTGGTCAGGAAATTTTCGTCAGCGAGCAAGTTGTAGATAATGATATGAACTTTCCTTTTAATTTAAACAACATTTTGATAGCTCCTCTGGTTTTCTCACAAATTTAGAAACAATAGAGCGGTGGAACTTTTCAAATTCTACTCGTTACTTTCAGCGAGCTTGCCCACCAGCGAGCACAGATTCTGTTGCCCACTCACCTTGTACTATGTGACCAATATTGATAAACATTTGTAATTTGGGATACAATTTTCGGTAACACTTTTTATTTATTTTATTACTACCTAGCTGAGCCGATCCGGCTTTGCACGGGTAATCTTTCAATTTATAACTCGACAACTGCAGAACGTATCGTGATGCGATTTCTTTCAATGTCCTCGGCCTAATCCTGTGTTCAACGTAGGCTATATTAAATGCCAATACGAAAATGAGATATAATTGAAATGAGAATAATAACGTAGAATGGTTTACCACTTCCGCACTTTCGTGACCTTTGTAGAGAAAACAATGAGTACATAATATAATATATAATTATAGAACACACGACAAAAAAAATTAATAGAGCGCGAGATCATATGTCTAACTTTTACAGATCTCCCACAATCACTATATCTGTAGTCTGAAGCCATCTGCCGCTAGCGCTTTAGAAAAGACAAATGATAAATGTATGTGTGAGTGTTGTTTCTGCTTGTAAATGCTTGTGAGTTCTGCATGTTTATATTATGTACACTGGCCTAGTTCTTTTAGTTTAGGCTCCAGAGTTGACTAAAGTGTAGAAGCTGTAAACGATTCTAAGTTATATTTCTAATTTTAGTTTTTTTATGTATATTCATATTGACATTAAATATACCGTAAGCTTATCTCAGGATTCTATAGAAGAAATTAAAAGAAACCGCATGACGATACGTTCAGTACTTCTCCAGTTAAAAAGTAAAGCAGTCAACAATCCGAAGATTGGTTTGAACACCACAGTGCTTTACTAGGCATGGTCCTGTTTGGAGGTGGTATGCCGTTGCCTTCCTCCGACCTTCGAACTGACTTACCCAGCCAGTTATAGGGGGACCTACAGTTTAACGTGGGTTCCGAACCACGGTGCTACTCGGTATTTTTCACATGAGCATTACTGCCAGAGGTGAAAGAAGTGGAAAGTGACAGATAAAAATCCTAGGACCTGGCGGGGATCGAACACGCGACCTTTGGATTTGTAGTCTGGCACTCTACCACTGTGCAACCGAGGCGCACCAGTTATAAAATGTTAAAGGGACAGACAGAGGAAAAATGAGCTATTTTATATAATAGTATGATTTGCTATCTCTAGCTGAAATTTGTAATTATGTATGGCAAAAATAGATTGTCAAACAGGAACGCCTTAAAATATATGAAAAAGGAGTCAACAGCTATCGAACTGAATTAACTACCCTGTGCTCGCAGCTTTGGCCGGCTAGCTCTCGGGCGCCATGTTGGTTGGGTATCGCGCTCTCAGCCGGCTTCATTTCACTGTTATTGTTAGGCATCTATGTTATTCTGTGCTTTCTGGGTTCCACAGACGGAGCCTGCGATGGAGGGGACCGTTGTTGTGGACCGATGGTGAGGACCAAACAGACGTCCATCATGTCCGGCGTGTTCACCGATCGGCCCGCGAGTCCTGTTATTGGTTGAGGCAAACACCCCAACCGTGGTCGCAGTGGAGGTCGCTCCAGTTCTTGTTACCAAGGAGTTTAAGGCGCTAGCTGTGCCGGACCATGGTCCTTATCAAGATGGTGTTGCTTGTGTTGATACCACCTCCCAGCCTGCAAGATCTGGGTTTACTTGTAGTTTGATGTTCCAACGTTAGGTGGATAATGGAGCCCCTTAGGGATATGGCTGCTAGGGAGGGGAGAAGGCCAATGTGCTCTCCATGTGCATATCAGGTGGAGTCATTCCAGATGTGCAACGCGTCCTTCGGATGCAATGAAAAGTACAGTATACCGCCAACTGCAGATGGTGGCTCACATCGGTACCAACGATGTGAGTCGCTCTGATTGGAAGAGATTCTCTCCAGAGTTGGGGGGCTATCTGAAGTGACGAAGACTGCCAGTCGTGCTTGAAGGCAAAGCTCACCATCTGCAGCATAGTTGACAGGACCGACTGCGGACCTCTGGTGCAGAGCTGAGTGGAGGGTCTGAATCAGAGGCGCAGAATTGTCTGAATTGTTTGCAGCCGCCAGCCGATCAGTGGACTCGCCGGACATGATGGACGTCTGTTCGATCCCCACCGTCGGTCCTCAACAACGGTGCCCTTCCACCGCAGGCTCCGGCTATGCACCCAAGGTTAACACAGCCTGAAGCTGAGAGCAATGTGTCACCAACTCAGCTTGCATTCGACACGGCAGTCACAGTTGCTGTCCATAAGTGTAGTAGCTAGACAAACGAATGACTGTAAACTCTACAGTGAGAAATTAACGAAACAAAAACAAACGAAGCTAACAAATACCATCAAAACAGATACAAGGATTAGTGAACACAGAGTTGTCGTAGTAAGACTAAATATCAACATTCAACTAACAATACATCAATTCATAAATGCAAATAAAATTTGTTTAAAGCTTTCTTGAGTGAGAGTCTCCAGTCTTTCAAAACTAACAATGAGAGTGTAGATCAGATGTGACTTACATTCAAAGAATTAGTATCGATAGCAACTGAAAGATTTATGCCAAACAAATTATCAAACGAAGGGCGACCTCCGGGGTACATAAATTTTTTTTAAAAAAATTGAGCATGCCTAATTTAAGCAGACACAATAGCTCCAAAACTGGCAATCTTTTAGAAAAACTATAAATTTAGCGCGGGCTTCAATGCAAGATACTTGTAATACTTTCCGCAAAGAAACTCTGTCTCGTAATGTATCACAAAATCCACAGAAATTATTGTCAGACGTACAGTCAGGGCCGGCCCGTCCATATAGGCAAGCTAGGCATTTGCCTAGGGCGTTGGAATTTGAGGGAGAGGGGGGGGGGCGGCAAATTTGTGGTGCGCGACCAACCCTCCTGAACTCGCATTGCGGTTTCCTGTGCTGTTGTGCTGCAGTCCAGTTGCGATGAATTCCCGGTTACTACACACAGACAGAGCAACAGGCGAGAGACAACTCAATGTTACACGCATTCTCTTTGACTCTTCGGAATTTTACTGGTAACCGTTTAATGAATAACAGAGTAACAGTTTGCAGCTAATCAAAGCTGGGAAATTGCAACGAATTCATTTGACGAGAGATTTCATCAGATTAACAACCTAAATCGTGTATTTGTCTGTCTGTACAACATATATGATTTAAAAATGAAACTCCCATTCTTGAAGAATGTGTTCATTTTGAAGAGGGTCTAACTCACAAAGACTCTAACGATATTAATGCTACTGTTCTATGTAATTATTTACAAGCCTTTGCTTTCAGAGTACCCAGTAACTCAGGGCCACAGGACGTTCTGAGTTATATTTGTAAAAATAGACTTATAGATATTGTACTTAATTTAGTTACTACAGTAAGAGTGTTGCTTACTCTTCCTGTGTCTGTAGCCAGTGGTGAGCGCAGCTTCTCAAAATTAAAACTCATAAAAACTTATCTGCCATCCACAATAGCTCAAGGAAGACTTGTGGAGTTGGCAACGTTTGTCATTTGAACGAGAAACAGCAGACACAATTGATTTAAAGGAGATCGTCTCAGATTTTGCAAAAGCCACTGCAAAAAATATGAAATTTGTGAGACTCTTTGTATAATGAAATTTATAATTGTATCAATTATTGTAAACTAGCTGAAAACCCGGCGTTGCCCGGGTACTTATTCATTTATTCTTGCCATTAGTACATATTCATTTGTATAAGGGCTGTATGTCTGTAAAATCTCTCGGGAATACAATTAATAGTAAAGAAGTGATAGATTAAAACTTGATGCGTGACTGGGCTGTTTTCCATGAACGTTACTGTTTATGTGATCATATCTCATGAAGTATGTGTCGGAATGTGATACAATTTATAAGTTACATTCAACTATATATGTGTATACTGTCTGTAAAATTTCCTGTCGCTACAATTTGTGGTGTTTAAATTATAAATTGTAACGTCATACCGAGAGCCGTAATTTTACTCCATAAACAGCGGAAAAGTAGTAAGCGAGAAACTTTTTTCCTTTCATCATTTTACTATGGTTGCCATCGAGAAAAAGTTTAATAAAGATTTAAAATTATGTTTTGTTGGAAGTCGCTAAGTACTGTCATTCTCATACAGTGTATTTCGAAAGTCTCGCCGCATTATGTGGCAGTTTTTGCGATTTCTATTGGTTATGACGTAAAATCTTTTGAACCATGTGCCGCATGCGATTCTTAAGCATGCAGCAATTATTATTACCTCACGCTAAGGAATGTGTGTACCAAATTTGGTTGAAATCGGTCCAATGGTTTTGGAGAAAATGAGCAGCATTGTCACAAAATACAGGAGTTTTTCGCGCATCTCATTGTTTATGACGTCATATCTCGTGAACTATATATCGTATGTGATTCTTACACTTAAGACGACCGTTCTCATGGATTGAAGCTTACGTGTACAAAATTTCATAAAGATTGGAACAAAACTGTAGATTCGAATGCAACACGTACAAATATACGGACACTCTGCTTTATATATTAGATTATCAACCAAAACCTTTTTAAGAGTCAAAATGTAAACACGATGAAAAAGTAATTATTGTATAAAAATGTTCATATGTTTGTAAATCTTATGGGACTTAACTACGGGGTCATCAGTCCCTAAACTTACAAACTACTTACGAACTACCTACGAACTAGGACGGCACAAATATCCATGCCCGAGGGGGGATTCAAACCCCCGACCGTAGTGGCCGTGCAGACCGTGACTTAAGCGCCTCAGTCCCCTCGGCCACCGCGGCCGGCAATTATTGTATAAAAGTATATGATGTGTCCTACTTTAATGGGGAAATGTGTTTATGTAATGTATATGTTGTGATTATGTATCTGAATTAAAAAGATGCAATGTGTATTTTACATTGATGTTTTGTTGCCATTTTATTATATGGGGCGCCATTAAAATAATTTGCTTAGAGTGCCGAATTTGTTCGGGCCGGCCCCGCGTACAGTGCACTAGCGGCAGAATACAATCCGTACTTTCACTACGCGATAGCAGTGATGATGCAATTGATAACATTGCTGCAAAGATGAATTGCTAAACACAGCTTTCCGTAATTTCTCCACCAAAGAAGACGAAGCAAATACCCCAGAATTCGAATGAAGAACATCTGCCAGCATACATAATTTAGAAGTAGATAACCTTGACGTAGTGAAGCAACTTATTTCACTCAACAAAGGCAAGTCTTCTGGTCCAGGCTGTATGCCAATTAGTTTCCTTCCAGCTTATGCTAATGCAATAGCTCCCTGCGTAGTTATCATATACAATCGCTCACTCAGCGAAAGATCCGTAGCCAAAGACTGGAAAGATGCCGAGGCCACTTCCATATTCAAGAAAGACCGTAGGAGTGCCCGCAAAATTACAGGCCCGTATCAGTGACGTCAGTTTGCAGCAGGATCTTAGAACATAAATATATATACATGTAGCGTCTGTTCCGAAAGAACCGACGTCACTTCTGATCCTGCAGTTGTTATTATTTAATATTCACAGAATATATGACAACAACTGCGATTGGGCAAAGCTGAAAATGTGTACCCAGCCGGGATTCGAACACTGGTCTCCTGCTTTTTAGGCAGTTGCGCTGACCCCTACATCACTGGGGACACAGTGATCACCGCACATGCAAGGACTTTCTAAGCACGCCTCCCGTCAGATACAAATTCCCAGCTTCGCCCTGCCCACAGTACTCAAACTCGTAGTTATTAAACTAATTCCCGTAAGAGTAAGGGCTTCAAACTTGCCCTTATTATCTTATTATTAAACTACACTTTTTAACAGCAATGCGGCTCGGTAGCACAGTGGTAGAGTGCCAGACTTAAAATCCAAAGGTCTTGGGTTCGATCCCAGCTAGGTCCTAGGATTAAAATCTGTCACTTTCCACTTCTTTCCCCTCTGGCAATGTTGTTGATGTGAGCGAAGCTGGGAATTTGTATCTGACGGGAGGCGTGCTTAGAAAGTCCTTGCAGGTGCGGTGATCACTGTGCCCCCAGTGGTGTAGGGGTCAGCGCAATTGCCTAGAAAGCAGGAGACCCGCGTTCGAATACCGGCTGGGTACACATTTTCAGCTTTGCCCAATCGCAGTTGATGTCATATATATTCTGTGAATATTAGAACATACAGTTTTTCGAACATTATCAAACTACCTCGAAGAGAACGACCTAGTGGCCCATAGTCAACACGAATTCAGAAAGTATCGTTCTTGTGCAACACAGCTAGCTCTTTACTCACAAGAAGTGATGAGTGCTATCGACAAGGAATCTTAAACCGATTCCAAATTTCTAGATTTCCGGAAGGCTTTTGACACTGTAACTCACAACTGGCTTCTAACCAAATTGCGTGCTTATAGAGTATCGCCACAGTTGTGGGATTGGGTTCGTGATTTCCTGTCAGAATGAAGCATGCCATTCATTCCTACAGTCAATGTAGACCTCGAGCTACCCAAGTGATTAAATTATTCATGCGATTACAAGGGATAATATGAACATTAACAAGAATAAAACGAAGGTAATGGAATGGAATGTCGGAAAATCAGGCGATGCTGAAGGAATTACATTAGGTAATGAGACAATAACAGTAGATGAATTTTGTTATTGGGTTAGCAAGATAACTTCTGATGGCCGAAATAAAGAAGACATAAAATGCATAATGGCTATGGGAAGAAAAGCGTTTCTAAAGAAGCGAAACTTGTTAACATCCAATATCAATTTAAATGTTAGGAAGTCGTTTCTGAAAGCATTTGTCTGGAGTGTAGCATTGTATGGCAGTGAAACGTGGACGATAAGGAGTTCAGACAAAAAGATTATAGAAGCTTTTGAAATGTGGTGCTACAGACGAATGATGAAGATTAGATGGGTAGAACACGTGACTAATGAGGAGGTGCTTAACCGAATTGGGGGGAAAGGAGTTTCTGGCATATCCTGACTGAGAGAAGGGATAGATTGGTGGGACACATTCTGAGACATCAAGTAATTGTCAACTTAGCATTAGAAGGAAGTGCGTGGAGTAAAAATCGTAGAGGGATACCGAGGGACGAATACAGTAAGCAGATTCAAAAGGATGCAGGTTGCCCAACGTATTCTCAGATGAAGAGATTTGCACAGGACAGGGTAGCGTGGAGTGCTGCATCAAACCAGACGGCGGACTGAAGACCACAACAACATGCGATTTGAGGCATGTTGCACACGATACCAAGTTGTCTTCATCATTATGCCATTGACAAGTTTTTAATAATTTTGTTTCAATACTATAGACATGACTTCAATATGATTTTATTGTCATTTTAAAGGTTTATTTATTTATTTATTTATTCATTTTACTTCAGTTAGTGTTACCCGTTATAGTCAAGGTAAACGTCGAGTTGCGGTGGCCGAGGGGACTGAGGCGCTTCAGTCACGGTCTGCACGGCCACTACGGTCGGGGGTTCGAATCCCCCCTCGGGCATGGATATTTGTGCCGTCCTAGTTCGTAAGTAGTTCATAAGTAGTTTGTAAGTTTAGGGACTGATGACCCCGTAGTTAAGTCCCATAACATTTACAAACATTTGTACATTTGAAACGTCGAGTTACCCATGAAGCATATCATTCATTTTCATGTTATACGAGAAACTTGTTGCACATAATACCACACTATTTCTGTTTTACATTATCGTTATTTTTAAATGTTTATTCTTTTATACTATATATAAATTTTGTCTTTTACAGTCCATTTGACTTCCTGCCACTCATGTAACAAGGTTTCTCACTGGTATGTAACTTGAGGCGTGTCACCTATAATACCTAGTGACTTCAATATTGTGACATGTTCATTTGTTAATGATATTTGTTTAATACTTTACATAAGCTGTACCCTTTTGTTATAGTAGCGCCGTTTTATATACTATGTATATTTTCACCTTTCACATTCAATGTAGACTTTGAGCCACTCATGTAACAAAAATATATTTTTTTTTTAAAACATCTTTTCGTGCGACATATCCGCCTCCGTAACTCAGTGGCAGCGTCGCCGACTACCACGCAGGTGGCCCGGATTCGATTCCCGGCAGAGGACTGGGTGTTGTCCTAATAATAATAATAATAATAATCTCATCATCATTGGCACGTAAGTCGCCCGCGAGGCGCCACCTAGAAGGACTTCCAATACGGCGGCCGAACTGTCCCGTAAGGGATCTCCCGGCCAACAAAGCCATACGCTCATTTCAGTGGCGGACTAAGGCTGTTGGAGGCCCGGGGCGGTGGCGAAACGAAAGGAGCCCCCCCCCCCCCCGTCCACTTGGAAATACATGTATTACCATAAAAAAAAGAATTGGAGGCCCCTTCCAGGACAAGAGGCACGGATCAGTCTGAAAAAATAGTTTTCGAGATTTAGAGGCCCCAGCAGACCGAGATGCCAAGCGCGCTCCCAAAATGAAAAGATGAAAAATAAAACTGTAGGGAAATAACATAAAAGCGGTTCGATGAACCCTCTGCCATGCACTTCAATGGGACATTGCAGAGTATTTATGGAAATGTAGATGTTTTACCCCATGATTGTGTATTTTCCTGGAGAGGGCTTTTATAATTCGAAAGTCACCGTGTACTGCGTATAAACTTGGTACAAACCACAGTCTATAAACTTTGATTCTGTTTCACTGGTCACAACGAAAGTTGACATATGTATGACTTTGCCAAAATTGGGGGGGGGGGCGGAGAGGGGCGAGAAGATGAATCGAGAAGGCGAGAGGGAGGAGGGCGACTGAAGGATAAGGAGGGCGGGGGGGGGGGGGGGGGGGAAGAAACTGAACAAAAAAAATGGGAGAAGAAGAAACTGATGACAGAAAGGAAGCGGGAGGAGATGGGTTAGGTGAGTGCAGAATAAATCAATACCAAGGCAACGCCGGGTTTTCAAATAGTTTGCAATAAATACAGTGTTTTTGGAACATAATCTACGAGTCGTTCTACAGCCACAGTCCTAACAGAATTGAGACACAATGTAGTCTCCTGGAACGGTTGGTGCATATTACCCGGAACTGTTTGACGTCGGTTTCTCAGTCAACTGCCCTCTCGTCCTCACATGCAGACAGCCACTATTTGCGTCCATGACGCACGGTGGGAGCGATCCACGTGTGCGCTAGGAAACAACGCGGCTCCACCAGGCCCCGATGGCAGGTTGCGAGAGACGCCGACACGCATTAGCGTCGTGAAGTCATCCGCGCGCAAGCTGTAATCATCGCGACCGCATGAGTGGGGCTCTCCGCGTACAAAAACCGAGAGGCTCCTCCATTAACACAAGTCTCTCTTCCTCAGCAGCGAAACTGACCGATTAATTCGGTGCGTAAATATCAAAGAAGTCCAAAGGTTCGCCATTTAACAATGACCAGTGCTTCATTTTTGTAGGATATTCCTAGTGGTAGCGAAGACATTCTTTATTATCTAAACCGCTGGATCGATTTGGATGAAATTGTGTGTGTACGATATCCCTGCGTGGTTTTAATTTATTGTATTCGTTTGGTGTCTGTTCTTATGGTCGTCCGAAAGAACAGACACCACACCAATACAAGAAGTATTTAAACGCTACGACGGCGTTAGCTTCAGTTATTTCATCGCAGATGCGGTCATTCGTCCGACCTCGCACGGAAATCCGTAATAGTGAGTGTAAGAGGGCACGGACAATAGGGACGCTACAAACATAGCGTGCGACTTGTGAGAATTTGAGACGGACGGGAGGCGAGCACGGGTGGCCAAGTGGCTGCCGGGCGCCGTGGCTCAGCGCGCCCGGTCAGAGGGCTCAACGCCCTCTGTAATAAAAAAGCTGAGCCAACAACACACCGAACAACAACGAACAAAAACGATCAGCGTCCGCAACGAAGAGAACTACCCATAGAACAAAAACAAAACAAAAAAAGCAACAACAAAAAAATGTGGTTAAGGCGACCGCTGGCCCAAAGCCGGAGACCCGGGTTCGATTCCCGGTCCGGCTCACATTTTCACTTGTCGCCATTGCATAATATCAATTCCCAAATGCGGCCATTGTCAATCCTTTCTTTCCTATCCTCCTTTCTTCCCTTCCTTTATCTATCATTTGCAAGTGCTTTTAATTCAAAATTGCGTCAGGCAGGTGGGACTGAAAACTCGAATTCATTGACATTTAGTAACTATGCATTACATTCGTATTTTATGCGCTGTCATACCGTTCATCTGACCGCGATAAAATTTTGCACGCCTTACTTTCAAAACAAAAGAAACGGCACTGTCTACATAAGATGTAGGGTGCAAGGCTGAGGATACTTTAGAAGATTAATAATAAATAACTAAACAAATCGCTGCCATTTAATATTATTTATTCAAACACGACGGTCCCGTTTCGCTTTAAACTGCCATTTTCAAATGACCTGCTTTGCAAAGTGGGTGGTATATAACTTGAATAAATTATTACGTTATAGTGTAGTATTACAATATAGAGCTTAATATTCACTAACGTATGTATCTAGATGGTCTGACATACATAGGCCATGTAAGGCGCCGCGCGGGAGCCGAGCGGTTTGGAGCGCACCGTTACGAATCGCGCGGCCTGCTGCGTTCGAGATTCGAATCCTCCCTCGGACATGGATGTGTGTGTTGTCCTTAGGTTAGTTTAACTTAGTTTAAGTAGTTTGTAAGACTAAGGACTGATGACCAACATAGTTTGGTCCCATAGGATTACAAACACATGAACATGTGAACATGTAAGGCTTCTGTATATTGACTAGCGTAATTGGTAGGTAATTTTAATACTGATTTAATAGTTTGGCAGTTGCAGCCACGATGTCGTATGTTGACAAAGCATATAAAAGTCATATTTACGTCATTAGAATTCGTATAATCTTTGGAAGTATTTTATGTGTGTGCTACGAATTTATAGGCCCTAATAAAATGGAGGCGTTTTTGTTGTTTTATTTTATATGTATATATTAATTTTGTATGTTTTTCCGTTAATTTTTATTGTCGATTTTCCTAAGTTTAATTTGTTTCCAAAGAGTGCATAGGCATGTTCAATTAACTGTTAGCTTCCGTTATCTATGGATTTTTATTTTCATCGTCATAAAATTCAATAAAATTCTTTAAATAATGTCGATGTTTAAGGTCCGTTTTTTCATTTAGTACGTCTTGTGGATAGTTTCGTACATGTATAAAGATTTCAATTTCTTCAACAATGCTCGTGAAATGGCCTTTCGGAATTTTATGTAGTATTTGCAGTATTAACTGTGTGCCGTCGTTCCTTTAAGTGAAAAAAAATTTTGATTTATTTATTTATTTATATTTTTTTATTCCTAATGTGTTCTTTAAATAGTGTGTGGAAATTTCGCCCAGTCTGGCCAATGTTAAAATTGTCGCAATACTCCATAAAATTCCGAAAGGCCCTATCATGAGCATTCTTGAAGAAATTCAAATCTATATACATATATGAAACCATCCACAAAATGTACCGATTGAACAAATGAAACTTAAACATCAAAATTGTTTAATAAATTTTATTGAATTTTTCGACAATTAAAAAGGTTAGCCTACATATAATAATAATCCATAGACAACGCAAGCTAACATTTAATTCAACATCTATGCCTATGCACTCTTTGGAAACATGAACTCAACATAGGAAAAACGATTATAAAAATTAACGAATAAAAACATACAAAATTAATATAGACGTATAAAGTGAAACAACAAAAACGCATTCATGTTATTGGCACCTATAAATTCTTAGCACACACTTAAAATACTTCCAAAGATTATACAATTTCTAATAACTAAATATGACGCTTACATGCTTTGTAAACATACGACATCGTGGCTGCAACTGTCAAATTACCAAATCAGTATTAAAACTAAACCAACTTTGACATACAATATACAGAAGCCTTACATGTTATATGTATGTCAGACCATCTAGACATATAAGTAAAAGAATGTTAAGCTCTGTATTGAAACATTATACTATAACGTAATAATTTATTCAACCTAAATATCACCCACTTTGTAGGAATGCATTGTCTCGCGGCGACAACTTTGAATAAAAAGTTCTCGGGTTTCCGTTCGCCGGCCGCGGTGGCCGAGGGGACTGACGCGCGTCAGTCACGGTCTGCACGGCCACTACGGTCGGGGATTCGAATCCCCCCTCGGGCATGCATATTTGTGTGGTCTTTAGGGTTAGCTAGTTTGTAAGTAGTTTGTAAGTTCAGGGACTGATGACCCCGTAGTTAAGTCCTGTAAGCTATACAAACATTTGAACATTTGATTTTTGGTTTCCGTTCGCGTCAGGTGGTTAAAACTCCACGAGCTTTCGGCCAAGCACTCCTTGGCCATTGTCAAGTGGTAGTGACTGCCTAGTGGCTGCAAGTACGGGCTTATATACACTAGCTGCCGGCTGTGACGTCACTGGTGCTCCGCGACATCGCCATGCCGGCCGCGGTGGCCGAGGAGACTGAGGCGCTCCAGTCACGATCTGCACGGCCACTACGGTCGGGGGTTCGAATCCCCCCTCGGGCATGAATATTTGTGCCGTCCTTAGTCTTAGCTAGTTCGTAAGTAGTTTGTAAGCTTAGGGACTGATGACCCCGTAGTTAATTCTCATAAGTACTACAAACATTTGATTTTTTTTTTTTTTTTTTTTTTTTTTTTTTTTTTTTTTTTGACATCGCCACATATGGGCATGCTTTGAGTCGGTGTTCGATGCGCCCGTTTTCACTGCGCGGTCGCTGGATCCCGCGCCGCGCTGAGCTGCAGGCCGCCGTCTCTGTTAAGGCTATTATCAGATGTTTTAATTTCTATGGCTCCTTTAATAATACTGTCCCAGAAGCCGTTCGTGCGAGCCACGACGGCAGTTTCATCGAATTTGATGTGATGACCGTTTACTAAAGCATGCTCAGCTAAAGCAGATTTGTCTGGGTACCGTAAACGATAAAACTTTTCATGTCCCTTCCTTCGTTGTTCAACAGTTCGTACAGTTTGTCCGACATAAGACTCGCCACACTCGCATGGTATCTTGTAGACCCCTGGTGTTCTGAGACCAACTGCGTCTTTAACTCGTCTCAGTAATTGCCGAATTTTCGTCGGGGGCCTGAAGACTGATTTGATCTTGTGACTTTTCAACAGGCGGCATATTTTGCCCGACACAGAACCACAGAACGGCAAAAAAGCAAGTTTATTTCCGTCTTCCTCGTCAGTGCTCTTATTGTGTTTCCTTCCTGAGATCGCATCACTTATTTCACGATCAGTATAGCCATTATTCCTGAAGACCTTGCGTAGATGTTTCGACTCATGGGGCAGGTTATCGGCGTCTGATATTGTTTTTGCACGATGTGCCAAAGTTTGAAATACAGTGCGCTTCTGTGCCGGGTGATGATGGCTTGTGGCGTACAAGTACAGATCAGTGGGGGAAGGTTTTCTATAGACGCTGTGACTAAGGCATCCATTCCGTTTGCGACGGACGAGAACGTCGAGAAAGGGCAATGTACTTTCTTTTTCTACCTCCATGGTGAACTGGATGTTAGTGTTGATGCTAGCATGGTGTTAGTGTGATCAGTTTAAGAGGATCCTGAAAGACATTTTTGAATAGAACAAAATGATGTACTGCATGTATTCATACCATTAGATTTATTTCCCCGGGGCGGAATAGCCTTGCGCACTGAGGCGCCGTGCTGCGGTGCGCGTGGCCGTTCGGCGTCGGAGATTCGAGTCCTCCCTCGAGCATGGGTGTATGTGTTGTCCTTCAGTTAGTTTAAATTAATTTAAGTAGTTTGTAAGCTAGGGACTAATAACCAAGCAATTAAGTTTCATAGATTTACAAACATTTTATTAGCGTTATTCTTGCAAGAGTGTATAAGATTAACATTAACAAGAGCAAAACAAGGGTAAGGAGTACAGTCTAAGAAAATCAGGCGATGCTGAAGGAATCAGATAATGAAACAATAAAGGCGGTAGATGAGATTTGTTACTTGGACAGTAACATAACATGCGATGATCGCAGAATGACAATGGGAAGAAAAGAGTGGCTGAAAAAGAGAAATTTCCTAACATCGAATATTAATTTAAGCGTAAGGACATCTTTTCTGAAGGCATTTGTGAGGAGTGTCGTCTTGTTTTAGATTAGATTAGATGTACTTTTCGTTCCAGTTGATACGAATTAACGAAATCCTCTTGGATGTAGAATATGTCAAAAAAGAATACACAATATATACTAAAATATAATATGTGTTATGTATCTTCCACAGATCCCAAATGTAATTGCTCATGTGGATGTGGAATTGGTGAGGAAAAACAATTATCTTAAGAATATTCACATTTTAAAGGACTTAAAACTTACTACCACATACTTATATATTATTATTATTAGTTTATACATCAATCACTTCTCTACCGGAGTGAAAAATGCATGATAATTATTACATACAGGAAGAGAATGGAGGCTTTTGAAACATGGTGCTACAGAAGAATGCTGAAGATTAGGTGGGTCGATCGTCTAAGTAATGATGAGGTACTGAACAGAATTGGGGAGAAAACGAATTTCTAGCATACCTCGACTAAAGGAAGGGGTCGATTGATAGGACACATTCTTAGACACCGGGGATTTGTGAATTCTGCGTTGGAGGAAAGATTGTGCGGTAAAAATCGCAGAGGGAGACCAAGAGGCAGTTGGCATGACGTTACAATTTATGACTCGTACACTATTAATTATACTAGCGAGAAATGTAACAGACAGTATACATATATACCAATGAACGCACGTACGACTCACGGTTCATGAGATATAGAGTCATAAACGGGTTAATGAAAAACCACCTAATCACGCATGACGTTTCGATTTATTACGTCTTTCATACTAAATCTACTCGCAACGTATTTTGCATACACTTTACATATACTGAACTGAATGTACCTTCGAAATAATATCGTATTACGTCATATGATCAGGTGCTATGACGTCAAAAACAATGAATTGAATGAAAATCCGCCCTAATAAATATGAGGTTGTAATTTGCTACGTCTTTACTTACTAATCCATGTACAACACATTTCGCAGGCAGTTTCCTAATATTCCATTCTACGAAGCTGATAAATAATGTTTTTGTAGGACACATAATTCAGGAGATATCTGTATATATACAAAAGAGAAAGGTCACTCACGCACTCCCACACTCACTGGGTAAAAATGAAATCTTTGAAACTATTGCACCTAAGAAGCTGCAGTTTTGCCGATATGTAGTTTACAGACAGAAGACGTCAGCTAAGAAAGTATTTTGCGATAGGACGGAATTAATGTGCATGGCGGAGGATACGTTTTCTACAGACCGACGAAATCTGCGGTTCCATTCCAATCTTCACGAAAGTTTTCCCCTTGACCTTCAAAACAAGAGGAAGGTCACTATCTGCCTAATGTTTCATACGGTGGCTGGGAGATGGTACCTTGCAACATAAAAATGGACCCCTAAATATCTTGGTCGCGCCATTACTTGAGAACGGCTCGATCGATTTCACAGATGCTTTTTTAATTTTTTTATTCTTTATTTTATTTTATTTTATTTGTTTCGCTATTCTCAGAACAAGGGTTGTAGGAAACAAAACTGCAAAATTTGATAACAATAAAGTGAGTTTTTCAGTCTGACCCTGTGTTTCTATAGCATACAAATCCGTAGTTTTGTTTCTATGTTGATGTAATTTTGCATACTTGACCATAAAAACGAGAGGACTGTCACTGTCTGCATAAAATTTCGTTCGGTGCATGGTCGAGGTTACTTCACTTACGAACTACGACAAAATGAATTTTTTGCTCCGATTTTGATGAATATTTGCGCACTTGACTTTTAAACTAAGAGGAATGTCACTGGGTACATAAATGTTTGTATGGTAAATGAGAGAAGGAAACTTGCAAAGAAACTTTGCCGAGACAGGGAAAGATGGAAATGAACAAAAGATGGGAGAGAAAGAGGAGGGAAGGGGTGGTGGACTACAAGAGTGTAAAATAAATCAATACCCGGGCAACGTCGGGTTTATATATATATATATATATAATGAAATTTATCGTTAAAAGTATGTCTTCTTTCGAAGCAATTGCTCAGTCCATGGGATCAATACTAGAAACGAGAATAACTTGCTTAAAGATTTCAAGCACTTACTTTGGCTCAGAAAGGTGTCAAAAATTCAGCAGTAGACATTTTCAATAACATGCCAGCAACCATAAAAAATTTAACTCACAATTAAGTACAGTCTGAAAAGAGTCTAATGGATTTTTTGGTGGCCAACTCCTTCTACTCCATTGATGAATTTCTTACCGGAAGTGATTGATGTAAGTTATTGTATATATTATTCACAAATATGAACACTGTTCAGTTTCACTTCAGTTCAATTTTTGTACAGTAATGTGATCCTTATGTGAGCATTGTAAATCAGTGTTGTAAATAAATAAATAAATAAAATAATAATAATAAAATAAAAATAATTAATAAATAAATAATGCACCTAGTATATTAGTATGTAGTAATAAGTTTTATGTTCTTTAAACTGTAAATTTTCTTAAGATAATTGTTTTTCCTGACGAATTCCACATCCACAAGGGCACATTACATTTGGGATCAGTGGAAGGTACATTAACACATATGCTCTCTTTTTGTAAGTATATATTGTGTATTTTGTTCTGACATAGTGCGACTCGATAGCACAGTGGTAGAGTGCCAGACTACAACTCCAAAGGTCGCGGGTTCGATCCCCTAGGATTTTTATCTGTTACTTTCCGCTTCTTTCTCCTCTGGCAGTGTTGCTAATTTGGAAAATATCGAGTAGCACCGTGGTTCGGAACCCACGTTAAACTGTAGGTCGGAGGAAGGCAACGGCATACCAACTCCAAACAGTAACATGCCTGGTGAAGCACTGTGGTGTTCAAACTAATCTTCGGATTGTTGACTGCTTTACCTTTTGTTCCGACATGTTCTACATCCAAGAGGAGTTCCTCAATTCGTATCTACTGAAACGAAAAGTACATCTAATCTAATCTAACCAGCGACCCTGGCTCTAGGCGCTGGGCAGGCGTTTAGGGTTTACCTTTCGGAGCAGGCGCTGCTTGTCGCTGGTGCCGCGGCGCCCTCGCACCGCCCGCATCGGTCCGCTGCTACACATCTCTCGGCCGGCCGCCACTAATTGTCTGCAGAGGTGCTACTGGCCTGCGGGCCCGCTTGCGTCAGTAGCCGTTTCGTGCAACTCCCCAGGGTCGCCAGCTCACACTGGCGCCAGCTGATCTACTCCAGACGCGCTCAGCTTCCGCAATAGCTGATACTCGCGACGCGGCGACGCGCCGACGCGGAAAACGCCACTATACTCCGGTGAATTGGAGTGAATGTATGCACAATATGCCCCCGTTGCTAGTGCCAAGTAACCGCGGCGATATTCTAAATCTGACCCTTAGTCACTACAGTCAAAATTTTACGTACGGTAGCGGCGGCATATTGTGCTTAGATTAGAATAGCTTCTCGTTCCATAGTTCCGTATTGAGGGGATCCTCATGAATGTGGAACAGGTCTATATACATATACAGGGTGTTACAAAAAGTTACGGGTAACTTTCCCGAATTTTTAGTTCATAAGAACGTTCATCTTTCGTTGAACGTCGAATGATCAAAATTTTATCGCAAGCGGATGAACGGTTCTCAACTTATAGTATTGAGTACATTTAGAAACACATTGAAAAAGAAACTTGGTTCGAATTTTGCGACTTTCCTTTTTAACAGTCTCTATTTTTATTATTATTATTATTATTATTATTATTATTATTATTATTATTATTATTTTAGTGAAAACTTTTCCAAGACCATAATGAACAAAACAACAAAAGAAGTACCCCTCTCCGTCGTGCGAATAGCCAGTTATGGTGCTGAATTCAATCAAGAACACATTGAAAAACGCACTTTCGGTTTTTCTCAAATTTTCCAATTTTCCGGTAGATTAAAAAAAAATATTTCACCGAAACGAGAGACAGACTGTAAACAGACCGGGTGCGTGACCAGGGGTGGACAAAAACGGGGAGCTCGTTCAGTGTCGCTACTTAGGTATCAATCGATGTGGTTTCATCTTGTAATGGAATACGGACTGCGGCTGTTGGTCGAGTTTTAATTCAAAATTATTAACTCATGCGCCAACAGATGTTAAGTTTATGTTGTTTTATTTAACGACTGGTTTCGGTATTACATTAATTCTGCTTTATATTTTGTATGACATATGTACAGCACGATGTTATGGATGCAACACTGATTTGCAACTTAATTTGTATACGGCCTGATGATGGTATTAATGCAACAGCGAAACCGGTCGTACAAAAAAACCTAAACTTTACGGCTGTTGGTGGATAAGTTAATAATTTGGAATTAAAACCGCTGTATCAGGTGCAAAGTGGTTGTGTGTTTTGCTATGTAGAAGTAATATTAGACACCATAGATATTCAAAATTCATTTCTTTTAATAATTCATAGAATCTCTTAAAATTGCCCAAATCTGCACTTTCGTTTATGACTGTAAGAACTATGTCAACAAAACAACAAATCATGTACTTCCGTTCGTATCACTTTTCTGTGACAGTCATCAATACTTTCTGTAATGGAAAATTTGAGAAAAACCGAAAGTGCGTTTTTCAATGTGTTCTTGATTGAATTCAGCACCATAACTGGCTATTCGCACGACGGAGAGGGGTACTTCTTTTGTTGTTTTGTTCTTTATCTCTCTCTCTCTCTCTCTTTATTTTTTGCGTCTTCAAACAGTGATTGGCCTTGTAACCAATTACCATATGACGAACGACCAGCCGGCCGCGGTAACCGAGGGGACTGAGGCGCGCCAGTCACGGTCTGCACGGCCACTATGGCCCCTCGGGCATGTATATTTGTGCCGTCCTTAGTGTTAGCTAGTTCATAAGTAGTTTGTAAGTTTAGGGACTGATGACCCCGCAGTTAAGTCCCATAAGCTATACAAACATTTGAACGAACGACCAACACCCGTAGATGCAGCTGTGTTTATAACAATATCTCTCATTTATTTTTCTACACATTATTGATTTCTGCTTTGATCGCTTCTTGCATGGATTCAAAATGTAGGATGACATAAATGAGTTTACAGTTGCGCGATACAGACGAGAAAGAGAAAAAGACATAGAATATGAAAGCTTACAGCTTATGTCGCTATTCAGCAACTGGTCCTTTAAGAAGAAATGTCTAGCCAGCCTCTAATATCACCCCTCATAACACACACAAACGCTTTACACCTGAAACGGATGCGGCGACATTGAGCGAGCGCCCTTGTTTTGTCCACCCCTGGTTACGTGCTCGCTGTGTTTACAGTCCGTCTCTCGTTTCGGTGAACGGAGTATAGACCTGACCTGTACCATTCTGCACGGACTGTGCGAGGGGAGAACACGCACACGCTGACTGAGCAGCGCTTCACCTGAGCCACGAAAAGGAGCAGAGTTCGTGCTCTGGCGGAAGTTGACCTTGTAGCTTTACAGCTTCACGTAAGAAGTGGAGAAGGGACGCGTCTCAACCCACAGATACATCAATCACTTCTGCTAAGAAATTCATCAATGGAGTCGAAGGAGTTGGCCACCAAAGAATTCCTTAAGAATCTTTTCAAACTCATACCTGCCAACCTTCAAAATGTAAAAATCAGGAGATCCATTTTAAGAAATCTGGAGATTCTTCAAAAAATGAGATACGTTCTATCAAAAACTGCGGCGCACTTTTCTACAAACCGTAAGATAACTTATTTTAGCCTTTTCCTATCATTTCACAACACTACATAATGGCTACAAAAACACTTTAATTAGCCGAAAAGTTGATTACATCTTTATTTGTAGCCAGTCCAGGTAAAGTGATCCATTTTTTGATTGAAACAAAAAAGTTCAGAGCTGTATTTTTGCGCTATACTGCTACCTGGGAACATTTATGGAACAAGTGACCCACATGATCATTGTATTTAATTGGTAAACCATAGTCTAAAATAAACAATGTAAATAAGAACTCTGCATGTATCAGTGATCACTGTCACTTTTCTCAGCAATTTCAGTCTCTTATTGTTTCTCACACACTTTTTATTTTCTCTGCACGTATTCTGGTACATCGCTTTTTCCACCATGTGATGTGGAGTATCACATTGACAAAAAGTACAAAATACAAATAATGTTCCAAAAACTGCTTAAAAAAGGAGTTATATTTTTTGCCATACTGAAACACACACCACCGAACTGAAATCCCATAATCACGTAAAATAGCTGTTTACTCGAAAGTTGCCTTTCTGCATTTCTCGTATGGAACTGATGCTCCTAACTATCCATTCAAAAAGTTACCATAGTTTTAAAAGCCTTGAAAGTGATTTCACTTATGTACAATGACAAAATATCAAATTCAGAAAGAGTAAAACATCTAAACTCTACACGAGTATTTGCAAATACGTGCAGAAATAATCGTTATACAAGTCACGCGCAACTCCTAATTTCTATGAATTTCCATGCGTGTTTATATAACTGATAAATGAACAAAGAACTTGTAACAATTGGACAAAGAACATTTTCGGTTTCAGGATAAAAGCTAAAAATCTGGAGAAATAATGGCATAATCAGGAGGCGGGAGAAAAAGTGAAAAATCAGGAGACTCCTGCCTAAATCGGGAGAGTTGGCAGGTATGCAAACTGTACTTTATTGTGAGTTAATTTTTTTATGACTGCTGGCATGTTATTGAAAATGTGTACTGATGAATTTTGGACACCTTTCTTAGACAAAGTAAGTGACTTTAAATCTTTAGGCAAGTTATTCTTGTTTCTAGTATTGACCCAATGCACTGAGCTATTGGTTTGAAAAGAAGACATATTTTTAACGACAAATTTCATTAGAGAATAAATGTATTGGCAAGCAGGTGTCTAATGTCTCGTTCCTAAGAAAGCAACTGAAGACAAATGTGAAAATTACAGAACTATAAGTTTAATTAGTTATGGTTGCAAAATACTAACACGAATTATTTACAGACGAATGAAAAAACTGGTGGAATCCGATCTTGGGGAAGATCAATTTGGATTTAGCAGAAATGTAGGAACACGCGAGGCAATACTCACATTACGACTTATCTTGGAAGAGCGGTTAAGGAAAGAAGAACCTACGTGTTTGGTATCGTGGATATGGAAAAAGCTTTTGACAATGTTGACTGGAATATACATTTTCAGATTCAGGCGGTAGCAGGGTTAAATGTAAAGAGTGAAGAGTTATATTCAACTTGTACAAAAACCAGACCGCAATTATTAGAATCAAAGGGCATGAAAGGATTGCAGTGGTTCGGAAAGGAGTAAGACAGGGTTGTATCCTTTCATTAATATTGTTCAAACCATACATTGAGACACCTGTGAAGGAATGCAAGGAGAAATTTGGAGAGGGAATTAAAGTCCAGGGAGAGGGAATAAAAACGTAGCGGTTTGTTGACAACATAGTAATTCTATCGGAATAGGGCGGCGTTCGAAAAGTGCGCAAGATGCGGTCAAATATTAGCTTCCCCTGTTTATTCTATGAATGTCACCCTGGCACATGTAATTGATCAATTGCAAATGAATAAAATTATCGATTTACATACACGACGTCCCCAACTATATGTTAACTACAGTCCCTTTTTCAATGTTTGTAGTCCCGAACTTTTGCTTAAATAAATTAATACATTAACCTATATGATGTTGCGATTAATTGTGACGTCAGTCTAGATTTACATCAATACTCTGCAAACCACTGTGAAGTGCATGGCAGAGGGTACGTCCCACTGTATCAGTTATAAGGGTTTTTCCCATTACATTCACGAATTGTGCGTGGGAAGAATGATTGTTTAAATGCCTTCCTGCATGCTGTAATTAATTTAATCTTGTCCTTACGATCCTTGCGGGAACAATATGTAGATGTACGTATTGCCAAGGAGCAGAAAAATATTTGCCGCCGGTTGGAGTTGAACCCGCGACCTTCTCAATACGAATCCAATTTTTTACCGCTTTTTATTTTTTTCTTCGGGTAAATCTATGCGTTCCGGTCGTTCGTTCAGTTTGTTTATGGTTGTTCGTTGGATAGTTGGCTGAGCTTTTTTATTACAGAGGGCGTTCAGCCCGCTGACCGGGCGCGCTGAGCCACGGCGACACCGCTTCCTAAACACGCCCTCACAAGAACAGTTGATAAGATGGTGATACATCTGTTCAAACTTCCTCTTATTTGCTAAACGGTTGGCCATCTGGAGTTCCCACTTGGGACACTTTCGTATGTCACCACACCCTACATGTACCATAAATTTGAACTAATTCGGCGATGACAACTAGGCGTCCTCTCCTTGGAAGCCACAGTAGTGTATGTCGCAATTTACTGTACCCTCACCACAGCCAACGAGTTCAATGCCTCAATGATGCGGACTTTGTTCCTAGTGTGATGTTTTGTCAGTGGTTGCAGCAGCAGGCTGTAGTCAACCGTCGTTTCACATGTAACATTTTATTTACAGACGAAGCAGGATTCACACGCGATGCTGTCTTTAATTATCATAACACTCATTTGTGGTGTGAAATAAACCTACATGCTGTTCATGAATCACCACATCTACATCTACAACCATACTCCGCAAGCCACCAGACGGTGTGTGGCGGAGGGTACCTTGAGTACCAATATCGGTTCTCCCTCCTATTCCAGTCATGCATTGTTCGCGGAAAGGAAGATTGTCGGTATGCCTCTGTGTGGGCTCTAATCTCTCTGATTTTATCCTCACGATCTCTTCGCGAGATATACGTAGGAGGGAGCAATATACTGCTAGTCATCTAGCCACTTCTCACTAAATATGTGGTTAGGGGTACTAGGTGATCAACTCATTGAGCCACACATTCTACCACCAAAACTTAATGGATGGAGATACCTTAGGTTTCTGCGGATTCATCTTCCAGTATTGCTTGAGGATGTTCCCCTTCAGCAACGTCAGACTATATGGTAGATGCAAGATGGAGCTCCGGTACATTTTGCTGCTGCTGTGAGACGGCATCTAACGCTCAGATAAAGCAAAAGATGGATAGGTCGAGGCGGATCTGTACCTTGGCCTCCAAGATCAACTGATCTAAATCCTTTGGATATTTGTGTCTGGAGGTCACCTCCAAAGCGAAAGGAAGCAGCGCACCCGTTAACACGGTTGAAGATCTGGAGCGGAGAGATGTTCCCGTTTGTCAATAATTCCGAAATGATCCAGGTATTTTCGAAAGAATTCGAAATTCATTGCAGAGACGAGCACAGTGTTGCATACGATGTTTACAATGACGCCAATGGCAGCTTGTAGCCATACATTCGTAATTATATCGTAAACAGTTCGTTTGCGCTCCCATGTTTACTGGGACTTTTTTCGCTTCTATTATCGTGATTTTCAACCATCTAAGTTTGCGCTACCCTGTTTGATACAACCTGTATGTATAAAAGCAAAAGGTCACTTACTCACTCATTCACTGGCTGAACACGAAATCTCGAAAACTACTGCACCTATGAAGCCGACATTTTGCAAGTTTGTAGTGTAATAGGTAGAATACCTCAGTTCAGAAAGTATTTTGAGAAAGGGCCGAAATAAGGTGCATGGCAGAGGATACTTTACTAGAGGCTGACGAAATCTACAGTTTCATTCCGACTTTCATGAAATTTTACACCCTTAACTTTCAAAACAATGGGAAAGTCACCATCTACCTAAAATCATACGTTACGTGGAGGCTGGTGGGAAACCTTGCAATAATCGTAAGTATCACTTCATCCAGGTGTCACCGAACATACGAAAACAGAGTGACATGGCAGAAATGCTTCGAATAGCCAGAATTATCGTATTGGATGAGTGCATAGTGCCACACAAAAAAGCTACCAACTGTAGCAGACTTATGGATGAAATCACAGTTCTGTTTGGCAGCAGTGGCGGACTAAGTCTGTCGGAGACCCGGGGCGGCGTCAAAACAAACTGAGGCTCTCTGTCCACTTCGAAATAAAGAAAGTAACTTTTGAAATTTGGAGCCCCCCCCGGATGAGGTGCACGGGTCAGTCTAAATACACTACTTTCAAGATTTGGAGGCCCAAGAACGAGAACGACAAGTGGGCTCCATAAATTAAAAAAAAAAAAAAAAAAAAAAAAAAAATTAAAAAACGGTTTTTCGAGGTATTTGGAGGCCTCAAAGACTGGAGGCCCGGGGCGGTCCGCCCCCTCCACTCCCCCTCCTTAGTCCGCCACTGATCGGCAGGTGACTTCAAACTAACATTGCCTGTTATACCACGTGGGACACGAACAGTTTAAGTTCATGCCTACTTAAAATCTTTATTATTATGGCCTAAAGTTAAAACTATGTCCTTAAGAGTGAATATGCACGTCCATTCACAACGAGACAACAGCGGAAGAATTTTCAAAATTTTACTTCATATTGGTGATGCAAACTTTGAGGTGGAAGATAGGATTCATATTCCAGGTAACCTTGGTAATGTCATGAAAGATATAAATAGTTTAACTGCAAAATAAATCCCAACATGAACTTCGACAAAATCTACGGTTTTATTTCGATCTTAATAAAACTTTGCACACATAACCTTCAATATAAAGGAGGACATCACAGTGTACATAAGATTTCATAAGGTGCATGGCAAGGGGCACGTTGCAAAAAAATCGTGGACACCATTTTACTGATGAACAAGAATGTTAACAGAGTTTATTATTTTTCATACACGGAAGAGGCGATACACTGAGGAGATGGGGGAGGAGTTCGACAGGCAGACGAAGAGGTGATTGGCTGAGAAAGGGGAACGTGGAGACACGCAGAGAGAGGGAAGATGAAGAGAAACGGGGGGATGGGGGCAGATGGAAATAGATGGTGGACAGAGATAGAAAATGGAAGGAGAGATGGACTAAATTAACCCTTTAATGACGAAATTATTTGCAGAAGTTGTAGACTTTTTATGAATACTATATTGAGCTAAGTAGTCATATGTAAAATCTTGAAAGTGAGAGTTAAGCCCAAGGATATAAAAAATTAGTGAGAACTATTGTTCCCACCGAACTTTGCAGTAACTGGACGTGATCATTTAGAAAAATGTATATCCTTCATTTTTAGTAATTAAAAAAAACATATTAAACCTTTGATTTACTTTTATATTAGTTCATATTGTCCACTGACTCCACTAAGGTGATGTACTATGGAACCTAGAGATGCATGACGCTACAGACAAAAGTACACGACCGTTGCTACACATTATTTTTGTCCCCTTTTCTTTGTCTTTGGTGCTACAGTGTCGGCACCTTTTAATTGTAGTAACTTTTGTTGGCAAATGAGTTGCCACTTTCGCCAGACGATCTTCATCTGGAACTCCGACACGCCTCTTTTTGGTGTCTGAAAATGAACGTGCCTTCCTCTTCGCTTACGACTTGAGAAGCCGGACATGAGCTGCCTTGCCAAATGCAATCTAAATGGTATCTGGTCTGCGTCTATAACTTCTACATAATGTAGGCATTGGCAATTGCCAAATCTACAAGAAAGTAAAGTGTGTGCCACAACTTCCATGAATGTCGACCTCCTGCATAACTTACCGTTCTCGCAGCTGATCAAAAAGATCCACCCCTCCCATTATTTTATTGTACTCTGCCACAGCAAATGGACAGAATACTCCACTTCTGCTTCCATGTTCAAAAAATGTTTGTATAGCTTATGGGACTTAACTACGGGGTCATCAGTCCCTAAACTTACAAACTACTTATGAACTAGCTAACACTAAGGACGGCACAAATATCCGTGCCCGAGGGGGCATTCGAACCCCCGACCATAGTGGCCGTGTAGACCGTGACTGGCGCGCCGCAGACCCCTCGGCCACTGCGGCCGGCTCTGCTTCCATCTTTTGTTCAAAATCTGCATAGTATTTGGTGACTCAAAATGTTCATCAGAGTCAGCATTGACATCTGAATCTCTACATCCTCTGGTAAAGCGTACAAAATTTTCAATACTTCTGGCATGAATCCAGGCATTCTGAATAATAAGAAACAAACAATAACTACAATGCCGATTGCACAGCCACACACACTGTGCTTCACACGCGTTCAGCGGGAAACAGTGCCCACTAACATACATTGTTCAAATGTTTGTATAGTCTATGGGACTTAACTACGGGGTCATCAGTCCCTAAACTTACAAACTACTTATGAACTACTTACGAACTAGGACGGCACAAATATCCATGCCCGAGGGGGGATTCGAACCCCCGAACGTAGTGGCCGTGCAGACCGTGACTGAAGCGCCTCAGTCCCCGCGGCCACCGCGGCCGGCACATACTTTGTAATATTTATGTACATATGATATCCAGCAAACATATAGGAATACTATCTCCCCGCAAATATAAAAGTAGACAAATACAACACAAGTCACCTGACACACAAAAAGAAAGCACACTATACAAAAAATGCTGTTGTGGTCGAAACAGTGGCTTGTTTTCCCGCGAAAACTGCGCTTCTGCATTGACTAACAATGTAGAAATACAACCACTTTCGCGCGTCTGTTGACATACATATAGTTAGCACACTCTAAAAGAGATTGTAGCACAAGGTACAATTGGGAACACTGAAATTATAGAGAAAACAAATAAGTTGGAACTATAGTTCCTACTGGTCACTAAAGGTTTAAGATTGAAATAAATATGTACCTAGGCAACATCGGGCTTTCAAGAAGTTGAATATGAGTTCGTTTCCCTTTTTTCCTACTTCTTCTTCTTCCTTTTGTTAATGGAAATGGAGTATTGTATACTAGGGTCGTGCAGAAGTAAAATCCAGGTCTACCCATAACCATAATACCTATCGCGGGAGCAGTACGGCCATGAATAAGGCAGTGTTTTTCAGACTCAACAGCGTCTATATTCCAACCATCGAGGTGTCGCAGGCAGACTCGGAATTGGTCAGTGAAAACAATGCCGTTCCATTCGGGTGTCCACGTCCGTCGTTCGTAGCTCCATTGCCGGCGGAAACGCTTGTGGCGATGAGTCAGTGGTAAACGAAGCAATGACGGCCTAGCGAACAGTCAGTCCACTCTGCTGCAAACGGCGTCGAATGATACGCGCGACGCTGTACTTTCCACAACAGGCGAAATGTGTTGCGATACGGTTGGTGATGTGGCAGGCCGATCCATCACTGCCTTTTGCGTGGCATTCCTCCGTCACGTGCAGTGGAGCAAAGAGATGGCTGCAGTCGGTTCTGTATCTCTTACCAGTCCTTCCTGCAGCTAGTAATTACAGCCGCGCATCACAGTTGCTAGTTTTCATTTTTATAATCCGACGCGTTGTCAGTCTGGAGTGCAACTGTCTGCGGTTAATTAATTTGCTAGACATCTAATATATAAAGCAGAGTGTCCGTATATTTGTACGTGTTGCATACAAATCTACAGTTTTGTTCCAATCTTTATGAAATTTTGTATACGTAAGCTTCAATCCATGAGGACGGTCGCCGTAAGTGTAAGAATCACATACGATATATATAGTTCACGAGATATGACGTCATAAACAATGAGATGCGCGAAAAACTGCTGCATTTTGCGACAATGCTGCTCATTTTCTCCAAAACCATTGGACCGATTTCAACCAAATTTAGTAAACATATTCCTTACGTGAGATAACATCTTCTGTAGGAGTACGAACCACATACGACACATGGTTCAACAGATATAACTCCATAAAAGATAGGAGTTGCAAGAAACTGCCATAATGCGATGAGACTTTACGAATACACTATATGAGAACGAGAGTACTTAGCGACTACCAACAAAACATAATTTTAAATCTTTATTAAACTTTTTCTCGATGGCAACCATAGTAAAATGATGAAAGGAAAAAAGCTTCTCGCTTACTACTTTCCCGCTGTTTAGGGAGTAAAACTACGGCATTCGGTATGACGTTACAATTTATAATTTCTACACTACAAATTGTAGCCATAGGAAATTTTACAGATGGTATACAAGCATATAGCTGAGTGTACCTTCTAAACTGTATCACAATAGGACACGTACTTCGTGAGATATGAGCACATAAACAGTAACGTTCATCTAAAACCGCTCTGTCACACACCAAGTTTTAATCTATTACTTCTTCACTACTAATTGTATTCCCAAGGAATTTTACAGACATACAGCACTTATAAAAATGAATATATACCTGAAAATGACAGCAATAAATAAATAAATACCCTGGCAGCCGGGTTTACAGCTAGTTAATATTCATATAAGCCAACAATCACATTTTATACTTATCAGGCACACGACTAGTTTTGGCCTTCTACGTCACCAATTTCAAATGTTTACATCAAGTATTAGACTAAAATCAGCGGTTTTACATGTCCAAATTTAATGTGTTATGTGCAATACAGTAAGCTAGCTTCTGACTTCCCGTTTATCAAAAGTAGACAAATTACTGCATGTGAACAAGATGTTGCAAATTCATGTAGCTCAGTTAAACAGCTATTTTCAGTTACCGCTGCTTCATGTACTATGGTTGTTTCAGTCTCCAGACTGGTGAATACTATTCCACCTACAAACGAAACGCCATGTCTAAAAAATACATCACTTCCTAAATTCAAGAAAAAACCGCGAAAGTCATAACTGCAACTCAAATAATCAACAGTCAGTGTTGCAATTTTTGTGTTCATTTTGTCTAATTACGCGTTTCGCGCGGTTAGCGTATCATCAATCTTCAAATGTTTGTAAAGCTTATGGGACTTAACGGCGGGGTCATCAGTCCCTAAACTTGCAAATACTTATGAACTAGCTTATACTAAAGACAGTACAAACATCCATGCCCCAGGGGGGATTCGAACCCCCGACGGGGAACGGTCTCGCGCATCGCAGAATAGCGCCTTAATGCGCTCTGGCCGCGGCGGAGTAGCCGCACCTACTGGAGCGCCGTGTTGCGGTGCGCGCGGCCGTCCGCCGTCGGGGGTTCGAATCCCCCCTGGGGCATGGATGTTTGTACTGTCTTTGGTATAAGCTAGTTCATAAGTAATTTGCAAGTTTAGGGACTGATGACCCCGCAGTTACGTCCCTTAACCTTAACAAACATTTGAACATTTTTTTTAATGCTCCCCGCCGCGTCTAGCGTATCATCAGACTGAAAGAAAAGTAGCCGGCCGCGGTGGCCGAGCGGTCTGCGGCGCGCCAGTCACGTTCTGCATGGCCACTACGGTCGGGGGGGGGGTGTTCGAATCCCCCCTCGGGCATGGATATTTGTGCCGTCCTTAGTATTAGCTAGTTCATTTGTAGTTTTTAAGTTTAGGGACTGATAACTCCCGTAGTTAAGTCCCATAAGTTATACAAACATTTGAACATTTGAAAGAACAGTAATTTTTTTATTTGCAGTCCGTTTACCTAGCGGGTAGCAAATCTAATAAGGCTAAGGTGATCAATTCAGAAAAACTCGTAACTTACTTGGAGGGAGAGATGGGGCGTCTGATTCATTTGAAGTGCCGGTGGGAACAGTTTAACGATTTTGTGATACTGCCGGTAAGGAGCCCTACAAAAGACTTAAATGTACAAAGTACATGACGGCTGCTTGAAGTAAAATGACTAGGGTCTGGTGAGATACAGTAAAAAATTTACCACACAACAACATTTCATTAATTTTCGTACTACACTTCTCCAGTCCCCAGTTACTTTACTTTGCACGTTTACCTCTTATGTACGGGTCCGTAACGGCAGTAACATAAAATTCTTAAACTGCTCCCATCATCACTTCATATGCATCAGAAGCCCCACCTCTCCACCCAGGTAAGTTCCAACTTTATTTTCAAAATTGCTTACCTTAGCCTTATTACATTCGTTGCCAACTAGGTCACGGACTTAAAATAAAACATTTGCATGTTGTTCCAGTTTAATGATGCACTAAATGCGCGAAAAGCGTAAATGGATAAAATGAACACAACATTTTCAACAGAGACTGCTGATTATTTGATTAATTTGCCACTGTTGCTATGCCAGCCACCACCATGGAACGGAATGAAATGACAAAAAAATAAATGAACCTTAGGTGGAGTACGTTGAAATCAGTATCGTTAAAGAGAAAATTATACCAATTTTGGATAATATACTCAGTACCAGATACGTCCGTAGACAAACGCTCTTTTAATCTTTACTAAATTAAGCGAAAATTTCATACAAATACCTGAATGCAGAAAACACCGAGCACAATTGCCCTATGTTGAATGTAAGGATAGTTCATTCTCCTAAGGCTGAAAGAAGATTGAACAGATTCGATGTTGCGATGACAGCATTTATCTTTTGTTTACAAAATGTTTCATCAAGAACAACCTCGTCCTAGTTGGCGCCGTTTTATTTTATTTATTTATTTATTTATTTATTTATTTATTTATTTATTTATTTATTCTAAAATCTTCTTAGGAATCTATCGTCAACCCTGTTATACAACACAAATCGGATTACAATTAAATCACATATTGAATGATTACCAACATCATATCTGAAAATATATTCATATTTAAGAAATCCCTTACTTCAGTGACTGAAGACCCAAAGTCTACATAATCGGAGACTGTAGTAATTTACTTCTTCTGATACCATTTCATAGAATCTCAAAATGAAGAAAATTGGGTTACACAATTTCTCAAATTAGAATACACATTCTGGAGAAGCAGAAAGGGGGTATGTACAGTGGTCAAAACAATTAGGGGATCAGTTGAGATAACTAGGTTCTGACGTCATCGGCACAATTAAATGGTTCGGCGTCTTCGTGTCGCTTCTACAGACTGAAGCCAACAACACCACGGCAACTGGGATACTGATACTAACAGAAAGCTTCTGCAGAGGGTGTTGGTATTGACTTTTGTTTACTCTACCAAACCTATTATAAAAGCAGCTGCGTTCAGATAGTGTAGCCAGCAGGTAGTCCAACAACGTGACTTACCCGAAGGTATGGCATGGAGAGCCACAGGAAGGTTGGAAGGGGAACAGGCGCAGAGGGAAGTGGCTGCATCTGTTGGAGTTTCCAAAAGTGAATTTCCAGAACTTGAGCGACATTTCAGACAGCAGGAACCGTTAAAAGAAGGCAAGGACAAGATCGTCGACGTTAACATCAGCAAAAGATGACCGCTATCTCCGGTTAACAGCCCGTCGAGTCAGAATGCTGAATGCATCTCAGCTGCAACGAAACCTCAAGACACTAACAGCCCGCAATATCAACACAAACAGTTCAAAATCGCCTTCGGAAATGTGACCTCTATGTAGGGGGGCCTATGGTGTGTGTCCCTTTTAAAAATACGATACCGTGTAGCCCGCAGAAACTGGGTGGAGAAATATCAGGATTGAGTCGTAAGGAATGGCTCCGGATTCTGATCACAGATGAGTCAAGATTTTGTGATCAGCCGTACAATCGTCGTTGCCTCATCTGGAAAGAATGTGGGACTCGGAACAGTCCCGCTTATGTGCGGGAAATATGACAGTATCATGGTGGGGGACGAATGGTGTGGGTAGGAGTCAGTATTAGCGTACATAGGCACCCCTATGTCGTTCAGAATGGCTCTTCGACTGCTAAGATGTATAGGAACGAGAGTCTTCGTTCTTTTGTTGTGCACTACGCTGGTGCCATAAGAGACAAGTTCCTTCTGGTGGACGATAACGCTCTTCCCCATAGAGCTGCACTGGTGGGCAACATGCTTGAAGCTGTGGAATCTGAGTGAATAGAGTAGCCAGCTAATTCACTGGACTTAAACACGATTGAGCATGTCTGGGAGGCACTCGGCAGTAGACTTGCGCATAATAGTTCGCGATCGGGAGCGCTCACTTTAGTTCGCGACTCTGCCGCGAACTAGTTCGCTCTTTTAGTTCGTCCGCTCCCAGTGACGGTTCAGCGGCGTGGTCTGCGCATGCAGGTGGAGGGAGAAGGTCCCCCACCTAGCTGCTTCCTGCGCTTGCTGTTTGAGCCGCTAACGATATCACGCAAATCAAAAGAAACAGTTTGTGGATAATTTCTCACCTTTAAATTTAGAGTAATTTCTATATCTTGGCATTATGGAATTTATTAGTCAGCTATTGCAGAGTGCAGAATACTTCATACTTCACTGAACTATGTAATCTAGCAGGCAGACGCTCACCTCGAAATGGCTCTCATCAGCAGAAGGCAAACACGTGATATCAAATTCTGATACACGCCCTCTCGCTATTGTGCGTCGGTCTTCGGAAAAGAATTCAACGAACGAAGGAGCTAGTAGATACGTTTGGCATAATAGTTCGCGACCGGTAACGCATGTTTTAGTTCGCGACCGATCGCGCATATTTTATTTCGCCACCAATCGCGCATATTTTAGTTCGCGACCGGTTGCTCTCCTTTTCGTTCGCAGCTCGGCCGCGAAGTAGATCGCTCTTTTTAGTTCGTCCGCTCTTTTTGGCTTTTGCTACAAAATATGCTAAATACGTCTATTGTCGTGAACTATGAAACTACAGCTGAGCTGCATCTCAGCTCGAAATGACGGTAACTTGCAGAAGGGAATCACCCGATTCTGCGTGCTCTCGCGTCCTCTCGCTGTTCCCCGTCGGAAAAGGAGCGGACGAACTAAGAGGCGAAGCATCTGCGAACTAGTTCGCGTAGTTCGCCTGTGGGAGAGCTCTTCCGAACTAGGTCGTTCGCGAACTACACAAGACTACTTGGCAGACGCATTGCAGCCTGATCGGCACCTCCCACAACCATTGCAGAGTCGGATTTTGCACTCTGAAAGAAAAGCCAAATATCCTCAAGAGCTGATTGCCAACATCATGCTGTCCTTGCTGCGTAGACATGCAACTGTACTGGTTGGCCGAGGTGATCTCACACCATACTAGGGGCAACGAGAATGAGTTATTCCTTATGGTAGCCCCATCATACCTAGGTCTAAGTAAATACCATGTAAACCGGAAGTAAAGTATTGAAACTGCAAAATATCGCACCGCATCACTCACAAATCAAATGATCCTCTAATTGTTTTGAGCAGTGTATTTTCAGAGTGATTTTTAAAATTGTCCCACTTTAGGTTACTGTAGTAACACTAAAAGTGGGCATTTGCGGTCGTCTTTTGACAACTCTAAATTTAAATGAAAATAATGGCTTAACCATTCATCTGACACGAAAACTGAATAACCGAATTTGTAGAGAAAATTGTCTACAATTTTGTTCCCTTACATTTTTTTTTTTTTTTCATATCTCGTATCGTTTGAGATACGTTTACAAAAATAACGGAGTTTTGACACCCTCGACTGAATTAGAGAAAACCAGCCGTTCGCAGATGTCACGTGACATTTCTCGCCCAGAACTCTCTGGCATACGCCATACGCGTTGAAATTTTATGATTTTCTTATTGTAACTAACATGTTGTCATTTCAAAGCAATGGCGCACTGAATAATTATCAAAAACACGTCGTTCTTCGTACGATAAATGGTAATCTAATGTCTACAAATGCCATATTAACATTTGTTAATAACAGCCATCAATAGTATGAGTTTAAAGAACGCCATTTCTAGTTAGTTGTAGCGTAGTGGGCAATGCATTCGACTGCGACACTGAAGGTTAGTGGTTCGGAACCCGCCACTATTAGATATTTCTTTTTCCTAAAAGTGTTTCAGACACTCTTATTAACTGATTTGTTATTATTTAGATTATTATTTTGGTCCAAAATGTTTGCAAAAACTTATAAAACTACAAATCTAAAGTGGGCCGTAAAACACGTGAGTGCGATTTTTTTTATGATGGCGTATATTATTCACAATTCAGGCATGATATTGATTATTGAAATTTTTAAAACTTGAATCTGAAAGTAATGCAATCCGGATTACTAGTGGCAAAACCGAAATCTGGATTTGTGGTAACTGAAGATAGAATTCTAAAGACGACTGACTGGCTCAGACTACCCTATTTAAAACTGTTGAAAATAAATTATTTTGTTTCAACAGTCACAATACTTTAAGTATGAACTGAAAAATATGGAAACAGGAAGAGTGATGTTAGCTTGTGGCTGGACGTAGGAACGGATGGAAAACTAAAGTACGGTAAGTAAATAAACTTAAAGCAGTCGCGAAAATCTGTTTGCTCTCATTAGTCGAGTAAAACATCGATTAAAAGTACGCGGAGCTAAGCCGCGCACGAAGACCTGGGATTTATAAGTGATTAAGAGGTTTGCAAAGGTTACACGATACGCCGTTATCGCAGCTGGCTGGCGTACGAATCGCTGGCTGCTGCTGCCGTGGATCGCTGTGCGGCCTTTGGTTACGGTTAGCGCTGTTTTGCAGCTCCGGGACAGACGCAAACATTTGTGTAGCTATCACAACCACATGTACCACTCAGCATACATTTGAGGATACCAGTAGAAAGATAAGTTATTTTTTAATTAAAAAAAAGTAGTTGATCCCTCCCTTCGCCCCTGGGAGTAACAGTTTATCGTTCTCTAATGAATGATGCGTATACCTCGGGTACGTAGTCGTTGTTGTTGTCGCCTTCGTCGTGGTCTTCAGTCCGCAGGCTGGTCTGATGCAGTTCTCCACGCTGCCCTATCCTGTGCAAGCATCCTCACCTGAGAGTAAGAACGGCAACCTACATCCTTCTGAATCTGCTTGCTGCATTCTTCTCTCAGACCTCCGATTATTACCCCACGCACTTCTCACCAATGCTAAACTGCCGATTCCTACATGTCTCAGAAAGTGTCCAACCAATCGATCTCTTCTTTTCGCCACTATGTGCTAGAAATTTCTTTTCCCCCAATTACTTTTCAGTACCTTCTCATTAGTAATGCCATCTACCCATCTAATCTTCGACATTCGTCTTTAGCATCACATTTAGGAAGCATCTATCTTCTTATTGTCCAAGCTCATTGTCCATGTTTCCTCTCATACAATGCTACACTTCAGACGACATTTTAATTCCTAACATTTAAATTAATACTGGTTGTCAGCAAACGTCTCTTCTTGAGAAATGGTTTTCTTCACATAGCCATTCTGCATTTCACATCTCTTATTTCTACCATTTCACTGGTCTGTGACTTTTATTGTCTCGTTCTCTGATCTAATTCCTTCAGCATCGGCTGATTTTCTTATAGTACATTGCAATACCATTATTTTGCTCTTGTTAATGCACATATTATACCCTCCTTTCAAAACATTGACCATTCCGTACAATTGCTCTTCCACGTCCTTTCCTGTCTCTGGCTGAATCATAATATCATCGGCAAACCGCTAAGTTTTCATTACTTCGCCCTGAACTTTAATTCATTCTCCAGATTGCTCCTTGCATTCCTTCACAGCTTGCTCAAGGTACAGAAAGAATAATATTGAGGAAAGGCTACAACCCTGACTTACTCCCTTTCGCCGCATTGGAGTGGCCGCACGTTCTAAGGTACCTCGCTGTAGAGCGCACGACTCGCCGTCGGAGGTTCGAGTCCTCCGTGGGGAAAAATGTACGACTAACGACTGAATTGAAACATTCCTCGGAGTAGTACTGAGGTGCTTTATGATTTTACTCGGAGACTTGTATAGCAGGCTTCCTATGAAAAATAAGGTATTAGACCGATGAGCACTTTATAATCGATTTATTTATCTCTTGGTAGTTATGTTTGCTTCTTTTAAGCTGCGGTTCTAAGTTCACTTCAGTTTGATCTCCATAGCAAGGATGCAGAACCAGAGTATTCTATTGAATGCTAGGTATCACGACTGTAGTTGACACTATAGACTACTCTGAATCAAAATATCAGACCATGTTACACGAGCAGACTCTTTAAAACGATTTCATTTCTTCCGTCGGAAGCAGTAAGGTCACTAGAGAAGGGACACCTGGTCTGATAGTACAAGAAACGGTAAAGCAACCGCCCATGACACAACGAGAAGAAATTGTCTGACCTTCGAGCGACTTCGTTTAGAAGAAGCTTACGGGACACTACCCAGCAGCTCGGTACAGGCAGAAGCTGACTTTTACAAACGGTAAGACACTTTTTCGATAGAATCTGAATCAAACTTTATCCTCGTTATCCTGATCTCGGTGTTTAACGTTGCTTTCAGCAAGACAATTACGTGAAGTAACATGAAAAAATTAGTCTGGTTCGCAGAAATTATACACTTTATAATTTTTTTTTTTTTTTTTTTTTTTTATCATGGTTACCGGTTTCGACCTAAGAATCAGGTCATCATCAGACCGATTTCTTAGGCACTTCTCCAATACTCCAAGTTCCAAAGTTCCAATGTTTGTAAATCTTATAAGACTTAACTACAGGGTCATCAGTCCCTAAAATTACAAACTACTTATGAACTAGCTTATACTAAAGACGGCACAAACATCCATGCCCGAGGGGGATTCGAACCCCCGACGGGGAACGGCCTCGCGCATCGTACCGTAGCGCCTCAATGCGCTTGGCCGCTTCGCCGCGGGAATGCTCCAAGTACGATATGCAGTAATGTCTCTCTCGATGAAAGATTTAAGGCCTCCCTTTATAGTACCATCACAAAAGCGACCGTCAGTTATACTAAAATTAAAAACAGCTCAAACAAAAGTAATAGGACCACTTAAAATATCCTTCTCGGCCATCTTCTGAAGTAAAATAGAAGTATCCACGGCCTCATATACAGGCAAACGACTATCATTGAATGTTCTTCTATAGCGAGGCATCTCTGTGAGTACTGAATGCTGTTGGACGCTCCAACAATAACCCAAAATGTTATTTAAAATCGGTCTGATAATGATCTGAGTGTCAGATCGAAACCGGTCACCTTTAAGAAAAATAAAGTGTATAATTTCTGCCAACAAGAATGACCTTTTCATATTAAAATATTGGCCGCGGCGGAATAGCCGTGCGCACTGAGACGCTGTGCTGCGGTGCGCGCGGCCGTTAGCCGTGGAGGTTCGAGTCCTCCGTGTGTGTGTGTGTGTGTGTATGTATGTGTGTGTGTGCGTGAGTGTGTTGTCCTTAGGTTAGTTTAACTTATTTTAAGTATTTTGTAAGCCTAGGGGCTAATAACCAAGCAGTTAACTCACTTAGATTTAAAAACATTGGAATTTTTAAAACATTATATCAGTTCGCTGCCTTCCAAACGAAAACAATGTTTTCCAAACTCATTAATTCGATGAATTCCTGCGTGATTCCCTCCAGTAAAACGAAATTGTTTTTTTTTTTTAACCTACTATTAGAATCTTATTGTCTTCGGTATGGAATTACCAGATAAAGAGGTGACGAAATTCCTTTTACATTTAGAGAGAAGTTAATATATAATATTTAGACAAGGAAGCCATGTCCAGAAGTGCGGTGGCCGAGGAGACTGAGGCGCTTCAGTCACGGTCTGCACGGCCACTACGGTCGGGGGTTCGAATCCCCCCTCGGGCATGGATATTTGTGCCGTCTTTAGTATAAGGTAGTTCATAAGTAGTTTGTAAGTTTAGAGACTGATGACCCCGTAGTTAAGTCCCATAAGCTTAACAAACATTTGAACATTTTTCCAGAAGTGTTATCCAGTGACGCTATGAGCTCTTATTTACCTTGGACACTGATATAGAACTTAGCTACTGCAATCTCTTTGCTTTCGTTTTTTTTTTTGGGGGGGGGGGGGAGGCAGTATAGACGAAAATGTAAAAAAGCCAAGTGGACATGGACTCTAAAATCATATCTAAAGAACTGTGAGCATTTGACCAAGTTCATAAGTAGTTTGTAAGTTTAGGGACTGATGACCCCGTAGTTAAGTCCCTTAAGCTTAACAAATATTTGAACTTTTTTTTTTTTGTAGTGGCCGTGTAGACCGTGTAGACAGCTGGAGCGCCTCAGTCCCCTTGGCCACCGCGGCCGGCGGTCAGGGTTCAACGTCCCGTCGGCATCGTGGTCATTACAGATGGAACTCACGCTAAAAATTCTATTAACACTTTTCTGAGTGACAATATCCAGTATTTCGAAACGATCAATGTGAGTGTAGATCAGATGTGGCTTACATTCAAAGAAATAAAATCGACAGCTATTGAGACGGTTGGGTTGGGTTGTTTGTTTGGGATAGAGGGACTAAACTACTGAGGTTATCAGTCCCCCGGTAAGGAGAGGAAGGAGTGAGGATAGGAAAGGAGGGGAGAGGAAAGGAAATGCAGTCCGGGAAGGAAAGAAAGAAGGAAGACTGCATTACCTCGGGGCCCCGTCCTCGCCACGCACTTACTCACGAAAGCACCGTGAGACTCCTGGGGACAGCTATTAAGAGATTTATGTCATACACATTAATACAATTGGGGTTTTTCCCGCCTTGTACACAAGACAGGTTAGATCAGGGGTCGGAAACACGTCGATCGCGAGTGCGTATTTGGTAGATCGTGTGAGTACTGAGAGTGCAGAAGAAAATTTGTTCAATAAAATTGTTTTTGTAGCAGCGAAAAATCGCGTTCGTTCGATACAACTTTGTTTTACTTATCAACAATCGCTATTAAATACCAACTTCTGCATTTATGTAGTGTATGGACGAGTTACTTTGTGACTTATATATTCAACCGTGACCTTGTGCCAAGAAAAAAATACCGGATACGTACTGTAATGTCTTTACTCATAATGAGTATAATACTGGATACGTACTGTAATGTCTTTATGCATAATGGGTATAATACCGTATACGTACTGTAATATCTTTACGCATTATGAGTAGCGTATCAAAGAATCGTAGCGTGTGTCGTTTTAATTCTGAATGTGAACGCGGAAAAAGTGGCACAAGCTTTTTTTTTTTTTCTTTTTTTTATATTTTGTCAAGCTATTGTTGCATTTCTGAAAAAGGAAAAGGACGAGACAAATTTCAAAATTGTGTACCCTTTGTGTCATTGCCGAGTTTCCTTTACACAGTGAACTGAGGAAAAAAAATCATGAAAGTTAAAAATCATGTAAGTAACTGAATGTTATGCGAACATGATCTATGGATTATTTCTGTCGCGCGTTTTCAGACCTTCAGAATATTTTAGCGGTAACCCGTTTTTTTATCTTTCCCTTCGACTAACCTTGAACTATTGAATATATCTTCTTCCATTGAAATTAACTTAGATATTGCGGCACTTGAAATAATATTTACGAAACGGTTTGTACCTGAAAAGTGTTGCAGAATCTAAAAATTGCTCGCCTCTAATTCCTCAACTGAAATACGCTGTATCAGCTAATGTTGAACTTACAGTAAAGACTTTGTTTGCATATACGTATTTTTGCAAATCATTGTTTCCAAATACGAATTTTATTAAAAATAAACACTGGCAAACCGTTGACTCCCGTAGTCGACCAGAGAACGAAAATATCGTCGGAATCGCATTAGCCAGAAGCCGCTTTTTATAATTTGTTGTATACATGTATTTCTCCTCAAAATGCGATGAACAAATACAACTGTATGCAGTAGGTTTCCACTTATCTCTCCTCATATTGGGTAACCATCGTTTTGTAAGTTCTTCATTTTTTTAAAGGAAAACTTTAAAATATAATTACAGTTTACTTTAGCTACAGTAGGACTATTGTATGCAGAAATGTAGTAGGACAAAGACGAGTACACGAAATATTAGAAACGAAAACATACAAATACTACCTGAAAATACGATATTCCAACATTCTTATTACCGTGATTCGTACATTTATATGCTGCGCATACACTTCAGCTTAATATATAACCTTTGAAGCTTACTACGATATATAAAATGTGGACCTAACACACGTAAATAGCGTCGGCCTAACTTTCGTGTTCGGCGCACTAGACGTTGTAAAAAATGGCTGCCACAAGGAGCGCTGTTCACCCAGAGATAGCTAAAGCTGTGTATAGGGAAAGTATGGCCAGCCTGCCAGTGTCGTCCAAGCTGGGCCTATTCTGCTGCTGCTTACACGCAGACCGCCACAGCGTTCCCAGCGCTTAACAGTACTTATCAACCGATTTTGAGAAAACTATTCAACGACAAATTTTCATTTTTTTCATGTGTTATAGTGCGATACATTCGCTCGATATTGATCTGATTTTCTATTCAGTATTACGTATAATTTGCGTGCTACGTCAAATTAAGTAAAGTACGGCGCAAAATTTTAAAGAGTTTGCAAAGGAAAGAATGCATTGCGTAGACTTTGCGTAAGGTTGATTTTAGCACATACAATGCAGCGGACGAAATGTAGGTGAGATATCGAAATTTTATTTAAGCTTGAGAGCAGAACGATAACTCTTTTCATTCTCGAGATACAGGGTGTTACATCCGACGGACAGACGCGCGAAGTGCGCGCAGTTCTGTCTATGCGGAATGCGGAATTGACGGCTCTACGAAGTACTTGTCATCCGATTCTGAGAAAACTATTTGGTTTGTGGCTCCACATCAAAAGAGTTCAACGGTACACTCAGACTGCACTGTACTGTAGCCAGCTATTCGAACAGATCGCGAAAATACCGTCACTGGGGCAATGTGTAAATTAAGAAAACAACTTAGATTATGAATAAGTCTAATTAGTATTTTCTTGCGTATTATCTACTTTTATCTTACATGAACTACGAAAAATACTACAGAATACCCACTACACGACTTTTACCAAAATTAAATATTAAAGGTGCCTTTACAACGCCAATTACTTTTGAATTAATATTTGTCTCGTTTTAATTCTTTGTTTCATGTAATGATACACTTAACACATGTAAAGAAATGAGAAAAGCTTGCTTCTGGAACTGTATATTAATTTCACATCTATACGAAAATCTACTTCAGTCAATAAAATTTTAAAATATTCTGTTTTCGGTAACTGCCTGCAGATAAAACTAATGATGCGTGAATAATTTAACCTCACAACATTATGAAGGAATTTGCGTGATTAATTCGTCAGTGAATCTTTAATCCATTAATAATTTTTCCATTACGAATTAAAATCACCATAGCAAAAGAACCGAAGGTCGCTTCTGTGCACCTAGTTTTCTCTGACGCGTTTCATCAATCAGACTGTTCATCTTCCTTCATATCTGATATCTAATTGAAGTACTACAATTTTTACTTTCCTTCTTGGCTTCTTAAGAACACCCAAAAGTACAACACTGTGGCATTATTCAATCTCAACCATACGAATATTCATAAGACTTCATATGGCAGCCAAGCAACGTATAGGACCAAGATGGCGGAAAGAATCACGTGACGCGATTTCAGCCAATCAGGAGCTGCAGACGGCGGTAAGCGGCGCGGAAAAGGATGGCCATACTTTCCCTATACAGAGCTTTAAGAGATAGCCACTCTATGTAGTTTATATAGCTCTTTGACTGAAAGCATAGTAGCGGGCGATGGTATGGCAGAGGTAGCGCGGTCCGCTCAGCTGGGCTGGGCAGGTAGGGAGGCGTGACTTGGCTGTGCACCAGCTCCAGTGGCCTGTTGCGTCCGCGTCTGCGCCGCTGCGTCCAGGGAGTGGCGAAACGGGCATACTCTGGCCTTGCGCAGTACGACAGCCTCTGGTCTCGCACCGCGGGCGTCTCCTCTCATACACTGACGATTGCGAGCTCGCCTGACAAAAAATCGCACTGACGTATTTTACGGCCCCTTTAGATTTGTAGTTTTATAAGTTTTTGCAAACATTTCGGACCACAATAATAATCAAAATAATAAAAAAATTATGGTGATATGATTACGACTCTACTACTGTGGTAATATCTATGCACCCACACGTAATATTCTTTCTGACCGTATTTTAACAAACAGCCGAAATTATGTGATATTTGAGTTTAGCTTTGACAAACATACTCTTTTTTGAACTTTTACCTCTTCGAACTATCATTTTAATATCTCTCCCGCCGGCCGCAGTGGCCGAGCGGTCTGCGGCGTGCCAGTCACGGTATGCACGGCCGCTGCGGTCGGGGTTTCGAAACCCCCTCGGGTATGGATGTTAGTGCCGTCTTTAGTATAAGCTAGTTCATAAGTAGTTTGTAAGTTTAGCCGCGGTGGAGTAGCCGAGCGGTCTAAAGCACCTCGCTGCGGAGCGCGCGGTTGCTCGCCGTGGAGGTTCGAGTCCTCCCTGGGGCATGGGTGTGTTTGTTACTTACCTAGGTTTAAGTAGTTTGTAAGCTACGGGCTGATGACCACGCAGTTTGGTCCGATAGATTTACAAACATTTGAACATTTTGTAAGTTTAGTTAAATCCCATAAGATCTACAAACATTTGAACATTCAAATATATCTCCCACGCCGGCCACGGTGGCCGAGGGGACTGAGGCGCTTCAGTCACGGTCTGCACGGCCACTACGGTCGGGGGTTCGAATCCCCCCTCGGGTATGGATATTTGTGCCGTCCTTAGTCTTAGTTAGTTCATAAGTAATTTGTAAGTTTAGGGACTGATGACCCCGTAGTTAAGTTATATATATATATATATATATATATATATATATATATATATATATATATATATATATATATATATATATATATATCCCACATTTTCATCATATTTTTCCGTTAAAATATTATCACCTGTCTTGCCATGGTAGTTCAAAGTTTATTTTCTTCGCCTGTACTGGTTACGAATGACTATACCCTGGAACGAACGTAGCTCACTGGCTGGCCGCTGTGAGACGGTGGGCTGTGCCCCATCAGCCAGCCAGTGAGCTACGCGATCGCGACCTACTCAGCGTGACGTGGCGTGGCACTGCTGTGCACAGGCGTTCTCTTCAGACGGTGTTGGTTCAAAGCCATCTGTAATACAAGACTGAGTAAATTTCTGAATGAATATGCGGTCGTTTGTTAATATTCGTTTTGGGTTGTTCGTTAATATATATTTCCTCTTGCTTCCTAAAAGGTTTCCGCACACTCTTGTTAACTGAACACACCTATATTCTGCAAGATTTGTTCAAAGGTAACAGCCCTTTCTCTGAAAAGTGCATTTGTTCTGTTTTGAGAACATGCCATGAAATACATAGCAACGAATTGTAAACATAAAATTCTTTATCACATGTACATAAACAGGGAAAATACGTTAAAATGAATGTTATAAATATAACAAATAGCTTTGTGTAAGTACTAGAGTTATATGGAATTCAGTATTACCACACTTATTCCGTTTGTGATTTTAGCTGTAAAGGAAAACGTAATCACGGTTTGAAATAGAAAATTTGCTCTTTATTTTATAGCGTAACATGAACGAAGTCATATCTGAACTACAGGAAAGGTAATACCATCTACGTTAAAAGCGTCCGTAGCAACCATGTCAAAGACAAATATTTTTATTCTAATTAATGACTTTCAATATATTCCACAAACAGTCAACAAACACTTAGAAAAAAAAATGAAGAAGGTAATTTGTCCCCTTTCGTTTCATTAAGGAACTACACTTGCCACAGAAATCTAGAACTTCCTTTATATATACGAAACTACCTGTATCAGCACGTTGTTCAGAAAGTTTATTATTATTGCAGTATCCTCACAGTTTACGTTCATGAGCTTCTGGATACCATTGTTCAATTCGTTGTTACGTATTTTACGGCATGTTCAGAAAATTAGAGGGAGCATTTTTACATATTCACAACTCTAAACATTGAAGAACGTAACTCTATTTAATTAATAAGGATGCCCGAAATCCTTTTAGGACAAAAGGAGAAAAAAAACTATGGATGGTGGCGAGTTACGAACCACTAACCATGAGCCTTAGAGTCCAACGCGCTGTTCACTACACCATGGTTAACAACTAGAGTATGCGACCTTCATTCTTGTACTATTACTGGCAGTTGTTAACTGATACTAATAAAGGCACTTTTAGACACTAGATTATCATTTACCGTACGAAGAACGACGCGTTTTTGTTAATCCTTCAGTGCGCCATTGTTTAAAAATGACAACGTGTAACTTACAATAAGAAAATCATCAAATACGCAACGCAAGATGGCGTATACCAGTGAGAGTTCTGGGCGAGGAATGTCACGAACGGCTAGTTTTCTTTAATTCAATAGAGGTGTCAAATCTCCGTTATTTTGGCAAATATCTCTGAAACGATACGAGATATGAAAAAAACATAAGAGAGCAAAGTTGTGGAGAATTTGCTCCTCTACAAATTTGGTTATTTAATTTTCGTTTCAGATGAATGGTTAAGCCGTTCTTTTCATTTGAATTTCGAGCTGTCAAAAGACGATCGCAAAGGCTCACTTTTAGTGTTACCACAAAACGCAAAGTGGGCCAAAAGCGAAGCATGCACATGACGCATCGACGGTCATATCAGTGGCCACAAGTCACATTACTGTGGCCGGCCGCGGTGGCCGAGCGGTCTGGGGCGTGCCAGTCACGGTCTGCACGGCCGCTGCGTTCGGGGGTTCGAATCCCCCCTCGGCGTGGATGTTTGTGCCGTCTTTAAGTTAATTCGTAAGTAGTTTGTAAGTTTAGGGACTGATGACCTCGTAGTTAAGTCCCATAAGCTCTGCAAACATTTGAACGTTTGAATTTGCACATTACCGTTGTTTGCTTTTGGTATAGCTACTACGCCTGGTAGGCGTTTCAGGGCCACATGTTCAGTGAGGACTGTGTAGATCATCAATATGTCTTGTATTCGATCAAGAGACCGTTATTACGGCTGACAAAGACAGAGATCCCTCATCATCATTTGGCTAGCTGTTCTAATCGTATAAGATACAGGTCTGTGGAAAGAGAGCCGATGATCAAAGTCAACATCGATATCGCGGCACTATCACCCAGCGGTGAAATGTGCTTGCAGCTCGTCGCTATGAACAGTGGAACTCATCGAAGACTATCAGGGATGACATTCCATCGCCGTTCATTACGGCATAGTTTACGTGCGCGTCGCACACTTCTCAGTCTACCTTCCACTAATGTGGAGAAACACGCTAGACGGCAATGGTGTATGGAACGACCTCACTGGGGACAGGACGAATTCATGTTCTGTTTCTTTGAAAGGGATGACCATGTATTGCTTCGCTGCGGTTACGAGCAGCATCACAATGACTGCTTTCAACGAGACACACCGTCAACTCAAGGCCTTACCGTGTGGGGTGCTATTCGTTAAAACCACAGCTCACAGCTGCTGCATTGTGACTTGAATGACATCCTGCAACCCCTAACCATAGGCGCGGTGAATTAGCCGTGCGTACTGTGGTGCGCGCGGGCCGTTCGCCGACGGGGGTTCGAGTCCCCCTCTGCCATGGGTGTTTGTGTTGTCCTTAGGTTAGTTTACCTTAGTTTCAGTAATTTGTAAACTACGGACTAATAACCAAGCAGTTGAGTCCCATACATTTACAAATATTTGAACCCTACCCATACCCTTTCTGTACGACACCGAACATGTTTTTTCAACAAGACAACGTAGGACCACATGTCGCTGCACAAACACGTACCTTTTAGGCTTTTGACACTGTACCCCCACAAGCGGCTACTAATGGAATTGCGTGATTATGGAATATCTCCACAATTGTGCGATTGGATTCGCGATTTCCTATCAGAAAGGACACAGTTCGTTTTAATTGACGGTAAGTCATCGACTAAAACAGAAGTATATCTGGCGTTCCCCAGTGAAGCGTTATAGGTCCCCTACTCTTCCTTGTGTTTATAAACGATTTAGGATACAATCTGAATAGCTCTCTTAGACTGTTCGCGGATGATGCTGTCGTTTATCGGTTAGTGAAGTCAACAGAGGATCAAAAGCAACTGCAAAGCGATTTAGACAAAATTTCTACATGGTGCGAAAATTGGCAATTGACACTAAATAAAGAAAAGTGTGAAGTAATACACATGACCACTAAAAGAAATCCGCTGAACTTCAATTACGCGATTAATCAGTCAAACCTTAAGGTCGTAAATTCTACCAAATACCTTGAGTTACAATTACGAACAACTTTGACTGGAGAGAACACATAGAAAATATTGTGGGGAAGGCGAACTAAAGGTTACGTTTCATTGGCAGAACGCTTCGGAGATACACCAGCTCCACCAAAGAGACTGCCTACATCACACTTGTGCGTCCTCTCCTGGAGTACTGTTGCCCATTGTGGGACCATCACCAGATGGGACTGACGGAAGATATTGAGAAGGTTCAGAGAAGGGCAGCTCGTTTTGTTCTATCACGTTACGGGTGGGGAGGGAAGCGTCACGGAAATGTTACACGAATTGGGGTGGAAATCATTAAAAGAAAGACGTTATTCATTGCGGCGTGATCCGTTTCAGTCACGGACTTTCACTTATGAATGTGAAAATATTTTGCTAGCACCCACCTACTTAGGGAGACATGACCATCCCAATAAAATAAGAGAAATCAGATCGAAAACGGAACGATTTAGGTATTCTTTCTTCCCGCGCGCTATTAGAGAATGGAACGGTAGAGAAAAGTTATGAAAGTGGTTAATGGACCCTCTGCCGGGCACTTAAATGTGATTTGCAGAGTATCTATGTAGATGTAGATGTAGATGTACCTTCTTTGTGGCACAGAATGCCAGCCATTTGCCCTGACCCACCGGATCATCAGACTTGTAACCAGTCGAAAATGTGTGTGATAATCCGAAACAGCATTTGCGTCACTTGACCCTTACCTAACCTCCACAGAACTTTGGAACCAGGTCAATGCACCATGGATGGCTACAACACAGGACACCATTCGCGCCTCATAAGTGTCGATACCATCACGCATGCAATAAGTTATGAGGACCACGGCCCACGACCGACGCTATGCCTAGTTGAGAACAGATGCGTACTGAACCAAAGTGGCTGAAATATTCATCATTTCTTCATAACATACTAATGAACATGTACTGTAAATTCCAACTTCCTTAGTCTTTAAACGTGTTCCGTTTTCTTCTGAACATAAGTGTGTTTTTGTTCCGCCACTCGTTAAAGGACACAGTAAATCAGTGCAACTTTGCTACAGTTCTTGGTATCCATCTAGATCCCAGACAGACTTGGAGCAGTAACGCTTAGCAGATATGTACCAGACTATCTCGAGTGTAGTCTATTTCTTAAGGGGATACAGAATCATATTTAAAATAAATTTTCGTTTTATCGGCTCATTACATGCCTTATTATACATACTAGAGTTATAACTAATTTATTTTTATAGATTTATGAGATCGGGTATTGCGCCTTAGTTATACACGTCTCTAATTGGTGACCATAATTTTTTGCAGTACATTTACGTGACTTGAATTCAAATATCCCGCTTTCCAGCGACTTTTTATTCACTATTTGTTCGAAAATCTTTCTCTCTGGTTTAATCAAGTTAATCTTTGACTTTGTGACTTGTGATTGTAAACACTGAAAGGGAAAAAACTAGATGGAAAAAACTTGGAATGCAAAGGAAGATTATAAGTTTGGAGAACATAGTTTCCCCTTTGAAAAACAGCGAATTGCTATATGTTTTAAAAATGAGAATAAAAGTCAAGTTCGCAAAAATTTTTAACAATTTATTTGATAGGATAATCGGTTTCGATCTCTTATGAGACCATCATCAGACCAATTCGTCTCGCCGTTGATGGTCTCAGAAGAGATCGAAACCGGTCACCATAGGGGAAAGGGTTGTACCTTGTGACGGTTTTACCTTGGGACACTTTTTAATAAAGGCAGTGCACACGAGTGGCAACTCTAAGAACTACAAAGTAAAGTTGTCAGGCCTATTTTCAGAAGGAATAGTAGGCCATGTTGTATTTGGATGATGTTTGAGATCTGAGGAAAGTAAAATATATCCACTCTCCTTAGAAGATATAAATAAAAGCTAAGCATCATTATTGATATTCCTTAAATACAGTGTTGTAGAGCATTGTTTAAGTAAGCTATTGATACCATAAGTTATAAAGATATAAATGTGTACATAGGCTATTTGTTTTCTGTTATTGTGTATTTGGTTGTCCAAGGCACAACCAAACATTTCGTCTACAGTTTTACTTAAATTCGTTTATCATTTTCGATGGGAACGAAAAGAGAAAAACCAAATGCGGAGTGCATGGAGGCAGCTGCCCATGAGGTTATTACACAGAAATTATAACAGTGAATATGGGCTGAAGTATATAGAGTGTCGAAAAGTACTCTTGCTAGGCACTTCCAAATACACAAATTTTCTGGCCAAACTCATTTCAAATATGAAGCCAGCAGTGCTACAAAAAAGTCTTCACCACAGAGTAAGAGGAAGAACTTCTTCCTTATATGGTAAGGGCTGTGCATTGGAACTCTGGTGTGTCTGTGAACGATCTGAAAAAGTTTGCCTTCCAGTGACATGGGAGGAAGAGGAATTGGCCGGAAGACAATGGTACAAAACCTTTCGCAAGTCTTAAAAGTACGGAATATCCCTTAGAAAACCAGGTCAAATGGCATCTTTCAACAAAACCAATGTTGAACCTTCTTTTAAGAAACTCCAAGAAGTTTATTCCAGGTTTGGTCCTCAACCTCATAAGTCTGGAATCTTAATGAAACAGGATTTTCTACAGTACACAATTGAGGGAAAAACAAGAAAAAGAAACCTTTCCCAAAGAAAGAAGCCACCTAACGCACAAAGGAGTTTTCATCTTCCACTTCTTCTGATGAAGAAATTCTCGATCTTGGCAGAAGCTCTGGAGGTATCAGTAATACAGTGAAAGAACTACCAACTCCAGTGGTGTCTTGTGGGTTTCATTCATTTAATATTTTATTCCCACCATCTCCTGTTTAAAATAACTTTTGTATTTAGACTAACAAATGAATAAGTACTACCTAATTCCAATGCGATTTTTTCATTCGTAAAACTAAGAAACTGAAATATATCACCGTGTCCCAAGGTAAAACCACCAAATTCCCAAGGTGAAACCATAGGTTGTACCTTGGGACAAGTATCACAAAAGTCTTCATTAGTGAGTAATTTTGTTAATATTCGAGCTAGCCTAAACTAGTGTTCGTTCAACACTACCTAAAATTGGTTCCTGTGATGGGGTAAATTTTCAATTTTCTTGTAAAAAAATTATAGTATATAAAATTAAAATGTAAAAAATGCCCTTTCTCCTATCTAATAAATTGTTAAAACTTTTTGTGGACTTATTCTCATTTTCAAAGGAAGACACTTACTTCTTGATAGACCACATTAAGAATTGCTATGGCCTTGCAATCAGACAAAATACAGGCAATCTTGAAGAAATGAGGAAAGCTATATGGAATTTCCACATCGTATCGACAAATCAGCATCCAGTACATTGTACAGTCTAACATTAGCCATCATGAAGAAAATAAACCCCATTTTCAGAGATGTAGCTGACAGAAGTCTTCTCATGAAATGTCTTCACGGAAAATCGCAGAACCCCAACGAGAGATTGAATAGTGTGATATGGCATCGTCTCGCAAAAACAGAGGTTTTCGGAATTGATACACTATATTTTGGTGTGTATGCTGCTGTGGTAAGCTTCAATCTCGGGGATATAACTAAATGCCAGGTCTTTGAAAAGTTGGATTTGCGTGTTGGTTCCCACAGAGTACGTGTTATGTTGACTTTCGATCAGCACAGACTAAGGCTTGCAGACAATGTAATCAATAAAATTGTGAAAAAAACAAGGCAGGTGCAAAGGCGTGCCAAAAGAAGACTTGAAGATGATTATGAAGAATGTGAAGGGGGTATCATATATGATCAGGAATGTTTAAATCTTCTTTCTCCGTTTACAGTAAATTTATTTTTACTTCTTCTAGGAACACTATGTCAGGTATTGGTGAACCTAGAAGTCTCAAATTATATGATTTAGTCACATGGGTTTCTATTCCATACTGAAAAAATTTTAATAACTCGATTTAGAAAAGACTTAGGGGTGATAATCTAGTAAACAGTGATGGAAGAAATTTACTTTAAAATAAAGGTAAAATATCTCTGTAAGAAAATACTTTCACAATAAACTGTCGGTTCAGTATTGTTATAACATATCAATGCACATACAGTAAAAATTTTATTTTTCGACCTCCGGTAGTTTGTGAGAAAATGAACCCTATGGTAGGCATATTTTAACATTGTGGGGATAGGCAAATCAGTATCACATTAAGGAAATTAAAAACATTTAATACAAGAACTTCGATCTTCTTATTATACCTTCTTCAGTCTCATACCGGTATGCTATAAAACTATGACGCAACTCTTCTGTTGCTCAGACCCATTCTTCTGGCAGGAGAAAGCCATAAGAGCAGTTACATTAACTGACACACACACACACACACACACACACACACACACACACAGAAGCACTCGAGACACTGAAACAGTGACTTCACAACTTTTGCAGCTGAGTGCTTCAATTACAAGACGAGGACCATGCCGAAAGCTTTATAAAGCTCTCAGCTTCTTGGCGGTTCCTTTTCTTCATTTTAAAATATGGTTTCCTTCTACAAAAGTAAATAAATACAATACCTTGCAGAACAGACGTCCACCTATATGAACTCAAAACTAGATGTAGAATTTACAAGTCTGTATAAAATCCACATTATCAGTAAACGCACAGTAGTACAATTACACACTGCGAGTCTCCTAAGACGTAACACATATATTATTTCGTATTTTCTGGTGTTTAATGTTTTTAGAACTGGTATCAAATGAAATAATGAAACAAGTTTTTTTTTTCTTTTTTACTGTAAGAGTGAGGAGGAATATTATGACTTAATGTACCAATATTTTTAATGGAACCGTCTTCATTTTAAAACTATTCGAAATCTCTTGAGAAATTTACAGTGTTTGAGTTTTTGTTACTGTTGACGTTGCAAGTAAATAAATAAATAAAATCGAAAAATGTCCTACAATTTGAGAAGACAGTTGCCGGAATCTGCATTAGCGGTGTAAAGACCTTCAAGCATAGCTCTCGTGTTACGCTGAGTCAGAATGTTAACAGATCTGACTGTTTACATGCCTGTAACACTGGCCGTTCATTTCTTTTGGAACATTCGTTCCACGTATACGACTACACCAAAACATACCTATAATTTTTGCTTCACATAGGAAGAAACATATTGGTTTGTTCAACTAAAGGGAACCTAAATAAACCTCAAATTACCTGAATGTCTTTGCTGTAATCTCGTCAACGAGTTTGAAATCGAGTGAAAACTTTCACACACACTTGAAATCTTCTTTCAACTGCAGAAAAGGATATTACATTTCCTACAGTTGAACATAGGGCAATTATGCTCAATAATTAGACTATTTGACAGGTACATGGAGAACTTTAAATAGAGAATCATATACAAAAGTAATCAGAAACATTTATCTATAATAATACAGAATTAGTGGAACCATTTTGCAATATTGAATTTGACTGTCCAGTCATGAGAACAAACAAATGTCCAGTCAAGAGAACAAACAAGTGTTCAATTTGAATGAAAGCTAATAGTGGTTCAGCCCAGACCTGTTTCTTTAGGAAGGATGTAACAACCTAAACATATGGAATATGGATTTTTTAAAATTGTTTGGGAATACAAACAATAAGTTTATTTTTCTGAAAAATCTAGAAATTCCTTGACTTACTATGTATTTATTTGATACTAAGTGGTTGAGAATGGTGACATAGTTTCACCGAAATTAGTTGCACATAATAAATGACAAAAGACAAAGTAAAATAGCGACTGTGGCATGTGAGTGAATTGTTTAAATGCCTCCAGCATAAAAAAAATCTAGCAGTTACACTCCTTGTAGACAATACGTCTGATTTAACAATTTTATAACAGAATTAGAACAATATTGTGGTACTTGCATTGTATTGGGAAGATTACGTGGCCGACCTCGACCGGGATATTATACTGATTGTACTATAATTTTTAAAGTATTTAGACACAGAAGAAATCACATCGGTTAACAGTGAGCACTGAATAAAAGCAATGGGAAATGAAAATTTGTACCCAATCGGGATTGGAACCCCTGTCTCCCGCTTACTAGGCAGTGGCGCTGACCACTAAATCATTGGGACACAGTGTTCACTACGAGTGTACGGACTACTTTCGTAGTCCACGCACTACTGACGTAGTTCACCCGCCCATTTTCATTCATTATCGCTCTCCGCTACTGCTTGTATTTGTCCATCTCCTCCCTATGTCCACTTCTTCCTCCTCCCCTTATCTCTGTGCGTCACCTTCATCCCGTTCCTATACATTAATTATCCCACACACTATCCATCTCCTCCTCCCTCCCTTTCTTCTTTCTTTACATATAATTCACGCCCTCTTCACTATCTACTTCCTCCTCTCCCTGTAACTACTTCCGCCTTCGTCTCCTCCTCTTCGCCGGCCGCGGTGGCCGAGGGGACTGCGGCGCTTCAGTCACGGTCTGCACGGCCACTACGGTCGGGGGTTCGAATGGGTATGTGTGCCGTCCTTAGTTGTAGCTAGTTCATAAGTAGTTTGTAAGTTTAGGGACTGATGACCCCGTAGTTAATTCCCATAAGCTCTACAAACATTTGAACATCCTCCTCTTCCTCTTCATCCATCCATTCTTGCATCCATCCATCCAGCCATTCCTCTTGTTTCTGTACTTCTCCCCCTCTTCTTATGTCAATAATGGTACATATCATTTACAGTAACATTTCCTATTATGTTTACATTCGAATCTTCCTTTAGTCTCTTCTCTCTCTCTCTCTCTCTCTCTCTCTCTCTCTCTCTCTCTCTCTATCTATCTATCTCTATGTTCACCACCTTCTACCCCCGCTCTCTGTCCTTCTCCTCCTGCCCCTGTCTCTGGACATTTCCTCTTCACCAGATGAAATCGTTTGAGAAAGAGGACAAACAGCTTCAATAAAGAGACCAAAGTAAGAAAAAAGAGGACGCTCAAAACATGTGCTCAAATTAAGTAAATGAGTTTATTATTAAGAGACAAAACATACATTCCTTAACAATTACTGAACTTTTCTGAAGATCCAATTTTATGCAGAAGTTCAGGGTTGCGTTGCAAACAGTTGTGAAGAGATACACGGGAAAATTATTTTAAATTGTATTGAACAATGAACATACTTTAACAGATCAAGGTTTAACCTATTCCTGTCCTCATTCCACTCTGTGATAATTAGCGAAAATATATTTTCCTAGTTTGCATTGTGCACTGATGTACTGGAAAACCAGTTTTGCAATATTATTCGTAATATTCACCTACTACCATTCATCGTGCGATTACTAAGATCTACAAGTCAAGCAGCAGCATCATACATGGAATTTGCACATTAACCTTCCCAATATAAATAAATTGAATAACTAAGAAACCATGAAGGAAAAAAAACAGTCTGTCGAATTTCTTTATCTTTATTGGCCGCTCAGACGTTCGTTTTAGCTCCAAATATTTAACATATTTTATATTCTTCTTGGAATTCATTTCTCCCTTTCTTGAACCCAAATTTTTTGCAAAGAAAAATAAAATATTTGCGTTTAGGCGTTTCCATACGTTTTATGAAACTCACTTGTTTACAATGAACAGTAATTTACACTAAATGTTCAAATATTTGTAAGCCTATTGGACCAAACTGCTACGGTCATCAGTCTTTAGACTTACAAACTACTTAAACTAACCTAAGCACAACACACACACAGCAATACACCAGGGACGACTCGAACCTCCGATGGCGAGAAACTGCGCGCTCCACAGCAAAGCGCCTTAGAGCGTTCGGCCACTCCACGGCGGCCAATGTACCCTCACAAATCACACTTGCCCAACATGAAACCTGTAATGCCATATGCCAAGCCAAACCAATGTGAATCTGCAACTGAAGATACGAAGAGAAAGTTTTAAATAATCTGTATTTTGCACTTGCTTACTTGTCGATCCCTGATAAAACTGACAATCCTGGTGACGCCTGTGGTACTGCCTTCTTGCGTATTTATGACGAAGGCAGTGCCTATAGTTAGAGTATTTAATAAATGAGGAACAGAACGGGACTAATTGTAAATGTAACTTTATTACGCTCAACTTTGCGAAGAAGGAGGACAACGTAAAAATCCGCCAGGACCCCAGACAAAGAGCTGAAGAGGAGGATATGTCCGGATTAATCCGAACGTCTGGTCATACTACTTCCCGTTGACTATGAAAAATTGTACATGCCCTCCTTCCCGCTATGAAAAATCACATATACCTGCCAACTTTCATTTTGAGTGATCAAGAGGTGTTGAAGCCTATTGCAAGATACCTTCCGCCATTCACCATATAGAGAGTAGAGAGTAAAAAACTTCCCATGAAAACGCGCGTAAATATGTCTAATTTCACGCTGACGTGTAAAACGGAGATGAAATCTATTGATGGGTCAAACAGCTTCGAAGTCTATTGAAGTGTACCTTCCGCCATGCAGCATACGATGGCTTAAGGTGCATAAGAAAATCTTCTCAATAAGAAAAAAAAAAAAAAAAAAAAAAAAAAAAAAAAAAAAAAAAAAATGCAAAATTTGAGGGTGTTCGGTCAGACAAAATCTGTCTTTCCTATCGTCAGCTGTGATAGAGAATCCGAACAAAAATTGCGATTTTTGCACTTTGTTCTAATTTTCCAACATTTTTTGGTCACTACCCCGAATTGTTTCTTAATTTTTCCAGTTGTTGTTGTTGTGGTCTTCAGTCCGGAGACTGGTTTGATGCAGCTCTCCACAATACCCTATCCTGGGCAAGCCTCTTCATCTCCACGTAAGAGCGACAACCTACATCTGTCTGAAACTTTTCCAGTATATTAGCGAAAAAAATAATAATAATTACCTCTCCCCCATCTTAAGAGTAGTAGTTATACTGCTGACTCATTCAAAACCACACAGAATAATGCCCTTTCAGTTTTTCTAAAATTTTCTAATTTTCGGGAATATTTCCGAATCATTTTCTTTGATACAAACCTTAACCTAACAATTACGAAAAAAAAGAAAAAAAAAGAAGAAGAAGAAAAATTAGTCAGCCAAATAGGTCGAACCGTTCTCAAATGATACCCTTATATACGTGAGGCAAAGGATTTTTATTTATATTGATACGATAGACCTTACACGAGCTCTAGAACAATTTATTTGTGTGTGTGTGTGTGTGTGTGTGTGTGTGTTTAGGGACGAATGACGTAACGCTAACTCCAATAACACTTCAGAACTCTTGGACACAACACGCCTCGCCATCGGCCACTTAATGCGAAGTGTCTGCCCCAGCGCAGACATCGCTTGCAGCTAGATCATTGACCCCGGCAGGAGGTCTGGCAGAGCATCAGCAGTCAGATCGAACATTATTGTGAGTTGTGACGGTATCTCCAGACGCCGAGATTACGGCTAGCAGCGATGACGCAACGTCGGCTGCCCAGAGATCACGGACTGCGTTGCCCGTAGCCAATAAAAGTTATACTCGGCAAGGTCGGCGGACGGAATAAGCTTGTCGACAGAGTACTAGGAAAAGCCACCACGTCAAACGCTCGTCTTCATTCTCAACTCTTTCCAGCGGATACAATGACACGTTTTCGCGAGAAGAGATTTTGATATCTCCGTCTCGCCATCGATAATTTCCGCGATTTCCCTAGCCAGCATCTACAAACAGTGCAGTTTCCTGTCGAGTGCAACATTCATTTTCCATACTCCGTAGCACAGTGGTAGAGTGCCAGACTTCTAATCGAAAGGTCGCGGGTTCGATCCCCGCCAGGTCCTAGGATTTGTATCTGTCACTTCCCACTTCTTTCACCTCTGGCAATGTTGCTGACGTGAAAAATACCGAGTAGCACCGTGGTTCGGGACCCACGTTAAACTGTAGGTCCCCCTATAACTGGCTGGGTAAGTCAGTTCGAAGGTCGGAGGAAGGCAACGGCTTACCACCTCCAAACACGACCATGCATAGTAAAGCACTGTGGTGTTCAAACCAATCTTCGGATTGTTGACTGCTTTACCTTACCTTATTGCTTCTCATGTCTGTGTGATGACAGGTTTCCCTTTACGACAGAAGTCGTAATGTGAGTATTGCCTCGGTGGTTCCTACATTTCTTCTAAATCCAAACTGATCTCCCCCAAGATCGGATTCCAGCAGTTTTTCCATTTGTCTGTTAATAATTCGTATTAGTATTATGCAACCATGAATTATTTAACTGATAGTTCTGTAATTTTCACATTTGTCTGCACTTGTGTGGAACCGACTGGATGTACCTTGGTAGATGAGAAATAATCCGAGATGAACTTAATGTGCATAACATAATTACCACAATAAAATAATATCAGCTGAAATGTGAAGAATATATAGAACGTATGCCAGATGTAAGAATTACGAAAGCTCTTTAGCAATATAAACCAAGAGGCAAAAGATCTTTAGGAAGGCCGATGAAGAGGTAGCTTCACCATTATGAAAGACGTAACGGACCACCGCGGTGGAATGGCTGAACGCTCAAGGGCCCCTTCTCGGAGAGAGCGGATCTTCCACGTCGTAGGTTCGAGTCATACCTCGGGCATGGTCGTGTGTGTTGTCCTTAGGTTACTTAAACTTAGTTTAAGTATTTTGTAACCACATTACTTAAGTCCCACAGATTTACAAATATTAGAACATTTGAACGGAACGGATCAAAATGCCCAATCCTGGATGTAGATTAGATGGATTAGATTATCTGTTCGTCCCATAGATCCGTATTGAGGAAATCCTTGTGGATGTGGAGCATGTCAATATATTACTTTTTTTATTTTATTTTAATTTTTTTATTTCAAGTTGAAATAATAACACTAACAGTATGAATACATGCACCATTTGGTTCTATTAAAAATTCGTCAATGGAATAGAAGGAGTTGACAACTAATAAATCTTTCAGGACCCTCTTAAACTGAACTTTATTTGTAACAAACTTTTCTTTTGATGGTAGAAAATTATTGAAAATGTGTGTTTCTAAGTAGTGGACGTCATTTTGAACTAAGGTAAGTGTTTTTTAAGTTCTTGTGTAGATCGTATTTCTTCCTAGCATTGTATATATGAACAGAGTTGTTATATTATTCATGACAAATTTCATTAAGGAATAAATATGATAGGCATTAATGACTATGCCGAGTTCTTTGAAAAGTCTTCTGCAGGATGTTGGTGAATTTACTCCACAAGAAATACGTATTGTATGGTTTTGGACTCGGAAAACTTTTATTCGACTGAAAGAGTTTCCCCAAAATATTATACCGTATGACGTTATGGAATCAATGTAAGGAACGTATGAAACCTTTTTTTAATTTTGATGTCACCTACGTCTGATAACACTGGAATTGCAAATACAGATTTGTAAAGTCGTTTCTGCAGCTCTGTGGTGATATGCTTCTCCCAATTGAATTGATTATCGGGTTGTAATCCGAAGACAACCTCTTCTATCTGCTCTTATTCATACTTTTTGCATATACTGGATGGAAAACTCTTACATGTTCTGAATTCCGTTTAGTGAGTCTTTTCAAAGTTTAATGTCAATGAGTTACCTTTAAACCATTTATTAATATCTATGAAAATATCATTAGCGAACCTTTCTAGAACTAGACTCAACGTGTTATTTATTAAAATGCTTCTATAATCCGAAAACAAAACGAACTCTGCTTCTGGCAGTGTAATAGATGAGAGATCATTAATTTACACAAGAAAAAGCAAGATGATGATTACTTTTTATCCAGCCCTTGTAGATAAAGAACTCTAGACATTATCGTCAGTTTCTTGAGATGTCTGAATGTCTGTTTCTCAATTCCTGCTTATCATAATACCCTTTCAAATGTTTAAATGTTTGTATAGTCTATGGGACTTAACTACAGGGTCATCAGTCCCTAAACATACAAAATACTTATGAACTACTTACGAACTAGGACGGCACAAATATCCATGCCCGAGGTGGGATTCGGACCCCCGACCGTAGTGGCCGTGCAGACCGTGACTGGAGCGCCTTAGTCCCCTCGGCCACCGCGGCCAGCATAATACCCTTTTCAGATATTTCCGTTTAACCACTATCACTTACGACAGGAAATGAAAATGGAGATTCTAAAGTACGAAGAAAATCAAATAAAGCTTGGGAAGCATAACAAAATTGGATGCTCAGAGCAAGGCCGACATAAAAATTACGGAAAACACCCATTTCAGTTATATATGGGCTCTCTCTGTAAACTGCGGGAAAATTGTGACTGTCGGTTAATTGTGTACAAAGAGTCAGAAGAATAGCTTTTCTAGTATTGACTGTGTGATCTTTCTGAAAGGAAATTCGAATCGATTCTCGTAATTATGGCGATACTCTAAAGGCACATAATTTGAGCAGTAGCTCCTTGCAAAGAACGGATCCAAAATCTTACGGGAATATAGCAATATGGAATCGATAACCCCTGTCGCTAGCACTCAGTAGTCGTGTGAATAAAGAACCAGTTGTAAGTTTTCAAACTTATACTGACGTTTTGATCATCCGGTATTTCACAATATCGATATAGTCTGAATCTGTGCCAGTTAAATGTCAATATTGGAACACAAGATCTCTGTTCTAATGAGTATCAGAAATATGCTTCTACAGTTCATTGTATTTTTCGATCTCCTTTCTTGAGTACTGGTGTGATATCCGCAACTTTCCTGTCCTTAATTACAGATCTTTCGTCTAGCAAGGGGCTGTATATGATTGCTTAAAATGATGCTATTTCATCCGAGTGTTCGAAGGCAAATGTAATACAAAATAATTGATACGGGCTCTTTCGGACATGTTTGAAAAACAGACATAGTACATATGCCCCAATAAGCCACTGATAATTTCTGTGTGGAAGCAGAAATACGCTCGATCGCTTGAGGGAGTCCATTTTGGGCTGCTAGCAAAAGAAAGTAATGGCCACAGGGCACAGGGCTATGTTAAGAATTTGGACAGGAGGAAACGTCTACTTGGATAGCTTAATTAGTTAAGGCGATTGCTGCCACGAAGCAGGAAATTCAGGATCATATCTCGGACCAGCACAAGTTTTCAACTTCTCCATTTATTTCAGTGCGCTGCAACGATCGAGATGTTTCAATATAGCTAGAGTTATTTTACCTGATACAGCCTGAATAACTAAATATTATCCTGCAATCCTTTCAGTTTGATGACATTCTAGCAGATTTCATGTTGATTTCCATGTACATTTAAGTGAGGCACAATCTCAGGGTACTTAGTGAACGTCATTCCAGAACTGCCAAAGTTTCAAATATCGAAGAGGCAATGGCAGTCGATTATGGGATCTCGCAGGCTGTACCGATTGATGTTAGACCATTAATGTATGTGAGCCATAAGAAAGAATGCCAGCTAAAAAGTGATTATTCCGACCACTTGTTTCGTGCTTAAGTAGTGAGTGTCCGCAGATACAGGTGGCAGCACCTACTTCTGAAAAAAAAATATAGCGCGTATCACTTACAACTCGATAGCTCTCCCACGGTATCAAGTACAGAAACCGCAAGGATTACCATATGCAAATACCTGCTTACAAATGCGTGCAGAGTGAAACATTTCATGTTAGGTATTAATAACTGCGGAATCTAGTAGCAGTCGAGAATAACTGAAGAAGTTTATCAACACAATTTGCATTTTCGATACATTATGCTGATCATTCAGTCATGTTGTCTAACACTATTAACCGGTAAATGAGAGGTATGCCAGTTACAGTCCTGTCATGAATCTGATTGAGATTTTAATGAGTGCGTTTTCCAGCATGGAGTGTATAACGAATGCTGTGAAGCACGTATCAACCACCTACTACTAAGGTCGTCCGCTCTGTCCGTAGTTACCAGTTTGCAAACTGGTTTAGTTTAAAATCAACTGTTGGACAAATCCTTGTCTACAGTTGGAAGCATTCACCCTGATGGATTCTAATGATCATGTAACGTTGATTTTGTTCAGCAGTCGTGGCACGAATCTGCCGGCAACCCTTTTCATTCCCAAATATTTTGTCAAAATTCGCTACACTGATCTCCAAGTCACTCAAGACAGCTACACAATTTCTTTAGTAGCCCGACGTCAATCTGCGATGATTCAAATGTCTGTAAGGGTTATAGGACTTAACTGTGGGGTCATCAGTCCCTAAAGTTACAAACTACTTATGAACTAGCTTATACTAAAGACGGCACATACATACATGCCCGAGGGGGATTCGAACCCCCGACGGAGTACGGCCTCGCGCATCGTAGCATAGCACCACAATGTGCTCGGCCGCTCCACCGCGGCTGCGATGATTCTCGTGTGTTCGGGTCGTGGAAGTTGAACAATAATGACGTTTATATCAACTGACGTTTCGCTTTTTTTGAAACGGGAAAACCAACCCAAAAGTAAAATTACCCCATAATACCGTTCTCGTGCGCCGTTTTTAATGTTTCATACATTTCTGTTACAATTTTTCCGAGCGAAAATAGAATTTACCGCCGTACCTTCTTCACGAAAATGAACCATTGGGAAGACAACGATAACACGAAACTTTTGACACTATAAACAATTAAATGAGATTTTAGTATGCCTTAGGAGCCTCAGACGTATGATTTATTATTATTATTATTATTATTATTATTATTATTATTATTATTATTATTATTTGTTAAAAGAATTGACCGCCATTTGACTGAAAGTTTTTATTCTTAAGACCACGACATAAGCCGGCCGCGGTGGCCGAGGGGACTGAGGCGCTTCAGTCACGGTCTGCACGGTCACTGCGGTCGGGGGTTCGAATCCCCCCTCGGGCATGGATATTTGTGCCATCCTAGTTCGTAAGTAGTTCATAAGTAGTTTGTAAGTTTAGGGACTGATAACCCCGTAGTTAAGTCCCATAGACTATACAAACATTTGAACATTTTTTTTTTTTTTTTGTTAAAAGAATTGACCGCGATTTGACTGAAAATTTTTATTCTTAAGACCACGACATAAGCCGGCCGCGGTGGCCGAGGGGACTGAGGCGCTTCAGTCACGGTCTGCACGGCCACTACGGTCGGGGGTTCGAATCCCTCCTCGGGCATGGATATTTGTGCCGTCCTTAGGATAAGCTAGTTGATAAGTAGTTTGTAAGTTTAGGGACTGATAACCCCGTAGTTAAGTCCCATAAGCTTAACAAACAACAACCACGACATAAGGAAACCTGTCTGACAACTTTTATCACTGCACTTGAAAATGGCGTAAGGCCGAAACCAGGTTGTGATAATAAACAAAAAACTTTCAGTCAAATGGCGGTCAATTCTTAAAAACAAAATTTAAATGAGAGGACGGAATAGGAAGGAAAGGCCTTAGCTGTGCAGTGGCGAAAAGTGAACATTCGAGCCTGGCCATGATTGGACCCGAGGTTTTTCGCTTCGGAAGTAAGATTAGGCTAGGGCACCTGGATATAGACTGGCATGCGCATCCGCCATTTTTGTTCCTTCGCACCGACGAGAGACGGCAAAATAGGGCAATCAGTATGCTTTCAGCATGGTGGCAGTGCAGGTTTGAATTGTTCTAACTGTCCATAAAATGGTTTTGTCTCTCTGTGGACCCTGAAAGTCGTATTAATAATAAACTATCTTCGTGAGAAATAGACCCAGTACGGACTTCAAAACTATGCGGATTAAATCGTTTGTAATTAGGCACGATTTCAAAATATTGAAAACGGCAGGTTTCAACATTTGCTGCTGGATCCGATGCAACAATGTTTGTTACCGACTTTTATTTATACATATATTGGCGATAACAAACAGTATCAATATATAGACTAAAACAATATTAATTACTTTTAAAGGTACATGCTGTTTTTACTAACTGCAATGGCTCATACGGATCGTACTTGTAAACCAAGTTCGAAACTACTGCGATGTTAAAATGCACGAACTTCTATGAGTCTACGTAATAGCTATGTTGTAGTTTCTGACAAAGTGTCTTACCTCCAAATTGGACCCTTCTTATTCGCCTGATGAAGGCAATCGGTTTTTAATGTCTTAATTAGGTGCTTTTTGCCATAAGTCATAACTGAAAACATTTTTAAACGTCTACTTTGTTTCGTATTATCTTATTAAAAAAAAAAGATTTTTAAGTTTCATTTTGAAGACATCCAATTTGAAATAGAAAATAGAGCGAATGATTAGAAACGACTTAATTTGACAGGAATATTTTCAGTGATCCATTCCTCTCATAAATCTATTATTGCAGCCTAGTTTATCACGGTAATGTACTTCCATAGCTTGTGCAATATGAATTTTGAAAATATTCCATAAAAAGCACAGACCTGGGATTGTATTCTGATCAAATTTAACACACTACATTGAAAAACGTATACTTATCGCGAAGCTATGAAAGTGCAGTTGGCATCCAATAAAACTGATATGTCCAATGAGAAGATATTGCACCGAATACAAACCCAGATAGGCAAATTTAAAAAAAAAAATTACCACTTTTCAAGCAGAATTAAAGTAATTTATTATGACCAGATTAATTTTTAATTCAAATATTTATTTAATCCGTGATATATGTATTAGAAGTGAAGCAAGCGACATTTCAGACAATAACAGTAAAGAACTCCGCCTTTGAGAAGCTCACGGTGTCGCCGCTTGGAACAAAAATGGCGGCGGAAAAAATGTTCAAATGTTTGTATAGCTTATGGGACTTAACTACGGGGTCATCAGTCCCTAAACTTACAAACTACTTATGAACTAGCTAATCCTAAGAACGGCACAAATATCCATGCCCGAGGGACGATTCGAACCCCTGACCGTAGTGGCCGTACAGACCGTGACTGGAGCGCCTCAGTCTCCTCGGCCACCGCGACCGGCCCGCTTCTCACAAAGCGTACGCTACGGAGGTAGCGCCCCTGTCGTGCATGACCTCTTACGCCTGCCATTTCAGACTTCCGCACGAAGGCGGACGTTACTATAGTCGAGCCGAAATAGCATGATCCCTGGTGCTTGCGCCAATCAGCTTTGAGCGTCGGCTGCGACTGCAGACCATTGGAGTAAGTCAAACGCGAGCTCTGCTCTGCGCATGCGTGCGTTCGGCTGCGCTCTGCGCTTTTGCCAGTTCTGTCAGGCAACAGCGACTGTTAAGCTATACTGTCAGGCAGCGAACTCACTATTCGGCAACACGGTTGCATTCAGTTTCCGCAGCTGGGGCGGTCTCCCAGCCCAGTAGGCGGAGCCAGGGATCATCGTATTCCGGCCCGACTATAGCGCATGTGCGGTGAGGTAAAGAACCATACGTCCCCGTCGCACAGAAATAGGCCTATAGATAATCAGAAATGGCGAGCATAAGATAGCATGAACGATAATGACGCTATTAGTGAGTGATCGCGCGCGACTTTTTGCATACGACTACGCACGACAAGAACCCCCTTTAGTTTAGAAATTTATGCTGATGAGGTAGCCACTCTGATATTCCATCATGTTCGTCGCCGCAAAAAGGCAATCGACGGTACTAGGTACATAACATGTTCTTGGAACGTACCACAAAAGGCGCTTTTTGTTTGCTCTACAATGATTTACGAAAACAAAGACAAGTTTTTACAATTCCACAAGAATGAGTGTGGAATCATTTGCTGAACTGCTGCAACTTATAAGGGATCCAATAGATGGAATGGATACCAATTTTCGCCGGAGCATATGCCAAAAAGAAAAACTCGACGTTACTTTAAGGTACGTAGCTACTGTTAGTTTCGTTTATACTGCTGAAAAGAAGATTTTCAATTACAGGCTTAGTCGTGCTCGACGATACATCGAATGTACTTTCGGGATTTTAGCTAATAAATGGCGAATTTTGCATTGTCCACTAGATGTAAAAATTGATATTGTCAAGACTTGTGTTTTACAAAATTTCATTCGTATCAGAGATGGCATTAGAGACTATGACGGACTACACTATTTTCAAATAACAATTGAAACGCCACAACATCACACTAGAAATGCAAGAGGTCCTGCATCTTACCGAGATTTCTTTGCTACATATTTTATTAATGAAGCCCAGGTTTCACGGAAAAAAATATATGTAACTATGTTAAATTTAGAAATCGATGTACATAAAAGTCTGAAAATACATACGTATTTATACTCACAAAGGGCTTGTTTTTCTTCCACATACTGTAGATGACCTCTAAATCTCTCCACTACTTCTTCCCTTAAAGCTTTTCATTTATTTTTGTCACTGTATTCCTTTATAGTATAGTTCCATAGTGCTGGTCTTTGTTCCACTTCCATTCTAAGCAACTCTGTATCGATGCAATTCTCTGATAGCACCGTTTTTAAGCTACTTCATTTTCTGGGTTTTGATTCGTAAGAGCAGTGGAATCAACAGCCACACGCGACAATGCGCGACTAGCCGCGAGCGACTGGTCGCCTCAGTGGGAACTCAGCCGGATTCGAATCCCAGCCTGACTCAAGTTTTAAAGTTGTCGCCAAAGTGCAGAGCTGGCCTAGTGCAGCTGACTTCATTCTTTCCCTTTTTTTCTTACTTCCTCCTTCCGCTCATTGTGATAAATGACACCAAAAGACCAACGAAACGGGTGGTGTCGAAGGTAGTAAATGTACTGCAGTAGGGAGCACCGCCAATGAGTATGGAAAACGTATTTAAACAATCCTATCCTGCAGGAATATACCACTGTTTCGAGGGAAGGCATGAAGACATTCAAATGATCAGTTTGGGGAATCATTTATGATTCAAGAAGTTGTCAACAGCAATAATGCAGAACCTTGCAAGAGGCAGCAACAAGTGACTGTCTCCTCCAAAATTTCTGAGAGACTTGTCCATTGGCTCAACGCCACCTAGAGCCTCATCGCGCATCGGCGCCAACCAGTAATACGGGATGCTGGCCCTGCAACCAACATACGACGCCACATTAGTTGCCTCGCCCCTTCCCCCATACATCGCGAACGCTTGGCTCCGTCCGGACAGGAAATCAGCATACCAATGAAATGGAACCCACTAAAGATTGTGTCATGTGTTAGCGAAGACTTGCTTGTATTTAAATAGGCAGGTAAGAGTTATTTAACTGGTCGGAAAAAGTAACTAGCTGCCCGCCACAGAAGGTTGCGGGCAGTCATAAGACTTCTAGTGTCATGCGCTGTGACGCAAGCCACACGCCCATATATCTCGTGGCTCCCACCGCGCATGTGTGACGTCACACTCCGCGGCTGAGGTTGAGAAGTACACTGGAGCCAGGCAACTAGAAGCTCTCTATACTGCTTCCTACAACACACGAGTGAAAACGAGGAAACCTAAGACTGAGTCAGTTCTACGCACTATATTGCAGTAGCGCAGCCAGGATTTGGTTCTGAAGGGGCTATTTTTTTTTTTAAAATAAAGCCTATTGAATTTATTAATCTACGACTTATTTTTACACTTTTTATAAGTTAACCAATTATTCTACCAAAACAATTGCACAAGAAATAAAATGAGTAGGTTCGCATTGGTCTGTAAGTAGAAGAGGAGCAACGTGGTAGTCTTGTGTAGTTCGCGAACGAACTAGTTCGGAAGAGCGCTCCCATAGGCGAACTACGCGAACTAGTTCGCAGATCCCTCGCCTCTTAGTTCCTCCGCTCCTTTTTCGATGACTGACGGGTAAAGGCGAGAGGACGCGAGAGCGCGCAGTATCTCGTGATTCCCTTCTGCCAGTTGCAGTTATTTCGAGCTGAGATGCAGCTCAGCTGTAGTTTTAGTAGCGGTAGCAAAAGCCTAAACGAGCGGACGAACTAAAAAGAGCCACCTACTTCGCGGCCGAGCTGCGAACTAAAAGGAGAGCTACCGGTCGCGAACTAAAATATGCGCGATAGGTCGCGAACAGATTTAAAAATCACGTGTTTGCCTTCTGCTGATGAGAGCCATTTCGAGGTTAGCGTCTGTCTGATAGATTACGTAGTTCAGTGCTACAATATTTCTGCTTTGAAGTATTCTGCACTCTGCAGTATCTCACTAATAAATTACATAATGCCAAGATATAGAGATAACTCTAAACTTAAACGCGAGAAATTATCCACAAACTGTTTCTTTTGGTTTGCGTGATATCGTTAGCGGCTCAAGCAGCAAGCTCATGAAGCAGCTAGGTGGGGGAACTTCTTCCTCCACCTGCATGCGCAGACCACGCCGCTCAGCTGTCACGGGGAGCGGACGAACTAAAAGAACGAACTAGTTCGCGGCAGAGCCGCGAACTAAAGTGAGCGCTCCCAAACGCGAACTATTATGCGCAAGTCTACAACGTGGTGGAAATGGAGTGAATATAATCAGCTCGTAAAATAATTAAGCAGCATCTGTGTTACTAGCCAAAGAGAAAGGTCTGTATAGTTTAATTAACATGAGACTATGTGCAAAAACTGAACTAAAATAACACTATTATTGTTCATAAGATTCCACTCGGTGGCGCCGTTGACGAGCTATGCAACGGGTCGCGGCATATGATTAGCATAGCAGTAACAAAAGCGGCAGCATGAAAGCTGGTCGCGGCGGCATTAAAACCGCTCTCAGTATCAGCAGCACACGTTCTCAGTGGCGGCATCGCGTTGGCGACTCATTTTCACGTTCACGTGGGTACGCCACTGCTCAACTGCACTATCAATAACACTCTTCAGAGTCTTTAAGACTGTTCGCGTTTTCGGCTACTGTTGCAAGTGCCCGTGCTGTTGATATTTCTTTGAAGAGCGCATGCGGCCGAGCACATTGAGGCGCTATGCTCCGATGCGCGAGGCCGTTCCCCGTCGGGGGTTCTAATCTTCCCTCGGGCGTGGCTGTTTGTGCTGTCTTTAGTATAAGGTAGTTTGTAAGTAGTGTGTAAGTTTAGGGACCGATAACCCCGCAGTTAAGTCCCATAAGCTTAACAAACATTTAAACAGTATGTAACTGAGCCAAATAAACTACCCATTCCTACCCATTTGCTTCATGTCGCTACCACAGATCCGTAGCCTAATGACTTTGTATGATCACATAAGTTTAGCTACATGTCTGATATCACTTGTAATTCATTATTTTGTTAGTAATATTGGACATTTAAGCCAGTTTATTCTCACCCTTCTATGTTATAGATACTTGACCTCCAACGACTAAAAAGACAAATTCCAAGCTGGTACCTGCGTCCCGCCTCACCCACGCACTAAAAATGTCTTGTAAAACTAATATTACCAGTAATATATACCTTTCCTAGTGTGTACACTGCCAGGTTTTATATAAAACAAAGCCGATGCTGAAGGAGACAGATTAGGTAACGTAACAATAAAGGCGGTAGTTGACTTCTATTGGGCAGTAAAATAATGTATACTGGTCACAGTACAGAGGATATAAAACGCAGATTGGCGATGGGAAGAAAAGCGTTTTTGAAAAACAGAAATTTGTTACACCGAATATTTAATGTAAGCGTACAGAAGTCATTTCTAAAGGCATTTGTGTCGAGTGCTGCCTTGTATGGGTGTGAGAGTGAAACATGGGTGATAAACAGTGCAGGCAGGAAAAAGATAGAGGCTTTTCAAATGTGGGCTACAGAAGAATGCTGAATATTAGGTGGTTTGATCGCGTAACTAATGAGAAGGTACTGGATAGAACCGGGGAGAAATGAATTTCTGGTATACCTTGACTACAAGAAGGGATCGATTGATATGACACATTCTTATACATCAAGGAATCGTGAAAGCACAAGATAATTTCTTCAGGAAATTTCTGCTGTTGAATTTATTTTGTTAGGACAATTGTTGTAATTTATATCTTGTGTCATATTTTATCAATGTTCAATAAGTGTCACACTAGTCGTCTTTGAAAAGTAATGTACTTGCATCATCTATACTAGAAGTTTATTTGCCACTTATTTTTGACAAGATGCAACTAAATGCCAGCAATTTCATTGTTTCATACAATTGATCATAATTTTCGATTTGCACCTGTAATCTATCCACCCTCGTGCTGTTTTCACGAGATGCGTGTAGGAGAGATCAATATACTGGTAATATCTATGCTGATGCTTAACTTCTTAAAATACACAAACCTCTGTATATTAAAACAGAAGATGTATCTACAACAGATAAGTGCTACAACCCACCACCACTGGTCATTAGTCCGTAGCTTACAAACTACTTAAACCTAGGTAAACTAACCTAAGGACAAACACACACACCCATGCCCCAGGGAGGACTCGAACCTCCACGGCGAGCAACCGCGCGCTCCTCAGCGAGACGCTTTAGACCGCTCGGCTACTCCACCGCGGCTGAAGATGCCATTGTGACGAAATCGGTCGATGGGGAATTTTAAAATTCGTATGGTCTTTACGGGAGTTATAAGAAGAGGAAGCAATAATGTGAGAAACGAACGCTCTCGAAACTTTGACAGAAGCCCATACTGTGATGATTGTGTCTCTCTTGCAGCGTCTGCCTCTGAGTTGGTCGATCATTCGTGTGTAGTAAATTAACTGGGCTGCTCAAAACAATTAACAGACCAGGTGAGATATCATTCATAATATACACTTGGTAACATATTTTATTCATATATTGGTTACAGCTGTATTTTGTGTGTGATACAGTACGACATTTTCCTGCCTCTTCTCTTCACCTGTGGTTTACATGGTGTTTACTTAGAGCAAGGCACCCTGTGAGTACCAAAATATCGAAAAGTTATTCCCTTTTCCCTCTAATACGGTTTTTGATCACCTCAGAAGGCCAGAATAGTTGCACACCTGCATGTTATGAACAGTGTGAGGTAATCAATCAGCTCTTGAGGGATATTTGTCTACTCTTCCATGAGTGCAATATCCAGCTCTGCAACCATTGTGGGAGGTGCTGGTCTGGCAGCAATGCATCTAACATGTGCATGCCCAATCGGGTAAAGTCCAGTGAGCAAGCTGGCCACTCCATTAGCCCAAGTCCCTCAGCTTCAGGCATGTTGTCCATGGATGCAGCTCTTTGGGAACGACCGTTATCGTACACCAGAAGGAACCCATCTCCTATGGAACCAGGGCACAACAAAACGTTATCCCTTTACCTCTGAGCAGTCAAAGCTCCTTTCTGAATGACATACTGTCTCCTTCCCACGCCATTCATCCACCACCATGATATGGTGATGTTCCTGCACAGAAGCTGGATTGTTCCAAGTGCCACATTCTCTGCAGTTAAAGGAATGAAGATTGTCAGATTGAACACAAAATCTCGAATCATATTTGAACAGATCCCAGTGCCGTTTGTGACGACTCCAATGCTATTGTTCCTCCTCCCAGTTTATGTGGGAGTCTCGTGGTTTTAATGGGACACACGCCATAGGCCTTCTGGCGCAGAGGCTACATTCCCGAAGGCGATTTCGGACTGTTTGTGTTGATATTGCGCGTCCTTTTCCTGCCTGAAAAGTGCGTTGCAGCTGAGTTGGATTTGGCATCCTGTCTCAACGGGCTTTTAACTGGAGATAACGGACATCGCTTTCTGAAGTTGCCCATGGATGACCTTGGCCTTGTCTTCTTTAAACGGTTCCTGTTGTCTAGGTCCTGGAATTTACACTTTATGACACTCCAATAGCTGCAGCCACCTTCCTTTGTGTTTGTTCCACTTTCAACCTTCCTATGGTTCTCTATTCAATAGCTTGGAGTAAGTTTGATGTTGTTGCAGTGCACTACTTTCTCATTACACTATTTGACTCCAACTGCTTGTGGAATTCCTTTGGGCCGCGGTGGAGTAGCCGAGCGGTCTAAAGCGTCTCGCTGCGGAGCGCGCGGTTGCTCGCCGTGGAGATTCGAGTCCTCCCTGGGGCATGGGTGTGTGTGTTTGTCCTTAGGTTAGTTTACCTCGGTTTAAGAAGTTTGTAAGCTACGGACTGATGACCACACAGTTTGGTCCGATAGATTTACAAACATTTGAACATTTTGAATTCCTTTGGTAGAGTAAACTGAAGTAAACACCAACACCCTCTGCAGCAACTTACTATTATTACTACTATATCGGTTGCTGTAATGTTGTTCACTCCATCCCGTAGAATTGCTGATGACAATACTTCAGAACCTAGATATTTCATCTGATTCTCTAATTATGGTGAGCAGAATCGTAACGAAGTTGTAAGGTGTCTAGAATTGCTGAAGTCCTTACAAAACATTTTTATGTAGAAAAACAGAACCGGCTCATTTAACTGAGCATTTTGAAACCTCACACATGGTAATTGCGTTGATAATTAGAAACATTAATTAAAATCTTAGCAAAAGTAAGGATATTATGCTGGATATATTACGCGGCTGCCGCTGGACAAACATTTTAAAACTACATAGCATGGTATGGAAGCCTTGTAAGGTGTGGTGGTGAAAAAATGAGAAATGGATAGGAATGATTCCGGCTGGGCAAGGTTAATGTGGGCTAATACAATAGGAAGACAGGAGCGGCTGACCCTGAATTAATTACTGATATTTAACATCACATCAAATCATTTCCATGATTTGCCCTGTTTCAGTTCTAATTGTAATGAGACTCTTCCACTTCCTGCAAATGGCATAAAATATAATTAATAATTTGTCCCCACCAAAAATGTAACGAACTAACTGGGATCTGACGACTAATAATGTTGAAAAAACATCTTTCAAATCCAGCAATATTTATTAAACCTTTTTAAGCAGGATAAAACACAATAGTAACAGTAAATGAAGTCTGCAATACATTGTATAGGTCGCTGTATTGGTTAAAGTCATAAAGTGGATAAAATATGACTATTTGACGCGTTTCGGGCTGGGCCATCATCAGAATCTGTGAAAGGGACATAGTAATGTTACAATATAAGAACAGAAATATTATAAAAACACTTTACAAATTCGTTATAAAGAAATTTAGCGCACGTACCCTGCATACATAGATTGCAAGTATGTCAGTACAAATGGATACATGTTGTTCTTGTAACATTATGGATCACGGTAATACAGGTTTATAGATTTTGGTCACCAGATGGCGTGCCGTTCTTGAACATAAAGCCTAGTGCCGCTGTGACCAGTGAAAAACGCTAGGTGGAATTACAATATAGCAATACAAAAACAAAATGTTACTTTTTACAAATGATTTTTACAAATGCTTGTTAAACCATGTCTTACGGGGTAACAAAAATGAACAAATGCCACATGATGTGTTATGCAACAAATCATGAGTGGGTCTAGAGATGAAGCATAAGATGGCAAAGCTGGATATTATAAACAAGTTAACAGTATTTACAAGAAAAAGTACATACAGAATCATAAAAAATAAAGGCAGTAATGATGAACATCATAACGATGTACTAACAAACAATATGTATTTGATGCTTAGATACTAGTACAGGGCGCCAAGTTTGATTACATTGTCTAGGTATTACTGGCTAACAGATGTTCAATACATCGAGTCTAATAATATAACAAAACGACAAATGCCATATAATGTGTCCCGGTAAGGCACGTGTGGTTCAGAGTGGATTGTCACAGTTCAGATGGTGGGAGATAAACAATTATTACACTTGAATGGTTATAGTCTACAATCATGTGATAATTGTCAAATAAAGTTACAGTAATGAAACATGGAGAAATTAGAAGGGATGGAATGAAATTACAGCTTATGATAATAGACATAGCTATGACAAATATAGTGACAACAGGGCAGTCTATTTACATATATATACACACAAGCTTATAGAATTATGATTAACATCGTAACAATGGTCATGCATATTTTGTGTACATGTGCTTATTAGGAAGTATATAGGGCGCCAGGTCTGCGCACCATTACTTGTGTATGAAAGTGTTGTCTGGATACACAGTGTGTCTTATCAGTAAAGATTACACTTGTATGTACAAATAAATCAAAGAAAAATTAAAATATAAATAATATTTGCCACCTTATCTAGATGATAGCGGCTGTTTCCCCACTTCCCCCTTTTTTAATGGTAGGCATAGCTTGCTTTCGCCATTAACCCACTCATCTATATCATGAGGTGCCATGCTACGATGCGCGAGGCCGTTTCTTGTTGGGGGTTCGAATCCCCCCTCGGGCATAGATGTTTGTGCCGTCTTTAGTATAAACTAGTTCATAAGTAGTTTGTAAGTTTAGGGAGTGATGACCCCGTAGTTAAGTCCCATAAGCTTTACAAATATTTGAACATATGTCACGATAGATTCGCCACCTGCAGAACCACCGTATTAGGGTAAAAAACACTTCAGAACAATCCTTGCGTGCAATACGTGGTGGAAGAAATCGTCTGTCCAGTTTTTAAGACAGGAAAATGCAACGGCATAGAATGCTGCTTTTGTTTGGATCATCTCTGTCTCCTCTACTTACAGTTACTGGTACAGATTCTACAGTGACGAGTAATATTCGTGTACTGGTCGAACGAGGGTTTTTTAAGCTATTTCCTGCTACTTTGGCTGCGAAATAATCGTAATTACTATAACAACAGAGCGCGTTGATTATCATCTGCAACTTACATAATAATTATCTTAACAACTGCTACTTCCGCTGTTTGATATGGACATATTTGTAATGCAAGTAGTTCATCTAACAGTTAATACAGAGTTATCAGAAGTAGTTTGAAAGTATTCTATGGATATTGCAGGGTAGGCTGTGCTAAGTAATAATATTTAACAAAATAATTCGATACGTTGCGCCGTTTCCTATTGAATTGAGATCGCGCAAAATCTCATTTGTTGTTTACAATTTTTAATTCGAACTACCGCCGTAGTTACGACAATAACATTCCATATGTGCCAGGAGTAACATCAGAGATTTCTTGCATGGGCGGTGTACGTTAAGACAGGCATTCAGCGAAAACTCGTTCTGTTCATTCAAAATCTCGTCCGGTTTTCTCCTTGTATCCTGCCAATAGACTTATTTAAATTTCACGATGCGATCAGCTTTTTATATCTGTATGTGAAGAATACTTGTAGCGCGAGTTGAAACCGGTATCCCAAATAAACAAAATGTCCCAGTTGCCTCTGTCTTACTTCATTGTATTAGCGCGACCTCGTACGTCGCCTCTCTGATTATGAAACTGGTTGAGTGAGACGTGCAAAGCAGGCGCGCCAAGTCTGCTTTCTCTGTCACAGCTCTTCTTTCGCCTTGGGAACTGCAAGCAGGCGCCTGTAATCCTAGTGTTGACGAGGACAATTCCATTAACGACTTTAATACCAGAAAAGACATATTTCCGATTAAACCAGATAATATGTGATTAGTGTTTTACATTAATATCTGCATCTTAGTCTATACTCCGAAAACCGCCTTATGGTGCATGGCTGAGGGTACTTCGTACCATTACTGGTCATTTCCTTGGCCGCGGTGGAGTAGCCGAGCGCCACGTTATGAATGGTGCGGCCTCCCACGTCGGAGGTGCGAATCCTCCCTCTGGCATGGGTGCGTGTGTTGTCCTTAGCTTAGTTTCACTTACTTTAAGTAGTTTGTAAGACAAGGGTCTGATGACCAACGTAGTTTGCTCCAAAATGTTCAAATGTTTGTTAAGCTTAAGGGACTTAACTACGGGGTCATCAGTCCCTAAACTTACAAACTACTTATGAACTACTTACGAACTAGGACGACACAAATATCCATGCCCGAGGGGGGATTCGAACCCCCGACCGTAGTGGCCGTACTGACCGTGACTGAAGCGCCTCAGTCACCTCGGCCACCGCGGCCGGCTAGTTTGCTACCACAGAATTAAAAACATTTGAATGTTTTCATTTCCTTGCCTGTACCACTGCCAGACAGAGCGAAGGAAAAGTTACTGTATACCTGCATACGAGTAGCAATTTATTTTACTTTATCGATTGAAAAAAAAACAGCCACCAGTTGCAAGATTGCAGATTTATTCACAACCGGTTTCGAGAAATTATTGCCCTTCTTCAAGTAACTGAACAGGAAACAGTTAAGAATAATACACAAATACACTACTGGCCATTAAAACTGCTACACCAAGAAGTAATGCAGATGATAAACCGGGATTCATTGGACAAATATATTATACTAGAACTGACATGTGATTACATTTTCGCGCAATTTGGGTGCATAGATCCTGAGAAATCAGTACCCGGAACAACCACCTCTGGCCGTAATAACGGCCTTGATACGCTTGGGCATTGAGTCAAACAGAGCTTGGATGGCGTGTACGAGTACAGATGCCCATGCAGCTTCAACACGATACCACAGTTCTTCAAGAGTAGTGACTGGCTTATTGTGACGAGCCAATTGCTCGTCCACCATTGACCAGACGTTTACATTTGGTTAGATATCTGGAGAATGTGCTGGCCAGGGCAGCAGTCGAACATTTTCCGTATCCAGAAAGGCCCGTACAGTACCTGCAACATGCGGTCGTGCATTATCCTGCTGAAATGTATGGTTTCGCAGGGATCGAAAGGAGGATAGAGCCACGGGTCGTAACACATCTGAAATGTAACGGCCACTGTTCAAAGTGCCGTCGATACGAACAAGAGGTGACCGAGACGTGTAGCCAATAGCTCCCCATACCATCACGCCGGGTGATACGCCAGTATAGCGATGACGAATACACGCTTCCAATGTGCGTTCAACGCGATGTCGCCAAACACGATCATGATGCCGTAAATATAACCTGAATTCATCCGAAAAAAATGACGTTTAGCCATTCCTCCATCCAGGTTCGTCGTTGCGTACATCATCGCATGCGCTCGTGCCAGTGATGCAGCGTCAAGGGTAACCGCAGCCATGGTCTCCGAGCTGATAGTCCATGCTGCTGCAAACGTCGTCGAACCGTTCGTGCAAATGGTTGTTGTCTTGCAAGCGTCCCCATCTGCTGACTCAGAGATCGAGACGATCCGTTACAGCCATGCGGATGAGATGCCTGTCATCTCGACTGCTAGTGATACGAGGCCGTTGGGATCCATCACGGCATTCCGTATAGCCCTCCTGGGCCCACCGATTCCATATTCTGCTAACAGTCATTGGATCGCGACCAACGCGAGCAGCAATGTCGCGATACGATAAATCGCAATCCCGATAGGCTACTATCCGACCTTTATCAAAGTCGGAAACTTGATGGTACGCATTTCTCCTCCTTACACGAGGCATCACAAGAAAGTTTCACCAAGCAACACCGGACAACTTCTGTTTGTGTATGAGAAATCGGTTAGAAACTTTCCTCATGTCAGCACGTTGTAGGTGTCGTCACCGGTGCCAACCTTGTGTGAATGCTCTGAAAAGCTAATCATTTGCATATCACAGCATCTTCTTCTTTCGGGTCTGTTACACGTCATCTTCGTGGTGTAGCAATTTTAATGGCCAGGAGTACACAAATATTACATAATATTCGCAGTAGAATTAAAGGGACAAGCAGTACACTATATAAAGCTTTCTCGAAAAGTGATAAAATGTGAAATATTAATACGCTATTGATAACATAAGGAACTGTACGAAGTATTCAGTTCATATCAACGAAAAAAATTAGTTACTTACATTAATTGTGCCCTATAGGTTGACATAGAGTGCAGAGATCATGCTAGAACTCGTAAACTAAGTTGTTAATATGCGAGTCTTTGGATAAACCATGTAGTGGACGTAAAGAGAAAAGGGGAATAATGTTATAGGATGTAAGGGTCATATAATACAGTATTCGTAAGAGAAAACGGAATGTTGAGGATGGAAAACCAGCATACTAACTGCCCAATCTTTGTGGTCCTAACGCGAAATGTATGCAGACGGCATGCAGTCAGGTTCACATGCCGACCCTCTAAGTTTCCTCGACATTGTTCATGGAAAATAACACCGTCTACCTTCCAAATATTCATATTTGGGCTCCTGTACCATCTTTCTAACACTCGCTAGTTCTCCAACCTACCGGTAACAATCTGAACAAATTGCTGCTGGTAAGGTTCCGAAACACTCTAGCATGATTGTAGAATGGGTCTCGTATGCAGTCCTCTTAACAAATGAGCCACGTCTTTCGTATTTTCTCCCAAAAAACCGACCATACGCCTTACCAACGACTGCTCTGCATGTTTGTTCCATTTCATTTCGCAATTAACTGACGTGACTTTAATAGCCGACATTGTGCGTGACTTTGTCAAGCAGCACACAATAATGCTGTATTCGAACACTACGCGATTTTTTCCTTCTCGACTCCTTTAGTTTATATATATTTTTTTTAACATTTAGAACCAGCTGCGTGACTACTTGAAGACGATTAGGAATTTATCAATTTGTATTCCGATACGCAAATACGTTCGATCCCGTGCTTGAATACAGTCATAGGTGCGAGCAAGAGGAAGTAATTGGCAGGGGGGCACTACCATCATACTACGCTGTATGTTGAGAATTTTGGCAGGACGGGAAACTTGTCTGGATAGCATAACTGCTCAAGTCGACCGCTGGTCCTGAGCAGGAAATCCGGCTTCGAATCCTAGTCTAGCACAAATTTTCAGCTTTGCCATTAAATTATTTCATTGCACTGCAACAATCACTATGTCTGAATATTTCGAATCTATAAACTAAAAATTTCTCCTAGTTATCTTGTATCTTCCGCCTCGTCTCAGCATGCTGATTTTGGTGAATTTCGCTGTTGCATTGCGTGTGTGTGAACGAATGAGTGTTCTTTGTGAATCCTCCTCCCAGTAGCGTTAAATCATGTATAATTTAGGCTGGGCATTGTCCGCATTAATCCACGTAAGAGATGCATTTTTATTGTATTAACAAAATTGGTTCCCCATTTTGTTTGTTTTGGATAAACAAGTTTAAGTTCAGCGTAATCCGTAAGTTGTCTATAAATTGTAGTTTTAGAGCACCTTTCCTCGTTTAATTAATATTATTATTCACAAGGTCAGATGCAAATTTTCTTATGTCTAAATTCCGTTGCGCCATAAATGTTTTCTTAGCCACCTTTCTTAGATAACTTTAATTGTGGTGGCATGCTTATTAATGTCTGTGTGTAATAACGTGTGAGCTACTATGTATATTGGCCACTGTAGTATTAACTTCCTGTTATTGAAGTTATCAGTTTGGGCCAGGGAACAAGGTTTTATGGCAGGGAGTAACCGATAGTTCACGCGGACCTTATTTGCTCATATTAGTGATAAAACAAAGCTCTTGTTTCGTACAGTGGTCGACTTTTAAAATTGAATTTTGCTGCTAACAATTACTTCATTTACTCATTTTAGGGAGTGATCTTATTGTATAAATAGAAGGATAGATGCCAAGATGACAATTTTTATCTTTTACTTATCGTGTTGTCAACTGGTCTCATTGACATTAAATTGCTTATTATAGTGCTCCACATAAAATCTAGTAGGTTTACAGGATGATAGTTATAACTAAAATCATGTGCTGGTGGATAGATATAAAATGGATATCTGGTCAAAATTAAGACTGTAAAATATACATAAAATAATAAGTTCCGTAGCGCACATGACTAGTTGAGCACCTCCTTAACTATTTTAATTTTTACCACCCATCCATTTTATATTTCACTATCCAAAAGCATATGATTTTGGTTATAACTACTATCCAGTAAACCTACCAGATTTTATGTGGAGCACTATAATAAGCAGTTTAATGACAATGAGACCAGATGATGTCACCATAGTGTCGAAACCAATCGTCTTGAATATCTATACTTCTATTGATAACAATTATTTCCCGGCTCAGCATACCCGCAACACCCTCAGACAATTTTCAGACTGTTTTGGGACGGCCCTTATAAATTGTTAGCAGTTTGCTTAAATTCTAACACTGTTCATCTTAAGGACCGGATGTAGCTGTTGTTAAGAGAATCCTTATTAGGTTGCACACGTTGGTAGACGCGATCTGTTGGCATAGTAATATGAGGAAGTGCAGTCTATCAACGAAGATAGTAGCTTACAGAAAACTCGTTCGACCAAATACATGAATGTTGCTTGTCATTGTGGGGTCTCGATAAAAATGTTGACATGTTTTGTAATTCTATGGGACCAAACTACGTTGGTCATCAGTCCCTAGACTTACAAACTACTTAAACTAAGTTAAACTAACCTAAGGACAACCACACACATCCTTGCCCGAGGGAGGATTCGAACCTCCGACGCGGGATGCCGCGTGATCCGCAACGTGGCACTCCAAAGCGCTCGGATACACGCGCGCGTCGATCTTTACAAGATGCGATTTATGAAGAAGGGTTTCATTTAATGTCAAACTGATTTCAGATCAATAATAATATTCACGTTGATTAGACAACGGATTACAGTAGTGCTAGTTCATCTCCACTTCCCCTTTACAGACTACAATTTTCTATTTATGCATATTATCTGTCAGTACTTGCAGTACATTTAGCAGTATTAGTGAACATGGTAATATTATACACTTCGTGTTAGTCACGCAAAGAGTACAGCTGTGCACGTAAAAAACGTTTCTTTCAGACTTGTTGTAGAAGAAGGTGGAAACAAGCGTTTATCCTTGCGTATAATCTTTTCCTAATTCGAAATATTTAAACATTTCGTCCGTTCAAACTATGAAATAAATCAAATGGCAAAGATAAAAATTTATGCTGGACCGGGATTCGAAACCGGATTTCATACTTTCGGCCAGCGGTCGCAGTAACTAATTAGGCTATCCAGGCACGCTTCTCTTCCATTCCAAACCTTCATCTTGCAGCTCACTGCGATTGTATTGGCCCCTTGCAAGAACAGACACTATATAAATAATCGAAATATTTTCATAATACCAAGACAACACAACCCTTTCATTGTTCCTCCTACATTTTTTTTAATTTAGGTTATTTTATTTTTGGTTCATTGTTTGATACATGTATCTTTGATGATTTCGCATGTGTTATTTTACGGCGTGTGCTTTATAAAATTTTGTTGTGTTACCGAAATCACGTAACCCAAAAATGGCATTTCCCATCAACAGATTCACGGTTGCACCACACTCTCAGTGAGTTATTCACGAATTTTTTAAAATTCGTAATTTTCGAGAAGCGTACTCAGTCATACATAATTCTTCTTTGTGTTTTTGGCCTCCTTTCTCCGCAGTTGCAATTATACAATTTGTATAGTCTAATTTAGACCAGACGCGTTTTGCTTTATTCTAAAGCATCTTCAGTGATCAAATGTACAAGAAATATTTTGAAACTTCCTGGCAGATTAAATTGTGTGCCGGAACCGGGACTCGAACCTGGAACCTTTGCCTTTCGCGGGCAAACGCTCTAGCGACTGAGCTATCCCGACATGACTCACGATGCTGCCTCACAACTTTACTTCCGCCAGTACCTCACCTCCTACTTTCCAACTTCACAGAAGCTCTCCTGCGAAACATGCAAGACTAGCACTCCTGGAAGAAAGGATATGGTGGAGACATGGCTTAGCCACAGCCTAAGGGATGTTTCCAGATGCAGATGTATCAGCGCACACTCCGCTGCAGAGTGAAAGTTTCATTCAAGAAATGTTTTGTTTTACATTATTTGTTTGATTAAATTCGATCGATAACAGTTCTCATGCAATAGGAATTTGATTCTGAATAAAGCGGACTACTAATATTACGTATTTTTATGTTGTCCTCTTCATGTGTGGTTTGTAACACAGCAAGTGGCAATGTGGTACAAAACACACACGAAGAGGACAACATAAAAATGCGTAATATTAGTAATCAACTTTATTCAGAATCAAAATAATCCTATTGCATGAGAACTGTTATCGATAGAATTTAATCAAACAAATAATGTAAAAACATTTCTTGTACAGTTGACCACTTAAGATGCTTTAGAATAACGCGAAACGCATCTGGTCTAAATTAGACTAATTTACATTTGCATAAGACGGTTACATAACCTATACAAATTATACTCAATCAGTTTTAGTTTTTCGTTTGGCGATCCACTAAACTGCATTTCCGTGTACGTTTCCACTGAAAAGACACCGTGAAACTACAACTTCAAACATGGCCTACATTTTTGGAATCAATCTTATTCAAAGCAGGGCTTCACATATCAACCCTACAGCATGAAAGATTCATCGTTCGTGGCGGTTTCTAGAATGCATTTCGCGTCATTCTAAACTTCATCGGATTAAATCACTGACCAGTAAATATGTTTCCCTATGTGCGCTGTGTGTACTATCCTCCGCCTACTGATTCAGTACAGCATGCAACTTCCAAGGCAAGATGCTCGAATTCCGAAGGTTCAGAAGACAACATGGGAAGACAGGTGGAGCAAGGTACTCGGCGAAACAAGTTTCAGCAAGACGGGAAGCAGCTCCATTACGTTAACTCGTCGAGCTCTGATCGGCCTCTTTTGATGTTAATCAAAATTCCGACGGACAGGTGTGGAGGCCGTACCACGCCGGAAGGAATGCCTCATCGAGAGAACATCTGTTCCTATCTTGCACTAACTATTCCCAAGTTTCCTATTGACTTACTCGTGTTACATAGTGTAAGAACGAATCAGAAATCCCTTGAGTCAAGGCTCCAAAGATACGTTTTTTCAATGACACAGTCGTAAACGATAAGAGTACAAAGTATGATTATTTTGATTAAAGACGGGGAAGGAAATTGGCCTTACTCTCCCAAAGGGCCGCGCGGGGGTAGCCGAGCGGTCTGGAGCACCACGTTACGGTTCGCGCGACTTCCCGCGTCGGAGGTTCGAGTCCTTCCTAGGGCGTGTGTTTGTGTGTGTGTGTGTGTGTGTGTGTTTTGTTCCTAGGATAAGTTAGTTTAGGTAGTTCGTAAGTTTAGGGGCTGTTGACCAATGCAATTAGATCCCATAACTTTACAAACATTTGAACATTTTGACTATAGCTGGCGTCATATAAGAAGGCGCTTCCGCGCATAGAGGCGGAGCGATAGGCGAAGCGTGGAGGGGAGGAGCTACGGCCGAGCCGCGGTGGAGTAGCTGAGCGGTCTAAAGCGCCTCGCTGCGGAGCGCGCGGTTGCTCGCCGTAGAGGTTCGAGTCCTCCCTGGGGCATGGGTTTGTGTGTTTGTCCTTAGGTTAGTTTACCTAGGTTTAAGTAGTTTGTAAGCTACGGACTGATAACCACGCAGTTTGGTCCTATAGACTTATTATAAAAAAAGCTACGGCCGAGCGCCAACAGTTGCGCCTGCGGGAGAAACATTGCGTAACTCGCGGCCAGCCACACGCGTACAGAATGAACGTTATTGGCTGCCATTGCGGTAATGGAGGGGGATGCGCAGAACGGGTGAAAACTGGGCCGCCTTCGTAGCTGACGCCGACTATATATCTAAATGCATCTTCACCTTGTTCATGTGGTTTATGTCTGCAATGTTACCTCCAGGGTCCTGTTTGTAATTCATCAATGTTTTCTTTGTGCCATGTTTTTCATTCCTCATTGTTTTAACCACATGTCATGTTTTTTTCAGACTTAATTGTGATTGGTATGTACGCTCGTCTGAAGAGCAGCGCCTAATGCTGCTGCCAGCCTGCCAATCTCGTCGGCGTGAAAATAACAATAAAGAAAAAAACCTAACAGATTACAGTTCTGGATAGCTTTGCTTCCGAAATTTAAGCAACACAACCTCACTCACGTTACATTCATATCCAAACACATTTCGAGTGTAAAAGCTAATCACTGACATATTATAATTATTATTATTAAGGTCAGAATGCATCGGCAGCAGCAAGTACAACTTTCGGACCGAACGCATTTCTTGCCTACGTACCTCTCTTCCAGGTGGAAATAATGCTTGATGGTTATTCCAAAATACTGCTATAGATTTTCCGAGTTCGATATAGTACTCGTCGTCGGAGGTTCGCGTCTCCTCTCAGGCGTGTGTGTGTGTGTGTGTGTGTGTGGTCATTAGCATAAGTTAGTTTAAGTAGTTTGTAAGTCTAGGGACTGATAACCGTAGCAGCTAAGTCCCTTACATTTATAAATATTTGAACATTTTCTATAGTGCGATTTTTTCTCAACTAGTATTTACCATTCGTTCTTGTGTATTTTAATGTCGAATGAATTGACGCTTTCTTAGCCTTCCTAGGCTACCCTTTAATTGCACTAACTTATTTTCCTTTCTTTAAATCTGATTTTCCCATATTTGAAATTATCTTTCCACCTCTGTTTCGCACACGTTCGTACAAAAAGACTGTCGCCCCACCAAATCAAGCGCACATCCGTACCATTCTTTTCTCTTTTTTGAAATAGAGCTAGAGACCTTAATTTTCAGTGAGCAAGAGGACGTTGTATAACTAGCTACATACAGAAATACTATTTATGTCTTCTGCTTTGCGAACCGTTGCCAGGCAGGTTTCTTTAATTTTGGCACTGACATTCAGATTAATCAACCGTTCTATTGGTATAGTACAAGGAGTTAAGATTGATACTGAGCATAAAAATAACAGAATTAATAAATATTACATTGAAATTATTATTAGAGTTTACGTTCATTGCAAAAAGTTTCAGCAAAACCTATGTTGTTACCATACACAAAAGTTAGGGCCTAAGTCTAACCAATGCACTTGTAACGATACACTAAATTTTTTTTTTTTGTGTTATATATATATCTTTGATCAGCGATGCCTCCGGTTCCCTCTGACTCGCAATGCAACTAATTTAATTTCGTTCGTCATTTTTTACTTCCGAACAAGCGAGAAGACGGAACCGTGATAGTAGTTTTACTCACTCTCTTGTCTGTATCCGATCCGTGAAGACGTCTTTCATACCTGTATCCACTCATGTAAGTAATAATAATGCAAGCTGTTGCTGAAAATATATTATTTAAATTTAAAAAGCATTCCCTCTCCTTGGTTTTCATTTAAATCAAACTCCTCCACGTCAAATATTTAATTTCTTAATGTTTTCAGCTCCTCAACATCCGTAATAGTTTAATGTTCAGACGCCATTACAATCGCTTCGTATTGTCTGCAAAATTTTAATCACAATCATCCTTATACAATACTTGGCTTCATTTTAGATCCTGCAGTCATTTCTTTTGTAATTTCACGAAGTCCGATCTTTTTTTATTATTATTATTCTATCATTACCAGTAACTTCATGTTCCACCCACGGTCACACAACAATGAAAAGCGAAGTGAACAGTCTGAACATTGATCTCCTACGGAAAGTATCTCGAACGTTCACGTATTAAATAAGTAAAAGTTATCATTTCCAGCTTCTTCTATACGAAGCGCAGGATCCAGCTAGATGCTTTCCGTAAGTCTTATAACGTGCTGTTGCTTGTATGGTGCCCGACTTCAATATGCAACCTGCGGTTTATTTGCTTTAAGGTTCATTTTGTGCTGTACGTTAACTAAACCATTTCAAATTCAAAAATTCGGTACCATCAATTCCTTGTCCAAAATATAATCGCGGAATCTACTTTAACAATTATGGCATCATACGAAACAAGGGCAACGTTATACACTGATTGACATCGCTTCTTCAGTGTTCACTGCGGTTAAGCCTGTGTGCCATTTCAGAGACTGACGAGTCTTGGCGCATGACATCTAATTAAAGTCAACTTCAGTAGTATCAAAACTCAAGAGTCCGTAATGGCTCAATATAATCGACTTAGGAACACTGCGAGGGGTCTATATTCAGTTGGATTTAATATTTTGTAATATTCTGTTGGAATTATTATTTTGTGAATAAGATTCCTGTAAGTGAAAGAGTATATACTGTACCTTGGTCAGAGAGGTAGCATTATTGCTCTGTCTGGTAATTGTTGCGCGGGTGTCGCGCTGGGTGTCGCAGTGTAAACGGTGGGAATGGGCAGTCGTGTCTTGTTGTAATGTAGCGGGTGGAGTAGGAGTTTGAAATGTGAGCTGCGGGCAGAGGATGTCTGTTAGCTCGAGCCGGCCGCGGTGCCCGAGGGGACTGAGGCGCTCCAATCACGGTCTGCACGGCCACTACGGTCGGGGGTTCGAATCCCCCCACGGGCATGGATATTTGTGCCGTCCTAGTTCATAAGTAGTTCATAAGTCGTTTGTAAGTTTAGGGACTGATGACCCCGTAGTTAAGTCCCATAGACTATACATACATTTGAATTTGTTAGCTCGACTGCTGAATAAGATGAAGATGTTCAGACTAACAATGTATAAGGTAATATGTATATGTTTTTGTAATGATGTTGCTTTTTAATTTTCAATATAAGTGTGATAATGAAATTTCTCTTCCATTATTTTGTAGTATGTAGAAACTTCCATTTTTCCTCCAATAAGTGTTACGACCAGTTAATTGATGTGAGTTGTTTTGAAGTGAAGTAAAAGTTTTAATCTCAAACGTACTTGCATGTGGTGGCTCTGTGAGTGTATGTTGATAACTTTCACTAAAATAATTAGAGTCCAGGTTAGGATTGTTGAAAACTATGTTGAGAATATGATACTGATAAGACAGTTACAATGAGTGAAATATCAAAGGTAGAGTGCTTATCTGTGGGTTAATTCAAATTTTCTGTGCTGGTATTAACTGTGAGTAGAGAATTTCAAGAGATCATTTTTTCATAAAGTAATTAGGTGATTAACAACGCTCGATAATTAAGTGTTTGACTAAGTGTGATGAGCCAACCACACTACTTTTCAACTGTTACAAAAATTCTATTTACTTCTCAGTAAAGGTATTGGCACCTTTGAAGTGTCACAAGGATTCACTTCATTTCACAGTAAAATATTTATGTGCACTCTCAGTTGCTCTTCTGAATCGAGAGCTTAACTTCACCATACACAATAGTTGGGGTTTTTCATTTTTGATACTGATGTTGAGAATTTACAACACGGCATTAAAGTGATGCATTCAGTTTGAAGTAATTTATGGAAGTAATTAACGGATCAGTTAGAGCTTCTTTTCATAGCAATGCATGACTGAGTTATCCGTTGCGCGGGCCTGACGTTTAAAAAAATTATTCACATAATTTACTATCAGGGCTTAGTTTTTGATCCAGTGTGTGGAACAGTCACAAAGAATTTGATGTGCTTTTCTTAGGTGTGAAAAATCTGAATTTTACGTAGCCTATCATTTGTTATCAACAAAAATCACTGCTAGTCAGACAAACAAAGTCACACATACACACTCAAATTCAAATCAAATGTTTGTAAATCTATCGGACCAAACTGCGTGGTCATCAGTCCGTAGCTTACAAACTACTTAAACCTAGGTAAACTAACCTAAGGACAAACACACACACCCATGCTCCAGGGAGGACTCGAACCTCCACGGCGAGCAACCGCGCGTTCCGCAGCGAGACGCTTTAGACCGCTCGGCTACTCCACCGCGGCCATACATACTCACACGGTTAGATAGCAAATCCCAGTTCCATCCCCACGACCAATCCAAAAAATAAATTATATTTAATAAATATCATAAAACATAACTTTCAACACTTACCGTCCAGACTTCTCAAAAATCGTTTAATGTAACATTTACCTTTAGGAGCAAACTGCCCAAGAGCAGAACTTATTTTGTGCTACCACGTCGACTACTCCAGTGACCACTACTGCCACCAGCTACAGGCTTGAGATGGTCTGAAAGACTGAAACCGGTCGCGAAATAAAAATATTTAATGCAGTCAGTGTCCGTTTGTTATTCAAGATTGTTATATCAAAGCCTCTGAAAAAAAGAAGAGACAGTCTGTGAGCTTTACGAAAATCCGTAACCTACGCACAAGAGATTTTATCCGAAAAGGAAAATGTCTACCCACAAGAAAGAAACGAAATTCCATGAAAAACTTAAGATGTTAGCAAAATTTAAGTCTCGAAATCCAGTATTCCCACCGCAAAAAGTTGTCAGGTCTCGTGTAAAAGCTATGTAAGCACCTATACTCAAAACACTGTCACAAATTATTATGTAATTAGTTACCTACCAACATTTATACTAACGGTATCAATAACAGACATTTTATCACTCTAACAAATATTACGACGTGGCAGTAGCGAGTTAGATGGCGCTAAGACAAGTAATTCAAATTTCCAAAGACTTGTAAACCTATTGGACCAAACTGCTATGGTCATCAGTCCCCAGATTTACAAACTATTTAAACTAACTTTACACCAAGGACAACACATACACTCATGCCCGAGGGAAGACTCGAACTTCCGACGGACAAGTAATTGAAAATAGGCCACTGGAGCAGTAAATTTAGGGAAATACCCTAAAAGTGGCAAATCCAGGACATGTGACATCAGCAAATGACGTACGTCGCTGCATATGCAGCGGTTGGGCTCGTGAGACCGGTAAATAAAATAATAAATCTTACTTCAAGGTAAATACGTAATTATCTGCCAGAAATACATTCGCAGTTGCAAATGTGTTTATCTGTCATCTGTACAATTTGTTGGTGACATATTATGCTGATTCATAGTCGTAAATGCAAATACATTCTAGTATTCTTGACAGTTGTAGTCACCGCAGGATCCGTTCTCTTTAGACATGCATGTATGTATTACATTCCATTAGTTAAATCGTATAAACGCTGACATCGCTCATTGTCCATAATTAATGCCAAGAAGAAAATACTAACTGCAAGACTGGAACCCTGAATTCCACGCGCTGCCGTTGCACATGTACGCCCGCTAGCACAGCGCGGTGAGTTCGGTTGATCGACAGGCTTATTTGCTGAACGTGTTTCGAGGCATGTTAACCAGTAATGTCACACGTACAACATCTGTCATCCCTCTGTGGCAAGTAGGCATGTTTTACTGCTTAAGTAATATTTTTCAGGTAGAAACTGAAAACTATGCAAAGTTCGGTAGATATTTCTTAACAAAACGTATGCAGAGTTCGGTAGAAATTTCTAAACAAAACTTTCAAACTACTTAAAGAAACTTTAACTTATACTAAAGACGGTACACGCACACACACACACACACACACACACACACACACACACACACGCAGGGAGGACTCGAACCTCCGACGCGATCCGTAAAGTGACGCCCTAGAGCGCATTGTCATTCAGAAATTCTTTCAACGGATATGACACTGTCCTAACAACTCAACTCGTATTTCCATCCCTCACAGCAGCGCCATCAGGACTATCATCATTGAATCTAGTGGTCTAGAAAACTATAGATTCAATATTAATCTCGGTCGTTCCGGAATATGTATACCACTTATACACATCAATACACTTATTTACGACATTAGCTGGCAGTGGGCACTGAATCAAATGATCGGAGAACGTTGAAGATTTGTGCCAGCTGGGATTCGAATCCGGGTCTCCTAAGTCACGCTAATCACTACGCCATAGGGACAACAGTCATCATCACGACTGCACGGACTACTCTACCAACGCAGATTTCCAGCTGATCCACACACTCCTAACGTAATGCCCCCAGCCATTTTATTCATTACTACTGAAAACCCGCCATTGCCCGGGTATTTATTTATTTAATCGAACCTTGAGTTAGTGCTTTTCCTATCCACAATCTCTCTCTGTCCATCATCTTTTTTCTAAAAACATGTTACATTTATCAGAGAATATATAAGAAATCACAGGTAAAAATGCACTCATTTCGAAGAATCCAATCACGAAATTCAACAATAATGATTGTAATAATATCACAAATCGATCGCTTGATGTAATGCGCGAAACGTCAAATCGATTTTTTTTAAAGAGATGTATTAAAAGAAGTTTCTTTTTTACTGCTTTATTTATTTATTCTTATATTTCCTTATTCGTATGCTTATACTTACAGAGAAAGAGCTGAAGACATTGTAGCACGCATAGACCAAAGATGTGGTCTGTGGCATCACGTATGTAACCTCCTTGGTATAGAGTCGCAAACGTCATCGCTGGCCTTCAGTCCCAATTTTTTAATAATTTGACAACTTTCAACCACCATATCTTCCACCCCCTTATAGCTGTCGGCGTGGAACTGGTATGGTGTACGAGAGACTTCGGACAACAATTACACACACACACCATTCGTTTGCGTTCTGTAGTTTTCGCTACAGAGCGAAATATTAACACACATACACACACACGTAGAATTTTATATACACCGATAACTTTCCATCCCAATATACTCCACCCTTTTATCATTATCAACCCTCAAGCAACAATGCAACCAATAAAAACATTTTCAAAGAGTAATTATTGTTCCACATTTCGCGTTATATTCTTCAAATTACTAAATATCTAACAGATCGCTATAAAACCGTGTCTAAAACCTTCCTCAAGTATAAATCAGTAACTGTACAAATATTTAAGTCTGTGCGTCTTGTCGTTTGATCATGATAAACGTACACCCAACAGACCTTAACATTGTATATATACAAACAGCTATCCGATCGCCATAAACCGTGCCTAAAGCCTTCCCCGGGTAGACATTAGTAACTGTACAAATTTTTAGCTCTTTATGTCTTGTGGTTCAGACGTGATAAACGTACACCGAACAGACATTCACATTTATAGATATAGATTCGTGGCACTTTGCCGTTTCCCGTAAGAGCTAGAGACTGGTGTGGATCAGCACTGAAGAACGGCTAACTGGTCGTTTTTCTTTTTTATATATACTGGGGTGATCAAAAAGTGTATACACACTTTAAAACTCTGTAATATGTTACTGCCAAAAGTCTGCGATCGCATTGGCTATAGGGTTAAGCTGTATTAGTATTAGTGTTTCGAGGTGTTCTTCGACAGATGGCACTAGTGTTTTATTAGCGGAAAAAGACACCATGGCGCAAGTTCATCTGACTTTCGAGCAGGGAAAAACTTTTGAAATGGCATTTGAAGGTCGAGTATACCAGTGGAGTGTGACGACACTGGAAACAACAATACCACCAACACACTTAAGCATTGCTCGCCTTCGCGATAAGTTTGAAGCTGATGGAACAATACTGGAAAAATGCGTGCCGGCCACGCACATCAACTAGCGAAGCGCCGTGCGGAAGTACGGTCTGGGGCACTTCGTTAAACTCCCAACCCATTCCAAACATGTATGCAATTTGTATGTCTCTGCCTACAGTGTTCCGTGAAATGTTTACTTCTGAAATGTTAACCGACTTGAAGGTCTCCCAGTAGATTAGGAGATGATTTTGAACTACAATCATACAATAAATGCATACATAATATAAACGCATACAATAATTTTTATGAATACACACGTTTCACGTCGCAGGATTACGGAACAAATAAACGAGCCACACACGTATGTGTCCGCCCATTAGTGTGAACGCCATACACTGTGTGGATAGCTTATCCATTTCCTATGGATCGCAACAATATCACAGCAGAGATCTGACTCAGCGTAGAGCAGACTGTCTGTTGCACATTTAATGTGTTCTGGCAGCAAAGAGCAGCCTGTGTGTCGCCTTCTCCCACAATATTATTTACGCGGTCTTTCCAATTAAAGTACGTTGTCATTATAATTCCCAGGTATTTAGTTGACTCCCCACTCCTGTGATTGTCTAAACAAAAATTTACTGAACTCTTTCAGTAATCATATGGGTGTTCTCACAAATTTTATTATTATTATTTTTTTATAAATTGTCACTTTTAGCACGACAGATCTTGCAGTTCGTAATGATCTTCAGTGACTTGACTATGATAACATATACACATACAGCCTGAGACATTGATCATTTACATAATAGGTAAGGAACAGCAGTGGGTTTATGACACTTTTTTGGGTGGGGGAAGCGCCAGATTTCGTCGATATTCTGCGTATTTATCAAAGGATATTTAACCCTTCTATTTGATATGTTTTATCCTTCTGTTTTAGCTTTCTCTTGATACTCTCCTTTCTGGCAGTTATCAATTTTTTCGAGATCTAGAGAATCTCTGTTCCGATCTGGTCGCTAATGACCTGAGAAGTTGTGCGCCCTAAAACCACAATAAATAAATAAAAACCAACTATTGTTCATGAGAGGCACAATAAGTATCACACGCACTCGAGAGTAAAAGTTCCAAATTATCACTCGTAAGTTAGAGTAGTCCATCGAACTTTGCAGTTAAAAGTTAATCAGCGATAAAAGTATTTGTCATAAAACACGGTTTATCGACACACGTGTACACGATTGCTGTTTTATCACATTTCCACAGCCCGACTACCGTGGATAGTTCATCACTTTTCACCAGAGACTAAGTCCTGCAGTCACAGTCTCGTAAATTTTCTAAGTCCACACATACCTATCTCTTCAAATCAAAAGTTCGTAACGCGGCTTCAGACCGCCCAGCATCACAACCTTTCACCATCACGTTACAGTTGCGAGTCCCTTCCCAACCGTTAGTAAAGCGTGCTCTCCCTGCTCCCAAATTTGTATCCTTCCGCGCATCCTAACGCCTCATCTTTAAAATATAATTTCACTTCCAAAATATACATTTGAATATCACAGAATTAAATTCTTTGACCACCTTCCTGCAAATGTTGTTTACACTTGTTGTTGTTGTTATGGTCTTCAGTCCGGAGACTGGTTTGATGCAGCTCTCCACCCTACTCTATCCTGAGCAAGCCTTTTCATTTCCTCATAAGAACGGCAACCCACATCCACTTGAATCTGCTTACTATACGCGTCTCTTGGTCTCCCTCTGCGATTTTTACACCACACACTTCCCTCCAATGCTAAATTTACGATTCCCCGATGTCTAAGAATGTGTCCTACCAAGCGATCCCTTCTTTTAGTCAGAGTATGCCAAAAATTCCTTTTCTCACCAATTCTGTTCAGTACCTCTTCATTAGTTATGCGATCTACCCACCTAATCTTCAGCATTCTTCTGTAGCACCACATTTCAAAAGCCTCTATTCTCTTCCTGTCCGCACTGCTTATCGTCCATGTTTCACTCCCGTACAAGGCAACACTCCACACAAATGCCTTCAGAAAAGACTTCCTTACCCTTAAATTAATATTCGATGTTAGCAAATTTCTCTTTTTCAAAAAGGCTTTTCTTCCCATTGCCATTCTGCATTTTATATCCTCTGTACTGCGACCATCGCATGTTATTTTACTACCCAAGTAACAAAACTCATCTACCACCTTCATTGTTTCGTTACCTAATCTAATTCCTTCAGCATCGCCTGATTTTCTAAGACCGCATTCCATTATTTTTGTTTTGCTCTTGTTAATGTTCATTTTATACGCTCTCTTCAACACGCTGTCCATTCCGTTCAACTGCTCTTCCAGGTCCTTTGCTGTCTCTGACAGAATTACAATGTCATCAGCAAAACGCAATGTTTTTATTTCTTCCCCCTGAACTTTAATCCCTATTCCAAATTTTTCCTTGCTTTCCTTCACCGCCTGCTCGATGTACAAATTGAATAACATTGGAGAAAGGCTACAACCCTGTCTTACTCCCTTCCCAACTGATGCTTCCCTTTCATGTCCTTCGAGTCTAATAACTGCGGTCTGGCTTTTGTACAAGTTGTAAATAACTCTCCTTTCCCTGTATTTTATCCCTGCTGACTTCAGAATTTGAAAGAGTGTATTCCAGTCAACATTGTCAAATGCTTTCTCCAAATCTACAAAAGCTAAAAATGTAGGTTTGCCTTTTCTTAATCTATCTTCTAAGATAAGACGTAAAGTGAGTATTGCCTCCCGAGTTCCTACATTTCTCCTGAACCCAAACTGATCTTCCCCGAGGTCGGCTTCTACCAGTTTTTCCATCCTTCTGTATATAATTCGTGTTAATATTTTGCAACCATGACTTATTAAACTGATGGTTCTGTAGTTTTCACACCTGTCTGCGCCTGATTTCTTTGGAATGGGGATTATTACATTTTTCTTAAAGTCTGAGGGCATTTCGCCGGTCTCATACATCCTACACACCAGTTCAAATAGTCTTGTCATGGCTGGCTCTCCCAGATACTTTAGTAGCTCTGAGGGTATGTCATCTACTCCTGGGGCCTTGTTCCGACCTAGGTCTTTCAAGGCTCTGTCAAATTCATCTCTCAGTATAGTATCTCCTATTTCATCTTGATCGACTTCCTCTTCCGTTCCTACAACATCGTCTCTAAGTTCATTTCCTTTGTAGAGCTGCTCTATGTACTCTTTCCACCTTTCCCTTCTTTGCTGAGAACTGGTTTCCCATCTGAGTTCTTGATATTCATAGAGCTGTTTTTCTTATCTCCAAATGTTTCTTTTATTTTCCTGTAGGCGGTATCTACTTTTCCCCTTGCTATACATTCTTCTACAGATTCTAGCCACTCCTGCTTAGCCGTTTTGCACTTCCTGTCAATCTCATTTTTTAGTCGTCTGTACTCCATTTTGCCTGTTTCATTTATTGCATTTTTATATTTTCTCCTTTCATCAATTAACTGTAGTATTTCCTGTGATATCCATGGATTTTTTGTAGGTCTTGCCTTTCTACCTATTTTGTCCTCTGCTGCCTTCATTATTTCATCTCTCAATGCTACCCATTCCTCTTCTACTGTTTTATTTCCCCCTTACACTTAACAAAGAAATATGTATTTAGCAATACTAGAAAGCAGTTGAGACTGTAGCTCTTTGCTCAGATAGCCATTAAGCGTGGCGTCTCATTGTACAAATATACTACCGCCGTCGAAATATAGTTACACAATTAATATTTAATTTATCATGGCTTTTTATACAAATATATTCAGTTCTTGTCCACAAATACTTATAACTGTTTATATATAAATTGTCTGCCGCATATCTACTATTTTTAGTTGGCCATGGAATATTTAAGAGGCAGTTTAATATTAAAGATAATAAAATACATATATAAATGTTATGCGCTTTGCTGGGTTAATGTTTTGTGTTTCTGTGGTGGAATATATGTTCTGACACGAGAATATTACTACCTCGACGAAAAGCAGAACAAGAGAGTAAAACAAAGTTTATTGAAAAACTCCGGAAATAAAGTGGTATATCTTTTAAGACAGGTAGCGTGGTACAATGCTGCCCATTTGCTTCTTAAACTGTTACTGATAAACACTACGTATCAGTAATTGTAAATATAATATTATTATTATAGTACTGAAATTTGTCGGCTTTTTATCTGTAAGGTATATTGAAATAGTAAATACTTCGTTTGATTCTCTCAAATCTCCTGAATCGATTCATTTAATTATATTGTATTTCAGTTGCATTCTGGGTTAGCCGCCCTCGCTCAATCAAGAGCGTTGATTCCGGTTTCCGACCCCATTAGCAAAAACCTGACTACATGCTGTAACCCATTCACTAGGTACAATCTGGTAGCCGGCCGGCAGGGGAATGTAACACCCTGGTAAAACCCGCCTTTCACATGGAAACATTCAGCTTCCCCCTGCATTTGTAATATCACACAAGGAATAAGTGCTATCAACAGGAAACTCAAATTGACTTTTAATCAAATTGCGAATCTATGGAGTATCGTCTAAGTTGTGCGAGGGTCCTTCATTTCCTGTCATCATCTAAAAGTTCCTCCAGAGTAGACGGCAAATTAAGGGCTACACGGAGATGGTTAAAATTAATACAAGACAGTAAAACATGTCGCACCGTCAGCAATTCACCACATGAGCACAGCGGTGCAGGGTCAGCGATTAGCAAATGACGGTGGCTAAATCGGCAATGACCGATCCGCAACCGGGCTAGGATGACCTCCTCTCGCCGAGAGGGGCGTGAGGAGGTCCTCCAAGCAGTCGGGATCGGTTTAACAATAATTGGGGAAATATTCAGTTATTTACCGATGTATAATGTAGGACCACCTCCGCGTTTCATTAGTCAGGGCGCTAAAACCTTGCTGTTGTGCGCCCAAAACATCCTATCCTATCCACGTTTCATGTCTAATAAGAGTAATAAACTCCATTTATAAAGACTTACTTCGTGAGTGAATCACTTCTTTATCGTAGAATCCATTTTGTTGGTCATTCAGAGGTTTAATTTATGTTTGTTAAATATATTTTCACGTCTTCATATGCAGATTGATAGACTGACTAAACTACAGATTAATTATTGATCTTGTTTCAACAGATTGGGTAGCTGTTTAGGGCATAGAAGCTGTCATACATAACTCACCCCTATGAACAGAGACAACGAGCCATAAACTTTTACTACCCTGAGTTATGTATTGCCCAAATCTTATGGGTGAGAACTGATAGGCAGGTTGCATTTGTATTGCACAAGAACGACATTTTCTGAAGTCGTTTTGGTTATCAATCAATTGATTGTTTTCTTCAATTCGTAGTGTTAGAATACAGTACATGCTTCAAACTCCTTCTGCAAAACAGAGCCAATGATACAGGTGTTTAATTCAATTATTGCATGTTGTGACATTCATAAACTTTACTTTCGTCGATCGAGTTGTTAAGTAAGGAGCTATTACAACAGCATACTGTTCCACAGTCTGAAACAGAAGACCTGTCGTTATTAACTGGGGTGAGCAGGACATTGCCCCTCCTGGGTCGAGTGTTGTAGCCGGAGTCATCAGTATCCGCTGCGACCCCTCTCTTGCTGTCTTAATGGTAACCGCAAAAAATAGTCGTCATGCGGTCAGTCTGCTGCGCTCCATACGTCGTGACACCGTCAGTGTGGAATTTTTTGCTGCTGCAAGCAAGCCCATTTCCTGACTCATTTAACGTGGCGTGGCTGGACGATGCTGCACGCTAGAGCGAACAATGTGTCTGTCCTCTGGAGGCGCTAAATTGTTGGATGTGAGGTCTCGGATGGACGGATCTAAACTCCGAGAATGAAAAGAAAGATGTTCCCCTTTTATTGCAGAAAACGTAACTATTTCACATACATGCAGGTCTGTAGGAACGGAAACTAGTGACCCCGGCAGCCAAGAGTGAAAGGAATATGACGCAGAATCACCTCTACAATTTACTTGTGACATGAAAATTTGTGTCGTTGTGGATGAACTATTACATTATTCGTACACGCCTGCAGCACCACACCAAGCATGCATATGCCATACACATATTGTCTACTACCTACAAAAGCTCGTAAGTTCTACTACGGAAATCCCGCAGAGAGAGACATTTATTACAAACTAGCAAAACCGGTAACGCTTCGGAGTAGCTAATATGCCTGGGATATATGCCGTAATATCTTCTCTTCTTCTCTCTACGTCTATCTCTTCCTCCCTCATCTGTTTCCCCATCTCCTCCTCCCCCTATCTTTTTCACACCACTCTCTCTCATTCCACGCCATATCCATTTCCTCCCTCCTCCTCTCTGCGTCTATATCATCCACCCTTTTTAAATCAATTTCATTCCCGCATTCTCAATCTCCTCCTCCCCCTCTCTCTGATTTTCTTTATTGTTATTCCAATCGGGACTTTGATTGGGAATAGAAGTGAAAAAGGATGGGTAAATCAATTGAAAACTGGTTACTAGAGAGACCTTTCGAGCTGCTCTATGAGGTTAGTAGCTTTAATGGCCGTAGCTTTAATGGTTTGTTTGTATGAACAGATATGATTATATATTGAGTCATAAAAACAAATTTCCTGTTTTATGTTAAAAATGATTGAGAAAAGTAAAACAAAACCGCACATTTTTACAGCACAGCTTAGCATGTTTTTATCGCAGCGACCAGAATAGAAATGCTTTTTGTAACATGTTCATATCTTCTTGAGAGTTTTTGAATAGAAAACAAAATAATTGTAGCTTGATTATATGTTAATGATATAAATTACATATGGAACAAAACAATTAATTGAAATACAATAAGTGAAATGAAAATACAACGTTTCGGAATTCTTTGTGTTGCGTTCATTGTAACGCTTGTTGACGAACGATATTATTTGTCCTTTCGTCCGGAGAGAAACTGAACAGTGCAGATGGTTTACGAACTCTCGAACACGCCACGTACAACTGCCCATAGGAAAAACACGGCGATTCAAGATTTATTCCACAAACTTCCAACGACTGGCTATGCGCTTTATTAATCGTCATTGCGAATGCAAGGCGAACGGGATATTGGACACGCTTAAACTGAAACGGCAAATCGGTTGAAATCGGTGGTATTCTTCGAATCAGAACATCCTCTCCATTGAACTTTCCTGTGATTATCGTTGCTTCAATCACATTGTTCATCAGCTTGTTCACAGAGTCTTTTCCATTGCATAGTTTCTGTTGGCATAGATTGCGTAACACGATTATCACAGACCCGACCTTGAGTTGCAAATAGTGCGGTGGCATTCCTGGCAAATACAATGGATTCAGGAATTCTGTTGCATAACTGGCGACTTCATCAGTATCGGTAATGGAATCGATCGAAGTAAAGGAATGCAACTGGCCAGCGATTTGCATTTGAATTTTTATGTTCAAACCGTCTACGTCCTCGTTTTTCTCTGCCGAAACGGCTCGTTCGCTCAACCAAATACGAGTTTTGTAACTGGCAGCAATATTCGGGCACACTTTCGTGATCAGTTCGTCTTTTGATTTTGTGAACTGACAAAAGTGGAAACGAAATGAGGCCAGTAGAAGCGTCAACCGGAATTTTCCCATTACCTACGTCTTGGAAAACTCTTCAGCCGATTTGTCATCTTGTAATGCGACTTGCATATTCGTTGTTAACTTGAGAGTTTCGACGTATCTCCAAACAATCGATAACTTCGAGTAAGCGTTTATTTCATCGGAAGCTGTATGACTGGCAGCTTTTGGCGAAAATATCCAGCCAGCAGAACCGTCGTGCCTCCAAATGGCTCTTGATTATTACGCAAAATCTTTCAGCGTTCGCTCGAGTGCCTCCAATGCGCCATCGTACACTCATCCCAAATAATTATTTTGCAGTTCTGCAGTACTTTTGACACTGCTGATTTTTTGGCAATGTTGCACATCGGTTCATCTATCAGCTGTGAATTCAGTGGCAATCTGACTATAGAATGAGCTGTTCGTCCGCCTTCCAACAATGTGTCAGCGATCCCAGATGATGCTACAGCCAGCGCTATTTGACACTGTGCGCGAATCGTAGCTAAAATCAATGAAACTAGGAACGTCTTGCAAGTTCCACCAGGCGTATCAAGGAAGAAAATTCCTCCGTAGCGGCCATTGGTAGCTGTCATTAATGTGTCGTACGTGGCTTTCTGCTACTGATCAAAAGTGGCTCCAGTGTTCGAACTAAGAGACTCAAAGCATCTCGATCGTATTAAAGTCCTCGTTCAATTACTCGACTGAATGCATCGTGCATGGAGTGATTCGGCGCTGCCATTGCTAATTCGTGCAATGTCTTGACGGATATCATCAGGCACAAATCCTCTATAGAAATCAACGCCTCATTGTGGAACTCCGCGCAAAATTCAAGATCGAGATTCGCTGTTATACGCAGACTGTCTTCTGCCATATTGTCTATGTACTTGCTCCACAACTGAAGTGGTTTCGAAGGAAAACACATAGAAATAATGATGGCAAAAAGTGATCGAATTTGACGTGCAGCAGACGAAATAACAGCATCAGCGAGTGTGTGACCCCGTTCCTTGTCATCATCGAGTAAGTGCAAACACTGACAGGCTACTCGATATGCTGCGCACAACTTCTCATTGACAGTTCGCAGATATTGAAATGAAGTCGGTCCACGAACATTAACCAATAACAAACGCAGTAGGTAAAAACATTCGTCATGGCTGAGATGAACTGTGTAAATGCGACCCAATGCTTCGGTTGAACATACATTCGCGTAACCAGCAACGGGCTTTTCGTGGTTCCGACGTTGGAATTTTTTTGATGATGCATTCCATGTGAAATATTCTGGCATCACCGAGTAAAGCAGTGTTCTTGCAAATGGATCACTTGCGCAAGTCGCGAAAGAGCTTGTCAGTGTTGTCGCTGGTGGTCGTTCAGCTCTCTGCGCTGCGTTTGCTGCCGTGAAATAAACACCTTGTCCGTTCTCCAGGTGCATAGTTAAATTGACAACACTGAGATGACGTTCGTGTATGGAGAATGAAAAGATTCTCCAAACCGCCTCGCTGCTGCTGACACATCTTCCCATCTGATATTGCGAAACTTCATCGTTGGTATCTGGAACTGCAATACCAAATAATAATAATAATTTCGTGTGACTCATTGGCCTGGTGGAAGTCTTTCAATTGGACTCCACTGCAGCGACTTGCATGTCCCTAGCCTACCCCAGTTATCCAACCGGGGAAAGCCGAAACACAGCTTAACGTGGAAACCGAACCACGTGTCGTTTCTGGCGACTCCTCACATCGTTGAGAGGGGAAGGATGGGTTAAAGTGCAGACTGAAAGAGTCCGGATACAGCCCTGTCGATTCCTTTCGTAACGTACTTACAAACTTATTTGATGGACTTAAGGCTCCTATAAGTACGATCTGACATTTTTATTCTCGTGGCTCGTAAGTTAAACACACTGCGTTGATGTAGGGCACTTACGGGTGGTTGTGTTACCATAAACTGCTCAAATCATTCCAGAGCTGGCTACAGAACGTTTAGTTTCACGAGAGAATCTAAGAGAAGAAAAAATGTATCATTAAATGTCGGCGCAAAAACAGGGAACCCGAACCGAGCCCACAGTTATGTATTGTAAGTAAATAGTTATTATTATGACTTGAAGCATTATTTAATAGTAAAAATCGTTTGTGATATTTGAACTTACGGTTTTGTTTAGCTCTTGTGAAAGTACTACCTCTTAACAGAGAAGCTTCCTGTATGGAATTAGCAGCCGCAAAAATCATACTACAGCAAAGCATCTCAGAACATACTGTTTTTAGAGCACATTATGTGTGTCTTATATAGTATAATGAGAAACACACATCAGCAAAAAGTTTTGTACTGACTTTTCACAAATTGTTGAAGATACTTTTGTTACGTTATTGCGAGGTAGTATTACAAACACTAAAACGGAAAATATAAATATACTGGGCAAAAAGTTTCGTTACGGCTGTGGCAGCGAACTGTGCAGAGACAGGCAACTACCGTTGAATGCCATTTGTGGTATTTCGAAGTCTTAGCGTCATAACTTGTAGTATGCAATTTGACAGAACAGTACGGTACCTGATGTTTTATCGCAAAATACACCCTCAATTCAATTTCTTATTAGTAAATACCATTATTGGCGTAGTGTGCTAATGTTGGCAACGAAATGTTTTCTTTATAAGGATTATTAAATTACTGACAAGACAAGGGTACTGTTACAGACGAAAACATGTCAACCTTAGAGAAGGAACAGAATTATTTATTTATTTCATGGTCAACCCATTCTATACGATTAGGTTTTCAAATAGCATTCAAAGGTTGTTGCTAACATGGGCACCGTGTGCCTCTACGGCCGTAAACTTTAGATCCTGCACACTAATAATATTTTTAGTTTTAGTGTTTGTAATACATTCTGAAACTTTCTCAGTAACATAATAGAAATACTTTCAGCAATTTGAGTACAAAAAACCGATGTGGTGAATTTGTCACAGTAGACAACAAACAATTACTGCAAGGCGGCAAACAAACCTCGCATATTGACTGTCTTATTCAAATAGAAGCCAAAAATCGCTTAAAAATTTTATCTAAATGGCCAGTTTCGGCAGCATTAAATGAAGTACGCGATTTTTATCGCAGAAATATATGTTTCTTGCTCTCTCTCTCTCTCTCTCTCTCTCTCTCTCTCTTTTCTTTTTTTTTTTTTTTTTTATTTGGACAAAGGCAGTAACAAGTAAAGAAAACATGAGTTTTTTTTGTGTCGTAAATAAGAGCGGAATGCAAGCTCAAAGTAGCACGATCTAAGGCTCTATGCCGGGCACTTGTAAAATATTTCACAAAACTTAAATAAAACAACACTGTTCGTATAAGCTGCGTGCTGTGTTTAGCATTCGCAGGAATGAAAATGGCGGATGCGCCAGCCTGTGTTTTTAGGAGCTCTAGATGGACTTAACAGAATTTCAGTACTCAACAATGCGGTGCGCTTTTAGATTTTGTCTAAAGCAGTGGCGAATACGGCACAGTCCAGCTGTTGTCGACTTCGACGTCCTAATTTTTGACTTTCTCCTTTATCGTTATACCGTTGTCCTGGGCAGAGCGACGACGATACAGGGGTTAACCGTCATTGCCAGTGAGCCTGTTAGCCAAAAAAGCAGGTGGGTAACGTTTGGAGTATTTGTTGTCAATCATGCATCGTGATTCCGGATTGTGATCGCCACACGGTACGCAAATCACTTTCGTCGTCACTATTTCATACAACAGTGGATCCGTTTCAGGATCAGAAATTTCTGAAAAATGATGGCGTCAATTTCATCCTGTCTTATTTTCTCGACCATCCACAGAAGAATATGCGCAGTAGTCTTGTGTAGTTCGCGAACGAACTAGTTCGGAAGAGCGCTCCCACAGGCGAACTACGTGAACTAGTTCGCAGCTCCCTCGCCTCTTAGTACGCTCATTTTCCGAAGACTGACGGGTAACAGCGAGAGGACGCGAGAGCGCATAGAATCACGTGATTTCCTTCTGCCAGTTGCCGTCATTTCGAGCTGAGATGCAGCTCACTGTAGTTTCAGTAGCGGTAGCAAAAGCCAAAACGAGCGGACGAACTAAAAAGAGCGACTTACTTCGCGGCCGAGCTGCGAACTAAAAGGAGAGCTACCGGTTGCCAACTAAAATATGCGCGACAGGTGGGAACTAAAATATGCAAGATAGGTCGGAACTAAAATATGCGCGATAGGTCGCGAACTACAATGTGAGTGATAGGTCGCGAACTAAAATATGCGCGATAGGTCGCGAACAGAATTAAAAATCACGTGTTTGCCTTATGCTGATGAAAGCCATTTCGTGGTTAGCGCCTGCCTGCTAGATTACATAGTTCAGTGCTACAAAATTTCTGCTTTGAAGTATTCTGCTTTCTGCAATATCTGACTAATAAATTCCATAATGCCAAGATATAGAGATAACTGTTAACTTAAACGTGAGAAATTATCCACAAACTGTCTCTTTTGGTTTGCGTGATATCGTTAGCGGCTCAAGCAGCAAGTGCTTGAAGCAACTAGGTGGGGGAACTTCTCCCTCCACCTGCATGCGCAGACCACGCCGCTCGGCCGTCACTGGGACCGGACGAACTAAAAGAACGAACTAGTTCGCGGCAGATCCGCGAACTAAAGTGAGCGCTCCCGATCGCGAACTATTATGCACAAGTCTAATGCGCATGAGGCAGTCCTCTTTTTCTGTCACTCCACTGAATACATCCAACACACGATACTTCGTAATGAAGTTCATGAGCGACTTGAGTTTCTGTTTGAATACTCGTGTTGTAATGTCGTGACGATCGCTGGATTGCAAGTGAAAGTTACGACCGTAATGGCTCACACGCGTCATCGCGTCTTGGGCGAATTAATGCATGTCCCTCGGGTTTCCCACATACGTCGCTGGAATAATGGTAAGTCTGCTGACATTGTTTTCATTTCCATCTACATGCATTACATCACGCAGATGAATGTATTCTTCCGTCCGCATTTTTTTTTTTTTTTTTTTTTTTTTTTTAATTTAAACGTATGTAGGTCAGACGTTTTGTTTCGCTTTTGGCATACATATCAACGGCGAACCGATGAAACAATCTGCGGCATTTCAGTTTGTGACTGTCCTCGTTTCGGCGAATCATCAAACGGCAGGCACACAGCTGACCTTGTTTCTTGGCCCGTAAGTGAATAATGAAGTCTTATTAGGAATCTAATTGAAACACATTGCTACATACCCGTAAAATTTTACAATCTGCGATACAGGCGTAGTATAGGTATGTTGGCAACAGCTGTTGAATCTTGGGAATGAAGCCGATCAATCGTGGCAAAGCTTGAGATATCCATTCAAATTTTAGATGGCGATAATTGTTTCCTTTTCAAAGTAAAAAATATTATTTTAATAATCCGTATAATAACTTAGTTTCAGACTCATTAAGAAGATAATGTTTTTCATGTATAAGAGTGATATGGTCTTCCATTATTCAAATAGTCTTACAAATGCTTACCACTTACGACCACGAGAACAATCAATCGTGTTTCCATGAAAGAAAGACGTCTTCTCTCTGCTCTGATCACAATTTTGTGATCATCCGAAGGCATAATTTCTAGTGCAGTCTTAAACAATTAACCTTAAAAGTTGGGTAAAAGCCTCGTTCTTCGATTAGATTCACCCAAAATGATGTCATTTTATTGCTGCTCTCGGAGCAATTTAAGCTGCCCTCATAATTCCCTGCCTGGCCAGATTATTTTATTTATTCATTTTTGAGGTCCATGAAACCCTGATAGGAGCGTATCGCTAGGATCTAGAATGTGTCATATTATCATATGTAAATGTCATAAAGCGTAGTGTCTAAATTGTTTGTAAACAGATGCATGAAAAGGGTTACACTTTACTTATGGGCTTCAAGGGCTTAGTGTGTTAATGCTGGTGACGAAATTTTCGCTTTACGATAGTAATTAATGTACTAACCAGACAAAGATACATACAAGAACCTGTCATAGAGCAGGAACAGCATTAATTACTTATCTCACGTCCTACACAAAAGATTATTCCGCTCATTCGATGTGATTGTGTTATCTTCAGAGAAAATGTTATGCTGACTGCCAATATCAGCACACTACGCCTCTACCATCGTAAACTTTTACCATAAAGCTTACATTCTACTTCACAAAAAAAAAAAAGTATACAGCCAACAAGTGATATAACCATGAGAGTGACATACTCAGTTGTTATAGTGAAGCTTCTACATCTACATCTACATAGATACTCTGCAAATCACATTCAAGTGCCTGGTAGAGGGTTCATTAACCACTTTCATAACTTTTCTCTACCGTTCCATTCTCTAATAGCGCGCGGGAAGAACGAACACCTAAATCGTTCCGTTTTCGATCTGATTTCTCTTATTTTATTGGGATGGTTATGTCTCCCTAAGTAGGTCGGTGCTAGCAAAATATTTTCACATTCAGAACTAAAAGTCGGTGATTGAAACTTCGCAAACAGATCACGCCGCAATGAGTAACGTCTTTCTTTTAATGATTTCCACCCCAATTCGTGCAACATTAAAATTAAACAAGAAGTAAAACAGATTATTAAACAATTCCTATAAAGAATAGATATCTATAATACGAGGCTTTTTGAATTTAGCCATATCCCCAGTGATTGATGTAACATAAAGTATAAGTTTATTCTATACTTTTCTGCTGGAATAATTTACCGTGTTCCCTATTGTCTGCTGCTAGAATTTTTAATAAAGACCTATATTTAAAGATTGTGTTTACTTCTTGTATCATCAAGTTCACATGCAGTTTTGTGAACAGTACTATTATAGTTCAGAGAGCACTATGGTAAAAAAAATTGACTAGCTGTTTCAAGAAATCTCTGCAACAGTATCCAGGGTGCACTCTGATATATTCTCGGAGATCGCTGCATTTCGGAAGCAGACAGCCAAATATATGCGATAAGGATGAATATCAATATTTTGCTGCTCATGAAGCTGTCCTAAATGTTCCTGCCTAAATGAACACTGTGAAATTATCATATATTGGGAAATAAATGGCGAAATATTTACGTCCATTTTCCGATTATATGGAAATATAAATAAAGTAAAATATTGCAAATCATACTTGCCTCACATTAATAAGCAATTCCTAAAATGTGTTTAAATAAAATATTTTAAAAAATAAAAGGAAGTGCTTGGACGCGAACTTGGATCGCTTGTAATGGAAATTTTTGACGCTATCCATTACGCCACACTGATGATGGGTATTTGATCACTGAATTTATTAGAACATCTTACTGCTGCATTACAGTTTGATATCTAATAATAAGGTACATCTCCTTGTGATACATAGTCAGTGCAGTGTCGTTTTGAAATAGCACTATGCAAATTTAAAACAAAATAGTGAACATATTATGCCGGAATGAACAACGGCGACTGCTGCATCGAGTCGGTGTTCTGCAATTCTATTGGTTCTCGCTATTTCGCACTGAGCTCTCTCTAACGATAAGTTTTATCTTGTGGTGTCGGCAGAGGGGAAGTGGTCAGTCAGAGGGAAGAGGAAACGCGTTTGCTTACTCGCTCGGAAAGAGCTATGTCGCTGGTTGGAAATACTGCTTATTCATCGGGCTGACCCCAAGCATTGAGTGATCGTCTTCCTTCCGTATGCGTCATTATAAAAACGGCGCCATCTAACCTCGAGGCACTGAGCTTGGGGGTGTTTAAGTGAATCGTAATCTCCGTGTTAGATTCATCGCAATAATGTGGTGTGGTTTCCGGTCAAAACAATTAGGGGATCGTCGGTAGAATGAACTAAAAAGCTTCAACGTCTTTCTGTCGGTACTACGAAGTGGAGACAACATTACGACAAACGAGATAGTGGCAATAAAAAAGTTGGTAGTATGGCTGTTGACTTAGGTTTACCAAACGAATTACACAAGCAGTTACATCCCGATTGTGTAGTGCAACGCAACAACAACGTGACTTTCCCGAATCTATAACATGTAGAGCGATAGGAAAGTTGGAAGCGGGACAGACACAGATGGAGGTGGCTGTAGCCTATTTGAGTGTCCCAAAGTGTAATTTACAGGACCTGGAAGCAATTTCAGACAACAGGAACAGTTAAAAGAAGGCAGAGCCAGCCTCGTCCACGGGTGACATCGATAAGGACGACCGTTATCTTCGGTTAACAGCTCGTCGAGAGAGGAGGCTGAATGTAACTCATCTGTAAAGGATCCTCCAGGTAAAACATGACACACAATATCAACACAAACAGTCAGGGTTCAACTTCACAATGTGCATCCAATGTGGCTATGTGTCATTTATATATCTAACTACACGCAGTTCTGCAAATCCCTTTCAGTTGTTATACCGATAAGTAAAGCAGATGATCTTTAAATTCTTTGTTACAAGTTGCTAATAACTTACAAGTTTAATAAACAAAAAATTCGAACTGCATTGATGCAACTGATCTCGCCGCGGTGGAGTAGCCGGTCTAAAGCGTCTCGCTGCGGAGCGCGCGGTTGCTCGCCGTGGAGGTTGGAGTCCTCCCTGGGGTATGGGTGTGTGTGTTTGTCCGTAGGTTAGTTTACCTAGGTTTAAGTAGTTTGTAAGCTACGGACTGATGACCACGCAGTTTGGTCCGATAGATTTACAAACATTTGAACAACTGATCTCGTGCCCCCAATTGTTATTTTACACAATCATAAAATGAAACTTTTCGAACTTTGTCCACCAGTATTGCCTAAAGTTGCTCTTTATTAAAAGCTACTAGTATTGTACAAGCCTGTTATTTATTTCATTCAATCCTGTATTGGTTTGATTAACAGCCTTTTATGAAAGAGTTATTATCTCTGTACACAAGTACTAGGGCTAATTGTACTCCTGAGAAATATAAATGGGAAGACAGTATTCGTTCTTTTTATTCCTTCCTTAAATGAATTTGTGCAGTTAAACACTGAACAGCTCTTCACCATCGTACTTCATGCATACTGCTATGGTCAAACAGTACATGCATGACTAGCAACTGATTACATATACCGCAGTAGCTGTATAATGCACGATTTATATCCTAACAACACTCGTATTTATGGGCCGCTTGCCACTATCATGGCGGCCGGCCGAAGATTCAAATTATCCCACGACAGCAGCGCCATTAGGGAGTCTAGTTATTTTTTACAAGGTCTTTGGGGCGAGAATTATCCTGTTCCAACAACACAGCACCTCTCTGTACATGTTTGTTGTGGTCTTCAGTCCGGAGACTGGTTTGATGCAGCTCTCCACAATACCCTATTCTGAGCAACCCTCTTCATCTCAACGGCAACCCACATCAGTCTGAATCTGCTTACTGTATCCATCTCTTGGTCTTCCTCTGCGGATTTTCCCCACACACTTCCCTCCAACGCTAAATTCACAATTCCTTGATGTCTAAGATTGTGTTCTACCAATCTATCCCTTATTTTAGTCAAGGTATGCCAGCAATTTCTTTTCTCCCCAATTCTATTCAGTACCTCCTCATTAGTTACGCGATCCACCCACCTAATCTTCAGCATTCTTCCGTAGCACCACATTTCAAAAGCCTCAATCCTCTTCCTGTCCGCACTGTTTATCGTTCATGTTTCACTCCCATACAAGGCAACACTCCCTACAAATGCCTTCAGAAAGGAATTCCTTAGGCTTAAATCAATATTCGATGTTAACAAATTTCTCTTTTTCAAGAACGCTTTTCTACCCATTGCCATTCTGCATTTTATATCCTCCATACTGTGACCTCATTTGTTATTTTACTGCCCAAGTAACGAAACTCATCTACCTCCTTTATTGCTTCGTTACCTAATCTAATTCCTTCAGCATCACCTGATTTTCTTAGACTGCACTCCAATACCCTAGTTTTGCTCTTGTTGATGTTCAGCTTAAATGCACCTTTCAGTATACTGTCCATTCCGTTTAACTGCTCTTCCAGGTCCTTTGCTGTATCTGACAGAATTTCTTTGTCGTCGGCAAAACGCAATGTTTTTAATTCTTCCCCCTGAACTTTAATTTCTTCACCAAATTTCTCCTTGCTTTCCTTTATAGCTTGCTCAATGTACAAATTGAATAACATTGGAGAAAGGCGACAACGCTGTCTTACTCCCTCTCCAACGACTGCATTCCTTTCATGCCCCTCATATCTTACAATAGCTGTCTCGTTTTGTACAAGTTGTAAATAACCTTACGCTCCATATATTTTACTCCTAATTGCTTCAGAACTTGAAAAAGTTTATTCCAATCAACACTGTCAAAAGCTTCTCCAAATCTACAAAAGCTAGGAATGTAGGTTTGCCTTTTCTTAATCTATCTTCTAGGATAAGCCGTAAAGTGAGTATTGCCTCCAGTGTTCCTACATTTCTCCTGAACCCAAACTGATCTTCCGCGAGGTCGGCTTCTACCAGCTTTTCCATCCTGTAAATAATTCGTGTTCATATTTTACAACCATGGCTTATTAAACTGATGGTTCTGTAGTTTTCACACCTGTCTGCACCTGTTTTCTTCGGAATGGGGATTATAACATTTTTCTTAAAGTTTGAGGGTACTTCACCTGTCTCATGCATCTTACACACCAGGTGAAACAGTTTTGTCATGGCTGGTTCTCCCAGAGACTGTAGCTCTGACGGAATATCATCTACTCCAGGGGCCTTGTTTCGACTTAGGTCTTTCAGTGCTCTGTCAAATTCATCTATCAGTATAGTATCTCCTATTTCATCCTCATCTACTTCTTCTCTCCTTTCTACAATATTGTCGCTAAGTTCATTTCCTTCATAGAGCCCCTCTATATACTCTTTCCACCTTTCAGCTTTCCCTTCTTTACTGAGAACTGGTTTTCCATCAGTGTCCTTGATATTCATAGAGCTGTTTTTCTTACCTCCAAATGTTTCTTTTATTTTCCTGTAAGCTGTATCTATTTTTCCCCTATTTATACATTATTCTACATCCTTGAATTTGCCTTCTAGTCACTCCTGCTTAGCCATTTTGCACTTCCTGTCAATCTCATTTCTTAGTCGTCTGTACTCCATTTTGCCTGTTTCATTCACTGCATTTTTATATTTTCTCCTTTCATCGATTAAATTTAGTATCTCCTGTAATACCCAAGGATTTTTTGTAGGTTTTGCCTTCCTACCTATTTTGTCCTCTGCTGCCTTCACTATTTCATCTCTCAATGCTACCCATTCCTCCTCTATTTCAAAGAATGTCAAAAAAATCAATCTGAAAACATTCAGAACGTACCGAGCGCTGGTCAGTGTTCCCTCCACCATCACCAAAGGTGAACGAGAATTCTAGATTATCGCACTCCAGACCATTAGGCCGGTGTATCTTGGGTGAAGGCACTCTACGAAACAGCGCTCGCCAGGTCTGCGTATAGGCGCACACGACCTCCATTAGCGTGCAAGTAGACTCGGTCCTCCATTTCATCTTCCAAGTTATCCTCTGACGGCACCAGTCGAGTCTTGCACACTGATATCCTTACAATATCCGACGATCATGGATGATGTCTGTGCTGCGTGGACGCACATAACCTCTTCGATGGATATGAGATTGTTCACGAGACAATTGCAAAACACACACACACACACACACACACACACACACACACACACACAAAATCGTTGTGTAGCTGACGCACCGCCTCTAACAGGGACGCAGTTCTCCGTTAGAACCATCCTGCCATTCGGAAGGCCGCAGTCTGACCCCTTTCACACACACTCAGTTGACTGTATGAAGCACGACTGCGTCTCCGTGCCACGTCGCGTATTTGCTTCTCACTTTGATATCGTACTGAGCCCTATTAAAGAGCACACGCAGATGGCGCTCTGTCAGGTCACTACGCTATCTTTTGGCGGACGACGTTGAAACTATAATCAGTCTATCTACCATCTCCCACGTGGCAATTGCCGTTATAGGATCAAAATCTACGTAGTCCTTCCAGGTGTACTCACTGTTTTTCTGGTATTGTACACCGTCGTGAATTTTCAACATTCCACCTTCAACACCATCCAAGAAAAAAAAAAATGTGCCTTACTCTCCGATCCTCCCTTGTGCCTTCCCGAGTAAACTGGGCTTAAACTGTAAACAGACTGACTTTAGGAAACAGGTGCTTCTTTACCCGTCTGCAAAACCAGCGAACAAACCACGAACACGTTCTTACGTAATCTGTAGGTACAAACGCAGAGTTGGATACTCATTTACTCCCAGAACCACTAATATGCTAAAATGACAGACATGGACAGCAATTTCATTACGAAACTATGGTGAGCACCAAACGTGGCGCATACTGCTTGCATACGAGGGTTGTAACTTAAATAGTGCCAACTATTTATTCACAACTGATACAAAAGCGTTACATGTTTGCACCCGTTACTGTCCTTCAAGGTAGTCACTAGCGTTGTGTAGAACCGGATGCCAGCGATGTGGAAAGCGTAGTATACCGTTAGCAGAGCCTGTTCCGTTGATGGTGCGAATGGAGCGATCTACTGCCTGTCGAATTTCTGGAACAGTTCTGAAGCGAATGCCACAAATTGGTTCCTTCATCTTCGGAATTAAAGTCATAAGGACTTGAATCCGGAGAGTATGGTGGATGGTACAGTACTTACAGCCCAATCGACCGAACAGAGCAACCACAGCTTGCACTGAATGTGTTACTGTACTGTCGTGCAAAATGATAGGTCGGTTGCGTAGAAAGTGTTGCCGCTTCTTTCGTAAAGCTAGTCGCAGGTGATGCTCCAAACACGAACAGCAATACTGTGCATTGACAGTCTCCGTTGTTTATGTTTATAAAACATAGTGACACCATTACTTTAGACCGATCGCTCACAAGTGACTGTTATTCCCTTTCCTCGGAGGTAAGATAGGAATGTCAACAACGTGTGCTATCAAAAAAGTTCAAATGTTTATAGAACTTATAGGACTTAACTACGAGATCATCAGTCCCTAAGCTTACAAACTACTTATGAACTAGCTAAGACTAAGGACGGCACAAATATCCATGCCTGAGGGGGGATTCGAACCCCCGACCGTAGTGGCCGTGCAGGCCGTGACTGGAGCGCCTTAGCCCCCTCGGCTACCGCGGCCGGCCGTGTGCTATCAGCGACAATAGTAGATTCCGTTGCATAGTGTCTCCACAGCAGTGTTTTCACTATTTAAGTTCCAACCCTGGGCCGTTATCAAAGCATAATACCACATCTTCCTCAAAGATAAGTGTAATAAAGTCACAATACAACACTTTCTATCCCGAATTAACTGTGTAGTAAATATGTTTAAGGAATTGTGTTTATCTCCATCCCTTAGGTCAGTGTTTTTAACCTATGGATCGGAACCCCCCCCCCCTCCACTTCCTTATAAAGTGTCTACACAGTGTGATATTTCTTAATGAGCATAATTCGTTTCTGAATTTGCGAGTAAGGTGAAACACTCGTTACGAAAAATATATTTTCATGTCGGAAATCATGTAAAATAGGATAATACGCTCCTTTGCAAAAATACACAAAAGAGACTGGATCCAACGATTTAAAAGAAAGCTGAAGCAAAAGAAAAAAGTTTAAATTTGTTTTCTTTGAGATAACATAGTTTCGTTGCGGTTCATCAAGAGCGTAGTCGCCAAAACGTTTTTATATTTTAGCAGTCAAAAACCCGGCGTTGCCCGTGTATTTATTTATTCCTGCCTTGAGTTAGTACTTCTTCTATCCCTTCTCTCTCTGTCCCTCTCCTTTTTTTTCTAAAAACATTTTATATTTATCGGAGAATATATAAAAAATAAGGCTGTCTTGCATAATGTACAAAATTATACATGCAGTATCCAATCAAAGAAAGATAGCAATCCAAATACAAATGGCATATAAAATTCGCACTATTTCATATTTATTGAGTTATACGTTGTACAATTGTATAATTTTTCAGGCATACATTCATTTGTATAAGTGCCGTATGTCTGCAAGATTCGTTTCGAATACAATTAGTAGTAAAGAAGTAATAGATTAAAACTTGGTGCCTTTTTCTATGAAAGTTACTGTTTATGTGCTCTTATGAACTACTGTGATTCAATTTAGAAGGTACATTCAGCTATATGTATGTATATTGCCTGTTAAATTTCTTGCGGCTACGATATGTAGTGTACAAATTATAAATTGTAGCGTCATACCGAATGCCGTAGTTTTAGGTCATTAACAGCGGAAAAGTAGTAATCTAGAAACTGTTTTCCTTTCATGATTTTTCTATGGTTGTCAGCGAGAAAAATTTCAATAAATGTTGAAATTATAAGTTGGTTGCAAGTCGCTAAGTATGGTCACTCTCATACAGTGTGTGAATGAAGTCTCGTAGCATTATGTGGCAGTTTCTTGCAAATATATTGTTTATGACGTTGTATCTCCTGTATCGTATGTGGTTCTTACCCCGACAGCATTGTTACCTCAAGGTAAGGAATATGTGCACCAAATTTGGTTGAAATCGGTACAGTGGTTTAGGAGTAAATGTGCAACACTGTCGCTAGATGCAGCAGTTTTTCGCGCATTTCATTGTTTATGACGTCATATCTCGTGAACTATGTTTTGTACGTGATCCTAACACTTACGGCGACCGACCTCATGGACTGAAGCTTACGTGTGCAAAATTTCATAAGCATTGGACTAAACTGTAGATTTACATATAATACGTACTCACAAACAAAGACACAAACATACGGACACTCTGCTTTATACATAAAGATTTGGGAGGGGGTCGCCAGCATTTTTTTGACTTAAGGGGTCGCATATTCGAAAAGGTTGAAAAACACTGCCTGACAGTCATCTTCAATCAGTATACGCTTCCAACAACTGGCTGCTCAACGAAATAGATTTGTTGTTGGCTCCGTCGTAATATAACCTTGAGTACCGAGTTATGGAACAATCTGAATATACATCGCGGAATTGAGCGAGACTAAATTTAGACAGGGAAATGGGCGCGCACTCACAGTTAGACCTCTCACAACTATTTTAGCCCGTGTTCCGGTGATTCAGCCATTTAATAAACGGGTCGTCGCTATATAAACTGCTGCGCGCAACGCCTCGTAAACATCCTCGCTACGCTATCGAAAGCAGCGGCTGACGCCATGGGCTGCTTCAATAATTTGTGGATTTTTTTGCTGCCTCATTCCCCCGCGCAACGTATGTCACTCACACTTGATTCCGACTTTTAGCGGTCCATTCGTACCGTTGATACTCGTTTTCGTCTTGTTTCAACATCTTAATTCCAGTATTCCAAATACAAATATTGCCGCACGGCCGCTACGGTCGGGGGTTCGAACTCCCCTCGGGCATGGATGTTTGTGTCGTCTTTAGTATAAGCTAGTACATAAATTTAGGGAATGATGACCCCGCAGCTAAGTCCCTTAAGCTTAACAAACATTTCAACATTTCAAACATTGCCGACCTTATTGAGCTTACTACATCTAAGGAACGCGGAAAGGACCTGGAAAGAGAATGTGTCAATTCAGATTTCGGTAATTACAGTGATAGAAGAGACAAACATCTTGAATACTCTTATTCCATTATTCGATCGCGTCATTGTAAGAATGCGAAACAAAAATTTTGGTTTTAAAAATAGCAGTAACTAATTGCAATTAGATTTATTGACCGGTTTCGGGTAGCTTGTGCCCCTCTTGACACATACAGGGTGTCCGATTTTCCTCTTCGTACTCTTTATTTCCAGAATTTTTTCCATGACAGCAACTGTTATTTGCTTGGTTTGTAAAATAGCAGCAACCAGTTGCACTGAACTTCGAATTATGGCTCAGTTCCAGGCTTCTACAGGCACATATTTGAACCCTTAAATACTCAGTCTTAACGATCCCATTTAATCATTATCTGACGATATATCTGGAACGGCACAATTCTGACAAATAAAGTATCTAATAACAGTTGTAAGGTTTGAAGGGGGTCATTAAAAAGTTATCTCGAAATAATCTTAAACCCTTTTTCAAACTCAAACCAAGATTCAGTTATTTTTTTTTTTTTTTCCAATTTGTAACCCCATTTTTGTATGCCATATTTTTATTCTGCATAAAAATATGCACTTTTATAAGCAGCATTGTTTTTCGAAAAACCTACGGTTTGTAGCCATGGGGCACGTCATTGTAAGCTACCTAGGTTAACATTGTGATATTACAGATATAGGTGGAAGCTGATTGTTTCCATGTGAAAGGCGGGCTTTGCCAGGATATTGGGTTCCCCCAGCCGGTCAGTTAACAGTTTGTACCTAGTGAATGTACAGGTAGTCAGGGTTTCCCTAATATGCGCCGAAAAAGGAAGCACTCTTGGCTGAGTGAGGGCGTCTATTCCAGATTGCAACTGAAATACAATATAGTCACAAACACTATTCTAAAAATCCATATAAAATCAGGGAATGATCATACGGCAAATATAATTATATGAATGGATTCAGAAGACGTGGGAGAATCAAATTCCGTAATTACAATTTCAATATCCCTTACAGATAAAAAGCCGATAAATCTCAGTACTATAATAATAATATTTTAAGGCTTATATTTATAATTACTGATACGTAGTGTTTGTCAGTAACAGATTAAGAAGCAAATGGGCAGCATTGCACCAAGCTACCTATCTTAGAAGACGTACCACGTTATTTCCGTATTCTTTCAATAAACTTTGTTTTACTCTCTTGTTCTACTTTTCGTTGAGGTAATAATATTCTTGTGTCAGAACATCGATTCCACCACAGAAACAGAAAACATGAACCCAGCAAAGCGCATTACATTTATATTTAATATTATACTGCCACTTAAATATTTCATGGCCAACTAAAAATAGTAGATATGGCGGCAGACAATTTATATATAAACAATTATAAGTATTTGTGGATACGAACTGAATATACTTGTATAAAAAGCCATGATAAATTAAATATTAATTGTGTAACTATTTAAATATTAATTGTGTAACTATATTTCGACGGCGGCAGTATATTTGATCAGTGAGACGCCACGCATAATGGCTATCTGACCAAAGACCTTCAGTCTCAACCGTTGTTAGTATTGTTAAATATATATATTTGTTTGTTATAAGTAAACAACATTTGTAGGGAGGTGGTCAAAGCATTTAATTCTGTGATATTCAAATGTATAATATTTTGGAAGGGAAATTGTATTTTAAAGATGAGGCGTTAGAATGCGCGGAAGGATTCAAATTTGGGAGCAGGTACAGCACGCTTTCGAACGCTTGGGAAGGGACTCGTAACTTGGACGTGGTGGTGAAAGGTTCTGACGCTGGGTGGTCGGAAGCCGCATTACGAAGTTGTGATTTGAAGAAGTAGGCATGTGTGGACTTAGAAAATTTATGGGACTGTGACTGTAGAACTTAAGTCTCTGCTTGAAAAGTGATAAACTATGCACAGTAGTAGGGCTGTGGAGCTGTGATAATTTAACAATCGTGTACTCGTGTGATGACAAACTGTGTTTTATAACAAATACTATAATTAATCGCGGATTAATTACGAGTGATAATTTGGAACTTTTACTCTCGAGTGCGTGATACTTATTGTGTCTCTCATGAACAATAGTTGGAGAAATATTCAGTCGTGTACTGATGTATAAAGTAGGACCACCTCCACATTTCATGTCCAAACTGAGTAATAAACTTCATTTCTAAATAATTACTTCGTGAGTGAACTACTTCTTTATCTTAGAATCCATTTTTTTGGTTATTCGGAAGTTTAATTTTTGTTTGCTTAAATATATTTTCACGTCATCATATGCAGATTGATAGACTGGCTAAACTACAGATTAATTATTGATCTTGTTTAAAGACATTGGTTAGCTGTTTAGGGCATAGAAGCTGACTTACATAACTCACCCCTTTGAACAGAGACAACGAGCCATAATCTTTTTAGTACCCTGAGTTATGTATTGCCCAATTCTTATTGGTGAATACCGATAGGAAGGTCCCAACATTACCTCGAAAAAGAACTGAGATCGTAAAAAATTTTCAATGAAAATTTTGTATGGATGCCGAATCTGCCTACTGGTGAAATTTTCGTGAACTTTAAATTTTTATTCCCGATTTCGCTTCGTTCTCGCGATAGGAAATTTACAATGTAGTGTCCCCTGCCGAAAAACCACTGATTCTTCGAAAAAAATTGTTTCCTACAAAAATGGGTATTTTTTCACGTGCAATAAAAATATGGGATAAAAAAGCAGCGTTGAAGATCATTTAGAGACAACCATTCCATGACGCTCTTCAAACCTTACAACTTTACTGGAGACCTTTTTTTTTTTGTGCATAATTGTGCCGCTCATGATATATAGAGCGGTAGATAAAATGCGACACCCATTATATACCTGACAAAGCCCAGAACTGTTCCATAATTCCAATTTCTGTGCAATTGGCTGCTGCTATTTTACAAACCAAGTGAATAACGGTTGCTGTGATGGAAGAACTCTAGAAATGAAGAAGGCGAAAAGGAAATAAAAAGTGTTGCGTCTTAATCACGTTAACTGAACGCAAAGAAACTGATACTGCTTTTTTACCATGCTTGACAATGTTTTCATCTAAATTTCTTCCTTATGCTAGCTATTTTTAGTCATGAGTCAGGCTTGCCTTAGCCCAGCGAAGTACAGCGACTCTACGTGGCATGAATCCAGCACTTCGTTGGAAGTCCCCTGCAGGAGCATTGGACCATCCTGCCTCTATAGCCGTCCATAATTATGAAATTGTTACAGCTGTAGAATTTTGTGCACGAACTGACCTCAACTGTGTCCCCTAAATTTTTGATGCGGGCAATCTGGCCGTTCGCTGGAATTGGCCGCAATGTTCTTCAAACCAATCACGAACAGCTGGGGCCCAGTGAATTAGCGCATTGTCATCTGTAAAATTTTCATTGTTAATTGGGAAAATAAAGTATGTGAAGTGACCGAAGACAACCATTTCCAAACAAAGATTGGCTTAGCTGGAGCAGTGGTCTCACTCCATCCGATCTAGAAACAGTTCACACTGTTATGGAGACACCAACAGCTTGCACAGTCCATTGTTGACAATGTGGATCCATCGCTTCGTGGTGCCTGTACCAAACTCAAACCGTGTCATCAGCTCTTACCAACTGAAACTGTGTTTGATACGACCAAACAAAGGTGTTTTGGTCGTCAACGGTTTAGCTGGTATGTTCACGAGTCCAAGTGCCCGCTCCAGGTGATGACGTTCTGTTACCAAAGGCAGTCTAGTCGGTCGTCTGCTGCTTTAGCGATTATTACACGCAGTGTTGCTTATTTGTTAGTTGTGACATCTCTATGTAGTTTCGATCATCAAGTACAGCCCAACGGCCACTGTTTCGTCAGTGCTGTGAGGTAATGCGAAAATTTTCGCACAATGTTGAATATGTCTATCTCAGTGTATTGAATTCCCAAACTATTTCTCTTGCTTTTAACTGAACCTACCATTCTGTGTACTAAGTATGTTAATTCCCAATTTGTGGCAATAATCACTTAGGGTAGTTTTCCACACTATAAAAAATGTTCAATTGTTTGTAAAGCTTATGGGGCATAACTGGAGGGCCATCAGTCCCTAAACAAACAAACTACTTATGAACTACCTTATACTAAAGACAGCACAAACAACCAAGCCAGAGGGGGGGGGGTTCGAACCCCGCAGCATAGCGTCTAAATGTGCTCGGCCGCTCCACCGCGGCTTTCACACTATAGTTCGCGTCATGTACAAAGGCGCTTCCGCGCACAGACTTAGAACGACAGCGGAAATGTGGAGGGGAGGAGCTACCAACGAGCGCGAACAGTACAGCCGGGGGCAGGAACATTGCATAACTCGAGGCGAGCCACGCGCCTAGAGAACGAACAGTGCGGTAATGGAGGGGGATATACAGGGCCGGCCGCGGTGGCTGAGGGGACTGCGGCGCGCCAGTCACGGTCTACACGGCCACTACGGTCGGGGGTTCGAATCCCCCCTCGGGCATGGATATTTGTGCCGCCCTTAGTATTAGGTAGTTCATAAGTAGTTTGTAAGTTTATGGACTGATGACCCCGTAGTTAAGTCCCATAAGCTCTACAAACATTTGAACATTTTGGATACACAGGACGGCTGAAAACTGGGCCGCCTTCCTACAAGACGCGTATTATAATCAGCTAAGAACAAGTGACAGCCCTGTCATTTTATGTCTTGTATATGCGACGCGATACTATCGCCATCTGTACCTTCTATTTCGTTATCTATGACTTTTCACCTCTGTGTATATTATTTAGAAAAAGTCAATTGACGTAATGACTTACTTTCTTTGATCCTTAGCGATGAGTCTCTCTCCGGCTTATGTAGATATCGATAACAACATATCCGTAGACTTATACCTCTGCAACATTAAGAATCAAAGTCTTTGAGGGATTAACTGGCAACTACTGAAGCGACGACGAATGATATTCACGGCGTGAAAAGAGTGGTAAATCCTTCTCCCACACTCTCCCTCATCAGAGTACTAAATGGCAGATTCCGGCAGGGTAATGCAACAACCACACCATTTCACCTCACACGCCTTCAGATATGTGCAGACCAATGCCTAGCCTGCACCGATTAACTATTCTGTATGTTACGTTCTCTAAATGAAAACAAACACCACCACAAGTTACTTTGTAATAAATACAATTTATCCATATTCCAACAGGATCCAAGCGTGTCTCCATCAGAAGTATAAAATTATGAGAGGAGACGTAAAGAATTACAGCATGTTGTGCTCAAGTTGTACAGCATAATATCAAGTTTGTTTTTTGTTTGTAAAAACAAAAAAACTTTAAACTTTCATAAACCGTGCTAATATTCACCTGGCATCTATTTTTATTATGAATAAAATTGATATTATTTTATATGACTAGAGCATCTCATAATTTTGTACTTCTGATGAAGATACCCTTAGAAATCTGGATGAAATGTGTTTATTACAAACCAACGTTTGTTGCTGCTTGTTTCCATTTACAGTAAATAAACTGTTACATTTGCTGCCTTTAGGACAAGCTATGTTCAAAATCACATGGCTTGTTATGGAAAGCAGCATATTCTCATACTAGCCTCCATGCAACATCTTCCTGAATTGTTACAACTTATGTTTCAAGAATGGCGTACAAATTTGTCTAGATGTATTTGGAGGACTGTTTTCTTCCATATCACAACCAAAACAAGAGTATTCATGCCTATGTAGTTCGCACATCATACTGACGTTGGCAATGGACGGCATATCCAAAAATTTGTGAACAAATAATTAAAGAATTATTATTACACAAAAGAAACTGAACTCCAATAAGCTGCTCCCCGTTGAAGGTTCAAGTCCTCAGTCTGGTGTGTGTGTGTGTGTGTGTGTGTGTGTGTGTGTGTGTGTGTGTGTGTGTGTGTGTGTGTAGTGGTAGTAGTAGTAGTAGTAGACTGATAACCGCAGTAGTTCAGTCCCATTGATCCACAAATATTTAATTTTTCGCAATAAGCCAAAACAGAGATCACAGTTCACAAAACCGAAACCCAGCTCGGATTTTAAAGCCCCAACACACGGAGAAACGTTGAAACAGATATCTGGAAATTATACCATGAGACCTTTACATCCAGGAAGGAAAGATCTTGCAGTGAGCAGACCTGGTGCCTGAGTACAGCATTAACAACAAGACAGTCCGGGAATACCACAACACTCATGGGGGTGGCCGTTTAGTCTAAATAAGGCGTCTAGTCACGGATTGTGTGGCTGCTCCTGTCGTAGATTCCAGTCCTTCCTAGGGCATGACTGCATGTGTTGTCCTTGTTGACAGTATTGGTTTAATTGGTTTAAAGTACTGCTTGAGGCTTTCCCGACGTATTGATTCCTTACATAGTTCGCGGGCGTGGCGTCGGATCGTATTGTCGAAACTGCACAATATTTCCACGAGGCAGCTGCTCGTCATCTTCAGGTGCTAACTAAACTGCTGATTGTTTTTTCTTTATTGTGTTTTGATACAAGCTATTACAGCAGTAGGCTGGCAGCAGCTCCATAGGCTGCCGAGATAATAAAATACATAGATAAGATTAAAATTAAAACATATGACAGGCGATAAAACAACGGAGAAACAGTGACAAGGTGACAATTCGAAGTACAAGCAGTTGAAAGATGATTAAAATCACATTTAGTCAGTTAAAAACGAGGAGCCACGGTGACATAAAAACCTATAGTACGACAATAACACAGGAGGGTGAGTACACGGAGACGCTAATTAAAACACTCGGTGCGACACTTGTTTGTTAGTGGTGGACGCAGATAAAAAACACACATTTCTCTGGAGCACACACTGATCGTATCAGTGTTAAAACTGTCGGTTCAGGACCCCGCGGGGTGGGGGAAGGTGGGAAGCGCGGGGAGGAGGGGAAGGTGAGGGAGGAGGTGGTGGGGAGGAGCCGTAGGGACTACAGGGTAGGATGAAGGGCAACAGGCGGATTGTGTTTTCTCGACTTCAAAAAGGCATTCGACGCTGTGCCACACTGCAGACTGCTAACGAAGATACGAGCTTATGGAATAGGTTCACAGATTTGTGACTGGCTTGAAGACTTCCTACGTAATAGAACGCAGTACGTTGTTCTCGACGGCGAGTGTTCATCAGAAACGAGTGTATCGTCAGGCGTGCCCCAGGGGAGTGTGATACGACCACTATTATTTTCTATCTGTATAAATGATCTGATGGACAGAGTAAGTTGTAATTTGCGGCAGTTTGCTGATCATGCGGTGGTGTATGGGAGGGTGTTGTCTCTAACTGACTGTAATAGCATACAGGATGACTTAGACAAAATTTCTAGTTGGTGCGAAGAATGGCAGCTAGCTCTCAATGTAGAAAAATGTAAGGTGATGCGCATGAGTAGGAAAAACAATCCCATAATGTTCGAATACAGCATTAGTAGTGAGCTTCTTGATGCTGTCGCGTCGTTCAAATACCTAGGCGTAACATTGCAGAGGGATATGAAATGGAACGAGCATGTAAGGACAGTTGTGAATAAGGCGGGCAGCCGACTTCGGTTTATTGGGATAATTTTGGGAAGATGTACTTCACCTGTAAAGGAGACCGCGTATAAAACGCTTGTACGACCACGTCTTGAGTATTGCTCAAGTGTTTGGGACCCGCAGCAGGTTTAAAGGAAGACATAGAGGCGGTTCAGAGGCGAGCAGCTAGATTTGTTACCGGTAGTTCAAAATGTTTGTTAAGCTTATGGGACTTAACTACGGGGTCATCAGTCCCTAAACTTACAAACTACTTATGAACTAACTAAGACTAAGGACGGCACAAATATCCATGCCCGAGGGGGGATTCGAACCCCCCGACCGTAGTGGCCGTGCAGACCGTGACTGGAGCGCCTCAGTCCCCTCGGCCACCGCGGCCGGCTGTTACCGGTAGGTTCGACCAATGCGCGAGTGTCACGGAAATGCTCCGGCAATTCAATTGGGGATCGCTGGAAGAAAGACGACGTTCTTTTCGTGAATTTGTGTTAAGTAAATTTAGAGGGCCGGAATTTGAAGCTGAGTGTAGTACGATCTTGCTGCCGCCTGCTTACATTTCGCGTAAAGATCACAAAGACAAGATAAGAGAAATTAGGGCTCGTACGGAGGCATATAGGCATTTTTTTTTTTTTTTTTTTTTTTCCCTCGTTCAGTTTGGGAGTGGAATAGGAAAGGAAATGCCTAGTAGTGGTACAGTGTACCCTCCGCCACGCACCTTAAGGTGAATTGCGGAGTATGTATGTAGATGTAGATGTAGGGAGGAGGGTAGCCAAGGGGGGAGGGGAAGGGGAGGGGGGCGAGAGAGGGGCTCTACATCTGCGGGGACGGATCAGGGTTGGTAGGACGGGTATATGTCGGAACGGAGGACGTCATCAGGGAGGGGGAGGTGGCGGAAGTTACCCTGGGAGAGGACATGGAGGGTGTGGAGATGAAGGGATGGGGGTTATTGCGGTAGAGGCGTGGCAGAGGCCCGGGGTTGGTGAGGATGAGGTGAACCAGGGGGTTGCGGGAGTCTATTTTACGGGTGGTATAGAGGATACAGAAATGTTGGAGGTATTCAAAGACATGGGGAAACGGGATTAGGTCATACAGGATCCGCGTGGAGGAAGGGAGCCGGATGCGGTAGGCGAGGCAGAGGGCATCTGCTGGTTGCTGTCGTCTCGTCTATATACTGCGGCTGGCTAGAAAAGCGCAGGCGTGAAGACGGTGGTGGGGGGCAATGATATCGTTGTAGTCGAATCATAGATGAAAACATGTAGAGCCCTCTGGTGGTCTCCGCGTACACTACGCGGCAAAGCGCGGCCGCAAGTCGCGGGCGCAGCCAGCACCCCCTGTAGAAGAAAGCCTGCACAGGACGTCACAACATGGCGGCAGTGAGAGGCTTAGAGTCCTCTGAAAGATTGTAAACATTAGCAGTGCACGCTGTTTATAGTGCATTCTTTCGTTCAGGACTGTATTTATTAGGTAAATTGGTGTTGTGTACGGTGTGAGCGCTACGCTGGACGATTTATGTGTGTGAGAACAACGTGTGATCTCTTTTTTACTGACAAAAAGCCGTTTCGCTGTTCTGTGCCGAAATGTAGAGGAAATCACGACTGTGGCCCAAAAGTTACCGTCTTTAAACGTCTGGAGAAGAAGAAATGGCTCCTTCTTCAAGTTAATGAGTAAGTTTTTCGTTTTTGTTTAACCTTATAGAAGAGTTTTAAGTCATGGCTGTTTACCGTTGGATATTGCGATTCAGTTTATTTATGTAACCACTCCCATTAGCTTATTCTTCTCCGGGCGTTTAAAGACGGTACCCTTTGGCCCACAGTCGTAATTTCCTCTACATTTCGGCATAGAACAGCGAAAGGGCATTTTGTCAGGAAACAGGAGATCACACGTTGTTTTCACAAACACAAATGATCCAGCGTAGCGATCACACCGTACCCACCGATTTACGTAATAAATACAGTCCTGAACAAAAGAATGTATTATAAACAGCGTGCACTGCTAATGTTTACAACCTTTCAGAGGACTCTAAGCCTCTCACCGCCATCATGTTGTGACGTCGCGCCCAGGCTTTCTTCTATAGGGGGTGCTGGCCCAGCGCGCGAGCACGGGTAGTGTGGCGCGCAGTTTAAATGCTCTCGCTTCTGTGACCCGTCTGCGGCGACTCGCTGGATACGTCTGAATGCGGCCGACGATGCCTTAGTGCCGCCAGTGCTGGTTCCAATGCCTTGTTGAGCTGGAAGCCTGTGTCTCTACTAATCAGGTCGTTGGAAATACGTATTTCGACTGCTTCTTTGATGACGACCAGCTGCCTCGTGGAAATATTGTGCAGTTTCGACAATACGATCCGACGCGACGCCCGTGAACCATGGAAGGAAGTGGTTTAAAGTAGTCTAGAACCGATGAAAATTAATTAATGTTTGTAAATCTGTGGGACTTTTTCGGTTATTATTCCCTAGGTTTACATACAACTTTAACTAACCTAAGGACAACACACACACACACACACACACACACACACACACACACACACACACACACACACACACACATGCCCTAGGGAGGACTCGAACCTCCGACAGCGAGCAACAGCGCGCTCCGCAGCGAGGCGCCTCAGACCGCTTCGCCGCGGGGCTAGGACCAATGACGCCGACCGCGGTGGCAAAGCGGTCTGCGGCGCTCCAGTCACGGTCTGCACGGCCACTACTGTCGGGGGTTCGAATCCCCCTCGGGCATGGATATTTGTGCCGTCCTAGTACGTAAGTAGTTCATAAGAAGTTTCTAAGTTTAGGGACTGATGACCCCATAGTTAAGTCCCATAAGTTCTACAAACATTTGATTTGAACCAATGACCTTGCAGTTTAGTCCCTCAGTTATGTGCACTTTGAACTCTTTTGAACACTACAATAACATTTATCTATTTCAAGAAACTCCATCATCAACAGAGAAATTCTTTTCAAAGACTGGAAGAAATGTCGGCAGACTATAAGACCCGAAAGTTAAAACATGAAACGTTAAGAATTAAAAAAAATTAAAGTGAAGTTGATGGGGGAGATCTCAGCACCATTCGAAGTTGAGAGAGAGAGAGAGAGAGAGAGAGAGAGAGAGAGAGAGAGAGAGAGAGAGAGAGAGAGAGAAAAGAGAGTTAGCTTGTCACCAGTTCTATTATTAAGTATTAAAGAAAATAATCAGGATTTGAACAGAAGGAGTCAATGGGGTAAAGATGGGGACACAAGAATAGATCAATCAACAACAAAAAATGTAGGCTTCCGCGACATTTGTAGCCATCATAACAAATACAAAAACGTAAAATCATATATATTGTTTGTAAGGAATGCAACTGATAGAATTGCAGATAAAGGAGAAGCAATGAATTAAAATTTGTGTTGTAGCCGGGAATCGAACCCGGACCTCCATGTTTACGAGGCAGACGTCTTATCGTTAGACCACCACACCACTAACAATTAAGGCTCCTCGGAATAGTGTAAGTACGACTTCCCTCCACGTCACAAACTTGCTTCACCTTTATCTGTAATGTCTTGGACATATTCGAGACGAAAAACCGTCTCAGGGTTAATGAATTTATATCTAGATTGATATTTATGTCATCTTAGCCAGAATATTCCACTATGTCCATTGCCGAGGTGCTACGACGCTGCATGGAGAGCCTTGGCAGTAGTGGCAACTATCTATGGAACAAAGAAGCTGAATTAAAGTTTGTGGGATGGAGGGAAGTCGTACTTACACTGATAGAATTATTTATAATAGAAACATTTAAGCAATGTAGGTACTCACAAACCACAGTCGGTTTTTTACTTTTATGGTTTGTATTTATTTATACTGTACAACTACTTTCGGCGGAACTATGTCGCCATTCTCAAGTACCTGTACATCAACTAAAATGTTTATAATAAATCAATCATATTTAATTTCTAAATTTCCATTACTTCAAAAAAACTTAAATAATTACTGTGTTTGCCAAAAATAATTACAAAAAGTCCATATTCCATGTGCTAAGGTCGTATTACATCCTTCATACAATTAAGAAACAGGTCCGGGCTGAACTGCTGGTACCTTACGATCAAATTCTACATTCGTTTGTCCTTTTCAGTGATCATTCATATGCCACCTTATAAAATGAAGAAACGGCGTCATTATTTAAGTATATTTATTTATGAAGTAACAGAAATTTAGAAATTCAATATGATTCATTTATTATTAAAAAAATTAGTTGATATACAGGTACTTGAGACAGGCGATATAGTTTCGTCGAAACTAGTTGTACATAATAAAGACAAACCATAAAAGTAAAAAAGCGACTGTTGCCTGTGAGTACATTGCTTTAATGTCTCTATTATAAATAAATAGAAGAAAGGACTTCATGGATTCGCAGCGAAACAGGACTACAATCTCATATTCAGTACATGTGCAAAATATCCAAAGTCATCCATCGACGAAGTACGGAAAGATGACCCAAGTAGAAAGCTTCATATACCTGGGAAAAATTGCACAGAATATAGCGTTGTATTAAGAAATAATTACAATACTTCAAAAATCATACATGGAATCACTACAACAAAAGAAGTATTTCCGTCAATGAGAAATTAAGACGATATAATATTGTAGTATTACTAAAGGCCTTGGACGTCTCAGAAACAGTAGTCAAGGAAAAAACGAAAATCAAGAAAATGGAACAACATGGGAGGAAAACACTACGAAAGAACTATGGGCTGGTTCAGAAAGAGGGATTCTAGATAAAGAGACCTCCAAAAGTACTATTCAAACAGATAGAGACGATTACAGACAATATCAGGAAAAGAAGGGCTAAATTCTAAGGACGCACCGAGCGAGGTGGCGCAGTGGTAACACACTGGACTCGTATTCGGAAGGATGGTGGTTCAAATCCACCTCCGACCATCCAGATGCCGGGATGGTTCCTTTCAAAGGGCAGGGTCGATTTCCTTCCACCATCCTCACCCAAAAATCCGAGCGTAAGCTCCGTCTCTAATGACCACGCTGTCGACGGGACGTTAAACCCTAAGATTCCTTCTTTCTAAGGACGCAAACGTAGCGTGAGCAAAACCACACCAAAAAGATTTTTAACTTAGTCGTGGTTGATACAGTAACAAGTAATAAGGGTACAAGTAAGAGGACGCAAGAAACTAAACATCACCACAGAAATCATTACAAACGGAGAAAAAATCATAAATCTGAGAAAATAGCCAGAAAAAAAAGGACGTAAAAGATAAATGTTTTCGACTACAACAAGGATCTCCTTTACGGAATAGAAGCGGTTCGAACCCATCTCCGGCCATTCAGATGTCCCCAAATCACTCCAGTCAAATGACGGGTTGGTTCCTTTCAAAGGGCATGGCAGAGGCAAAAACTGTCCAAACATGAGCTCCGCCTGTAATGAACACGATGTCGATGGAACTTAGACCCTAACCTTCCTTCCTTTTTTTAGTTCATTAAAATGTTTACAGTTTGCGAAACCTATTACAATACCAATCAAACTGAGTGTTTCGATACCCTGAACGATTTCCTAAGAGAGCTTCATCAGTCTTGGGACGAAAATATCAACGTCATAACTAAACATTTGTAGAAACTAGCAAAAACTTTTAAAGACACTTTACCTGTTCTATCTGATAAGGTAAAAGGTAAAGCAGTCAACAATCCGAAGATTGGTTTGAACACCACAGTGCTTTACTAGGCATGGTCCTGTGGTGGTATGCCGTTGCCTTCCTACGACCTTCGAACTGACTTACCCAGCCAGTTATAGGGGGACCTACAGTTTAACGTGGGTTCCGAACCACGGTGCTACTCGGTATTTTTCACATCAGCAACACTGCCAGAGGTGAAAGAAGTGGAAAGTGACAGATGAAAATCCTAGGACCTGGCGGGGATCGAACACAGGACCTTTGGATTATGTAGTCTGGCACTCTACCACTGTGCAACCGAGGAGCACCAGCAATTCTAAGTGTACTGTATTCAGGTTGAATAGGTAACAATCGGAAAAGTCAGACGTCAGGCAGAGAATGATTGTTATGGCGCGTTTGGAATTTTATACATCGGTAAGCGTAGATGCACGGAGATAAGCGTTACAGATGCTCAGTATACAGGCATTCGGACACAAAAGTATGCTTGAAGAAAAATAGCCGTTATTTAAATCTTTACTCTTACAATGCTAGTAATTTCGACATTCCAAGCACGGCATTTTCAAGCCCTTACATAATTACAAAGACATCAAATAGAAACATAAACACATCAATATTGTTCTGACAATATCAGACACATAATCGTCTTACGTGAATAAAATATGATCAGCTATAAGTAAAGGTACACCATATGTATAAATCAACTGTGATGTACAATGGTGTCACAGTAAAAGAATGTGCTTAATCGCGATTACAACAATAAAAATTCACTAACAGCGTATGATAGGAGGCGTTGTTGTAGTCATATTTGGAACCGAGTGGGAACCATAAAGGGGAGCTAAATGAGGTGGATTTGTACAGTGGACTTTTATTTAGTCCATTAGCCTTAGTTTCACAAGTTATTAAGATTTCTTCCAGGTAATGAAAACTAAAACTCTGCTTTAAACAACAACATTAGTACCTATGAACGTTAAAGTTCGATTGCATACTAAAGCGTAAACCTCCCACGACGTAAGTATCGAAAATGAAAAATTAGGAAATGACTACAGAGTGCTCTTACAGAAAATCTAAGGAAATAACGAAGTCGACAATCAACAATATATACAGACATCGTTATTACGATATTTCGATTACCACTGCTGACAAACTCATCGACCTAGATGCTGTAGCATTGTAACTACTCGATGTGCGGGTGTAAGTGAAAATGAAACATTTAAGCAAGAACATCCCTAGAATGCGAATTCAGGGAACATTGTTACTTTGATATAATTTCTTCCAACTGATCGGCATGCAAGACAGAATTTGCAACACTTCAGTGTTCACCTCTTAATATTGTTATCACTGCCATTTTATTTTTATTACTACAATCGGGAAGTTTAATGCGTGAAAGAGGAGGTAATGTCACATTTATATATATGAAAACATCTACTTCATTTTACCACTTAACACGTTCGCTGCGGTCACCAGGGCGGGTCGCTAACGCGAGAGATGAAATCAGACCCCTACGAAACCTGTAATATTGGAAGCGAATATAACGTCTGCACAAGAGGTGGTGCTAAACTGCATGCCGATTATGCGATAAATGCTGCAAGCTCTCTGACTTTTAAGCGACATATGCATTTATTGCAAACAATTCTAACAACGCCTCTGATTTATTGATTTTATTGAAAACTGGGAAGAAAATTAAATTCAAACAAGCAGTAAATCCGCTTCACTGAGAAAGAATTATACAGAAAACACCGAAAGGTTTATCAAACGGAGAAAAAGAAACACGTCTCATCTGCAATGTGGTGCTAATCCCATATAACAAATTTTCAAGGTGTATAGGCGATGTTTTTAAAGTGAACCACTAAACACGAAAACACACAACTGCAGACAGGAAAATGTTACGTTATGTTTTTTGGTGGCCTGTACTAAAACGAGTGCACAGCCAAACTAACTAAACTGAGTACTCAGCTAGCGAAGGCGCTGCTTATAAGCGTCGGCAGCTCTGGCGTGTTGATCACGGAAACGCTTATAAGCGTCAGCCGCAGCTAACGTGTTAATTTGTCACCTGCAGTTTGTAGAGGTCCTCGGGAGATCATATCATATCATAATTTTCGATGGTTTGTAGATTATAAAGGTTTACTCGTCCACGTCATGGTATCGCTCCTTCTTCGATCGAAACATACGGACCAAGATTAAAATGTTCTTGAAACGTCTTAGAGAAATAATCACTTACAGCTTGCACAGAGAAGAGTCTGTCCATATAATACGGTTTATTACTGTCGGAAAAAAATATATAATGTTTATCGACATCTATTACCAGGCATAATTTTGCGAATTGGTGATTCCTGTAACGGACTCGTCGGTTACTAATCGTTTATAATTCGTTTTTTCACGATTCACATAAAAATAATACGCCTAGAGCATTTTCTAAGTTCGGTTATCTTTATGTCACAAATTTGGCACTTTTTTTCGGTACTAACTAGTAAGTTCAAAAATCGTTCCCTCTTAAAAGTCATGATATCCTCGACATTACGTTTATCTCTGCAAAATACCTTAGGGAACGAAGATTTTTCAGTTTCATTATCGGTCCTCGGTAAACCAGGGTCTGAGAACTATAAAGTGATTCTTCTGTATCACTTGGCAGTGGTAGCATTCACCGACTTCTCCGCGTGTGTATACCAGAATCACCCGAAGCTTCTACTTCGGTCTGATTTTCTTGCGATGTAGTGTCTTCTAATTCTTCACAATTCTCAAATTCAAATGGCAAAAATGTTCAAATGTCTGTAAATCTATCGGACCAAACTGCGTTGTCATCAGTCCGTAGCTTACAAACTACTTAAAGCTAGGTAAACTAGCCTACGGACAAACACACACACCCATGCCCCAGGGAGGACTCGAACCTCCACGGCGAGCAACCGCGCGCTCCGCAGCGAGGAAATATTGGACTTAGATGATATGTTACGTAAGGAGTGGAATATGCAGAAGCTCCGACATGATGGAAGAACTTCCGCATTCTTGTAGCCATACGATTCTCTTCTCTGGAAATCCATTTTGAGAAAGTGTAGCTAACGCGGTCCTCTAAGACGATGCGGCAATACAATAGGTCCAATCACCTGACGGTCTATCAAACTACACCACACATTTATGGAGAAGCGTTGACAGCAACGTTAAGTAAACGGTACTTTCTCGATGGTTTTCGTAGGACACCAACGCATTACTGGAACACTGGATCGTGACAGTGAGCCATGAATGTACACAAACGAGGCCAAAACAAACAGAAGGACTTACTTATGTTTATTTAATAAAGCAAATCATTTCACACAATGTAAGACTTTCTCCGCCAAAGCCAACTGCTCTGGCTATTAAAGTAGTACGTGAATAGTCGTCATTTGTATACGCTTGCGGCTGTCACGATACAGCGACAGAGGTAATTTTCTAGATGTGATACATAGCATGGCGGCGGCGTCGAAATGATATATATATCGAAGCCGTTCACATCGGAACGATTATAAAAGCCGACGAGTTTCAACTATAATATCACCCACCCTCCTATAGCTATTGACACGGAACTGCTAATCCAGTAGTCAGTATTTTGATCCTAAGCACTACAGTTGTCTTTCCAGTGTTTATATTGAGATCATTGGTGTATTGTCAGTGTAGTTAATGCTCAGTTAATGTATGTCTATGTTTACTAGTGTTTTATCTTTGAGTCTTTTTGAGCATCTGTTGATCGTCATATCGCTCCAAATTTTACGGATATTTGTTCGCCACACTCACCCACCCCCACATACCGCGACCAAAACACCACAGTGTACACCGCGAACCTAAAGGCAACTCTCATCCATAGCCGCCGTTGGTCTGCAGTGAATAATTTTGGCTACCAAGTAAAATATACGGACACACGTCCCGCGTTCCATTTTTCAAAAAAATGTTCAAATGTTTGTATAGCTTATTGGATTTGACTACGGGGTCATCAGTCCCTAAACTTACAAACTACTTATGAAACAGCTAATCCTAAGGACGGCACAAATATCCATACCCGAGGGGGGATTCGAACCCCCGACAGTAGTGGCCTTGCAGACCATGACTGGAGCGCCACAGTCCTTTTTTTTTTTTTTTTTTTTTTTTTTTTTTTTTTTTTTTTTTTTTTCAGGTAGATCTATGCTTTGCGGTCGTTTTCATTGTTCGTTTTTGGTCGTTCGTTGATCATTTGGCTCAGCTTTTTTATTACAGAGGACGTTCATCCCTCTGACCGGGCGCGCTGAGCCACGGCGCCCGGCTCCCCTCGGCTACCGCGGCCGGCGTTCCAGTTTTATTTATGTAGCCTACTAGCTTAAGCCCGCAGCTCCGCTCTCGTGTTGGTTGATTATGATAGATGAGCTATCTTTTAGTAGTGTACTATTTATTTATTCTTATGTATCCTTATTGGTATGCTCATCTTTACAGAGAAAGAGATGAAGACATTGTAGCTCGCACAGACCAAAGATTTGGTCCGTGGCATCACGTTTCGCTGTATGTAACCTCCTTGCTATTAGAGTCGCAAACGTCATCGCTGGTCTTCAGTTCGAATTTTTTTTATAATTTGACGACTTTCGACCACCATACCTTCCACCCCTTATAGCTATCGGCATGGAACTGATATGATGTACAACGGGAGACTTCGGACAACAATTACACACGGACCATTCGTTTGCGTTACGTAGTTTTCGCTGCAGAGCGAAATATTAACACACACACACACACACACATACACACACACATAGAATTTTATATACACCGACAACTTTCCATCCCAATATACTCCACCCTTTTATCATTATCAACCCTCGAACAACAATGCAACCAATAAAACCATTTTCAAAGAGTAAAAATAATTTTCAAAGAGTATTTATTGTTCCGCATTTCGCATTATATTCTTCAAATACTAAATATCTATCAGATCGCTATAAAACAGCACCTAAAACCTTCCTGAGCTATAAATTAGTAACTGTACAAATATTTAAGTCTCTGCGTCTTGTCGTTCGGACGTGATAAGCGTACACCGAACAGACATAATGGTAGACAAAGGAAAAGCCACGCTTATATACACGATGAACGAACAACCTACTTGCCTGATGTTCCATTTGAATTTGAGAATTGTGAAGAATTAGAAGACACTACATCGCAAGAAAATCAGACCGAAGTAGAATCTTCAGGTGACTCTGGTATACACACGCGGAGAAGTCGGTGAATGCTACCTCTGCGAAGTGATACAGAAGGATCACTGTATAGTTCTCGGACCCTGGTTTACCGAGGACCGATAATAAAACTGAAAAATCTTCGTTCCCTAAGGTATTTCGCAGAGACAAACGTAATGTCGAGGATATTATGACTCTTTAGAGGGAACGATTTTTTTGAACTTACTAGTTAGTACCGAAAAAAAAGTGCCAAATTTGTGGACATAAAGATAACTTAGAAAATGCGCTAGGCGTATTATTTTTATTTCGCAAAATTATTAGATATTGATGACATATTCGTAGAAATTATAAGATTGGTTTGTTCGATATCTATCGTTCCGATATATATCGTTTGTACGCTGCCGCTGTGCTATGTAACACATCTTTCCTGCGATCGAGTAATAGCGCCGCCAGACGCCGTAGTGTTATTAAATTCGGTAGTTCAGTATCGTATCACATATTTGAGATGCGAGCGTGAGCACCAAGTGACAGGCGAGCTCCCACCTGTGCCTCCAGGATCGCCGCTGCGGCCATGCTGACGAAGGCGGCGTCGACGTCGAGTCGGTGTCGACAGTTTGGCGAGGAGTGAGCGCGGCTCGGCCCGGTGGCTGGGATGTACGCGACGCGGCGTGCGTCGCCGTAGACTGAGGAGCAGCGGCGGTGGCAGAGGCGGCGTCCGCGGCTGACGCTCCGTGGTGGGGAGGCGGCCAGGAGCCAGCGCTGATAAACACACGCGCACACCGCCCGCGACCGCACTGGGGAGGAGGGCCACTGACACTCACCCCGTTCGCCAGTGGCTGTGCGTAGTATTGTTGCAGTAGCTTCGTTCCAAGAGTTGCTTCTAGCTACCGCGCATGCGCAGTACGAGAGTTCGCGTTTGAAGAGCGCCTGGCGCCGAATCTGGCTACTTGATGAGGGGGGCGCCAGCTGTTCAATTTCAAATGTTCAAATGTTTGTATAGCATATGGGACTTAACTAAGGGGTCATCAGTCCCTAAACTTACAAACTAGCTAATACTAAGGACGGCATAAATATCCACGCCCGAGGGGGGATTCGAGTCCCCCACCGTAGTGGCCGTGCAGACAGTGACTGGAGCGCCTCAGTCCCCTCGGCCACCGCGACCGGCGCGCCAGCTGTTCGAAGAGCTGCTAGCAAGCAGAGCCAAAGTAGCCAGATGCTGCCCGAGGAAATTTTTTCTGGTTGCCAGATTCGCGCATGCGCGTTGCTCTCTTATTTGTGGTGGGGATTGTAGCGGAACAGAATTTTTAAAGGGTCTGTTGATGGGTTCTTTCCGAGTTTTCGCTTCAACTTATTACGAAATATTTCAGAAGATATAAGAATACTTTCGATTTTCTTTATAATATGATTAATGAATGTGTATATGTCTATTTAATGTAGGATATAGAAAATTGCCGGCCGCGGTGGCCGAGGGGACTGAGGCGCTTCAGTCACGGTCTGCACGGCCACTACGGTCGGGGGTTCGAATCCCCCCTCGGGCATGGAAATCTGTGCCGTCCTTAGTCTTAGCTAGTTCACAAATAGTTTGTAAGCTTAGGGACTGATGACCCCGTAGTTAAGTCCCTTAAGTCCTACAAACATTTGAACATTTACAGAAAATTATCTTGAATGGAGCACTCGTTTCGAAGAATCCGATCACGAAATTCAACAGTAATAATTGTAATAATACACAAATCGATCAGTTGATGTAATGTGCGAAACGTCAAATCGATTTTTTTAAAGAGATTTTTTAAAAGAAATTTCTTTTTTCTGCTTTATTTATTTATTCTTATACTTTCTTATTCGTATGCTGCTTATCGTTTCAGAGAAAGAGCTGAAGACATTGTACCACGCATGGACCAAAGATATACTCTGTGGCATCACGTTTCGCTCCATGTAATCTCCTTGCTATAGAGTCGCAAACGTTATCGCTGGCCTTCAGACAGAATTGTTTTTAATAATTCGATTACTTTCAACCATCATATCTTCCACCCCCTTATAGCTATCGTCATGGAACTGCTATGGTGTACAACGGGAGACTTCGGACAACAATTACACACAGACTATTCGTCTGCGTTCTGTAGTTTTCGCTGCAGAGCGAAATATTAACACACACGCGTAGAATTTTATATACACTGATAACTTTCCATCCTAATATACTCCACCGTTTTATCAACTCTCAAGCAACAATGCAACCAATAAAACCATTTTCAAAGAGTAAATATAATTTTCAAAGAGTAATTATTGTTCCGCATTTAGCGTTATATTCTTCAAATTATTAAATATCTTATCAGATCGCTATAAAACCGTGCCTAAAACCTTCCTCAGGTATAAACTAGTAATTCTACAAATATTTAAGTCTCCGCGTCTTGTCGTTAGGTCGTGATAAGCGTACACCGAATAGACATTCACATTAATATATATATATATATATATATATATATATATATATATATATATATATATATATATATATATATATATATATATTCGATCGCCATTAAACCGTGTCTAAAGCCTACCCCGGGTAGACGTTAGTAACTGTACAAATTTTTAGCTCTTTGTCTTGTGGTTAAGACGTGATAAACGTACACCGAACAGACATTCACATTTATAGATATAAAATGAAGGCCTCTGTTTGTCCGTATGCTATGCCTGTCAATGTCATTCGGTCGATTGCGATAAACCTTAAACTTATTGCATGAACGAGCGTCACGGTTATAGGCATAGTAAAATTTCGAAATTCGCACTCTAAGGAAGTGAAATCATGATATTTTATAAAACAGAAGCATATTTTCTCTCTGTCTGTCCCTTTAACGTTCTATAACTCGAGAACTACTGAACGTATCGTGATGAGGTTTCTTTTAAATTGTAAATTTCACAAAGGTCTCAAAAAAGTCCGCGAGAGTATATGTCTAACTTTTACGAGTGAAGCATATGTACCATCTTTCTCTCCTAAGGCGCTAGCGCCAGATGGCTTCAGACTACATAAATAGTGATTTTGGGAAATGTATAAATGTTAGACATGTGCTCACACGGACGTTTAGATCTTTATGAGCTCTACAATTTAAAAAAAACTCATCACGATACGTTCAGTGGTTCTAGAGTTAAAGACGTTTAAATATTACCTGTGCCAAGTCGCGGGGCGGGACGGGTTAGCGAGTTGTTAATACTCTTTGAAGCTTTTCTTTTTCTGTTCTTTGTATGTTAGTATACGTATATATTAATTACAAGTGTGTTCCACCGCTTAAAAGCAATGTTTTTTGTCGAATGAGAAAAGAAAAGACGGAGAAAATGTGTTCCCGGCGGCCTTATAATACAGCCGCTTGCTGCCGAGTGACGTAATACAGCGCTAACCAATGACAGTGAAGAAGCCCAAACTGGCATACCTTTCTTGTCCACGTACCTTGATTTGGAAGGACCGTTGTATATCGATATGTATCGAAGACGCGAGTATTGCAGTGTCGAATATATCGAACACAGGAACGTCGCTGTGTCGTAAGAAACGAATGTTAGCGGACAAATGAAAACAGATATTCATTTCGACGTATATAAACAAATTAAATAATTTATGCTGTTGGAACTGTATGATTGATTTCATGAACGAAGGACGGAAGGAAGAAAGGCCCCCCTCGGGCATGGATATTTGTGACGTCCTTAGTATTATGTAGGTCATAGGCAGTTTGTAAGTTTAGGGACTGATGGCCCCGTAGTCGAGTCCCATAAGCTTTACAAACATTAAAAAAACATTAAAAAAGAAGAAAGGAAGGAAGCTTAGGGTTTAACGTCCCGTCGACAACTTGGTCATTAGAGACGGAGCTAACGCTCGGAGTTTTGGGGAAGGAAATCGGCCGTGCCCTTTTGAAAGGAACCATCCAGGCATTTGCCTCGATTGATTTAGGGAAATCACGGAAAACCTAAATCTGGATGGTCGGAGGTGGATTTGAACCACCATCCTCCCGAATGCGAGTCCAGTGCGTTACCACTGCGCCACCTCGCTCGAGAAACTCTCATAGAGCAGGATCAGGATTAATTAAACAAGTGTCGTCTTAACTACGACATTTGGTAGCATAATATATTACCGAAGCAAATAGCGAGTTTTAAAATTACTTACTGTGTTTGATGAGTATTGTCTGCTTCGGGGAAGTGAATGTCACTATATTGTGATATAATTATTCATCAGATGTATCCTCCTTCTGTATGTCACTCGACTGACCAAATTCTTCCTCATCCACTGTGCCATTAGTAGTGTACGCGAACTAACTCCCTGTAATACTGGTAAAAGTGGACACACTGCTCGAACTGCTCTTTTTCAAGATTGAATTGAGACGATAAAAAAGGTTTGCGAAAAACACCAGATCAGCAAACAATTTTCTCTTATATCATAAAGTCAACTGATTTCGCCTACGCTTGCGAGTAAACAAACTACGATGTTCGATACAAATTGACACTACGCAACTATCGATAGTCTGTCATTATCGATAGCAGGTCGTCCGAAGCGATATACAACGGTCCTTCCAAATTACCCCAGTTTTATACTATGTATGTCCCCTTGTATATATATATATATATATATATATATATATATATATATATATATATATATATATAAATGAATGTTTTTCTGTATGTCCACTATGTGTTCATAAACCATTCATTCGATTACAATGAAACTTTGGTGAACTGTTCACCGTACGCCCATGGAGGTTCCTGACCGAGAAACAAAAGAGCACGACACATAGCTCAAATTATATCACGTCATAAATAACGAGGCCACCGCGTGAGAATATCCAGATTTAGGCGCCATCTATTGGAAACATCGTTTGCATGTAATTTCGAACGTTTATAAAGCGTTTTGTAACAGCCCCCTTTCTCCCCCCCCCCCCCCACCCCTCCCACACATACAAAATGATGAAACGAAAGGAAGTCTACCGCTCACAACAGTTTCGCTGTAGATGCCGTAAAACTGTCGCATCAGGCATGACCTAGTATCAAATAAAGTTAACATTACAGATTTGCATGTTACTATTTATTTTTGTCTGCAAGTCTCCCTTAATTCTTTTGCATCCAAAATAGAGCAATCTGTTTTCTTAATCTCTATCTATATAAAAGCGAAAGGACACACACTCACTCACTGACTAAACACGAAATCTCGAAAACTACTTCACCTATGAAGTTGAAATCTGGCAGGAATGTAGTTTATAGATAGAAAACGTCAGCTAAGAAATTATTTTGTGATAGGTGCATGGTGGAGCATACTTCTCCCACAGACTCACGAAATCTACAGTTTCATTCCGATCTTCACGAAATTTCCCACGCTTGACCTTCGATGCAATAAAGGAAAAAAACTCTATGGCCCAGGAAGGACTGTCAGCCTTGGCAAATGCTTTCCACTGAAATACATTTTGTGATTGAGATCGCAGGTTTTAGTCAGCAGGTGGCTGATATATTTGCATCGATAGAAAAAGAGGGCAAATTTTCAGTATATATGAGGTAAGAATAAGTGTACTCGCAAGTTATAATATATAATATGTGTATTAGTTCCAGTCTTAAATGACGAATAAATTTCATTTCAACTGGGAATGTAGCTCATTACGAAACGATTATACTCATTACGAAACGATTATTGATAAATTTTAGCATGCACTCTGCCAAAGATATTTTTCTGTCACTGGTGTATGTATAACTTTTCACAGGATCGTAAGATCGGTTTGCAAAAATTGAATTTTGTACTTTCAAAGACCCCGAATACTAGGGATGTTTATATTAAGACGAATGTGAAGAAGCCAGAAGCTGAAATAAGGAATTTTCTCCTCTGTAAGCGTCTCATTTTAAAATGTAGGCTAACACTGAGACTTGGGTGCAACGTAAAGCTTCGGGTACCCCGGCCGCGACTGCCATTTACATAGATACCAGATTTCGTAGACCGATTTCCCAGATCCATATTTAGTTGATAATGTAAACACTCACAAAATTGATTCTGGAAATCCGCTCCAGTAAAGCGGTTTTCTAATTGCACAATCAATTTTCGTCCTCGTATAAACTAAAGGAACCTTTTTTGAAACGTTCTTAGCTCGCCGGATTGCGTCTTATTATTAAAAATGTCCTCCTCATACGGACAGTGACAAAAAATGTTCAAATGTTTGTAGAGCTTATGGGACTTAACTACGCGGTCATCAGCCCCTAAACTTACAAACTACGTATGAACTAGCTAATACTAAGGACGGTACAAATATCCATGCCCGAGGGAGGATTCAAACCCCCGACCGTAGTGGCCGTGCAGAACCTGACTGGCGTGCCGCAGACAGCTCGGCCACCGCGGCCAAAGGACATTGACATTTTCTGCAGTGAAAGACAAGTATGAATATGAGAGTGAATATGAATCTGTGTATTTAAGTAAAGAATAATAGCAATTGTACTGATTTAATCAGGAACTTGAACAGTTGTTTTCCAGCCGCCGTATTGAGTGGATTAGGAAATCCTCTTCAGGCTATAACATGTAAACACAACAGCGAAAAATGGTTTACGAAATTCGAGTTTCATCTTCCTTATGATGTGTTGCATATAAACGTAGTAACTAACAGTTTACCGGCAAAAAATGCTCTTGTCGGAGCACCAAAAAAATGTGTTCATTAAAAAAAACTAAAATAAATTTAAAAATCTCTGACAGAAAAGTGGACTGCGGTTGGTCAAGCTGTGTCAATTAAATGCAACCAACAGCCGTAAATGTTCGTGAATAATTTATTCTGTAGCCAGTTTCGGTATCACACTGTACCCATCTTCAGGGTCCCTAACCAAATGAAAGTTTCACAACCTTTTAAAACGGAAAAAATTAAATGTAACAACAGCTATAAATTTTCGTAAATAATTTATTTTGTAACCAGTTTCGGTCTCACACTGTACCCATCTTCAAGATCCCTAACCAAATGAAAGTTTCACAACCTTTTAAAATGGAAAAAAGTAAGCTTGGAGTTTAACGTCCCGTCGACAGGGTGGTCATTAGAGACGGAGCTTAGGCTCGGATTGTTTGGGTAAGAATGTGGAAGGAAATCAGCCTTGACTTTTCAAAGGAAATCACTGAAAAACTAAATCTGATGTCCAGAGGTATATTTAACCACCGTCCTCTCGAATGCGAGTCCATTGTGTTTCCACTAAGCCACCTCTCTCGGTCAAAACCTTTCAGGTAGTACTAGAATAAGTCCAATGCGATACCCGGTTGTGTATTTATTCCTTTCTGATGTTAGTCCACTCCTTATCTCCATGTCCAACGCCTTCTACCTTAATATGCATGCATTTCTGTTTAGTTTTCATGCAGCTCAATCCTTATGACGAAAGATCTATTCAAATGTGTGCCCTACAATAAAGCAATTTTCCAGGTGCGTACAGTGGAATAGTGGGAACCTTACTTCGAATGGAGTTGGTAGTAGAGACGTAATAAATAATATCATACCTACTGGGGCAGATTTTCACCCATTCCATTGTTTCTAACGTAATATATCATGAAATATGCGTCGTACTATGATGTAATTTCGAATGTACATTCAGTGATGTATCTGCATGCTATCGACAAAATACAGTGGTGAAAACAATTAGGAGATCAGGTGAGATATCTAGGTTCTGAAGTATTAACATCGACAAAATGAACTAAACCTCTATGGCAAGCTGCCCCACTTTGTCAACACATGGGGCAGGCTGCTTTTCTCCTACCCGCGCCAAGCTAACCCCAACCCAAGCAGGGTACAGTAACTTGCTTGCCTGCCCATCTTACTGTTATGCTACGCAGCCGTTTATTCTCTGCGCTCTGTCATTTTATGAGTAGGCCTGAGAGTGATGACAAGTTCTTTTTCATCTAAGTTTGAAAAGACAAGGTCCAATATTATACGTACTCATTTTGGATCATTTACGACCAAAATGGTGAATTCTATTTGTTCTTTTCTACTTTTTGGAGTTTTTTTCTGAAGTTATTATTTATTTTTAGATATGAACAGTTTCCTTGCGTTCACTGAACCATTTTAAGTGACCTAAATAAGTCATTACATATTCTTTAAATGCATCATAATAAAATATATGTTAATTTTGCATATTATTTTAATCTAAAATACACATTCATATGACTTCTTCACACTATGCAGCATACAATCAGAATCTTGTATTTTCAAATTTCCTTACATTTTTCTTCCCATTTTCAAGGCTTTGGGTCTTTACAGGAGATTTTAAGACTATTCGGTATATTTAGTCAGTGTATAGGAATAAAAATAACTTTTACCATGTCTGTGTGAGTCAACACAAAATATTATTCATTTAAACAAATCATATTCCGTATCGCTTTAATTAATAGCAAATGAATATTTCATTTTACAGAATACACCACGTTACGGATCTCGCGGCATCCCGCGTCGGAGGTTCGAATCCTCCCACGGGCATGGATGTGTTTGTGTGTTGTACTTAGGTTAGATTAACTTAGTTTAAATAGTTTATAAGATTAGTGACTGATGACTAACTTAGTTTGGTCCCATAGAATTACAAAGAATTGAATTTTTTAACAGAATGCAGTTAAATATTCATAAAATTACCTTCAGTTCGATCAAGAGAATTGTTTAGTGCAAACCAAACAGTCCTAAAAGTATTTCACTGATATAGAAAATGTAAGTAATCCAAAATAGTTTACATACGGTAATAAACATCACTTAAGATAGCTGAGCTGCAGTGTAACTATTCTATGCAAACGTAGCCCAGCTATTCTGCAGTCACGTCGGCTTAACAGCGCAACGTGTTGGTAGCTGAGGTAACTTAAATAGGTTTCGTGAAACTTTCTGGGCTTGAGTGAATCCAAGCGCTTCGGTACACATGTACTCTTCAGGTTACTTCACGATAAGGTGAACTGTTTGGTTGGTTGCAGCAGAGATAGAGGCAGGCGGGCTGGCAGGAGGACCAGCACACCTCTACCTGAGAAACACAGAGTGGTCGAGCCTGAACTTCTAAAAAAGGCAGCTGTTCCTATCTCTGCATCTCGACCGTGAGCCACATGTTTGGAAGCCTGCTATTCGCATGCTCGATCATCTTCTCACCAGATTCGGTGGCATATTGCCAGATCACAAACGTGTCGTCAGTAAATCGATAAAACGAAGACGAGAGAAATAGTATCAAATTTAATGTCCCTTCATAAAAATGTTGCATAAAGACGTTGGCCTTTGCTGCAGGCAATGGAAAACCACTGGTTATATCGTCGTTCAAATTATAAAATTTACAAGTGCGTTGTCAATGTATGCGGAAAAATCTTTACAATTTCATTAGACAAACGGGCAGTTTTTGCGTTTGTCTAAACCAACGTTTCTAAACGGAGAGATCTTATCCAGGCTGAGTAAAGTAAAGTTAGCGTCATTTCGTATTTCCTTCATTCTGTCAACGGGCAATTGAGACGAGAGGACGCTAAAAGCACTGGAGTGGACGCCGATGTTCAAAATGTTCAAATGTTTGTAATTCTATGGGACCAAACTACGTTAGTCATCAGTCCCTAGACCTACAAACTACTCAAACGAAGTTAAACTAACGTAAGTACAAGACACACATCCATGCTCGAGGGAGGATTCGAACCTCCGACGCGGGAGGCTGCGCGATCAGTAACGTGGCGCTCCAGACCGCTCGGCTACTCCGGCGCGGCGGACGCGTCCAGAAAGTAAGTTTCGTCTGGTTATATAAAACAAACGTGTACAGATACAGAAAAGATATTGATTGTACCAAAATATACAACTGTTAAACTACTTTTCTTCATAGCTTCCGAAATTTTGTAGGCAATTGTCATAGCATGGCACAAGATTATGTGTGCCTTTTTATAGAATGTTGCCGCCTGTGTATTCAACCATGTGTTAACATGTTCTTTCAGCTCGTCATCATCGTTGAAGTGTTGTCCACCAGTGTTGAAGTGTTGACCTCACACACCGAATGTCACCAAACAGTTCTTACGGAAATTTCAATGGGACCTGTTTGATCATCCTCCATACAGCTCGGACCTCTCTCCTAGCGACTTTCATCTCTTCTTACACCTAAAATCTGCCCTTGGTGGTCAGCACTTCAACGATGATAAAGAACTGTTACCACATACTTGAATACAGAGGCGGCAACCTTCTGTGAAATGATGATGATGATGATGATTGGTGTTTTAGGGCGCTCAACAGCGAGGTTATCAGCGCCCGTTCTGTGAAAGATGCATGCAAAAACTTGTGGCACGCTATGACAAGTGCCTACAAAATTTCGGCAGTTATGTGGGGGCAGAAGGTAGGTTTGATTAATCAACGAAAAAAATTATCCAGAAAGATTCATTTCCAATAAATTGCCAAAGGCTAAAATTCGAAAGTAATAACTGCAGGTCTTATAAAATGATTTTCAATCCAAGTTGTGGTACAGCAAATGGTGTAATTATATTATGCAATATAACCGTCGTGATTTTTAAGTATTTTATTACTTTTCACTGACACGTTTCGCCCTTAGCAGCGCATCATCAGATTATCTGGATGACAGATGTCTCTCACAAGAATTACAAAACAAAACAGTGAAAAGGTGGGGCCGCGGTGGAGTAGCCGAGCGGTCTAAAGCACCTCGCTGCGGAGCGCGCGGTTGCTCGTCGTGTAGGTTCGAGTCCTCCCTGGGGCATGGGTATGTGTGTTTGTCCGTAGGTTAGTTTACCTAGGTTTAAGTAGTTTGTAAGGTAGGCTCTGATGACCAGGCAGTTTGGTCCGATAGATTTACAGACATTTGAATTTTTTTTTTTTTTTTTTTTTTTTTTTTTTTTTTTTTTTTTTTTTTTTTTTAAGATTGGATGGACTTATTTTGTGCTAAAGAGACACGTACAAAAAGGAAAAAGTCTTACAAGGCACTCTCTGTGCTTTGAAATCGTTCGTTGTTTCATGGCATCTAAACTTTAATAAGGTGTTACCATTTCTTTATTTTTCCTAACCCTTCAAATAATCGAGTAATAAGAATTATAGAAGGAACAGAAGCTATTTCAAAATCTCCCAGGTAATTTGACTTCTGCTCCTTGTGCGCAATGTGTAGAATTTTCATATTGTCAAAGGGTAGGCTGCTGATGTTCGTAGGCCTTAGTGTGTTCCGCAAAAGGGAAATGTATTTTGAGTTGGCCGTTTTCTTGTAAGGAGATGCTCGACAAAACGTACTTAAAGGTCCGGCCTGACTGTCGTATATATTCAGCTGCACATTCGTAACTCTGTAGTTTATAGATTTTTTTAATGGGACTTAACTACGTGGTCATCAGTCCCTAAGCTTACAAACTACTTATGAACTAGCTAAGACTAAGGACGGCACAAATATCCATGCCCGAGGGGGGATTCGAACCCCGACCGTAGTGGCCGTGCAGACCGTGACTGGAGCGCCTCAGTCCCCTCGGCCACAGCGGCCGGCTTTATAGATTTCTAAGGATTGGTACCTGTCCTTGTTGCATTGTTCATCGTGAGGAAGAATGTGCTGGATGTTCGAAGCATTACTGAAGAAAATTTGTTCATTTGTGCCACTAAGTCGGCGTTGGCCGAGGGGACTGAGGCGCTCCAGTCACGGTCTGCACGGCCACTACGGTCGGGGGTTCGAATCCCCCCTCGGGCATGGATATTTGTGCCGTCCTTAGTGTTAGTTAGTTCATAAGTAGTTTGTACGTTTAGCGGCTGATGACCCCGTAGTTAAGTCCCATAAGCTATACAAACATGTGAACATTCTGTGCCACTAAAAAGCTTAGCCAGGTCATAAGAGAAATATCCCATGAAAGGAATGGGGATGCGTTTAACGTCTTCATCAGGTAGCGCCGCATGACTTTGTGGAACGTCTCCAGAAATTTTTGTATTGTATATTCAGCGAACCAAGGATGGGCTGTAACCATTCATTTCTGAAATGTATTCACCGTTGTTGAGTTCATTATTGCACAAGCTTCAGAGACTGGAATTTCAAATATTCTGTTTATCATGGATTAAGAAAGCTTATTTTGTAATGCCATGGATAGCATGAAGATGTGTGTATGACTGAGTTGCCTGTGGTCAGTTTCCTATATCTCTGAAAATAAAACTTTGTTCTCAATTAACCGTAGCTGTAGGTAGAGGAAGCTCAAAACACCGTAGGAATTCATTATTCCTTGGGTAAAAGTTAGTTTTTGGTAGAGGTTGTTAAATTCATCAATTAGGACTGCTATTTCAGCCAGCGTACAATTGAAAATTATAAGGATGTCATAGACCTACCTCTTGTAGAAGAGTATTTAACTACACGTTGAGTTTTTACGTTGGTAGTATTGACGTTAATGTGTTTGACAAATATATCGGTAAGGAAAGCGACTCAGATACCTGTGGAGAAGTTCTTGTTGCTAAGTGGTCAGCTTTTGGATGACAAACCACTGAGTTGTGTCGTCATGTATTGACATCAACATACTTTTTATTTAATGACTCATTTTTTGAACAAACCGACGGTGTGATCGTGGGGAGTTCTTTTTCCCCAGTCGTCACCAATCTTATTTTGGAAGACTTTTTTTCTTAAGCACAAATGTTTTCTGCAATACGTGAATGATATTTTTATTGTTTGGCCACATTGAATGGAAGCCCTTCAGCAGTTTTTAGATCATTATCTTTCTTCCTCCACGGATCACATTTGCACATTATTTATGTAGATGTAGATGCAGATGAAATAGTGGTCAAGGATAAATGGAGAAACAAGGATTGGAAGAAGTATTCTGGATATATAACCCTTTCAGACCCAAGGTTGTAGATGATGTGACATTAACATAGAGTGGTACGTTTAAGATACAAAATACATTCACTAATTCATAACAAAAAATAAAATAATTTTCAAAAATTTTGTACCTACACAATTGTCTGTTTTAGGCCTTCATACAAATTTTTATGTGCGGCACCATCTTACAGAAACATGCCTTTGAAAGAAATGACATATTAACATCATAGGATCATATAAAATCAATTGGCTGTCGGATATGATAGCTTCACATGTCAAAACAAGGATATCAACACCTTGTCAACAAGTCTTTGCTGCCGCCATTATAAGTGTACGGGAAGTTTGCCGACTGCTGGTGCCACACACTGTAGAAACATGGAACTAAGCCGCAGCGGAGTGGTCGAGCACATTGAGGCACTATGCTCCGATGCGCGAGGCCGTTCCCCGTCGGGGGTTAGAACCCCCCCCCCCCCCCCGGCATGGATGTTTGTGTCGTCTTTAGTATAAGCTAGTTTGTAAGTTTAGGGACTGATGACCCCGTAGTTAAGTCCCATAAGCTCTACAAACATTTGAACATGGACCTAAAACACGTTCCGCACGTTACCAAAGCCCATCCACGATTGTGTGATGCAGTTTTTATTTGTTTATTTATTTGTTTTTTTCTGTTCCATAGGACCCACTTGAAGAGTAAGACTCCATGGTCATGGAACAAGTCAATACATTGTTACACAAGAATGGCAATAGAAAAATTTTAAGTAGTCCTTTGCACACGACAATCTTAAGACAAAGTGAAAAGAATCAATAAAGAAAAAATGAATTAGCTTAATTGTTTAACTTTTCTAGGAGCTCCTCGACAGAATAAAAGGAGTGAGCCACGAGGTAACTCTTCAATTTAGATTAGAAAGCATGTGGATTAGTGCTAAGATTCTTTAGTTCTTGTGGCAGCTTATTGAAAATGGATGCCGCAGAATACTGCACCCCTTTCTGCACAAGTGTTAAGGTGGTGTGGTGCAAATGTAGATTAGACATCTGTCTAGTATTCACCGAGTGAAAGCTACTAACTCGTGGGAATAAGCTGATATTATTAACAACAAAAGACATTAAAGAAAAAAACGTATTGTGACGCCAGAGTCAAAATTCCCAGACTACTGAAAAGGGGTCGACATGACGTTCGCGAACTTACACCAGATATTGCTCGAACCGCCCGTTTTTGAGCCAGAAATATCCTTTTTGCATCAGGCGAGTTACCCCAAAAAACAATGCCGTACGTCATAAGTGAGTGAAAGTAAGCGAAATAGACTACTTTTCCTGTTGAAAAATCACTTATCTCAGCTATTGTTCTAATGGTAAATATAGCAGAATTTAGTTTTGGAACAAGATCCTGAACATGGGCTTTCCATGACAGCTTACTGTCTATATGAACACCTAGAAATTTGAACTGTTCAGTCTCACTTATCACATGCCCATTATGTGTAATCATAATGTCAGATTTCGTCAAATTATGTGTTAGAAATTGTAAAAACTGATTTTTACTGTGATTTAACATCAACTTGTTTTCTATTAGCCATGAACTTATCTCTTCAACTGCATTATTTGATACTGTGTCAATATTACGAGCAACATCCTTCACTACCAAGCTGGTATCATCAGCAAACAAAAATATTTTACAATCACCTGTTATACTCGAAGGCATATCATTTATATAAATAAGAAACAGCAATGGTCCCAAAACAGACCCCTGGGGCACCCCATACTTAATTGTGCCCCATTGGGATTGCACGTCATAGCCATTTTCTACACTGCGGAGAATTACTTTCTGTTGTCTATTATTAAAGTAAGAGGTGAACCAGTTGTGGGCTACTCCCCGTATTCCATAATGTTCCAACTTCTGCAATAATATTTTGTGATCAACGCAATCAAACGCTTTTGTTGAATCAAAGAAGACGCCTAATGTCCGTAGCCTCTTATTTAACCCATCAAGTGCCTCACAGAGAAACGAAAATACGCGTTTTCAGTCGTTAAACCACTTCTAAAACCAAACTGTACGTTTGACAGGAAATTATGTGAACTGAAATGATCAATTAATCTTGAATATACAGCCTTTTCAATAACTTTGGAAAAAACCGATGGCATAGAAATAGGTCTATAGTTGTCTACATTATCCCTTTCTCCTTTTTTATAAAGCGGTTTCACTACTGAGTACTTTAATCTGTTAGGAAACTGACCATTCTGAAAGGAAAAATTACAAATATGGCTTAGTACTGGGCTAACATATGGAGAACAGTACTTTAGAATTCTGCTAGATACCCCATCATATCCACAAGAGTCCTTAGTCTTTAGTGATTTAATTATTGACTCAATCTCACCTATGGAAGTATCATGAAGGATCATTTCAGGTAACAGCCTCGGAAACGCATTTTCTAAAAACGTTATATGATTACCTGTAGAAACTAGAGTTTTGTTTAGTTCCTCTACTATATTCAGAAAGTGATTATTGAATATTGCACATATATCTAACTTGTCAGTAACAGAAACATTCCTACTACGCACTGACGTTATATCTTCTACCTGCTGCTCCTGACCAGATACTTCCTTCACGACTGACCAGATAGTTTTAACTTTCTATCGTGAATCAGAAAGAAATAAAGCTATCAAAAACAGAACTGCAGAATTGTGCGTACAGGGCATGAAAGGATAAGGAATTATGACGCTTAGTATGCATGAAGCGGTAATTTTGTTACATACAAGCAATATAATAATAATAAACTACAAATCGACGCCAACAGTAGATCAAAGCTCACTTTCATCTTAGAAGTCATATAGAGCGTATTATATGGCATATATAGCAAGATACTGTTAATAGCATCCTAGTTCGTAAGTAGTTCATAAGTAGTTTGTAAGTTTAGGGACTGATGACCCCGTAGTTAAGTCCCATAAGCTTAACGAACATTTGAACATTTGATTTGTTAATAGCAGAAAATAGATCAGAGCACTATTTCAAACTAATGAGTCGAGAATTTTTAAGATCAACAGTAAAATTCGTATCTCGCAGAGATCTCACTAGCTTCACTGCAATGAAATTAGCTGCCGCACACGAATGGATACAGTAAGTCCGTCGCGTAAGTAAATATTTTAAAATCAATATTTAGAAGTTCAAGAAAAAAAAAATACAGTAAGTTTGCATAAAACCAGTTTACCAGATTTCATATCTCGAATGGTAATACCCTCAGCCACAAAGAAGGATCGTTTGTTCCGATTCTCCTATGTCAGGGCTGTCTTGCTGTGTAAAAACTACATTTCTCCAGTTTTAATAACTACAGTACTCCTGCCAACTAATCTGAATGTTTCAGCTCGCCTGACACTTCATCTTCCTCTTCCCACACGATCCAATTAAAGGATTTACATACTAGTTGGAAGGGAAATTAATCTCATGAGTTGAAACAAGAAAGCCTTTAATTCTCCTGTCACAATTTACACGTTTGACGACATTAAAGCTCTCAAGCATGTATGGAGATCCACTAGCACAATCGAAATGCTTAGAAAAATGCGTAATATATAACGGTCCGTATAATGGTCAGTGTTAGTGATGTCTCCATATATTTAGGTAAACAATTCAGTTTTCTTATAATCGAGAGAAAATACGCGCAGAGGTGTTATACATTGGTGCTTATATACAAGAATCAACAATATTACTGTAAGTCACCTGTCATAACTTTTCTTCATAACGAAACCTTATACACATATCTCCAGAAGGCACCCTTTCGCTTATATGAGCAAAAGTAATTCTATTGTAACAATTTTTTTAAAAGATGAGTCGAAGGGCATGAAAAGGATACAGAGGTTAGGATGGGCGTAAGACAGGGTTGTACCCTTTGCCAAGTATTATTCAATATGTACACTGAGCAAGCTGTGAAGGAAAGCGAGGAGAAATTTGGAAAAGAAATTAAAGTTCAAGGGAGAAGAAAGAAAACTTTCGCTCTTTGCTGATGACATTGGCTGTCAGAGACAACGAAGTACCTAGAAGAAGAATTGAACGGAATGTATAAGATGAACATTAACAAGAGCAAAACAAGAGTATGGAATATAGTCGAATTAACATCAGGTGATGCTGTAGGAAGTATATTCGATAACGAGACAACAAAGGTGATAGATGAGTTTTGTTTCTTGAGCAGTAAAATAAATTACGATGGTCGGAGTACAAATAATATAAAATGCAGAATGGCAATGGGCGGGAAAGAAGAGAAGTTAGTTGACATCGAAGATCAGTTTGAGTGTTGAGAAGTCTTTTATGAAGGCATTTGTCTGGAGAGTAGCCTTGTACGGCAGTGCAAAGTTGACGATAAGGAATTCAGACAGAAAAACGAGAGAAGCTCTACAGATTTCGTGCTACAGGAGAATGCCGAAGATTAGATGTGTATATCGCGTAACTATTGAGGAGGTACTGAACAGAATTAGGGAGAAAAGCAACTTCTGATATATCTTGACTAAAAGAAGAGATTAATTGGTGGGACGCATTGTGAGGCAACAATTTAGCATTGGAGAGAAAGAGAGGTAAAAATCGAGGAGGGAGACTGAGAGACGAATAAAGTAGGCAGGTTCAAAAGCATATAGGTTGCTGTTCTTGTACAGGATAGGATTGCGTGGAGAGCTGCATCAAAACAGTCTTTGAACTGAGGCCAGCTACAACAACAACAACAAAATATTAATTTTTATATTTCGTTACATTAACCACCTTTTCTCATATACAAACCTTTTCAAAGCTATTATGAATCGTGAAGGAGCCATGTTCTAACAAATTGGCTATAGGATAAAGTCACACACATTTAACAATATAACTTTTACAACTTTCCACGTTTAACTGTTTTTATATTTGTCAGATGAATATATTTCATAAAATTATGGCTGCTCTTTTACTTAGGTGAACTGAAATTCAGGAGTTGTGTAAACCTAATTCTAAGTTCTTGTGTTTTAAGTAGGGTTATTGTTCATCTTCTGTACATCCTCTTCAACTAGTTTATCTTCACAACTGTTGAATGGACGCATAATGAGAAACACTTCCAAGTAATTTTAGTTTCTTATCAGAAATTATTTGCCACGGCGGAGTGGCTGAGCGCATTGAGGCGCTATGCTCCGATGCGCGAGGCCGTTCGCCGTCGGGGGTTCGAATCCTCCCTAGAGTATGGATATTTGTGCTGTCTTTATAAGTTAGTTTATAAGTAGTTTGTAAGTTTATGGACTGATGACTCTGCATTTAAGTCCCATAGCTTAACAAATATTTGAGAAATTATCAATATCTGAATTTACCTTCTTTACGAAGGTATTCTCAAAACTTAGCAGAATTTTGTAAAGAACTTGTGTGTAACTACGGATGAGAATGTAAAATAGAGAAAAAAGATTATACAGGATGTCTCCGCTCGTCTCTATGCCTTTGGAAAGTTTCGGAATGCACACCGAAGAAAATAGTCATGGGATACCGGTATGTGAAGATACAGATGTGCCGCGTAAGCAAGGTACAAAGGGTAGAGCTGTCATATGTAAGTTCATGTTAAAGGGTTTCTGACTTGACTATTCCCGCAGACTTTCACCGTGGAATGGTATATGGAGCTACAAACATGGGATTTTCCAGTCGTAAATCGTTAGGGATTTCAACATTCTATTCGATCACCTCTGACTGTGGACACCGCAGTGGTCGACGGTCTACACTCAGTGACGGAGAGAAGCATCATTTGCATGTAGTGGTCATTGCTAACAGACAAGCAGAAATCCATGAGCGACGTAAAACGGACTTATGCGTCAGGACAGAACGGCGCAATTTGGAGGTAATGGGCAATGGCAGCAGACGACCGACTCGATGTTGTTGTTGTTGTTGTTGCTGTTGTTATCGGAGCTTTAGGGCGCTCAACATTGCGGTCATCAGCGCCCGGACCGACTCGAGTGCTTTTGCTAGCAACACGGCATCTCCTACAGCTCTTCTCTTTCGTTTGTGACCATACTGATTGGACCCTAGACAATTTGTAAACGCTTGGTTTGGTCAGACGAGTCCCAATTGCAGTTGGTAAATGCTGATGGTACGGTTCGACCATGGCGCAGAACCCTGGAAATCACGTACCCAAGTTGTGAACGAGACACCGCAATGGTGTAGTCTGGTTTTACATAAAATGGAGTGGATCCTCTGGTCCAGCTGAACCGATCATTGACTGGAAATGGTTACGTTCGGCTGGTTGGAGACCATGTCATCTACCGAGGCACAGCTGCTTGCGACTGGTTTGAAGAACATTCTGCACAATTCCAGTGAATGATTTGTCCAGTCAGATTGCTCGACATGAATGACATTAAACATCTATGAGACACAGTCGAGTGGACAGATAGGGCAGAATGACCATTACCGCTAATTCTTCCGCAATTATGGACGGCTGCAGTGGTGTGGCCGAGCGCTCTGGGTCGCATTGCTGCGGAGCGCGCGGTTCCTCGCCGTCGGAGGTTCGAGTACTTCTTCGGGCATTGGTGTTTGTGTTGTCCTTGGTATAAGGTAAAGGACTGTAGTTTGTAAGCAGAGGTACTGATAACCGCAACATTTAAGTCCGTTAGATTTACAAACATCTGAACGGACGGTTACAGAGGCAGCGTGGCACGATATTCTTGCAGGAATTACAAACATGTTCTAATTATTTTTCACTCGACGTGCATAACCGTTTTTCATCTGTCCATGCCTCACATATAAAACCTGTTACGTAAGTATTCTATAGTAAAAGCGAAAGAAGAGACAAGAGATAAATTATTTTCAAAAAATGTTTCTAAGCCTGTTGGATCAAACTGCTATGATCATCAGTCCCTAGACTTAGAAACGAACTAACTTACACTAAGGTTAATATATAAACCCATGCCCTAGGGAGGACTCGAACCTCCGGTGGGATCGGCCGTCCAGTCTTCAGCATGACGCCTCAGACAACGCGGCCATTCCGCGAGGCAAATGATATTTAGCAAGAAAGATCGGGCTCACGATCCCGGGACTGGAAGACCCAGTACCGAAAATCCGGGATTGTAAAATCCGTTCTGGATTACAGTCCCTAATAATCCCCACCGTCAAGCCGGACCACATCTGGAGCTTAACATAGAAAACCGGCCGTATTAGCATCGTGGAGGAGAGGATTACGTTCATAAAAGCTGCCGTGAAATAACCTTCAACGGATCATTAAAAATCAGAATAAAACGCTGAAGAATAAGAAAAGAATAAAAAGAGTACCTCCAAGACTCAACGACTAGGAAAATTTAAAGAAGAGGAAACTGAAAAAGACAGTAAAAGATGACCGTCTGTCGTCTTCCATATATTTTTTGTATATTTCTGTAAAGTTATAATTTATTTAATGTCGCTAGATTATTTTTTTTTTAACTTGAACCCCACTCTTTTCAAGGCTTGAGAAATAGCATTTTTATTTCATGTGTTAAAATATTAGTTAATATTGCTAGGTTTTTCTTATTTTGTTATGTTAATAATTTATTATTATATTAATTGATGTGGCATAAGTATGGCTTCTCCGCTACACCACTGACCCTGTGAGAATGTGCAGTAGTTGTACTTTTAAGTGTGTGCGAGAATCTATGGCTGTTTGAATGTGGGAAGTGATAGCTCGCTTTTCATCGTTCTCTCTGTCTCAGAGTCGATAGCTGCTGAGGTTACCAAAGAGGTTTCTACGCCCTTTGTTTACAGGCTAGTTAGCGAGCCTTCCCTCCAGTGCGAGTCTTGCTGTCCATCACCACCACCACTGTTTCTTGGATTTTCCGGCTTCTGGTCGCTTCCCGCGTCCGGTGGCCGCTTGGTCTGATCATTCTGGGCTGGTCATCTGGTGACGTAAGGTTGGTTCTACTCTTGTTTCTGGAGATGGTAGCGTTTCATTGACTAGCACGTTTAACTTAGATTTGTGAACTTAGAATCTTTTTTTATATTTTTATTTTTTAATTTATTTTATTTTATTATTTTTATTTTTTTTTTATTTTATTTTTTTTTAATCTTTTCTCCGATCGTGTGCGGCAATGTGTTCTCGTTTTTCAATTCAGTGATTTCCAATAGATAAACGCGGTGTGTGTGATTCTAGTTGCAGTTTGATAACGGCCTGATATGTTAAAGCCTTTTGTGATCATGTGGCGGTGTCTGAACTCTGTGTAAATACGAGGCACGTCCAGAAAGTAAGTTCCGTTTGGCAATAAAATGAAATTGTACACAGATAGAAAGAAATTTTTACTGCACAAAATTCTACAACTCTTAAACTACTTTTCCACATAACTGCCGAAATTTTGCAGGCATTTCTCATAGCGTGGCACCAGGTTTTGTATATCTTCTTTATAGAAATCTGCCGCCTGTGTCTTCAACCAGTTGGAAACAGTAGCTTTCAGCTCGTCGTCATTGAGGAAGTCCATAGCGAGAGCATTAATTGTAAACCTACGGTTTTCCTGGATCTTGTCATCAATCGCGTGAACCAGTTCTTCTGTTACCAAAGGTGGACGCCCACTTCGTTCTTCATCGTGCACATCACTACGCCCGCCATTAAACTGTCGGACCCATCTTCTCACCATCGAATCACTCATCGCATTTGGTCCGTAAACATCGCAAATTTGCCGATAAATTTCACTTGGTTTCACATTCCTCGCATTCAGAAAGCGAATCACAGATCTGATTTCAGAGGCGATGGGATTTTCAATCGACGCCGACATTTCAAACAAGCACAACAAAGCGTACGTAACTGACAGCGATCTCCAAATGGCTCACGTACTTCTCCTTGATACACGTCGTCTACAGCGCATGTACGGAACTGCAATCGCAGCGCTGCAGCGGAGATAAATTGAAATGGCACTTACTTTCTGGACGCGCCTGGTACTTTCTAGCTTTGTGGGGCCAGATTTCTAATGGGTGATATGTTCATTTTTTCACAGTGCATGTAAAAATCTTCTCATTGTTTCCTTCAGTGAGTGATATGTATTACAGGTGGTTGCTTCATAAAACAAAGCCTTCAGCCTCCACTATTGTTTGTTCCATGCCCATCAGGCAAGTAACTATGCGGGTATACTTCTGATTTCCACTAATATTTCGCGATCTTCTCTCCCCGCCTATTTTAATGTTGCTGTTTCTTCTCCAACTTCTAGTACGCACTCTGTCTTTGTCAGTAATTCTTTCTGAGCCTTGTACAACCTCCTTCAATGGCTTCCTTGTGTAATTCTAAACATTTCTATGGCTTGCATGCTGTGATTGTTAATTTTATTTTCCCGACTTTGTAATTATTTCACTTTTACGAGTTTTGGAGGCTGGACTTCATCCGTCTCTGTAATTGCCCCCTATCACGTGTAGCTGTATCTCATTCGCTTCCTTATATAATTCTAAGCATTTCTATGGGTTACATGCAGTAGTTAATTTTCTTTAATTTTCGGAAACTGAATTTATTCAATTTTATCGGTTTTCGGAACCACGTGACAATATTTTACAGTTTCATTTAGTCTTCTCGCGGCACTTTTTATGCTACGACCAGACTCACTGGGGAGTGGAGACACAGTTTGGGAGCTTTGGTATATTGGCTATTTGCCACGATACACATACAATTATGGTCCTGTTAAAAGTCGACCACTGTTCCTTCTATTAAGTGATTTATTAAGTTTTCAAATTTATACTGACATTTTGTTCATCCGGTACTTTTCTCAAATATTATGAACTACATCGAAGAGAACGACCTATTCACCCATAGTCAAATCGGACTCAGAAAGTATCGTTCATGTGAAACCCAGCTAGCACTTTACTCACATGATTTTATGAGAGTTATCGACAAGGGGATGTCAAATAGATTCTGTTTTTCTAGATTTCAGATAGACTTTAGACACTGAACCTCACAAGCGTCTTCTAATCAAATTGCGCGCATATGAAATATCGCCATAGTTGTGCGTTTGGATTCGAGACTTAGTGTCAGAAAGGACACAGTACGTTGTAATTGACGGTAAGTAATTGAACATAAGTGATATCCGGTGTTCCCTAAGGAAGTGTTACAGGACCCCTACTCTTCCTTATTTTTACAAACGATTTACAAGACACTATGAGTAGTTCTCTTAGGCTGTTCGCGAATGATGCTGTCATTTATCGGTTAGTAAAGTCACCAGAAGATCAAAAGCAAACATCAAAATTATTCAGAAAAGATATCTGTATGATTTAAAAACTGGCAATTTACCCTTATAATGATAAGTGTGAGGTCATCCATACGACACTGAAAGAAATGCGTTAAACTTCATTTACACGATAAATCAGTCAAATCTACAGTACGTCAATTCAACTAAATACGTAAACCAGACAGCAATTATTAGAGTCCAAGGACATGAAAGAGTCACAGTGGTTGGGAAGGGAGTAAGACAGGGTTGTAGCCAAAAAAATTTCAAATGTTTGATAGAAAGACCTTTCTTAAAGCATTTGTCTGCAGTGTAGCATTGCATGGGAGTAAAACGTGGACGATAAGGAGTTCAGATAAAAAGATGATAGAAGCTTTCGAAATGTGGTGCTACAGGCGAATGATGAAAATTAGATGGGTAGCTCACGTAACGAATGAGGAGTTGCTTAACCGAATTGGGGAGAAAAGAAGTATCTAGCATATCCTGACTAAGAGAAGGCATAGGTTGGTGGGACACATTCGGAGACATCAAGGAATCGTCAACTTAGCATTAAAAGGAAGTGTGTGGGTAAAAATCGTAGAGGGAGTCCGAGGGGCGAATACAGTAAGCAGATTCAAAAGGATGTAGGTTGCCGAACTTATTCTCAGATGAAGAGACTTGCACAGAACAGAGTAGAGTGAGAGCTGCATCAAACAAGTCTGCGGACTGAAGACCACAACAACAACAACAACAACCTAGGATTAATAATTACGAACCATTTAAATTGGAGAGAAAACTTTGAAATATTCTAAGGAGTGCGAATCAAAGGTCAGAGCACTTAGAAGATGCAACAGTTCTACTAAAGAAACTGCCTATACTAAACCTGTGCGTCTTACTTTGGAATGTTCCTGTGCTTTGTGGGATCCACACTAGGAGGGACTGATTGACGATTTGGAAAAAGTTTAGAGAAGGGTAGTTCGTTTTGTATTATCGATATAAGGGAGAAATTATCACGAAAATGATGTACGAGTTGGAGTGGAAATCATTAAAAGAAAGGCGTTATTCGCTGCGGCGAGATCTATTTGCAAAATTTCTTTCACCAACTTCCTCTTCCAAATGCGAACATATTTTCTTAGCACCACGCCTACATAGAGAGACATAATAAAATCAGAGAAATCAGATCGAAAAGAGAAAGGTTCGGGTGTTCCTTTTTCCCGCGAGCTATTAGAGAATGGAAATATCATAAAAGCGGTTTGATAAACCCTCTACTATGCATTTCAATGTGACTTGCAGTGTATTTATGTAGATGTAGATGATTACCTGACATTGTTAGCTGGCTGGCAGTGCAATCATGAAATTTTACTACTCTAGTCTTCTCATTTGAAAAATTCATTTGCCAAGAATCACAGTGAAATATCGATATAAACACCCTCTTTACAACATGGCAACTTGAACCTTGCCGAGCTGTGGCCGAGCGGACTGCGGCGTGCCAGTCACGGTCTGCACGGCCGCTGCGGTCGGGGGTTCGAAGCCCCCCTCGGGCATGGATGTTTATGTCGTCTTTAATATAAGCTAGTCCATAAGTAGTTTGTAAGTTTAGGGACTGATGACCCCGTAGTTAAGTCCCATAATCTCTACAAACATTTGAACATTATAGTCATGATTAATTCTCCAAGAGTATTTATATAATCCTGACGATGAATATATGTCCATTCACTTTATTAAATTCCTCAAGATGCTATGTCTGTAAATGAATGATCCGAAGATGGCAATTTAATTTACCTGAACCGGTCAGTAAGGCAGCTATTTCATTGCGTTCGCTGAGAAACGAAGTTTCCAAATAAGAAAGATGCCTAAAAAAATCATTTACATAGACGGAAACAGTAGTGGGTCCAGAGATGACCCCTCTGGCATTTCTGTGCTGTGACGAGACCAACTGAAATTATACGAACGGTATTACCTCTCCGAACTTGCGACGTAGCATCTTTGTAAAGACGAACATTTTGAACACTTGATATGGTAGTTATAATAAAAGACTAAGAGTCGTATCTGAATAAGGTGTTGTTTCCATTCGCTGCCGTGGAGCTGATGCTTCCAGATGGCTCAACAGTTGTTTGTAGTGCTGTTACTATTTGATCAAGTGCCACATATAGTATGTCGCTAAACTCTTTTTCGCATGCCCTCTTTTGCAAGATAAATAGTTCCATTAAGACATAAAAATGCTCATGTCATAATTTGGCAGCTGTGAACGTCAACCCTAGCTTGCAAACGTAGAAAATTCGCCACATTATCCCACGTAGCTTGTCGGAAACCGTTTCTCGATATATGTACTTGTTCTTATTACGTTTGGGTTGGCCTATCATAGCTGCCTTACCACGTATATTCAGAGTTCATTAACAGCTGAATGTTTTATAAACATTTCAAGAGCTAATTGATGCGCCTCTACGAGCATGCGGCAACAACTTCTCATTTGGGCACCAAATAAAAAGACTGCGCAAGTTAATTAATTCGCAAATTCTAGTTTATAGCCGTCCCGAAGACGGCCGTCAGATTTTACGACCGGGCGTCGAGCCAAATAGTTGGCATTTCGCATCGCGAGCTCCAGTTTGCAAGTGAAGAAGATGGAGCGGCTGTTACTGACCGGTCGCGTGCGAGACTGCATCACGGATGTCGAGCAATAACAGCGCGTCCAGCCCTGACCATCAAAGCCTTATCATTAAGAGCGCGTAATTGCACGGAACAATTTTTCTGTCTGAGATAAAACGGCACACCCAATATTAGTGTAAAAATGAAGATTATAATTCCTCTTTAGTATCTGAAGTAACTGCGACGTGTGGGAATGAACGTATCCATGGTCTGCAACGAAAGACGAGGGCAATCCCATAACCCTTTATAGGACAAAACTTTTTTTCTGAAAATTTCAAAGATAGTATTTTTATTGCATCCCATTTGACTTATATAGGCATGTAATATGATCAGAATTATTTTATATTCATTTAACTTGGCAGTGCAAAGAAGAAGTAGGTGGTTGATGTACAGACCACTATCGATTTTGGCTGGGGCTTAGACTACTGTGGATGGCGTTAATTTAAAAGACCACATTATTATAACTGGAATATATAACTAAATAACGGCATTTGGAATGCAAAGACGATAGAGTTTATTAAATAATTTACTATTACAGAAATTGAACAGATTACAATATTCAGACAATAAAACATTACCAAACACTATGAAATATTACAAATTCTAGTGGCAAATGTGTTATTTAGAATGAAAAGGGTGAAAACAAGGAAGGCAAAGACCGATATACACTGTTTTGCACTTACGGTAAGTGGGTAATATATCGACCACTATCCTATATAGGGTTAAGTTCCGGACCCAAGAAAGAAAACACAAAAAGTGTGGGACTGATGATTAAGTATTTTAGTCCCCTCTAAACAACAACAACACAAAAAGTTTGGACAAATGTATTTGTTTTTCAACATAATCTCCTTTCCGCTATATACGCTTTTCCGAGCGATGTTCAGTTAGTTCAATATCATTTTTATAATGAGAACTGTCTGTTGTTATTTTTGCGGTCTTCAGTCCAGAGACTGGTTTGATGCAGCTCTCCATCCTACTCTATCCTGAGCAAGCCTCTTCGTCTCCTCATAAGAACGGCAACCTACATCTATTTGAATCTGCTTACTGTATTCATCTCTTGGTCTCCCTATGCGATTTTTATCCCACATACTTCCTTCCGGCGCTAAATTCACGATTCCTTGATATCTAAGAATTTGTCCTATCAATCGATTCCTTCTCTTAGTCAAGGTATGCAAAATATTCCTTTTCTCTCCCATTCAGTAACTCCTCTTCATTATTTAGGCGATCTACCCACTTAATCTTCAACATTCATCTGTAGCACCACATTTCAAAAGCTTCTATCTTCTTCCTGCCTGAACTGTTTATCGACCATGTTTCACTCTCTTACAAGGCAACACACATATGCTTTCACAAAGGACTTTCTTAAGTTTAAATTAATATTCGTTGTTAACAAATTTCTCTTTTTAAAAAACCGTTTCATCCCACTGCTCCGGCCGCAGTGGCCGTGTGGTCTGCGGCGCGCCAGTCACAGTCTGCACGGCCGCTACCGTCGGGGGTTCCCCTTGGGCATGGATGTTTGTGTTGTCTTTAGTATAAGGTAGTTCATAAGCAGTTTGTAAGTTTAGGGACTCATGATCCTGCAGTTAAGTCCCTTAACGTAACAAACATTTGAACATCCCATTGCCATTCTGCATTTTATATCCTCTGTACTGCGACCATCATATTTTCTTTTACTGCCCAAATAACAAAACTCATCTAACACCTTTACTGTTTCATTACCTAATCTAATTCCTTCAGCATCGGCTGATTTTCTTATACTGTACTCCATTACCCTTATTTTGCTCTTATACGCTCCTTTTAACACACTGTCCATTCTGTTCAACTGCTGTTCCAGATCCCTTGTTGTCTCTGACAGAATTACTATGTCGTCGGCAAAACGCAATGTTTTTAATTCTTCACCCTGAACTTTAATTCCTTCTCCAATTTTCTCCTTGGTTTCCTTTATAGCTTGCTCAATACAAATTGAATAACATTGGAGAAAGGCTACAACCCTGTCTTACTCCCTTCCTAACCACTGCATCCCTTTCATGCCCTTCAATTCTGACAACCGCTGTCTGGTTTTTGTACAAGTTGTAAACGACCTTACGCTCCGTATATATTTTATTCCTGCTTGGTTCAGAACTTGAAAGAGTTCATTCCAATCAACATTGTCAAAAGCCTTCTCCAAATCTACAAAAGCTAGAAATGTAGGTTTGCCTTTTCTTAATCTATCTTCTAGGATGAGCCGTAAAGTGACGATTGCCACACGTGTTCCTACATTTTCCTGAACCCAAACTGGTCTTCCCCGAGATCGGCCTTTACCATTTTTTCCATCCTTCTGTAAATAATTCCTGTTAATATTTCGCAACCATGACTTATTAAACTGATGGTTCTGTAATTTTCACACCTGTCTGCGCCTGCTTTCTTTGGAATAGGGATTATTACATTTTCTTTAAGTCTGAGGGTATTTACCCTGTTTCATACATCTTCCGCACCAGGTGAAATAGTTTTGTCAAGGCTGACTCTGCCAGAGACTTCAGTAGTTCTAAGGGAATGTCGTACACTGTCTAACTCCTCAAAATAGCCATTAACTAATAATCACGTTTTCATTTTTTTTTTAATCTTAGACCACCGAGCCATTTTTTCAAGTTTGGGAACATAAAGTAATCCAAGGGGGCTAAATCTGGCGAATAGGGTACATGAGGTAGCAATTCAAACTTTAATTGCGATTTTAAGAAATGCATATCGTCAACCATCAGATGTTTATTATAGTTATAACTTCACCGGTTTCGGTTCTAAAATATCTTCAGAAAAGTAAACTAAACAGACCGATTAAGTTGATACAACAGATGCTCAGCTGCTTAGAACCGAAACCGGTTAAGTTAATTATAACTATAACAAACAGCGGATGGTTATTAATATCTACTTCTTCTTCTTGCCGGCCACGGAGGCCGAGGGGACTGAGGCACTTCAGTCACGGTCTGCACGGCCACTACGGTCGGGGGTTCGAATCCTCCCTCGGGCATGGATATTTGTGCCGTCCTAGTTCGTAAGTAGTTCATAAGTAGTTTGTAAGTTTAGGGACTGATGATCCCGTAGTTAAGTCCCATAAGCTGTACAAACATTTGAACATTTCTTCTTCTTTCTCTTTGGCCATGTTCCCGCATATGCAGGGTCGGCTTTGTTAAGTACGGATTTGGCATGGCTTAATATTTACAGGGTGGCCGGATGGCCTTCCTGCCGCCATCCCCTGCCCCCCAGGAGGAAATGTGTACCCCAGATGTCTGGGTATAGTGTTGTATGTGTGAAAGTGTAAAGTGTTACGAAATATTGCGAATCGTGTAACTGAAGCAGGACTGGGGGTCAGCCCGGTATTCACATAGGGGGATGTGGAAAACCGCCTAAAAATCACATCCAGGCTGGCCGGCACTCCGACCCCCTTCGTTAATCCGCCGGGGGGATTCGAACCGGGGCCGGTACGCCTCCCCGTCTCGGAAAGCGGTGCGTTAGACTACACGGCTAACTGAGCGGGTGGTTAATAATATACATTTCTTTAAATATATTACTGCTGTTACCCCTCATCTCAGTAAAAACTTAATTAATGAGTTTTGGCCATTGTAATAATAGACTTGTGAGCTGGTGCATAGTCCAGAAGAAACGACACTGTCTTCTTGTCGAAACGCGGCAGTTTTTGCTTCATTTCTTCGCCCAAACGTTGCAATACGTTCGCGTAATACTCGCCATTGGTAGTTTTTCCTTTTTCAAGATTGTCAATGAAAGTTATCCCACAAGCATTCCAAAAATCCGACACCATGACCTAACCTGCAGATGAAACGGTCTTCGCCTTCTTTGGCGTTGGTTCTCCAGTTTGTGTCCAATGTTGGTTTTTTTTTTTTTTTTTTTCTTCCGCGGGAATGAAATGGTGGACACATGTTTCATTAAAATGGTCAAATATTTGTGAACCTATAAAACCAAAATGCTATGGTCATCAGTCCCAAGACTTACAAACTACTCAAACTAACTTACACCAAGGACAAAGTACACACCCATGCCCGAGGGAGGACTCGAACCTCCGACGGTGAGCAACCGCGCGCTCCGCTGCAAGGCGTCTTAGAACGCTCGGCCACTCCACTACGGCCCATGTTTCATCCATGGTCATGAAACGGCGCAGTAAATCAGCTTTGTTGATGCGAAACGTCGCTAAACACTCAGTTGAAGCATCTTCAGGACACTGTTTTTGCTCGAGTGTGAGCAATTGCGGCACAAACCTTGCAGCCGGCCGCGGTGACCGAGGGGACTGAGGCGCTTCAGTCACGGTCTGCACGGCCACTATGGTCGGGGGGTTCGAATCCCCCCTCGGGCATGGATATTTTTGTGCCGTCCTTAGTAGAAGGTAGTTCGTCGGGAAAAAAAAAAAAACGAAATGCTTTCTGATGCTTGCATGTGGCATGCAATACCCTTATAGAAATTGTATTTTTTTCCCTTTCAAGAAGCTCAAAGACGGTATATGTGTCTGAAAGCGGTTCAGATAATAACGAAATTTACCACAAAATCAATTTTGACGAAAGTTCTTTAAAAAAATTATCAATGGTGAAATACATCATTTGCACCAGCTCCAGTTGTCTTGCTCTTATATTCCTATTTTCCACGTTGTACATATTCTGTATATTCGGAGATAATAGTTTCTGAAGATATATTTTACTTGTTATAGCTCGACAATGCTCTTTGTGATAATTTTTGCTTTTGGTATTGTTCGTAAACACTGTTAGTGCTTCTGTAACCACGAGCTAGCCATGTTCACTTTGCACTGTGAAAGTGAACTGTTCTAACAGTGCGCTGAACTGGGGAAAACTGAGTGGCGTAGGGTACTGTCTTCAGTTTTATTTGTTCCAGTGGCCTAGAACGAAAAACTCAACAAATTCTGTCGTGGACAATGTTCGTTTTTGTTTCTAATAAATAACGTCGAATACCGAATATTATAATTGTATTAAATTAACAAATAAGCTGATTAACCATAATTAAACGAAACTGTTAAAAATATGTGGGCGAGTGTAGATGAAAACCTGTTATTTACATGTCTTTTCCTCCATAGGCCGTAACGCTAACCACCACGCTAATCCGTCGTCTTAAAAAGAAGTAACAACAAATATCGGATATCACACTTAAATTAATAAGAAAGGACCAGAAACATTAAGGAAACAAAAAAAGGAAAAAATAAAAATATTGTAGAAGTATGGAGTTGCGAACCCGAGTTACTCCCACCTTTTAGCTTCGCATCCAATCACGCTACCGAGTACGCTACCTTTTTTTTTTAATTTAGTTTTTATTTATTTTTTTAATAAAATAGACTTATTATATTTCGTATGTCGTGTCGTCAATTTATCGTACCCATGGAACGTTGTTCGCCGATAGTGAAATAACTAGAAACTTTTGGAACATATCTTTGTACTTTGGGGTTTTCAGTAATTTATGATGCTCACTTGACAAGTAGTGCAAAAAGTCACAGAGCGATTTACTCTTAAAAATTATTGTATAGTATATGTAGTTACCAAGAATCCATGCGTAATTATTGTTTTTTGCATTAGAGAAGAAAGTCCAGTCCGGATGAAGTATGTACGTGGGTGGTATATGGGCTGCTGTTGTTCGGGTTATAAGTGCCAACTTTTTCCGTGTCCAATTCCATACTTCATTTTGGTCTCTGCATGTAAATTTCTGTGCAAGGGTATCAACAAGCTGACATTTATCCCAATATGGCGTCGCTCGAAGGTGTATTTTATGTAGTTTCTCGCCGGTAGGGATGACTTCATTTACAACTTCGTACCACACGGCTCGAACTTCGGAAGGAAGCGCCTTGTTATGGACATTCTTCCATATATTTTCCCAAAGAAAAGTTTTGTATTTTCTCTGAATCGGATGGGTTTGGAGGAGAGTGTGCTGTATTTGTGATATGCTATGCCCCTGAAACATGTTGTAATATCTTATTTATCTATAACAAAATATCATAAAGACGCTCATTTGATAGAATGACGTTGAACCGTAGCATAGGAACGATATTCTTTCACGGTATACAAATTATAACAGTGACTAAAGTTAAATACGGTATCCTTTAAAGCTATGAATATATAGTTTCCGGTATTTTATTGTAACAAATCGTACCTTAAATTATGCGTTTTCAAAAGTTCTGCAATTATCTGGCTCTTTAAAAAGATTATATTTATCCATCGTACGCTAAAACGAAAGAAGGCACGAAATACGGAGTTCCGTTTGGAATATGGCGGATCCAAATGTTCTGCTTGTCACGTGAAAAAAAGGTCGCGTTTCACTGGCCACTTTCCACTCCACGAAGCAAATATCTAACATGCTGGATTCTTCATTCCACGCTTCGCAGGGCAATGGAACGTGGAACTCCACGCTGCAACGGCACCATGTCCTCCTCCACGTGCGTTTCCACGTCCCGTGAGAGGACGGCATAAGGGACGCCGTCCACGTTACCATCACTCGGGGGCGAGGTACTGGCGGTCAGCCTTGATTCCGGGGCTTTCTTCAAAGGAGGGCTAGGAGCTGGCGACCAGTCGGGTCAGTGCCCGTACGCCGCGCTCCGCGTCAAGGAAAACGCACAAAACCGGGGAAGTTGGTTTTTGGTTGGGATTTTTTTTTTTTTTTTTTTTTTTTTTTTTTTTTTTTTTTTTTTTTTTTTTTACAGCAGAAGGGGAATTTTTATCGAAAAACTGACACCGGAGTGCGATATAGCTTTGTTTCATACACATGCAGTATTTTTTTCAGCAAGAAAATGGAAAAGTAATTTTGGTCATGTATTGGCATCAGCCGGCGCGCGGTTGGCTGCGCACTGTGGCCACCACCAGCTGCCATCGCGCCGTTGCAGAGCGCGCGGTCCGACCGCTGCGAGTTAAGCGGTCGAGCAGCTAGCGGGGAGCCGTTCACTATGGCCCTACCCTTACCTGCCTCGTCCGCCAGCGCAAGCCTGACAATGTGCGTTTGCGGCTGTCTGCCTGCGACTGGTCTGACACCTACGGTTAATAAAATGAAGCGGGTGCTGAGGCGGTGACGCGGTTTGATCTTCACGGGAACTCGGTATGTCCCGTCTGTTAACTTAGCGGAATACCGAGAATTTTGACATTAGTTATATTGCCGGGGCCACAAGCGGGAGTACTCCGGCAGGTTGGGGGGACGAATGTGCCTTTAGTTGGCGGGAAAGCGCGCCATTTGCTGTGGCTGTCCTTGCGGCTACCGTGTTTTTTGGCGAGGAGCACAGTGACGGCGAGAAACGGAGGACACTCGGATGAGTACCGGCGATCAGGAAGGTCCTACGGCGTGGTGCTAACCCACCGTCGTGTCGCGAAAATTTTTCTAAATGTTCAGTTTGGACTTGTAATTTCCACCGCATTGCTCGGTTGGGCACTTTTGATTATGTTTCAGTCTGTTGGTACCACACTTTGAACTTTCATCTTGTGTGGCATTGCCATATGCGACCACAGTTAGTCGAGCTTACCGTAGACACGGTTATTTGCTTATCGTGTGTCGCTTCCGCAAACGCATACAATAGTGGTAAATATCGCCACTCCGCGTCTTTCACGCAGTTTGTACTTCTCGTTTAGCGCCGCCCACCACTGACCCTGGTGACTGCTAATGACGCTGGTGCTGCTGCTGCTGCTGCTGCAGCAAACTCTGCACGACTCCTGTTCCAGTATAGTACTCGTATATTGCTTGCGCAACCCCGACCCCTGGTAGGGCACTCGTCAGTAATCGTCTTGTTTTATAATCTTTGGCTTGTTTCGGTTGCAAACTAGTTGCGTCCATGATCGCTATCTATAGATATAGCAAGTTATTTTCAGTCTTGTTTAAGTAATTGTATTAAGTGTTCTATTACTTCATGTTCAAACCTTGTATATGTTGACAGTGACAACTCGTCACCAACTTCGATTTTTGTTAGGCTGTATTACCTTTATTGTTAAATATAATCATTTATTTTGGAATTGCTTTACCTCATTAAAATCCTCTCACTTATTTTGGTGGGTTACGTTTTTAAGTGTACAAATAATGGGAAATTGTTAGCTCAGATTGACTTAACTTGAGTTTTATTTTTTTTTAATACTGATTCACAGTTTTTTTAAACCGTCATTCGACGGTTAGGAAAGGTCAGTAATCTTTCAGTGTTTTTATATAAAATACAGTGGCGACCCATGATAAACATAAATTTGCATAAAAACTAGCTTGTTAGATAAAAATAAATCTGCAGGTATGAAAATTATGGTGCAGAGTTAGGTGTTTTGCTTTAATTTATCCGATGTCATGTTTAACACTCTCTGCGGCTGACGCTATCCTACATTGAGCGCGGACGCTTATAAGCGTCAGTCCCAGCGAAAGTGTTAATGAGCAATGAACAGTCACACCTAAACCCTTACACCACGATAACACGCGCAACTTACACATTTCAAGCTGGCCGGTGTTGCGGTGCGTCGTTTAAGGGGGAGAAATGCGTACCATCGCATTTCCGACTTTGATAAAGGTCGGATTGTAGCCTATTGAGATTGCGGTTTATCGTATTGTGACATTGCTGTTCGCATTGGTCGCAATCCAATGACTTTTAGCAGAATATGCAGTCGGTGGGTTCAGGATGGCAATACGGAAAGCAGTGCTGGATCTCAACGGCCTCATATCACTAGCGGTCGAGATGACAGTTACCTTATCCGCATGACTCTAACAGATTGTGCAGCTACGTCTCAATGCCCGAGTCAACAGATGGAGACGTTTGCAAGACAACCTCCCTCTACACGAACAGTTCGATGACGTTCGCAGCAGCATGGACTATTAGCCCGGAGACCATGGCTGCGGTTACCCCTGATGCTACATCACAGACATGAGCACCTGCGATGGTGTACGCAACGACGAACATGGTTGCACAAATGGCAAAACGTCCTTTTTTTTTCAGATGAATCCAGGTTCTGTTTACAGCATCTGTGTTAGATGACATCGAGGTGAACACACATTGGAAGTGTGTATTCGTCATCGCCATACTGGCGTATCACCCAGCGTGATGGTATTGGGTGCCATTGGCTACACATCTTGGTCACCTCTTGTTCGCATCGACAGCACTTTGAACAGTGGCCGTTACATTTCAGAGGTGTTACGAACCGTGGCTTTACCCTTCATTCGATCCCTGCAAAACCCTACATTTCAACAGGATAATGCACGACCGCCATGTTGCAGGTCCTGTACGGGCCATTCTGGATACGGAAAATGTTCGACTGGTGCCCTGGCCAGCACATTCTCAAGATCTCTCACCAATTGAAAACGTCTGGTCATTGGTGGTCGAGCAACTGGCTCGTCACCATACGCTAGTCACTACTCTTGTTGAACTGTGGTATCGTGTTGAAGTTGCATGGGCATCTGTACCTGTACACTCCATTCAAGCTCAGTTTGACTCAATGCCCAAGCGTATCAAGGCCGTTATTACGGCCAGAGGTGGTTGTTCTGGGTACTGATTTCTCAGAATCTATGCACCTAAACTGCGTGAAAATGTTATCACATGTCAGTTCTGGTATATTTGTCCAATGAATACCCATTTATCATCTGCATTTCTTCTTGGTGTAGCAATTTTAATGGCGAGTAGTGTACAATACTTACACAAGAGAAATAGATCCACACACACTGACAAATGTTTCCGTCATTACTAACGCCATGGTACACAAACTACATCACACAAATGGTCCTCAGATCTCTAGTAGTTGTTGGGTTTTGGAAGGGAAGATCTCTAGTACACCTAGAAGACTTTACCCAGAGAAGCTCGCTGTGGTTAAAGAACAGAGCAATGACCTTGCAAAAGGTGGGGGTGTTACAACCTTCTTCCCGGTCATTTAGTTAACAAAGAGGATGGTACTTGGCGCATGTGATAAGATTATCAAAGACGTAATGCCAGAACTAAAACAAAGGACAATTATCTCATACCTGACATTGCAGATTTTACTCATGCTCTGTCAGGTGCCAACATTTTTTCATGACTACTACTGGATTACGTTTTCAGTTTATTTTTCGATTGAGTAGATATAATAACTAAATTCTTGACTGCATATTTTATTAATAAAGATGTTACTGTATATTATCATTCATAATTAAGTTTATTCCTTACCTTATTTTCCTTAGCTCTAAAAAATAAAATTAACATTGGTCTTGTCTAAAGCTAAGAAGCGATTCTTGGTGTTGTAGTTCTTAGAGGCACTCTGGGACGCTCTGTGTGTGAAGCACCTCTGTGAGCCACAGTATGCTGAGGTGGGAAGTAGTAGGGTCCCCTCCATGTGGACCTACTAGTATTGCTCAGGTCTGCACCATGCAAAAATCAAGTTGTGGCCGGAAGTGATAAGGTCGCGTTGCGGACCTTATCTCACTTCCAGTGCTCTGTATATGAGCTCTGCTTTTGGTAAGATGACTTCAATCATCATAAAGCCACGCGAGCAACAGCACTGTATTGTTCACATGATATGCAGTCAAGACTTTACATATTATATCTACTCAATCGAAAAATACTGTTGGATTATTTTAGTATCACTATACGCCGTTTGAACTTAAGAATGCAGTTCAGACATGGCAATCCGATAAAATTAATATCATTTCCAAAATTCCTTGCCCATTGACTCTCAAGTAATTTAGGCCATATCTAGACACCATAAATCGCTACCATGACCACCAACCTGATGCAGCCGATATACAAGCACTCTAGACAGATGTACTGGTGGGAAAGAACACTTCCAGTACACACCCCATTTAGTGAAATCCCAAGATGACAGACACTTTTACAGCACCTAAAGAACTTTTGACTAAAGCAGCTACCATCACCCATCCTCATCTAAATGCCTAACTTTTTATTACAACGGATGTGAGTGACACAGCCATTGGTGCCATCCTGAGCCACACAGTCAACAATGACTTCTTGCTGCTCCAGTTTTTCTCTAACAAACTGAACAAAGCACAGAGAAAGTACTCAGCATTTGATTGCCAATTACTCACTGAGAACTATCAAACATATCAGCTCCGTCATTGAGGTACACCCTTTCTATGTGCTTACCGATCACAAAACTCTTGCTGTTGCTGCTGCTGCTGCTGCTGCTGCTATCTGGAACCTGCCTGCCGACCCACCACCTCAGCATTTTGATTTCATTGCACAATTCACCACATATAGGCAATACATTAAAAGAGCAGACGGGTGATTTTTTATGAAGAGTTAATACTTTCTCGACTCTACTCGATCTATCAAACCTTGTGACTCTTCAATCAATTGATGAACAAACTATGCAGCTAATTTCAGATTACAGTTCCTCATTGAATCCAAGTCATACCTCCTTCCACGGTTTCATGGGTGAAATGTGGTGTAACGAATCCATGGACACACTTGGCCCTTTCATTCCCCATCCACTCCAACAGAAAGTTTTCAACAAATTACGTAACTCGGCACATCCAGAGCCATTCAGAGCATCTACCCAACTAGTTAACTCGTGAAGATCTTTTGTATGGTGAGATGTGAAAGCCAAGTATGGACACAACCTTGCATCCCACGCCAGCAGATCAAAACCACCAGACACACTTTATCTCCACTTGGTAGCTTTTCCATTCCAGCCAAACACTGCTCAAAATGTACATTGGGGGACAAAAAGATTACTCAGCTTGAATAATTCAAAGTCCAAAAACAGTTTGCACATGCCCAAGTTCATAGGTGCAAGCATTTCCAACTACAGCTTTCTGTGCAGCTTCAGCTTGCTGTTTACATCATCAAATGGAATCAATACAATAGTTAAGATACAATATATGTCGAGATTTGTTGCACTTTAACTAATGTACCATTTATTTTTGAAAACATTATTTGAGCACACAGAAACAGTTGAGGTATAAGAATTCCATGTGGGTACATTTACTACAACGAACTGCTTCTCACGTTTCATTCAGTGAGTGGACATGCTGACGGTTTATGAACACAACGGATGCACGTTTGAATCCCACTGGAGGCAATTTATTTATTTATTTTTTAGATCTTTAGCAGGTAATATTTTAAATACTAATTCACTAAAAATTGTGCAGTTTTAGGCTTTATAGGTTTTTAGAAGACTATTTTATAATAACATGATCTTTAATCAGATAGATGTGTTCACAGTATTAATATTGAAAATGGATTTATTTTGTTTGTAATTACTTCGACCACCATGTGGTGTCTCTGTAGTTTTCAGCTAAGAGAAACGTATCAGCTAACTAGCATATGTCATAGGTCCACTTATAAATGGCTGATACAAACATTTGCAAGTGCATAATTGCTCTCTTTGAAAGCAGTGTTAGTGCATCTGAGGCAGGATGTGATTATGGTGTTGATGCTTCCACAGTAAGAAGCTGTATCAGACAATTCAGAGATAATGGTGAGGTAAGCAGACATCCAATACCTAGAAGACTGTGAGTCTCTACTCAAAGAGAAGATGATGAATTGGTCAGAGCGGCCCAGACTGCCTCTTTCACAAATATCCGGGAAGTAGAGAAAGCTTTACATTTCCATGGCTCATCAAAAATTGCTCTCAGGCGATTAAACAACTATGGAATGAAGTCCCGTATGATCTCATTAAAGAACCATTATGTGACGATTAAGCTGTAGACAGACTGACAATCGTGAGTTCCTGGGAAAATGTTGATTGGAGGAAAGTAGTTTTCACCGATCAGTCCAGAATTGAGTACACAAGCACAGGTACTGTTCTTATTTACTGCACAGATAGGCAAAGATATGATGACTGCTTTGTAGGTACACATGCTAGAAGTGGGCACATAATTGTGAAATATTTGGGCTGGATGTCTTATATGGGTGCAGGAACCTTAGAACAAATGTAATACAACTTCAATTCAGCATGCTATGAACACTTCCTTGAAAATATAATCATTCCTGGAGCACATCTTTGGTACCCCAAAGGGCATTTCATTTAGCAACATGATAATCATCAATCACACACTAGCATTAGGATTAAGAGCTGGTTACAAAGAAGCGAGAATATTATTCAATTCCTACCATGGCCTCCAAAGTCACCTGATCTCAATTCCATAGAAAACGTATGGATTAAACCAAGAAGACTGTGCAGGATAATTGGCCAGACCCTCCTCCAAGAACTGTGGATGCCTTGTGGGATTTGGTTCGTTCTTCTTGGGAGAGCATTGTCATGGATGACTTGAAGGATCTGGGCTGTTCTTCATACCAATGGCATGTGGACAAAATACTGATGATATACATAGTCTACATTATATTATGATGCGAGGTCTTACCAGTACCAACTTCCAAAGAAGATTATGTCTCTTTTTGTGAGAGGTCAGATGAATAACACCCACCAAGGACATTTATTTATTTATTTATTTATGGAAGGTCAAATAAATATCAGTTTCCAAGGAAGATTATTTTTATAGAAGGTCAGAAGAAAAAAAACCCTCCAAGGATGATTTTTTTTTTTTTTTTTTTTTTTTTTTTTTTTTTTTTTTTTTTTTTGTTACGGGTGGTCAAATACAGGAAGATTATTTTTAGATATCAAACTGACAAACTGTAATTACTTACTTACTAAAGATGATAATGAAAAAGTAAAACCAAGATAATTTAATAAAAAAAGTAACTAAAGCAAAAAATATTTGCACCACAATAAAAGAAATAAAATTAAAAAAGTAAAGGCTTTGATAGCATCCGATCCAATGCACACCACTTAACCAGGAAGACCAAGACACTATCAATGAGCTACCGGTCCTTTCTTGTTAGCGTAATGGTTGAAAACTCCTACCTGAGTTGAAGAAAGAATATTAAACTGAAAGCAACAGATAATGGAAGGCACAGCCACTCACTCATGTAAGCCACACGTAATGACATAGAAAAATTATACCTACCTGCCGATACATTTATCTTGGCTTACACTAGAGATTCATCATGTGGCAGTCAAAGTAATTACAAATACATGCATCCAGTTTCAACATTTTTACTATGGCTATCATTTGTCTTGTTGCTTGAAGATTAGGTTATTACAAAATGGAATATGTTTAAGTATGTAGAAGCTAGAAAAAACTAACTGCACAATTCATAGCAAATTCATGTTAAAAATATTTCCTGCACAGGTCATAGATAAACTGACCCCAGTGGTACTCGAACTCACAGCCTTTGTGTTCATAAACCATCAGCCTATCCACTCAGCCAATGAAGGATATGTAAGAAGCGGTTTGTTGTTGTAAATCTCCCCACAAGGAGTTCTTATACCTCAACCGCTTCTACATGCTCAAATAATGTATTCCAAAATAAATGATACGTGAGTTACGCTGCTATGAATCTCAACATATACTGTATCTTATCTACTATATTGCTTCTATTTGAAGATGTAAACACCAGGCTGAAGCTCCAAAGGCCACTAGAGTTGACAACATTCGTACCTTGGAACTAGAGCATGCGCAATGCTCTGTAGTTGGACTTTAAATTTTTCAGGCCTTTAATCTTTGTCCCCCATTGTACATAGAGATTTGGTGGAACAGCTCTCCACTACCAATGAGTAGAGGTACATCCTCTTTGCTATCAACAGGATGCCCTCGTGGGTGGAGGCCACACCGCTACCATACATTACTGGCAAACCGCTGACTCATTCACTGTTGGACGTTGGATCACAATTTTCAGTTGTCCTGCTGTCATCACAACAGTTCAAGTTGACCCTGTTTAATTGCACCTGTGCACTCTGTGGCTTTCTGCAAATCCATACTGCCCATTACCAAACTCAAAACTATTGGCCTGGAAATGTGGTGGCGTTAGACACTTAAAGCAGCCCACCGCTGCCACGATACCCTTTGGACTGAGGCTTTACCTTTAGTGTTTCTTGGACTCCGCACAACTTACAAAGAAGACTTACAGAGCATAGTTGCAGAGTTCATTTATGAAAGACTCTGGTACTGCTGGGAGAGCTAGTCAAACCTGCCCCACACCCAGAAATTTCAAATCTACCTTCAATACTTAATTGAATGCAGCTTCACTGTTCAAAGCTTCAACCACCTCCTCTGTCAAGTCTTATACTGTCACACATACACATACCCTGCATCCTTCACTCTTGTGAGTTTGTCATACCTAGCCACCACTATAGCCGTCATACTTCTGGCCCCATAGTTCCTCCAATGCACACAGAATAGCTATGGTCATTATCTTTTAAAGTTCCTACGTCGCAGTATTGACCAACTGGGTAAAGTCTGCCCATATGTAGCCGTCTACTAGCTCCCCTCTCGTTGGGAATCTTAAGGACCAATCATCGCGCATTATTCGTGTGCATATAGCACTCCAGGGTATACATCCACTCTACCCCTGCAGAACGCCCCCCTACTCCCAGTCGAGCAATGACACACATTTCCAACAGACTCCTGCTCCCTCATTGAGTCCCAAACACTCTAGGTCGAGCATTCCCTTTACACCACCTGACACAGCTTCCCTCTGACAAGGTTAATGCCCTGAACTCGCACCTACCCTTTCCGATGTTTCAGCCACTCACCTCCTCCTCCAGCCCTAGATTTAGAGTACACTGGCTCTGACCATGGGTTTACCAGTTATCCTGCAAGAACATTAATTTTTTTATTTTATGTATAACTGCAAATTTGTCTCCCTCCTACACACCCATAGTGTGTCAACTCTTTGACATGAGTGTGTGTGTGGCCATTGGGTGAAGTGCTAGTGTACGCTCCCTACACACATCAGCTACCCTCAACCCGCCTGTCTAGTGCAATGCCCATGCCGCTTTCCAGACTACACCATCAGAGGACCCACCATTCGCCGACACTGACCTCCGACCCCTTGGCCAGCTGATGCAGTGGAGTGCTATATCGTCAATACACCCAACAGGAGTACGCCGTACAGTTGCCAGCCTTTTTCTAATCAATGTATGTCTAAACTCTGTACTCATTAGTTCAATGAAATGAAGATTCGTACATCTGGTTAGTTATTGTGGATTACAATCCCTCCACCGCCCCAATTTTGAAATGTTCAAATTTTTGTAAATATATGGGACTTAACAACTCTGATCATCAGCCCTGGGCTTACAAACTACTTGAACTAACTTACACTAAGGACGTCAAATACACCTGTGCCCGATGGAGGACTCTAACCTCCCAACTGGGAGCAGCAGTGCGCTCTGCAGCTAGGCACTTTAGAACACTCAGTCACTCCACCGCAGCCCATAGAACCCTCTTACTTCCCATTGCGAGTCCACTCTGTTAGCATCACACCACCTCGCTTGGTCCAAATTCACATTTAGATGTCAACAATGGCAATATTTCAAAATTGCATTCTTTTGTTTTTCTCAACCACACATTGACTTTAAGGTCGCAATAGCGTCTGCGGTGGTAAGGGAAATTTACACCCTTACCTTGCAGGCTAGAATTTGTATTGTTGAGTATTTCAAATAAATCAGAAAGAAAAGCCAGCTTTGTGTTCCAGAGATTGTCTTTTATCACGTTGGCTGCTGGCAGCCGCAGCAGGCAGCTCTGGCACACCTATGACATCATCGCAGTAGCCATCATGTTAACGAATAAACAAACTCGTTTTTATTTTCTTGTTCAAATAACTGCAGCACTACATCTTTAAGTTTATACATACAACTAAGTTATCTGCCTTCTGTTCATATGGTTTATCATTTCAATCGTATTGACCAAATATTGTCTCAAATCCTTTCCGATGGTTTTTCTACAAGCTACAGAGAAAACAGTGACTAATAATCAAGCTTTTATTTCATTGTTTCACCAGTGTGGCGAACCTTTTCACGGAACTTTTCAGTCTGTGCATACTCGTATGCTGACATATTTCTTCCATGACAATTTCATCTTAGCCATGTATCCTTTTATTACTTCAAAAATGTATATGCCCTTGGTAGTTAAGGCAATTTCCTTGCAAAAGAGTTACTGTTGAACTATGAACAAGCTGAGGTAGGCCACTTACAGCTGTCGATTTGTCCAGCTGGATTGAGAACATTAGAACTACATCATGAAGATCAGTTTTAACAGAATTTTCAATTTTTTCACACATATCCTGACTATCCTCCCTACTGTATTATCAGTATAGGGAATTTTTTAACGTCACATTCATATTTAGTGCCAAACATTGTTTTCACTGTAACACAGAAGATGGGATGATAAAATACATTATCTCATCTAGTTGCAGAGAAAGTTAACAATAAACTTAGTAACATGATAACCAACTTCCTTAGCTTTATCAAAGATTCAAATTTTTTAGTAAACAAAGAACAATGATGATTTTTCTGTCGTAGAAGTTCTTTGAAATTGTCAACATTTTTTCCTTGTACATATCTGTGTTTAGTTGAAACATGGTGCAACAATATTCGGGACCATGCTTGCACTGGAAAGCCTTCAGCTACATATCACACTCTGGCATAGGACATTCTTCATCAGCACACTATGTGAACCCCATTTTTAGTAGTCTTCATTATACAGCCTCACTTTTGTGTTCTTATTACTGCACGATGGAATGGAGCAAACACAGGTTTGAGACATACTTTTTGATTGCTGTTCTGTGTTTTGCAATCTTCCAGATACATTTTTTGATTGTTGTTCTGTATCTGATGTTTCAAAAACTACTGCATGACTCCTTTTCACAATAATTTTATCCACTTCTAATAACATTTGCAAACCTCGAAAGAAGTTAACTAATAACATGTCACAAATGAAACCAAGAAACCGTGCGAAAGAAAAGTTTACAATATCCCGTCATCATCACCTGAAGACACGGACTGATAGAGTGCGAAAACATACGGCTTCACAAGAGAGACATATAGTGCCATTACTAGAAGTTAAATGCAACAAATGCAGTGAAGAATTTATTAACTGGACTAATTGTTATCACAAGTCATTTGGGTAACAAACTCCGGAAAGATAATATATTTCACTATATATTGTTATCTTCTAGGTGCATTCTTATACAGATGGTTAATATGTAAAGTTAGGTGTTCATTCAAACCAATTCTGCTTTGACACAAACAACACAGTGCAGCAAAATTCAAATGTTTGAAAATCTTTGGGACGTAACTAATGACTTAACTAATGTGGTTACCAGTCCCTAGGCTTACAAACTACTTAAACTAACTTATGCTAAGGATAGAAAATACACACACACGAGTGGGCACTAACCTCTCACAGCACAGCAATTGTCAAATAACCCAAATAAACATGAAACAAAGAAATGCTCTCTCTCTAATTGAAACAATAATGATAAGGACAGTTTACAACTCACCACAAAGACGTGGCGACGAGCTGCAACAAGCACATATGAAAGACACACACATACAACACTTTTAGCTATCGACCATGGCCTTCTTCAGAAAAAAGACCATTCACGCAATCACACAGGCACAGGCACACATGGGAATGAAATTGGACAGAAATCTATCCTGGTCCTCACACATAGACTACCTAAAAAACAAATTAAACAGCCTTGCATTTGCTATGTCCATCCTAGCCAATGTAACAAGTTTAGACACAAGAAAAATAGTGTACTGTAGCTATTTTGAGTCAATTGTGAGATATGGCATCATATTTTGGGGAAATGCTAGCACTATGATAAGAATATTAATCCTGCAGAAAAAAATTATAAGAAACATGTGTGGTTCAAAGCCAAGAGAATCCTGTCGGCCATTATTAAGAAATCTAAATATACTGAGTGTTCCCTCATTGTACTTATTCAAAATAATTCTATTCATAAATAATAATCCAGAACTATTTCTTCATTATAACTTCCAGCACAGTTATGAAACGAGGAACAAAGACAGTTTCATGCTACCTACGCACAGACTAAATCTATATGCCCAGGCCCCACACTATATGGGAATGAAAATATGTAATAAATTAAAAAACACACATTTTCGAAAGGTTGAAACCGAATCAATGAAAAGAAAATTATACAGCACTCTGGTACAAAAATGTTATTATTCAATTGATGAATTCTTAAATGATGATCTGAGAATGTGAGCAGGATAAAAACATATAATTATGTACTGTGATTTTATAACTACATTGTATGTATATATTATTATTTTATACTGACGAGTCTCCTGTACACTAAATCAATGATTTAACTTGTATGTTATGAGACAATAAAAATCTGAATCTGAATCTGCCATACAACTGTCACCTCACCTCCAGCTGCCAAACGGTTGTATAACTGTGTTGTGATTGCATGAATGTTCTACTTTCTGAAAAAGGCTATGCCCGATAGCTGAAAGTGTTGTATGTGTGTCTTTTGTATGTGCCTATCACAGTCACACCACGTCTTTGTAGTGTGTTGTAAACTGTCCTTATTGCTATATTATTAATTCCAATTTGGACTTTCCATCATCAAACAATAATGAAACTCATGGAATACACACAGTGTGAGCTGCAGAGGTAGTTCCGGCACAAAATATAACTAACCCAAAGAACAGATTACAGAGATATTTATTTGCAGTTGACAATAAAGATAATTACAAATCCATGTAACTGAGGTCCAGATAATCTAGTCTCCATTGTAGTGAAATTCAATATACCAATCACTCGCTTAATACATGCTCTGTAGTGCACTGAATGAAGTGAAGGATTAGCTTCAGGTGAGTCCTCCAGGTTGTATGAAGAGAAGGATGTTTGTATTATTTTACCACAGGTCTCTTATTTCTTTGCATTCAGAATTGCCAGTCTTGGGACAACCTTGATGCTACTATACAACACCACAGTGTGTTGCAAGACCGAGTTTGGAAAACTCTGATTTAGTCAGTCATAAACAAGTTTGCTTAAGAGAGTGACAAATGGGTGCCCATTGTTGTGCCGCGGATTTCACTGTAAGCTTTTCCTTCAAAGGAAAAGTAGATCTATGTTAAGACGTCGTTAGTAAGAGTTATGAGGGAGGAGGCAATGGACTTTGAGTCTGAAAGAAGTTGAGAGCAAGAGTGTGTTCACAATTGGAAAGGCTATGGGCATGAAGCATACTGGAAGGAAAAAAGATTTGGGTTTTATGACCCATTGACAGCATTGTCATTAGAGGCAGAGCTAACACTCTGTTTGAAGGAAGGAAATTGGCCATGCAATTTCAAAAGAACCATCCTAGCATTTACCTACAGTGATTTAGGGAAATCACAGAAAACCTAATCTGGATGGCTGGAGGTGGATGTGAACCACTGTCCTCCCAAATGCAAGTGCAGTGTGTTAACACAGCACCACTTGCCCCATGGGGGATATCGGTTATGGGGGAAGTGCCATGAACAGTGATGAGTAAGGATGATGGAGCTGAAGAAATTGTGGTAGTGGATAGTCAGTGAGGAAAGTGGTTGGTATCTCTGATGTGGGATGTTAGATTTTGGGTAATTGGTTGGGAGTGTTAATGAGGACCAAAATTCTTTTCCTCTTTCAGTGCGGACACAGTAACCTGTCACAAGTGGTCATTCAGTACTGTTTTATATGTTGATTTTTATGAGCCATTAGAAGGTAGGTGTGTGGGGATGAGAAAGGATATGGATTCAGGAGAGAAGTTCTGAGAAGAGCTGTAGTGATTGGAGATAATTATTAATTGTTAATCAGTCAATGATTGTATCATTTTTATTATATATGAGACCATTCTGACCTATTAATGGGCCATCTTTGGCTTTAGTTTGAGGCTCCACACAATAGATACCAATTTGGTAACTGTTACCAAACAGGATGACCTGTCCATCTGCTCCACGGGGCTCAAGTCGAAGTGACACTGAATTTGAAGATGGCCTTCATAGGCCAAAACCAGGGTTGCATATATTAATAACTAGCTTAAACCCACGGCTCCGATAGCAGGTTGGTTGATTATGATAGATAAGCTATATTTCGATAGTGTGCTATGAGACTGAATAATAAGTACTGTAGATCAAATCACATGTAAAAATGCACTCTTTTCAAAGAATCTAATCACGAAATTCAACAATAATGATTGTAATAATATTACAGATCAATCACTTGATGTAATATGCGACATGTCAAATAATTTTTTAAAAGATGTATTGAAAGAAATTTCTTTTTTACTGCTTTATTCATTTATTCCTATAGTCATATGTAAGAAAAATAGATGAAGTCTACTTACCAGGCGAAGGAGCACAGCCAGTGATAGTAACAAATAAAAACACACACACACACATACACACACACACACACACACACACACACACACACACACACATATAATTTTATATACACGGATAACTTTCCATCCTAATATACTCCACCCTTTTATCATTATCAACCCTCAAGCAACAATGCAACCAATAACACCATTTTCAGGGACTGATGACCTAGCTGTTTAGTCCCCTCAAAAACCAACAACAACAAAACCATTTTCAAAAAGTGAATATAATTTTCAAAGAGTAATTATTGTTCTGCATTTCGCGTTATATTCCTCAAATTGCTATATCTATCGGATCGCTATAAAACTGTGCTTAAAATCTTCCTCGGGTATAAATTAATAACTGGACAAATATTTAAGTCTCTGCGTCTTGTGGTTCAGACGTGATAAATGTACACTGAACAGCCATTCACACTTATAGATATAGATAATGTCATCACTGATGGTATCACAGTTAAAACTAATAAAGATCCCTGATAATGTTAACAAAAATTTTCAGTTGGAGTTAATGTTGGACTTTTGAATGGGAACATCCTGGCAAAACTTGTATGTGGAAGAATCAGACAATTGACGGATGCCTTCTGCCACATAGTCACTACATTCATCGCAACAGTGGTGAAAACTTTGTTTGCAGGCAAGATGATAAGGTCAGGATTAGTTTTGGGGTTTATTTTATTTATTTATCGTATGGTTTTTACAAGTATACAAATAAATATATATAAAAATTATAGAGTGAAACGTTCCCGGTGGGATAAACAAAAATAGAAAACAGATGACTTACCAAAAGGACCGGCTCGTCGATAGAAACAAATAAAATAAATAAAATCACACACAAACACACATACAAGCTTTCGCAGCCTAGCTGCTTCGTCAGGCAGAAGGGAAGGAGAGGGAAAAGGAAATGATGAGGGTTTCAAGGGAGTGGATAAGGAGTCATTCCAATCGGGACAGGAAAGACTTACCTTGGGGGGAAAAAAAGAGGGTAAACAAAAACACACACACCCACACATTTACACAGACGCAAGTACACTTAGGCAGACACACTGTAGAACTGTAGAAAGCAAAGAAGTTAGAAGTTAGACAGAGATGCCACTTGAGGCAGAGGCTCTGTCCAGAGAACCAAGGCAAAGATGTTGAGATGGTGGGTGGGAATTCAAATTTAGCGGAGGTTGAGACCAGGTGGGTAACGGGAAGAGAGAATATGCTGAAGGGCTAGTTCCCATCTCAGGAGTTCTGAAGGATTGGTGTCGGTGGGAAGTATCCAGATAACCCGGACGGTGTAACACTGTGCCAAGATGTGCTGGCCGTGCACCAAGGCGTGTTTAGCCACAGGGTGATCCTCATTAACAACAAACACTGTCTGCCTGTGACCATTAATGCGAATGGACAGTTTGTTGCTGGTCATTCCCACATAGAACGCTTCACAGTGCAGGCATGTCAGTTGGTAAATCACGTGGGTGCTGTCACAAGTGGCTCTGCCCTTGATTGTGTACACCCTCCGGGTTACGGGACTGGAGTAAGTGGTGGTGGAAGGGTGCATAGGGCAGGTTTTACAACGGGGGTGGTTACAAGGGTAGGAGCCAGAAGGTAGGGAAGGTGGTTTGGGGATTTCATAGGGATGGACTAGGAGGTTATGGAGGTTAGGTGGGCGGCGGAAAGACACTCTCGGAGGAGTGGGGAGGATGTCTTGAAGGATGGATCTCATTTCGGGGCAGGATTTTAGGAAGTCGTATCCTTGCTGGAGAGCCACATTCAGAGTCCGCTCCAGTCCCGGAAAGTATCCGGTGACAAGAGGGGCACTTCTGGGGTTCCGTTGAAGGTTCTGAATTTGGGGGGGATGAGGAAGTGGCTCTGGCAATTTGCTTCTGTACCAGATCAGGAGGATAGCTGCGGGATGTGAAGGCTGTTATCAGGTTATTGGTGTATTGGTTCAGGGATTCAGGACTGGAGCAGACTCGTTTGCCACGAAGACCTAAGCTGTAGGGAAGGAAATGTTTGATGTGGAAAGGATGGCAGCTGTCATAATGCAGGTACTGTTGTTTATTGGTAGGTTTGATGTGGACGGATGTGTGTAGTTGGCCATTGGATAGATGGAGGTCGACATCAAAGCAAGTGGCATGGGATTTGGAATAGGACCAGGTGAATTTGATGGGACCAAAGGAGTTGAGGTTGGAGAGGAAATTCTGGAGTTCTTCTTCACTGTGAGTCCAGATCATGAAGATGTCGTCAATGAATCTATACCAAACTTTGGGTTGACAGGCTTGGGTGTCCAGGAAGGCTTCCTCTAAGCGTCCCATAAATAAGTTTGCGTACGAGGGGGCCATCCTGGTTCCCATGGCTGTTCCCTTTAGTTGTTGGTATGTCTGGCCCTCAAAAGTGAAGAAGTTGTGGGTTAGGATGAAGCTGGCTAGGGTATTAAGGAAAGAGGTTTTAGGTAAGGAAGTGGGTGGTCGGCGTGAAAGGACATATTCCATCACAGCGAGGCCCTGGGCATGTGGGATATTAGTGTATAAGGAAGTGGCATCGATGTTTACAAGGATGGTTTCAGGAGGTAACAGGCTGGGTAAGGATTTCAGGCGGTCGAGGAAGTGGTTGGTGTCTTTGATGAAGGATGGGAGACTGCACATGATGGTTTGAAGGTGTTGGTCTATGTAGGCAGAGATTCGTTCTGTTGGGGCTTGGTAACCGGCCACAATGGGGCGGCCGAGATGATTGGGTTTGTCCTCCGTAACCTCCTAGTCCATCCCTATGAAATCCCCAAACCACCTTCCCTACCTTCTGGCTCCTACCCTTGTAACCACCCCCGTTGTAAAACCTGCCCTATGCACCCTTCCACCACCACTTACTCCAGTCCCGTAACCCGGAGGGTGTACACAATCAAGGGCAGAGCCACTTGTGACAGCACCCACGTGATTTACCAACTGACATGCCTGCACTGTGAAGCGTTCTATGTGGGAATGACCAGCAACAAACTGTCCATTCGCATGAATGGTCACAGGCAGACAGTGTTTGTTGTTAATGAGGATCACCCTGTGGCTAAACACGCCTTGGTGCACGGCCAGCACATCTTGGCACAGTGTTACACCGTCCGGGTTATCTGGATACTTCCCACCGACACCAATCCTTCAGAACTCCTGAGATGGGAACTAGCCCTTCAGCATATTCTCTCTTCCCGTTACCCACCTGGTCTCAACCTCCGCTAAATTTGAATTCCCACCCACCATCTCAACATCTTTGCCTTGGTTCTCTGGACAGAGCCTCTGCCTCAAGTGGCATCTCTGTCTAACTTCTAACTTCTTTGCTTTCAACAGTTCTACAGTGTGTCTGCCTAAGTGTACTTGCGTCTGTGTAAATGTGTGGGTGTGTGTGTTTTTTGTTTACCCTCTTTTTTTCCCCCCAAGGTAAGTCTTTCCTGTCCCGATTGGAATGACTCCTTATCCACTCCCTTGAAACCCTCATCATTTCCTTTTCCCTCTCCTTCCCTTCTGCCTGACGAAGCAGCTAGGCTGCGAAAGCTTGTATGTGTGTTTGTGTGTGATTTTATTTGTTTCTATCGACGAGCCGGTCCTTTTGGTAAGTCATCTGTTTTCTATTTTTGTTAATATATATATATATATATATATATATATACACACACACACACACACACACAATTAAATGGAAATGTCCAAATTTAACAGCCAGTCCAGAGCACTTTCTGTCACTTGATGTAAACTCTCCAAGTCACCATTAAATGCTCACAGTGGACACTGCTTGACGATGTGCCCTACGTTTTGCTCCTCTGCCCCACAGTCAGAGTCAGAAGATGGAAGGATACCCCACTTCTTCATGTTGTAAGCACACCTCCCTTGACCAGTCATGATGCGGTTCAGTCTTGACCAGGTTTGGTGTGGTAGATGGAATCCGCCAACCTTCTTGAATGGATCTTGCATGAGGTGGCCGTTGTGCGGTGGATTTTCGTTCCACCATTCTCGCCACTTGGAGGTCACGTCGAAGGATGTGGTGCTTTCTGTGTCACACCAGGGAGGTTTTCGTGATTTCAGATGACATGCTGGAGGATCCCTTAGAGCATCATACAAGGGAGAATTCTTGTGCGCCTCAACATTCTTTATCAATTTTACCTTAGCTGCTTTCCTCCTCAGATCTTGCGGAGAAATGTTAGCCAGGACAGGTAACCATTGAATGGGCGTTGATCTGACAGTGCCAGTGATAATCCCCATGGCTTCATTAAGTTGGACGTGAATCTTTGTTGTGTGAGCACTGTTTTCCCACACTGGCGCACAGTATTCCCTAGCAGAATACACAAGAGCAAGCACAGCAGAGCATAGGGTATTGGCGTCCCCATCCCAATTGCTGCCAGCAATCTTACGAAGCAAGTTCACTCTTGAGGCAAGTTTCTTTGAAAGCTTTAAGCACTGTTCTTTGAATGTCAAGGATCGATCTAGAGTGATACCTAGGTATACCGGATTGTAGTTATGTGGCACTTCAATTCCGTCAAAAGTCACCTGTAGCTTCCTTTGGGCTTCTTTATTATTCAGGTGGAATGCAGTAACCTCAGTTTTATTTGGGTTTGGTTGAAGTCTCCATTTATGAAAGTAATCACTTAATTTAATCAGGTCACTTGTCAGTACCTGCTCGCAGTGCTTGAGGTCGTTACTCTGGAAGACTAATGCTAGGTCATCTGCATACTGGATTTTCGTGGAGTTCGTGTCTGGCATGTAATAGATATATAGGTTAAATAGGATGGGGGGCTAGAACAGAGCCCTGGGGAAGGCCATTATTTAGCGTCCTCCATCTGCTAGATTGTCCATTCAGGAATACCTTAAAGCATCTGTCCGAGAGCATGTTGTTAATTAGGAATGCAAGTTTTTGGCATTAGATGATTTGGAGAAGCTTCAACATCAGTCCTTCCCTCCACACAGTGTTATAAGCTGCTGTGAGGTCCACAAGGAAGAAGCCTCCCCAAAGATTGTGATCACTGCAATCGAGCGATCCCTGGGCAATTATTAGTACCGGCTAATTCTTCCACCAAGGTGCTGCTACTCAGCAACAAGTATGCAAGAAAACCTACATGTGAATAGTTTTGGGGTTGTGTGAGGCTTTTCTTTCTTATGCCAAAAGGCTGGTGTCCCGAAGAAGGGACTTGTGCAAGGTTGATACCGTCAAGTTGAAGGTGAGCAATTTCTGGAAGGTGACCAGGGGTTAGTGGTTGCGTAGACTTTCCCGGCGTAGTAACTGATAATATTGATCTCGGGTATGCAGCCGGATACCGTCGTCAACCAGACACGATATTTCAACAGACCAACTGGCTGCCATCTTCAGGTGAGAGCGCAGAACACTAACTCGCCGGAAACTGACCAGGGGTTAATTAGGTGGAAGTGAGGAAGGATCACTGTTGAATGGGGGTATGCACCAGTAGTCAGGGTTCAATTTTTGGATAAATTGGCCTTGGTTTGAGGGATGGTGGCAAAGTTATGTTTCCATTCTAGGATTGTCAAAAGGAGAGGGGGTCTTTGGAAGGTCCACGATGGTTAAATTTTGGTCTGAGGCTGAATGTGATACCTTTGAATAGGACCGATAACTTCTGTGGGATTGAGATTTTCAGTGGAAAGTTTAACAATGGTGTTCTTGGTTGTTTTGCCAACAGAAAAAGCAAAGATGAAATATTCGAAATATCCCTTACATCTTATATCAGGTCTGAGATAACAAACCAAGTATTTAGTCAACAGGAGCACACAAAGAGGAGTGTTTTTCCATCCAATCAAAATAAAACATCAGAATTTTTTTCAATAACGTTAATAAGTATTAAGGGTCATCGATACCTTCTGCAATAAGAATTGTAATGGATTTTCCAACAGTTTAAGTGATTAAGTTAATGCTTTTTTGTGCAAACGACATAGGCCGGCAAGTCAGTACTTACCATAATTTGGTGTGCGCGCCAAACTATGCATGCGCATTTGTGTGTCTATTCCTCCCCCCCCCCACACACACACACACGAAAATAACACAAAACTAAATTTTTATACTAGTTTTTGGAAATTTTCCTTCATTAAGTAGGAGGAGGAACGAAAAAGAGGACAGAAGGGAAAGGTCATGCATGACCTAAGTCATGAAGTGGGTAGGTGAATGTGGATTTCCACAGATCAACATCATTGAAGAAATTTGAGAAATACCTGGGCCCTCTTGTAACCACATTAAAATCTGCCTCTTGCCACTGCCATGTTAATTAATATTTGACTCACTGTTGTTTTTATGGTCTTCAGTCCGGAGACTGGTTCGACACAGCTGTCCACCCTACTCTATCCTGATCAAGCCTTTTCATCTCCTCGTCAGAATGGCAACCCACATCAATTTGAATCTGCTTACTATACGCATCTCTTGGTCTCCGTCTGTGATTTTTACCCCAAGCACTTCTCTCCAATGCTAAATTTACGATTCCTCAGTGTCTACGAATGTGTCCTACCAAGCGATCCATTCTTTTAGTCACGGTATGCCAAAAATTCCTTTTCTCACCAATTCTGTTCAGTACCTCTTCATTAGTTACGCGATCTACCCACCTAATCTTCAGCATTCCTCTGTAGCACCACATTTCAAAAGTCTGTATTCTCTTCTTGTCGGCACTGTTTATCATCCAAGTTTCACTCTCGTAAAGGCAACACTCCACACAAATGCCTTCAGAAAAACTTCCTTACACTTAAATTAATATTCGATGTTAGCAAATTTCTCTTTTTCAAAAATGCTCTTCTTCCCATTGCCATTCTGCATTTTATATCCTCTGTACTGCGACCATCATATGTTATTTTACTACCCAAGTAACAAAACTCATCTACCACCTTCATTGTTTCGTTATCTAATCTAATTCCGTCAGCATCGCCTGATTTTCTAAGACCGCATTCCATTATTTTTGTTTTGCTCTTGTTAATGTTCATTTTACATGCTCTCTTCAACACACTGTCCATTCCAGTCAACTGCTCTTCCAGGTCCTTTGCTGTCTCTGGCAGAATTACAATGTCATCAGCGAAACGCAATGGTGTTTCCCCCCCCCCTCCCTCTCTTCACCCTGAACTATAATCCCTATTCCAAATATTTCCTACTCTATGTACAAATTGAATAACATCGGAGAAAGGCTATATTCGAGCAATTTGAAAGAGAGTATTCCAATCAACATTATCAAAAGCTTTCTCCAAATCTACAAAAGCTAATAATGTAGGTTTGCCTTTCCTTAATTTATCTTCTAAGATAAGATGTAAAGTGAGTATTGCCTCCCGGGTTTCTATGTTCCTCCCGAATCCAAACTGATCTTCCCCGAGGTCAGCTTCTACCGGCTTTTCCATTCTTCTGTAGATAATTCGTGTTAAAATCTTGCAACCATGACTTATCAAACTGATGGTTCTGTTATTTTCACACCTGTCTGCACCTGATTTCTTAGGGATGGAAATTATTATATTTTTCTTAAAGTCTGAGGGCATTTTACCTGTCTCATACATCTTACACACCAAGTGAAACAGTTTTGTCATGGCTGATTCTCCCAGACTTAAGTAGCTCTGATAGCATGTCATATACTTACCTGTCTCATACATCTTACACACCAAGTGAAACAGTTTTGTCATGGCTGATTCTCCCAGACTTAAGTAGCTCTGATAGCATGTCATATACTCCCGGGGCCTTGTTCTGACCTAGGTCTTTCAGGGATCTGGCAAATTCATCTCTCAGTATAGTATCTCGTATTTCATCTTGATCTTCTTCCTCTTCCCTTCCTACAACATCGTCTCTAAGTTCATTTCCTTTGTAGAGCTCCTGTATGTACTCTTTCCACCTTTCAGCTTTTCCTTCTTTGCTGAGAACTGGTTTTCCATCCGAGTTATTTATATTCATAGAGCTGTTTTTCTTGTCCCCAAATGTCTCTTATTTTCCTGTAGGCTGTATCTATTTTTCCCCTATTTATAAATTCTTCCACATCCTTGCATTTGCCTTCTAGCCACTCCTGCTTAGCCATTTTGCACTTCCCGTCAATCTCATTTTTTAGTTGTCTGTACTCCATTTTGCCTGTTTCATTTACTGCATTTTTATATTTTCTCATTTTGTCAATTAAATTTAGAATTTCCTGTGATATAAAAGGATTTTTTGTAGGTCTTGCCTCTCTACCTACCATATTTATGCGAATATAGGCCGCACCTAAACTTTTGACAAGAGATTATAGAAAAAAAAAATCTCGAGTATAGGCCGCAGGATTTTTAATTTTTATTTTATTTGTTTTTATTCTTTTGTATAATCGAACTTTTTTCGCAATCAGAAAAACAATGTTAACGAAATAATGTTCTCTTTTCAATAAACACAAAACAAATATGCAAAACTGTAAATCAACAAATAGGTAAAATTTTACTATGCTTCTCGCCGGGCTCCAGTGCTTATGTTGGCAACAGAAGTGTAGAATTACGCTAATATTTTTCGTAAATGTTATTGCTGCTCGTTTCGCTCGCAGTAAAATAAATACTGTACCTGCTCTATGGTTGACAGGCTCTTGTATGTACCCTTGTCCGTTCAGAAAAAAATAATTTTCGTTTTAATTGAAGTTGTCATGAAAAAACATTTATTTGTCATCTGAGTTCAAAGACCTTGCCGTCATTACCATTGGTGCCAACGTAACCACTGCAGCCCCACGAGAAGCATCGTACAATTTAACCAAACGAATAAGAAAGCGAGACGACAGCCCGATCCGGACGCCCCAAGTGAGGGGACGCTGAACCAAGGCGTGTTACCGGGCATTTCAAGTGTTCTATATAGCGTCGGCATGTGCTGCGAAAATATAGTATTTTTCGGTGTGTGTGTGTGTGTGTGTGTGTGTGTGTGTGTGTGTGTGTGTGTGTGTGTGTGTGCGCGCGCGTGTGTGACGATGCTTTGGCTTGCAACTTTATAGCGGGGAACGAACGTACGGGTTACACTGCCGAATGTTAGCTTCAGGTTGCGTAGTCACAGTAACGGACATGGAAAACGGGAAGTTCGACGTAAATTTGACGCTGACGAAAAAACGTTCGAGGCTGGTGTGTAAGTGAGGATAAACTATTAAAATGTTCGAAGAATCGTCATGCATTTCAAGGGCTAAAGTGTAAATTGCTTGACTTCATAATTCTAAAAGGAACTGTGGTTTTGCCGTTACAACAGAAATTATTCAGCTGCAAGGCTGCAAATTAGTTCCATGTACATCGTTTCATGGAAATAACCCCCAATGAATGTGAAACCAGTGAATCTGGTCGTAGTAAAGTATGTTTTCTTAAAACGTAGCATTGGAACTCAACATCAGCATTAGCTACACATATCAGTTGTTCCGCTATCTTAACCTCCCATCACCGCTCACGGTAGGCGTTACCGTACCAACGTAAACGTCACGGTAAAATCTCTCGCGACACACACTAAACTTTTATCGCGAAAACTAGCTTCACCGACTACATCAAATTAAAATCATTTGAATGCTTAGGAAGTGTGTATTACGTAATTTATATATATATATATTTTATAGAAGGAGACCTTCTAGGTGGGAAAATGGTATAAAATAAAGATTTTTTGATTTACCTAAAGTACAGGCTCGTCGATAGAAACACGAAACACACACAAAAACACACAACCATTCGAGCTTTCGCCACCAGTGGTGGCTTCTTCGGGAAAAAGAGGGAGGAAGGAGAGGAGAAAGAGAAGGATACGGGTTTTAAGGAAGTGGAAAAGGAACCATTCCAATCCCAGGAGTGGATGGACTTACCTTAGGGGACAAAAAGGAAGGTAAACAAATACACATACACTCACACATATCCACATCCAAACACACCTAGGCAGACATTTGTAGAAACCAAAGAAGTTGGACAGAGATGCCACTTCAGGCAGAGGCTCTGTCCACAGAACCGAGGCAAAGATGTTAAAGATGGCGGGCGGGAATTAGAATTTAGCGGAGGTTGAGACCAGGTGGGCAACGGGAAGAGAGAATGTGTTGAAGGGCAAGTTCCCATCTCCGGAGTTCTGAAAGATTGGTGTTGGTGGGAAGTATCCAGATAACCCGGACGGTGTAACACTGTGCCAAGATGTGCTGGCCGTGCACCAAGGCGTGTTTAGCCACAGGGTGATCCTCATTACCAACAAACACTGTCTGCCTGTGACCGTTCATGTGAATGGACAGTTTGTTGCTGGTCATTCCCACATAGAACGCTTCACAGTGCAGGCATGTCAGTTGGTAAATCACGTGGGTGCTATCGTAAGAGGCTCTGCCCTTGATCGTGTACACCTTCCGGGTTACGGGACTGGAGTAAGTGGTGGTGGAAGGGTGCATAGGGCAGGTTTTACAACGGGGGCGGTTACAAGGGTAGGAGCCAGAGGGTAGGGAAGGTGGTTTGGGGATTTCATATGGATGGACTAGGAGGTTACGGAGGTTAGGTGGGCGGCGGAAAGACACTCTCGGTGGAGTGGAAGGATGTCATGAAGGATGGATCTCATTTCGGGGCAGGATTTAAGGAAGTCGTATCCTTGCTGGAGAGCCACATTCAGAGTCCGCTCCAGTCCCGGAAAGTATCCGGTGACAAGAGGGGCACTTCTGGGGTTCTTCTGTGGAAGGTTCTGAATTTGGGGGGATGAGAAAGTGGCTCTGGAAATTTGTTTCTGTACCAGATCAGGAGGATAGCCGCGGGATGTGAAAGCTGATATTAGGTTATTGGTGTACTGGTTCAGGGATTCGGGACTGGAGCAGACTCGTTTGCCATGAAGACCTAAGCTGTAGGGAAGGGAACGTTTGATGTGGAATGGATGGCAGCTGTCATAGTGTAGGTACTGTTGTTTGTTGGTTGGTTTGATGTGGACGAATGTGTGAAGTTGGCCGTTGGACAGATGGAGGTCGACATCAAGGAAAGTGGCATGGGATTTGGAATAGGACCAGGTAAATTTGATGGGACCAAAGGAGTTGAGGTTGAAGAGGAAATTCTGGAGTTGTTCTTCACTGTGAGTCCAAATCATAAAGATGTCGTCAATGAATCTATACCAAACTTTGGGTTGACAGGCTTGGGTATCCAGGAAGACTTCCTCTAAGCATCCCATAAATAAGTTTGCGTACGAGGGGGCCATCCTGGTTCCCATGGCTGTTCCCTTTAGTTGTTGGTATGTTGGTATGTTTGGCCCTCAAAAGTGAATAAGTTATGGGTTGGGATGAAGCTGGATAGGGTATTAAGGAAAGAGGTTTTACGTAGGGAATTGGGTGGTCAGCATGAAAGGAAATACTCCATCGCAGCAAGGCCCTGGGCATGTGGGATGTTTGTGTACAAGGAAGTGGCATCAATGGTTACAAGGATGGTATCTGGAGGTAACTGGCTAGGCAAGGATTTCAGGCGACTGAGGAAGTGGTTGGTATCTTTGATGAAGGATGGGAGACTGCACATGATGGGTTGAAGGTGTTGGTCTATGTAGGCAGAGATTCGTTCAGTAGGGGCTTGGTAACCGGCCACAATGGGGCGGCCGGGATGATTGGGTTTGTGGATCTTGGCGAGTAGGTAGAAGGTGGGGGTGCGGGGTGTCGGTGGGGTCATGAGGTTGATGGAGTTAGGTGAAAGGTTTTGTAGGGGGCCTAAGGTTTTGAGGATTCCTTGAAGCTCTGCCTGGACATCAGGGATAGGATTTTGTTGACAAACTTTGTAGGTAGTATTGTCTGAAAGCTGACGCAGTCCCTCAGCCACATACTCCCGCCGATCAAGTACCACGGTTGTGGATCCCTTGTCGGCTGGGAGAATGACGATGGAACGGTCAGCTTTCAGATCACGGATGGCTCGGGATTCAGCTGTAGTAATGTTGGGAGTAGGATTAAGGTTTTTTAGGAAAGACTGAGAGGCAAGGTTGGAAGTAATGAATTCCTGGAAGGTTTGAAGAGGGTGATTTTGAGGAAGAGCGGGTGGGTCTAGCTGTGATGGAGGACGGAACTGTTCCAGGCAAGGTTCTATTTGAGTCATGTCTTGTGGAGTTGGATCATTAGGAGTAGGGTTAGTTTTCTTCGTGGCAAAGTGATATCTCCAGCAGAGGCTACGAGTATAGGATAGTAAATCTTTGACAAGGGCTGTTTGGTTGAATTTGGGAGTAGGGCTAAAGGTGAGGCCTTTGGATAGGACAGAGGTTTCAGTTTGGGAGAGCGGTTTAGAGGAGAGGTTAACTACTGAATTGGGATGTCGTGGTTCCGGATTGTGTGCAGTAGGATTTAAAGGTTTGGGGGGGAGTGGAGCTGGAAGTGGGAGATTGAGTAGATGGGAGAGACTGGGTTTCTGTGCAATAAGAGGAGCTTGAGGTTTACTGGAGTGGTTGTTGAGGGAGAGTGTATTGCCTTTCCGGAGGTGGGTGACAAGGAGTTGGGATAGTTTTTTGAGGTGGAGGGTGGCATGTTGTTCTAATTTCCGGTTGGCCTGTAGGAGGATGTTCTGAACTGTGGGTGTGGATGCGGAAGTGGAAAGGTTGAGGATTTTGATTAGGGATAGGAGTTGACAGGTGTGTTCATTGGCGGAGTTGATGTATAGGTTAAGGATTAGGTGGGTGAGGGCTGTGGATTGTTCTGTTTGGAATTGGTGTAGGGCTTGATGAAAGGATGTTTTTGTGTGTGTTTCGTGTTTCTATCGACGAGCCCGTACTTTAGGTAAATCAAAAATCTTTATTTTATACCATTATATATATATAAAAATAGAAAAGAGATGACTTACCAAAAGGACCGGCTCGTCGAGAGAAACAAATAAAATCACACACAAACACACATACAAGCTTTCGCCACCACTGGCAGCTTCTTCAAGAAAAAGAGGAAAAAAGGGGAGGAAAAGGGAAGGATATGGGTTTTAAGGAAGTGGAAAAGGAGTCATTCCAATCCCAGGAGTGGAAGGACTTACCTTAGGGGAAAAAAAGGAAGGTAAACAAATACACACACACTCAGACATATCGAAACGCAAGCACACCTAGGTGTCTAGGTGTATGTGTGTGATTTTATTTGTTTCTCTCGACGAGCCGGTCCTTTTGGTAAGTCATCTCTTTTCTATTTTTATTTTTATTTATCCCACCGGGAAAGTTTCCCTCTATAATTTATATATATATATATATGGCCGCGCAGACGTGTTAAAAAAACAGTCGTCAGCTATTTTCTTATTCATTATGAGTCCTACTCCTGTGATACCCCCAACTGATTTTGTATTTATAATCCTGTACTCACCTGACCAGAAATCCTGTTCATCCTGCCACCGAACTTCACTAATCCCCACTAAATCTAACCTCTACCAATCCAAAGGTATTAAACGTAAGGAGAGGCATTGAATTAAAATTTATACAGTGGCCAGGATTCGAACGTGGGACCTCCTACTTACTAGGTAGGTGCTTTAGAACACTCAGCTAACACCACATTGTAGCCAAAGCAACTACACATACTGTCTTAAAGCACGTCTCCCTCCACACCCTATACTTTAATTCCGCCTCATGTTCCCTGTGAAATTGGTATCAAATTGTTAGGGCTCTCCTACAGTCTGTGTAGTTGCTTTGGCTACATCGCGGTGTCAGCTGAGTGGTCTAAAGCACCTACCTAGTAAGTAGGAGGTCCCGGGTTCGAATCCTGGCCACCGTATAAATTTTAATTTAATGCCTCTCCTTATATTTACCTTTGGTATAATGAGACAATGTTGTCTCAAGGGATTGTATTATTTGTTGATATTCAACCTATCCATTTCCCTTTTTTCTAATTTTCCTATCCGATTAAGGGATCTAACATTCCACACTCCGATCCGTAGAACGCCAGAATTGTCTTTCCTGATGACAACATCCTCCTGAGTAGTTCCCGCCCAGAGATCCAAATGGGGGACTATTTTACCTCCCAAATATTTTACCCGAGAGGATGACATCATCATATGTTCATAAAATAGAGTTGTATGTCCTCTGGAAAAGTAACAGCTGTAGTTTCCCCTTGCTTTCAGCCGTCTGCAGTAACTGAGGCAAAGCCACATTAGCTGATGTTACAAAGCCAGCTCAGTCAATCATCCAGACTGTTGCCCCTGTAACTACTGAAAAGGCTGTTGCCCCTCTTTAGGAACCAGAAGTTAGTTTGGCTTCTCCACAGATACCCCTCCGCTGTGGTTGTACCTACGGTACGGCTATCAGTATCGTTGAGGCATGCAAGCCACCCCACCACGGCAATGTCTGATTTGTGAGGGTGGTTGACTCACTACACAACAATATAATGAACACACACACACACACACACACACACACACACACACACACACACACGCACACAACCATCAGAAAAAAAGACAACTGCCTTATGATTGTATGAATCAAAGTGTGCGTCCTTTTGCTGGTTAAAGCTGCAGCTGAAAGCCAAGTTAAGTATGAATGAGTGTCTTTCTTATATGCCTGGCATAGCTCAAAGACTGTCTCTCCTGTGAGCTGCAAGGTAAAAATCGTTTCCCACAGTCTCATGCCATCAAACAGGTGACAAATTTGAGAATGGAGTTTTATCTCCATTAGTTTTCTCAGCTTTGAACTTTAGACAACTCCCTTCATTGTCATAATAAGGAGATAATTCAGTAGGCAGTTAGGTAATGTAGCAGCAGTATTATACCAGAGACACACAGAAAGTCCATATTTACCATGAAATAATGTCAATGTCTGTGACTAACAATGGCAGCCTTGTTGATTTCATTAGATGGTGGATGATTTAATTGATTTTTCTGTTGCCTTTCAGCATGTCTCAAAGCACTACTGATGAAGTTTTGGTTAAGCTGCTGTTTCACCTATTTGATGTGAGAATACCATTAATAAAAAGCATGAAATAATATTGCTGTTTCTTTAGTCATAGTTTTATGTGTGTGTATGAGGCGTCTTTCAGGAACATGTTGTCACTGAGCCACATTATTTGAGCACATTACTAGTCATAACATTTTCACCATTTCAAACTGAATACTATTGAAAGAAGAACAATTATTTTGTTGGCTCTTTGCTAAAATAAGTGGTTTAGCTTGAAAGGTTTGTAATAATAAACTGTGCAACTTAGAAGTTTCACTGTATTCTACATAAAATCTTAAAAAATATGAAGCCTTCATCTTATGTATAAATTCACAGACTTCTCCTGTAGAATAAGGATGATACACAATAAAATTCAATTTTTGGGCATTCTAATATCTACATAAATTTGCACTTTTGTCAATGGAACAGCAATTCTAGATACAACATTTATACTATGGTTTCTTTTTATTTTCTTATACTGAATTTCTTAGCAAGAAAAATCACATTTCTGAAAGTGAGCTGTGGCAGGAATCATCAAGTCTGAAAGTATAATCTCTGGGTAAGTCATTACTTATAATAATATAATATGGAAATTTTTCATACATAAACAGTGTTTCTGTCATTAACACACAATCATACACTTTTGTACCCAACAAAACATCAGGTTCTGGATAACTCTTTAATTTTTAACTAAACGAAACTTACAAATATTAACATTCAAACACCAGGAACTCAGTCTATAAAGTGGAATGTCTGAAAAGCATGTGAGTGTTTTTTGTGGGACTAAGGCAATTAACAGCACCATTATAGACTTCTACTGAACACTCTCTAAAGGACTTCAACAACAGTTTAACATTTGACACAATCAATGTCCAATCACACTAAATGTATTTGTATGCTTGTACTAGTGACTCATTAAAGTTTTTGTTTGGTAAGAAAACATTTTTGAAGTGTTCTAAGAAAATAAGCTTACAGATGCACTATGTACAGTAGAAGTCACATACCAACAAAATTATCAGAAGGCAGGGTATATTCACATGTCACGTAATGATCATATTATTGGATATTTTATAAAATGTGCTACACAGTAGTACCTTTCATGATACCACATGTGTTCAATGAGATTACATTAGGAATTACTCTTTTTGTAAATGTCCATATTCAAACTTCTCTGAAGAAGTTATAACGTTATTATTTTCAACAACTTCACCACAGTTAGCTTCAAAATAAATATATTAATGTACTATACATTATTCACAGATCTTGCTCATTATTTTCTAAAACTATGTTTCTAGTCATTGCACATAATACATAAATTGTTTTGATGAGATAATTTTAGAATTCTCATAATCTATACATTTCTATTTACAAACATTAAGTCAAAAATATACACTCTAAATGAAGACCATGATAAAGTACTAATAATTCAATGCACAAAATCATAGAATTCAGTCAAACATAGAAACTAGAAACATTTATTATTAATATGGCTTTACTATCCATGGGAGAAGTAAAACAATCACAGAGAGCACTAAATGAAAACAAAAATTGTATGCTTCAATACTGCTGTTAGAAAAATATGAATGGCAGCTGTAGAAGTTCTACTTATTTTGTAACAATAAACTGCACAGCTGCATTCAATTAATTCTAGAATCTAGTGAAACATGAAATTCTTCTAACGCTATTTACTGCACATAATTAAAGATTCTGTGTGGAAAAGCTGCCACGAACAAACACTGTTGTAATTTGTTTGGATGTTTTACAGGGTAGCAATAAAATATAAAGTGATACGTAAAGTCTTAGAGCTAAAGCTACAATTAGCTCTTATTCTCTAAGGGCACAGCCACACACAAAATACAAGTACAGGTAAGAACAGAAATAGCAAAGCAGGAAAACGACATTAACACAGATCATATTAAACCTAATAATAGAATAGAGAATAGTCTTCCTGGACACTTTTGAGGCCAATTTACTTATTTTCTGTAGGTAAAGCATAAAAAAAGAACACAAACTGAGAAAATTTGAGGTACTATGTCATCTTACAGATGATACAGTAATCAACAATGAACACATGACATTTCATATATTTTTTTTAATTTTTCAGTGAGAAAAATTATAAACATACAGCTGCACATCAAATTTGTTTATCCAGAGAAAACTTCTCCCATATAATTTACACCAAGCCCAGAATCAAGATCCTGCAAAAGGTTTGAAAATTTGCTTGGCGTATTCTGTTTAACGTATCATATCTACTGCATTACTGTGTCACATAGGCAGATAGTAAATGGTGACTAATCTCCTTCATATAATTTCTGTTTTATTTTCAGTGCATGAAGATAAATTCTTCAACCACTACACCGGACACATACTTGGGTATTACAATGTTAAAAACAATTTTCAAGATCATTGCCATTGAGAAATATTCTGTGTAAATTTCTTTTAATACATGTAGTTGTACGTGCACATGATGTCATCACTATCTGTGAGATGAGAGTGCCTCACAAAGCATATGCATGATTAAAGCATTTATCGAAAGTGTTTCTCGATGTTATCCACATGATAAAAGATAAGCACATCTCTACACATTATCTGCAGAGAGCATTGCATTTATTTATAAATTTAGCATTACAAGCTCTCCATAAAAATTTCTAGATTAAAAAAAAGTAAGAGAAAGAACTTAACTTGTTCAAAGGGACTACTCCAAATAGCCACGACAAGTTATTGGTGCAGAAGATTCAGAATCTGCACCCTGCACCATTAAAATAAGCATTACTTTTAGATATAAAACATGTCTAATGGTGAAACAAAAATTATTCTTATAATGAGAACTAAAACAGTGAAGTACTACCTCACAGAAAGCCATAGGCATTTTGGAAGTCAAGGAAAACCAGAGAGGAATATCCAAGAAAAATAACATTTCTCAAATTTATAAAGTCATTGAAGTGCTGGACATTATTTGCTCTTTTCATGTCATGAACTTTCCTCTTTGATTTTCCAATAAGAATGCAATATTAACAGTGTTATTGCACACAGAATGCTTTGCTTACACAAATAAATATCACTTACAAATTCAAAAAAACTCTCACTCACTCACTCACTTACTCAATCACTCACTGTCCCCTATCCCCCTATCTGCACAGCCAATGTTCATACTACAGACACACACATTGTCAGCAGACTACTACAACAAGGCATACTATTGGACAAATAACACAAATCAAAATTACACACACCTTGAACATTAAATGTATGAATCTGCATAACAGAAGTAAAAAATATGCAGTGCCACACAGAGTATTGAGTGATACTATGCAATCTCTTATTTTTCCATTCATATTCAAAATTAACAATGCACACACACACACACACACACACACACACACACACACACACACACACACACACACACACACACACAATTACACAACTTCACTCATGACATACACGTATGCAAACATATTTTCAGAATTTCAGTCTTGTGAACAGCATTTACATGAGGAAACATTCAAGATCACCATGTCACTTCCCAGTCCTTAATAGGTAATGTTTATGATATGTGTGGTATGCAGCATCAGACAAAGGACACAGAGCCTCACATTTGGGAGAATGTGAGTGGGCCAGAGGCTGAGGCGCAGGAGGACATAGGTGTCCTGGGGTAGCGTCGCTGACACTGAGGGCACGCCGGCAGCTAACGCCAGGCCCAGCGTCACTCGCCAGTGTCCAGCCACTTGCTCTCCTCATGTATCCTCTCGAAACAATCCAGCAAAAAGATGTACTGCAAACAACCAAGAGAGCCCTTATTAAAAAAAATACATGCAATATGTATTCATGTGTGCATGTTCGAAAGAACAGATGCCATATATATATATATATATATTATAGAGGAAAAATTCCTAACAGGAAAAAAATATACGTAAAAAATAGATGAAGAACACTTACCAGGCGACGGGGCACAGGCAGTAATAGTAACAAATAAACACACAGACACACACACACACACTCAAAAATGCTAGCTTTCGCAGCCTAGCTGCTTCATCAGGCAGAAGGGAAGGAGAGGGAAAAGGAAATGATGAGGATTTAAGGAAGGGGGTAAGGAGCCATTCCAATCCCGGGACAGGAAAGACTTACCTTGGGGGAAAAAATGGAAGGTAAATAAATGCACATACACCCACACATTTACACAGACACAAGTACACTTAGGCAGACATACTGTAGAACTGTAGACTGTAGACTACAGTATGTCTGCCTAAGTGTACTTGTGTCTGTGTAAATGTGTGGGTGTATGTGCATTTATTTACCTTCCATTTTTTCCCCCAAGGTAAGTCTTTCCTGTCCCGGGATTGGAATGGCTCCTTACCCCCTTCCTTAAATCCTCATCATTTCCTTTTCCCTCTCCTTCCCTTCTGCCTGATGAAGCAGCTAGGCTGCGAAAGCTAGCATTTTTGAGTGTGTGTGTGTGTGTCTGTGTGTTTATTTGTTACTATTACTGCCTGTGCCCCGTCGCCTGGTAAGTGTTCTTCATCTATTTTTTACGTATATATATATATATATATATATATATATATATATATATATATATATATATATATGTGTGTGTGTGTGTGTGTGTGTGTGTGTGTGTGTGTGTGTGTGTGTGTGTGTGTGATTTTATTTGTTTCTCTCGACGAGCCGGTCCCTTTGGTACGTCATCTCTTTTCTATATATATATATATATAAAATAGACGAAGATTACTCACCAGGCGAAGGAGCACAGGTGTGACAGCATCACAAATAAATAAATAAATACACACAGACACACAAACGCAAGCTTTCGCAACCCAGTTGCTTCTTCAGGCAGAAGGGAAGGAGAGGGAAAAGGAAATGATGATGGTTTTAAGGAAGGGGGTAAGGAGCCATTCCAATCCTGGGAGAGGAAAGACTTACCTTGGGGGAAGAAAAGGAAGGTGAACAAATACACACACACCCTACATTCACACAGTGTGTGTTTGCATCTGTGTGAATGTATGGGTGTGTATTGTGTGTGTGTGTGTGTGTGTGTGTGTGTGTGTGTGTGTGTGTGTGTGTGTGTATTTGTTCACCTTCCTTTTCTTCCCCCAAGGTAAGTCTTCCCTGTCCCGGGATTGGAATGGCTCCTTACCCCCTTCCTTAAAACCCTCATCATTTCCTTTTCCCTCTCCTTCCCTTCTGCCTGATGAAGCAGCTAGGCTGCGAAAGCTAGCATTTTTGTGTGTGTGTGTGTCTGTGTGTTTATTTGTTGCTATTACTGCCTGTGCCCCTTCGCCTGGTAAGTGTACCTTATCTATTTTTTACGTATATATATATATATATATATATATATATATATATAACGATTATTAAGACGAAAAATTCCTAGCAGGAAAAATAAAATATAAAAAATAGACGAAGATTACTCACCAGGCGAAGGAGCACAGGTGTGACAGCATCACAAATAAATAAATAAATACACACACACACACACAATCGCAAGCTTTCGCAACCCAGTTGCGTCTTCAGGCAGTAGGGAAGGAGAGGGAAAAGGAAATGATTAGGGTTTTAAGGAAGGGGGTAAGGAGCCATTCCAATCCCGGGAGAGGAAAGACTTACCTTGGGGGAAAAAATGGAGGGTAAACAAATGCACACATGCCCACACATTCACACAGACACAAGTACACCTAGGCAGACATACTGTAGAAAGCAAAGAAGTTAAGTTATAGAAGTTAAGAAGTTAGACAGAGATACCACTTGAGGCAGAGGCTCTGTCCAGAGAACTGATGCAAAGATGTTAAGAAGGTGGGTGGGAATTCAAATTTAGCGGAGGTTGAGACCAGGTGGGCAACGGGAAGAGAGAATATGCTGAAGGGCTAGTTCCCATCTCCGGAGTTCTGAAGGATTGGTGTCAGTGGGAAGTATCCAGATAACCCGGACGGTGTAGCACTGTGCCAAGATGTGCTGGCCGTGCACCAATGCGTGTTTAGCCACAGGGTGATCCTCGTTACCAACAAACACTGTCTGCCTGTGTCCATTCATGCGAATGGACAGTTTGTTGCTGGTCATTCCCACATAGAACGCTTCACAGTGCAGGCATGTCAGTTGGTAGATCACGTGGGTACTATCGCAAGTGGCTCTGCCTTTGATCGTGTACACCTTCCGGGTTACGGGACTGGAGTAAGTGGTGGTGGAAGGGTGCATAGGGCAGGTTTTACAACGGGGGCGGTTACAAGGGTAGGAGCCAGAAGGTAGGGAAGGTGGTTTGGGGATTTCATAGGGGTGGACTAGGAGGTTACGGAGGTTAGGTGGGCGGCGGAAAGACACTCTCGGTGGAGTAGGAGGATGTCATGAAGGACGGATCTCATTTCGGGGCAGGATTTAAGGAAGTCGTATCCTTGCTGGAGAGCCACATTTAGAGTCCGCTCCAGTCCCGGAAAGTATCCGGTGACAAGAGGGGCACTTCTGGGATTCTTCTGTTGAAGGTTCTGAATTTGGGGGGATGAGGTAGTAGCTCTGGCAATTTGTTTCTCTACCAGATTAGGGGGATAGCCGCGGGATGTGAAAGCTGTTAATAGGTTGTTGGAGTACTGTTTCAGAGCTTCAGGACTGGAGCAGACTCGTTTGCCACGAAGACCTAAGCTGTAAGGAAGGGAACGTTTGATATGGAATGGATGACAGCTATCATAATGCAGGTACTGTTGTTTATTGGTAGGTTTGATGTGGACGGATGTGTGGAGTTGGCCGTTGGACAGATGGAGGTCGACATCGAGGAATGTGGCATGGGATTTGGAATAGGACCAGGTGAATTTGATGGGACCAAAGGAGTTGAGGTTGAAGAGGAAATTCTGGAGTTGTTCTTCACTGTGTGTCCAGATCATGAAGATATCATCAATGAATCTGTACCACACTTTGGGTTGACAGGCTTGGGTATCCAGGAAGGCTTCCTCAAAGCGTCCCATGAATAAGTTTGCGTACGAGGGGGCCATCCTGGTTCCCATGGCTGTTCCCTTTAGTTGTTGGTATGTCTGGCCCTCAAAAGTGAAGAAGTTGTGGGTTAGGATGAAGCTGGCTAGGGTATTAAGGAAAGAGGTTTTAGGTAGGGAAGTGGGTGGTCGGCGTGAAAGGAAATACTCCATCGCAGCAAGGCCCTGGGTATGTGGGATATTTGTGTATAGGGAAGTGGCATCAATGGTTACAAGGATGGTTTCTGGAGGTAACAGGCTGGGTAAGGATTTCAGGCGATCGAGGAAGTGGTTGGTGTCTTTGATGAAGGATGGGAGACTGCACATGATGGGTTGAAGGTGTTGGTCTATGTAGGCAGAGATTCGTTCTGTAGGGGCTTGGTAACCGGCCACAATGGGGCGGCCGGGATGATTGGGTTTGTGAATCTTGGGAAGTAGGTAGAAGGTGGGGAGTGCGGGGTGTCGGCGGGGTCATGAGGTTAATGGAGTTAGGTGAAAGGTTTTGTAGGGGGCCTAAGGTTTTGAGGATTCCTTGAAGCTCTGCCTGGACATCGGGGATGGGATTGCCATGAAAGACTTTATATGTGGTACTGTCTGAGAGCTGACGCAGTCCCTCAGCTACATCCTCAACCTTTCCTCTCCCACATCCACACCTACTGTCCAGAACATCCTCCTTCAGGCCAACTGCAAATTAGAACAATATGCCACCCACCACCTCAAAAAACTATCCAATCTCCTGGTCACCCACCTCCGGAAAGGCAATACTCTCTCCCTCAACAACCTCTCCAATAAACCTCAACCTCCCCTTATTGCACACAAACCCAGTCTCTCCCATCTACTCAATCTCCCACTCCCAACTCCTCTCCCCCCTAAACCTCAAAACTCCAATCTACACAATCCGGAACCACAACATCCTAATTCAGTAATCAACCTCTCCTCCAAACCTCTCTCCCAATCTGAAACCTCTGTCCTATCCAAAGGCCTCACCTTTAGTCCTACTCCCAAATTCAACCACACAGCTCTCGTCGAAGATCTACTTTCCTATACTCGTAGTCTTTGCTGGAGATACCACTTTGCCACGAAGAAGAATAATCCTACTCCCCATGACATCATTCCAATTGAACCCTGCCTAGAACAGTTCCGTCCTCCATCACAGCGAGACCCACCTGCTCTTCCTCAAAACCACCCTCTTCAAACCTTCCAGGAATTCCTTACTTCCCACCTTGCCTCCCAGTCGTTCCTGAGAAAACTTAATCCTACTCCCAACATTACCGCAGCTGAATCCCGAGCTATCCGTGATCTGAAGGCTGACCATTCCATCATCATTCTCCCAGCCGACAAGGGATCCACGACCGTGGTACTTGATCGGCGGGAGTATGTAGCTGAGGGACTGCGTCAGCTCTCAGACAGTACCACATATAAAGTCTTTCATGGCAATCCCATCCCCGATGTCCAGGCAGAGCTTCAAGGAATCCTCAAAACCTTAGGCCCCCTACAAAACCTTTCACCTAACTCCATTAACCTCATGACCCCGCCGACACCCCGCACTCCCACCTTCTACCTACTTCCCAAGATTCACAAACCCAATCATCCCGGCCGCCCCATTGTGGCCGGTTACCAAGCCCCTACAGAACGAATCTCTGCCTACATAGACCAACACCTTCAACCCATCATGTGCAGTCTCCCATCCTTCATCAAAGACACCAACCACTTCCTCGATCGCCTGAAATCCTTACCCAGCCTGTTACCTCCAGAAACCATCCTTGTAACCATTGATGCCACTTCCCTATACACAAATATCCCACATACCCAGGGCCTTGCTGCGATGGAGTATTTCCTTTCACGCCGACCACCCACTTCCCTACCTAAAACCTCTTTCCTTAATACCCTAGCCAGCTTCATCCTAACCCACAACTTCTTCACTTTTGAGGGCCAGACATACCAACAACTAAAGGGAACAGCCATGGGAACCAGGATGGCCCCCTCGTACGCAAACTTATTCATGGGACGCTTTGAGGAAGCCTTCCTGGATACCCAAGCCTGTCAACCCAAAGTGTGGTACAGATTCATTGATGATATCTTCATGATCTGGACACACAGTGAAGAACAACTCCAGAATTTCCTCTTCAACCTCAACTCCTTTGGTCCCATCAAATTCACCTGGTCCTATTCCAAATCCCATGCCACATTCCTCGATGTCGACCTCCATCTGTCCAACGGCCAACTCCACACATCCGTCCACATCAAACCTACCAATAAACAACAGTACCTGCATTATGATAGCTGTCATCCATTCCATATCAAACGTTCCCTTCCTTACAGCTTAGGTCTTCGTGGCAAACGAGTCTGCTCCAGTCCTGAAGCTCTGAAACAGTACTCCAACAACCTATTAACAGCTTTCACATCCCGCGGCTATCCCCCTAATCTGGTAGAGAAACAAATTGCCAGAGCTACTACCTCATCCCCCCAAATTCAGAACCTTCAACAGAAGAATCCCAGAAGTGCCCCTCTTGTCACCGGATACTTTCCGGGACTGGAGCGGACTCTAAATGTGGCTCTCCAGCAAGGATATGACTTCCTTAAATCCTGCCCCGAAATGAGATCCGTCCTTCATGACATCCTTCCTACTCCACCGAGAGTGTCTTTCCGCCGCCCACCTAACCTCCGTAACCTCCTAGTCCACCCCTATGAAATCCCCAAACCACCTTCCCTACCTTCTGGCTCCTACCCTTGTAACCGCCCCCGTTGTAAAACCTGCCCTATGCACCCTTCCACCACCACTTACTCCAGTCCCGTAACCCGGAAGGTGTACACGATCAAAGGCAGAGCCACTTGCGATAGTACCCACGTGATCTACCAACTGACATGCCTGCACTGTGAAGCGTTCTATGTGGGAATGACCAGCAACAAACTGTCCATTCGCATGAATGGACACAGGCAGACAGTGTTTGTTGGTAACGAGGATCACCCTGTGGCTAAACACGCATTGGTGCACGGCCAGCACATCTTGGCACAGTGCTACACCGTCCGGGTTATCTGGATACTTCCCACTGACACCAATCCTTCAGAACTCCGGAGATGGGAACTAGCCCTTCAGCATATTCTCTCTTCCCGTTGCCCACCTGGTCTCAACCTCCGCTAAATTTGAATTCCCACCCACCTTCTTAACATCTTTGCATCAGTTCTCTGGACAGAGCCTCTGCCTCAAGTGGTATCTCTGTCTAACTTCTTAACTTCTATAACTTAACTTCTTTGCTTTCTACAGTATGTCTGCCTAGGTGTACTTGTGTCTGTGTGAATGTGTGGGCATGTGTGCATTTGTTTACCCTCCATTTTTTCCCCCAAGGTAAGTCTTTCCTCTCCCGGGATTGGAATGGCTCCTTACCCCCTTCCTTAAAACCCTAATCATTTCCTTTTCCCTCTCCTTCCCTACTGCCTGAAGACGCAACTGGGTTGCGAAAGCTTGCGATTGTGTGTGTGTGTGTGTATTTATTTATTTATTTGTGATGCTGTCACACCTGTGCTCCTTCGCCTGGTGAGTAATCTTCGTCTATTTTTTATATTTTATTTTTCCTGCTAGGAATTTTTCGTCTTAATAATCGTTATATATATATATATATATATATATATATATATATATATATATATATATATATATATATATACGTAAAAAATAGATAAGGTACACTTACCAGGCGAAGGGGCACAGGCAGTAATAGCAACAAATAAACACACAGACACACACACACACAAAAATGCTAGCTTTCGCAGCCTAGCTGCTTCATCAGGCAGAAGGGAAGGAGAGGGAAAAGGAAATGATGAGGGTTTTAAGGAAGGGGGTAAGGAGCCATTCCAATCCCGGGACAGGGAAGACTTACCTTGGGGGAAGAAAAGGAAGGTGAACAAATACACACACACACACACACACACACACACACACACACACACACACACACACATACACACCCATACATTCACACAGATGCAAACACACACTGTGTGAATGTAGGGTGTGTGTGTATTTGTTCACCTTCCTTTTCTTCCCCCAAGGTAAGTCTTTCCTCTCCCAGGATTGGAATGGCTCCTTACCCCCTTCCTTAAAACCATCATCATTTCCTTTTCCCTCTCCTTCCCTTCTGCCTGAAGAAGCAACTGGGTTGCGAAAGCTTGCGTTTGTGTGTCTGTGTGTATTTATTTATTTATTTGTGATGCTGTCACACCTGTGCTCCTTCTCCTGGTGAGTAATCTTCGTCTATTTTGGATAATTCACTATCTTTTCATCCCCCCCCCCCCAACCCAAGTGTTTCAAATTCTGAAGTTTTATTTCTCAAACAGATACAATGATGTTCAGAGCTGTAGCGTTTATATCAAATACACAGTTACTGGATAGCAGTGGGGGCCACATAGGCAAGAAACTTGCTAACTATTTCTGTTGATTGAAATCATCTGGCAATCCCCTGGCTAACACAAATAGTGAGTCTTTTCTGCTCCACGAAATTCGACAAACTTCAATCTGACAATGATCAATACCATACAAAAGTAACAGCATCAGCAGAATAATAGCTTCTGCAACCAGAGAAATGACAAAAGATAAAATCACAAGGTGCAAAGGCCACACAAGACAGCAAGCTGCCTGAAGCTCAAATACAGTGCAAGAGGTAAGTGTCATGATGATGGGTGAAAGTTCTGGCAGTCACTACAACTGTAAATACTGTGGAAATGGCGGACTGTGGCACATGTGTCCCTTATGAGCTTACCCTCTATTGCTTCCGTCGCAGCTGTCAATCCTAAAGTAATTTTGAACAAACTATAAATTATAATGAAGACTGAGAAAATAAAATTTATTTGACCAGGAAACGCACTTGTGACCCGTTTCGTGTGGACCTAATGTGTTTCCACTTCTCCCCTTCCCCCTTCTTCTCCTCCTCCTCCTTCTTCTTCTTCTTCTTTTTCAGTTTGGTTCTTTCCACACCAGTACTGTATTCATAAAAAGTTGTCAATGTTCAAAAAAGGGACTGAAATTTGGTAATTTTGACATTTTCTTCTCATTATAGGCTAAACATTAACTAAATGCAAAATGTGATGGTGATGTGTGTGCTAGAAGTACCTTAGAAATTGATGACTGGTGAGTAAGTGAGTCAGTAACAAAATTAACAATTTTCGACTGGCGTTATTTCCCAACTACAAGAAATAAAATAGTATAACTTGAGAATGTAGCTAGTTATAGTAGGTCATCTTTGTTACTGAAATTTCAGACTTCTAACTTTAACCAAAATGAAGTTACAAAAGAGTCAAAATGCCTTGAATGGCTTAGAGAAAAGGATGGTGCAGCAGCACTTCTGTTTGTTTGGTTAAGCTCGAATTAGTTTGGCTACTTTCATGTCCACACATTATGGCTTTCAAGGTCTGGAGGTGCCAATGGCCCACTAGATCCTTTTGCCATTATCATTTAGCGAACTTTCAGTATAGTGTATGCTGCATTACTTCCATTTTTCAGTCCCTAAATTTTTGAAAAATATAACACAATAATTCCTGCTTCAGTGACATCTATAATAGTTGCAGCTTCCACCTCAATGTCAAATTGGTAATTCTTTCTTCCCTTTTTGCGTGCAGCATACATTAGCCAAAATAATTGTGGAAATGTGTGGAGCAATTTACAAAGCAATATCACAACAACATAATTCAGCATTAAAATACTTTATTCTTTTTTGATAATGTTTAGTTAGATAATCAATATTCTTTATTAAATGTAATATGCTTCAGTTTTGTAGGCTTTGTGCAAACAAAGTTATCCCAGGCTTTGATACTACGAATGTCAGCATTAATTAAACATAATCCGCCCACACTTATAATTCTCGAAAGTGCTATCTAAGCCAGATCATGTATGGAAATGAGTATTTGAAGGTATTATTACAAGACAAAAACAGGTAGGAAACTTTTCTTTCAGATCTTGATAACTTTTGGTTATTAATCAGAATAATGCAGTGTGACAAAATGTTAATTGTTTTATGAACTGGCAAAAAACCTACAGAAAAATAGCACAGATTTTTGTATCCATGTGGCATCAGATACTAAAGAAGAAAAACAAAATGCAAAGAAACTACAACTTGGTACATTTCTTGACAATGTCAAGGAAATTATGATTATGTTAGCATATTTTCCTGATTAGGCAATTATTTTGGATTATGCTTAATCACAAACAAAACTTTCAATTTAAAATTATAATAAATGAGTCAAGTTCAGAGAAGTATTGCAAGCAGGCCATTTTAGAAATTTTTCTTTCTGGTACCATTGGAAAGAGGTCAATTTACTGTTCTACAAACATCCTCTTGGACCTTTATGTCAATTCAACAAAGGGGCCATATATAAGGTTACACTTCAACAAAACTTGTGTGAAATATGTTACAACTGCAAACGGATACAGGTCACTGAACCCATAACTTCAAGACAAGCAAGATTAACAACAGTCTATTAATGATGGTTTTCAAAATAGCCAGGAAAACCACAGAAATTTGATGTCTGAACCAGTTCAAAACCATTAGGTGAATCAATAAAGATTCCAAAGCCTCAGTTGGATTTGTTGCCACCATGGTTCCCAAGCCAATATGTGGGTCATGATTTTAGTTCAAGCGTGTGCTATTTATAATTAGTTTCATAGAATTAATTTTTTCTTCTGGGAAATTATAAAGATTTCCAATTCCAGTTGCTGAAGGTGCTATTTGTGTGCTGTTCAGGAATCCAACAATTTTGTTTTCTTTCAGGCCCGTACTATGAGCGAGCTGGACAAAAAGAGTGCATGAATTTAACTACGGCTAAATTTTCTTGAATAGTAGCTTCAAATATATTACCGTACCATTGACTGTCATAGATACAGGCCACGAATAAGGCTTGAAGTTGAATGACACCCGCAATGGTGTTAAGGAATGAACCAAGGCCGCAAAAGAAGTTGTATTACTTTAAATCCAGTTGACATGAATCTGGTGCGAATCTTTTGTCAAAAATTATTCTTTGAGAAAAGATAAATTATTTACACATACATTTATTTTAATTATGTATTAATAACAATAATGAATATACTTCTACATGGCACACCCCATGTGGAAGATAGTGGGGTCCCCACCAGACTGTCCCACAATTTGGAGTGGAATTCATGTTCCATACCAGCATATCACACTAGGTTGGGGACTTGTTGTCATACTCTCCAATAACGGCAACTTTAACAATGAAAGTACATAATAAAATATGTAGTATGATTGATGTCCATGACCCAACATACGAAAAGAAACATGAAAGACATAGAAGGAACAGAAATATTTTGGAAAGAACATAGTACCAACTGATATCAAACATCCCTGTCATCCTTGGTAAAACTATTGTAGTGTAACATGGTACACTAGTGGTTCCTACTTCGACCCAAGATATTCAAATGGTTTATTATATAAGAGGTTTGGCACTTTGTGAGCAAATACTGCCAGATGGAATTTATTTCTGCAGGTTTTGGCATGGGAATAGGAGCTCACTTGTACAGAATAAAGGAACTGTATAGTGCCAAAAAAGATAGAAGACTATAACATCTGTGATTAATTATCATTTGTGTTATATGCAGTCATTATGGTAATTATTATTAACTAAGATTCCGTCAGATATAAATCAGAACTGTTAATATCTATTTCTTTCCTTTATTTATCCTGTGGATCATATATTGTACATATAGTACACATGATATAGAACAAGTAATTTATAATCTATATATACAAAGTTTTATAACATTTCAAATTTTGAGATTTGAATGAGAATATAGAAACCGCTCATTGATGAATGCATCGCTATAAAATGGATTGTCAACAGAATTTTTTTTTTTTACAATAATCACACAAATAGTCACTCAAAATTTAATACTATCATACAGATATAAACAATTGTTAATATATTTAATTTGATACTTTTCAATTCTTAATTTCTAAGAATTCTTGCACTGAATAGAAGCAGTCCTTTGTCGGAAATGCCTTTAGTTTCTTTTTAAATACTGACTCTGCGGAAAGCTTTATTTGATCCGGACTTTTATTGTGTAGTTTAACATCAAGATGAATTATAGTTTTTTGATATGATGATGTCCTTTAAAAGTTTTGATGGATATTTGATTGTCCTCTGGTATTATGACTGTGAATATCCTTGTTTTTTATTAATTTTCCAGTTTTTATGAGGTATTCCCTGGTGAATAAAATTGTTTCTTGGATGAATAGGCATGGGACATTTAGAATATTAAGTTATATAATATACTGTGAGGTTAATTTCCCCAGAAGATGATTCCATAGCGGAGCAAAGAATGGAACTGTGCATGGTATACTTGCATTACCGAGGATTTACTCATTGTAGATTTCAATACTCTTAATGCATAGCACAGTGATGAGAGTTTGTTAGCTAACTTGTACATATGTGTATCCCATTTTAAATTCTGTTGAACCCATACACCCAGAAATGTTGTTTCAATTATATTTTCAATCACATCATTATTAAATTTCACTTGGATAGTTTTCTGGGAGGAGGATGGAATTAAGTGGAAGTTTATAAATACAGTTTTTCCACTATTAACAATTAAGCCATTATTGTTAAACCAATCAGAAAGTTTCTTCATGGTGTTATCCTATACTGACTAAAGGTATTCGGGACTAGATTCAGTCAGCACTATGCTCGTATAATCAGCAAACAGAATAGTTTTGTGTGGATTCATGTGAACAACAAGTGCATCTAGAAAAAGTAATGGTCCTAGAACAGAGCCCTGTGGAACACCATATTTTATTGATCTTTCATCTGAGAGAAAAACTTTATTACTGATCATGTTCTGTTCATTAATATCATATTGAAGTGATTCTTTCTGTCTGCGGTTTTGTAAGTAAGAGCATAGCCAGCTATGTGCCACACCTCTTACTACTCTATCTTCCAGTTTATTAAGCAGTATTTTATGATCTAGTACATCCCTTTATGTATTAGTTATGTATAGACCAAAGTTCTGTATGATCTGAACGAAGAGTTAGTACTTTATCAGTGGAATTGAGAAGTAAATTTCCATATGTTCTAATGGTTACATGAAGATATTTCAGAGAAGAATCTGATTTACAAAAATTATTTATTTCTTTTAACACAAGGCACGGACTAGCCGGACCTTTTAGAAGGAACCAATAAACTCGCATATATTCACATCTGAGAATTAATCATATGGAAGAATATTGTACAGCCAGAATATAGAAAACATTACACGGTAACAGTACACTATGCTTGGAAATTTTAATGCAAAAACTGGACAAGAAATGAAATACCACATTGTTGTACTAAACGACTAGATCCGCAGTTGGCAACTGTCGGACAACAGCGAGCAACAAGGTAATGGGAAATTAAAATGTGATTTGGTTCAAAGTGTACCATAATTCTGTCACAAGCTGGTTCTTTGAAAGAGACGTTTTAAGTGAAGAATTTCTTAATTTTGCAACAATTTTTGAATATAAAAATAATCCTGAAATAGAAATTTCCACATTATCAAATTTCTTGGCAGATCTTAAGAAGATATTTACAGTAAAATTCAAAGAAATATACGAGTCGTCAGAATTCTTAACATCACCATTTGAGGTTTCTCCCATAGCACAATGGACAGAAGTGGTTGCAAAGTCGTTCCACCTTTCAAAGCCTTTATTCAGAATGGAGGTAATAGGATTGCAGGAATACATTTCCTTGCAAAAGTATAAAACTGAATCCACTGAAGTATTTTGGAGTCAACATGTCCTGGAAAAATATGAAAATTGCAAAAAATTTGCGAGTTACCTGGGTGCTATGTTTGGCTCCACATACATATGTGAAATTTCATTTTCAAAACTGAATTTCTTGGAGAGTAATTTTTTCTCAAGACTAATGACTGCCCTATTTCAAAACACTATTTGCATAAGCTGCTCTGCATGTGAACCTAACTTAAGAACCTCAAGACCGCAAATGTCAGTTTTCCCATTGATTTTTTTAACAGATGTATGCACATTCCATTGTATTTCATACTTTCTTAGTGAAAATAAAAATAGGTTGTATAATGCATGGCCTGTTTCTTGACTTTTCAATAGAAGATTGACTACCCATTTTTTCATACTTTTTGTGAGTGAAATTAAAAATAAACAAATAGCAAATAATGATTTTTGTTGATTTTTTTATACATTATTATTTTACATTTGTTGCATTTCATATTATTTTGAGAGTGAAAATTAAAATCAAAAATTAATAAGGAACCTGCGGTTTTATGTCTGGACAAGAAAACGCTAAAACATTTGCGACAGCCAACATTATAAATGAACAAAGCGCTAGATATTCGTTGTCAACATAGTATTACAATTTGAAAATCTAATAATGCCAAGTGACGGACTTCCTTTTTTGTGCTGACTGTGAACTAAATAATTACTGCTGTTCCTACTCTATGGTTGATAGTGTCTCAATGTATCCTTGTGCGGTCAATAAATGAGTTATCCTCGTGTAACAGTGCACTCGGAATTAGCGACATATTTGGGGAAACTAATTAATGCTGTTCCTCTCTATGGTTGACTGGTTCTTGATGTACCCTTGTCCGATCCATAAATCAGTAATCCTCTTGTAACAGAGCACTTGGAATTCACGGCATAATCTACACTTCATAAATCAGTAACAATCAGTCCATGGAAAAAACATATCTAGCAAGTGAATCATGGTGCCAAATATTTATTTTAAAGTTTTTCGAAATTGTAACATGTCACATTAATCAACTGGTTAACCTCTCCGGGCTGGACTCCTGGATTCAGCCCCTCCCAGACCCAAATCCTGGCTACGACCTTGATGTAGGGGCATTAATGAGGTGGTAGGGAGAAAGTAGGGAAAACGTAGGTGCATTTTTGTGAGACTGTAGGTATTTTCTCTCTCTGCCATCTGGCAACAGACATACACTAAAGAACTGCTCCCTGGGAGGGTTACCATCAACAATGTGGAAGCAATTTTATCAAGCATATATGACTTTCAGATTCAGAAGGACTCAGTGTCTCCCATTATGTGACCCCTAATATAACAATTCTGTTACATGTTAGAACAGAGCATAAATGTCTGTCCACAGGTACTCTCCTCGTAAGCCATGTTCACATTTTAGTATTCCGTTCAACCAAATTCTTCAGAATAAGCACTTACATATGGCGTAAATATTTTCACCCATCTAGCGTTCTTCTCAGGCCTCTGGTATTGAAAACAGAATGCCATAGCCTCATCATCCACTTCCCATTCTTTAATAGTAGGCCAAGAAAATTCCACTACTTGAGACTGCAACAAAACAATAATTACAATATTAAAAATTTGGATCAAAAAGTTGTCAAGAAAATATTAAAAACTAAAGTATCATTTTCATGAATATTTTTTAGTGTCTGTGGCATAGTTAAAACTTCAAAATCAGTGGCTTCAATTCAGAAATTTAAAGACTTTTTAGATGTAACAAACAGCAAAATTCAGTGGAGCCAACTAGAGCTAATTTCTATCCTTAAAACAAACAGAACCGATCTAGCTAATTTTAAAATTAATCTGGTAATACATGATTTCTGGTTAACAAACAAATCTCAATACTCACTTCTAAAGCACCATCTTCTCTGCAGGCCTGTAGTTTGAAGTTGTTGGCTCCAACAGAAACAACAACATGGCCATCTTTACGTGAATCACAAGAACAATGAGGGAATACTATCTCTCCGTAGCCTATTAATTCCCGTGCCAACTTTAGGTACTGCAACAAACAACAGATATCATTGCATGTTCGTAGATATTTATGAAATAGGAATTCTTAATAGGTAAATCTGTTTGTAGAAATGAACAGCACATATAACGAACTGTTTACAAATTATTGCTTGAAATGACTGACAAAGAAAACCTAAATAAACACTGCCAGAAATAAAAATTAGTACCCTTTTAAGAATTTTCCAATTTACTAAAGATATATTGTTAAAATAATGTTTTACAATTACTTCAAAAACTGATGCTGTAATGAAGTACTGGGTGCTAATCCATCCTGACAAACCCATATTAGTATATGGTGTAACATTCAATGGCGGCAATGCAAGTGCTGATTCTGGCATCAATTTGTTCACACAAACAATGATTACTGCCTTGAGTTACATTATTCTACAACTGCTCAACCTGTGAACGTAGTTCTGCAAGAGTTCTGGGGTGAATCGCTGCATGCGACTATTGACATCCCACAATGATGATTGGGAACAATTTTGCAGATCACGCCGGTCAGGGATGTTGCTGCTCCTCTTGCAGAACATGTTGTGTTTCACTCGGTTGCTTACTCACCACAGAGATGTACAATGAGCCACAGAAAGGCACACATAACAGATAACATTAAAGTTTTTGGCCATTTAGGCCTTTGTCAGATAGACAGACACACACACACACACACACACACACACACACACACACACACACACACACAACAACCGTCTCCGGCCGCTGTGGCTGCTCTTTTTCTTCTTTCTTGTTTTAATATCCCCTTCAAATATGTATATGCTCTAAGATCCGAGAGTTTATCAACAATCCCGTCCGCTCACAACAATTACGTACATGACCGCTCCTATTTTAAGTACCGCATTCCATTTCTAAATTTGCTCCCTCCCACATATTTTCCATTTCTACATTTCATGTTAACATTAATTCCGTTACCGGTACCACTTCCAGTTTCCATCCGTTAGATCCTATTGTAAATGGATGTGAAAACACACTTGATCTCTTAGCAACAAATAATCCTGAGCTCATAATGAGCATCAAAACGGATACAGGTATTAGTGAACACAGAGCTGTAGTATCGAAATTGAATATCGAAAGTCCCAAAGTTACCAAAAATAAACGCAAAGTATATTTGTTCAGGAAAGCAGATAGAAACAAAATACATTGCTTCTTGAAAGACAGCTTCCACTCGTTTCTAACACTAAACATAGGTGTAGACCAGATGTGGCTCAAATTCAAAGAAGTGGTATCGATAGCAATTGAAAGTTTTATACCTAATAAATTAATAAAAGAAGGAGGCGATCCCCCTTGGTACACAAAACAGGTTAGGACACTGTTGCAAAAGCAAAGGAAAAGGCATACTAAATTTAAACAAACACGAAATCCCCAGGATTTGCGATTGTACTCAGAAGCTCGAAATTTAGCGAGGATTTCAATGCGAGATGCCTACAACATTTATCACAACGAAACTCTTTCTCGTAATTTGACTGAAAACCCAAAGAGATTTTGGTCATATGTTAAATATACTCGGGGAAAGTCACAAACAATACCTTCACTACGTGATAGTAATGGCGATCCTGCCGATGACAGCGCTACTAAAGCAGAGTTACTAAACTTAGCTTTTAGAAACTCATTCACTAAAGAAGACAAAACCAATATTCCAGATTTCGAATTACGAACAGATGCCGTAATGAGTAACGTAGAAGTAGATATCATCGGAGTAGTGCAGCAACTAAAATCACTTAACAAGAACAAGTCTTCTGGTCCGGATTGTATACCCATTAGATTTCTATCTGATTATGCTGAAGCTATAGCTCCTTACTTATCAGTCATATACAACCGCTCTCTCATAGAAGGATCTGTACCAAAAGATTGGAAAGTTGCACAGGTCACACCTATATTCAAGAAAGGCAGTAGGAGTAACCCACTAAACTACAGACCTATTTCATTGACGTCAATTTGCAGCAGGGTTTTGGAACATATCCTGTATTCAAATATTATGAATTATCTCGAACAGAACGATCTATTGACCCAAGGTCAACACGGATTTAGAAAATATCGTTCATGCGAAACACAACTAGCTCTATATTCACACGAAGTGATGGGTGCTATCGACAAAGGTTCGCAAATCGATTCCGTATTTCTTGATTTCCAGAAAGCTTTTGACACCGTACCTCACAAACGGCTTTTAATCAAATTGCGTGGTTATGGTATATCGCCCCAAATTTGCAATTGGATAGGGGATTTCTTGTCAGAGAGGACACAGTTCGTTGTAATCGATGGTAATGCATCGACTAAAACTGAGGTGATATCGGGCGTTCCACAAGGTAGTGTTATTGGTCCTCTGCTATTCCTTATTTACATAAACGATTTAGGGGGAAATCTAAGTAGCTCTCTTAGGTTGTTTGCAGATGACGCCGTCATTTACCGTCTAGTAAAATCATCTGAAGATCAAAACCAACTGCAGAACGATCTGAATAAGATATCAGTATGGTGTAAAAATTGGCAATTGACTCTAAATAATGAGAAGTGTGAAGTCGTCCACATGAGTACGAAAAGAAATCCGTTAAACTTTGTTTACAACATAAATCAATCAAATGTGAAGGCCGTAAACTCCACAAAATACCTAGGAATCACTATTACTTCAGACTTAAACTGGAAAGAACACGTAGATAATATCGTGGGAAAGGCGAACCAGAGACTGCGCTTTATTGGCAGAACCCTCAAAACATGCAACAGAACTACTAAAGAAACTGCATACACTGCACTTGTCCATCCATTTTTGGAGTATTGCAGTCCAGTGTGGGATCCTTATCAGGTGGGTTTGACGGAGGACATCGAAAGAGTCCAAAGAAGGGCAGCTCGTTTCGTATTGTCACGATACAAGGGAGACAGCGTTACGGAAATGATACAGGATCTGGGATGGGAATCATTACAACAACGGCGCTTATCGCTGAGGCGTGGGTTACTTGCGAAACTCCAATCACCAACATTCTCCTCCGAATGCTGTTGTTGTTGTTGTTATTTGGATGTTTAAGGGGGACAAAACTACAATGGTCATCAGTCCCCCATTCCATTACAAAATGTCAAAAATAAAAGTGCGAACGTCAAATGAATGCGCCCAGAGATTAAGTTTGCGAAGTGGGATGGAAATCCCACTGGGTCTATAAAACATCAACAAAACGGAGAAGAAACTAAAAGAAAAGGGGGCGAACACACAAAGACACCTTACTACAAAGAGGCCGAAGGCAGTGGTTGACCGACCATACGAATAAAAAAGGAAAAGTCAACCACTCGGCAGTGCAAGGAAAAGACCAGTCATAGAGATTGATAAAAACCTCCTGCTCGAATAAAACTTAAAACTGAATTCGCTGCTGAAGCATCGTCGCGTAAAATATCTGATAAAACGCCAGGAATGTTAAAACGACGCCGCAAGGCGGCTAAAAACGGGCAGTCCACTAGGATGTGGACTATTGTCAAGTGGGAGCCACAACGACACTGGGGCGGGGCCTCACCACGAAGGAGATGTCCGTGGGTGAGCCACGAATGGCCAATACGGAGTCGACACAGCACCACGGAGTCCCGGCGAGAGGCCAGCACGAAAGAACGCCACGCGGTGGTGGTCTCCTTGACTAGCCGAAGCTTGTTGGGTGTGCCCAGGTTATGCCACTCGGCATCCCAACGCTAATGTACGCGGTGGCGCAACAACGAACGGAGATCAGACGCCAGGAGGCCGATGTCCAAAATGGACGCACTGACTGCCTGCCTGGCAAGTCTGTCAACACGTTCATTGCCCGGGATGCCGACATGACCCGGAGACCAGACGAACACCACCGATTGCCCGGACTCTCCAATGGCACAAAGCGTCTCCTGTATGGCCAACACCAGAGGAGACCGCGGGTAACAGTGCTCCAGAGCTCGGAGGCTGCTCAGAGAGTCGCTGCAAACAACAAAAGACTCGCCGGAGCAGGACCGGATATGCATGAGAGCTCTGTGAATGGCTACCAGCTCTGCAGTGTAAACACTGCAGCCATTCGGCAGGGAGTGCTGTTCCACATGGTCACCATGAGTATAGGCATATCCCACACAGCCATCAACCATTGAACCATCTGTGTAGATCAGGTCACAACAACTGAACTCCGCTATGACAGCAGAGAACTGACGGCGGAGCGCCTCCAGTGGAACTGAGTCTTTGGGCCCCTGGGGCAAGTCCAGCCGAGTAGACGGCCTTGGCAAACACCACAGAGGTGTACGGGCACGGACCCGATAGGAAGTTGGAAGGGGAGAAGACTCAAGCTCCCGCAGGAGGGACTGAACCCGATAGGCAATAGTATGACCTGATCTGGGGCGTCGCTGATGGGGACGGACTACCACATCAGGAAAGAGGAGACGATGGTTCGGGTGGCCTGGGGAGCAATACACATGGGCTGCGTAAGCCGCAAGTAGGTGTTGGCGGCGGATCTCCAAGGGTGGAACCCCAGCCTCTACTAGTAAGCTGTTCACTGGGCTGGTGCGGAAGGCACCCGTCGCGATGCGAACCCCACAGTTGTGAATGGGGTCCAGTAGGTGCAGTGCCGAAGGTGCTGCAGACCCATAGGCTATGCACCCAAAATCGAGACGGGACTGCACCAGCGCCGTGTAAAGCCGCAACAGTGTGGAGCGGTCTGCACCCCAGGTCGTATGACCCAAGTGTCTGAGAAGGTTGAGATGGCGCCAGCACTTCCGTTTCAGCTGACGAATGTGGGGGAGCCACGTCAGCCGGGCGTCAAAGACCAGTCCTAAAAAACGGTGAGTTTCCACTACAGTAAGTAGTTCGTCATTAAGATAAAATTCAGGGTGCGGGTGGACGGTCCGACGCCGACAGAAGTGCATCACTCTGGTCTTGGAGGCAGAAAACTGAAAGCCGTGGGTAAGCGCCCAGGTCTGCGCCTTCCGAATAGCACCTTGCAACCTGCGCTCAGCAACTTGGGTGCTGCAGGAACTAAAAGAGAGACAAAAGTCGTCAGCATAAAGAGAGGGGGACACCGACGACCCAACCGCTGTAGCTAAACCGTTGATGGCGATTAAAAATAAGGGAACGCTTAAAACGGAACCCTGAGGAACCCCATTTTCCTGGATATGAGAGGAGCTCAGAGAAGCACCAATTTGAACACGAAAGGTACGGACGGCTAAAAAATTGTGAATAAAAATCGGTAGGGAGCCCCGGAGGCCCGAGTCATGTAAAGTATTGAGGATGTGTCGTCGCCAGGTTGTATCGTATGCTTTGTGCATATCGAAGAAGACGGCAACAAGGTGTTGGCGCCGGGAAAAGGCTGTGCGGATTGCAGACTCGAGGTACACCAGATTATCGGTGGTAGACCGACCCTGGCGAAAACCGCCCTGGCATGGAGCCAATAATCCCCGAGTCTCAAGAATCCAACACAACCGCCGACTGACCATCCGCTCCAACAGTTTGCATGGAACGTTAGTCAGGTTAATGGGCCGATAGCTATCCAAGTTCAGAGGATGTTTGTCGGGCTTAAGCACTGGGATGATGATACTCTCCCGCCACTGTGACGGGAAAACACCATCACACCAAATGCGGTTATAGACCGCAAGGAGGTTACGCCGACTATCTGCTGAGAGATGTTTCAGCATTTGACTATGGATGCTATCAGGCCCTGGCGCCGTGTCTGGACATTGTTGAAGAGCACTGAGGAGCTCCCACTCAGTAAAGGGAGTGTTGTAAGATTCAGTGCGACGGGTACGAAAGGAGAGGGGCTGGCGTTCCATCCTCTCCTTCAATGTACGGAAGGCCGGTGGATAGTGTGCAGAGGCAAAGGCGTGGGCATAATGCTCAGCAAACATGTCTGCAATAGTGGCCGGGTCCGTACAAACGACTCCATTTGAGGAGATCGCAGGGATTCCCACTGGTGTCCGTAATCCCTGTAGCCGCCTGATCTTACTCCAGACCTGCGAGGCTGAGGTGCCTGTCCCAATAGTGGAAACGTACCTCTCCCAGCACTCCTGTTTCCGTCTTCTTATTAACTGGCGAGCACGAGCGCGAAGCCGTTTAAAATCAATGAGATGCTCTGAGAGGGGTGACGCTTATAGCGCTGTAAGGCCCGCCTACGATCTCTAATAGCCTCAGCTATTTCCGGCGACCACCACGGCACTGCCTTACGCCGTGGGCACCCTGTGGAGCATGGAATTGCAGCTTTTGCAGCAGAAACAATTGTGTGAGTGACGCCCTCAACCACCACATCGATGGAATCGAGTGGGGGAGGTTGAACAATAGCAGTGGACGTGTAATCTTCCCAGTTAGCCCTGCCTAAAGCCCACCTGGGGGGGCGTTCTGGGGACTGACGTTGTGGGAGCGACAGAAAAAGCGGAAAATGGTCACTGCCACACAGATCGTCGTGGGCTCTCCAGTGGACAGATGGTGGAAGGCTGTGGCTGCAGATCGATAAATCAATGGCCGAGAACGTGCCATGTGCCACACTAAAGTGTGTGGGGGCACCAGTATTTAATAGGCAGAGGTTGAGTTGAGAAAGTAAAGACTCGACTACTCTGCCTCGGCCAGAAAGCGAAGTACTACCCCACAACGGGTTATGGGCATTGAAGTCGCCCAATAAGAAGAAAGGCGGGGGTAGTTGCGATATAAGTGCAGCCAAAACATTCAAAGAAATATCACCATCTGGAGGGAGATAAAGGCTGCAGACGGTAAACTCTTGTGTTGTCCTTACCCTGACAGCCACTGCTTCTAGTGGTGTACGAAGGGGCACAGGTTCACTATGAACAGAGGTAAGGACATACACACATACACCACCTGAGACCCTGTTATATGAGCTACGGTTACAGTAATATCCCCTGTAGCCACGAAGGGCTGGGGTCCGCATTGCTGGAAACCATGTTTCCTGTAAGGCAATGCAGAAGGCAGGTGTTGTGCTTAAAAGGTGTCGTAGCTCAGCCAGGTGGGGGAAGAAACCGCCGCAGTTCCACTGGAGGATAATGCTGTCTGATAACTGGGAAGACATGGAGATTACAAATCAGCGTCACTCAAATCCGCTGTCTGCCTTTGTTCTGGCTCAGTATCCATAATTTCTGTGATGTCCCCGACGGCGAGGTCGTCTGGGGACGCTAGAATTTCCACCTCGTCCCCAGAGGTCGAGGTGGAGTGGTGAGGTGGCTCAGGAGCCACCGTGGTATCCTTCACGTCGTTTTCAACCTTTTTCCTCCGGTCCTTCTTGCCCCTCGGGGGCTTCGCCGGCAGGGCTGGCTTCTCAGACTCAGCCTCAGGGACTGAGGAGGAGCATGAGGCCCTGCGTCCAGCAGCCTTCGGTTTTGCCTGCTGCTGGCGTGTGTCAGAAGTGACACGGGCGGAACCCTCGGAAGGGAGTGTCCCAACTAGGGGTGCCGGAGTGGGTTGTTGTGTCTCCGGCAGAAGGGTGGAGGTTGCTCCCGAGGCAGTTACCTGGGGAGCAGAAGAAGGAAGGGAGCCCCCAACCACCTTGGGGGCAGATGTAGGTTTGCGGCCCTGGGGGCCTACAGAAAAAGAATGAGCAGACAAGATGGGTGTCGCCACAGATGATGAAGATGATGCAATTGCCGCAAAAGACGTTGTCATGGCCACTGGGTGTAAGCGCTCAAATTTCTTTTTTGCCTCAGCATATGTCAACCGGTCCAAGGTCTTATATTTGATGATTTTCCTTTCTTTCCGGAGCACAGGGCATTGTGATGAGCAGGGAGGATGCTCCTGGCCACAGTTCACACAGATGGGCGGCGGAGTACATGGGGCGTCCGGGTGGGCTGGACGTCCACAATCCCGGCAAGTGGCGCTGGAAGGGCAACGGGACGACATATGCCCAAACTTCCAGCACTGGAAGCATCTCATAGGAGGAGGGATGTAGGGTTTGACATCAACCCGGTAGCACATCACCTTCACCTTCTCTGGCAGTGTATCGCCTTCAAAGGCTACGATGAAGGCACCGGTGGCAACCCTATTATCTTTCGACCCACGATAGATGCGCCGGACGAAGTGAACACCTCGCCGCTCGAGGTTGGCGCGCAGCTCCTCATCGGATTGTAAGAGGAGATCCCGGTGAAAAATAATACCCTGGACCAGATTGAGGGACCTATGTGGCGCAATGTTGACCGCGATGTCTCCCAGCTTATCGCAGGCAAGCAATGCCCGCGACTGGGCAGGGGATGCGGTGTGAATCAACACAGAGCCATTGCGCATCTTGGAGAGGGACTCCACATCTCCAAACTTCTCCTCCAGATGGTCTACGAAGAACTGAGGCTTTACGGTCGTAAATGATTCCCCATCAACCCTTGTACAGACTAAATATCGAGGCGAATAAGGCTCATTGATGGTAGTAGCCCTGCGTTCCTCCCAGGGCGTGGCCAAGGAAGGGAACGACTTGGGGTCATATGAAGAGGCATAAAACTTACCACGCTTAGAGACGGTGGTTATACGTCCACCAACGTTTTCTTTTGCTCGTTTCATGTTGTTCCCACGAGCAGCTAGGGATCTAAAGGTCCACCCAGGCAGAGCCCCGCTTGCCTGGGTAAGCCTTGTACAACTGAGGTGCGGCAGGTTCCCCAGAGGTTGCTCGCTAACGACTGTTCAACCTCAACAGCCATTCATCTCCTCGGCACGTAGCACACCTTGAGATTGAGGGGTTTTTTATAGAGGTTTGTACCGTCCTCGCGACCCGGGCGATTAAGCCAAGATCCCCGGGCTCTGAAACGTACAACGTTCCACCGTCGCGCCGAACGATGGTCGTTGAGGCACGCACAGAGCTTACGGTGTAGCGGACTGTTGGCGCGAAACAGCCCACAGCTCAGGACCCCGGGTTCGCCAAGCCCGTACTCAGCAAATTAATGCTGAGCCCCTGAGGGGCCTCCGAATGCGAAAATATATTGTTGACTCCCACTTACATAGGTAGAAATGATCATCAGAATAAAATACGAGAAATCAGAGCTCGAACAGAGAGATTCAGGTGTTCTTTCTTCCCGCGCGCTATTCGAGAATGGAATGGGAGATAAATAGTATAATTGTGGTTCGATGAACCCTCTGCCAGGCACTTAAATGTGATTTGCAGAGTATCCCATGTAGATGTAGATGTAGATGTAGATCCTGCTTGTTAATTTCCCAGCATAGTGTTTTAGGCAAATTTCCCACATTTTGAATGTAAGTCACGAATTCTTGATCGTATTCCTATGAGTTTTCCACATATTCCTGCAGTTTTCCAGATTCCTACAAGTTCCTTACACATTCCTACGAGTTTTCCACACACTTCCACCTATTTTTCACGCTTTCCCACAAAATTACCATGCATTCCTATGTGCTGAAAGAATTTCTTGCACAGTGTCTAACCGAGGAAGGCCTAAACAGGTGAAAACTATAATGTTGTTATCTTTTATGTGTGCCTTTCTGAAGCTAATTGGATGTGTCTGTGGTGAGTAAGCAACCTATCCTTCTCAATAATACATGTGAACCAGAGTTGTAGCTTATGGCAATCCAGACCTGGGATGGGGCCACTGGGTCTTGGACAAATGTACTCTACACAACAGCATTCATTTGGTCTATGTCATATGTGCAAACGATCACCACCTCCATACAGGCAGAATCTGTTTTCATCGTCTTATACCATGACCCATCATTCCACCTACAAAATGATCCTCTCATCAGTTGAGCTGTGCATAACATTGCTGTGGCATCACGTGGAAGGCAGGCTACAGGTGTATATGTATCTGTAGTCCCACTGCTCGTAACCGATTGGCATCAGTTCATGTTGATACTTCTGGGCTCACAAAAACTGTTATTGGTGATGTGGTAGTTGTACTACTTGCCACCAACATGGCACTCTTGGGAAAGTACTTTAGCAGTTATCTGAAAAGAACACTTCACCACTTGGGAAACCACAATTTGCAGAAGTTCTAACTTTTGAATAAGACAAATAGTAATGCGACCTAACATGTATCAGCGGGGAGGGGGTGGTAGGAAGGGATATAAGGGTAATAACCGAATAAGAAATCATAAAAATTGTGGAAACAGTTGCTGTGAGTATGGAGATGAAGTAGGGACAGCATATTTCTACATCATTCTGATGTGTACAGTAGGAATATGTGTGGGTGGAAGGGGGGGGGGGAAGCAATCAAAACTTAATAACTAATTATTTTCTTCCTGAGAACTGATCATCTTAGATTCTGTGATTCCCAGGTGTATATATAGAAGAATCTACACATTAAAAATTTGCACACAGACACAAGATAACATAAACATCATAATTTATGGTAAGAATGTAGGTTACTATATTTCAGTGAGTGTTCAGGTTAAGAAATTAATAAAATGGTGAAAATATGATGTCTCCACCAACATACTTATCTTCCAGTGTGTTATTAGTCCTAATGAATTCATTATCCCTATTTTTTGAAAACATTCATGAAAGTTTCAGCACTGTGAAAGAGAGAACTTGAAGTGACAAAGGCGTCAAACCTGAATTGTACACATACCAAACCACTGTAGTAGTACACACAATGCAATAAAAAACAAAAACAAAATAAACTAATACAGATCAACAAACTAGGATATATAATGAACGATGTTTGTTATTGCCCAAGCAAGTCACGATTATTCCTGTAGGGGTGCAGCTACTCGTCAAGTGGAATGCCGCATTTTCACTGGCTGCTGCTAGATTTCACAATGTCATGCCATACTGGATTCATCCCATATGCCATATTATGCATTTTTCGAGTTCGTAGAAGTTACTATTGATACAGATTACTTCCAAAAGAACATACTAGATACTAGAAAGTGTTGCTCATAACCAGTTTATTTATTTCATTTTATTTATTTATATATATATATATACCTTTTTCGACATCACATGAACAAACTTGAAACGACCCGAGTTTTACTGACAGAATACAAATGAAATCTACCTCTTATTAAAACCTGATAGTCGAATTTCGAACCACCTCAATCATAAGCTCATAATTTTAAACAACTTCCATAACAATTACATCATAATGGTTGGAATCTCTGAATCTGATCCTTTCAAAATCACTCTGTTGGCTGTAGGATTCATGAATGGATCTCTGTGTATGGTGTCTCTCTGCTTCACACATTGGTATCACAATGAGCCTTATATGGCTGTAAACATTCCCCACTAAAATGTACATACACGTGGTGCTCTGGCAGCCACATCACCAAGTGCTCTGTTGGAAGATGACAGTAATATATTCCAGGTCGCATCTTCTGCCACCACATAAAAATCATCATCATCATCTTTTCAGGTGTACTATTTTTTTCTGGCAGTGCATGTATAAATACTATAAATAATAGGAAAACTATCTGCTCTGTGATCACGAATTTTAGGATTGCTTCTTGCTGATTTCTAAATAATTACTCCAATTTAATATTTTAATCATGACTGCATTTCAGCAACAGTTACAGGATAGCAAATTATTAATCAGCCAACCAGTTGCAATAATTACTGTGATATGGAAGTACAGTAAGTAACAGTTTTATTCTGGTTCTGTATTTCACAATGTTTTTGACAATAGGCTTGGTATGATGCATATTTCAAGCATAATTATTATCAATATTGTGATGTGACCGTATGATTCTACTTACTGTATTTCAGAATCCCATCACACAATTAATTTTCTTCATGTGTTGTTTATTGTAGTATATGTATTGGTAGAAGTCCTCATACTCAGTGCCTCTAATAACAGTTATTTTCAAAATTGAGGTCAACCAGACTACTACTTTATGTCAGTTATGTGAAGAAGAGATGAAGTATCACAGTCCAACTTTATCTCATTATTTAAACAAGAAGACAATTCGTTTATATTTGAACAATAACAGGGGTTTATTTTACCTTTTGTACATCACCAGTAAACTCAACCATCTGGTTTAATACTTTTACATCCAGATATAATTATACAAATTCCTGAGACCAAGCTTAGAACATGTTAACAGATCAGGTCAACTCTGGTAACTCCAGTATCTAATTACAAAACAAAATGTGTTTTGGTGGCAAACACATTTATCTACAACTATGAGCAGATTCGAGTTGCACTGGCTTCCTTCCCATTTCGTTAATACACTATTTTATCCATTTTATTGTTCAATGGGTACTAACACTGTCAACAATCACAATTTTATGTTTCACAATGAAGCCAGCCCACGAGGATAAATTTTAACATTGCAAAATATCTATGTTTTTCACGTACCTATCTTCAGTAATTTTTCACAATTTTCCAAATATGTGCTTTGTTTGCATTTACTGCTTACTTACTGAATTTGATGAAACATTTGTAAATCTTTGCGGATAGGGCTTGTGCGACACCAAAACTACATTCTAATTACACCCCCCCCCCCCAACTGCTGCCGCCGCCGCTGCCACCACCATCACCACCCACCACTGCCACCACCACCACCACCACCACCAAACACACAGTAATAAACTATATATCACAGATAATTGAAATTTCAGTGCTCACAGGTCACGGATGAATTGTAAAACTATCCCCTAATGTTTCATCTTCAGCAGCAGAAGATGAAACATTAGGGTAGGTTTTTGAAATTCAAACACGGACTATGGACCATTAAATGATAAAACTAATGGCAGCCTTGAGTGTTTACATTGTATGATTTATCACATGTTTGTATGACTAAAACATGCACTTACCAAACATTATGGTAGAAATTACTGACCTATAAATTAATAAAATTAACATACCTCATGCTTGCGTGATGCATCCTGTAGTGCTTTTAATTGATACAAACGATCATCAGCTCGAATATGCCCACGGTTAACATCATCCACAGCTTGCCAGAAGAAAAAAGTGGTTGCTTGATCATCACAAGCAAGTTTCAATTCCTTCTGAAGAGAGAACAGCCATCGCCGCAAACAAAGGCACGTAGATGTTGCTGTGCTGTAGTTCTGTATATAAAGGTTGTGGGGATACTCCGTAGGTAGTAGTTTCCGTTCTATGGAAGAATTGAATCTTGTACACAAAAGCTCTCTCATGAAATTAATAACGAAACTAATCATATCTATCATAAATTTTAAAGTGTAATTGCAGGAGAAAAATCATCACTTACGTATGCATCACTTAAAGTCATCCTTTTTTTTAAATTCCCCAGCAGTGTTTACATTACCATATCAGACTTAAAATCAATAATGGAGGATAGATAACAACTCACCGTAAAGAGGCTCGCTGAGCTGCTGACAGACACGAAAAAACAAAATCACATTTACACAACTTAAATTTTCAGCCATGGCCTTCTTCAGAAAAAGAAACACATACATTCACACAATGACTCAAACTATATACAAACACAAAACCATTATGTCCAGCCACACCAGCGACACATGCATTTAAACTTTGAGTGAGGTGTGGAGTGGAGGGGGAAGGATGCTGGGCAAAGGTGGGGATGGAAAGTTCCGCATTGCATGATGGAATTTGAAGGCTCTGATAGTCGGTAATTTGAATTGTGGCAGTGCATACAGTGAAGGAAAGTGGCAGAAAAGGATAAAATGGACATGTAGAGCAGTGTGGGGAGGGGAGTGGGAGGATTTGAAATGATAAGAATAATAAGGAAAAATAAAGTTAGGAAAAAAAGGAAAAATTAAAAAAAAAGTAAAAATAAAAGCAATAAATTAAGGGGATACTGTAAGTGGTGATATACAGTTGTAAGAAACATATGGATACAGGGCCGCTTCACTACCCGAGCCAACTGGATCCTCCCCTCGACCACCAGCTCTTCTGAACTGCACAGATGGGAGTTGTCCCTTTAACAGATTCTACGGTCCCACAACTATCCTGACCTCAACCTAAGATGACTTCCCATCTCTGCACCCTATACCTAACATCTCCCCTCCCACCCTCCCATTTCTTCTCCACTCATTATCCTGTATCAATATCTTCCTTACACCTGTGTATCACCACTTACAATATCCCCTTAATTAATTACTTTTATTTTTTATTTTTTCCTATTTTCCTAACTTTATTTTTCCTTTTTCCCTATTTTTATTTTTCCCTTTTATTCTTGTCATTTCAAATCCCCCACACTCTCCCCACACTGCTCTACACCTCCCTTTTATCCTTTCCTACCCCTACCATTCACTGTATTCATTGCCACAATTCAAATTTTCGCCTATCAGAGTCTTTAAATTCTATCACGCAATGAGGAACTTTCCATTCCCACCTTTATCCAGCATCCTTCCCCCCTCCACTCCCCACCTCACCTACAGTCTAGCTAGTGTTGCTGGAGTTGCCGGACATGATAGTTGTGTATGTATAGTTGTCTGAGTGACGGCATGATTGTATGTGTTTCTTTTTCTGATGAAGGCCATGGCCGAAAATTTAATTTATGTGAATGTGATTTATCTATTTTCGTGTCTGTAGCGAGTAGTTACCTATCCTCTATTACTGATATTCCTAATGGATTTTCCATCTGAGACTTAAAAAATATTAAATAGCTATTTAGTTTAGATTACACAAAGCACAACTGAAAATGAACAAACTTTGAACTTAAGACGATTAATTATAATGTTATGTAAGTGTACACCACAAGGAGGGACATTTCATGGCCATCTGTCCATACAAATGCAGATTTTGCTGAAAAGACAGAGTAGCCAGTAGTAGTGTTAAGAGGAAGAATGAAAAAAAATTTACAGGTATGACTTGAAGTGTGCATTTAGGTAAGTGTATCTAAATGAGAACAAAGTAGTACTTTTCAATCTCAGTAACATTAGTATACAGACTTCTAATAATGTATATGAACTTACCGAAATTGTACTCAACAATTTCGAAGAGGTAGAAGTATCTCGCTGTGTTTTTGTTCATACGTATTTTGTCAACAACTGCAGCATAAACTTCTTCAGTGTTGGCATTTTTCTTGACACTAACTATGACAATTTCTCTGTCTGGTAACAAGATTTTCAAATCCACAGGTGAAATATAGCCCTGTCAAAAGAAAATATTTATAATAGCATTCACTTCAGTATGAACACCAACCCATAACTTCATATCTTATTTCTCTGTTACTTTAAGAGAAGATGTAACTTCAGATGGAAACATTCCTGATCAAAATCACTAAGTGGGAGAGAAACAGATAGAGAAGAGGGTAACAACTGTCTCCTTTCACTGAAATATTCCAATATTAAGCGCAAGGCAAGGAAAAAGTACTCTCACCATCGTAGTTAAGTACGCCTAAAGGAAGGATGAAATGTAGAATAAAACAGGAATGTGATGGAAAGACACTTGTAACACAGTATGATAACAGAGGAAGATTTATACAACTGAATCCAGAGTAGAAAATAATTATAAAGAAGTGAAGCCAAATTAAAGGGAAAAAGTCATCAAGAAAGTGCTAGTGCAATGCAAAATATTTATGAAACACTTATGGCATGCATATAAACATCTCATGTGACAGTAAATGCTATATTAGTGTATACAAAATAATTCGTAAACATACAACAATTTTACCAAAATAATTTGGACTGTCGTGAAAGTGGATAGTATGTCTTTAGGTGAGCAGCCAGGATGAAAAATCATTTTTATACACAATAATCCACAATTCACAAAATTGTCCTCAGCAAATTCTGCAATTGAGTATCTTGTTTGCTCACATTTGTGTCCTCTTCCTGGATTCCTGGGTCTCCTAGATCTACCACAAATCAGAGTTAACACTGTACTTTCTGAATAATTTCACAGTGGTATTTTTCAAGAGATATGCTGCTGCTTGCACATTTTTCATTCTGCGATGTATGTATGCTGGTGTTTTTCCTTTGGCTTCCAAGATGACAATAACAGCATGCTAGTCCTGTTTGTTAAATTCAGTTGTGGACTGCACATACAGCAACAATGTAGTAGTCCACACATTTATTTCCTTGCATCATTGTGTGTGTTTACATAAAAGAAGTTTTTGCTAGTATAGTTTCCAGGGATCACAATTGACAAATGTGAAACAGGTTTCTCAAGTTCAAGAATCCAAACTTTTGGAAACATGCTTTTGTTTATTATGTCATCACAAACAACACATTGAAACGCAAAGTAGAATTAAATAACTGCACTTTTTGTCAGTGGCTACTAGACTGCTTTCTCATCTTACAATTCACTCACTGTGGTAGTCTGATGCTGATATTATGTGCCTAAGTTGATTAATAAACTAAAATTTAAAAAAAGATAACCTTTGTGTCTTTCACTTTTACAATGGATAACATGGCATTTTCTCGTAATTTTGGACTCACCTGCTCATCATCAGCATCTGTTAGGAACTCCTGCATAATATCACTCTCGGCTATTACTCTGACAGCACAAACTTTTTCCAAATACTGTTCCAGTCCTCTCCTCCTAGCATCCAGTTGTTGTTCACTTAACCTGCAAATGGAATAGTTCATGAAGTTTTGATGATCTTGTTATGAAGTACAGAAACAAAAAAACTAGTGTACTACCTAACATTATCTCTATATAAATTATGTAAAATACATCTGCAGCAATAAGTATTACTTCACATTTTTCATATACAAACAAATATATGAAGAGCGAACATTAGCTATTAAGTCAAGTGGGTACGGTTAAATGCAGAATTCTACAATGGAAGGGGTTATCACTTTCAGTCTCTAATAGAGCTGCAAATTTGTCACAGAATGTAGCCTTACAAGGGGTACATAATTTTACAAATCACATAATATAGCCATTCATTCTATCAGGGATGATAGATTGAGAACAAGAGAACTCTGTATGCATTTCAAACCCAATTTGTGTTAAAAGTGTCCCACATACTCGTTAAACTAACCCCACAGAGGTGTCATAGTGAATTTCAAGATTATGACAAGAGAGCAAAATCTGTGCAACATGAGGCAACGGGATCTCTTAATAGGGTATGTCCTCGTAATATCTGCTCATAAAGCACAACTGAAGGCACTAAAATCAAAACTGAGGTGCAATAAAAGTGTAAAAAGAAACCATAAATCAGTGTGATGCATCCCTTTCGTATGTTTGCTTTCTTAAATGTCCTCTTGACATAAACCTTACATGTGTTGGGAAGAAGAGAAAGAGTGACACTTTAGACTACAATCCTCTTTTCCAAATATAATGGAATGAAAGGTGATAATGGTTATGATCCTGGACTTTAACTCAGGAAGTAATACGAACACCATATTACCTTTCATATTATGCCCTAATACAAACTTGTACTCAGTCTCTAATGACCTTTTTGTTACTGGTATATTAATCCATTCATTCCAAAGGTGATACCAACTACGAATGCCCTACAGTATCTTTGAAACGTTCACACATTTTTTGTGTTACTCTGGTATATGGAAAGGATTTAACCTCACTTACTTCATACCATTAAGAAAAGAATCTACTTACGTAAATGGCCATTTGCCAGGAAGTTTAGGAAAGCTGAAACCTATGAATTCCTTCTTTAGGTTAAGATTTAAATTAGCAAATTCACGGTATCTGCGTGAACACAGATGCCTCCCTGCCATATATATGTTGTACACCTGCAAAAAATGAAATACATGTCATAAATAATTTACAAATATTCAATAGTGTGACAACAATTACAATACTCATACTTACAACATATCTATCACCACCCTTCTCCACATAATGATAATCTGGTACAGAAATTGGAAGTGAACGCTTTTCACTGTAGTCTATGTAGGTGTATCCTGTTGGGTCTTCTACAGGTTCCAATCTCTCGGCCTCCTGGAATTAGTTTTCATTATAATGATAGATATTTTCCACATGTAAAGCTAAATACATTCCTCATTAACATTTCAAAATTAAAGTTTTACAAATTTAACTCATTTGTTTGACCTTTATTAAGAATCTGCTATTTACAAGTTCTGGAAACAAGACAAAAAGCAATGCTTATCAAGTCAACGAAAGGTCAATATTAAAAAAATATGATTCAAGGCAAATCTAAGTGTTACAAATAAAAACAAATTGGTTTTATGTATTAATTTGGTCTCTCGCATGTTTCCTGTAATAGTTCTACATTAGAATGGAAGAACAAACAAGACAGTTTCGATATATACATGCTTGAAAACATTAGTAGCAAAGATAGCAACTTCAAATTAGAAAGCCTTAAGATTCTTTACAATTTACAGACGGTGACTAATTATAGGTCCATATTTAACTCAATTATGATGCTCCCAGTCACAATTAAATATGTGAATCCATAGGTTAATAAAAATAATAGGCTACATTTGTAAAAGAAGATTATGATAGTACCAACAATATATGAACCAAATTCTGAAGACGTTATTGCTTTTTACACTGTATAAATTGATTATATGTTTATCAATACTTTCAAACTGTTAGGTTGTTGTTCCCCATAGAGACGTCTTGGTAATTCGCAATTAAAAAAAAAAAAAAAAAAAAAAGAAAGGACACAGACAAAATACACACACACAAACAGTCACAAACATGACTGTTGTCTCCAGCCACTGTGGCTAGGCTGTGGGACTGTGCAATGCTAGAGCTGCAACCAGTGGTGGATGATTGACACTAACTTTCACAATGCCCAACTAACTCCACAGTCTTGTTCCTCATCACCATGACAAACTACATCCTTGTTCACAATTACTTCTTTTGAAAGCATTACCTACAAACAAATCTGCAGTACAGCCATGGGCACACATATGGCACCTTCCTATGCCAATCTGTTCATGGAGCATCTGCAGGGATCCTTTCCAAACACCCAGAAACCCAAAACCCTCATCTGGTTCAGATTCACTAATGACATCTTCATAATATACACTGAAGGTGAGTACACACTATCCAGATTCCTACAAAACCACAACACATTCTCCCCCATTAACTTCACATGGTTCTACTCAACCCAACTAATAACGTTCCTTGATGTAGACCCAACCTCAAGGATGGCATCATCAGTACCTCTGTCCACATCAAACCTACCCATCATCAACAATACTTCCATTTCAACAAATGGCCCCCATTCCATGCCAAAAAGTTCCTTCCACACAGCCTAGCCACCTGTGGTCACCACATCTGTAGTGATGGGGACACCCTCTCCAAATATGCCAAAGGCCTTTACTGACCATAATTACCCTCTCAACCTTCTCCAGAAACAGATCCCATGTGCCCTGTCTGTTCAGCCATCCACCAATTCCCTCAAACCCATATACCCGCCACAAAGGAGCACCTGTTATGACCTTTTTTCAAATCACCATGTAAGTTTCAGAGCTGTCAAAACACTGTCTTTCAGCACAATACACACTTTTTCTACCAAAATATCTCTGTTTTTTGGCCGTATCTTGCTAATGAACTAAGATTTACAAAAACTGAAAAATGCCATTTATAGATAAATGTCTACAGGATGTATTGTAAATATTTTAAGAATTTTCTATGGTTAGTTATTTAGATATTTGCAATTTACGGTGCTAAAACGGATAAAAATCAGGTTTTGTGATTTTTTGCTAAACTATGATAAGTTTCAACCTCTGCATCTCTGTAACGGACAACAATATCAAAAAAATTGAAAAACAGCCGCGAGAATATCATCGTAAGAAAATAGGGTAAAAATTTCGAAGATTTGAAATGAATAGAAAGTATCGAAGTGACCATCCCCACAATTCGTTTATTTTCTCAGGTACCAGCCATGAATGAACAGTGCTTTTGTAAGCCATTTAAAGCCCACCATAGACTACACGTCATGTAGAAAAGCCAACTGATTTGCTAAATTTGGATGTGTGTAACTTTGAAAATTTTGACGAAGTACTGTATGATAGCAATTGGGGGGAAATAATGCAACAGAAGAGGAATGGTTAGCTTTCAGAGATAAAATAGTGAAAATTGCAAGGATCACAATTGGCAGGAGGACAAAGCCTAATATAAATCCTTGGATAACAAAGGATACACTGAACCCAATTGATTAAATATAAAAACACAGCAAAGGAAGCAGGCAAAGGGAAGTACTGATGGCTAGGAAATGAAGTTGACAGGAAGTGCAGATTGGCTAAGCAGGAGTGGCTAGAGGACATATTCAAGTAAGTTGAAGCAATAAATAGGGAAAAGATAGATACTACAGGAGAATAAAATAAATGTTTGCAGACAAGAAAAGCAGCTGCATGAATATCAAGAGCTCAGATGTAAAACCAGTACTAAGCAAAGAAGGGAAACCTGAAAGATGTAATACACTGAAGGCCTATACATGGGAAATGAAGACAGTATTGTAGGAATGGCAGAGGAAGAAAATGAAGGTAAGTTAGGAGAAACAATATTGCAAGAAGAATTTGAAAGAGCATTCAAAGATTTTAGTTGAAAGAAGACTCCTGGAGCGGATGGTATTCCCTCTGAATTGCTGACATCATTGTAACAGCCAGTCATGAAGAAACTGTTCCACTGATATGCAAGATGTATGATACAGGGGAAATAGCCTCAGACTTCAAGAAGAATAGAGGGATTCCAATTCTGAAGAAAGCAAGTGCAGCCACATTTGATTAATACAGCACTATCAGTTTAATAAGTCATGGTTGCAAAGTACTGACACGAATTATTTACGAACAAATGGAAAAACTGGTGAAATTTGACCTCGGGGGAGATAAGTTTAAATTTAGAAGCACACGAGGCAATACATTACGACTTATCTTAGAAGGTATGTCAAGAAAAGACAAACTTACATTTTTAGCTTCTTTCGATTTAGAGAAAGCTGTTGATAATGATAACTGGAATAAAGTCTTTCACATTCTGAAGATAGCAGGAGTAAAATATAAGGAACAAAAAGTTATACACAACTTGTACAAAAACCAGACAGCAATTATAATAGCCGAAGGGGATGAAATGAGTTTAGTGGTCAGAAGGGAGTAATACAGGGTTGTAGCCTTTCCCTAATGTTATTCAACCTGTATATTGAGCAAGGTGTGAAGAAATGAAAGGAAAAAATTTGAGAAGGAATTAAAGTTCAGGGAGAAGATTAGGTTAACGAGACAATAAAAGTAGTAGATGTGTTTTGTTATTTGAGAAGCAAAATAAGTTCTGGTGGCCGAAGTGAATAAGATATAAAATGCAGAATGGCTATGGGAAGAAAAGCATTTCTAAATAAGCAAAATTTGTAGACATCCCAAATTAATTTAAATGTTACGAAGTTCTTTGTGAAGGCATTTGTATGGAGTGTAGCACTATATGGGAGTGAAATGTGGACAATAAGGAGTTCAGACAAAAAGATGATAGCAGCTTTTTAAATGTGGTGCTACATACAAATGCTGACGACTAGATGGGTAAAGCAACTAATTAGGTGGTGGGTGCTGAACAGAATTGGGGAGCAGTAGTTTCTGGCATATCTTGATAAAGAGTAGGGATCTTTATGTGGGACACATTCACAGACATCATGGAATAGTCTATATAACCGTTGGAGGCACTTTTTTTTTCTTTTTTTTTTTTTTTTTTTTTTTTTTGTGAAGTAAAAAATCACAGAGGGAGACTGAGAAATAACTACAGTAAGTAGATTCAAGGAGACCAATATAAATTTAAAGAATCACAGCTTATCGGGAGTTACAACTGCAGCATTAGACAATGATGGACTGCATGGGATTTAATATGTGAACAGACAAGGTTAGCAGAAACAGAAAACAGAATGTAAATGACAAAAGCAGAACATACAAAATGCAGAAATGAAGCAGGCAAAAGGGAGTAAAGATGCCTGAAAAATGAGATTGACAGAAGTGTAAAAAAGTAAGATGCCACCTATAGGAAAATTTACGATGTCTTGAGTACAGAGGAGCAGCAGTTTGAATAATGAAATCTCACATGAGAATCATGTAGTAAGAAAATAACTGAAAGCTGAAAAGGGACCAACTTTTTTGGGGAAAAGTAGTTTGTGTATCAGATGTATGTGTGAAAATGTGAGCACTACTAACCCTACACCTTATCTCTTGTTATTGGTTGGAAACAGAGCTACATATAATTGTAGAATTTAGAAAAAAGCTTTTGACAATGTTGATTAGACTACAATTATCAAAATTCTGAAAATAGCATGAGTAATATGTGAGAAATGAAAAATCAACTTGCACTAAAAGCCGACTGCAGTTGCAATAACTTTAAGGTCATGAAACAAAGCAGTAATTTACAAGGCAGTAAGACAGGGGTGTACCCTATTCCCAATGCCCTTATATTTGTACACTGAGCAAGCCGTTAAGAAAATTGGGGGAAACAAAAGGAAAAATTAAAATAAATTAAAGATGAGGGGGATGAATACAAACTTTTAATTTACCATTTGATTGGGGTTGTTAAAGGTTAGAGTACAGTAAATATTTCAAACAGTAACAGGCTGCAGTAGAGCTGCAAAGATAAACAGGCTTCTTCATAATATACTAACATGGGGAGTCTTTGGAATGGAGGGAATACCTGAGAGTTTTAGAACCCTTGCATTAATTTCTCCATTTAGTTTATATCCAAATGGTGATGTATTACTACACATAAGGAAATCTGTCAGTGGAATATTAACACTAACATTTCCGAGAAAAAAAAAAAAAAAAAGATTTGCAAAATCTAATGAGAATTCTAAAGCACCGATTTATAAAGAGGGCTTCTATGTATGAGATGTACTCCAAATGTCAGGTCTGGTGATCAATATGTCACTGATGATAGGCTTGAATGACATTTCACCAGCAGCACTGTCTACCAACTTCTGGGAAACATACAGCAGTGTTGAAATGCCCCAGCAGGCATTGATGATCAAAATGGCCACAACACTCATAGCTTCCGCCATTTGTGAAGTGCACAGTGTCATTAGAATTTTGTTGGCAAAAGGATCATCAGCTGCAGACATGTAGATTATGGACTGGACATAATCAGTGACAAACAAGAACGTTGAAATGGCCATACAAATGTGCACAATGAACGGCAAAGTGACAAGCTCCGAATTTGGAGTGCAAAAACTTCTAAATGATCAGCATTTGATTATTAGTGGTCTGGCCATAGAATTCCCAAATGTTGTTCGAACCTCACTTACAGAACCGTCACTAAAGAGCCTGAATGTCACAGATGGACAACATCTACACTGAGGAATTACAAATAATGGTAAATTATTAAAAGAAGTTTACAGATGAGAACAGCAATTATGTGGAAAAGTGAATTAACTATCTAGAGACATACTACTGTCAATAAAAATTTTGTCTCGTGAACAATGTTTTTATTATGACCAAACGGACCTTATTTTTAGAATACACCTCGTACCACTTCAAGCGACACTCAAAAACATACAAATAAATGGACTCGAATGATAGGGAATGTAAGAATCACAAATTACAGCTATTATATACCTGACAATGTTTACATAATAATGTAGATAGAAACTTCTCCTGGAACTTAAGTATTTCATCGACTGGGCTGGTGGAACGTTCACTTAAAGGAAGGAAAAAGAAAATCGATACTTTAATATTTTTCTTCGTGTCTACAAAAACAAATACCAAGCATGCAATCAAATAGCTCTTAAGTAAATCAAAACAGAAAACAAAAATCTATCACAGAAAGCATGGTAGAAACAAGAGCTGCAACATCACAAGATGATCATCACCTAGAAGTGATGAGAATGTGACTGTGACGACATCTCATGAGAGAGAGTTGGACACAAAGATGTTTTGTAAGGGATTTATGAGCTAACAAACATAGGAAATATTAAAAAATGGAAAGCAAAAGTCTTGATTGTATATTCAGACAAAGTTTGAACAAATAGACCCATATTTGAAGTGAAAAGTTTGTGAAAGAGAATCAAATGAAGCCCAAAAAACAAAACAGTATAAGATCTATTGGAAAGAATGATAAATCATAATCATCCAGAAATAAAGAGGATAGCACAAAATATAAAAGAGAGTTGCAGCATTCAGGGATAATGTTTAGAAGTTGCAGAAGTACTGTCTGTCAGGATGAAAATATCAATGTCAGATACAAATAAATTCTCTGTTCTCAGAGCACCAACCATTTCCAAACGTTCAAGGCACAAGATGTCACATCCCACAAATTATGCACTATTACCTGCTGGGTAACAGAGATCACAGTGAGTGTCAGGACATCTCCACCAGACTTGATGAGATCCACAACTTGCTTGTGAGTTGAGCCTTCGACGTTGACTCCATTCCTGTAGGAAAGAAAAAAAAAAAATATTTTTTCGAAACACTTCACATGATCAGCTTACACAGGTGCACAATAATCAAATATTAAACTTCACTGACATTGCAAACACACAAAATGTTGTTTATTAAGCTATTATGCACACCAATAAAATATTTAAACGAAAAACAACAAACAGGAGAATTTAATTCTCAATAAAGAGAATCAAGGGAACAGGTACCAATCCATCACCGACGGCAAGGGCTGTAATCTGAGTCTCAACCGTACTCTGGACTCAAATGGGTCTATTATCCTCCTCACAATCATGATGCTACCTTTGACACACACAAACAACACAAGGTCAAACATCACAGTAGGTGATATTGATGCCGAGACAGTACTGTCCATCACCAACTCGGTCCCACATATTCCTATAAAACAAGACAGATGCTGAATGTAGAGAGAAAAAAAGGAGCTGAACCACGTCCAAGCTGAACCACATCCAAGTTTTCTTCTCACTGAACAGTAGGGTTACTCAGTTATTAATTCATTTAAAACATGAAATTGCACCATCTATTATTAATTTATTTTTTGACCATCTACTATGGTGACCGAAAATTCTTGGCCCTCAGAAGACGTTTGAAAGTGTGCATTTTACATTTACAACTTTTCAAAACTGATCACATACTGTACATCTGTTTTATCGTATTAACAATCAAAAGTTTTGCAACAATTCACAACTTTTATTAATGCCTCTGTACAATGAAGATAAAAAATACCTTTTACTTGAAACTGTACACACAGTGACATATGGTGTCAGGAAAAACCTTTTGATTGTGTGAATCATTTAATTCTTCTTGATAAGCTGAAGTATTGTGGTATGAGTAGGACAGTGCCCCAATGCTTTAATTCTTACGTAACTGGAAGAGTGCAGTAAGTTTAAATAAGTGGTTCACATAATGCGCAAAAATAAATTGTTTTCTCAAACTGGGGAGCTATCAAGAAGATGGTCACACAGGGCTCCATTGCTGTTCGTTATATATTAATTATTTGCTGTTCTGTATTCATGAATATGCCTTTTGCTGACGATACAAGTATTGTAATCACATCTGACAAACAAGAATTAACTGATGAAATAATAATGTCTTTCAGAAAATCATGAAGTAGTTCTATGTAAGTGGACTTTCGTTAAATTTCGATAAGACACAATACATACCGTTCTGCTTTGGACAGAAGTCTGTAGTTAAGGTTGAATATTCCAAACTTTTAGGCGAGTGCATTTATTAGAATGGAATTCTGCTACTTATGCTATTATGGTTATTCCTAATTTTGGTGACAGACATCTCAGTAAATTACCGTAACAATTATGCCTATTTTCATTCCCTTCTCTATTATGGCATAATATTGTGGGGTAATTCATCACTTAGTAAAAAAAAAGTATTCATTGCAAAAAAAGCATCTAATCAAAATAATTACTGGAGGGGATAAGTGGAATATATAACCCCCCCCCCTGGAAATTTACGATAACACAGACTTTTATGAATTTACAGGATCATAGTACAGTAAGAAATTAAAACCTCTTTCACACGATGCCACGCTTTGTCGATCCTTCATCCTCCCTCTGAAAATCTGGCCTAATTTATGGATGACCCTTAGTCCCAATTATTTCACCATTTACTCAAATCTCCCCCCCCCCCCCCCCGAAAAATTCCTCCGTTACCCCTGCCTGCTATAATAACTAAATAACTAGAGTTAAACTGGCCAGGCTTCGCCGTGGCTCAGTCAGGTAGGAAATGGACGGGAAAGGAAATAAACTATTTCTTATGAACACCATGAAAATAAATCAATCAAAAGCATATATACGCTGCTTTGTGTTCCTGTGGCTGTTTGGAATTTAAGATAAGGTTTTTAAAATATATTCTCTCACAAAATTATTTTTTGTAAAGCCAGTGGGTTCTTCGTCCGTTTTCTGCATGAAGACTCAGATCAAACGTTTTATCGCTTACGGATCATGTGACGTACAGTTGCATTTTTCTACATCTTTTTTATCATGAACTAGTTGCAAACCCGGTGTTGCTCGGGTATTTAATTATTCCAGTCTGTAGTTGTACTGCTTTTCTCCCCTTCCCTTTTCTCTCTATCCATTTCCCCTCTCCCTCTCAGCCCCTCCACTCTCTCCCATCCGACCCTACCCTATCTTTCTATCTCCTCCTTCGCTTCCTACTCCTGCCTACGGAAAATTCTATAGATCTGTTAACTGTCAATGTGATTGGGAAAAGGTGTCTTAAGACACTCTCCACCACGCATCGTATGAAATCTTACACTGACAGTGATGTTTCTATTGTTTTGAAGGTAAGTGTGTAAAATTTCATGTTCAAATGTTTGAAGAGTTTAAGGGACGTAACTGCGGGGTCATCAGTCCCTAAACTTACAAACTACTTATGAACTACTTTATACTAGACGACAACACAGACATCAATGCCGAGGGGGGATTCGAACCCCCGACGGCAGAAGGCCGCGCGCACCGCAACACGGCATTCCAGTACGCGCGGCTATCCGCCGCGGCTGCAAAATTTCATAAAGAATGTAACAAAACTATAGATGTGTACGCAATACAAATACCCGAATACTCTACTTCCTATACAAAGTAGGAGGAGGAGAAGATGATGATGATGATGATGATGATGATGATGGTGGTGGTGGTTTCCCTGGCCGCAAAATTCACTGCACTTTACATTACTCTTGTACCTTAACGTGCTTGGTTTTAAAATAAATGATTTACTGATAGTTACGTAAACATATAAAAAAAATCGCAGATATGGCAGTTTTAAACACTATTTTTGATCATCCTTTACAGTCTTAAATATTTAAATCTTAGGTGCTGAAAATATGAATGAAACTATTACAAGAGACAAAAATGTTACCATCATGAAGAGTTCAACATTAACTTGCCGTTCCGTAAACTTATATTTGTCACACTGAAAGCTCTGAGGAAGTAACAAAACTATCTGTTCCTTTGAAGTTTAGTACAGTGGGGCATCCTCTGAAGCCACGTAGCTGTAATTCATGAGCAGCCGTCACTAAAATCATAGGTAAGATTTATGGTTCAATATGGCATATTCCACAGTATCGATTGAAAGCGCTCGCTTTAGCTTCAAGAAACGGCAGCTCGTGTTACTTTCCTTTTTAGATGTTATATAGTGTGCAAGTTCAACGGCTACAATAATAGGAGATGCAGGACTGTGAGTTTCGGATGGTTTCAACGCAACTGTAGCCTCAGTAACTTTGTAAAAAAAACTGTCGCACATTTCCTTCAAGCAAGAAATTTATCTCAATATAATAAGACTGTCTCCATCTTAGCTCGAAGTAGTAAATATATCTCCATTGGCAGACTTATGTAGAAGCGTCATCGTTTGATATCTTACCTATCCGTTATCCACTCCGAACAGCTCGGTCCACAATCACGAACGATATATCAACTGAACTTGCGTTTACCAAGAAAGAATAAAAACAAAACAAGATGAATACTATTTTAAGAAAACTAGTCCTTTTACAATGTATTTGAGATAAACTGTACCCATTAAGCAATACGTTCTATGCAGATATGGCAGGATACTTATGAAATAAAGAGTAGGGGTTGGTGAAAATGAAGCGAAGTGACACTAACAATAATAATAATAATAATAATAATAATAACATAACAATGACATTTAGTTCTGCGTCTTAATTATTATGGAGATATGCTACGCCAATTTTTCAAAGCAAATGGGATTTTGCGGACCACAAAATTGAAACCGAACATAATGACTACACCTCTCATAAATAAGGTGATAGTGTGTATAATTTTACGTCATGAAATACTGTAGTATAGTGTCTGTGCAGTGACTGGTAGTAAGAAAATATGAACGAACAGTGTAGCACTAGTAGTTCACATTATTAAATGATTTATTGGCAAAGGCAAACCCGTATAACCTTACCAGCATTGTGCATTAGGGAGTAAGTAAATGAGGTTGCACAAATGAATTATCAAATCAGAACTGGTCACTAGGAGTAATTAAATGAGGTTGAGCTCTCTTATGCAGAATGCAATTTTACTACGGATGATACACAAACGTAACTCCTTTCAGTCATCTTGATTTAAGTTGTGTGTTTTCTAAATTACTTGAGGCAAATTGCGGGATGGTTCCTACCGCAAGGTCACGGCCGAAATCCTGTGCTATCTTCAGCAAACTACGTCAGTAAGTATGTAAATGCTTGCATGCACAGGGAGTGAGTGTACTTTGACTTTAAAGAAACGTGTTAGAAGAATTTTCTCCGCTGTTTATTCTAGAACATGCTGCAGCGACCTCTCAGAGTATTTGGGTACCGGAATGTCGACACCTTCACTTCACATAATATATCGATTAACGTTATTTGTTCACAACCATTTTTTCTTCTCTCTCTTTAACGTGGGTTCCGAACCAATACAGCCAGAGGTGAAAGAAGTGGAAAGGGACAGATAAAAATCCTAGGACCCGGCGGGGATCGAACCCACGACCTTGAAATTAGTACTCTGGCACCCTACCACTGAGCAACCGAGGAGCAGAGAAATTCAAGTGTAATGTTTTGGATTAGTTTATAATTAGAATTGGCATCGTAACAAATAGCAAAGTAATTCACTGTGTTACATATTTATTTATTTCCACATTCCAGATATGTTCCATGCAGTAAAACTAACGTAGTGTAAGGCCACTGGGTGCAGAAAAGAGGTCGCAGACCCTCTTGTGACATTTGCCACTGCCGCTGCCAAGACTGGCTTGCATGCAAATACAAACCAGCAGGAGCAACTCTTATGCAATGAAGGATTAACAGTACGTGACACAACAGAACGAGTTTAATGCCGTTCGATTTCTTGGGTGTCTTGTGCAATAGCATGTAGAAGTGCTATTTCCGAGTTGCGATTGTCATCGGGGAACTTTCACGCGAATTGACGCGGTAAGAATCCCGAAATTTCATTGCACTGACCGGCCGTGAGAACATTCTTATGAAGGTTTGTTAGTACTGTCATTTTCATCAGTAACTAAGTACAGTGGCGTAACTACAGGGGGGATGAGGGGGATAGAACCCCTCCCCCAGAACCCGAAAAGAAAAGAGAGAGAGAGAGAGAGAGAGAGAGAGAGAGAGAGAGAGAGAGAGAGAGAGAGAGATAAAGAAAAAGAAATCGTATAACAGCAATCTGGCAAAGGTAAAGATTGGAAATTTGGGGTGTTTTACCATAAGCTTTCATTGGAAGGGAGCGAATTAGTTTCTTCAACGGGATTGGTAGATGGTAGTCTGTCTAGAAACTGACTAAAATTTTGCTCGTCAAGCAGATCTATCCCTCCCCCCCCCCCCCCCCCAAAACCAAGTCCTAGTTACGCCACTAAGTATACTGAAGTATTTGCTTACAAAAACCCTCATCGTATTCTGAGTTCATTGGTAGCCCTGGGGAAGCACTTGTTCGTTGAGAAATAAAAGAGTAATAAAAAAAACAGCAATCTTAACATAGGTCAGATATGTAATTCCAAGTAACCGTCATGCCTCACCCATTTTACGTGGTTCCTTCTAACTTCCAAACCTGCTTCTGATCCTCCACGTCTCTCCTCGCCCCCTTCCCCTCTCGGTCCTCATCAAAAGCGGCATTCGTGAATCAGGACCTGATTTCTGAAGGACGAATATCGGCGCAACAATTCCTTCTAAATTCTCACCCTTGACGTTAATGGTTTGTCTTAACTTATCTGGGAGTAGTCAGTCACAAGGATTCTTGTAAAATAATAAATAAATAAAAGCAACTGTACTGGATCGAACGGTGATAACTGTGTCTCCGAAGTGAAGGAATACATTGAAGCCGGCCGCGGTGGCCGAGGGGACTGAGGCGCTTCAGTCACGATCTGCACGGCCACTACGGTCGGGGGTTCGAATCCCCCCTCGGGCATGGATATTTGTGCCGTCCTAGTTCGTAAGTAGTTCATAAGTAGTTTGTAAGTTTAGGGACTGATGACCCCGTAGTTAAGTCCCATAAGCTTAACAAACATTTGAATTTTTCAATACATTGAAATGGGACCGGCTGTGCCGTAAATGCTCTTATTACATAAATTCATGTTTATCTTCAAGATTCGAATCCAACGTAGCAAAAGTTTTACTGAAGGTAAAAAGGTAAAGCAGTCAACAATCCACAGTGCTTTACTAGGCATGATCCTGTTTGGAGGTGGTATACCGTTGCCTTCCTCCGGCCCTGGAACTGACTTACCCAGCCAGTTACGTTAAACCTACAGTTTAACGTGGGTTTAGAAGCACGGCGCTACTCGATATTTTTCACATCTGTAGTATTGCGAGACGTGAAATAAGTGGAAAGTGACAGATAAAAAACCTAGGATCTGGTGGGGATCGAACCCGCGACTTTTGGATTCATAGTCTGCCACTTTACCATTGTGGTACCGAGCCACATTACTGTTTAGTCGAAAGTACAGCAGATTGTTGAGAGTTCTAAACTTGTTAGAAGTTGTGATGATTTTTTCCTTAATTTAAACGGAATGGCTTACTTTATTCACGTAATTAGTTTTATTGTATTTTTTTATTTGTGATACTTTGGCACATTTTCATGTTCTGACTAACTTTTTATTAGCTCTTATTTTTTCTTCGTATCATTCTTTATTCAAACTGCCTGTGACGCCTATAACCTGCCTATTGATGGCTAACGCAGTCACTGATTTGATTTTAAGGCATTATACATTAGCGTTTAATTACCGTGGAAATAGCGGTAGTGAATTTAGTTCTACCGTAGACTGTTGGCCGCGGTTTTCCGTATACATTCCACATCACGATGTGGCTTTAGGTTAAAAATGCTTCGTCTCGCAATTTCGTCACTAGTCACTTAAATCGGCACTCGACAAATAATCGCACATTCCCGTCACCGCGGCCGCTTCTAACATTGTTCCGAAGTTCGTGATTGCGTCGCTTCGAGCGGTGACCGTCAACCTATGTGCAACACCCTAGTGGAAAATGATCGTTGTCAGCTATCAAAACGAGCGAGGTGGCGCAGTGGAAACACACGAGTTGCATTCGGGAGGAATGTGGTTCAAATCAAATCCACCTCCGGCCATCCAGATTTAGGTTTTCCGTGATTTTCCTAAATCATTCCAGGCAAATGCCGGGATGGTTCCTTTCATAGGGCGCGGCCGATGTCCTTCCCCATCCTTAGTAAGAATCGACCAGAGCAAGTGCTTCGTCTCCAACGAACGCGCTGCCGACGGGACGTTAAAACCATAAGCTTCCTTCCTTCCTATCTTCCTTTCTTCGACTGTCAAGTACAAGGGAGATCGGAGAGTAACGCACAATATTTTATTTTTCTCCCCTGGTAGTGCAGCTGGAATGTTGAACATTGTGGACGATATAGACTGAAATTTTCTCTACATAGGGTTTTTTTTTTTTTTTTTTTTTTTTTTTTTTTTTTTTTTTTTTTTTTTTTTTGTTGCTCTAAGAGCAAAATAAAATGTTCAAATGTTGGCAGAGCTTATGGGACTTAACTACGGGGTCATCAGTCCGTAAACTTACAAACTACTCATGAACTAGCTTATTCTCAAGACGGCACAAACATCCATGCCAGAAGGGGGGGATTCGAACCCCCGACCGCAGCGGCCGTGCAGACCATGACTTGCACGCCGCAGACCGCTCGGCCACTGCGAGCTAAGAGCAGACGCCTGGACTACGAAACAAATATGGTACGGATGTTGCCACTGTCGTCAACTTGGGGGAGCAGCAAAATGTAGTCCGATATTTGTATGCCAAACGGCATAAACTTAGCGTGGGACTAACGCGGCTATATGGAAAGAAGCGATGTCTCCAGGTTATGAACATTCTTGCAAGAGGGCCGTGCGAACTAAATTCGCCGCGTCACGTCCTGGGTGGCCGGAAACTGACTGTCGGAGGCATTGAAATAGCAATTTTTAACGACCTGCATATTCAACTGCGAACCTTACTGCAATAGTTGACGAACTTCACAATGCTCGCGCCCGTTGTTGATGCTCCTGTTCGTGTGCAAATCGTCAAAATTTGGTTGAAGGTGCTGTAGCATCCATCATGCAGTCCGGACCTTGCACCATCGCTTTTTCATCTGTTAGGTCCCACGAAGAAATTCCTGCCTGGCGACAAACGTGAAAGTGAAATCAATAGTCCGCAGATGGCTATACTCCAAGTAAACGGACCTCTTCCAACAGGGCATATTGAAACCGGTAGCACGAGGGGAGAAATGAGTTGGGAACCTTGTATCTATACAGAAATGTTGGTTAAAAATAGAAATAAAAAACAAAATGTCTTTAAACCTAAGGGACGAAACTCTTATGATCATCGGTACCAAAACTTGCAAACTAACTTACGCTAAGGATAACATACACAGGATAACACACACACACACACACACACACACACACACACACACACACACACACACGAGGGAGGACTGTAACCTCCGGCGGGAGTGACCGCGCAATTCGTGGCATGGGTGTTGGAACACAGGACCATTCCCGCGCGGTATAGTGGGAATAAGTTTTCTCACCTATTAATTTTTTCGTAACGAAACTATTCTGCGTTAGTTTCCTTTCTTTCCTTGTAATTTTAGCCGGCCAATTCATGATACCTTACATAGACTATTCCTAACATGTGCGACCATAGATAGCAGCTATGTCAAGCCATCTTCTTTGGTTACGACGATTACATAGAACATTTTAAACAAAATTCCATAAAATTCATACCGTAAAACACAACGAGTGGTGTAACTTCAAAATTTATTAATTTATTTATTTATGCGGCAAAGGTGCCAATAACATTTCGAGAGCTAAACTGCCCACACTTCTTTCGCATACATTAATTCAGCCGTACAAAGTTAAAAGGAAAGGAATGAAGCGCGGTCTGGTTCATTGACAATGAGGAACAGGTCTTTAAGAGGAACAGGCTACTACCTACAGCCGTTGCTGCTTCCATTAGTCACTAATTTTCGTACAGTAATGTGGGTCTCAGAGCATCGGAACAAGTTCGAGATCACCGGTTATCATTAACTACGGACTGCACCGCCCTTTCAATTGTATACAGCCTAAACAAAGTTTTACACTCTATAAAATGTTTCTCTTCGAGTGATTTGATATGTCTGTGTACTCATCTTTTGGATTCTGGCGCTTCCCTCACTTTTAGAGAGAGAGAGACTCATGAATGTTGTGAAGCACCGATCACGGAATTACCAGACTGAACAGGATAAACCAGTAGAGGTTGTTGGCACAGACAAACCAGTTCAAGGCGGCGAAGTGCGTAATGTGTCGGCGTCTGTGACATAAAAAGACGCACGCCCGGGCTCTTAGAGAAAGTAGGCAGTGCACTTGCCCGATCACTCGCCACCGCTGCCAGTATTACTCTTTTGCATATAACGTAATTTCAGTTTATGTAGGTAGACCATCACCAATTTCCATATTCTGACAGCATTCTAAGATGATCTGTTTAATTGTACGGCATCGATATTATATGCTCGTAACCTTTTTTGCGCCACCAGATTCACCACCTAGTGTGCATTACGTGACTTGCTTCTTGTATTTTATACTCGGTGTAAAATGTAAAATTCTACCTGGTAACTATTAGTAACCGGTTAATCTTTGCTTACCATACCCTTCCTAACCACTTTTTAATCTGCCTTTACTGGAATGGGCGCACATACCAATGGGAGGACAGCTATTCTACCCTTCCTCCCTCCCCCCAAAAAAAGCTTACTCTCGGGAAAAGGGAAGAAAATAGTTTACAAAGGGTATTTTCCTTTAAAAGATTTATATGAAAGTTATTATTTTAGAAAAAGGCCGAAGTTCTCAGTAGGGTCGCAACTAGACCTACATTGTGGCCAGTTATAAGTCGACATTCGTTCTCCAAAACAGATCCCAGTTCTTGCCGCCCCTCTCCCGTCTAAGTAAATATCATACGGGCTCTCTTTCTCTTCTTCACTGCATCAGTTACAATAAAATCTATTCTCAAGATTTCATTTTTGTTCTTTCGGCGTAACTCTCTCACTTTAACTGTTAATCGTTCTTAATACTTCCGAGGATTTGATGGTCAGCGCCTGGACTTCAATTTAATACAAAGAGTGGGATTACCACCTCAAAAAATTAATAAAAAAAGTTGAGTGAGTTACGAATGGCGTTAAGAATAAAAAATTAAGTTTCATATAATTGCGTAGCATCTTGAAAACGCGAGGTTGGTTGTTTCTGGGTAGATGCAACCTTTTTTCTTATAATTGCATTCTATATTAACACATTAAAATGTTAAATGACAAAAACTGAATTATAACATTACTTGTAATAATTTCTAACTGTAACAAAATAAAATTATTCATCTATGAAAACGCGAAATATTGTTACACGAAAAAAATTTATACACGTATACAAAATTTATCATTTTGTATTTAAAAGTAATCTCTAGAAATAAATTTCTTGTTCTTAATAGTTTCACGTTCTCCAAATAAGATTTCTTTATAATTTTTTCAGACGTGCATCTTAATCCTTTAGGAAACTGCTGTCCTTTCAGTGACGACCTCTATGTATAAAACTGAATGTTTGTCCTCTATGAATTGCTAAACTATTCGCCCGATTGCATTAAAGTTTGTTGAGTTGTGCTCCGTAGGTCCACGAAGTTTGCTGTGGCGAAAACAAAAGTGTACGACACATAGTTCTGGAGATACCATAACGATGCGTGAAACTGTGATGCATCAGGAATAACATTTTGCTTTATTACGACTTTACCACTGAACCTATTCAAAACTCATTTCGCTAACGTATGAAAACTGAAAATATATAAAACCAGGGGGGCGTTTTCTATGCGACGTTCTACCACGATTTCAATGCATTCGATCAAGAACTTTTGGGGATGTTCTTGATTTACCGTTTTGAAATTTTGACAAAACTTGTAATTCTAACAAGGGCATGGCGGGTATCCTGTAACTATGAAAGCCGGTTGCCTGTTAGGTAAAGCAAACCTTGCCGAAGATCAAATACAACGATAAATGTCTATTTATTATTCAACTAACCATTTCAGAATATTGAGAGTATTTTTTTAATCTCACTGACGTTTTCTATCAAAAACTGACGAAAAATCCATTTCAGGGATTAATCTGCACAACGATACCATCGGCAAGCACAGCTACGAGTATGCAGTGGACTGCGGGTGCCGGCAGGTCAGCACTATTGGATTTCGCTCCACAGGCGCCTAAGTCCGCAGTGACGACTTCCAGCTCCGTGTCGTCTTACGTCAAGCACCTATCAGTCTAATTACTTTATTGATGCACGTCGTGTATAGCACCTCTCACCTTCTATAGCGGGTTCAAATGTTCGTATATCTATCGGACCAAACTGCGTGGTCATCAGTCCGTAGCTTACAAACTACTGAAACTAAGGTAAACTAACCTAAGGACACACACACACACACACACACACACACACATATGCCCAAGGGAGTACTCGAACCTCCGACGGCGAGCAACCGCGCGCTCCGCAGCGAGGCGCCTTACACCACTCGGCTACTCCACCGTGGCTCTATAGCGAGAATTTCATCGCTAATACATTCGTTCTACAAAGTCAATTTCATGCAGCCACTTCCAACTGGGTTCAGTATAGAACAGCAAAGCGTAAATTACAACAGATTCAAATCTCACATACACCTTAGGTCCAATCAAATGGTAACGTTTACTAATGGAAGGAACCGTTACTAGTACTGATTCGTTTAGGAAAGTACTACTATTCACTGGTACTGAAAGGAGTATAAAACTGTCATTCCCATGTCGAGTGCACATACGCGTGTGTCAGCAATTACTATCATACTTGGTTCATATATTCCTTACTGTCAGGATAAAAATCAAGAGGTATGACGTCATAAAGATTGAGATGGACAAAAATACCGGTGCTTAGGGAATAACGAGACTTTATTCGTCCACTATTTGAGAATGAAAGCATTTAGCGATTTTCAACAAACATACACATATTTCCAACCTGCATGAAACTATTTTCATACATCGCCGACAACTCCAAAATGATGAGTGGAAGTGTCCAAAGCTTAGTATTTTCCGCTGATCATGCATTGAAACTACGGTATTCGCTATGACGTTACAATTTATTATTTCTACATAATTAACTGCATTCACAAAATATTTTAAACACAGTGTGCAGATGGGCTATAGCATGTATCTTCGGAATCTTATCATAATACGACGCTTCAGGAGGTGTGTCAAACTATAAGGTTCATGAAAGAACACTTCAACATAAAAGAGATTTTTATTTATTAAGTCTTTACTACTAAACTATATTCGCGACAGATTTTCCAGCAGTATTAACTTGTTCCACTTAATGCACCTTCAAAATATATCACAGGACAACTAACAGGAGATATGGCATCATGAACAATGAGAGGCATGGAAAAAAAATTACATCAAGCCTCAAGTTGTAATTTACTACGACTTACTACTAAATACATTCGCAACACATTCTCCACACATATTCCTAATACTCAACTGTACGTTTCTAGAAAATTTATTATGGAACTGGAAATTGTTCAGGAGATATGACGTCATACTGATTAAAGATTTAATGCCGAAATTAGTTACAAATATACTTACAATGGACAGAGACTGGGGCAGAAGAAAATGGACGGATGTGGAAGACGGAGATGGATTAACTTAAGAACTGAATAAATACACACACCTGAGCAACTACGGGTAGTAAGGCTAGATTGTACTATTAGCCACTGAAAACGGCAGTGATGGTTTAAACACCTACATCTACATAAATACTCTGCAAATTACACTGAAATGCATGGCAGAGGGTTCATCGAACAGCGTGCGGGAAGGAGAAACACCTGAATCTTACCGTTTTCCATCTGATTTATTTCATTATGCTGATCATGTCTCGCTATGTAGGCAGATGTTAAAGTATGTTCGCAATCGGAAGAGGATGTTTGTTGAAAGGAATGTCGCAAATCTCGTCGAGGCGAGTAATGCATTACTTTTAAAGATTTCCATCGCAGCTCGAGCATCATTTCCATTACACTCTCTCCCCTATATCGCGATAACACAAAACGAACTGCCCTTCTCTGAACTTACTTTATATCCCCCGTCAGTCCCACCTAGTGGAGATCCCACAAAGGGCAGCAGTATTCCAAAATAAGACGCACAAGTGTAGTATAGGCAGTTTCTTTAGTAAAAATGTTGCATCTTCTAAGTACTCTGTCAATGAAGCTTTGGTTCGCCTCCCTACAACATTTTCTATGATTTCTTTCCAATTTAATTTCTTCGTAATGTTATTCCTAGGTATTTAGTTCAATTTAAGGCCTTTAGATTTGACTGATTTATCGTTTAAATGAAGTCAAAGAATTTCTTTTAGTTCTCATAGGGATAAATTCAAATTTTTCATTAATCAGGGTCAATTACCAATTTTTGCACAATGTAGGTATCTCATCTAAATCTTTTTGCAGTTGCTTTTAATCTTCTGGTGACTTTACTAAGCTATGACAGCAACATCCTCCAACGTTCTAAAAGAGTTGCCCACATTGTCTCTTAGATGGTATATTAAGACAAGGAACAGTAGGAACCCTGGAACAGAACACTTCTGTTTTACTCGGTGACTATCTGACAAGAAATAACTTATCCAGTCGTATAACTGAGATGATATTCCATAAGCACGCAAATTGATTAGAAGACGCTTGTGAGGTACAGTGTCTAAAGCCTTCCGAAAATCTAGAAATATGGAATCGATTTGAGATCCCCTGTCGAAAACACACAAGAGCGATACTTTCTGGATCAGAGTACATTGAATTTACATGGTTCCGGAGTACGGACTTAATTTTTTGTATGAAAAACTTTATGAACATTCATCGTTTTCGACAATGACTTCTTAAATTTGACATATTGGATAGAAGAACTGAGTTTATTGACAGAGCGATCCAACAAGGATGCTGTTTTTGCTGACCTAGGTCCTGAACCCTAAAAAACCACGATATGCACAGGTTCCTCTTTAACAACCGTACCGAAGCACGGGCATATAAGCTAGTTACTACATAATCTCCTAATCACCTTTTCTTAAAATATAAAATGAAATAAGACTGCACGAAATGATTTTTGCTTTAATTTTTGGCTTCTAAATTCTCGATTATACAAAGAGCGATAATTTACACATATTGATCATTGTCAGTTAGCAAGTTGTTCATTTGCAATAATCTACTCGCTACTACTACTACTATTAATAATAATAATAATAATAATAATAATAATAATAATAATAATAATAATACCGACATTAAAATAACGCTGAAGTAAACTACAGTCTGTTTATAAACAACTGAATGTACAGTAAGCTAGAAACTTGCAGAGTAATTCTTTTTTCACGAGTATTACCTATTTCCTCACTCCTATAAATATTAATAAGTAGTCCACATTCCCCGGTTTCGACAGATGCTTTCTAGAGATTTCGTTTAGTTATAGTCAAACGCTGAAACTGGTAATTCTCTCAAACGTTTCAAACCGGTAAACTATTTGCCACATTTCCACCTAGTTGGGATTTGGCTGTCAACAGAGTTCTAGAACATTTCTCCTTGTCCACGAAGCATTTTAAGGGAAGAAGAACAAGAAAGGAAAGAAAAGCCATATTTTCACACTGCAAACATTGCCTATACGTAACTGAAACCAACGGGTACAAATAATAAGTGACATCACTTCTCCCTCCAGAGCGAATAACAACTGACAACAGAGCTCCATTGTATCATGATTTCAGTAACAGCCCATTCCTATCATTTCTTGCCATATACTAAATCCAACAGTGTGATAAATGTGGACCTCATCAGACGCGGAAACATCTGGAAAGTAATAACAGAAGAGGAATAATTGGAATGTCAGGGTCAAAGATTATCACTTGAAAACTATCGCAAGCAGCTCTTGTGAAATTTAAAAACTCTTAACGCAACAAAACAAAGCGCCGGACGATGACATCTGCTGGAATCTTCTAAAAAACTAAGGTCAAATACGTTTTCCACATGCTATCTTTAAACCACAGTTTAAAAGGATCATCTTTCCTACGAGAGCTTTCAGCCACGGCTAAGTGTGCGTTGCAATTTAACTCTCTGGTGCAGCCCAAAGTTATGTTTATAAATGCTCTACATGTCAATTCGAGCGCCGTTTCCAATTCAATTAGCACTGAAGTAAGCCGAACAGGCAGTGTTGCCCACTCAGCCGATTATCGGTAGATTTAAAAAGCACAAAACCTGAAAATATTCATGTATAGCCGGCAACAGAATATGTGGCAGTTTTCTCGTATTGCTGTATTTGAAAAAATCGAACACAAATTATTAAAATTAATTAACGTAATGCATGCTGTTAAAATATTAACGTTCCAACACGACACACAATAGAGTTAATAATGAAGTTAATATTCTAAATGGAGTTTTAGTATAGATTTTGTTTAACAGTCAGTATTCTGATTATTACAGTCATCTGCGTGACGTCTGGCACAATAATACGAACTGATGCGGTATCACGAGTTTATAGGACACACAATCGCACTCTGCAGAGCTGTTACAACCGTTCTTAAATTCAGAAATACACTGGCAGCAGTCTCTCATCGTTTTTAGTGTTTTTTTCCTCTTTTTATTCAAAGTGCATAACCCTGAATACTTATTTTCTAATAGAGTTACTTTTACATTCAAAATTCGTATGTCAGGAGAAACATAGTAATGATATCAAATGTTAATGTTCAGTAATCCAATAAGAAATCTTATCCAAATACAAGAGAAGTGTACCTTTAACGTAGGGTACTAGCACCATATAAAGAAAGGTAGTAGCGCGTATTGTGTGGCGACCAATGACTGTCATACCAAACACATACGACAACGGAAACGCATTCAGCTGGCACACGAGTTCCAACAATCTTGAAAGAGGCCGCGGAGTACCAACTCTATCAAGCATGTGAAATACGATTGGCGAAAGGATAGTTAAACAGACGGCACGTTCGAAAGTACCTCGTGCTCATAGAGACAGCAACGTCTTCAAGAAGTGTATGCTTCTACGGTTTATGACGAAACTATGTCTCATGTCGTGCTCATGGATTGACTCTTACAAAATATTACAGATAGCAACAAGGGACTTTGAAGTTTAATACACGAAGTTTGGACTTCAAGTTTATCAGTCATCACTGTACTTCACAACACCGAGTTGAACATTGCTTGCCGGCCGCGGAGGCCGAGGTGACTGAGGCGCTCCACTCACGGTCAGCACGGCCACTACGGTCGGGGGGTTCGAATCCCCCCTCGGGCATGGATATTTGTGCAGTCTTCAGTCTTAGCTAGTTCATAAGTAGTTTGTAAGCTTAGTGACTGATGACCCCGTAGTTAAGTCCCATAAGTTGTACAAACATGTGAACATTGCTTTATCTAATAAACAAAAATGTATGTATGTTCGTCTTTTATGCGCCGTCATACCGTTCATACGCTTGCTATCAAACTTTGCACACTTGATCTTCAAACCACGAAGAACGTAAAATTCTGCATGGCATATGGAAAAGGGAACTTTAAATACTTTTACTACTGCTTTATTCCGATCTTGATGAAAGCTTGAAAATATGAGGACCATCACCGTCTACCCAAGGGCACTTTTACACGGTTGACCGCGAGCCAACTGCATTGAGCTACTTCAGCCCACGTTACACTGAGTGAAATGGGAACTGACGAGAGCGCTCATGCGCGGACGTTTCGGCTCCCTGCAGCTGAAATGTTCAAATGTTTGTATAGTCTATGGGACTTAACTACGTGGTCATCAGTCCCTAAACTTACAAACTACTTATGAACTACTTACGAACTAGGACGACACAAATATCCATGCCCGAGGGGGGATTCGAACCCCCGACCGTAGTGGCCGTGCAGACCTTGACTGGAGCGCCTTAGTCTCCTCGGCCACCGCGGCCGGCCCTGCAGCTGACTTTTCAGCTGTCAAGTAAATCTCCCGTTACTCGCGTTACAGAGATTCAAAAGCGAGCTTGCACTCGGGAGTGCGTAGGCCGAACTGGCGGCTTTCGGCGTATGTGTTTCTCAATTGACAGGTTGCTGCAGAACCGAAAAAGGAAAGAAACTGGTTTCTGTGTTTGATGTGAAACAATTTATAAGTGAAATGCAGACAAGAGCAGCAATTCAATATGTCCGGAAACGCTAAATTTCCATGTTAGAGCTCATTTTAGTATTTCTCTTTAAATGTAAATTGAAATAATTCGTGCAGACAATTGTCAACACTCCAAATTGTTTCGTTAGTATGTACTGTACTTCCTCGATTCACCGCCAAATGGCCCAATTGAAGGAAGGTAATGTTGACTTCAGTGCTTGCGTTGACATGCGACTCATTGATCTACAGTACTAGCATCAAGCACATCACCACGTAGCATCAACTGGTTAGTGTTCATCACGAACGTGGTTTTGCAGTCAGTGCAATGTTTACAAATGCGGAGTTGGCAGATGGCCATTTGATGTATGGATTAGCATGAGGCGATAGCCGTGGCGCGGTACGTTTGTATCGAGACAGATTTCCAGTACTGGAGCACGTTATCATGATTTCATACGGGATACTCTATCTGTACTGCTAGAACATGTGCCTTTACAAGTACGACACAACATGTGGTTCATGCACGATGGAGCTCCTGCACATTTCAGTCGACGTGTTCGTACGCTTCTCAACAACAGATTCGGTGACGGATGGATTGGTAGAGGCGGACCAATTCCAGGGCCTCCACGCTCTCCTGACCTCATCCCTCTTGACTTTCATTTATGGGGGCATTTGAAAGCTCTTGTCTACGCATCCCCGGTACCAAATGTAGAGACTCTTCGTGCTCGTATTGTGGACGGCTGTGATAAAATACGCCATTTTCCAGGGCTGCATCAGCGCATCAGGGATTCCATGCGAGGGAGGGTGGATGCCTGTATCCTCGCTTACGATTTTGAACATTTCCTGTAACAAAGTGTTTGAAGTCACGCTGGTACGTTCTGTTGCTGTGTGTTTCCATTCCATGATTAATGTGATTTGAAGAGAAGTAATAAAATGAGCTCTAACATGAAAATTAAGCGTTTCCGGACACGTGTTCACACAACATTTTTCTTTCTTTGTGTGTGAGAAATGTTTCCTGAAAGTTTGGCCGTACCTTTTTTAACACCCTGTATATTTATTCTAATTTACTGGGACACGTGGGTACCAGAAATTTTAAACAGTACATGTGCTTTTAATCGCTACCTAACTATAATTTGCTGATGCGCCGTTATTAATAAACGTATTTAAAATCTCTTAGTAGTTCGGTTAATAAATTGGTAGGTCGGTTTGTAAGGTTAAAAATCTAAAATTTTAGTAACCAACACTCGTACTATGTGTGCCACTTTAAATTTTAAATATATAATGAATGGGCCTACGAGTATTCGTCAATGATAATTGAGGCTTAAGTGAAACAGGGTGGCACCATCACTTTCTCTTCGAATTCTTCGTCTTTTTTTTTTTTTTTTTTTTTTTTTTTTTGGCGGCTATAAGTTGTACTTACAGCCTACTGTGGTACGACTGACCGGTAAGCAGCTGCGGTGTGAGGTGAGAGCCACAGAGCAGCTCGCGTGAGCCAGCGGCTGACATGTGCGCTTATATCGCAAGCGAAAAAATCTTTCCCAGAGATACTAAATGTTGGCATTAGGCAAAGATCTAAAACGTCCATGCAGTGCGGATGTAAAGTTGGCAGCAGACGACGTTGTTCTTAGTATTTTACATACACTTGCAACAGAAATTAAATTTATTCTGTTGGGATCTTAGTTAACCTCACACACTGGAATCGTGATATATTCAGGAACAAACTACCAAATATTGGTGACAAGTAAAGAACATCGGGCTAAGCACTCTCTCGGAAATCGTGATATATTCGAAACTAAGCAGCAAAATATTGGAGAAAAACAAGAAATATCAGCCTGTGCCGGCCGCGGTGGCCGAGGGGACTGAGGCGCTCCAGTCACGGTCTACATGGCCACTACCGTCGGGGGTTCGAATCCCCCTCGGGCATGGATATTTGTGCCGTCCTTAGTCTTAGTTAGTTCATAAGTAGTTTGTAAGTTCAGGGACTGATGACTCCGTAGTTAAGTCCCATAAGCTATACAAACATTTGAACATTTATCAGCCTGTCCATACCCTCGGAAATCACGAGATATTCGGAAATAAATAGCCAAATCTTTCTGACTAGCGAATAGTGTAGGCCTAAATGTCATTGCTACTCATTTCACTTACTGTACCAGTAATTTAAACGTTCGCATAGTTTTGTTTCCAACCATATTGTCGGAAACCACAACATATTTGGAACAAAGTCAAATATTTGCGAGAAGGAAGAACACAAATGTCATTGCATCGTACCACTTGCAGCAGTAATTTCATTCTCCGTTCTTCAGTCACACATAAATCACCAAATCGATATTACTAACTCCTGAGACAGCACATAAGATTACTGAATAACTTAATACTGTTATGTGAATAAGAAAAACCCACAAAGTGTTGTGGATAAATAACTCCTACAATGTGTTACAAACGATACGATTAAAAAAAATTATTAGGAGGTTTTGAACACGGTACCTCTTGCTTGGTAATCCACTACTCTACCCATTGCGCTACAGCAACTCGGCACAATTTGGCCCTTTATGATTTAGTACCAGTTCCCACATGTTTGGTTCTCAAAGTTAATATGATTTTAATTAAATTGATCCAGAGATGATTTTGTAATTCATCTTTAATCCGCTGTAGGCCTGAAACGGTTTACTGCGAGTTATAAAACAAAAACTGTGATATATACGGCAAATCAAGATGGCGTCTGTGACATAGAAGGAACAAGTGAATATCGTTTTCAAGTCTCTTTCCAAAGTCGTCGTTCATTGGCTAATGTAACAGCGAATTTCATTAGAGGGAAGAAATTTTTGCTTGGGATATAAGAACTCCTGCGACTGACTGCTGCGAGCCGCTAGTCAGCTATCGTGGGCGGCGAGCTGCAGCCTCCCTAATATTAATACAATCCATGACAGAGCGTACTTAAACATCACTATGACAGTTAACAGATTTGTATAATTTTTCACACATGAGGAGGTGCAGGAGATCGACAGACGAGGAGGTAATTAGAAAAAGGTGAAGGTGGGAGGGGAGATGATGAGATGAACAAAGATGGGGAGGAGAGGGGGAGATGGGCACAGAAAGATGGAAAAAGATGGACAGAGAGAGAAAAAGGAAAGGGGGATGGGCTAACTTAAGACAAATAAGTAAGTACCCGGGCAACGCCTGATGTGCAGCTTGTTTATAATAAACTGGTAAAAGCCCAGCAGCCAACAGAATTGACTGCTGGTCTAGATATTATGAATTATGATTAAGAATATCTGCGCAAAGGCGTCTGCTAATTCAAACTGAATTACCGTGGGAAAGCGGCGAGGGTGTCCCTTTGTTTACTGCCCCACGGGGTTTCCCCCTTCTAAACTACTCAAAGTGGAGTGCAATGGAGAAAACCACTGGCCGTTCATTAATTATTTTAGCCACCGCTCGCTCAATAAATAAAGGTGATTAAAATAATGAAATGTTAATTTAGATGTCAAAGACTTCTTTGTACACAAGATTTCTTGAGCAAATCTTTCCATCTTTATTAAGCTCTCCTTGCAAAGGACCATCAATAATTTTTAACTTTTCGCACTTTCTTTCACGGGCTCTTTAACAGGCATAATAAAGTTGACCATGTCTGAATGCAGGCTCAGGTAAAAAAAAAAAAAAAAATGCCAACACGCTTGAGCGTTTGCCCCTGAGACTTATTGACGTTCATAGCAATGGCAAGTTTTACAAGAAATTGTCTGCGAATCAATAGGAACGGCAATCCTGTTTGAGATGGAGCCAAGTCAATTCTGGTAATGACATGAATTCCACCTTAAGAGGAGCCAGTCAAAGACTTAGCTATTATAAAATTATTTTTTAGTTGGATAACCTCTAGTCTTGTTCCATTGTAAAGACCCCTTCTGGCGTTTAGTGCGAAACATGGATGTTCTTACATTGGTGTTAAGTTCTCTAAAACATCAACACATTGGTGGTATGAATACAATTTAGGACAATCGGTACCTCCATCCTGAAGATTCAACTGGATTCTCTAACAAAATTCTGATAAGGTTGACAACACTGTGATCAGGCCCTTTCGCGCGTTAATTCAAACGCCCTGCCAGAGCCGATGTTGCTAAAACTGTTCACTGGGTCAGCTACAACTGAACACACAAATAATAGTAGCGCGTTGACTGAGGTTTGTTGAACCTAACTACCGTCCAACGCACGTTTGAATACGCACGCTCAATGATTCAATTAGCTAATTACATCTAGAACGGTGCAGCATTTTTTTTTCTCTCCTCAGCACAACCTACCTTGCAAAGCATTTACAAAATCTGTGCCTGTTTCTAACCACAGTGTTGATGTTATAAATTAAAAGTTACCAACCGCGTTCTTTTGCCTGTAGTCTATGCGAACGCTAACCTCAGGAACTACCCAAGCGATTTTGATTTGCTTTCCACTAACAAAGGATTGTGTGTATACAGGGTGGTCGGAAATCCCAGTTACAAACTTCTGGGACTTGTAGAGGGTAGTGAGTACATAACATGTTGAACAGGAACCCATGTCCGGATACGTATCGTTTCCGTTCTACGTTTCAATTCAGACGTCTAACTCGTCAACGTCTGCTTCGGGATAGAGAAACGTCTCAAGAGTTCCCTGTCCTGGTATGCAACAGGGATGGAGTGTACCAGAACAGCCGGCCGCGGTGGCCGAGGGGACAGAGGCGCTTCAGTCACGTTCTGCACGGCCACTGCGGTCAGGGGTTCGAATCCCCCCTCGGGCAAGGATATTTGTGCCGTCCTTAGTCTTAGTTAGTTCATAAGTAGTTTGTAAGTTTAGGGACTGATAACCCCGTAGTTAAGACCCATAGACTTTACAAACATTTGATCATTTGTACCAGAACATGCTTCTGAGGTACAATGCGTGTAACGACGTTGGTGGTCGCCACATCGAGTCACTGTTCTAATGCATCAGTACGTTGCGGCTGGTACCGTGGATGCTGGGCTCTTGTTGTTGTCGACTATTGTAAACTATAAGCTGTAAATTGTAATGAAAATGCGTAAGTAGTAACGAAACGATTAAGTATTATTTTCAAATTGTTTGCAACAACTGTACTGGGTCACGCCTAATTACATTCCTCAAATAGGAGTGGATAATCATCTGAATTGAAACCGTCGTGGAACGGAAACGATACGTTTCCGGACACGAGTTCCTATTCAATATGTTATGTACTCACTACCTTCTACAAGTCCTAGAAGTTTGTCACGGGAATATCCGAGCAACCTGTATAACTTACAAAGCCACACAATTGTCCCTTGCGTAACCAGGGCGGCTCGCTAGTCAAGCGGCAAATAAAGTGGAAGGAACGTAGGAGTTTAACGACCCGTCAATATCGTGGTCATTAATGACAGAGTACACGCTTGTATTCATTTTTGCTGTAGATAGGTAAGGACGTCGACAGTGTCCTTTGGAAGGAACCATACCGGCATTTGCCTGGAGTAATTAAGGGAAACCACAAGCAGATAAGTTGTTTGGCGAAAACACAGTATTTCCTTACGATAAAGTTTTTAAGGATAAATCCTATACATATTTTTTTCCGAGCTAGCTAAGAGATTTTGTAACATTAAGTTTACAATATTTGTTGTGCATCCCACTTCGGGAGTTCTGGAGAAACTGACGTAAATAACAATATGCAACGTAATTGTCTGAGCGGTCGTCCGATTCTGACGTCACATCGCAGACCCATTCACCTAATTATATCTGATAATCGACGTTTTTTGCTTCCGTTATTGCCGTGATCGCTGATTATCTTGGATTTCTCGTAATAATGATTACGGATGGAAAGGAGAAGAGAAAGTACATCTCGTTCGCCAACTTCAGAATGTTCAGAAAGTAAAGAGGCAGCTCTCTTGAAGACGCTCGACAAGAAGCTGATGTGTGTCGGTGAAAACACTGCAGGCAACAAGACATTCACTTCAGTGCGGCAAAGACGCGGTTAAGAGCTGTGTAAACTTGCTTGAGTTGTTGCAGCCACTTTCTAGAGACGCGTTTTAAACATAACAGTTACTAGTGAGCACCTGAAGCATCCCATCTCATAATATCATTAAATTCAATTCAAAACACTGAGCTCGCTTCCAATCCTTGCAAAAAGTAACTACTACCACTCTTTTATTTCTGCTGCATTTCATTCAATCATGATTACTCGCACGTATCAAAAGAGGTTTCTCCCCCTCCCCCAACTTTGACTTGTGACTCACAAATCATGTAGTTCTTCAGAACCTTTTTTTTTCTTTCCTTTCTTAATTCCTCATCCCATTTTATGATCGCCTTTAGTTTGGTGATACATCTGATTTTCTTCGACAATCTGCAATTGCACAGTGTAGAGCGGTGATCATAAAACTTTCGTCTTCTCTTGTTTACAACGTCTGTGATGCTCTCCTTCTGTTTACAACTATCTTCATTGTGCCTCTTACTCATTGTATCATCTTTTTTCCGCGGTCCCAGGATCGCTCAAAAATTTTGTCTACCCTACTTTTTTACACCGGTTTTCTTACTCAGCGTCGGGCATTCTGTGCTTCTGGCTGAAAACCCGCGATGCAGTCCAATTTATTTACGACCAGATGCGAGGTTTTCTTGTTGACATTTAACTCGCGCACGTGACTATGATAAGAGCACTGATTGTGTAATGTCATGTAGCTGATGCCACTGTCTTACTAACAAGAACAAGAAGATGTTTGTGTTGAGAATGACGACGATGAGATTGAGAAGAAACGACGCACAGGAATGGCCAAGTGGTTCTAGGTGCCATGTCGGGGACTGTAAGATTCCAGTCCTCCCTCTTTGTGTGTGTGTGTGTGTGTGTGTGTGTGTGTGTGTGTGTGTGTGTGTGGTGTTTTCTTAGGTTATATCACGTCAAGAATTAATATCCATATTAAATGCAGGTATCGCTTTTATAAATATGGCTTGGGTCTATCGTCTGAAATAAATGAGATGTGGCTTCTTTGGTTTACTTAATTTTTTTCCCACACAGAAATATTTTTAAAGTGTCACAACTGAATAAGTTGTGAGAGCACGGGCTATTTCAGGCGGGTTCTCTAAAGTTGTTACCACAACAGGCTGGTAATCATTCCTAATATTGAGGAAAGAACACATCAATTTTTATGGCGTCACAGCCTACACAAATCTGGTTTATGCTAACTACTAATATTCCGGTTAAACATTATAGAAAAACATTTAGTCAAACTGCACGGAAAGAAAGGCTATCAGCAAATTACAGAGGAAAAATTATGACGGTAATTTCAGAAAATAATTTTTGGCATCAAGATAGCTCCCAACAATGTACATATTACGTTCATTTAAAATAATTCATTCTGGGGCAAACTGCGGATTTAATGTTACACTAAACAATTATTTATTAAAACACTTGTTTGCTTCTATATTTTAACTTCAGTAACATATATATTAATCACCATACATCAGTAATTGCGGCCCCAGGAGAAAACTATGTGCACTCTGTAAAAACATTCAGACCGATACGTATGACACTATCAGAAAATAAAAAATGATCGTAACATGAAGGAATGTTTTTTTATAGTTAAGCAGAGTACTTCTTTCTGAACAAGGCATTCCATGATAATTACCATGCACCAAAGTATATGCGCAATTACCTACGAATATTTTTATCTAAGATACTTTGTTATATTGATATTTAAATTTTTCATTCAGATTAAAATTTTTAGGGTCACCCCAGGGGACGTTAAAGTTAGTTTAAACAGTTTGTAAGGTTACAGACTGATGAGAACAGTAGTTTGGTACCGTAGATTTATCAAAATTTGAACAATGAGGAGACACGTACGCTAGTGTTGAAGAGGGGACAACGGGGAAGGGTCGCTGCCATCCGACGGACGGATCACCATCAACGGTATCAGTTACTTCAATGCCTGTGACGTTTTAACTGTGTGTGTAATGTATTTACTGTGCAAAAATGTTCAAATGTTTGTTAAGCTTATGGGACTAAACTACGGGGTCATCAGTCCCTAAACTTACAAACTACTTATGAACTAGTTAACACTAAGGACGCCACAAATATCCATGCCCGAGGGGGGATTCGAACCCCCGACCGTAGTGTTGTTGTTGGTGGCGGTGGTGTTGGTTTCTGGAAGGGACTAAACTGCAACGGTTATCAGTCCCTTGTTCCAGTCTTAGAGATAAAACATGATGTTAAGCGTTCCGAAATAAGTGCGTTAACATGTCACAGTTTAAAAGGAACAGGTAAATATGAAGGAAGGATACAAGTAGAAACGAAGAAGGGAATAAAGGACCGAAACAGTACAAGAGTATTTTCGCTGGATGATCACAGGAATATAAGGAACACATCCAGCCACTCTGGGACACATTAAAAACACCTACCTAAAAGATTTAGGCAGGTGGAGGACAGAGAAATGACAGACACACACAAACTTTAAATGGATTTGTAAAATCCACATTCACGAATAAAATGTAAAACAGAATCAACCATGGAGGTATTGTCGGCTAAAGCAAGCTGCGAAGCATCAGGGATATTAAAATTTGGTCTCTTTGCGGCAAAATTGCGGCATTCAAGTAAGATGTGGGCGACTGTCAAAGGCGCACCACATCGACACTGAGGAGGATCGGCCGGCCGCGGTGGCCGAGGGGACTGAGGCGCTACAGTCACGGTCTGCACGGCCACTACGGTCGGGGGGGGGGGGGGGTTCGAATCCCCCCTCGGGCATGGATATTTGTGCCGTCCTTAGTATTAGCTAGTTGATAAGTAGTTGATAAGTTTTTTTGAGGATCCTCTCGACGCAGAAGGTGACCATGCGTGAGCCAAGTATGGCCTATACGGAGCCGGAAAGGACAACCGACTCCCTGCGAGAAGCCCTCCGACCGTAGTGGCCGTGCAGACCGTGACTGGTGCGCCGCATTTCGCTCGGCCACCGCGGCCGGCAATGTATTTACTGTCAATGGCGTCACGTCCAGTTGTAAAAAAATTCAAAGCCACCAGCTCTTTAAGACTGGAACCTACACACGAAGAACAGTTTTACCAGCCAGATTAATGCTGCTTCACTTCGAGACGAGAAGTCGAATAACCAGCATGTAATGGCGACCTCCGTTACCTTGTAAGATTGCCGTGCCAGCCAAAACGAGGATTAAAAATATGCTTGTTTCAAAAACAGAGCATTTAGTATATTTTTAATCTCACTACAGATCCGGTAGTTTAAGTAGTTTGTAAGCTCGGATTTATGACTAGAGTAGTTAAGTCCCATTGATTTAAATCATTTGAACAATTTTGTAAGAGCGGCAAGCACATTTTTTGAACGTGCTTACTGTCTGTCTCCCTATGCGATTTTTACCCCACACACTTCCCTCCAATACTAAATTAAAGATTCCTTGATGTTCCAGAATGTGTCCGACCAACTGAACTCTTCTTTTACTTGCCAGAAATCTATTTTCTCCCTAATTCTGTTCAATACCTAATCATTAGTTACACACTCTACCCACTTAATCTTCAATATTCTTATGCACCATCACATTTCATAAGCTTCTATCCTCTTCTTGTCTGAACTATTTATCGTACAAAACAACACTCCACGCAAATGCCTTCAAGAAAGTGTTCCTAACAATATTTGATATAAAATTCTCTTTTTCAGAAAAACTTCCCATTGCCCTTCTGCATTTTATATCCTCTGTGCTGCGACTATCCAATGTTATTTTACTGCCCAACTAACTAAACTCATCTACCACCTTCATTGTTTAGTTACCTAATCTAATTCCTTCGTCTCCTTTGAACACATTATCCATTCCGTTAAACCGCTTATTCAGGTCCTTCTCCAAGAGAATGACAATGTCATGTCATCAGCAAACCCAAGAGTTTTTATTTCTTATCTGTGAACTTTAATTTCTACTCCAAATTCCTCCTACCTCTCCTCAGCTTTGTCAATGTACAAACTGAATAACACTGGGAAAGACTACAATCCTGTCTCACGCCGTTCGGAACCAACGCTTCCCTTTCATGCCCTTCCACTATATTAACTGGAGTCTCATTTTTGTACAAGTCGTAAAGACCCTTCCGTTTCCTATATTTTAACCCTGATGATTTCAAAAATTGAAAGAATATATTCTAATCAACATTGTCATAAGATTTGCCCAAAACTTCAAAAGCTAGAAATGTAGGTTTGTTGGTGAGTACTCCCTCTCGTGTTCCTATATTCTTCTAAATACAAATTTATCTTTCCCAAGTTCGGCTTCAATCAGATTTTCCGTTAAAGAATTACCGTGATTTTATCAGGAATTAAATAAATAATAATGTTTTTCTATGACGCTCTGGGACAAAGATTTTTTTTTCCTTTATATGAATGTAATAATGTATAACAGCGATGCGAAGGAGGTGGTTAAGGTTAAATATCTTTACTTTCAAGGAAAAAAAACTAATATATGTTTCATTGTTTTGTTATTATTAGTAATAATATGAAGCGTGAGAGTGCGTTGTGCATCAGGTGCAGCGGGCAGCAAAGTGAGCGAATTAGCACGTGTTCGCTCTGAAAACTAATCCTAAACGGCCAACGCTTGCTAAATCTCTGGTATATCGGCTTCTGGCCATGTACCGGGTGATCAAAAAGTCAGTATGAATTTGAAAACTTAATAATCACGGAATAATGTAGATAAAGAGGTAAAACTAATATTTCAGAACTCGATCAGAGGTGCAAGGATTATGATATGAAGATCAGCATCTCCAAAACGAAAGTAATGTCTGTGGGAAAGAGATTCAAACAGATTGAGTGCCAAATAGGAGGAACAAAGTTAGAACAGGTAGACAGTTTCAAGTACCTGGGATGTATTTTCTCACAGGATGGCAACACAGCGAAAGAACTGGAATCGAGGTGCAGCAAAGCTAATGCAGTGAGTGCTCAGGTAAGATCTACTCTCTTCTGCAAGAAGGAAGTCAGTACCAAGACAAAGTTAGCAGTGCACCGCTCTATCTTTCGACCAACTTCGTTGTATGAGAGTGAAAGTTGGGGGTGGATACAGGTTACCTTATTCATAAGATAGAGGTTACATATATGAAAGTAGCAAGAATGATTGCAGGTACCAATAGATGGGAACAATGGCAGGAGGGTGCCCATAATGAGGAAATCAATGAAAATCTGGGAATGAACACCATAGATGAAGCAGTTAGAGCGAACAGATTGAAATGGTGGGGTCATGTTACACGCATGGGAGAAGCAAGGTTACCTAAGAGACTCATGAGCTCGTCAGTGGAGAGTAAGAGGAATCGAGGTAGACCAAGAAGAAAGTACTTAGATTCGGTGCAGAATGATTTTGAAGTAAAAGGCATAACATCAGACGAGGCATCAATGTTAGCATTGAATAGGGGACCATGGAGGAATTTTATTAGAGGTACTATGTTCCAGACTGAACGCTGAAAGGCATCTCTAATGATGATGATGATGATGATGATGAGGTAAAAATTGACACACATTTGGAATGACATGGCGTATTATTAGAACAAAAATGTCTGACAGATGGCGCTTCATCTCATCAGAAAAGCAGTAATTAGCATAACAAATTAAGACAAATCAAAGACTATGTTCTTTACAGGATATGCTCAATACGTTCGCCATCATTCCTCAACAATAGCTGTAGTCGAGGAATAATGTTGTGAACAGCACTGTAAAGCATGTCCGGAGTTATGGTGAGGCATTGGCGTCGGAAGTTGTCTTTCAGCAGATGTCGGTCGATCACGATACACTTGTGACTTCAGGTAACCCCAAAGCCAATAATCGCACGGACTGAGGTCTGGGAACCTGGGAGGCCAAGCATGACGAAAGTGGCGGCTGAGCATACGATCATCACCAAACGATGGGCGCAAGAGATCTTTCAAGCGTCTAGCAATAAAGGGTGGAGCGCCAACCTGCATAAAAATCGTATTTTCCAGCAGGTGTTTATCAGCCAAGCTGGGGATGATGCGATTCTGTAACATATCGGCGTACCTCTCACCCGTCACAGTAGCAGTCACTGACGTTTTGCGTCCAGCGCCATCTGTCGGACATTTTTTTGAACTTTTTATTATTCTAATAAAACCTCATGTCATTCCAAGCATTGTGTCAATTTTTACCCCTCTATCTACATTATTCCGTGATTTATTAAGTTTTCAAATTTATACTGACTTTTTGATCACCCGATATATAAGTCGTTTAGTACTTATTCTGGCGTAGCTTTGTGAGATAAACACGAATGCTGTATTCATTTTCGCCTAAGAACATTTACTTCTTATTTTTGGTACCAAGTTAAAATGCAACGTACCAGAATAAATTTCAGATCGAGCGAGCGCTGATTGCAACCACTCAGCCTCCCGTTCCAGCTGACCAACTACATGCTTGTACACTTCACATACTAACAAAATAGTGAAATTTCTTAGGTTTTTCTTGAAAATTAAACTATTCAATATTAAGCTACTTCAAGGGCATTACTGTAATTTATCAACTATTCCAACTAGAACTTGTTAAAGGAAAGTTGTCTGACTCCTTACAACACACACACACACACACACACACACACACACACACACACACACACACAAACACAAAACCGCATTATGCTTTCTTAAATTCGTGAAAAATTTCAGCCATTTATTTCTTCAAACGCTGTTTTCATACAATAGAAACTGACATAGTAAAAAACCAAAATTTGTGCAAGTTATAAGTCTTTTTGATCTTAACAAGTATTTGTAATTATTTAGTACAAGCCTTTACGAAGAAAATATCTCTAAAATCGTAACTGTACGTCCTGGTTCACTGACGGGTCAAAATCCGACCAAGGTGTTGGGGCCGGGGTATATGGGGTGCAGCCAAGACTGGAGGGCGTCATCTCTCTAGGAAAACTGGCCTCAGTATTCCAGGCCGAAATCACTGCCATCAGGGCGTGTGTGGAGGAGAATTTGCGTAGGTGCTACAAAGATTGTAGCATCTATATCTATTCAGACAACCAGGCAGCCCTGAGATCACTGGCAGCTCCTGCAACAAGGTCTAAAATTGTTGCAGAATGTCACAGGGTTCTGGTGGAGCTAGGGGAAAGCAATAGAGTAAACCTATTGTGGGTCCCTGGCCACTCGGGGATCAGTAGCAACGAACATGCCGACAGATTAGCCAGGATGGGGGCAGAGATTTATTGGACCGGAACTGTCCTGACAATCACCAAGGTAATGATCAAATTGGGGCTACGTAACTGGCTCAGAAGACAGCACGTAGAATATTGGACCAAAGTCCATCAACAAAAACATGGCAAGGTAATAATGCCAAAGCCATGTTTTAAAAGAAGCTCTGCAGTCCTGGAACTGAACAGGAGAGAGATTAGACTGACAGGCCATGGGAATTTCAAAAAACACCTACATACAATGTGAATAACAGAAGAGGACCCTAAATGTAGGATCTGTGATGACGGTGATGAAACTGCATCACATCTAATCTTCGAATGCATTGCATTGGAGAATAAAAGGCACACAATATTTGGGACAACCAGACCCGAAGAAATTGTGTCTAATAAAGACCTGATAAAGGGACTCCTTGCACTGTTGAAGGGCGTTGGTTGGCTTTACTAGATATACAGGGAGCGATACCGCACAATAAACTTAGTTTCGGTGCGGGCAGTGGCGGATTAGACCAAGACTGTTTTGGCTTCCCTGGAAAAATCAAATCAAATCAACTGTATGTCAGTCTCCTGAGAAGATCTAGCCGAATTCAGAATTTATTTTATCTGTAGCCTATATCCCGAAAAAAAAAAGACAAATACCTTTTCAAAAAAATACTTTTTAACTTACAGCGAGCTATATTTTGAACCGACACAAAGTTTGGAAACGTCTATGCAACTCTCATGTAACGCTTTTCGAACGGAGCTGTAGTATTTTACTGGAAAAAAACTATATTTTTTAATTCTTTGTACATATTTGCCGTCTTTGAAATGGAAAAACTAAAATTTAATTTCAGTACACACTGATATATTTTGTTTTCAGATGATTATTTTGACTCTCAGGTCTCCCTAATGTTTGTACTATTAGTGTATTTGTATTACAATGCCCGTATGGATCTCTATTTCATATGTGCAGTACTTATCGCCATGTGTTACACGGACTGAAACATTTGCAGTAATATTTTTTCTTTACCTTCACCGATTTCAACCTATCAATTTCTGATTGATAAATTATGAATTACTTTATATTATAGTTGTGCCCTTTTAATGCATGGGGGTGCATCTGCTCGATAAACTATGTTTTACTGCTGTACGGAACGAACGCCTTACTTCGCATGATTCACAATGCAGAAGAGGAGTTTTGGATAAATGACTGTAAAGCTGTATCTTGCACCACTTCAAACTCAAACTGTGTCATTGTAAAATCGGTCGGAAACAGAACGCTCCATAAATTTTAAATTTTACCGTAGGGTGAATTCTCGGAAATAAAGGATGAAGTTGAAGGAAGAGTTAAATCATCAATGACAATGTAGGTACTATTTATTATCCTCTGTACCGTGAAGTAAACTAAAAAGTAACCAATTAAACTATATTATTACGCTCCTTTGTTTCCATTTCTAATGGAATATGATTCCTCGAAGCTCCGGTAGTACTGATTTTCATCTTTGTTATAATAATATTTAATACGATTACGAAGCCGTCATACAAGAAGAATGAATAACACTGAACAAAGAATATTTACGATTAAAATATGCACTGTTATGACGTATTAATAATTGTGTTTAGAGATTCCGTTGTCACATCTAAATGTTATACGGACTCCTGTCTAACAATTTTACGGCGCGATTCTCTTCCGTATCAGGACTGTCATTACAGAGACAGATAAATGAATCAGTGTTAAGGACTGTTGCAGTACCCGCAGTAACGAAGCTACTTTATTGTTTGTTCCGTTGGCTATAGGCAACTAATACACATTCAAAGTTCCGATAAATTCACGATCACTCATTAGTAGGTTTAATGAGGGGCTTCAAGGCATGATCCATCACACACGAAATGATCCTCCATAGCGCTTTCATCCCGCTATAACCGCGTATAATGAATTCCATCTTTCTTTTGCAATTTTATCTACAAAAAAGACTTGTCGTAATAGGTTTATCAAGGGATTTGCAAATCTGTTTCGCAGATTATTATTGTTGCTGCACAATAAAGTCTGACTCTGCACTGTGGAACCAAAAATACGATCGCCTTCGGAAGTATATTGTTCCATCTAATTTGTTCATTCCCCGGAATACATCTACAGATTTTCGCCGACAATCTTGACCACACACATTGAAGTGTGATACTCTATTGAGCTACGTAGTACGTCCAAGCTAAGGAAATACAGAAGAATATAAAGTTCGCTGTGAAAAGAGCAGAATTACTTGTAGTAGCCGGATACTACTGTCGATGAATCACGCATATTGATATTTTTAAGAAAGACTATAGTAAAATTAAGACGGTTACGTATAACATCATCGAGTGTAGGAAAGAAATCAGACAATGTACTGAATATGAGACAAGTACATTACTTTAAAAATACAGAGGTACAATATTATCTACAATGGGTATATGACGACTACGACTACGACTACGACTACTACTACTACTACTACTACTACTACAAATAACAACGTTCACCACCACCACCGCATTATTATTATTATTATTATTATTATTATTTTGGTGGTACTTTCGGGATATTAGTTCACTGCTGTAGAACTGAACACACGAAAGAGAGCGGTTTCCATTCAGTACAGCGGTACTCCACTGTACAATAGCCACACGCGTCGCCAGAGGTACAAATGTGTTATAATAGTCTGTTGCACTCTGAAAGCATTCAAAATGAACAGCACGAATACCAGAAAAAAGGTCATGCATCATGCATACATTTCAGTATTTTCATTGCGGCCTGTTCCATTTGTGAATGGAAACTTCTGCCGTTCGACTGTGGAGATAATACTTCCATAACGACATGTTTACTGTCTGGTAGCTTTTTTGACGCTATTTTACATAATGTATGCAAAATTGGCAGCCTTCCTAATGGAACCTATGCAATGGCCATTAAGTATGAAGAGTATTCGAAGTAGTGTTGGGAAAAGCTTTAGTAAGAGCGTCTTCTACTATAAACAACGGATAAAATAATTGTACATTATAGAAGTAATAAGTCTGCTGACAGTTATTGCTACGGGAGATGGCAAGTATACAGTTCAACACGATGAACGCTGTCATTCTTTGTAATTAAATTTTTATTGAGATGTGGTTCAACAGCCGTAAAATATTTGAGGAAATGCACACTGTAAACCATCAGCTGTTTATTATTTTTCAAACTTCTACCGGTTTCGGTTATAAACCATCTTCACGGAAGAGAACTAGATAAACTGATTAAACGGGTGCATTATATGCCTCCTTGTGCATACTGGCATGCATGTCACACAATAAAAATAAATATTCGATTAATGATGAAAATTCTCCTCAGAGATGATAAATTATTGTTCAAACGAGATAGATTGGCTGGCCAGTACTTACCTTTGTGCTGTACCGCCGATAGTTACACAAATGAATAAACAGAAAGAAAAAATAAATAAGACGTCACTAGGCATCAAGTCCTGATTAAAAACATAAAAGCATATAATGCATCTGTTTAATCAGTCTGTCTAGTTCTCTTCCGTGAAGATGGTTTATAACCGAAACCGGTAGAAGTTTGAAAAATAATAGACATCTGATGGTTTACAGTATGCATTTCCTCAAATTCTTTGTAATACCAACAGCACTATTTCAAGCCGCGACCTATGAATTCTTTCCTCCCTAAGAAAATTTCGGAACAAGTACAGGGTAATTCGTATTTCTCGAATAATTATAAATCAGTGGGTGTACCCGACCACGCTTTCCTGCGGCTTGTTACAGATTAAATGAAAAGAAAAGCTAAAGCAAACATTTCTAATATGTAAAGTTCCATAATGCTTTCTGAATCGGTGTTGGATATACATGCTATCTCCCAGCCCCCCCCCCCCCCTCTACCGCTGTCCTCGTTCCCACCTCTATTTCTCCGTATTCGCCTATGTCTATGCTACTCCTCCTCCCCCCACTCTGTGCATCCCTAATTCCTCCCACATCACGCTCTTTCAGTCCATCTCCCCCCCCCCTCCTCCTCCGTCTCGTATTAAACTCCGTTTAACATAGAGCCTAGTTTCGTATCATGGCCCAAAATCGTAAATCTACGAAATATAGGGACAAATGCTTTGAAATTTTGATACAATGTACCATTGGTATATGTGCGTATTTATACAGCTAATTTTCAATGTATGTTCAAATGAAAAGGTAAAAACGTCACTGTGGGTACAATTGCAGTCTTTATTCGAAAGAAATCACCGGATGCCCTGTTCCCATAATTCCTGTACCTGTGATAAGAGCCAGTTCTCTAATGTCTCCTCCAGTTTGTCGTACGATTTGAAGCGCTTCCTCTTGAAATTTTTTTCTTCAATTTTATTTGTGGACATGGGTTCGCTAGAGAATTTCTCTCTGTACACGTCACTGTACACGATGAGAATCGGACCTCGTACGTCGAAAAAGACGGAGAGGGTCACCTTGCCTGTTGAGGGCATAACCTTTAATTTTTTAGGGGGAGGTGACACTACATTCGCGTTCCAGATGTCGCACTACGATATCCCAAAGCGACGTATTCAAATTCAGCCCGTTTGTTGTTAGGACGTTTCGTACCCATTCATTTGAACACTCCTCGTATTTATATTGCCGCCTATTAATAAGAGGTATTTCGAAACATTACAGTATTAGAACGCAGCGTTATGTCAACATTTCAGAGCAACCGGACAAGAATTTTCCAAGAACAACGGTTTTGAACAAACGAACGTTTACATATATGCAGATGTACCTTGCATTATACAAAATATATGCCCAAATCAGAATGCAACGTTGTGCCTTAATATCAAAGCAATTGTTCAAGAACTGTTTGAGATAACCGGTTTTGCAGAAACGAACTCACACGAGTGGATACTAAAGAACATGTGTCAAATCGAATGCAATAATATGTCAAAATTTTAATGCAATCCATGAAGATATTTACGTGATTTGAGATGTTGAACAAGCTTAACATTTAAATATTTATTAACTAGCTTAAACCCGCGGCTCCGCTCGCTTGTTAGTTGATTATGATAGATAAACTACCTTTCAGTAGTGTGCTATGAGACTGGTTTTGAAGGATGAAACGAAATACAATACCTACTTTAGAAACAAACTTTTTTAAACAACATTCAAATAAAAAATAAAATTATGTGAAGTGCGTAATGAGTTACAATAAATAATACATACATTATTCCTTATAGCCTGTGTTGCAATCTCAACACGTATCGTGAGAGTAATGACCAAATTCATTTTAATAACATTTTAGGGCATTCTGGTAAACTACGTTATTTCCTTTTTACTGCTTTATTTATTTATTCTTATATTTCCTTATTCGTATGCTTATCCTTACAGAGAAAGAGCTGAAGACATTGTAGCACGCATAGACCTAAGATACGGTCTGTGGCATCACGTTTCGCTGTATGTAACCTCCTTGCTATGGAGTCGCAAACGTCATCGCTCCCTTCAGTCCGATTTTTTTTTTTTTTTTTTAATAATTTGACGACTTGTAACCACCATATCTTCCACCCCCTTATAGCATGGAACTGCTGTGGTGTACAACGGGAGATTTCGGACAACAATAACACACAGACCATTCGTTTGCATTCTGTAGTTTTCGCTCTAGAGCGAAATATTAAAAACACACACACACACACACACACACACACACACACACACACACACACACACACAGAGAGAGAGAGAATTTTATATACACCGATAACTTTCCATCCCAATATACTCCGCCCTTTTATCAGTATCAATCCTCAAGCAACAATGCAACCAATAAAACCATTTTCAAAGAGTAAATATAATTTTCAAAGAGTAATTATTGTTCCGCATGTCGCGTTATATTCTTCAAATTACTAAATACCTATCAGATCGCTATAAAACCGTGCCTAAATCCTTCCTCAGGTATAAATTAGTAACTGTACAAATATTTAAGTCTCTGCGTCTCGTCGTTCGGACGTGATAAGCGTACAACGAACAGACATTCACATTAATACATATAGATAAATAGCTATCCGATTGCCGTAAAATCGTGCCTAAAGCCTTCCCTGGGTAAACATTAGTAACTGTACAGATTTTTAGCTATTTATGTCTTGTGGTTCAGACGTGATAAACGTACACCGAACTTTCACATTTATAGATATAGATGATAGATGAGAAGGGCACACTATGATTGCATGTGGAGAGAGAGAGATAGGGGGGGAAGGGGAGGGGGGCTGCGTTCACGCACGAGAGGCCCAACCAGTGCGAGTCCCTGACCCGGTATAATCGATGCCACAGATGGACACTGGCCGAAGCGTACGTGCAGTGACCTACTGCCCTACAGACGACTCCATTGCGTCAAGCTGAACGTCGCGTTACGCATTAAGTTACTCGTCCCCTTTTTCAGTTATTTTTCTACTTCTGTTTACAAACAAATTTAGTTTAGAACACATCAGTCGAAAATTTTAATTATGGCGACAGCCTTCTAATACATAGTTTGATGACATACCCTTGTAGTAATGAAAGAGATTCTATGTCGATTTCAATACTCCATTTCTAAGTACAGTAGAGTAGTGGAACGAAAAGTACATCTAATCTAATCTGAAAGAATAGAGTGATGATCCGTATTATTTTATTACAAGTTTTTCATTTGCTTTTAGTCTTTCAAAACCCGTAAAGCTACCACACCAAGGTGTCGGAACACCCACTCTGGAAAGGTCTGATTTACACGATGTAACAATTTTTTGGCGGTGGACGTACACTGACCTTACCCAACAAACTGATGCCACGATTATGACTTCAGCTTGGTGCATACTGGTACACCAGCCAAAATGTGGTATTGAAACAATGGCGCAATACAGGCGATGATATTCTTAATCATACAGTTATTTCCCGCAACCGTTACCGAATATTAACACAGCATGATCATATCCATCAGAGGGACGATTATCTGGTTTTCTCAGTGACGGCGTTGTATGAATTTAGCAAATGAAAAATCTTCCGCCGTTATTTTTTCCAATTTTTAATCAATTACATGTTTCGAGATTCCAATAATCTCATCTTCAGACCCTGAGCGTAAGCAGGAGTAACACCTTCGGAGATACATCTTTTATTGAAGTTGATGGCAGTCGTCTTCATCAGCTTGATCTTGTTAGTGATGAATTTACGGGTTTGTCCCATTACCTGGTAAGGCACATCAAGTCTCTGTATATCCGTCTTAGATGAGATTATTGGAATCTCGAAACATGTAAGTGATTAAAAATTGTAAAAAACAACGGCGGAAGGTTTATCATTTGCTATCTGGTTTTCGGTTTTTTGTGGTGACAAATATATCCCTATTCAACAGCTGTTCATGGGTACTGTCTGTAGCACCTCTGTTCTCACCCTCTGATGGCGACGACGGTTGTGGCAGTAACCCAATGAAAGATTTCGGGAGGCATCCTAATGCACGTTCGCTCAGAGCAACTAAAATTGATCGGAGCTGAATCAATAGCAAATACATCTTGTTTGATGAACCCCAAAAGTGCTACTTACGACTAATTTTTACATCAGACGACATGAAACACGCACAAGTATCCTCTTTTACATATACTGTTCCTCAAACAATGCTCTCAGAATTTTTTATGGGAATGGGTGGTTCTCTGTATCGTTGATAGAACAGCTCGTCTTCACTAGCGAGACACAAAAGTAGACGTATTAGAGGCTCCATTAAAACATTCCACATGTCTTTTCGATGACCCATCTGCAAGCAGAACGCGCCGTCATTGTGCTTTAAGATATTTATATCCTGTCATTGGCGTACCGGCAACTACCACAACTCATCAGTACAGTTAACATTTTCCCATGCTTCTGGTATGCAACGCCGTGTTGCTAAGGTCATACAATTCTACGTACGATGTGCAGTGCAGCATAGTGTGTAGTGCTGATTTCTGTACCCATGGCAACGGCGAGGTAGTCGACCCTGTTTGCTGTCCAAGGTATGTTGTTGCGTAATACTGCATTGCAGCGTGGTACAGTGCGTTATAGCTTCTCTCTCCCGATCAGTCCATAATCAGACTTACGCGGTTACAAATACGTATTTGGCTGTTACATATCAGACTAATAAATGTTGTTTTGATTGCGGTTGGGTAGTTGAATGAAGTCACCCGAAAGGAAATAGCTGGAATCGTTGACTAACCATACATATAAGATATAGATCGCAACTTGATCATGATGATGATGATTTTGAGGCACAACGGCAAGGGGTTCAGAATGCGTACTACCATGAGTCGAATGTATATGGAAGTGAAAAGATTATGAAAATTTAACACGTTATTCTGTTTGTTATTTACGCCGAAAGGTACAACATTTGTTTTGCGGGGACGAAACCTTCTTGAATATCTTGATTCGGCAACCAATGATGACCAATCGTAATGATGATTTTAATCCTTGAAAATTGCTTCCACAGAGAGCAGAGTTTGTGATTTGCAGCCCGTAGGGTTTTCAGTGAAGTTTGTGTAACGCTTTCAAGAACTACGCAAAGTCTTCCGAAGTTACTAGCTTTTGCAGATTTGGAGAAAGCTTTTGACAATGTTGATTGGAATACACTCTTTCAAATTCTGAAATCAGGAGTAAAATATAGGGAACGGAAGGTTATTTACAACTTGTACAAAAACCAGGTAGCAGTTATCAGAGTTGAAGGGCATGAAAGGGATCTGAGGTTGGGAAGGGTGTAATACAGGTTGGTAGCCTTTCCCCAATGTAATTCAATTTGTACATTGAGCAAGCTATAAAGAAGAGCAAGGAGACATTTGGAGAAGGAATTAAAGTTCATGGTGAAGAAATAAAAACATTGCGTTTTGCACATGACATTGTAATTCTGTCAGATACAGCGAAGGACCTGGAGGAACAATTGAATGGAATGGGCAGTGTGTTAAAAGGAGCATATAAGATGAACATTAAAAAGAGGAAAACAAGGGCAATGGAATGCAGTTTTAGAAAATCAGACGATGCTGAAGGAATTAAATTAGGTAACGAATCAAAGGTGGTAAATGAGTTTTGTTACTTGGGCAGTAAAATAACATATGATGGTCGCAGTACATAGGATATTGAATGCAGAATGGCAATAAAAAGAAAAGCGGTTTCGAGAAAGAGGAATTTGTTAACATCGAATATTAATTTAAGCATAAGGAAGTCCTTTCTGTAGGCATTTGTGTGGAGTGTTACCTTATGGGAGTGAAGCATGGACCACAACAACAATAAACATTCGTAGGTTCACTGCTTCTGATGTGATAGTGAAGTGGACAGATGAAGGGACCCGTATAGCACGAAAGCGTACAGGCCGACCTCGTTGTTGACTGACGGAGACCGCCGACAGTTGAAGAGGGTCGTGCAGTGTAAAGGCAGGCATCTATGCAGACCATCATACAAAAATTCCAAACTGCATTAGGATCCACTCCAAGTACTATGACAGTTCGGCAGAACTTGAGAACACTTTGATTTCATATTCGAGTGGCTGCTCATAAGCCACACATCATACAGCTCACTGCCAAACGACGCCTCACTTGGTATAAGGAGCGTAAACATTGGGCGACTGAATAGTGGAAAATCGTTGTGTGGAGTGAAGAATCACGGTACATCATGTGGCGATCCGATGGCAGGGTGTGGTTATGGCGAATGCCAACATGGGTAGTGCCAAAAGTACTAGTCGGAGGCTGTTGTGTTATGGTGTGCTCTTCTTTTCATGGATGGGGATGGTATCCCTTGTTTTCCATGGCACTATCACACCACAGGTCTACATAGATATTGTAAGCACCTTTTTGCTTCCCACTGTTGAAGAGCAATTCCGTGATTGCATCGTTTAACACGATCGAGCACCTGTTCATAATGCACGGCCTGTGGCGGAGAGGTTACAGGACAATAACATCTCTGTAATGGACTGGCCCGCACAGAGTTCCGACTTGAATCTTACAGAACACCTTTAGCATGTTTTGGAACGCCGGTGTCTAGTTTCAAGCCTCGCTGACCTACGTCGCTACTCAGTGCAGCACTTTGTGAAGAATGGGCTGCCTTTTCCCAAGCAACCTTCAAGCACATGATTGAACGGATGCCTCCGAGAGTGGAAGCTGTCAGCACGGCTAAGGGTGGGCTAACACCATACTGAATTACAGCATTACCGATGGAGGGCCCCATGACCTATTAAGTTATTTTCACTCAGATGTCCGGATACTTTTGATCACACAGTGTTTTTACAACCCTCCCCAGTGAGGGTTTATTTTTTTAAATCTATCGGACCAAACTGCGTGGTCATCAGTCCGTAGCTTACAAACTACTTAAACCTACGTAACCTAAGGACAAACACACACACCCATGCCCCAGGGAGGACTCGAACCTCCACGGCGAGCAACCGCGCGCTCCGCATCGAGACGCTTTAGACCGCTCGGCTACTCCACCGCGGCGCAGTGATCTAATTCTACTTCTGTTCCACCTATTGTGTCTACAATTGTCCTGTAACAATACTTCAGGTTTCGTTTTTTTTTTTTTTATTTGTGGATTTATTTTATCAAGATTCATACTATGCCATCTGCAGGAAGAAGTTGGTTTTCACTCAGCTGCAATTAGTCGGGCTGGCTATGAGCAGTCATGAACCCGAATGGTTCTCGGAAGCTTTTACCGAGTGAAAACCATAAGCATCGTAGTCACCATGAGGAACACTACAAGTATTGCAATTTATGAATGTGTGTGTGTGTGTGTGTGTGTGTGTGTGTCAAATACAAAGTTAGCTGTTACTCTCACCAAGAAATGTGAAAAGTGGTATGTACAGAGGTACATCCTATTTTCTCGGCAACTCTAACTTCTCGGCATTCATCAGATCTGAGTTACTAGCACTAAGCTACTGCGTGTACAAAGGTCACCTCTGTGCTTCCAGCAGCGGCGGAACAAACAGAATACTGCAGCAAACAAACTTGAGTAAATACGTACTACTACCGCTGAATGTATTTAGAAGCCGGAGGCAAAGAGGGGCCGGGATTTACTAAGTCGTATTTACCAACAAATCACAGTTTGTTTACTATCTGCGTTGCAGCATAGAGCGTTGTCTCTTCTTTCTTTTGTACACTGAAATTTTCACTGCGACTGGTACCGGAACCTTTACATACTTACTTTCTGATGTTGGTAGCATGCCTACAGTCAGTGTTGCAAGTCGTGTGTTAGTAAAAACAGCGAGATTTTCTCCGAGCGACAGTCAACAGTGCAATACCCGATACTGAGATTATACTGGCTCACGTGGCAGCAGCCAGAGTTCTACTTTCACCCGCACTACGGCTTTCCTCGACAAAGAGTAATTTCATGGCCGCCGCGGCATGGCCAGTTTCGTAACGGGCGCACGTGTCGTAACCGGAGACAATGTTTTGGCCGAGCTTACGAAAGTTCACGGTCTAAAATCGACTCGCTTCATTCCAATTGAGGAATTACGTTTCTCACAACGGACTGATAGGAATGTACAGTTCCATCATTTCGTTCATCGTCTCGATGTACCCAACAAGCAAGTGGTAAACGGAAGCCTTCCAGAAATCGCCTACATGTGTGTGATGTATCATCATGTCGCATATACGGAGACAAAACCGATTATCAAACGACGTGTCAATCTTGTTATGAAAACTTCTAGCCTGTCTTGATTTTGCTTCGTGCAGCAGATAAATTTAAGACCTAAATTGGTATTGTGTTACTAAATGCAATACAAAAGAACTTCTGCAGTTGCCTAGAAAGGAACATGTTCAGTATAACTGTCAATAGTGACTTCATATATCCATTTATTCGAAACCAATCCGGATTATTCACTGAATATGAAGCTCAGTTCCCCTATACGGATATATTCAAGAGCGAAAAGCTAATTACAACACTTACATCATATTCCCTTGTCTAGTACTAAACTTACATCCTGTTTTCTGACTTCTTCCTTGGTTGTCCAGTGATCTTTTTCAATATTTAACTGTTGCTAGCGAAGTGGCTGAGAGTTTACCGTAAGTTGCCTTGAAAGTAATATTTATCGCAAGATGACTAGTTCCGACGTCCGTCCATTACCAAATCATCCCTTCCTGTAAGTAACATACACTAAAACTATTGTCAATTATATCAACGGATGAGTTCGTAATGGACGCACGGTCGAAACTAGTTCTCACATAATAAATAGTACTTCGAAAGCAACGAATTAGAACACTCTACAATAAATACAAAAGTTTCGCATCTACTTCACCAACATCATGCTGCAAGTTGGTTGGTTATATTTTTCTTGTGCACTGTGTTTCATCACGTGACACATTACAAAAATCGTTATGAAATCACAGAAATGACGTTCACTTTGGGGGAAATCCGGAGGAGCAAGACACAAACAGCCATCTTACCCTCTTCTAAATGGCCAGCACATTATGAGACGTAGATGGCAATGGTAATGAATGACCGCGTCATCATGCTGGTATCACAAACTGTGCCACTGTCTTCAGTTGCAATGAAAAAGAAGAAAAATATTGATATGCAAAAACTGATGCCAAATGTGGTGTATTAAGAAATTCACGGAAGAGTTAGAAAGACTTTTGGAGATGCGATTGGTCAGGAATTATTGAATCTCGAGGATATTTAATACAAACGTAACTTTAAAAAAGAAAGAAATTATATCAGCGATCTTCAATGTAGAACAGATAATAGGAGACGCACAGTACACAATTTTAGACCTATGAGCTATTTGTCCTTCACGTATAAGGTAACTAAAAACCATTAAAAATCTCCTAAAAAGAATCGATTTAATAAAGCGCGCGTACAAATCAGCTTCAGAAGCGGGTATTATCAGTTGCAGTTCGTCAATACCATTGCAGAACCTTTGTCTCTAAAATCAACAGAATTTTTAGGACAGCTTTTTAATATTCTTCAATAAAGCAGTTGTAACTAACTTGTGCAAAAGCGATCAATTCAACCTGTATTTGTGTGTTATGGGACACATACGTCAATACTACAGTTTCCATTTCATTAAGATGTGGAAAAATTAGGAATCTAAATAGAAGTCAGCCAAAAAAAATTGTATATCGTAACAAAAAGTTGCAAAAACCCCACAGGAAGTTTTTAACGGATTTAATGGGAAAACAATTGTCTGTCATTTGATTAATCTAACAAACAACCGTTTTGGTAAAGATGTACCAATTATCGCTTTGGCGGACAGAAAATTGTAAAAATTAACAAACCGTAATTAGACATGTCGCCTTGAGGGGTGTAACTGGAATAATTTATAAAATACTTACTTCATCATTGAAAATCTGTACCTATATAAAAGCGAAAGGACACACGTTGAGTCACTCACTCACTGACTAAACACGAAATCTCTAAAACTACTCATCTATGAAGCTGAAATTTTGCCGGTATGTAGTTTATAGGTAAAAGACGTCAGCTAATTAAGTATTTTGCGATAGGACAGAATTAAGGTGCAGAGCGGAGGATACTTTTCCTGCAGACTGACGAAGAGTACAGTTTCATTCTAATCGTCATGAAATTTTGCTCGCTTGACGTCCAAAGCAAGAGGGAAGGTCACCGTCTGCCTGAAGTTTCATACGGTGCTTGGGGAAGGGTAGCTTGCAACATAGATCCTTTTTCTGTTGTTTTCGCTATTCTTAGAACAAGGGTTGTATGAAATAAAAGTGGAAAGTTTGAGAACAACAAAGTGCGTTTTTCAATGTGACCCTGTGTTTCTATTGCATACAAATCTATAGTTTTGTTCCAAGATTGATGAAATTATGCACACTTGACATTAAAAACAAGAGGAATGTGACTGTTTACAAAAAAAATTCGTTCGCTTCATGGTGGAGGGTTCTTCACTTATGGACTTTGACAAAATGCATAGTTTTGCACCGATCTTGATTAATTTTGGCACACATGACCTTTAAACCAAGAGGAAGGTCACTGGATACATAAATATTTGTGTGGTACATGACAGAGGGAACCTTGCAAAAAACTTTGCCGAGAGAGGAAAAGGTGGAAACGAACAGTGAGAGGGGAGAGAAAGAGATGAATGCTGAGTGAAAAGGAAAGGTAGGTGGACTACGAGAGAGTAGAATAAACAAGTGCCCGGACAACGCCGAGTTTTTAGGTAGTTTTTAATAAATGTGAAAAATATAAAAAATGGGTCTGGATATATGTGGGTGAGTAGCCGAATCGATGTACATGGAGAAGCATATTGTGTGGCTTCCGTGAGATGTGGGCTACTCAGAGGATTTGTGTACATTTGTGCAGTATGATTTCCCATGGCATTTTGGTTCTGTGTGTAATCGTTGTTGTTACAAGAATTAACTGTTTCTGTTCTTATTTCAACTATTTATAATGTGCCATTGGACCAACTTCACCGCTGTACTGTTATTAAATGCAACCTAATTTACATATTTTGCAAATGTATGGTTTATTGCGATGTATCGGAAACTGTAGTGCCTTGAGAAGTAGTCACATTTTCCAAATATCGAAACACCGACACTGTCGCACTCTAGTGCTAATTTGTATAACTATGGTGATTGGAACAGAGCCCCGGAAGAAGGACAGGTTGAACAAGCCACATGTTAAGTACACAGAGCAGTTTCTCTGTGTTCTTATTCTATGTCATACGATGCTGTGTCATATTTGGCAGGTTACGTACGCTATAATGCGCTCGTAGATAACACTGGGTGATGTCTGTTAGTATATGGTTTAATAATTTTTTTTATACACATGTTGGTGTGGACAAAGTGGTCAATCGACTGTGAGGAAAGAAAGCATAAACGCTCAAACATCGCACACAAGGAACTATGCAGACACTTATAATTGATTATTCGGTTTTATTCTCTGACTAGTTTGTTATTACATGAAAAAAAGTATGGATATGACCCATTTTTAGGTTATACCGCGATGTTTTGCAAGGTAATACAAAACAGTTCTTTCGTATAGGAACTATGACGTCGAAGTGAAGGGCATAACATATTCCAGGATAATTTAAAGATTTATTTTCATTGTTAAAAAGTGTACAGGTTTAGCCACTTTAACAGAATATTCAGTCTAGATTGGTGCATATACCGAGGTTGTTTTTTCATTGTAATACAAAATATGAAAAAATAGAAAATGACAGCTTAGACTGTCTAAACTGTTTTAGTCATAAAAATAGCGACTGTGGCTTTTGCTTCGCCGCGGCCATTCCCCGTCGGGGGTTCGAATCCCCCCTCGGGCATGGATGTTTGTGCTGTCTTTAGTATAAGATAGTTCATAAGTAGTTTGTAAGTTTAGGGACTGATGACCCCGCAGTTATGTCCTATAAGCTTAATAAACATTTGAACATTTTTGTTTTTGCTTCAATTATGAATATCTTACAAATTAATAAACAGTGGGTGAGATTCAGCACTTACAACTTGTTAACTGTTGACAGTACAACACGAATAAGTAGTATGGTCTAAGAAGCCTTTGCAGTTACTTCAAAACGAAACTTACGTTTATTGCTGTGAGTAATGGACTTTTTAAGATAAACACCACAAAAATTGAAATTTCCGCATAGATAAAAAGAGTGATGGAGTGGAAAACTTGATAATAACTGCAATGACACCAAAGTAGAGGCAGTAGGGTATGGTATGCCGCCAGTTGAATGTAAACAGGTGGGCCAAGGAAGAGCAGACGACTGCCTGATAGAAAACGCCTACGTGACATAAGTGATTTTTAGCAATAATGTAATTTACATAGCAAATAAACATATATTTAAAACACTAAATGCAAATGTTAATGATGGGGAGGGCGGAGATTTGCTATTCGGAATTCCAATTTCTAAGGCCCAGATCCTAGCAGTTGCATGCCTAGTCTACGATAGGATTTCCTACACTGCACAGAAATGGCATAAATATATACACGCCAATAATGTTAAAAGTGAAAAGAAACGTTAACGGTGTCTTACATTCGTTATTCAAGAGAAGGTTCACCATAATTTCATTGAGTAACTACCGTAGAAGCGACATCCAAAACGACCACTATGCCTTCGAATTGTAGGGGGAAAAATCGAACTAAGTGACGTCCTCCTCCTAAGCACGCTGCAATGAAAGTGCTCTTATCGATACCAAGACATTGCGTGCCTCGATCATGATCTTGCGTGTAAGCTTGGATTCCATCCCCACACCGATGGATGACTCATATTCGAGAAGACGGCGGTTCGAATCCCTGTCCATCCGTCAACATTTAGGCCTCCTTACAGTGAATGCTGGTTTGATTTTTTTTTTCTTCAAAATTTTGCGACAGACTTCCTTACTTCCTTACTTCCCAAATCCGAGCTTTTGCGTCCATCTCTAATGACGACGTCATCGACGTGACAAACTTTAATCTTACTGTCATTCTCACCCGCATACTAAAGTAGTACTACGTGGGCGGTGACGGACAGTATAACTAAGGAGTCATCAACATTACAGCCTCAATCTGTAAGTCATAATCTGGAAGTTTAACGAAAATAAATGCTTACATGCGTTGACGGAATACGAGTAATTTTGGAATTTATACTCGTGTCTTCTTCTTGAAGATGTTGTCTGTGTAACGAACACGTGACTGCAGTATGGATCCAAAGGAATGTGCAACGTTAACTACCTAAGCAGCACACATCGCACGAATGTCTACACTGAACTATGTCATAATTCAAAGTAAATAACACTCACTGCACTGTCGCCGCATCCACTTTATCCCAACCCCCTTCCCAAGAAGGATGCCAGTTTATCAAAAGGTATTGATGATCAGTGACGTTTAATAACCAGCTAGCAGCATCATAACCTGATAGGTCGTTTTCAGTCCGATACGTAGTTCTCAATCATTTTTTATTCCCACTTATCAGCTTTAGCAGCAGTCGTATACATGCGACACAATCTCAGTGCGGCTCGAGAAACAATGCGAAGAATTTGTGACAAGGAAAGTTCAAGGCAACAGCTGGATCGTGTAACTGTTGTCTCTAGGTAGCCTTTAAGAGTAAATATTCGAATAGCAAAACGAAACTGTTTGTTCGGGCGAACGTGTAGCACTGTAGTTTTTACTCTGCAATGAGGATGTTATCTTCCAAAAATTTTATCACTGTTGATAAGGACGTTGCAGTTAGAATAGAGCGGCCACATGTTGTGATGTGACACACACACACACACACACACACACACACACACACACACACACACACACACACACAATATATCCTAGGCTACATGCAAGTCAAAACAAAGTAAAAGACGTATTATTATTAAATAAATATGTGGCAGAGTGACTAACAGCCAAGAAATCCACGCACATACAACTCAGTTTACGGGCAGTACTACATTTCCATCAATTACAAAACGAATACAGCAGTTATCTCGTCACTCATATTTTAAAAGGCGAGCTACCGCTGAAATAAGAAATAACCTTGGGTGTGAAACGGGTATCAAAGTCTGCGGATAACGATCACGTAAACAACTCGTCAGGAATTTGTGTTTGTTGTTTTATGGTTGACTCCCCTTTGCGGATGTAACTTAATTTTTTTAATTGTACATATATTCTTCTGAAGGTATGTAATCGAAGATAGCAATTATTTATTTATTGAAATTACAGGCTTCAACGATATCTTCAGATTCACACTTTATCGTGCCTCATATATATACTTTAAAGACCTAGTAGGAAAGACACTCTTCATAACGTAAAATTCATAAAAATATCAGAGTTTTAAAAATAGCAGCTATTGTCAGCGACCGTCACAACGTCAATTGATAAACAAGCAGCCCTCGGTCGCAAATTAAAAATTATTTGACCAGGTTTCGGCAATGACTAAGATTGCATTCATCAGAAAATACAAAACAAAACAAGTCACATAATACAATATACTATTCAGCTGAATAGCTTACGTCACAAAATTGAAAAAGAAATTTATAGAAAAGCTAGCCACTATGTTCAAATGTTCAAAGTTTGTTAAGCTTATGGGACCCAACCACGGGGTCATCAGTCCCTAAACTTACAAACTACTTATCAACTACCTACGAACTAGGACGGCACAAATATCCATGCCCGAAGGGGGATTCGAACCCCCGACCGTAGTGGCCGTGCTGACTGTGACTGAAGCGCCTCAGTCACCTCGGCTACCGCGGCCGGCTAGCCACTATGGGCTGCACGCCTGCACAGAGGCATCAGATTAAAATATCCTTTATCAGTTTTACATTATGATGAGAAATCTTTTCTTTCGTTGTTGACACACGAGGCAGAAAATATTGGAAATCTGAATACGATTTATATAGTTGAAATCGCCAATTTCAATAAATAAATAACTGCGATCTTGGCTTGAAGACTTTCAAAACAAGACGTATACAATAAATAACGGTAATATCGCTTATTGTAAAATGTAAACTTTCACGGCCGGAATGGTCAAAATTACTAAAATTTTCCGGGCTGTTATGCCGTGGATTTTAATAATAAATCCACTAGACCATGGCATAACAGCCCGGAAATTTTTAGTAACTTTGGTAATATCGCTCTCCAGCAAGCAAAAGATACCAGCAAAAGTTTGTACTCCTTTTCGAGCAATATCATACTTGTCAGTGGATATTGAATCATAATCAAAGAAAAGCGCTTCTGAATCGAAACGTTGTTGCAAACACCGAACTTGTGTAGTAGGTGTTGTAGTACTGTGTACTGGAGATGGTATTTACCTGCCTTCTGACGACGTTTGCATTGGCTTACTCGGCCTTAACGAGAAGAATCCCAAACAAGGGATAACATAGCAATGTCATACTTGTCAGTGGATATACGATCATAATCAAAGAACTGCGCTTCTGAAGCGAAACGTTGTTGCGAACACCGTTTTACCTATTGTGTGTCTTCCTTTTGTGTTGTCACCGACTTGTCCTACGTCAGCTTACCCCATTTGTGAGTTTTCATCTTCGAAGCTGTGTTTTACTTTTTATACACTTGACAGAGGACTCTTAGCTAGGAACAGGGGACTGATGACCTAGCTGTTTAGTCCCCTCAAAACCACCACCACAACAACAACGGAACTTCTGTAGTAGCTATTATTGTACTGGGGATGATATGCATCTGCCATCTGGCGACCTTTGCACTGGCTTACTCGGCCTTAACGAGAGGACTCCCAAACAAGGGATAACATAGCATCGTCCATTTACACAAAGCATTGACAAAAGGGACAGAAGCGAGAAATGACCGCATAATCTTAACACCTATAAACGATTGAACTCCAGAAGTTGGGTACACCAAACCGTGTAAGCCGCCGAGCTACAAACTGAAGGAGCAACCACAGGCGCACAGTATAGCAAGATCCGCATGAGAATAGAGAAGGACACGATTGTCTCCCACACAGCTAGAAGAGGTGCAGACACGAACCTGTGCAGCTGCCGCTGGTCCAGGAGGTAGCAGGCGGAGGGCAGCGCGCAGACGCTGAGCATGGCTGCGCGTTGGGCGGTCACTGGCGGACGGCGGGCACTTTCTCCGCGGGCGCGGCCAGCGAGAGTGAGCGCAACCCCCACTTCTCCCCTCCTAGCGATACTACGACCCGTCTCTCGCCACCTTCTAGACGCCTATCTCCGTTATCGATGTCGCTCGTGCACGTCACCGCGGTCGCGCTACAGCCGAAGGAAGCCGGTTCCAACCCCGGAGGCCTAAGATATTACAGTCACACATTCCTGGCCTGCGAGAACAGCAGGGGCGGCATTACAATTCCACATTCCTCGCCAGCAAACTTCATGACTCCGCCTGATACACACCTTACGAGAGAAACTAGGCATCGCAAGTGCCTCACATAGCCGGCCGCGGTGGCCGCGGGGACTGAGGCGCTTCAGTCACGGTCTGGGGTTCGAATCCCCCCTCGGGCATGGATATTTGTGCCTTCCTAGTTCGTAAGTAGTTTGTAAGTTTAGGGACTGATGACCCCGTAGTTAAGTCCCATAGACTATACAAACATTTGTATTTTTTGCCTCACATATACTGGTCATATGTTAAATATACTAGGGGCAAAACACAAACAATGCCCTCACTACGTGATAATAATGGCGATCCTGCCGATGACAGCGCTACTAAAGCAGAGTTACTAAACGCAGCTTTTAGAAACTCAGTCACCGAAGAAGACGAAACCAATATTCCAGATTTCGAATAACGAACAGAAGCAATAATGAGTAACGTAGATGTAGATATTGCAACTAAAATCACTTAACAAGAACAACTCTTCTCGGCCGGACTGTATAACCATTAGATTTCTATCTGATTATGCTGAAGCGATAGCTCCTTACTTAACAGCCATATACAACCGCTCTCTCATAGAAGGATCTGTACCAAAAGATTGGAAAGTTGCATACAACGCACCTACATTCTAGAAAGGCAGTAGGAGCAACCAACTAAACTACAGGCCTATTTCACTGACGTGAATTTGCAGCAGGGTTTTGGAACATATCCTGTATTCAAATCTTATGAATTATCTCGAACAGAACCATCTATTGACCCAAGGTCAACACGGATTTAGAAAATATCGTTCATGCGAAACACAACTAGCTCTTTATTCACACGAAGTGATGGGTGCTATCGACAAGGGGTCACAAATCGATTCCGTATTTCTTGATTTCCAGAAGGCTTTTGAAACCGTACCTCACAAACGGCTTTTAATCAAATTGCGTGGTTATGGTACATCGCCCCAAATTTGCGATTGGATAGGGGATTTCCTATCACAGAGGACACAGTTCGTAGTAATCGATGGTAAGGCATCGACCAAAACAGAGGTGATATCGGGTGTTCCACAGGGTAGTGTTATTGGTCCTCTGCTGTTCCTTATTTACATATACGATTTAGGGGAAAATCTGAGTAGCTCTCTTAGCTTGTTTGCAGATGACGCCGTCATTTACCGTCTAGTAAAATCATCTGAAGATCAAAACCAACTGCAGAACGAACTGAATAAGATATCTCTGTGGTGTAAAAATTGGCAATTGACTCTAAATAATGAGAAGTGTGAAGTCGTCCACATGAGCACGAGAAGAAATCCGTTAAACTTTGTTTACAATATAAATCAATCAAACGTGAAGGCCGTAAACTCACAAAATACCTAGGAATTACTATTACTTCAGACTTAAATTGGAAAGAACACGTAGATAATGTCGTGGGAAAGGCGAACCAGAGACTGCGTTTTATTGTCAGAACCCTTAAAAGATGCAACAGAACTACAAAAGAAACTGCATACACTATGCTTGTCCGTCCATTTTTGAAGTATTGCTGCCCAGTGTGGGATCCTTGTCAGGTGGGTTTGACGGAGGACATCGAAGGAGTCCAAAGAAGGGCAGCTCGTTTCGTATTGTCACGATACAGGGGAGACTGTGTTACGGAAATGATACAGGATCTGGGATGGGAATCATTACAACAAAGGAGCTTATCGCTGCGGCGTGGGCTACTTACGCAACTCCAATCGACAATATTCTCCTCCGAATGCGAAAGTGTATTGTTGTCTCCCACTTACATAGGTAGAAATGATCATCAGATTAAAATACGAGAAATCAGAGTTCGAACGGAGAGGTTCGAGTGTTCTTTCTTCCCGCGCGCTATTCGAGAAGGGAACAGGAGATAAATAGTATAATGGTGTTTCGATGAACCCTTCGCGAGGCACTTAAATGTATAAATGTTTTCCAGAGTACCCCATGTAGATGTAGAAGGAAGCCGGTTCCAAACTCGGAGCCCTAAGATATTAGTCACACATTCCTGGCCTGCAAGAGCAGCAGGGGCGGCATTAGAATTCCACATTCCTCGCCACCGTGCTTCATGACTCCGCCTGATACACACCTTACGAGAGAAACTCGGCATCACAAGTGCCTCAGATATATTGGTAACTTGCACCATGCGTACACAGTACACAAGAAAATAATCCAAGGCGTCTCCAATCCGTATGAACGGCAAATAAATAAATAAATAAAGAGAAGTTCAGGTATCTAGGAGAAGTAATTTAACAAGATATTTCAGAGAAAGAAGCCATTAAAGCAAGAGTTAGTAAAATGAAAACAGCATACTACCTCACTAAGGACATATAGACATATACAGGGTGTTACAAAAAGGTACGGCCAAACTTTCAGGAGACGTTCCTCACACACAAAGAAAGAAAATATGTTATGTGGACATGTGTCCCGACACGCTTAATTTCCACGTTAGAACTCATTTTAGTATTTCTCTTTAAATGTACATTGAAATAATTCGTGCAGACAATTGTCAAAATACCCAATTGTTTCGTTAGTATGTACTGTACTTCCTCGATTCATCGCCAGTTGGCCCAGTTGAAAAAAGGTAATGTTGACTTCAGTGCTTATGTTGACATGCGACTAATTGCAGGAGGCTTACGAATGAGGCTTCATTCCAAAGTGATCAAATTGTAAATTTTCAAAAAAGTTCAAATGTTTGTATAGTCTATGGGACTTAACTACGGGGTCATCAGTCCCTAAACTTATAAACTGCTTATGAACTAGCTACAACTAAGGACGGCACAAATATCCATGCCCGAGGGGGCATCCGAACCCCCGACCGTAGTGGCCTTGCAGACCGTGACTGAAGCACCTCAGTCCCCTCGGCCACCGCGGCCGTAAATTTTCACAATCAACAAGTTGGGCTGACGAGAATCCGCACGCAATTGTGCTATCACGTCATCAACACAGATTTTCTGTGAACGTTTGGGCAGGAATTGTTGGTGATGTCTCGATTGGGCCTCATGTTCTTCCACCTACGCTCACTGGAGCACGTTATCATGATTTCATACGGGATACTCTACCTGTGCTGCTGGAACATGTGCCTTTACATGTACGACACAACAAGTGGTTCATGCATGATGGAGCTCCTGCACATTTCAGTCGCTGTGTTCGCACCCTTCTCAACAACAGATTTGGTGACCGATGGATTGGTAGAGGCGGACCAATTCCAGGGCCTCCACGCTCTCCTGACCTCAACCCTCTTGACTTTCATTTTGGTGGCATTTGAAAGCTCTTATCTACGCAACCCCGGTAGCAAATGTAGAGACTCTTCGAGCTCTTATTGTGGACGGCTGTGATACAATACGCCATTCTTCAGGACTGCATCAGCGCATCAGGGATTCCATTCGACGGAGGGTGGATGCATGTATCCTCGCTAACGGAGGACATTTTGAACTTTTCCAGAAACAAAGTGTTTCAAGTCACGCTGGTACGTTCTGTTGCTGTGTGTTTCCATTCCATGATTAATCTATTTTGAATAGAAGTAATAAAATGAGCTCTAAAATGGAAATTAAGCGTTTCCGGACACATGTACACACAACATTTTCTTTCTTTGTGTGTAAGGAATGTTTCCTGAAAGTTTGGCCGTACCTTTTTGTAATACCCTGTACAATAATAAGTCGATATCCATCAATGCTAATCTGGCTCACTACTCTACAGTAATTCGCCCAGAAGCACTCTATGAAGCAGAATGTTTGACTCTCAACAAAAACGCAATGATGGAATCACTGCACATTACTGAAAGAGAAATATTAAGGAAAATCTTGGGGCCACTTAAAGAGCAGACAAAACAGAATGCGTCATAATAGTGAAATCTATACACGTATTGAAAAAAATCACTGATGTAATTAGGAAAAGAATAGCTTTCTTCGCTCACATACAAAGTATGGATCCCAACAGACTGACAGAAAGACTGTTCGGTTACTTCAGTAAATTAAAAATGGATAATACATGGTGCAAAGAAAACCACCACTAGTTGCAAATGATCACCAAACTAGCATGCATACGTATTAACTCCACGTTTCGTAATAAAAAATGGCGTTTATCTCAGTTATTTGCAAACGACAGATGTCCTCCTTTGATAATAGGCTACTCATTATATATTATATGCCCGAGGGAAGACTCTAACCTCCAATGAGGAACACGCGAAAACTCCGCAGAAAGGCGCTTAAACCTTTGCAGCCATCATCTTTATCTGTTACTCTCGGCCCAACCATTTGCCCAAAGATTATAAAGAACATTGCAGGACTATGAAAAAGTTATTGCGGGTAGCTTGGCTATCATTACTTCGAGGAAACAGTCGAGCATTAGGCTACAACGCATTGACAAAATATGTGGTGGTGTTCTCTGTCAAAGTACAAACAGCTAGACTGTGAAAATATTATAGCAACGTAAAGGAAACAAAATAATTTGAAAATCTGATTTATAAATTATTGTAAAATGTCTAACTTACTACTAGACAATTTGAAAAAGGTGTCCGGTACGGTAAAGGAAACATAACCTTCCCAATGATGCCATATGAAGTCATCGCAAATTTCCCTACAAAAACTAAAAAATCCGAAAAATTCCAAAAATATACACATTCCAAACATTATGAATAGAAATAAGCAAATAAATACTTTTGTTCATAAATTTTCAAAATTTGGGCTGGTAAGGGTTAAGAGTTCATGGGCACTCCCGCAAGGCTGTCATACAATACACTGATTACTGAATATGGGTCATGTGATAAGAATGTGTTACAGTCGCAAGATCATCCCAGCCTATTCCTACGTAATGTGGGGTCAGTGTAGCTTTGTTGGATTTTTCTGTTTCATAAACGTCTATCCACTGCTTCTTCTCTTTTCGAACTATTTTTTTTTTTTTTTTTTTTCTGATACACCATGCTACCTTGCTTTCCATCTAAGTTTTCGTTTTCCTCTTCTCCTTGACCCTTTCCTTTTTACGAATCTTCTCACTATGTAATAATCCTCTCTTACTGACATGTCCATACCACCTTAGCTTTCTTTCCTGGATCTTTATGTACTAATTCCATGTTCTATCCTTTCGTGAAACTCCACCGTTAACATTCTCATTTCTGCCACTTCCATCTTTCTCTCTTGGGCTTTTATGACTGGCAACGTTTCAGCACTACCGACGATCAACAAAGACGTACACAGTTTTCCCTTCAAACTGCGAATTTTGTATCGCACAGTTCTCCACTGTTTCCTCCATCAACCACCATTTACCTTGTCCTGTATTTCAACCTCCAGTCCTCCTCCACTTCGCGTGTAACAGGCAAGATATTTTAAATGATTGGCTAGTGTTAGGGTTGTTCCCCTTACAGGTAATACACAGGTCATACTGTTTCTACCCTGCTAATCCTAATTCCTGTTTCTTCTAGGGTTTTTATCCAGTCTACAAGCTTGTCTTACAGCTCCTCTCGGATGAGTTCACAAATTGTAATGTTATCGGCAAACATTACGCATCACCAGTTGAAAATAGACTCGGCTCAGAGCAAATCCCTGGTGTAATCTTATTCTCAACGGAAATGTCTTCGTTGTACCTGACTGCTCCTGACTTGTGTTATCCCACCTTCCCACCGTCACATGTGATGAATACTTGGAGCGGGCAAGCACCGCATATTTTTCACATCTCTTGTGCACCCGTTAGATGTTTCTGGCTGTAGAGAAGTGAACCTCTTTACAGCTGTACAGCTTTGCAAAACCGTACAGACACACAGAACAGTATTTTTACGTGATCACGTGTCTATTATCGAATTCCAGGCTCTCGCACATAATAAACTTCAGTCTCCGAAATTCCAGGACATGTCTGATTAAGTCTGACATATGCAGGATTTGATGGTGTAAACATGAGGCTTCGAAATCGTTAAAAACTTTTTTTTTTTTTTTTTTTTTTTTTCAGAGAAGGGTGAAAACTGCATCTTTGTGCAATTGTAGCATTATTTGTTGCAACTGAAGTGACAATGTATACCTTTTAATCGTCTATTTTATTCACATAAACACCTAAATCCGGCAAGTGTGCATACCTCACTCATCAGGCGAGGAAGTTAGGTGGACCGAGAAGACGTTTTCCAGTTGAAGAATCAGCTGACTTGTCACCTTGTCATCTAACGTTTGTGGTTACCATTCGAGAGTCACTTCCTTTCGCCTGTTAATAATAAGAGTAGGCGTGCAGATTAGGTCCATTCATCAAACCTCGCTGTTGTAAGGGGAAGTTTCATCCAGGCACAGGCACAATACTGAATATACAGGACACGTCAATCAATGACCGCATACACAGTTCATAATTACGTAGAGGAAAATGAGCACGAGTGAGTTTTTGAACTCTGATCTCTCGCTTTGCATTCCTACACCATGGCTACATGAACACAACGCCGCGTCTCTTCCATGTCACTCGTGTTGCACATCTGGCCCAGAGAGTTTGTTCCTATTTTGTTTAACACAGTTTCCCACACTTACTTCCTGTTTTCATGCTTGATCTGTGTTATCCCCTCAGCCATCTTACCACTATATCTGCGGAGGGTGGGAGGCTACTCCTAAGAAAATTGCCGTTGAGATAGCAAACTTAAAAAGTGCAGGTGAAGCCTGAATGTAAGAAGCGTAAATTAACAGTGGAGAGGCCGAGCGCTCTAAGGCGCCTTGCTGCGGAGCGCACGCGCCAGTGTATGTGTGTGTGTGTGTGTGTGTGTGTGTGTGTGTGTGTGTGTGTGTGTGTGTGTGCGCGCGCGCGCGCTTAGTGTAAGTTAAAGTAGTTTGTACCTAGGTACTGATAGTTAAGTCCCTTATACTTACTAACATTTGAATATTTGAACATTTACATACATTTACACATATTACGAATGCAATGTAGGTTTATAATGGCAAAAATAGTTCTGATGAGATGTAATTACAAATTAATCCAGATTTTCCTTTCACTAATTTCAACTGAAAGCTAGAGTCTCACCATTTTACGATTATATATCAATAGGAAGTCTCCTATAAGTTTTGATGAGTGAGTTTGCGAATAACAACATACGTGATATAAATTTCGGTGGCTTCATTTTTTACACCCCCAAGGGACCACAGATCTTAGTAAGGGGCATCAATTTCAAATTTATATCTATATCCGTTCGCTAGAAAATGTTGTCGAACGGTCAGACAAAGAGATGATTCTTTTTTTTTCCTTTTTTGCGCCTGTAATGTTGATTTATTTAGACCATTTCGTTTGTCGTCAGCGGTTTGTCGAAGTCCTCTGCAGATTAAACAGTATGTAGTTTTACTTATCGTCATTTCTAATGTGTTGTCAACCCTGAGTTCCTCTATTTTACTGAGCTCTTGGGAATATTTTTAACAGATATTCCCTATGTGAGCTTTTTTCCTATTAGTATTGATATTTTTAAATGCGTTATATGAATTGCAAGGGTACCGCCATTAGAACACTGTTGTACTTTTCCCTATCACTGTACATATATACACTTATACAATGTGTACTGTATACATACATTGCGTCAGGCAAACTTATTATGTGCATAGACATTACAGCAGGTAGTGCGTATTTGTTTAAATGAGAAATTTTTCTAAAGTGTTTCCATGTGCCAGTTCTTTCGGACATGTGAAAATGTAATTTAATTACTTATTTCGTCTGTTAGGTACTTTCTCGCTGTGTCGTACATCTTTGGTATATTTACTAAGTAACTTTATATTCGAGGAGAAGCATAAATTTATTGGGAGGAGTAACCACTGGAATGACCTAGAGGCGGAAATGTGGGCGGGGGAAGGGGTAACACACAAAACAAATTGCCCGAAAATAAGACGCCAAATTAAAATCTATTGCAATAAACGTAATGTTATCCATTCACGAAAGAATTGTGTTAAAAAACACTCGTTCTAATCGAAAAGAATGTTTTGTTATAACTATTTATAAAATTTCAGAATATTCTCTTCGTATTGGCCCACTTTAGGTTACGGTAGTAACACTAAAAGTGGGCCTTTGCGATCTCTTTTGACAGCTGGACATTTAAATGAAAATAACGGCTTAACTATTTATCCGAAACGAAAATTGAATAACCTAATTGGTAGAGGAGAAAATTCTCTACAACTTAGCTCCCTTACTTTTTTTTCATATCTCGTATCGTTTGAGACATATTTGCAAAAATAACGGAGTTTTGACACCCTCCATTGAATTAACGAAAACCAGCCGTTCGGAGATGTCACGTGGCATTCCTCGCCCAGAACTCACTCTAGCATACGCCATCCATCTTGCGTTGCGTATTTGATGATTTTCTTATTGTAACTTACACGTTGTCATTTCAAAGCAATGGCGCACTGAAGAATTAACAAAACTACGTCGTTCTTTGTACGATAAATGATAATCTAGTGTCTACAGTCTACAAATGCCATATTAGCATCAGTTAACAACGGCCATCAATAGTATGAGATTTTACAAGGATTTCAGACACTCTTATTAATTAATTTCTTATTATTTAGATTATTATTTTGGTCTAAAATGTATCCAAAAACTTACAAAACTACAAATCTAAAGAGGGCCGTAAAACACGTCAGTGCGATTTTTTTATGCTATATTTAGCTACGAAAGAAAATTGACCGTATGGATGGAAGTGTCAGCGGCATGTGCCCAATAATTGTGCATGTAACACACACGAAGGCATTTTTTCTCGTTAGTTTTGAGCATGAGACCCACGTGTTGTCACCGGACGGCGTAGTGTTAATAATAAATGCGATTACTTGTCAAATAACAATAGACTGTACACTTCTTTCCATATTTGTAGTTTCCATTTTACTGCCCCTATGGAAATGCGCGCAGAATCCACATCACATTAGTGTCTCACTGTCAGATGACACTTTTCACTCAGAGGATAATTTAATTTAAATTATCAACAGTAACAAAAATGTTATCTATTTAAAAAATTAATAGAAATAGAAGCGAGTACACATCAAAACATACAGTCCACTAATATCATTCGTATCTGGTAACTGAAATTATGCCAGAAGTGTGTATGTATGTATTTTCCCGCTTCCGCGTTCTCCCACGTGCGCTAGTAATAACGTTGCGGAACTCATATTCCAATACTCTATTCTTTGAGGAGCGTTAGTACTGTAAGAGTGGAAGAGAACTTTCATGAAGTTTTTAGGGTAAGACTGAAGTCAAGTTGTGACTCGCCTCCTGAATCGTATTTGGATAGCTCAGTCGGTAGAGCAAAGGGTCAAGTCTCGGGTAGACCGAAGTTTTAACCTCCAGGAAGTTTCAAATCAGGCAGTACGTTTATTCGGTTGCCCGTGTACAAAGGCTATCACAATAAGGAAAATGTAGGGAAAATTACCAGCCACCCGGTCAGGAATCTTATTTATTCAGCGATCGTCCCTGAATTTGTTATTTCTTTCGAAACGAGACAAAGGTTGAGGGAAATTTGAGAGATGAAGTCCGCCCTTGACCGCAGGACGCTCTTGGACCGATCTTTCTAGTCGCTTGTTTCTCCGCAGCGGACCTGTGATACAAGCCAGTAATCAGCACTGTCAACTTCCACAGCAAACTTCCGGGGACCTGAAGCACAAATACCAGGTGGTGGTTGCCACATCACAACGCGCCTCCTATCATCGATAGTGGGCATGTTTACTTTCTGTTCCGTTTTAGGTGTAGAACAAACGGCGGTGAACAACTTAAAGTTGCAAACGCTATAGGAAATTTACAAAATCACACCTACCACTGACACCAAAGAAGATGACAATCCCTTTTTACTTCTCTACACCATCCAAATCGAGCAAGTAACAAGCTAATTCCCTAGGCAGTATAGCTCCATAGTAATTACGTAATTATACAGCTGCGGCGAATGGCCATCAAAACAAACAAGAGATTACGCGCGTTACAACACCAAACAACAAGAAAACTTCATACGACTGAATGTTTCACAACTTCATCAGTCATAACGAACCATAAATCATGTTGCACGCAGTATCTTTTCTTTCATTTCCCTCAACTCTAATGTTTCGACTTGTGCATACTTCGAAAATGCAGCATGATTCAAAGAGAATACCAAAACTTTGAAAAACTGCATTTAATCGAAGAAACAAAGGAACTTTCGTAATTAATCAAAGCGCAGAGTACTTAAAAGTTTTCTTACTTTTTTCCCAGTACGAAAAAAGTTCATAGATGATCAATACAGCCCCTCTCTAGGCACTCTAATGACAACCCGATACTCTAAACTCTTTCCACACTCTCTCCAGCATCGCATGCGTAATAGTTTAGCTACCCCCCCCCCTAAAGTTAGCTCGTAGATTTAGCCGAAACACGCAGACACCATACCTTTAATGCACCCCCATAGAAAAAAAAGTCACAGGGAGTGAAGTCAAGGCTTCTTTGAGACCAGTGTTCAAGTGTTATGCCACGAGCTTTCTGGCGGCCGATCCATTGCTTTGGGTACCATTCGTTCAAATAGGCAGCGACAAATAGGCGCCTATAGGGGATCCCCAAACAGATAAGACTACCATAGCGACCTGAGTGAAGCAAATTGAACAACCGTCCGCAATGTTATCTGAAGTCTAGAGGGGCGTGTTACACGACGGTGGTAAAAGTCTCGACCGGCGGCATGGCCTAATACGTGACGTAGTGCGCTAGTGTTGGCAATAGTCGCTGTGGATACTGGGATGAATGGCGGCACACAATGTTTACAAGATGTGAAAATGAATGTGTTAATATCATGTTTCTGTGATTTTTTTTTCCAATCACATCGTTGGAATGTAGAACTTTGCACACTATAATATTACGCTTCTCCACATGCAATGTGTTTCTGTTCAGAAGTAACACTTAGTTGTTAGGTAAATCGAAATGCGTATGCCTATCTCTAAAATGATACGAATTACTATTTTTTTTAAAATGTCATAATTTGGTAGAACGAAAGCAACAATGTAATCTAGCTGTACTCTTCGATTCCTGCCTCACCACATCCGTTACAATCACGACATGTTCGTAAAAATCATAACATTCGCTCACATCAATTTAAACTGTACTCTTAGGTTCCTGCCTAACCACAACCTCGAAAATCGTGACACATTCGTAAAAATAATATTCTTCGATGTACCCTTGTCTATTCGTTTGTTAACTCGCCACAATTTAAGCTGTACTCTTAGGTTCCTGCCTAACCACAACATTGAAAATCATGACATAATAAATAATATTTTTCGATGTACTCCTGTCCAATCATTAAAAGTAATTGGCCTTGTAAAAGGAAGGTTAAAACTCACTTCAGTACTGTTTCGTACAGATCATACATTGCCAACATAACGCTGCTACGGACGCACCGAGATGCTTCTCACGCCGCTGAGCGAAACTTTAGCCCACGACGGTAGGTTAGAATATTATTAAAATTCAATTTTAGCCAGAACAATTTTACTGCCACGTATAGTGCATAAACGCTTTACATACATAGTTTCTCGAAAGTGCCAGCAGTTTTATTTTAAGTACAGTACCCCCGACGATCAGCTGCATTTGCAGATAAATGATATGGCCTGGGAGTTTAAGACCAATCTACGTTTATTTTTGTACGCCGTTTCCAACAGAAAATTTACGAAGAATGGTAGACGTTCAGAGACTAACTTTTCACAGTAAGATTACGTTAATTTCAACTAATGTTAGAAGCAAAAACTATTGCATGGGCCAAGGAAATACAATCCCACACTGGAGCTTTATACATGAAGCACTCTGTCAGTAGAATTTGCAATGAAGTTTGTAGTTTGTCGTAGGTTTAATGAAGTAGTAATCAATTTTATGCTTGTCTTTATCATGAATCAGATTACGGTACACTGAATCAAAATATAAAGAAACTGCCATTAGCGAATGCCCTTATTCGGAATTTACCTTTCCGTTTCAGCTTTTATGATGAAAAGTGCGCTAAATATATTTAGTCTTACTTCCTTCACTTCATACATAAATTTTGTTTCAAGATTTGAAGGACAAATGCGAGTGCTTCGTGTCGGAAACCAATTCTCTCTTCTCACTGCAACAACCCATTTATTCGTCAGCAGCTAGTTTCCAACGGAAACCTTGGATAAAGTAATGTGTGTTTAACTCTGTCAACATTTAACTCAAATGCGCAAAACAGTTAACGTATAACATATGATAATTTAAACACTACTCTTTTGAAAAAAGAAATATTCGCAGTATTTTTGCTTCTGCTGGTACGGTAATCTCTATATATAAAAGGAAGTGTCCCGATTGAATGACTGACTCATCATCGCCCAGCGCAAACCAATGATGATAGAAACTTGAAATTTGTGGGGTTTTTTGATCTTACTCCGTAGGCGTCATTTAAGGAGCGATTTTTCGATATTCCGTCCGTAAGTTGGTGAAATAAGGAATGAAAAGTTTTTTTGAAAATACGTAACTATTTAGGCAATTTTGAAGCTAGAACTACAAAATTTTGGATTTTAATTCAGGGTTCGAATTTAAAAGACACGTGTTTCGATATTTTTTGAAATTCGACATATAAGGAGGTAAAATAGGTAACGCAAAAAATTGATTTTCAAAAATATGTTGCTGTTAACTCAAATTTTAAGCTACAACTACGAAACTTAGGATATGGACTCTTGATCAGAATTAAAAAGACAAGAGTTTCGGTATTTTTCGAAATTCAAAAACTAAGGGGGTAAAAGAGGGGATAAAAAATTCTTTTGGAAACACTTTGTTGTCAAGACAATTTTGAAGCTATAGCTACAAAAAATGGTATTTGTATTGTTCGTTATGATTTAAAAAATACGTGTTTCGTTATTTTTGGAAATTCAACCATCAAGGGGGTTAAATTGGAGTGGGGTGTTTTTCGAAAATCTGTTGCTATTTAGGCAATTTTGAAGTTAAAATTACAAATTTTCGAATTTGGATTCGGGGTTTAAATTTAAGACACGTGTTTCGGTATTTTTGGAAATTCGACCAATAAGGGAGTGAAATACGAGATGCAAAAATTTATTTTAAAAAATATAGGGCTGTTAACTCAAATTTCATGCTATAACTACGAAACTTATATGGATTCTTCATCAGGATTAAAAAGAAACAACCGGTGCAAACCAACCAGCCTACGCATGCGAAGCAGCGGGGGTTCAGCTAGTACGTTATACAAACATTAGCTGTGATTTCTAGAAGAACTGCTTATCTCGCTTGTTCGCACACGTACTATCTCGATTTCAGAATGCCACTGCCTGATTTCCGATAATATGGCGAGTAGTATAACAGCGTGGCACCGCAGGGAGCGCTAAAAATAGTTTAACCGCCCCTCTATGTATATTTTATCTCTTTGGTGGTGCCCCATTCCGCTGACGTCCTGCTTCTACTAGCTCGGCGGGTCGATTTTCTTTGACTACAAAGCAAATTCTTCAAGAATGCGGTCAACATATTCTACACAAGTGCCCGGCCGTTCGGAACTTTCACTGTGAATTGTTTTTATACCAACGATTGATATACCACCTATGTGGAAAGTGAACACCGTTTTTGATTCGAAATACACGCCGAACTATTGTAGTCGATTCACTTCTGCCATACTGGATAACACAAAAAACTTTTTGCTGAGCAGTCGCCATGCATTAAACAAGAAAAGTGGGCCAACACCACTCCTAGCAACCAATGAGCAACCAAATATAACTTCAGAGCTTCCTTAAATCGACGACAGGAAAGCTTGTCTCTCCTTTTTCTTATTTGCAGAGCTCTCGATTTTCCAATTTGTGGTATTTCTTTAACACCCTTTACTAACTAGCAGGGAATCAACATCTTAAGATCCAGGCTTCAATCTCGTTTCTAAGACTTTCTCTGTCCCCTTGTGGCTTCTTTCGTCTGTTGTACTGTTGTTAACGAAACACTTTCGCCGTCGTTCGAAATGTACACCCGCATGCCTCAAGCCACCGTATAGTGGGTGGCTTTCACTTCCCCTTTCGCCTGTTCATTCTACAAAGGAACACGCGAATAGCTTCGTTGGTAAGTCTGCGGGGTGGTTAGAGTCTAATTTCAAGCTATACGGTTCTTTCACAAGATACACGAAGTAGAAAGCCATCTAGGAACACACGCTTTCGGAATTTTAGCCCTTGCAGTATCTGACACTGTAATAAGATGAGCATCTGCGTATTTCACTAAAAAATGTTCAAATGTTTGTATAGTTTATGGGACTTAACTACGGGGTCATCAGTCCCTAAACTTACAAACTACTTATGAACTACTTACGAACTAGGACGGCACAAATATCCATGCCCGAGGGGGGATTCGAACCCCCGACCGTAGTGGCCGTGCAGACCGTGACTGGAGTGCCTCAGTCCCCTCGGCCACCGCGGCCGGCGTTTATATAGTGCCGTACCTTACATTCCCCCACCCCACCATCCCAAATTACGGCTTTTCATTCCTTCCAAGGTTAACTCTATATTCTCAGTTAACTGTTTTTCATGCCATCAAAATTTCGCATTAAAACCCTTTATACTGTCACTAATCACAATAACTGATGCGAATTAAACCGGTGGAACTCTCAATGATCAATGACGAAAATCACCGATTCTGAGTCGAATACTTTGTGTGGAGGAAACAGTCGCTAACCACCATGACGAAGTTTTTCGTGACGTCGTCCTTGTGGAAAACCAGACCACTTCAAATTGGAATTCACACTCTAGCTTTTGAAGATTGAGACCATCTTTGTCAGGAGAAGTCTGTCTCCTGTGCCCTGTCTTGAAAGCTTGTTATTTGCGTGAGTCTCTTGAAACTTCCATTTCTACAGGCAGTATGTCACATGGTGGGTGGGACTCTCGTGCACAAATACATGAAATCGCCAATGGAACCCTATTCCCCCCCCCCTCTCTCTCTCTCTCTCTCTCTCTCTCTCACATACACTTTAAGCAGGGAAATACCTACTGGAATTCCGTATCAAAGCAACGTTATCAATGCGCGAGTGCATACAACATTGTAACAGAGATGGAGGCTATGGTAGTATTGGTGAAGAGACGAGAGTGTGCGCTTGGGAACGTGAATACAAGCTGCAAAATCGAGTTTCGAATCGATTACTCTAGGAACTACATCGTGTACCTGCTCACACACTCTGCAGGATTATGCATAATAAAATCGTTGGTTTCTCTCAGAATCTAAATCGTTTCTGAGTTCTATGATAAACATAGGTAACATTTTTGAGAACCTTCCGAAATTTTACCGCGTGTTTCGCCGGCTGACCGTGCACGTAACTGCAATGAAGTACTATAACAAGCATTTATCATTTCTTGCTAAACTCTCCCCACACACGAGCGACGAATCGCCTACGTTCATTTGTTAACTTTTTACACACGTTTTAGATAATTTCATGTCATTTTATCGACAGTTTGCAGATAATTTTTCCGGTATATAAGGTCTAAAAATTAAGACCCTTTTCGTATTCGTAACCTAGTTCTCAATAGAGGCACTGGCCCCCAAACCCCTCCTTGGCTTCCCTGTGTCCGTTTTCGTCGAAATTAACTCCTCGAGACGCAGTTGTAAACAGAGGCCAAGTTGCCAAGCAGACGACGTTCTGGCGTGTGTGCGCGCTCGCGCGCGCGCGTGCGTGCGTGCGTGCGTGTGCAACCAGACTAAAGCCGTCCTCTCACGGGACGTGGAAACGCACGTGGAGGAGGAAGTGGTGACGCCGCAGCGTGGAATACCACGTTCCACTGCCCTGCGAAGCGTAGAATGAAGGATCCAGCATGTTAGATTTTTGCTTCGTGGAATGGAACGTGGCCAATGAGAAGCAACCTGGCTTCCACGTGATAAGCAGAAGTTTTGAGCCGCTATATAGCAAACGGAACTCCTTACTTCGTTCCTTCTAGCGTACGATGTATGAATATAATCTATATAAAGCGATAGAAAACTGAAGAACTTTTGAAAGTGCGTCGTTTTAGATATTGTTACAATAAATTACCGGAAACAAAATTTTCATGGCTTTAAAGGTTCTCGCATTTAACGTCTGTCAGTGTTATTTTTGTGTCCCAGCCTCGTCGCCGCTTTTGTGTCTCGTTTCCGTCGTAGGTGTCGGTGGCCGAGTGGAATGAGACCGACACAGGAATAAAGATAGCACGCTGGTGCAGGTACGGAGGGGAGCAGCCAGAAACTAGAAACACTAGAGTAAATTAGAACGAGATATATATTGCACAGAATTTATAAAATACTTAACTTTTAGATAGTTCAATATGGCAGAATGCTGATACATAGTTGAGGCCTGCCTAGTGCCTAACTGATACCGAAGTCTTTACTGGTTCCTATCTCAGTTCCAAGTGAACGATGTCGTTCAGTGGTGGCCACGAGCGGAGTTCTAGCAGAGGGCGCTCGTGGCTGTCGTCGTAAGAACGCCGCGCCGTGCGTGCATGGCGGCGCGCGGCGAAAGTAGGTGGTGCGCACTTTGTACTTGTGCGACACCACAGTTATAATTTGTATAATGTGAAAGAATATCGTCCCTTCGCTATCGTATAACGCATTCTATCAAAGAAGCGTATTTGTGATGCTATATCATAAATAACATATTACGACAGGTTTTAGAAGCGTAGTATACCTGAAGACCGACCAAGTTGCTGCAATGTAGGGGTAGCGTAGCTGGCAGCTTAACAGACTGTAGCGTTGAAATTTTAAGTGAAACATGTTCGCGTCCGTACACTTCCGAAATATTTTCACTTTTTTGTTTCCTTGACGTTTCTGATTCTTTCTTGCTAATTTAAGTGTAATATCCGATATTCGTTGTTATTTCTTTTTAAGATAACGTATTAGCGTCCTGGTTAGAGTCACGAGCTGTGGAGGAAAAGAGATGTTAATACCAGGTTTGTATCGACACTCTCCCAGATATTTTTAACCATTTCGTTTAATTATGGTTAATGCAACTTATTTGTTAATTTAATACAGTTATAATATTCGGTATTCGACGTTATTTATTAGAAACAAGAATGAACTTTGTCCACGAGAGAATTTGTTGACTTTTCGTTCTAGGCCACAGCAACAAATAAAATTCAAGACTACCCTACGTCACTCGGTTTTCCCCACGGTTTTTGAATTAAGTTGCAGTTCAGTACAGTGTTGGAATAGTTCAGTTTCGCAGTGCAAAGTGAACATGGCTAGCGCGTGGTTACAGAAGCAGATGCAGTGTAAGAGGAACAGTGTTTACGTACAATAACAAAAGCAAAAATTATCACAACGAGCTTTGTCGAGCTGAGGCGGTGTCCCACGTATGGTCAGAACATATTTAGAATATGTACAACGTGGGAAATGGGAAGGTAAAGAGCAAGACAACTGGAGCTGGTGCAAATGATGTATTTCACCATTGATAATGTTTTAAAGAACGTTTGCCAAAATTGATTTTGTCATAAATTTCGTTATTATCTGAACCGCTTTCAGAGACATATACCGTATTTGAGCTTCTTGAAGGGAAAAAAAAATACAATTTCTATAAGGGTATTGCATGCCCCATGCAAGCATAAGATAGTATTTTTTTCCCCCGACGATGTCTAAGAGAGGTACCGTGTAATTTTACGTACATCCATCTTTGTAAACACAATGATCAATGCATCAGCCCGCAACGGGTGCTGGAGAGCGCTGCGGTCGCAGAGCAAATCACGATGAGCAGCACATTCCGTGGGATGTAGCTGAAATGTTCAAATGTTTGTAAAGGTCATGGGACGTAACTACGGGGTCATCAGTCCCTAAACTTACAAAGTACTTATGAACTACTTACGAGCTAGGACGGCACAAATATCCATGCCCGAGGGGGGATTCGAACCTCCGACCGTAGTGGCCGTGCAGACCGTGACTGTAGCGCCTCAGTCTCCTCGGCCACCGCGGCCGGCTGGGATGTAGCAGGTCGTTTCAGAGCGTGCTGTGGCTAGGTAGACAGCACGTCTGGCCTGCGCCACGTTGGGCGTTGGGACTAGAGATGGGCAATCTGCTCCTGAACTGATTCAAAGAGTCAGATCCTTCTAAGGAGTGAGTGATGGATGAATCCAAAAAAAAAAGAGTGGTAGTTCATCTGATCCGAAAAGTCCCTCTGGTGACAGCAATGAGCTGCATAAGCAACCCTTGCCACATTCTTTAGAAGTTTCCTAAACCCCTTGCCATATGCTTCAGAAGTTTTCTAAGCTACAAAATAAATGTGCTATAGACCATGTGCAAGTATAAAACGCAAAAAATGAGCGCCTAAACACGTGCAGCGCCTTCGCGTTGCGAGTCGAGAATCGGTGAGTCGCACAAGCAGCATGGTTCAGTGAGCGCGCGGCTCCCGACTACCGCTGACTCGCTGCTCCGCACGACTCCGGCGATCGAGGCGATCCGACCGCCAACTGAGTTGGTGAGTTAGCTGGTTCACCGGTTCGCCTCTCCCCACCACTCTGCCGACTCCGCTCGCTTGCGGAGCCGCCCGTGTGGCGCGCTGCTCATTATTCCCCCCCACTCCTCTGGCGAACCGCATGGTGCCGAACAAAGCGACTCCGCGCATTTTTCTGTTCTCTCGACTCCTGTGTTCTGATAAAACTTGCAGCTCACTTACAGAAACGATCATCTGAAGCAACAGAAACCGTCATATTCCTATTTCGAATAGTTCTCGAGATGAAACGTATTTATTTAATGTTACATGTTTTTTCTTAACAACAGGAAATCTGCAGTCGGTAGCAAAAACGCGTTACAGTACAAAATTAAACTATATAAAATTTCTGTGAAAAAGATCCTACTCCATTTTTCTCGAGTACTTGTAGGTTGCATGAAGGGAGCAAGAGAGACAAAGTCTTGTGCAATGTGCATTCTGTTGCTTAAATTTTGTAAGCCTATATCACGCAGTTTCCTGACTTGATAGACGAGTGTCCTGTAACAAATTATGCGTATTTTATGCACCTACATTATTTTGGCAAGTTGAAAACAATGACTGTAAAATCGAATAACAAAGAAAACAACAATGTGCATTAATGTTTTTTATATCTGAAACCAGTCAGTTTCGGAAATGTGTCCATTTGAAATTTTTGCTGCTGGCGTCAAATCTTTGACAGTAACAATAAACTTGTTTTCGAAGAGAGAGAGAACACTAGGATTTCAAACGAGATGTTTCTGAGCAAAATATCTTGCTATAATGTTTCATTACGAATTTAATTTGTTTGGTACAGCAGGATGTGTGTGTTTGCAATTAAAGATAAACTATATTTGGGAAGCACTTAAAAAATAATTCGCATTGCTCTGTATAGAGAATATATAAAACTTTGCACAAATAACAGGTGAAAGGGTTTTAGTTACAGGAACTAAAAATATAAGGTGGAACGGAAATCTTACCAGCAGCTGCAAAACTTAGAATATAGGAGCCCAGAACGCTACCCTTGTACTACGCCGACTGGAAGAGTATCACAGCAGTTATTTACCTAATTATTTCTTTAGCTATGACTCTCTTCGAACTTAATTGTTGATGTTTTGTACGCATAAAAGAAAAACGCATTGACGACATTGTCGAAAGTATCTGTACTCGTTGTCGTATTTAAGAAGAATTTGGCTGGAGATTTTCACAGTCTTTTTTTCGTACTTGAAGTTACGAATGAAATAGACCACGAACATTCCTCGCTTTGTAAATTTAATGGACATTACTCTTTTGAAGCCTTATTTTCGAAATTAAATAAGACTTTATTGCTTACTCTGGATCTATCATTGTTTTACTGTTTATGGGTGCCAGACTTTAGTTTTTAGATAACAAGTGATGGGTTCTAGCGGCCATCTTGTAGCGAGAATCTGTCGCGCTCACGTAAGACACCCGGCCGTGTCGCCGAATGTCGCTGCTTGTAGCTGCCGTGTCGCGTCGCTGAATACCGCGCGCTGTCGCTCGCTTTTGTCCCTCACGTAGGACACGGCCTTATTGCGCACGGCAATTCCGCTGCGGCAGTTGCCACGTTCTGCACGGAACTCTCGCGATATATCACGTTTCATTCAACTCGCTTAAACTACTCACTGTACAAATACGGAACTAGTATTTTTATTCTGCAAAATATTGTATTTTTTTTATGAAAGTATAAAAATATAAAAATAATATTTTTTTCTTTTTCCAATTATTTCACCTGCAAAAATTTTTAAATTCTGTTACAACACGTTTAATTTTTAATGTAGGTGTAACTAACAAAATTTTAATTCTCGAAACTACTGACTTACAATAAAATTACTACTCTTCTTTCTTCTTTCATAATATGGTCAAATCAGATAAAAGTATAGTGACAAAAAAGCAATGTGACATCGTTTTAAGTTTTTTATCCGTTGGTGAGTCGGTGAATCATGCAAAAGAACTAGTTCATCCCAGTGAATGACTATTTCTGATCCAATCTCTGAAAAGATCGGTTTTGCCCATCTCTAGTTGGGACAACACGTCCCGTGTGAGGACGGCTTAAGGCGACAGGTCTGACTCGCGAGTGTTCCGCGTCGCTGGCGAGCCCGGTAGCTGAGGCGTCCGCCCACTGGCGTGCACGGCAGGAGCGCCCAGCTGTTCTCTTATCTCCGAGTGCAACAAACCGCATGCAGATAACCCCGTGGAGGTCGCCGCGGCCCACACGTGCCCCCAGGAACTATTACGCGACTCGAGATACACTGATGAATACGGCGAATACCGTGGCTACTTCCACAAAAAAAATTGGTCGGCGTTCAAATCGAGTCAAATCGGAGTTTAAACTCCATTTTCCGCAAGATTATCACTTTATCATTCTGGAGATCACTGATTGCGGAGAGCGAAATCTGCTTTCTTTATGGTGGTCGTGTGACTTCACATAACTTGACGTAACTTCTGATATTGCTGGTGTTACTTCACCTGGACGTCGAGAACTCAAGTTTTCGAAACAGGAACAACGGAGTTGGATCAAGAATGAATATGCCAGAGGTCGTGTATCACAACAGTAACATCAAGGTCTTCAAGAGGCGTGCGGGAAAACGGCATTGCCGTACAGCTGCACGTTGGGTAAAAGCCTTAAACGAAGGTCGGCAAACAGCGGCAGACATGCATCGGACAGCTCATTCTAGCGTCCCCGAAGTACTGCATACTGTCGGCACGCTAGTGGACTGTGTTTCACGACAGACGATTCGTGAGCTCGCTTACGATACCGGATTAGCGCATTGTTGTTGTTATTGTTGTTGTTGTTGTTGGTTTTTGAGGGGACTAAACAGCTAGGTCATCAGTCCCGTTACTAACTGAGAGTCCACTGTCAATAATGAAAAGTAAAACAAAGCTCTAAAACTGGTCACGCACATAAGGTACAGGTTGACAATGGACAGACCACTGATAACGTAAAACGAAGACACACAGAATTGTTAAAAGAAAGTCAGGAATAAAACTGGCTAGTGGAGGATCTTGGCTGGCTGATCACAAAGAAAAAACAGGATGAGCCAGCCATACGGATTAGCGCATACGACTATGCTTCGCATCCAGAAGGAATGCCTGGGCATGCGAAATACTGCATTACGACGCTACTCAGACGCACTTGGAGCGCTATGAGCGCTACGTTCCTCTTCGACAGACGGTGTTAGTGTTCTTTTTTGGAGTATCACCTGCGACGAGCTTTGCGAAAGAAACAGTAACACTTCCTGCGCATCATTTTGCACCACAATGCGCGGGCGCACACAGCGCAAGCTGTGTCTGCTCTTTTCGATCGATGGTACTGAGAAGTACTGTACCATCCACCATACTCCCTGGATTTAAGTCCTTGTGACTCAGTTGATTCCGAAGATGAAGGAACCACTTCGTGGCATTCGCTTCAGAACTGTTCCAAAGATTCGACGGGCAACAGACCGCTCCACACGCACCATCAACAGAACAGGCTCTGCTAACGGTATACTAAGCCTTCCACATCGCTTGCAACGGGTGCAAACATGTAACTCTTTCGTATTTGGAGTTTTATATGTAACTACGTATTGCTAAAATCAAAGAAATGGATTGTGATAAATTAAGAAGAAGGAAAAAAGAACCATGCCCCGCCCTGCATTACGTCGCTGCTGCAGTGAAGAGCAGAGCTGAGAATATCCTCGATACCAATTTTCCCACTTCAGAGATACATTTTTTGTTGTATTTCTTTGCCAACACTATAAAACGCACGCTTCCAGGCGCCACTCAGACTATAACCTCCACATGTCTAAATTTTTACTGTAATCTGTATTTCTACCGCTTCTTTATTACCAATGTTCGGTATGGTTGAGAGAGAGGGGAAAGAGGAGACTACTGTACGCCTGCAACATTGCCCATTTTCCTTCATTTGTACACGAGTCTCCCACCCTTCATGTTTGACGTCACACGGGCCAACAAACAAACAAACAAACAAATGCAGCGATCACAGGCCCTGCAGACCCTGCGCTGCTTCCACAAGCTGCCTCCATTCCATCCTGTTTTGCTCCCGGTTCCTCCAGGTGTCTTCAATCCCCAGGGCTGCCAGGTCCTTCGCCAGGTCGTCCATCCAGCGCTGCCTTGGTCGTCCGATGGGGCGTTTGGTGTTTGGTTTGTCTTCAAGTGCCATTTTCGCCTGTCTTCCTTCTGGCATACGGCCCACCCACTGTATTCTCTTGCTCTTTATCTTCTGTAAAATATTTGGCTGTCGCATCAGAAGGTAGATTTCCTCATTCGTCCTCCTCCTCCAGTCTCCGTTATCTAAAATTGGTCCCCGTATCTTCCTCGTTACTTTTCTTTCAAATATTAATAACTTTTCCTTGTCCCGTTTAATCATGCTCCATGTTTTTGAAGCGTCGCTGGGCAAATCACCGTGTTAGAGATTTTTATCTTAGTGTTCACAGACACTGATTTGGAGCCGAGTGTGTATTTCAGGGAATGGATGCATTTCATTCCCACTGCTATTCGTTCTTTGATGCCCGTTTCTATTTTGTTGTCTGTCGTAAACCAAGATCCCAAGTATCTGAATTTGTGTACTCTCTTGAATCTCATGCCATTTGTCTCCAAAATTTCTTCTTGCTCTTCTTCCCTATTGCATGAACTCTTTTTTTATCTTGGTTTACTTTAAGCCCAACCTTCTGTGCACATCTGTCCATTTGTTGGTACATTCCTTTCAACTCGTGCTTAGATTCACTCAGCAGGATTATGTCATCTGCATATGCGAGACAGTTGAAGTTGTCTGAGACCTGTTTCTATCTCGAATGTTTCTGATGTAACTCCTCGGAAACGTACAGCTGCCTTTGATCCTTTCATACAGGTTTGCACCATCCTCACTAGCTTTTCAGGTATTCTGAGGTCACGCATTGCATTGTACAGGCTATTCTTGTGGATGCTGTCATATGCCCGTTGAAAAACCACAAACTGACTGCATGTATGTTTGTCATATTCCCAGTGTTTTCAAATGTTCAAATGTTTGTAAAGCTTATGGGACTTAACTACGGAGTCATCAGTCCCTAAACTTACAAACTACTTATGAACTACTTACGAACTAGGACGGCACAAATATCCATGCCCGAGGGGGGATTCGAACCCCCGACCGTAGTGGCCGTGCAGACCGTGACTGAAGCGCCTCAGTCTCCTCGGCCATCCCAGTGTTTTTCAAACAGTTGTCTTAGAGTGAAAATGTGGTCTATTGTTGATCAGTTTGATCGAAAACCAGCTTGGTATTCCTGTATGTTGTTCTCTATGAATGGTTGCCAACAGAAGTATGAATTTCAAGAGACTCGTGCAAACAACAACACGTTTTAACGGCACGACAAAAAAACCGTTCCTTGGAGGCAGGCAATATCTGACGATGATGCTAATCGTCAAAACCTAGACTGTTAATGCAGATTTGAAGGTGATTTTCTGCCTTGCTCAAAGGGATTTTCACTGCTTTATCTCGCATCAATATAAGATCGGTCGTTATGAGCCATACCAACGTGCAGAATATCTAAATACCTTCATTCACCTTTAAGTAACTTCTCGCTGGCGTTCGTCGACAATTCTGTCATTACACACTTAGTGGTAACTGAATACTAGGGTGCTGCTTAACTTTTTCCAACAAAAATAGTTAATAGAACTGTTGACCTGTTTACACTAGTATGGAAAGCAAAAAGACTCAGAAGGCGACGACTAATGTATTTGCGTAATTTCGTATTATTGAGACATTTTCTCCCATGCAGAACATTTAATTTTTGACCCAACCGAGATAGGACGTGAAGCCACGTTTGAGTTAGGAAGATAATTCTCCTGCCCATGCCAGGTATCTTATTTATATTACTGGTTTCATGAATTTACATCTAGTTTTGAAACATTTCCTGTAAAAGAACAGGGAAATTAACGACTACCATTCAAGTCAAGAATGAGAAACAGCTGTGCTTCAGAATTATCAACGAAGCACTTCTCGCAGTGTTTGTAGGTCGTGAGGTAGCCGATGTTAGCTGTGATTAGACTCCCGTTTTAAAATCAAATAACTGCACAGCGACAGAACTACGTCTGATGCAAATACGTTCCCCACGTTTGCACATTTGAGACTGGTAATAATTAGGGGAACGGGGAATGCTTTTTCTAGTCTTTTATAGTTACATTGCAACTATATTATAACTATGTACGGCTATGACAGTTCTTTTCTCAAAATTAAAAAGAAGTTTAACTCTTCAAAAGTCCTAATTCATCAAATCTGAAGATAATAAAGTGAGCTACACAATTGGTATTTGAACCATAACATTGTGTATATACATTTTTTTTACTCTTTTGCATGTTACTACAGGTTAGTTTACAACCTCCGACGACAGTGAACAATGTTTTACTAGAAAACCTCAAAGTAGCAAGGCCCACAGTTCGAAGCTGTTCTTGGCACTAACAGTTGCACTAACAATCCCCAAATTTAATCCGGCAATAAAATTTAACGTGCTGGTTGAAATCTTGTGGTGTGAATGTTACAGTAGGAGAAAAGATAAATGGGAAAGTTGATGTCCCGTTCCCAGCTCTACACAGACCATATTCAAAGAAAAGATAACTATGGAACACTGTACAGCAGACGAGATATAATACAGCTGGATAGTGTCTTTGTGCTTCAAACGAAATGTATGTCAGCCACAGAGTTTTCCACACCAACTGTCAGTATCTGACAACATAATGTCATAACAGATGAATACGTCAATTAAATGTGCTTGCTGCGAATTTCGAAACTGGAACACGACTGATAAATGAGAACGCAGTTATACGCAAAAATACATTTAACCGCGCCACTGCTAAAAAGAGACGTTCTGTGTGGGCAATACTGAACGAGGTTAAATAAATAACAAGCTGACTGCCTATAGTAAACAACCCGCGGCAACGCACACGACCGCAGAGTGGAAATTTTGACGAGATCGTAACTTTTCGCAGTGGCTGAATACATCAACGACGAATATTTCGTAGTGAAGAGGGAATACAGGTAACACTAAGAAGAGTAGCTCTTCAAAATAGATATCGACTAAACACCTCTTTTCTCTCTCCTACAATGACGTGCAAGGTAAAAGCTGTGGCCGGCTAGATTAAAAATAACTTATACTTGGTTACATTGCGTAGCTTTGTAGCTATCGTGTTCATACGTTGAAAGACTGGTTTGATGCAGCTCTTCACGCCTCCCTACCCTGTGCAAGTCTTCATTTCGCAGGACGGCAACCGATATCCTTTTGAACCTGCTTACTGCATTCGTCATTCTGACTCCCTTACTAAATTGATGATTCCTTGATGTCTAAGAATGTGTCCTACTAATACATCCCTTCTTTCATCAAGATATGCCAGAAACTACTGCTCCCCAATTCTGTTCAGTAGTTTTTCATTAGTTACGCGATCAACGCATCTAATCTTCAACATTATCCTTTAACACCACATTTCAAAAACTTATCAACGTTTTATCGAAACTCATTATCGTCCACGTTTCACTTCCACACAACGCCAAACTCCAGACAAATACCTTTAAAAAAGACTTTGTAGTGTTTTACTTAATATTCCACGTCAAAAAAATTTATCTTCTTCAGAAATGCTTTTCTTCCCACAGCCATACTACATTTTATATTTTCTCTACTTCCGCCTTCTTACGTTTTTTGCTACCTAACAACACTCATCTACAACTTATTGCCTCGTTACCTAATCTAATTCCTTAGCTTGATTTTCTTAGACCACATTCCGTTACCCTGTGTAACTGATTTAGTAGAAATGAGTGATATACTTTCTAGGAATATATCGGAATCAACCTTGTATTTCAATCACGTTCTAACTATTAATATATACTTTACGAAGTTTTTCATCGGCACCTGTGCAAAGACGTTTTGGTAGACAAATTTTGACGCTACATCAGAGACTATAAAAGCTGATTTGTTAGACACAAAGATTTTGTGGTCATGCAAATACTACACGAGAAAACATTCGGCAATGTATGCAGGTTGTGTGTCCAGCGATTTCCATGTATGTTCTCTACTGTCTAATATGTACGATGATCTTATGCCGTGTACCATAAAAATCCTAAGTAGAAATTAAAAATGAATTAGTTGTACAGACTTTCCTAAAACAGCTATTGACAACATTTTGCTGTGTGAACGACCATAACTTTATGAATCTTGTTACTTTACATATTCGCGAGTATGTCAAGATTTCCATGATTTAAATGTGTTTGAAGCTGCCAAGTAAGCAGAGAAGGTAATTCTCGTCCTTTAAATCTATGCAAGGGATATACGCCTTTTGTTGTGGTTTGATGGAATATCTTTCAGTCCCTAAAACTGTTTATTATCAGACTACTGTATTTTTTATGAAGTTGTACCGACTCTACACAGCGATTCTTTCTCCTGCAGTTTCTCTAAACCAGAGTTTCCCAAACTGTGCTCCTGCGAGCACTTGGTGCTCCGCGTAAAGGATTTTTTTTAATTAGGTTTTGTTTTTAAGACATTAATGGTGAGAATTATCTCTATACTGCCATTTTTTCGCCCTTGAGCGGCGATGACGGTTAAGACGTTTGGTGCCGTCAGAAAAGTAAAAGTTGCACAAAAGTCACTGCGTACTTCGTCACCCTCTTGCAATGAAGGAAATGGCACCTTCTATAAAAACTGTTTTGAACTAAACAGTTACAACAACTTATTTCATAAAATCACAACCAAAAAATAGCAGATTGTTGAGAACCTTGTTTGATGACATGGACGGTCTGTAATACGTCTCTCCCTCTTCAGGCGGAAGTAAGGTGGCTTTCCCTTGGTAAAACTTTAATGGGCCGCTTTCAACTCAGAATCTACTTGACTGGAAACGACTTCGCTTTGGGACCAATCATGTGTGACGCTCTTTGTCTAACGAGTTTGCGTGTTTAGATTTAGACGATACTTTTACCTAAGGTAATAAAACTGTCAATAAAAAAAAGCCAATGCTTATGGGGAAGGATTTATGAAAGAAGCTAAAGTTTTGGCAGAGTCTCTCAAAAATGGAAGCCTGGATACTTTGCCAGTGACAAAAGTATTTAGTGATGAACCCGAATCAGACATTCCTGCAGATACCCTAGATGATTTTGAATTTTATCTATTATGTTAACTTGATTATTTGATCTCAAACATTAAAGAAATTTTTTGGGTTGTAAAACCATATTCTGTATCGAAAAATCCAGCTTCTATGACGTCACAGCAATATGAATGCTTCTGTGTTACGACTTCAGATTATGAGGGTACAGCAAAGCTTCAAAGTAAACAATCGGTCACGATTTTTGTGTGTATACTAGAGGACGAGTTAAAAATGTATCCCATAAAGCTAAAATTGTTCTGCCATTCACAACCCGTATTTGATGTTAATTAGGATTCTCAGTAGACCTTTCTACTAACCCAAACATAGAAACCGTTTCAATGCAAAGCGAGATATTCGGTTGCCATTGACAAAAATTCAACCATAACTGTCTCATTATTCTAAGTCTAATTGAAATCCTTGTTTTTTTTTTCGTCCTTCCTAAACCAAGCTGAATTATTACGCAAATATTTTGTACTAGCTGAACTCCCGCTGCTTCGCATGCGTAGGCTGGTTGGTCTGCACCAGTTGTTTCTTTTGAATCCTGATGAAGAATCCATATCTTAAGTTTCGTAGCTATAGCTTGAAATTTGAGTTAACAGCAACATATTTTTGAAATTCAATTTTTTGCGTCCTCTATTTTACCCCCTTATTGGTTGAATTTAAAAAAAGGCCGAAACACGTGTCTTTTAAATTCGAACCCCGAATCCAAATCCGAAAATTTGTAGTTCTAACTTCATAATTGCCTAAATAGCTACATATTTTCTAAAAACACCCCGTCTCCAATTTAACCCTCTTGATGGTTGAATTTCCAAAAATACCGAAACACGTATTTTTTTTAAAGGTTTAACCAACTATACAAATATAATTTTGGCAGCTCTAGCTTCAAAAATTGTATCAATAGCAATGTGTTTTCAAAAAGAATTTTTGATCCTCTATTTAACGCTCTTACTTGTTGAATTTCTAAAAATATTAAAAATCATGGATTTTTAATCCTGACCAAGACTCCATATTCGAATTTTCGTAGTTGCAGCTTAAAATTTGAGTTAACAGCAACGTATTTTTGAAAATCAATTTTTTGCGTTACCTATTTTACCCCCTTATTTGTCGAATTTCAAAAAATGCCGAAACACTTGTCTTAAATTCGAACCCTGAATTAAAATTCGAAGTTTTGTAGTGCTAGCTTCAAAATTGCCTAAATAGCTACGTATTTTCAAAAAACGTTTCATCCCCTATTTCACCCCCTTACGGACGGAATATCGAAAAATCGCTTCTTAAATGACGCCTACAGAGTAAGATAAACACCCTCCACAAATTTCAAGTTTCTATCTTCAGTGGTTCGGGCTGGGCGATGATGAGTCAGTCAGTCAATCGGGACACTTCCTTTTATATATAGAGATTACTGTAGTTGTGGTACGGTATTTTGTTCGTGCATAAAGTTCTAATTAATGTGAAATTGGTGGACAAAAACATTAATAGTGATTGAAGATAATTTCTTGAATGTTTGCATTGTGAAACTACCATATATTTTATTTACCAAAAACAGTATGTGCAACATAAAATTTAGCACTCCGTCTTCAATTCCAGACCGTAACTCAAAGTTTTGAGGCCCCACCTCTAATCCCTTGGCGTTTTTGCACTTATGTGTTTACTTCAGCAATGCTGTTATGTCCCACACGGCCGTCACCGCAGCTGTGGGTGCGTCTAGTTCTGGTTATCAACGTAAATTAACCGGGTAGGAGTGGAGTGATTACACACCGTTTCATATTACCAGACACCGCGCCAGCGTCCTCCACTGCGCTGCAAACTTCTCTGCAAAGTGTAATTACCATCTGCCGAGTGACGCTCAAGGTGTCTCGAATATTCAAAGGTGTGGCTAAACTTGGCACGCTGCCTGGTTGTATTCGTATGTACAGGCTTCATGGTGGCAACGTCCTTTCCTTCTGTCTCATTTTAATAACGACACATAATCAGTCCTTTCATTTAAACGTTCTCGTTCTCTATGACAAAATTAACTCGTGTTTTGATATTCAATAGTAAACAGTCCATGAAGTAAAGATGTCTTTGTCCGAAAAGAAAGGTAAGCTTTCATTCTGATTGGTGAAACGCGTTAACGGAAGGGTTTGATATCGCTGGAAACATTCTAACTTATCATTCAAGCTAACATAGACCGTAGTTTACGTCACTATCATTTTATGAATGATTTCGTATTCAGCTTCGTTGGCTACGCTAAAAACGGGACTGAGTCTTTCTTGAAAGCTAGGTCTCGGTCTGCACCACGTTGACTTCCAACAAGAACATTTCCAACATAAACAAAAGAAAATTCAGTGTTCTGGCCTCAAACATTGTTTGCGCGCTATGCAGTCAAACACATGACCACCACCACCACCACCACCACCACCACCACATTATGAGGTGAAGCCTATATCCGTTGGTTCAGATAACTCCACTCAAAGCTAAGAATTTGTTTGGAAGTAGACATTATTTTGTGTAATAGTGCGTCACAAATGGTTAGCGTATTTGTTACACCGCTTCAACCGAGGAAGTGAGTCTCAAACGATAGCAAATGTTTGCAGAATGAAACTTTCGCTCTGCAGCGGAGTGTGCGCTGATATGAAACTTCCTGGCAAATTAAAATTGTGTGCCGGAACCGGAACTCGAACCTGGGACCTCTGCCTTTCACGGGCAAGCGCACTACCGACTGTGCTATCTCGACACGACTCACGATGCGGCATCACAACTTTACTTCCGCCAGTACCTCGCCTCCTACTTTCCTAACTTCACAGAAGCTCTCCTGCGAACCATACAAGACTAGCACTCCTGGAAGAAAGGATATGGTGGAGACATGGCGTAGCCACAGCCTGGGGATGTTTCCAGAATGAGACTTTCACTCTGCAGCGGAGTGTGCGCTGATATGAAACTTCCTGGCAGATTAAAATTGTTCGAGTCCCGGTTTCGGCACACAATTTTAATCTGCCAAGAAGTTTCATATCAGCGCACACTCCGCTGCAGAGTGAAAGTTTAATTCTGGAAACATCCCCTAGGCTGTGGCTACGCCATGTCTCCAACATATCCTTTCTTCTAGGAGTGCTAGTCTTGTATGGTTCGCAGGAGAGCTTCTGTGAAGTTAGGAAAGTAGGAGGCGAGGTACTGGCGGAAGTAAAGTTGTGAGGCGGCATTGTGAGTCGTGTCGGGATAGCACAGTCGGTAGTGCGCTTGCCCGCGAAAGGCAAAGGTCCCAGGTTCGAGTCCCGGTTCCGGCACACAATTTTAATCTACCAGGAAGTTTAATAGCAAATGTGTTTTACGCCTCAGTTCAGTTGCCAAAACGGAGTATCTTATTCTTAGTCAGTACGGGTAGTAACAGTAATTACCAATTTTCTTTATTCATTTATGCGAGTAGACCTCTTAAGTGGAACCAGTCAGTCGCTTACAAATACTGCAGCAAACTCCTGCCTAAATTGCAATGGAGAGTAGCAAACATTGGATTAGATTCTCAGTGGGTCGCGAAAAGTCAACAACTAAAGTGGGTTCAGAATAGATTTTGTTCTGCAAATTAATGCTAATAGGAAACTGGTGGTGGCATTTTGGATTTTTGTTTCCCTTCTTTTGTGCGTATATATCCTTTAATGTAGGTTTTAGATTTGTAGGCACTCTTCCACTGTTACTTTAATAGCTGTAAGAACTAACAAATAGCAACAGAAGTCTTATTTTAAATGAAATTTAATATTCCTGCGTTCACATTACCCTTATTACATCTCACAAAGTTCGGTGAATAGTCCTGTAACATGAACGTAGATCAACTACGAACTACAGTTACCTTGCTGTCCTCCTAAATAGTCACCTCCCATAACTACACACCGCTGAGCTCTGCAATATATGTTCTGGAAAGTTTACGCAACAACTCTTCACGGTTCCTTGGATGTTAGGAATATCTTCAAATCTCTTTCCTTCAAAGCGAGATTGAGTCGAGGGAATAGGAAGAATTCTAGAGAATTTCAATTTCAATTTGGACAACGCTCGCTCACTCTCAGCCAACATTGTCGAACAGTTCTTGGCAAAAAAAAAAAGAAAAGAAGAAGAATGGGGTGGTGCACCTTGATTACCCTTTGATCTAACAAACAACAAGCTACCATGAAAACATTAGTCCCTTTAATTGATTACTTGTAAAAAAGAACTTATTAAATATTTGGCTAAATACAATATCGCAATCTTAAAAGAATCTATAGTCAGGGCTGTTAACTGTATTACATAGAATAGCATCTGTGATCAAAACGAACGCCATGAGACATACAAGACTCTTTATCCCTGAATTATTTGGAAAAGTAACGCAAAGCTTCAGGCCTGAAGATGGTGATATTGAAATATCGAAACCGGTAGAGTAAGAAAACAAAGAAATTACAATTAACGGATGTTGCTGCATAAACAAATATTTTGAATCGCAAGAGTATCACAGCCTCGCATAGGCCTGACGACATGATCGAACGAGTGGGGAAATTATTTTGGAGAATCGACAGATGACTGTGGAAAACATCGCCTCCCAACTTGGTATTTCCGTAGGATCTTGTATGAGATCCTGAAAATGCAAATACTGTCTCTCAGGTGGATGCCGCGAATGACCACAAGGTTGCGCGCATTAGAATGAATTTAAAAAAAGCTGATAGGCCGCTAGCAAGAAAAACAACCAGTTGGTGATAGCTTCTTTACTGTACTTATGCTTTCGCGCTTCAGGCAAAGCCCATTTTCAGAGCACCAAGAAACTCCACACACTTAAGCACGAAATAGCCATGTAATACGCCCATCTATAACGCGATAGTGACAGTAATGTACTGGTTTATCAGTGTACATTAATGACACTATCGCTCTGAAAAATGGGCTCTGCCTGAAACGAGAAAGCTCAACTACAGTAAAGAATCTATCACCATCCGAATGTTGGCCCACTTTAGGTTACGGTAGTAACACTAAAAAATCTACAGGAGTTATTTCCCGTAGACAGGCATGGGCAAAACCTTTTCCATACTGTACCCACAAGTTAACTGAACTGAAATCTCTGGGAGAACCAGCCATGACAAAACTGCTTCACCTGGTGTGTAAGATGTATGAGACAGGTAAAATACGCTCAGACTTTAAGAAAAATGTAATAATCGCCATTCCAAAGAAAGCAGGCGTAGACAGGTGTGAAAACTACAGAACCATCAGTTTAATAAGTCATGGTTGCAAAATATTAACACAAATTATTCACAGAAGGATGAAAAAGATGGTAGAAGCAGACCTCGGGGAAGATCAGTTTGGGTCAGGAGAAATGTAGGAACACGGGAGGCAATACTCACTTTACGGCTTATCCTAGAAGATAGATTAAGAAAGGGCAAAACTACATTTCTAGCTTTTGTAGATTTGGAGAAGGCTTTTGACAATGTTTATTGGAATGAACTCTTTCAAGTTCTGAAGCAAGCAAGAGTAAAATATAGGGAGCGTAAGGTTATTTACAACTTGTACAAAAACCAGACAGTGGTTGTCAGAGTTGAAGAGCATGAAAGGGATGCAGTGGTTGGAAAGGGAGTAAGACAGGGTTGTAGCCTTTCTCCAATGTTGTTCAATTTGTACATGAGCAAGCTATAAAGGATAGCAAGGAGAAATTTGGTGAAGCAATTAAAATTCAGGGGGAAGAATTAAAAACATTGCGTTTTGCCGACGACATAGTAATTCTGTCAGATACAGCAAAGGACCTGGAAGAGCAGTTAAACGAAATGGACAGTGTGCTGAAAGATGCATATAAGATGAAGATTAACAAGAGCAAAAGTAGGGTAATGGAGTGCAGTCTAAGAAAATCAGGTGATGCTGAAGGAATTAGATTGGGTAACGAAGCAATAAAGGAGGTAGATGAGTTTTGGTACTTGGGCAGTAAAATAACAAATGATGGTCGCAGTACAGAGGATATAAAATTCAGAATGGCAATGGGTAGAAAAACGTTCTTGAAAAAGAGAAATTTGTTAACATCGAATATCGATTTAAGCCTAAGGAAGTCCTTTCTGAAGGCATTTGTATGGAGTGTTGCCTTGTATGGGAGTGAGACATGGACGATAAACAGTGCGGACAGGAAGAAGATTGAGGCTTTTGAAATGTGGTGCTACAGAAGAATGCAGAAGATTAGGTGGGTGGATCGCGTAACTAATGAGGTACTGAACAGAATTGGGGAGAAAAGAAATTTCTGACATACTTTGACTAAAAGAAGGGATAGATTGGTAGGCACATTCTTAGACATCAAGGAATTGTGATTTTAGCGTTGGAGGGAAGAGCATGGGGAAAAAATCGCAGGGGAAAACCAAGAGATGGATACAGTAAGTAGATTAAGACAGATGTAGGTTGCCGTTCTTATGTGGAGTTGAAGTGGCTTCTCAGGATAGGGTATTGCGGAGAGCTGCATCAAACCAGTCTCCGGACTGAAGGCCACAACACAACACCCACCAGTGTCTGACCTGCGGGTCAGTAATACTGGCTCAGGGGAAACGCGAAGTTCGTTTGCATTGAGTTCTCTGTGTTGTAAGGCAGTGTAAGCCGGTAGCAGGTGCCCGGCAGAGGAAGAGGAGCGCCGTGGACGCGGTGTCTCGGCCCGTTAGCGCGGTGACCTTTCGCGACGTCCTTGACGCGGTCCGGTGCCTGCCTGCCTCAGCGAAAGCGGCGGCTCTTTGGTCGCTGGCGCATCCCTTCGGACACTAGCCGCGCCTTTTTCTGCCCTCAGACACAGATTCGGAGAACCTTCAAACTGCCAACGAATACTTCTGTATTTACGGCGGAGACAGTGGCAATTCTGGAAGCACTTAGGTTTGTTTCTACCATTTCCTCCCCGAAAATATTAATTGTGTCTGACTCTCAAAGTGTCCTTCAAACCCTGCAACATCGGAGATGGAACAAAAAAAGAAAACCAACAGTTACATTCAAAATGATTTCCAATCCATGGTGTACCTTTCCTCAGGAGTCTACAAACTACAATGTCCCGAATGCCCAGCTGAATATATATAGGGCAGACAGGCCGGACCTTTAAAGTACGTTTTACTGAGATAGCGAAGCGCGCTTACTCTGGACACCCACACCTCCTAAACGATCAGTTGGCTTGCAAAGATCAAACATTCCTAGATATTATGATGTCTCTGTTCAAATAAAAATTCCTCTCATTTACAAATACCAACAAAAATTATAAACTTCTGTCCTGCTTAAAACCTCCCTTTCGTTAAATTTGTATTCAGATAGCTAGATTTCACCCGTCCCGTCGTATACGTCGGCTTCCTATGTCACTCCCTACCCACATTCCCTTAGTCTGTACAAGTCGGCGGAGCAGCACACCACGCCCGCCCACCGCCCGTGAGCGCAATTGTAAACATGGGCTTATCTTGTGTCATCAGGGACCACCGCTTCGATTAAGGTAATCTTAAAAATCAGTTTTATGTTTCTCACATCTTTACCGAGTATGTTCCAACTGTAATTCGTTGTTACCCGAACATTTGCAGGTCCACAAGGAAATCCAAAAAACATTCCAGGAAAATAGAAACACAGCAATAACAACTTACGGTGTCACACCACGGAGAGCGAATTCTAAGTTTTGTTTACCATTTATACTGTCTTCTTAACACAAAATAAGCCCATGTACCATTATAACCGTTTGTAATTCCGCCTTGTAATTTTGTGTAAATTCTGTCACGCAGATAATCTGAAGACGCCCTGCTAAAGGGCGAAACGCGTCATTAACTAATAAAAATTTGCAATCAAGACGGTTTGAAGGAATACAGCTACATTCTGGATGTGATTTCGGCATATATTCGCTGTACAAATACGGGGCGGACAGATTAATTTACTGTGGGTGCCTTCTCACGCTGGTATCTGCTATAATGAGCAAGTTGATGCATTGGCTAAACAGGCGGCATCCTTAGGCACTGTCTTGGACCTACAACTACCCTACACAGATTTCATATCGGCGGTCAAGGAATACGCTAAACAACAGTGGCAACAGATGTGGAACGTTTACCACAAATCAAAGGCGCTTCTTACGCTGTGCTGCACCTCTGATTTCTACGCAGCCGTGGTTTATGAGGAGTCATCTGGACCGATCCGCGATTTCTGCCATCATTCTTCTTCACTTCAATCAAGCGTCTTATCCACAACATCTACATCGGATCAACGTCTACGATTCGGAGGCATGTGAGTGTGATCCTGAAACGGAAACTGATGTCAACCGCATCCTATTCAGGTGCCACAAATTTGACCGTTAACGTTTTAACTTCCTGCAGACATTGGTGAAGATGGGATATCCCCTTCCACAGTCAGCTTCTTCCCTTTTGTTTACAAAAGACATTCGTGTATATAAAATCATAATTATGTTTATTAAGATCACTGGACACAATCTAAAAGCATCAAGTGTGTTGGTAATATAAGGTTTTGCTTGTTAATGTGTGAAAATGTTCCAAAATTATTTAAATTGTAATGTAATGCAGTTTTCGCTTTGTTTCCACTTTCCCATTTTGACAAAATGTACTTCTGTTTTTTTCTGTTTATTTAAATATATGTACATTTCCACTGTGTGTTGGGGATGGCCACATTGAGTTAACACTCAGAAGTGCAAAAACTAGCTACCTTAGTACGTTCTCAGTGGAGAACCCGACACCGGCCCTCTAAATTTACGTCATTTCCCTAAATCACTCGACGGGTACTTTCAAGGGCAAGACCAGTTTCCTTCCCCAGTGTTCAACACAACCATCTCTAATCGCGACGTTGTCGACAACACCTTAAATCCTGATCTTCCTAGCTTCTACTACAGTAACCGCATTTATTTTACGCCGTGAACAGAGTTATAGGGTCGTGACTGACGGGTGCAGTGGGACGTGTATTTAACCGTCCACTATTTTCTTCATAAAGCTCAATTTCGCTGTTGTTCAGTACTTACGGAATATATTGTTTTGAATGTTACTAATGTTTGAGAACTTATACTTGTGTACATTTATTTGCTTTTGTTTGTTTCATGTGTAACGACGGTGCTGCAGCAGTACGCAGTAACGAGTTCTCCGCCGACGTCAGCGAGAAAAAGCTGGTCGCTATCGTTGATTAGCCGAAGGACGGCGCGCTGAACTAGAAGACATTGCATGCTGTTCGGGCTATGATAGACTTTTTTTTTAATATTAACAATGAAACTGTATTAACACTTGACTTCACACACTACCGTGCGTTGACAGACTGCACAGATAGTACTGAGTTCACGTGGGAACGCAATGTGAGAAGCGTCTTTTGACGCAGCGAATGGGCCCCGGCCCATCCGACTGGCGTCTGACCTTGAGGATGCGCCTACCCGTCTGACGCTGGCAGAAAAAGACGCTGTGTGTGGCCACTACCGGCCTTCTCCATCCTGCCTATAACTGTGGCGTCTTTTGACGCTGAGCGTCCAGCTTCAAAAACGCAAGTGTGGCCGTAGCCTAAGAAAGGAAGTCAGCCGTCGTCGGTGGGTGAACGCAAACGCGAGAAACGACGCCCCCTGTTGCCTCGCCTCAGATGCCTTTTGACAGCGTTAAAAGCCCCGGGCGAGGCGCGGCCACCCTTTAATGAAGCAGACCGCTGGCGCTGCCGCAGCAACCGTGTGATGGGTTACGCCATCGATTCGCTCACGTGCCGCGTTAAAAGGCCGTCCCCGGCGTCCGTAATTGCCCGCCGTGCGACCGCGGCACACGCCACGTTCACGTTCGCAGCCAGCACTTCACCGCAGGCGCCTACTACCTGCCGCTTCTTCCACCTGCGCTGGTAAGCTATAACAGTAATTGTTCTGCCGGCAGTGGCGGCGCTAGACGAAAACTGGGCGTCGGCAGACTCGTCTTTGCGAGGCCCCTTTCATTTTTTCATTAATAATGAAAATGTTAAATGAGTTAAATTATACATCAATAATCCTTATACTAAAATTCTATTAGTATAATATACGAGTATAATTGCAATAAACAAACAAATTAAACTTTTCACCTTTTCGTCTCACTGAATTTTTTAAGACCACATCTTAGCCGGCCGCGGTGGCCGAGAGGAATGAGGCGCTCCAGTCACGTTCTGCACGGCCACTACGGTCGGGGGTTCGAATTCCCCTCGGGCATGGATATTTATGCCGTACATAGTATTAGCTAGTTCGTAAGTAGTTTGTAAGTTTAGGGACTGATGACCCCGTAGTTAAGTCCCATAAGCTATACAAACATTTGAATATTTGAAAACCACATCTTAATACTAGCCGCTATTTCGGCTTCAGTTGATAGTACTGAGAACGCAGATAGTCTCTCTTGGATCATTGTGCTTTTCAAGTTAGTATTAATCAATTTCAATTTTGCGAAGCTTCTCTCGGCCGAAGCTGTACTGACTGGAACTGAGCATGATTCTGATTGATACATAAACATTTGGAGATACTTCTTCCAAATCGTTTTCTAAAATGTATTGAAGATATTGTTTTGTAAGTATTTAACTAAAAACTGCATCACTGCTGCACTCATACGGAAATAAATACGGACAATTAAATAGCTGCCGGCCGGGAATGGCCGAGCGCACTATGGCGTCATACCACGGTGAGCGACGTCACTCTCGCCGGGGGTCGAATCCCACTCTTGGGTACGAATGTTGTGTTCGTACATTGGTTAAGCTAGTGTATACTAGATGTAGGTCGTCGCTACATAACCTAGTAGTTGGAAAGCGCCATTAAACATCAAATATTAAAAAAAGAAACAAAACAATGTTTTGCGAGGCCCCCACAGGCGCGAGGCCGTCGGCGGTGGCCGACTTCGCCGACGCCTAGCGCCGCCACTGTCTGCAGGTGAGTTACGATGCTGGACATCCAGAAGCAGCACCAAGAAAGACCACATAGAGGTCTGCAAGGATGTGGACATCCTCTGATATAGCCGCACTATTAGTTACTTTTCGGAGAAAATCGTGAGCGGCGTGGATATCCGCTCGATAACTGCGGATAACGAGCGAGATATCTGTCCATCACGTCTGTTTTAATGTCAGCTCAAAAATGTTCAAATGTTTGTACGCCAGAGCTCCGCACTCTTAAACATCCTCAGGTCCACTGTGATAGTGAACTGTAAAACTGTAAACGTGAATGGACACGTACAGCCAGTGGCGGGCTAAGGCTGTCGGAGGCCCGGGGCGGCGGCAAAACAAAATGAGGCCCCCCTCCACTTGGAAATACATGTTTTACTATACAAAAAAAAGTAACCTTTGAAAGCCGATCTCGTCTGTTGACTGACAGACGCCGCCGACAGTTGAAGAGTGTCGTGTAGTGCAATAGGCAGGCCTCGTAAAATCCATTACCGCAATTTCATTTTTCAAGAAAAACAGAAGGAAAGTGCAAAAACTAAGTGACATACAGATCTGTTATCACCGACATGCAAATGATAGCTACGTTACAAAATGGCATGTCATATTTCGAGCTTTTGGATAGGACAAAGTTCTAAAATACGAGTCACGTACATACGTCAACAACACGGAGTCCATGTTCGTCTTGGACCTTACAGCCAAATACTAGACGAAGTGAAGACCCCCGACTGAGGATTACTGTGAAGGAATAATTTCCCGCTTCATAGTAATGCCTACACTACAACCAAAAGACCCAAGTGTTGACTAGCAGAGGAGCACTACTTTTCATTTACGTCCCTGAAAATTATCTAACTCGAAATCTACTTTAATCTGAAATATATATTTAGGATTTTTTATAAGGAACTTCCAGTAATTAGCTTCTGGCCAACACACTCACGAGTCCGCAAACATCGTCGAAAATAGTGACGCGTGTTTATATAGTGTTCAAATGTTTGTAGAACTTATGGGACTTAACTACGGGGTCATCAGTGCCTAAACTTACAAACTACTTATGAACTAGCTAACACTAAGAACGGCACAAATAACCATGCCCGAGGGGGATTCGAACCCCCGACCGTAGTGGCCGTGCAGACCGTGACTGGAGCGCCTGAGTCCCCTCGGCCACCGCGGCCGGCTAATGTCAGCTGGAAACTTCAAGTATTCGAGTTTTCGCATGATATTTCTGAAATGTCTAGCTTTCTAACAAAGCTAGGTGATCTTCCCTGGCGTAGTGCTCCGAGCTGATACTGTTTGTGCTCAGAGTGCCAACGCTTTTCTATTTGGATAGCCTGTTGTTACTGTAGGTCTAGAGCAGTTGTCGTGATTTAAGACGCCAGAGGTAGTTGTCGCAGAGATAGCACGCTAACGTTATTCTCTAGCTACATACAATGCTTTTAAGTAAAAAAGTAAAGCAGTCAACAATCCGAAGATTGGTTTGAACACCACAGTGCTTTACTAGGCATGGTCCTGTTTGGAGGTGGTATGCCGTTGCCTTCCTCTGACCTTTGAACTGACTTACCCAGCCAGTTATAGGGGGACCTACAGTTTAACGTGGGTTCCGAACCACGGTGCTACTCGGTATTTTTCACATGAGCAATACTGACAGAGGTGAAAGAAGTGGAAGGTGATAGATATAAATCCTAGGACCTGGCGGGGATCGAACCCGTGACCTTTGGATTTGTAGTCTGGCACTACCACTGTGCAACCGAGGCACTACTGTATAAACTAATATCTGCGGACATAGATGATGGTCTTAGGGATACGAATAGCGCTTGCTTATTCCACTCATACCTCTAACCACAGACGTCACAGTCAAATTTTTTCCGAGATAACCGGTGGTGTGTCGTGTCTAAAATGACAGGTGTTCACTACTATTATGGCACTAAGCGTACGAGAGATATTCATAAGGAGTCCAAGGAAATCGGTGCGTCGTGCATCCCGTGAAATCGAAAATGTCTCCAATGACTGTGTGCAAGGCCCTGCGACAGAAGCTATCTATGAAACCAAATTGGAGCTAGTGCAGAAGTTCAATGACAAGCGTCTTGAGTTTTGTTCGCAGTTACAACAATTGAATGCAGATGGGGATGACATTGTTGATCTAAATTTAGCAACGAAGCCACTTTTCACACTAATAGGAAAGTGAACAAGGATAACTGTCGATACTTGGATACAAAACATCCACTCGAATGCGTTGAATTTGAGCGTGATTCCCCAAAGTTATGACGAGAAATTCGATTACCCTATTGACGTCTGATGGGTCACTCATGGTTCGCATATCGAATGTTTTATAAATAAATAAAATAAAACCTAAGAGTTTCACATCAAAATGAAATGTGTATGACATCTGTTCATTGTTTACTTCTTGTGCAATAAATAATTGAAAGCCTTACCTCATTTTATATACACTCTGTATTTGCGGCAACCAAGAATATAACCGCCATTACGCATCAAAATGCGTCATTATACAAACACTTTAACACGAAATTTGAAAAACCGATTTGTAATAATAATTAAACAAGGAGGCCAATGAAACTTACATAGTTCGAATGATGCTTTGCCATAATATGCATAAAACAAAAAAATTGTAATTCTATAATAAGCGTTAAGACTGGTTAAAGGAAACAAAAGTTTTCATATGTATGATAGCGATCGGACGCGAGAAGTATACGTTAAAGTCCTGCATATAGAGAGTAGGGACACCCTTTTGTGCGTGGACTGACGACAATCCCTTTTTACCATTGGTCAGTTGCGTGTCACATGATTCTCGGCAGCCGTTCCACTACGTATATTGCAAAAACATACTGTTTTAAGGTTTATCTCTCAATACGATAGCCATGTATCGTAAAACTCCGTTTCCTATTTATTAAGAAACTTAATATGCTATAAAATTGAAGCATACACACGGCAACATCGTATTTACTGTGGCGCACTGGGCGATATAATTCCTATTTCTCTGTCTGAGGAACATTCTAGTTTATTATGCATGCTGTCATTTGCATAATAATCAAATAATTGTAGATCCCACAGTTTTTTTTCTGGGTACGTGAAGACGCGCACGGTTCCCGGAGCCATTGCATCATTTCTTCCTATTTTCCCAGGCTGCATTACCTTTCCCAATTCCCCTCCTTTCCATTATAATTCCTCCCAGCTCCTCGTTCGTCTCACCTCTCTAGGTGTTCCCCCTTAACCCTCTCATTCGTTGCGTCCTCAAATGAGGACACGTAAATTTTGAATGTGAATGTGTACTAGACGGCAGTGTTAGTCGTTAGGCTAACAAACAAATTGAAAGTAGAGATTACGAGAAAGAGTAGAGGCAGGCCTTCACGTAAAAGCACATTGTTGTCTATATATATAATAGAAAGCCTGTAATTCGGTACCCAACGAATTACACTTCGGTTGGCTGTAACACTGGCCAGCCAAGTCAGGTGACCCAATGCCAAGAGGTGCCATCATCAGGACTGCCGACGGGAAACACGTTACATTGAAGCAATTGCATTGTACAAAAAACACAAAATGTACACTCTTCATGTATTCTTTGGTATTATTAATAGATGTTCCATGTAAATTGTAGCAGTTTTCGTACTCACTGTGCCCATTTGAAGACATCGCCCTATTGGTCTATTAAACTGATTTTTTTTAGATAAATTATGATGAATTCTGCACAATATAGGTCTGTATCAGAAATTATGTTCATTGTCGGGATGATAATTCGTGCATGAGAGGGTTAAAGACGTTTCACCTCTCCCATGGTTCTGATGATGGCCTTTTCGATTTACTTTTCCTTGCTGGTTTTACCCTGTTTTTTCCATCAAGTTTGCTCGACCGAGGGCTTGACCTCAATTACAAAATTTCCTTGAGAGTGGTAGTCACTTGGGAAGAACTTCCTACCTAGTCTTTACGGCACTGATTCCCATCCCCTTCCCTCCTCGCTGTAGCCTCCCTACCCTCGCTAGGTCCCCAGCGCTTGTAGCTAGTCTGTGTGGGGTGGGGGAGGGGATGTTAAGAACTCTTGTGGCTGAACCCCCTGACAACTACTGGCCTATCTTTTCAAATTATAAGTTCTTAACGCGGCTACAGAACGCCCAGTGTGACGACCTATCACCACTGCGTCCAAGTTACAAGTCCCCTCCCAAGAGTTCGAAAGCGTGCTCTACCTGCTCCCAAAATTTTATCATTCCGCGCATTCTAACACCTCATCGTTAAAATACAATTTCCGTTCCAAAGTATTATACATTTGAATACCACAGAATTAAATGCTTTGAACACCTCCCTACAAATGTTGTTTACATTTAACAAACAAATATGTATTTAACAATACTAAAACCGGTTGAAATTGAAGCTCTTTGCTCAGGTAGCTATTTGATGCCGGCCGCGGTGGCCGAGGGGACTGAGGCGCTCCAGTCACGGTCTGCACGGCCACTACGGTCGGGGTTCGAATCCCCCCTCGGGCATGGATATTTGTGCCGTCCTTAGTATAAGGTACTAGATAAGTAGTTTGTAAGTTTAGGGACTGATGACCCCGTAGTTAAGTCCCATAAGCTTAAACATTCTTATTTAGAGGAGAGAGGAGCTATTTGATCTGTAATGAAATTTTTAAAAATATTCGTGGACAGTTACCAAAATGTTTGTAAACATGAGGGTTTAAACTGCTGTGGTACACGGTCCTTAGACTTAAGAACTACTTTAACTTCCGCTAAGAATAACAGATCCGTGCCGAAAGTAGGACTCTAAACTACGATGGGAGCGGCCGCGCAATCCTTATCATTAAGCCCCCACTGCGCGGTCTCTCCCGCGCGGCGACAATTAAAAACCCAGTAATATCAAATAAATAGCATAAATCGCTGTGTAACAAGGTATGTCACAACTTTCGAAGAAAACCTGGACGAAAGAATGCACCAACGGCGCACGCCAAAATGTGCCTAGTGTCACAATTCCACAACGCCACAATACCTTTAATTTGCACTGTCGACGTGGCCTTGGTTGCACACCCTTGACCCAAGTATGGACGCCGCCGCTGCCGCCCCAGATCTTGCTGCTGCTAAACAGGGACAAGAATGAGGTAAAAGGAAGTTCGAATGGTAGACGTTTATCGGTCTGAGATCCTTACCAAGTTACATTAGATGAGAAGATAAGAAGATGGAACAAACTTCAGTGAAAGACGTAAAACGATGTGAATTATGGTGTAAATACAAATAAACAATCCCTGAGACGGATTTTCGTCTCGAATATGTCAAAGACATTAATAATAAATATGAAGCATTGAATTAAAATTTGTGATGCGGTGGTCTAGCGGTAAGACGTCTGCCTAGTAAGCATGGAGGTCCCGGTTCGATTCACGATCGCATCAAAAATTTTAATTCAATGCTTCATATTTATCATTAATGAATTACGGTGTTCCATGAAACACGGACACATGTAACGGTGATGCTTAAAGACAGCACAACGAAGTTTCTGTGAGGGAGGGGAGGGGGGGGGGGACGAATATTCTGCTGCGTTATTTTTTACCACCGGAGTTTCGCATTCATTAAGATGCTTCGTCATTTGAAAACGTACGTTTCCTTATTGTACTCGATAGTTCTTTCAAAGTGTATTACAATGTGTAACTGTTTTTTTAATCTTTGTTCCTGGAAATTTCATGGAATCGCCTGAAAACGTGCTGTATGCTTCGCACAATATAATTTAAGCAACACGATGTTGTTTCATTTTCAATGCAAGTTAAAAACCATTTTGCTGTTACTATTGTAAGACATAGGTCTACATCACTGCGTATTTTACGAATACACACACAAATACTATATTTTTGTCTGGCATAAATGACCAAGAACAAGAGTATTACCTATTTCCTATCGTCAGGTTCAGGTGAAGAATTACTGGATCTTTTACTTTGTTCCGGGACAATGCCCTCAAAAATACGTCTAAATCAGAAACGGCAGCTCCATTCTTGTATTTGTTAACAGAAGACCGCAGACTGGAGTTAAACTGCCCACTTCTGCTACAGCCGAAAGGTCAATGCCTTTCTGCTGCCCTTGTTCATGGGTATCTGTAAGCGCTACACCATTAAACATATATTTGTGAATATAGTGGAAACTTGTGTTCCGTAAGCGTTTTGTTGTTTTCTATATAAACGTGTATACTGCTGATTTTTTTCTTGTCCTTTATGATTCAATGAAGTATGGCTTCTAGGTAACTAAGTATACTGTTCAGGGGAGAAAGTTTCTTTTCTTCGTGGCGGATGACCACAACCTTTCAACTTTAATGGCTACGACGGCAATGTCGATTCTTTCTTTTGTAAGAATTCTCACTGACGCCTTAAGAAGAAGAAAAAAAGTATTTTGTAAATCTGTGGGACCAAACTGCTTGGGTCATCGGTCCCTGGAGTTGCAAACTAATTTAAGACACCCATGACGTATGCCCGAAGGAGAACTTTAACCTCCGACGGGAGAGGCTGTATGATCCATAAAGTGGCGTCCCAGACCGCACCACCACTCCCGTGTGGCAATAAAACATGTAAAGCGACCAATGTCATCCCAGTTCACTGTCAGCTAAAATGCGTTACAAAAAGTCTCTCTGAAAAATACTAACCAAGTTGTGTTAGTCTACATTAGTTTTCAACAACTATCTAATACTGAACGTAAACAAAGAGCCGCGCGGGAATGGCCACGCGGTCTTTGGCGCCATGTAAGGTGAGGTTGCTCCCGTCGGAGGCTTGATTCCTCCGTCGGACATATGTGTTTGTTTAGTGTCCCAGCCTCGTCGCCACTTTTGTGTCTCGTTTCCGTCGTAGGTGTCGGTGGCCGAGTAGGAAGACCGACACAGGAATAAAGGAGGCACGCTTGTGCAGGTACGGAGGTGAGCAGCCAGTGGGACAGCAGAAACTAGAAACACTAAAGTTAGAACGATATATATATTGCACAGAATTTATACAATACTTAACTTTTACATAGCTCAGTACTGCAGAAGGCTGATACATAGTTGAGCTAGAGGCCTGCCTAGTGCCTATCCGATAGCCATGTCTTCACTGATGCCTATCTGATTCCGAAGTGTTAGCTGGTTCCTATCTCAGTCCCAAGTGAACGATGTCGTTCAGTGGTGGCCACGAGCATAGTTGTAGCAGAGGGCGCTCGTGGCTGACGTCGTAAGAACGCCGCGCCGTGAGTGCATGGCGGCGCGCGGCGAAAGTAGGTGGCGCGCACTTTGTACTTGTGCGACACCACAGTTTGAGTTGTCCTTAGTGTAACTTAGTTCATATTCAACCGCTCGCTCAGTGATAGGTCCGTACCCAAAGAGTGGAAAGTTTTACAGGTCACTGCAATATTCACGAAAGGCAAGAGGAGTGATTAGCTAAGTTACAAGCATCTATCATTGACGTCGGTTTGCAGCACATCGAGTGCTACTGACGAGGGATCTCAGATTCCGTATTTCTACATTTCCGGAAGGCTAAATCAATTTGCGTGCTTATGGAGTATCGCCACAGCTCTGTGACTGGATTCGTCATTTTCTGTCAGAAAGGACACAGTACGCTGTAACTGACGGAAAGTCATCGAGTGAAACAGATGCGGTATCTGACTTTGCCCATGGAAGTGTTATAGGGCCCCTACTGTTCCTTAATTTTATAAACCATTGGGACAATGTGAGCAGCTATCAGACTGTTCGCGGATGCTGCTGCCATTGATCGATTAGTAAAGTCACCAGAAGATCAAAAGCAATTACAAAATGATTTAGGTAAGATCTGCATGGTAAAAAAAATTGCCAGTTGCCCCTTAATAATGGTAAGTGTGGAGTCATCCATATGACTGCTAAAAGAAATACGTTCAACTTGAGTTACACGGTAAATCCGTCATATCTTCAGCCGGTTAATTCAACTAAATACCTACGAATAACAATTACGAACAACCGACATTGGAAATAACACACAGAAAATATTATAGGGAAGACGAACCAAAGGCTACGTTTCATTGGCGCAACTCTTAGAAGATCCAACAGTTCTAAAGAAACTGCCTACACTTCACTAGTGTGTCCTGTTTTGGAATACCGCTGCACACTGTGGGATCCACACAAGGTGGGTCAGACGGAGAATTTAGAGGGAGTTCAAAGAAGGGCAGCTCGTTTAGTATTATCACGACATAGGGGGGGCAGAGTGTGACGGAAGTGATGCACGAGTTGGGGTGGAAATCATTAAAAGAAAGGCATTATTCGTTGCGGGGAGATATACTTGCGAAATTTCTTTCTCCACCTACATAGGAAGGCATGGTCATCACAATACTAGGCGCGTCCAGAAAGTAAGTTCCGTTTGGTAATAAAATGAAATTGTATACATATACAGAATAAATTTTTATTGCCCAAAATTCTACACATAACTGCCGAAATTTACATGCATTTGTCATAGCGTGGCACCAGGTTTTGTATACCTTCTTCATAGAAATCTGCCGCCTGTGTCTTCAACCAGTTGGAAACAGTTTCTTTCAGCTCGTCGTCATTGGTGAAGTGATGACCGCCAAGGAAAGACTTGAGATGTAAGAACAGATGAAAGTTCTTCTGTAACCATAGGTGGACGCCCACTTCATTCTTCATCGTGCACATCACTACGCCCGCCATAGAACTGTCGGACCCATCTTCTCACCATCGAATCACTCATCGCATTTGGTCCGTAAACATCGCAAATTTGCCGATAAATTTCACATGGTTTCACTTTTCTCGCATTCAGAAACCGAATCACTGACCGGCGGGATTTTCAATCAACGCCGACATTTCAAACAAGAACAACAAAGCGTACGTAACTGACAGCGATCTCCAAATGGCGCACGTTCGTCTCCTTGATACACATCGTCTACAGCGCATGTGCTAAACTGCAATTGCAGCGCTGCAGCGGAGATAAATTGAAACGGAACTTACTTTCTGGACGCGACTCGTAAAATAAGAGAAATCAGATCGAAAACGGTAAGATTTAGGCGTTCCTTTCCCACAAGCTGTTAGATAATGGAACAGTAATGTAATATTATAAAAGCGGTTCGATGACGTCTCTGGCATTCGCCTAAATGTGACTTGTAGAGTATTTATGCGGATGCAGAAGTACTTTGTACGTCTAGCGACCGAGAACCTCATCAGTTTGATCTCTTTGTTTTCAAATGTTGGTAACCTAACACATGGTTCGGAGAAAACAATGTAGCAGCTCTGATGTGTGAAAATTTAAAATAAATTGTTTACTGGACTCGAAAAGTGGTGAACGGTATTGCTGCAATTGGGCAAATCGTGTATTTGACAAAACGCGGTAACATGCCGATGTGAGCCGAGAGGAGAAGCGAGTAGGTATACGTTCCACTTCCAGGCGGCTAGCGCCATCTAGTGAGGCGAACGCTAACTACATCGGTGCCGAGGTGGCGTTGCAACGGGACCGTGCACACCAACTGAGACCCACCCACAACTTGGTTTCATGGCAGACCGATAAAATTCCAACGTTAGCACAGTCGTTATTACTTCACCACTATCATCACAAGAGAGACAATGTTGCTGAAGACGATGACGATCTGATGACAATGGCGGTATGATCATAAACGTAAATTTAAAATCTTTCCCTCACGCTTTTCTCTTTGCTGTCTAAATTCTGACGACGTCTCCAGGTACTGAAAAACGATCACCCTTTCAAAATTCATAATACAACATAAAATATTTCGGACCAAAAGTGGTATCTTACGAACACTGCAAACTTTTTAACATACGCATCTAAATGACTGTGTGTCACAGGGCAATACATTATTTTTTAATTATCTCACATTCAACTGTCATTCCATAAATAATAACGACAATCACAGTTTTGCAACTATTCCCTAAAATATAAAGGCGTCGTCGAGAACTAGCAATCTCGAGCGGAACGCATTCACCTGCAGATGGCTGAACGGTTGTCAGCCGAAATGTCGTGGCTAGAAGTCGACGGAATCCGGCTGCAATCCCGAAACTTTATGGAACATTCCCTAAATCAGTTACTACTTCTTAAGCTCTGGCTTTCTAGATTCTTCCCCCGGGTTGTCTTTAGTTGTATCAAATGTAATACGAGTACATTGCTACTTTGTTTTAGCAACAAGCAATCTTTATTTCATATCTTTCAAATTCTGAAGGAAGCAGCGAAAACATATTATACTCCGAAGACTACACAGCAGTTATTAGAGTCGAATGGCATGAAAGGTATGCAGAGGTTGGGAAGAGTGTACGTCAGGGTTGTAGCCTTTCCACTTTGTTATTCAATCAGTACGTCGAATAAGCTTTGAATGAAAGCAAGAAGAAATTTGGGGAAGAAATTAATAGTTCAGGGAGAAGGACTAAAACCTCTGGTTTACCGATGACATTGTGATTCCGTCAGGGACAGAAATGGAGGTAATGAGACTATAAAAGGAGTTTGTTTATTTGCGTAGTAAAATAACATCTGATGATAGAAGTAAAGAAGAAATAAAATGCAGAAGGTCTATAGGGGAAGAAACGCATACCTGAAGAAAAGATATTTGTTGACATCGAAGATTAAGTTTCAGGAGGTCTCTTCTGAAAGCATTTGTCTCGAGTGTGGAATTGTTAGAGAGTGAAACGTGAACGATGAGTTCAGACAACAACAAAAAATTTATATATATATATATATATGCAGCTTTTGAAATGATGTTATACAGACGAATTCTATTTATTTTATGTGTAGTTCAAGTAACAAATAAGGTGCTAAACAGAACTGGGGTGAAAAGAAATTTCTGGCATACCTTAACTGCAAGAAGGGACCGATTGCTGGGACACATTCTTTGACATGAAGTAATCGTCAGTTTAGCGTTAGAGGGAAGTGTGTGGATTAAAAACAGTAGAGGGAGACCGAGGGACGAATACAGTAAGCAGACACAAGGGGAATTAGGTTGCCGTCCTTATTCTCAGATGAAGACGTCCACAACAACAACATATCTGTTTAAGAAAACAAGACCTATCTTAGCCATCTGCTGACAAACTACGTATCAGGAAACTTAGGGAAGTAAAGAAAAACTATGGATTTAATCTCACCGCTTGCGATAAGGTATATACCCTAAGGAAGCTATGGAAAAAGTTATGTTTAACACTGTCCGTGTTTAGGAAGTTTTTTACGTTGTTATTGAAGAATTTTGTACTAAGTGACGGCAGATCAACTACAAAAGTACATTGTGACGTCCAGACTACCTTAATAATTATTAACGAAAATCAGACATCCTTCCCGCAGCGCTGCGAACCCGCAATTTTCACTGTATTCCTTGTCTCGGCTAAATGGGTTAAGGATTTTTTTTTTTTTTTTTTTTTTTTTTTTTTTTTTCGCCTACGTATCTGTAACTTTAAAGCCACTGTTTCTACAACTTAGCATCATTACTGTTCGCAAAAGTGCGGATATATTTATAGACGAGAACCCTACCTTACATCGCAGTTTCTATCGCAGTGGAGTTTGTAAGTCGGCCGCGGTGGTCGAGGGGACTGCGGCGCGCCAGTCACGGTCTGCACGGCCACTACGGTCGGGGGTTCTAATCCCCCCTCGGGCATGGATATTTGTGCCGTCCTTAGTGTTCGATAGTTCGTAAGTATGTTGTAACTTTAGGGACTGATGACCCCGTAGTTAAGTCCCATAAGCTATACAAACATTTGGAGCTTGTAAATGTCTGTACTTTATTTCAGCTACCACCGGTCAATAGTGATCAGAGGCTTTCGAAGTCTCATTCAAGGAGTAATTTAATCCATCTAACTGGCTGAGAAATTTTTTTTTTGGAAAACCATCCCACACAAGAGGCTTCATGATTCTGACGCCGCTGCCTATGCGTTTGAAGCTTCTACTACTGGCATAGTGTTTCGAAATGAAGTTTATTTGAACACTATTGCACCCATATTCCTGTAACACTAACTGCATATTTAAAAACGACGTAATTGTAACGTTACTTGATCTGGTGTAATAGACGATTTAAGCTTAAATTTCTTTTTAAACCGCATATTAGGTTTCTTCGCTCACAGCGTCGTTAACAATGGTCGTTTTCAATGGAAAAATCAATAGTCTACTAAACAACACAAGCCGGGACTTACAAAAAATTTTGAAAAATCGCCGGTTTTTTTCCACAGCAACTAGCGGCCGGAATTTGCGTTAAGCAATTTGGTCACAGGAAGAAAATCTAAATCTGAGAGTAGTTTACACCCGATCATACATGACCGGCAATGATGGTAGCACCTCACCGCATCGCCACAGGCATCGTCTACACGAGATAATCGCGCTGATGACCTCGATGTTAAGCGCCCTGTATCACCAATCAATCAATCAACCAACGAGACACAGTAATTTAACAAACGGTGACACCCCCATTCAAGAGAATCTGTTTTTGTCTCTAAATATAGTGGGGAATAATGGAGGTAGTGTCAACTGAAACCTCCGATTAAACTAACCACATTATTAACAACTACTTCATAAGAAATTAATGAACACTACTGTTTCTTTGGAATCTTAGCGATTTAAACGTTAGAAATCTAAGATAAGTAAATAAATAATAAAAAAATTACACCATTATTCAAAGTTAATATATACAAGGGAACGTAATTAACAACTTCCTTTACAACTGTGTAAAAGAATCATCCTATTACGTTTGTAAAGTGAAGTGAAGCGCTAGGATCTTAACTAAATAAAAAATTCTGCTGAATTCCACAGAAAGTTTTACTTACAAAATCCATTTATATGAAGGTAAAATATTTCAAGCTACCGAAATAACTGCCAATAGTAAGATTTCGCAATGTAATTGCTTATGCTGCTTCCGGTAAAACGGAACCTTCTGTTCTACAATCATTACTATGCTAAAGGAGATAAAAAATAACAAGCACCTTGTAATTCCACGTCAAAACGATACCGCGAAAGTCATCAGGAGACTGCTGTTGTTGTCTTCAGTTCGCAGACAGGTTTGATGCAGCTCTCTACGCTACCCTGTCCCGTGCAAGCCTTTTCATCTGAGAATACGTTCGGCACCTACGTCCCTTTGAATCTGCTTACTGTATTCGTCTCTCACTACTCTTGATGAACTGTGGTATCGTGTTGAAGCTGCATGGGCGTCTGTACCTGTAGACACAATCCAAGCTCTGTCTGACTCAATGCCCAGGAGTATCAAGGCTGTTATTACGGCCAGAGGTGGTTGTTCTGGGTACTGATTTCTCAGGATCTATGCACCCAACTTGCGTGAAAATGTAATCACATGTCAGTTCTAGAATAATATATTTGTCCAATGAATACCCGTTTAACATCTGCATTTCTTCTTAGTGTAGCAATTTTAATGGCCAGTAGTGTACTTTCTTGACTAGTTTAAATTTTATATAAAACCATAGGCCTATGTCTCTGCCTGTAACTGCAACTCTGACATAGGTGTAATTATCCTAAAGAGTTTTCGTAAGTGAATGTAACCACTTGGGTTTTGTAACGGTATAGATGAACATATTTTTTTTCCGTTACCGTTTTCACGTGGCCAAGCTACTACTCATTAGATTGTTGTTGTTATTGATTGCAGAGAGTGGGGGAGTGAATGTTTCGAGTTATTTGAATTCACGGGGGGTTCCTGTCACAAAGGTTATAGAGCACTAACTTCAGCACAAGTAAGAGCTCCCTAGTGAACTTCACGATTAATTATTGTGGTAAGCGACGAGCCATCAACGTAAACCATCATCAGTACGAACTGTCTGACATCATTATTTGTTGTCAGGAGTTTTGAAACCGGTTCGATAAAGCAAAGGTGTATGGTTGCAGGTATTCTGTAAACCTCCACATCCATAATGTATGAAGTTTTTGCCAATGTTCGTTTTTCCTATACCATGCAACTTCGTTATATATAGATAATGATCACAGGGAAAAACCACGTTTGAGCACGATTGAAGACGACGAATAATACACAATTTTCCTGGTGTCGAGCGCGTGCACTGTTGAGCAACTTACGTAATACGGCACCCACAAAACGATAAGTAATGGACTATGTTAATTAAACCTCGTCTAAAGCGTCAGATACCTGTTATGCTAAAGAGGGCAGTTACCGGTTAAAGTTACTGAAGATAACTGCTTAAGTTGAATAACTGACGCTACACAAAACTTAAAATTCTGTTCAATCCATGGTTTTGTTATATGCGATTTTTCTGTGAGAACTGCTGCGTGAAGCAGTACTTTTAAATCACCTACGTTAGAAGTTCCGCATTCTGTAATTGTAGATATATTGGCACCATAAAACAAACAGTGTGATCAGATGGTTGGTATGTAGTGCAGTGCTTCGCAAAGGAAAGGCCACTGGACCTGAACGAAAACTAAATTCCATTTTACAAACAGTATGCGAAAGAACTTGCCCGCTTCTAGTAGCAGTAACAGGCAGGGCGTTGCTAATTATAGAAAAAAATGGGGGAGGCAGGAGAAGGGTGATAGCTATTGTCGTTTTCAAGAATGATCAAGTGTTTGAAAATCTATCGGACCAAACTGCAAGGTCATCAGTCCGTAGCTTACAAACTACTTAAACCTAGGTAAACGAACCTAAGGTCAACGCACACACACACACACACACACACACACGCACACACACACGCCCCAGGGAGGGCTCGAACCTCCACGGCGAGCAACTGCGCGCTTCGCAGCGAGGCGCCTTAGGACTTGCCGTTTTCAAGAAGGGTCGTTGAACAGATGCCCAGAACTACAGGTCTATATCTCAGACGTGAGGCTGTTGTAGAATTCTATAAAATGTTTTATGCTCGCGTATTGTAAGATTTCTGGAAACCTAAAATTCCCACAGTAGGAATCAACGTGGGTTCTGAAATAACTACTGTGGGAGACACAGCTCGCTCTATTCAACCAGGAGACACAGGAGCAGTGGAAAAATGACTATCCGATACGGCAATTTTCACATGATGCTTTCTCTGGAACCTTGTTACTGTTTTTGCCAAGATCGCTTTTGTATCTAGCACAAAATCTGGCGGTGTTCCAAGTCCAATGCGACAACTGCGGAGGTTTTTAAGTTGAGCAAACGGATCGGTCGTTTTTTACTAGATTCCGGGAGCATACAGGTAACCACAATAAAACTACATCTGGTGATCACTTACGAGAAGCCGGTCACGGTGGCCGAGCGGTCTGCGGCGTGCTAGTCACGGTCTGGACGGCCGCTGCGGTCGGGGGTTCGAATCCTCCCTCGGGCATGGATGTTTGTGCCGTCCTTAGTATTAAGGTAGCTCATAAGAAGTTTGTAAGTTTAGGGACTGATGACCCCGCAGTTAAGTCCCATAAGCTATACAAACATTTGAAACTAAAACGTGATTCTGTACATACTTTTAGGAACACAGTACCACGGAAAATCTGAAAAATACCAATACCATCTCTACTGAAGCAGCAGAAACTGACTCAAAATACGTAACTGAATATCTACCGAGAGTCAATATCCCAACCCCGTCGTTTTTCTCTTGTTAAATCCCGTATTATAGAATGCGAGTAGCCAATAACACACAGCCGAAGGGAAGGTGACGTAGCCATGTTAAAAATGCCTTGTAGCACGAAATGTCAAAAATAAAGGTCATGAACTACCAAAAAGCTAGAAAATACTAGGTAAAAAACTCGCACTCGCGAGTTTCACATTACTAATTCAATATGCAACCCCTGCGCGTACTGTGCAAGATAGAATTTATTTACAGACTTTCATCAGAGCCTTTCTGGCATTAGGAGGAGGGGGGAGGGGAGGGGGGTCATAGAAAATATTTACGTCCAGAAGATCCCAAATTGCAAAAATTTAATGTTTCGTAAGTTCTTCAATCATAGCGAGAAAAGACTACATGCAATGCTAACACACATAATGTAAGCTACGTTTTAAGATAGCTATATTCGATCTCTGAAGTTAGGTAATTACACAAGTTACTTGCTGACTATAATGATGTCATTTAACATTAGGAACAGTTCGCATGCTACACAAAAATGAGCTTAACTGGAAGCCACAATATGAATGACAGTGTCAAAAGTACTGAATTGAACATTCATATCACACGAACACACACAACAGAATACGAATATTTCACCTATCCGCGATCGCGTTATACACGGAAATTCAGCAGAATATGCATACCTGACAGAATGACGATATCTTTTCTTAGTTGAACTCGTCACGAAAACACTAAATCGCAAAACATTTCGTCGTACAATTGCACGAATACTAGAATAACGGCAAAAACCGCATAAAAGGAAGCATAGCTTTCCCGGCTAACATGCAGTCGAAGCACAGAGTGAGAGTTGTGTTTATCAATAGAATGTTCGATCGGCTTTCGCAGGCGGTGTTTTAATCGCTCAGAGTTACTGACAAAAGCGCATCGCTATTCTGAGAGAAGGGATTATCGATAATATTAATGGCAGACTTTAAGTTAAATTTCAAACAGATACGCTTCTCTGAATAGCAGCTATTATCGAAAGTCAAAACTGAACTGCGATATGAGTGCAGAGGGCGAAAACAAGTCCGGGAGTTGAAAATCCGTAAAAAAACACTGTTTATCCGGAAAACCGGAAGACTACCTCAAAATTCGGGAATCTTCCCGGAAAACTTGGCAAGTTTGTCACCGTAACAGTGCAGGATATCTCGGTGAGTGTGCAGGTTAATAAAACTACGACTCAATCGTAAACTCGTAATTTTAAGCAATTTTCGTAACAATTACGATTAAATCGTTCTGGTTGGATCTTCTGTAGGAAGCCTGCAACTTCAAGATGATAGGCCGTCTCCAGTGTAAAAAGACGCTGCAGGTATGTATGTTGTTCTACTGCACGGTATGAGCTAATGCCAGAGTTCCAAGAGCGTTAATTCCTTGAAGAGTCAGCCAATATGTTTTTTCCTACTACGTGTATATCGCGAAAGGACAATGAGCATTAAGTCAGAGAGTTGACCCTACCTGGAGTCTTACCAGCAGTCTTTATTCGCGCGAACCATACAGGATCTGAACAGAAAAATTTACTAACGACGGTGGTACACACAGTAACCTCCGCCAAACACCGCAAAGTGGCTTGAGAAGTATAGATGTAGATTATTTTTAATAGCGAACTCAAAATGCTTAGTGTTATAAAGTTTGCATATTTACGGAGAGCATGAATCATTTTTTATTGAATAAGTCTACCAGTAACTAAATTAATACAATGGATAAAAGAAGAAAACTAAAATGTTCAATATTCTTGATTACAGTAATGCTAACATTTCCTGCCTGTTAAATCGTCACAATATTCAGACCATTAATGACATGGTTAGATATTCTCTGACAAGCGGTCGAATTGTTAGATGTGAGCGTCACAACCGTTCTAGTGACAGGCTTGTTCTTGGAAATGACTTTTGCGCGCGAGTCGGCCATTGTCTTCCGTTTTGTGGGCATATTTCCGGAACTGTGCATTTCCTATCGGCAGATTTTTGGCCACAAATGTGACAAATACGATATAGACCAGGAACCTTTAGCTATCGACAACGAGATCATTAAGGAAAGACGACAAGCTAAATTTGTCCACTTCCGTATCTGGTAAAACTCTGGCAGCTGTGTAGAGGACATGAGTGCGCGAACACCGGTAACGCGAAGGTCGGAGGCCTGGAACGGGGTGCACTGAACCACGTCATGCCAATCGAAGTGGATCTAACGCCTCTTAACATGGCATCCAACGAAGCCATTGGATGAGAATGACGCGCTCTCCAGGAGTTTGTGACAGTTGCGTGGAGTAACACTTGCGGGGAAAGGGAATGTGTAGACACTTACGGGGAGACCCGGACGCTGCAGGTAGTGAACAGGGTGTTCCAGAAGTAGGGATACACCACCAATGCCCATCGAGCGAGGTGGAGCAGTAGTAAAATAAATTACGTGTATATGTGTAGTCTTATGCGGCCAAACTACTTAGGTCATCGGTAGCTAGACTTACACACTAATTAAACTTACTTAAAATAACTTAGGCAAAGTACAAACATACCCATGTCCGAGGAAGGACTCGAACCTCCGACCGGACCGGCCACGCAATTTGTGACACAAATTACATTTTTGATAATATTAATGCATCGAAGTATGAAATCACGTCAAGACTATTTCCTGCAAAAATTTCGACAAAAAAAATGGCACTGAGTTTAGAAAAACAAAATTCTGGTATATTGTACTTTAACATTTTATCAAAAAATGAATGTAACTATAAGAGATACAGCCATTCAAATTTACGGGCACCATAACGTTTTCCCTTCCTGAGTAAATGAGCTGCTTCTTGTAGTTTCAACACCACAGAAGCGTTTTTCTTGAATGTTCTGAATATAAATCTTCACACAGACTTCTTGAGGAAGAGAGTGATACTGATATCTGATTGTAAATCACTGCCTATTACCTTAGACCTTTTTGACTGTACTGAACAGGAGTTCCACGTATTCCGTAATTTATATTTATACAGTTAACAGGCAATGTAATTTATAACCAACTATTGGCTGCAAATTTCGCTTCATTTTTCCTGGAAGTCTTGCAACTTGTTTCTCCCTGTTGGTTTATGCAAATATCGGAGTAAAAATGGTTCTATATGACGGTGATATAAAAAAGAATTTATCTTTAGCATTTTTCGGTGTGTGACATTCCCTTACACATTCCGTATTTCATACATTTCTTAGATGTATTTGTAATTCGAATACAGCCAAATCGTTTTGGGGTCTACGAATAAACGCTTCAAGTATGTAAAATACTAATTGACTTATTATTGACGTTTTTTTAATTGAAGGTTTAAGGTTGCGTCTCCTATTAAAAAGCATAGTAGATAGTAGCTATTTTTAAAGAGATGGAAGTTGCGTGATAGTGGGGTTAACTACATAGTGGTCAATTACATCAACGTATATGCGCAGGATGCCTAATATATTTATTGCTTGCGCAGGTGTCCTGATATGTTTAGTGTTCTGAATAATATGCTTTTAGGAGGTATGACTGTGGAAAGTCATCGTCTTGTAGTAGAAGAGAATGTCTTAATAACTCTCCAAACATTATCACTATTAAAATACCTTTTTGTTTTCAGGAGGAACACAACTAATTAATATGTAGTTAGAACAACTTACTATATTGCTCTTCAGCTTGCAAAGGGTTGTGTAATTTCACTGAATTTAGTGTTACGTTGACAGTGTGGAAACTTGACAACAGCAGTGCTAGATTTCTTGGTTTGCCTGTACCCAGGAAAAGCCATAAGCCGCCCCAAGGGCCCCGGGTTCCCCGCAAGTGTCACTCCCCGCAAGTGTCACTCCCCGCAAGTGTCACTCCCCGCAAGTGTTCCAACCCCCTCTCCAGTCGGTCGGCTATGTGGGGTTTCCTACTGTTGGGTTTCCTCCAAGGGTGCATCGCAGGTAGCTTAGCTGTCCCGACCAACCGGTTCCTGAATAAGGTGTTTGTAACAGAGCCTCTCCCACTGCCTGTCTCCCCCAGTCGCTCATCACTAGTGCAAGTGTTGTTCAAATGTTTGTATAGCTTATGGGACTTAACTACGGGTTCACCAGTCCCTAAACTTACAAACTACTTATGAACTACTTACGAACTAGGACGGCACAAATATCCATGCCCGACGGGGGATTCGAACCCCCGACCGTAGTGACCCTGCAGACCGTGACTGGAGCGCCTCAGTCCCCTCGGCCACCGCGGCCGGCGCAAGTGTTATCACCGTTTCTCAGACAGTGTCGTCGCCGATAGCTTTCGCTCCATGCATTTTCGTACATATTTCTATTCTGTGCATTGTACACAATGGAAGTGATAACAACAACGAAAGGGATACCGTGTCTTGTCAAGGATGGTCATCGCTACCGTATTTACAAGAAACCTGAACGCAGGACGTAGTACGAAGTTCGTGGCCCCATAGCTGTGGGAAATATAAAGATAACTATTTAAGTCCCTTTCATCACGTCATGGCGTATGTAGATTCGTTAAGAATTTTAAGAATGTTTCTAAAACTTTTGAGTAAAACTTAAATAGAGAAGTATAATCAGCAGTGTTCTGCTAGACTCGAGTATTCTACGTGAAACGTGTTTGATACCTGTACTACCTACACAGGTGTGCTGTAAGTACAGTATAAAAATAATCACAGATGTGCAATGTAGTGGTTGCCAGTGATTTGTTTTTACAGCTTAAGTATTATATTCCAAAAATTACTTTTTCAAAGGTCATTCATAATTATTATATAGTTCATTTTATGAACGGATGCACCCCGCACGCTCTATGGCGCCTTAGTTGCGAAACATACACTCATGGCCATTAAAATTGCTACACCACGAAGATAACGCGCTACAGACGCGAAATTTAACCGACAGGAAGAAGATGCTGTGATATGCTAACGATTAGCTTTTCAGGGCATTCACACAAAATTGTCGCCGGTGGCGACACCTTCAACGTGCTGACATAAGGGAAGTTTCCACCCGATTTCTCATACACAAACAGCAGTTGACCGGCGTAGCCTGGTGAAACGCTGTTGTGATGTCTCGAGTAAGGAGGAGAAATGCTTACCATCACGTTTCCGACTTTGTTAAAGGTTGAATTGTAGCCTATCGCGATTGCGGTTTATCATATCGCGACATTGCTACTCGCGTCGGCGGCGATCCAATGACTGTTAGCAGTATACGGAATCGGTGAGTTCAAGAGGGCAATGCCATGCTAGATCCAAAAAATGTTCAAATGTTTGTTAAGCTTATGGGACTTAACTACGGGGTCATCAGTCCCTAAACTTACAAACTACTTATGAACTACTTACGAACTAGGACGGCACAAATATCCATGCCCAAGGGGGGATTCGAACCCCCGACCGTAGTGGCCGTGCTGACCGTGACTGGAGCGCCTCAGTCACCTCGGCCACCGCGGCCGGCATGCTAGATCCGAACGGCCCCTTATCACTAGCAGTCGAGATGACAGGCATCTTATCAGCATGGCTGTAACGGATCGTACAGCCACGTCTCGATCCCTGAGTCAACAGATGGGAACGTTTGCAGGACAACAACCGTATGCACGAACAGTTCGACGCCGTTGGCAGCAGCATGGACTATCAGCTCGGAGACCATGGCTGCGGTTGCCCTTGACGCTGCATCACAGACAGGAGCGCCTGCGTTGGTGTACGCAACGACGAACTTGGGTGCACGAATGGCAAAACGTCGTGTTTTAGGATGAATCCAGGTTCTGTTTCCAGCATCATGATGGTCTCATCCGTGTTTGGCGACACCGCGGTGAACGCATATTGGAAGCGTGTATTCATGATCGGCGTGATGGTATGGAGTGCCACTGCTTACACGTCTCGGCCGCCTCTGGTTCGCATCAACGGCACTTTGAACAGTGACCGTTACATTTCAGATGTGTTGCGACCCGTGGCTCTACCCTTCATTTGATCCCTGCGAAACCCTACATTTTAACAGGATAATGCACGACCGCATGTTGCAGGTCCTGTACGGGCCTTTCTGGATACGGAAAATGTTCGACTGCTGTCCTGGCCAGCACATTCTCCAGATCTCTCACCAATTGAAAACGTCTGGTCAATGGTGGTCGAGCAACTGGCTCGTCACAATACGTCAGTCACTACTCTTGATGAACTGTGGTATCGCGTTGAAGCTGCATGGGCATCAGTACCTGTAGACGCCATCCAAGCTTTGTTTGACTCAATGCCCAGGCGTATCAAGGCCGTTATTACGGCCATAGGTGGTGGTTCTGGGTACTGATTTCTCAGGATCTATGCACCCAATTGCGTTAAAATGTAATCACATGTCAGTTCTATTACAATATATTTTAGCCAATGAATACCCGTTTATCATCTGCATTTCTTCTTGGTATAGCAATGTTAATGGCCAGTAGTGTATATAACAGATATGTAATAATTGCTGTCATATAAAGGGCAAAATAGCTTTTAAATAACAGCTACGACATTAAGGTAGCAGTCAATTTCAATGTACGTTATACCTTGTGATTTTTCACGGCAGAAAATGAAGATGATAACCAATGTGGTACTTCCTTCCGTCTTTCGTAGAGGAGGCTTGGGAGCGGCAAAGGAAGCCTGAATCTGTTATGCTTAGCTGGGCTAGTAGGAAATCCCACGATAGGAAACCCCACGACACCGGACGGTCGGTAGGTCGGTCCCGACTGGCCCAAAAAGGTCAAACCGTAGAACTTTACTTGTTAACGAGGTAGGATTTGAAGATAGAGGGAGAAGTGTCAGAGGAACCCCATCCCACATATGCAAGTGATTTAGTGAAAACGTGGAACCCCTAAATCTGGATTGTTGGACGAGGATCTCAAACTTTTCTCTCCTGGTTAAGAGGTCGGTGAATTGACCTGGCGCCTATTAAACGTCGTAAGCAACAACATTCACAACAAACAAATTTACTGAAGAATCTTACTACATCTGCATCTACATATATACTACGCAATCCACCGTAAGGTGCGTGGCGGAGGGTACACTGTACCACTACTAGGAATTTCCTTTCCTATTTCATTCACAAATAGAACGAGGAAAACAAGAATGCCTATATGCCTCTGTACGAGCCCTAATTTCTCTTATCTTGTCAAGTTCAAGTGTTTGTTAAGCTTATGGGACTTAACTACGGGGTCATCAGTCCCTAAACTTACAAACTACTTATCAACTAGCTTATCCAAAGGACGGCACAAATATCCATGCCCGAGGGGGGATTCACCCCCGACCGTAGTGGCCATGCAGACCGCGACTGGAGCGCCTCAGTCCCAGCGGCCACCGCGGCCGGCTCTTATCTTGTCATTGTGATCACTACGCGAAATGTAAGTGGCAGCAAGAGCATACTACACTCAGCTTCAAATTCCGGCCATCTAAATTTCCTCAACAGAAATTCACGAAAAGAACGTAATCTTTCCTCCAGCGATCCCCAACTAACTTGCCGGAGCATTTCCGTGACACTCGCGCATTGGTCGAACCTACCAGTAACAAACCTAGCTGCTCGCCTCTGAACTGCTTCTATGTCTCCCTTTAAACTGATCTGCTGCGTGTCCCAAATAATTGAGCAATAGTCAAGACGTGGTCGTACACGCGTTTTATACGCGGTCTCCTTTACAGATGAAGTACATCTTCCCAAAATTATCCCAATAAACCGAAGTCGGCTGTCCGCCTTACAACTGGCCTTACATATTCGTTACATTTTATATCGCTCTGCAATGTTACGCCTAGATATTTGAACGACGCGACAGCATCAAGAAGCTCACTACTAATGCTGTAATCGAACATTACGGGATTGTTTTCCCACTCGTTCCCATCACCTTATATATTTTTCTACATTGAGAGCTAGCTGCCTTTCTTGACACCAACTAGAAATTTTGTCTAAGTCATCCTGTATGCCATTACAGTCAGTTAAAGACGACACCCTCCCATACACCACAGCATCATCAGCAAACAGTCGCAAATTACAACTTATTCTGTCCATCAGATCATTTATACAGATAGAAAACAATAGCGGTCCTACCACGGTCCTACCACACTCCCCTGGGCACGCCTGACGATACACTCGTCTCTGATGAACACTCGTCGTCGAGAACAACGTACTGCGTTCTATTACTTAGGAAGTCTTCCAGCCAGTCACTGCGCCGTATTTCCTAGTGTTTTCATCCTACAGAGTCTTGTCAGGGGAGTAGTGAGATGCGTGTCAACCGATGTGGCTCGTACTGTGTGAGAAGAAGCAAGAAGATTAACATCTCTAATTCCTGGGATGTCGCACGAAGGCGAACCACAAGAGAATACACACGCGAAACATTTCCGATTACAGTGTATTCGAGTTATAGCTACATTATAATTTGTTATCGTAGCGCTGTGAGCAAGCAATTATTTTGTTATCGTAAGTCTTTGGTAACCGATTCCTGCTTTGCCATCATCTACTCAGGAGAGATATTTTAGGAATGTGAAAAGTTCATCTAGCCGCTGCTTCGATGAGAGCAATCCCGCGACCTCCTCTTGTAAGGAGAAGCCGCAGCTTGGAGTGGCAACCTGGGAGGAGCGACAGATGAGAGAAATACATGATAGTAAGCAATGTGTTCTTGGTTGACTATCCAGGAATGTAGCTCACAGGATTTTAACACAGAAGCTCTTCGTGATACAACAAATATACCACCATCAAGGTGGCTGCAAGTTTCTCGGTTAGTGTAATAAATACAGAAGCCTACTACTACTACTTTATCTTGGATTTTACGTTACCAGTTTCTGAACATCATGTAACAAAGGCAGTGGTATCAACACGAAACGTACCTGTAAAAGAGAAAAACAACACTTTAGATATAAAACAATGACTTTTTTTAATGTACTGAGATAGTGTCCAATAACCTCCTTCATTCCATACTTTGACACATCAATATATACATTACATGCACAAGTAACAAAATAAAATACGTGCATGACGCGTCAATGAGTGACTATTCCTACAAATCTATCCCGCCCACACAGATAAATAATCAACATAAGAGAAATCAGGAAATAGATGGTGTTCCTTCTTCCCGCGTGGTATTAGAGAATGGAACGGTAGACAAATAAAATGAAAACGGTTCGAGGAACCCTCCGACAAGCACTTAAGTGTGATTTACAGAGCATATATGTACATGTAAACTGTGACTTACGTAATGTAACATTGCAAAACTACCCAAATGTACCCATTTTTACTTTATTGTTCTCAAAAACCTTCCGAAATTATTATACATAAATCGAAACTAACAGAGAATGAAATAAATGTGAAATATATGAACGAAGCTTACTGGTGTATTTTGTTCGGCTGTAGAATACTTACGGTACATTTAACATTTAAAGCTCTCTGGTAGAAGATTTGCGAATAATGATTATGCAAAATACTGTTAATCTATCCACTTCATAAAATGCAGATACGTACGTTATTAACGATAGAAAGAGTTGCTTTTACAAATTATATAAAAATCGAAGGTTGTGACAGTTATAAACAAACTATAAATACCAGTATAAATTCAGAAAGTGAATATCCAGCAGTGATAATTTTTATTTAAAATAAAAATTAAGTCTTCGAAAGTCTAAGCTACAAAATAACAGTAATTTTATCTGCTGGATTTATCAAAGCATTTTGACTGGGTAGAAAGCTGCCTCTTGAATGATTGAAATAAAAACTGCAGTATATAGAGTTCTGTATATAAACCATATTTTAGTCATAAAAAGACCAGTCAGTCATTATTACATTTAAATTTAATTTTCGTAACGAAAACGTTTCAGTAATATCATTAACCTCCTCTCGAGGTGCTTAGGAAATCAGAAAAAAAATACAAATTACTGGTTGTTGTTGCATTTCATTGCGCTTCCAAAAACTATCACGTAAACGAATGTAACGTACGAATAAACAATGCACGAAATACCATGTCAGTAGTGTCCCCTGCTGGCCGCTTGGGGTGCTGCTATCATGGTAACAAAAGTTCGCTGGAGATTCGTGACCGATCTGTTAGAATGTGTTGATACAAATGCACTGAGCGACAGACATTCCTCGTCACGTTACTCTGCTACCGCCAGGACGGGTTTACATCGATGTAGGTTGTGGTCATTAAGTTTCTGATAGAACAGTGTGGGATTTCTATACAGGACGTATCACGTTATGTAGGGGGGGGGGGGGTAAGCTGAGAGAAGCGATAAAGTTCGCAATTTATACAAAGTGCTTATTACAATTAGGTAGCAAGTATGGCCCCGTATGGACGTGTACAAGTGGAAAGGAGAGAGGGGGCGGGGAGTGCCAAAGGTCAAGTCACTTTTGCGGTAAAACGTTTACGAACCGGCTCTGTTGACCTCTTGATGGTATTTCGACAACTGTACGGAACTGCCTCTTTCACAGATTCTCAACTGGTCCGAGAAACCTTGCAAGTGTTCTTAGACTCAGCTAACGCAACAGCCGCCGAACGATTTTTGCTGTGCAGGTTGCGGACTGCGCAGGGGACGTCTGATCTCTACTTACGGAGCTGAAGGCTTCCGCGTCGGCCGCGGTGGCCAAGGGGACTGAGGCGCTCCAATCACGGTCTGCACGGCCACTACGGTCGGGGGTTCGAATACCCTCGGGCATGGATATTTGTGCCGTCCTTAGTCTTAGCTAGTTCATACATAGTTTGTAAGCTTAGGGACTGATGACCCTGTTAGTTAAGTCCCATAAGTTCTACAAACATTTGAACATTTTTGAAGGTTTCCGCAAAGGTCTTGTACGCTGTAATTGAAGAGTTTATTTCAATGTTAGGGGACCAATTATATGTTCACAGATTGACCATTATCAACAGGAAAGATACAGGCTTTAATTCCTGTATAAGAGTTCTCTGAGTATACGGCCATAATAACTAACTGTGGGCGGAGCAAGTGTAAAATTTCCTCTGTCACTTCAAAGAAACCATCTCGGCAGCCATCTTCACCTTCAGTGGTCATGCCCTTTTTCAAAATTACCTAATCGACTGTCAGAAAGGGAGCTGTTCATGCACAAAAAAGATTATTTACGCGAGATCATTCGCTCTTCTTTCCAGTCAAAAACTGAACTACGGAAAGTATTCTGAAACATACCGTAGACAACAAAAAACTGCGAAGGTTGAAGCGGGGGCAGGAATTCTTTATTCCTTCGTCATATTTCATGTCGCGTCTGTTCTCAGCCTGTGTTATTTGCTCAGCGAGAAGTTGTGCATTGCTGAACTTCACTGTCAGCTTTTTGTTGTTCGTTGCTGGGCTTTTTTCCATACTTTATTTGTAGTAAAATTGTGAAAATTCATGTGACAACTGCTAGTCTTTAATCTCTAGCCGAATTTCAGCGGTTGTGCTACATCTACTCCCTGGAGCCAGTCTAAAACCCCTGCCAGCTCCTTGCGTTAGATCCTTCACGGAAGGACTCTTACGCCGTCCTCTCACGGAACGTGGAAACGCACGAGGAGGACGAAGTCCTGACGTCGCAGCGTGGAATGAAGAATCTAGCATGTTATTTTTGGCTTTGTGGAGTGGAACGTGGCCAATGAGAAGCGACTTGGCATTAACGTGACAAGCAGAACATTTGGGCCGCCTTATTGCAAACGGAATTCGGTATTTCGTGCCTTTTTTCGTTGTGGCGTACGATATATGAATATATTTTTTTAAGGCGTCAGAAAATGAAGGAACTTTTTAAACACTTCATTTTAGATATTATTTGTTACGGTAAATTACAAGAAACTCTAATTTCATAGCTTTATAAGGTTTTCGTATTTACCATGTGTCAATGTTATAATTTGTATACCGAGAAAGAATATCGTTCCTATGCCACGATATAACGCCTATCAACGGAGCTTCTTTATGTGAAATATAACATGTTTGAAGTTCGGTGTATACTTTAAAACAGAATCAGAAATAGCAGTGCACACAATCTACAGCGTAATTGGTAACATCGCAGGCTGCGGTGTAGCGATTGTAGCAGGACCCAGTTCATGTCTGCACACAACCGAAATACATTTCTTTTTTCCTTTTTTTCCCCTCTCTTCTGATTCTTTTTTGCTAATTTAAGTATAATATCCGATAGTGGCTGTATTTCTTTTTAAGGCGTATTAGTGTGGTGATTAGCGTTAAGAGCTGTGGAGGAAAAGAGATGTAAATAACAGGTTTGCATCTATACTCTCCCAGATACTTTTAACGATTTGATGTAATTACGATTTATGTAATTTATTTGTTAATTTAATACAATTATAATATCCGGTATTCAACGTTATATTTTAGAAACAAGAACGAACTCTGTCCACGAGAGAATATGTTGTGAGGTTTACATGCTAGGGCACAGGAACCATTAAATTTCAAGGCAGTACCTACGTCGCTGGATTTTCCCCACGATGTCTGAATTCTGTGGCAGTTCAGTACAGTATTGGAATAGTTCAGTTTCACAGTGCACAGACTGCATGGCTAGAGCGTGGTTACGGGAGTAGATGCAGTGAAAGAGAAACAGTGTTAACGAACAATATTAAAAGCAAATATTATCACAATGAACATTGTCGCGTGTATGAACAAGTAAAATGTATCAGGCAAAACTATTGTCTCCGAAGGAATGTCAAGATAAACATTTGGATATGCAATATACAACGTGGAAAATGGAAATATAAGTGCAAGACAAGTGGAGCTGGTGTAGATGATGTACTTCACCGTTGTCAAATTTTTTAATGATTTTTGCCAAAAGTGATTGTGTTGTGATCTTGTCGCCTTTTTGTTGTTTACTCGTCCCGTTCTAGTAGTTAGGAAAGGGACAGGTGCAGGAATTGATGTAATCTGCAACAACTATTCAGATTAATAATACAAGTTTTATTGACTGAATTTTAGGATACTCAACTTTAGAACATAAGTCTGTTTCTTCTTTCTTCTTGCGGCGTCGTCCGTGTGATACAAGCTGCGCTGTGACCTAATTACTGCTAAGTGCGTAGCCGCGTACTGACTTAGTACTGCCCTATTTCTGTCGTCGTCGCTGCCTAGTAACTTAGTTGTCACTAGTAACTTTCGTATTCCTGAATAGTAACGGACGAGGCTCACACTAGTAACTGACAGGCGTCTAGATGTATGTCGGCCTAGATATAGCCGCTTGTAGAGGGGTGCACGGTGCCTGCTTTGTGATTGATTGGCTTTCGGTCGATCGCTGCCTTCTACACGATCGTTCTCTACGTCTGGCGTGTGGCGCTGACTTCACGCCACAACAAATTGAGTCGTACATTTTGTTATCATTCTCAAGCGCTTTCAGATAAATTTACTGTCTTCGATTAAAAATAAATGTAAAAAATAAAAAATAATAATTACAATTTCGGGAATAGTATTGCATGCCACGTGCAAGCATAAGAAAGCTACCGTTTCAAGGTTATTATTTCGACGATCGCTAACAGAGATACCGTGTAATTGTACTCACATCCATCTGTGTGAACACAATGATCTACGCGCCAGCCAAAAAGGGGAACTGGAGAGCGCTGCGGTCGCAAATCACGGTAAGCAACACGTTCCGTGGGATGTAGCAGGTCGTTCCAGAGCGTGGTGTAGCTAGAGTTACAGCACGTCTAGCCTGCGACACGTTCGGACTAAAAAAAATGTAAGTCTATCGGACCAAACTGCGTTGTCATCAGTCCGTAGCTTACAAACTGCTTAAACCTAGGTAAACTAACCTAAGAACAACGCACACACCCATGCCCCAGGGAGGACTCGAACCTCCACTGCGAGCAACCGCGCGCTCCGCAGCGAGACGCTTTAGACCGCTCGCCTACTCCACCGCGGCCACGTTCGGACTACACGTCCAGTGTGAGGATGGCTTTCCTCTCTACTTGCCCCTTTGATGTCCTGAGCCCACCTCATCACTCGTTCTGTCGTCACTGCATTACAGCCAGCGATCTGTGCAATCTGTCGCTATAATGCTCCCACGTTCCTGATGCCTGCCGTCCTGGATTTCGACGGTGGAACACACGTCTTGGAAGCACCGTCTTTCGGAATACGACACTAGCGCCTCACCACTTGGCTAACTCGCTAGGTCATAATCGTATATTAATTACGCAACTACTTGTGCTCGTGAACTTTGTATCCTCAGTTACACATACTATGACAGCTGCAGTTGTTCAATACGCAGACCGTGTGGGGAATTGTACCTGCATTTAATTACTGTAGGACTGACAGTTCAGCAGGAGCACGCGGAGACACGACGCAGAGCTGCCTCGTCCCGCAAGGAGCTCAAGCGTCAGCTCACATTACATTCAACTTAACCAACACAACAACTATTCCCTGAATTGTATTCAGGAAAAACTGCCTAATATTTTCATCTAGTTTTATTATTAAGACTTTACCGACAATTTAGGAAAAAGCATTTTGTGAAGATGTTACCGAAATTTCGACGTGCGCGAAAGTGAGGACAAGGCATGAAGCGAATGAAATGGTAAGAATACAGCAAATTTTATTCTGTTCCTAATCGGAAACCTCTCCGAGTTCTAAACACCAGATAACTTCAATTAAATACGACGCTCGCGCTTTGGGTACTAAGTGGCAGTGTGCATGTTTTTGTTACGAGAATTTAATCGTTATCTTTATAAGTAACCTGTTTTTAATTTTTCTGACCTGGCAACTTATTTCTAAAATATCTATAGTAAGATTTATGCCTCTTTGTCAAGGTGAAGAAACGTATATTAAACAGGTCAATGAGTAATGAAGGAGGGCATAAAACATTAAATATTACATAAATTATATTACAAAAAAGTATATATTTTTGTGAAGTAGACTAAATTTCTGATGAGAACTTCATTCAGAGTTTGTTGCTGCTGAGACTTTCTTAAAACATAGAAGTATCAACAATATTTTATTTTGTACCTATTTAACACTGTAAATAACGAGCATCAACAGTCACCTGATTCCGACAATACTTAATTTGTAGTTGACTGTGACCAGTCATCTGATGAAATTCTCATCTCCAACATCCATAGTGAAAATCTCGTTTGTTTGTTTGTCTGCCTTTCAAAGACCTGTGGTCGGATTTTTTTTATGTGACAATAATCATAGACGAAAACTAAACAATATTATTTCTGTGTGGTGTGGTACAGAAACCGCGTTTCATCGAATTCTTGAATAAAAGAAAGTCTTGGTTGCAATAATACGAGACAATATTGATAATCCACTTACCTATACACTCTTGCTCCAGAGTTGGAACTTCGTATGATTCATTTCTTGAATATTCACAATGATGTTTTTGTTAATGTTCAAACTTGAAGCATTTAAAACAAAATCGTAGTTAACGGAGAGCAGTAGGCCAAATAGGCACGAAACGCGCAAACCATTTCCTGCGGGCATTCTTATCCTCTGGCAAGTCCTCTCCGCTTATGACACTGGACGAACTTCAGTCCGTCTACTACTATAAAAACAAAGGAAGACAAATTCACAATGTGCGACGAGCACACAGGACAGCAAGTTGCCTGAAACTCAAATACGGTGGAACTGGCGAGTGTCGTGGTGTTTGGGGAAAGTTTGGCAACTTCGGGTGATCGCTGCGCCTAGACGTACCGTGGGATTGGAGGAATGCGGTCCGTGCCTAAAGCGTGGGCTTCCCCTCTCTTACTTCCGTGCTAGCTGTCAGTCTTAGAGAGATTATTAACAGACTATGAAAATGCCTTTTATAAAAAAGGCAAAAACAAATGATTAATAACAAAATACAATTTACTCACCAGGGTGGGGAGAGGGAGAAGAGTGGAGCGTATTTTGTAACATTTCTAATTATTAAATACGAACTAAACGACTGAATTAATGCTAAGGTCGGTATTACTCTACCAAATTATTGGACAAAGAACTGGACGAAAAAAATTGGATGAAATATTGGTCCAATTCTTTGACAAAGATATTGGATGAAACGCTAATTGGGCTATTACACTATCGTCCGATACTTTAACAAAGTTGCTTAAAAATGGCGGTTTTAGGGAGGAAGGAAGAAAGCTTAGGATTTAACGTCCCGTCGACATCTTGGTCATTAGAGACGGAGCTAACGCTCGGAATTTTGGGAAAGGATGAGGAAGTAAATCGACCGTGCCCTTTGAAAGGAACCATCCCGGCATATGCCTGGAGTGATTTAGGGAAATCACGGAAAACCTAAATCTGGATTTGAACCACAATCCTCCCGCATGCGAGTCCAGTGCGTTACCACTGCGCCACCTCGCTCGGTGGGCACTTTTATGCTCAGCTGTTGTTTACACTACAGTTGCACTGTGTCTGCATTTAGAAGAGAAAGGGGGGGGGGGGGGGGGAAGAACGTACTTCGATGAAACCGTGGGTGTCACTGCGAGATACGTAAGTGGTCAAAACTTTGTTAGGGGAAAGGGATGATTAGCTTTTTTATGTCGTCTGCAGTACAGACGGGCCGTAATTCACTGCTACCGTACTTACTTTGTAGCTCTCCATTCTTCACAATTTGCAATAGACTAAAGAAACGGCTAACCCAAACAGTGTATACGAATAAGATTGTAGGTTGATGAAGCAAGCTTAATTAAATAACGTTTTAAATGGAAAATGTCAGCACTGACAAAGAGCAACATCTTAGTTGTTTATGACATCATCCATGTAAGGGGGGGGGGGACGTAGCTGGTAAAGTAAATAGGCTTTATTTGTTTCCTTACAAAAATTGTGTGACGTGTTTATTTATACATACCGGTGATTAAAAAGTCAGTATAAATTTAAAATATAATAAATCACGGAATAATCTAGATAGAGTGGTGAAAATTGACACATGCTTGGAATGACATGGGGTTTTATTAGAACCAAACATCTACCGTTATCGGGCCTTCTTTCTTCGAGGAACTGCGTAATTCTGATTTTGTAACTGCTACCGTGACGGGTGAGAGGTAGGTCGATATGTTACAGAATCGCATCATCCTCAGCCTGGCTGATAAACACCTGCTGGAACGTACGATTTTTATGCAGGATGGCGCTCCACCCCATATTGCTAGACGCGTGAAAGATCTCTCGCGCGCGTCGTTTGGTGATGATCGTGTGCTCAGCCGCTACTTTCATCATGCTTGGCCTCCCAGGTCCCCAGACCTAAGTCAGTGTTATTATTGGCTTTGGGGTTACGTGAAGTCGCAAGTGAATCGTGATCGACCGACATCTTTAGGACTAATGAAAGACAACATCCGACGCCAATGCCTCACCATAACTCCGGACATGCTTTCAGTGCTGTTCACAACATTATTCTGCTGTTCACAACATTATTCCTCGACGTCAGCTTTTGTTGACGAATGAGGGTGAATATCTCGAGCATTTCCTGGAAAGAACATCATCTTTGCTTTGTCTTAATTTGTTATGCTAATTATTGCTTTTCTGATCAGATGAAGCGCCATCTGTTGAAAATTTTTGAACTTATTTTTTCTAATAAAACCCCAAGCACGTGTGTCAATTTTTACATCTCTGTCTACATTATTCCGTGATATATTAAGTTTCCAATTTTGATCATCCGGTATTTTCGCTTCCAAACAGATGTAGATGTTCTGAATGTTGTTTCACTTCCCTGCACTTAGTACACCAAGTTGACCAAAATCTTACATTGTAAAGTCTGCTTTGGCCATAAACAAGATTTAGGGATATTACTTCTACAATTCCGATAGTCTATTACGACTTTTCAAATCACGGATTGCCGCGGCGGGTTAGCCGCGCGCATTAGAGCGCCGTGCTACGGTGTGCGCGGCCGTCCGCGTCGGGGGTTCGAATCGCCCCTCGGGCATGGATGTTGGTGTTGTCCTTAGGTTAGTTTACCTTAGTTTAAGTAGTTTGTAAGCTACGGACTACGCATTTACGTCCGATAGATTTACCATCATTTGCATTTGAAATTTTGTCTCATAACCACTTTCACTGCAGGGTGCTGAGCTAAGCGAATTGACGTGACGGACACGGACAGTGTGAATTGGCCTTGTAGCGTGTTATACAACGCCCTATCTGATTTATAAATTCCTATTAGTTTTTTTGGTGGTGGAAAACACTACAAAAACTTGCCACTAGTAGCGTTCGTTTTCGTAAACATAGCTACGTCAAACATTTGCCTACAAATAAAACAGCTGTAATGGCAAGGAGGCTGTACTACTACTAGCGCTCTGGGCGATCACATTTCTCACTGCAGGAAACAGAAGACGAGCGATTTCTTTGATCAAGTCTAAGCCGAGGCCTTAGATTTGATGAAATATTGGACGACATTCCCATTACACTAGGTCTAATATCTGTTTGTCCAATTGTGTTCAATAATTTGACAGTGTAATATCGGCCTAAGTGCCAGCTCCTCTCTGTCCATAACGTCCGCCTCCGTAGCTCAGTGCCAGCGTCGCTGACTACCACGCAGGAGGCCCGGGTTCGATTCCCGGCAGAGGAGGGGGTGTTGTCTGTTGTCGTCATCATCATCATCATCATCATCATCATCATCATCAGTATTTGCACGTAAGTCTCCCACGCGGGTCAACTATAAAGACTTACACTGAGGCGGCCGGAGAATCCCGCAAGGGATTTCCCGGCCAAGAAAGCCATACGCTCATTTCTGACCATACCGCAAGAAATAAAGTACTGGAAGGTACTAAGCCAAGAAACTGAGATTTATTACTTAATTTTTTTCGTAGCTTGAAACTCTATTATGTTCTGCCTGGACACCAAAGTAAAAAAAAAAGCGTCTGATCAGAGCACAATAAGGCTCCGTGCAATTTCAGTTCGGGGAGAATAAACAGCTTCCCAGCAGATGAAAACTGGTTACCAACACCTCAATGAAATTGCAGCCATTTCTTGAGCTCGGTGAATGGTGTGGAGTAAATTGTAAGCACGGCGGGTGAGCAGGCATTTGTAGCGGCGGTGTAATTTTTTTCCGCTGACAGAGCGGCGGTCAGCAGAGCGGCGTTTCGTAGGCGGATGCGCGCCGCGGCCCGCTGACGCTGTAATTTCATCGTCTGTTTCCGCCGCGGCGATAAAGCGCTGGCTCTGGGACAGGGCCGCGCGGCGCCCGCCAAGGCCGAGGCTCTTCCAGGTGTCTGCGACACACACACACACACACACACACACACACACATACACTACGTTTACATGTAACACATCTTCCGGAAGACGAAAACCGATTTTCGTAAACCGTTTTTCGCTGTCGTGTTTACATGGCACAGCCTGAATCGGATTTCCTAATCCACTTAAGATGGCGGCTGAAAAACAGCTGATTCAGTCCCCGATTTAGTCAGCATAATCGCTATTTTTCTTTACTTAAATACACAGATTCATAATCACTCTGATATTAATACTTTTACTTCACATTAGAAAATATCTCTCTGTCCATATGTGCAGAAAATTCTTAACAAGAAAACACAATCTGACAAGCCAAGAGCGCTTCAAAAACGGTTGCGTTTACACGGGCACGAAAATCGATTGTGGAACTGGAAAACCGCTTTAGAGAAGTGTATTTCCAGAATCGATTTTGAAGTGTTTACATGACCAACCAAAAGCGGAATTGGGAAATCGGTTAACGAAATTCGGTTTTGGGAGCCCATGTAAACGGTGTGACACACACACACACACACACACACACACACACACACACACACAGAGAGAGAGAGAGAGAGAGAGAGAGAGAGAGAGAGAGAGAGAGAGAGAGAGAGAGAGAGGTGGTGGTGGTTGTTGTTGTTGTTGTTGTTTGTGGTATATAGGGGACTAAACTACATGGTTATCAGTCCCTGTTCCTAGCGAAGACTAGATACCCAAGTAGGAAAAGGTAAAATACAGTTTAATACCCGGAAGGGCACACTGTGACTATGAACTTGGTCGCTCTTATTTCTGTCTTCCTCAATGTTGTTGAGAGTATCAAGTGTTAAACTAAGCTGAAATAGAGCAGGGAACAGTGACTGGCTGATCACAAACACATACAAGATGAGCCAGTCACTCTGCACAGACTAAAAACTCGGAGGTAAAAACAGGGTAAAAGTAAGAAAAACATCAGAGTAAAATATGAGAGGTGGGAGCCTGAGACACCATGCACAAGCCCACCACTAAATAGAATGATAAAATCCGGCTGCACGTATAAAACCTAAAACTCGGTCAGCCATAGAGGCAATGTCAGATAAAATCAAGGCAGGCGCAGCAGGTAGATTAAAAGACTGCCGCAAGGCAGCTAAAAACGGACAGTCCGACAGGATGTGGACCACTGTCAACAAACTTCCACAACGGCAATTCGGTGGGTCCTCTTTACGTAAAAGGTAGCCATGTGTCAACCACGTATGGCCAATACGTAAGCGACACAGAACAACAGAGTCCTTACGGGAAGGCCTGAAAGACGACTTTCAGACGCCGGAGAGAGAGGGGGGGGGAGAGAGAGAGAGAGAGAGAGAGAGAGAGAGAGAGAGAGAGAGAGAGAGAGAGAGAGAGAGAGAAACCCCAGCATCATTAGTCTTGTGTTTTATCCAATATATTATTGAGTAGCAATGATATTGACAATACTATATCCATACCTGCCAACCTTCAAAACGTAAAAAATCGGAGAACCAGTTTAAAAAATCGGAAGACTCTTCAAAAACTCAGGAGATATGTTCTATGAAAAACTGCGACGCACTTTGGTATAAACCGTAAGATAACTGATTTTAATCTTTTCCTATCATCTCACAATGCTATTAATGGCTACAAAAAACACTTGCATTAATTCAAATATCGCTTACATCTTTATTTGTAGCCAGTCCGCCGGCCGCGGTGGCCGAGGAGACTGAGGCGCTTCAGTCACGGTCTGCACGGCCACTACGGTCGGGGGTTCGAATCCCCCCTCGGGCATGGATATTTGTGCCGTCCTTAGGATAAGCTAGTTGATAAGTAGTTTGTAAGTTTAGGGACTGATGACCCCGCAGTTAAGTCGCTTAAGCTTAACAAACATTTGAAACATTTGAGCCAGTCCAGGTAAAGTGATTGATTTTTTCGTTGACAGAAAAACGTTCACAGCTGTATTATTCTTATATACTGCTACGTAGGAAGATTTTACGGAACAAGTGACCCACATAGTCATCGCATTTAATTGGTAAATCGTACTTCAAAATAAACAAGGCAAATATGCACTCTGCGTGTATCACGCAATCACTGTAACTTTTATCAGCAATTTCAGTTTTTTATTGTTACACATTTATCATTTTCTCTATGTTTCTTTGTCTGGACGTATTTCGGTACATCGTTTTCTGCACCATGTGATGTGGATATATCACCTCGACAAAGAGTACAAAATACAAATAATGTTGCGAAAACTGTTTAAGAAACGATTATATTTTTTGCCATACTGGAACACATACTACCGAATCAAAATCCCATAATCATGTAAAATAGCTATTTACACTAAAGTTCCTTTTCTCAAATGTTCCAATGTTTGTATAGTCTATGAGACTTAACTACGGGGTCATCAGTCCCTAAACGTACAAACTACTTATGAACTACTTACGAACTAGGAGGGCACAAATATCGATGCCCGAGGGGGGATTCGAACCCCCGACCGTAGTGGCCGTGCAGACCGTGACTGGAGCGCCTTAGTCCCCGCGGCCACCGCGGCCGGCGTTCCTTTTCTGCAATTCACGTTTGAAACTAAAGCTCCTTAATGTCCACTCAAGAAGTTTCCACCGAAACCACTGAAGCGATTTCACTTGCGTACATTCAAAAAGAGCATCAACACCGAAACACTACAAGTGTATTCGCAAATAGGCAGGAAAGAGCAGAAATAATCGAAGCGCAACTCCAAATATCTATGAATTTCGATATGTATTTAGACTGATAAATGACCAAAGGACCTTTGACCATCGGTAAAAAAACGGATCTTGGGTTGCAGGATAAAACCTAAAAATCGGGAGAAATAATGTAAATATCAGGAGGCGGGAGAAAAGTTGAAAAATTGGGAGACTCCCGCCTAAATCGGGAGAGTTGGCAGGTATAATATCCGACAAACATGTTTGCCGCGGTGGAATAGCCGAACGGTCTAAAGCTTCTCGCTGCGGAGCGCGCGGTTGCTCGCCGTGGAGGTTCGAGTCCTCCCTGGGGCATGGTTGTGTGTGTTTGTCCGTAGGTTAGTTTACCTAGGCTTAAGTAGTTTGTAAGCTACGGACTGATGACCACGATGTTTGGTCTGATAGATTTACAAACATTTGAACATTTTCAACGTGTTGTTTTGGACTGTTTTTTCCTATTTAAGAATTTACTTCTTGATTACAATAGAGAAAAACGTAGTCCAATCAGTGATGATCCTTTGTTATGGTGGAAAGTGAATACAAAATTTCAAACCCTGTACTCGATTGTGCGCCAATATTTGTCCTCTCCACCAAGCTCAGTCGCCAGCGTACTACTTTTTAGTGGCGCCGGCCTAATCTGTGATCCGTTGAGGAGTAGATTGGGCAGAGAAAAAGCTCCAAAGCTTCAATTTATAAAATATAATTTAGTTCTTTTCGAGTCACTTCATTTGGGTTGATTTATTATTTGTGTTTAAGACTTGTTTTTATTTTCAATTCCCAGGTACACAGTACAAACCTAGCTGTATTACTTTTTGAACTAATCAGTATATAACTATTGCAAATTATTGATTAAAGGAGGGGAAGGAAGAAGGATTAGGAAAGAAAGGAAACACAGTGGCTGCAGTAGGGCATTGAAATGAAACAATGGCGACGTGTGAAAATATGAGCCGGGCAGAGAATCGAACCCGGGTCTCCAGCTTCGGACCAGCGGTCGCCTTAACAAATTGACTACCTGTGCTCGCCTCCCGTCCGTCTCAAATTCCCACAAATCGCACGCTATGGCTGTAGCGCCCCTCTTAGTCATGGGTAGTTTGCGAACGAACTAGTTCGGAAGAGCGCTCCCACAGGCGAACTACGCGAACTTGTTCGCAGATCCCTCGCCTCTTAGTTCATCCGCTCCTTTTCCGATGACTGACGTGGAACAGCGAGAGGACGCGAGAGCAGGCAGAATCGCGTGATTCTCTTCTGCCAGTTACCTTCATTTCGAGCTGTGATGCAGCTCAGCTCTAATTTCATAGTTCACTGCCACAAGAAATCTATTTTAAAAATAAAGTACTACGAATACTCTGTGTGCAAAGCAGTTGAATACCATTGTATCACCCATTCGTGTAAATAACTGGTTTATTTGCCTAAGTATTTGATGCCAAATTGCCCAAAAATTCGGGTAATAGCACACGCTTTGGCAACACTGATTCATTGTATAAAAAAGCTGTCATAAAAAAGAGCTCTTTTACTAGCGGTAGCAAAAGCCAAAAAGAGCGGAAGAACTAGGAGCAGCGGACGAACTAGGAGCAGCGGACGATTATGCCAAACGTATCTCGCTTCATAGTTCGTTGGATTCTTTCCAGAACACCGACGGGCAATAGCGAGAGGGCGCGCAGAAGAATTAAAAATCACGTGTTTGCCTTCTGCTGATGAGTCATTTCGAGGTGAGCGTCTGCCTGCTAGATTACATAGTGTAGTGCTACAAAATTTCTGTTTTGATGTGTTCTGCACTCTGCAATATCTGAGTAATAAATTCCATAATGCCAAGATATAGACATAACTCTAATCTTAAACGCGAGAAATTATCCACAAACTGTTCCTTTTGGTTTGCGTTATATCGTTAGCGGCTCAAGCAGCAAGCGCATGAAGCAGCTAGGTCTGGGGAAATTCCCCTCCACCTGCACGCGCAAACCACGCCGTTCAGCCGTCACTGGCAGCGGACGAACTAAAAGAGCGAACTAGTTCGAGGCAGAGCCGCGAACTAAAGTGAGCTCTCTCGATCGCGAACTATTACGCGTAAGTCTAAACATCATACTTGCACGACTAAATACAGGTCGTCCCAAAAGAATGTCCCTATTTTAACTTTTAATATGTCACTAGGTAACTGAAATAGGGCCAGATGTAATCGTCATCGTATACAGCAGTGTTTTTCAACCTGTGGGTCGCGACCCGCCTCGGGGTCGCAAAGCCTTGCTCGGTGAGTCGCTGTGACAGGAGGATGCTGTCGCAGCACGTTCCATAGCAGAGCTTCCTGAAAGTCGCTTAATTAACAACTCATCCGTGGGTGGAAAATTGCATTTGTTGTGACACGTTTCGTGTGGCCCTTAATCGGACATCAAAAGTGTCCCAGGTATAAGACGTATCTTTGGCACTTTTAATTTCTGACGATGGGCCGACAGAAACACGAAAGAATGAAGCCCCTCATGATGACTTGTTAATCAATTAACAGCGTTTGTGCAGTACTGCTACTAGATTAGACAAATACTTGTTCCATAGATAATGAATACGAGACTTCCTAATGATGTCGAACGTGACAGGTTAATGAAGGGTGTCTGTAAAAGACGTTACATTGCACAAAATATTACATGACGCAAATACTTTTTTAATTTTATTTTTAATTTTTTTGGTTTTTAGATTTACTAATTTATATGTAAAAACTCATCCAATGAGTAGAAAGAGTTGTCATTCAGAAATTCATTAATTTTTAATGCTAGTTCGCTATCTGTCAGGCTTCTTATGCTGCTTGATAGGTGACCAAAGACTTCAGTGGCAGCATAATATACTCGTTTCTGTGCCAAACTCAGATTTAGCTCTACATAGTGAAGATCATCCTTTCTCCTGGTGTTATAGCTGTGCACACTGCTATTACTTTTGAAATGAGTTGGATTATTAACAACAAATTTCAAAAATGAATATATATATACTGTGAAGTTACTGTGAGGATACCTAAATCCTTAAATAGATGTCTGCAGAATGATCGTGGGTGGGCTCAGCAATTATTCTAATTACACGCTTTTGTGCAGTGATTATGTTTTTAGTCAATGATGAATTACTCCAGAATAGTTTGCCATACGAAAGCAGTAAATGAATACAAGCAGAGTTAGCTAATTTACTGAGATTCTTATCGCCAAAATTTTCAATAATCGTAACAGCATACATAGCTGAACTCAAACCTTTTAGCAGACCGCCTTTGTGTTGCTTCCAGTTTAATCTCTCATCAAGCACACACCTAAAAATTTTGAAAATTCTACCTTAGTTACATACTTCTGTTCAAAGTCTATATTTATTACTGCAGTTGTGCCATTTACTGTGCAGAACTGTACATACTGTGTTTTATCAAAATTTAATGAGAGTCCATTTGCAGAGAACCACTTAATAATTTTGTGAAAAACATTTACGCTTACATCACTTAGTTCTTATATATATATTTGGGATGTGATTACTATATTTGTACCTTCAGCAAAACTAACTTTGCATCTTCATCAATGTAGAATGGCAAGTCATTTATGCATATCAAGAACAGTAAAGGACCTAAGAGGGGACCCTGTGGCACTCCATCCTAGATAGTCCCCAAAGTTTGAGGAATCGGATGATGTTTTGACATTACATGAACCACTTACTGCAACTTTCTGCATTCTTCCAGTTAAGTACGAATTCAAACATTTATGCACTGCCCCAGACAAACTATAATGATTAAGCTTACCTAGAAGAATTCAATGATTTACACAATCAAAGATCTGTTATTTACAATGGTTGCAATCTTCTCTCTTGATTGTCATGTGTTCAAATATTGTCATATCAGAAAAACAATTACTCACGAAATATTAGCTTTAATCAATACATAACAATACCATTTTATTATTGGATCATGCTGCGGTTTAGGGATTCTCAGTACGTTTTCAAAAAAATCCGAAGTTTATGAGCATCCTTCCAATATTAAGGGGTGATACATCAGCTCTGATGGTTTCATACATGCAGATGTCACCAACCGTGAATGGTTCAGAAGATCATAGATACATCTAAAATCTGAACTCTGTCCCACACAGGCCTCGAGTGACAAACGGGTAGCAACCAGCCAGAGGATTCACCGGATGAGGTATGCAGGGGGACTCCCTACCGTTGTGTCAGTTTTCCAGATCGAAATCACTACTTCTCAATCAAGTAGCTCCTCAGCTGGCCTTATAGGGCTGAGTTCAGCCCGCTTGCCAGCAGCATTCGGCTTGCCCGGACGGTTTCCCATGCAAGTGCAAGCCAAGCCTGTCAGGGCGTAACTTCGGTGATCTATCGGGACCCGGTGTATCCACTGCGGTACGACCGTCGGCTAGCTTCATATAAGAAAGAAAATTAAATACTTTACCTTCGGAATGACTGACATAGTATTAGTACGGAGCTGGGAGGGAGAGTCAGATTTTTTACTCGGAAAGGGGGTCGAGGAAAAAAGAAGGTTGAAAAACAATGGTGCCACAGAACTGTTTATCCCCACAACTTGACTGGCAATTTCATCTGTCAGAAGAGGGAGCACCGTACTGGCACAATGACGTGCACAGTTTCCTCAATGCAAACGTGCCTCGATGTTGGATAGGGCGTAGAGGACCGCGAGACCAGGCTTTACACTCTTGGCGTCCTAGGTCCCCTGATTTAATACCATGTGATTTCTTCCTTTGGGATATATTAAAAATGTGTGTACGTTCATTCCTGAAGTCGTGAGATTGATGAACTAAAAACCAGAATATCAGCTGCTGTAGTTTCAGTGACAGAAGACACCTTACGCTTAATTTGGGATGAATTTGGCTATCGCCTAGAAGTCATCCGTGCAGCAAATAGAGGACACATTGAATATTTATGATGGATTTTTATAAACTTCTGTCTTTTGTCAGTAATTTAGTATGCAATTTGTTGGTGTTTAAGTCCTTTTTGGGAGATCCTGTATAATAACACGTGAACGACACATTAACGCAATGATTTTAACGTCAACTGGCTGAAAACCCGCTGTTAACCGGGTACTTATTTATTCTAGTCTTAAGTTCGTTCATCTTTTTCCTTCCCTGTCTACTCCTGTATCTTTCCATCTCCCACATCTCTCTCTCTCTCTCTCTCTCTCTCTCTCTCTCTCTCTCTCTCTCTCTCTCTCTCTCTCTCTTTATATATATATATAATGTGTGTGTGTGTGTGTGTGTGTGTGTGTGTGTGTGTGTTAATCTCCTACTACTCCACCTTCTCAGTTCATTATCTCCTACGTCTGTGAAAAATTATGTAACTCTTAATTTTCATGGTTATCAGTGAAGTGGTTTCTAAGTTTATTGCAAGGTACCCTCGGCATGCACCGTACGACATCTTAGGTAGGCGATGATTTTCCTCTTGTTTTGAAGGTTAAGTGTGCAAAATTTCATTAAGATCAAAATGAAACAGTAGATTTTGATGAAGTCCGTAGGTAAAGTGCCTTCCGCCAAGCATCATACAACTTCTTATGTAGACAGTGACTTTCCTCTTGTTTTGAAGATCAAGTGTGCGAAGTTTCGTTACTATCACATGAACAGTACGGAAGCGAATAAAATACTAACAAACTATTTTTATACATGAGATTGTGAAAGGCGGCCAATTAAACAATTCGAAAGGTGCTTTGCCACAGATGTGCAAAAACTAAAACCAAATGTGTAGGTAGCCGAATAGCTGTGAAACGAAGTAGATGTTATCACGAAATCGAACTCAAAACTTCTATCGTAAGTAAACATTGCGAATTGAAGTGGTATGGTAAAAACGCCACACTAAAGGAACAACTTTACGTGAAATCACAGTATACGGACATTCATGCTAATATGTTTGCTCCTCAGTAACGCACGCATACCGGGCAGCTACAGAGCCATAACTGCTAGGTCGGTGATGTCAGCACTGTTACTGAAAACATCGAAACAACGAAGTCTGTAAATAACCTTGTCTATTGGGGTCCTTATTTTTTCTTTTTTTTCTATTTACTTTTCTCTAAGAGTAATGTTTTGGCCATATTCTTCCGCTGGCTCAAAACATGAAATAAGTTTCCGATGCTCAATTTCTTTATTTTTAATAGTTAAGACGAGGTAACGTAGACAAGGAAACAAGACATGGAGGAGGAGAGGATGGACAGAGAGAATAGGGAAGACAGAAGTGGTGGAAGGCGGAATTGGGGAAGGAGAGTGGAGTGGGTACTGGGAGAAAAGGATCAGGAGGTGATAGACATAGGGAGAGGAAGAGATAATCACAGAGGAAATGGAGAATAGGTAGACAGTGAACGAACCGAATGCTTTTCTGGATAGCAATTTTAAGTCGTCTTGCATTTCCCTCAGCATCGCCTGATTTAACTCATTCGCCTACAGTGACTTGTACAGCCGTCATAGTAGCTCTGTGTACTGCGGTACAGTGACGGGTACGCCCGTCACAGCACTGTAGATGCAGCATACTACTCTTCTGTAGGTCTGTGCAGTACTTGTACGTTTGCAATACAGTGCCTATATAGGCTCTCGAATTTATGAAACTGAAACAAGAATTCTACTTTATTCTGTGGTTGGTTAGCTGACTGAGTGACAATATCCCTGACCCTAACGAAGCAGATGCCCCGAGGGTTCGGCGTTCCTTGGGCTGTAAAGGCCAAAAAAAATATTTTGTATGTGAGAAACATAAACGGCAAATAAAAAAAAAACTTTTATTCGAATGACAAATGTGTTCTAAAGAACTTGTAGGCGAACCACTATCCTGGTTTTGCACTTATTAATGTTTATCCTATATCCTACATTGGAAACAGTGTCTCTTCCATTCAGTTGCTCTTCCAGTTCCTTTGTTGCCAATCAACTCATGCCTTTCACCCAAATGATATCAAGGTTCATTAGCGACTTCAAACTGGGTTATTTTTTAACGACTATAATTTTCTCTACGTTTCCCAGGGTGAAGGGAAAGATGATTATAATTACGGAAGGCAGCAGTATTGCTCGAACGGCGTGTTGGAAGTTTCCGCTTTCTTGCCTTATAACTGTTTTTACGACTTCAATGGTAGGAACGTAACGAATCGCAAATGATACTTACGGAAAGTTACGCGTTAAGCTATTAATAGAGATGGCGTCATGTAGTAGTGTTTTCGTGTATCTTTTTCCTTTTAGTCGGACTCACGATCGCTCTCACACGTAAAAATATAACGCAGTTTGTGTTCTTTCTGCATTCATGGCCTGTGGTTTTTGCTGAAGTACAGTATTTATGTCATATGCTGGATACTAGTGGTCTTAATTCCACCCAAGTGACCAGCAAGATGCTCTAAGCGGCTGCAAGTAGGGATATACTAAGAAAATAGAGGTAACTGACCTCAAAGATTAAATTGCAGCTATGAACACTGGGTGTGTAAGTTACTTCACTTAAGTTGATCAAATTGCCAGAATGGTCTTAAAAAGACAGCTGCTATTTCTTGCAGGAAGCACTAAAATATTTTGTTAGAGAAAGAGAGAGAGAGAGAGAGAGAGAGAGAGAGAGAGAGAGAGAGAGAGAGAGAGAGAGAGAGAGAGAGATATCTTAGTGTAAGTTAGTTTAAGTAGTTTGTGATTCTAGGCCGCGGTGGAGTAGCCGAGCGGTCTAAAGTACCTCGCTGCGGAGCGCGCGGTTGCTCGCCGTGGAGGTTCGAGTCCTCCCTGGAGCATGGGTGTATGTGTTTGTCCGTAGGTTAGTTTACCTAGGTTTAAGTAGTTTGTAAGCTACGGACTGATGACCACGCAGTTTGGTCCGATAGATTTACAAACATTTGAACATTTTGTGATTCTAGCTACTGATGGCCAGAGCAGTTTGGTTCAGTAGGTTTACAAACGTTTGAAGGGCGTGTGTCATAAATACAGAACATAGTAAGTAGTAGAGCGGACTTCGAGGCGCAGGAGGGATATCAACCTTTCCCCTTCCTCTGGGTACCATCATCGTTACAATAACTTTACATAATTACAAAAGGAACACAACTCATAAGTCTCTGCTTAATGGTACGTCGACAAGCGCCCGTCGAACTTCCGAACCGCGCATGCGAGAGCCGCACCGTCCGTTACCATCATCGAAAATAAACACTCATTCCCACTGATTTTCGTCATACACTTCGACAGCAGTGCTTCAAGGAGCTAGAAAGCCACATTTATGAATACGATACTGGACGAGTGTGAATACTACCGCTTATATTAATGTTAACGTACTTGTTATAATATGGAACATATGCAGGGCCACAAAATAGCTAATAACTAAAAAGTAACTCCACATTTGTCTTACTTAGGTTTCCTAAGAACCATGGCAAGGTATGAAACTGTACATTTCAGTGCAGTTTAGTTATTCTTTTGTGACCTACAGGATTTTATTGAATAATTTCATTTTCTACTAAACAAAAAAAAAAAAAAAACAAAAATGGCTAATAAACATCAAAAGACCTGATCATTTGCAAAATGGCCTCGCTTTCCTATTCAGGAACGTTAAAGTTTCTTCACTACAATTCCAGTAAAATAGGCGATGTTGAAATGTAGGAAACGTATATAACCTCTATTACTTTTATGTACCCAATCAGCCACTATATTAATAATTGATGCAAAACGGTCACAGAAGTGGCAATAAAACGTCAAAAAGTTTTTTCTAATAAAAAGGAAATTAATTTCACAACTGTTGCTACAGGTGCACTACAAACGGCAATAATCATGTGGAAAATCGATTTTTAAGCCAAAAAAATTTATTCTCTAAAGTATAAGACAGACCAGTGAAGTGTAAATGCGCGAATCATTTAATTCCATACCCAATTGATACTTGTCAGAAACATTGCCTGTCCTAGTAACTACACATAAGAGGGAAATTTATGTTTCCCTCATGTTCTATTTACTTTCAGCAAAGTAAGCTACACAAATTCATTTCTTCATGAATAAGTTGTTCTTTATACCAGTGACTCGGTAGAAATCGACTGTTTTTACATTAATTTCGCTATCATGTACGTCTCTTTACATTTTACTGTTTGTAACGCAAAATTATAGCAACTATTTCGTTAATTACGTTGAACAATTATCATAAACATTACTCTTCCGGTGGCTTAAGCTCCGCAACGAGCGCTAGTGTCGTTGTAACTGCCAGTCGGTAACAAATTTCACAGTATTGAGTGTCGCGACTGTTTATGTTAAACTGTGGTAGCAAGCCACCTGGGACCACAACGCCTCTTCCGCTCAGTGTGTGGTACCGTTTGCCTACCGTTAGTGCATTTCATCCGCGCGTAGCGGTAACCAGTCTAGAAAGACTCGTCGTTTCAGTTGGTAGATACAGTGTGCTTTCGTGCGATTTATTACTTGTAGGTCGACATTATCCAGCTTTAAAAATTGAACCGATGTGTCTCGGATATGCTGATGGATTCTTATTTTGATACATCTGGCGTTGCCGTATCTTTTTACGTGATTGGTTTTGAGTTCGGCAGGGACAGAATGAGGAAGAGCGGAGTGTTGGAGAAGGCGATTTGTAGCGCTGTGTTGAAGCTTGTTGGCTTACCAAGCCGAGTAGTTGTGTAACGTCGCTTGGCATTTGTTCAGAAGGGAGAATGAATTCCGCACAATTCGAAGGCGATCGCTAATTTGGACCTACGTAGTCTTTGCTGTGTGGAGTCGCAGAGACGATGCTGTAACACCGTAAGATGTTGTCTTCAGTCCTAACGGCATACTAGTATGGTAGTGGCGCTTGCCGAGTCCTTCGCCTGTTCCTGACTGTTTAACATCTATTGATCAAGTTGACTTAGCGATCAGTTTGGTCCTTGGATCGCTGTTTTCGTTCTCTGGAGAGGGCTCAACCTCACCGCAGAAAACTAGGTTATTTGTAAAAAATTAATGGTTGGTTATCCTATTATAAGTTGTGGCCGATAATCCTACGAGTAAGAATGTGTCTTACAAGGGGAAACCACATCGTTCGGATCACGGATTTTCTTCGAACTTTGTACCCTTTTAGCAGACCATTAGGACAACAATGTACAAGGACTGAGGCACAATACTTACACGATTTCGAGAAAATCGCTACGATAGTTACACACGTCGTTTCTTGCAGCTTTAAGTAAGCCATAAGCAAGAGAAAGCGGTGGTCCAGTGGTTAGCGCTCAGGCTTTTCAATCGGTGTATCGCCAGTTCGATCCTAGCTCATACCGTTGTTTAATCTTTTTTTAACACCGGTCATATTAGTTCATATATATTAATATTTATGGAGTCTTCCGTCAGTTCTTGATGGAACATAGACATATTAAATAACTGACAACACTACATATTTGTTTAACAATAATATTTATTTTTGTTGTGAACTAGCTTTCGGCTTCTTAGGCCATCTTCAGACAACTTAATACTGCAGATTATCCACATCACACCAGCTGCTGTGTTTCGAGTACAAAGATTGTACAAAGATAACTGTCAGTCATAGACTATGCACTCTTTGAGTATTTTATAAACAGAGACGTCCAACTAATTAAAACAAATGTAACTAAGACGTAACTGTAATTTTCAACGAACAAGTTGAAACAAATAAAGGCCCAGTGAATACCAGTAAATGCAATTGTATATTAACTTATATATACGAACAAAAGTAGGAGAGGAACAGGTGAGTGAGGAAGACATAAAAATGAAATGCTGGTCTTCCTCATCACCTGTTCCCCTCCTACTGTTCAGTTTACAGGTCTTTACAGAAATATTTTGCCTTTCGGTAACGTATGTAGCAACCAATGTTTTTAGAAGAATTCTAAAAATAAGTAGGGACTAAATGGACCAACAGGGATACAAAATACGAGACATCAATAAATTTATTTTTAATGAACAACTACACCCTATAACCCATTTTCTTTATTTGATAAATAAGTCTTAATTTTACTTTATTTCTTTGTGCTAATGTGTTTTGCCCTTTTGAGGCATCTTCAGAATGATATATACACAAAGCTTAGTCTCAGGGCATGAATATTTTGACTTCTTAGTTTGATTTATGCACATGAGCAGACACAGACCTATTGTTCTGAAGATGACCAAAAAGGATGAGAGCCGTTAGCAGTATTAAAATAAAGTGCAATCAAGGACGTTTTTAATTTGCAAATCATTGTCACAGCAAATAGGTGAACATTACAATATGTTTTTATTCTGGTTACTAAATCCCGCGAACACCAACTTAAAAAACTACTACGATTGCCGTTACAACACTACCGTACTCAAGTATAACAATGTTGCGTGGAAGTGTTGTCACTTTGATGCGTCTTGCGATATATCGAGACGTATCTTATTGATTCCATTCTCGGTTTGGCTATGGGCTGACGAAAAGAATAGTTCATAAATTTTGAAAGGTCCGCAGTTTTATAGGTTTGCATGCAGTGTAGGAACTCTTGGGGGAAAAAATTGTTTTGAAATCTACAGTACCGTATTTCACATTCCCTGCGTTCTAAAAGTTAAAAATTGTTTGTAGTTAATTTCGATTATTTGCTTGCTCCACTAAACATAAAAGTAATCGCATATTACACCTAATCATTAATAAAATATCATAAGAGAATGCCAATCCGTAAGTAGTTACTAAACCAATTAATTCTCTCGAGTGTATTATCTTGACTTTCACTGCCACAGCTAACAACACACTGTGCTGACAGCTTACCAAAGTGCTGTAATTCTTTTACTCACATAATGATTTTGGCGCAACTAAGAACTTCAGTGTGGCCCGACTGACACACAAATACAGTGGCCGAGAATAACATAGTACTGCCGCCGATCACAGTAGCTGAACGTTTCCGATCGCAGCTGAAATCAGTAGCACATTTCTCGGCACGTCCTGCCTGCGATCTATATTATTTTGTCGGTAGGAGTCACCGGTCGTCCTCGTTGGAGATACTGCCAACATTGCAAACTATTTCCATGTTTCATTTCTACCTTTTAAGATGAAGAGGAAGTCACGCAAAAGTTCCTGGTACTGCGTGGCACTGTCTCTGCATACGTTTCTTCGTCCCGCAGCCGGCAATGTTCTTCCATCACTCCCTGCACTACCCTTAAAAGGACACTTTTGTACGTGCAGGAGCTGAGAAGGGAGAAAAATTCTGAGACAAAGGTTAAAGCCAGCTGTAACATTAAACGTGTCTAAGTTAAGCTTTATTGGAGTTATTTATGTTCAAATTCGAAAAAAAAGTAGTTTAGGGATCAAACTGAAAAAATAGGTACCTTTTAGGTACTTTTGGGAAAAAGGTATTTAAGGGACCACCGCTAAATACACTGAACAACATTACGATTATTGTTAGTATAATTAATTAGGTATTTCTTAATAAAATGTCTTAGCAAATGACATTCAATTAAAACACTTTGATCAGTCCTTCCCGATTCCCGCCTTTTGAGCTAAACGGTAACTAGTTCTTGGTGACATTGTTAATAAAAGTTGTAGGGCTGGCTAGCTTGCTCGCTTAGTTGGATTTCCAGGATTTCTTTAACAAACATGTGTGGCGTGTGAATGCAATAACAGGAAAAATAGCTCATATAATACAGGAAATAAAAATTTCTTTTCACCTTTTCCTGGAGGTGCATGACTAAACGAAATGCATTAGAATAACATCAGGGATAACTGCAAACTACAGAATGACAGTCTTATTCGCAGTGCCAATTTCGAAGAGAGTGATTACGACACCACCACTCCGTTTTGAATACAGCTGCGGCGGAGTGGCCGAGCGCATAAGCTTAAACATTTGAACATTTTGAATATATGTCTGTTGCACTGCAGTTTCAACAAAAAGTAATGAAGATGAAGACTTAATTGCAGCAGTGGAACCAGTGTTTCCGATGTTTGTTGGAGATGATGTGAAACGCATGGCAGGCGATATTGTGAGGGTCTTGGACAGAAAAATAAAACAAAGAATGTGTTGTCACCATTAGCAAGGAGAAAAGATATGAATCGAGCCACGAATTTGGTGGCAGATGGTGCAGCCATCTCCGAATGATAACCGCTTTTGTAAAACACGTGTGTCGATTTTTAAGGTGACTACTTCGAAAGTTGCAAGTACTCTCAGCCATCACTCCCACAATTTACTAATGCAATGTTCGAAGATGGGCTTCTTTGTAGAATCACGCCAATCCTCAACATTAGAAAATTTACTATTAGAATTAGGAAATACATCCGCAACCAAAACCAGAAAACCTAAGAACAAAAATGTAGAGCGTGTGTATGCAGTGGGGTAACTAGGACTTGGCTTTGGGTGGGGCGGGGGGGATAGATCTGCTTAACGAGAAAAATTTTAGTCAGTTTCCAGACAGACTACCATTTACCACACCCGCTAAAGAAACTAATTCACTCCCATCCAATGAAAGCTTATTGGTAAAACACCCCAAGTTTTCAATCTTTACCTTTACCAGATTGCTGTTATACGACTTTTTTTCGGGTTCTGGGGGGGGGGTTTCTATCCCCCTCATCCCCCCCCCCATAGTTGCGCCACTGTGTGTATATGCCGCTTCGGGATCCCCGCAGGGGATTCAGATCCGGACGGAATCCGCCTGGGCGATTAACTACGGGGCATGATGCGCCGGTCAGCCTGGATGTGGTTTTGAGGCGGTTTCCCACATCCCATTACGTCAATACCGTGCCTGTACCCAGGCCCCGCTTAAGATAACGCTACACCAACATCAGGAAACGTTCCCACACCTAAGAAGAGATTTACTCTAACGCAGCTATGGTACATAGGTTTTCAACCGAAGGCGTCAGGTATGGCTTATGTTCACCAGCTGACATACTGCCAGAACCAGGGTGGTTGTAATTTAACCCGGCCCAAAAAAAAAAAAAAACCATGTGTTTTTTTTTAGAAAAACCCATTTAAAAAAACACCAATAAACCCCAAAAAAAAAAAACTATACACACATATGAACATTTAATGACAAATTGAAAATTCGAGGAACCATATTTATTTTAGCAACTATTAGGCACAACAGTTTATTTCATTATTATATTTACAATAATTATTTAAAAAATGGTACAGTTAACACATTACAGTTGTCAGTAAAAAAAAGTAATTTTTCACCTTCAGCCACATACAATTTAGTCTTTTTGTAAAGAACGCAGAAACTTGTGTATCTTCACTAATTTCTCTGATTTTCTCACTCCTAAATTGTTTCTAAGTTTAGACCAAACAAGTCAATATGTGGAGAATATCCTTTCAATGGATGCAGTGCTGGCAGGGCAAGAAATAAGGCTTTTTACGAAACTAATGAAACTTCTTGGTAAATTTCCTTTTTTTGTTGTTTTCAGTTCCATTATATTCCACCACTTGACTGGATGGAACTCAGTTATCACTGCCTCAGAAAACATAGTGGCAGGAAAATAGTCCTTATCAGCAATTCGAAAAGATAGAAAAGCTGCAATCCACTCTGGGTGCACCTCCATGAGCCAGTTTTCTGCACACTCTTCTTTTTCAGCAGTCAATCTGCTGGCTCTGTATCTTGGATCTAACACGTTGGCTAGATAATGAAACGGTTCAAGTGCTTGTTCGTGTCGTTTTTCTATCACTTTCTTATGTAGTTCCATATCAAGACTTTCTGATAGGTCAGTCCACAGTTCGACAGCTTGGGCAATATTTGTGCTGTCTGCCTGAAGTAGGTCCAGGACTCTACAAACCTCTGACAGTTGTCGGAGAAGATGAGTGGCATCTTTATAAATTACCACATTATGCAAAATTTTGCTAATGTTAGCAGGTACTTCCTCAGGGTGCTCTGTTAAAATTTTACATATTTCGAGTAATTATCAATAAAGTTTCGTAGGCAATCATGTTGGGAATTCCATTTAGTAGAATTGGGGGCTGTGGCATAAGGCCATTTTTTTCCCTTTAACCAACCATGTGGTTGATGGTGGCTCCTAAAGTACTTATGAATTTCACAAATGTGCTTTATCACACTTGAAGGTATTACTTCTGCTTCAAGTAGGTTAACATAATGGGCCGAACAACCATATGTTAACAAGTCAGGCAGGTCTTCTTTTAAAAGCTGTCGCATTTTTGTCATTTCATTTCGTAATAGATATAAACAATGAGTATGTAGTTAGCAGATTCTCAAATTCAATGAGAGAAAGGGCAACAATTACTTTCAGAACTGAAATGAATGTACCAATTTAACATAAAAGGACACTAAGTCACACTTTAAGGATGAGCCTAACTGTCCAATTTGTACGTCCACGTATTCTCAATAAAGTGACTCTGGCTTCATCACAAGAATTTGACAGTATGAAAAGAACCCCCCCCCCCAAAAAAAACCATAAAACCCAATTTAACCCACTGGGCTGGTTAAAAAAACGGGTTTTTCTCAACCCTGGCCAGAACCCATGTAACTATGCCGACCCTGTAGAACATAGGGGAATGAGGAAAGGCAAAGAAAAAGGAGGATGAGGAGGTGGTTGTTAAATTGTCGATACGGGACTTATACCATAGAGCCCGAAGAAGAAGAAGACAAAGAAGGAGAAAAAAAAAAAGAAAAAAAAGATTAAATATTTGTAAATCTACCGGACGCAACTGCTTGGTCAACTTTAAACTAAGGTAAACTAAACTAAGAACAACACAAACACCCATGCCAGAGGACGGATTCGAACCCCCGACGGCAAACGGCCGCGCGCACCGCAGCACCGCGCCTCAGTGCGCACGGTTAATCCGCCGCGGCCCCATAGAAGATAATATATTTGAGATGATGCAGAGACTTTGCACACTAGTCTTTTAAACACGTTCTTAATTAATGAATTTACTATAGGATACTAATGGAAAATCTGGAACAATCACAGTTTTCTTAAATCAGGAACAAAACAAGCAGCTTTGAGCATCATTAGCACTATTCAAATTAAAAATAAAATATAAACAGTTACATAGCACCGGTCATGACAAAAAAGAAGAAAACAACCAAAACACACTAACAGCATTACAATAATGTGTTTGAATAACATAGCCAAGGCGCCAAATCGTCTTACAAAACATTGAAAATTATCAACATTTCGTGCTGAAGCATCGGAAAGAGAAGACTTTTAAAATCGCATTCTCAGGTAAATATTTGGTTGAACTATGAAACAACGTTTTTAGAAAAGAAGTTTCATAAAAAATAAAATTTGTGGAGAATGGCTATTTATATTTTATAATGTTCTAAAAAAATATAGAATTTTATAAAATATAAATTAATGAAATGCAGCAACCAGTTGCTTGTAGTTATTTATTTTTAACTTTTACGACCGGTTTCAGGCGCTTGAGTCCCTTCTTCTGGTCTATGTTTTTCCTGTCGCTTAATAAATATACATGCTACTTGTGGAATCAACGCCAAGTGCAAAGATTGATCTTTGCACTTGGCGTTGATTCCACAAGTAGCATTTATATTTATTAAGCGACAGGAAAAACATAGACCAGAAGAAGGGCACTCAAGCGCCCGAAACCGGTCGTAAAAGTTAAAAATAAATAACTACAAGCAACTGGTTGCTGCATTTCATTAATTTATAATCTGAACAGTTGCTGTAATGGATAAAATACAGCAATTTTATAAAAAAAAACATTACTATCACGTATCTTAATATGTGATACAAGCAGGACATCAAAATGCAATATCAAACAAACAGGTGTGTCACGAAAGGTCACCTGCCAGGCGTCAGCGGATCGCGCGGTACGGCTCCCGGCCGGCGCCACCGCATCCGCCGGCAACGGCAGCGCCCGATTCTCTGACTATATTGTGCCGCGGCTGCATACATTAAGTGTAAAAAACATTGATATCTGAGTAACCTAAGCTTACCTTTATTTACAGTAGATGTTCAAAATGATGTCCCTCTATGGATAGAACGGCCTGACATCTCTTGAACACATTTGCGGACATTCGACGAATTTCGGCTGCCGATATCTGGGAAATGATTAGTCGAATTCTGTCTTCCAACTCTTTGAGTGTATGGGGATTGCTTGCATACCCCTTGTCTTTTAACATTCCCCAAAGATAAAAGTCACAGGGATTTAGATCCGGAGAACACACTGTCACGCGGGACGGAACACAAGAGCACGGTGTTTCTACCTGACGACAATAGGGCCGGACTCGGCGCTGTTGCCAAGGGTCCAAGAACACGCATAGTGGCGCCCGGCAGGCGGAGCGGCAGCAGCCGGCAAACGCGCCGCGCAACTCGCGGACCTCTCCCAGGCGTCTTTCGTGAGACATATCTCATATCTCATTAGTAACTGTATTTATCATTGGATTCTGCATCTGAAGATGCTACGCGAAGGTTGAAATGGGTTAGCTGGTGATTTTTTAATTCTGAACAGACTGTACCTATATATATATATATATATATATATATATATATATATATATCTGAATCTTGTGATTAGAGGAGGGTTACAAAGTCATTTTGACGGTGAGTGTCCCTGAAGTGTTAACTGCCTGTGCTGTACATTGTGTGGCGCTAGAGGCAGTTTCTGGACGCAACATTCACCTGTCATTCCTTAAGAGTAACTGTAACCGAACACTGGTTGTTATTCTTACCTTCTTATCAGATCAACCGTTACGTCAAATGTGACAGGAGCTGCCTACACTATGGTCGTACGGGCACGCCAAAGTGAAAACACAGGGACATTGTTTTTATTTCTCTATTCGCGATCTCCCGTTGCAAAACTGAGATACCGAGTGACGCTACAATGAAAGCGTGATTTCGCGCTGTTTTACGGTTCGCACTATAGCACAATATTCCTCTTGATTTACTGGTAATCTTTCAATTAAATTTATTTAATATTGAAAGCAGTAAACATGACATATTGGCAGCTACGAGCAAATTAAGGATCACAATAAACACACTAACGACGATAAAAGCAGCAATCAGCCATTATTTAGCGTGAAATGAATTTCCCAAGAGCAGAGCCGCAAGAGCTGAGTTGAAATTATATCTCGATATCTTTCGTTCCGAACGTTCACATGTGATTCTTGTCTGGCTGAACTTGCACATTTATGCTATGTAATCAGTGTCGTTCATTACAGCAAAGGAAAAGTGACCCTTGCATATATAGATTTCCTATTACTAATGTCTCAAGGAACGCACATACAAAATCCCTCCCCGGGTGAATCTGCAAGACACTTTCTTGGTCATTTGTTCATATATTGAGCTCAACAGGTACTTTAGTTACATTTTATTTGAAACAAATACAATCCTCACACCACAGAATAACTCTGAGCGTCATCGTCAACGTTTAGCCAGTTGTTCCATCACCTCAATGAATTCAGTTTTTTTTCCGACATGTGGTCCTAGGGGAATAAAACTTCATGGCGAAAACGGTCTTAGAATTTCTTTAAAAAAGGAAAGAAACAGTAGGTATGTTTTACACTGGTTTTCATCATGTTTTGTTTTCGTTCGTGATGGATTGTGGAAAGTTACAGTGGAACCCTGCAACGAAAGTATTCGAAATTCAAAATTCGGGTGGAAACAATACTTGCTTTCATACAATTTTATGTTTGGACGTTGAGCCACAATAGCAAAATCTCCAGCCAAGTACAAAAGCGTAAACTAAAACAAGTGATGAAATCTGTCATGGCCTATGGCTCAAACTGTAGACTAGTAGACCTATTATTACACCTGTGATTGCAGGAAAGGAATCCTAATAACTTTTGGTTATCTCATTTCATATATTGTATTTATTGGTTACATTGGAAGAACTGAAGAGTTTAGAAGGAACTTTTCTGACAAAGGTACGTAGATACACTCGTGGTGTTCGCGAAACAAGAGCGAAAAGGCTACGGTGGGAAAACGAGTTCCTTGTCTCACCCATTGTTCTGTTTCCTCCGAGCAACAAAAAACAAAGTCTATTACATCAGGTGCAGTATAAATAAGAGTAAAAAAATGCGGCTAGTAATCTGTTGAAGGGCGTATTATGAAATCAAGAAACCAGTTCTTTCTAGACCTTCAATACACACCGTGGCACGAAAAACAGTACCCGAGATACAAATTTATACATAAGTGAATAAAGGACGCCGGCCGCGGTGGCCGAGGAGACTGAGGCGCTCCAGTCACGGTCTGCACGGTCAGTGCGGTCGGGGGTTCGAATCCCCCCTCGGGCATGGATATTTCTGCCGTCCTACTTCGTAAGTAGTTGATAAGTAGTTTGTAAGTTTAGGGAATGATGACCCCGTAGTTAAGTCGCTTAAGCTTAACAAACATTTGAACATTTTGAATAAAGGACATGGACTGTGAAGATGGACAAACAAATATTAGAAAAACATTAGTTTCCTAATTCCTCTGAAGTTTCTAAGCAGAACAAATTAGCAGGCATATTGGTAACACTGAAATTGACAGCTTATATTAAAATACATTGAAAACCTGACCATCCGACGAATTGCTCGTTTTCTTGCGCTTACGCATGCTTGTTAACTTTCCTAACAATTTACGATTTAAAGCATTTCGGCTAATTACAGAGTGTGTGACAAGGTTTCATCGAGGGATGTACTGCTCTTTGTAAACGATTACATTCACGGGCAGAAAAGGTACCGGATATCAAGAAGAGTTCGGTAAATAATCGGTTATGCATTTTAACTAAATTCACTACTGAGATATATTTTCCTTGTATGCCTAATAGACTTGCCCAGCGATGGGGAACCAGTGGCACGCGAGGCATTAATGTCACGCGAAAAAATAATTTGGTCAAGGCATCAATTTTAAGAATTTACTTGCCTAATTGAAATGCTGATTTGTTAGTCTACATTTGAAGACATAGTACCACAGAGCATGACGGAGAACTACAATGTTTTTGAGGCTGTGTTGTGAGAGTTACTTTCGTTGTACTGAACACTGTTCGTTAATCAAGTCAATCGTTTAAATTTTGTTTTGCTAGTCACTCAAATACCCGTCGAGAAGCTCGTTGAGCGCGATGGTACATGGTTAGAAATAAAATTTGATGAAAAATTTTTCAAGGAAGTAGCCCTTTCGTGATTAACTTACATTTCTGATCCCTTTTTCATCTGTTTTAGAAGAGAATGGTATGTGGTTCCAAAGTAAGTGCCATGCAGTAAACTGACTTATTTTAGCTTCAGCCATGCTGTAAAGCAGGAACTTCAAAAATTTACTCACTCTACTGTCAAGTCCACAATCCATGCCAATGCATTTAATTTTCTCAAACTGAATCCATAACAAATATTATTACTACTATTGCTGTCACAAACACATTTATAAACGTAGTCAATTCTAGCAAGTTGCATAATTTTTTACAGTTTTTGATAATTTTATGAATTAATGTTAAACGTTTATGAAATGAAATGTTTGTTAAGCTTATGGGACTTAACTACGGGGTCATCAGTCCCTAAACTTACAAACTACTTATGAACTACTTACGAACTAGGACGGCACAAATATCCATGCCCGAGGGGGGATTCGAACCCCCGACCGTAGTGGCCGTGCTGACCGTGACTGGAGCGCCTCAGTCACCTCGGCCACCGCGGCCGGCTTAAACGTTTATGTTCAGAGAGCAACATGTAAAATCGGTTAAAAATGCAAAAGATGTTTAGTCTTTGCAACTAACGACAGTAACTTATATGACACTAATCAGCAGTTTATACTGAATATTGTGTAGATAAAAAGGTAACTTAAGATAAACGTGTTTCTTTCTCAGAAGTCAGACAACTTTTTTCCTTCAAAATTCGAGTAGTTCTCATGCCAGAATCGCATATGCGACAAATTGCCTAGTGTACAGGTGAAGGCAGAATGTAACTTTCATCAGCTGAATATCAACGAAAAGTAAATTTTAAGAGAGTTTTCTCTGTTGCTTTAACTGCTCTTTTCTCACCTTGTATGATCCCTTATCAATCAAAATCTCTTTGGAACACTTGCACTCTGAACTGTGGCGCTTTTGATTTTCGTACTTCGTCTTTCTTCAGGCAATGGCTTAGAATCTAAACTACTTCGGCAGTTTTATGGGGCGAAAGGAGCGTTATTCATCGAAGGTACTTGTCTCTTATTTTGCTATACCAAAGGGTCGTCAGAAGAAATATTAGGAGTAGCTGTGGATCAGTCATTAGGAGTACGATCATTTTCAGGTTTTTGACACTGTCCCCAAGAAGACCCCGATCTGTTTATTTCGCCGCAGCTAACGCATGCTCTAACCCGAGAAAATCACATGGTTCGATCTGTAATGTTGTGACACTATTAACTGTATTACAAAAGTAGCGGGGCTTTGCAAGAACCGAAGTTCAACAGATAACGAGGTCGTCAACATGTCTAATTCATCTTGCACCAGTCGACTACGTTAAGAGTTTGATTATTTTTGTTATGATTAAGAACAAGACATGAAATAGTGTTCGTGAACAGTATAAAAGATCGGTATGTGATTAGGAACCTTGACAGTGAAATAATTGTAACTGCTGTCCTACCATAATCTCAAAATACATACACTGTGACAGACGGTACACTGTCAGTTACAGGGTAATTTCAAATTAAAACAGTCTTGGTTGCAAAATGGTGTTATTAATTACCAATGACGCGTGCTGCCCTCACAGCAGGCCATCTGCATGACAAATGTTACACAAGAATTACTACAACATTTAAAGTAGTGAAACAGGGGCTGTTGTAGCAATTTGCGTAACGTTTGTCATGCAGTAATGTGATGATACCCTGCTGTGAGGGCGAAACGCGTCATTGGTAATTAATAAAAACCACTTTGCAACCAAGACTGTTTTTACTTGAAATTAAAATTTGACTGGTTGCTGTATGTGCCAAACCATGGACTACAGCAAGCCTTATATAGTTACATTGTATGTGTACTGAGATTAAAGGACAGCAGTTACAATTTTTTCCCTGTCGTGATCTGTTACTACCCCATGCCAGCAACTAGTTAAGTCCAGTTTTCACATTTTATGCAATTTGCGATCAAAACATTTTTTATCATCATCCGTGGATGGTGCCAAGTTATAACAGCAGTTTCATTGTAGCGTCACTGATTTACTTGGATTAAACTAAACTAGAAAGAAGATGCACTTAAGCTGCACATACGAACTGCATATTCCAACTTAACAGTGCCGTTGTAAATATCTTTAGTGTCCCCTGCTGTTGTTCTTTGTGAAGAAAGTCTAATTAAATATTGATTCATGGGAAAAATGCTGCAGCGCCTTGGATAACATTTAGACACTTGCTATTGGATCCTGTCAAAAATTCCTCTGGTAATTTTAGTCTTCCCATTTCTACTGCATGTCGGAAGGGGCATTCAACAAAAACACTAGCATTCGCTTTTCCTTAGAACCCTACAGTCCCCATTATGAACTTGCAATTTTCCGTCAGTGAAAGCTAGCAATCCAATATTTGTAACTATAATACCAGATTTACTGACTTTTTTTTTTAATCTGAACTTGAATGCCATCAATATTTTAAAACGAGTTAGAGAACTGGCACCTGACCCGGATCAACTTTGCTATTTTTTAAAGTCATTTTCTGTTGGCTGGGGAATGTGCTTTATTACCAAAGTTGACTGACTGAGGTGCAGGCTAGAGGTTTAGTAGTTGTGCACATGGCGCGTCGAAGGAGAGCTCAAATTTCAACACCTTGATCGCTATACTGGAGCGATGTATCGCTTTCTTTTCAGCTTTAAAAACAATTTCACAATGTTGGCTACATTTCGTACGCAGTAATGTATTACCTAAAGTTAACCAAACGAAAAGTAGTCAGCGACTATATTTTTCACTGCAAAAGCTTCAAATGTTATGCGATATGTTAATTGGAAATTAAGTATCGTAATAACTATGGCGAATATCGGAAAAACAGACACTCCGTTATGAAGCTGTTATGTTAGCCTGCAAGATATGCAAAACTCGGTGTTGTACGGCAATTAGTTTCCTCAGATTCGAGTGAAAAGTATCCTACGTCAAGGAAAACGCACAAAACCGGAAGAGGTGGTTTTTATTTTTTTTTTACAGGAGAAGGAGAATTTTTATCGAAAAACTGATACTGGAGTGCGATGTAGCTTTATTTCATACTCATGCAGTATTTTTTTCAGCAAGAAAATCGAAAATTTTGGTTATGTATTGGCATCAACCGGCGCGCGGTTGGCTGCGCACTGTGGCCACCACCAGCTGCCGTCGCGCCGTTGCAGCGCGCGCGGTCCGACCGCTGCAGGTTAAGCGGCCGAGCAGCTAGCGGGGAGCCGTTCACTATGGCCGTACCCTGAGCCTAGTGACTGATAATCGGTGCAATTACCTCCCTTATCTACGAACATTGGAACGTTTTCTGTTGTGAAAGTTGTTAGCGTTTGACAGCTGGAGAGTCCACTAGCGCTCCAAGCGGTGAGTAAACATACACACGGATGTTTTAAGGATGTAGGTTTTTATTTTGCTAAATAGTAACATTTTTGCATTCCATTCATTAATTACCAAGAGACTTGAATTATTGTGGAATAAATGTGAAAAAAGTCCAATTTTACAGTTTTAATGACGTAAGAAAATTTAATCACGATAGAATATTACATTCAATTTTGTGTGTAATTCCAGCTTATTCCACTGAAATAATATTAACCGCTATTTCGGGCATGGGAAGTATATATTCCTTTTTCTTCCTTTTTTTTACTGTATCAGGAACTTTTCTTGGTAAGGACCATTTTGTCACGCTAACTAATGATTCGTCCATTATTATATTGAAATTTATTTTCTAATCACATGAATATTTTAATAAATGTAATTTCTTTTCCTTCATAGGCGAATGTATTGAAAATCCATGCCGTTTGAGAATCAAATGATGTTACAATTGAACTCTTGTCTTCTGTGCTGAGAAACAATTTTATTGCTTTTAAAGTTTTACTATCACATCAGTGTGGTTATTCTTTCAGCTACAGAGGTAGTTCTTTATCTGTCACGTTAAATAATGTACGTATCGCATTTCATAGAAGTTTACAACGTTCCACATTCACCAATTAAAAAAGCATAGCGATCAGCAAGTTCGCACTGTTTATTTGGATAAATGTTTTTCTGCATAAAATCCGAATTTTTAGAGTTTACTAACAATATTTTGTGGTGACATAAAACACATTCATCCGTAAGTTACAAGTGAATCGTAAATTAACAGTCCTGTGAAGTGCTGTTTTATGCCTCCCATGGTTCCGAAGGATGTTAAAGAAAAATGTAATGAAATTGTTGTTGCTGTTGATTTTTATGTCACTACACACGCTCTCTAGAAATATGTTAAAAACCATTATAAATAATACTATTCGAACGCATACGATATATACACCTTTCGAAGTGCACGTTTCCAGCCACTTGATGAAGTACTATAGCAGGGGTTAACAAAACACAGACAGTGTCGGGACTGTAATGTTAAACTGTGCTAATAAAGTGGGAAAATTCGTAACTGTAAACAGCCATTTCTGCTAGCGTGAGAGAAACACTAGGCAAGATCATCGCTGCCGGAGCATGCAGACGACCTGCATTTTCCACCCAGGTGTGCACAACATGGCAGGCAGTGGCACGTTCTATGTCTGCGTCAAGCCAGTTCGAAGTTGTTGACCGCTGGCACTACACACGCTGCTCACGTCCTGTGGCAATGCGCCAGAGGTATTCGGAAGGTACGAGCGTCGACTCGCTTCGGTGTTAAGAGCTCCGGTTTCCGAGCAAGTAAAGAAACTTTACTGCAACCTTCTAATCCCCCTACCGACACTAAAGAAGTTTCAATACACACAGTAACTGTAACAGATAAATTCCACTCACCGTATGCTCTTACCAGCTACGAAGCAAAATGACAACACGAAAACTTTACGTACGAGGGTTGGGTGAAAATCCCACGGCCTGGTATGAACAATATTGGAAGGAACACACAGAAAATGTGTGGGAAACGAAAACCAAAGGCTGCGATTTCACTGGAAGAACACTTAAAGCGTGCAACATTAATGAGACTAGGTACACAACACTTGTCCGTCCTATTTTGCAGTATTGCTGAGCACTTTAAGATCCTCACCAGTTGTGACTGGTGGAGGACATGGAAGAGTTCAGAGAAGGGCAAGTCGTTTTATATTAAAGTGATACAGGGGAGAGAGTGCCATAGAAATGCCAGAGTTGGGGTGGAAATCATTAGAAGAAAGGCGTAAATCGTTGCGGCGGGATCTATTTACGAAATTTCTTTCACCAACTTTCTCCTCCGAATGTGAACATATTTTGTTGCCAATGACCTGCATAGGGAGAGATGTTCGTCACAAAATACGAGGAATCAGATGTAAAACGGAAAGATATAGGTATTCCTTTTTTCTCGCGCCCTATTCAAGAATGGAACGGTAGAGAAATAGTTTGAAAGCGGTTTGGTGAACCGTCTGCCAGTTAATTAAATTAGACTTATATGTTTTTGACGACGTAACAGCGTTCATTTAATGAAATAAATCGTAATTTGCGACTAATTATGGCTTCACTGTACTACGTTTAGATGGAATACCAAAGTGCGGCGAATGAAAATCTGTGCCCGACCGGGATTCGAACCCGGGATCTCCTGCTTACTAGGCAGACGCGTTGACCACTCCACCACCGAGGACACAGTGACCAGCCCGACTGCAGAGGACTCTTCCCCGCACGTCTCCCGTCACACCCAAATCTCCATTCGCCACGCTGTCTCTTTCCTATTACCACAGCCTATTTGTTCTGTAATGCTCGCAGCCACAATACTGTATTCCCGCATCAGGGAGAAGAGACCATGAGGTATCGAGACACAATTGTCAGGAGCCCAGCCTCGGCTTGTATACAATTATGTGTTTTTGACGACATTACAGCGTTTTCATATAGGATGTGATAATAGGAAAGAGAGAGCGTGGCGAATGGAAATTTGGGCGTGGCGGGAGATGTGCAGGGAAGAGTCCTCTGCAGTCGGGCTGGTCACTGTGTCCTCGGTGGCGGCGGCGGAGTGGTCAACGCGTCTGCCTAGTAAGCAGGGGATTCCGGGTTCGAATCCCGGCCGGGCACAATTTTTCATTCGCCGCACTTTGGTATTCCATCTAAATCTAGTAGTGTGAAGCCATAATTGATCGCAAATTACGATTTAATTTAATTAAATTAGAATTGTAGAGAAGCTACGTACGTGTAGATATTGCACAAAATATACGACACGCGTCAAGCAGTGTTTTCATGGCTTTTAAGGTAATGTTTTATGTACTACGTTCACATTAAAAAAGCTGTAAAACCATATCGTCATGATATGTACCGACATACTGTATGCTAAGGCCTAATGAGGTAGATGGACTTGGTCAAGTACCAACTGTGAAGTTACCATAAAATGAGAAGTATCTTTTTGTGAAAAATTATTACACCGAGATACGTAAAGAGCCGGCAATCTAGTCATGCACAGCACAAGAATAAGTCGCGCACGGGACAAGCCATTGCAAAAGGGTGCAGTTCCTGGCTTAACACGGACGGCTTGCGAGAAATTAACACAGAGAAAAACCTGCGCCGGTCGTAAAACACAATCTAAGCTCAATGTACGACAAGCTAATTATGTTACATTACTTTCGGCACACGACCTAATCATTACAAGACGCCACAATGATACCTAATTCGATAATAAGTTGCTAAGTGGGGGATAGAATTGTGAAACTAATCACGCACGTAAGTTTAAGAAGATACACGAAGTTCAGTACAAAATTATAACGTTATCAACCCTGAGGCGAAGTATAAGTGGGATGCAGAATTATCTGACGTAAGATGTAATGTACTCGAACTGAGACCCCCGAAATATTATGAAGTAATCAACTTTGGACAATTCGATATGTAATAACGCGTGTCAGTAAAGTTAGGCAAAGCCAACATGTAACTTCCACACTTATCTCGCAAAATGACAAGAAAAACCGTTAAATCGAGGGTATTCCTTCCGCACTGCATTTGCAAATGGAACATGGAAGAAGGAGCGGACGATAATGGTGGCGGAAGTATCCACCACCCAAATTAAAGTGACTTGCTCAGTATAGAAGATACAGCTAGAAACAAGGAGGGGGAGAAAAGAAGAAAATATTAAGCGACAGGAGTTGGTGTCTAGTGTCTGTGAGCATACTGCGATTGTTAAAAATTTAATAAGAAGATAGTATACAATCTGGTTACGTACGCCCTGCAGCGTCAGAGGGGGTGGGGGCTGTCTTTTCGACTGGGTTCAGTTTGCGGCGTCAAAACTGGGTCACGCGAGATGGCCCTAGTTTGACAGGAGGTCAACGGCCAACGACTGCGGGTCTCGGGGGAAATCAACAGCTGGTTAACCTGAAAAGACCGGCGCAATCGAATTACGGGGACACTGTGTTATAACCAGCCAAGGCCGTTTGAAAAAAGGAGTCTTCATGAAATTTCGCAATCACTTAACGGTAACTATTCAGTTGAGATAAGACCTGGCCGAAGCTGAAACGCATTCAGTTAGCTTTTTTAGGTTTTGTGGGACAATCGGACTTACTCCAGTTAAGGAATTTGTGGATATTATTTAAAATTGTATCTGAATTGAAAGGTAGTCTCTGTTGCAAAATATTATATTTATTTCTCTTTAACGCGTTTCGCGCTTTTGGCGCATCATCAGAACACTCAGAAACAGCTGGATGGCATTAGTTGGTGTAAGAAAGCACACGATGCTCAGCATTTTGGACTGGATAAAATTACATCAGCAGCCTTGTGATGGATAGGTCCGCGTTCACAGAATGAATAGCGCTACATCACATGAGCAAACGTAACTGCATGGACATCTGATGCCATCCAGCTGTTTCTGAGTGTTCTGATGATGCGCCAAAAGCGCGAAACGCGTTAAAGATAAATATAATATTTGCAACAGAGACTACCTTTCAATTTAAATATGGATTCACTGTTGCTACACCAGGCCAATGAATTTTAGAGTATCGTATTTAAAATCGTACATATTTTGTAACTACACTCAGTAATTTACATAATCGAGAAATCAAGATTAACTTCTAATTAAGGTTAGAAGCAAACAACAAATTACCTATACAATAAAGGAAAGTAACTTGCAAATTAAACTTCAAGAGTAATAATCTCGTGTAGTTTGTTCTTGTGGAATTCCGCGGTTGTTGCGAACTGTGGAACGTAAAAACCATAAATCTATCAAGCATAAATCTTTTCATAAACCAGTACTTTCGCAGTGACATGTTGGGCTTTACAATATTTTCAAATGGTCTATGCACTGTTATATGAGTAGTATGTTGCTATGTGTACATAAGGTACTCTGGAAGTGTTCGTAAGGTGGAACACAGTTTTTGTCAATGTCAACTTTGTGTAGGGATATTAGTGATTATATGGATACATAGTAACATTAATACAAATAAAGAATCCCAGAGACGGATTTACGTCTCAAATATGTCAAAGACATTACTGATAGATATGAAGCATTGAATTAAAATTTGTGGTGCGGCCGGGAATCGAACCCGGACCTCCATGCTTACTAGGCAGACGTCTTAACCGTTAGACTACCACACCACTAACGATTAAGGCGCCTCGGAATAGTCTGTGTACGATTTCCCTCCACAACACAAACTTTAATTCAGCTTCTTTGTTCCAAAGATAATTGCCACTACTGCCAAGGCTCTCCAGGCAGCGGAATAGCACCTCAGCAATGGACATGGTGGAACAATCCTGTTACGGTGATATAAATATCAATTAATACAAATAATGCCTACTAAGCATGGAGGTCCGGGTTTGACTCCCGGCCGCACCACAAATTTTAATTCAATGCTTCATATCTATCAATAATGTCTTTGACATATTTGAGACGTAAATCCGTCTCTGGGATTCTTTATTTGTATTAATTGATATTTATATCACCGTAACAGGATTGTTCCACTATGTCCATTGCTGAGGTGCTATTCCGCTGCATGGAGAGCCTTGGCAGTAGTGGCAATTATCTTTGGAACGAAGAAGCTGAATTAAAGTTTGTGTTGTGGAGGGAAATCGAACATAGACTATTCCGAGGCGCCTTAATCGTTAGTGGTGTGGTAGCCTAACGGTTAAGACGTCTGCCTAGTAAGCATGGAGGTCCGGGTTCGATTCCCGGCCGCACCACAAATTTTAATTCAATGCTTCATATCTATCAATAATGTCTTTGACATAATAACATCTTATGAATAACTTTGTATACACGACCAGTGATTTCCAGTCGTTCATTATGGGTTAGTAATGTAATTTTCAATTATTCACTCTGTTATTAACCCATATTTATCTTAAGATACATTTACAACAGAGGAAAAGCTAATATTCAATCAGCAAAATCCTAAATCTTCAGACAGGTGTAAAGTTATTGTGATATGGTTACTGTCGATGTTAAGAACATCAAATAAGAAACACAATTCATGCGGCGTGATATTTGCATTTTTTGTGTACCACTGAAAATACCTCCACAATTAGGTAGGAAAATCAACCTTCATACATTTAATTCTAAACTTTCTCCCAATATTAGTTGACTTTTTTTTTCTTTTTACTAAAGTGAAATAAGTGACAAGTAGCCGTTCCATTATTAACTCCGTTATTTTTCTTTTGTACAAAGTTATTACCGATGCGTCGGAATAAAAAAAAAGTGCTTTAACAGGGAGCCTAATGCATTAACATAGGGTCATGGAAAAAACGGGCTCTAACAACATTAAATTCTGAGACAGTGAAGCGCAGGAAATTACGAACAATACTCCAGCCGAATGTATATTTACGGTTATCAGGATTACAATCAATAAGATCTTAAGTATTGAAATTTTGACGTAGACTTTGAAGTCTGCCCGATTAATCACTGCGATAGTTTTTCATACGGCTGACACAGTTCTCTACATTCGCCTTGTAAATTTCTTAGTTGTTCAACCATTTCTGCGGCAAAACTACACGTCGTAACAACGTCACGCAGTAAACTTTGGTCCAAGTCAAAGGAATGAAGCTTCTCAGAATTTTTAGGCCAACATTTCCATTCGATAAAGCACCGAGCAACACGAGGAGAAGAGTACTTCACTGACCATAGCTATCCAATAAAAACTAGATACGATTAACGAAAAGCACAGCACAAACTAAGTAGAGCCGTAAATTACCTTAGTCTCTAGTGAAATAGCACCTTACCTCGGCATAACTGTCACAGTAACTTCTAAAACCTGTTGGTAACTGTGGAGACACAGGATTGTGCGGGAATGTGGAGAGTTGGTGACTAGTGGGACCTCGCATAAACGCTTGTGTAAGGGATCGCTAATAACAGGCACTTAGCGACCGGAAAGAACAAACAGTCACATGCTTCACACTCTCATTCCTCGTGAAAGAGAGACACTATTCTGTACAATAACTTCATTGACTTCCACGATAAGCTACTGTAGTGTGTGTGTGTGTGTGTGTGTGTGTCCTGATGTTAGTTTAAATAGTTTGTAAGTCTAGGGACTGATAATCCCAGTAGATGAGTCCCATAAATTTACAAACATTTGATTTTCAAAAGGAAAAGCAAGCACATATTAGAATTATCTCTATAGAATATTTACAACCTAGTTTTCAAAGTAAAGGCTCGGAGGTAAAAAGAGAATAATGAATGAACCAATCCTATCGAACCGACGTCTGCTTTTAAAATTTCCAAATAAAATACTCCTTATCAGGATATCTAATAACTGTAAAAGAAAGAACACACATCGTACCGAAAATCACTGTACTGGTAATTCATTACTGATTACTGGTTTCGACAAGCAATGTTGTCAATTTTTTTACATGCACTAAAAATAGGCTAGGGCCTGTACGAGTTTTATCCATTATTATTTTTGTGAATGTTTGATGGCAACGTTGCTTGCCGAAACCGGTAATCGATAATAAATGACCAATACCCCAATATTGGCTAGGAAGTGTGTTTTTATTTTCAATTTTAAGAACGCCCCTCGTTCCACCATTAGAGCATTATATGTTATATGAAAACAGTTTTCATAACTTACTATTACTAGACCAGTAATGGCAGTGGAAATGGTATCCTATTCCCTACCCCTTCTTTTTTCCAGTTTCGAAACGAATTGTCTGTCACTGTAACTTGTAACGAGAGAAAAATTGAATTAAGTTATGCCACTTCTGAACTATTATAATCAAAACATAAAGAAAAAAAAATTGTACGAAGCGGTGGAAATAAGGAGAGACACTGATTACAGTAACTCACAACAGGGTGATTACAGAGAGAGATCTGAGGGGCATTGATAGGTCATGAAATTGAGGAAAGCGAGAGATGTGTAGTTGAACCTAACTAGACTATGGTAAAGCAGTCAACAACCCGAAGATTGGTTTGAACACCACAGTGCTTTACTAGGCATGGTCCTGTTTGGAGGTGATACACCGTTGCCTTCCTCCAACCTTCAATCTAACTTACACAGCCAGTAGTAGGGGGACCTACAGTTTAACTTGGGCTCCGAACCAGGGCGGTACTCGATATTTTTCAAATTAACACTGCCAGAGGTGAAAGAAGTTGAAAGTGACAGATAAAAATCCTAGGTCCTAGGACCTGGCGGGGATCGAACCCGCGACCTTTGGATGTGTAGTCTGGCACTCTATCACTGTGCTACCGAGCCGCACTACCTTTTATTTATAACCAGCTTTTACTCGCAGCTTCTCTCGCGTCGTTGTCCTCGCATACGTGTCAAAGACCATCGAAAATACAATAATTTCGCAACTTTGTTCTTACCTTATGACCAGGATCATCAGAATAAAATGTTTCCAATGCTTCGGTTTACTGTATAAACAGTGCGTAGAATGACGGTAAATAATGTCCTTTATCGATACGAAAATAAAAATATTGTTAAATACCAAAAGAAACACATCGTGACTAAACCGCTGACTGAAAAAGCTATACGTTACACAATATGTTCATTGTTCAGGATTCATATGATATCGTAATCAGTTCAGCGGTTTGAAGACGCTGACGTTGAATCGTATTACGTATAACACATCAACCATTAAGAGTATTTTAATGAATGTGACAAATTTCAAACGTCGAATAATAGATTTCCCAAGGATTCTTCAAGCGTCTCCGAGGCTATAAGAGAAACTTCGGTGCTGCAATGTTTTATTTTTCTAGTAGTATACTTGCAATCAACAAATATCTTGAATTACACACATTCGAAAGTAGCATTCAAGCTACTTCCACACCCTATTTCATCAAGATCGGTTAAGCACTTTAATCGTGAAAGTCTAACAGACAGAGCTTCTTTCGCATTTATAATATTAGTATGGAAGTATGGTTTAAATTTCCCACTCCTCACTAGAACTTCAATGTCGGTGGGGACGCACAGCCAGTCTAATCGTGCTACGACACACCACTGTTGGATGTTTTTCAAAAGCGATCATTCATTCAGAAGCGGAATATACGCTGATCGAAAGGTTAAAACTGTATTCCGAGTTAGAATTCGAACCAGGAACATTGCCTTCTCCGAGCAATACCTTTCACAGTTAAGTTCTGGGGAACATCCTCTGCCTTACTCGAAGAGATTTCGGGATTGTAGCTGGTCATCGTTACATCCACTCCACGATATTTCAGCTTGACATTTGTCACCCATCTTCAGGTGAGCCACAAAGACAGAAACACGTTCTCCATTCCGTCCTATACAGCGCGGTAAGAGTAATCCGCTCATGCGCGAAAATTGCAGTTACAGATGCAACACACACTGCCCTGAAGCAGCGCCCCGCTAGTGGACTTTCAGATGTCTTTGGCGCTGCCTCTCGCCGCGAGAATCTGTCCAAAAAGATGTTGCTGTGGTCAGGATTTATGTTTTGTCGTACTCCATCCAATATCCAGTGGAGATGCAATGGTCCGCCACTGCAGATTTGATGGGTTGCAAAAGGCGGGTGCAACGTTTATGTTGCCGGCCGCGGTGGCCGAGAGGACTGAGGGGCTTCAGTCACGGTCTGCACGGCCACTACGGTAGGGGGTTCGAATCCCCCCTCGGGCATGGATATTTGTGCCGTTCTTAGGATTAGCTAGTTCATAAGTAGCTTGTAAGTTTAGGGACTGATGACCCCGTAGTTAAGTCCCATAAGCTATACAAACATTTGAACATTTTTGAACGTTTATGTTCCGTGCAGCATTCTTCCACTGTGCGCCTTGTCTGCCCGATGTAATCCATACCGCATTGGTAAGATATTTTGTAAATTCCCGCCTTCTGCGGTAAATTATCCTCGAAGCCGAGCGAGAAGGCTCAGTGGTTAGCACTACACTGCACTCGCATTCGGGATGACGGCGGTTCAAACCCGCTCCGACCATTTCTAATTTTGGTTTACAGTATTTCCCTAGACCACTCCAGGAAAATGCCAGGATGGGTCCTTTCAAAATGGCAAGGGTGATTTCCTTCCTCATCCCTGACAAAAACTATCCGAGCGAAAGCTGATTCAGTAGTAATGAAGATGTCAACAGGACATTAAGCCCTAAATCTTCCTCCTCCTTTTCGTCTAGCGTCAGAGAAGTCTACAAATGTGGCGTCTATTCCAAAGAACAGACGTCACTTCTGATCCTGCAGTTATTGTTTCATTATTCACTGAATATATGACTTCAACTGTGTATGGGCAAAGCTGAAAATGTGTACCCAGCCGGAATTCGAACCCGGGTCTCCTGCTTTCTAGGCAGTTCCACTAACCCCTACACCACTGGGGACACAGTGATCTCCGCACCTGCAAGGACTACCTAAGCACGCCTCCCGTCAGACACAAATTTCCAGCACTATCCTGCCCACGGTACTCAAGGATGTCAGTGAATCCTTTCTTTAGTGAGGAGGAGTGGGCAAGTTTGGAGCCCTTACTCTTACGGAAATTAGTACATAGTGACTACGAGTTTGAGTACTATGGGCAGGGTAGAACTGGAAATTTGTGTCTGACGGGAGGCGTGCTTAGGTAGTCCTTGCAGGTACGGTGATCACTGTGTCCCCAGTGGTGTAGGGGTCAGTGCAATTGCCTAGAAAGCAGGAGACCCAGGTTCAAATCTCGGCTGGGTAAACATTTTCAGCTTTGCCCATTCGCTGTTGAAGTCATATATTCTGTGAATATGAAATGTGTAATCAGTCCATGGCATTACCACAAATTCGTATTACTAACAAACTGGTTACAGCAATAGCTTAATAAATTCAACAGTGAGGATTAATGTAATGCAATAAAAATGGCTTTATAATGTAACCATTAATATAATATATCGGACTGTTCTTCAATGAATTGATTACAAAATACAGAGAACGGAGCTCGATGGGCCCATGGTTAAGTGTCAGACTACATACCCAAAGGTTGGAACCACGAACTACTCTAAAACCTCTACCGAGTTGCTATCACTTCTTTCACCGAAGACAGTGTTTATTAACGTGAGAAATGTCGAGCGGAACCGTAATTTAGGGGCCACCTTTAACTCCAAGCCTTCTTATAGTCTGGTGGATAACCTTATTTAGACCTCTGACTATCGTTATAGAATGCCACTTTTAATAGGACCATGCCTATTATTTTGGCGCTCAAAACAACCTTCTGGTTGGTTACTGCTTTATCCATCTATTTATATATCATATAAAAATATAACACTTGCGTGTCAAAGTATATTTTTAACACACGGTAATTTATTATTCTGGTATTTTTGCTCGATTATGTCTTCGGGGAAACCGAATCGTGAGTTGGCAGGTAGAAGCAGTCACTGGAGGGTCGATGTTCTCCTCCTCGTCTACATTTAGAACGGTCGATATTCTCGCGGTGCCGGCCCCAGGGGGCTGCATAGACGGACGTACTCCGCGCTCGCATTCTGTACACAGTATTTATCGCGAACAGAAGACGAAAGACACTACCTCCGAATACAAAGGGTACAAATACAGCAGGAACTAGTCTTACAACAATTTTTTTTGTCTACATGTTTCTAAAAGGGAAATGAATTATAATTAACGCATTCGTTACTTGATATTAACTGGTACGGCGTTTATATAGATGAAACCTGATTTATCAGATCTTAGCTAGCTTTTCTTGCGCTTTCTCGATACGAAACTAATGGATTAAATTAAAATATATCACAACCCGTACAATTCCATTCCAAAGAAAGATTCCTTCAACTGCTCTTCCAAGTTCTTTGCTGTTTCTGACAAAAATCTCGTCATTGGCAGACCTCGAAGTTTTCAGTTCTTATTCCTGAACTTTTATTCTCTAATAAAATTTCTCTTGGTTTCATTTTCTGCTACTTTAATGTATATTTGGGACTCCTCAAACACCTCAAGTTGTAGATAGCCTAGCGCTCTATTTTACTTCTACTACCTTCAAATTTCCAAGAGCGTATTCTGATCAACAATGTCAAAAGCTTTCCATAAAACTATATATGCTATAAAGATAGCTTTGTCTCTGGCTCTGATACTGAACATCAATGCACAGAAATATAATTGAAATACCCTAGACTGACAAACTACTTTAACTTACACTAAGGAAACACATACTCCCATGCCCGAGGGAGGAGTCGGGGCAACGACGACGAGCTATCGCGCGCTCCACAACAAGGCGCCTTAGACTACTCAGCGACTAAAAAGCATTAAACTCTCTATCCTATCGTGAGTTTTAATACCTATGTTTACTGTAAAATTTAAAACAATAACTCGGAACCCATGCAACAGATATTTGATGCAGAAATGTCCACGAAAGTCGCTAACACTTTTACTGTACTGGAGGGGCGTATATAAGGGAGGGAGGTGGGGGACTGGACTCCTGCCCCCCCCCCTCGAAATAATAAAATACGGTATCCGAGTTATTTTAACACTTTCTCTGCGGCTGACGCTATCCTACATTGAGTGCGGACGCTTATACGCGTCAGCGTTAATGAATGATGCGTGAAGGTATCGCCGTCTAAGACAGTCATACTTCTCTGTATTGGTGAGAGGAGTGGGGTGTTAGTGAAGTTCATGAGAGTTTTGTTCGAAATGTTTGTAAATCTTATGGGACTTAACTACGGGGTCATCAGTCCCTAAACTTACAAACTACTTAAGAACTACTTACGAACTAGGACGGCACAAATATCCATGCCCGAGGGGGGATTCGAACCCCCGACCGTAGTGGCCGTGCTGACCGTGACTGGAGCGCCTCAGTCACCTCGGCCACCGCGGCCGGCGAGTTTTGTTCGCGCGCTTTTGTGTGTGTGTGTGTGTGTGTGTGTGTGTGTGTGTGTGTGTGTGGGCTGATGACCACTGCAGTTTGGTGCCATAGCTTTAGAAATATTTGAACACTGAATTTCGACGGGACCCTAACTTCGTCCCTCCTTTCCTAACAGTAGCAAACCAGAACTCTCATGTAGCATTGTACTGATCTTGGAAAAATGGAAAAATATGAATTTTCCATTGTGTGTTTTATGGTATTTGAATTTCACTGATGTGCCGCAGGGTTCAAATTTGTGTTATTAGCAGATATTTATCAAATGAGCTATCCGAACTACCTAAGTGTCTGGCTATTTATAGAACCGATTTTGTCTGCTGACAAAAGTAATTAGAAACATGCATCATATGAATAAAAACACTCTAAAAAACACTGTTCCCCTTCCACGTATTCCCAACCTTAGTGGAATGTTACACGCCACTAGTCATGCGCTGTTGTTATGACTGCAGTAGCAGCCAAGGGCACAGGCTTGGTTAATCCAGAAGGCAATGGGTGAACAGGGTGCCTCCGTCACACAATAGATAAGAAGGCAGGATAAATAGCTGAGTCACCTAGTTATAAGTTGTGATGAAAGTTCTCTCCAGTTACTCTGGAGTAGTTACTCTGGAATCAACTGCAAAATCTGTACCGAACAAATACTATGTGCATTCAAGTTACAACACGAGCGATTTTTCCCTTTCAGATACCAATCATACGCAAGCTGTGAACCTTCTGTCACTTCTCGACGTAATCTCCCAGCAGCGGTAAACATTTTTCAGGCTATGACTCAATGGCCACTGCAAATGCTTCTTTAGGAATTTTGGTTTGTTCACTCGAAAATCGGCTATACCATAGGTGACTGGCGCTTTCTTTCAGGATTGAAAAAGGCATCCATTCCGAATCCACTGTCACAATCCATGGAAAAGTAAGTCCCATACATGCCTTCAACACACGTCAACGTAACCTGAGCACACCCTTGTGGTCATCCGTCAATCATTGAAACACCCACCTGAACGACACTTCTCTGGTTTCCATATCCGCGTACTGGACTGTGTGCACAAATCCCACGAAAATGCCGACTTTGGAGGCGAAGTGTTCCGCAGTCCTTCGGCGATAATTCACAACTATTTTCTCCGCTCGCTCGATCATGTATACTGGCCAGTGCGAGGCCGAGATTGCGTTGGCATGTTATCACACGACGTTCTGCCTTCTCTGAACTGTCACACTCATAAATTGGCACATCCATTACATCATGACCAGATATCTAACTGAACTGACGATGAATTTCAACAGGAAGCACACCACGCAAATGGAGGAAACAATTATTACGCATGAAACTTCCTGACAGATTAGAATTTTGTGCCGGAAACGGGACTCGATCCTGGGACCTTTGCCTTTCGCGGGCAAGCGCTCTACCGACTGAGCTATCCCGACACGACTGACGACCCCGCCTCACAACTTTACTTCCGCCAGTACCTCGCCTCCTAATTCTGGATTTATTACACGTGTTTTTGTACGGAGAACGCAACCATTTTAAATATCAATATCAGTCCTCCTCCTCTCCGCTGACGCTAGTTCTATGAGTCTTGCAGTGCTGCTATCTGTGATAAAGCATGCACAACGAGTGCGCGCGTATTTTAAAAGAAACAACATGTTTGTATCAGTAGCCAATCGTGAGAAAAATCGCAGGTGTTGTATAATGAAAACACCTCATTATCTGCCAAAATAATGAACTAATAAAAAAAGTTGTCATTTGAGGCATCAATTTCGAAATTATCATTGCGCATCTTGATACTCATGAGCAACGGAATCTGCCGACAAGAGACGAATGTATGCCAGGCAGGAACGATGCACTTATCCGATGTGCTCGTGCTGCCACCGACAAGCTACACAGGCTATTTGTTTAATCAGAGGCAGGGCCTGCATCGGCTCCACAGGGGTCAGGCCAGGTCAGCCGAGAGCAGTTACTACATGGAGCAGGGCGCATTGGGCACAGCTCTTACTGGATGCCGACGCACCCGGAAAGCGAGCCGTCTAGGCTGTGTTACCCACGGAAAAGGCGTGATTGCTGCTTCCATACTAACATCTCAGCCGCAAGGGTTGTCAGTCGTCGTCGTTTGCAAACCGATTTAAACAGATTGCGGGGTTATGGTATATCGCCCCAAATTTGCGATTGGACAGGGGATTTCCTGTCAGAGAGGACACATTTCGTAGCAATCGATGGTAAGGCAACGACTAAAACACAGGTGATATCGGGCGTTCCACAGGGTAGTGTTATTGGTCCTCTGCTGTTCCTTACTTACATCAACGATTTAGGGGAAAATCTAAGTAGTTCTCTTAGGCCTTAGGCTGTTTGCAGATGACGCCGTCATTTACCGTCTAGTAAAATCCTCTGAAGATCAAAACCAACTGCAGAACGATCTGAATCATATCACTATGGTGTAAAATTTGGTAATTGACTCTAAATAATGAGAAGTGTGAAGTCGTCCACATGAGCACGAAAATAAATCCGTTAAACTTTGTTTACAAGATAAATCGATCAAAAGTGAAGGCCATAAACTCCACTAAATAACTAGGAATTACTATTACTTCAGACTTAAACTGGAAAGAACACGTAGATAATATCGTGGGGAAGGTGAACCAGAGACTGCGTTTTATTGCCAGAAGCCTTAAAAGATGCAACAGAAGTACTAAAGAAACTGCATACACTACGTTTGTCCGTCCTTGTTTGGAGAATTGCTGCCAAGTATGGGATTCTTATCAGGTGGGTTTGACGGAGGACATCTAAAGAGTCCAGAGAAGGGCAGCTCGTATCGTACTGTCACGATAGAGGGGAGACAGCGTTACGGAAATGATAAAGGATCTGGGATGGGAATCATTACAACAACGGCGCTTATCGCTGCGGCGTGGGCTACTTACGAAACTCCAATCGCCAACATTCTCCTCCGAATGCGAAAATATATTTTTGACTCCCACTTACATAGGTAGAAATGATCATCAGAATAAAATACGAGAAATCAGAGCTCTATCGGAGAGATTCGGGTGTTCTTTCTTCCCGCGCGCTATTCGAGAATGGAATGGGAGAGAAATAGTATAAAGGTGGTTTCATGACCCCTCTGCCAGGCACTTACATGAGATTTGCAGAATATACCATGTAGATGTTTGCTGGCGGTCCTTTCCCAGCCTCCTCCATATAATGTTTGAAGGTCTCTGAGATTTATACCGCCTACCTTTCCAGAATTTATCTGTAACACTGCAGGGCAGTGTGAGCTGTACGAATCAGAGTAAAACTGTCTGTCGAACTGGGACTTTAACTCGCAACAACACCTTTCATAAGAAATTTTGTCTCCGACCGAGCAATCGCGACTTCATCTGGATTTGGCACATTTTCAGGCGTGCATGCCAGTACTGCACACAGTTTTCATATCCCAATAAGCCTCATAGTCTGTCTATGCTTGTATTCTACAAACCACAATACAGTGAGAGACGAGAGTTACTTCAGCATCGTTAGCACTACCTATTCCTCAGAAAATGTTTTGACTAAGGTGGTTATGAGGACGAAAAATGCTCCTATCACAGGACAACAGCAGGTAAATATGACCTGACCAGGGTCAAGAATGTAAAATAACTAGCTTCTAGACTTATCTTGTAGCTTCGAAGACATTCTGTTCCCGGGGCTGATCCGCTTGAAACAAATGTTGCAACTGCGCTAGTATCTCTCAGAGTTAAGGTCGTCTTTGCAGTGTGTAACAGTATCTTGTAGTAAGCCTATTTACCGTTACGTATTTTTTTTTAATTATTGTATAGAGCTAACAGTTGAAAGGAATATACCCGCTGTACTGAAAGTAAAAACAATATTTTGACACATTTGCGCACATCCCAAATAACATGATTCGTAATTTAAGGTCGTGTAACATGGCACATGACAATGTTATTCAAATTTGCATTTCGCAGTTCTTGCAATATGACACTACATGCCACTGAAATTCATGGCTGCTTGATATTACCCTCGCCCCCCTCGACAGCTCAAAATGCTGGAGAATTGGGTTTAACTCTTCAGAATGTACGTGTCGATGTTTAAATGTTTGAGCTAGACGGAAGGAAGGAAGATCAGTGTTTAACATCACGCCAATGGCGCTGTCTTTAGAGACGTAGCTCACGCTCGGATTTTTCTGTAATAATGTTCAAATGTTTGTAGAGCTTATGTGACTTAACTACGGGGTCATCAGTACCTAAACTTACAAACTACTTATGAACTAGCTAACACTAAGGACGGCACAAATATCCAGGCCCGTGGGGGGATTCGAACCCCCGACCGTAGTGGACGTGCCTCAGACCCCTCGGCCACCGCGGCCGGCTCTGTAATAATGGGGAAGGAAATCTACGTTTGCCCCGAGTTATTTAGGGGAATCACGGGAAACCTAATCATTATAGCCGGAGGTTGATTTGAAACAGTCCTCCCTAATACGAATTCAGTGTGCTAACGACTGTGCCAACTCGCTCGGTTAAGGCTACCAGGAGGTCAGAAGTCCAACTACCATAGTCGAATAGCTGTCGTATTCAACAGTGACTGTCAACTGGAAAGTCCTCAAAATTTCATCTTGAAAAATTTAATACGCTGTTATGATTACCTTAATGCACTGACTTAAAGGCTTTCTGGAATTAACATGGAATCAACGAAGCGATCACTAAATTACAAAATACTATTAACTATTAAGTCCACCACTGTCTCTACGTCCAACGAGTCTCATCACGCGCTAAATATACCGCACTTGAAACCGTTTTATCTCGACAACGAATAATTTGAGACACGAAAAGCAGTTGTATGAATATAAAGAACTCATATAGAAAACCAGTTCCCAGCAAAAGAGGGAAAGCTGAAAGGTGGAAAGGGTATATAGAGCGGCTCTACAAAGGCAATCAACTTCGAGACAATATTGTAGGAAGGGAAGAGGTTGTAGATGAAGATGAAATACGAGATACTATACTGAAACAAGAATTTGACAGAACACTGAAAGACCTAAGTCGAAACAAGGTCCCTGGGGTGGACGACATTCTCTCAGAACTAACGAAGTCTCTGGGAGAGCCAGCCATGACGAAACTATTTCACCTGGTGCGTAACATGTATGAGACAGTGGAAGAACCACCAGACTTTAAGAAAAATGTAATAATACCCATTCCAAAGAAAGCAGGTGCGGACAGGTGTGAAAATTACAGTACCATCAGTTTAATATGTCATGGTTACAAAATACTAACACGAATTATTTACAGAAGGATGGAAAAACTGGTAGAAGCCGACCTCGGAGAAGATCAGTTTGGGTTCAGGAGAAATGTAGGAACTCGGGAGGCAATACTCACTTTATGGCTTATCCTAGAAGATAGATTAAGAAGGCTGTTAGAAGCAGACCTAGGGGGAAACCAGTTTGGATTCAGGAGAAATGTAGGAACACGGGAGGCAATACTCACTTTACGGCTTATAAGGTAAAGGAAAGGCAAACCTACATTTCTAGCTTTTGTAGATTTGGAGAAAGCTTTTGACAATGTTGATTGAAATACACTCGTTGAAATTCTGACATCGGCAGGAGTAAAATATAGGGAGGTTATTTACAACTTGTACAAAAACCAGGAAGCAGTTATCTGAGTTGATGGGAATGGAAGGGATGAAGAGGTTGGGAATGCTGTAAGTAGCGTTTACCCAATGTTATTCAATTTGTACATTGAGCAAGCTGTGAAGGAAAGCAAAGAGAAATTTGGAGAAAGTATTATAGCCCAGGGTGAAGAAATAAAAACCTTTTGTTTTGCTTATAACATTGTAATTCTGTCAGACAGCAAAGTACCTGGAAGAGCAATTTGACGGAATGGAAAGTAATATGACATTTTTAATTAATATAATAACCTTTACTGCTGCTTATTAGCTTTATTTGTCTACTACAGCTGTTTCGCCGTACATTCGCTGTACATTGTCAAGTGGTGTGCAATAGTTAAATAAATTTTGCGAAATTATTTTTTTCGAAACAAATAGGGAGTACATTAAACAGTTTTAAATTTATTACTTACTTTCCATTTGTTGCTAATATACACACAGCATCTGTACCTCTATATGATTTTTACAGGTACTTTCTTGGAAAGTCGTTTTTTTTAAAATAATTTTTAATGTAATGACTTTCTTGTTTGGCAACTGTTTTGATGCTATGTGTTTACAAAGATGTTATATTGCATTATATCTTTGGTAAGATGTAGCTTCTCTGAGATGATTAATTTCGAATTTTGTGATATCTTTGAATGTCAATGTATTTACAAATGTTTTACACTTTTCATTTTGTAGTGTCTCCAATTATGAAATAGTGTGTCTTGAAAGGAGTATAAAAGATGAACAATAAAAGAGCAAAACAAGGATAATAGAATACAGTCTTCAAAATGTTTGTAAAGCTTATGGGACTTAACTACGGGGTCATCAGTCCCTAAACTTACAAACTACTTATGAACTAGGACGGCACAAATATCCATGCCCGAGGGGGGATTTGAACCCCCGACCGTAGTGGCCGTGCAGACCGTGACTGGAGCGCCTCAGTCCGCTCGGCCACCGCGGCCGGCGAATACAGTCTTAGAAAATGCTGAAAGACTTAAATTACGTGAGGAATCAATAAAGGTGGTAAATGAATTTTGTTACTTGGGCAGTAAATTAACATATGACAGTCGCAGTACAGATGATATAAAATGCAGAATGGCAATGGGAAGAAAAGCGTTTTTCAAAAAGAGAAATCTGTTAACACCGAATATTAATTTAAGCATAAGGAAGTCCTTTCTGCAGGTATTTGTGTGGAGTGTTGCCTTCTATGGGAGTGAAACAACAGTGCGGACAGGAAGAGGATAGAGGCTTTTGAGATGTGGTGTTACAGAAAAATGCTGAAGATTAGGTGGGTGGATCGCGAAAGTAATGAGGAGGTACTGAACAGAATCGGAGAGAAAAGGAATTTCTGGCATACCTTGACTAGAAAAAGGGATCGATTGTTAGGACACATTCTTAGACATCAAGGAATTGTGAATTTCGCGTTGGAGGGAAGTGTATGGGGTAAAAAATCGCAAAGGGAGACCAAGAGATGAATATAGTAAGCAAATTCAAATGGATGTAGAGTGCCGTTCTTATGAGGAGATGAAGAGGCTTGCTCAGGTTAGAGTACGGTGGAAAGCTGGATCAAACCGGTCTCCGGACTGAATACAGCAACAACAACGAATAATGATTATTGGATAAAGAATTTGTTTCCCCTTCTTCCATTTATCTTTTGCAAAGTTAAAACCGACTCGTACAAGCCGATCGGTTTAGATTTGATCAGGGATTGTTTGCACATTTATCTGTATGAGGTACGATCTGAAGGACGGGATACAAGCCTTGGAGAACATGGCTTGAGACTAACAAACACAATCTAAAATGAGTATCAACACCCCCAGTTTTCTGCGACGAGTGACATTTTTTAAGTATCCCCTAGAATACGTCATGTACAAGGAAACAATGTCAAAATCACGGCAATTGTTCGTCAAAAGAGTTCACTAATGGAGGTCAAGTCGTGGAAAAAGCATACACAGAGGATTTTATGACTACAGCGTTGCGCACGCACGCACGCACGCACACACACACACACACACACACACACACACACTACAGCATAAGCCCCGTCCGACAGATTGAGAACAGCGTATTTTAAACTGTTGTATAATGAATTTGTAGGGAGAAAGATTAGCGTTTAACGTCCCGTCGACGCCGTGATCATTAGAAACTGAACGACGACGTACATTTTAGGAAGAGTATTCTGCTTACAGCTGTCACTAGTACCAAATGTTATCCAGACATTACCGATTTGTCAATAACTTATTATATCTTGGGCCCACACAGTGTTAAAAATATCGTATATTGATATATTGTGAAAGGTTAGTCCAAAACACTGTAATTAATTATTTTATTTACATATCACAAGATATCTTTCGGCGTTAAGTGCTATCGTCAGGTGTTACTGCAAAAACATTTTCATTTATCAGTATGTATCCTACTACTAGATAAATTCACACCAATAAAATTGTACAAATAAGTGCTTCACTGACTTTTTATTAGGTGGTGTTTTATATTTCCTTTACGTATTATAGTCAGTAACCGAATCTGTCAATGCCTCAGAATACTATACGTTTACAAATTTTTCTTTCAAAGAGAAAATATAGGAGTTAACAGATATGGCATAATTTTGTTCATTATTTCTGTGTATGTTATTATTAACGAGTATGGTTAAAGATTTTATTACAAGTTTTTGGAGGATATTATGGATTATATATTTATATTTGACATTGTTGTCTTTATTTCGTCTTTGGTTGACTTTAGCAAGTAAAATTCACGCAGATGATCAGTCGATGCTGAACAGAGAATTACTACTTATCTGCCACGTACTATAGATCACAACAACCAATTTATGTGTGAAAGAGAGACTAGCGTCATGTAGGAAGGTGCTTGAGCGCATAGAGGCGGATCGTAGCACCGACAATTGTCCCTGCGAGAGAAGCATTGCTTAACTCGCGGTCAGAACCTCGCCTAGAGAAAAAATATTGTTGGCTGCCAGCGCGGCAATGAAGGGGGAACCGCAGAACGGCTGAAAAATGAAACGCCTTCATGCTTGACGTTGACTATAGTTGCTAATACCAGAGTTTACCGACTGTCATAAAATACAAAAAAGCGCTATATTTCTGAAGTGGCGTGTTGACGTCCCACTAAACACTACGTCAGTGCTTTCTATGTCCCTCATGTGGATCGGAGAAGCAATGGAATTTAAGAATACATTTAGCTCAACATATTATTCTCTCTCGTCAGGTCAGAAGAAATCGTACGATTTAAAAAAACTGCCAAACATTGCCACTAATGTTAAATATTTTACAGAGTTTCATGGATGATATAAAACCCCACGTTCCTTACATACCTAATATATGTATAGCAAATTAATAAGCAGCCAACCAGTTGCAATAATAGTAGTTTAATAAACTTTTGACCACAGTTTCGACAGATATAAACCCGTCTTCTTCAGAAATATATGTATACCTATAGACTATGTGACATAAATTAAAAATCCATAATCGTTATGCCTGAAATATGCGTCATACCAAGCCTATTGTCTAAAGTATTGTGGAATACAAATCAGAATAAAACTGTTACTTACTATACTTGCATATCACAGGAATTTGACATTCCTATGATCTAGGGGATGTGGTTTAGACTAAAAGATGCGTCAGCGCATCTGCAGACATTCACACTTACTGATTTCAAGCAAGGAGCGTGCATATGCTGATAACAAATACGCAATGTATTTCAACAGTATTTGTTAGTCAGCATATTTTTACAATTGACCTTTGTAATATTTGTTTCCACAGCTACCCTCAAACTTCTCACCCACTTTTTATCCAAGTATTCCATTTATTGACATCGTTATAAATTCAATGTACATTCTGCCAGTAGCTACGTAACCCACTGACAGTTCCACGGCGCATGCGCCACCGGTCTTGGTATGCACGCTCCTTGCTTCAAATAATTAAGTGTGAATGTCTGCATATGCGCTGACACATCTTTCAGTCTAAACGACACTCCCTAGATCATAGGGATGTCAAATTCCTGTGATATGCAAGTATAGTAACAGTTTTATTATGATTTGTATTCCACAATGTTTTAGACAATAGGCTTGGTATGACGCATATTTCAGGCATAACGATTATGAATTTTTAATTTATGATGTCACATAGTCTATAGGTATACATGTATTTCTGAAGAAGATTGGTTTATATCTGTCGAAACCGTGGTCAAAAGTTTATAAACAACTATTATTCAACTGGCTGGCTGCTTATTAATTTGCTATCCATTAACAGTTGCTGAGAGGAAGTCATGTTTAAAATATTAATATATTTATTTAATAGTTCATAATTTGGAATAATTAACACTAATAATAAAATTCCAAAATACAAAACCTGAATAGCACATAATATTTTTGTTCTTCCTTTCAAATGTTCAAATGTTTGTATAGCTTATGGGACTTAACTACTGGATCACCAGTCCCTGAACTTACAAACTACTTATGAACTAGCTAATACTGAGGACGGCACAAATATCAATGCCCGAGGGGGGATTCGAAATGTTTGTAAATCTATCGGACCAAACTGCGTTGTCATCAGTCCGTAGCTTACAAACTATTTAAACCTAGGTAAAGTAACCTAAGGACAAACACACACACCCATGCCCCAGGGAGGACTCTAACCTCCTCGGCGAGCAACCGCACGCTCCGCAGCGAGGCGCTTTAGACCGCTCGGCTACCTCACCGGGGCGGGGGATTCGAACCCCCGACCGTAGTGGCCGTGCAGACCATGACTGGAGCGACTCAGTCCCCTCGGTCACCACTGCCGGCATTCTTCCTTTACCTTAGTATATACGAACTTATGTGCCCATGAGGCCATTGACGACCCATTGCAGAATTCAAACAGAAAAAAACCTTACTGTTATAGCTGTAGCCGTGTGGAAGTCATATAATGCTCTTTTTATGTCCCGGTAATTACTGATGCGTGCTGTTTCTGGCGTTCCACTCCAGTAAGTGGTACCGACCGCGTATTCCGTCAGGCCGATCGCATCGAAGTGACGAGAGGAAGGTCAGGCGCGTAGAACGCGCTTCCGGCGGAAATCGGCTTCGTAATGGGTAGCCCACACCGCGGCGGAGGCTGTTAATGGCTTCCCGAGTGCCACACCAAAGCGGGACTTCCTCTCGGCCAATTGAGTCATTCGGTGGCCGGATGCGCGGCGGGGAGAAGGCCTGCCGTATACTTTGATATTCAATTGCTGCCGCCCGCCTTTTAATTACTGTACACTCAACTTCCAGAGCTGCCTCAGCAGCTATTGTATTAATAAGAGCCCTGAACTGAATAGCGTTGAGTTTCTCTTCTGCAATGAGTACCGCGGTCGATAACAAGTCGTATACCCAACTCGTGTTTTTTCTATGAACGTAGATAAACCGAATAATGGAGGTTTGAACTTCTGAATCACGTAGTGGAAATAAGTTGTGACTGGTTACAGTACATCTTAGACTTCAAACGATACTCAATATACACATTCATGTCCATGTCACCGAAGAAACTAAGAGAATTATAGTAGCTAGTGCGATGAAAATAGTAAATGTTGAAATATTTGTGAAGCTTATGGGACTTAACTGCGAGGCCCTTAGTCCCTGGACTTACTAACGAACTTATAAACGAACTTATATTAAAGACAGCTTAAACAACCATGCCCGAGGGAGGATTCGAACCCCCGACGGGGAACGGCCTCGCGCATCGGAGATGAAGATAGTACAGAGAGCTACGAAATTGATACAATTTTTATTTTATTCTGTACATACAAGTTACTTCCGGGATTTCCTTACTGGCTGTCTTTGCAACAAGCCATTTTTTTTTACTGGAAAGCGAACATAAGGAAGTATTTGTATTTGTTGTATAATAATTACTAGCAGCTGTTTTTGGTTATCGAAGACGCCAAAAGCTGGTTAAAAAATTCCACATTTCATCACAGAACCTTACAAGACTTAATCACGAGATAACGTGCATCCTATTACCGACAAGTGCATGGCTTGTCAGGACAAACCTCGACCAATATTCTCCACACCATACAGCACTTTATCTACCCCTACAGGCGTTTTCTCTGCCAAACTTGCAACAACCTGAACCCAAATAAGATAGAGTATGAACTTAACGAATCTGTTAATACCCATACAGAACTGCTCAGTCTTGGGGTACTCAGTGGAACCTCGTTAGTCGAGACAAAGTGGGACCGTAACTGAAATGAATTTTTAAAACTTCAGATAATTCTGAAAAAGCTATCACATTGGTTAAATACCACAAAGAAACAGATTTATTTTCGAGTGAAAACAGAGAATATACCGTACATTATTTTCACAAAAACTTTTACCTGGTATTGAAACACAAGCAGTTTAATAGACTGAAAAAGTAATTTTTATTTGAGACAGATTAGTTTGAGTTTTATGTGCAGTGCAGAACTATCAGGACGGCGTTTTACTAGCATTATTTCGCCCGAAGTTGTTTATGCCTAGCTTATAAATAAACAATTTCTCAAACCCCGGTGTTCCCTCCGTATCTTTCACGACTTTAGACGGAATTCACTGACAACTTTAGTATTCCATCTCAACTTTCCACGTTCCTAACGAATTCTGGCTCAATGTGTAGTCAGCATGAATATCACAAAGTTTCTTGTCCAAAAATAATTGTAGTTTCATGAATTATCGGGCTGATATCGGAACGCCACTCATTTCGCAACAAATAAAAAAGGGCTGTAGAAGAATAACAGCAGTCAGTCGCAAATATTCATATATTGTTGACGAATAGCGCAAGCAGCCACAAATGATTTTTAAAAAGTTTTTATTTCAAAGCTATTAGCGGCATCTGGCTACCTTGTCCATCTTCAAATGGTTACGTTTTCTTTACATATTTCATTTCTTCAGTAGCATGTTGTCTGCTTCTTTATTAAGTTCTCCTTGATGGCGAACTTTTTCTTTGCTTGCGGTAAGCACCTATAGTTTAACTATATCTTCGTGCCACACTTCAGAACATTCAATATATAAGCTGGAGCAGCTTCACTACACGTAAGATGTGTGTATTTGCATATTCGTACGTGTAGTGAATGTTTGCTGCTCCAGCTTATATATTGAATATTCTGAAGAGTGCCACGAAGATATATTTAAACTATAGGTGCTTACCGCAATCAAAGCAAAAGTTCGCCATCAAGGAGATCTTTATAAAGAAGAAGAAGACATGCTACTGACGAAAATATGTAAAGAAAACGTAGCCTTTTGAAGATAGGCAAGGTAGCCGGAAACCGGTAATGGCTTTGAAATGTTAAGCCGTGGGGATGGTAACACGCCGGCCGCGGTGGCCGAGGGGACTAAGGCGCTCCAGTCACGGTTTGCACGGCCACTACGGTCGGGGGTTCGAATCCCCCCTAGGGCATGGATATTTGTGCCGTCCTAGTTCGTAAGTAGTTCATAAGTAGTTTGTAAGTTTAGGGACTGATAACCCCGTAGTTAAGTCCCATAGACTATACAAACATTTGAACATTTGATTTGATGGTAACACTATTCCCCAATTATTAACGGCCGCGGAGTCCACAAAATGCAATATGGCTAACATAACCTTATCTATATATCCTCGCAAATTTAGATTTTGGTAACGTTGTCACCATTATCAATGCCTGAAATGTAGTTTATGACTTTTTTTTTTTTTTTTAATATTCAAGTTGAAGATTACGTTCACGCGTGGATTCATTATTTGCTGTTTTGGTTGTACCACGACTTTCTAACCTGTTCTTTATCAAGATTTTCGAAAAGAAATAGTCTCGATTTTATTTCAGAGTTTTTTTCTAATCTGACACGTCGCAGTTCAGCAGTATAGCCTTTCAACGATTCTATTACAAATGCAGGCTATCTGTCTTATTAAGTATGGACATTTTGCAACCACAACATGCGTTATAATTAGACCTCTGATTTTAGGTAAAAACCTATTTTTTCCTCATTAAATAAAGGCGGTAAAATTTGTACTTACACGAATTATGTAAATTTATGAGCACCTAAAAATACCTAATTTTAGGTTAGTAACCGATTATACCTAAATTTTAAAAATCGAATTAAATAAATTTTATAGCAATAATTCTCTCTTGGTTTTCCCAGCTAAGGATTTTGCAAATATTTCATCGAAAATTGTAATTTTGTAGTATCTAAAGTACCTAATTTCATATTAGTACCTGACTGTATCAAATTTTTAAAAATCCAGACAAAATTTGTTTGACTAACACTACTCTTCTGGTCTTCCCGGCTTATTTGTTTGCATTCGTGAACAATCTTGAGTCGGACTACAACGCCATATGCCAGGCTGTACTAGCCCCCGCTGAGTGTTGTCGCCCACTGTAAACCGTCAAATGGGCCGGCAAGGTACGGGGAAGCCTTGTTATCTGCCTCCGGTGCCTTTCAGAACATTTCAATATGCTCCGGTGACGTGGAACGCTCATTCTCAGCATAAAGATACTATTGACAGGCAACGGAAAATCTGGAGAAAGTGTTAGTTATTTACTGTGACTGCAATTATGGACATGGACAGTCAATTGTGTCAATATGTTTATCTTTCTAGACAAAAGAAAAATGTCAAATTTTGGTCACTTATTTTCTGATTTTATAACCTATTTTTGTAAGATATAGAACCTATTTTAAGATTTTTAGAAGCTAAAAGTCGGAGGTCTAGTTATAATAAATTAATTTACAATTAACTATTTCCACATGGTACCTGACACCAAGATAGTATCTGTATATAGCGGTCTGGTGAATTTAGGTGACTTTCTCTGTCCCTTATTGCTGCTATTACTTCTGGATATGAGATACGTAACGTTCCAAAGGCCCATCGGGCGCCGTGTCATGCCCCGCCAGAAGGCGTCACCAGATGCGGTATGGAGGGGGACGTGGTCAGCGCCCCCCAATTCCGGCCCTTGTGTCGGTTTACCAGATAGCAGCCGCTACTTCTCAATCAAGTAGCTCCTCAATTGGCCTTACGACTAGGAGCAGTCCGCTTGCCATCAGCGCTCGACGGACCCGGACGGTTACCCATCCAAGTGATTGGCAAGCCAGACGGTGCTGAACTTAGCCGCGGTGGAGTAGCCGAGCGGTCTAAAGCACCTCGCTGCGGAGAGCACGGTTGTTCGCCGTGGAGATTCGAGTCCTCCCTGGGGCATGGGTGTGTGTGTTTGTTTACATAAGTTTAAGTAGTTTGTAAGTTACGGACTGATGACCACCCAGTTTGGTCCGATAGATTTACAAACATTTGAACATTTATTCAGTGCTGAACTTACGTGATCTAAAGGAAACCGGTGAATTCACTGCGGCACGGTCGTTGGCTACTGTAACATTACTGTAATAAAATAATAATGGTAACACGGTCTCTTACGTCTCGAGAATGTGTGGCGCTAAATCGATAACTTTGTTTTGTTGTGTAGCTTTTCAGAACGGCCCCGGCAACAGAACTGTGATATTGCATTTCGCCATTTCTCTCGCCAATCATCATCCACAAGGTAGTGTTATTGGTCCTCTGATTTTACATAAACGATTTAGGGGAAAATCTAAGTAGCTCTCTTAGGTTCTTTGCAGATGACGCAGTCACTTACCGTCTAGTAAAATCATCTGAAGATCAAAACCAATTGCAGAACGATCTGAATAAGATATCACTATGGTGTAAAAATTTGCAATTGACTCTAAATAAGAAGTGTGAAGTCGTCCACATGAGTATGAAAAGAAATCCGTTAAACTTTGTTTACAAGATAAATCAATCAAAAGTGAAGGCCGTAAACTCCACAAAATACCTAGGAATTACTATTACTTCAGACTTAAATCGGAAAGAACAGTAGGTAATGTCATGGGAAAGGCGAACCAGAGACTGCGTTTTATTGGCAGAACCCTTAAAACATGCACCAGAACTACAAAAGATACTGCATACGTTACGCCTGTCCGTCCATTTTTTGGAGTATTGTAGCCCAGTGTGGGATCCTTATCAGGTGGGTTTGACGGAACCATCGAAGGAGTCCAAATACGGGCAGCTCCTTCCGTATTGTCACGATACAGGGAAGACAGCGGTACGAAAATGATACAGGATCTGGGATGGGACTCATTACAACAACGGCGCTTATCACTGCGGCGTGAGCTACTTGCGAAACTCCGATCGCCAACATTCTCCTCCGAATGCGAAAATATATTGTTGACTGCCATTTACATAGGTAGAAATGATCATCAGAATAAAATACGGGAAATCAGAGCTCGGACGGAGAGATTCAGGTTTTGTTTCTTCCCGCGCGCGATTCTAGAATGGAATGGGAGTGGTTCAATGAACCCTCTGCCAGGCACGTAAATGTGATTTGCAGAGTATCCCATGTGGATGTAGATAATCATCATCATAATCTAAGTCGTTGTGCTCATTGGAATTAAGAACCAGTACGTGTGTTTAAAATGTATCCGTCAAATACAGCATCCCACCTAGAGTGAGGTTCGTGAAGCAATACGACTTCTGTTGGAAAAACAAAAAACACCATCAGCAACTCATCTTTTGATAACTTAAGTGTGTAGCATTATGAGTGATGGTGTTGTTCGACGTTTCCGTCGTGTATATCGTGACGGACGCACTAACGGCCATGACGCGGAAGGAAGTGGCCGACAGTCTGTTGTGAACGAAGAACTTAAACCAGAAGTGGATGAAGGTCAGACAGAATCATCGTTTCATCTCTTCTGAACTCTCCCAAGGATAGCGTCAGTGAGTGGCTACATTCACAGTAGACATTTCGAACCTTGTGAAACGGCATGGGAATATGTTCCGTAATTATGTTGAATAATCGCTTAAAAAGTCTACTGTTCACTGGTACGTACGAGTAAATCTCAACGTACTTTCCGAATCGCCGTCGTAAATAACTTCGGATGAATCAGGGATACGGATTCCTGAGGGTAGGGTAAATGATGTTACAGAGTATTTGCAATTAATAAATAGCTTACTTTAAACTCCAGAAAATGTACAGCAATCAGTGTCTAATGCAGTTTTAGACTCTCTCTGGTATTTATCATTGCTGTAACACACAAATGAAATCACCATTTTTACTTGCCTTTGAAAACAGTCCCCGTTAACAAGTAACGCAGCGGCGGAGTAGCCAAGCGCATTGAGGCGCTATGCTAAGATGCGCGAGGCCGCTCCCCATCGGGGGTTCGAATCCCCCCTAGGGCATGGATATTTGTGTCGTCTTTAGTATAAGGTAGTTCAGAAGTAGTTTGTAAGTTTAGAAACTGATGACCCAGCAGTCAAGTCCCTTACGCTTAAAAAACACTTGAACATTTTTTAACAAGTAACGTTACCCGCCGCGGTGGAGTAGCCGAGCGGTCTAAAGCGCCTCGCTGCGGAGCGCGCTGTTGCTCACTGTGGAGGTTCGAGTCCTCCCTGAGGCATGGGTGTGTGTGTTGTCCTTAGGTTAGTTTCCCTAGGTTTAAGTAGTTTGTAAGCTACGGACTGATGACCACGCAGTTTGGTCCGATAGATTTACAAACATTTGAATATTTTTTTAACGTTACCCAAAGGTCATTTGCCGATTCCGATTCACTTCGAATATGTTGTAGTCTAGGTCAAAATACGACATTGGCAGAAAATTACAAGATACGAGGCGTGTTTTTTAAGTAAGTACCGTTTTGAAATTAAAAAAAGACATGCTGAGATATCTCAATTTTATTTTTACTGAGCTGAAATATTTTAGTTCTGAATTTGAAACCTGGACACGAAAAAGTAAAGTAAAATACAAGTCTATTCACCGAACTTGGTCAGAGGTTGTAGTTTGACCTAGACTACTACGTATTCTGGCACCTGACTTTTAAGACTATCCATGTCAGTAATTGAAAAATGTTCGAATGTTTGTAGAGCTTATGGGACTTAACTACGAGGGGATTGATAACCTAGCTGTTTAGTCCCCTTAAAACAATCAACAACAACAACAACAACAACAACAACTTAACTACGGGGTCATCAGTCCCTAAACTTACAAACTACTTATGAGCTAGCTAAGACTACAGACGGCACAAACATCCATGCCCGAGGGGGGATTCGAACCCCCGACCGTAGTGGCCGTGCAGACCGTGACTGGAGCGCCTCAGTCCCCTCGGCCACCGCGGCCGGCGAGCCTTGGTGCCATGTTTATTATTCTGGGACGGATGGAATCAGTGACGTGTGACTCTCTCGCAGTGAGCGCTTGAATCATGACTGCGTTAACGCGCTCGCGCAGCCAGCAAAACACAGTGGCGGTGATATTTATCGGGGAGTGGGCGTTTTCACGCCAGCTGTCGAGCGGCGGCGTGGCACGCATCCGTCTGCACGGTAGAGCGGTCACCCGCGCGCCGACATACGCTGGACCCGCTCAGCCGGCAGAAACACGCTGCCGTTGACTCCGTTCTGTTTTTCCGCGCGGCTGTGCACCGGCCGAGTTCTAAAACGAAGGCCGGCGACAGCTGGAGCGTGCCTCTCCCACGCCGCTCCAGGCATTCCGAGTTCATTACCGTGCGGTTATGCAGGGCTGATTGGAGACACCGAACTGGAGAGAGGTACTGCCCACAAATGAACCGGTAGTAGCGACTATGCGGAATGGATCCGTCTACATCAACTTAAATATCCCACTAATCACATTGAAGTGCAGACAGAGCGCACCGAGTCGCTTTTATGACATATCTCTACCACTATATTCTCTAACAACGAGCGGCAAAAAGGAACACCTGAATCTTTCCGTTTTCGATCTGATTTATTTTATCATGATGATGTCTACCAATGTTCGTGGTTCTTAAAGTATATTCGCATTCGGAAGAGAAAGTTGGTGACAGGAATTTCACAAATAAATCTCGCCGCAACGAATAGCGTCTTTCTACTACATCTACATGGGATACACCTCAAATCACATTTAAGTGCCTGGAAGAGGGTTCATCGAACCACTATTATACTATTTATCTCCCATTCCATTCCAGTCTCGAAAAGCGCGCGGGAAGAAAGAAGACCTGAATCTCTCCGTTCGAGCTCTAATTTCTCGCATTTTATTCTGATGATCATTTCTACCTATGTAAGTGGGAGTCAACAATATATTCTCGCATTCGGAGGAGGATGTTGGCGATTGGAGTTGCGTAAGTAGCCCACGCCGCAGCGATAAGCGCCGTTGTTGTAATGATTCCCATCCCAGATCTTTTATCATTTCCGTAAAGCTGTCTCCCCTGTATCGTGACAATACGAAACGAAATGCCCTTCTTTGGACTCTTTTGATGTCCTCCGTCAAACGCACCTGATAAGGATCCCACACTGGGCAGCAATACTCCAAAAATGGACGGACCAGCTAGTTATTCTTCTCGTGATTTCCACCCCAACTCGAGCATCATTGCTGTGACACTCTCCCCCTATGCAGCGATAATACAAAAGGAGCGGCCCTTCTCTGAACTTTATATCTTCCGTCAGTCTCACTTAGTGTGGATCCCCCTATGGGTAGTGTAGGCAGTTTCTTTAGTAGAACTGTTATACCTGGCGTGTTTTTTAAGTAAGTACCGTTTTGAAATTAAAAAAAAAAAAAATGTGTTAAGAATCTGTTGTCTACGCACTGACGCCATTACAGTCTGATTCTTCCTTGTTTACGTTGGATACTGAGTGTTTTAAGATGCCTCCGATAATCGTGAGTCCCGCCGACTGTGAAGTACAGACTGTTATAAGATTTCTTAGTGCTAAAGGCCTAATAGCGATCGATATTCATCGTGAGAACTGTGCAGTTTACGGAGAAAACATTATGAGTGATGGAATGGTAAAGAAGTGGGTGAGAGCATTTAAAGATGGCCGCACAAGTGTGCATGATGAACAACGAAGTGGGCATCCTTCGGTCGTTAATAAAAGTTTGGTAAAGGATGAGGACAATAAGGTGAGAGAAAACAGACACTTTACTATTTCCGCCTTGCGGGTTTCCTTATGTATCTCGTTGTGTTTTGTATGGCACTGTGACCCAGCAAGAAGATGAAGTCAAAACAGTTGTGATGCAGTGGTTAACAAGTCAGTCGGTAGACTTCTATAAGGAGAGTATTCATAAACTGGTACAACGTTATGACAAGTGCCTCAATATTGACGGAAATTATGTAGAAAAGTAGATTAAGGCACAGGCGTCCATGTAAAAACAAAATTATTGAGATCTCAGCATGTCTTTTAATTTCAAAACGGTACTTACTTAAAAAAAAACACGCCTGGTATCTTTTAAGTTTTCTGCCAATGAAACCTACCTTTTCGTTCGGCTTTTCTACAATATTTTCTGTATGTTCTTTCCGATTAAAGCCATTCTTAATTGTAATTTCTACCTATTTAGCTTAATTTACGGTCTTTAGAGTTGACTGATTTATAGTGTAACTGAAGTTTTATGGATTTCCTGTAATTCTAATATGGATAACATCACACTTTTCGTTCTTTAGGGTCAGTTGCCAATTTTTGCACCATGCATATATCTTATCTAAATCATTTTGCATCTGCTTTTGATCTTCTGGTGACTTTACTGACCGATAAACGACAGTAGAGTTTCAGAGAGCTTTTCAGGTTTAGTTTACGAAGATAAGGAACAGTAGCGGCCCTGTAATACCTCCACGAGTAACATGTCTTGTATCACTTCTGTTTTACTCGATTACTTTGTCAATTACAGCGCACTCTGACCATTCTAATAAGAAATCGCGTATCCAATCGCGCAACTATGTCGATATTCCGTAAGTGCACAATTTGGTAAGAAGACGCTTTTGAAGTATAGTGTCAAAACCTTGTGCGAATCCAAAAATATGGAATCGTATTGAGATCCGCCAGATCCGTAGAGGAGGGTCTGAAGTCATGTGGAAGCAGATTTTCTTTTCAGCTCATCTCTGCTTACACACTTCCTTTGCTGAGTCATGCCCCCGCGATGCCACACAGCAGCATTAAACATCACTGTGGTGGTCTCTAGTCTCAACGTTTCCCTGAATTGCTCAGAATTTTTCCAGTTTTGGTTATCGAACTAACAGGCGAATGACGTAAGGCTATGAAAGGTGTACATATTCCGCTTTCAGTGAGCCTATGACCGCAAGATAGACACCCTAGGTAAGCTGCCTCGCGTTATCAGCAGAGCCAGGAACAAACAGGCAGGTTGCTGTACTGCGCCTAGCCGATGCAGGCTAAAGCAATCTCGCTTACCTGCCCTCTTCCTACAGAGCAACACGTGCCAGCTGATTCTGTACACTTACATTGTAGCGTTATGTGCAAGGCTCGAAAGTTGATGAAAAGTTCTTTAATGACCGACTATCACAAGACGAGCCCTAATATAACACAGATTAATTACAGAGCGAGGTGGTGCAGTGGTTGTCATACTGGACTCGAATTTGGGAGTAGGGCGGTTCAAATACGCCTCCGGCCATCCAGATTAAGATTTAATGTTCCTCTCCCCTCGCCCATCCTCCCTCCCTACAAATCACTCAAAGCAAATGCCGAGATGGTTCCTTCGAAAAGGACACGGCCGACTGCATTGGAAATCCGTGACAAAACATTTCGAGCTTAATTTCTTAGACTTTACCGGCGACTTGTTGACATCTTGTTGAAATGTTTGTATAGCTTATGATGCTTAACTACGGGGTCATCAGTCTCTAAACTTACAAACTACTAACTAGCTACCACTAAGGACGGCACAAATATCCCTGCCCGAGGGGGGATTCGAACCCCCGACCGTAGAGTGGCCGTGCAGATCGTGACTGGAGCACCCCAGTCCCCTCGGTCCTAAAGCGTCTCGCTGAGGAGCGCGCGGTTTCTCGCCTTGGAGGTTCGAGTCCTCCCTGGGGCATGAGTGTGTGTGTTTGTCCGTAGGTTAGTTTACCTAGGTTTAAGTAGTTTGTAAGCTACGGAATGATGACCACGCAGTTTGGTCCGATCGATTTACAGACATTTTTTACTCTCGGCCACCGCGCCCGGCACATTTCGTTGGAGTCGGGTCTTCTACCGGTGTTACCTGAAGAAGACACCGAGTAACGGTCGTCGAAATATCGTGTTTGGAAGACGCTGATATTCGGCAGAAGACCCGACTTCAACGAGATGTCATTTCGAACTTGTTGGTTTGGGTTGTTAGTTTGGGATAGGAGGACTAAACTACTGAGGTTATCAGTCCCCTGGTGGGGAGGGGAAGGAGTGAGGATAGGAAAGGAGGGGAGGGAGGAAAGGAAATGCATTCCGGGAAGTAACGAAGGAAGACTTCATTAGCTCGAGGCCCCGTACTCGCTACGCACGTACTCACGAAAGAAGTGTAAATTCATTGTCAAAACGCAGACATGTTAATAAAAACAAAAACTCTATATGAGTGTTACACTGCATTACCCATCACAGACTGGCTGTACAAGCAAAAACAAGCATGGGCTAATTGGCCTGGCGGTCCTTGTAGGTAGCAGCCTGCATACGAGCCTCCTAGTGTTAAGGGGGGACATTGATGAAAAACACATACTGTTTCAAAAATGCACCAAATTCACACTTTTGGAAATATGGCAATGAAATTTTGTACCACGCTTTACATGAAAGTAACACATTTAGATGTAAAATATTTTTTTATATATTCGACTTTTTTAAATGAAATTTGAAGTTTTAGTTTAAAAAATAATATATGTCCTTTTTTCTCAAAAAGTATTCGAGAGATTTCCACAAAACTTTCTCTGTTTCATCTCTCTATATGTTATAAGCTTCTCGCATGGTGTTTTTGAAATAGGTGAAATAGGAGAATTTTCATAATTTTTAAAATAATTACACAAGTACAATTGTAATTAGTGCAAAATTCCAAGGACTTTGCCCCAGCCACGGTGGAGTAGCCGACCGGTCTAAAGCGCCTCGCTGCGGAGTGCGCGGTTGCTCGCAGTCGGAGGTTCGAGTCCTTCCTGAGGTGTGTGTGTGTGTGTGTGTGTGTGTGTGTGTGTGTGTGTGTGTGTGTTTTGTCATTAAGTTAGTTTACCTTAGTTTAAGTAGTTTGTAACCTGCGGACTGATGACCACGCAGTTTGGTCCAATAGATTTACAAACATTTGAACATTTGAACTTTGCCCCATATCTCGGCTTGCAATCAGAATTTCAAAATTTGCTTTTGGGACGCCGTTTATTAGGTTTACAGAAATGTGTACAAAATTTCATAATTCTAGCATTCATAGATTCTGAGGAAAAGGCACATAAACTTAAAAAATACTTTTCAGGAAACGCAATTTAAAGTTCAACCTTTTACCAAATCTTCAACTGACCTTTCAGCTACAGAGACGCGCTGTAAATCTATTTTTCTCAGGATGTCTTGAGTAAAATTTCCTATCTAAGCCCATTCTTTCTAATATCGTCATCCCCGGACGTTCTCAACATTAAATACAAGAACTGCATCCTAAGTTGCGATTCAGACAAGTGTGGCAGATGCAAATGTGGTTTTAGGGCATCGTTTCCAATATGAGTGAATTTGGAGATTCATTTGGATTCTGGATTTTGCCATGAACAAACTTTTTGAGAAGTGAAGGATCGGTCAGAAACCCAGATTCATCACTGTAGTATGCATCATCCATCTCACTCATTTTTCGCTTGGAGTTACTAGGAGACGAGTTCACATTTTCAGCAGACGTTCATACTTCGGACGTAGCCTTATTGCTGGTTTGACGTTGTGTCTCACGTATTCAATTCACTAACGTATTCAAACGCAGTTTATCCAGTTTTTTATGCACTCTCTGTGATCGTGGCGTAACAGAATGAAAAAGAATCGAACACTTGTATAAATCACTGTCATTATCACAAGGCAAGAAAAGAATTGCTTCGTCATAAACGATGCAGCTAGTTTGTTATGAGATATGGGACAGAGTCAAAGGTGATCTATAAAACCAAATAGTATGTATCACGGCTTATTAGATGTATCCCGCACATGTTTGTTTGAAAGTAATACACAGAATCTTTGTTCACTGAGCTGCTATTGAAGTACTGCTACATAACGTGAACGTGGCAGTGAGGCTGCGCCACACTTTTAACTAATTTTCAGGCATTTCTTATGCCATTTCAACACAAACTTTGAGAACTTATTGTCCATGAGTTATGTAACAAAAAATAAATGAGGAGTGACGTTTTAAAACGCGGTAAGTCCACTCGCAGCCAAAAATTAGTTTGAAGCGAATTTCTACTTTACGAAGTGTGATACATCGATCTATTATATTGTTTTCATTCAAAACGATATTTTTAACCGTTTAAGTCAGGTACAAAATTCTACTTCCGGTTCAAAGTGCAATAAGTCCATCAGTGAACCTGATTCAAATCTTAAGTCCATTTACTACCGATTACAAACGAAAGTTTTTCAGTAAGACAAAATCTGTGGCGCCAACACAGAATACGTCTTAAAACTTAACTACAATGTACCTGTTGTGTAACCGAACAACTTACTGTTGTGGCCAGTGTATTGTCACATGAAAAGATTGGCTGGCCAGTAATTTGTACAAGTGCAAGCTTGCTGTTTGTGATACATATAACTGACGTGCGGAGGACCACAGCTCTGGATCCAAGGAGCGGCAGAAAGGCGCTGTGAAAAGGGAGGTAGGGCAGATGGACACATTTGTCTGCTAAACTGATTTTACTGCACACACTAACTACGTGTTTCGATTTTATTCCTGGATAGGAGTGCACGTAAACATGTACTATTTACAGAATGAATCTTTCACTCTGCAGCGGAGTGTGCGCTGACATGAAACTTCCTGCTAGGTTAAAATTTAGTGCCGGCACACGATTTTAAGCTGCCAGTAAGTTTCATGTACTATTTAAATCTTTTAGACACCTTGATAAGGATACAGAAATTCTGGAGTTTGAAGCCTCCTTGTGGACACTTATAGGGATTATTGATATGCTATAGCATCCCTGTATCATAAATAGGATGAAAGTCTACAGACACTTAAACAGTCTGCAGCAGGACAGAACACGCAATCCTGCTTCATTTGTGTTGTGTCTTATTGGTGTAAATAAAGGACAAAGACTGGATTCTCGTTTTTTTATTATTATTTAAATTTGTTTCAAAACACATTTTACTTTCGGCTGGTTCAAGAGAAGAAAACTCCATTGATTTCAAAATTCAGTTAGCAACACTGCCTTTAAATAAAGAGTGAGATTTGTCTCACTGATTCCATTCTTTTAACTTCTTTAACTTGAAGCTTAGTAAATTGTTATACACAAATCCTAATTTACTGCATAACTTTGCCTAATACAGGGTGGCTCGGGGAAACGTGAAATTTCGAAATAACGTCATTTCCATGAATAAATTCATGAAACTAGTAATTTATTAACGAAAGTGAATGTATTCAGTATGTCTTTACAAATCAAAATGTCCAAAAGTGTCTTTACTTTTTAAAGATGATATCGGAAAGATGTGCTCCCATTCGGCGTTCACACTCTAACAGCCTGTTATGAAAACTGGAATGCGCGATGTAGCAAATCTTCGAGAATGGCAGTGATTTCGTTTTCAATGTTCTCCTACAGTTCATGGATTGTTGCAGGACGTGTACGGTACACCTTGCCTGATATCCCCACAGGAAGAAGTCGCACACACTAATATCAAGGGATCTCGCAGGCCATGCTATGTCACCATTACGTGAAATAATGTGTCTTCCAAACAATTGACGAAATGCTGTCTTCGATTGTCGAGCAGTGTGTGACGTGGCTCCGTCCTGCTGAAACCACATGTTTTCGACGTTAAGATTAAGCTCGTACACAGTCTCGGTGTAAAGAATGTTTGAATCATTTCAACATATCGAGCGGATGTTACTGTCACTGCACTACCATCCTCACGTTCAAAAACATATGGGCCGATAACACCATGACATGATACAGCACACCATATTGTGACCTTGGCACTATGTAGTGGTCGCTGGTGCAACTCAGAAGGATTGTCCTGTGCCCAATAACGAAAATTCTGTTTGTTCATGAATCCGTTCAGGTGGAAATGGGCTTCGTCTGATATCCATAAGTTACCAAGGAAATTCGCGTACTCTTTGATTTTAGCCAATATCTGGCTACTAAACTCCATACGTGACGCTGGGTCTCGTTCATGTAAGTGTTGCACAATCTGCAACTTACAGGGATGGAAGTCTAATTCGTGCAGTATTCTTTGTAAGCTTCGTCGCTTAATCCCTAGCGAAGATGCATGCTGTCGAACGGAGCGGCAAGGACTTCTCTCGATTGCAGCTCTAGTAGCTCCAACGGTACGTACCCCAGAGAACATTGGAATGCCACCTGGAGGTATCTTTTTCAAGGCAGATCCTGTTTCTTCAAAATTACGCACCCACGTTGTAATCGCATGCGCAGATGGGACACGTCCATGACGCCCAAGCCAGTAATCTGTCGAAATGTTCTCTGCGCGGCAGTCGCACTACCACGCTCTCACAGCTACTGCACGTTCCGCACTAGTCCAGTTCTTCAAGATTACTAAATGGCAATGCGTTCACATCAATTGTGCAAAGTTTCGAACATCTGAAGGCGCTACAGTGCTGCCAACTGTAACGTTCAAAATTTCCCGTTCCCTGCGCTACCCTGTACTAGTTTTTTGCTCCTCCTGTAAAATTTTTATTTGTGGACTAATCGCGTTTTCAAAAGTTATTCCTCAAATCTAAAATTGACATTTTTGGTCGATTTCATCAACGTCCTCCCTTAATGGATACAGGAGATAGGGCAGTAGAATCGAAGGAGAGATTGTGCATCTATGAAGGCTCTGGATGACGTGTGATAGACTTGCGCATAATAGTTCGCGATCGGAAGCACTCACTTTAGTTCGCGGCTCTGCCACGAACTAGTTCGCTCTTTTAGTTCGTCCGCTCCCATGGACGGCTGAGCGGCGCGGCGTAGTGTGCGCGTGCCGGTGGAGGGGAAGTTCCCCCACCAAGCTGCTTCATGCGCTTTCTGCTTGAGCCGCTAACGATATTATGCAAACCAAAAGAAACAGTTTGTGGATAATTGCTCGCGTTTAATTTTAGAATTATCTCTATATCTTGGCATTATGGAATTTATTAGTCAGATATTGCAGAGTGCAGAACACATGAAAACAGAAATTTTGTAGCAGTGAACTACGTAATCTAGCAGGCAGACGCTCACCTCGAAATGACTCATCGACAGAAGGCAAACACGTGATTTTTAATTCTGCTACGCGCCCTCTCGCTATTGCCCGTCGGTCTTCGGAAAAGAATCCAACGAACTATGAAGCGAGATACGTTTGGCATAATCGTCCGCTGCTCCTAGATCGTCTGCTCTTTTTGGCTTTTGCTAGCGCTACTAAAAAAGCTCTTTTTATGACAGCTTTTTTATATAATGAATCAGTGATGCCAAAGCGTGAGCTATTACCCGTATTTCTGGGCAATTTTCCATCAAATACTTAGGCAGATATACCAGTTATTTACAAGAATGGGTGATACAATGGTATTCAACTACTTTGCATACAAGAGTACTCGTAGTACTTTATTTTTAAAATAGATTTCTTGTGGCAGTGAATTATGAAACTACAGCTGAGCTGCATCTCAGCTCGAAATGAAGGTAACTGGCAAAAGGAAATCACGCGATTCTGCGCGTTCTCGCGTCCTCTCGTTGCTCCCCGTCAGTCTTCGAAAAAGGAGCGGACGAAGTAAGAGGCGAGGGATCTGCGAACTAGTTCGCGTAGTTCGCCTGTGGGAGCGCTCATCCAAACTAGTTCGTTCGCGAACTACACAAGACTAACGTGTGACTAGGCAGCATCCATCAGTTGGAGAGGAACGCCAGGCAGCAGGTGAACACTAGGCGGCAGCGGCTCGTTGGTGGAGACGTCCGCCGTGGTCTGCAGCGGCAGGAATGCGGCGCCTGGCACGCTCCAGTAGCCACGGAGACGTGACGCTGCAGCCAGGCGCCAGGGGGCCGCCCAGGCGTGACGCTGGCAACTACCTGCCCAAAGCGTGCCCGCTCTCAGGAGAGGCGAGAGGAATACTACCGGACTGTGTGCCTATGTCGAACGAAAACAGGGCAAACGCTATTGCCAAAGCTCACCAATCTTAGCTGTTAATCGTACACAGTTATGTCGCAACTACGAAGAGACATACTTAGCTTAATGCTGAATTATCCGGCTGGTCATCAAAAATGTTCAAATGTTTGTATAGCTTATGGAACTTAACTACGGGGTCATCAGTCCCTAAACTTACAAACTACTTATGAACTAGCTGACACTAAGGACGGCACAAATATCCATGCCCGAGGGGGGATTCGAACCCCCGACCGTAGTGGCCGTGCAGACCGTGACTGGAGCGCCTCAGTCCCCTCGGCCACCGCGGCCGGCAGGCTGGTCATCAACAGAATAAACATGCTGCAATAGATGGCCGGCCGCGGTGGCCGAGGGGACTGAGGCGCTCCAGTCACGGTCTGCACGGCCACTACGGTCGGGGGTTCGAATCCCCCCTCGGGCATGGATATTTGTGCCGTCCTTAGCCTTAGCTAGTTCATAAGTAGTTTGTAAGCTTAGGGACTGATGACCCCGTAGTTAAGTCCCGTAAGTTCTACAAATATTTGAACATTTTTGCAATAGATGCCCCGTCTGAACTGCTATTACCGTTAGGAGAGCCAACCATGAAAAAATTGTTCCACCTAGTATGCAAGTCGTATGCGACAGGAGAAATACCCTCATACTTCAAGAAGAATATAGTTATTTCAATTCCTAAGTAAGCGAATGCAGACAAATGTTAAAATTACAGAACTTTCCTTTCTTTCTTTCTCTCTGGCCCTTTTCCCGCACATGCAGGGTCGGCACTGTGTTAAACGCGGATTTGGCACGTGTTAATATTTACAAGGTGGCCGGATGCCCTTCCTGCCGCCACCCTATGCCCCCCAGGAGGAAATGTGTACCCCAAATGTCTACGTATAGTGTTATAGGTGTGTGAAAGTGTTACGAAATGTATGCGAATCATGTAACTGAGGCGGGTCTTGGAGACCAGCCCGGTATTCACATAGGGGGATGTGGAAAATCGCCTAAAAACCACATCCAGGCTGGCCGGCACTCGGACCCCTTTCGTTAATGCGCCGGGCGGATTCGAACCGGGGCCGGTACGCCTCCCCGTCTCGGAAAGCAGTGCGTTAGACCACACGGCTAACCGAACGGGTTGAAAATTATAGATCTATTAGTTTAATAAGTCAAGGTTGTAAAATACTAACACGAATTATTTACAAACGAATCGGAAAACTGGTGGAATACGACCTTCCGGAAGATCAATCTGGATTTTGGAGACTTGGAAGATACCTTAAGGAAAGGTAAACCTACATTTTTAGCATTTCTGGATCTGGAGAAAGCTTTTGACAATGTTGACTGGAATACACTTTTTCAGATTCTGAAGGTTTCAGGGGTAAAATATAGGGAGTAAAGAGTTATATTCAACTTGTACAGAAACCAGACAGCAATTTTTAGACAGGGTCGCAGTGGTTGTAAAGGGAGTAAGACAGGATTGTAGCCTTTCCCCGACGTTGTTGAAGCTATACATTGAGCAAGCGATGAAGGAATGCAAGGAGAAACCTGGAGAAGGAATTAAAGTCCAGGGAGAGGGAATAAAAATCTTGCGTTCACCGATGACATTGTAATTTTGTCAGAGACAGCAAAGGACCTGGTAGTGCAATTAAATGGAATGGACAGTGTCTTGAAAGGAAGGTATAAGATGAACATTAACAAGAATAAAACGAGAGTAATGGAATGTAGTGTCAAAAAATCGGGTGATGCTGAAGGAATTAGATAAGGTAATGAGACAATGAAAGTAGTACATCAGTTTTGTTATTTAAACAGCTGAATAACGTCTGATGGCCGAAGTAAAAAATATATAAAATGCAGAATGCTATGGGAAGAAAAGCGTTTCTGAAGAAACGAAATTTGTTTACATCCAATATTAATTTAAATGTTAGGAAGTCCTTTCTGATAGCATTTGTCTGGAGTGTAGCACTGTATGGTAGTGAAACGTGGACGATAAGGAGTTCAGACAAAAAGCTTTCGAAATGTGGTGCAAGATACGAATGATGAAAATTAGATGGGTGGATCACGCAACTAATGAGAAGATGTTTAACCGAATTGGGGAGAAAAGAAGTTGCTGGCATATCTTCACTAAGAGAAGAGATAGGTTGGTGGGACACATTGAGACAACAAGGAACTTAGCATTAGACGATAGTTTGTGGGGGTATAAATCGTAGAGCGAGACCGAAGACGAATACAGTAATCAGATTCAAAAGGATGAAGGTTGCCGTACGTATCCTCAGATGAAGAGGCTTCCATAGAACAGGGTAGCGTGGAGAGCTGCATCAAACCAGTCTGCGGACTGAATACAACAAGAACAATAATAAATGAACGGTGCTTTTTTTTTAATTACCAACAAATCTCACCACAAAGGAATTTATTGTAGTGTCGGAGATTCTTATAAATTTAATTTTAACCGCCTTTTTTTTTTTTAGTTTATATATCTTAGAAACTGAAAATTACTCCATTGCGAGCTTCTATACGTATAAAGCAAAAGGAAATAAAGCATTAAGCCGGTCATTGTTCCAGTGATAATCAATGGAAAAACAAATGGCATGGGTACAAATTTCTCAAGACCCAAGCTGAAAAAGAAAGCATTCTCATGTAAAATAAAAAGAAATCCGCCCTGTTTATGAAAGGGGAGTGTCTATATAATGAAACGTAACACTCCTAACAGTAAGTGAAAACTAAAACGAAAACCAACTTTTCGGAAGCAGAAAAGGGAGAAATTAAGTGTATCTCCAATTTTTGGTGAGTAAGGGCGCCAAATAAAAAAATCCGTAGAATCGTTAAGAGAATGGAATACTATTCCGCCACAAAGTATGGAGGATAGTAAGGAAAGCAGCTTAAAAAATGAAGACAATGTCCACAGAAATCACAGTTTTACGTTGACGATACGGGATGCTTTGTCGGTGGTGTACTTTTTGGTACTCCTCTACCAGGGCTGCTTTGATAAAGTTGGCGAACACGTTGTGAAAAATGTTCAAATGTTTGTTAAGCTTATGGGACTTAACTACGGGGTCATCAGTCCCTAAACTTACAAACTACTTATGAACTACTTACGAACTAGGACGGCACAAATATCCATGCCCGAGGGGGGATTCGAACCCCCGACCGTAGTGGCCGAGCAGACCGTGACTGAAGCGCCTCAGTCCCCGCGGCCACCGCGGCCGGCACACGTTGTGATTTAGTACCTCTAGAGAACATGACATTATACTATCTATTTCCATCAGAGTTACATCCACGGAACCCACTACGTCCCATCACAAGCAGCTCACGTTACACAGTGGAACCCCATTTATACATTCTCAACGCTAAGTTTTACGTTGGGTACTGCTCACTTTTGCGATTTTGCACGAAAAGTTGACCCGCTTAAACGTTTTCGCACTTTTACACAAATATTTTTAATACTCCTCAGTAATTTTTGTCGCGCTCAACGACCAAGAAATTGTCTTAATAATTTTGTGTGGCTCATTGGCTGGTGCAAGTCTTTCAATTGTACGCCACTTCGGCGACTTGCGTGTCCCTAGCCTCCCCCAGTTATCTAACCGGGGAAAGGGCACTTACAGCTTTTAATATTTCTGACTTAAAGCCGTCATATTAAGATATGAATATTGCTTCAGTGCAGCCGATTAGAACCAGTAGGCGACGGTAAAAGCTGGTGGTACAATAGGTCGGGTTCTCATGGGAAAGAGCCGGCCGCGGTGGCCGAGGGGACTGTGGCGCGTCAGTCACGGTCTGCACGGCGACTACGGTCGGGGGTTCGAATCTCCCCTCGGGCATGGATATTTGTGCCGTCCTTAGTGTTAGCTAGTTCATAAGTTCCATAAGCTATACAAACATTTGAACATTTCTCATGGGAAAGAGCACTGGCAAGTCTTCCCGGATTCTAGTGAAATCTCCGAGCGGCAGGCAATGAACGCCCATTGGCTGTAATACTGGCGGTCACGCGCCAAAACGCGATCATATTTTTATTTATACTTAATAAACTAATTATTTCATGACAAATTCAAGTTAGGAAACCCCTCAAAGACAGGCTACACCCTGACCAGATAACATATTTATTATTACAAAATTAATAAACAAAACAATTAATATAAGACGGACGATGCACGACGGCCATGTTAGCGTGCCAAATTGCGGAGCGAAGGCAGCCTTGCATCGAGCCGCCACACTTCAGTTCAGAACACGCACTCTGAGGATTAACATGTCGCATACGTAGGCGGTCATAAGGCATAAATTATTTTAGAACAATGCAAAATAGCAATATATTCAACTTTCAGTTAAAACAATGTGTGGCAAGTGTAAATTATGATTCGGTTTGCTGCTTTTCAGCGTTCTTTAAATAAATCAGCTGGCATCCAAAGGACTTGAGTTTTATTCCGTAACTAGACGAGTTCCTGCGAATAGTTTAATAATTTCAGCCTCTCTTCAAGAACTCCGACCTGAGTGCTATCATCGGCGTGGGGACATCTATAGAAGACGTCAGGTTGGTGAACTTTCAGAGTTTCTACTCTTCACACAGTGCAGTGGGAAGTAACTAGAACCCTCGCGTACACTAATTGCGGTACAAACGCAAACTGTTGTGCGTCATCCATGGCAACATGGAGGAAAGGAAATGATATAGGACCGGTTTAGCATAACTCCAGTAGACATTTTTTCCTATTGTAAGCTTAACGTGGAATCCGAACCACACGTCGTTTCTGGCGAAGTCTCACAGCGTTGAAAGGTGAAGATGGGTTAAAACGCAACCTGAAAACATCGGATGTCCGACCCGGTTTCGAACCCACGATCCTGCGCATTCCAGTCGAGCGCTTTACCGGATACAACAGGAAATTGTCTTGCAATGTTTCATATATGATGAGGGCCAGTAATTGTTTGTTTGTGGTCTTAATGCGAGACTATTGCGGGCCTTAGCTACTATATTCGTGGTGACACTGTTGTTTCTGACTGGAGTTGTGGCGATTCGTGAATGAGAACGAATAAAAATAAAGAATCGTAAGAATCGAATCGTAATCTGGACGAATCGTCGTTCAAAATAATCGTCTGTCTCGTGACGATTCCAAAATCCAACGATTCATGATTCGAAAGCAAGTGGCGAATCGTGCTGAATAATTACGAAAGCCAGAAAGCGTGTGAACAAAGGAACCACAGAACGAAGATCGTGTGCCGTTAATTATTAGCCTATTCACGAATTACAGATGACAGAAACAAAACGCAGCGAAATACACAGCTGCCAATACATACGAATATACGTCTTTTATACATTTTACATATTATGTATTTAAACTAGCAATCCTTACACATTTATATTTCGCGTATCCCGGAAATGTCTTTAACGATTTGGATTATATTTTGTGTTTAGAGAGGTTAAGCACGATTTTAAATGTGTATAAAGCCAACTCAAAAATGCATTTTATCATTTTGGTTTTTACGTTATCAGCTTTCACGAAAGAAACAGATTTCACAAAAAAGAAAAAATTTAATATTTAGAGACGGATTTTTATTTTTAATGTTTATTTATATAGACGTGATTCCTTAAACTAATTGATTTTACATAATAAGTAGTATTTAAACAACGAAAAAAATTATAAGGTTACAGCAGGGTTCGAAATAAGTGACCTACGTCCACTAAACGCTACTTAATGAGCTATGATAACAGCAGAAATAGTTGTTAGTGTAATATGTATTTATAACCGCTCGCAGAACTTCAAATACTATTTTCTCGAGAATGTTTGAGAGCTGAATCGAATGGCTTTCCCTCGTTATAATTTTAAGTCTGAAATTTACGCACCATAAATATTTAAAAATCCGATACCCATATTGTCACTTTTTTGGCATTCTGTAAGATTCGTGCCGTCGCACACCAGAAAGAGTCGTGAACGAATCGCAGGAAAAGATGTAAAAGGTTAAGATTTCGACATGCATAACACAGACATGTATTGCCATCTATGAGCAAGATGTAGAAGTAAGAATTGTGCCAATGCAGACTAAAGAATCATGAACGAATCGTAGGAATCTATTCACAACGTGGGATTGAATCGCAAGAATCGATTCCTAAAAATGAGACTCGTGTTGCCCAACTCTATTTCTGACCTTGCGGCAGTCAGTTTGGGATATATACTGAAGGAACATTGCTCTTAATAGCGGCCCTCACAAGACGCCACTCAGAGGTGCTGTTAACCGGCCAAGCAGCGGGTGGCCGCTAATCAGGAGTTGGCGTTGAGACGTCAGCAAAAACAACAGCAGTACCTGTTCTCAGCGGCGGCCCTGCGAATACACGAGCGCTGCAGAGCAGCGTCGTCTAATGGCGCCCTAAGAAGAGAATCTACAAAAATACACATTGAAGTGCATGGTGGAGGGTTCATCGAACCGCTTTTGTGATTTTTCTCAACCGTTCCATTCTGTAAGTGCGCGCGGGAAAAATGAACACCTAATTCTTTTTGTTTCCGATCTGATTTCTCTCATTATGATGATCATGTCTCCCTATGTACGCGTGTGGTAACAAAATATGTACGCATTCGGAACAGGAAGTTGGTGAATTTCTTATATGGATCATGCTGCAACGAATAACGCCTTTATGATCTACACCCCAACTTGTGAACCATTTCCGTTACACTCTCTCGCCTATATCGCGATAATACACAACGCGCTGCAATTTGCGCAATAATATTCCAAAATAGGACGCACAAGTGAAATGTGAATGCGGCCCGTGGTCTGTCATACAGTACTGTACATACCAGTGGTACTTGGCGGTACTGTAAGCATGTATACAGTACACTGTGTGAAACTAGGCGTGTTTCCGCAAGGGATGAACTCAATTTGTTTGTGTACAATAGTATAAAAATTTGGTACATGCGTAAATAACGATTTCTTCACAAGATGTCATTCCATGTAACATAATGCAAACATAACTGAAAAAGTGCAAGTAAGGCCCAGTGAACCTAAGGTGAGCATCGCAACGTGTCTCAAAGTCCCATATTCTATCGTAACTACCAAACTGATATAGTGGTTCGTCAGCCAGACTAAGCGGTACGATGTTGTTCCAAGAGAAAAAAATCATTCATTAGGCCAAAATAACTTTAATTGTCCTTAATATCAACTTAGGCATAACCGTAGCAACTGATTTAATAGATGTATAACAATAATAATGATATAATAACTGAAAGACTTGCACCAGGCCAATGAGCCACACGAAATAATTATTTATTATTTTAATGTTCATCTCACATTTTATCGTCCCCCCCCCCTCTTGAAAAAAAGTAGGAACGATAGTTTACTGTATATACTATCACGTGTGTCCATACTGACTGGCTAAACCGTAGTTAAGTACCCGGCACCTATGAAACAGTGAGCATCGATTCAGGACACAGTGCATCGTATCGTCTGCGTGTGCATCTGTTCGCCAATCAAGAGTCCTGAGCATTCTAATGTGCTCCGCAGTCTCAAGGCTTGTTTACGTGTTAGGATTCAAATGTTTGTAGAACTTATGGGACTTAACTACGGGGTCATCAGTCCCTAAACTTACAAACTACTTATGAACTAGCTTACACTAAAGACGGCACAAACATCCATGCCCGAGGGGGATTCAAACACCCGACCGCAGCGGCCGTGCAGATCGTGACTGACATGCCGCAGCCCGCTCGGCCACTGCGGCCGGCTTTCTTTTTAAGTTTACCAAAGTCATCTAACGAGTTACACCCCCAGAACATTTACGATGTTACCTGGCACTGAACAATAAGTCAAAGGAAACGTCGAAAATTAGTGCCAGATCGGGATTAGAATTGGTATCTCCTGCTTACTAGTCCGTCGCGCTGACCACTACCACACCTGGATACAGTGATCACCACAACTGCACGGACTACATTAGCGCGTTCAGGTCTTACAGCTTGTCACGAGCACCCAAACTAAGATTGGACAAAAGTTAATTCTTCATGTTATTGTATGTGGGACTCAAAGGCTGGAGAACTGGAACGCGGGAATTTAACAGATACGTAGTTTTGAGAGGAAACCTTTTTGGAAAATATTTGGAGCAGGTCACAACAGCATAACATGAGACTGGAGGAGAGGCCCAATATGGAATTGTAAACTTACAGTGAACAAAATTTTGAAGGGTTAATGAGAAGTAGAAGATTCGAAGGAAAAGGACTTGCGGTAAGAGCGATGCCCTAGGATGGTCATGGAGACGAACCACCAAGCAAAAGACAATTGTTGCATCCTAGGAATACATGGACTGACGGAATACGAGAAGATCTACAACTTTAAGCCTGGGGGAACTGGAAGCATGGCTAGAAATCCATGTGACTAGAAAGCTTTTGTTATAACACGTGTGGTGCGGACCATTGGCTTGCCATAAAAAATAAAATATGTCGCAGTCATTGCTTCAGTTTCAGAAACAGGAAAATGCTTTCTGTCTGATCAGTTACGAGGTGTCCCATCTGTGATTGCAGTGCAACCTGTGTTTCGTGCACGGTTTAGGAAAAACCCACAACACAAAAACAACATAGGTAAGTGGTACCGAAAGTTCGTGGAAACCGGATGCATTTATAAAGGAAAGAGTCCGTGTCGACAACGTGTGTCTGATGCGAATGTCGAAGAAGTGCGCAAGTCGTTACATCGAAGTTCCTGCAAGGCAATGAGTAATTTAAGCACGTAATTATACATACCAAAGATTACTGTGTGAAAAGTGCTGAGTAAGCGGCTATGTTTAAAACCGTACGAAGTGAGACTGATGCGGGCAGGCAACAACGTGAACAAGCATTATTTGTGCTAAGGGCTGCAGTCGAAAATGAAGGTCGCTGTCTTCTAGGATGAAGCCACGTTGCATGTACATTAAGTGGTATGGTGAATTAACACTATCGGGGAAGCGATAAACAACATAATATTGATAGAACATCTGTACGACTCATCAAAACTGAAAGTTTCTCTTTTGCGGTATAGCGCAAGTGCATTTTTCTTCGAACAACATCCGATAACGGGCGATTCTTTATTTTTGGACATGCTGGGAACTTGCTTGTTACCCCGACTGAACAACAATTATAGAGCGCTTGCCCGCGAAAGGCAAAAAAGGTCCCAGGTTCGAGTCCCGGTTCCGGCACACAATTATAATCTGCCAGGAAGTTTCATATCAGCGCACACTCCGCTGCAGAGTGAAAGTTTCATTCTGGAAACATCCCTTAGGCTGTGGCTAAGCCATGTCTCCACCATATCCTTTCTTCCAGGAGTGCTAGTCTTGCAAGTTTCGCAAGAGAGCTTCTGTGAAGTTTGGAAAGTAGGAGGCGAGGTACTGGCGGAAGTGAGTCGTGTCGGGGTAGCTCAGTGGTAGAGCGCTTGCCCGCGAAAGGCAAAGGTCCCAGGTTCGAGTCCCGGTTCCGGCACACAATTTTAATCTGCCAGGAAGTTTCAACAATTATAGTGATTACATTTTTCAACTGAACAGAGCCCTGTCTCATTTTCACAGGGATGTACATGAGCTTTTTAATCGTATTCTTCACTAACGTTGGAATGGACGTGCTGTTACAGCAGACACATTCCCCCCTCCCTACCATCCCATTTGCCAAATATAACAAGCTGCTGTTCATGTCCACATATCAATGCCCGAGTCCCTACAGGGAATGTGCGATCGGATAAAACACGCACCGCAGACAGTCTCGGACATGCTAAACGCCGAATGGGAAAATTTTAATTGTCGTGTTGATGTGTATATGGTCATACAGAAGTATTAACGTATGAAAAACCTGGATAGTTGTCGCTGCTGGTGCTGTAAGGTTTCCCCATCGTAAGCAATAAACGGATTTATAATTATTTAAACCGCATCATTTTTAAATGCCCTATACTATAATAGCTCAACAGATTCCTTCTTCTGGACAACTTTTTCACAAGAAATACCTTCTAACTGGTTACTACACCAATATCCTGGCCCCACAACATTTTAGAAATCCCCCTCCTCTCTCTCTCTCTCTCTCTCGCTCGCTCTCGCTCGCTCTCGCTCTCGCTCTCTCTCTCTCTCTCTCTCTCTCTCTCTCTCTCTCTCTCTCTCTCTCTCTCTCTCCTGTGCTGCTGATAGTCTACATTTATCTTCCGTTGAAAGTTATATTACACAAATATATGAAAAGAAAAAACGTCGGAATATGTAAATTTACATTCGAGGAGAACTTTTTTCCTCCAAAACCGCCTTTCTTCCCCACTGCGCATTTTCCTTCATCTATTTCCGTCGATAACAGCTATTTCAATGTACAAGTATTAAAATTTATTACCTAATTTCAGTGTCATACTTCTGAATATAGTTTTCTCGGCTTAGCAATAATTTCACTACAATCCGTGAAACTTTTTTTCATTTTTATTGACGTTCACTATACTATTTAAAGCGCAATCCTCCCGCTGAAGGCTCTTCTGAATTCTTTCCTATGCTTGACTAACTTATGTCGTCGTATGTCAAGCCGGCCGCGGTGGCTGAGGGGACTGAGGCGCTTCAGTCACGGTCTGCACGGCAACTACGATCGGAGGTTCGAATCCCCCCTCGGGCATGGATATTTGTGCCGTCCTAGTTTGTAAGTAGTTTGTAAGTTTAGGGACTGATGACCCCGTAGTTAAGTCTCTTAAGCTTGGCAAACATTTGAACATTTTTTCGTACGTCAACCGTAAAGTACAATTTTTTCCATTTTCTTCTGACTGAATATTGATACCTTTTTGAAATTTCTCTTTGGATTTCTTTTTGCTTGCTGAAAGTACAGAATGAGTAACACTGGAAGTGATTGTTGTGTCCGTCTTTTAGCCCTCCTACCTTCAGAAATTTCAACAGTGTACTCCAATCAGAAAGCGTACTCAACCTCGGCTCTAGCGCAACCTTCGCATGTAAATACGTATTATATTGGAGTGGCGTCTTATTTATGACATGTCCGAAAGAAAAGATACCACACCAATACAGTAAGTATTTCCTTCTATTGACACGTGCCGCAATTCACTAGCAACCTCAACCCAAGATTTCTTTAAAAAAAAAATCTAACCCTAATTACGAATAAAAACGGTCCAAGCGCCTGATTACTGTGTGTCAAGCATCTGACTTTAAGCATGTGCAACGTGTATGGGCGAAAACGTGAATTCGAAATTTAAGTTTTCACCAACAAACTTCTGAAGGTCATAAAATGTTTGAAATTAAGTCGCGTAGTGCTCTCATTCGGAAACACTGGAAGGAAGGAACGAACCAACAAAGATTACGGTTTAACGTTCCGTCGACTACGTGGTCATTAGAGGGAGAGAGCATAGCTCTGAGTGCTTTTGCCAACGATAGGGGCAGGAAATCGGCCGTGACCTCGCAATGGAACCATCACGCATTTGCCCGTTGTGATGTAGGGAAAACACGAGAGACCTAAATCAGGATGGCCGTTCTCCCGAATGCGAGTCCAGTGTAGTCTTGTGTAGTTCGCGAACGAACTAGTTCGGAAGAGCGTTTCCACAGGCGAACTAGTTAGCAGATCCCTCGCCTGTTAGTTCGTCCGCTCCTTTTCCGAAGACTGACGGGGAACAGCGAGAGGTCGCGAGAGCGCGCAGAACCGCGTGATTCCCTTCTGCCAGTTACCGTCATTTCGATCTGAGATGCAGCTCAGCTGTAGTTTCATAGTTCACTGACACAAATTTTCTTTACTAAGGTATTCAGCAGTGTCTAAATCTAACCCTCATTCCATTGTGTAAAGAAGTAAGAGAACTCAAAACTTAACATTGTTTGCATATATATGCGAGAAATAATGCATCAACCATTTTCTCTTGCCTGCATGATACTATTGACGGCTTGCGGGATAGAATGTTGAGGATGACGTCTTATAAGCGACACTAACACTGTAAAGTAACGAATACGTACAGAATTAATTAGCTACAAAACGGTCGTTTATTGCCTGTCGTCCAATGTTATAGGTATATTCTTTGTGCCATATAATGCTTGACCTGTACCATAGTAATAATATTTTTTGTTGATCACTTCCAAGACTATAAAAAATTAAAAAAGTCATTTATAAAAGTGCATTTCTATTCACTAAAAGACGCATTTAGCATATTTTGTAGATAATGTTCCTTCAATGACCTATTAAATAAATAAATAAATCCATTTTAAAAATAAACTACTACGAGTACTCTGTATGCAAAGTAGTTGAATATCATTGTATCACCCATTCGTGTAAATAACTGGTTTATTTGCTTAAGTATTTGATGTCTAATTGTTCAAAAATACGGGTAATAGCACACTTGGCAACACTGATTATGTAAAAAATCTGTCTTAACATAAGAAAGACCTCTTTTAGTAGCGGTAGCAAAAGCCAAAAAGAGCGGACGAACTAAAAAGAGCGACCTACCTTGCGGCCGAGCTGCGAACTAAGAGGAGAGCTACCGGTCGCGAACTAAAATTTGCGCGATAATAAATTCCATCATGTCAAGATATATAGATAACTCTAAACTTAAACTCGAGAAATTATCCACAATCTGTGTCTTTTGGTTTGCGTGATATCGTTAGCGGTTCAAGCGACAACGTGGGGGAACTTCTCCCTCCACCACGCTCCTCAGCCGTCACTGGGAGGCGGACGAACTAAAAGAACGAACTAGTTCGCAGCAGAGCCGCGAACTAAAGTGAGCGCTCCCGATCGCGAACTATTATGCGCAAGTCTAGTCCAGTGTGTTACCACTGCGCCACTTCGCCCGGGGTGGATTTGCAAGCGAGGCCGGTGGGGTACTAGGAGTAGCACCAACTGATCCAAAGTGTTACAGCCCGTGGCAGTTGGAACACACTTCTTTACCACTTGGGACTGCTTATTGGTAGATACAGTACATTGTACGACAGTATAAAGAAATTACTTCTTTCTGTAACTGCTACGTACTCTCGTAGTCAGTTAAACGTTTCTTTTCACTCTGCTTTCCAAGTAAAAATAAAAAAAGGCGTACCACGAGCGCTAAGAGTAGAGCAAGAAATACTGTCATTACTTCTTGGAGCATTCTCCTTCCAGCCCAGGGCTTTCAGGGATTTGGTGCCACTCGCCGTTTACTCATTTCAAAGCGCTCTCTCTCCCTCTCTCGCTCCCCCCCCCCCCCCTCTCTCTCTCTCTCTCTCTCTCTCAAGGACAAAAGCAGAGAGCACGGAGGGGGGTTGGGGCGACAGAAGCAGACCAAGACTTGACAAAAGAAAATACATTCTTGTGGATGTGAATTTCAGTATTTATTGAGAAAGTAGCTGAAACCTCAGTGTTACATGGGTATTTGACTGCCGCGCGGGAGTGGGCGCGTGGTCTAAGGCATCATGCTGCGGACTGGGTGGTTGCTGCCGGCGGAGGTTCGAGTCGTGTGTGTGTGTGTGTGTGTGTGTGTGTGTGTGTGTGTGTGTGTGTGTTGTCGTTAGCGTGAGTTAAAGTTGTTTGCAAGACTGGGAATGATGACCATAACAGACTGATTAAATAGGTTTGCGAACTTTTAAATTTGTCTCAATTTTCATGTCGTGTATCTCCTCCTCCTTCGTCCACTCTCTCTTCATCTATTCTTGTTCTCTCCCTAACCCCTCTCGCCCCATTCCCGCTCTCCTATTCACACTTCGTCGCACCTGTCCATGTTTTCCATTCCCTCTCCCCTCCTCTCCGTACTCTGCGCGGAGACGCAGTTGTAGCACAGTGGACGCCGGTTCAAACCCTCCTCCGACCATCCCGATATAATTTTTCGTGGTTTCCGTTAATCTCTACAGTCAAATACCAGGGTGGTTTCTTTCAAAGGGCACGGCCCAATTCCTTCCAAATACTTAAAAGAGAAAAAAAATAATTAGAAGTAAATCCGAACGAGTCTTTCGTCCCTGATGATCACACTGTCCTTCCTCTATGTTCCATCCTCCCCTTTTATTTTATCTCATCCTTCCCACGATCCATGAAATATATATATATCTGCCAACTATTATATAGTGATCGGTTAGATGGTGGTCCACCACCACACACCTTACTGAGGACTGTGGAGTATTAAAACCGCCTTCATTAAAAAAAAAATGTTTGTGCCAAATTACACTATTGGTCAAATCAAGCATATTGATCTAGCTGTCAGTAATGATCGCCTCTACATACAAAAATTGTGATTTACGTTTCTAATTGTCCAGAAATGTTTTTCTCAATTCTTTAGCAGAAACATAAAGAACAAAAACAAATAATTCCGCATATACATTGTTCAAATGTTTGTAAATCTAAGGGACTTAACTACATTGGTCATCAGTCCTTAGTCTTATAAACTACTTAAACTATCTTAAAGTAACTTATGCTAAGGACAACACACCCACCCATGCCCGACGGAGGACTCGAACCCCCGACGGCGAGCAACCGCGCGCTCCGCAACAAGGCGCCTTAGAACTCTCGGCCACTCCACCGCGGCATACGTAGTTCGAATCTCGAGCTATAGTCTTTAGTTCATACACGAATCACACAGAAAAACTGCACTTTCCTGAATTTTCTCATTTTCCGGAAGCGTTTCCGTTTCCCCATGATCTTATTCTATTAGAAAACTCTTTAAATACATACAAGATACGACATTAGTTTCGTATTTTAGGATTTATTTATATTTATGGTACGTTAAGTTCGGAATTTAAGTAACAATGAGCGAAAGCCATTTGACGCAACTCTCAAAAATTCTCGAGAAAATCGACTTTGAAGTTTTGCTAAGTACAATTAAGCACTAATTATTAAAACAGTTGTAGCTCAGGTGGTAGCGTTCTGGCCTCACAACCATACAGTCCATGGTTCGAATCTCACTGTAAAAGATATTTTTTTCGTTTTCTGATTCAGTTAAATAAAATATTTTGGGATATCTAATTCCACGTTTTGTGTCAGTTGTTTATGTGATGTAGACGAGCTGAACACCTCGTCGTTACCTAAAACGATGCTTGAGTGGGATAGCTGCTTGGAAAGCCATTAATAGCTATGGAGATGAATTTCCAAAAACAGCGTCGTATCTCTTCACAAACAGAACCATCAGACTACCGTCGTCAGCTAATAGTGAAGCAAATACTGTAAAAAATGTAACTTTTTATTGAAGCCATCATATAACAACCTTCTATAAAATACAGAAAAATTACGACTATAGAAAAAGACGTGTATTTTCTTAAAAATTAGATATTAAAATTGTGTAAGCATTCGAACACGACGAAAAAAAAAACCCCTGTAACCGCAGGATTCGAACCAACGACCCTATGATTGATCGGCCAGCACGCTAAAACTTGCGCTACGCCAATGGAAGCCGGGAATTGTTTAATGATTAGTAATTACGCTTACATGTAAAACTTAAAAGTCGATTTGCTCAATAACGCTTTAGATTTGTCGAATGGCTCTCTGACTTATTTCAGTTCTGAACTTCATGTACTACAAATATAAAAAAATCTAAAATCCGATACCCATGTGGTCTCCTTGCTAGAGAAATTGGTCCTGCATCTCAAGACTGATGTGGTTACCTACTGAAAACCACTAACAAAAATGACACCTTGAAAGTAAAAACTAACGTTCATACAACTGAACCGATGCTCCATATAATGATACGAGGGGGGAACCAAAAGAAACCGGACTCCGAGGGCGTTGCCATTCGTAGACGTAGTACAGGGTTCTCACGCTAGATGGCGTTAGTAGAGACCATGAAACAGCTGAGCAGACGACGATAATGTAGAGCTGAACGTGCACGTGTGCTATTGTGTTTAACTGTTGGCGGCAGGGTTGCCAGGTGTGGCGATTTTTCGCATTCTTGGCTTTTTCCTGTAATAGTAGCCACTTTGGCAGTTTGGCGACTGGCGATTAAATTTGGCTATTAAAGGAATTGATTGGCGACTTAGTGGCTATTTTACTTTACTTCAAATACAACGAATGTAAAGCAATCACTCTTTAGACATTGTGTGAATGATACCGACTAAACTTCGGTAGAATGCTGGGGAAATGTAATCAACCAACACAAGTTAACACAAATGTTTTCAAGTATCATGGATGTGTCGAAGAGTGTCACAGAGATGTAAACAAACTCAACTTACAGACTCTTGAAGATAGACGTAAACTACCTAACGTACCCTACTTACGATGGTTCGAGAACACACTTTAAATGATATCTCGAAGTATACTACAACACCGTATGCATGGCTCCTGCTGAGAACATGAGGATAAGATTATATAAATTACAGCACGCAAGGAGGCATTTAAACAGTAATTTTTCCGCGTTCAACACAACAGAAATTCGTAACAATGGTTTGCATAGTATAAATGTCGATAGAAAACTCGTAGTAATTTCCCTGTCGTTCTGATGGCTGATTTATCAGTGTGTCATGACGCATTATTACGAATTAAAGTCCATCTCACATCAACATATGGATTGCTTAGTGCATTATTATAAAGTACCTCACCTCAAAATGTTCTAATGATTTTGTGTGTATTAAAGAAATGTTTAAAAGATTCAATAACTCTGTTTAACATCTGTAAATATTTGCTTTTAAGATTATGAAAGTGATTGGTAATCGAAATTAGGCATGAGAACATCCCTTGTGTAAGTTTGATAGAATGATTCTTCAACAGTTTTGTGTTATAATTTTTGTAAGTTATGAAATGAATAAATGTGACAATTAAATGTAACTGAATTTCCGGAGTCTCTCTGTTATATTTACAATGTGACAATATTTTAACTGGCCTCCTTGGTGGTGTGTCTGGGTTCAGTTCTCGAATGGACTCAGTTAAATGTTTCTGTGAAGTACGAGTTTCCTTGGAAAGTTCAGTCTGATGTCTGCGAATGTTAGAGTATCACAGTTTGTGTTACTTTTTACTGAGTAACCAGCTTACTCCCTGAATTTCAGGATTATTATTGTCGAGTAACTTGCCATAATTAACACAGCATAATAATGTTAACAGATTAAAGGTTGAGATATTTGTCTATTTTTACTGATAAAAAGATGGTTATATTTTGGCATTTTATTGATGAAAAGATGGCGATATTTTGGCTACTTTTTGTTTAAAATTTGGCGACAGAGCACTGGAAAAACCTGGCTACTCTGGCGGGTTACCCCTGCGGCAACTTTAAAAGAACAAAGAGTGTGTGTGAAATTTTGTTTTCTGTTTAACAAAACCGCAACGGAGACACACCAAATGCTTCAGGAAGCTTTCCAAGTGGACGCTATGAGCCGCACACAGGTTTGGAGTGATTTGGGCGCTTTAAACGTGGTGAGATGAGTGTTGAAGACCAGCTCGTCCTGAACGCCCTTCAAGAACGCGAAACCAGGAGAACATTTGAAAGGCCGGACAAAAGATCAACGAGGATGTGAGGAGGAAACGCCCGGAACTTTGGCGATCAGATGACTGGTTTCTGCATCACGACAACGCTCCAGCACACATGCCCTTACGAGTGACCCACTTTTGGCATCTCAGAGGTGGTCTGTCGTTCCCCACGTTCTGTATTCGCCGGACCTAGCGCCGTGCGACTTTTTCCTATTTGTACGAAGGAAAAAAACCGCCAAAAGACGAAGGTTATGATGATGTGGAGGCGGTAAAAACAGCTTCGCAAAGGGCACTGGACAATATCAAACTTGAAGAGTTCCAAACATGCTTCCAACAGTGGGAAAAGAGACTTGGAAAGTTCATCGCATGTAATGGAGAGTATTTTGAAGGTGACTGAAGTAATTTTGTAAAAAGGTTCATCAATAAATTTATGACAAAAATCCGGTTTCTTTTGGGTAACCCCTCGTATCCAGAATGAAACTTTCACTCTTCAGCGGAGTGTGCACTGATATGAAACTTCAGATTAAAATTGTGTGCCGGAACCAGAACTCGAACCCGGGACCTTTGCCTTTCGCGAGCAAGCGCTCTACCGACTGAGCTATCCCAACGCGACTCACGGTGCCGCCTCACAACTTTACTTCCGCCAGTACCTCGCCTCCTACTTTCTGTAAAGCTTGAAAAGTAGGAGGCGAGGTACTGGTGGAAGTAGAGTTGTGAGGCGGCACCGTGAGTCGTGTCGGGATAGCTCAGTCGGTAGCGCGCTTCCCCGCGAAAGGCAATGGTCCCAAGTTCGAGTCCCGGTGCCGGCACACTATTTTAATCTGCCAGGAAGTTTCAACCTCTCGTATGTTTGATACAATAGTTCCACAGGTTATGAAATACAGTTCTACATCTACATCCATACTCCGCAAGCCACCCGACGGTGTGTGGCGGAGGGTACCTTGAGTACCACTATCGATTTTCCCTCCTATTCCAGTCACGTATTGTTCGCGGAAAGAAGGATTGCCGGTATGCCTCTGTGTGGGCTCTAATCTTTCTGATTTTATCCTCACGATCTCTTCGCGAGATACACGTAGGAGGGAGCAATATACTGGTAGACTCCTCAATAAAGGTAAGTTCTCGAAACTTCGACAAAAGCCCGTACCGAGCGACAGAGCGTCTCTCCTGCAGAGTCTTCCACTGGAGTTTAGCGATCATCTCCGTAACGCTTTCACTATTACCAAATGATCCTGTAACGAAGCGCGCTGCTCTCCGTTGGATCTTTTCTACTTCCTCTATCAACCCCACCTGGTACAGATCCCACACCGGTGAGCAGTATTCAAGCAGTGGTCGAACAAGTGTGCTGTAACCTACTTCCTTTGTTTTCGGACTGCATTTCCTAAATATTCTTCGGATGAATCTTAGTCTGGCATCTCGTTTACCGACGATAAATTTTATATGGTCGTTCAATTTTAAATTACTCCTAATGCATACTCCCAAATAATTTATAGAATTAACTGCTTCCAGTTGCTGAACTGCTATATTGTAGCTAAATGATAAAGGATCTTTCGTTCTATGTATTCGTGGCACGCTACACTTGTCTACATTGAGCTTTAATTGACATTCCCTGCACCATGCGTCATTTCGATGCAGATCCTCCTGCATCTCAATACAATTTTGCATTGTCCAACCTCTCTATATACTACCGCATCATCTGCAAAGTTACGAGGAAGTCAGTGCAAACTTGTTCCAAGCAGAAGATACGTTGCTGTTACCTCCGGACAGTGAGAAGAGATTGCAGCTAACAGATTTCTCGACACCAGAAATCGCTTCTGTCGCTAGGAAGTTACCTCGCGAGGAACTTAATGCGGCACGTCGCTGTACTGCCGCGGCTGCGGAGTTATCGCGGCAGAGAGACGCTGGGGGATAAAGCAATTCCGGCACAATAAGCCAGTGAAATATGAAACAGGCCCGGCCATCGACCGCGCCTGAGGAGACGCCGCCGCCTTTTCATCTCTCGCGAGGCGTCCCCGCGCAATCCGCACAGTTCCTTTCCCGCGCGGCGTTCGATTCACGGCAGCGGATACACTCGCAGCCGTTTCCACATGCATGAGCTGTTCCGCAGAATGGAGCGCGGAAATGGGCGGAACGCGCCTTTGCAAACACTGGGTACCATTTCGCGTTTAAAAGCATTCCGTCCTTCGTCCCACAGAAGCTGTAATTTTTAAATATAACGTTGTTGCTTCGAAAGATTGGCGCTTCAAACATGTTGGTCTACAACCTCAAAATGTTGTAATAATTTTGTGTGTATTCAAGAAATGTGTGAAAGATTCAATAACTCTACTTAACATCTGTAAATATTTGTTTTTAAGAAGCTGAAAGTGATTGGTAATCGAACCTATGCATGAGAACATCCCTTGTATAAGTTTGATAGAATGATTCTTGAACAGTTTTGTGTTTAATTTTTATAAGTTATGAAATTAATAAATGCGATAAGTTAGTTAAATGTAACTGGATTTCCGGAGTGTCTCTATTATATTTACAATGTGTCGATATTCTGACTGCCTGCAGTGTCAGCTGGTGGTGTGTCTAGGTTCAGTTCTTGGATGGACTCAGATAAATGTTTCTGTGAAGTATGAATTTCCTTGGAAAGTTCGGTCTGATGTCTGTGAATGTGAGTGTGCCACAGTTTCTGTTAACTTTTACTCAGTAACCAGCTTACTCCCTAATTTCAGGATTATCATTGTCGAGTAACATGCCATAATTACCATAGCATAATAATGTTAACAGATTAAAAGTTGCTTAATTTGTCTATTCTTACTGATGTAAAGATAGTTATATTTTGGCATTTTATTGTTGTGAAGATGGCGATATTTCAGCTACTTTTTGTTTCAAATTTGGCGACAGAGCAATAGAAAAACCTGGCAACTCTGTGAGGCAGTGTCCCGCCGACCGCAGAGCGAGGCAGTAGCATGTTGACAGTGCGTTCGTAACCCGCGTTTAGCGGTGGCTAAATTTTTGCCCATCAGTCGTTTCGCATATGAGTTTCAGTTGTAATTGCATATTGAAATGTTTCAGTGTGGACTTGTCGACATTATCGTAGTGCCACGTGGTTATTTAATCAGTGTATTTAAAGAAAGTTATTAACATTTGTCGTTCCGTAATAAAGGAAGTGAACAAAGTTTATTGATATGGATCAACCCAGTAATTGTCCGCATCCAATACCGTCATAATACCTTCTTTAGAAACAAACATTTTTAATCAACATTCAAATAAAATAATAAAACTATGTGAAGTGCTTAATAATTTACAATAAATAATACATACATTATTCCCTATAGACTGTGTTGCTATGTCTCAACACATGGTGAGAGTATTGTCCAAATTCATTTTAATTTCATTTTAGGGCATTCTGGGAAACTGTTATTTGTAGTGTTGTACTTGATGTAATGTGCGAAACGTCAAATCGATTTTTTAAGAGATGTATTA